>JBANSL010000014.1:55806145-58432395 GCA_037127255.1 Persicaria tinctoria
TCTTAGGGTGCAATTTATAAACAAATCTTGACCATTGAATTAGATGAAATGGAGGGTGGGGATTGATTCTAAATTTCTGTTTTTTTTTTTAAAAAGAACTTGTGGGACCCATGCCATAATTTCTTCACTCTCCATTTTGTGAGTGCGTGTGGCCAAACATCAAAAAACCCACGTTTCATTAAAAATAAAACCGAAAAATACAGTTGGGCCAACAAATGGATTTCGTAATTTTTTTAAAAAAATATTGACCAATTATTCGTACTTAATAAAACCGAACAGGAAAAAGAAACCTATGGATAACTCATGCAAATATCAATGAATAATGGATAAAAAGAAACCTTAAAAATAATTACTCATTAATTCAGCTATATCTACGAATAATTTATCAGTTGTTAGCAAAAAAATTCGAGTTTCTACGAATAATTTATTAGATATTAACGAACAATTCGATTATTACTATGGATAACTCATGCATTCCCAAATACCCAAGTAAACATGACAAAAATATTGCATGTATATATACGAATAATTTCTCGAGTTTAACCGAATAATCTCTCAAAAATTACTCATCGAACGATAATTTTTATAGATAATTGTTTCAAACTTACACTTATATATGAATAATGTTTGTGATCTCACCGAATAATGTACAATTTTCTTGATAATTCTTTTAACCCTTAAAACTAATAAACAAGCAAATAATCGTCATCTTTCATACGAATTATCTCTCAAGTTTAACTGAATAGTCTCTCAAGTTTAACGGAATGATCGTTCCCTTACCTACGAATAATATTTGTAATTTAACCGAATAAAGGAAATAATCGTCATCTTTCATACGAATAATTTCTCAAGTTTAACTGAATAGTCTCTCAAGTTTAACGGAATAATCGTTCCCTGACCTACGAATAATATTTGTAATTTAACCGAATAAATATAAATTATCCATAATTACCACAATTACCACGTGGACAAATGTAAAAAAGGGAAAAGCCAAAAAAAAAAAAAACAAGTCAAATGAGTTAAACACTTAAACAGAAGTAATTCAAACACTTGATTAAAAAAAAAGCAGTTGCAACTTGCCGACTAAAAAAAGAAACCGTAAGATTAAAAAAAATAGCAGTATGTAGAAAGTAGAAACTGTATGTGTAGGGTATACACGCGCCTAAAAGGCAATGTGTTTTTTCTTTACCGTTTTTTCTTTTTTTAAAATATAAAAAATACAATTAATCTCAACCTTCTATTCAATCCAAATTGATGGTCAAGATTTGTTTATCAATTACACCCTAAGAGGTGTTTACACCGGAACCACCCTCTCTCTCTCTCTCTCTCTCTCTCTCTCTCTCTCTCTCTCTCTCTCTCTCTCTCTCTCTCTCTCTCTCTCTCTCTCTCTCTCTCTCTCTCTCTCTCTCTATATATATATATATATATATATATATATATATATATATATATATATATATATATATATATATATATATATATATATATATATCTAGATAAGAGAGAGAGAAGATCATGTGTGAGCAAGGGTTATTGTGTAATTTGTGAGCAATTTATGATCGTTGGATGAAGCCAAATGGATGGACGAGATTGAAGGAAAATTTAAATAAATAAATTTTAAAATTAGACGGGGTACACCACTCTGACATCCCACTCTCCCATTTAAAGGCATGTAAGATACACACTTTCAACCCAAATAATTACAACGGTAAAAAAATTATCTAGTGCGTAATTCATCAATTTCACGGGATTTGATCAAAGCCAAAAAGAAAAGTAAATATTTTATTGTTTTATTTAAAAAAACATCATATCTGCTAGTCCTCCCATATATATTCAATCACTCACAACCCACCATTGCTAGGCATCTGACTAATCAACTAGCTCATTGTTCATCAATTCAATTTGAGGAAGGATGTATTCAGGTTTGATCTTTAGTGGAATAAATCAATATACTTTTCTTTCTGTGCATCCATGGGTTTGTATGATTATTTTTTTTGATTGTGTGAGTATATGTTATAATTATCACACATACATATATCAGTTTATTCAAAGATACTAACACACGTATATGCGTACTGTAAACAAATTTTCATGACAACGAACGAGAATGGGATGTTGATCACGATGATGGTGTTGGGGAGGCCAAAGCAATGGAACTCATTTTCGATGATGTTATACCCGATGTGGTTCCTGTTAGTTACGTTAATATGCAATCACCTGCAAAACAAAGTATTGGATCCCCACATGTGACGATGCAAGCAAGCCAAAAGAGTTTGATATTTTGATTTTCTTGAATCACTGAGCAATACAAACGGAGCCTATTATAAGCCTAGATGTGCATATGATAAGTATTACAGAAAATGACAAAAGGTGCCAACTGCATATGAATTGCAAAAGGAGACAAACACACAATTGTCTATTCAAACGGTTGCTCTTCAATTTGGCTTGGGTTGGGCTCGACAGGAGTTGGGCTTAACTGGACTCCATGTGTTCCACTATCCCCCGGCGATCCAAACAGGTGTAAACAGAGGTTGGATCGAAGTCGATGGAACTTGGGAATCGAAAGTGGTTTGGTCAGCCGATCAGCAAGTTGATCTTGGGAGGAGATGAAGGCGACTTGAAGGGAGCCAGCTAGAACTCTTTCCCGAACAAAGTGATAGTCCAACGAGAGGTGTTTAATTTTGTGATGAAGGACAGGGTTGCTTGCCAGGTAAGTGGCACCAATGTTGTCGCACCAAACTGTTGGAGGCTGAGTTAATGGAATTTGTAATTCAGCTAGAACAAGAGTCAACCAGAGTGTCTCACAGGTTGCGTTAGCCAAAGCCCTATACTCAGCTTCCGTTGAAGAACGGGCCACTGTCAGTTGCTTCTTTGAGCTCCATGAGATTAAATTCTTTCCATGAAAGATGCAATAAGCGCTCACCGAGCGCCGATCAGATTTGTCGCTTCCCCAATCAGTGTCACAAAAGGCGGACAAGTTATGAGGGGAGGATGCAGTGATGTGAAACTGTAGGTCAGCTGTCGCATTCAAATACCGTAGGATTCGTTTTGAGCGCTTTAAAGTGCACTTGGGTTGGACGATGCATATGTTGACATACATGATTCATTGCATACGAAACATCCGGGCGAGTGAAAGCTAAGTATTGCAAACTACCAACAAGGCGTATAAATGAGGATCAAGAAAGGGATCAAAAGGCTTGCACGATGAACCAAATCAAGAATGTGCTTCTTTTGGCAGAGAAGGAACGCATAAGAGGTTTGGGTGATTTCGATACCAAGGAAAAAATGAGCATTGCCCAAATCTTTAACTGGGAATTATAGTGAGAGAGTCGAGATGAATTTGGAAGATAAATGAGGGTCAGAGGAGAATACTAGAAGGTCATCAGCGTAGACCAGAACAAACACACAATGGTGACCCAATCGGTGAATGAAGAGTGAAGAATCAACAACTGAAGCGGTAAATCCCATGGAGACAAGAGAGTCACTGAGTTTTGAAAACCATGCTCGAGGAGCTTGTTTGAGTCCGTAAAGAGACTTGTGCAATTTACAAATAAAAGAGGGAAACTGGGAATTGTGAAAACCTGGAGGCTGAGCAATAAATACGTTCTTTGTGATTTCGTCGTGTAGGAACACATTTTGTATGTCATGCTGGCGAACCGACCACCCTCAGTGGCAGCAAGGGATAGAAGAAGGCGGATTGTCGAAGGTTTTGCAACGGGACTAAAGGTGTCATGATAATCAACACTGTGTAATTGGTTGAAACCTTTTGCAACAAGGCGGGCTTTTCGACGACTGAGAGAGCCATCGGAGTTACATTTGGTCTTGAAGACCCATTTGATGCCAAGGACATTTAATGAGGTGGTGGGAGGAACAAGGGTATTTGTGGAGGTAAGGGCTCGAATTTCAGCTTCCATGGCAGCTTGCCATTTGGGTACTTGGAGGCTTGAGAGTAGGAGGTTGGCTCTTCAGGGGTGGTTGTGGAAGAGGAGAATTAGGGGTTGGGAGGCCAAGGACTGTTTTGACCAGTTACAGGTTGTTTTGGAATCCCCTTTGGGTGAATTATCTTATGATTATGCTTTGCCTGATAACTTGTAAGAATTGTCCATGGCACTCGATGCCAATCCAGATGATTGGTGTCATGTTTATAGAACTGAATCATTAGATCCTCCTAGCGAAAAACTACTTTCGTCTGTTATTCAGGCGCCTGAAGTTGAATTGAAACCCCACCCTGATTATTTGAAGTACAAATTTTTGGGAGAGGGTGATACACTTCCTGTTATTATTTCTAACACTACTAGAAAAATGCAATTATACATCTGTTGTGAACACTTCCTGTTAGTATTTCAAAAAAAATGCAATTATATTTCTAACAACAACATCTTTATAAAAATGCAATTATTTCTAACACTTCCTGTTAGTATTTAAAAAAAAAATTTCCAACATCTTTGTGCGTGTAGTAAAAGATCAACTTTTCCACATCGGTTTTAAGCCGATGTCTTTTCTCGGTTTTAAGCCCCTCAATTTATTTTTGACATGTTCATTTGTTGTTAAATCCTCATTATTTTTCATTTATAAGCTTTTGAAGATGTCCACCCCAAGCCTAAATTTTACATTTACATCACTATTTTTAAAATAATCAATGTAGTATGACAAAATAGACATCTTTTTTATTTTATTGATTTTATGTATATTAATTGCATATGTATAATTTGTGATTTTTATTGTTTTAAAATGATATATCGTATAAAAATATGTACATAAATGATGTATTAATATGATTTAGACATCATTTTAGATTTTTATAAAGATGTTGTTGTTAGCAATATATATCAATTTATATTAATATTGTGATGTAAAAATATACATGACATGTTGATTTAGATTATTTAGACGATGTCTATAATGATACTAGCAAATGTTTTCATGTAATGGTTTGATTTCATAGCTATTCAATCACAACACCTTAATGGTGAAAAGATGTTGTTGTTATCAATCTAATTTTTTTTCATTCGATACATAACTCCCTTTGTTCATATAATAAGATTTTCAAATGGCAACATACTTTAATGAACATATATATTAAGATAAATGCGAAATCGACATTTACAAATGTTTTACAAAGCATAGTTATTTAAAAGATACATATAAGAAGACAACTAGAGCCCTTACAAGGCGATTCTTTTGCACACCATCATATCTTCTCCTCCAGTAGAACCCTTTTCAAGAGTCTGAATCGGCTCCATTGAGGCCCAACATCTCTCAGCCAGCTGCAGATGTAATCGGTTTCTTTTGGACCGTATAGTACCCGAGTCTACATAAAGCAAATCATTGGATAGATGTTATAGAACATCTTATAACATGTAGGTGGACTCCAATTTGAGAATTTCTCGCAGCTTCGTTAAATGAATTTGGACACCAGTCACATGCTCTTAGAAAGATTAAATACCTGCAAAGAGTTTCTTGAGATCTTCACGACCTGAGCGAGATGGTAAGACTGGTGCTACAACATACGTAGGGTCTGAAACCAAAACATGAAAGAAACATGAAAAATGGAAATATGTACACTAAAATAAATGCTCAACTCTATCTTAAGATGAGATTCATTTGATCTTCTACCTTTTGGTGATGCAGCTACATAATATAAAGAACCAGTCAGGGCTGCAGTGAACACGACTACAAAAGCTTGGGCAAATGGCACAAATGGAGGCAACACTCCAGTCTAGAATTTGAGAACAGAGATTAGTCAATTCTGTAAGCCTCTAATGAACAGAAAGCGACATTATGGTAGGTGAGAATCGGTAGGTTGCTTACAAGTGATGCCATTCCCCGTGCATCTGTAACAAAATCGCTGCCTCTAAGGAAAATGTCGGACAGAGCTCCTTGCAATTTCATCTTTTCACAATTAAAATTCTAGAAGAAAAAGAACTTGAATACTAACCTATTAAGGATGTGTTTCAAGATGATGATGGTTTCCTAGAAAGTAATGCATACAATATGGACCTGTATTGCGGCCCTGTAGAAGAGTTCCTCGCCAACTAAACTTGCGGCAACAATAATCATGAACTGTAAGAAACAAATGAGATATCACAAGCACAAACTTATGGCCACAACTCTTGCAGAATCTCTGAAAGCGGGAATAGACAGTTTACCTGCCATGGGGACATTCCATAGAAGAAGCTCTGGAGCTCTTCATCCTCCACGTCTCTTATTGCACGAGCATGAGGGGACACCTTAACAACCTCATCCTGTAACATGGACATGATTTAACTATTAATTCAGTAGTTCAACCCAATCAACAAAAGGACTATGAATGAAGCTAGTGTTTCCATCAACAAGACCATGAATTAAACTTATCTAATCTCACTCTCACCATGAGGAATTCTCATAGTTCTATATAGGAAATAAAATGAATGAAGCTTAACAAATCTCAGCATGAGTAATTCCTAAACACTATCGTCAAACATCTCTTCTTACCCAAAACTACCAAATCTACATCCTCCACCACCCTGTAAACCGAGAACAATAGGAACGGAGAGAGATATACCTTACAACAACAAGAACCCCGACTCAAACCATCGCCAAACCGCCTTCTCCATATCATAACCCTTCTGAGCTTTTCTTTCCCCCTAGATCTAGCCTTGCTGGATCAAAAACTTCCCAATTAATTGGAGCTTCATCAATATCTGGTGCTCGACATCCATGGTAGAAACCCTAAATTCAGACACAGAAATGAAAGAGAAATGAAACTTTCAGAACAAGAAACGAGCACAGATTGGGTTTTCACGAGAGAACGGTGACCTGATTTTGACGACGATGTTGGGAGATAGGGGTGCAACTATGCACTTGGATCTGAGGTTTGGGAGAGGATAGGGTAAAATAAATGTTTTTCCAGATTTTGTTATCCAAACATGGTTTAAATTTTAATTAGATTATAAAAAAAAATTGATTATAAACATAATCAATATGGAATCCAAACGGACCCTAAATGTCATTCAAAAGAAACATGGCATAAACATTACTCCACAGTCCACACCCTATGAAATGATGCTATAGCAATAAAGCCAAATATAAGCTTCCAAAAATATACGTAATAGATATTAAATACACAATACTAAGGTAAAGACATTTGATTAAAGTTTTTTATTTAATTAACTAATAGTAAAATAGTAACCAAATAATAACTATATATGATTATTGAGAGTTCAAAGATCTACCATAAATTAATAAAATGGCAAGAGTTATCTCATTGATCTTGAAATAATTCACCTTGCAGGCTTACACCAATCTATAAGGTTTTATTGTGTGGGTTTCGTCTTACAAAACTTAGTCTTGTCTACTTATCAAATAAACAATTGTACAACAAATTATTAGTCATGTTTGGTTTGAATGGGTTTAGTTCCGTTATTGTAGGGTTCTCTTTCCTATTTATGAATTCATGAATTAGAGTGATGGTTTCGTTATCAATCTAAAACTAAAAGGTCATAATGTACATATCAGTTACCTGTAGAGCCAACATAATCCACCCGCCTTGAACTGGCCATTGAAATGGTCTTTCGAGTTCACTCCCGAGCCTTTGCATTGTGTGCATTGCTTAGCACCTGGTGGCAGTATCAACATATCAGTATTTTTCTGTCATTCTTTTGTAGTAGTTAAATAGCGAGATTCCCAATCGAATGCACTGCCATGTTTGTCATGACAGAAACAAGAACAAGAGAAAATCATGGATTCCTCACCATTTCCTTCACACTCATGGCAGATTATACTATGTGATTTGGTGGCTGGCTTATCTGGTGTCGCCTGTTTACATCATCACAAAATCACTCAAGCTTCTTAGTTCCTTTATCAGTGAAAAATTAATAGCAAAAGTCACACAGAACAACAATCTTCAAATCTAAAAGTTTCACAAAACCTACAAATCCGATCATAAAATAGCAATCATAAAATCCAAATTGGAAGTCGAACAGAACAGCAAAGTCAGCAACTCAGCATACAGTTTGCCATTTTAGACCATACAGGAAAACTTGAAGAGATTACTGGAATCAGCAATACCTGGCAGGAGTGGCAGCACAATCGGACTCAACAATCGAACACAACATATGACGAGGAACGACTGAACGATCCGGAGGAACAAGTCGAACATAATTACGCGTTGAATCAGAAAAATAAGAAAACGAGAAAGAAGATGAGAGACAAGGAATGACTGAACGAGACGAGGAGGAGGAGAAAGAAGAAGATGAAGAGGGATACCTGGAACTTGAAGCCAGAGGAACAAGCCGCCTACTCGCCGTCACCGGCCCAGATCCTTCGTCGAGGAGGGGTTGAACTTTGGAGAGTGAGTCACCTACCGCAGAGCTTTCCTAAATCACAAAATAGGAAAGGAAAAATCAGATTGGGAAAATTAAAACCCTAGATCCCAAAATAAAGAAGAATGAAGGTACGAGCGCAACGATGACAGGAGAACGAAGGCCAGAGAAACACGACGGCAGGAGAACGTCGACCTGTTGGGGTTAAACACAGTGACAGAAGCTTGAAGGCAGCGAAGGGAGAACAAGGCCATAGCCAAGAGAAGGAGTCGGATCTGGAGGAAAGAAGTCGGTGCCGGAAGAATAGGGAGCCGAAAAAGAGCCGACGACGATTTTAGGGTTCTTCTCCAACCAGTTGTTTGTGATTGGGAGTTGGGGTTGAATTATGAAATGAATTTGTGTGTGAGAGATGAAGGTACTGGATTATGAAAGATGAAGACTGCGACGACGTCGAAGTTGTTCAACGATTTGGCCAAACCAAGAACCCTAAGCCAGATCCGATCCAGACCCTAGAGGAAAGAGGGACAAGAGAGCTCGAGGGGTGAGGGTGAGGTTTGTTCCTGTTCTGGTGGGAAAGCTTCCAGCAGAGGGAGAGTCGGAGTGTGCTGAAGGATTTCGGTGGAGATATACATAGGTATCGAAGAAGGACTGAAGGATAGGGATGAAGTAAGAGAGGGGAGACATTTCAATTTGGGTGTCTTTTCAAAATATTTTGATTTGGGTGGGTTGGGTTTTCAGATTTCATTTGGGTGGGGTTTCAAATTTTCAAAGTGTTCAAAATTTTGGGAAACCCGGTTAAAATTTTCTAAGTGTTAAAATTTTGCCTCTCATATTTTGAAAACCCTCCTTTTTTTCTAAGTAATTTGGTTCCGCCATTTGTCCCTTAAACACGCGTTTTTATTTGTTCCCAAAATCAACAATTTCACATCTGTCTAAAACTTCGACATTTTTATAAACTCTTTAATACATCACACAAAATATTACTAATGTAAAAGAATAATTTTCACATCTGTTGTTTTTTGACAGACTTAAATGTAGTGTTGTCTATTGACATTATTCTAGTAGTGTAACAAGCTTACTTTTGACTAGGAACAAAGGTTGGTAGATGTCCTTAGGGAACATCACACTGCCTTGGGAGGGACCATTGCTCACATCAAAGGGATTAGTCCAACATTGTGTATGCATCGCATACTCATGAAGTATGATGCGAAACTGACGAGACAACCCCAGCGACGGTTAAATCCACCCATGATGGAGGTCGTAAAAAAGGAAGTCTTAAAGCTCCTTCAGGCAGGTATGATATATCCCATTTCTGATAGTCAATGGGCAAGTACTACACAAGTGGTCCCTAAGAAGGGAGGTATCATGGTCTCTATGAACAAAGAAGGTAAGATGGTACCTATGATGGTACAGACTGGTTGGAGAGTTTGCATTGATTATCCCAAACTCAATGCTGCTACACGTAAGGATCCTTTTCCTTTACCTTTCATTGATCAGATGCTTGAGCGCCTTGCCGGCCGGTCTTATTATTGCTTTTTGGATGGTTATGCTAGATATTTTCAAATTCCTATTGCACCTGAAGACCGGAAGAAAACCACTTTTACATGTCTTTTTGGTACTTTTGCTTATAGTAGAATGCATTTTGGATTATGCAATGTGCCTAGTACATTTCAAAGATGCATGATGAGTATATTTTCTAAGTATGTTGAGCATTTTATTGAAGTGTTTATGGATGACTTCACTGTGCATGGGAATGATTTTGATTCTTGCTTGCATCATTTGTCAGTAGTGCTTAAAAGATGTGTTGAAACTAACTTGGTCTTAAACTTTGAAAAGTGAAACTTTATGGTTGAACAAGGGATTGTTCTTGGTCACATTGTGTCTAAGAAAGGCATTGAGGTAGATAAAGCTAAGGTAGATTTGATTCAGTCTTTACCTTATCCTACTAATGTGCGTGGGATTCTCTCTTTTTTAGGCCATGCAGGATTCTATAGGAGGTTTATCAAGGATTTTTCCAAGATAACTTCCCCATTATATGTGAATTACTTAAGAAAGATATTTCCTTTGTATTTGATGATAATTGTAAAAAGGCATTTAATGAGTTAAGGAATCAGTTGACTTCAGCACCTATCAATCAGGCTCTTATTTGGACTTTGCCCTTTGAGTTGATGTGTGATGCTAGTGATTATGCCGTTGGGGTTGTTTTGGGACATAAAGTGAAGAAAGCATCTCATGTGATCTATTATGCTTTTATGATGTTGAATACGGATCAACGAAATTACACTACTACTGAGAAGGAGTTGTTAGCTGTGGTGTTTGCTCTAGAGAAGTTTCGTCCTTATCTATTGGGTGCCAAAGTGGTGGTCTACAACGATCATGCGGTACTTCGCTATTTGATGACAAAGAAGGACGCTAAGCCGAGATTGATTCGATGGATTCTACTTCTGACGGAATTCAATTTGGAAATCAGAGATAAGAAGAAAGCAGAGAATTTGGTAGCCAACCCCCTGAGCAGAATCTATAGAACTGATGGTGGTGGAGAGCAACCAGAGAGATTGGGAGAATATCTTGACGAAGGATTGCTGAGAATTTTGACATGGGATGACACTGTTAGGACGACGCCCGCCGTCCCTATGCACGACGCCCACCGCCTGAGCAGTACTCCGATTTCTGATTCGCTTGATGATGACGAAGGTGAGCCATCATCTTTTCTTATACGTATTCAGACTAAGCAACCTTGGTTTGCGGATATTGTTAATTACTTGGCGGCTGGAGTCTTCCCTTCAAATTGCCCGAAAGCGAAGAAGGACACATTCGGCACGATGCTTGCTACTATGTTTGGGATATATGATCCTTTCTTGTGGAAGAACTGCGCTGATAGAATTGTTCATCGATGTCTTCTGGACAATGAGGTAACTTATGTTTTGAGATTCCGTCATTCGCACCCAAGCGGTGGACATTTTGGAGCACAAAGGACGGCTAGGAAAGTCCTGCAAGTGGGATTCTAGTGGCCGCATATCTTTTGCGATGCTTATGATTTCTACAAGACTTGTGATCGATGTCAGCGAACCGGAAATATCATAGGAAGGAATGAGATGCCTTTATCTTCGATTATGGTAAGCAAAATCTTTGATATCTGGGGTATCGATTTCATGGGACCATTTCCTATCTCATTTGGAAATGTCTACTTCTTGTTGGCAGTTGATTATGTGTCTAAGTGGGTTGAGGCAAAAGCGACGAAGGTTGATGATGCTCGCACAATTGCTAGTTTCTTGAAGAGTCTATTTGCTAGATTTGGGATGCCCAGAGTTGTTACCAGTGACAGAGGAACTCATTTATGTAACAAGATTGTCAGCGCTCTTTTGAGGAAATACAATGTGACTTAGAAGGTCTCTACCGATTATTATCCTCAAACCAATGGACATGCAGAATTGTCTAATAGGGAAGTGAAGAAAATTTTGGAAAAGACTGTGGCACCAAATAAAAAAGAATGGAGTCTAAGATTGGAAGATGCGCTATGGGCTTATTGTACTGCTTAAAGTGCTTATAAGACACCCATTGGGATGTCTTTGTTTCATTCGATTCTTCCTCGAATCAGGTCGGTGAAGATCAGCGAGGAAGGAGCAGAAACCTTCAAAGAAGATGATGGAGGAACGGGTGGAATAGTTGCCAGAAGAATTCGAGGTCTAGAAACCACAAAAACAACACCTTTATGCGCGTACAATCGCTAACTCTTGAGACACGTTATCAAGTACCTCCTCCTCGTCAACGGAATTGTTGTATAGGAGGAAATCGAGAATGCAAATATAAAATATAACTAAAAGTACAGCAAACCAGATTCCGTCCCTTGCAAATAATTACAAGACCTCCTCCTGATGCAGCAACGGGAAGTCAGGATCGATCCGCGAGGAAGCGTGTCAGCGGATCCTAGGCAGCGGAGAAATCTCACGGAAGTCGACCACATATGTCCTCGATCTTGACTAGAATTAGTCTACAGAAGATCGGACCAGTCGAGCAGAGTAGCAGCAATCACAGGTTCTCGTCGATCTCGACTAGAGGCTACTCGATATCGAGTAGGCTTCATCGACGTCGAGTTGGGCTTTGTCGAGTACCTGCACACAGAAGCTACAGCGATGCTAGATCGAGAATCAGTACTCGATATCGACGAGTGCTATTCGATATCGAGGAGACATAAACTAAAACGAAACGAAAGAAAGTAAAAACAATTGCTTTGGGATTTCAAACTAAACTTAATGTAAAAGGCTTCCAAGATTGGGGTTTGCAACAACGATAACCAAGCATGCATAAGGCAAAGATAAACAAATAATCATGTGAATTGCATCAAAGGACAAGCTTTCGCCTTTTCCAACAATTAGATAACTCTTTCAAGAAACCCTAATTGTCTCTACTGATTTTATGTTTACAATCCAAGTTGTTAGCATGGATCTCCATTAGATGGGTAATAAACACATAAACAAGTAGTAGATGCTCAAAACATGATAAAAGTCAGATCTTTACCTCAAACACGCAGGGCTATCGTCGGGCTCGCCCCAACCCTAGAAGTGGGTGGACTACTCGCGCTTCATCGCAAACTCAGACATCATCGATTGAAAGAAAACTAATTGCATTAAAATAAACCAAAGTTTACAACCGCTTGAAGCAAATTCCGCTCTCGCTTCACAACTCCAATCGGCCGCTCACTCTCTTTCTCTACTTCTCCTATTTCCTTCTCTCTGAAATTGAATATATGAAAAACCAGCCCCATGGGCTTTATTTATAGCCTTCTATTCCTTGCTATTCAAGGATAGAATATCTATATCTATATCTAAAACTATATCCAAGATTTTAAAGATAAATAAAAGCTATAATGAAATTAAATCTAAAATAGGGAAATATATCTAAAGTGTCTTCAAGTGGATAGATCTCTCTTCATCATGATAGAACTTGATAGATCGGATAGAACTCGGCAATCTTCGAGCCCAAGGAATCCCAATCCAAGTAGAATTGTGTCGACGCGTCACGTGGTTTTTGGAGTCCTCCTCGATCTCGAGTAAGGCTAGTCGAGATCGAGTAGAATTGTTGGTCGACTGGGCTTGGCTCGTCGTCTCGGGTTGCTGGTCCTCGACAGGCTGGGACATGACTCCTGGCGTTCTTCGATCTCGAGTACCTCTTGTCGACATCGAGTAGAGAGGCTCGTCGACTAGGTCTCGCTTGGCTGGTCGGGCAAGTCTTCTCGATGTGCTCGGTCATGGCTCCTCGGCTTTGTCGACCTCGAGTACCTCTTGTCGATATCGAGTAAGGATGTCCGAGCATGGTTTGTCGATCTCTCCTCGACATCCTTGGGTGGCTTTCTCGACTCCTGGGTGTTTGTGCAGCTTTGTCGACATCGAGTAATGGTACTCGATCTCGAGTAGGTTGCTGGAGCCGGGTTGTTCGTCTTCAGCTTCTCGACATGATCCTCCTCGATCTTGGCTGGTGTCTAGACAGGGTTTGTCGAGATCGACTAAGGCTAGTCTATGTTGAGTAGCTTTGAGCTCCGGTTCTTGCTTCTTGGTTTTCTTTCGAAATGGTTCCATATCTTGCGATATTAAACAGAAACTTATGTTGATCTCCATTTCTGACAAATAAGCATAAACTACATAAATTCGACATATTCCCAACCCGAAATATGCAAAATGTAAAGAATATGGAACTAAAATATGCATTAAGATATGACTACTTTGGAGACATCAAATCACCCCATACTTAGACTTGCTTGTCCTCAAGAAATAACCAAACAATAACCAAGACCTACAACACATCCTTCAAGTCTTCGCCTTTGTCAAAAGCAACATCTCAATTAGTAGCAATGTAAGACAAGTGAATTTAACGTCATCACACATATATGAGTGATCCATAGGCATATGCAGTATAAGTCCAACCTCACAGGGATAATGTGCTTACACTCAACTCTCAATGTGTTTAGGCTATGTAGATCAATTCTCAACTCAATTCCATACACAATCTCATAAATATTGCAATTTAAATATGAATCCACTTCGCAACCAATTATGAACATGCAACAAGAATTATCAGGAGGACTTAGCTCAATAGAAGTCTTCAAAGAAGATTCTATTCGGCGGGGTTGTAATGGCGCTTGGTAAGAAATAATAAGGAATGGAATTATTTGGCCATGTGGTACTTTATAAAATTCGGGAATCAAGACTCTTAATTCTCCAACACAACTAAACCATAACTTCCCAATCATATGCATCAACTAAACTCTCCAATTTATTTTAATGAAGTATGCAACCTTTCAAACTTTCTCAACCTCTCCAAAGTATGCATCTTGCAAATAATAAAAGAAATAAGGTAAATTTGGCTCATGCACTTTATTCACAAACATATATACTTTTTTTCTTTCTTTTTTCGGATTTTTTTTTTCGAAAATAAAAACCAAATAACACTAATAGTGCATTTATAATGTGAGCCAAAAATCCTTTTACATAATATGCATAGCAAGATAAAAATTTAAAACCATCCCATATCTCAATAATTTCAACAATCCTTCCTTCTTGAAATGCAACATAAGCTTATTCTTTCCACAAACCATTCTTTCAACCAACTCTAAGTCTTAATTCCCAAATGGGGGTCATACTCAATTTGGCTAAGGAAAATTTTGTGGAGTTTACAATAAAAGTCTCAGGCTAATGTTCTGGCTTCAAGTAGGGTAGGTAAAGAGAGGATAAAATTTGCTTAAAAGGTGCCTCCATCATTTAATTCTCATCAACATAAACATATAAATGCATTGGCTTTGAATAACTATCACAACATTTAGAGATGCATAGGAAGAGTAAATACACTCAAGAAAGCAGAGGGATTTTTAATGTTCTCCCTATAAGGCCAAAATTCTCACTAGGACAATTTTTGTTGGATTTTAACCTTTAGCTTAGGATCATATGTGCTCAATTTCATCACAAGTTCACAATCTACTAAAAAACCATTTTGAGGACTTAGGCTAAACCTTCCGAACATGCCATAGGATTTACATGATCAAGTCAATCATTATTCATCATCATAGGACATCTAAGTTAGGGTATAAAAACTAAAACAATGCAAAAATTAAACATGCATATTTTTTCATTTTTTTTCGACATTTTCTATTTTTTATTTTTATTTATTATTTTATGCAACTAAAAACAAGACTTAAAGTATGACAAAAGACTAATATGCATAAAATTTAAACATGAATGCATAACATAAAAATTTCACCATGTAAAACCAAAAAAACAAGACTAACACATATGATAATGATAATGAGTCTTTTCCCCACCCCATACTTAAAATTTACAGTGTCCCCACTGTATAAAATCAAATAAAAACAAGAGTAAAGGAAGGAACTCACATGATAACAAATTGAGGATGGTGAATCAGTGCAGGTCGAGTAGACATCTTTGTCGATCTCGAGTACATGTTACTCGATCTCGAGGAGCTTTTCTGCGTCCAGTGGATTCTGAAGTCGAGGAGCGTCTTGGCTTGGTCGATGTCGAGTACGTCTACTCGAGATCGAGTAACTTCTGGGCTTCTCCTCCTTGTCGTAATCGACTTGGCCTTCGTCAATTCTGACTGGTTTCAGGGACTTCTTTATTCCACTTTTCGCGATCCTTATATGCTTGCCGACCTAAAAGTGTTAGATTGCACAAGAAACAAGACTATCCACATGAAATATTCTTAAAGACATAAAACAAAAACCAAAAACAAAACAAAAAGGTTTAAAAAGTCCAAAAATTCATAAAGTTCTATATACATGCTCTAGATTTTAGAGTCGTTAGGCCGACTTCTCCATTTGCGGTCAAGGACCATTATTGTGGGGCCCGCTCATGCTTGGCCCTTCTCCTGGATCATCTAGGTCCTGATGGTAGTATGCCAGCTCAGCTGACAGGTGGTTGCTTGCATCATCTCCTTTCTCTTTCTTCTTCTTCCTTCCAGCTCTTAGTTTTCGCAGATTCTCTCGCCATGGTGTCTTATCTCCCCTTAAATCATTGATAATTTTCTTTATGGACTGAGTGGGAGTAGAATTCATACCTGAACTTACCTTTTCGGACCCAAAACAGAAATTTTTGGGTTCGGGGCTAGTCGAGATCGAGTACAGCTGGTCGACCTCGAGTACAGGGACTCCATACTTAGGCTCTGGGCAAGTCAGTGGCTTATCAGTGGAAGTCGATATCGACAAGTCTTGGTCGAGATCGAGTAGCGCCCTTGTCGAGATCGAGCAGCTCTTGTCGACCTCGAGGACAGTGCTGGCGCTTCCCTCCGCTGTTTGCTTGGTCCCGCGGTTGCTGATGCTTTTCACCTCCAGCCAGGAAATTTCCTCTTTTGCAGGGCCAAAAGAGAAATCCAAAACCTCATCGCCTATGGTGAAGGTGAGCGAGCGATTCTTAACACTAATTCTGGCATCTGCAGTAGCTAAGAATGGTCTACCAAGAATAATAGGGCTAGTAGGATCTTCAGCACAGTCAATGATAAAGAAATCTGCTGGAACAAAGAATTTACCAACCTGGACAGGGAGGTTCTCAACTATACCTGTAGGGATGACTACTATATTATTTGCCATGTATAGCTTGGCATCCACAGGTTCTATGCATCCTATTTTGACCTTCCGCCAGATTGATAGAGGCATGATGCTTACACTTGCTCCTAAATCGCACAGAGACTCATATTTATATTGTCCAAAACCCACAGTAATAGAAAACTTACCAGGGTCAGGTCTCTTTTCAGGGAAGTGGAGTACTTTGCATTCGCCTGCGATCTCTGAGATGGATCGCTTCTTGCTCAGAATTTCCTTTAGAAATTTGACATATCCAGGCATCTCTTGCAGGGCTTCTGTAAAAAGAATAGAAACATTCAGTTCTTGCAGCATATTAACAAATCTGGTAAACCTACCTGCAGTGGGATATTTCTGTGCTTTTGAAGGGAAAGGCAGTGGCTTTTTCTGTTTCGGAGCCAGATCAGCTGTCGGAGGTGTTGCAGAGTCGTCGACGTCGGCCAGATGCTGCTCCTCGATCTCGACCACGGGCTCCTCGACATTGAGTTGGGTGGTCTGCGCAGCGGAGTCCGAGCTCAACTTCTTGTCTTGGTCGAGTAGCTTCTTGTCGAGGTCGAGTAGAGTCTCCTTGAGATCGAGTAGATGTTGCTCTGTCTTGAGTTACTGCTCTGCCTTGCCTTGCTGTTTCCCGACCTCTGGCTCGTGTAATTGATGCCCACTTCTGAGTTTGATAGCTGCGACGTGTCCGGTCTTCCCCTTAGGATTTGGTTCTGTTTGCCCAGGGAGCTGTCCGGACGGTCGTGGGATTTGCGTAGCGATTTGACCCATCTGGGTTTCTATTCCTCTTTTCCATATATCCAGTTCCCTAAATTTTGTGTTGAAATTCTGGAGCTGATTGTTGATGGTGTTGGTAGCCTGCAGGTTCTGTGCGTGATTTCGGCGCATCTCATCAAGGATCAGCTGCAGATCGTCCTTCTTTTGATCCCTTTCCGGATGTCTTGGAGCTCTGTAGGGTGGGGGGTTCCTAAGAGGACCTTGGTTCCACTGTGGTTGATAGGACCGTTGGTCTCCCATGTAGCGATTGGGACCCCCAACGTAGGCTGCCTCTTCATGAGTCTCTGCCATTTTGACTTGCTCTGTATGTGGGCACTCAGTAGTGGTGTGTCTCTGTGATCCGCATTCGATGCAAGGCTGATTGACAGACAGATATTTGACTTGCTTGAGGAGCTTGCGATTCTGGTCTCTATAGAACCGCTCCCTGACATCTGGGTCAATCTTCTTTGCTGGCTCATAGAGTGGCATAGATGGTGCTGGCCTGGCATAGGAGTTTTCCTCATAGTTTGCAGTAGACCCATATTTGTTGTCATAATTGTTGAGCTTCTCCAGCACACCCCAGGCGTCAATTGGTGGCATCGTCAGATACTCATAGCGAGTATAATGGTTGATTCTGTCCTTAGTGACTTGATCAAGAGAGTTGAAGAAGATCTCCTGAATGACGTAGGGTGGCTGTCCATGAGTAGGGCAAGATCGCAGTAGTTCTTTGTAGCGTTCCCATGCCTTTGCCAGTGGTTCCCCTTGCTTCTGTTTGAAGGCGGTGATTTTCTGGCGGAGAAGTGCTGTTTTGGCGGGTGGGAAGAATTTATTCAGAAACTCTTGCTCTACTTGGGCCCATGTTGTGAGTGATCTTGGTTTCAGCCCTTCAAGCCACTTCAGTGCAGGCCCAGCGAGAGACCAGCGAAAAGCTTTCATCTTGACATATTCCAGAGTTGTACCTTCAGCAAGAGTACGTCACATGTCAGAAAAATCGGTAATATGTTCAAGAGGACAATCATTAAATTTGCTATAAAAAGCATTATTTTTAAGCTCTATAAGAAACTGAGTGCGAATTTCAAAAGAGTTATCAGGGATTAGAATCGCCGATTCAGGCACGACGAGAGTTGGATGCATATAATCCTCTGCTGTAGTTGGATATTGGGCAAGCTCAGCTTCAGCTTGCTCCCTTGCTGCTTTCTCAGTGGCGATAGCAGCATCTTTGGTGGCTAGTTCCTTTGTAAGCCTTGCAATCAGTTGTTCTTGCGTTTCAGCGGCCGCCATGATCCTTTTGAGTTTAGAGTGGATGTGTAGGAAACGCTCCGGTTCGTCTAAGCTGTCAAACTCAGGTGGTAGACCAGAACGGCACATACACCTGTATAGTAACTCAAAGCAGATGTGAGATTTAACTACCTAAGGCACGAATGATAGCCTCCCCGGCAACGACGCCAATTTGTTGTATAGGAGGAAATCGAGAATGCAAATATAAAATATAACTAAAGTACAGCAAACCAGATTTCGTCCCTTGCAAATAATTACAAGACCTCCTCCTGATGCAGCAGCGGGAAGTCAGGATCGATCCACGAGGAAGCGTGTCAGCGGATCCTAGGCAGCGGAGAAATCTCACGGAAGTCGACCACAGATATCCTCGATCTCGACTAGAATTAGTCGACAGAAGATCGGACCAGTCGAGTAGAGTAGCAGCAATCACAGGTTCTCGTCGATCTCGACTAGAGGCTACTCGATATCGAGTAGGCTTCGTCGACGTCGAGTTGGGCTTTGTCGAGTACCTGCACACAGAAGCTACAACGATGCTAGATCAAGAATCAGTACTCGATATCGACGAGTGCTATTCGATATCGAGGAGACAGAAATTAAAACGAAACGAAAGAAAGTAAAAACAATTGCTTTGGGATTTCGAACTAAACTTAATGTAAAAGGCTTCCAAGATTGGGGTTTCCAACAACGATAACCAAGCATGCATAAGGCAAAGATAAACAGATAATCATGTGAATTGCATCAAAGGACAAGCTTTTGCCTTTTCCAACAATTAGACAACTCTTTCAAGAAACCCTAATTGTCTCTACTGATTTTATGTTTACAATCCAAGTTGTTAGCATGGATCTCCATTAGATGGGTAATAAACACATAAATAAGTAGTAGATGCTCAAAACATGATAAAAGTCAGATCTTTACCTCAAACACGCAGGGCTATCGTCGGGCTCGCCCCAACCCTAGAAGTGGGTGGACTACTCGCGCTTCATCGCAAACTCAGACATCATCGATTGAAATAAAACTAATTGCATTAAAATAAACCAAAGTTTACAACCGCTTGAAGCCAATTCCGCTCTCGCTTCACAACTCCAATCGGCCGCTCACTCTCTTTCTCTACTTCTCCTACTTCCTTCTCTCTGAAATTGAATATATGAAAAACCAGCCCCATGGGCTTTATTTATAGCTATTCCTTTCTATTCAAGGATAGAATATCTATATCTATATCTAAAACTATATCCAAGATTTTAAAGATAAATAAAAGCTATAATGAAATTAAATCTAAAATAGGGAAATATATCTAAAGTGTCTTCAAGTGGATAGATCTCTCTTCATCATGATAGAACTTGATAGATCGGATAGAACTCGGCAATCTTCGAGCCTTAGGAATCCCAATCCGAGTAGAATTGTGTCGACACGTCACGCGGTTTCTAGAGTCCTCCTCGATCTCGAGTAAAGCTAGTCGAGATCGAGTAGAATTGTTGGTCGACTGGGCTTGGCTCGTCGTCTCGGGTCGCTGGTCCTCGACAGGCTCGGACATGACTCTTGGCGTTCGTCGATCTCGAGTACCTCTTGTCGACATCGAGTAGAGAGGCTCGTCGACTAGGTCTCGCTTGGCTGGTCGGGCAAGTCTTCTCGATGTGCTCAGTCATGGCTCCTCGGCTTTGTCGACCTCGAGTACCTCTTGTCGACATCGAGTAAGGATGTCCGAGCATGGTTGGTCGATCTCTCCTCGGCATCCTTGGGTGGCTTTCTCGACTCCTGGGTGTTTGTGCAGCTTTGTCGACATCGAGTAATGGTACTCGATCTCGAGTAGGTTGCTGGAGCCGGGTTGTTCGTCTTCGGCTTCTCGACATGATCCTCCTCGATCTTGGCTAGTGTCTAGACAGGGTTTGTCGAGATCAACTAAGGCTAGTCGATGTCGAGTAGCTTTAAGCTCCGGTTCTTGCTTCTTGGTTTTATTCCGAAATGGTTCCATATCCTGCGATATTAAACAAAAACTTATGTAGATCTCCATTTCTGACAAATAAGCATAAAATACATAAATTCGACATATTCCCAACCCAAAATATGAAAAATGTAAAGAATATGGAACTAAAATATGCATTAAGACATGGCTACTTTGGAGACATCAGGAATCAACATGCTCGTGTTGAACACTGTTGTAGTCTGATTGCAACACTATTTCGGAGACCTTCCTAGACAAGTCTGGTAGCGTATGACCAACTATTAGAAAGCTCGTCGGGTGAGCTTCGCAACAAGATTGAGATGAGGCAAATCCGAGGTCGGAGTCAACGGGAATCTGTGAAACAAAATCATCGCGCAATGCTATATTCTTGGTAATAAATTTGTCCACAACCTCCACAACCTGTTGTCGAGCGTCTTCCTTGTCCCATCTTTGGCGATCCTCTTCTTCTCTTTGGCGATGCTAATACGATGCATACCAAACAACAATGTCAGATCTCCCACTTCGAAACTCCTTCTCTTTATATTGTCGCAACCAATTTCGCTTGTACTCTCGTTGACGCTCTAGTTGAAGTTGTTCCCTAGTACGTCGTTGTTCTTCCTCTTGAAGTTGAAGCCAACGCTGGCGTCTTTTGGCTTCACGTTGACGCTCTAGGGTTTGTTGTTGTAGCCAAGCTCTCCGACGTAACTCTTGTTGGCGTCGTTGTTATTTAGCACGTTCCAAAGCAAAAAAATTCATCCAATTTCCCAAGCCATCAAATCAAAACATCAGTAACATCAAACTAAAAGAAAAAAAGAGTGTAGCATAACCTGTCTCTGAATACCAATTGATGTATAAGTTTGGCTAATTTGGCGATAATTTACAACTTAGAAAAATCCAGCAAGTAATTGAACTAAAAAACAGCGACAGAAACTAAAAGAGAAGCGAGTGAGTAGCGAGGGAGAGCACAGGAGCGAAGGCACCAGCGCTTGGGCGCTCGAGAGTCTAGCAGCTCTCGCTGCTAGCGAGTCCGGGTGCAAACAGCGACGACCTGGGTTCCTTCCTGCGACGATTCTGGATTAGGTGTGCAGCTTTGGTGATCTTTGTGTTTGACGTGTGATTTGAATTGGTGGAGTTGGATTTGGTTGAACCGAGTAGACAAGAACAAAAAGGATTGCGACGGCTTTTGGATTGGGGAAGTGGGGAAACCTTTTAATCCTAAAAAGGTTCCTCAATTATAATTTCCAATCTAAATAATTCAAAGCATACAATGCTGTTTAAATAGAAAACCTTAACCGATTCTTCGTTGCAAAAGATAGAGGTTTGGTTAGGTAAAGATAAGTAAATTATCTAAAGATAGATAATTCTTTTATGAGATAAATCAAACCTAATAAAGATAGATAAATAACAACTTAGTGGAAAAGGAATTACCTAGACGAGATATCTTCCTTCCACCTTATTATTTCCTAATTTCATAAAATAAATATGTCTAAATAAAATAATAAAACCGAAAATAATTAAATTGCTATATAGAAATTCGCCCAAAACAGTGACAGCTGCAAAGAGGATGAATTTCGGCCTACTTCGAGTTTGATTCTGGAAAGATCTTAAGCAGAAAAGTTGTAGATCGTTTTGTCCTCGTTCCAACAAGATATAGCACGACCTCATCCGATAAATATGATCTCCGAACGACCAATTTTACTGAGACGTTGAAATGTTGTCAACCCATTAAGAACGAACCAAAACTTGGACATAAGCTCACCTTGCTCCTTTGGACCTTCTTCCATGGTGGAGCCTTCTTCTTCCCTTTGAGGAGGAAATACACTTCGTCCAATATCCCTCGAATCGATCTTGATAGCTCGCCGGGATCAAGATAATTGTTTGACCTACCGAAGGCCATCTTGATCCGCATCACCTAAGACATAAGTGAAATGTCTAGCCTTATTTGCTTTTCTGAAAATGTTTTCTTGAGGAATGAGATTGGTGGTGTAATTGAGCATGTATGATCAAGATGGAAGAATGTTTGAAATCCTACACAATATGACCCTTGTGAGATTGTTTTTAGCCTTATTGGAATAATATAATTCCTTTTGCTTTTGTGTGTGATTTACTCTCCTTATGTTTCTACCTCTTGATATTGACTTCATTATCTATTGTCAAGACCGACTCACATGTTGGTTGCTTGCAGAATTTTATGCTTTTATGTTATATATTTGGCTTTAGTTTCTTATTGAGCGTTTAGAGTGAAATAAAGTTCCAATGGTTTGATGCACTTAATAACCGGATCTATGCATGACACCCATGGGTATGATTCACGCAAAATGGTGTTGAAAGCTATCCACTAAGGAACGACGCTTGATGATTGAGTAACCGGATTCATTCATGACATCCATATTTGCAACTCGCGTCAAAAGATGTTCAAGTAGACTCTTTATTCAAGTAAGTTGAGGTGTTGATAGACCGGGGCCATTCATGGCACCATGTTTGCGACTTGCGTAAGGAATACACCAAAGCTGAAAGAAAGCATAACAAGAAAATGAAAAAAAAAGAGGAAAAATTTATCGAGAAAAAAAAAAGAAAAAAAAAAGAGTGAGATCTACAGCCAAATTGCTTAATTTTTATTGTTTTTCCTCAAGTAATGACATTTTGGCAGGGATTTGATTATATTGTTATCAATTTCTATGAGCTTAGTTGCATTTTGGATTGAGTTGAGATTTGAACTTCAAAGCCTAAACACATGAGAGCCTGAGTGAAACATATATTCCTGGTAAGGTTGGATGATTTCAACTTCTGGCTTTGATCGTTAGGTACATGCGACGATGTTCCGTCACTTGATCATGGGTTCCTTGAAATGTTTGTGTTTTGGTTTGTTTTTGTAAGGCTATGGTATGATTGATGAGTTCGTCGGTATAGGTTGCTTTTATTGGTCGCTCAAGGATTAGCGAAGCTTAAGTGTGGGGGAGTTTGATAATGCATATTTTATATAGGCATTATAGGCATTTGTTAGTGCGTTTAGGATAGCTTATTTCATGTTTATTTGAATAGATCGAGTTAGTAGTGTTTGGTTTTGCAAGTTTGGAATCTACGCTCTTTTGTGTTTATTTGCAGATTTATGTTCCGATGTTGGAAGGATGCATTTATGGCTTGCCAAGGATATTGAGTATGGAGAGCTAGGAACCTGAGGAAACAAGTGAAGAAGACAAGAAAATGCGGGCCGGGCCGTGCGGGTCGTCCCGCGTTTGCCCAGGTCTAGCTATCGATGACACGACGCTCGCCGCCTGGACCATGGCGCCCGCCGCCCGTGCTGATACGGAATTACTGTTTCGTTCTTTTAGAAACTAATTAGGTTAAGTTTATAATTATGTTTTTGGCTGACTTTGAGAGGGAGTTGGAGTTTGTGGAGAAAAACCTAATTGAGATAGAACTCCAATGGAGATATTGAGAGGATGTCTTTCCATGAGGAACTAAACCTCTTTTGTTTCGCCTGCAATTCAGAGACATGGTTATATGATTTGTGAGACTTAATTTCTATCTATTGTAAGTTTGATTGATTCAATGTCTTTGTTCTTTATTGATTGATTGCATGCATTCCCTCTTGATTGACCACCTTGATGGAATTTACTTTCTTGCTAAAGGTTTGATTAGCCCTTATAAGTTAATTGGAATAGTAGCACAGCATAACCAATCGATCCCCTGAAAGCATCGATTGGGTGTGTTTGGGACATTGACAATTTTACTTTATCAATTGCATCAATTAGGGTTAGAGAGTTGTGCCTCTATCTTTGGTTGTTTGTGTTATTGGCATTGTTAAATTGTTTAGGGTTGGAGTGATCCACCATTAGATGAATCAAACAAGGAAAGATTGGACGGAGTCAAGGATCAAAGACATAACCATTGTTGATGAATTGTAGGGGAAACTATCTCATTCATAACTATTACTCATTCACTATTGTTACTTTTGCCACGTTCAATTGCCTTTGATATTCAATCACTCCTTGATATTGTTCCCTATTTATAGCGATTTGATAGACAGGAAAGGTATTCTTTATGTGGGATATCAATCGACCCCTTACTATTCCCATGTACTAGTTACTAGGTTGCTAGTTGAGTTATTGGTTTGGGTTATTCTTTTTAGTGTTGTATAAAGGTAACGAGATTCTGCACCGCACCAACATCCCATAAATAGAAATCGAAGAAGAGATCAACACTAGACAAGAAATTACACCAGCTGCTGTAGAAGAACAATCCAAAGGAACCTAGGGCGGAAAGCCAGTCGCAAGCCCCATTTCCCGAAACATTAAAAGGTAAAAAAAAATATAGCAGATAATGAGGAGCTCATGAAGACATTCTCCAAATGTGAGGTAAACATTCCTCTCTTACGTTTTCCGAAAGAACCTCGCTATGTTAAAGTTTTAAAAGACTTATGCACACTTAAGAGAAGCCAGAGACCAAAGAAAAGGGGAAAGGTAAACATGAGTGAACAAGTGTCAGCTGCATTTCAAAGGCGAATGCCTGAAAAGTCCGGAGACCCAAGAATGTTTACTATACGTTACACTTTAGGAACCACCAGAATTGAGCATGCCTTATTAGATTTAGGAGCATCGATAAATGTTATTTCGTATTCCTTGTATCTATCTTTAAAGTTAGGTACCCGAAAGGAGACAAGAGTGGTGATACAACTCACCGGTCACTCACACATCTATCCAAAAGGAAGTGGTGGAAGACTTTCTAGTAGAGGTAAATGGACTAATCTTTCATGTAGATTTTTATGTTCTAGAGATGGAGAATTGTGTCAAAGACGACTCACTTTTGTTGGGCAGACCCTTCCTAAAGACCGAAAAAACAAAGATCGACTATTTCAATGGATTTCTGTCCATGGAATTTGATGGTAAAACAATAGAAGTCTCTCTTTCTAAAGTTATGATATATCCATTAGAGGACCCCATAGTAAATTTAGTTGATGTAGTAGATATTTGCACCGAGGATATATTTGAACTAAATAATAGAGATGATTTGGAGGTAGCCTTAGAAACCCCTCTAAGGGAGTTTTCTAATAATTATGTGTTACCTAACAACCTACATGCAGTATCTCGAACCTTGGATGGTCCCGAGGGATATACAAACCACACAATTGACTTGTCACCTTCTATGATACAAGCCCCTAAGGTTGAGCTTAAACCGCTACCAGACCATCTCAAATATGTGTTCTTGGGAGACGACGATACACTTCTAGCAATAATTAGCAACAAACTCAACCTCGAACATGAAAGAAAACTAGTGATAGTCTTGAAGAACCACAAGACAACATTGGGATGGACAATCGCAGATATTAAAGGAATCAACCCTACACTCTGTATGCATAGAATCCTAATGGAAGACAATGCAAAACCTTCAAGGCAACCCTAATGGTGACTCAATCCTCCTATGATGGAGGTGGTCAAGAAGGAAGTAATGAAACTCCTCAAAGCAGGGGTGATCTACCCAATCTCAGACAGCTAGTGGGTTAGCCCAACTCAAGTGGTCCCGAATAAAGGAGGGATCACTATGGTGAAGAATCAAGAAGGAGAAATGGTACCTACTCGAGTAAAAAATGGTTGGAGAGTATACATCAATGACCGAAAGCTAAACGCGGTCACTCGTAAGGATCATTTTCCCTTACCTTTCATTGATCAAATGTTAGAGCGCCTTGTCGACCGCTTGTTCTTTTGTTTCTTGGATGGCTATTCAGGCTATTTCTAGATTCCTATAGCACCGGAAGACCAAGAGAAAACAATGTTTACATGTCCCTTTGGAATATTCGCTTATAGTGAAATGCCCTTTGGACTTGTAACGGACCAGGTACATTCTAGCGATGCATGATGAACATTTTCTCGAAATATGTTGAAAATTTCATAGAATTTTTCATGGATG
Organism: Persicaria tinctoria; assembly: GCA_037127255.1. Classification (NCBI taxonomy): domain Eukaryota; kingdom Viridiplantae; phylum Streptophyta; class Magnoliopsida; order Caryophyllales; family Polygonaceae; genus Persicaria; species Persicaria tinctoria. The sequence continues at coordinate 55,832,910 of JBANSL010000014.1, forward strand.
ATTTCATGGCACATGGTGACAGTTTCGATTCTTGTTTACATCACTTATCTTTAGTATTACAAAGATGTGTTGAAAGTAACATGGTCCAAAATTCTGAAAAATGTGATTTTATGGTCGAACAAGGTATTTTGTTAGTTCATGTCATTTAAAAAAATGGAATCAAAGTTGATAAAGCAAAAGTTGAACATATTCAGCCTTTACCTTATCCAACTAATATACACAAAATTCGCTTCTTTTTAGGCTATGTAGGGTTCTGTCATAGGTGTATCAAGGACTTCCCAAATATTTCATCCCCATTATGTGACCTACTTAAGAAAGATGTCGTATTTCAGTTCGATGATAACTACAAGAAGACTTTCCATGAGCTGAAAGACTGGCTTACCACCACACCCGTGATTAGAGCACCAGATTAGTCACAACCATTCGAGCTGATGTACGGCGCCAACGACTATGCAATTGGTACGGTGCTTGGCCAGAAAATGGAGAAGGATTCCCATGTTATCTTCTATGCTTCCATGACACTAAACGAGGCTCAGAAAAACTACACTACCACAGAATATGAGCTACTGGCAGAGGTGTTCGCCCTGGAAAAATTTCAAGCATATTTATTGGGCGTAAAGATAATAGCTTACACGGACCATGCAGCTCTCCGATACCTCATGGAAAAGAAAGATGCCAAGCAAAGATTAATTTGATGGATTCTGTTTCTCATGGAGTTCAACATCGAAGTTCGAGAAAAAAAGGGAGCATAAAACCATGTTGCTGACCATCTTAATCGGATTATGAGAACTGATGGTGGGGGAAAGCAACCCAGAAATCTAAGCATATTTCCAGATGAGAGTCTTATGTCCTTGCAAACCAGGATGAGACCAAACACCCGAAGGCCATGGTATACTGATATTGTCAACTTCATTGTCGCGGGTATTTTTCCGCCCAATCTCCCCAAAGGAAAGAAAGACAAGATTTTCCATGATGCAAAATACTATGTATGGGACGACCCGTTTCTCTAGAAACATTGCGGAGATCAGGTCATTCGTCGATGTCTTCCCGACGATAACGTAAATTCTGTACTTGACTTTTTTCATTCAAAAGCATACGGGGGGCACTTTGGCCCACAAAAACTTCTAAAAAGGTACTAGATGTAGGTTTCTTTTGGCCGCATATCTTTCACGATGCCTTTGCTTTCTACAAAGCCTTTAATCGGTGCCAAAGAACAGGGAACAATTCTGATCGGAATGCGATACCCATGACAACTATGAAATTTTGTGAAACATTTGATGTATATGAGGCATTTATTTCATGGGGCCTTTCCCTACATCTTTTGGGAACACTTATATTCTGGTTGTTATGGACTATGTCTCCAAATAGGTGAGGCAAAGGCCACTAGAACTAACGATTCTTGCGTTGTTGCTGATTTCCTAAAGGAATTGGTCTCTAGGTTCAGGATGCCAAAAGCATTAATCAGCGATCGAGGGACACATTTCTGCAAAAAAAAAAAAAAAAACAGTCAACGCACTACTCAAAAGATATGGAGTCATACAGAAGGTTTAATGAGACCCGAGGACCGAATCGACCAAGGCTCGAGCTTTCGAACACTCTTTTTGTGGGGCTAATTTTTGAAATATTTGGAAACTGAAAAAAAGGGATATGTGGAGCAAGATTCGTAGGCTTCTCGCCCTTGAATCCCCTACACTCGATCTCAATCTTCTCGGAATCGCACTCCGAGGATCTCGACCCTTTGACACCTTCGCCTCTCACTAGGGTGTCACCCTCGGCCTCTCACCAGAGGGTTCACTCTTAGCCTCTCACCAAGAACTCGATCCTTAACCCGGAATCATATGAAGCTATTTAGTGGCTTAACCTTTATCTCAACTCAACTTGACTTGATTTAAAATGAAAGTTTTACAAGAAATATATATGATGAAAATATAGCCCCCCAAGCATCTATAATCGATGTGGGATTGATCTATTTGATAGAAATAAAAGAATGGAAAAAATGTCCAAATTGGAGCAGCTGGAAAGAACGTCCAATTCAAGCATCTTCGAGGCTGATTTAGGAGAAGTGTCCTTCATAGACGTTGTATCCACTTAAAATAGCTTTCCAACAAGTGCTCATTGGCTTCAATCGGAATTTTATGCAGCCCGAAAAAGCCAAAATACCACGGTGTTGCCATGCTGTTTTCTCAAACGATGGTTGATGTTCGTCCTCGACAACATAGCTTTGTAAGATAAAGTATTCGAGCTCGTTGACGACTAGGATCACATCATCCTCCTCCCTTTGAAAAGGATTCGTCCTCGAATCGTTGATGGAAACAAGCGACTCTTTCGGACATGTTTCTTCTTCCTGGAACGGATCTTGATTCCCCTCTTCTTCTTGAACCGTGAAAGGTAAGCAAGACGAAATGAAAGAAGTCGAATCTAACCACTTACTTGACATGGAATTCAGAAAGCTAGGCATGTCGGTTGGCATTCGTTTCTCCTTCATGAAAAGCGCAACCTTGGGAACTTGGATGATTTCCTCATCTTTCTTAAGCTCAGGGTTGATCTTCGCAATCTCAATACGAACATCCTTGGACTTGCCTTCTTCAATCTCAAGTGTCTCACTTATTTCTGTAGAGGATTTTGTCTTTGAAGATGGAGGTGGGGCTGTGGTGGGCTTCGAAAGCGTCGACCCAATGAGTTGACGAGTTTTCAAAGTTCCTTTACTTGTTGCATTGAATCTTCCGCGAGCTTGCGGATCTCTTGCCAAGGTGGTTCAACCTTCTTCTTACGCCGAGCCTCATCCTCTCGAGCCCTTTTCTTTCGATATCTTCTTTGGAGCTCTTGATCAACTACATCATATGTAGCACCATCCATGTCACTCCAACGAAGATACCCATCATTATAGGCTCGAATAGCCCATCGGATGTACTCTTCCGAGAAAGGCTTGGAACTCGTTTTCTTGAACATTTTGACCCAAAAGCTTGAGGAACCCTTGTCGTTTCTCTGCTACCACTTGATGAGACCTGAGGATCGGATCGACCAAAGCTCGAACTTTCGAACACTCTTTTTGTGGGGCTAATTTTTGGAATATTTGGAAACTGAAAAAAAAGAAGATATGTGGAGCAAGATTCGCAGGCCTCTCACCCTTGAATCCCCTACACTCGATCTCAATCCTCTCGGAATCGCACTCCGAGGATCTCGACCCTTTGACACCTTCACCTCTCACTAGGGTATCACCCTCGGCCTCTCACCAAAGGGTTCGCTCTTAGCCTCTCACAAAGAACTCGATCATTAACCCAGAATCATAGGAAGTTATTTCGTGGCTTAACCTTTAACTCAACTCAACTTGACTTAATTTAAAATAAAAGTTTTACAAGCAATATATAGGATGAAAATATAGCCCCCCCAAGCATCTATAATCGATGTGGGATTGACCTATTTGATATAAATAAAAGAATGGAAAAAACGTCCAGATTGAAGCAGCTGGAAAGAACGCCCAATTCAAGCATCTTTGAGGCTGATTTAGGAGAAGCGTCCTTCATAGAAGTTGTAGCCACTTAAAATAGCTTTCCAACAAGTGCTCATTGGCTTCAATCGGAATTTTATGCAGTCCGAAAGAGTCAAATTATCAAGGTATCACCTTGCTGTTTTCTCAAACGATGGTTGATGTTCGTCCCCGACAACATAGCTTTGTAAGATAAAGGACTCAAGCTCATTGACCACTAGGATCACATCAAGATTTTAACAACATATTATCCTCAAACTAATGGCCAATCAGAACCATCAAATAGGGAAATAAAGAGGATTATAGAAAAAACAATTCGACCAGACAAAAAGGATTGGAGTCTAAGGTTAAATGATGCACTCTAGGCATATCATACAACTTATAAGACACCCCTAGAGATGTCAGCATATCGACTGATCTATGGAAAGTCGTACCATCTACCAGTTGAACTCCAACACAAACCATACTGGGTTGTGAAGCAAGCAAACACGAGACTTGATGAAATCAGAGAATTAAGGAAACTGCAGCTACAAGAATTAAAAGAAATCAGGCTTGACTCATACGAAAATACAGTAATTTATAAAGACAAGATGAAAGCCTAGCATGATAAGCACATTCGAAAGAAACATGTCTAAGTAGGAGATGGAGTTTTATTGTTTATGTCTAGGTTCAAAAATTTTGCAGGAAAACTCCCATCCCTCTAGAGGGGGTCGTTTACAGTTATGCACGTCTATCCTCATGAAGCAATCGACATCAAAATCGACATCAAAGACGATCGATGTGGGAACATCTTTAAAGTCAATGAACAACAACTAAAGCCATACTACCACGGCGATAAGGAATTTGTGATTGAAGAGGTTCCATTACAAGCACCACCAACTGAAGACGGCTAAACAAAGACTCAGTCGAGCCAATATGACTGGAAACAAAGGCGTTGCTAGGGAGGCAAGCCGAGGTACATTGTACGCTTTCAAAATCTTCTTTTTATTTTATTTTACTTTATTTTACTTTAAAAAAACAAACAAACAACAACATGGCTTCAAAAGCACGCGCACCGACTAACAAAGGAAGAAAAAAGGAAATCAGGAAATCGGCTCCTGCCGACACTAGTCTTGGATCGATTGAGCGTCGACGCCCACTAACGGTCTACCAGAAATCTATCTTAGAGATTTCAGATTAAATTTTGGGGTCCCCACCCAAAATTTAAACCCCAAACCCTCCTTCTTTCTCCCTAAACCCGACCGCCCCCCCCCCCTTTCTTCTCCTTTGTGCCGCCATACCTCCGCCCATCTCCCTCCCTCTCTTTTTCCTGATTCATCAGCTGCTCGAGCCTCCGTTCAAGAAATCGATTGCACCACCTCGATCCTCTCATCCTGATCTAAGTTTTCATACCATCTACCTACCAAAACCCCATCTTTCTAATTCATCCACTTTTCCAATCTTAACCTAAATCCCATTTTTCTTCCATATTTGGGTCGAGCATTGCATTTGGAGCATTTTTTTATATGAAGGAAGCATGAGGTTTCAAGGAGTTTTGGATTCCCAAAACTCAAATCTTCAATCTAGAACACACGCACCCAGCCGTTGGTGCCCGACACTACATCCTCGGCGCACGCCGATCCTTTTGTAGCGGATGTTCTTCATCTTTTCCACATAAGTCCAATTTCTCCCTTCTTTTTCCTAGCCATCATGACTACAGTCAGGTTTATGGACGAACCTTAGAACCTAAACGAAAAAAACTAGGGCTATTTGGAAAGATTTAGAGGAAACAAAATACGCATCGATGGAGTTTTTCGACGCCGCGATTCTCGAGCGATTAGGTCTTATCGAGCATACGATCCGCTTCCTTTAGAAGGGTGGTCTCGAGCGATTTCTGACTATAGGAGCCCCGACTTGCCTCACTCTGACTCACGAGTTTATCGCTACTTTAAGAGCTTCTGACGCAGAGATCAAGTTCCACCTCAGCGGCCACCGTTTTCGATGACCTCGCTAAGCGATCGCCCGATATTTTGGAGCTACATCAGCTTCTTCTAATGATTGGCTTCTGGCTAGGACTCAACCGAACTCTAAGCTGACTTAGCAGCTAGCTACTGGGGAAGTAGCCAAGTCTGGAGGGAACTACAAGTACAACATCACTCACCCTCCCCTGGGACTCTTCCATAAGGTACTGTGTAACACTTTCTTCGGGCAGGCGGGGTGACTGACTGGGCTTATGTCTTCTATCTCACTCTTGAGGGTACACAAATTCCTGACTGGGTTCAGCTGTTCCTTGATGCTTGTTTTGAGATGCGGCGAGGAGGTGCTCAATGCGACACACGCATCATTGCCTTCAGAGGCCTGATCACCATGATAGTTGTTCGCTGGCCTACAAGTTGATGACGATGACTTCCTATCCGATTCTTATCACTGGGATCACGAGGCACTCACTCGTGCTGGTCACCTAGTAGGAGGTCGTCCTTCTTTTCGATGGTTCGCTTGCCCCAAGGGCAATCATGAGACCCCCCCTCCCTAGCTTCATTACTATGGGCCTCGCTATTGCAGATTTCCAGATCCCTCATTGCGGTATGGATATGGTCCTTCCAGCTGTTAAGGAGGAGTATGCGGAATCGGAGGAGGATATGGACTACGACCCCGAACGACTGGAGGATGATGAGGAGGAGGATAAGCAGGCTGGTGGTGATGAGGGTGCTAGTTTCTCTGAGGCTGGTATTGAGCAGAGGTTAGCCTCTCTCCAACTATCCACAAGCGTCATCCGACGCTCATTGCAGGAGGAGCGGTAGGCTCGCCAACACTTTGAGCAACAACACCTTGAGTGGATGCAACAGCAGGATCAGCGCTGGCAGTCCATGGAGCAAAGGATGCATCTGCAGGACCAGAGGATGATGAGCTTCTTTGACATATTCTAGCGGCAATTTCCACCTTAGCCACTGTCGCATCAGTGAGCACCACCTAGACTTGAGCAAACATGGGCCAACTCGCCCGGCCCGCCCAACCCGTCCTGGAAAATATGCGGGCTTGGACAGAATAGTTGGCCCAAGCGGGCCGACGGGCCTGACCCGGTAGGCGCAAAGGGTCGGGCTTGGGCAGAGGGTGAATCCCAAGCGGGCCGACAGACCCGGCCCGGTTTTATATTAATATTATATATATAATTATAATTATATAAGTTATAGATAGTATTATATATTATTAATATAATAAAATAATATAGTAGCAATAGATTTATATTAAAAATTCAATTTCCATAAATATTCTCATTACAATTATAAGTAAATTATAGTATATATGGTAACTAGCAAGTATGACAATTACCGTAAGTACTCCATATTACAATTAGTTCTTCAAAAAAAATCATTTATCGAATTCAAAGTGGATTCGACCACGAAAGCGCAGCTCCCTAAAAGTTTTTGCTAGTTTTGTCCTCTCAATGCTCTAACGCCCACACCGGATATGGACCGAACTGTCTCATGACAGTTGTTCCAGATGAATCTGTTGCAAATGATTTAATGTACCTATGGGATCGAAACACATAATCAACTTGATTTAAATAATATACAAATTACAAGTACTACGAATTACAGTAACAGTAGTACATGTATATTGTAATTAAATGTATACTTTATTACCATTGTAATTACATTAGCATAAACCTTATTAGTTATAACTTTATTTAGTTTATTCAACTTAATTATATATATATATATATAGATATATTCTTTGATGTTTTATTAATTTATTTTTTTTCATATAAATAAGAATATTATATATATGGAGGACGTGACGGAATTTGCGGGACGATGATTCTTTTTCCCGTGTGTCACCTAAAAGTATTGTACAATGTAACGTTGATTTGTATTTGTTAGTAAGCTAATATTGTCTAGATTTTCCTCACATTTGAAAGTATTGGTAGAATGTTGTAATTTGCCTGTTTTTTTAAAAAAATTAGTTTGATTTCAGATAGAAAATGAATTTTAGATCTTAGGCCCGTTTGGCCCACTGGGCGGCCTGGCCCGACAATGAGGGCGGGTTTGGACAAGGCACTACGCCCAAAAACTGGGCCTGGCCCAAGTCCGACCCGGTGTACTGGGCTGAAAATTTGATCAAGGCCCGACCCAAGCCCACCCGGCCCGACCTATGCTCAGGTCACCACCCCAGCCATCTCTATCAGCTGAGTTTCTATTTTTCTGATGTTTTGGTTCTTGCACTCTTATTTCGTTTACATGTTGAGACTATTTCCATTTGGGACAATGAAAATTGTAACTGTGGGGGATGAATATTTTTGGTTTGTAACAAACTAGATGTACTTATGTTTTATTTCTGCATGCATGTTTAATATTCTGCACTTGCATTTTACATATCATTTTGAAAAAAATATGTTGAAAATATCATGCACATTTTTAAATAAATTATGTTTTTAATCAAATTCTCACCTATATTAGTCCTCGAAATGTTTTTATAAAATTTTGATCACATAAGTTCCCTAACTAATCTAAATTGAATTTCTGAAACAATTTTTAAGCGGATCAAATTGAGCATGCACGATCTAAGGTTCCATTCTTGATTAATATCCGGCAAAACATAATCCTTGTGAGAAGGTTTCCCAGGATTGTTTATTATGCTTATATTGTGTGAATTATTCATTTGATATTGATTTGGTCATCCATTTTTGATCTAAGGTTCTACCTTTTGAGAAGGTTCCATTCTTGATCTAAGGTTCTACCTTTTGATATTGATTTGGTCATCCATTTTAAAACCAATTCAAATGTTTGTTAACCTGCAGAATTTCAAAAACATTTGGGCATCATTTGTTTATTCAAGAAAATCAAGCGGCAATGGTGAAGATACTTAGTAATCGGATCAATGCATGACACCCATGGGTATGATTCGGGCAAAACGGTGTCGAAACTATCCGCTATGAAAGTAAGCTTGACATTGAGTAACCGGGTTCATTCATGACCCCCATGTTTGCAACTCGCATCAAAATATGTTCAAGAGGATTTCACCAATTAAATTGAGGTATTGACTAACCGGGGCCATTCATGACTACCATGTTTGCGGCGCACGTCAAAAGACACCAAAACCGAACGATATTTCCTTTATAATATATATATATAGAGAGGGATTGACTCCGGTGAAAACCTCAAATTGTGGTACAAACCGTGAGGGCTACTTTATAGCTTGAGTTATTTGAAACTTGTGCTAAAAACCTCAATCATACGGTGACTTTACAATTCGGCTCAACCTAAAACCCGTGCTAAAAACTCCAGTTTTAAAATAACACATGACTTTATAGTTAGGTCAAGCCTAAACATCGTGCTAAAAAAACTCATGTTTTAAAATTACATAGTGACTTTATAGCTCGGTTTTATTCAGAACTGGACTAAAATTTGTGACTTTATAGATCGGTTATATTCATAACCGGGCTATAAAGCAAGTGAATCGGGCTAAAAAGCCGGTTCTCACAGATTTTTACCGCAATTTGGTTTTCACCGGAGCGCACCCCTATATATATAGGATCTATTGTGCACAAGTCTTAGGTTGTACCTTGTGCACAAATCTAGACCATTTATCTTATTAAAATGGGTGGCCTAGATTAAAAGAGGGTTTTTCCTTTTTTTTACTAAATTATTTGTGGGACCTGCATTGATAGAGCTCTTACTCTCCACTGGTGGCGCGTGTAGTGATGGTTGATGTGGGAGGAAATTTGTTATTGGTAGGACCCACGTAAGATGAAAAAAAAAAACAGTTGGCCGAAAATATTTGGATTTTTATTTCAAAGCAAGATAAGAGTTAGGGAGGTTCCCGACAAGCCTGGGGTCTTCCTAGAGCGTCCAGACAGACGAGATCAGCTACCAGACGGTTCGATGAGCAGTTATCCTCGGCAGGGTATCCGTAAGCAAGACGAGCAATCCTGTCTGCCATAGCATTTGATTCCCTGAAGATATGACGAATAGAAACATTAGTGAAGTATGATAGATCGATCCTCGTATCAGATTGTAGCAGCTCAATGTTCCAGTGACAGGACCAGTCACCCAGAAGGGCTTTGACAACCGTCAGACAATCCCCTTCAATTAGAAGATTGTCAATATGAAGCTGCTTAACTTTCAGAACACCCAATCGAAGGGCCAAAGCTTCAGTGTAGATTGCAGTAGTATTATTGCAGGGGCCTTTTCCCAAGGAAACAATAGCACCGCAATCATTTCTAATAACAAATCCGAAAGAATCCGATCCATTTGATCTGGAAGAGCCATCGAAGTTTAGTTTATAAAAAGACGGAGGAGGTTTTTGCCATGAGGAAGACTTTTGGGATTTAACCGGACGACGATCCGGTAAATCAGGAGGATGGGCTCTCTGAGGGCCACTCGAAGAGCCGTCAACTTGCAAATCATCTTTGTTGCAGACCAAGTATCACGAGTAGTAGAGACGAAAACTGAGATGTCGATAACTCGAAGTTTAAAATGAGGATCAAACACAGCTTTATTTCTGAAAAACCAGACACTCTACCAGATCGTGGCCAGCAAGGCCATGGCCACGTTACCCAATGCCGAATGCAATTGAGTAAGCAACGTATTATCGAATTGGACTAGGGCATTTACAGAAGAAGGAATAGTTAAATGAAAGCTTTTGAGAAGCATAGTAGTGAGAGTACAATCCAATAGAAGGTGGAACCCAGTCTCAAGCGTATTACCACAAAGAGGGCAACCTGACGGCACAACCATATGCGATCTTTGAAGTCTTTCAGTGGTGGGTAAACCGTCGCATGAGATTTTCCAAAGGAAATGTCGAACTTTGTGCAGAACGTCAAGTTTACAAATCCTGTTACAACTAAAGGTTGGATCACTTGTGGAAGAAGGCACCAAGGATCTGTCAGATTTTGCAGAAAACCACCCGTCTTTGCTCGAACCTCAGTACAGGCGATCGCGAAATGGATTTGTAGGTAATTGGGACAGACCGATTTGGATAATATGGTTGAGAGATAAAAGACATGTAAGGTCATTGTGCAGTTTCGGAAGATTCCACGAAATCATCCAACCACTGTATAATTTGTGCGTTTGAAATTTGAAATTTTTTTAATTGTACGACAGTATGAAATCATCCAACCACTGTATAATTTTTTTTAAATGTTAGTTGATCCACAAAATAAAGAATTATACATATCTAAATAATTTTTTTTATAAAGAAATAGATGGAGATCAAAACAAACTACTAATTTGATCTACAAAACCGGTTTGGGTGCACAAAAAGATATCTTGAAGTAGGCCATTATTCTAGAGACGAGTTTTTTTTGATGTTTTGTACAACTATAAATACCCAAAAAATTCACTTTTACGAGCTACACAGAATTGATGAATAATTACATAATCGTTGAAAATAAGTAAAATTTTAGAATTATTCGGTTGAATCAGTCGATTTAACGCATACATTGAACAACAATTGGAAAATTATTCAGTGAAATTCATATTTTTACGAGGTACACAGAAGCGATAAATAATTGCATAAACATAGTAAATAATTAAATTTTTAGAATTATTCGGTTGAATCGATTGATTTAACGCGTACCTTGAATGATAATTGGGAGATTATTCAGTGAAATTCTTATATTTATGAGCTACACAAAAGCGATGAATAATTGCATAACCGTTGTGAATAAGTAAATATTTAGAATTATTCGATTGAATTGGCCGATTTAACGTGTACATTGAACGATAAATGGTGGATTATTCAGTGAAATTCTTATTTTTACGAGGTAAATAGAAGAGATAAATAATTGCATAACCGTTGTGTATAAGTAAAATTTTGAAATTATTCGGTTAAATCGATCAAATTAACGCATACATTGAACGACAATTGGGAGATTATTCAGTGAATTCTTATTTTTACGAGATTAATTGTTGACCACCACTCCGGGCCTCCGCCCATCTGAAACCGCCGATGCTTCAACACTACCCAATCTCCAGCCATCTGAAATCGTCGCCGACTTGTTTCTTGAACAACAAAGAGGGTACAACGCCTCCACTCGCAACCATTAGTGTTTAGACGCCCTCCTCCTCCACCCTACAATGGCGGAATCCTCCTCGATCATCCTCCTCAAATTGAAGGCGATGTCGAAGGGACGAATCGAATTGAAGGAGACAACGAAGGCGGGGATGCGATTCGAAGGCGGAGGACAATGTGTAGATCGAATGAGGCGGTGGGAGTTCGATGTGTAACACTCTTTTGGAACAAGTGCAGTAATAGTTAGAGGTATTCATTAGGTCGAGAGGATCACAAATTACGTTCCCGGAAAAAGTATAGATCGAATTGGGCATCGAATCTTGAAGGATCGACTTGTTACAGTCTAGCGATGTGTAACACTCTTTTGTAAACGTCGATGTGACAGTGTTGTGGGCGGACGTGCGGGAGGGGGGGAGTGGGGTGGGGTGGGGGTAGGGTGGTCGGGGTGGCGTGGGTGGGTAGGCGGGGGCGGTGGTACGTGGGTGGTGGTATGTTGAATATTATTCGTCAATTATTAAGATGTATGTGTCAAATTTCGGTTACTAATGGTAATGATTTGTTTAATTATTCGGTGTAATTCGATTCATTATTCGTCAGAAATGGAAGTTTCGGTTTGTCAAACAATATAAAAAAAACCTTCATCGCATGAGTATAACTACCCAACTAAATATTATTCGGTGAAATGTGAAATATTATTTGGTGAAATTTGAAGCATTATTCGTATAAATTATAAGTATAATTTAAGGAATTGAGGTTTCTTTTATTTGAAATAGATGGAAAAAAACATTATTCGGTAGAATGTAACAAATTATTCAGTGAAATTGAGTTCTTGATCGATAAGGACTCGACCGATAAGGACTGATTTGAACTAAAATAGAACGAGATAAAGACCCCAAGCCTCCTTAGAGGGTAGGAACCAAATACCAACGACTATAAAGCTCGCCTCTACAACCTTACACAACCAAGCGGACAACTTGGAGGCACAAGGAGGGGACTCGTGACTACCAGGATCACCAAGTTTGGCGAAGTTGATGAACACAAGGCTAACCAAGCTGAGACAATAACCAATTCGCAATCTATGAGCCTCGCTTCTAATCGATCGACTTTCACTCGATGTGTTTCACACAAATCTGAGAGTTAACAATTCAATAAGTTCCAATGTTTACAATGCTAGGAATCGGCGTATATAGGCCATGTAAGGCTATTGGGCCGATTTTAATAAATAACGAAGATAAAAGAACTACTTAAGAAATTAATAAAATATCCCTACAGTTTCCTAAAATAACTTAAGTAAAGAAAGTTACTAAAGTTTCCTAAAATAACTTAAGGTGGATCGGCTTCTTCTTGAATCCCTATGCACATATAGGTCTTTAATATAGGCTCGGGGAGTTGAACCTTGCTCGAGAACAATGCGTGACTCACAAACATGAATGAGTCCCTTTGAAGCTTCTTAGCTCGAGCTTAGTCATAGGTCCGTCTCCTAAGATGGTCCCAAAGTTTCAGATTTTTCCTAATAATGGCTCTAAGGACGGTTGTAAGGGTTCTATTAGTCACCTCAGTTTGGCCATCAGTTTGGGGGTGGCTAAAAGTAGAGAATAGCAATCTAGTTCCCAATTTACTCCATAATGTTCGCCAAAAATGACTTAAGAATTTAACATCCCTATCACTCACTATTGTTTTCGGCACACCATGTAATCTTACTACCTCTTTAAAGAATAAATTAGCAACATTGGAAGCATCATCCGTTTTGTGGCATGCAATGAAATGAGCCATTTTAGAGAATCGATCAACCACTACAAATATAGAATCTCTCCCCTTCTTAGTTCTGGGCAACCCAACTATAAAATCCATAGAAATGTCTTCCCAAGGGGCTGAGGGTGTGGGTAGTGGCGTGTAAAGTCCATGGGGAATAAGCTTAGATTTGGCCTTTAAACAATTAATGCATCTTTTAACGCAATGTTCTACATCTCTAAGCATATGCGGCCAATAAAAGTGTGATTTTAATGTATGATAAATTTTATCTCTTTCAAAATGTCCCATTAAACCACCACTATGGGCTTTACTAACAAGTAACAAGCGAAGAGAACATCTAGGAATACACACTTAATGTTTTCGAAACAAGAATCCATCAAAGATGTAGAAATTTTCGGTTGGCCCTTTTTCTAAGCATTTTCGAAACATGTCCCCAAAATTAGCTTCTTTATCATACAATTCCTTAATATAAATAAAGCCTAAGACTCTAGAATCCAAAGTGGTTAAAAGAACATGTCTTCTAGATAATGCATCAGCAACCACATTTTCTTTGCCTTTCTTATACTTTATAACATAAGGAAATGTTTCAATAAACTCCATACATCTACCATTTCTCCTAACAAGTTTATCTTGGACTTTAAAATGTTTCAATGATTCATAATCAGTCCTAAGAAAAAACTCACTAGATCATAGGTAATGGGACCAATTCTTAAGAACTCTATACAATGCATACAACTCTTTATCATATGTAGAGTAATTAAGACAAGCACCTTTTAATTTCTCCGAAAAGAAAGCAATAGGCTTACCTTCCTGCATAAGGACTCCACCAATTCCAACTCCTCTAGCGTCACACTCGACCTCGAGTGGCTGAGAGAAGTCGGGCAAGGCGAGTAGAGGGGCGTGAGTTAGCTTCTCTTTAAGCTTGTCGAAAGCTTCCTTCTGAGCTGCTCCCCGCTTGAACTCACACCGCTTCTTTGTGAGCTCCGTAAGAGGGGCTGAGACGGTGCTGAAGTCACGGATGAACCGTCAGTAGAAGCTCGCTAGTCCTTGGAAGCTGCGCACTTGTCCTATGTTGGTGGGTGTCGGCCAATCTTGAATAGTCTTGATCTTCGCCTCATCAACACGCAGTCCATTCGAGCTCACTACAAATCCAACAAAAGACACTTGTTCATTACATAATTCACACTTCTTTAAATTAGCATACAAGTGTTCGATTCTTAATGTATTAAATACTTCCTTAAGATGTGATTCATGTTATTTAGGAGATTAGCTATAAATCAATATGTCATCAAAATAAACAACAACAAACTTTCCTATAAAATTCATAAGCACATGATTCATTAATCGCATAAAAGTACTTGGAGCATTAGTTAAAACAAAAGGCATAACCAACCACTCATATAAACCAAACTTAGTCTTAAATGTTGTTTTCCATTCATCGCCTTCCTTCATTCTAATATGATGATAGCTACTTTTTAAATCAATTTTCGAAAATATGGAAGCACCATGCAATTCATCTAGCATATCATCTAAGTGTGGAATAGGATGACGATATTTAACAGTGATGTTATTAATAGCCCTACAATCGACAAACATTCTCCATGAACCATCTTTCTTAGGGACTAATAACATAGGCACAACACAAGGAATTAAGCTTTCACGAATATATCCCTTATCCAACAGTTCCTGGATTTGGGATTGGACCTCTTGGGTCTCAGTGGGATTCATACGATAGGCAGACCTATTAGGCAAAGAAGCCCCTAGAATATAATCAATTTGATACTCGATTCCTCGAATAGGGGGTAGACTTGCTGATATGTCATCGGGAAAGACATCCTTATACTCCTCAAGAAGAGACAGGATGCGAGGAGGGAGGGTAACTCTAAGATCCTCACTCAACATGTTCAACCCTTTGCATAGGAGCATGAGGGTTGTTTCCCCATCCACAAACTCGTCTATGAATGTGCTTTTGGAAGCCAAAAACACCTTCTTAAGCCGAGAATGGGACGACACAGGGGTCGACTGAGCCTCCCTATCTAACTCACCTTTACTTGCCTTGCGCTTCTCATTCTCACCAGCCACTTGTGTAGGCGTCATAGGCTTGAGAACTACATTCTTTCCCTGAAAAGTAAAGGTGTAACGGTTAGTAAATCCATCATGCAAAACCTTACGATCAAATTGCCAAGGACGACCTAATAGAATATGACAAGCTTGCATAGAAACAATATCACATAAAATATCATCTTCATAATGTCCTAATTTGATATGTGCTTTAACTTGCTTGTTTACTTTTAAATTACCACAGTCATTCATCCAATGCAATCTATAAGGCCTAGGATGCTGAATTGTAGGAAGTTGTAATTTATCAATCATTTCTTGACTAGCTAAGTTACAACAACTTCCTCCATCGATGATCACCTTAACAACCTTTCCTGTAACTAAACAGCGAGTATGAAACAAGTTTTCACGTTGATTGTCATCACAAGGTGTAGGAACAACACTTAAGACTCTCCTAACAATCAAAGAATCACCATGTTCATAATCAATGCTATCATCATCATCATCATCAGAAGTAAGAAGGTTGAGATTTTGATCATTATCATTAGCATGCTCATCATGTTCATCACAGGAATTTTCAGATTCATATTCTCCTAGTTGATTAATCATGAGAGTTTTCTTATTTGGGCATTCCTTCATATAATGACCTCTACCTTGGCATTTAAAGCACACAATATCTCTAGATCTAGTGGTAGAAGGGTTAGGATTACTCCCTTTGGGGCCAGTAGATACCCCAGACGAATCACGTCTGTTCCAAGGCGCTTTACCCTTGTCGATGGCCTGTTGGGGTGCTGGATTTCCACCCTTCCATTGGGGCTGACTTGTTTGATCTCGAGGACCTCCATCCGTGCGCCCTTGGGGCTGCTGGGGTCGACTTTGGCGCCATCTCTGCTGCTGGCCACTCGACATCCTCCCTTGTCTCCTATATCGTGCTCCTTTTTCTACCTTTATTGCTAAATGCAAAAGCTCAGCAGAGGTAGAATAAAGAAAATAATCAATTTCATGAGCCAAAGCGGGGTGCAAGTTTCTAAGAAACCTACCATTTGTATCTTCATAGGGTTCAACTACATTAGCCCTAGTCATGGTTTCTTGCATTGCATTAAAGGTTTCCTTAACAGTTTTGCTACCTTGCTTAAGATTTTCTAATTGTTGTCTAAGCTCACTAGCATAGTGTGAGGGAACAAATCTACTTCTCATAAGTGCTTTTAATTGAGTCCAAGAAGCGATAGGTGCATCAAGGGCTCTTCTTCTTTCTTTAACTAGATTATCCCACCAAATTAAAGCAAAACCTTGAAATTCTAAGGAAGCTAGTTGCACCTTTTTAGTGTTAGAGAAGTTATGACAATTCCAGATTTGATCCATTTTAGTTTCCCAATCAATATAAACATCTGGATCAACTTTACCTTCAAAAGGAGGAATCTTTACCTTTACCTTACCTATACCATCCTGATCAGGATCTCTAGGTTCTCTGTATTGGTGTCGACCTCCTATATCGTTCATCCTCGGGCGTTGCTCCCAATACTCCTCTTCTTGGAAGTCGTCGTCGCACTCCGAGTAGTAGAATTCCTCCTTGAAGCCTCGGCCTCTTCCCCTTCCTCGTCCTTGTCCCTACACATGAACAAACCCATTATTCCTACCATATCTCTCCCCTCGTGGAGAGTTGTTTTCATCAAATAAAGGATTATCGACATTAGGATTGGGATTAGGGTTAGGATTTCGGACTTCCCTTTCATCGTTAGGCGTATCATCACGCCTTTGACCTCCTCGGCCTCCCATGATGTTAGAACAACTCGGCCTGGACTCCAATGCCGCAACATTTGCTCCCAACGCCTCCAAGGTTTCTGTGAAAGTAGCCATGTTGGCATTCATGGTGTTTATCATATTGTTGAACATCTCGGGTGTCACAATGGTGCTGGAGTTGTTATCATTATTGCCATTGTTGGCATCGTTGTTAACCTGCTGAGAAATTGCAAATAAAACAAACAAAGAACTATGTTAAAGGTTAGAGAAAATATAAATACTCACAAGTGTTTCACTCACACTCCCTTTCTAATTGGTATGTCACGCTTCTTATTTCAATCCGCCTTAGGCAAACTAACACTCAAGAAAAAACCTAACAATCAATATATATATATATATATATATATATATATATATATATATATATATATATATATATATATATATGAGAGAATGAATGAAACAAAGACAAAGAGCACTCGACAAAAGGATCAAAGCACTCGACAACCCAAGACAAGCATTCGACACAAGTTGTAGATACTCGAAAAAGTAAGCAAAGCACTCGACAGAAACTTGAGCACTCGACACAACACAGGAGAACTCGACGTGGGGGAGAAGAGTACTCGAGATCACAAACAAGCACTCCACAAAGCAACCAAAGGCACTCGATCAACAAGATCAGTACTCGACACAACAAGGTAAACACACAAAGCACTCGAAATCAGTGAGAAGTGCTCGACATAAGAGAAAAATAAAAGAAAATAAAAGGAGAAACAAAGAAAGTTTGGAAATTTACCTCTTTTGATTTGAAACATTTAAGTTAGGATGTTGTAGTTGCAAGGTAGGGTTTCAATTTAGTGTTTCTGTGGAGGTATGTGTTCGGAAAGGATATATATATCGACTAGGGCTTGAAGAGATCACCGAAAATTGGTCCTTTGGGAACTTTCTTGCACTAGATCAACAAACTCTTTTTTTTTACTTACTTTTGCCCCTAGTGAATTTTATCCTCCTAGGTCCAAGTTCAATTTTTTTTTTAATATAATCGAATGTTTTTTTTTGTTTTTTTTTATCCTAATGCAAGAAAGAACAAACAATGGAGAAAAGACTCGAAAATATTAAAGATAGGTGATAAAAAAGATAAAATTTGTAGCCCTAAAGATATATATATATATATATATATATATATATATATATATATATATATATATATATATATATATATATATATATATAGGTGAGGTTTTGTTTATCTTTGGTAAGTGAATCTATCCAATGCCCTTTTAGATATAAGATAGATATAATGGAATTAAATCTATCAAATAAAATCAAATTTTTAATAAGGCAAGTCAAAAGATAGAACAACAAGTAAAGATAGAACAAACTAGGGTTTTCTTGTGGTGTGATGGAATAGGCTTGTGTTTAGGCTATGCAACCCCAAACAATCACGAACAAATAGATTAGTGCAATAATCAATTCAAGAATGCAAGAAGTAAAGATAAAACAAAGAAAAGGACTCTTTTGTGGTTTTTGTGTTTAAGAAAAATAAAAGACACAACTTTGATGTCGGAAACCAAAGCTCTGATACCAATTTGATACGGGGTTAGTCGTAGGATGGCCCAATCTTCGACAATCAAACAAGAAATTAAAGAACGCAAGCAAGAACGAATAAAGACTCAACAAGACAAGCAAGATTCGACCTAGAAGACTCAAGATCGATCAAGAACTTAAAGAAAACGCAGCAAGACTCAAAGGACTATACTCGATATCGACAAGAAAGAAACAAGAACAAGACTTGAATTCAAGAACAATAAAGACTCGGCCGATAAGGACTGATTCAAACTAAAATAGAATGAGATAAAGATCCCAGACCTCCTTAGAGGGTAGGAACCAAATACCAACGACTATAAAGCCCGCCTCTACAACCTTACACAACCACACGGACAACTTGGAGGCACAAGAAGGGGACTCGTGAATACCAGGATCACCAAGTCTTGCGAAGTTGATGAACACAAGGCAAACCAAGCTGAGACATTAACCAATTTGCAGTCAATGAGCTCCACTTCTAATCGATCGACTTTCACTCGATGTGTTTCACACATATCTGAGAGTTTTCAATTCAATAAGTTCCAATGTTTACAATGCTAGGAATCGACATATATAGGCCATGTAAGGCTGTTGGGCCGATTTTAATAAATAAAGAAGATAAAAGAACTACTTAAGAAATTAATAAAATATAACTAAAGTTTTCTAAAATATCTTAAGTAAAGAAAGTTACTAAAATAGGAAACAATATAATGTTCCAACACTTAGCCAAATCGACATAGCTAGACTAAGGTGGATCGACTTCTTCTTGAATCCTTATGTACATATAGGTCTTCAATGTAGGCTCGGGGAGTTGAACCTTGCTCGAGAACAATGCGTGACTCACAAACATAAATGAGTCCCTTTGAAGCTTCTTCGCTCGAGCTCGAGTCATAGGTCCGTCTCCTAAGATGATAGGTGTGTCTGGAGCTGTAAAAGATGGTCCCGCATCACTAGGATGTTAATCTACTTTACTTTTGTTACACCTAAAACTTTGTTTTTCAAGGGGCTACCTCGTGAAGGGCTTTGTTGTGGGATACAATGATCATATTATTAAAATAATTTTGCTCTAAGACTAGCAAAAGTTAAGCATGGGGGATTTGATAACGCATAATTTATATAGGCATAATAATTCATTCTTAAGCGAATTACAGTGCATATAATCATATTTTTAGCATTGATCGCAGTCTATATCAAGCGGTTCCAAAAGTTGGAATCTACACATTTTAGTATTTTACTCTTATTTATACAGATTTCGGGGATTAAGCATTAAAGAAGAGAGCGAAGGCTACAATATAAAGAAAAGGAAATCTAAGGAAGAGCATAGAAGAAGCCAAAGCACGAGCAAATAAAGAAACGAGGACTCAGCAGGATCGGCACCTGCCGACTCTGGGTACACCTTGAGAACTCTCGGCACACATTGGAGGATTCCTATAGGATACACCTGGATCGGCGCCCACCGATAGCATATCTTCGCCAGATTGCAATAGAGCCAAATCTCGCCAATGTGCTTTACTTCCCCCTTAAGAGTGTCGACCCTAGCACTATAAATACACCTCATCTCTAGCCATTTTCCACACATCTCAACACACACCTCTCTTCTCCACACCCCTCTCCACTTGACCATCTTCTGTCTTTCCAGTTTTCGCCCTTTCGGAGGTGAGTTCGATACTGAATCACCTCCGTGGCTTTGTTACTTTACAGTTCTTATGGATTTTGCAAGCTTTGATGTTTTTATGTACGTTATGAGTACTTAAGACTCTTTTTAGTTTCTTACAAATTCTAGACATTGTTTGTTTGTGAGGACTACGCTTACAATTTCTTCTATTATGATTATTTCCATTTCCTTTATACTTGACTACCTATATTTTGAATATGTTTAGCTTCGTACCTATAGTAGGGTTTGTGAGTATATTGCTAGGGTTTTGATTACATCCGCCAAGTAGGGTCGAACATATAGTAGTAAACACATCTTGATGAACATGTTGGAATTCTTGATAGTGTAAGGAAATTGACACTTGATTGATATTATCTGTGGTAATTGGCAAAAGCTAGGCTGGCAACTAGGTGAAAATTTGCTTTAAACTATTAATTATATTATTAAAGTGTTAAAATATTAGGTAATTAATGTTGTTCGCCCCCCATGTTAGAGTAAGACGCATCATTTGCATACATAAACCAACATGCTATAATAACTGATAGAGTAATTATAATTGTAAATGAATTGATGATCACCATGCCAACCATTGTTATGAATTTGTAAGGAACCAATTCATTCCCAAATCATTTACAACCCACTTTTATCCTGTTTGCTTATTTTGTTATTCAATTTACCATTACTTTCACAACCATCTACTTTTTCTACTTTTTGACAAGAGAAATACATAAAAAGAGGTGAAGCTTATCCTAGATCGACACTTGGACTTACTGGTTATTCTAGCTTATTAAGTGTGGGTTATATTTGGATGGATTAACGACCCTGGTACAGGCCATACCAGGTCCCATGAAATCAATCCCCTATATGTCGAAGAGTTCAACCTTCAGGACGTCACAAATTCCTGCACATCTTTAAACATGTTAGGCCAATAAAACCGACTGCGAAGGATTTTCGTAGTGGTTTTGAATCCTTTTGCGTGGCCACCCGTTAGGAGAGTATGGCAATGGCATATGATACTCCATTTCCTCCTTCGGAACACAAAGCCTAAAGATATAATTGCTCCCTTGCTTAAACAAGTAAGGATCTTCCCAATAATACCGCTTGATGTCATGTAGGAACTTCTTCTTCGCCTGTGAGTCAACCCTTGTGGAATCTTGCCTCCTACAATAAAGTTAGCAAAATATGAAAACCAAGCCTTTTTTTCCCCTCTAATAGCATAGATATTATAAGTAGGACTAGATGTAGAAGTAAAGAAGAAATCGTCACCTGAACGTACCGATCCGGAGTTGGAACAAAACACAATTTCGACTTTGGTGAGGTGTCAATATTGACATTTAGGTGTCGACATCGATGTCTGCAGATCCATCAGTTTCATTAGCTATGGTCAGGGAGGGTGTCAGTATCGACACAGGGGGTCTCATTACCGATATATGCAGCTCTGCATAGCCATCCACAATAGCTTTTGTATTCAACATGGGTATCGATACCGACACTAGGGTGTTGATATCGATATCTTCAATTATAGTCATGGAGGGTATTAGTACCGACATGGATTGTGTCGATACCGATATTTACAGCTTTGCATAATCCTTCGCTTTAGCTTCTTCATTCAGGATAGGTGTAGATACCAACACAAAAGTGTCAATACCGATACCCACATTTGTGCTCCGAGCCTTGATCATTATGAGACTATCGTCTGGTCGGGAGTCGTTGATCGACACAACATTGTCGGACTCTGAGATATGCTCTGATGGGGGCCTATAGAGGTGGTCAGCCACCGAGTTATCAGCTCCTTCATTGTCCTTGATTTCACAATCGAACTCTTGAAGAGGAGTATCCACAGTAGGAGCCTTGGCTTGACATCCTTTTTCGCCATCAAGTATCACAATGTAGCATGGTCGGTGTACAAGATTGCCTTGGATCCAACCAAATAAGAGTCAAACTTCTTCAAAGTGAACACCACAACAATGAATTCCTTCTTCATCTTGGTGTACTTTGTTTGGACATCATCTAATGTCTTGCTAGCATAGTAGATAGTGTGGAGTTTCTTGTCCTTCTACTAGCCTAGGACTGCTTCTACAGCTTAGTCACATGCGTCACACATAATTCCAAAGGGTTGTGTCTAATCTGGTGATTGCATGATGGGAGCCGAAACTAGAGCTTCTCTCAACTTATTAAATGCTCCAAGACACTCTAAAGAGAACATAAACAATGAATCTTTCATTGGTAGGTTAGTGAGTGATTTGGCAATCTGAGAGAAATCTTGCATAAAGCGATGATAAAAGCCTACATGTCCTAGAAAACTTAGGACTTCTTTTACCGACAAAGGGGGAGGTAACTTCTCCATGAGCTTAATCTTGGCCTCGTCTACCTCAATTCCCCTCTTGCATACCAAGTGGCCTAGCACTATCCCCTCTTGGACCATGAAGTGGCACTTTCCCCGATTTAATATGAAACTTGTCTCTTCGCATCGTTTAAGTACTCTACGCAATTTAGCTAGACATGTATCGAATGTAGTGCCATAGACGAAAAATCCATCCATGAATACCTCCATAAGGTCTTCAATCATGTTAGAGAAGATGGCCATCATAAAACGTTGGAAGGTAGCGAGGGCATTACAAAGCCCGAATAGCATCCTCCAATAAGCATAAGTCCCATAAGGATGTCTGAAAGTGGTCTTCTCTTGGTCATTTGGATTAATAGAGATCTGCCAAAAACCAGAATAGCCATCTAGATAGCAAAAGTAATTATGTTGGTGTAGTCTCTCGAGTACCTGCTTAATGAAGTAAAATGGAAAGTGATCCTTCCTAGTGGCGCTATTGAGTTTCCTGTAGTCAATGCACATACGCAAACTAGTGATGGTTCGATTCGACACAACGCTTGTCATTCTTCTCAACGGTCATCCTACCCTTTTTGGGACCACATGGACAAGTCTCACCCACTTGCTATCCGATATGGGAAAGATGATACATCCATCCAACATTCGCATGATCTCCTTCTTCACGATGTCCTTCATGTTTGGGTTGAGTCGGCGTTGCTGCTCAATAGTGGGCATGTGGTTGTCCTCCATGTGAATTTGTTGGATGCACAAGACAGGTGAAAGACCCTTTGATATCCTCCAAGGAATACCCAATTGCCTTTCTATGAGTCCTAAGCACATCTAGTAGCTTCTCTACTTCATGCGGACTCAATGTAGCATTAATAATAACGGGGAAAGTAGAATTTGGACCGAGGAACTCATACCTAAGGGATTCTGGTAGTGGCTTCAGCGCTGGAGAAGGATCTTGTGGAATCAAAATAGACTCTGCTTGCTTCGTCTTCATAATCTCCTTAAGGTAATCAACGTCTATCCTCGAGGCAAAAGCTTCAACATCAGTCACAAGTGTCGGTACCGACCATGCGTACATCGACAATGATACTTGCTGGCCATTCTCTTCATTATGGAATTAAATAGATGGTGTCTATACTGACATAGATGGTGACGATATCGATACCTCAGCTTCCACAGATTCCCTCTGCATCATCTCTCCTACGGGCGAGGGTATCGATACCAACAAAGTGGATGTTGACATCGATACTTCAGCAGGTCCTTCTTCCTTATCTTCATGTTGTGAGGAGGAAATCGAGTATGAAATATAAAAAAATAAATCAAACCAGATTTAGGCCCACACAAATAATTACAAGACTCCCTTCAATGTAGTAAGAGAAAGTCAGGATCGAATCCACGAGGAAGCGTGTCAGCAGATCCTAGGCAGCTGTAAATCTCACAGAAAAGCAAACGGAAGACAGAAACAAAGAAAGAATGACAGAAATAATAAAAGAAAACAAGAAATAAAAGCAAAGACAGACGTACTCGATCTCGACAAGGGGTACTCGAGATCGACATCCCACAGCAGAAACAGAAACTAAAAAATCGAAGACGGAAGTAGAAACTCAACTCGATATAGACCAAAACCAACTCGAGATCGACTAAGGCCTACTCGATCTCGACAAGCCACTGATCTATCTCGACCAAAACTCAAAAACTGTAAACATGTAGATTCGAACACAGATTCGCAGATTTTGACAGAAATAAACTCAATATATAATGAACTTCCAAAGCCAGGGTATCAACACCACAACGATAACGATGCAATGTAACACATAAAGGCATAAAAGATCATGCTTTCCACCAAAATAAATTTCGTTACTAACAAATAGGCATATAGAGGTTTTCGCATAAACTCTAATTGTTACTAACCCTTCTCACATAATTAATCCAAGTTGTATTAAGATCACTTTAAATTCAATAATACAAACAAGGATCACCTTCAACTAACGCAAAAGAATCATGCTTATAGGGATAGAAGACGAATTGCATCAAAAGATCTGACCTATACCGCATCACCTCACATGGCCACCGTCGGGCTCACCCCAGCACCAGAAGTGGGTGGACTACTCGCTCTTCATCGCAACAGCAGACATTGATGTATGAAAAGAAACTTGCATTTAAACTATATTCAAAGTCTTTACAATCCCGACACTCAACTTTCGCAGAATGCCAAAACCCTAAAACCTTTGAACTCCTAAAACCTCTATGTGTAACTGTGTCTCTGAAATTGAATGATGAAAAACCAGCCCCTAGGGCTTTATTTATAGCCTTCTATTCCTTGCTAATCAAGGATAGAATATATCTATCTTTATCTAAATCTATATCTAAAGGCTTTAAGATAAATAAATGGATAAAAGGAATTTAAATCTAAAAGGGGAAATAATATCTAAATAGGTAAGTATCTTCTTGTTGATAGATCTTCCCTTCCATGGATAGTTGATAGATAGATGTAGGATAGACTCGGCCATCTCGGATTCCTTCGGCTCCAAGGACTCCTAAACCGACACGGACAGCCAAAGCGCGTAACGCGGCTTCAGGACGCGGCTCGTCGATCTCGACTAAACAACTCGAGATCGAGTTGGGTTGTCGTCGAGGATGTGTTGCTGGTGATGTCGAGCAGCTCCTCCTCGGCATGGACTCGGACTGGCGATGTAGGGTCCATAATCTCGACAAGCCTCCTCGAGATCGAGTAAGGTTGGCTCGGCATCTCCGTCTTCGGCTTCTCGACTTGGCACAACTCGTCGACTCCGGACATGGCATCGAAGGGTGGTCGATCTCGACAAGGCTCCTCGAGATCGAGTAGGGTTTCCGGAGTCGGGTTGTCTTTGGCTCAGTTTCTCGATCAATGCTTAGTCGACAAGGCTTGTGCTCGGACACTCTCGTCGAGATCGAGTAAGCTTACTCTAGATCGAGTAAAGCTGGGCTTCAAGCTTGATTCGACTGGTTCCGCTGCTTCTTGACCTTGGACTTCTATAGTTGATTTCCGAGCTTTTCCGACCTTTCTCAAAACTGCTGTAATTTGCCTCGAATTCTGCGAAATTAAACAGAAACTGGTGTAGATTCCATAATTTGGCAAATAAACAAAAACTACATAGATTCTGTAATATCCTAGCCCAAATGCATGAAATGTATGCAGAAAACGATATGAAAGTTAGTGTAAAACACCCCATACTTAAGCTTGCTTGTCCTCAAGCAATACCTTTAATTGTCATTCAGGGGAAGAAATTAAAACTCTCAACATATCAGATTCATTCTTATATAACCCTACAATCAATTACCATCATCGAAAAGGTACTAATGTCACAGATCAATGCATGTGCAAATATACAAAACCAACATCTACTCACAAAAGGAGGGTTATGTAAAAACAATTTATGTGACAAGGCATTACTAATCAAGAGGACTTTACTTTAAGCTCAATAAGAAGTAGATTGGTAAAAGGCTAAAAGGTGGGCAATTTCTGGAAATGTGGTGCTTTTGATCCGGGGAAATGGAGTATTTCCAAACTGAATTTCCACATTCCTTTTCCTTGAGATTCATCACCTTTCATATTGTTTTTATCCATAATAATGCTTTTACATCTCTGACCTCAGCACTACCTTCTCGCGAGTCGCAAACATGGGTGTCATGAATGGCCCCGGATATTTAGTGCTTTGGACTCCTTACCTGTGTGTCCCATCTCACTTAACTATTATCTCAGTAAGCAGGGTCAATCTACCTTTATCTCCTGAGGTGATTGGATTTTCTTTCACTCATTAAATTTTCCATATTTTTCAAACATTCTCCTACCATACTCCAATAATGATAACAACACAACAACCATATAATATCTCCATAATGTAACATCATTCTCAACATAATCCCCGAATAAGGTAAAGAATGGCAATATTTAGATCATGTGGAGCAATATATGAAATAAGGCATATTATGGCTTTTGTGATGCATAAGCATAGGTAAGGCTAGGAATATAACAATATGAGCGTTATATGAAAATATAAAGTCCTCCATCCTTTTATCATGCAACATGTCAAAAGCAACTTCAAATTTTACCTCCTTTCATGATTTTCAAGAAAATATGCACTTCATTGTGACTTCCCTTTACTAGGCAATTTCATGCTATATCCCTAATGAATCCAATCTTGCATCGTTGAGTTCAATATAAGCTTCCATGACATTAATCAAATTTTCAATGAGGGTCATTTTTCTCAAACTTTTGGAAAACATGCATATAAGCTCATAAATCAATAATGCATTCCAAAATAGCCATGTAATAATTCAAAGAAATAATGCACCCATAGTGTCAAATTTTGCAAATATGCACAAATAATGTCAAATAAAATCAAATATGCATAAAGTAATGCTCTTCCCCCACCCCATACTTAAACATTACAGTGTCCTCACTGTATAAAAACAAGGGTAAAGAAAGAAACTCACTAGACAGGTGTGCAGGGCCTTTTAATATCGAATGAAAGAATCGCCGGGGCCGAGTCTAAATATAGCTTGCTTCTATCCATGGTCCTGAAAAGTGTAGAAGCCATATACCCACAATAGAAAAACTTTAAAATGTTCAAAAACCAAAAACAAACAAAACAATGTCAAAAAAGTCCCAAAAAGTAAATGTCTATGTACAAGCTCTAGATTTCATAGTCGCTAGGCCGACTTCTCCATTTCGCTCAAGGTGGCATTTGCAGGGCCCATGTAGCTTGGGCTTCGAGTAGGACTCCATTCTTGTCCATCAGCTGTAATCCTCCAGAATGGATCTTGTTCACCACGAAAGGTCCCATCCTCTTCTTGTTGAATTTGTTAGGGAACCAATGATCCTTTGATTTAGAGACATAGAGCTTGTCTCCAACTTCATACTCTTTGGGCTCATCATTGGATATCCTACATAAGCGCACATACCAAGGCAAATCTCTCCCATGTATAGATAGATCTTTAATGGAAATAGGAGAAGAAAGATCCATACCTTGGCTTACCTTCGCAGAGACGGAATCGGGGACCACGGTGTTTGGTCGATCTCGAGTAGGGGTACTCGATCTCGACGAGTTTTCAGATTCTGGTGGTGAGCTGCTCGAGGATGCAGGAGCTGGTGGAGGTGAGGGTTGGTCGATCTTGAGTAGGCTACTCGATCTCGAGTAGGATTCAGCTTCTGGTGGCTTCAGCGTCGAGGAAGGCGAAGCCGAGGCAGTGAGGTGGTGGTGGTCGATCTCGAGTACGGTACTCAATCTCGAGTTGGCTGGCGCTTCAGTCTGGCTGCTCGATGACGCTGGTGCTGGTGAAGGCTGCTGGCTTTGGTCGAGATCGACTAGACTTCTCGATGTCGAGGAGTCTTGGTCGGCCTTGACCCCATACTTGGTTCCTGTCAAGGCATCCAAAAAATAGTTAGTCCATAACGACGTACCTTGATTTGTGTCGATTGGATTTTCTGTGTCCTCTTTTAGGATTGCCATGATCTCCTCCACCTGGGCCTCCATATCCCTCTTTTCCAGCTCCTCAGGGGTCATGTTTCTTACCTTGGGTTCCCCGCAAGTGATGTAGCCAGCTGAGATAGATTTTACCTCTTCCATTGGACCTGTATGCCTTTCAGTTTTATTAAAGGAATACTCAATTACCTCATCGCTGATGTTGAAAGTGAGCACTCCTTTCCTCACGCTTATGTTGGCATCCACCGTCGCCAAGAAGGGTCTTCCTAGAATAATTGGACAAGCAGGGTCTTCTTGCATATCAACAACTAGGAAATCAGCATTGACAAAGAATTTACCAACTTGTACTGGCACATTGTCAAACCTGCCTGTTGGAATGACCACTGTGTTGTTGGCCATGTAAAGTCTAGCATCCACAGGCTCCAGGGCACCTATCTTAATCTTAGACCAAATTGTTATAGGCATTATACTTACACTAGCTCCAAGATCACATAAAGCATTAATTTTATATGGACCAAATCCAATGGCTATAGCAAACTTACCTGGATTTGGCCTCTTCTCCAGTATGTCCAAATAGCTGCATTCCTCTGTCATCTCAGCCATTGATCGCTTTTTTCTCAGAATCTCCTTCAGGAACTTGACATAGGATGGCATTTCATTGAGGGCTTATGTGAAGGGGATGGTGACGTTGAGCTTCTGAAGCATCTTGATGAAGTGCTGAAATTTCTTTTTTGCCGGGTCCTTTGGAGATTTTGTTGGGAAAGGCAGCTTCTTTTTCTGATTCGGAGCCAGAACAGATGTCGGAGGTGCTGCATCTTTCTCGATCTCTTCATGCCCTTCCTCGATCTCGACCACGTCTTTGTCGATCTCGACCAGATTGGGTGGTGTCGAGTTGTTGTGCAGTGCAGACGAGGGCTTTTGTATTTTCTTCTCGAGATCGAGCAGGCCCTCCTCGAGATCGACTAAGGTGTTGTCGACGTCGACTTGCTGTTCTTCGTTCTGCTGCTTTCCGACTTCTGGCTCTTGCAGTTGATGGCCGCTTCTGAGTTTTACAGCAGCGATGTGTCCGGTCTTTCCCTTAGGATTTGGTTCTGAAGATCCAGGGAGCGAACCTGACTGTTTGGGGATTCCAGCTGCTAGTTGGCCTACCTGTGTATCAACTGATTTCCGTCATATATCAATTTCCCCAAGCCTAGAGTTGACACCTTGCATCTGAGTGTAGACGGAGTTGAATGACTGCTTAGTTTCTGAATGATTCCTCCGTATTTCCTCCAAGACTGTCTGTATATCATCCTTTTTTTGGTCCCTTTTCGGATGTCCTGGAGCTCTGTAGGGCGGGGGGTTCCTAGGGGCACCTTGGTTCCATTGTGGTTGCTGAAACCTTTGGTCCCCCATGTAGCGATTGGGACCCCCTGCATAGGCTGCCTCTTTGTGGTGATCTCCCATCCTGACTTGCTCTGTGTGTGGGCACTCAGTAGTGGTGTGCCGCTGCAATCCGCATTCAATGCAAGGTTGGTTGACAGAAAGATATTTTACTTGCTTAAGGAGCTTCTTGTTCTGATCTCTGTAGTACTGCTCCCTTACATCTGGATCAATCTCTTTAGGGGGCTCATATAGGGGCATGGATGGTGCTGGCCTGGTGTAGGGGTTCTCTTCATAGGTTGCAGTAGACCCATACTTGTTGTCATAGTTAGTGAGCTTGTCGAGCACTCCCCAGGCGTCCATTGGTGGCATCGTCAGATACTCATAGCGAGTATACTGGTTGATCCTGTCCTTAGTGACTTGATCAAGAGAGTTGAAGAAGATCTCCTGAATGACGTAGGGTGGTTGTCCATGAGTAGGGCAAGAACGCAGAAGTTCCTTGTAGCGTTCCCATACCTTTGCCAACGGTTCCCCAGGCTTCTGTTTGAAAGCGGTAATTTTCTGGCGGAGGAGTGCTGTCTTGGCGGGTGGGAAGAATTTGTTCAGAAACTCTTGCTCTACCTGGGCCCATGTTGTGAGTGATCTTGGTTTCAGCCCTTCAAGCCACTTCAGTGCAGGTCCAGCGAGAGACCAGCGAAAAGCCTTCATCTTGACAAATTCCAAAGTTGTACCTTCAGCAAGAGTACGGCACATGTCAGAAAAATTTGTAATATGTTCAAGAGGACACTCATTAAATCAACCAAAAAAAGCATTATTTTTAAGCTCTATAAGAAATTGAGTGCGAATTTCAAAAGAGTTTTCAGGGATAAGAATCGCCGATTCAGGCACGACTAGAGTTGGGTGCATATAATCCTCTGTCGTGGTTGGGTACTGGGCAAGCTCAGCCTCCGCTTGTTCCCTTGCTGCTTTCTCAGTGGCGATAGCAGCATCTTTAGCGGCCAATTCCCTTGTAAGCCTTGCAATCAGCTGCTCTTGTGTTTCAGCGGCTGCCATGTCTAAGCCGTCAAACTCAGGTGGTTGACCAGAACGGCGCATATACCTGTAAAGTAACTCAAAGAAAAAATGAGATCTGATTACCTAAGGCGCGAATGATAGCTTCCCCGGCAACGGCGCCAATTTGTTGTGAGGAGGAAATCGAGTATGAAATATAACAAAATAAATCAAACCAGATTTAGGCCCACGCAAATAATTACAAGACTCCCTCCAATGTAGTAAGAGAAAGTCAAGATCGAATCCACGAGGAAGCGTGTCAGCGGATCCTAGGCAGCTGTAATTCTCACAGAAAAGCAAACAGAAGACAGAAACAAAGAAAGAAAGACAGAAATAATAAAAGAAAACAAGAAATAAAAGCAAAGACAGACGTACTCGATCTCGACAAGGGGTACTCGAGATCGACATCCCACAGCAGAAACAAAAAATAAAAAATCGACGACGGAAGCAGAAACTCAACTTGATATAGACCAAAACCAACTCGAGATCGACTAAGGCCTACTCGATCTCGACAAGCCACTGATCTATCTCGACCAAAACTCAGAAACTGTAAACTTGTAGATTCGAACACAGATTCGCAGATTTTGACAGAAATAAACTCAATATATAATGAACTTCCAAAGCCAGGGTATCAACACCACAATGATAACGATGCAATGTAACACATAAAGGCATAAAAGATCATGCTTTCCACCAAAATAAATTTCGTTACTAACAAATAGGCATATAGAGGTTTTCGCATAAACTCTAATTGTTACTAACCCTTCTCACATAATTAATCCAAGTTGTATTAAGATCACTTTAAATTCAATAATACAAACAAGGATCACCTTCAACTAACGCAAAAGAATCATGCTTATAGGGATAGAAGACGAATTGCATCAAAAGATCTGACCTATACCGCATCACCTCACATGGCCACCGTCGGGCTCACCCCAGCACCAGAAGTGGGTGGACTACTCGCTCTTCATCGCAATAGCAGACATTGATGTATGAAAAGAAACTTGCATTTAAACTATATTCAAAGTCTTTACAATCCCGACACTCAACTTTCGCAGAATGCCAAAACCCTAAAACCTTTGAACTCCTAAAACCTCTATGTGTAACTGTGTCTCTGAAATTGAATGATGAAAAACCAGCCCCTATGGCTTTATTTATAGCCTTCTATTCCTTGCTAATCAAGGATAGAATATATCTATCTTTATCTAAATCTATATCTAAAGGCTTTAAGATAAATAAATGGATAAAAGGAATTTAAATCTAAAAGGGGAAATAATATCTAAATAGGTAAGTATCTTCATGTTGATAGATCTTCCCTTACATGGATAGTTGGTAGATAGATGTAGGATAGACTCGGCCATCTCGGATTCCTTCGGCTCCAAGGACTTCCTAACCGACACGGACAGCCAAAGCGCGTAACGCGGCTTCGGGACGCGGCTCATCGATCTCGACTAAACAACTCAAGATTGAGTTGGGTTGTCATCGAGGATGTGTTGTTGGTGATGTCGAGCAGCTTCTCCTCTGCATGGACTCGGACTGGCGTTGTAGGGTCTTCGATCTCGACAAGCCTCCTCGAGATCGAGTAAGGTTGGATCGGCGTCTCCGTCTTCGGCTTCTCGACTTGGCACAACTCGTTGACTCCAGACATGGCGTCGAAGGGTGGTCGATCTCAACAAGGCTCCTCGAGATCAAGTAAGGTTTCCGGAGTTGGGTTGTCTTTGGCTCAGTTTCTCGATCAATGCTTAGTCGACAAGGCTTGTGCTCGGACACTCTCGTCGAGATCGAGTAAGCTTACTCTAGATCGAGTAAAGCTGGGCTTCAAGCTTGATTCGACTGATTCCGCTACTTCTTGACCTTGGACTTCTGTAGTTGATTTCCGAGCTTTTCCGACCTTTCTCAGAACTGCTGTAATTTGCCTCGAATTCTGCGAAATTAAACAGAAACTGGTGTAGATTCCATAATTTGGAAAATAAACATAAACTACATAGATTCTGTAATATCTTAGCCCAAATGCATGAAATGTATGCATAAAATGATATGAAAGTTACTGTAAAACATGCCAGATTCAGCTCACAACAAACACCCCATACTTAAGCTTGCTTGTCCTCAAGCAATACCTTTAATTGTCATTCAGGGGAAGAAATTAAAACTCTCAACATATCAGATTCATTCTTATATAACCCTGCAATCAATTACCATCCTCGAAAAGGTACTAATGTCACAGATCAATGCATGTGCAAATATACAAAAGCAACATCTACTCACAAAAGGAGGGTTATGTAAAAACAATTTATGTGACAAGGAATTAATAATCAAGAGGACTTTACTTTAAGCTCAATAAGAAGTAGATTGGTAAAAGGCTAAAAGGTGGGCAATTTCTGGCAATGTGGTGCTTTTGATCCGGGGAGAGAGGAGGAGGAGGAGGCGAGAGAGAAGTAGAAGGAAGGAGACGAACGGTTGTAAGTTTTAGTTTATTTTATGTTAAAGTTAATTTTTTTTATTATGGTTTGTTTCTAATTTCCTTCTTCTAGGGTTGGGGTGATCCCAACATAGATATGTGTGTTTGATTTATAAATCCATGAATTTTTATGTCTTTATCATCATCTACCTATGTGCTTAATCCTTTGCGAGAGTTGAGGAAATTCTTTATTCATGATATTGAAGCGAAAGTGATCTTATTATGAATTGGATAGTAATTAGGGTTTATTTGCAAGAGCCGACTAATCCTAATTAAAGGAAAGGTAGAAACAAATTAGGTTTTTATGCGAGAGCCTCTATCACCTAAATTGTTGGAATTTGCAAAAGTCGATTCTTTGATATAAAGCATGCATCTTTATGTGATTTATGATCTGCACATATGTTTATTGTTGTGGTGATCCCTAACCTTGGAAGTTTGCATCTTTATTTGTTTTATTTTATTATTTTTATTCGGCACATACTCTACTCGATATTAAACCACCATTCCCCCTCCATCCCTCGACATTGACCTCTCTATTCTTTGTTGACGGCCACCCTCATCACCTCTTCCCGTTATCCCTGAACCCCAAAACACACTAAACCTAGAACCGCTGACTTCTCTCCTAAGGACGATCCTGACTCCCCTATACTATAGCGGGGGTCTTGACTATAAATTTATTTGGTCGAGAAACCCTCTCGTCAAATTGGCGCCGTTGCCGGGGAGATATCAATCACGCCTAGTTTAATTGTGCTTAAGGTTCAGAAAAGCCCATCCCTTTTTCTTACCCTATCACATACCTTACCACCACCTACCTCATCGGTACCAACTAGGTGCCAAGCTTTTGCCACTAATATGTGTTCTTGATTGTGATTTCAAAGCTTAGGTACAAAGATGGAAGACTTTGTCGAAGGGAATTCTGCATGGGAAGAATGGTCTCAAGATTTGAGATGGAGAAATAGGATCGCAGTGGAGGAGGCACGATTAAGGGAAATAGCCCGGCTGGAGGACTTAGTCCAAAGACTTGAGGCTTCCTATCGTTCTAAAGGATTAGAGCCTCCTTCTTATGAGGAAATTGAAGTTATGGAAAGTGATGAGGAAGAAGAAGATTGGAATGAATAATGGGTACTCCCATGGTACATGAGAGCAACAACGCCAGTCGATGTCGACTACCCTATAGTCGACGTCGACTACCCCATAGTCGACGTCGACCACATTACAAAAACTCAGGTATTTCCTTCCCCGATCTCGATTCCACCTCTGCAATCTATCTTTGAAAAACCATTTGAAGGACCCCAAGAAGAAGAAGCACTAGAAGAGAAGAAGTTGGACATTGTTGACCAGGGCATTCCAAGATCGCTTTTACCTTACAAGGTGAAGGCTATCCCCGATGATTTTGAGCAACCGATGTTCATATTCAAGTATGGGGTCCTAGCAAAGTGGCATGAAGCTCCACATGATTAGGTGGAAATATATCTTCCCACTCCACCGTTTTGCTGTGGTGGAGACGCGCAACCAAGTCAACCTATGAAGCGGAAGAGGTATGATGATGAGTTATGTATATTTTCTTTATATCTTCCCTTATACATGCTAGCTCGAGCCAGGGAAGATGAATGGGTGGAGCCATAGAGCGTCCACTCGGGGAGGTTTAAGCTTCTTCACATGATGCCCCCGGATGACATCCCACGCTTCCCACCACCGGAAGAACCACCAGATCCACCTATACCTCTGGACAAAGATGAGTCAGGCTAATGCTTAATGAAGAAGTCGGCCTAGCGACTATAAAGTCTAGAGCTTGTAAATAGACATTTTTTTTGGGGACTTTTTGGACATTGTTGCTTTTGTTTATTTTTTTATTTTGAACTTTTGGTTTTTCTATTGTGGGTATTTTCTCTTCTTCTTTTTCAGGTCCATGGGGATAGAAGAAAGGTAAATCAGACTCGGCCCAGGCATTTTCACTCGATATTTTGAAGTCCTGCACATTTGTCTAGTGAGTTTCTTTCTTTACCCTTGTTTTTTATACAGTGAGGACACTGTAATGTTTAAGTATGGGGTGGGGGAAGGGCTTACTTTATACATATTTGATTTTATTCGACATTATGTGTGCATATTTAAAGCATATTTCTTAAATTGCTTATACATGGCTATTTTGGAATTCATTATTGATTTATGTGCTTACATGCATGTTTTCCAAAGTTTATAAAAATGACCCCATTGAAAATTGAATTTTTTGAATAATGTCATGGAAGCTTAAATTGAACTCGATGATGCAAAATTGGATTCATTAGAGATATAGCATGAAATTGCCTAGTCAAGGGAAGTCACAATGAAGTGCATTATTTCTTGAAAACCATGAAAGGAGGTAAAATTTGAAATTGCTTTTGACATGTTGCATGATAAGAGGATGGAGGACTTTATATTTCCATAAATGCTCATATATTTATATCTCTAGCCTTACCTATGCTTATATGCATCATAAAAGCCATAATATGCCTTATTTCATATATTGCTCCACATGTTCCAAATATTGCCCATTCTTTACCTTATTTCCTATCCGGGGACTATGTTGAGAATGATGTCACATTATGGAGATTATTATATGGTTGTTGTGTTTTTATTATCATATTTGGAGTTTGGCAAGAATGTTTGAAATATATGGAAAATTGAATGAGTGAAAGAAAATCCGATCACCTCAAGAGATAAAGGTAGATCGACCCTACTCGCTGAGATAATAGTTCAGTGAGATGGGACATATGTGAGGAGTCCAAAGCACTAAGTATCCGGGGCCATTCATGACACCCATGCTTGCGACTCGCGAGAAGGCAGTGCTGAGGTTAGATAGGTAAAATCATAATATTGAAAAAAGCATTATGGAAGGTGATGAATCTTATGAGAAGGAATGTGGAAATTCAATTTGGAAATACTCAATTTCCCCGGATTATTAGCACCACATTGCCAAAAAATTGCCCACCTTTAGCCTTTTACCAATCTACTCCTTATTGAGCTTAAATTAAAGTCCTCTTGATTATTAATGCTTTGTCATATGAATTGTTTTTATATAACCCTCTTTTTGTGAGTAGATGTTGCTTTTTATTGCACATGCATGGATTTGTGACACTAGTACCTTTTCGAGGATGGTAACTGATTGCGGGGACATATGGCAAATGAATCTGATATGTTGAGAGTTTTGTTTTCTTCCCTTGAATGACAATTAAAAGTATTGCTTGAGGACAAGCAAGCTTAAGTATAGGGTGTTTGTTGTGAGCCTAATTTGCCATGTTTTATAGTTACTTTTATATCGATTTCTGCATACATTTCATACATTTGGGGTTCGAATAATACATAATTTGTGTAGTTTATGTTTATTTGCAATATATGGAGGTCTACACAAGTTTTTATTATATTTCGCAGAAATCGGACGCACTTTGGAGCTTAAAGAAACTCATGAAGAAGCTAAGGATGGTGCAGCTAAAGAAAAGACCATTTTTCGCCATTCATCATTCTGATTCAAGTTCTGGTGTCTTCATGACAGTTGTAGCCCTCGAAAAGAGCTTTCCAACGCATGGTCATATGCGTCAATCCGACGAACGGAAATTCGGGAACGTGCGTTTCAAGAAAAGAGCAGAAAGCTGAGAGACTTAGTCGATATCGAGTTGTTTTACTCGATATCGAGTAAACCTGAAATCGAGCTGCGTTCCAGAAGTCGACAAGGAAGCTGGGAGCTGAACATGAAACTCGATATCGAGGAAATCTACTAGATATCGAGTAAATCTACTCGATATTGAGGAAGACTTAGTCGATTTTCACATCCTGGAGCCGAGATCGACGAAGAAGCTGAAGACGGACCAAACTCTAGTCGATGTCGAGGAAATTTCCTCGATGTTGAGTAAAAACTTAGTCGATGTGCCGTATGGAGGCCGGAATCGAGTTGCTGAGCAGAAGACGAGAAAATGCTACTCGATATTTAAGAATTCTACTCGATATCGAGGAAATCCCCAGTGGCCGACGTCGAGTAAATCCGGGTCTTGTTAAGTTTTTATCCAAAATCCAATGGATATATTTTCGAGATCAAATTCCATTAAGACCTATCAAGATCTATCAACTCCATGGAGGATTTATCCACAAATTAGATATAATTCCTAGTTGATTTAATTATTTATTTCCATTATTTTATCTTAAGTAATTAGATAGATAGACGATATAGATATAGATAGGATATTCTTTCCTTGATTAGCTTGGAAGGAAGCCTATAAATAAAGCCCTAGGGGGCTGATTTTCATTCATAAAAGTCAAGTCGTCTTAGAGCGCAAAGGGAGGAGGAGAGAGAGAGAGAGAGAGAGAGAGAGAGAGAGAGAGAGAGAGAGGAGGAGGAGGAGGAGGCGAGAGAGAAGGAGAAGGAAGGAGACGAACGGTTGTCAGATTTAGTTTATTTTATGTTAAAGTTAATTTCTTTTATTATGGTTTGTTTCTAATTTCCTTCTTCTAGGATTGGGGTGATCCCAACATAGATATGTGTGTTTGATTTATAAATCCATGAATTTATATGTCTTTATCATCATCTACCTATGTGCTTAATCCTTTGCAAGAGTTGAGGAAATTCTTTATTCATGATATTGAAGCGAAAGTGATCTTATTATGAATTGGATAGTAATTAGGGTTTATTTGCGAGAGCCGACTAATCCTAATTAATGAAAAGGTAGAAACAAATTAGGTTTTTATGCGAGAGCCTCTATCACCTAAATTGTTGGAATTTGCGAAAGTCGATTCTTTGATATAAAGCATGCATCTTTATGTGATTTATGATCTGCACATATGTTTATTGTTGTAGTGATCCCTAACTTTGGAAGTTTGCATCTTTATTTATTTTATTTTATTATTTTTATTCGGCACATACTCTACTTGATATCAAACCACCATTCCCCCTCCATCCCTCGACATTGACCCATCTATTCTTTGTTGACGGCCACCCTCATCAGCT
This sequence comes from Persicaria tinctoria, assembly GCA_037127255.1. Taxonomy (NCBI): domain Eukaryota; kingdom Viridiplantae; phylum Streptophyta; class Magnoliopsida; order Caryophyllales; family Polygonaceae; genus Persicaria; species Persicaria tinctoria. The sequence continues at coordinate 55,870,816 of JBANSL010000014.1, forward strand.
CTTCCCCCTATCCCTGAACCCCAAAACACACTAAACCTAGAACCGCTGACTTCTCTCCTAAGGACGAACCTTACTCCCCTATACTATAGCGGGGGTCTTGACTATAAATTTATTTGGTCGAGAAACCCTCTCATCATACATCTACCTACGGGTAGTAGATCTTCGGCCCGTTCTATGCGGCCGAGACTGGTATCACGTGTCCTTTAAGTAAACAATAACGTTATTTATAATTGTATTATTATTGTAGTGTAAATTATTGTTACTAATAGGTGACCCATATTCAGTGAAGTATGTTATATCATATTCTTTTCATACTCGTAATATGATTCCTATGGTTTTTGGACCCACATCCCATTTAAATACTCGGTTCTTATGGATCATCCGATTATTTTATTACAATCAAACGAGTCTTGTATCCACATAAATAAATCTCTATTTTTATTTTTTGTCTACAATCACCAATACCCTTTTATGGTCAATGGGTAGTAGACGGAGTCTAGAACATTTTACTTTCCGTTACTTGCTAGTTGTAAAAAGACTAACCGTCCTATTTTTCTTCCCTTGGACGGTCGGGATCCCTGGTTTGCCTACTATACCTCAGCCACTAATCCGCATGTTTAGGTAAACGGTCTTGAGGCGCCGAAGAATAAAGAAGTCTAATAATTTTATTCAAATTTTGTTTTATGGTATCAATTCCTAAAATTTATAGTATTAAAGTTTATTTATTCCCGTTGTAACTCTTTTAACGTTATTTTCGTTGCTATTATTCAAACTACTTAGATACTAAAATTGGACCCGTTACTTTGGGTTACGTTATTTTAGATGATTGATTTTTGTTTAAGTCTTCCGCTAATTTCATATATGTTATAATTTTCTTTATATCATCTTGTTTATGGGAGCATGGTTGCATATCCCTATAAGCCTAAGGCGGTTACAAGGACATTAAAGCCCGAGTAATTGTTGGCGTTGCAACATCTCTTTAGCTAGTGTTCTAAGAAGGGGTGTTACAGTTGCCCTGGTTCCAATTGGGATACCCATCATTCCTTTGTTGAGGAGCTAGAGCAAGCGGTAGTGGTATGGGTTATGGACCCACACTTTATGCATGGTTTGCCAACAAGAACTTCATTTGCCTCCTTAGCCCTCATCATCTTGAATTCGTTTCTGACATCGGAATCAATCTCATTGGATGTTTGGTATAGTGGCATAGACAGTCGTCAGCATTCGCGAGGGTCTCATATGTAATGTCGAACTCGGTCAGCCTATCCTGCATCCCAAGCTTTCTGCGAGGTCATCTCAATGTATTTGCATCTAGTATAAACATTGATCCGGTCCTTAGTTGTAGTGTTGATCCCGTTGAAGAAGATTTCTTGAAGCACATAGGGTGGCTACCAATGCGTAGGGAATTGGTGAACCAACTCCTTGAATCTTTCCCATGTTTTTGTAAGAGTCTCCTGCTTTAGTTGCTTGTACGACGTGAATCTCTTTCGAAGTTCCGTCGTCTTCATGGGAGTGAAAGAATTTATTCATGAACAAATCATGAAATTGATCCCATGTAGTGATAGATCGGAATGGCAAGCTCTCTAGCCAATGAAGTGCCTTCCCCCCAAGAGACCATCGGAAAGCCTTGAATCGAACATACTCCAGGGATGCCCCATCAACAATGGTGTCGTAGAGATCCTTGTAATCCTTCATGTTCTCCATTGGACATTCATTGGGTTTCCCCTCGAATGGAGACCTCTTGATTCAGCCAATGAAGTTTGTCTTGATCTCAAAGTTAATATATGGGAGGATAATGGTCGGTTCTACCATCCTTAGTTGTGAGTGCATATATTGTCTTGCATTGGTTGGGTTCTTATTTCACTCCTCTCGGTAGCAGGCGGGTAGCATCCATTTTTGCTCATCAAGTGACCCCAGCTTCTTGCTCACGAGCCGTAACTACCCCTGTAACCCTTTGTGTGGCCTTAATATCGGCCTTTTTTAGCCTTTAAATCTTTGCTTGGAGATTCTCAAGTTCAACCATCTTGTCCTTAAGCCTTTCTCTTAATTGGTGGTGTAGAACACGCTCGCGTTCGTAGTCAAGAGGACGATCAAAAATTTTCATAAAACAAAAACAAAACAAAACAAAAACAAATTAAAAAGAAATAGAGGGATGGACTATTCCCAACCCAAAAAATCCTAAGCTAGGGATGCTTGATAAATCCCCGACAACGGCGCCAATTTGTTGTGATAAGAGTTTTTGACCTATGCCCAACCAATCAAATAAATTTGCCAAAAACTCTCTGTAGTATAGTGGGATTATGGTCGATCCAAATGGAGTTATTCGGCGGTTCTATCCTAGTTGTCTTACAAGTTTAAAGTAGCACACACACACACACACACACACAACTTCCAAAGATAGTAATCACCACAACAATAAACACGTGTGCAAATCAATTAGTCACATAAAAGTTCATGCTTTTATCACCAAAAGAATTGACTTTCATCAAGAAATGAGTAAATCAATCAAATTTCATTCAATCAACTTTCTTTTTCTACCTTTTTCTTAGTTAGAAGTATTAACTCTCGTTAGAAACCATAATTACTATTCCAAATTCACAATTTCCTCCTTTCAAGTTAATTGCAAAAAGAATTCCTTAGACTTTCATATAAAGTTAAACACATAGGTAGATTGCGATAAAAAAAATATCAAACATGTTCATAAATTCATCAATTCCACACACAGTTCTATTGTTGGGTTCACTCCAACCTTAGCAGAAAGATAACTACTCACTCATTGCCAATCGATCGAATCAAAGACGTGATTTTAAGAGAAAAAAAAAACATAAACTGAAAGTGAAACTAATAAAAACCTAGAAATTCAGCGTTCAGTCGCAAGAAACATGTCCAAGCTTTCGCCCAGACGCCAAAACAAAAACGATAAAATCGCTCCTACTACTATGCCACGATTGTTGTATGCATGTATCTCAGCATCTATGGGATGACCTAAACCTAGCCCCAAGGGCTTTATTTTATAATAAAAAAATATTACTTATCCCTTAAGAAAATGATTATATTTAAGAGTTTCAGTATAAAACACAATTAAAAACCAGCCCAAAACTATGTGCAGAAAAACCCTATAGACACCCAGGTACCGATAAGGGGAGGTGTCGATACCGATAGAGGGAGGTGTTGATACTAACGGTGATTAATTCTTCCTTGCTCTAGGTTTTTCGGACTTAGGTGTCGATACCGATATTGAGGGTGTCGATGTCGATATTTCCCGTACAATTACAGTAGATTCCTAACCTCAATATGTCATTAGTGGGTATCAATACTGATAGGGTTAGTGTCGATATCGATCTTTTCTTTTCCTCCTTTGCTTCTCTGGACAACTTCGCAATTTTTGTAGCATCAATAACGATAGGCTGAGTATCGATATCGATGGGGGGGTTCTCCCTTATAGCTTCTTTTCTGTGAACAGTGGCATGTAGGTATCGATAGGCAGGGTGTCGGTATCGATGCCTAAATTGCCTCAATCAACTCTCTGCAGACTTCTATAGTGTTGGTAACGATAGGCAGGGTGTCGATATCGACTCCTATTCTACACGTTCTTCCTTTGATTTGATTCGTCCCAACTCAATTCTTTTCGCGGTTTCCTATGGCCTTTCTCCACTCCTTAATAAGCTTCAATTTCGCTTCTTTCAGCTTCGAAATCCTACAAAACACTACCAATGCTTGTGTAAACATCTAGGGTTGGCATGGTACGGTAACCACCAAAAAATGATAATTACCACGTACCAACCACAAACTGGTGGTATGTAAATTTTCATACCACGTACCAACCAGAAGTCGTGGTTAACGCATATGTGGTAACCACGACTTATGGTTACCATTGGTACATTACCATGGCTACCGAGCTGTAATTCTGTTTGTATTTTTTTTAAACCCCTTGGCTACTTTCCAGTAGTCATCAAAGTTATCGAACGAAAAAATATGGTTACGAAAAATAATATGATTACCACCTATTAAAAGTTCAAATAAATCAAGTTCACAACCTAAAGTACAAACCAATTCAAACCAACCAAGTTCAAAGTCTTGAAACAATCCAAGTTCAATTGTTCAAACATTCAAAATGTCCCTGCAAGTTCAAACAAAACAAGTTTAAAGTCTTCAAACATTCAAAATGTTCCTACTGATTCTAGTAGAAAAAAAGTAGAAATGACCAATTTAGGTCAAAATCAATATACAAAATAGAAATTAAAAACTTAAAACTTAAAGGTAATAACCATAAAACATTCAATAAAAAAATTAATATATATACTTGGTAACCATGATATTTAGATTTCATTATCATTACCGTACCATCTTCATGTGGTTACCACCAAGATGGTTACCACTATGTTGGTTACCACAAGTGTGGTTACCAACATAGTCGATTTTTGGTTGGTACGTGGTTGGTATGTTAATTTATGTACCATTTGTCAGCCCTATAAACATCCATATCTAAAGAAATACGAAAACTAACACAAACGACACTCTTTCCCAACATAAAAGCTATAAAAAGGACTCAATAGGACTGAAAATATGAAACAAAACAAGTCTAAAACAGCGGACATCAACGTGGTAGGTTTTAGAATTACACAATGTTAAATGTCACCTTTGATACCATGGCTACTTCTCTGGACGACCTACACGCCAAAGAGGAAGCTACCCTTGAAATGTCATATTTCTCCATTGTTGTAGCTTTATTTACTGCTATACTAAGGTTGAGGGAGGATTCAATCTGCTCATTGAACTTCATTCCCTCTATGTATTGTATATATTTTGGACTTTGAGAATGTCAAAAGGTCTAGATCTTGGTTGTTGGAATGCATGTTATACAACGTTGAAGTGTAATCACAAAAATGTCATCAATGAAGTGTAATCACATTTTATGCTGTTATCAATTATTTAAAAATGTTATCAATAAAAATATCATCAACAAGCAATGTCATCACAATTGATTGAGATCAATGAAGTGTAATCACAGATGTCATCAATGAATAAAAGTCATCAATAAAAGATGTCATCAATGAAATTTAATCACATTTTATGCTCGTGTGTCATCAATTGTTAAAAATGTAATAAAAATATCATCACAAATGATTGCATCAATGGAGTGTAATCACAAATGTGTTATCGGTGAATAAAAATAGAATTAATGAAAATATATCGATATATAATTGACTGAATTAAAAAAGTGGCATCAAACGATTTAATTTAAAAAGTGGCATCAAATAATTACATTAGAAAAATGACATCAAAATACTACTTTGAAAAAGTGTCATCACATTAAAGGAAAAAAAATATTAAAAAATGGCATTAAACACTACTTTGAAAAAATGGCATCACGGTAAAAAAATATCATAAAAAATAGCATCACAAAAAAATATCATAAAAAAATGTCATCACAAAAGTGTCAACAAAGGGTCAATGGGCCTAATTTTTTATTTTTTTTTGTTTATGATACAATTAGCTAATTAGCTATTCCAAAGGTATAATCATGAAAATCACTCTTATTTATAGATAGATTAATTTCTATTTATATTTTTTCATACTTTCATTGTTATTAGTTTAATTCCCACATTGTGATTCAGATTTATTTTGTTTGTCGTATTTTTAATAGGTTTTTTTTGTATAAATAATAAATATAATTTTATAATATTGTATTAACATATGTTGGTGCACGACCACATTAGTACGTTGATATATGCTTTGTTGATGAGAGAAATCTCTCTCTCTGGAAACTTCTTCAGGGGATCTGCACCACGCCACCACCATGCTCTCTCCAGGGCTCTAAAACTCCCTCCGGCGATCAAATAATGTGGGTGTTACCCATCTTCTCCTCTATCTAGAGGAGTTCTAACCCTCATCTTTTGGGTCACCACCACTGGTTGGATCTGCCTTTTCCGAGCCACCCTCGACTCCGGTCGCACAACACAGGCCTCCGGCCTCTCCATCTCCTCTATGGCTATTTTAGTCTGTTTTGGTCACCTCTCCGCCCTCAAATGTGGTCTTCTCCCGTTGGGAATCAACCCTAAATTGGTTCCCCTCTCTCGGATCTAGGTAGAGACCAATTGGGATGGGGCTTTTGTTGCTTCTAGGCTTCTTTTCCCATTCCTCAATCTCCATGGCATCCCTTTTGATGTGACCCTCGACAGAGCTAGCTTATCTGATGATCGGGATGGTGATCGATCTAGATGCTAGGGATGGAGCTCCGATGGATGCTGTTGAAGATGCTAACTATGAGGAGATGGAAGAGGAGCCACTTTTACCTCGAGCTAGCCCACCGTTTACAAGAGCCCGAGCTCGCCTACTTGGTCAGTCGGTTTTTACCTTTGAGGAGTCACCCCGACACATGATCACTTTGCTACAAATGACTTCCGAATCGACATAATTTGAGGCAAGGTTGGAGACGAGTTAAGACCAATGGGAGGTTGACTTCTTCCATAAAGTTTTATGCACTTTTTATTAGATTGTTATGCACTTTTTCATGCAATAACAGGCTAAAATCTATGCCATGTAGGCCAGCCCAAGGCTGCATATACTGAGTCCGGCCTTAATGGCCTTGTTTTCCTTCCAAATTTCTTTTTGTTAGTTTTATATTTTGGCATGGTCTTTGACCAAAGGAGTCTATATATATAACTTTTTAATGTCTCATTGGAACAAGTTGAATTTGAGAAAAAAGTGAGTCTTTTAGCTTCCAGTGATTCGGGTCAAGAATCTCGTTCTTAGGTGAGAGGCCGGAAAAAAAACCTTCGGTGAGAGGTTGAAGGAGATTCCTTAGTGAGAGAGACGGAATCAAAGGGTCGGAAACACTCGGAGTGAGAGGCCGAGAGTGTGGAAGATCGAGTGTTGGAGAGAGCTCGGAGTGCGAGGCCGAGAGCGCTCTTGCATCACATATCCCTTAACCCCCATCCCCTTCTTTACCACCATTCTAAGGCCTTCCACAGCCCCATTATCACCCTCAAATCACCCCCAAAACGTCACTCCACAAAGCCATTTCAATCCCTCTCAAACAAGCCCCGTTTTGGACTCGCCTCTACACAAGCGATATGTCGGTAAAACGCGATTTCCTGCTTCGTCTGACCTCCGATTGACGAGATCTGCCCCAATCCGCGACCGCGACTTCAAGATCTACAAAAGTAGTACTTGCACGTTCCCAGAAGCCGAGCCATTCGACGGTAAATCGGAAATCTTTGAAGACTGACCTGCTGCTCCAGAAACTGTCCAAGCTTCTTGACCTTTCGGAACTCTCGTCGCCGGTCCTTTTACTCGAGCCCGGGTCCGAGCACGTCAACTTTCCCTTGGGTGATGATTGGCCGCCTCCCATCGGTTTCGTTGAGCTGCAATCTTCCCACCCCACCTCCTCCTCTTCCTCCATCCTTGGAGTCCGTTCGGTTTTCGATCTGGGAGGTTGTGGATTGAACCTATCGGCATCGCCGTTGTGGCTTCCGGCCTCCTCCATCGGGGGTCCAATCCATCCACCTCCCCATCCTTTCTCTTCCTCCTTTATCTTCTGGGTGGGTTGGGTTAGTGATAAGGCATATTTAGATAGGCATTATAGAGTAGTTTTAGTTGTGTTTTATGGTTGTTTGGTTATTTTTAGAGTTAATTGCATATTATGCTCTTTTAGTGGTAAAGTTCGAAAACTACGCTATTTTATTGGTTTTATGCAGATTCGTAGTGCCGACATGTTGAGGAGCTTGGGAAGAGACCAAAGAGGATGTCAAAAGAGCAAGGAACAAGCTAAAGAAGGATTAGAAGGTGATTTGGGAAGCTAAGGAGCACGAGAACATGAGCGGAAATGGAGCACATGGAGGAATCGTATCTTTGAGGTTCGGAGAAGTTGTATTAAGCTTCTGAGTTCTTCAGGAGAGTTGTATTCCTTGAAAAGAGCTTTTCAACGCATATTTATATGCGTCAATCGGACAAACGTTGAATCCAAAAAGTGCGTTACAAGTTCAGTCTGCGAAGCTGTCAAGGCGGCGCCCACCGTCCCTTTAGAGCCTTATCCGCGCAAGCGGCCCAATTACTATCTTTTATGAAAACTCTAATAAAGGATTAGGCCGACGCCTTTAGGCTATATATTTGGTGTTTCTCAACCATTTGAGAGGCATCTAACATTCATCCAACAAACTAACATTGTTTTCAATTCAAGAGAAGAGATTTAGGTAAGCTATGCTTGGCTAATTCTCTGTCGTTTTCATCTACACTTTCGAGATTTGGTTGGTTAATTGTTTGTGAGTTTCTAATAAATTATTTATTCTCCCTTTAATATCTTTCGATTTCCGTCGCGATTATTGTCATTGATCACCATGATAGTATCTTGCTAGGTATTTGTTCTTTCTCATTGAATGAATTCCGTAGTAGCATGCTTAGAATTGTGAGAACCGTCGTTTGATCATGACTAAGTAGGGATTTCGACATATGTCTTAAACATCGGTTACCGTGCATACTTGGTATTATTCATATGCCTAGATTCTTAGCAACTTGTGCTATCTTTATGTTAAATCTTTGTCCGTGCTTAGGTTGCATAAAGGTGTAATGGATTAATTGTGCTCGTTGTGCTTTAATTTATTCAAACTAAGATGAGAGGAATTCATAGAGAACACTTCAATTCGATTCAACGACCAATAATGCCAACCAATGTCGAGAATTTGTGGATGAAAATATCTCTTTTAACTATCAATTGCTTTAGTTTAGATTAGTTCTTTCATTCACTGTATTCCCATCTTTTGCCTTTCAATCAATAAATACACAATTCTTAGAAATACTTGTTTCTCTATGGGATTGACCCCTTACTTGCATCCTATACTAGTTTGTTTGTTTGAGAATTATTTTGATAAGGGAAATCAACGATTTTCCCTCCATCAGTTAGATCTGTCAGATTCCTTCCCATCTGCCCTAGACGATCCTTTGCTTATTGTTCAGATGCGTAGTTGACTCTCTCGGTCGACCTCTTCGGCTGGCGACGGCGGCTGAACATATCTTCTGACCTCCATGGATGGTCTGTGATTCGTTGGGTGTGCTATAGGTCTGTTTAACTATTCTTTGGGCCAAAGGCTAAGCCGTGGGCCCGAAGCAGTTCAAAGATAAAATAAATAAATTCTTAAATTAAAATAATTTGTTTAACTTGCACGCAAGTCTGCAAGCAAGTGAATAGCAAATCGATTAAATATGTATATTTTTATATATTTAATTGTACACATATTGCTGAATTTTTATATGATTATATATATTGATTATAATCCCGCAAGGGTACTAAACCTCACTCGTGTGAGCATGTACTAAATCCCGCTAGGGTTGTTTAAATCTCAATAGGGTTTCTCGGTGCTCTTTTCTCGGGCGATATGCGGCTCTGCGATGTTGTGGCTTGCCGATCTTCTCCGTGGATTTGGTTTTGGATGTTGGAGTACGTCGGGATAGATTGGGGTCATGATAGTGTGTAGCGTGGCGTCTCCACTACTCGGGTTGACTGCTTCCCTGGAGTTCGTCCTCACTGCCCATAGGAAGATCGAGTCCTGGTGTATCGCTGACCTACGGTTCTGCTTTTGTGGGGCTTGGCTTCGTCCGTCGTCTTCGTCCATTTCCAGTTTGGTTTTGATCTGCTTGGTTTTGTTGTTTGTAGTGTGTGTAATATTTAGAGCTGGCAATTCGGGTTATCCGGTTGGGTTTAGGTCGATCACATTCGGGTCGGGTCATTGATGAGTCGGGACAACTCGGTCAAAATTTATGTGTCGGGCTTGGTCGGATCGGGTCGAATTCGGTCAAAATAAAATTCAAATTGGTCGGGTTTCGGTCAAAATCGAGTTGGACCCATTCGGATTTTCTGTCAGAATCGGGTCGGTCTCGTTCGGGTTTCAAGTCGATCTCATTCAGGTTTCAAGTAGAAGCGGGTCTACGTTTATTTCAAACTTTTAATTATTTGGGTTGAATTTGTTGAATCATGTTCGTTCGAGACTTTCGGGTAATCAATTTTATTAAATTGAATATATAATTCGTGTATTTCAAAAAGTGTTTATAGTAAAATTAAATGTCATTCAATATATAATCTAGTCATTGACTCGTAAGCTACTAAGCTCGTTCTGTTCATCATTAATTTCATTGAAATTATGCAATATATTGTTATCAAAATCATACTTGATTCCCTATCTAAAAGATAATTCACGTTATTTGTGTCTTTCAAAAAGTAGTTTTCAAATAAAATCATATATGATTCGAGTTATAATATTATCAATGTACTTATCTTTTGGTAATTAGATTATTACATAATTTATAAATCATAAATTTTTGGTAACTTGATCGATCATTTTATTCATTACAAATGAAATTTCATAAAATAGAAAGGAATGAAAATAAGAGGAGTGAAATTTTATTGGAAGAGAATGAAATTTCATAGGGGAGAAAGGAAAGAAATATAGGAGGGAAATATAAAAGTAAAATAGAAGGAAAGGGAGTGAAATTTTATTAGGAGGGAAGAGATGAAAATATAGGAGGGAAATATAAATGTAAGATAGGAGGGAAGGGAAGGAAATGCAGGAGGGAATAAAATAGGAGGGAATGTAATTTTATTGGGAGGGAATCAAATTTCATAATAGAGAAGGGATAGAAATTTCAATGATATTTGGGTCGGGTTGGGAGTCGGGTCGGGTCGAAAGTCGAATCGGGTCTGGTTTTGAGTCGGATCCGGGCTGGGTCGGGTTTGTCTGTATTCGGGTAAATTCGAGTATCGGGTCAATATCGATTGGGCTCGGTATCGGGTTCGGGTTATGCATAACGCTAAATTTTCGGATTCGGTCAGATTTCGATTTGGGTGAGTCGATCGGATTTCTCGGGTCAAGTCAGATCTTACCAGCTCTAGTATTATTGTATACTTTATCTTTAGAAGGTTATCCGTCTACCGATCTGATCCGTTCTCGAGTTTCAGATATTTCTGAACTCGATTTCTTACCTAATAAAAAAATAAAAATATGCTTTGTTGATATATTTTGTATCTCAATCCCGCGTTATAGAGAAATTTAACAAAGATATGCTTTGTTGATATATTTTGAATCTCAATCCCACGTTATAGACAAATTTAAGAAAGAAAATCATTAACGTGTGTGTTTTATGACTTTTTTTAACATATATATATATATATATATATATATATATATATATATATATATATATATATATATATATATATAATTCTCCTAGTAGTTAAACTCCGTCACTTTTTTTTGTCCAATAGGGTCCATCACTTTTTCTTTTGTCCATGGCTTCAAGACAAATGAATACTCTCTTAAGTGTTTTTGTCTTTTTGTGTACGTTTTTTAAGAAGTGAAAAAATCTATAAAATATTATTATTTTAATGTTATACTTATTACTAATATGTATCAAATTATATAAAAAATTAATTAAAAAAATAATATTTATAGAGTTTTTTACTCCTTAAAAAGCGTGCCGAAAAGTAAAAAGACATTTAATTGAGACGGAGACCAAAGCTATATTATTAATGTGAAGATCTCATTTGAACGGATAAAAAGCTTATTACTGAAACGGGACAAACATTGCAAACTACGATTGCCAACAACAGTTTATTCTAAAACAGGACAAAGATTGCAAAATAAATAGCTATATATGCATATTCAATTGGATTCATCATAGCGAGACCTGCTTCGTCAGCCGATTCACTTGGCTGTTGTTGTTGCAAAGCGAGGCCTGGCCGTAATTCGCGCACGTAGCGGGTTCTTCATAACGATTGTGAACTCCTGCTTCTCAGTAAAATCCACCGGATGATCTTCATCCTCTCTCCACTCAAACTGCCAAACCAAATTGGCCACAAAATACTCCAAATGAAGCATGGCCAACCCCATCCCTGGGCAGATCCTCCTCCCAGCCCCAAATGGCATCATCTTTATCTCCCTACTTCCAGTAATGTCCACATCAGCCCCCAGAAACCTCTCCGGTTTGAACTCCATTGGGTCCTCCCACACCTCCGGGTCCCACCCCATCTCCGCCACCATGAAGTTCAATATGGCGTTGTTCGGGATCCTGTACCCCTCCAGCTCCACCTCCCTCGTCACAGCGTGCGGCAGCACGAAGTGCCCCGGCGGGTGCCGCCTCAGCCCTTCCATCACCACCGCCTTCAGATACTCCATCTTCGCCACATCTTCCTCGCCGATTTCTACTGCGTCCGGGCCGACAGTCTCGAGGATTTCGCTGTAGAGCTTCGTTTGGATCTGCTGGTTTTTTACCAGATTCGCCAGTATCCATTGGAGAGCGGTGGAGGTTGTGTCCGTGCCGGCGTTTAGGAACTCCGAGCAAGCCGCGACCATCTCATCCTCTTCCATCTTCCTCTTGATTACTCCTCCGTTGTCGTCGTCTTCCGGGAGTTCCAGCTCCAGCAGAGAGTCCACGTAGGCCGGAACGCCGTCGTTTTGGGGCGATTGCGAGAGTTGCTTCCGCGCTCTGATGAGAGGGATGACGACGCCGTTTAGCGACTTCTTGATGTCGAAGAGCTCTCTCCACCTGTTGCGGAAGAAAATTTTGGTAAACCAGGGACGGAAATTGAGGATCTGGAACCGCGTGAAGTTGAACAGCAATCTGTAATGGACGGTTTCGACCTCGCGGATCTGTTTCTCATCGAGTCGGTCACCGAAGCACATGAAACAGAGGAGGCAGAACATGGCGTAGCGGAGGTGTTCGATGACGACGACGGGCGAATCGGCGTCACGGAGCCTTTGGACGAGGATCTGGAGCATCCAGGATCGAGCGGCGGAGAACGATTTGATCCGAGACGGATGGAGGATATGCGAGGTGAGGTTCCGCCTGAGAATTCGCCACTTCTCTCCATATCCGGCGGAATTAATGTTGTGCTGATTGCTGGTGAGGATCTTCCCGCTGAGGAGGGGCTTCGGCCGGTCGGAGAAAACGGCGCCCTTCTCGATCAGAGCCTTGTGAGCAATCGAGCGGCTGAAGACGAACATCGCCGGGCGGGAGGTGATGTGGAGCGTCACAATCGGCCCGAGCTTCGAGCGGAGGGACCGGAGTGTCGCCTCCATCTCCGTTGAGGATTTGCGGAGCCATAGCAAACCGGAGATGATCGGGAAGGGGGAAGGGCCCGCCGGCGGGAGAGGAAGTCGCCGGAGATCGTCGGAACCGGATTTCCGCTTGGCGAGAGAAACGGAAACATCGATTGCGGCTTTCAGGAGTGCAGCTAAGCACACTGAAACCACTACTATGAACCAAAACTCCATTTTGGCTAGGGTTTGAGCTTCAGTATCGTTTAGATAAGTAGTAGCAGTTGGCACCTTTTTCAGTTAAAAAAACAAAACATGGAAGATTCTTTGGGGTGCTGTGTAACCTGTGTTGCTGTGGTTGTGGCCATGAGGTGCATCGTTTCAAATCGCTTTATATTGATTGATTTAATGAATTTAATTATTTGCTGTGCAAGAAAGTTGATTTTTTTTTTTTCCTTTTAGTGTGTGTGTGTGGAGAAAAAGAAATATCCCGTAAATGGTTTTCGTGGGGGAAAAGAAGGAAAAAGGCATTGAACGTTCAATCTTTATCTTCCACGGCATGTCATCGAGAAAGATACAGTTTTTGGGATGAGAACACATATCCACCCAATCATATAAGTAAAATTTTTATCACTGCTTTGGAACCGGTAAAATTTACGCCATTTTAGGTAACTACCTCATTCTTTTAAAAAATTAAAAAATTCCATTTTAGGGTAAGTTATACTCGACAAAACATATCACTTTACTATTGACGCACGCTTTTTTTATGAGATAAAAAAATATCCAATTTTTTTAACAATTTCGTAGTTAGTATTAATAAGTACAAACTTGTTTTAAAAAATTTATTTTAAAAATGAATATTTTATATAGTTTTTATTATTTTAAAGAAGCATGTGCGAATAGTAAACGACATGTTTTGCCGAACGGATGGAGTAATAAAGTATTCTTACTCTTTTTTTTCCACTATACATCCAAACATAAACGATGACATATAATTGATAAAAATTAAAATTTTGATAAATTTTGAATGATATTGACTTATTTTAATGAGAATGATATCATTTGATCAATTTTATAACATCATTTTAACGAGAATGATATTGACTTTCTTATACTTTGTTACCATCTCTCTAATAGATTGGGTCATTTTTCCTACCATTGAAATATGGGGATATACTTTTAACACTCCTATAAATATTGAGTTATTTTAATTAATTTTGCCTAAATTAAAATAATAAATATCAAATTAATTAAAAACAATCTAACACTAGTTATTATGATTCATATTTGGGCAGTTGGGCTACGAAGGTGGATCTAATTAATCTAGAGAAAATTAGGCGTAGATGCAATTTTTAAGGATTAAATCAACTAAATGTCACCAATGAATTCTTATTAGGTAAAAGTCCAGCAATGAATCCTCTTATGCGCCTTTTGTTGCTCCTTATGGTTCTTGTGTCAAGTTCCATGGGTTGATCGAGTAGCTAGGTGCACATGACCTTCATCATTCCGAACCCGGGTTTTGTAATATTGATCTGTTTGAATGGAGAACTTCGACCCTGCTGAAGGGAATGTGCAAAAACTCAAAACAAATAAGCTATCTTTCATCTTTAACAAGATCATTTGGAATTCATTGATAGATAAAAACATTTTTATGTATCCACTTTCTGCACAAAAAATTCATTGGGAAAATGTTGTGGAGAAAATACTCTTGTAGGGATGGCATACTCCTTTGTCATTCGACCTATGTGTCGATTCCTGTTTCCTTTGTCTACTTTTTTTGGAGTGGTTGGTATATTCCTGATGGCTATGGATTAAAGTCCTTGGCAAATCCACATGTTGTTGTCTTTCAGTTCATATTCCTTATGATGTATAACTGGGTTTCATGATGCCTAGCCTCATTGTAACCACTCCTTGCATTCACATGGTGGTTTATGATGTAGAGCAGGAAATTAAATAACATCGTTACATTGCTTACTGAAATTTCTTTTGAGAACCTATATATATAGTTTTATCCTTCCGGGTATTTTTTTTGGACTTGAGGACCACATTACAATTTGTCTTCTTCCCCCTCCAAATTTCTTATTTCTCAACCACTCTCTCTCCCCCCCTCTTTTTTTTTTTTTTTTTAACTGCAGATCGAACCCAACCCCACCCTCCATCCTTGCTTTTTCTGTTTTGGGTTAGGCACCCACACCCCTTATCTCTTCCCTCACTTACCTTGTTCTCACTTGAGGCAAAGATGGCAAAACCTTCCTCCTGATTCCATACAGATCCCACGCCAAAACCTGCAGCCTTCCTCATCCTAGTTTTGAATCCACTCACTCTTCATCCATATCCATCTCCTATCCTCTTTGCTTTCAAATACATAAACCCACAAGACACTAGGAACCTAAACCCAAAAACTATCCTTTTCTTCTCCCCCTTTCAGCTGTGAGATACCTCACTTCTTCCACCTCCTTGTTCAGCTGAGCACGCCTCTAACCTCACCTCTCCTTGCTTTCACCTTCCATCTCCTCCCTCCATCTTCGTTAGAGAGCAAGAGCTCCTTTTCCTCTCTGTTTGCCGCACGCAAGAGCCAAGTCCCAGCTCCTTTCTCCTCCATCTTCCTCCGGTTCCAAGCAAGCAACAATCACCACTCCTTTCTACCGATCGATGATCAGCGAAGTGCAACCGAGCAGCCCGGAGCCTCCCGGAGCAGCTGAGCCCCTCCGTTCCCCTATTTTCGATTCGAAAACCCCGGTGAGTCCTCCTTTCCCCTTTTCTGATCGAAAACCATAGGAAAGCTCCTCCTTTCTCACCTCAAACCTTCGATCCAGGCTGGAGGAGCAAGCCCGAGCCTCTGAGGATCTCCGACGAAGCCCGACGAAGTCTCGAATCTCTCGGTGAGCGCCCTAACCCCCTCTAGCTCTCGCTTTCCTTACCTTCGTGTCCATGTTTTGGGATGGGTTATTACATTGTAAGAGGAAATGATGTTGGGTCTGATTTAATAGAATAGGTTCAGTTTTGGGAGGGTTAAAACAAGGGAGGCTCGGTTTGGGATTTTACAAAATGAAAGGGCTCAGTTTGGTAATTTAAAGAAGGGCTGATTTTATTAAATGGAAATGGTTGGGATTTTAAAGGATTTGGAAAATATTTTATGAAAGTGTTTAATAAATTGTTTTTAAAATATTATATAATATTAATTGAGATTTCAAAATATAAAAAATTATTTTGAGATTAAAGATATAATATTATGGTGATATAAAACAAATATAATATTATGAGACTTGGAGATTTAAAAAGGTATTGTTGGATTTAAATTGAAAAATGAACTTGACGAGCATTTTCAAAAGGGCAGATCTTCTAACTAGTTGATTCGGATTTTGAAGCAGTTTCGGGACTAACTTGAGAATTATGTGATCGACGAATAACTAGCATGTTGATATGATTGATTGACTAATAGCATCATTTGTAGGGGTTAATGGCATGAATGAATGACTAACGGCATGATGATATGTTAGAATTACGTATCGTTTGACTTATGCCTTATAAGTCATGATTAATATGATGAACTTTTGAGATATATGATCATACGGGTATATATGAGTATTATTGCGAATATATGAATGTGGTTGAATGGAATGACGAGAATGATGTGGTCTTATAGAATGTGGCAATATGATGAAGGGTTGGACTTGGCGAGATGATGATTGTAATGTGGTTGTACTTTATTGGATGATGTGTGCTTGTGTGGATTGAATTGTTAGATGTAGACTTATATGGATCTAGGCGATATTATCTGATTGTTCGTGCTACTTGCTGGGATTCTACTTTTGTTGTTATGCTGGCCAGGTAAGTCTTATGTGCATGATGTACTAGATAATTGGCGTCAAGTTGTAGTCTATGTTATCTCTAGCATATTAGGGTTATGTTCGTTTGTTCACCTAGATCTGTTAGTTTGCCACTAATTGTATTGCACCTTTCTATTTTAGGTTGTATGTTCGACGGTTCGCCGTCTGTCGACTTTTTCAGCCACTCAAGGTGTCAGACCTGTCTTTTTTTTATACAAGGTGAAAATTTGGGTGTGGTTAACCACGATTGAACCACATCCCAAGAGCGTCATTACAGATGAGGTCTTCAATCTTTACAGGACAACGCATCACAGCAAAGGACGAGCTCAACCCATGAGTAGGAGAAAGTGACCACCTCGAATGCCTTGCAAAGGCCAAGCGCATCAAAGATCATCAACTCAACCTCCCAGGGACACGACCGGGAACCTTTGAGGGCACTTATAATTGCCAAACAATCGCCCTCTATCTCAAAGCGAGAGGTCCCCAGCTTCAAAGCTTCCAGGAGCCCCTCGAGTAGGTCCAAGCACTCTACTTAGATCGCAGAAATCCTGCCATGGCTACACACACCACAGGACACCACACGACCAAGGAGATCATGGATGACAAAATCCTGACCCGGCTTGGCCGATGGCAACCTTCACCATTAAAATTAAGCTTTAGAAATCCGTTGTTTGGTTTTTGGTTTTTCCCATTTAACCTTTTTTTGTCGATTGGTTCGGTTTTGAGGTTGTTTTGGTCAAGCTGTAGCTTTTTCATCTTTTATTTCCTTATTTTGTGCTTTCTTCCGGTTTACCCTATATTGTTTTCTATGCTTTATCCATTCTTCCACATTCCTAATATCATAATTTTCAAAGAGGATTTTGTTCCTTAGTGACCAGACACTCCAAATGCCGAAAGCTAGTGCCGATTTCAAGTCAGCTGGGAAGTTTAGAGAATATTTCTGAAATAATGTCATTGTATGCCTTGTTCGTTTTGTCTGTACTTTGCATTATTCCTCCAATTCTTGAGTCCGTTCTACAGATACTTTCGTCGGCGTTCCGTTGAGAATGTTTTTCCATAGAAATTTTTTAATTTTAAGAGGACAGTCGATTCTCCAAAGCCAGTCCAATGGTACAGAGTTAGTCATTCTTTCTCTTGTGATGTGGCTCAAGGGACTCGCAGTCGAAAACCAACCGTTTTTTTTTCTCATTTTCGTGTATAGTATGTCCTCGATTTCATTAGTTGGGTTGTGGATGTTCAAAATCTCCTCCACAATGTTCATGAGGAGGTTTTCCTTTAACTTTTCTACATTCCAGGTTTTGTTGGGATTTAAGAATTGGTTAATCATTTCATGTTCTTTTATTTGGTCAATCAAGCGGTTCTCTCGCAAGTTGAAGTCATAGTTTAACCATTTGTCCTACCAAAATCTTATAGTTCTTCCATTCCTAATTATATGAGATTCAATAAATGGTAGCTTAGGGAAAAAAAAAAATTTACCTTATAAATATAAATATGAATTTTATTTATATTTTGAGAGAGTGTAAATAAAAAGATATTTAGGACTTGTTTAGTTAGCTAAAAAATGGACCAAGAAAGAAATCATTAAACCAATAACCCTTTAAGAATGTTAATTTGTTCTGGATCCTCAAATTAATGATTACATTATGTAGCCTAATTGATTAAGCCAATTTATTACCCTCCCAAAATTAAGGGATTTCAGATCTCCTGTCCGTACAAAGACGTGTTCCCATTCTGTAACTTTTAGCCTCTCACCTTCGCACCCACAGACACCTCATCCATGGCAGCCCCTTCACCATCTCCTAGCCACCTCGTTGGCATTTCTGTCTATCCAACCCTTTTGGAGATCGAATCCCGAAACCATTCCGGAATAGCTTATTGAACAGGACTTGTGGGTAGTATATAAAAGGTCCCTAGTTCGAATCCCGAATATGACCGCTCTTTATTTACCAATTCAAGAAGATCGAATCCCAACTACTAGCACTCGAAAACAGATCCTTTCGTAACCACAACCGCTTTCTCTCTTCACCATTCACCAATGTTGTCGCCAGTGTCTTCACCGTTGAAATTACTCACAATGGCCACTGTTGTTCCCGTTGAAATGCTTCATTTCTTACAATTAACCAAACAAAAACGGTATATAACCTATTTCATTTTCTTTCCTTTCCTTTCACTCGAAATGAATCCATTCTTTTGCTTTCCACTAAACAAACAAGCCCTTAGGTTATATATGTCCAACTAATTTTACTTTATCTATGATATTTTTGGTTGAAAAAATTATTTATGTTTATATTTATATTTATATTTATTTATTGGAATCTATTTAAATTATTTATAATATTATATTAATGAGTTCTATGTGCACTGGATGTGACATACGCTAGTTAATCAATATAATGTAGCAAAGATAAGATTTTACTCAATTTATTTATGAATATATTATATTATATCTCTTTTATTAATAGTCAATTAAATATATTGACACAAATTAATTAGCTAAACGGATGTTAATATAAAATTTCTTTCAATTTTTTTAAAATTGAAAGAATATGGTATAGTGGTAGTAGGGTTAAAGTTTAATTATAATTTTTTTTATTTTTTAAATATCAAATGAATTAATATTAAATAAAATTGTGAATATCAGTTTCACTATGGAATTTCGCATTCGCATCAATTTTGTAATCGATGGGTTGTATTGTCATATTGACGGTTTCAATTCTCATGTCCTCAACCCTCTCCCATCTCCTATCCACCAATATACTCACAAGTCATAATTTAAGAAAAAAGAAAATTAAATTAAAACAAAAAAAAAATTAATTAAAAGATTAAGGATTTTATGAGAGGGTCGGATACGAAGGACAGGATTTTTAGAGCTTGTACTAGTTTAGTACACGCACTATTGTGTTGTCTATTTTTTTTAAATTAATACATTTAATATTAAATGTATTAATTTAAAACGGGATTGCTATATGCACCCATAACTTTTCGCACGTTACACGGTGAAGGATTGCAAGTGCGTAGTGCGAATACGCGAGATATGTGGGCCCCGTCAAACACAACAACTATGGTGAGCACCGCAGATTCACTTGTTCTTCCTCCTCTACTGTACTCCTCATCACCGAATCGGCGCCGGCTCCGGGCGGATTTCCAGGTGGACCTATGCTCTCTCCCCGCTCGATCACTTTGGCACCGCAGGTCCGCAACATCATCCGCTTTAAAGAGGTGGTTGCGTTAATTTCCAATCATAATTTGACGGTGAATCGCAAGACCTAGTTCGAATTCGGATGTGGAGTTTCATGGAATTGAATGGGGGTTGTTGATTTGCTCTGTAAGCAGAGATTCCAAAATGGCTTTGTAATCTTTCCATTTATAAGGTGTTCCATTTGACCACTTTGAGATTACAGTGTCAAAATCAATCCCTCAAGTACGCTGCCGGCTATGAGCTATATACATCGACGGCCGATTCAGTGAGGACGAGAAGTGATGGCTAGTGGATGTTTGTCTGCGATTTCAACGAGGAGGTCGGCCCAGGGGATTAATGACTCATGTTGGGGGCAGCGGCTGAGTTGATGGTGAGGATTACATTGGAGATGCCGGTAGGACTTATGGAGAAGATGAAGAGTACGTTGGGATTTGGTGAATTCTAAAAAAAATAAGTGTGCGTACGCGGACTACGGCTTCGCGAAAATACCCTGCAATACCCGATATTTTAACCGCGTAAATAGTAAAGCCCATTTAAAAATATCAAATTATAACCACCTCATCGACAATTAATTACTATCGACAAATTCTATCGGTATATATGATTAGTTGTATTTATCCTATCGATATATATATGATTATTTCAATTTATTAATTACTCTATCGTTTATAAGGACACTAATTTGATTTGAAATTAATTAATTAACAAATCCTATCAGCATATATATGAAATCATAATCACCTAATCATAACCACCTAATCGGCAAATCTTATCGGCATATATTAATTATCGCCTTAGGCTCCCATAGATTTTTTATCGGCATATATTGACTAGAGTACTTAACTAAATTAATTAGAGTAATGAATTAACAAATTTTTAAAAAAAAACCTACTTTAACAATCAATTAATCCACATATCTTATAGGTTAAAACTAATAGAATAAGTGGGATAACAATTCTAACTACCGGATAAGCGGGATAAAAATAAATTAATTTTTAATTTTTAAATCTAATTCTTTTTTATTATTAACTAGTCCTTTTCCCGAACAAGTTTTTTTCCATAATATTTTCAGTCGAACTTGTCGCGTAAAAAATACCCAACACATACCCCTCGTTATGTCGTTCTTAAAAATCTTCGGTTGTCATGATTAAGTCTTTTCTCAAAATAACTAATACTTCAAATTTGACAAAGAATATCAAATCGACCACTTCCACCCGAACTGAATTTCAATAATAAACACATAAATAGAATATAATCATACATAAATGCACACTAATTTCGCAAAATACAACTACCAAACGGGATGAACGACAACATTCATCAACAAAAACACATGTAAATACAATAAACAAACCATGAATTTCGTAACTTTCACCAACTGCAATAAGCAAGTCGTGATTATAAACATAGGTAATGCGATTCAATAGAGTTTGCACACCAAGATGGACAATGTCATTTTCCGCCCTTTGAATGATCCCAATGTCATTTTCTGATCCATTCATGGTAAATGTATTTCACTCCTTTTTTGTCCATATGCAAAGACGATTCCTGCCGATATCACAAAAGATAAAAGGAAACGGAAGTTAACCAAAGGGTTTAAGTCAGTTACATGGTCAAATGATTCATGATTTAAAAACATTAGTGCAACTATTTGTTATATCTTAGGAGAATACACAACACTGACTATAATTTTGCAATGAAACATGCAATAAGAGCAGTTTAAATGTAATTGTCACTACTTGGCAAGCAAAAAGAGTCAAGTTCAATGAAAACCTCCTTCCCTCAAAACGATGTTAGTGTCTTGTCTCTCCTACACTACTTCATGAGTGAAGAATGATGATTTTGATTTGATAACCTCATTGAAACAACAAATCCATGCAAGCAATGCCAAATCAACATAGGTACCCATCCAAGCTAAAAACAAAAGTAAACTTCAAATGCAGAGAATGGGAAAAGGAATGAATAAAAGAAATACCACTAAAATGCAGGTTATTAAATAATGAGGTACTGAAAGAGTTTAAAAGAAAATCTTTCTATTATTTATTATTAAAGAGTGAGGTACTGAATTTATTAATATGAGTTGGATGACATCACATCATATTTGTTATTGAAGTAAGTTTTTGGTCCATGGATAATTTGCAATCACATAATTCTTAATTACAAAAGTTATATGCCATAAGTTGTATTCAAACTCTATTCATCCAAGGGTTTATATGCCATAAGTTATATTTGCATTGGCTAAGGGTTTATAGCCAAGTTACTTTAACTGCAAATGAAACAACCTCAAAACTAAGATCATAACAACCATACAAATATACAACACAGATTCAACTTCTTTGACCAGCCCCTTATTCCCCATTAAAACGAAGATCATAACAACATGCAACACATATATTTGACA
The DNA here is from genome assembly GCA_037127255.1 of Persicaria tinctoria. Classification (NCBI taxonomy): domain Eukaryota; kingdom Viridiplantae; phylum Streptophyta; class Magnoliopsida; order Caryophyllales; family Polygonaceae; genus Persicaria; species Persicaria tinctoria. Next base: position 55,893,271 of record JBANSL010000014.1, read on the forward strand.
TAACCTGATACACATTACGACATCTATAGCACCAAACACCACAACACTCTACCCTAGTACCATCAAGTCCTCTTTATATATGATTATCCTCAAATAGAGTGTCAAGAATTGATACTGCCACAACAGCCAAGGTAACTCACTAACAAAAAAAAAAGTTCACCTGAAGGCATTGTTCTTCACATACCACTAATATCTCTCACAAAACTAATCCACATCAATATTAGTCAGTGATCATCAATTATGCAAATGCAAAACTCAAAATAATACTGGGAAGTTGTTCTCACCCCAGGAGAGGTGAGAAGTTCAGCATCTTCTTTAGTGAGTCTAGGATGAACCAGCACGAAATATATCTTCCAAAAGCATCCCTCACTCATATACGCCGGGCAAAGTTCAATCCTCAGAGCTGCCAATGTTGGAGCAAGGCGTTCAACATCCAAGGCATGTTCTCATTGGGCATGACATATCAAAATCTGAAAAAGATGAAAGCAAATAGTCCATGAGATTTGTCTATAAGGTTCTAAATCTATAATAAATCCAGTAAAAGTTGTGTTCAGCCCCCACCATAAATGCTATAATTGTGTTCTCGGTTATCCAATCTAATCTATAATATTCTCAGTTATCCGTTTATAAACAAGAAAAGTGGTATATTTTGTTAAAATATATCTAGTAAAAGTTATGTTCAGCCCCCACCATAAATGCTATAATTGTGTTCTCGGTTATCCAATCTAATCTATAATATTCTCGGTTATCCGTTTATAAACAAAAAAAAGTGGTATATTTTGTTAAAACTTGATTTACTTTTTTCTTCCTATAATTAATTAGTTTACATTGCCCGTCATGTAGCAAATGCTATAATCAATATTCATTCTAACCGTTTAGTATCTTTCAATTTAATTAGGCGTTTCGCCTACGTTTCACCTACCTCACAACATTAACTATGCAATGGCAATTAAAATAGCCGTTTCTTCCACCATAATATATAGGGGCATGTCATGCTAATCTTTCATTCACACTTCAGTCATAGACAACTTATCACACAACCCTAACATAGACAAGTAGAAGTACGTGATGGTGATGGCGCTTGACTCCGTCTTGTGTTAGTCGGTCATCATATATGGGGAGAACGCGACCTGATCCTTACTGAGCTAGGCGAGAGAGCAGTTCGACGAAGAGAAGAAACCTTGATCGGGGACGACATCACCGCTACTAGCTTGCACGACTACGTTCGAGGTCAACGACGATACATCCCTGGAGGGTCCAACGTTGGCATCTCGACATATCCGGATGCACTCCTATAGCCTGCAACTTATGAGATAATGAGAGAAAAAGCGAACGCCAATGGAAATGTTGTTGGATGCGACACCTGGGCTTGGCTCTAGCGAAACACATCTTCGATCCTCTTCTTCGCAAGATGGGGAGGCAAGGAGCGGGCCCGATCTTCGAATGTCAACCTTGAAGAATGAGAAGGTGAAGTAACTCTCGATCAAGGATGAGGGAGAGTAGTCAATAGTGTATGTGGAGTCAGTGGGGAGAGAGCGCGATCGGGAAGGGCAATAGCTATATATTGAAGGAAACCATGACATTGAATTGAGAGCTCAATTTGTGTATCGATGGCGGCCGAGGGAACCAGGTAGGAAGAAGGGGAGATTAAGAGGCAAACCAAAATCTCACATGCCAAAACTAATTTGGGTAGAATGAGGCAATTAGGAGCGCACGGTTCCGGCCTTAGTTAATTAGGTTAAATTGTGGGAAATTACAAAGTTATTTTTTCCCTATTTTTTAAAGGGTGGTATTGTAGTGATATATGAAATTCTTATATAAAAACTAAAATTTCTCCAATACTAGAATATACGTATCCTTATCAAATCTTTTCATAACAAATTAAGAATTAAATAACAGTATTTTGTACTTGGAAAATTATGTATTTTTATAGTTCTATATATACTTTATTTATTTTTACACAATTATATTTTTGGTTGAAAATTGAGGCTTTAGTCAGTGCAAGTTTGAACTAAATAAAAAATTACCCAAATTAAACAATTTTTTATGCGCTCATTTTCCACATTAACTAGGGACATGCCGGGATATAGTTCAATAAAATAGAATTATTATACTCTCACAAGTCACAACCGTTGTTTTTATTAACAGAAATAAAAATAAAAACCTCATATCTGTATTTTTATTATTGTAATTGTAATTATAATTAGTATTTTCAAAGTTGTAATGGAGAAAAAAACTTTTAACAGATTTATGTGACTTATATCATTTTAAGTCACTAAGTAACATATGGCCAAGTTTATTTTCAATTAAATTGTACATCGCCTTCACATATGGCTACCAAGTTTATTTTTAAATTAAATTGTATGATATTGAAATTATTTTGCATTGATAAATAATATAATTATATATTTGATAAAGAAGTAAATATCATGTAAATAATTATTTTTCCTCACAATTTTTGTCCTGCGATACAAATTCTACAATAATTTGAGCCTAATTCTTTTAGTTTTAATTTGATGCAATTACTTTGTATACATTTTTCTTCTCTATTGTTTCTCTTTGTCTATGAACTTCTTCTTATTCTCGTATTTTCATCAATATTGCATCTCTACCACAACATAAACAAAAATCATATAAAAACTGGTGCAAGCCTTCGTAAATGTGTGTATTCAATCTATTCGTTTTTTTTCTTCCTACAACCAATTAATTTTCACATATTTTATAAACTTAATTGACCTCTTTTTTTTAATGCAATGAATTATAATTAGTTTTTCAATTTTCGTATTTTTTTAGGTGATCTCTTTATCTACCCGTATCACTTATGTAAATTGCTTATTCTTTTTTTTTTCTTTTGATCGATGTAAAGTGCTAATTCATGTCAAACTTAATTAATTTTGTAACCGCTATCTTCATTTAGTGAATTTTGTAACCCTTCGATTTTGTAACCGTTCGATTACTTTAATCAATTGTCTAATGAGATTCATTATTTTAATGATGTCAAACTCCAATCACCCTTTAAATTTGACTCACACATCAATGGAGGTTCATCTTCAAAAATGTTCATCTTCACAATAGGTTCTGGTGGGAGTGCTCATTTCTACATTGTTTTTCTTTCCCTCCAACTCTTCCATTGTTGTAATAATATTGATTATGTCCATTGAGCTAAATAATTGATTATCTATTAATTTTTTTTCCCTGGATTTTAATTTCATTCCTATATTTTTCCCTTTTTTCTAAGGTGATTGACTATATTTATACAAGTGTTTTGTTGTTAGATTTTGACACCAAGTTCAAGATGAATCATAAGAAGACAAAGTCACAAAGAAGATCCTAACCAAAATAAAAGGTACGCATTTCTTATTACAAAACAGTTCTTATATTTTAGTATAATTTGCTGGTTTTAATTATTTATTTAATGGAATATTTTTACAACAATTTTTAAGGTTTTTTATAATTGATTATAATTTAATTCTTTTATCAAAATCATCATACGAAATGTTCCCAAACTTAATTAATTCCATCCTATTTTAAGAAAATCCGATAAATTTCGCATATACAAACACGATGAGAAAGTCGGCTCATATTAAGCAAAAGATTGAAGAGAGATTAAATCAATTGATGATTTGAATTGTTTGACTAGGATATTATGTATATATGTCACAGAATAAAAGTATACATTGTTTCTTTCATTTTTTGTATTCTTCAGTTATCTTATTCTTTTCTGTTATTACTAGCAAGTCATCAAGGGGACCCATGGCATACGGGTACGAAGAGATCATGAGGCAGGGTGTGGGTGCAGCTTGCCTGGACGTTGAACACACGATTTCCATAGCGGCTGCAATAGGGTTCGGGGTAGGAGAAACCGGGGCGTGCGCGGAGGCACGTTGTTTAGGGTAAAAGGGCATCATCATATTAATCTATATATCCTCCCTTTTATATATAGAATAGATAAATAGATTATTGTTATTGTTATTATTATCGTTATAATTATTGTTACATGTATATTAATATTAATTATTATTATTATTATTATTACAAACGTACCTATCAAGGTTGATTAATAGGAACGTACAAATCTATTAATCTATTAATATTACTAATTCTACTAGCATTTTGCCGACGTGTCACGCCCACAATTAAAGTTGAATTTTTTATTCAAATGAGATTTTCTTATTGGTCAATATTATTATGGAAACTTTAAAATATTTGTTTATTATTTTAAATATGATTTGAATCCATTCCTTTTTTTCGGTTATATTGCCGTAAATATTGAGACATGTTTCCATTTTTTTTCCGATTGCAATATTCTCATAATTCGTCTACATACATTGAACTTAAATTTGAATCTTGGTATATTTTATTTTTGTAAATTTATACTCTACATAGACCCATATCCAATTGTCAGTTTATAAAATGCTACGGAGTATAAATTAACTTTCACATATGTTCATATTTTCTCACCAACCATGCAAGTATTTCATTTTCAAATAAACTAATCAAAGATGTACTCGGATTGCCTGCATTCATTATCTTAACAGATTGAATTCAATTAAATATTTGTTTATTATATCACATGTATCCCTCCCAATCATGTTAAAATTTACTACTCTCTCTATTCGTTTAGCTAAATATGTTGTTTAATATTCATTCACGCTTCGTTAAGATGGTAAAAATTATATAAAATATTATTTTTTCAAATTTTTTATAAATTAATTTCGACAATAGGTAATCTATTTATAATATTAATTCTACTATCATTTTGCTGATGTGTCACGCTCACAATTAAACTTGAATTTTTTATTCAAATGGTATTTTCTTATTGGTCAATATTATTGCTGAAATTTTAAAATATCTATTTCCTATTTTAAACATATTTGTTTCCTATTTTTATACTAAAATATTATTTAATTTGATATGTTGTATGCCAATTTGTGATCTATTTTAATCGTCTACGTACATTGAATATTCGTCAAGTCTTGGCTGATTTTATTATTGGATATTGAAATTGTTGATTTATCATATTTAACCGATTGCAATATTCTCCACAATGTCTACATACAACGAACATGTAATAATCAATTTGTAAATATTCGATTTCAAAAATGAATTATAAAAATCAATTAGAGCTAAAAAAGTGTTTTTTATAATTTAATTGCTTTAGACATCTTAAATGACTATCGAAAAATAAATAATATTTTAAGACTCACAACTCACAAGCATTACTAATGTTTATTTTACATGTTGGATGAGTCTTCTTATCTCACTTTTCTACCTTTAAGGATTTTTTTTACCATCTTACCTTTATTTTCACTATTTATTTCTCTCTCTTTCTAACCATCTTTCTCATGAAAATAATGAATAAGTTATGTATATCTACATAACTTCAAAATTATTCACACAATCATGTGGTTATGATAATAATTATATATTCATTTCAAATTATATTAGGTGATGTGTTTGAGTATTAATACTACTTTACCTTATTAAATCATTTTCAAAATTTGTGTCATATCTCTTTCCAACTAATTTATAAAATGATGTTTAAATTAAAATGGATGAAGCTCCCGTGCCTTCAAGGCACGGGTATTACACTAGTCCAAGTACTAAATTTCATTTCCAATTATAATGTCAAACTCAGTTTTTTTTTTTTTTTATAGAATTACCTTACCAATACAACAACAATAATAATACTTTTTATAAATCTTTATTATATAGAATTACCTTACCAATACAACAATAATAATAATACTTCTTTATAGAATTACAATGTCAAACTCAGTTTTTTTTTTTTATAGAATTACCTTACCAATACAACAACAGTAATAATACTTTTTTTTTAAAAAAAATTGTTCTAATTAAATGTTAATTCAATGCTTAATTTCTTAGATTCTAAGTAGTAATCTTTACCTTATAAATCTTTATTTAAAATTATATATACACTTAGAGAAGTAATATTTTTATACACTTAGAGAAGTAAAATTATATATACACTTAGTTTCTTATTCATTTTTTTAAATAATTAATTATACACCAAATTGGATATTTCTTTTTAATTTAGAAATATTTTTTTATATGATTTTTGTTATTGTTATTATAGAGAAGTAATATTCATAAAAAATATGAGAATGAGAAGAAGTTTCATAGAGAAAGAAAGATCATCAACGTGCCTAGAATCAAAAGCTATACAAAGTAATACTCTGTATTTTACATCTTATTCTTAATGTTTTACAAAATACATAAAATTTTATTTTTTTTAATTATTTAGAGAGATAATGCTCTTTTTATATTATGTTTGTTAATGTTATTGTAGAGAAGCAAAATTGGTGAAATTCCCTTGATATTGATGGAAGAGGGAAAGATGGATCGAGTACTATATTTTTTTTTTGCAATTTGTTTGTATATCATTGCTATAATGTCATAATATTTTAATTTTTATCATTAGCTAAATCTATTGTGTTTATATAAAAGTTTGATTATCTTTAATATTATTAAAATTAAATAATGTGTAAATCAACTGTTGTGTAAGACAAATTACATTACATTTAACGAGTCAAAACTAAAATATATCACATAACTAAATAAGCAAATAATATGACTAAAACATGTCCCGTGCATCGCACGGGCATGCTCACTAGTAACCAATAAAATGAGGTGAAACACTCAAATCAGATTGGTATTTATGTCAGGGAAAAAAATCAATAACTGAAAACTACGAAATTGGTTTGAAACACTGTTGTTTCAATGAATTTTAAATTTGGACCCTAAATTTAAATATTTTTATTATCAACAATCTCTGCAAACAGAAGTGGTAAAAACAAAAAAAAAATATTTCTATTTTTATAGTTACATGGAATGAAATTCGGTAGAGTTGTGATTACCAAGTGATCTTTAGTCTCGATGCTTCAAGCTCGAGTTCCCTACAATTTGCAGTACATCCTTTGCCAACAACGACCAGTATTCGTGCTAAGGCATCTTCATGTGTTGAGATCTTGGAACAAAAAAATACTATACAACTTAAAGTTTACAAAAATTGCAACAATATTTGGAAAAAAAAAAGTATAGTTGGTCAGTTACACACACCTTTGAATCATGAGTTGTTCCATGAACGATTAATGGAGCATCACAAAGTCACAACCTTACCTGATGCTCTCGAACTGAGCACTAATTTCTACCATGTTATTACAGAACAACCCACTAGTGCATCTCATATAGAGGGTTGAGGCACCATTCCATGCCTTACCATCTCTTCCAGCCACAAAACCTTGCTTCTCCAACCATGCCATCACAACAAATCCCATTTACTACAAGCCCTTAGGTCTCTACTACCTCATTTACCTTCAAGTTTTGCTGGAATAAATAAAAAAAACATCCAAAATTCTCAAATCTCATCCATAAACCCTAATTTTTCGAATTAAAATGAAAAAAAAATATATTTGAAAACATAGCAGAAGAGAAATTGGGTTTTTCGCACCACGCACACAGTTGTGGGGTTCTTCGCACCACTCAAACCACTTGCCCTGGCCTCCTTCGGTCGCCGCCCGATTGCGCCAGACCTCCGGTAAAGATTGCCGCCATCAGCCACATATTCAATTGCGCTATGCCCCCAACCGATTGCCGCCTCCCGCCGTCGCCGACGAAGCCGCCTCTTGCCACTCACGTTGTGCACACAAGCGATCGTCGCCACCAGCAACCAATTCCGCCGTCGCCGATGCCCGACGGAACCGCCTCCCGGACTCGCCTTCGAAGCTGCCTCCTGCCACTCACGTTGTGCACACAAGGGATTGTCGCCTCCAACCGTCGATTGTCGCCACCAGCAACCGATTCCACCGTCGCCGATGCCCGACGGAACCGCCTCCCGGACTCGCCTTCGCCTTCGTCTGCCCCGCCATCCGACCCGTTAATTTTCTTAAAAGCGATGGAATGAAGAAGAAGTTGGATTGAGAGCTAGTGAGAAGAGAAAACAATGGGAAAAAATGGAAGTTGTATTGAGAGCGGAGAGAAGAGGTTGAATTGGGAGAACGTGGGAAGGAGAAAAGAGATTGCGGTGCTGATCTCTTCGAAGTCGTGCCCTAGCGGTGAAAGAGGGCGAGATTTAGTGGATGAGGATTGAGGAGGCAGAAAGTCATTTGCATGTAGTTAAAGGAGTAGAACGTGGCTAAAAAGAATACAGTAGGTTTTAATTTCAGTTTTTGATATGAGCAGTTTGAAAGAACGTGAGTGAGATAAGTGCTCCTCTTAACTTTGCTCAGGAAAGGACACGTGGCACAAATTTTAACAAAAACACTGCTTCTAATTTTATAAGTATAAGGGGTGGATGTAATTAATCTAATTAAATAAGAAGTCGCCACATTCTCCTTTAGTATTATACTATTGATTTAGACCCTTAGTCCAAATCGTCAATTTTTATTTGGGTAATGATTTTTTGTTTCTTTTTTTTTTTTTTTTTTGTGTTCCCAGATCATGGTCTGAGTTAGGCATAGATATTTTTGGTGGTGATATTTAATTAACTTTGCAATTTGCATTAATGAGGTATAGCAACTCCACACGTACTTATCAACGCCAATTTGTAGATGGGGAATATTCACTTCACAAAAGTCTTTGATGCACAATCCTTGGAAATAAAACACCCTTCAAAGTTCAAACCATGTGAAGTTCTTTTCGTCTCCAAAGAGATAATTATGTTAAAGACTCCGAATTTGAACCTCCCAAGTACTTCCTTCGATTATAAATATTTGATGTTGTGATGGAAAAAAAATATTGATGTTTGACATTTAACATAGATTTTAAGAAAGTTATATTTTTGCCAAATTCATTTCAGTGATGATAAACTTTTGTAAATTTCGCGTAATATATAAAATTTTGGCATATTATGCAGTGTCACTATGAGGTTTTTAAAAGCTAGTTATGGTAATCACAAGTTTTTAATAAATTATTTTATGTAACCATATCTTATATTTTTATTAGTATGCATTATTAGAATAATAATGGGACACTTTCAATTGAGTATTTAAAATAAGAAAAATGATGTGGTGCTACATTATTAAATACTCAAATATAATTTTTTTTTTTTAACAAAATGCTTATATTGAGTACAAATTAGATAAGTAAATTAACCCAATTTATAATAAAAATTAGTTTTTTTTTACAAAAATTACATTTGAGCATCATTAAATTTTTTTAATCTTCATTTGCCACATCAATAAATTGGCCTAAAAATTGGTCAAAATCTATCCCATATAAAAAAAATTGTTTAATGTGGAATATTGTGTATATCTTTTAGTAATTTTCAAAGTTCGTATTAATATTGGTCATTGATTGATAGTTCGTATTATTTTTATCAATTTTCCTTTAAATATAATTAAAGCTAAACATTAAAAATTAATAAATAAAAATATATGAATGAGATTTTGACAACAACAAAAAATGGTCAGACCTATCTATAAGAAAATATATATAAAAATTTGATGATTAATCAAGCAAAGAACAGCTTGATTCTTCCAAATGTGAGTGAAGAACGAAAATGGAGGATGAAAGAGAGAGAACTTGTATTTCACATTTGGGGAAAACTTCAACTGAAAAACTTAGTTTGTTACAACACAGTGAGAGCCTTATTTATACTGAACATGTACACAGGCTAACTAACTACAATGTAAAAGCACAACTAAGCTACACCTACACTCCTCCTCAAGCTTAAAGTTGGGCAAATTGATTGACAACTCCCAGCTTGCTTAAGAGTTTGTTGTACTACACTTGATTGACAACTTTTGTGAACACATCTCTTGGCTGATCCTTAGTGTAAATGTATTTGGTGTCTACTTCATGATTCATCACCAAATTGCAGGGCTGCTTGATTATCACAAAACAGTTCAACATGGGGTTCCTTGCTATGTGCAGGGCTGCTTGATTATCACAAAACAGTTCAACAGCTTGAGTTTGTTCAACCCTCAAGTCCTTAAGAACTCTTTTCAACCATATCAGCTCACAACAGGTCATTTCCATGGCTCTATACTCGGCTTCAGCTGTAGACATTGCTACAAACGATTGCTTCTTAGTCCTCCATGAGATCAGTGCATTTCCAAGCATGAAACAATATCCAGTGAGTGACTTCCTTGTCATAGGGCATGCTTGCCAATCAGCATCACAAAACCCTATTAGTTTCAAATCAGAGTTACTAGACAATAGAATTCCTTGTCCTTGAGCCTTTTTTATGTACCTTAGAAGGTGCTTTGTTGCTTGCCAATGTACCACATAAGCTCTTTGCATGAATTGACTCAGTATATGTACTGAATAGGTGATGTATGGCCTTGTCATAGTGAGGTAGATCGGTTTCCCCACTATTTTCCTGTACAGCTTTGGTTTATCAAACACTTCTCCTTCATTTGATAGCTTGCAATGCACATCTAGAGGAGTAGACATAGGCTTTGCATCTGCCATTCCAGCCTCCTCTAGCAGCTCCATGGCATACTTCCTCTGATTTAACCAAATTCCTTCTTGGTTTCTATCAATTTCAATTCCCAGAAAGTACCTTGTAGTTCCCAAATCTTTAATTTGGAAGTGTGTATGCAGATGCTTCTTCAATTTCTCAATCTCAGCTTTATCATTCCCAGTGATTATCATGTCGTCTACATAGACCAAGAGGGTTGTGAATTCTCCTCCAGTTTTCTTAGTGAATAAAGCATGACCTGCCTCAGATTGCACAAAATCAGCTAGCTTGACCACCTGAGCAAACTTATGAAACCATTGCCTTGGGGCTTGTTTCAACCCATACAAAGACTTGTTTAGCTTGCATACTATTCTACTCTTGGGCTCACTACCACACTCCTCCTGAGCACAAGAGTAAGGCTCGGACTTAGCTTGCAATACCTTAAGAGTGGCATATTCAGGAGGTAGTGACATGAACACCTCCTCCTCAAGCTCACCATGGAGAAAAGCATTTGTAACATCCATTTGAGCAGTGTGCCAACCTCTAGCAGTAGCTACATCAAGAAGGGTTCTAGCAGTGACAAGCCTATCAACTAGAGAAAAGGTCTTAGTGTAGTCTAAGCCTTCAATCTGAGTGAAACCACGAGCCACAAGTCTTGCTTTGTATCTCTCCGGTGATCCATCTGCTTTGAATTTGAGTTTGAAGAGCCATTTGCAGGTGACTACAGACTGGCCATTAGGTAGAGACATAAGTGTCCATGTGCTGTTCCTTTCGAGAGCATTCAACTCAACTAGCATGGCATCACACCAAGCAGGACTTTGAATTGCTTCATGAATGGAAGAGGGTTCTTTGTGTGAAACAACATTGCTAATGAAAGCATGATAAGATGGGGAGATAGATGAATAGCACAAAAGAGAGTTAAGGGAGTGAGGGAAAGTAACCTTGCTAGATGAAGATAATGCATTGGTATCCTTGATGGAGGCCATACTAACATAATCCTTCATCCATACAGGTGGTTGATGGTTTCTAGTGGACATTCGAGGGACCACTTCAGTAGGCTCAGTTGATAGAGAGGTTTCAAAGTCTACAAACTCAGTGGGATCAAGAACATTAGAGGGGGTTTGGGTGTGGTCCAACTCTGCACGGGCAATAGTTGGTGTTGCATCATGCTCAATATCAGGGGTTAGAGGTTGACTGATATAGTCAAATGGAAATGAATGATCAATGACCTCATCGAGAGTTTGATGGTGTGGAACATTGACCTGTTGGGAATGAAATTGTGAGCAAGGCAATATGTGCTCAAAGAATACAACATCTCTGCTGATTTGGCATTTTCCAAGTTTAACATTGTAAAGTTTGTAACCCTTTTTCCCATAAGGATATCCAAATCATATACAAGGATGAGCTTTGGGATGAAATTTCTTTGTGGAAGGTTCAGTGGCTGTAGAAATGTAACAGAGACGGCCAAATGTCTTAATGTGAGAGTAGTCTGGAGGTGTTCCATATAGGATTTCATAAGGGGATTTGTTGTGCAGTAAGGGATTGGGAAGTCTGTTTATGATATAAGTGGCAGTTAAAATGTAATCTCCCCAAAAGTGGATTGGAAGAGCAGATTGAATCATAAGGGCTCTAGCAATCTTAAGGATATACCTATGCTTTCTCTCGACCCTTGCATTTTGCTGTGGTGTATCTTTGCAAGAGCTTTGATGCACTATGCCTTTGTTTTCTAAGAATGAGGTAAGAGAAGAGTTGAAGAACTCAGTACCCAAGTCACTCCTTATTGTCTTAACAGTGGCTTGAAATTGGGTTTCAACAAGATTGATGAAGGTTTGAAGGTGATGTGGTACTTCAGATTTGTGTTTCATAAGAAAAGCCCACACCCCTCTACTCTTATCATCAACAATAGTAAGAAAGAATGTAAACCCATGTTGTGTTTGATGCTCATAAGGGCCCCAAACATCACAATGCAAAATTTGAAAAATGCAATCAGCTTGAGATGTACTGTAAGAAAAAAGATTTCTGGTTTGCTTGGCCATAAGACATACAGAGCACACATGATCACAAGCAGTATCATTATCATTCTGAATAGAGGATATATGTTTCAATTTGATAAATGGGGCATGACCAAGTCTTAGATGCCATAAGGTTGTAGTACTTGGAATACATTTATTGTGTTTAGGCAAAAAGATAGGTAAAGGATTGAAATCTATGTAAGGTATAGCAGATGCACTATATTGTGAGTCTGATGGGTATGGTATGTCAGGATCCATGCAGTATAGCCCTCCATTCTGTTTACCAAATGCAAGTATCTTCATCTTTGATCGGTCCTGAACAACACAAGCATCAGGCTGTAAGATGACATTGCAATTGAGTTCAATACACACTTTGCTGAGAGATAGTAGGTTGTATTTGAAGGTTGGGATGCACAGAACATTTGTGAGTGTGAGATTGGCTAAATGGAGAGTTCCTTTGTGGGATATGGGTGATGTGCTACCATCAGGAAGATGTATATAAGTATTGACAAGAGGAATAAGATCTGTGAATAGAGTAATATCATACGCCATGTGATCAGTGGCACCACTGTCCATGATCCAGAGTTTAGATGATTTAGAGGCATGAAGACACAGGTTACCTGCTAGGTGCGACTCATGGCTAGCTGGAGCTGAGTTCCCTAGGAAGGAAATGAAGTTATGCACCAGCTGTTGATGGTCTGCCGACAGCTTACATTCTTGGAAGGAGCTTAGCAGGCCTTGGGAAGAAGATCCAGCTGCATTTGCTTTGGAACCCTCGTTTGCTTCCCATGGTTTCTTGGAATCCTTCTTCTTTGATTCCTGATAGCTTTGACCCTTTCCTAGCTGAGGTTTATCCTTTCTCTTCGAGTGCCATTCTGGATAACCAATCAATTCCCAGCACTTTTCCATCTTGTGGTTGCCATTGCAATGTCCACAACGATCTTTCTTGAGTTTTGATTCACCCATATTATCCATAAGAGCAGTGCTCTCAGTTTGGCTTGTCTTTGCTGGCTTTCTACTGAGATCATCTTGCAAAAGAAGTGAGTGAGCAATACTCACATTCGGCAATGGAACAGTGAGCAAGATCTGTCTTCTCCCATTGTCATATTTCTCATTTAAGCCCATGAGAAACGTCATTAGCTTGGCTTCTTGATCAGCTTCCTCTTGTTGCTTCTGTAAATCATATACACAGCCCCCATATTTACACACAATTGGACTTGCAACTGACGCCAATTGTTGCCAATACCCCTTAAGCTGTGTGAATTACTTAGTAAGCAATGAATTTCCTTGTTCACAGTCAGAGATTTGCTTCCAAATCTTTCCACATTTCATGAGCAGTTTCATACTCGTCAATGGAATTGTAAATTTCTTTGGACACAATATTCAAGATCCAGGAGCATACAATGTCATTGCAACGATTCCATTGCATCAAATTTTCATCAGTCCTAACAGTCGAGCCATCAAGGATCCATACCTTGTTCTTGACTGATAGCGCCTTTAGCATCAATCTTCTCCAGCGGCGATAACTGTCTCCCGTGAGCTGAATTGTGGAGAGTACAAGACCGGAATTTTTCGATGGATGAATGAACATCGGACTCTACAGATCAGCAGCTGTAATTCCGTCACCTCGCCGTCATTCAGTTGATCCAGTCGGAGTCGCCATGTCTACGCTGATCGAGCTTCAAGAATTTTGCGGAAACCAGAGTCTTATCGAGAGATGATTACAGAGATGGAGCAACCATCACTTTAATCATCAATCAAGAGAGATTTGCTCTGATACCATGATGATTAATCAAGCAAAGAACAGCTTGATTCTTCCAAATGTGAGTGAAGAACGAAAATGGAGGATGAAAGAGAGAGAACTTGTATTTCACATTTGGGGAAAACTTCAACTGAAAAACTTAGTTTGTTACAACACAGTGAGAGCCTTATTTATACTGAACATGTACACGAGCTAACTAACTACAATGTAAAAGCACAACTAAGCTACACTAACAAAATTAGTTTGTACAACAATTCAAAGTAATGCATAATAGTCTAAAGTAATTTTTATTAGGAATGAAATGAGGTTATCATAGGTTAGAATTGTAATTATTAGAAAGTGAGGTGTTATGATATAAGTACTAATATAATGTAAAGTACATATGATGGATGAAAATACAATTTTTTTCCCTCCTTCTACCTTCTATTTTCTTCATCTATCTCTCTAAACCCTCTTTCTTATCCTTTTCATTTCTCAATTCCAACATAAATGTCAAGCTTTCACACATCTGACCCTAGAGTCATGACAAATTGATATAAGAGTCAATCAGTTATTAATCCCGCATCAACTATCTCCAAGTTGATTTTTTTTAACTTAATTGCAACTCAGAATCAATCACTCTTCGATCATGGCGAGGGATAGTCAATTGAATTCTATCGATGGAACTCCATGCAATGAGGTAAAAGATCAAACTCTTCTCATCAAGATTCATCTAGAGCTCTACTCAATCTCTTGGAAAGTATCGGAACAAGTATTTTCTAAGTTTTAGGTATCGAATACATGGAAATATTTTGCCCTAGAGAAGAATTTCATTAAAAAAATATATTTCAAGAGTAAGAAATCTATCGTTGAAGCATTTATGTCCATCAATCATAAAAACATCTTCAACAGTTGTTGTCGATTGGAGTGGTTCTTGTTGAGTTTGATGGAGCCACCTTCATCATCGAATCAAGAAATAGCAGGGGAACAACACCAAATTGGGAATTAGGAATAGGAGTGGCAACTGCAAGAATTCGTTCCACCATTTTATGAGAATCTTAATAAAATCAGAGTTTAGTTTGAGATGCTACTAGTTGGTTATTTTTGCGATTTAATTAGGTATGTGAGCACCATAATCATGGATCACAATGGACAAGACGCAAAGGAACACTACCAAAAACACAGGAAATAGCCACGGATTTTTAGCGACGTCATAAGGTCGTGGCTAATGTCGTGGCTGATAGCCACGACATTAGCCACGACTTGACATGTCGTCGCTATTTAGGTGGGGAGTGAAAAATTTCGTGGCTATATCCGTGGCTGGGGGTGCTGACAGAAATTCGTGTCCAAAAAGTCATGACTTTTAGCCACGAGCATGATTGGCGTGGCTAAATTCATGGCTGTTAGCCACGACGTTAGCCACTATTGATACCCCGTGGCTGTACTCGTGGCTATGAAAATGGCAAGCATGCCCTGCTTTCGTGGCCGATGGCCACGAATTAAAACGTCGTGGCTGCACCCGTGGCTAAAGAAATGAGGCACGTGTCCTTCATGCGTGGCTATGGCCACGAAACATATGTCGTGGCTATATCCATAGCTAATAGCCACGGATATAGCCACTGGTTGAATATCCGTGGCTGGATTCGATGCTAATATGACCATGGCCATTCTTAGTTGATTCCTTCGAAGGTGGGTAATTCTTCACGAAGCCCAACAATTTTAAATCGCAAAATCTAACCCAAAAAAAAATTTAGAGCCCAAACGCTGAACATGGTCCAATTGACTATCAGAGATAGTCAAAGCCCAAAGTCGGTCAACCCATTAGTAGTAGTCAAAGCCCAATGAATAAGGAAGCCCAACCAATAGCTCTCGACGAATTAAGGAGCCCAAATATTAGCCACGGCCATATCCGTGGCTAATGTCGTGGCTATTTACAGTTAACCTCAAATAACACACTTCAATTTCTAGTGGACTTTAATTTATTATGGGTTCAAATATGGCTATATTTTCCGCCATTGAGCCCATTAATGGTTTATATGTAAATAAATACTCGAACATAAAGAAAACTAATAATTGTTGAATAAAATGTGTTTTGAGGAAAAAAAAAATCATAAGTAACTAATAATCGTTGAATAAAACCTAATATTAACTAATAAATTCATATGAGAATATTGGGAAAGTTTATTTCGAGGAAAAATCATATAGGTAGCTAATGATCGTGGAATAAAACTTTATATTATATAATAAATTCTCATTAGAATACTATAAGTTTGTGTTTTGACTACTAAATTCTTATTAGAATACTATAGGAGTATGTTTTGAGGAAAACTCATATAAGTAAAGAATAAATGTTTCATAAAACATTATATGTACCTAATAATTGTGGAATAAAACCTTATATTATCTAATAAAATGTTATAAGAATACTATAAGTGTGTATTTTGATGGAAAATCATATAAGTAACTAATAATTGTTGAATAAATCCATATATTAACTAATAAGTTTTTATAAGAATACTATAATTGTGTGTTTTGAGGGAAAATCATATAAGTAGCTAATGATTGTGGAATAAAACCTCATATTATCTAATAAAATGTTATAAGAATACTATAGGTGTGTGTTTTGAGGGAAAATAATGTAAGTAGATAATGATTGTGGAATACTCATATAAGTAACTAATAAATGTTAATAAAACCTTATTTCAACTACTAAATTCCTATTAGAATACTATAAGAGTATGTTTTGAGGAAAACTCACATAATAACTAACAAATGTTTAATAAAACCTTATATTAACTAATAATTCTTACTAGAATAATATAAGAGTATGTTTTGAGGAAAACTCATATAAGTAACTAACAAATGTTTAATAAAACCTTATATTAACTAATAATTCTTATTAAAAATACTATAAGAGTATGTTTTGAGGAAAACTCATATAAGTAACGAATAATGTCTAATAAAACCTTATTTTAATCACTAAATTCTTATTAGAATACTATAACAGTATGTTTTGAGGAAATCCCATATAAGTAACGAATAAATGTTTAATAATACCTTATATTAAGCAATAAATTCTTATTAGAGTACTGTAAGAGTATGTTTTGAGGAAAACTTATATAAGTAACGAATAAATCTTTAATAAAACCTTATATTGACTAGTAAATTCTTATTAGAATACTATAAAAGTATGTTTTGAGGAAAACTCTTGTAAGTAACAAACAAATGTTTAATAAAACCTTATACTAGCTTTTAAATTCTTATTAGAATACTATAAGAGTATGTTTTGAGAAAAAAACTCATATAAGTTACGAATAAATGTTTAATAAAACCTTATATTGACTAATAAATTCTTATTAGAATACTATAAGAGTGTGTTTTGTGGAAAACTCATACAAGTAACGAATAAATGTTTAATAAAACCTTATATTAATTGACTAATAAATACTTATTAGAATATTGTAAGAGTATGTTTTGAGGAAAAACTCATATAAGTAACGAATAAATGTTTAATAAAACTCTATATTGACTAATAAATTCTTATTAGAATATTATAAGAGTATGTTTTGAGGAAAACTCATATATGTAACTAACAAATGTTTAATAAAACCTTATATTGACTAATAAATTCTTATTAGAATATTATAAGAGTATGTTTTGAGGAAAACTCTTATAAGTAACTAACATGTAAAGGCCCGGATTTTCAAATCTTAATTTTTGGAAAAATGAATTTAAATCGGATATTTCAAGGAAAACTCGTCCTCAAATTAATAACTCAAATTCGATACTCTTAAAGTGGACTCCGGTCAAAATTTGAAATTATACGAAAAGGAAAATATATTATTGGACTTGAATTTTAAAAGGAAAATGGTTTTGAGAAATGAGTTTTGAAATATTATTATTATATTCATTGTTAAAGAAGGGATTTGACGGGATTTGAACAAATTGATCTTGAGCTTGAAATTATGTTCAAAGTGTCATTTCAAATGTCGGGATTTTTGTCTTGGGTTGACGATGTTGGTTTTGAGAAGGAAATTGGGAGAATGATTTTGGTTGATGTTGATCATATCGGAAAGGATTTGGAAAACAGTTTTACTATCGGTTGGTTATGAGTATGTTGAGAACTTGGGTTTCGTGTGTATGAATGTTGGTCTGGTAGCTTATTACAATGGCTTGATGATAGGTGTGTATTGCTTTTGGATTGCTTTGGACTCGCATTTGGGCACTTGCTTGTATTATCCTGTTGTTATGCATCTTCAGGTAAGTTCCCTAGGGGGCTTACTCAGGTTGGACATTCATGCTTGTTGTTGCATTATATGTTAGGTGTTGCATATGCATAAAAGCATGTCATGTAGTATCCTGTTTAGGTTGCACTAATTGAATGAGCATCTGCTTACTTATTGCGTTTGAAACAGAACGGCCGTTATCTGTGATAGTCCTAGAGTCTTTGCTAGGGTCATAGGGTAGCCCAGCCTCATCGGGTACCCTGAGTCAATCGAGTCATGAACTTCCTTATATTATGAGATGCCTGCGGGCTTTATTGTGGAGCGGGTTAGGCATGCGTGCCGTCCGATTATGATGGAATGCCACTTGGCATTGTCTTGGGCCCTTTACAGTATTTTTACACATTACTATAACTAGGAGCATGCTAGTGTGTTTGACTTTCGTACTGCATTAGCGCATCTTTATTAGGTATAGCACATACTATGTGGCCTCAGCGAGGACTGCCGGTCCCGCATGAGTGGCCTCAGCGAGGACTGCCGGTCCCGCATAAGGTATTAGCCACCGGCATTAGCCACAGACAATAGCCACGTGCATATATTGTAGCCACGACCATAGTCACATGCAGGCCACAACATTAGCCACGGGCATAGCCACGACAGTGGTTGTGCCTCAATGGAGACTCCCACGTGCGAGGCCACGACATCAGCCACGAGCAGACCGTGGCTGAATTTGTGGCTATAGCCACAAATTCCTTGGGTATGGCCTAGCCACGGACATAGCCACGAACTTGTCAGATCGTGGCTGTTAGCCACGGATGTTGGAAATCTGACATTTAGCGACGAGGCATATAGCCACGAATGGCCACAAACGTAAAATTCGTGGCTATGCCCGTCGCTAAACCGTTTAGCCACGATCTATCGTGGCCTATTCGTGGCTATTTCCTGTGTTTTTGGTAGTGGAAATCCATGGTGGCAACCCTACTAAAGTCGGACCTCAAATTGCTCAAGGTTCACCAAGAATCACTGACTAAGAGTTTAAGGTGCCGTCGAGATTGTTCTTAGGGATTCAACAACAAAATTGATCAGCGAGGATGCAGTAGAGTTAACGCAGACTAGACCAACTGCAAACTCAATCGAAGACTGAGACCAAGGTAATCAACAACAGCAATAAAAAAAAATCAGAACGAACGGATTGAAAGATTGACAAGAACAACATACTTGATAAACTGATTAAGCAAAGATTACCCTTTTGACAAGCATAAAAGGATAAAAAAATAATTTTTTTCCATCATAAATGTGAATCTAGTGATACAAAGGCAAAGCTGAGTGGTCTCTCTCCTTTGCAAAGGAACATTTCATACATTACAACAGATTTAATAAAAAAAAGGAAGTTCAATGAAGAACTAGATTATATACTTGAGAATGATATCCTAAAGCAAGCCAAAGAACCCTCAAACAGATGACCACACAATGGCATCCACTGTAGAATTAAATCAAAAGTGAAATCATCCAACCAATCAACATAGGGAAACACCACAATGAAGCACCAACAATCAATATTACTCTATTAAAATTTGGGGAAAATGAAACCCTTTCGAATAAGAGATTATAAAAACCTCTAAAATGCCAATGTAGTAACAATGGAGTTATAGTATATAGACCAAGTTAGTTAACAATAAAAACCTCAACCATAACCATCATCTCCATATCACCTGGATATATTCAGCAAAGTACACTCACAATATACAAAATTTACTATTTAGACGTGCATAGCCTAAAGTGCATACCACAAATACCACATATACAATAACCAAATAATCTATGCAAAGGAAAATCGTACCTCTTCTGGTGACACACCAACATCTTGTAACCTTCTCTGAATGCATAAAGAGACACGAAGTCCATCAACTCTTGGATCAGGCATGTGATAAGCTTCACAAGTTGATACCAATTAGGCCGACTATGAAACAAATATAGGGACTTGGTCGCTCGCACCTGAAGAAAATAGACAACAAATTTTATTTATGACATGAATAGAAATTAAAATGAAGCTCTAGCGAGGCTGTTCTGAAAAACTATCAAGAAGATAAGCTCGATTTTTTTTAATGTTTCAAAGAGATTCTAAATGTATTTCAAGAGTAGCGCCATTGAAGATCAAGTTAATTTTTATGACATAGTCATAGATGCTTCTCAAGTTGTTTGTCTACCAATTTCTTTGCCTTTCGATCAGTAGCTTAAGGCAAGCATATATGAAATTAAATTAAAATTGAAATAAACACCAGCATGTGTGTGTGTGTGTATGTTTTCCACGACTATCCAAAATTCATGACAGTCATTTGGGAAGAAACAACTCTAAATTCAATTGAACTTATCCATTCAATTGAAAATAAACATGATCATATACACATATTCATACGTAATGAAAGCGGGTTGGCATGTGGCTTCAAGCAGCACGTTAGTTCAAAAAGAAGCTTTGCATAATTGAACCAAATAAAGCCCCGTCCTTTGTCAAATTTTCTCTTACATCTATATATCCTTTACCCATCCAATTTTATTTTTATCAATATAGATTCCTGTCAATATATAACATTTACAAAGCTTAAACTTCATGAAACATCTTACGGCCAGTTGAAATCTATCATAGTTCATCCATCTTCGTATGTATTTAAATATACATATATATACAAATTGATAAACTTTGAACCTGTTTCAGGTCTATTAGACGGATAACTTTACCTTAATCGATCATCCTTTAGAGTGAATGGTTCCCACATGTGGTGGTATTTGGTTCAAAGCATATCTCAAGGCAAATCTGAAAATAAATAAGAACACAAACACTATATGAAATCTGTGTCTTCCTTGATCAACCTAGAAATCAAAAGCAACCAATATGAATTCTGCTTACTGCGCAGGAGAGTTCCTCTTTGAGCTTATCCATATTTGGAAGCACTGAAGCGGATTCAAAAGATGTAGAGGAGCTCTCTATAGACACGACCAATTCATCCTTTTTCTCTTTCTTCAAATCGTTCTCTTTCTTCTTATCGTCTGATCATCATAAATTAGAACAATCTTCAAGATTTCTCTTCATCTATGTGGAGAGAGAGAGTGGGAGAAGATAGAAAACTCTAACCTTTTTTATTGATTACATCTTCGTTGTCAAGACGGCTTCTTAGTAGGTGTGTCCTCATCGTCAAGATTGAGGATTGTAGATTGAATCAAAATGGGTCTGCGCCTCTACAACCGTGGCTTCCTGAAAAATTAGGGTTCATCTCAACTGAATAATCGAAATTGGTGAAATTTCAGAGAGAGCAGATATATACCTTCTTGAATTCGTAGGAGGGGTGATGAATTGCAGTTCAGACTATTTCTTCTACTTGGATCCTCTATCCGGAGAGTCCTCGACGACGAGGCTAACGAGAAGAAGACCCTCTTCGTCCCAACCGGCCATGGCGATGACAAATCTGGTCTTTGAGTTGTACAGACTATCTGAGAAACAGGCCTGGAATCGGAAAGCGTGGCAGACGACAGGCGGTGGCTGTAACGACGGTGGGGTTGCTGTTGTCTCCGGCGAGAGACACCTCAGTCAGATATGGAGAGTGGGAGGGGAGGGGAAGGAGAGGTGGGGGATTTGAGGGAAGGTGGGTAGATCTGGTGGTGGCAAAGATCCTGACGATGGAGAAGGAGGAGGAGTAAGTGCTCTGGCATGGCGGTGAGAGTCTGGAGAGAGGGAGGGTTAGAGACGAGGGGATGCATTATCTTGAGAGAGGGAGGTTTTATGTTTCCCAAAAGTATTTCAATATACTTTGAGCGGGTTTTCAAATTATTTGCAAATGTTGGGAAATTTGAGATGAACGGAATTTTACTTAGTTCAGTTTTCAATCTCGCGCCTTACTTTTTTTTTCAAAAATCACTTCTCACATCGGTCAACAAAATAGAGTGGTGTCTATTTTGTTTTCAACATCAAAAAATTAGAAACCGATGTTAAAAATCTATTTAACATCATGCGTTTTTTTTACTGATGTTAATCACCCGATGTCTATGAACACAATTCTAGTAGTGTTAGAGATATTATATGAAATTGTCTAGTAAAGGAAAGTCATAGTGAAATGCTTATTTTTGAGAAAACCATGAAAGGAGGTAATTGGATGTTGTTTTTGACAGATGCATAATAAGAGGATGGAGGACTTTATTCTCCATTTGAGCTTACACTATACATCCAAGCCTTCCCTATGCTTATTTACATCACATCTATCCCTATTATGATCCTTACATTATTTTTGCTCCACGTGTTATACATATTGCCCATTTTATACCTTATGACCTATCCGGGGATTATGTCGAGAATGAAAGTCATATTTGGAGTTGATTATATGGTTATTTGTGTTGCTATTATTGGAGTTTGATGGCATGATGATTGATTATTATGGAAAATTTAATGAGCGAAGAAAAATTTGGTCTCATAGGGATAATGGATGATCGACCCTGCCCGTGTGAGATATTAGTTCCGCATGATGGGAAATTGAGGTGAGGAGTCCAAATCACTAAGTATCATGTACCATTCATGACACCCATGTTTGCGACTCCCGAGAAGGCGGTGCTAAGTTTAGAGAGGTAAAAGCATATTAGTGAAAAAAGCAAAGAGCGTCATTATGAGAGGATGGGAGATGTGGAAATAGCATGTGATGATGGGAGAAAGTGCATTAAAGCAAGAAATAAAGTTTGAGAAGTTCTCCCCAGATTAAGCACCACATTGCCAAATATAGCCCACCACTATGCCTTTTATCTTTACTTCACCATGTGCATAAAAGTCCTCTTGATTGTTATTGCTATGTTACACAGAAACTGTTTTGCATAACCCTCCTTTTGTGATGTCAATAGTACCTTTGAGAGGATGGCAATTGATTGTTAGAGGTTATATGAAAATGAATCTATGATGTTGAGAGTTTAGTTTCTTCCCCTGTGTGACCATTAAAAGTATTCTTTGAGGATAAGCAAGGTTAAGTATGGGGTGTTGATGTGAGCCTATATTACCATGTTTTATGCTTACTTTTATTCCGATTCTTGTTTATATTTTATACTTTTGGGTTGGAAAAGTGTGGAATTTGTGTAGTTTATGTTTATTTGCAAGATTTAGAGGTCTACACAAGGTTTGGTTTGATTTTGCAGGAATTGGAAACGTTTTAGAGCAATTTGGAGAAGCACTCGATGTCTAGTGCAACCCACTCGATATCGACTGAAGAAGAAGCTGAATTTGGCTAAGTGTTGGACGAAGCAAGCTACTGAGATTCCACTCGATGTCTACTGAAGTCACTCAACATCGAGTACAAACATACATACTTAGAGCTGAGAAGAAGAAGAGCACTCGAGACCCATAAGAACACCCGAGATCGAGTAGAGTCACTCGATATCGACTGGACCTTAGTCGATATCGAGTAGAACCCTAGTTGGGCTGAGGCTCATCTGGACGAATCCGAGTTGGAAGGAGATTGTTTAACCAAGAAGAAAAGATATGTTATTCTCCTTATGAACTTCTATTCTTATGGGTATTTTCTAGTTTACCATAGGGGATTTTTATTAGTTTATTTTATTCTATTTAGGAAGTTTTATCTTTAGTAATTAGATAGAGATTTTCTTTCCTTGGCAATAGCAAGGATTAGTTTACTTTAAATAAAGCCTTTGGGCTATTGTTTTAAGCATCCATTAGCACTTGAGCAATCAAGTTAGTTAGTTTAGAAGAGAGGAGCAGTCGAGAGTGAGGAGGCGAGAGAGAGATTGAGGTATTTTGGCTTTCGGTTGTAAGTTTACTCTTAATTAGTTTCAATTCAAAGTTACTTCTTTTATGCCAATGATGATGTTTGCTATGATGAGGAGTGAGTAGTCATCTCACTTCTAGGGTCGGGGTGAGCCCAACGATAGTCATGTAAGTATGCTTGAATTTATGATTCTTATGTGATAATTTTCATCTTCTATCTTGTGCTTAATTTCACTGTGAGAGTAGTGGACAATTCCTTATATATGATATTGAAGCGAGAGTGGATTATGAATTTGGATAGTAATTAGGTTTTATTTGCGAGAGTCGGTTAACCCTAATTATGAAAAGGATAGAAACAAATAGATTTTTATGTGAGAGCCTCTATATTCTTATTTGATGATGACAAGAATTGTCTGTTTGATGAAAAGCATGCATCTTTCGATGATTCGAGTATGTTGCTTACATGGTTATTGTCGTGGTAATTCCCTTGCCTTGGAAGCCTTTATTATATAGATAACACCCCTTTGATATTTCTGATCATTGCTTCATATTCATCCTACATTCTTTTGGTCGTTCTTTGCGGAACAAAAGTTTTTATTTTTTTGGTTTTTGACTCGATATCGACTGAGTCATAATCGACATCGAGTGGAATATTGACTCAACATCGACTGCCCTTTAGTTGACGTTGATTGCTTTCGTTGTGTTTTGCAGGTTGAGTAGAAATCGACAGCCACATCCGACATCGACTGGATCTCAGTCGATGTCGAGTGACTCCTGGTCGACATAAAGAGCTACATTTGAGACTATCTAGGCGACCACTAACACGCTTCCTTGAGGATCGATCCCGATTCCCTACTACTACATCGGGAGGGATTCTTGTATTTTAGTTGCGTGGATAAGGAGTTGGTCTGAGTTTATATCTTTTATTTATTTGACATATTCCTCACCTCGTCAAATTGCGACAAAGGAATACTTGGCCATCAAATGGATTAGTTACTACTAGCAATGTGGCAAGATGGCACACAACTATTATATTCAGGGTTAGTATAGTTATAATAGTGTTGAGGTCAGCACTATTATAACAATTTTGAGGGTTAGTACCATTATAGCGGTGTTGAGGATCGGCACCATTATAACAATGTTGAGGGGTAGTATCGTTATAACTGTAAAGACCAAAAATTTATTTAACTACATATTTACTCCATTTGGAAAGTTTTCGAAAACTCGTCCTCAAACAACTTGCTATTTTGGGAAAAACCTTTGAACTAATTCCCGCATCCTTTGAATTTGAGATTTTGACAGATTTTATTTCCGCTCCTGAGATTCGGATTTGAAAACTTGGAGTCTAGTTGGTTGTTTTGAAACTATTTGAAATTCTATTTGGATTTTTTGAGAGCCGGGATTCAGGTTAGATTGTCGGAATTAAGAGTCGGACCTTGCGGGACCATCTCTCTCTCTCTCTCACACTCTCACTCTCACTCTCACTCTCCTCCTCTCTTTTGTTCTTTTTCTTATAAACCCTCATAAAACCCACCCCTTGCTCCCCTATTTATAGAAAGCAGAAATCCCAAAAACCCTAATTCCACATAAAATTATGAGCCACCAAAGAAAAGCCCTAGAGACTCTCTCTCCCATTTCAATCAAAGAAAAGGAAACCCTCATCTCAACCTCCTTCCTCTATATTCAATCCTCAAATCCACATTAAAAAATTCTTGTTTTGTGTTTCTCCAAGCTCAAACACCACCAAAAACACCTCTCATCTCTCCCCTTTGAAGATCAAGTGAAGAAGAAGCTGGCCAGCCACCGATCCGAGCAAAACATAAGTTGCGGAAGCCCTATCGCCGCCGCGAGTTGGAGCCCAGGAGGTCCCTGTTCGTCTGTTATTCGCGGTAATCTCCTCGTTCTTCCTTCACTTGCTTCCTTTTCCTTACAAACCTTTTAAATATTGACCTTTACTAAGTTTCATATCTTCCAAGGTCGAAAGGAAGCAGATCCAACCCCAATTGAAGTAAAATCGATCCCTTCTTTCTCTCTTCCCCTGTTTTTTTATGGTAAGGTCCATCTCTCTCATTTTTGTTCGTTTTAGTCTCAAACTTTTGTAAAAGAGGACTTTTACTCATCCTCTACCTTTCCTAGGCTCGGTCGTTCACTTTTCTTATCGATCTGGAGCTCGGAGGACCGTCATTGAAGCTTTCAAAGATTCCCTTGAAGACCCTCGATAATCCCTATTCCGCTCTCCCCTTCTGGTCCGTGTTTGAGTCTTGATGTGTTGTTTGTGGTCGGGATGGGTAGTATTGTGTCTAGGCATAATTTGGAAAAGAATGGGATTGATTCAAGGCAAAATGAGCCAAAAAGTTCAAATCTCGCTGCGGCGAGTTAGAACAAAAACCAGAGAGGAAGAAGACGACCTTTCGCGACGCTGATAGAAGCCTCTCGCAGCCAGTGAGGGGTTTGTCTTTGCGGGAGCCATGGGAAGAGTTTTGTCGCGACAAGCAGCCATTTCACTGGAGCGAAACTAGCTCAGAAGCCTTTGGCCAATGCCTGCCCCTTTGATTCTTTGAATCTTTGGTTTGGCTTTTAGTTGAACCAATCTATGTTGTGTTTATTGTTGATTGTTGATCTTAAAATGTGGATTTTAAATATATTTGTTTTAAGAGGATTATTATAATGCTTTAAATATGATTTTAAGGATTTTGAAAAGTGTTTGATCATATTGATTTGAATGTATTGAGATGCTTTGATTGTTCCGAAATCTCGTGAAAGGTTTGAACCCTAGTTGTTATTAAATTGTTTGAAGATCTTTAGAACTTGTACTTTGGGAATGTTTTTAAAGGTTTTGAGTTTAAAATCGAGATGTCGTGATACTTTTAAACAATAAGTTTGACTAATTAACCGGACTTGATGATTTGAGAATGACCTTGGATTAACTATGTTTCACGGACCTTGTTCAACGAACTGATCTAACTGTCGAACCTTTGGACCTCTTTTAATCGGACTTCTTTAGACTATTTAACCAGACTTAACTCTTGAACCTTGCCTTGTGAATTGGCTGAACTGATGGACTGTTATATGATTGGACTGGACTTTGAGATTTAGATTGAACATATGAATGATGATGAGTTATGAGAAATGTTATGAAATGGTAATCTTTGGATATCTCAACTTTTGAATGTTTTCTCGTATTCCGAGTGGTTTGAATGTTTTGAGTTATCGAATGATTTTGGAAGTGCTTTTAAGTATTTTTTTTCTATGTGCTTAGAGTGTAGACTTATAGTATATTCATTATTCATATATGTTAGGTGTTATTGACTTGCTTGGACATCTGATATGTGTCATTACTTTTGTTTTTTCGGCCTTGCAAGTAAGTTGCCTCCTGGAGCTTACTCAGATTCATTCTCACTTGCATGTAGTCACATGATATACTAGGTGTTGCATGTACATAATGGCATGATTCATGTAGTATCTTGCTTAGGTTGCACACTTGAATGAGCATTCGCTTACTCGATATGTTTGGAAACAAAATGGATGTTATCTGTGAGTCGTAGAGTCTTTGCTATGGTCATTGGACAGCCTTGTAACACCCCCTATTATAAACCGATGGAATGGCACAACGCCAGTGATTACTCGGACTTTAATGTCTTCGTAACCACCTTAGGCTTATAGGGACATGCAACCATGCTTGGTTAAGTAAGTTCGACCCCAAATTGATATGGTTTAGGATCAACAAATCAAGTTCGTTTCAACTTACCGATTGAACATGGATATGTGATGTTTGATACGCCTAGGGTCGCAATCCCAATCGGCAACTAGAACTGCAACGTCTAATGCATAAACATCCTCACTTGGCTAATTTTGATCGGAGCCTCGATTTCAAAATAGAAATTGAGGAATTAGGGATCGGTTCTCTTACTGATTATGGGGAATGGGTCTGCAGTTTGGGACCAGAATGAAACCATTGATGTTAATTAATCATCTAAGACAATCACATTGAAACTTGAAACCACGTTCGAAAGATAACTTCTCACCGAGGTGTATTCGAGCTCTTAGTATGCAGGCATCAAGGTACCGAAGAGGCTGCGATCAGTGGCGTTGGAGTGATGGCGTTGCAAGCTTCATGACAGAACTGGTGATGGCAGCTGCGGTGTGTCGTGGATTTGCCGACGGCGCTCGAAAGATGCACGATTGAGAAGTCCTTTAGCATAGCGACGGGGCTACGGAGTTTCGTGCGGCCCATTTTGGGTGAACCGGGATAGCTTGGCACCTCCTGCGGACTCTCCAGTGCTGGTGGTCGCCAACGATAGTGGAGCAGGTGGCTCCGGCGAACGTTAACGGTAGAGCGAGAGTGCGTGATATCGAAGGGAGGGAGAGATCGTTGGGTTTGTGTGAAGAAATGTACTATAGGAAAGGAGCTAACTAGGATTGATTAATTCTGATATGGGAGAGATTCAAGGTAACCGTCGGATTCATCCGAAGATTGAAACTGATCAGAAGCAAAATACATCCTTTCATTATTTAATAGAATTCATCGTGATACCAAAATCTTCGGAATTCCTTAAAGAATTTGTTCTATAGCAGTTGGGGATCCTTTTAGAATCAAATTTGATAGGATTTGGGTAAATTTTAAGGTAGGTAAAAATCTCTCTGTTTTACAGTGGAACCGAAACGGGAGGAAGAAGGATTCAGCCGGTCCGGTTCAGGCCATTTGTTTTGATGGGTTCGGTTCACCTAGACCGAAAATAAATAGAAACCCCTTTGTGCAAGTCCTTTTTCCCACTCTATAAATACATTTATACATTTATACATAAATCTATTTATTAAAAATTCTATCCAAAGTAAATAATAAGAATAATAAAACCTTTAATTTAAATTTAAATATATTTTATTTTTCTGTAACGACATTTTTCCAAACTGTACTATTAAATACCTTACGTTTATTAATTCAAATTATAATTATAAATCCGTCTCTATTTTAAAGAAAAAATATATAACTTTTCCTTAGAAAAATATAACTTCAAAACAGATTTATTTATTATAAGTGCACATAAACAAATAAGAATGAAATATATCAAGAATAGCTATAAAACTTTATATATTATTAATTTGAAAAAGAAATCTCTTCTAAGTTAAAAATGAAATAACTTTTATTAAAAATATATTTACTTAAAATGAAATACACAAAAATAATTTGGGGTATTTCAAGCCTAGTCTCATCGGGTTTGTCCTCATCGAGTCGGTATTGTCACGAGATACGAGATAAACCCGATTCATTATATAAGCTTGATTTATTGATGAGCATGATTACGATATGAGCATGATGATGAGATGAGTATGATGATTGATTATTGATGCACATTTATTATGATGGATCGGATATGCTTGCTATAGCATCGAACTAGCCAGTGTCTGCCCTAATGAGAATGGGGTAGAGGTAGGAGAGAGATATGCCACTTGACATTCTTTGAGCCATTTACCGCACTTTCTGCATTTTATATATCCTAATAAGCATGAATTGCGTGTTTGAATTCCGCCTTGCATTAGAAGCATCTTTATTTAGGTTTAGTGTATATGATGTGATTGCAGTGGGACCGAGTCCCGTGTGTGAGCCTCAGTTTGATCCCATTCCCTGTATTTTTTTTTTTACGGTATGATTGCAGATTGATGATTGCTCTATGCTTCAATTGAGGGTTTATCTTTTTGTTACACTGTTGACCGAGAGACTGACTTCCACCAGACTTTATATACTTTGGATATTTTATACTTGTTTTATTCTCGGTTTTGACCCGGCCATGCAGTGGCAAGTTGTACCCTGATTTCTGCTTATTTGTTTTAGACTTCAAATGATTTTGGGGTTCTGGGTACCCAAAGGCCCTTCGTATATTTTGGGTTCAAAATCCCCTCTTTCAAAGAATAGCTTTTTGGGGTTTGAAACCTTGATGTGATCGTAGTCCCCCATGAGCTTGACTCTTTTTTCCAACAAGGGTTTGTCTTCGGAGCAGAACATCAACTTTCATTTGCGAAGACTGTTTGGCGACACCTCGGTATTATGGCTCGTTCTAGCTGTATCAAATTCCGATTGAAGCCAATGAGCACTTGTTGGAAAGATATTTTAAGTGGCTACAACTTTATTGAAGGATGCAATCATCAAATCAGCTTGAAAGATGGACGAAATCTGGCATCTTTGGAGCAGTCCGAAAACCAGGCAGCTTGTCGGAAATGCAATAAATGAAGACGGAATGAATTCAATAAGGACGGATTAAATGATGGGGCTTAGGGATTTCCGACCTTCCATCTCTTTGATGGCAACCAAGGCCATTCGTTTTCCGCCATTATGGTTGTCCATCTTTCCGTCATAAATCTCGGAAACCCTTTCGTATTATCCGTCATTAGTTTATCAATTTATTTTAATTTCTTTTATTTTTTATAGATTAAATATGTTTCATATATAAAGGGATGTAAGAACATTTTTTAGGATAAGTTGAAATTTGAGAAAAGTTAGGCCTTTTAGCTTCCAGTGATTCGGGTCAAGAATCTCGTTCTTAGGTGAGAGGTCGGGAACAAAACCTTCGGTGAGAGGCTGAAGGAGATTCCTTAGTGAGAGACGACGGAATCAAAGGGTTGGAAATACTCGGAGTGCGAGGCCGAGAGTGTGGAAGATCGAGTGTTGGAGAGAGCTCGGAGTGCGAGGCCGAGAGCGATCTTGCATCACATATCCCTCAACCTCATACCCCTTCTTTACCACCATTCTAAGGCCTTCCATAGCCCCATTATCACCCTCAATCCTACCGAAAACGTCACTCCCAAAACAGCCCTCAATACCTCTCAAACGAACCCAATTTCGGAATCGTCTCTGCACAGGCGGCGTCTCGGTAAAACTCAGTTTTCCGCTTCATCTGAAATCCGGTTGACAAGATCAGCCCCAATCCGTGACGGGACTTCAAGATCTACAAAAGTAGTACTCGTACTTTTCCAGAAGCCTAGCCAATCGACGGGAAATCGGCTTTCTTTTCCGACTGATCTGCTGCTCCAAAACTGCCAACAACTTCCTGACTTCTCGGAACTCTCGTCGTCGGTCCTTTTGCTCGAGCCCGGATCTGAGCACATCAAGTGGTATCAGAGCAACGACAAGGGTTCCTCAAGCTTTCGGGTCAACATGTTCAAGAAGACGAGTTCTAAGCCTTTGTCCGAAGAGTACATCCGATGGGCTATTCGAGCCTATGATGATGGGTATCTTCGTTGGAGTGACATGGATAAAGCTACATATGATGTAGTTGATCAAGAGCTCCATAGGAGACATCGAAGGAGAAAATATCAAGAGGATGAGGCTCGGCATAAGAAAAAGGTTGAACCACCTTGGGAAGAGATCCGCAAGCTTGCGGAAGACTCAATTCAACAAGTACGGGAAATGCGAAAAGTCGTCAACACATTGGGGTCGACGCTATCGAAGCCCACAACAGCCCCACGTCCCTCTTCAAAGACGACATCCTCTACCTTCATGGGGGAAGCACTTGAGATTGAAGAAGGCAAGTCCAAGGATGTCCATATTGAGATTGTGAAGGTCAACCCTGAGCTTAAGAAAGATGACGAAGTCATCCAGATTCCCAAGGTTGGGCTTTTCATGAAGGAGAAACGAATGTCAACCGACATGCCTAGCTTTCTGAATTCCATGTCAAGTAAGTGGTTAGATTCAAATTCTTTCATTCCGTCTTCCTTGCCTTTCACGATTAAAGAAGAAGAAGGGATTCAAGATCCGTTCAAGAAAGAAGAAGCATGTTCGAAGAAGTCGCTCGTTTCCATCACGGATTCGAGGATGAATCCTTTTCAAGGGGAGGAGGATGATGTGATCGTACTCCCCCATGAGCTTGACTCTTTTTTCCAACAAGGGTTTGTCTTCGGAGCATAACATAAACTTTCATTTGCGAAGACTGTTTGGCGACACCTCGGTATTACGGCTCGTTCTAGCTGTATAAAATTCCGATTGAAGCCAATGAGCACTTGTTGGAAAGATATTTTAAGTGGCTACAACTTTATTGAAGGATGCAATCATCAAATCAGCTTGAAAGATGGACGAAATCTGGCATCTTTGGAGCAGTCTGAAAACCAGGCAGCTTGTCGGAAATGCAATAAATGAAGACGGAATGAATTCAATAAGGACGGATTAAATGACGGGGCTTTAGGGATTTCCGACCTTCCATCTCTTTGATGGCAACCAAGGCCATTCGTTTTCCGCCATTATGGTTGTCCATCTCTCCGTCATAAATCTCGGAAACCCTTTCGTATTATCCGTCATTAGTTTGTCAATTTATTTTAATTTCTTTTATTTTTCATAGATTAAATATGTTTCCTATATAAAGGGATGTAAGAACATTTTTGAGGATAAATTGAAATTTGAGAAAAGTTAAGCCTTTTAGCTTCCAGTAATTCGGGTCAAGAATCTCGTTCTTAGGTGAGAGGCCGGGAACAAAACCTTCGGTGAGAGGCTGAAGGAGATTCCTTAGTGAGAGACGACGGAATCAAAGGGTCGGAAACACTCGGAGTGCGAGGCCGAGAGTGTGGAAGATCGAGTGTTGGAGAGAGCTCGAAGTGCGAGGCCGAGAGCGATCTTGCATCACATATCCCTCAACCCCATACCCCTTCTTTACCACCATTCTAAGGCCTTCCACGGCCCCATTATCACCCTCAATCCTACCCAAAACAGCCCTCAATACCTCTCAAACGAACCCAATTTCGGAATCGTCTCTGCACAAGCGGCGTCTCGGTAAAACTCAGTTTCCCGCTTCGTCTGACATCCGATTGACAAGATCTGCCCCAATCTGTAACCGGGACTTCAAGATCTACAAAATTAGTACTCGCACTTTTCCAGAAGCCTAGCCAATCGACTGGAAATCGGCTTTCTTTGCCGATTGATCTGCTGCTCCAAAACTGCCAACAACTTCCCGACTTCTCGGAATTCTCGTCGCCGGTCCTTTTGCTCGAGCCCGGGTCTGAGCACGTCAAACCTCGACCCGTACCTGGATTGCAAGATCCGAACAAAGGTATCCAACCTTTGAAACGTAACCTGAATATTTATATCTGGGCCATTACAATAACGGTGCTGATCCAATATAATAGTGATGAGGGTTAGTAACATTATAAAAGTTCTAAGGGTCAGTGCCATTATAAAATCTCTCGATCTTTAATTTGAAAATAAGATTACAATAATCCAAAACTTGTAAAGCCAAAAACCACCATTATCCAAAACAGTAGGTAGTTGGACTAGGATGCATACATGTTGTGAAGTTTCCTTCAAGACTGACAACACAATCTTTGATCATCCCCTTATGGTTCCATCAGGGGCGGAGCCAGGGGGTGCTCGAGCACCCCCCTGGCGGAAAAAAAAATACAAAAAAAAATAATTTTTTTTGCATATATTTAGTATTTTTAAGGTAATATAACATATTTAAATGATATTTGAAACAATAATGCTATCTAACTCAAGTGGTTAAGGAAAGAGGGAAGGAGAATCAAAATAAAGAGGTCTTGGGTTCAAGTCCCAACTCCTACACTTTTTATTTGGTTTACTATATCATTAATTCTTTTTTATTTCTCTTTATATTTTTTGTTTCTATAAACTATTTCATTAAAAAAATGTCATATTTATGTTTCAATTACAAATTTAACATTTTCTTTCAATATTGTTTTAAAAGTAATTCTTCGTGATTTACATTTTAAAAAATCACAATTTTAGTGTTTTTTCAATATTTTAAAAAAAAATCTTCTTAATAAGTGTACACCAAAAATTTTCTTAATAAGTGTACGTCAAAAAATATATTTTACGAAATTTTTTTAGCACCTCCTAGCCGAGATTCCTGGCTCCGCCACTGGGTGCCATCCTTCTTCACATCAAAATCCCATAAATCCCCTTACTTTTCATTGAAATTCTAGTTGTCTCTCTCGTGCTCCTCCTTTCTCCCTCGTTGAACCTATTCTCCCTTTTCTACTTTTTCGATGCCGAAGTCACGGCCGTAGATGGGAATGGACATCAGATCTAACATTGACGAAGATGAAGAATGCCAGGAAAAGCAACACCGAATGACGACACTGCCCTCTTGTCAATCTCTTCTCCCACACGCCTGATGCCCCTTGTCCATTCTCGCTCTCGCTCGCAGGACTGGAAGAAGATCCAATATAGTCCAAACCACATCTCAACAAACGACAGACCCATCTCGATTTGATCACCCACGACGAGGCGAAAGAAGATCGATCGAGACAAAGAGAAAACAGAGGAGGAAGGGGGGAGAGAGGAAAGAGAAGCCATGGAAGGAAAAACCTCATACCTGGGAGCAAATGGGAGATGAGAAGTGCATGAGTGGGGCAGATAGGAGTTCCCTGCTATTGGTTAAAAAAAAAATCCATGCAAATGGTAAATAAGAATGAAATAATGTAGTTAGTGGTAATTTTATATATCATTAAATTATGAGAATGTTGAGAAAAGCCAACTAAATCGTTTGTCATTGCACAAAATTAACGGAAATGGAATATCAATTTGACGGAAGGATCAACTTGGATACACTTTGGAAAAGTTGGGACTGATTTGGAACAATTTATAGGTTAGGGACTATCGTAGAATAGTAATGAAAGATTGGGGACTAAACCTATAATTTACCTTAACATCATAACCAAAATTTGAAATGATACCCCTTTGGTTGGTACTTGGTAGGAAACGTTACAACGGCATTAAGATTTTATTTATTATAATTAATTTTGTTTATTTCCTATAAAACTTAACATATACTAATAAGTTGTTAACAATTTTTTTCCAGATATATAATAGGATTTTTGGTAAGTAGATAATTACCACCAACCAATTTAACAAAATACAAAAACAAGTATTGTTTGACTGTTCTGAGGTTACGGTGACTATTTAGGCCCTTTTCAGATTATTATTAAAAATTTAAAAGTGCGATTACTGTCTCTTCTTTTGAAAAAAAAAAAAATCAAAATCAAGTTATGAGGTAAATCAATTACTATTATAATAATCTAACCGATAGAAAAATACAAGAAGAAAATAAAGACAAGAAAACAAAGGGTGAAATGAGGAGATATGCTGTGGGTGTGCATATGGCAAGCTCTGAACCACTCACGCCTGAACTTCATATCCGCTCCAGCCAATGGGCTTCCGCTCTTCGATATCTGCGAGGCGCTTTTTTGTGTGTGTATAATCCATTTTCCCTCTTATTTTTTTTTATTTTATAAATTTCACACCGCCAAACAAATTCAATCCCTTCCTGTTGAAAAATCAGGCACTGTAGTATAACTGAATCAACAACAACAACAATCAACAGCGAAACCTTGCGATTCGATCGCTTCAATCCTCATCTTCTGCACTTGGCATCGCCATCTCATTGCGTGCGCCTTCAGGTATGTTTTCTGCGTGCGTGATTTGTGTTTCCTGTATCGAATTCAAACCCTAAGATTGAAGCAGTAAGGTGTTAAATTCAGTCTGCAGTAAGCAAGGATTTCGGAAAGGAATGATAGAAGTGAGCAAAAAATCGTGATTAGAGTTTGAATGCATTGATGATTAACCAGATAATTTGAAGCCATGAGTTAAAGTTCAAGTCGGAATATCCAGTTTTGACTGTTAGTTTATCTTGATTTGTTTGGAATTTTGGATACAGGCAACGGCTGAGGAAATCGGCCTCAATCTGTGGTTGATGTGCATTTTAAGTGACACATCTATCTGATGCTGTTGGATGCTGTGAGCTTATGATGGCTACAGCTGCAGTCATCGGACTTAGCGGTGGCAAAAGGCCCGAACTCAGCGAAAGGTTTTCTGGTACTGATCATCAGTACCAGCCTGCCTCCACTAGAAATGTAATTACAGCAAAGAAGAGCTCCAACTATACCTCCAGTTTTAATGCCAGTCGGCCGATGGAGCCCATCAAAGCCATAAAGGAGCATACGCGGATTGGTGGTTCCATTTCTATCCTTGGTTCGAGTTCTGTAGCAGACCCGTGGGTTGATTTGCTGGACTGCTTAGAAGAAGAAGAGACCACTTTGGATGCTATGCTGTTGATTCAGAAGTCTATGTTTGAGAAGCAGTGGAATTTGCCTTTTGAGCAGACAGATTTGAGCATGACAAGAGAAAATCTCACTGTGAAGAAGGTAAATACCAGTGTCACCTCTTCAGGTGTATCTGCGCGTTCACGGAGAATGAGAATCAGGGGAAGAGTTTTGAGCCAAAGGATTTCAGGGGTTCAAGAAGGGATGCCAAAGAAGACAATTACTGTGAGTCCGGATCTTCTTCAGAATCGCTTAAAAGGTTATGTGAGGGGTGTGATGAGTGATGAGTTGCTTAGTCATACTGAAGTTGTGGAATTGTCTAAGAAGATAAAAGCTGGTCTTATGCTGGAGGATTGCAGATCAAGGTGAAGTTTTATTCGTTGTTATTTATACTTTGATTCTTTCTCACTCACTATGCCCATATGTCCATTTTGTATGAGCTGAATCTCCTTAACGAGAGACAGAAATAGTATAAAACACAACCTGGAGAGATATTACTTTGCATGTAAGTACAAATCACTTAGAACCTGATCGCTTTAATATGAACATATCCAGAAGAATAACTCTGTGTAAGCTTAGGCATTGAGGCAATGACACACAAGTTCCGGCCACCCCAAAACTACAAAAGCACTTCTGAATAAGCTGAAGCGTAGATGAAGTCCTGCGATGAAAGCCTTAATGGCATTTCTATACTTATAAATTTTGAATTTCCCAATCTTCTTGCGTGTATTTATTCATATAATTTTCAATGTGATTGCAATGAAAAATTGAAAATCTCTTATCTGAAGTTGTCTGTTATGGGACTTTCAGACTGAAAGAAAGATTAGGATGTGAGCCTTCTGATGAACAACTTGCGACATCCTTGATGATGACCCGTGCTGAGTTACAGTCAAAATTGATTGAGAGCACTTTGGCAAGAGAGCGTCTATCTATGAGCAATGTTCGCTTAGTTATGTCAATCGCTCAAAAATATGATCACTTGGGTGCCGATATGGCTGATCTAGTTCAGGTGATTCTCAATGCATGGTTGATTTCAAATCCTGCCCCTTAATTTTGACCTCATCTGAAATTGCTTCAAATTCCGAGCAGGGTGGTTTGATTGGACTACTCCGTGGAATTGAGAAGTTTGATTCCTCAAAAGGTTTCAAAATATCAACTTATGTCTACTGGTGGATTCGCCAGGTAAGTTAATTAAAAGCTTATCTGTCTTGTAAGTACAAATTCCCTCAAATTCAACATCTCCTTGGAGGAAATTGGCCGTCCTTTGCAATAACATTCTTTCTTGTTGTTACAATCATAACAAACTTCATTTTGTCTAACTGAAAGGAAGTTCTTATGGGGAGTTATGCATGACTACAATTTTTATTGTTTTACAGGGAGTGTCAAGAGCATTGGCTGAAAATTCAAGAACTTTAAGACTGCCCAACTATTTACATGAAAGATTAAGTCTAATACGGAATGCGAAAGTTAGGCTGGAAAATAAAGGGATAACTCCAACAGTTGACGTGAGTTCTTTCTTCAGATCTTTCTTTCACTCAACAACAACAACACCCTCCTTCTGTGTGTGTGGTGGCGGTGGTTTGGGGGGGGGGGGGGGGGGGGGGGGGGGGGAGTGAATAAAGGCATTTGTTATGATGTAGTGACATGTTTCATAAATGCCTGCCTCAAGAGTTTAGGCTATTGATATACAGATGTAGACTTTTTCATTCCTGATACTAATACTTTAATGCGACTCTGAGAACCCATGTCTTTCCTATCTATGTTCGATTGATTTCGTTTCCTCGACTTCTTTCAGACTATTGCCGATTGCTTGAACATGTCACAAAAGAAAATCAAGAATGCCACAGAGGTAATTCTTACCATTTTTTATTGTTTGACTTTCTATCTCAAATTTGTCATTTGCTTCTCGTCTTAGCATATTCTCTTCGATGGATAGGCTATCAGATCGGTTTTGTCACTTGATAGGGAAGCCTTCCCTTCTTTAAATGGTCTCCCTGGAGAAACATTGCACAGTGTAAGTGTTTCAAAAGCAGAGATCCTTCTTTATGTCTTGATATTTTTCTTTTTGTTTGTTCTCTTAACTCAAAGTCATTATCCATCATTTTGACAGTATGTTGCCGATAATCGTGTGGAAAACCACCCATGGCATGGGGTAGATGAATGGGCACTTAAGGTAATATTCTGGTAGAGTAATAGTTGCAATTGTATGTTGCATGTGTTAATTGATTTGCCTTTTCTTTTCTTTTTTCTTTTTCAAAAAAAGGGAAAGTGCATTTTTCATTCAAACAACTTTGATCTGATATACATCTCTACCTGATTTGTGTAATTTATCAACGTGTTCAATCATATGATTATACTGATATTTAAAGTTTTATGGGAAGAGTTAATTTGGAGTTGCTTTTGGCCTAACATCCCAAAGAACTAGAAATACTGTAAAATAGTTTCAAAGCGTGGGATTTTAACTCCTTTTATATGCAGAAACGGGTTTATACTAAACAGGGTGTTTTTGAATTTGAATAACAAAAACAACTCATTTAAACTATTGAAGATTTGGTTTGTTTCTTTTCCTGTCTTGGAACAACAGGTGGATCAGCTCATTCCAGTTGAAAATAGATCAAATATGTATGCCTAACATTTTTGTCTCCCCACAAATCTTTTTCCTTGCAGAGGGAAGTAAACAGCCTAATCAACATGTCACTTAGAGAACGAGAGAGGGAGATTATACGCCTGTACTATGGTTTGGATAACGAATGTCTTACATGGGAAGACATCAGCAAAAGGTAAGCTAAAGAGCTGAAGTTCAAGCAAAAAGAGCTAACTTCCAGATTAATGACAGGCAGTATACTGAAACGGGCGTTTTTTATTTGACAAATCCAGGATTGGTCTGTCGAGAGAACGAGTTAGGCAAGTCGGTTTAGTTGCCCTGGAGAAACTAAAGCACGCCGCGAGAAAGAAGAGGTTGGAAGCAATGCTGGTGAAACATTAGCTGCTGCATTTTTTAATGGCGGGAGGCGAAGCTGAAATTAAAGGAATGTATTATACAAAAAGGAGTTAACTTGCATTGTTCTTCCTTGTACAAACAAAATTGAGCATAGATGAATCAAGTTATGCGTTTTATGAGCTAGATAAATACTCAAAAGCCCAGAATTTGTAATTGATGGACTGCTGTATTATATACAAGATGGAGTATCTTGGGATTTACCCACAGCCCACAGGTAAATAGATACTTCTTTCCTTCATCCATGTTTAAGTTGACTGCAGTGTTTTTTTTTCCTCCCTGTAAGGTTTTAGCTTGGCATTCAGTTTCTACATTATTAGTACCTTCATTGATGGATCTTTCAGAAAAATTAGAGGAGAAAAAAAATACCCCCCTTCACATACTTAAAATTTCTACATTATTATTAGTAGTATAACTCCATCTTATCTAAAATACAAGTCATTTTAGATATTGTTTTTGACTTTTTAACATATTATAAAATTTTAACTTTTTATTAATTAAAGTAAAACTAAAATTGAAATGACATTTTTTTTAAAAAAAATATCAGATGCGAAATAATCCTACACAAAACATGTCTAATCCTTATCTTAATCTATGGAAATGGAAAGCTTACCTAAATTATATTCTCCCTTGAAATAATATTATATACTAATCTAATTTTAATTTATTATTCCAACCTTTTTTGGAGGGTTTGAATTTCCAACCTTTATTTTGAATAAACCCAAGAGTCATAAATTTTAAAGACAACACAAAATTGACATAAATCGACCCAAAAATCGGCCTGAGATGATTCACTTGAGTTTAAATCAATTTATGTAGTATTTTATTTGTCCATTGTGAATTTGCAATTAGGGAATTACGGAGTTAATAACTTAGTCTAAAAATAAAATATAATTTATAAATCCATCTTGTTTTAATATTTTACTGTATAAGATAAAATATCATTTAATTAACTTTTAAAATTAAATTTTCAGCTACTCATTTTAAGTTTTTCAAAACTTTTTTATATATTCATAAATCTATTATTTATCTCATCTTTCCTTAACTAATTTATATTAACTACGTATCTTATCAATTAAGATTATCAAACATTTTACTAACCTATCAACTCTTTAAACCTGTACCAAAATACGAGTAATAAACAATAAGCATTGAGCAAACGGAAAATACACAAATTCCTTTAAAAAAAAGAAAAAGAAAAGGGAGGTACTCCGTAATACTCTTTTTTTATGGGAAAAAGAAAAGGAAAAGGAATTAGAGAAAACACAAACACGTCCCTCTCTCTCTCTTTCTTTCTTCTTCATCCCTCTCTCTTGCCCTCTCAATCCCATCCCACCTTCAATCTCTCTAGCTTTCTGGAATTGCGGTTTCTTTAATTAATTTTTTCTTTAATTGATATTCAATTCGTGTACTCTGATCGATCCTCCAAGTTCCCTAACTCCAGATTTGTTGTTTTTTGCCTCTATTATTGATCTCTTGCTTTTCTGTTCTCGTCTTTCAATCGATTCATTTCAGTTTTGCCTTTGGTTCAATTCGTCCTCAATTGAGCAAGCTCGACCTAGTTTTTTTTTATTCTTCCTCTCCTCGTTGCTGCAATCTGTTTACCTTGCTCGCATATCGTAGCCAGTGCTGCACGATTTGATCGATTTCTGCATCCAAGAAACAGATTATTTTTTATTCATATATACAAGGATGGGACTAGAATCATCCGGAATGTCGATCATCTGCTGGTTATGATTTGGACAGGGTTGGCGATTTGCCCCCCTTTGCACGTTTGATTAATGTGTGGATTGGGACAAAGCTTTTGCTAGTATCTATTGTTTGCTTACAAGAAGTAGAAGGCAGCAGCTGGTGGCTGGTGGACGGCTGGGTGGGTGGTCATGGATGAGGAGGTCAAGCCACCTCGCGAGGAAGGTGATGATTCAGCATCACCATCGCCATCGACATCACCACCGCAGTCGCTGCCTGTGCGGTCCTCTTGGTGCCCTAGCCAGCTGGTTTTCCATCCCTATACGCCGCTTCAGGATTCCAACCGCAGGTCAAGAGCATTACGAGTTGCTGTTCGAAGACCTGTAAGCTTTTGCTTCCTTTTCTTGCATTATTACCTGTTGAGCATCTCCAATTTGAATGTCAGGGATTGATTTGACTTTTTAGGGTTAGAGAAGTACGAAAAAACGGTTTTGTTTTTTAATTAGATTACCACTCTCCAAAGAACATGCTCGTTATTTGATTCATTATACTGGACTGGACTATCCCCCACCCTCCAAACAGGGAAAAAGAGACGTTCCTTAACCTCCTGGTATTGTGACTAGCTGAGGGCCTGAGATGTTGACAACGATGCAATGCAACAGTGACTAGTTAGTGACCAATCTTATGGTAGATAAATAACTTTTCTTGGGGTTATATTCCTCTCCAAATTTGTCAAGGATGGATGGAATTTGTCATGTTTCCTATTTCTCAAATGTTTGTTTGGGCAATTCTTGCACGGTGGAGGTTTGAAAAGCTAGACTTTTCTTTTGGTTATGTGCAGACTGCATACTTGTTCATTTTATTTTTGCTTGTAGATCAAATTAAAGAATGCTTTCAAGCAAATCTATATCAATGACACTTGAATTGCTAGAATATTTGTTAGGAGGTTTTTGATGTTTTCCTTTGGTATTATAAAGAGGCCTTAAATCTCCACACTCATTTACGTTGGGTCTAGGGTTAGGAAGATTAAGGGGTTTTTTGGTGAAAAAAAGGCGAGTTAAATAGGATAATACATTTTCATAGGGAAAACACTAGAATTTCTTAGTATATGCTGTCAGTCAAGAATTTCGATATTGTTTGCATATGGGGAGGAGGATGGTTCCATAGAAAATGAGAATCAAAATAATGACGAAAACAAGATGATGTATTTGAGTTAAGTTATTACATTAAAAAAAATTGCATGTTATCCTCCCATTTCCATCCTTTCACAAAGTGGCCTCAATATTTCATGCCTAATAGGCAGTACTTTGATTTGCTTGTTTAGTAGCTTTTGTTTGGCTTTCAACTTGCCATTTGCAGTGCTTATTTTTATTTATATTTTTTGCAAGCATGAAAAATAAAATACTAATTTTGAATATAGCATGCAAGCACTTGGCTAAGTTTCTAGCATAGGCCGAATTTTAAGACTAGGGATGTAGACTTGTAAGTTGTTTTCCAACATGCACCTTTTTGCTTTGTGTATATTGTATCCGGCAAGGGTTGTTCATGGGATATCCCAAGAGTAATTGGAAAGGAGTTTAAGAAGGTAGAGGGCAGAAAAGAGTCTTTTCAGGGGAGGGTGGGGGTGGGGGAAGGAAGAAGATTAGCATGATTATCATAGGAAAGGCCTTATGTAGTTATGTTGCACTAGACAGAAGGAGCATGTTTCAAAGAGTTTGCAGGTGTTGATGTACTGAGAAAAAATTCCAGGGACATAATTATGTTGATCCATAAAAAAATTTGATTCTTGATAGAGAGCTATAATGACCACTTCTGAGTTATGGAGAAGACAATAGGTCAGGTTCATTCTTTTGAGGATGTTGTTCAGATTCATTCTTTTAGGATGTTGTTGAGGTGTCTCTTGACTTTATTTCTTTAGGCTTCCATCATTAAAGGTCTGTAAGGTTTAAGAGTCTAATAGGTCAAGTGTTTTCCTAAAACCTAACTTCTAAACCCAACATTGTTCAAAAACATTTGATGTGAAACATGACTCACCGATGTTAGGAGACTTTTACCAAAGTCGTTCATGAAATGGAGTATATAGGACTCATCTGATTGCTAGAAGTTTGTGCTGGGAAGATGCTCTGCAACAGGGTTCATATGCTTGCAATAACAGAGAACCGAACCTTATTTCTTCAAAGGAATTAATGGTGTCTTCTAGATGGTAGAAGTCAAAGGAGTAACTTGGTTGCAAGGCTATATGGTTTAGCATCCTATCAAAAGGCCTTTTTCTGTGCGCGTGACGTGGTTAACTGGAAAAATGTTAGGCCAAGAAGAAATGCTTCCAATTCATGACCAGGTGCAGGGGAGGGGCCTACTCACTTCCTTAGTAAAACTCTATGCCGCATGAGATGTCTATATAAGCATATTGTCGAGTTAGCCTTTGAATTTTTTATTCTGAAAATCTAAATTATAAACTGAAGCAAATTGATTAATAATAATAGCATATAGATGTCTAAAATTTAGTTTGAATGTTATACAACTGATTTCTTTTAAAGTGGTAATATATTAGTGAAGGATAATATCTTCAAAAAGTAAAGCATAAGTCTAAAAATGTTTGCAGGTTTCTTTTTTGTTGGATTTGGTCAATATATTGAAGGTTTGTAGAATTTGCAATGTACTTGACCATACAGAGGGTTGAGTGTAAGATTCAAAACAACCAAGTCGCAAAAACACCTGCTGCACAGTCAACCATGACTGCTCAAATCCCCATTTTCTCAAAAAAGAGCTTTTGCTCCTAATTCTTTCGTTGCAGGAGTTAATAATTAGAAAAAAAGTTGGAATGCATTGTATTGATCGATGATGAATTTATAAACATCTGAATTACTGTTTTTTATATACATGCTTAATACTCGATTATTGCTCTTAATATTAAAATTTGTACTAATGATTAATTGCAGAATTTCTATCTGGTGCTTTGTGTGCAGATGCTTGTGTATGCATATTGTGATTCTGAAACAGTGCGTTTCTTTCATGCTGACGCATCCTTTTTTTCTTGTGTAGTTGGTTGCAAGACTGACCAAGGGTATAGTTGAAACATATCAAATATGCAACCCAGAATTTCAGTTTGTGGAAGAATTAAATCCGAAGAGGTTTTTGACAAGCCCTGCTGATGGGGTACTAAATGATGGGCATGATAATGCAAACTCAGATCTGATTCTTTACGTTAATTATGTCTTGATGAATTCACAAAGGCGTCTAAGGTTTGATTCACCCCTCAGTTCTCCAACCTGGAATTTATATTAATTGAAATTCTTCCTGTGCTTCCCTACATTGAGGGAGCGTATGATTTGTTGTGACAAGTATATATCCTTTTTCTAGTTTTTTATTGGCATTCATTAAGTATTATGCTGTACTTGTGTCTAAGAGCAAATTTGTTTCAGTTCCTGGTGTCCTGTTTATATTAGTATTGTCTTATTCTTGTGTAGGTATATTGTGAAAGATGTCCTTGGACATGGAACATTTGGGCAGGTTGCCAAGTGCTGGGTGCCAGAAACGAATAGTTTTGTAGCTCTCAAGATCATTAAAAATCAGCCTGCTTACTATCAACAATCGTTAGTTGAAGTCTCACTTTTGACAGCGGTATCTTCATTCATCTAACTGCTTTATCTTCTTAAGCTAATTTTCAGTTTGGTCATAGGTGATTGGACTTCTAAAAGATATGGTTTCGTGCCTTTCTCTTCTTCCAGTTAAATACAAAGTTTGACCCTGAAGACCAGCACCACATTGTTCGTATTTATGATCACTTTGTATTTCAACGTCATTTGTGCATTTCGTTTGAAATGCTTGATACGAACTTGTAAGTTCCTAACATCCAATTTTTAGTGTCTTTACTCTTTCTGTCTTTAT
Source organism: Persicaria tinctoria (assembly GCA_037127255.1). NCBI lineage: Eukaryota > Viridiplantae > Streptophyta > Magnoliopsida > Caryophyllales > Polygonaceae > Persicaria > Persicaria tinctoria. The sequence goes on from JBANSL010000014.1 coordinate 55,938,036, forward strand.
AGAATTTTGTAACTTGACTGCATCTTCTGCAGGTATATTTTGTAACATCCAATTTTTGGTGTCTTTAATCCTTCTGCAGGTATGAGCTTATAAAACTCAATAATTTCAGGGGATTATCATTGAGCATTGTGCAGTTGTTCTCCAAGCAGGTGCTTGTGCATTTTGTTATGTTTGTTTGTGTATTGTCCATCAAGATACATTTTCTGCTGGTTTCTAGTGCCACCTGATGGTTCGATCGTCCTTCCATTTTGTTGAACAGATTTTGTGTGGTTTGGCTCTGATGAAAGAAGCTGGTATAATTCATTGTGATCTAAAGCCAGAGAACATTCTGTTGTGTGCAAGGTAAGGTCCTCTGATTATTTTCCAAAATTTAATGTTGCATCTTGTGAGACAATTTTTCACCTGAACTGCATCATTTTGAAATCAATAGTGTGAAACCAGCAGAAGTGAAGATTATAGACTTTGGATCAGCATGCATGGAAGATCGAACTGTCTATTCCTATATTCAGGCAAGTTGCTGCATGCTGTGCCTTAGATATATTCTCTTTGACTACAAAAGCTAATTATTTTATTAATTCTTTGTTTCTGATCTACAGAGCCGTTACTACAGATCTCCTGAAGTCCTCCTTGGCTATCAGTATCCTTATTGACATAGTCAACATTATGTTTCTCTCATTTTTTTTGTCCTTTTTCCTTCTTTCTGTGCTTCTTATTGGGTGTGCTTGGAGAAAAGGATGTTTCTGTTCCCTTATTCAATTTTTGTGAAAGAATCTTTGACATTGGATTGACATGATATTCTGATTTCATATAATGAGAATATGACAGTCAGCTGTACAAATAGCCCTACTTGGAAAAAGCCCGATCATATGATAAGAAGATTCTGCTTTCATAGTTTGATGATCCTGGTGATGGATATATGCATTTAGTTACTTTTATTCCTTAACCCTCTTTTAGATATTCTACCGCCATCGACATGTGGTCATTTGGATGCATAGTCGCTGAGTTGTTTTTAGGTCTCCCTTTGTTCCCAGGTGCATCAGAATTTGATCTTCTGAAGAGGATGATTCGAATACTTGGGTATATCTGCTTACTACAGTCTATTGGGTTCAATTTGCATCATTTTGGTGATTTTTTTTTTACCAATTATCTTCATAGGTCTTTGAATTTGCAATTAAGTACTGTATTAATCTTACTTTGATAGAAACCATAGAACAACAGAAAGCTTTCATATTTTAATCAGCTTCAGATTTCATTGGCATTAAAAATGAGAATTTGCATGATGAGTTTACCAAATTAACTCACAAGATCAATTTGATTTGTACTGTTGACCGTTGAGTAAAACATAATTTATGTATGCTTCAATAGGATAGTTACCTCTTGAAAGTCCTAAAGGATATTCTCCATTTCTCTGACTGATGCTTCTAGTGTCTTCTGAATGCAGTGCTATGAAAATTTTGTTTCTGATTGTTTTGACAGCCTTTTCACGGATGTTAATAAGTTGTTTCCTCCCTCTTTTATTCTCCCAATTTGTAGGGGACAACCCCCAGATTATGTGCTAAAGGAGGCAAAAAATACAAACAAGTTTTTCAAGTATGTTGGGAGCATTAATCATATTGGTTGTGGGGGCATTTCAAATGGCAGCAGAAGTAGTTACCAGACATTAACACCTGAAGAATATGAAGCTGTAAGTTTATGATAGTAGAAATACTGTTTTAACGTCTAGTCATATTGTTGATCACGAAGAGATGAGGATTTGAAAGATTCTTTTTATAAAATTCTACAGGCGAATTGGTGCATCCTATGTGGTTTTTCTTCCATATATTGACAAAATCTGTTTGAAGGACTCCCTTTGTGCTCATTCTCCTCCATTTTTTTTTTTTTTTGCTGTAATTTGATTCTACACAGAGGGAGAAGAAGAAAGCTGTGATTGGAAAAGAATATTTCAATTATGTGAATCTTGAAGGGATTGTTGCTGCATATCCTTACAGGAAGAATTTATCTGAAGAAGACATATCAAAGGGTTAGTAATGTAGTTATGTAGTTTTATATGAAGCACTCACTGATGAAGATTGTGGATCCTTGCTAATAAATGGGATTTATGCTGATATTTTTACTTTTATACACTATACAACAGAAAAGCAAATACGATTAGCTCTCATTGATTTTCTGAAGGGACTTGTTGAGTTTGATCCTGCAAAACGCTGGTCACCATTTCAGGTTCTTCTCGTTGCATTTTGGGACTTTTAAGTATACCTTTGCAGACAAATTTAGTCAGTGTTCTTACTAAAGTGGATTACATGCAGGCCTCAAGGCATCCTTTTGTTACAGGGGAGCCATTCACATGTCCCTACGAACCACCCCAAGAAACTCAACGTTTGGTAAGTAGATTTGTTGATGTTGATGTTCTGCTGAAAAACGTCCTTGTATCCAATGAAGAAAAAGGAACAAGGCGCTAAAAGGCGACAATGAGTCTGTTGGCTAGGCACAAGGAGTTGGGTGATAGGCGTGTGAGCCTTTTGGAGCTGAGGCGTATATTTTTGAAAAATGTGTTTTAATCTATTTATATTCATATAATGCCATATAAACTTTTATTTTTAGAATATAAGAAGCAAGAATATAAGCTATGTATTAAATGAATATATAGGTGTAGGTGCAAACAGCATAAATAAATGTAAAACTAATAAATTGAATAAAATGTTTTAAATGTCATTATATCCAAGTGTAACTCAAAAGTTCTAAAGCTATGGTATTATTACTAGAACAAAAAAATGCACTTGTAATAACATGCCTAATAAATTGAATAAAATGTTTTAAATGTCATTATATCCAAGTGTAACTCAAAAGTTCTAAAGGTATGGTATTATTATTAGAACAAAAAATTGCACTTGTAATAACATGCCTAATAAGTTGTCCTACATATTAGAAATTAAGTACCAAACAATCAAGGGAAGTACGCATCAAAGGGCATTTTGAAGGAAAGAAAGTTAAGAATATTATATTTGCCCTACTATTTAGGGGTAGAAGGGCAGGTAAAGAAGGCTTTCCTTGGTGCAAGGGGGTCAGCTGTCAAGGTCATCCTTCACAAGCAGCCAACTGTAAATCATGGGTTTGAATGGCCCATAATTTACTCATTCGTAACCAAAAATATGATTGTAGGTGATGCCATTTGATTAGAATAAGATGCACAACAACCATTAACATTGTGAAAACATTTCAATCTAACAGGGATGCAGTTAAATTGCCTTACTGGAATACGGCCCTTTATACAGATGGCATCAAAAATCCTCATTTGTAATATTTGTACATCTATTATATCTGCCGATCATGCATATTTTACGTTTTAGTGTAACGTGTTATAGCCTTTTAGGCAGGGGATATGGTGTGTTGCACTATGTTTCTCTTACTTTATCTCATCTTTTTTTCCTGGTATTTACTTGATTGTACAGCCTGTTTCACGTAATTTTAACGTAGACCATAATCCTGGTGGAGGCCATTGGTTTGCAGCTGGTCTCTCTCCAAATGTGAGTTTGCTGATTCTTCTTGGTTGTCTTAGTTTGATTGAATGAAGTTAATCAACTACTATTCTTGTAGAGCTTGGATTCTCCTGAGTCCTGACCTTCATACATTATTGTTCAGGTTTCAGGGAGAAACATGACCACGCAAACCAGTTCACACTTTCAGATGGCACCATATGCACAGGGCTCTAGCTATGGCAGTTTTGGAAGCTATGGTAGCTATGGTGATTATACTGGTTTTGGCAGTAGCCATGGAAGCTATGGTGACAATTTTAACACATTTGCATATTATTCACCTGCCGGTCCGTCGGGAATGAACATTTATGCACAAGGAGCTGCAATGGTTGGATCTAGCCCTGATGCTAGGCGTAGGATGATGCATCGCTCACAAGGACTTGGTGCCAGTCCATCCACTGCAGGCTTTGCACCACTGCCTCTTGGAACCAGTCCTTCACAGCACACCCCACCTAGCTCTTATACTTACGTTTCTGGTTCTCCTGGACATTATGGCTCTTCCTCCCCTGCAAGAAGCTACTTCCAGGGATCCCCGTTAGGAAAGGGATTTGCAGATAGCCAGTTTACTAGAAGAAGAAGTTCAGGATATTCTATAAATGTTTCATCGCAGGAGGGCCCATCCTCTTCAAATTCGCAATGTCCATGCAATGATGGTGCTGGCTCCCTTCCAGCAGAGAACAGTGCACATATGCCTAGTGGTCTTCCGCTGCATATGTCCCCAAACTCTAATGCAACAAGTTGGAGGAACTCAGGAGGGGGTGCTGGTGTTGCTACTGAGCACGCTGCTGTGTCAAGCTCCTTTTCACATGGTTCGGTGCCTCAGCTCTCACCAAAGAAGGGGACTGCTCATGACAAGCACGAGTCTGGATTCCCAGGGCTTGATCCTGGTGACTGGGACCCACATTATAGGTAAGCAAAAGACAGTCTATATAAAAATTCAGTCTCTAATGCTGGGATAAGCTATGTGTATCCTAGTGTCCCTTCGTGTCTTGCTACTTTTGGTATTTATAGACTTTCAAACCAGTTCAATAACTCATGATGCCTCTACAAAGGGAAAGAACATAGCTAGATAACTTCGGCTTCTTTTTTTTTTGGGTTTTTTTTACTGTTGAGAGAGCACCTCATTTGATAAACATACAACCAATTCTTTGACATCACTAGTTCCAGTGTTTAAAAAAGCAGTGCTATAGCGCGCTATAGCAACTTCTGAACCTCCTACCGCCTGCCTTGACAAAGGTGCCCATTGAGTGGAATAGCAACCCAAAAGCGCTCGAGGCACACCTATGGCATAAGGCGCGCTATAGCACGCCTTTTATTGCTTTTCCATATTATGTGCAGTTTACTATTTCACTGAAGTTTATCCTTTCCAGTTTTTTTAATTATAAAATCTTTTCATATCTTTGTAGTTTTGGAAAATATATTTCAACAAAATTTGAAGATTTTATTCTCTATCATTGTTTATCCTTTCTATGATTCAATAAATATGATCAGCCCTCCTCAATTCCTCTACACGTTTGATTCCTCCCTTCTTTACCCACACCTTCCAGTCTACTTCCCTCCATTCTCTATCCTTCTCCCCTTCTGGAGTTGCTTGCTCTTCGCCGCTACTGTGTCTTCAATGTTGCTGAGTAGTAGCTCAGAGACCCAGCAGCTAAGATCCAAGAAGAAGAGGAGGAGGAAGTTGAAGGATACAAGTCCATTGATGAAGATGATGGGGACCCAGAAGCTAACATTGAGGAAGAAGATGATCAAGATGGCCTTGATGACTTCATTTGACCCACTTCCTAACCATCCACCATTCCAACCCATTCCACTTGAAGTCTTTCTTTTCTCTAATCTCTTATGTTTTAGACTTACATTTAATATCTATGATGTTTTGGACTTGGTTTTATTATATTATTAGGTTTTCAATTAGGTTTTATTTCACCATCAACATATTTATACTATTAAATTTGAAAGTTACATAAGTTTAAAGTATTTTTACATTAATTATGGAAAAGCGATCGCCTTTGCCTCTAAGGCGCGCTATAGCGCTAGACTGGTCCCATCGCTTTTCATCGCTTCTAGCTATTTTAAACACTGACTAGTTCACTATTAATTGGTAGTCATGGAATGGGACATGATTGCTGATACCCATACCATCTACTCGTGAAGTTGATATTGCACACTAGCTAACATGAATGAGGTGCTTTTTTCCTTCCAGTGACGACCTTCTGCTGCAAGAGGGTGGTATTGATCATAGCTCTATTGCGTCCCAGTTTGATTGCAGCTTAAATATCACTGAAGCTCCTTTATCAGCGGAAACATCTGTTGGAGTTGGCATATACAATCATGGTTTCAGTGGAAGTTTAACTAATTTGGTACAAAGGTACATTTTTTCTTCTGTTGTTATGCATTCTTGTTGTTCATTACTTTGGAGTAGGGATATGCTCATTCTCAAGTCTATTGTCTCATTGAAGTGAACAAACTGTTAGAGATGGGAAGAGACCAAAAGTGTCTGAACATATCAAGTCCCAGTGTACGAGTCGGTGAGTTACTCCTTCTATTGCCAATTGGTTTTAGAATGGAACCTCACTCGGCTTATGTGCTAGGTTACTAGCGCATGTGCACCTGTGCACACGACCCCCAGTCAGGTCCGAGTCGGACTTTGATATGGTATCAGAGCGGAAAAGTCAAACGGCCCGACTCTCGATCCTGGGCTAGCTAAAAAGAGAATGAGATGCTAGACCCGTTGTCCAAGTGTCAACTAGAGGAAAGAGATAAGCTAGTGGGTTACTCCTCCTATAGCCAATTAGTTTTGAGATGGAACCCCGTAGGGTTTATATGTTGTTCGAGTCTCCCGTATGTGGGCCCGCACGCACGATCTCCCCCTCTAGCGTCTTGACTCCATCGAGCCTAGCCGAGTTAACACAAACACCCCCTCCCCTCTCCCCCTCCATCACACATTATTGTAAAAGGAGTAGCAGGATGCTGTTAGATTGAGATACTTTTTCACACAGATGTTGCAACTACGCACATGCCTTTAATGTATATTCAGGGGGGGGGGAATTTTGATTCAAATCTAAGTTTACTTTTGTCTTATTGTATTCCTCGTTGACCCAAATTTCTTTAGTATTTGTTTAATTGGAATCCATGATTATTTTTCAGCTTGATTATTTACTGTAACCCTCTCGTTCTGTTTTGTCTTTCCGTATACTTATTTATGCCTTCTCTTGCATTTTTATGAACTTGTGTTAAGATTAACTTTAGTTTTGATGCTTTTAAGGATAAACTTATCTCTACAAGTGTTTGATAATGATATGATAGGCCAAATGGACCTTTACAATCGTTTTCACAAGCCGCTGGTCCTCCGCCTGCTTATGGCCACTCTATGTCGGGGGCTTTTCTGCCACACTTCAATCCGAATTCCTCAAGTCGTTTTGGCCAACATCCGATGCAGCAGTTTAGTCATGAAGGATCATCAGCTCCATATACTGGGGAAGGACTTCAGAACAAGCTGCAGCGTCAAACATTCAGCTTCAACACTGGGGGCCCAGTCTCATCCATTGGTAGCTCATCTAGCAATGCCATCCCTTGGGGTAATTAGATCTGAATTTTTGCTCGACTTTTTCATTATCTAATGTTAAAAGGCCTACGGAACTCAACTGTGTGAACTCGACTGTATAATGTCTTCAAGTGATTCCAAAAGATATACCTTACCTTAAAACCTAACATGTCCTCTGGCGTCATATTGTAGGGCGAAGGGCCAATTATTCGGTCTCCAGTATCCCACCATCTTCACATGGAAGAAACGACTATGGCAGGATTGCATAGGTTTGCAACATACAACATTTGGTCAGTTTTCGATTGTTTTTTGGAACTGGCAGCAATCTGCATTCGTGGAGCTGTGCTTTGTTATTAAAAAGCAGTCAAGAGCTCCCTTTGTTGGCTTCTGGCTGTAGCATCAACCAGCCAGCGGGGCGTAAAAAGGCACTCTATAAGTGCAATGCAGGTAATGAAATCTGTTGTTTGTGTCCCTGCCAAATTGTCATTGGTCTCACCAGCCACTGGCTGAAATCGCCTCAGCAATATTTTTTTGCCATCCCTACTTTTGGCTCACTAATTGAAATTGGCTCGTGGTCGTGACATAGGAAAAAGAAAGCGTGATGGATGGATGTAATCGTTTATAATCTTAACGGTTTGTTGTGTGGCATCATCGTTTAAACAGAGCAATTCCAGTTTTTGCTTGGTGAATGGTGACCTTGGAAAGTTGTCGTCGTCTTTATTACACTCATGGCCATGGAGTTAAAGAGTGTGAACCTACATTCCATTTTTACTAAGCAAAGAAGAGTAACAAATCAGTACAGTAGTTCGTAACAAAGTTAATAGTGTAGGAAGCCAATGTTCGTAACAAGCTCTTTTTTTTCCCTTTTTTGGGACATTTGGTGTCTTTCTAATGAAATACCAACCGAAGTAATCCCTTTTGGATGATTAATGGGAAATCTTGAAATGCCGTAGTAGACATTTGACACGATAATTTAATCCAGAGGAAGCTATCGATCTAAAGAGGGATGAATTAATTGCATTAGCTTCTTTTTTATCTTTTTTATAGATTTTTTTTTTTGCATTCTGTTAAAATTGGTACAAGTCATAAAATTGAGGTAATTTTGGCATTAACTTTACAAAGCTCCTCATTTTGGTTGGCGAAATGAGATTTGGATCGCAGTATGTTGCGTGTTAAATTCACATTAGGATCGGGTTAAATCGGTGGAGATCCTCTAGTCCACAATTACGGTCCAATATTGTGATCTGTATCGCTTGATTGGATGTACCGAGTTATTTTATTATTTATCCATAATAAATAGGGTAGTTGTATAATTGTTTTCAACCAATAAGAGAAGATAGGCTATAAAGGAGACCACAATTACGGATCAGAGGATCCTCACCGAGGTTAAATAAGTACAAGAAAAAGCTAATAAAAACATATTTTGAGGCACCGAATGATAAAATAATTTCATCTCGAGTATGTTTAGCCCAAAACACACTCGTCAAATATGTGCCCCTCTATTTCGATCATTTGCGTGAGTTGTGCAGTACTTGGGTCTCACCAAAAACGAGTTGATGTAGTCATGCCTCATGGTATTGGATAAACACTACCGAATGTTTAAATAAATTAATGATGTGACTTGATAAATTGATAAAAAATTAGATTATCGGATATCACTAATCCTAATTGAAGAGTCTAAAAGCAAAATGACATTTAAATCACTACAATTTGTGTATTTTAAAGTAATCACTAATCGTTTGCAACTGAATCAATCAATCAACCATGGTCTAAATGTTTAGAAGACTCTTTGAATTCCTAAATCTATGAATTCATCTTGCTGCTTCTTTTATACGTATTGTTGTAAGTGTTATTACTTACAACAGGAGTTCTCGGGTTAAGATACTTTATAAAGAAATTCACTACACCTTTAACTGGTCAATGTAATTCGAAGAGTTATAGAGCTTGAAAATGAACAGTACCTACAAGTTGCTGCAAATAGCATGAGCGATAGGACATGATCATTCTATAGATAGAAACTCATCAAGCAGATCATTAAAAATAATGAAGAAAGAGAGAAATTCCTCGGCATTATACTTTTCTTTGAATGCTTTCCCTTCCATTACCAGCTGCTCGTATGCATGAATCTATTACAACACTTCTCACGGGATCCTAAAAGAAAAATCAAAATCAAACCACTTAAAAGCAATAGATTTATGCCAAGCAGTTTGAAAGTTCTAAAAAGGAAGTGTGGAAGTAGCATAACGCAGTGACATCGCAGAGTTGTTCATGGTAATGTAGAAGTTGGTTGCGATATGCGAATTTATTTTTCACGTGTACATAGATTCCTCGGTCACATTAAAGAGAACTAAATGGAAAATCCTAAAAAGGTAAGGGAGTTCTTTTTTTTTTCCCCTCTAGATCTTGGTGTGGTGACTGGTGAGAATGAAACTAATGGCCAACCAAAACACGACATTTGATTTACAATATGTCATCAAAGTTAGCCAATTCAAACCCAAGGGAGATCAAGAGCTAGGGAATTAAAAATAAGCTCAATCTGGTATCAATTTGCAGTAAGTAAATCAAATTGCATTCAAGTAGATGTAAATCGATTGCCAATGAAAAAATCTAGTAAAAGTCAATCCAAGAGAGAGAGAGATGAACCTGAGCAAGAGAAGTGAGAACTGATTTGAAGCTCTTTAGGAGATGACCTTCGAGAACGAAGTAGCACTTGCGAGAGTACTGCAAGCCAATCCGATTAGACCTAATGAGGAATAATCAAATGCGAAACTGATCCGAAAGGGAGATGGAGAGGAAGAAAAGGGGAAACATAGAATGAAGAAACTTACCAGCAGAATTCATAACGAATGTGGGTATGAAGTGGGAGAAAATGAAAACCCGCTTTGACAGATGCCAATCGAGCACCAAGATTTGCTACCGGTGGCAGCGACGACTTCTGATTCCAGTCCCAATCGGAAACAAGCATTGCTACTGGCGGCGACGGGTAGAGATTCCAATCCCAATCAGAACTAAGCAAAGATTGGTGGCGTTGATTAGCCCTAAATTCGAGTCTAAATTGAAAACACCTTGAATTCGAGTCCAAATCAGGCGGTTCAAAAGAAAGGGGAAGAAGACAGAGGAAGAAGTAAGGTAAATATCTCACAAGCCTCCTACTAATATGCATTCCTCCTATGGCCTCTCCTTTGTGGCTCGAATTGACGAACAACCAGGGCTCGAGTCGACGAACGATCCTCTTGCGGCTTCAGCCTCTCCGGATTGGCGACAAACTCCGACGCTAATAGGCGTTCCTCTGAGATCGTCGACCTTAAATCACCTTCTCCTCCTGCGACGTGCGATGGAAAAGAAGTTTTAGAGATCGTTGATATAGTTGCAGAGCAGATCTTGGGGTAGAGAAATAGGGAGGCAGAGGACGAACGTGGGGAGGTCAGCGTGTAAAAGAAAGGTTGTCACATGGTGCCACATTGGTATGAGGTGGAGAGGCAAAGGAGGAACGCTCTTCCTGCTTCTAGGGGTGTGCAGAAAAACCCGACACGACAGACACGACACGAAAAAATACGAAACCGAAAAGACACGACACGAAAATGACATGAACCGCTAAAACACGACATTAAACGGTTCGGGGAAATCCCCTTGTCGGATACCCGACACGAATCGTTTATTTGTTTTTTATTTTTGGAGGTATATTACTTGTACAAATAGGATACCCTAGGTAACAAAATGTTCTGCTTGCTCAGTTGGTTCAGGGAGGCGGGTGGACTTGCTTTGTTTTCATCAGATCCAAGTTCGATTCCCATTTGTCGTATTTTATTCTTCCATTCTGTTGACCGACCTCTTGAGTCTTAATTTTTTTTAACCTTTCTCAACAGTTTAGTCACCAAACAACTTAGCTCTCCAGACCTCTTAAATCCCTAACCCTAATCTCAACCATTTTGCAGTTTTGCTCATCATTGAAAGTCTCTCTGCCCTTTGCTCTTCGCCGAAATTGCTGTTCGTGTTCAATCGTCGTTCAAAATTCCATCCTCCTCGCTCGAAATTGTTGTTCGTGTTCAATCCTCCTTCCAAATTCCATCCTCCTCGCTCAGATCTGAAGCCCCGGCCGCTGATGCCGACTGTTCGTGTTCAATCCCTCCCATTTTGCATTCTCCTTGCTCAGATCTGAAGCCTCGGCCGCTGACGCTTATCGGAGCCGAAGCCAACCAGCGCCACTACCTCCCTCCACCTTTCTCTCTCAAATCTCGCTTCCCCGCCTCGATCTACGAAGCCACCTCTTTCTCACGCTGGCGTTGTCCCACCTCGTGCCCTGACCAACGACGAGTCCAGGCGCCAACCGGACTCCTCCCTCCTCCCACCAGCAGTAGCACCTGTTGCTGCAAGCCTGCAACACAGTGACAAGGCCAGAGAAAAAAACCCTAACAGATCATGTCGGATAACACGGGTATCCGACACGGATCCGGATACCTTTACCGTGTCGGATACCCGGTTCCCGGAGGTTCGTGCACAGTTCGACATATCTATCTATATATTACTTAAACCAGAAGCTTTTTTCCACGTGTCGTCTCCTCCTTCCACCACTCATTTTCATCCAATCGAATTTTTTCTTTTTCCAATCATTTCTTTTGCCTTTTTTTTTCCTCCGAATTTCACCCAACTCCCACCTAGGGTTGTCATTTTTTTTAGACGCCGCCTCCCACCAGGAAGTCCGCCTCCCACACTCTTCTCCCTCTTCCACCACTTTCGATTCGATCTCCCGCCTCCCACCAGGAAGTCCGCCTCCCACCAGGAAGTCCGCCTTCCACCACTTTAGTGGAGATTGGACAGAGCCATGTTTTTTAGCAGTGGCCGGAGCCTGGGCGGGAAGACGATGAGAAACGCGCCTTTTTCGATCAGGTCTTGTGTTATTTTTGACAAAAATTATCGTCTTTCTTCGCCTTATTGATCTGCACTGAATTTTACTGTTTGGATCTGTTTGATTTTCATTGATGTTTTCGAATTTCAAAGACTGTATCTTCTAGGCGGTTACTCGGTTCAATTTTATGCTTTTTGGTGTATGACGTGTAATTGGTTGGTCGTTAGATGTCTATGAACATCAATAAATATACAACCCTCAAGAAAGCATTGATCAGTTTTGGTAGGGCTAAATCTCATTATTGACTGATTGGTTGTCAAATTTGCTGGTACGAGAGGCATTGCTGAAGTTGGATGTACAGTTTTTGTTTGTGGAAAGGGGGATTCATAAGATGACTTTCATCTTTGTTCTTCAAATAAACAGGTCCACAATTATTTGATTTCATATCACAGTGGTAGGCCCAGGTATATTCATTAGTGAAAAGGGTTGATGGAAAAAAGGTTGATGGATAAGTATACTTGACCTTTGATCATTATTATTCCTTAAAGTGTTGGTATGCAATCATGATCATTATCATCCATGGCCAGGGGAATGATCTGTGCGAAATCTCTCTATTGAGCACAATTTTGATCTTTCGATCTGTTGTTCCCTCTTTCTTTACCTCCTCCACTCTTCTCCCTCTTTCTTTACCTTTTGCGAAATCTCTGTGTTGGATATTTCAGTTCAGTTCTTGCGAAATCTCTGCGAAATCTCTGATTGTATTTGATCGATTCTTTGTTGTTGCTTCAGGGGTTATTTGCTGCACTTTCCTATCATCCCAGGGTTCATCTGATGGGGGATTCCACTCCAAATTTGAGGTCGCCTGCTACACTCTTTATATGATCTCTTCTCTCTTTTGTTTGGATCTCTTCTCTCTTCTTCTTATTTTTTTAATCTAATTTCGAATTTTTTCATTCTTCTTATTGATCGATTTGTTCCAGTCTGATGGGGGATTCAAAACAGGTTTTATCGATTCAAAAAAGGGCTTCATCTTTTGTCGGTGCCCGTTGTCGATTACAGATTGTGATTTTCCATCTGTTTATTCAAACAGGTTGATTTTCCATCCCTTTATTTTTTTCCCGATTGTGATTTTTCATAGCCATACAGAGATTAGGAAAATCGCATGAATATGGAAAGGTTTGAGATTAGTAATATCCATTTATCCATATCTATATATTATACAAATTGTGATTTTCCATCTCTTTATTTTTTTCCCATTGTGATTTTACATATCCATTCAGATATTAGGAAAATCACACGACTATGGAAAAGTTTGAGATTAGTAATATCCACATATATATTATACAAATTGTGTACCTACTAATTATAAATGTTTATATATCCACTTTCCTTTCATTGTAATATATAGATTTAGATATATTTGACAAAGGTAATTGCGGATGCATATATTTGATAAATTTGGATAGATTTGATTATATTGTACAATGATTATCCGCTTTCTTTACCTTGATTATTCACTTCCCTTTTATTTTAACATATTTGATATCTTGGATTGATATCTTTGGATTGATATTATTCACTTCCCTTTTATTTTACCTTGGAAACAATCTTCTCCCAAACACCATTTTAAAAGTTATAAGGTATATATTATCCAACAGCCGTGTGGACCACATCATCACAACACCGAGTCAATCTACTCTCACCTCCACAATGTCTGAGTCATTCACCCTGCTCGATGTGATTTCTGCCTCCTCCATCATCAAAGTGCGTATTATTCGAATGTATGCAAGGACATCTTCGAATATCCCCCACACCAAATTGCCACTGGAATTGGTTCTCGTGGATGAGGATGTATTTTCCAATCTCTTCCCATCTTCATTCATTTACATTTCTTCTCATTACTTTCATTTATATCTAACAATCGTTTTTTTTACAGGGAACTCGTATTGAAGCCATTGTTCAAGGAAACTTGCGTTGGAGGTTTGTCGGTCGATTACACGAGTTCTCTACCGTTATCATCTCCAACTTTGGACTTGTGGATCATACGGGATCATTTCAGCTCAGCAAGCATGAAAGGAAGATCTTTTTCCGAGAATCCACAATTGTCAAAGCGTGTGATTCCTTGCCCGGATCACCACATGGTTTTTCCTTTGCTGATTTCTCTACTGTTTTGTCCACTACTAATCCGGATGAGTATTTGATAGGTAAATGTCTTTAAAATTACGTTATCCATCTAGAATTTTTTCATTTGCATCGACCTCGGTTTATACATGATATTTATGTTCTCATTTAGACATTATTGGTGAGCTTATTGAGTTTGGAGATGTTATCACATTCTCCAATAAAGAGGTGGCTTCGAACCCTGCAGCCAAAGCAACCAAGAGTAGACTTATCGTTAAGTTGGAAGATCACACGTAAACTACCTCCATATCTTATAAATCTTTTCTTATTTCATACAATAGCTTTTATTTTTCACTCATCTTTTCTATTTTTTACAGCAAAACTGTGCTGAGTTGTACCCTTTGGGGGGATTATGCTGCTGAGATGTCCAAATATTTGTCCTCTTTTCAAGGGAATCGAGTCATTGTCATATTGCAGTTTGCAAAAATTACAATATACAGGGGTACATTTTCCCACCTTTTTTTCACCTCATTTGTTTAGTTTTTCTCATCTTTTATTATATCCAATTATCATATACTAATTAGATCTTCATCTTATATCATTCCAGGAGAAGTTTCTGTGTCCAATTCACTTTGGGGCTCCAGGCTACTACTTGATGAGGATATTCCTGAAATTGTAGAGTTCAAAACAACGTATGTATCTTACTTATTCGTATTTTATCTATTTTAACATGTTCTTTCCATCTATGTACGATAATGGTCTTAACTTTTATTTTACATCAGTTGTGTTTCTGATGGAGCATTAGTTTCCCACCCCATAAGCCATATCCGAAGCTGCTCTTCATCTTCTCCTACCCAACAGTTTCTGCAGTCCAGTGACATGAAACTCTTGAGTGAACTTGATTCCATCACCGAGGTCACAATTGTATTTATTTTTCTTCATTTATAAACATCCTTTTTTTTTGGTGAAACATTTATAAACATCCTGATTTATACTCAAATATCTCTCCGCTTTTGTTATCATAATTTTTTTGGTCTTCGCAGGATTGTGTTTGTGTTGTGCTTGCAACCATTGCTGAGTTTGAAGACAAAAAATCCTGGTTTTACAGTTCGTGCCTTAAGTGCAAGCGGTCTGTTGCTAGCGACGGGGATATCTTTTATTGTCTCAATTGTGATAAGCAAATTGATTATCCAGTTCAAAGGTACATTTCATTCCGTCTTAACATCTTCAAGATACGCACCTACCAAATATTTTTTTTCTCCTTTAAAATTGTTTTCATTCACTCCACTTTCTTCTTCTATTGTAGGTACAAACTGAAAATCAAAGTCTCGGATGTGTCTGGCACAGCATCTCTGGTGATGTTTGATGAAGAAGTCCAATCTGTGGTTCACAAATCTGTTAAGTGTTTGCTTGAGGATCAATCTGGGGTATATATTTCAGATCACATTTTCTATTTTCCTATCTATATACTGTCTACAACCCCAACCACATTTTATAAAAAAATTTACCACTTTGTTTCTATACAGGACTATTTGGATTCATTCCCTGAACAGTTAAATATCCTGCTGAACAAAACCTTTCTCTTTCGGATTGAGTTGAAAGCATACTTCTGCAATCGTGGTGACAAGAGATTCACTATCAAAAAGATGACAGCAGACGAAGGTTTGATTGAACAGTTTACTTCGGCCTTTCCATCTCTCCATGTTTGTATCATCTACCAGGATGGTTTCATTGTTAATGTTCTTCCATTTGTAATCTTCTATTATCTCTCTTGTGATAGGAAAGTATCTCTGAGACGTCTGACTCTCATAAGCTTGCTACCGGTGGTGGAGATCAGGATTTATCTACTCCACAGAAACGCCTTCGAACTTCCGCCAATGTTGGTGATGACACTGGTGGCTGCCTCATGTCAACCACGAAGGAAACTGCTACTGTGAAAATCGAGAGGGATGCTGTGAAAGTCGAGGAGAATGCTGCGAAGATCGAGAAGAATGCAGTGAAAGTCGAGGATGATGCTGTGAAGGTCGAGGAGGTCACTGTGAAGATCGAGTATGATGTTGTGAAAGTAGAGGAGGTCGCTGTGAACATCGATGAGGACGCTGCCTGAATTGCTGCCTATGCTATGCTGTCCCATTAAATAAGGCTGGTTTCCAGTCAATTTATGTTCTAGCCTATTTATCTTACTACTTTATGCTACACCAGTACACTCTCAGTTTTTATTCAACCCATATTATGGGAATATATTTTATCTTACTACTTATTAATTATAAATTATAATAATTTAAGCTATATTCCTCTATTGTGTTCTTATTTTTCTCTCCATTTTAGATACGCATCTATTGCCTTATAATGAGAGTATTGTTTCTGACAGAAGTAGGTCTTATTTTGAGGAATAATATTTTACTCAATAATTCTGTTATGATTGACTCCTAAATGATATTTTACTCAATAATTCATTTTAGATACATATCTGTTGATCTCAAAGGTGATGATAAATACCAAGACAAGGATAGGAAAAAGAAACAAATAAAACAGAGACCATTGCGTAGAGAGGTACAAAGCTGGTCATAGAGATAACTTGCAGCTTATTCCCTATGGGAGTAATTATAAGGGACCAAAAAAAGAAGAAAGATAAGGTGACAGGTGGGAGAAAGACAAGAAAGATGTCCCCAAAGACGGGGATAGACCACAGGAACTGGAGAAGGATCACCCTAATAGATAGGTACTGTTGCAAGCGGTCTTATTTGAGCATACACACCTGTATATGCTCAATTTTTTTCATAATATTGTGTCGTGCTGTTCGATTTATGATCCCTTAGTGTTAGTGTTGCTGCATTGTTTGTTTCTTGACAGATTCTGATCTTCAATTGTTGAAATGAACACCTTCCCAAACCTTGCCTCTCAGGTGTTTGTGAATATGTCTATGACTATAAGGCTACATCTACCGTGACTTTCACGAAACCTTGCCTACCAGGTGTTTGTGAATATGTCTGCTCACTTCTTTTCTTCAACATTATGTCCCGGCGAGCAATTTCTGAGCCCGAGCACTGCTGAAATTTTTCTTCACATTTTTTTGGGCTTCCTGAGTTGAATTGAACACCTTACCGGACACTTGCCTACCTGGGGTTTGTTAATTCGCTTGATTCATATGTCTCATATTTCTTGCATCATCTTCCAGGTCGGAGGTTGGGTGTTTCGATCGGACGTCGATCTACGATGTTGTTGACAAGCATCTGGAGCGGACGTATTCGTCGACGTCCAGAGGCTTCAGCTCAAAGGATAAGGATGAGACGTTGCCGGCGTCGTCCGCAGTTTCCATGTCACCTTAAACCGCTGGCGTCGTCCGCAGCTCAAAGGTCGGGTGTTTCGATCGGACGTCGATCAACGACGTTGCCTGAAACTGTGTATGCTTTTCTGATAAACGGAAATCAGTTTCCATGTCACCTTAAACTGCGGTCTTCTTCGGTAGATGTATGGATAGGTCTTTGATCGCAGTGTTTTATACTGAATATGTGTATAGCTACATGCCTACAATCAAACTGTAAACAGAAATGGACCTTGGAAATTTCATGATCATCATGGTGTCATTGTCTTGATTGCAGGCGAGAGGACTCATGAAGCATATGAAGAGGCTCAATGCCCCAAAGCATTGGATGCTTGATAAACTTGGTGGTGCTTTTGTAAGTGCTTCTGCATGATATTTTTTTCTCTATGTTGTTAATTCTATATAAATCCTACTGTCACCTGACCTTGTGATAGTATCTTGACTCTCTTACCATTTCTGTGCAGGCCCCTAAGCCATCATCTGGACCACACAAGTCGAGGGAGTGCTTGCCCTTGATCCTTATTCTAAGGAACAGGTTGAAGTATGCACTTTCGTACCGTGAAGTCCAAGCCATCATGGTGCAGCGGCTTGTGCTTGTGGACAAAAAAGTGAGTACTGACAAAACTTACCCAGCTGGTTTCATGGGTATGCACTCCTTCACTTACCCAGCTGTGTTATAATTTGTTAGTGGAATGTGTGCATTAAAGTGTTTGAACCAGGGACAATATATATTAGTGTATTTGATTTTCTATTGCAATCATCTGTATTATAACTAGGCAGTTCTTTGCTTCTGATGCATTTCTGCATATGTTGTTTCAATCCCCAAGACCAATGAGAACTTCCGATTGCTTTATGATACCAAGGGAAGGTTCCGCCTCCGCCTTCACTCTATCAGGGACGAGGAATCTAATGTTAGTATTTCCGTTGTCTGTCTTCTGTTATTTTGCAAGTCGTGATGTATGAATGTCGCAGACACTGGCACCGAACCAAGCTTCGATTCTAAGGTGTTCCTCCAGATTCCAGCATGCATCGCCTTTTGTTTTGTTCGACTTTTGTTGTTTATTTGTGAGAGACAACTACATGAGTTGCATGTTGATTAACGATTTCTCTTTGCTGCTCTGCTCTACTCTCCCGGATTGTGTTTAGTTGATTTTACATAATAATATTAATAACACTATCATGAATAACAAGTACTCTACAAGTGTTTTCTATCTACTATTATTGGGTTATACAGGTATAATTATGATTTTTTCTAAAAAGTGCCGTGGCGCGGGCATGGGACTAGTTGGTCTTAAAAGGTTTCGGGTATCCGACACGGTTAACCGTGTCGTGTCGGATACTCGGTAACGCACACCCCTACCTACTTTCGAGATCTAGAATGCTGCCATCTAGTGAAGCCATGTATGAGAGAAGTGCCTCTGCTAGTATAGATTTCTGTAACAAGAAATAAATAATAATTCCTCGGTTAATTAAAACATGTCGTTACTATTCATGCACGCTTTTTTGAATTATAAAAACTATATAAAATAGGAATGCACGCTTTTTTGAATTATAAAAACTATATAAAATAGTGAAAATTTGACCGAATATACTTTTTTCAAGTTTTTTTTGGGTAGTTATACCCTCTAGTTTTTCTTTTTACTATCTATACCTTTTTATAGCGGTTTTTACCTAAATACCATTAAAGTAATATTTTTTCTTTTTAGAATTAAAAGAATAAATAGATATTTGATAATATTGTTTAGATATAGATAAGATTTGCGTAGGGTTTGTCAGAGGAGACGCTACTTCACCCATCAGTTTTACGCTTTGAAAAGGAAAGACTCTACTTTATCCATCAATTATTCAGTTCGTAATCTTGTGAATCGTCTAGGATTGAAGGTAATTCTTGTACGTACTATGCTATATTATGGTTTTAGATTAAAGAATATAAACTTTAATTTGTCTTCCAATCTTGCGTAAGTACGTTTCTAAAGCATTTCGTATGTATGTATATTGTGAAATTGTCTTTCAATTTGAGTGGAGTTCTCGTATGTATATTGTGAAGTGGAGTTCTAATATATTAATCAATGCTTTAAAGGTAAGAACGTGTGATGTTAATTTGTTTATTCTTTCATCGATCGATATCGATTTGTTTAATTTTGACCGTATGTAACATATCTTTTATTGTAGCCCACTTTTATTGTAACATATGTAAATCAAATAGTAAGGTTTCAACTTTTACGGTAAACCACTTTGTTGTAACCTATTGTAACCAACCTTTGTTGTAACCTATTGTAACATACCTTTGTTGTAACTTATTATAATCTATCTTTGTTGTAATCTATTGTAACCTATGTTTTACCACTATTGTAACCTAAATACGCACGATAGATTGTAACCAATTAATTGTACCTGTCATTGTAATAAATATTGTAACTAATTTGTTGGCGCTTGTGGCAATTTTATTCTTGTAATTAATTAATTGTATCTAGTTTGTATCGTAACTAACCTCATTGATAGGGTTTTTATAGGTTACAATAAATAAAATACATACCATATATTTCAATAATAATAGGGTCAAAATACACAAAATAATTAGTTGATGATGATTCCCACGTCATAAAAAAAAAATTAGTTGATGATGATTGTAATCAATGGCGGCAACAGTGCTTATTTTCACATACTCGGACTCAGACTTCTATCGATTACGACATATACGTATTCGGACTTCTATCGATTACAACTGCATATGTACTAGGTCTTCTATCGATTACGGCCAATCGATTAATTGCCCAATTAAATTTCACCCAGTATAATATTACGGATATCATTCTAGTAATAATCTCAAATAACTATGATCACTATACGGCAAGAATTATAGCACAAAAACATAACCACGTACCTTCAATCCTGAAGCACCCAAATAAATTGATTGATGAGAATAACGTAGTGAGCTATTGTTAAGAAGACCGTATTGACCGATTAGCACTACTTGTAATCAACTTGGGAAGAAAGAGTCAGTTAGTCGTGATTTAAGGAAGATATCTCTAGGGGCAAATCAGTCATAAAAAACCAAAAAGGTACAATTAACAAAACAAAACTTCCATTGGTATAATTACTCATTGAAAAATTGAAAATGGTATATTAAGCTAAGTATCCCTATAAAATATTAACTTTTTTTTAAAATTTGTTTTTATAAATTCAAACTTAATAGTTATAAGTATGAAATTGTTTTAAAATATTATTAAAAAAGTTAATATTTTATATAGTTTTTAACCCCTAAGAAAACGTGCGTAAATAGTAAAATGTCAAATTTTAATTAATGGATTGAGAAAATATGAGAAAACAATATTTAAATGAGAAAATCCGAGAGTAATGAATCTCAAGTACGTACGACACTGAAAACGCCAATCGTCCATAAATCCGATTGCTAAAGCTTCTCGGAGTTGCAGAAGAGAGAAAGATGGACGATTCGAAGGCGTTGGCTCAACACCAGCAGCAGCTACTCCTGCAACACCAGCAACAGCAACAACAGCAACAACTTCTTCTTCTTCAACAGCTTCAACACCAACAAATGCAACAGCAACAGCAGCAGCATCAAGCTGCCATCTCTCGCTTCCCCTCCAACATCGATGCGCACTTGCGCCCTCTCGGCATCAATCGTGCGATTCCCTCTCTCGCTCAGTCCCAGAGCCCTAACCCTAACCCTAATTCCATCCTTCACCACCACCCCCAAATTCAGCAGCCTTCCGCTTCTTCTTCTTCTGCGATCGTTAACCCTAACTCCTCCAATTCGCAACCCCAACACAACAGTTTACAACAGAATCAACAGCTGCAGCAACAGAACAAGCTTCTCGGGAATAGGGGATTGCCCGCGCCTTCGCCGCCCCTGGCTGGTAACCAAGCGGAGCTCCAGATGGCTTACCAGGACGCCTGGCGCGTTTGTCACCCCGACTTCAAGCGACCTTTCTCCTCTCTTGAAGATGCCTGTGAGAGGTATTTCTTTTGTTTGTGATTTCTTTTTACATGATCATATAAATCTATGACATTCGATCCAACTGATTTGTTCAACTGTTCATTTCCTGAAATTGAAAAAGGCCATTTGTTTTTATTTGCTCGATAGTTCTGATTTTAGGATTTTGCAAGTACTTCTCATAAATGTTTCCATCTGGATTCCTCTTTGGAGCTGTTTGACAGATAGAATAACGAAAGAGAATGAGGAAAAAAATGTAGTCATTTAGAATGCAGGAAGAAATTAGACTGTCACACATCATTTGCACTCATGTTCCTAGTTATCTTGATTTTGCCAACCGCCTTTGGCTCATTTTCCAACATTCACAGGGGTAACGAAGTTAGGCGACCAATTAGTTTAACAGTCCATCTCAGTAATTATCTCCTAGATCTACACTATTGCCTCATTCTTTCCAAACTCTATATTTGTTGAGGAAGTGATGCTGGAAGACATTGAGGCACATAGGTGTTGATCAAGGAAGTGAGTTGTCGTTATGCTCAAGATATGTCTTGGAAGAATGGTGTATGCTCACTTGTTAACTGAATTGTTTACTCATGGGGACGATGACACTAAGCTTGATATGGGTTTTGAGAGGTTGGGTGGATGGGGAGGATGTGCAGGTAAAAGTGGATGGAAACAAGAGAGCTCCTATGCACAATAACACTTGAGGCACTTCCTTAGCCCCTTTCTGATTCTGCATATTTGTTGTGAATTTCCGTGCACTGCAGAGAAATTCCTCTATTTATAATGGATACACTCTGCAGCAATGGATACATTCTGCAGCTAGGGTTTCTTATATTGTGTTGCTTTAATGGCTACACGGGCACACCATAATTCAACCCTACACCCTCTATTTATAATAGAGAAATCCCTATAGGTAGAACCTCCTATAGATAAACCTAGATATAAATAAAACCTATCTTATCTAGAACCTATCGTAGATAAACCATCCACAATAATCCTTCTATAGAAAAATACCTTGTATAGATAGACTTTCTAAAGATAGATCTAGATAATTAATTGTCTCAAACAACAATATCCTATCTTGTAATCCCAAATAGAGTCTTGCCTTGAGATATTACTTCCTTGCACCCATGTCATTATCATTCCACATCTGAGCAACTTAGACAAGAACTGTGAGGGATATTACTTCCTTGTACCCATGTCATTTTCAGTTTGGCATATTCACTGTAGGTAGTTTATAAAACTTCCTGTGATCATTGCTCAGTTTTGCCTTTTTTTATTTATTATGCTTGTTGGTGCCAGCAGAATATTTTGCTATGCTATCTAGCATGTGTTGAATGTGGGGGTGCGTTGAATGTGGGGGTGCAAGAAAAAGGATCTTTTTTCTTTTTATTTTTAGTGAAGGGGAAATAATAAGGAATTGTTGCAAGTGATTCTATCCTAGAGATGAGCTATGGATCTTGTCTCAACAGTAATGAGTTAGCATCATGATGGTGATAGATACTGTTAATCATGACTGATTGGGCAAGTGTTGATCCAAGAGTATGAGATGTGCTCTACATTTAGCCGGATAGATTTTCTTCTCTTGACTATTTTGGTCATGCATGGTGGAAACTAGAATTTCTGGTTTTTGGCTTGTTTTTCTCCCCTTGAAGCTAAAAAGGAGTGGAAATTCTTGCAAAAAAGATTAGCTTTTCCCACCAAAGCCAAAGCGTATTATGGGTGATTCTCTACAAAAATGAGTTTCATTGGTGTGTGTGTTGGGGTGGGTTGGGGGGGGGGGGGGGTATTAGATCAATGGGATACAGTAGAGATTCCTGTGATGCAGTTGGATAGCATATGGAAGACGAGTAAAAGAAATAAGAACAGAATCAAGCTTTGGGTTTGGGTGGAGCAAGTTTTGTTACATAGTCATTGGTATTCGAAAGAAGTATGTACGGGTTTTTATGAATTTGGTTAATATGGCTGACAATGGGTCTCAAAAGTTGACATTGAGAGTTTTACTTAGTTTTGTCTATTTGCTGACAATTGTTGTTGGAAATATTGAAGGTTTTAATAACTGATATTTATGCCTATATGTAGTTCATTTTTCTGTTTACCGCATGGATCACTGGCAACCAACTGATCGGTTTTCTCATGAATTGTCCCATTTGTTGCATTGTTTAAAATATGGTTGCAGGCTTCTACCTTACCATGTAGTGGCAGACTATGAAGCAGAGGAAGATGACAGAATCCTTGATTCCGATACAACTGGTCAGATGCCCTCTCGCTCCCAGCAGTGGGACCACAATATTGCGGCAAAAGTCGCTGAATTCACAGCCACTTTTGAGAAACAGGCCCTAGCCTTCAACATAATAACCCGCAAAAGGGCTGTGGGTGAATTCCGGTCAGAGGAGAGACTGATGATTGAGCAAGCCCTGTTGCAAGAGGAGAAAAGAGCCATGTTGGAGCTGAGAGCTGAAATGGAATCGAGAGAGAAGGCTGGTAGAGAGGCCCATGAGGCCAAGATGCGAATGGCAGCCTTTCAAGCAGAGCAAGCAAGAGCCGAGTCCCACGCCCATGCTGCTGAAATGGCAGCTCGTGCTCCAATTCGTCCTAATGCTCAAGGTAATGATGGCTCAATGAGCGAGCATGAGCAAGGAGTCAACCCTGACGAGATGATGAATGGATGGGGTAACAACAGTAATGTTCAACGGGAAGAGAAAGAGCCATCAGAAGATTTCTTGAACGACGAGGAGGCTGAGAATGGTGACACAGGAATGCAAGATTGGCGTGAAGTTGGGGAGTTTGATCTCAACAGCAGCAGGTAGAAAACCCAACTCAATGCATAAATATTCACGTTCTTTGAAAATGCCCTGGTTCATTTCCCTGTTTGTGTTCCTGGAAAAATGTCTACTTTCTTTAAATTCAGTCTATTAAGTATATACTACTGATGGTTAGAGATGAAAACTGGAATGAGACTTTTCAGTTTTCACATTGTAAACTCTCTTTTAGTTGGAACTGGATTTTCTCCAATCACTTGGAAGTGGTGTTGATTACTGTTATTTTATACCTAACTATATTTGTCATTGTTTATGATCTGTTGTGTGGCATCAGTTGCACATTCTAGGTTTATACCCGAAGAAAAATGTTAGTCTGAGGCCCTGAACTCATTAATTCATTGTGAATTGCGACGAATGTGTGTGGGTGCAGCAGTAGGTACAAAATAATTGTTGTACAATACTCTGTATAACCTAGCCAGTGGCGAATTCCAAGTCTTTCCTGAAAATACCATCCTTTTTTATTCAAGAGGATCATCAAATACAAACATGGTTCAGTCATGAAAATAGGATGATCCAAAGCATAGTGTGTGCTTGACGGATCATATTGAGTTCGATACAAAATGGCACACAATGTGAAATCGAGTGGAGCTAGTGAATGGACTCGTGCAACGCTGTTTTAAGCCTGAACCTGGGGACGGCTAGAAATGAGTTCAGATTCAAGGCAAACGTGGCATGAACGAATCACCTTGATACCGCTACGCAGCCTATTCATTCAGGCTTTCTACATGTGATAATGGCAAACCTTATTAGATCCTTCTTGTATCCTTCAATCATCAACGGCATTGCTAGTGCGCCCTTGATGGTTCTCCATCCTGATTGACAAAATAACGCCAAAGAAGCCGCTCATCAGATGGTAGACGAAAAATATAATGATGCCGACTAGAAGAAAGACCAGGCTTACCACTGCGCAACAGAGACGTAACCCCCTTCCATGTCAACGCAGAGCGTATGACTGCTGGCCAGAAAGGCGCGACATATTGAGACCAGTCAGCTGCCTTGATGTCCTGCGACGCAATCAAAAATCAGATGTTCATGATGATCAGCAGGAACTCTGAAATGTTTGCAAATGATAGTTGTGTATGTGATCAGGAAAATTTTCGAAACCTGGAGGGAGAGAGACTCAAGCAATTTGACATAATCAGCAGTAGAGCACCAGTCCGGAAGATAATATGCATCACATATCTTGCTCAGGAGTTGTTTCTCGTCAGGGCGGAGGGATTCTTCGGATGGGGAGAGATCCCGGTGACACCATGTTACTATTATTATGGTGGCACCCGATGCTGCAACTCGAGCCAGCTCAGAGACAAACTGAATGGAGGAGGACACAGAAACATACACTTAAGTTTTTGCACCTAAGAAATGAGAACAAGGCAATGGAAATGACTTCACAAAGCTACAAAAAACCGAGAGGCGAAAAAGGGACCTTGCTTTTGTTAGGCATATGTTCTCCACTCTCCATTGACCAAACCAAATCAAATTGGCCATCAGGGAAGGGCTGATTCAATGCATCAGCAACTTGGAATGAGACCTGCGACGTCTTTCAAATGTTAACGAAAAATGGAGAGAAAGAAGCATGTAAGCGAAAAAAATGGTGAGAAACAAAATGCAAACCCTGTCGGCTAAGCCTTGTTGAGCGGCTAGAGCTTGACCTCGCTGAGCTTGGATCGGGCTCAGAGTTATGCCTTGGCATATGGCACCACCATACTTGTTGGCCAAGTACCTGGAGCTGCCTCCTATTCCACATCCAACATCAACTACACTCTTAGGCGCCTTTCCGGGATCCTCTGCAATGGAAACCAAAATACATACAACCAAGTGAAGTTTGTAAATTGGCCTTTGGTACTTTTTTTTTTTTTTGATTAAGTAAGAATTCGAGATCATACAAGCCTGATTCTCAAAAGGTTGATGAATCGGTAGGCGGAAACCGTCTATGCATATAAAAAGAACAGAAAACGACACTATGAAACAAGTAGAAATAACTCTACAACAAAAACGATCTAAAAAGAGTTATTAACAGTTGGTACATTGTCACAACTGCATCAATCCTTACAAACTAATGATGATAAACCACTAAACATGTTTAACCCAGGTAAAGGCAAACCAAAACATAAATACCAACTCTACAACAAAGTACAAATAACCCACAAACAGCATAAATAAGTGGTTGGTGTGCGTGTTGAATGGCAAATAATCCACTAATTTTTTATTTAAATAAATGAATAAATATCTCCACAGTTAAAATAGTGTCACCACCCATCACCCATCACCCACCACCCACCACCTAACTTTTAAAGTCCATAATTTATTACAACTCTTTTCGAAATTGTGTTGTGTTTAGGAACAAACAGAATCCATTAAATGCTATTGACGCGTTCTGTGCAAAACAATCGGAGAATTGAGACCGTGCTTACAAGTTTGAAGATCACATTCAGTATGACAAACCTTCAAACTGCTCCTCAATGGATAGAAACAACCAACGAGTAGCTTTAAATTTATTGGGTAAATTAGCCCCTAATCCCTAAGTTTTTATATATTTTTCATATTGATACTTAATCTTTCATTTATTCAAATCAAGTCCCTATCCTTGTAAGCTTTTTTTTTAATCATTTTATTCAAATCCATAACTTATTAGTCTAAATTATTTATAAAATTAAAAAGTAAAATAATGAGATTTTATATTAAATATGATTTTGAAAGTACATTAGGATAAGATAGATAGATGGATCCATTGGATCATGGATGTGTGTTGCATTAATGACTCTAATATATGAACAACCAATACTCGGTTCGTTCGACATG
Source organism: Persicaria tinctoria (assembly GCA_037127255.1). NCBI lineage: Eukaryota > Viridiplantae > Streptophyta > Magnoliopsida > Caryophyllales > Polygonaceae > Persicaria > Persicaria tinctoria. Next base: position 55,964,981 of record JBANSL010000014.1, read on the forward strand.
AATAAATGTCCTAAGTCCTAACTATATCGATGTATTGAAAATTTCACAGCTTTTTTTTTTTTAAGTCTGATCTGATTTTTTAGAATGAAAAAAATTATATTATAAAATATTAATTTTTTAAATACTACTACTGTATTATACTCCTTATTGTATACTCCGTATATCACCTTGATTGGAGGCCTAGACTTGTGCAAAGGACTGAGTGAACCACAACAAACTTTGGAGGGTAGTACTGTATTAATAGATCGGCATCGGCGTTGCATTTATGATCCGTGTGGACCCAAAAATCAGACTTTTTTTCGCATGTGACGATTTTAAAAAAAAAATTCATGATGAGTACGTTTTGGCATTTGAGGTTATACTCATCTTAAATCTTAATACAAATGTTATCAGTTGGATTTGAACCCATCGTAATGACTAATGAGAGGTCAATGTTACCTGATGTGTACTTTAAAAGTAGAGACTAAACAGGCCCGTGCTAGCCACCTGAACAGGTGGTTCTTCCAAACAGGGCCCCAAAATTTTGGGCACATACGGACCGGCGCTGAAAAATCGATCAGTTATGGATATGTTTGAATGATGATTGATTTTGATTTATAATTCACATTATTGTATTATAATTAATTATTAATGATTATGTAAAGCGTGACCATGTAACCAAATAGGCACTACCCGAGCCTGAACCCATTATCTGAGATTTAAATACCCAAAACCCTCAATAAATATCTCCAATTTGGACTCTCCGGAATCCGATCTTGAAGCTCCGCAGCAATGGTGGACTCCAAGAAGTACATCACATCCGAAGATCTCAGCACCCACAACATAAAACTATTTCCTTTTCTGTTTTTTAATTTAATTCAATTTAATTTTTGAAGGAAAAAAAAAAGGAAGAGGGACGAGATTCGGGAAGAAGATGGAAATACGAACCAGAAACGCCGGCGAATCGGAGAGCCTCATCGATCATGCGGATCTGAGCAGATCTATGATCGGAGAGGGAGACAGTCTTGCCGGAGTCATAGAATCCGTGATGCATGTGGTCTCCCCAAATCTCCTCCCATATCCCGGACGACTCGTCGTAGAGCGCCGCAATCCCCTTCTTCAATTCCTCCGTCGACGCCGATGCTTCGGCAGTCGCCGCCACAGGCGCTACGGAGGACGTCGTAATCGACAGGGATGGCGAAGTGGCGGCGGCGGCGGCGCCATTGACGCTGTTGCTACTCTTGAGCCAGGAGTTGGAGGGAAGATAGGGATTGGATTTCCATGGCCGAGATGAGAGCAAATCCCACCAGCTGGAGGAAGGACGGTTGGCGTTCACCGAAACGCTCGGCTTCATTTGGCTTCAAATCCCCAATCAATCAATTATCGAAGCTAATCAGACTCCAACGCAAAATCACAGATCCGAACAAAACAACCGCTCCGTCTTTTAATTGTTGGAATATACTGTAGGATGCAAGTGGTGCCGTGTAGGTGGGCCGATGGAAAATTTTGTGTGTGTATATATATATATATATATATATATATATATATATATATATATATATATATATAGTTTGCTTTTCAAAATTATCATTAATTTAAGGGAAATTTCGGTGTGGTTTAGCCAATTCCGGATTAGGGTCTGCATGATTCGGTCCAAACCGAATTTTTGGGCCGAACCAACACAAACCGAACCGAACCGAAGTTTTTTGGTTCGACTTTCGGTTCAAGAATTTTCATTCTTCGGTTTCGGTTCGATTTGTGTTAAACCGAATTTTTTTTATACCCTATATAAATACAGTGTATATATATTTGTATACTTTATATATACACACACATACTTACTGTGTACATTTATATATTACATATATACACATACATTTTACGTATTTGCATTAGTGTATATATATATTTGTAATTTTGTATACTTAAGTACAAATACAGTGTAATTTTGTGTACTTGCATGTATCTATTTATATATATATATTTGAATTCGTATGTGTATACTTCATATTAGTATAATTTATATTGGAATATGTATATATATATGTGTGTATATATACACATAAATATGGTGTATATATATTTCTTTTTGTATACTTATTTTTTGTTATGAAATTCGGTTCAATTGTGTTAAAACCGAACCGAACACAAACTAAACCGGTAAATAACCGAACCGAACCTAATACTTTCGGTTCGGCTTTCAGTTTCAAAATTTGAGATTTTCGGTTCGGTTCGGTTCGGTTCGGTTTTAGACTGATGCACAATCCTATTCCGGATGGTGTCCAAAGGTTTTTAAATTTCCAGTTGTATTTTTGTATAAGTTTGGGCCGTACCCTTCTCATTAAATAATGTTAACTAACAAAGTTATTTTAAAGAGGAGAAAAGAAAAATAGAAAATTCATTTTAATTAGGTGACATTTAAGGGGGAAAACGACATGGATTTTTACCGTAACTTCACCTTCAGCTCATCCATGATTTATTATATCCACAAATTCCTACAACACAAAGAATTATGGGGTGGATATCAATTTGCAGTCTTGGAATGGAAGTAAGAATAGTACAATAGCCTCCATTCACTTTCTTGGTGTGGCCACAAGCTGGCATAAAATAGAGAAATGTGGGAAAAATTAGGGGAGGGTAAATGAGAAAACAGAGAGAATAAGAAGCTCAAAATCTAAATGGATCTCATGTCAATTACAAACTCAACCGCAAGTCTTTTCCTACCAAACTGAGCTGCAAATCTCGACTCACCTTTGAAGCAATAAAAGTACAAATCCAAATCTCATGCCAGATACAAACTCAAGGCGAAATTAAAGGCCAAATCTATAACTTCAGATTGTACAACAATAGAACCAATCGATCCAAAATAGAAAGAAATCCCACAAAACCCTAGAAATTACAAACTCAAATCTATACCTAAACGAGAGTAAAGAGTGTTAAACAATAGAGAAAGGAGAGACGGTGGAAAATCAACTTCGAGTCATCCCGAGGCTGGAAGATTGCACCAGAGATTTGAATTCGCAACCTCCATCTTCAACTCATCCTCTCGTCGACGAATTGTGGACAAATTATGAAAACCGAATAGCCAGTGACCGCATCTTGTTTCCCTCTTAAGATTCGAAGGCGTCTTTTTACAGAGATTTTGGAGATTTCTATTTTCACTCTTTCCTCTTTTCTTACTTTCTTTGCCCTCTCTTTCCCCCTTGAATGTCCGCTCCACTTCGCCGAAGTAACCTTAACAGAGTTAACCTTGTAACTAACGGTAAGCACATGAGCCGAACTGATGCAAGAATACAGGGGTACCGAACTTATGCAAAAATACAGGGTACCAACTGGAAATTGAAAAACCTTTGGACACCATCCGGAATTGACTAAACCACAAGGGCACCAACTGGAATTTCCCTTAATTTAAAGTTGCCCGGATGGTAAAGCCTCCATAAATATGGATCAGTTCTCCCTTTGCTCCCGAGTTCGATCCCTTCTAATACACATCGTTTTTTTTTCGGTGGCCCCTTTTTTCATTTATACTACCCTCTTATTTTTTCTTTGTAATTACTAGTTTTGTGAGGCACGCTTATCTTCTTACATATGTTTTTCATGTGTAAAAAATAAAAATCTATTAGCAAAAACAGAAGTAACAATGTACTCAAACATTGTGTTATGAATCTTTTAGGCAAATCGTATCAAATATGTTACTCAAATGAGTACCACTGAGAATTGCCTAGGAAGTTTCCAAAAGAAAGAGTATCTTGCATTCACCATGCCCGAGTTACTCTCCAGTAGATAAGTTTTGCACCAATTCTCCTTGTGAGTTTTAATAATGTGTAATGCACTATCTCTGTGAGGGATGGGGACCTGCCTAAACACGTGTTGGTTCCAAATGTACCAAATTGACCACCAAACAAAGGCAAGCTCCGCCTTAGCCGCAGAGGTAAGGTGGTTTCCAATGAAGGAATGATAGGTTTTATATCTCTTGATTGATTTATCATACTAAATATTGTTGAGTTAATGTGTGTGGGAAGACGGAAGAGAGAGCACACATAATGGCATTCAAACAGGAGGTGAACATCATCTTCGGTCACACAGTTGCACAAGCTACATGTGGAAGGAACAGAGGCACCGCGACAGGCGAGCCTAGATGCAGTTGGTAGTCCATCCTGACAGACTTTCCAAAGAAAATTTTTGACCTTAGGCGGAATATCCAAATTCCATACCCAAGCATTATTATCTAAGTTCAAGGAGGATTGAGCTGTGATTAATTTATATGCACTCGAAGTGGTGAACCATCCCGCTTTATCAGGCCACCAATAAAGACGATCCTCAAAGGGAGAAACCGGGAGTGGGATATCCAAGATTTCTTTGACTATTTATCTACAGGTAACATATTGTGTAGTTTTTTCATCCACCATTTACCACCCAAAATGTAATCACTAACATTTTCTTCTATGTTATCAATTTGGGGGCAATCATCCCTTGATTGTAGAGGAGAAATCGCAATCCAGTTATCCGTCCAAAATTTTATAGAATTCCCATTTCCCACTGACCAAATAAGTCATGTCTTAAATTTATCAATGAGCGTTGTCAGTTTAGCCCATTGCCACGAGGAATCACTTCTTTTCTTATATTCAAGGATGTTAGAGGAACGCAAGTACTTGTGTCTAATCAAAGTAACCCAAACATTATCCGGTTCAGCTAGTATTTTCCATAGTAGTTTCATTTGAAGGGCTTCATTCATCTCTTTTGATTTCTTTAGCCCTATTCCCCTGCACTTTTTCGATCTGCATATCCTATCACAGCTGATCAGCGGCCTGTGTTGGAGATCTTTGTTCCAGAAGAACATTATGTTAATCTGGTCAAGCTCTTTATGTATCGATGCGGGTAACATAAAGTTTTGCATTATATACAGCGGTTTGGCCGATAAATTTGTATTGATTAGAGTTGCACGACCCTATTGTGATAACGTATTAGCACGCCATTTGCTTAGTTGTTCTTTAGATTTACAAACGATGTCTTCAAAAGTGTGTTTGTTTACTCTCCCATTGATGATCGGACAACCGAGATATTTTTCCAACGAGTTTTCATTTGTAATGTTCAAGCAACTACTAAGTTCTGAGATCCTAGAGTTCGAAATATCTTTTGTAGCTTGAAAGCCTTATTTGTGGTAATTAACTTTCTGTCCAGATACCTTACAATATGTGTCAATTATTGTTTTTACCTTCTGTCCTGCTTCAACACTCCCACGTGAGAAAATGATGATGTCATCGGCAAAAGATAAGAAAGGAACCCGAGGGTCGTTCCTACCAAATGTAAATCCAATTGGACTATGATCCAAATTTGTTTCAACTGAGAGTTTCCGAGCTAGTATCTCTGTACCTAGGATAAACAAGAAAGGGGACAGAGGATCCCCTTGGCGAAGGCCCCGTGAGGGGAGAAACATGTTTGTAGGGCCGTTGTTAACTAGTATTGAGAAAGACACAGTCGTAACACATTCCATCACCCAAGTGATGAAAGTGGGGTGGAACCCAAATTTTTCTAAAATCTTTTTTGTGAAATTCCAATCAACTCTATCGTACGCTGTCTCCATGTCAAGTTTTATCGCCAACCATCCCTCCCGACCGGAACGCGACCTGAAGGAGTGAAATATTTCATGAGCTATCAAAACATTATCTTGAATAGCCCTGTCTGACACAAACGCACCCTGTAGAGGGTGAATTAGTTTGCCGATAATCATTTTGATTCTTTCTGTCAAAGTTTTTGATATGATTTTGTATAGTGTAGAACATAGGCTAATCGGACGGTAGTGACTGGTGGTAGTAGGGTTGTCACGCTTTGGTAGTAATGAAATAAATGTGTGGTTTATTTGTTTAAGAATTTTACCAGAGTGGAAAAAATCCTTGACCGCTCTAATAATAGACACTCCTACTATATCCCAATATTTCTTATAGAACTCAGTTGTAATTCCATCAGGACCAGGAGATTTATTTTTACCCAAACTAAACACTGCAGATTTAATTTCATTATAAGAAGGATGTCTAATGAGGAAATCATTTTCCTCGGTAGTTATCGAGGGTTGGATTAGGTTAAGCATTTCACTAAGAAGTCTATCATCGATAGACTCATTTTTGAATCTTTATTCAAAATCTTTTTTAATTTCATTTCTGACATTTTCCTCACCTACTATTAAAGTACCTTCAGCAGTAGTTATGTTGCGGATTTGTTTCCTATGTCTTCTCCCAGAGGCAACACGATGAAAATATGAAGTGTTATAGAGTCGGAAAGCTTAAGATGCTTTGTTTTCGCTCTTTGATTCCAGAATGTTTTTTGAAACATGCATGAGTAGTTTTTCCTTTTTTCTAAGAAGGCAATTTTCCTTACAATTGGTACTCTGTGAGTTATTTGTTGATACTAATGCTTGAACTTTAAGCAATTCGTTTTCTACTTCTTTTAATTGTCGAAATATGTTTCCAAAGGTGTATTTATTCCACTCTTTAGCCTTTTTCCTTAGAATTTTTTGTTTAAAGATAAGTTGAAACATAGTAGAACCTGGGCAAGTTGCTCGCCAAGATTGTTTGATTATGTTACGAAAATCCTTCCGTTGAAGCCAGGTGTTCTCAAACTTGAACGGAGGTGCTTTGAAAATTGTACAACTCTCAAGTGTTATTGATATGGGATAATGATCTGAAGATGAAAAAGCTCCATTACTAGTGATTAGGCTAGGGAATTTATGAAGGATTTGATGGTGAACTAGAACTCGGTCCAGTTTTTCATGAATGTTGTTCTCGCCCTCGGGATTCTTTCTCCAGGTAAAGGGATTCCCGAAAGTAGGGAGATCCATAAGTGAACAATCATTTTTGAAATTTAGGAGTCGAGTGAATCGGGAAGAACGGGAGTTAGCACCACCCAGTTTGTCCCCACTACATAGAATTTCATTAAGGTCTCCTAACACAATGCATGTGATAGACGAATCATTCACAATTGTAGTTAGAGTTTCCCAGAACGAGTCTTTCTCATGAGAGGCAGGAGGGGCATACACAAATAGAAGGAGAATCGTAAACCTATCATTAACATTTTCGTATCGAAGTCCTATGATTCTTGGTAGGTGAAATAATGCAGAAATAATTTCGTTTGATAATTGGTGGGTTTTCCACAAGATACCAAGACCACCCGATCGCCCACTAGCAGGCGACCAGATAGCCTCATCAAAGCCTGCGTATTTACAAAGTTTGTCTTCAGGAATGGATTCCGTTTTAGTCTCCGCTAGTGCCAGCATTTGAATATGTTCATTTTTGCACAAAGTATTAACTTCAACCCAAAATGTTGGTTTTCCTATACCTCTACAATTCCAATAACTGATTTTCATTTATAAATGTCAGAGATATGAGGACGGGGGTTGAGGGTCCTCAATCCTCATATCGAACAACAATTTAACTACAAGTCTGAATTGTTGTCTGAATTGGTGTGACGAAAAAATATGTATTTAGAAAGCGAAGAGCAACCCTCTTTTTCCATTTGTGATACATATTGAGCTTATTTTGGGTGTATCCCTTGTAAGGGCAAGCTCAATGGTGAGCCTCGAAGCCCTTAAACCTACCACCTTGGATCAAAAAGAAAAGGGAAAATGGATATTTGGTAAGGGCCCGGAAATAAATCCCCTATATAAGTGTCCGGGTTGCAGAGCCCCATAGCAGCAATAACGAGGAGATGTGTATGGCACATGATGCATTCAACCAAGCAGAACAAAAAAACGTCGTTCCATGGTAAAAAAAAAGTCACATTTCAACGTTTGATGACTTTCAATCTTTCATTGTGGTGAAGAATATGCACACGCTGCCACGTGGGCCAATGGTTGAGCGCCACATGGCAGCGGTTATATATATTTTTATGAAAATCGATTTTTCTCCATTTTTTGAAATTAAAAATAATAATAAAATTTATTTTTAACCATAATTTCATTTTATCTATCCATAGATACACAAATTGCATATGCTTTGAAAGGAAAAAAAATCGAATAAATAATACCCATATGTTAATCACGGAACATAAAAAAAATATTTTTTGACTCACATTTTATTATTAAATAAATACAAAAATAAATAATAATTATAGTATAATTTATTAAATAATAATAAATAATACCCAATGATATGTTTTTTTATTTTGTTCATTTTACAATAATAATAATAATAATAATAATAATAATAATAATAATAATAATAATAATAATAATAATAATAATAATAGAGTAATTGAAAAAGGTAAATAGTAAAAAGTAACTTAAGGGACCGAGAGTCGGGCTCACGAATGAGAGTGCAAATAATAAAAAAGATGTAGTGAGATCCTTAAGCTGATGTGGCAGAGTAAAAATAAGTTAAGGGCCCGAATCCGGGCTCACGAATGAGGATGCTCTAAGGGAGGTAAAAGTGATGTTTTGTCTCAGATTTGGCTTGGGAAAGTAGCAAGGCACTGAGTTGTGAGCAACCACAACCAAACTTTAGTTTATCAATTATTAAAAGATGTAAATACAAAGATTTATAATGATTTAGCCATTTGATCCATACAAGATAACTATCGTGAGTGCTTTGGATGGATCCACTATGATCCATTGTATTACTAAATATGATTCTTAGCCAAAGAGCAAAGACATGCCAAAACATGTCCCAACCAAGGATAATTGAGCAATAGTAGTGAAACCCCACTCCTATCGACAAGATCATGTTAGAAATGATAATTCTAACAAGCATCGAAGTGATGCCCTTTTTCCTTAGAGGGATACGGAGCCGGGAGGCAGTGGCCCATCGAAGTGATCAAGTGGCCCCAAAGACTTATCCTGCAGCAACAGGAGCAACAAGCGGCCACCAAACAACAAGAAAGTGGCCCATCGAGATTGAACGACAGCCTACCGGAGGCCGAATACAGATACAACCCACACTAGTTGAATAAAGGCCATGATCTAATAATACCATGTAATGCCAAAATTTGTTTCCGAATTTTGCAATACATGCCCAAGGCCATCAACCGAGACGCAGAGGAACTGCACAACTCACCCAAAAATTGGTTAATGAGAGGCGTAGAAGAACTCCAACGTTTGTTTTTTAAGAAAACCAGAGGCCCGTTTTTTTGCCCACAAAGATTTATAATACAAGGAGCATTTACAAGATTATCAATATACCAATTCTCAAAACCACTTAAAGCATCAATTAAGCCAAGACTATAAAGGCCAGAGCTTTTGTGAGGAGAAACAACCCACGTTCCGTTGCTCTTATTTGAACTCCTTGTTTTATAGCTCATTGACCACTCCATTTCACTCGCCCAAATGTACAAAAAAGGATTCTTCAAGTAAAGAACAACCCGCATACAAGGTCGATCAGAACCAACCCATTTATCAATTTTACTAATAGCAAAAATTATGCATCTTCGACAAACCGAGGACAAACAGCAGTAAAACCACTTGCTAGAGCAATTGGTCGCCGAGTCAGACTTGTAGGAGCAAAGCATTATCACAACTGAAGCACGACTCAACCTTTCTGTAGCAGGATTTAAGAAACACACTTCTTCATCAACGTTGTAGATTGAAGCTATAAAAGCCCAAAAAACCACAGATTGTTTAAGACCCGAAAATCGGGGGGTAAGTGATGCAGAGGAGACCTCTAGCACTAGTTTTTCTAGGCACCAATAAATGGTGAATAAAACTGCTATAAACATCAAGTTGATTAGATTCAAATAAGAAGTTGTGTAAGCAGATTTGTTATTGAGCGATAAAGCCAGGCTAGAGTTAGGGGAAGAACACATAACCTGGCTAGGGCTAGAGAAGTCGTGTGAGAGGAGAGCCAACCACACAAAACAACCAGACCGACGAGAGGCGCCGAAGCCCCCCAGATCACCAAACGAACGGAAAACCGACAGACAGTCTACAACACCCCCGGCGAGCTTCTTTCTTTTTCTGAAATTCAATGCCCTCTTGTCCAAGGCATTCCCCCATAGAGATAGAGTTTTGGCTCTCCGGCCACCACGCCTCCAGACCAAGGGCGGCCTTCTAAGAAGTAAGAGAGGGTGAGAGGAAAGACGTTTTCTAGGGCTAAAAGGAACCGGCCAGAAAATCGGCGGCCAGATCGGCCAAACCGACCCCAAGAAAGGACCTGATCTACTGAATTCGGGTAACAAGAAGCCAAATCCGCAAAGGATTAGCCGAATAACAACATAGAGGAGGCGAAACATGGGGGATTCGAACAAAATTTTGGTTTCAAAGGAATGAAGACGATGAGAAATGGGGGCGCGTGGTGAGCGCGTTGTACTGCTCCCGGGGGAGGGTTTTTTCCGGAGAAATTCTTTGTTCCCCTCCTTACGTTATTATTACATACAAGTCTTTTTATTTCTTTTAAAAGCTATGATTCTAAAAGGTTTTATTGAAATATACAATAAAAAAATGTTTTTATTTCTATTATAGTCATTTTATGCTAATATTATATTTAAAAACAATTTAATTATCATCTTACGTACTTGACAACTAAAAAAAATTAATCAGGATAGTTTATTATATAGATATTTTTACATATTATACCTTTAGTATAACATTTTTTAATTTTTTAAGGAAATATTTTCATAGATAAATTTTCTAAAAGAAATATTGTTTTCTTATATCTATTGTCTTCTTAATTCATTTCATTTTAATTTTCGTACAGAGCCTCCAAAATATTTGGCACGACCCTGGTGGCACGAGGACCTAAGCAGTCAGATCCTCAAATGTGCATCAATTATTTATTATTGTATTATTTTTTAATTATGTAAATAATTCGGCGCACCGAACAAGTCTAATGGAGCGATAGGTCGAAAAATCAATGAAAGTATAACCGTCAAATATGCTAAAACAAAAGCAATAGCAAAGAGCCCCAGTCGGGGTGGCTCACTGGTGGGGAGCAAGGGGGATGTCAGGAGGTCTCGGATTCGATCTCTACCTCCGCCCCTTTTCTTGGATGAAAATCCAAGGTTTGCCTTGCTCATTTCCAGTGGGTCGAGTCGGTCGGTGCAAGCTGGTTTACCTGGTGCGTGACTCTTGCCAGCTGGGTCACGTGCTCGGGGTTTGCCACCAAAGGTGGGTTCTTCGTCATAAAAAAAAACAATAGCAATGCAAGAAAAATCAAAATACAAGGGTGCAATAATAGACGCAGTCTAGCACAAACTAAGAAGGAAAAGTACCAGTGTCTTACAACTCTTCAGTCAGGTGGTAAAGACGACGCATGGAATTCCTAGGGAACTAAGTGAAAACCTCAGACTTGGATTCAGTCAACGAGCCTTCAAGTTTCGAACACTTCCACGACCTCTCACGCGTCGACAAAAGAGACCCCAATGCCAAACAACAACACCACAAGCAGTTCGACCCCACGCTACAATTTATTCAAACATATATATAGGTAGGTAGGGAGAGAGAGCTCGTTCAGATAATTTTGTAGAGTTGATTCTCTTTTGTGTATTAATTAATTATTTTAGATACATATAGTACAATAAATAAGATAAAATAAATATATATTTATAAGAAAAAATTATTTATCTTTTAAAATATTTTTATGATATAACTAATCATTTAACTATGTATATTTTCTAAAAAAAAACTAGTTCTTTGAATTGTTTTTCTTGCTTTTAACCCTTTAACCTGTTTTCTTTCATCTTGGTTTAATTTGTCAATCAGAGTGGTGTCGTTTTCTTGGTGCGGCTACGTTTAGTTTCGGATGAAAATGCAGTCTCGGCCGCCCTACTAATCGAGTTGATTGTGACAGTTTTCGTGGTTTTCGAACATCCTTCATCTAGGTGAGGGGAACACGGAGTAGTTGACGGAGGGAAAACCTGTCGTTGATCCGCCAAAGTAAACTCAAACCTATAACTAGTATAGCAATAAGTAAGAGGTCGATCCCACAGGGAAATTATTATTCAAGTGTGATTCAAGTGTCAACCAAAGTAACCAAATTGGGGGGTTTTGAGAGTGTAAAACTTCCGCCTTTTATCAAAGCGGAGTAAAGAAAACAAAGTAAACGAATTTGTTTTAGACAATTTAGGAGAAGCAATTCTACTGACAATTTTCCACTTTATTGGATTGAAACGATCCTTGTAACTTCTTCTCGTCCTATTAAGTTTCCTATGAATGCCCTTGTCCCGACCTAATATAGTTACTAGTCCAACCAGTCCTAGCAACCCTTATCAATCGAACAGTCCCTAAAAAAGGATTTAACCCAATTGATAGCTTTAAGTTCAGAGATTAGTCAAGGTATTTGCAGTCCTTAAAGAGGGATTTAACAACACATTCAACTTCCTACTCATTCAATTAGTTCAACTAGCCCTAAAGGAACAAGTTTGCCACTTAGGTTAAGGTTCACAACCAGGAATCTACAAAACCTTAGCAATTGAATTGATGTAACTAGTTGGCCAGACAAGATAGAACAAATCAATAAAAAATCAAGCATAAAGAAGTTGAAGCATTCAAATATAGGAAACAAGGAACGAGAATTAGAAACTCACAATCAATCCAAATAAAGCTTCAAATTGCAGGCAGAATAGATGAGTTTAGTTCCTCATGGAAGACATCGCTCAAAATCTCTAAAGTGTCTGATGAATGAATAAAATAGAAGTGCTGGAAAAATAACTAAATTTGGCCTTATATATGATCCCAAGTCGGCCATGAAACAATAAATAAGATCTAGGGTTTTTATTATTTAAAACGCAGCGCACAGCGCTGACACCCAGATGCTGCGGGCGCAGCATATGCAATTTTCCTTCTCCCGCTGCGACGGTACTGGCGACAACTTCTGCAGACTTGTTCTTCGTTCATGTCCGCTTCTTCTTCTCAGGACCTCTTGAGATCTTCATGTAAGCTTCTCTGATCAACTAGACATTCTCATCTAATGCGTTAACAACTCCTGTCTCATCATCGGATCCATGATTACCTGAAATAATCAATAAAAGCGTGTAGATTCCGACTCCGACAACATAGAGAACTAATATGCAAATCGTGCTTAATCCATCCATGAAATGCATTTTAACTAAGCTAAATGCAACCTATTATGGCTATCTAAATGCATGCTATCAAACTCCCCCACACTTAACTTTTGCTTGTCCTCAAGCAATGATAGAATGAATATGAATCAACGCATCCCACGGGAAATCCCTTCAAGTTTCAACCTCATCAAAAAGCAACATCATTGCAGGTGAAAACATAAATCAAGCAAACAAACGTCATAGCATGTATTTCAGTGATCAAAGCTTAGAAGTAAACATCATCCAACCTCACCAGAAATATGTGTTTCACTCATGTGTTTAGGCTTTAAGGTACAACTCTCAACTCAATCCAAAATGCACTAAGCTCATAGACATTGACCACCATATCACAAAATATCTATCGAAATATCATTACTTGTGGGACACAATAAAGACAACTAAATAAAATGTGACACTTTTTTTTTCTTTTGTTTTGTTTTGTTTTGTTTTTTTTTCTTTTTTCTTGTCTTGGTGCTTTTCTTACGCGAGGCGCAAACATGGGTGTCATGAATGGCCCCGGTCTATCAACACCTCAACCTACTAATATGAAGTCCACTTGAACATCTTTTGACGCAAGTTGCAAACATGGGTGTCATGAATGAACCTGGTTACTCAATGATCAAGCTTTCTTTCCTAGTGGATAGTTTTCAACACTGTTTTGCGCGAATCATACCCATGGGTGTCATGCATAGATCCGGTTACTAAATGCATCAACCATTGCCAACTTATTCTCTAAATATGTACAAATTCAAACAAAAGACTCAAAAGATAAACATAAACTCCGCAAGCAACAAACATGTGAGTCGATTTTTTTAAAAAAAAATAGATACTGCATTCAATGCCAAGAGGTAACAACACAAGGAGAGTAATTCACACAATTGAGCAAAAGAATTCAAATAAGGCCAAACATTCTCAAAGGGTCATATTTTTAGGACTTCAATCATACTTTAGCTCAATCATACATGTTCAATTATATTTGCTAGCTCATGTTCCACAAAAATCAAATACAGACAAGGCTAAAACATCCAAAACTCCATGAGATTTATATGATTATGCTTGAAATTTAAAATAGAGGACAAACTAAGCTAGATGGGTGTTTGAATAACACACATGTATGCAATGCATGCTTATTTTTGGAATTTTCGATTTTTTTTTAATTACGAAAATAAACAAGAAATTAATTAAAAAAAATGAAATAAATTAAACATGGTGCAGAAATTTAAATATGATCTCCTATATGCACTATATATACAGAATTCCAAATAAATTAAACATGGTGCAGAAATTTAAATATGATCTCCTATATGCACTATATATATAAAATTTCTCTCCCCCACATTTAAAGTTTTCATTGTCCTCAATGAAACAATAAAGACAACAAAAGTAAATCAAATATAATCAGGGTGGAGGAAAAGAAAAAGGAAAAAAAAAACTTACCTCGGGTTGCCTCCCGAGAAGCACCTTTGTTTCCAGTCGTTGGCTCGACGTTTTTGCTTAAGCTTACGACACTAATCAGACATAGTCAAAGCCCTCAGCAACCTGTCAAACTCTTGTGCACAACTAACAAACAAGCATGCGCTACATACAAATAAATTGAAACTAAATAATAATACATTTAAGAACCGTTTAGACTTATTGTATTCAGGAGCTTGACTACCCACTAAGGGTATATAATACCACCAATTTAGTTCTACTTGTGGCTTGTCAAAGTAGTAATCAAATGGATCAATGTATTCACCAATATTCTCTCGAGTGCAGGAGACGACCTTTACCTGCTCTGTAGCCTCAGCAATAGGCTCTGGACCTGATTCATCAATGGGCGAGCTAGGGATGATCTCATCAGATGGAGTATCTTCTTCCTCAATCTTCTCAATGTGATTTTCCACAATGACTTCAAGAGGTGCAACAGAGGTCTCAACGATTTGAGATACTGGAGAAAGTGACTTGTTCTGCGTACATTGATTATCCATGTAGCAGAAAAATTCCTACATCTCCGAGAGTCCCATATCTAATAAACCTCCATCACTCAGGCGCTCGGCAAGACTTCGTGTCTCAGCAGTCATGCCATCAAAGATGAATAGAAGCACTTCCCTTATACTAGCTTGATATCCCCATGAATAAACATTGTTAATGTACTCATGCAGTCTGATAAAGTATTGATGAAAATTCTCTCCAGGTAACTGCAATAACCTCACCATCAACATATGTTAGTAGCAAGAGTGCAGACCATGTAAGTAGTCCACACCAAAAATCAGCACTAAAAAACACACAAGAATTAATAAATTTCCCCGGCAACGGCGCCAAATTTGACGGAGCGAAAACCTGTCGTTGATCCGCCAAAGTAAACTCAAACCTATAACTAGTATAGCAATAAGTAAGAGGTCGATCCCACAGGGAAATTATTATTCAAGTGTCAACCAAAGTAACCAAATTGGGGGGGTTTTGAGAGTGTAAAAGTTCTGCCTTTTATCAAAGCGGAGTAAAGAAAACAAAGTAAACGAATTTGTTTTAGACAATTTAGGAGAAGCAATTCTACCTACAATTTTCCACTTTACTGGATTGAAGCGATCCTTGTAACTTCTTCTCCTCCTATTAAGTTTCCTATGAATGCCCTTGTCCCGACATAATATAGTTACTAGTAAAACCAGTCCTAGCAACCCTTATCAATCGAACATTCCCTAAAGAAGGATTTCACCCAATTGATAGCTTTAAGTTCAGAGATTAGTCAAGGTATTTGCAGTCCCTAAAGAGGGATTTAATAACACATTCAACTTCCTACTCATTCAATTAGTTCAACCAGCCCTAAAGGAACAAGTTTGCCACTTAGGTTAAGGTTCACAACCAGGAATCTACAAAACCTTAGCAATTGAATTGATCTAACAAGTTGGCCAGACAAGATAGAACAAATCAATAAACAATCGAGCACAAAGAAGTTGAAGCATTCAAATATAGGAAACAAGGAACGAGAATTAGAAACTCACAATCAATCCCAATAAAGCTTCAAATTGCAGGCAGAATAGATGAGTTTAGTTCCTCATGGAAGACATCGCTCAAAATCTCTAAAGTATCTGATGAATGAATAAAATAGAAGTGCTGGAAAAATAACTAAATTTGGCCTTATATATGATCCCAAGTCGGCCATGAAACAATAAATAAGATATAGGGTTTTTATTATTTAAAACACAGCGCACAGCGCTGACGCCCAGATGCTGCGGGCGCAACATATGCAATTTTCCTTCTTCCGCTGCGACGGTACTGGCGAAAACTTCTGCAGACTTGTTCTTCGTTTATGTCCACTTCTTCTTCTCAGGACCTCTTGAGATCTTCATGTAAGCTTCTCCGATCAACTAGACATTCTCATCTAATGCGTTAACAACTCCTGTCTCATCATCGGATCCACGATTACCTGAAATAATCAATAAAAGAGTGTAGATTCCGACTCCGACAACATAGAGAACTAATATGCAAATCGTGCTTAATCCATCTATGAAATGCATCTTAACTAAGCTAAATGCAACCTATTATGGCTACCTAAATGCATGATATCAGTAGTATACTTCATAAGAATACTACTTCGTACATCCCTCATCTAGGTAAGGGGAATGTCGTTGATCCGCACTTTCCCATGAGATGCCTTTTTTCGCTAATGAGTTTCTGCCTCGTCGAGACGTCGTGTCAGGTTCATGACTTTCCCATGTTCTCGAGATTCACAGTCTTCCCTTCGTGTCCATCGATTGTCTCTCTACTGGACTTGTTTGTTGAGATCTCTTGTATTTGGGTTATTCTTTTTGTATTGATTTTTTATGATTGTATTACGACGGTTAGTCCGTCTGTCGATCCGTTGGCCATTCGAATTATCGAATTGTATGTTGTCTAGTATCTCGAATCCTTTCCTTTTAAAAAAATCATGTATATTTTTTAAACCACTATCTTTAATAAGAAAATTTTAAAACAACGACTATTTTCTATAGATGTGTCAAGATAGCTCATAGCAAAGGTCTAATGAACATCATTATTGAATATTTGAAGGTGACAATCTCACCGTTGTCAAAGCCATAGAAGATCACGACAATATTCATATGGAAATTCTCAAAAAAAAGGGGACGATACAAAATATGAAAAGCTGTTTTAGTAACATCAAATTCAATCAGTGTTATAAAGAGTCCAACGCAAGTGCCGATTATATTGTCAAAGCTAGAAGTATTTGTAATATGAGGAACCTCCTCTTTAATAGGAAATTATGTAAGATCATCCTCTTGGAGGATCAATGATGATCTCTGCCTACAAAAACATCCTACTTATTGTCTACTGTAAAAATAAAAATAAAAAATTTAACTTCTTTGGGGTCCTTAAGCACGGTTGAGATCAACCATCTCAAAACCCTTATCCCCTTCTATGCTTCCTTACTTTTTTTATTATGCAAAAATTTGAGCTCGGACAAGCCTGAAACTCGAGAGGCCGACGAATCAGCGAACGTACTAGATGTCAATATACAACATACAAACACGCAAAATAAAACAGATGAAAGAAACAACCCTAGAAACCCATATAAGTCACGAACCGGCGGAGGAGTCGATGTAGATCTAAGGCGAGCCACGAATGACGAGAACACAGGAGAGTGCGACAACACACACGACGTCTTGACGCTAAGAAGGAGGAGAACAGTAATCCACCACCGGTGTAAGGGCGAAACCTGGGTAAGTGCGAACCACCGACGTTTCTCCCACCTAGATGAGGGATCTTCGAAGACCACGAACACCACCACGATCCTCTTGATCATACAAGACGCTCGATACTGCAACCCAACTCAGAACTAAACGCACACACGCCAAAGCAGCGACCCAACTCCAAAAGGGGAACAAATAAAGGCCAAAAAGGGAAGAACTAAACATCAGTCGAGAAAATGCGTGCGGACTCCCGGAACCGAATAGAGTCCGGGAAGAAATTATTTAATCGAACCCTTTCGAGAAAATGCGTGCGAACTCCCATACCCTTTCGGGATTTTTTGTCGAACCCTTTCGGAATTTTATCGAACCCTTTCGAGAATTTTGTCAAATCCTTTCGAAAATGTTAGTATTATTATTATTCCACTTCTTCTTTAATTAATAGGGTTGCCTCGGGCCCAAGACACATCCTTGGGCCCGAAGCACAATTAGTCGGGCCATCTTGAGACAACTACGGGCCTCCTCGGGCCCAAGGAAGCAGGAGAGCTCCACACAAAATAACGCCATAACCAAAACGGGGTTGGCACCATGGGACAGGGGCCACAGGCCGATGGTGGACGACTGGTGGCTAACCCACAATATCAACAACTAGCAAAGTAATACCATAGGTTGAAGGAGGGGAGGGCTAACGGTTCAAACGAAAGAGATGGTGGCGGGGCAGCAAACCGGCCGCCCAGGCTACACCAACCCTCGACTGGGGGTTGTTTACCCATCCTTGATTAAGGGAGTTACTGCTAATGCAAATCGGATCATTAGAAGATACAGAGGCACACAGAGGAAGACACCGAAGGCTAGCCCCAACCCAGTGGAGTTCGACGCTGGTTTACTCAACCCTCCAAAAGGGGAATCTCAGATTGGGAAGCAAATACACGAATTAGACCAGGGGAATGAAAATTTGAGGAGAAGGTACACTAACAAACACAAGCCCCAATCCAATTCGGTTTTTTTATTGAGACCAAAAAAGGATATACTAAGATAGAGTTTTCCATTAATCTTCTACAATACCACGGTCGACGGCGGCGAGGTGACCGTAGAGCAAGCGCGGAGAAGGAGGGAAGAGGAAGGCGGTTTGATTTGACAAAGGCGGCCTAAAACGGCCACCACGGCTGCGATCTCCGCCCGGGATCAGTAGAAGGGAGGTAGGAGGCAGAGAAAGAGAATAGGCAAAGCGGTTTCCGACCTCCAAAGAGGGGATTTCGACCTCCGAAGAGGGTTTAACAACCTCCAAAGAGGGGATTATGACCTCCGAAGAGGGTTTATCAGCCTTCGAAGAGGTTTCATCAACCGCCGAAGAGGCTTCTCGGGGGAGAGCTACTATCCTTCCTTACATTTTTTTTATTAGGAAAGGATTCGGGCGAGCAAGCTCTACCCGGCAGAATCCTTGCGGATGAGGTCTAAAAGACCTAAATCATTGTGAATATCGACTCCCTTGGCAGAGTGGAAAAGATGTGCAACCTTATCAGCCACTCGATTTCCCAAACGAGGCACATGAAAGAAGGACACTTCTTTCAAAGTCGATAGAAGAAGTTTTACATCGGATAAAATTAGCTCAATTTCCCAAGGACATTTAGTTTTTCTGTTTAAGTGGTCAATGATTATACTAGAATCGCCTTCGATTTGGATTTTGTCAATATTGAGTTGAAGAACTCGATATTTTATGGGCATTTTCAATCATCCAAGAGAGTCTTAACAACCACTTCACTTAGAATGTTTGGTATATTAAGGATTTTGGCCTCAAGGATCCCTTTTTTAGGTCCAAAGCCTCCGTATACAGAAGTGACGTATTATTGCATAAGCCCCTTCCTAATGAGACAATGTTGCCCAAAGAATTACGCAACACAAAATCGTAGAAAGCGTCTCCACTACTCCGCATAGAGCCATCAAAATTAAGCTTAACATAATGTATATGAGGCTTATCTCAAATCTCGTTTCTTTGATCAATTCGACCATAAGAAGGCGTATTAACCTCTCTTGTAGTTCGCAAAATCTGGCTAGTATTGGTCGTGTTTGTTTCGTCTAGGTTGAAACGCTTAGCCTCAGCACAAGTTTGACGAGCATTCAGGAAAAAGACCTTCATTTAAGTAATAGTAACATACTTTGCGTGGCTGAAAACCAACTACTTCCTAAAGAATCAAATGGACCACCAACATAGAGCAAAATCTCCCATTTGAGAATTATCAATAGAATTTCTAATAACTTCGGGGTTTGTAAATTGATATGGTGAGAGATTCCAAAATTTGATGACAACTTGATGCCTAATACCTGTCTTAATTGAACTGGAAAAAGGCAGTCTAAGAGAAGATGATGAGCTAATTAGTAACAACCACAAAAAATGCAACCTGAAGGAACAGAGAAGCGATTTCTGTAATCGTTTCGTAGTAGGTAACCCATCTCGATCAATTTTCCAAAGGAAATGACGAACATTATGGGGCACATCAAGCTTCCAGATCCACCCACAATCAAAATAGGCATCTCTAGAAAGCTTAGTTAGCAAGTTTGTTACAGAACTAGTAGAGAACTAGCCATCCCTACTAGGTCCAGTAGAAAGGGAGTTCATCAGCAGAACAATGTTATCAATATGATTAATATCTTCATTAGAAAGAAAACTTTGCACGACTTATTGTAGTAGATTTGAATCCCACTTATTATATGTCCATATATAGTGACTAACTTTCTAAAATTGCCGAGAATCCTTTAGGGTACGATAATACTGTCTACAAGCGGAGTGTCAAAGGCCCAATTATCGGACCAGAAATCAACCAAAGTCCCATTCCCAATGCTCCAGCGGAGACCAGGCTTGAACAAGTGACGAATAGATCCTAGACCATTTCCAAGACGTATTACTTTGTTTTTTTTATAAGCCACAAAATCCAAGCCTTTCAGATATTTTTCAGATATCACACAGACCAAATATTGGATGGTTCAGCCATTATTTTCCAAAGAAGCTTCAACTATAAAGTAATGTTCTTAGTTTCAGCTTTATGAATACCAAGGCCACCTTTCTGTGTGTCCGCACAAATCTTATCCCAACAGATAAGAAGCGTCATACCCGCTTCTTTATTCCAGAAGAAGTGTCTATAGACTTTATCCAATTCATGGATAACATTAGTCGGTGGTAAAAAAGTTTGCATGATAAAAAGTGGTTGAGCACTCAGATTAGCTTTTATTAGAACTTGTCGGCCTTCAACCAACAAGTTGGAGGCTTTCCATTTAGTAAGTTGTTTAGTTCTCATAATGATATCAACAAACGTTTCTTTGTTCACCCTGTCGTTGATAATAGTAGGGGTGGTATTCAAGCCGAACGAGTCGAGCTTGACATGTTTAGGCTTGACTCGAACGGGAGATGAGCCGAGCCGAGCTGAGCTCGAGCCCAAAAGTTATTCGAGCTTATTTTGGGGCTCAAGCTCGGCTCGCGAGCCCAACCTTAAACTCGAGTCTGGCTTGTTAGACTCGAACAGGACAAACGAACGAGCCTAAGCTCGTTCGAGCTCGTCAATTGGGTCCGTTCGAGCTGGTTCTATGAATTATACAAATTTCTAATCAACATATCCACAATCAACATATTCACATATCCTTGAATTGGTAAATAATGAGCGGTCATCCGGGATTCGAACCGGAGACCTATGAGTACTACCCACAAGACCTTTCCGGTAAGCCATTCCAAAATGGTTAACATATTCACATGTCCATAATTAACATATTTCACATATCCACAATCGATAATCTAGCACAAATTTATAATCAACATAATTAAACTATACAAATTTCTAAATTCTAATCAAGCAAAAATCTTCAATTTCAAGTTGTAAGAGGAAGAATGCATCAACCTGGCACACATCAATAGCTTGTCACTTTCGTAGGCCTTGAGCGACTAAGAGGAAGAATGGAAGAGGAAGAAGTATTCCGATCTAAATGGGAGCACACTGTATACAAACCCTAGAGAAGATGAGTGGTGGTTCATGGACGCCGGATCTGAGCAGAAGACCAAGAGGGTGACCGGAGGAACTGGATCTGGGCGAGAGATTTAGATCTGGGTAGGAGAAGGAAGACACAAAACATATCTGTTATGGCGGTACTGTGGGAGACTCGAATCTGATGAGGAACACATCGGATCTGGAAGCTAAGACGATGAGGAGGTTGACGAACCAACTGACGCCGCCGTTTAGGGCCGAGGATCTGAAACGGAAACCCACGAGCATATGTGCGATTTCAAAGCAGCTGTGAAGGAAAAAGGAGAAGACATGTACATTATAGGTGGAATCCGATGATGGGGGAACAATATGTGGGAGGTGGAACAATGAGGGAGTAAGAGGAAGTTGGGGAGAGAGCCAGAGAGGAGGCTCTGAAGGTATGAAATCGAAGACGGAGGTCTCAGAGTCTCCGAGAGTGAAAGCCTCTCAACTCAAGTCTCAAATAAATCTAGGGGCATTTATGTAATTTCGACACCTTAAGTGAGCTTTCGAGCTCAGCTCGGGCTCGATTCAAGCCTAAAATACTATTCAAGTTTGGCTTGTTTTACATATTCGAACGAGCCAAGCCGTTCGACTAAGATAACAACCCTAGATAATAGGGCATCCAGATATTTCTCTAAATTGTTCACCGGAGGAATACCTAATGAATAAGTGATATTGTTAATTGACACTTTGAAGTATTAGGCGAGACTTGGAAAATTAATTTGTGTAGATTAACCTAATTATTTATTTTGAATATAAATACAAGGGAAAATGTTCCAAATTTATATACACGTGTTAATAAATTTTATTATGGAATTTTCTAACTAATCTGAATTTTAATTATTTATACTTTTAACATAATTCAATAAAATCTTATAAACATATCAATAAAAGGGTATAGAATATAAAAATAATTTTTAATTGTTTCTGATATTAATTTATGTTAAAATAATTAAATGAGGTAATAGAAGGATTTTTTTTCACCAAAAAGGTAATAGAATGATTACAGAGATCCGGCCTCTAAAGCAGTAATCATCCAAGAACCAGGTAAACTGAAAGAGAAAAATAATCTCACAAACTAACAAATGTGCCATGACTGCCATCTAACGATGTTTCTAAAAATTGCACCAACGACAAAGATGTGTCATCTGATCATCGTGCAGCTTCACGTTCCCTTAGGCAAATACTTTCACACTGACCAATAATTTAAGGTCAAGTAGGTCACTGAGTTACAACTTACAACCAATCTAATTCAACACGGCACATGAGAACAGATTCAGATCCAGTAATAAAGACAAATGGACCTTGTTAATCTACACCCGGAAACGCAACTGTCATTGGGATATCAGCCACACATACTTTTAATCAGAGAAAATTAATGTACTCTTCTTCACAGGGATAAGTCACTAAAAAAGATCCATTTAAATCTCACCAAAATTAGAGCGAAAATGAAAGCTCACACAAATAAATTTTCACAAATCAAAGACACGAGTTGTTCATATTTCACAAAAGTACAAACCTACTCTAATACACAGTATTTTTGCCCGGTTTAAGGTTTGAACCCATATAACTAGTTTGCGAGGCCTGCAACCGAAAACTAGGAGGATCCAAAGCATATTTGTCCAGGTGATGTGGCACTTCTCCAAGATCACAGGATTTTTGCACAGAAACATAGTAGTACAAAGCATATACCACGAAAATCTGACATAATTTAACAGAATGAAATCTACCTGGTCCATGGCTGTGTTTGTTACAGTCCAAAGGCCACTCTTTGTACATGATCTGGACGCCTTTTGCTAGGCATACGGAGCAGCCCTGTAATCTGGAGTTCCATAACCGCCCTGCAGAACCTTGCTCTGTAAAAATGGGGTCAAGGATCTCAAATAGTTTAGCCTTTGTTATGTGTTCTGTGTTCACAGCTTCACACTGCTTTCCGTTCAGTTATTGGTAACTGCGAGTACCACGCTATTCTCTAATATAGGCAGTCCTACATTTCATTGGTGAAAGCTCCATATGCTCTTCTTTAGATATAGATCTGACAGTGGTCTCCCAATCCACTCGTAGCTATCGGTGAATGGTTCTTGTAAATTGATATGCTTACGCGAGCGGTTGGAAAAAACATATAGATGATCATATAACAAGTTGCAGTATAAAATGAAGGATACTGAGTTTCTGCTGCACTTTGATTCACAGAAGCGGGGTTTTCCTTTCTTTTCTTAGATGATGGTGAATTCTTGGGCGCCTTTCTCTTTGTGGTAGCAGGACGAGAACCGACTGCCTTGAAAGACTGATACCAGTCATGAAGATTGATCACATCCCCATGCTCTTGTGCAAGGTGATACCTGACATATCAGCAAGTGTATATCAATCAAGTACATGTTTTCAAACCCTTCCAACTAAAAGAGATTAAGAATGCAGAAGCGAATTAAATCCCAAGGTAGCTAAAAGATATGCACATCACTGTGATGAAATGACATAGCATCAAGCATGCCCCCTTCTTTCGTATTAGCAAAATGAAAGACCTAAAATCGTGATTAGATCTATATACAAGAGATTCACACACAAACATGTAGAAATCACAGGAGATAGTAAGTTGTAGCCTCTTTGGATCGAATGGAATGAGGGGAAAAAAAAAGGGATAAAGTGGGAAGATACTCCCACCAAGGGTCCAAGGCAGATACACCTGGTCAAAAAGGCAGATACGCCTCTCAACTCTCTAAACAAGCAAATCCATGTATAACTAACTAGAAGCCCGATGCCTTATTTATACTAGTAAAACCAATTCTAGTGCATTCTATGACGTTGGTTAACCCTCTCAAATAAAGAACATATCACAAAAACAGAGAACAATAACTTAAATTAAGCATCTAACACTGAAAAGGCAACTTCTGTTGAGTTATTAAGATCCACCAGGTGAAACAGAAACAAAATCCCTTACATTATAGAAGTATCATGAAAAGACGGAGTGAACAAGCTTCCCCCAGTGCAGCAACTACAGCACAGAACTTTGGACGGCTCCAAAAGATCAGATTGAACTCTTCTTCGAGGATCTCCAAGTAAAGCCTATAAACATCACATGGTTGAGAAAAATTGACACTGGGCATGTAGAAATTTACCATTCAAGATACCATTTTTTTGTGGCTCTAGCAAGCATGTATCTGGAGCTATAATTACAAGTATTTCCAAGCAGATTGGAAGTAGTACTATGTGCAATGCAACCTGAATACAGGCAATAATTAATGTAAAAGCCAATATCACAGACTTAATGTTGTTTAACTTATTTATTTATTTTAAATGTTTTAGAGTTGAGGATTTAAAAAAGGAAAGAATTTTTCAATACATGCCTACAACTCTGATATATATAGTAAAGAAGAAAAATGGAAACTGGTGTCAGTGTACTTACCGCTTGAAGTTTATCAACATCCTTGAAACAACAGATTTCATGAAAAGGTAGAGACTCAATGGGCGTCATGTATCTGCATGTACAATGGGCATCATCACACCAAATAGATAAACAGATAATAACAAAAAATAATAATAATAACAGAAAGTTTAGGCCAAAAGAAATTCAAGCACTAGAATTCCACCTTAGCACCCATTCGATCAATCTACAAGCTTTCTCACTCAACGCTTTGGTTTCCTTCGTCACATCAGGAGGATTTTGAAATCTGTTTCGCCTGCAAAACAGAAGGTAAAATTAACCATATCAGACATGTAAAACCCCAACCCGATCCAAAAACTTTGATACAGAATATAAATAAATGAAAAGCTTGTGAGTAGATTAGTGAAGCAGGTATTTATATCGTCCATTAAGGCCCAATGTCAAAAATGGTCATTACAAGATTATTTTACTTGATACTTAGTTGATTTATCATTAATGATTTCATAACAAAGTGTTTGTCAGTAATTGTCAGCAATTACTTGTTTTAAGGTGTAGTTTGAGTTTTTGACATATAAAAGCATGACCTTATATTTGAGGGACCTCTCATTGTGTACTTGTTTTAAGCAATTACTTGTTTTAAGGGACCTCTCATTGTGGAATCTAGACATAGCACCACCTTGTACTATAACAAGCAGACTTAAACAAATATATAACAGTAGTTTTCTCGTAATTATGCAGTGCATTTCTTCTGCCCCAATTTCCCGCCTCACAACCTCACCCCACAAAAATATTTAACCCTTAATTTAATATTAAAAAAAAAATTAAAAATATATTTAGCTTCTACATTATTATTATTATAACATATATGGAAAAAAAATCTCAAAAAATCAACTTACAAAATTATAATAATTCAATAGAGATAGACAGATTTTTAAAAGTTATAAAAAGATGATATTTTACTATATAAAATTTTAAAAAAATTATAAGTTGATTTTTTGAGAATTTTTTTTCAAATATGTTATAATAACATGTAGAAGCTAAATATATATTTTTTAATTTTTTTAATATTAGTTTAAGGGTTAAATAATTTTGTGGGGCGGGAAATTGGGGCAGAGGAAATGCGCCGGTAATTATGAGCACAAAAGCATTACATGGAGGGGTCCCTTGAATTGTATCTGAGGTTCCTGCCTTCTCCGGGCTTTAGCATGAAGCAGAGGTCCTTGACTTTCTCATGGATCTGTAGAAAAAATATATAATTATCATCTGATGTAGAAGTGGGTTTTATTTGATGGAAAAATCAGCATCATAATTGCACTTTATAAGGGCATAGCATAACAACAGCATATGCAAATCTTTCCCCGTCTGATGTTACACTGTGTACGTTGTTTGAGTCCAACACCAAAAGAACCTAATCTCTAAGTGATAGTTTAATCTCCTCATACGAAAAAATTTAAGGAATAGGAAAATACAGTATAATATTGCAAGATTAGTCCCAGTCTTTCCACTCTCTCAGATTTCCATTTGAGCAGAATAATATTGGTTTCTACACCCTACCCCTAATTACTTGAAGATGGTTTTCATAAAACTAAAGGCTTGCAATTTCAAAACTTCTTCCTTTCCTTTGTATCACCATACCTCGGGAACATCTTCAACGTACTTTTCCCAGGCCTTGAGCAATTCATGCAGCAACGCAGGCTGAAGACCCCTGATCAAAACTCAATAATATGATAAAGAGCACAAATTGAAGCAAATATATGATGCAAAAGAATGATCATATGTGATTGCATACAAACAAGCTGCTGCAGAACCAAATGGTTGTGGCTTGCCTAAGTATGTTCAGGAATTAAAAAATCGTTTTTACCCAAATAATGGCAAATCACCATAAAAATCAGTACTCGGTCACAAGCAATATATACTACTTCCTGACCCTTGAAAGAAAGCAAACAAAATGGCCCATTTGATCTAATAGACAACATTTAATCTCTGTACTTCACATCTACAAGAAATTGCAGCTTTCTCTATCCAGTCTGTCTTGTACAATTGTACTAACAAGTTTAGCCTGTCTATTGGAAATATCAATGATGCATAAGATGCATTACTAGCTGTTAAAATTTCAAAGCACCAATGCCTCCCATAAACCATCTAGCATACAAGGCTTGCCACCTACCTTATCCTGCACACAACCTTGTTGATAGAACTGTTGGAATGATTAGTATATTGCCCAACTGTATGTCTGTCACTGGAAGGAGACAAGTCAGCCTCTGTTTTGGAGTTCAAACGGTTATTCGAAGACCTTGATTTGGTGGAATCAGGATCAAGGGCCTCACAAAATAAATCTAGCAACTGGATTTTTTGAGATTTTCCAGCTTCATGCAGGCACTGCAACAATTTATTTTTTCAGTCAAATAACAAGTACTTTCTACCCAACCAACTGCATTATAAATAGATGCTCAAGCCAACTGAAAGAAGCAAGGCAATATGAAATTTATTGCTATTTGCCCAAGAATGAGGCAACTCTTGCATCCATGAAAGTATGGAAGTTTTCAAATATAATTGCAAATATAACTTCAGAGGTGCATATTAATAACTTTATTCTGAGCCGGAACTTTGCTCCCTTACCAGAAGAACAGTGCTCCAACATCTCTGTGATTTCTCTAATTCTGTTAACCCATGCACTAAACTTTCTACAGTATGATCAGCCTTTCTGTTTCTTCCAAAAAAAAGTTTGGCAATAGTCAACAAAGAATCCTCCTCATACATCAATTGAAAAGAAGAAATTGCAAACAATGTTACCTCCTGCAAGAAGGAAGCTCTAATACATTGCTTAACAAGCTCTCTTTGGCATAAACATGATTTTCAATAGAAGTCTGCAGCATTTGCAAAAAAAGTAATCAGTAGATGGAGGGACAAAAGAAGCTACTTGGTCTACCATAACTATAGAAATTTGAAAAGAATGAAAGGGCAAGGAAGTGTTACCACAACAACAACAACAAAAAGCAATAGTGTGTTAAAGGAAAAATGAAAACAAGAGCACGATGAAAAGAACTGATAAAATGAAGAAACAATGTTAAAGGCAGAACCAAAACGAGCACACTTAAAGAAGTGAGAAAAGGAAAAGAAAGAAATCAGTAATCTATCAGCATAAACATGATATTACCACATCAGCAAGTGCGAGTGAGATAGTGATGGTAAAATAGTGGCAGAAAGTTCTGTTTGAGAATTGCGAACTCCTTTAAGGAAAAGACTAGGGTGAATGGTGTTTTTTTAACCATTGTGCAAATCTATTTAAAAAAAAAAACTAGATTATCCTTTCTGCATGAAATATTGCATTTAAATTAGCTAAGATCTGTATCGATAATAAACAAATAAAGTACATTATTTATGTTTGAGATTTGATTAAAAGAACAGGAAAAGGTACAGAAAATTTCAGACCTCAGTAACACCCTCTGTTGCTAATTCTTTGAGGAGGAAGCTCAGAGGCTCTCCAGAGAAATGAAGCATACATGCAATCTGAAA
Organism: Persicaria tinctoria; assembly: GCA_037127255.1. Classification (NCBI taxonomy): domain Eukaryota; kingdom Viridiplantae; phylum Streptophyta; class Magnoliopsida; order Caryophyllales; family Polygonaceae; genus Persicaria; species Persicaria tinctoria. The sequence continues at coordinate 55,993,558 of JBANSL010000014.1, forward strand.
CACATTTGTTCAGAACACTGACATAAAGCAATATGAACAAAAGTGATGGTGCTTCAGCAAAGAAGATTTTACCTTTAAAGCTCTGATGAATGCAGTTAGGGTTCCATCCTGGTTTAGAAAATAATTCTTCAGGAAAAGAGCCACTTTGTGTCCAATAGAGAACCAAGAACATGGCCTGACAAGAATAGCTTCGACAACAGCATCCATACGTTCAGCAGGAGATCCCAACACAAACTTAAAAGGACGCAGCACCTGTACAGCATCTGAAGGAAGTATGACCCTCGCAGCATCAAGAGTTGTAGCAGAACCCATAATTAGGATTATGGGAACCTTAATAACCCACTCACTGATCATTTAGAGCAATATATAATCAGAAAGATATATTTGATACAAATAAACAGCTGTAATTGACTTCTTGAATGAAAGAAAGAAAAAAGAAAAAATCCTACTTTTTGCTATTTGAGTTGGGGGTTAGAGAGGTTTAAAATATCCAATGCTTTATAACAACTTGTAACATATTATGACATATGCCAAAATATATAAGCCTTTTTGCTCCATTATATAGCATTGAAGGAAGGTTTAACTGTATTTGATGAGTACATGAATCTCACAAAGTTGGGAGTTGAGTGTTGTTTTCTTGTAAAAGCAAGTACTGAGTAGGAATTGGATACTTCTATTTGTACGTTATTGTTATTTTTCTCTAGGGCCTGCCAAGGTTTGATTGTACTTGATATGGGCTAGTAGGACAAGATTATTATTCCTTTCTTTTGAAATAGAAATAAATGGCAATTCATTCGAGTGACAGTGAGGTCCAGTTTGATTACTTACCTTAGCATCAAAATGAAATCCGACAAGATTTTTCCAGAGCATCTCTCCATATCCTCGATGATTATGATCACTGGTTGATCATCTCCTTGCTCATTGTACCATAAAGCCAAAACGGACAAATCAGCAACCTGCTTGAAATCACAATAAGATACTGATGAACAGAAAGGTCAAATAGAAAATTACCATCGTATTGACATCAAGAACTTACATCTGGTACAACAGTAAGAAACTGCCGCAACAAGCTTCTTAAACAACCACCAATCCCGTTGTTGGCTGAGAAGTCTGATGAAGAAAGGTTGGCCACATGCGAACCATAAGACCTCAAATGGTGGCCAAGCTCCTCAAAAGTCAGGAGATCATCAACAAATTCCATGTTTTCTGCAGATTTCATCCCACAGAAACTGATTTGTAAGAGAATCTCTATGAGATACTAAAATACGCAACAATCAAAGCAGATGGCAAAAAAAAAAAAAAAAAAAAGCAGCTGGGAGCATACTAGTGAAGACAAGAGCAGTGTAAAGTTGTTTGACAGAGGCATCAGTGACAATTGGATAAGGGCGAGTTGCTTGAAAGTAGCCAGGTCGTCCACAGGACCTAATGGTTTGGAAAGATTTACAGGCCCAATTATGCAACTCATCAAACACATTTTTGTTGATCTTCCTCAGAACATCCTGCAATACTTACAATAGGCATCATTACTTTCCTGCCCGTTCTCTTTACTTGAATGTTCAAATAAATATGAAGGCAAAGTTCTATTCAAGAGAGTCTAGTTTGAAAATGCGGACATGAACGATCAATGGAGTATTTTGCTAATTTTGACTGAATCAGAGCACTATATGCATCAATTTTAGATTGAAGATCGAATTGAAAGAAAAAAGAGGGAAAAAAACCTTGATAGAAGACTCAATTTTGGACCAGACAAAATCAAAGGCTTCGGATTTTAGCCGCTTCAAGGTATCATCGTCTTCGTCCACGGAACCTCCGGCGTCATCATGGCTAAGAGAGAAACCGATTTTCCTCCTCGTTTTAGATGTGGATGGCTTCCTCTCAGATCCCTTCTTCATAACGAAAAACGGCTACAGTATGCCCCAAAATCGCAGAATCAGACATCGGAAATAAAAAAACGGCTGTCTAACAAGTTATATATTACGAGAGAGAGAGAGTAACCAGTACATTGTTCTCCGAGCATCCATTGGAGGAGGAAGGAGCTCCGGAATCGGCGGTTGCTGCTGATGGTGGTGCCATTCGCCTTTCAGTTTTCTCTGCTCCGAACTGGAGAGGAGGCGTTGCGTTAGGGTACACATTCTTACCGCTCCTTTCTTCTTTTGGCGGGAAACTACTGATTGTCTGCGTATTGACTAAGCCGCCTGGTCCGGGTTGGACCGATAAATCGGTTCAAACGTCGGTCCATGTCTGGCCAGTCCCGGTCTAATACCATCCGCAACCATGGAAAACCTCTTTTTTTCAGAACATCATTACTCATGGGGTTTGATCTCCCCCATAACACTATCTCTCTTGCTAAAAGGGATCTCCCCCTCATGGCAACAACCATGAAGCTAGTAAGCGCAGAGATGATGATGAACAAGCTGAAATTTCGTCCCCGGCCACCAAGAGGTCCAAAAAGAAGAAGAGTGGATGATCAGTAAGCCGGTGAATCATCTGATGGGTTGGGAGCTGATTACAGCAACTATCAATCTAAATAATCTCAGCCTTACTAGTGTTGTTTTGAAGTTTATTTATATTTCTACGGGTGTCTCTATGGTTAGTACTAATGTCAAGTTTATTTTCAACTTTGTTAAGATGATGTACTGCAGGAACCCCCAAGTTTTCTCTCCTTATGATAGGGCTTTCTGGCTGAATGTTTCCTAGGTCGGTTATAATATTAGAACTAAATTTAAATATTACCCCTTGTGTTCTTTCAAAACTCTAATGCTCAGGTTAGCCTCTCTCAGTCTTGAAGATGTGGTCTTGAGTATTATGCTTTCTATGCTTGGTTTGAAATGGATGAACTGGCTATGGTTTTTAGTAGAGAGAATCCGAGCCATTGTGACTACGGTTAAGGTAATTGTTTCTGTTTTTTATTGCTTGGAAAACATCAAGCGGATTCCCACCATAGCTCCCTTGCTTTGTGTGGTGATGAGCTTCATCAAAACTTCTATCAAACCTTTGTTACACAAATACAAATACAAATCCAAAGATCAAAGCAAAAGTAAACACAGTGTTGTGAAATTGAAATACAGTAAGGAAAGTAAACCCAAGAGTGAGTCTGGGAAAGCAAGCTCTATTGGTGGACTGTATGAGATTCACTCTTGTTGTCTGTTGTGTTTTGCTTGCTACAGATTCAAGATCATACAGATGAACCATCTTTTGCATCAAATAACATACCATTGTCTTACATACAAGTTACAAGTTACGTATCAAAATATAGATGTGACCAGTAACTGCTCTTTGAGCAAAAATGAAAGGATTACATGAATAAGATCGGTTATTGGAATATTAGGGGTTCGAAAAGACCCTTGTTATGGCTAGAAATCAAACACAATCGGAAAAAAAAACAAATTGGACATTCTAGCTCTGACTGAAACTAAATTTGTGACTCCTCCTCTGGACTCCGATCTGAAGGAAGCTGAGTTCCAGAAATGCATCACAATTCCGTCCGTAGGACACAAAGGCGGAATTTGGATCCTTATTCGTAGTGCTAAAACTATTGAGCATAAAGCCATTTTGGAACTAAATGAAAGATTTTTCATGATAGAGTTTATTATTAACCACCTTAAGCTTGCAATCCTCTTTGTTTATGCCCCTAGTTATGAAAATGAAAAACATCAATTTTGGCAGGAAGTATATTCCAAACTTTTTAAGCACAATATCCCAATTATAATTATAGGGGATCTAAATGATATTGAAAACGATAATGAAAAAGTTGGAGGTTGCACCCCAAGTCTAAGTAGATTTAGACGTATTAGAGAGGCTAAAGATACTCTTAATCTTCAAACTATTCCCTTCATTGGATCCCAGTTCACTTGGAGGAAGAATCGCAATAGCCAATTGAATACTTATGAAAGACTAGATAGAGGTCTAATTCACCAAGACATTATAACTAAATTCAAAGACATAAAGATGCGTCATCACCCATTTTCATTCTCTGACCACTGCCTAATTACAACCGAAATAGGTATCCCTCTGAATGATAAAGGTTCTCCATCCAGATTTGAGATGGCATGGACTACTTTTCCTAGTTACGAGAATATGGTTAGAAAAGTTTGGCAAAACAGCATGGCTGGTTCCTTTGGCTTCAAACTTACTCAAAAACAGAAACTCCTAAAGACAAATACCAAAGTTTGGTGCAAAACACACACAAATAATATTCAGAAACAACTCATTACTGTAGAAGAACAAATAGCACATTTCCAAAATTCCCTCCCTTGGGGGACTTTATCCATTTCAGATACTAATAAACTAAAAAGATTGGAGAACAAACGAGTTCAGTTACTATCATTTGATCAAAGATTCTGGAAACAAAGAGCGAGAGTGAAGCACCTCCAACAAACAGATAAAAATACCAAATACTACCAAACATCGGTTAAAATAAAAAATTATAGATCAGCCATTTCCAATTTTACAGCTAGGGATGGAACTTCTACAACGGACAAAAATCTTATTAGGAATCAAATTACAACTGAAATGGCTGACATATTCATAGAAAGAAAGAGGGGTTCGGTCAACCCTAATGACCTTGTATATATAAAATCAGAAGTTGCCGAGGAGCAAAACTCACAGTTAATTATTCCTCCAACTGATCGAGAAATCAAAGACACGATAACAACTATGGCAGAAGGAAAATCTCCTGGACCGGATGGCTTCCCTCTAGAATTTTATACCAAATATTGGCACATTGTGGGTAATTCAGTTTGTAAAGCTGTTAAAGCATTTTTTCCATTCTGGATCTCTACTGACAGACATCAATCAAACCTTCCTAGCTCTTATACCAAAAGTGGATAACCCAACTACTATCCACCATTTTAGACCTATAAGCCTCTGTAATACAATTTACAAAATAATTGCAAAGATCCTTGCCAATAGACTTAAACCGATACTCCCCAACATCATAAACCCTTTTCAAGGAGCCTTTGTTGAAGGTAGATCCATTCAAGATAACACGCTAATAGCTCGCGAAATATTCCACTCTTTTCATAAGCAAAAAGGAAAAAAGGGTTGGATGGCCTTAAAATTATGTATGGAGAAAGCCTATGAAAAAATTAATTGGAGCTTCATTAAAGCAACTCTCACAAAATTTGGCTTTCATTCTCAATGGATTCACTGGGTTATGAAATGCCTAACTACAACCACCTTCTCTGTTTTGGTCAATAATAGCCCTGGGAAAATCTTCAAACCAGAAAGAGGTATAAGACAAGGAGACCCACTAGCCCCATATATCTTTGTTATAATTATGGAAAGTCTAGCCAGAGAACTCATAGCTGAAGCAAGCCTAGAGGATGCACTAGTGGGAATAAAACTAACTCCTAATGGAACTCCCATCCCGCTCTTAACATTTGCAGATGATACATTGATTTTTGCTAAAGCTTCTCACACTAGTCTGGATACTATCAAAAATATGATTAACAACTTCTCAAATCTATCAGGTCTAACTATTAATTACCAGAAAAGCTCAATCCAACTGTCAAAGAATGTCAATCAAAACTTGGCGCGATCACTAGCACAACAAATGAACATTCCAATAGCGCATGGGTTAGAAAAGTATCTAGGTATCCCTATCATCAGCGGTAGAATAAAGAACAGTGTATTTGAGGAAGCGTTACAAAGCCTAAACAAACAATTGTCCAAATGGAAAGCATCCTCTCTCTCACAAGCCGGAAGAGCCACACTAATTAGAGCAAACCTTGGCTCAAAAACAAACTACCTAATGCAAAGTTTCCTATTACCCAAAGGAATACTCAACCAAATCGACCAAATCAATAAAAATTTCTTCTGGAATAAATTAAGGACAGAAAGATATAGCCCTCTCATTAGTTGGGATAAAATATGCTCCCCAAAAGAGGTGGGTGGCCTTGGTTTTAGAACTACTGAAGAAAGAAACATTACCCTCCAAATGAAACTACTTTGGAAATTGAACACCCAACCAGACAACATATGGGTTAAAGTAATACAGGAAAAATAATTACACCATAATGACATTATGGATCTACATATCCACAATACCTCTTGGCAGTTTGGCCGACTCCTTCAGCTTAGAAATACTTTTCAGAATGGCCTTCTCTGGATAGTTGGCAATGGAGACAATATAAATGTTTGGAAGGATCCATGGGTAAACAATACCCCTCTCCAATCTTATCAGCAAAATCTTGATCCTAACATGAGGGTTTCGGAATTAATAAATATTAATAAAAACTGGAATGTAACTTACTCAAATTTTTCCTCTGTCAATAGTCAAACAAATATTAGAAATTCCCATCCCTAATTTTAATACACTTGATAAGCTCATCTGGAAAATCAATAAAGATGGTGAATTCACTACTAAATCAGCCTATGACCTTTTAAGGAACAATAACCTCTCGAATACCAATCATGATTGGATATGGAATATTCGACTTCCCCCTAGAACCCAGAATCTTATTTGGAAAATCAACATGGATGCTTTAGCAACTAAGACGAGACTTAACAGATTTTACAATAGGGTGCCCTCCCAATGTTGTCCATGCGAAATGGAAGACGAGGATAACACACATCTATTTCTTAATTGTCGAGTGTCTAAAAGTATAATCAGAAAATATGAATTAACCACCGGCAAGTGTTTCCTAGGTTTGGGAAACTCAAACTCATTACAGGATGACCTGTGCCAGATTAGAAAAAATAATATCTACTTTGAAGATCTATGTATAATCTGGCAGAACATTTGGGAAATTAGAAATTCTATCATTTTTAAGAATGGTAGAATGGAGGGCATGGTAAGAATTATACAAAAAATTCTAAAATCCAAGGCTGATTGGAATGAAGCAAGCCATATAACAAAGACGGAAGGTAAGAAACGAAGAGGAAAGCATATAAAATGGACGAGACCGGCTCATGGAGTTTACAAAATCAATGTAGATGGAGCAGTAAACAAAGATGGAATGTGCAAAATAGGGGGTATTGCCAGAAATTGGAATGGAGAAGTAGTCGAAGTCTTCCAAGAAAAGACTACTAAGGGATCAGTAATTTTCACCGAAGCCTTGGTTGTGTCCAAGGGGTTCGAGCTAGCTTGTAGTAGAGGCTGGCAGAATGTTATCATTGAAGGAGACAGTTTATCAGTGATCAAAGCTATCACAGGAGATGCAAACATACCATGGGAAATTCTGAGAATCATTGAGAGCATTAGAAGAATGAAGACTCAAATTAACACCGTCAGTTTCAGACATATCTTCAGGGAAGCAAATGCAGCAGCAAATTTTATTGCTAGATTTGAATCTGATTGTAATCTTAATTCCCTCCCTTTGAATAGGGTTTTTTGTAACATCATCTGCAAGGATGATCAAGATCGTTCTTCTCTTTAGAAGACGTTCTAATTTTTGCCCACTGTAAAAAAAAAAAAGGGAGCCCCATGAGCATGGGATGAATCCCATCCCATCAAGGGGAAGAGACAACCCTAGTGGAATGGGTTAAACCCAATGTTCTAAAAGGCGCTAGGCGGGTGCCCAGGCGGCGCCTAGGCGGACTTAGAACAAACTTGATTATTACCTTATATTTTGATGAATAACACTTGTCAATAATTCATATAATGTAATAATAATCCATAATATCACTCATAAACCCAAATTTGTAGTAGTTAACTAACACTAAATTAAATAAACGCAAAAGTACAAGTCTGATGACTAACAACTCTAAACCTCCTAAAATCCAAAACTATAAGTTCGACTGAAAAGCAAATGCATCCCGACATGGGGGATAAAAAAACCCTAAGTCAACTAATCATATGCTTAGAAGCTCAAATTGAATAATCGTTGGACTAGGCGGTGCCAAGGTGGCGCCTAGGCGGGACCAGGCGGTATCTAGGCGGCGCCTAGGCGGTTCTTGGACGAATTTCCGCCTAGAGGTCCACCTAGGCTTAAAAATTCCTAGGTCTCGTACCGCCTAGCGCCTAGGCGGCGCCCAGGCGCGATTTTTAGAACACTGGTTAAACCCCTCCCCTCCCCCATCCCATTATGTTTAATAAATTTAATAAAAATGAGGGTTTTTATATTTTTTTATTAAGTGGGTTAAGTTTTGATTGGTTAAAATATGTGGTGTGGTATAATTAAAGTTAAAAAATAGTAATGGGGTAAACTTATGGATGTGAGATAAAAATTAAAATTCTTAAATCAGACCAAAAAAAAAATTAAAATTCTTAAAGGATGGGATAGAGTTAGTAGAAAATGAGGTGTCAAAATATTACGAAGAGAGAGGGATGGGGTTACCCCATGAGTGCGGATGCTCTCAGTTCGCTCTTCCTCTCCTAACTTTATCCTTCATTTATTTTTTTATTTAAAATTATTTTCACTTTTTCCGTCTCTTCCTAAAAGGTTCTCTAACTCTAGAAAAACCCTTTTTGCCTAGGGGTGGAATTGGTAAATTACCAATTCATTTTTTCATTTATAATGTATCAACCCATTTGAATTGGTAATCGTAAAACTCCTACTATTACCAATCACCGAATGGGTTGTTCCAACTTAATTTGGTAAATGTTGATAATGGTAATTTAATTACCAACTTTCGGGTGTTGAGAAAAAAAAAACATACAAATGCAGTACAACCTAATTGAAATATACTCCCTCTGTTAATTAAAACTTATCGTTTACTATTAATGCACGCTTTTTTAAAATGATAAAAACTATACTATAAAATATTAACTTTTTTAACATTTGTTTTTATAAATTCATTCTTCATAGTTACAAGTATGAAATTATTTTAAAAAAATATTTAAAAAGTTAATATTTTATATAGTTTTTAACACCTTAAAAAGCGCGCGTGAATAGTAAAACATCAAGTTTTAATTAACGGATGGAGTATAATTTATTCCAACCGTTGGATTTTTGTCTAAACCGATAGTATTTAAGCAAGACAACAACATAAAACTTATAAGTTATTACAGTGTGTTTAAACACTAAAGCAAAAGCAACATAATATTCCAAAGGTCCTAGTCCTACTAATGCTTAAGTTTTCATCTGAATCGAAGCCGAGCTAGTATTCATCCCTTGATTAAAAAGCATTTTCTGCAAAGGGGTTGTTGTCTCCTCATTTTCACTAGAACACATTGATGGGGTTGAATTGTAGACACTAGATTGACTCTACGAGGATTGCATATCCATATTCTAACCTATATACTACCTCCGTTTGAGAAATGGATGTCATTTGACTTTTTGACACGTTTTTTAATGAGCTAAAAACTATATAAAATATCAATTTTTTAGTAATTTTTTAATATAGTATAAATACTTATTAATCATAAGTGTCGTATTATTTAAAAAAATTGTTTAAAAAGCTAATATCTTATATAGTTTGTAGCTCATTAAAAAAACGTACCAAAAAGTCAAACGCCATCTATCTCTGAACGGAGGTAGTAGTATTCAACAGCTAGTAAAAAACGCTTTCTCTTCTCTCTAGTTCTCTCTAGTTTTATAGAGAGAGAGAGAAAGGTAATCTAAATCCCTTCGGGGCGTGTACTCTCCGGTCGACCAAACTTGTCCAGTGGTGGGGCTCCGCCTCCTCCTAGTGCTCGATTGTAGTGCTTTGAGTTGGGGTTGCGCCACTTGGTGTTTGGTCGCTGGCGTTTAGTTCTCCAAAAGGAGCTTGAAACCCACCTTTTTTGACATCCCACTTAATCTACTCAATTAGCTCCATTCTCTTGGGCTTTTTGTATATATATAGTCGTAGATCTCGGTTTTGTTCTTGCCTCCAACAAATTTGTACAACAAGCCTTCGATTTTCGGATCTAGGGCTCGCTCATCCTTTGGAACACAAACCCGGCTCTCTGGTTCGAGCAACCTGGTGGCCTGCTTTTGCGTTTCAAGGCCAGCAAACCGATCCCATCTGTTGGTGCGAAAAATCCTCTCGAATCCTTGGTTTCAGTCCAAATCTCTTCCGTTATCTCCTCCTTCCGGCGATTTTGGCATCTCTCTTAGGGATTTTGAGTAACTACTATCTAGATTCCCCTGTATTGGTTAATTTCAATTTGGTAAGTTAGTGTTGTTCTGGCCTACCTTTGGTTTGGTGCCGATTTTCATCATGTTTGGTGCGGAATCGTGTTTAGAATGACTGCTTGTTGGGCATCGGTTCATCCTTCCCCTCGAATCGATCTCCTTCTCGCTGGCGGTGATCTTTGTTGTGGTCCTAGCGGTCCTCCTGGCTCCGTCCGGCTGCGCCTCTGAACCTCGCCATCCCTGTCTACCCTTTTGGCCTCCTCAGTTTCTCCTTTGAGTTCGGTTGTCTTTGTGGTACGACGGTTCCGTTTGCTCACTGCTTGCCGTGCACGGCTAAAGTTGCAGTGTTATCCTTGCAAGGCAAGGCTGCAAACCTAATTTGAAAAAAAAAATAAACAAAAAAAAAATTAAAAATAAGAAGATTGTTGAAGGGTAAAATTTCACGAATTTAATTATTCATAACTTTATGTTCAAATTGCCACGTTTAATTATTTACTTAATAATTAAATTTTGTGACAAACAATTTGGTGGAAATTGTGTTAATGGGCACAAGAAAGTAAAGGAGGCCCAAGTCAATTAGATGGGTCTAAAAATGATGCATCTGATCAAAATAAAAAACAACCCAGTCCGAGTATGAGCAGCAGTTGTGACAAATATGTAACTAACGTACAGGGAGACATGTTGTAAGCCTAATTTGCCATGTTTTATACTTATTTTTATATCGATTTTTGCATGCATTTCATACATTTGGGGTTAGAATAATACAGAATCTGTGTAGTACATGTTTATTTGCAATATATGGAGGTCCACACAAGTTTTGGTTATATTTCGCAGAAATCGGACGCACTTTGGAGCTTAAAGGAAACTCATGGAGAAGCTAAGAATGGTGCAGCGGGAGAAAAGGCCATTTTTCACCATTCTTCGTTCTGAATCAAGCTTTGATGTCTTCATGAGAGTCGTAGCCCTCGGAAAGAGCTTTCCAACGCATGGTCATATGCGTCAATCCGACGAACGAGGACTCGGGAAACTGCGTTTCAAGAACAGAGCAGAAAGCTTAGAGAACTTTACTCGATCTCGAGTACACTTACTCGATCTCGAAAAAGGCTGTCCGAGCACACCTGGTCGAGCAGAGCTGATCAAAGACACTGAGTCAGAGACAACCCGATCCCGGAACCCAACTCGATCTCGAGTAACTCTTGTCGAGATCGACCACACTTCGACGCCATGTTAGGAGTCGACAAGTTGTGCCAAGTCGAGAAGCCGAAGACGGAGAAGCCGAGCACCACCTCTACTCGATCTCGAGGAGGCTTGGTCGAGATTGAGGACTCAGCACCGCACCTATCCGAGCCATGTCGAGCAGAGCCACCCGACCAAGCTAGCCAGCCCAAGTCGATGACCACCCTAGTCGATCTCGAGGAGCCCTAGTCGAGATCGACGAGACGCGTCCTGAAACCGCGGTACGCGCTTTGGCTGTCCGTGTCAAGCTGGCTTTCCTTGGGGCCGAAGGAGTCCGAGATATCCGAGATCTATCAACATCTATCCACACCTATCAACACATGGAAGATTTTGCTCTTTAGATAGAATTTCCCTTTTTTGATTTAATTCTTTAATTTCTTTTATTTATCTTTTAAGCCTTTAGATATAGATTTAGATAAAGATAGATATTTCTATCTTTGATTAGCAAGGAATAGAAGGCTATAAATAAAGCCTTAGGGGCTAGTTTTTCATTCGTTCAAAATCAGACATAATTCCATTCAAGTAAGTAGGAGTAGAGAGAGAGTTTGTGGCAAGCAAGGTGGAAAGGCGAAAGCGGATTTGTCTTGTTGGTTGTAAGCTTTCTTTATTTAATTCAATGCAAGTTAGTTTCTTTTGTTATTTAATATCTTTTTTGATGATGAAGAGCGAGTAGTCCACCCACTTCTGGGGCTGGGGTGAGCCCGACGGTGGCCATGTGAAGTGATGCGGTAAAGGTTAGAACTTGTTATGCAAGTCGTCTTCTATCCCTATGAGCATGATTCTTTTGCGAGAGTTGAAGGTGATCCTTGTTTGTGTTATTGAAGCGAAAGTGATCTTAATACAACTTGGGTTAATTATGTGAAAAGGGTTAGTAACAATTAGGGTTTATGCGAAAGCCTCTATATGCCTATTTGTTAGTAACGAAAGTTATTTTGATGGAAATCATGATCTTTTAGGCCTTTATGTGTTACTTTGCATGGTTATCGTTGTGGCATTGATACCATGGCTTTGGAAGTTCTTTATATACTGAGTTTATTTCTGTCAAAAATCTGAATTCTGTGTTCGAAATTGCAAGTTTACAGTTTTTGAGTTTTAGTCGAGATAGAGGAGAGGCTTGTCGAGATCGAGTAGACCTTAGTCGATCTCGAGTTGGCTTTTGTCTACGTCGAGTTGAGTTTCTGTTTCTATTTTCAATTCTGTAATTTCTGTTTTTACTATTTCTAGTCGATCTCGAGTCGCATCTTGTCGAGATCGAGTACTGTGTTGTCTGAGTCGAGTTTTTGTCGTCGATTCTCAGTTTCTATCTTTTGCTACTGGTAGTCGATCTCGAGTTGCATCTAGTCGAGATCGAGTTAGCTTTTGTCTTTACTTTATTTCTTGCTTTCGTTTGCTATTTCTGTTTTTCCTTCTTTGTTTCTGTGTTTCTGTCTTCTGTTTGCTTTTTCTGTGAGACTTACAGCTACCTAGGATCCGCTGACACGCTTCCTCGTGGATTCGATCCTGACTTGCTCTTACTGCATTGGAGGGAGTCTTGTAATTATTTGCGTGGGCACAAATCTGGTTTGATCTATTTTGTTATATTTCATACTCGATTTCCTCCTCACAACAAATTGAGTATTTCTAGTGCCCCTAGGAACCCTAACAAAATCGAGTATTTCATACTCGATTTTGTTATATTTCATACTCGTGCCCCTAGGAACCCCCCACCCTACAGAGCTCCAGGACATCCGGAAAGAGAGCAGAAAAGAGATGATATACAGACATTCTTGGAGGAAATACGGAGGAATCACTCAGAAACTAAGCAGTCCTTCAACTCCGTCTATACTCAGATGTAAGGTGTAAACTCTAGGCTTGGGGAAATTGATATATGGCGAAAATCAGTTGATACACAGATTGGTCAGCTAGCAGCAGGAATCCCCAAACAGCCAGGTGCGCTCCCTGGATCTTCAGAACCAAATCCTAAGGGAAAGACTGGACACATCGCTGCTGTAAAACTCAGAAGCGGCCATCAACTGCAAGAGCCAGAAGTTGGAAAGAAGCAGAATGAAGGAGACCAGCAAGTCGACCAGAGCTTGGTCGATCTCGAGGAGGGCCTGCTCGATTTCGAGGAGAAAATACAGAAACCATCGTCTGCACTGCACAGCAACTCGACATCACCCAATCTAGTCGAGATCGACAAAGGTGTACTCGACATCGAGGATGGTCAGCCCGAGATCGAGAAAATTCCAGCACCTCCGACGTCTGTTCTGGCTCCAAATCAGAAAAAGAAGCTGCCTTTTCCCACAAAATCTCCAAAGGACCCGGCAGAAAAGAAATTTCATTGCTTCATCAAGATGCTTCAGAAACTCAATGTCACCTTCTCCTTCACAGAAGCTCTCAATGAAATGCCATCCTATGTCAAGTTCCTGAAGGAGATTCTGAGCAAAAAGCGATCAATGGCTGAGATTACAGAGGAATGCAGCCATTTGGACATACTGGAGAAGAGGCCAGATCCAGGTAAGTTTGCTATAACCATTGGATTTGGGCCATATAAAATTAATGCTTTATGTGATCTTGGAGCTAGTGTGAGTATAATGCCTTTAACAATTTGGTCCAAGATTAAGATAGGTGCCCTAGAGCCTGTGGATCCTAGACTTTACATGGCCAACAACACGGTGGTCATTCCAACAGGCATGGTGGACAATGTGCCAGTACAAGTAGGTAAATTCTTTGTCCCTGCTGATTTCTTAGTTGTTGATATGCAAGAAGATCCTGCTTGTCCAATTATTCTAGGAAGACCCTTCTTGGCGACGGTAGATGCCAACATAAGCGTAAGGAAAGGAGTGCTCACCTTCAACATCAACGATGAGGTAATTGAGTATTCCTTTAATAAAACTGAAAGGCATACAGGTCCAATGGAAGAGGTAAAATCTATCTCAGCTGGCTACATCACCTGCGGGGAACCCAAGGTAAAAAATATGACCCATGAGGAGCTGGAAAAGAGGGATATGGAGGCCCAGGTGGAGGAGATCATGACAATCCTAAAGGAGGACACAGAGAATCCAATCGACACAAACCAAGGCACGTCGTTATGGACTAATTATTTTTTGGATGCCTTGACAGGAACCAAGTATGGGGTCAAGGTCGACCAAGACTCCTCGACATCGAGGACCCTAGTCGATCTCGACCAAAAATAGAAACCTCCACCAGCACCATGGTCGTCGAGCAGCCAGACAGAAGCCGAGCCTTCCTCGAGATCGAGTACAAATGTACAATACTCGAGATCGACCACCACTGTGCTGCATCGACTTCACCGTCCTCGACGCTGGTTCCACCAGACAGGCCAGGCTAGTCGAGATCGACTACGCTAGTCGAGATCGACCAAGCTTCTCCGGCACCTGCTTCCTCGACGCTGAAGCCACCAGAAGGAGAATCCTACTCGAGATCGAGTAGCCCACTCGAGATCGACCAGCCCTCACCTCCACCAGCTCTTGCATCTTCGAGTAGTTCACCACCAAAATATGAAAACTCGTCGAGATTGAGTACCCCTACTCGAGATCGACCAAACACTGTGGTCCCCGATTCCGTTTCTGCGAAGGTAAGCCAAGGTATGGATCTTTCTTCTCCTATTTCCATTAAAGATCTATCTATACATGGGAGAGGTTTGTCTTGGTATGTGCGCTTATGTAGGATATCCAATGATGAGCCCAAAGAGTATGAAATTGGAGACAAGCTATATGTCTCTAAATCAAAGGATCATTGGTTCCTTAACAAATTCAACAAGAAGAGGATGGGACCTTTCGTGGTGAACAAGATCCATTATGGAGGATTGCAGCTGATGAACAAGAATGGAGTCCTATTTGAAGCCCAAGCTACATGGGCCCTGTAGATGCCACCTTGAGCATAAACGGAGAAGTCGGCCTAGCGACTATAAAATCTAGAGCTTGTACATAGACATTTATTTTTGGGACTTTTTGAACATTGTTTTTGTTTGTTTTTGGTTTTGAACACTTTTAGTTTTTCTATTATGGGTATATGTCTTCTGCACTTTTCAGGTCCATGGATAGAAGCAAGCTATATTCAGACTCGGCCCAGGCATTTTCATTCGATATTAAGAAGATCTGCACACCTGTCTAGTGAGTTTCTTTCTTTACCCTTATTTTTTATACAATGAGGACACTGTAATGTTTAAGTATGAGGTGGGGGAAGGGCTTACTTTGTGCATATTTGACATTATTTATGCATATTTAGAGTTTATTTCTTTGAATTGCTACATGGCTGTTTTGGAATACATTATTGATTTATGTGCTTATATGCATGTTTTCCAAAAAGTTTGAGAAAAATAACCCCCATTGAATTTTTTTTATTAATGTCATGGAAGCTTTATTTTGAACTCGACGATGCAAAATTGGATTCATTAGAGATATAGTATGAAATTACCTAGTAAAGGGAAGTCACAATGAAGTGCATTATTTATTGAAAACCATGAAAGGAGGTAAAATTTAAAGTTGTTTTTGACATGTTGCATGATAAGAAGATGGAGGACTTTATATTTCCATATAATGCTCATATTGTTATATTCCTAGCCTTACCTATGCTTATGCATCACAAAAGCCATAATATGCCTTATTTCATATATTGCTCTACATGATCTAAATATTGCCCATTCTTTACCTAATTTTCTATCCGGGGATTATGTTGAGAATAATGTTACATTATGGAGATTGTTATATGGTTGTTGTGTTGTTTTTATCATTATCGGAGTTTGGTAGGAAAATATTTGGAAATATGGAAAATTTAATGAGTGAAAGAAAATACAATCACCTCAGGAGATAAAGGTAGATTGACCCTGCTCGTTGAGATAATAGTTTTGTGAGATGGGACACACAGGTGAGGAGTCCAAAGCACTAAGTATCCGGGGCCATTCATGACACCCATGTTTGCGACTCACGAGAAGGCAGTGCTGAGGTCAGAGAGGTAAAAGCATTATTATTGAGAAAAAGCAATATGAAAGGTGATGAATCTTATGGAGAATGAATGTGGAAACTCAAGTTTGGAAATACTCCATTTCCCCGGATCATTAGCACCACATTGCCAAAAATTGCCCACCTTTTAGCCTTTTACCAATCTACTCCTTATTTGAGCATAAATTAAAGTCATCTTGATTATTAATGCTTTGTCACTTATGAATGTTTTTTGCATAACCCTCCTTTTGTGAGTAGATGTTGCTTTTGTATATTTGCACATGCATGAATCTGTGACACTAGTACCTTTTCGAGGATGATAATTGATTGCAGGGTTATATAAGAATGAATCTAATATGTTGAGAGTTTTGATTTCTTCCCCTGAATGACAATTAAAAGTATTGCTTGAGGACAAGCAAGCTTAAGTATGGGGTGTTTGTTGTAAGCCTAATTTGCCATGTTTTATAGTTACTTTTATATCATTTTCTGCATGCATTTCATGCATTTGGGTTAGAATAATACAGAATCTGTGTAGTATATGTTTATTTGCAATATATGGAGGTCTACACAAGTTTTTGTTATATTTCGCAGAAATCGGACGCACTTTGGAGCTTAAAGGAAACTCATGGAGAGGCTAAAAATGGTGTAGCTGGAGAAAACGCCATTTTTCACCATTCTTCGTTCTGAATCAAGCTTTGATGTCTTCATGAGAGTTGTAGCCCTCGGAAAGAGCTTTCCAACGCATGGTCATATGCGTCAATCCGACGAACGAGGACTTGGGAAAGTGCGTTTTAAGAACAGAGCAGAAAGCTGAGAGAACTTTACTCGATCTCGAGTACACTTACTCGATATCGACAAAGGCTATCCGAGCACACCTGGTCGAGCAGAGCTGATCGAGGACACTGAGTAAGAGACAACCCGATCCCGGAACCCTACTCGATCTCGAGGAGGCTTTGTCGAGATTGACTACACCTCAGTGCCATGTCTGGAGTCGACGAGCTGTGCCAAGTCGAGAAGCCGAAGACGGAGAAGCCGAGCACCACCTCTACTCGATCTCGAGGAGGCTTGGTCGCGATCGAGGACTCAGCACCGCACCTATCCGAGCCATGTCGAGCAGAGCTACCCGACCAAGCCAGCCAGCCCAAGTCGACGCCAGTCCTACTCGAGATCGACTAGCCCTAGTCGAGATCGACGAGCGCCGTGTCCGAAGCCGCGTTACGCGGTTTGCTGTCCGACGCAGTTTGGCTTTCCTTGGGGCCGAAGGAGTCCGAGATATCCGAGATCTATCAACATCTATCCACACCTATCAACACATGGAAGGTTTTGCTCTTTAGATAGAATTTCCCTTTTTTGATTTAATTCCTAAATTTCTTTTATTTATCTTTTAAGCCTTTAGATATAGATTTAGATAAAGATAGATATTTCTATCCTTGATTAGCAAGGAATAGAAGGCTATAAATAAAGCCTTAGGGGCTAGTTTTTCATTCATTCAAAATCAGACATAATTCCATTCAAGTAAGTAGGAGTAGAGAGAGAGAGAGAGTTTGTGGCAAGCAAAGTGGAAAGGCGAAAGCGGATTTGTCTTGTTGGTTGTAAGCTTTCTTTATTTAATTCAATGCAAGTTAGTTTCTTTTGTTATTTAATGCCTTTCTTGATGATGAAGAGCGAGTAGTCCACCCACTTCTGGGGCTGGGGTGAGCCCGACGGTGGCCATGTGAGGTGATGCGGTAAAGGTCAGATCTTTTGATGCAATTCGTCTTCTATCCCTATGAGCATGATTCTTTTGCGAGAATTTAAGGTGATCCTTGTTTGTATTATTGAAGCGAAAGTGATCTTAATGCAACTTGGGTTAATTATGTGAAAAGGGTTAGTAACAATTAGGGTTTATGCGAAAGCCTCTATATGTCTATTTGTTAGTAACGAAAGTTATTTTGATGGAAAGTATGATCTTTTATACCTTTATATGTATTACTTTGCATGGTTATCGTTGTGGCGTTGATACCCTGGCTTTGGAAGTTCTTTCATAAATTGAGTTTATTTCTGTCGAAATTCTGAAATCTGTGTTCGAATCTGCAATTTGAGGTTTTCTGTGTTTTAGTCGAGACAGAGGAGAGGCTTGTCGAGATCGAGTAGACCTTAGTCGATCTCGAGTTGGCTTTTTTCTACGTCGAGTTGAGTTTTTGTTTCTGTTTTCGATTCTGCAATTTATGTTTCTGCTACTTCTTGTTGATCTCGAGTTAGGTGTTGTCGAGATCGAGTTGCCCTTGCTGGGTTTGCTGTCTGCTGTGATTTCTTAGTTTCTGTTGTCCAGTTCTGTTGTCGATATCGAGTTACTACTGGTCGAGATCGAGTTAGCTTCTGTCTTTGCTTTGTTCTTTGCTTTCGTTTGTTATTTCTGTCTTTCTTTCTTTGTTCCTTTGTTTCTGTCTTCTGTTTGCTTTTCTGTGAGATTTACAGCTGCCTAGGATCCGCTGACACGCTTCCTCGTGGATTCGATCCTGACTTTCTCTTACTGCATTGGAGGAGTCTTGTAATTATTTGCTGGGGCACAAATCTCGTTGGAGTTTTTTAATTATATTTCGTACTTGATTTCCTCCTCACAACGTTGTGAGACAGAGGTTTCATAGGAAAATAACTGTACATGGAAAGTGGGAAAGTGGGTGGTTATCAAATAACTTCTCTCAAGTCACCCTATAAAACAAAGTTACTGCTGCTTCTGTTGGGCTGGCTTTTCTTCCTTCCGGAGGGGCTATTCAACTGCAAAATAAGAGTAGTTGTCCTCTTTCTCCCGCCTTTACTTTTGCACATTCACCTGCACCACAACAGCAAGGAAAAGGGGGCTGGCTGAGAATATAGCAAAGCACCACTTTTCACTTCCTTTCTCCTTTCTAGGCTGGTTTGCTTCTGCTTCCTGAAAGTGTACCTGCAATCAGCATACACAAACAACAAAAACAAACATTAGAAAACAAAGGAATATACAAGCCCAGAAGCAAAGTTCAGCAGCAAGCAAGAAGAATAGGCGGCAGAACAAAATAACAACTTGTTTTCTTTGTTTGCAGGTATAAAAAATGGAGAAATGGAGGAGGCCAACCCAAACACACCCTCTCACATAGGGGATGACCTCATAGTAGGCAGAAAGTTTTCACCTTCGCCTAGGGGTCGCCTCATAGTAGGTCGAGAGTCACTCGTAGTCGGCTTGAGAGTTTGTACTCTCGCCACTACACCCCGATCCCTGCGTGGATCGACTTATCGGGTCGAAGTGCTGCCGAAATTTTGAGAGATTCAATCAGCAAGTTCATCAGTTTTCTAGGGTGGTTCTCAAATCCATGCGGCCAAAATTCAAATTACAAAAGACCCAAAAACATGAAACTAACTTGAGGCACAAACCTTCCCCCATTGCTACCAAATTGCAACTAAATGGAACCCTAAATGCTACAAATTCATCCCTTTAACAAAATTGAGGTTGAAAACTGAAATATGACAAGGGAGCCTTGGTATCAGCTACTCCTAAAACAAATTCGGAGGGCTAGAATTCATGTTAGTTAATTGACATGTTCGAACTAGATCAATTTGAGTCGAACACAAATCAAAACCTAAATCGAACCAACCGAAAAACACAAATCAAGACCTGAGATCAGTAGATTCAACCAATCAATACTACTGAGAAATCAAGGGTATCAAATTTGGAAGGAGAAAAGAGGGGAAGCAACCATACCTAATTCGAGAGGCTGAAGTTGTCACCCTTCCCGAGGTTACCGCGACATTCTTCGATCCGGAGCCGGGTTGAATAAGAATGCCTCTTTTTAACAGCCTTGGCTAGCGACAAGCGAAGATCTCCGCCTCCCTCTCGGTCGATTTCTCAGAACAAAAAAAAAGTCCACATTAGAAATTCCCAAACACAAACCCTAGATTATTTCTCAAAACCCAAATCCTCCAAATTGGATCAAATTGAGGAAGAGGAAGGGAGGAAAACAAACCTGTTGCCGGGTTCAACGACCTGTCGATTTTTTATCTCAACAGATCCGCTTCTTGCTCCGAGCGATGCTCGATCTCTCGCTCCCGGAGTCACAGCGGCTCCGATTCCTCCACCGCCTTAAGAGATTTCTGCTCTACGATTTTCTGAGCTTTGTCTTTGGCTGGAGGGTTGCCGTTTTCCATGTCTCAGACGCATCTACTGGCAATGTGGAATTTGGGGCTGGAGTTAGGAATTAAAGTGGGCTCACTTGGAAAAAAATAAAATGGGCTTACATTCCTTGAAAGAAAAAAATGGGTTATATCTCTTTCTTTCTTTAAGTTTAAAAAAAAAGAATGAAAGAATGATATACCCGCTTTCTGGATTCGAGCATGTATGCTTTTGCATGTTTGAGAATTTTTATTTAATTACGAAATTAACCCATAAAAATATAAGAATTATAATTGGCATAAATTAAGAATTCGAGTTTGATCAAAATATAAAATTAAGCTCGTCAAATATTCTTTGTCGATTAATTCTATTGGGTCAATCTCAAACCGGCTTCAATAAAAAAAAATGGAGTCGAAACCTCAAATCAAGTTTCACCAAATATAAACTTGGTTTCGGGTAGAACTACGTAAAGACTTGACGCCGTAAAAACGGCTACGTTGGTAACCCGATATTAAATCCTAAAAATATATCGGGTACAGTCGTCCGCCTTTAAATTCTCTTTAATGAATATGAGGTCAAAACCAAACAAATTAAATTGGTTCGTTCAGAACTACGTATAGACTTGATACTCTTTTACGAGTTACGTAGGAAATTCGATATTAAAATTCAATATATATCGGATTCAGTCGTCTGCCTCTAAATTCACTTCTAAATGAATATAAGGCCAAAACCAAACAAATTAAATTGGTACGTTAAAGAACTACGAGTGATTTGATTCTCTTCCAAGAGATACGTAGGAAACCCGATACAAAGCTATAACTCATCGGGTTCAATCACACAGTCGTCAAACGATCAAAATGGTTCTGTTGAGAACTACGCAAGATTTGATCCCGTCCAAACGGGTACGTAGGTAGCTCGGCATAAAGCTTAAACTCGTCGGGTACAATCGTCACGCCAAATAAAAATCAAATCAGTTTGTCGTTTAGAACTACGTAAAGACTTGACGCCTCACAACGGCTACGTAGATAACCCGATATCAAATTCTAAAAATATATCGGGTACAGTCGTCCACCTCTAAATTCACCTTTAAATGAATATGAGGTCAAAATCAAACAAATTCAAATTTTCCATTCCGACTCGATACAAAGCTTCTGCTCGTCGAGTTCATCACTCTCAAATGATCTTATGATCAAACTCAAATACAAAAGTCATTTTTATCCCGAACTACGGTGACTTGATTCCGCCAAATAAGTGGATGCGTAGGAAACTCAGTGTAAATCATATTCTCACCGAGTCCAGTCACACCCAAATCTTCAATCAAATTCTCCAAATTCATTTGCCGACTCTATGTCGTCCCAAATATCAAATTTCTATCAAATCCAAAGTGTCTCCGCCGACTCGATACAAAGCTTCCGCTCGTCGAGTTCTCTCAAGACCAAAACCTCAAAAAAACTCAAATACCAAATACAAATTTGTCCTTTTCAAGAACTACGTGCGATTAGGAAACTCACAAACGAGTTCAATCACAATCCCCATATTGACCTTTAAGTCAAATCTCAAGTCAAATAAAATCAAACTCCACCTAAAATCGTTTTCTATGCAAATGATAGGCGGGTTACTTGAGCTACCCTTCCGAGAAGGTGGGCTCAGGTTACTCGGGTGGAGTGTTGTTCGAGCTACCCTTCCTAGAAGGTGGGTTTGAACTTCATCCTCTGATGCATACAAGAAAACGAAATCAAATCAAAACCAAATCAAACCACAAAATCCAAACCCAAAACACTCGGAACTACGTGAGGCTTGATTCACTTCCAAGAGATACATAGGCAACCCGCTAAAATACGGGTGCATCCCAAATCACCAAAACCATTCAAATCTTGGTATCGGTACGACTTCGAATCAAGAGGATAACCAAAAGGGGTCGAACTCAAATATTAAAAAATCAAATAAAATGTGTTGTACGATTATTGCGCATTTTTGCCCAACAAAGATAAAGGATGTGTTTGGATTCCATTGACTTTTAATTATAATGCAATTATTTTTCCTTGTGTTATGTGAGTGTTTGATTCTAAAAATCAAAATCTCGTAAAAATCGAGGTAAAACCGTAATTTAACCAAATAATCACATAAATCGAAATAAAATAATTGCATTATAATTAATACATCGTGGAATCCAAAAACATCATAATTTCAACACCTTAAAAATTGTGTTAATCAAACACCGCCTTATCATTTTGCATTATAAACATAATGGATTTGGAATCCAAACACACCCAAATTAGGAGTACAAAATAAAATAAGTTTTGAAATATATATATATATATATATATATATATATATATATATATATATATATATATATATATATATATATATATATATATATATATATATATATATATATATATCCCGAAAGGGTTAAACTAAATCCCGAAAGGGCTTGATCAAAATCCCGCAAGGGCTTCGATAAAATCCCGAAAGTGTCTTCGGGTGCGTTTTACTAAGGTGGTTTTCGGCGGCATCTCTGAGTGTTCGCAACGTTCTTATTCTTAGTTGGGGCTCTGGCATCCGGTGTCGGGTCTGGCTGGGGTCGAAGTGGTGTGTATCGAGGTGACTCTGTGATACGGATATTTCCTTGGAGGATTGTCTTCACTGCCCACAGGGAGCCCTACTGTACCGCTGGCCAGCGGTGCCATTGTTTTGTGACGCTTGGCGTCGGGTTGTAGTCTATATATGTTGTCCCCATCATATTAGGTCTAGGTTCGTTTGTTCGTTTGGATATGTTTGTTTACCACTTTTGTATTGCACCTTTCTATTTAGGTTTTATGTTTGACGGTTCACCGTCTGCCAACGCGGTCGGCCACTCGAGGTGTCAGGTCTGTCTGACCCTCGAATTCTTACTTAATCAAAATAATAATAATTGAGCATCTAGTAAACGAGGATTGAGGCTAAGAAATTCATATAACAACAAAACACCAGAGCAAATAATAGGTATTTTTTTGGTACGCCTTCAATTAATCATTATTCAAGTAACTCACTTGACAAAGTCGTGAAGACAATGATGTGGAGTGTGGATACTCTAGACTGAGATGAAGATATCGATGTGAAACCGAGGTTGTGAAGGCATATCAAATGAGACGAGACTGGTAGATGATGAGCAAATAATACGAAGGAAGGAGACGAGGTTGTGGAGAAAGGATCGATACCTACCCTCTACGAACGAAGGAGATGAAAACGAACTCGAATTCGATTAGAGGGTAGCTTCCACCATTGAATTGAAGCCAAAGAAATTGAAGAAAACCTAGATTTGAATGAGAGTTCAGAGGCACTACTGAAACATAGCGACACTTTTTTCTTCTTCTTAATTTCCTAATTTACCTAATTACATTTTACATTAAAAAAAGTTATAAACTTAAAACAACTACAAAATATATTAAAAAAATAAAAATAAAACTAAATATAATTGGTTCTGTATGAATTGGTTGGTATTACCTTATCAACCAATTCAAATCGGTTGGTAATAGTAATGCCAACTTTTCCATTTTCATTACCATTATTGTACCAAGTTTTGAAACTTGGTTCGCTTGGTACATATTGGTTCGGTTTTCATGGTAATTTTTCCCCAACCCTACTCTTACCCCTTTTCAAATTTATTTTCACCTTTTCTTTTCCTTTATATATATTTCCCTTTATTATATGTGTATCATCATATATTATTAATTTATTATCAATTATTTTTATTTATAATTTTATAAATAAATAAAAATAACGAGTACTTGATATAAATATATTGTACTACATCTAGATTAAAATTAACAAAGTTAGAAACATTATAACATGTGTAAATACTAATCGAGCTACCTATGAATTCGAATCAGAGCCTTAGAATTGGTTCCACAAGTGCTTAACCAAATCATTCTTCAAATTTACATGAGTTTGTCTATCCCGAATCTCATCTCTCATAACCATATAGTTGCCCAGATTTCGATCATCATATTGGTAGTAACGTTGAATGGCTCAATAGTAGAACCGCTTGATTATCCAATAACATTATTAGGTTGATCTTGATCAAAATTTGCATGGGTGGGGTATTTGAATTATTGTGATACATAGTTAAGAAAACAAGTGCAACTACAATATATCTAGATGATGAAGCCCGACTTTAGAATTTCGTTTCATCGGGTTCCGGGATCGAGCAAAACGCGACTGACCTCAGATGATCGGGCTTACCTGAGGTAAGCGACAAGACCGTCGTCTGCGCTCAATGTATCAGATCGTTGACGCAAGCTTTTTGAAGTAAGTTCGTTGGTCTGTGCTGCACCCATCTTTTAGTGGGTTGCCTACGTATCTTTTGGGAAGAGAATTAAACTTTTCGTAGTTCAAGTGTGAGTAATTTGACCCTTCATTATCTTTACGAAAATGAGATGTTCAAATGACAAGCCCATAGGCGTCATAGACGACAAGTTTAAGTTGACTCCAGAGTTTAGGGGCCTTAATTATTTTATACTCAATTAGAGTTGTTATCCGAGCGCTTGTCGCCTCATTCTAGAAGGCCCTCCGCGAGTCTAAGCTCCAGCGTCGAGGGAGTTAGTTTATACTCATTTAGAGTTTTTTTTTCTAAGAGCTTGTAGCTTCAATCAAGGAGACCATTCGCGAGCTAAAGCTCCAGCGTCGAGGGACTTGGTTTATACTCATTTAGAGTTGTTCTCTAAGAGCTTGTAGCTTCAATCAAGGAAGCCCTCCGTGAGCATAGCTCCAGCGTCGAGGGGCTTATTTTATTCTCAATTAGAGTTGTTTTCCTAGAGTTTGAAGCTTCAATCAAGGAGACTCTCCGCGAGCTAAAGCTCCATCATCGAAGGACTTATCAAGTACCTTTGAAGTGGTGCTCCGAGAGCTCGTAGCTTCAATCAAGGAGGCTCTCCACGAGCTAAAGCTCCAGCATCGAGGGGCTTATAAAGCTTTGCTACGAGAGCTCAAGGCTACTACCAGGAGGCCCTCTGTGAGCATAGCTCCAACGTTAAAGGGCTTATCAAGCTTTGCTTCGGGAGCTCGAGGCTATTACCAGGAGGCCCTCTACGAGCAATAGCTTCAGCTTTGAGGGAATTATTTTATGCTCCGTAGCGATTGTTTCACATATGCGCTTCAAACTTCAAGTGTCAAATCTAACTACTTGAGTACGCTACTTAAAGTGATTTCGACATCCCCCATTTCAATTATACAATCTAATTTGTGTGAATTCACGAGATGAAAATTAGTATGGTACTTTTTGGGCGATAGTGATAGTCCATAAAGTCAACATATATAATATGGATAGAGCAACTCAACGAGGCCCAAAATTCGGCCATTGCGGATAAAACCCTTTCCTCGCGTGCCAATTAGAGCACCAACAAGCAAATAGCTTGTCTTCCTGAAAAACAAAGAAAAAGGTGTCCCAAAGAAAACTCGAATATGAGACCCCTAGAAAGTCGTTCACTTGCGTAATCACCAAGTTAGGATGTTTTCGTAAACTTTCTTCCGCGTCCAATCCTTGTTGGCCAACCTCTCGCGATCTCCATCGGTGAACCACAATGTCGAGATCACGACAAAATAAGCAACCACTAGTGTCGTAGACTCCATAAAGAACTCAAGGGAAGAGGACACCTCATCCGTAGCTCGGTCGGTCATTGTCACATTCAATATTCGCGGTCTAGACTTGTTCAACGACACCCACATGGCTCGTGAACAGCAACTACTCTATTTTCCATCAATGTCCACGAAGAAAATGGACCTGCAACCCTTAGTGTGAGATCATCCATTCGCGGATACTAGGGGTGATATACGAGCTCACGAGCTTGAGCACCTGGTGTTCAAGCTCGGCTCGTTTATAAACGAATCGAGCTCGAGATCCATATGAAAACGAGCCTAAACAGATGCTCGTGCTCGTGCTCGGCTCATGAGTTGGGAAGAGTGCTCGAGCTCGAGCTCATGAGCTCACTTATACTCGAGCCGAGCTCGAGCTTGCTTATACTCGAGCTCGTGAGCTCGTTTGTTCGGTTATAATTTTTGAGTTATTTTAGCTCAATTTAAGCTTGGTTTTGATTCAATCTTAGCCAATAATACCCAATTTGACCATCAGTAATACCAATGTTGTCAGGATCGAGATTCTAGATCGGATCGCTAGGGGTGCAGTAGAATCGGATCGTAGGATCGGATCGTAGGATCGTAAGATCCTACTGCATGTTTAAATTTTTTGATAAACTAATTACAAAATATTGCATATCACTTATATGTAAAGTTATATCAATGCTCAATAGCTATAACCACTTTATTTGTCTATCCATATATGAAAAATCCACACATGTGTATATAACAGCCCAAAAAATTCGAGCAGTAAGTCATAATTCTAGATTTTTTATATCCCTAAATAGAGAGTGAATCAAAACATTATTTTAAAAAATCAATATAACTATATCAATCAACATATTAATTCAAATTACCTAAAAAAATATTTAAAAAATCAAATTTCCAAAAAAATATATTTAAAAAATCAACATATTAGTTCATGCGGTAGGATCTAGATTCTATTCCCGATTCTACTACGATCCTACGATCCTGTACGATCCTGCTACGATTCTGTACGATCCTGCTGCGATCCTGCTGCATCCGACTCTGTACGTGCGATCCAGATCGATTGGGCCACTTTGGATCGTAGAATCGTAAGATCCCACGATCCGGATCTAGATTTTAACAACCTTGAGTAATACACACAATACACAATACATCCCAACTTTCTTTTTTCTCATTCAATTTCAGTCCAACTTCGGCTCATACAAACTAATTTTGAGTGTATAAAAATTGAAATCAAATAACCTTAAATTAAATAACCTAAAGAAATCGAATAACTTGAAATCAAATAACCTGAAGTGGATTGAATATGTAAAGAGGGAGTTAGATTTGAGGACTAGAAGGCAAAAATCATCCGAAGATGATTCTTATAGTGGAAGCACGTGAGGTCGAGAGGAGGCAAGGGTGAGCCAGATCTGAGGACGAGAGAGGAAGCTAGAGACGGAGGGAGACCCAGATCTAAGGACGATGAGAGGCGACTGAGATTGGAGGCGACGAGCAAGAGAGGATGAGATCATGATAAAGTAAGCGTGAGAGGACAGACGACGGACGAGACGTGGATGGATCTGGGAAAGCGAGCAAAGGTGAGACCTAGATCTGAGGAAGACGATGGGCGACAGACGATGGGAGGATGACGAGGCACGACGAGGGGCGATGGAGGGTGACCCAGGTCCGAGGATGACGAACGACGATTGAAATTGGAGGCGGCGAGCGAGAGACAATGAAAGAGTAAGAGAGATTAGGGGTCTTGATGGGAGCGTTCCTAAAAAAAAGGATGGGAGCGGATGGGTTTAGGCCTTAGGGACTTAGGTTTTATACCTAGGGATTTTAGGGGTCTTCGAGCTGGCGAGCTACTCGAGCTTGTGCTCGAATCGAGCTCAGGAATAGGCTCGAACTCGGCTCATATATACATTCGCGCGATCCCGAGTTGAACTTTTTTTCGATCCGAGCCCGAGTCAATCCCGAGCTACTCGGCTAATGTATCAGGCCTAGCGGTTACTTTTAGGGTCTTCAATGATTTAATTAAGAGAAACTTCATTGCGTATTGTGACATCCATTCAACTAAAAAGCTAGTCGCGGCTCAAAGGACTATTCGTAGCCTCAATGAGGATGTTTTGAAGATGACCACTACACTAAGTTCCCGCGATCAGATTGACCAGGGAGCTTTGCAAGGGGTGGTTCAGTCACAATCCTGAACCGTAACTCCTTCATTGATTCTCAATCTTTCGCACCGTCTAAGCTTCAATTGCATTAGTCCCTCGTTGTTTCCGCAACTATCCATGTGTTCGACATAGAAAACAGATAGAGGTGCGTTGTCCTAGTAAATAATTTAAAGTGGTCGCGCCGGTTAAGTGAGAGGAGCGAGGTGTGCTCCGTGCACAACCACCCAACCATGGTTGAATGACCACACTTTGGGGCTGAAAGTTGTCTCGCTCAATTACCACCAATCGCGAGCAATATATATTGTATATAAACATTTGCCCTTGAAATATGAGTATATATCCATTCGATAGCCAGTATGCATGTTACCTATGCATTTGTATATATAGCTTGTCCGCCTATGACTTCCACGAGAATATATTGAATGAGAAACATCTCATGTACATACATGATTACTCTAGTCACAACTTGGCGTAAATTAAATCAATAAACACAAACCAACTGATGCAAGAATAGGTAAATACGATATTTCAATTCAATTGTCTATTACCTCTTAGCGGAAGAGGTTCCAAGGGACGACGCCAATGATGAAACCCGACTTCAGAATTTTGTTCCATTGGGTTCCGAGATCGAGCATACCGCTGCTGACCTCTGATGATCGGGCTTACCCGAGGTACGCGACGTGACCGTCATTCCCGTACCCTAACCTGTGCCGATCCGAGTTTAGGCTATCCGCGGACCACCTTCCTTCCTCGGACTCCGTTAGGTGTCAGTTCTTGCTGGCTCAGACTAATCCTACTTAAGAAAGGGTGCTCAAAGCCAAGGAATCCGGCCTAAGACATTCGAGATTTTCATTCTCGACCCCCCTTAAGTTTCATTAAGCCTCCTATTTATAGGCAAAGGTGTGAGATTTCATATCCCCTCATGCCTGCCACGTGTCACCTAGCTCGGGACAAGTGACATTTGTAATAAGACAAGTGTCGTCTTAGTTGGAACATTTAGTTTTTTTGGTGGAAAAGCGAGAGCAAGCTCTCAAAATAAAGGGGCCCAAAACGGGTTACAAACGAGTGAGGTGGGGAGTAGCCCTTCCCCTAGCGTCTTTCTCAATAATAAAAGAAATGCCCTCAAACGGGCTAGAAAGAACATGAAAACCAAACGGGAAAGAGTAAGCAAAGGCAGCAAGAGAGTCCGCGACCGAGTTCGTTTCCCTAAAGACATGGCGAAATTAAACGTCCCAATCCCTGGTGAGAAAGCCTTGGCACTGATGAACTAAGCTAAATAACGGGTGCCTCGAAGAAATGTTCCCTCTAACTAGCGTCACATCCAGCAACGAATCCGTCTCCAACATCATTCTGTGGAAGCCCTTCTCACAAGCAATCCGGAGCCCTCCGATGATTCCCCACAACTTAGCCATCGAAACCGTGCACAAGCCAATGTTATGACAAACTTGGAACATTTAGTGTAAGGATGGATATTGGCTTCTCCCATATTTAGTAGATATGTTGTCCGCGAACAAGATATGTGTTGATAGGGATCTCCATACGACAAAGGATATATAAGTTGTCCGTGTGCGGCACTACCCTTAAGTTCATTGACTTTTCTTTCATCACTATGATTATATGACATTCGCAGGTGATTTTGTTAATACTTAATGAGATTCTATTTATATAGCGGGGGATCTCATTTATGATTGTGTTCACTCATATTTACTCATTGCAGCGTAATTACTACCTTTTATGTTAGTGTATTGTCAGGGACATACGGTAATTTTTATAATAAAGAGAGTAGAATATTTTTTATATTTGTATGCTTTAATTTTTCTTTGTATCACATGAGATTGATATAGTTGTTTTAAGGTTCAAAGTGAATGGCTGATCTAAAAAAAATGCTCTCCTTTGAGTGTTTTTTGCGTCGCTTACGAGCCTTACAACCTCACCTCTCATGGTCACCTTACCTTGTCGCCGCCACAACCACCCACCAGTGTCAGCCTTCGGCTCCACCCGCCTTGGATCGCCGTCATCCCCCTTCGTCAACCTCCACCGACAAGCCTTTGGTTCTCCGCCACCCACCTCCGACTCTAGTTCCTAGGCCGTCGCACATCCGTCCGTGCACGCCTCCATTCCGACCCCTCAATCGTCCTACGACTCAATCCTTGGTACACCCGTGTCACCTTTGTCTAGTAGCCTTATGAGCTTCTTTTCCAACTGATCTTCTATTTCTGTCCCTGTTCATTGTTGTCCATTATCTCTTCTCAGTCCCTTCTTATCCGCCTTTATTTTGGTTTACCTTTGTGGTAATCTACTCACGATCCTATTATCATTCTTAAGGATTTGAGATGAGTTTTGAGTTTTTGAATGTGCAATGGTGTGAATAGAGTTTGAGTTTGTGGTTTGATTCTTGTTGTGATGTAGACTTCATGTGAATGGTGGTTGATTTGC
Organism: Persicaria tinctoria; assembly: GCA_037127255.1. Classification (NCBI taxonomy): domain Eukaryota; kingdom Viridiplantae; phylum Streptophyta; class Magnoliopsida; order Caryophyllales; family Polygonaceae; genus Persicaria; species Persicaria tinctoria. The sequence continues at coordinate 56,024,060 of JBANSL010000014.1, forward strand.
CATGTTTGGAGACGTCGTGTAAATGTGATCGACACATAATGACTATGTGGAGTCCATAATCTGAGGTGTCCACTAGTGTCTAGTGATCCCAGAGTTTTCTATGTGCGTCTTTTTTTGTCTATTTGATTCATTTATTATGTTGGATTGCGGGTTACAACTTAAAATGATATGTACGTTTCTTTTTGCAATTTTCTTTATCTCATTTGCTTGATATATTTTACTTTCTATCATCTACTCCGGTAGAGAATCGAATTACTTTTCTTATTTAAAAAAAAAACGAAGAAAATGAATACCTTGTAAATTATAGTGAATATACCAAAACAAGCCGGCGTTGGCAAAAGTAACACTCCTCCTACAACATTTGTAAAAGTGGCAGTTTTTTGGATTAATTGCAAAAATAACAAGTGATAATGACATGAGATTGAGAGTAAAGGGGAGAGGGGGTTAGATGGGAGCATTAAATGCAACCAAAATGAAGAGAGAGAGAGAAAATGAGGGTCAACAACTTTTTAGATGAGAGAAGGGGGGTAACTTTTAAGAGGAGAGAGAGAGAGAGGAGAGAGGGTGAGGAAAGAGGGGTTAACATCCTTTTCATAGGAGATAGAAGAATGGAGGAGGAGAGACGGAGCACTAACTTTTCAGACTATAAACGACTCGTGATCAGTTGCATGCCAGACAATACGGAATATGTGCCAACAGATTAATATTATGTGCCAACCGAACGCTAAGTCATGCCATCATCATATAATATATAATGATGACACGACTTCAATAGTCATGCCTCGTTTCAGTCTTTGTCATATATGTGCCAGCAGTGTTAACTTTTGTGGCAATAGTTTCAATAGTCATGCTAGATGCTTTGTTTTCCATGCCAGACATGGCCTTTTCTGGGACAGAGTTGGTATTCTCAATGTTCTACTACACGTCTGTTTTTAGTTCAACCTCTAAATCCACCACCAAGTCAATAAGGACATCACCTCTAGATGAGTTGTTTGTTGGAGACGAATCCACCACCATCGATCCAGGGTCAATTTGGATTCCAATTTCTTTCAACTAAATGTACAACGGAGAGGGTCAAGCCCATTCTCCATCGGCGACGTTAACGTACTTGAAAGCTTCCCAATTGGAGTCATCATAAACTGGAAATGGATTGAATCTCTCCTTCTTCTTGTGGGGAAAGTATGTCAACTCCAACTCGTAGCGGAAGGTGTCCACCTCGAACTTCTCCATGATCATGCTCCTCACCACTCCAAACTGCAAGGTCTCCTCTATCAATATTGCTCTGTGCGAATTTCGCCCTTCGAATAACCAACCACCTCGTTCACGTTCCTACCGGCCGTCGGACATGAGAATGACAAAGACCAACACTTTCTCCCCTATAAAAGTAAGAGAAGAAGATGGTTTTATCACTTTAGGTGGGTATATGAAGAGGATATGGAGTAGTGATGGCCATAAAACGAATATCGCAAGAATACTTACCTATTTTCATTAAAATATACTGTATGTGTTGGCATGTGTCACTCCTTCTCTGGCACGTAATAGTCAGTTGTTGTCTCGTATTCTTTAATGACTGATATATAACTGGTAATTGAGTCCACCTTTGCTTCCGATCAGCTTCAATGGAGAACCTTTTATTTTTCCCCATAAACTTGAGTTGAGATGGAATAGTCCCTAGAATGGAGAAGCTTTAAAAAACCAATCATTTCTCCTTCTTTTTTTTTTGAGCCAATAGAGAGTGCATTAAATGCATTTAATGTACATGACATCACCACCTCTCTTTTCTACCTCTCAAGCCGGATGATTCATTTGTTTCATTCTTCCTACCCTCTCCAATAGTAACACTTGTCCTCTCCTCTGGTCGGGTGCAATTTTCCCTCTCATTTTTTTGACCTGCAACCGGTTAAAGATGTTCCTCAATTAATTGCAAAAATAGGAATTAACTCCCCCCTTGCAATTCTTACAGTAGCACTGCTATTTTTGCCAAACGGTTTTACTTTTGGTATATTCTTGCAATTTTTCCATGATGTAATTTACGAAAAAAATAAAATTCCAAAAATATCCCCGTAACACGTGTGGCCTTTTTCCTGTGGTAGATACGAGAGGGGCATTTTGGGAAATCAATAATCCAGTCGCAGACTGGAGATTGGAGAAGCAGTAAGCGGATATACAAATTTTCGGAACTTCCAAAGCTTCGCCTGCTTCATTCCAATCACCGTGCCTCTCCGTCCTCGTAACCCTCTCTCTGCTTCTTCCTATCCCTCCAGCTTCCTGGTTGTGCTCTCATGGCGACCTCAATCGTCCATGTTTCCATCTCAGGTAATCTCTCTCTTTCCTCTCGGATCGACCTCTCTCTATTCTCTCAGTTTCAGAGGTTTTCATGACATGACTGTATCTTCGTAATCTATAACTCAAATTGTTTATTCCGATCTGTTCAGCAAATTTCCCTTTTCCTCTCTCGCCTACCTGTTAGCGTACATAGATATGCTGCCGTGGCTGATCCACAATCGTTCTTCTGTTAGCTATTTTACCATTTCGAAATTGATAGTAGGTGAGGGCTGTATGTGGTACGGAACTAATCTGCGTTCTCCTTGATGGTTTATGGAGCATAAACTGTAATTCCTCATCCTGATTCACTAAGCTGTTGAAGTACTTTCGTTTCTGATTTCGATTTACTTTGCAATTGGATATTATCTGTCATCTCCTTCGATTCTGCTTGACTGATAGTTTCTCAATTTGGATCATTGCTTACAAAGCACACGGAGAGTGCTTTGGTTACCCCTCCTTGTTTTTGCCAGAACCATTGGAGCTCTTAAATAATGCTAGCTGTTTAAAACGTCCAGGTGGTGCATACTAAGTTGAAATTGAAAGAGAAGAAGCAACTGGTTTGTCTGTGTTGTGCTCTTGTGATAAATATTTCAATGTTTTATAAGGATCGATGAAGCACTAATATGTCTTGAGACCCTTGACATGATACATGTTTGCTCATTAGGTCATTGTAATTTGTATAGTTGGATGTTTCAGCTGTAATATGAATTCCTTGCAAGTCCATTTTAGTAAAACTCAGTTAGCTCCGACTCTCATCTTCATGTTTGGATTATCTGGATAGTACCATCACAACACGCAATGTAGTTAAGTTGAACTGTGCTCAAAACTATCTTTTCCATGTTAAATTGCAGAATTTGTTGCCATCATAATTTATTGTGTCTGTTTCTAGGCGGATCTCATCTCAAGACAAATGACTGCAGATCCTCAAAACTCAGTTCTTTCAGAGAAATGCCTAAAACTGCATTGAATTCGACTAGAAGGGTGATCAAGAACCGTAATGCGGCTGTTCGGGCGGAGTACAAGTATGCTCCTTTCTTTTCCATGCTAATTTAATGTTTAATTTTATTGTATCTCTAATGTTTAAAGGACTTTCATGAAACTGAAGTCAGCTATTAACTGTCTGCATATAGTGCAACTGTGCAAGGACAATTATGGTTCTTATTGTCAATTTCGGAAAGCAAGTGCACATTATCTTATTAATTAATATTGTGATATACAGCACACAGTTGACACTAACTGTAGGGTTCCTATAGACACCAAGCTGTGTACTATTTATTTATTTAATCAGATCAGGGCCACAAAGCCAACAGACAATAGTTATTGGTAGACTTTCATCTCGCACGGTTCTTAAGTGACAAAAGAAAGAACTCATCTTCTTCATTTTTTGATTACCTTCCTCACTTATGTACAAGACTTCATTCATTTGATTTCTAAAAAGGATAAAATTGTTAGTTTCTCTCCCATATATCTATCAATCCATTTCCACAATATGAATACCAGTCAAGACTGAAAAATGCTAACAAAAGGAGATATTTCATCAATTACTTGAAACCTAGGATTAGCATCTTTCATCGACAGATTATCTGATTTATTCTTCTCTTTAAGGACTGGTTGATTAACTTAAACAACTAGAAGACAATTATAAATAATCTAGAATCCTCTTTCCATGGCTGTAACATTCTTTTTTATCATTACTATACTTACATGATTGAATTGTTCTGAAACTTATTATGCCGACCTCCCTTCAAGCCATAGTTGTATGTATTATATTCCTGTACCATATGGTTTTATGTCTTCCACCAATCCACTCAATAATCATGAGTGTAAAAGAAAAAAATCCCTCTTACAAATTTATTCATTTACAAGACTACTACAGTCAGTAATTTGGAAGCATAAGATAGAACCCAATGTATGTTCTAAAATTTGTGCAGCAATCTATTTAGTTATGAACTAGAGAAAAAAAGAAAAGAAGGAGAGGGAGATCCCGTTCTCACGAGGCATTCTCACGAGGCAGCTTCTTCATGGATATGATTGTGTGCTATCAAAGGCTTATCCTACATAATATCTTCTCCACCTCCCTTTTATATGAGTAAATCAAAAGGTTATTCGAAATGCTGAAGGAATGATGGTTTTTGTTGGAGCAAAGCAAATTTTGTGTGATGACAATGTAGTGGAAATGGAAACAGAGGCAATCCGCTGACTACTGGAAATAGCTATGCAACATGGTTTAAAGGGAAGTGGGATAGAGTATGACTGTTTAGAGATTATACAAAAATATTCAGTGGAGAGTACTTATTCTATCACATTGGGGGTTGCTAATTGAAAAAATTATGACTTTTGGTAGGCTAGTTGATGCACAGACAGGGTTCTATACATGCAGACCAGATAACACTAGAATAGCTAATTTTCTGGTCTCTGTTGGCCGATCTTTTTATAGCGTGTTGGACAGCCAGGAGTAGCTGGGAGACGAATTTTGTGAATTACTGTATGCTCAGTGAATGAAAGTTGGAATCCTTTTTTTTTATGTGAAATAAAATCATGTATTGGGAGTATCATAATTAGTACTAATGAATTGGCTCTTGGTAGTCGATACAAGGACAATTCTTCATAGTTGTACCTTAGCAAAAGGTCATTAAGTTGCTTTTTGATGTGTTTTCATGTTCTTTTGTGGATAAGCATACAAAGGACCTGTCTCATTGAATAGAAAATAACATCGTATCCTTTTATCTCTTTCTTAAACTTATGAGATTTTTTAAATCTTGCTAAATCAACTTCAACTAAGCCAAATTTCATGGATTTTGTTTGTTTGTCCGTATCGCTCAAGAATTTTTAAATGTGTCAATTTATCATTTGATAGGTCACTTTGATTGTTGTTCAGAGACCTGCTCCCTCTCTGTATTTCCTCAACAAGTTTTTAATTTGATAGGAAGTTGAATGTTTCATTTGGAAAATGTTTTGCTGGATATGGATTGATCATGCTCATAAGTTTACTTGCAGTGGTGGTAGAGGTGGTGGTGGAGGTGATTTTGTTGCCGGTTTTCTACTAGGGGGTGCCGTTTTTGGAACTCTAGCATATGTTTTTGCTCCACAGGTAGGTTTTCTTCAAGATTCGATATATGTTCTCTCCCTCCTAAGATGCATGGAGGCAGTATTGCATGTATAATCCTTGATCATTTGTTAATTAACTGCATGTTGCCCTTGTCCAATGCTTGGCTGAAGGTACTATGCAGGGATTACATCCAAATCTCTTTATTTGAAAGAGTTTATATTATAGAATCATAGATTCATCAGATTGTTTTATTATTGTTATATTTATTGTGTACAGATTATAGGCTTCAGAAAGACTTATTTTACTCCACATCTTTTTATTTGTGTTCCTGACAAGGCTACCCCCACAAAGAAAACTAACAAGTTCCCTTACCCTACTCTGGAGTTTTAACTGCTATGTGCTTATTATGGTAGACTTTTTGTATCCGCTGGTCAGTACGGTTGTGTGAATCAATAATTCCTCACCTGGTTTTACTTGTGCACAAAATTCAGATTAGAAGATCACTGCTGAATGAAGATGAATATGGATTCCGGAAGGCAAAGCGACCAATATACTATGATGATGATGACGGTTTGGAGGTAATTATAGCTTTACTAGGTAAACAGTTTTTTTGAACTGTTTTGGGGTATAGATGTATCTTACTGGACTTTTCTTGAAGCAGAAGACTAGGCAGACGCTGAATGCCAAGTTGGGTCAACTGAATTCTGCTATTGACAAAGTTTCCTCACGCCTGAGAGGGGGAAATAATGTGACGAACGAAGTTCCCGCTGAGACTGATCCAGAAGTAGAAGCTACCATGTAAAACTGGCTTGTGTTTTCTGCAAAACATTGCATGAACTGCTTTTGTTGAACTAGTTTCATGCGTACTGGTGAGCTAAGGATTGTCAATGATTTTGAGATGTCTGTTACTTGGATCTGTAAGGCTATGACAAGTTAATATCAAGCTGCTTACAGAACACTAGGGTTTGCTCTACACTCCTATCCAGATTTATGATCTTTTGTATCTTCCATTAGTACTCCCAGCAGTAAAAAGAACTAGTTTCTTTCATAAGATTCTCCATGTTAACCTTGCTTTGGAGTTTTATAATTTGTGTTCTTCTATAGTCCCATGTCAGTTTACTGTCTTTTGATTTTTCTTGGTGGCCGAATAATCAGTGGACCTTTTGCTTAATTTTGTTACCAGTGTGCTGCATTTTATGTTTGATGTGCCTATTTTTCTGGCCGTCTGGTGTTCCCTGAGACGAGCATTACATGGGTGTAGTTCACCTTTTGTTTTTGTAGTCGTGCGAGTTCCGTGACTTGAAGGTCCGGTCATGAGGCTGTATTGTTACCTGAATGATTGCCTCCATCTTTTGAAGTCCTTTAGCGGAGTGGTTGAGAACAGGGATTCAGAAAAGAGAGATCCCTTCGACTCTTCAGCCTGTTGGAACAAGGTACATGTCATCTATATGTAATCCTTGTTTCCTTGACTTTTGTAATTTAACATCTTCTATGCGTACATCTTCTCCAATATCGTTTGGTGTGATGTGCTTATTTGAGCTTATCAGCACTCTTGAGGAGCCTATAATGTACCCTTGGGAGTTGGCACTTTGATATGGACCTTATGATGTTCTTATTGCTCTTTATTCTTAAATTGAGAAAAATAATTTAATTACAACTATAACAGATTTGTGAACTTTGAAAATTTGAAATGGTCTGTCAAAACACTCAAACTTCTGCTCTGAAGTTATGTATTTATTTTAGAGTAGACAACATTTTATTCATAGATTGTTCTCAAAGAAGATTATTGGGAGATGAAGTTGCAGAGCTGCATCTTTACATCTTGATGAGAATCTTGATGCAGTCGGGTCGTTTTAGTAGCTCCAATGCCGTATCCATTTCGTCGAACGAGATTTCATGTGTCAGCAGGTGATCCAACTCGATTTCCTGCTTAACATCAAAGAAAATGTTAGCTTCAGTTATGGATTCAGATTCAGATAACCAAACAAATGCAGGATTGAGAGGCACCTTGTTAACACATTTCTCAACTATCAAGGGAAAGTGAGACTGAATCTTGATCCCTCCAAAGACTGAGCCCTTGATCGTCTTTCCACTTAGAAGGCTTATGGCATTCAACTCCACCGTCTGTCCTCCTGCTCCGATACTCACTGTGACTCCACGTCCCTGCAATTAGAAACGAGAAGACATTGAAACTCCCACCATCGTCTTCAAGAACGAGTATACGAAGAGGCTGGCAAACCATGTCTGCTATTCCAGTTAAATTATGTTTACCACTTTTGTGGACTCCAAAGCCTCATTAAGCAATGCAGGGACTCCAGTGCACTCGAGTGAGAAGTCGACGCCTTCCCCTCCTGTCAAGTCCTTTACCAACTCGGAGATGGACTTGCCGGACCCTTCCTCCGGGTTTATGAAATGGGTCATCCCAAAGGCCTCTCCAGCCTCGCGCTTCAGTGGGTTCTTGTCGACGCCAATGATCTTGGATGCCCCTTGAATCTTAGCTCCTTGTACAGCCTGCACACACAAGTAGTCCAATCTTCTAAATATTTTTCCAGTCAACTTTTTGATGGGTGTTATCAACAAACGACGCCTTGGATGGCCCCTCATGTAGTCATCTCTCTCAAAACTTTATTCAAAGTTTCTCAATCACACAAAAATCTAGACCAAGAAAAATGCAGATTGATCCTAGACTTTGACCACCATTCAGTAGCATCCTTACAGATGTGAATACACAAGTCTCTGTCTTCAAAAGGCGGTATCGGAATGTCCGACTTAAAAGTCTAGCAATACGGACAACGCATTTCTCCATTTTAAAAATTTGAAAAATCATTTATAAAAAAATCTTTGCAAAAATTTAGAAAATACTACAAATTGTTGGTGGAAAAATGACGTGAAAACACAAAGATAACACACAAAGACAGAATCATGTTAAACAATAAGTGCAAGTAAGAAGAAATTACCCCAAGTCCAACAGCACCAAGGCCAAGGACAGCAACGGTTGAGCCCTCGTCGACTTGGGCGTCGAACCAGGTGCCCCCAAGGCCGGTTGAGAAGCCACATGACAGGAAGCTGGCGTGGGCCAGTGGGAGCCTCGGGTCAAGCTTGATGATGTAAGCCGAATGAGCCACCATGTACTTGGACCACGTCGAGCCCAGGAACCCATACAACGGCTTCCCCTGGACCCGCATCCTGGACGTCCCATCGGGCATCACCCCACCTGCCAGGAGCTGGTACTTCTTGCAGAGGTTGGTGGCACGGCTCGTGGCCTTGCAGTTTTCGCATTCCTTGCATTCCGACACATACGTTGCTATCACTAAATCGCCTTCCTTTAGCTCCGTTACTCCTCCTCCCACGCTTTCCACCTCTCTGCATCCGTACCATTTTTGTTGGCGAAAATTCAGTTTAAAACAAAATTAAAACTGCTTTTATTATTTGAAATTTTAAGTGATACTCACCCAACACCTTCATGTCCCATGGCTCTCGGGAACAAATCAGGCTGCACACATAGATAAATCAATCAATCAATCAAATAAGAGAGACGATGGGAGATAAGCTTCATCGCCAGAGAGAGGGAATTACAGAGGGATAGCCACTCATGAAGGCGAGATCGGAGTGGCAAACACTAGCATAGATCAACTTGATTCGAACTTCAAAGGCCTTGGGTGGGTCAACCTCAACGTCCTCCACCTTAGGGGGTTGTCCAGCTCCCCAACACACCATCCCTGTTAAGTGAATTACATTCATAATCATCGATTAGACATCAATTGATGGAGCTACCTAATGAATAATCTTGAGAATTGATGAATTTACCTTTGCAAGTGATGACTCCATCGGAGCTTTTCCTATCATCTCCCATCTTCTTCTTTCTTCACTGGTTGATAAGGTTTGAGATGTGAGTGATGAAATTGGGATTAGTTAAGCCTATTTATTAACAACCCACTCGCTATGATTTATAATTTTATTTTATATGCAACCACAATTATAACGTGAGTAGTGTGCATGTCAATAATTCGTGGCAACTTATGGCAGGGTACGGGTGATAAAACGTAGGCCTACTTTTTCAAAATTAGAACAACCCATACTGATACGATACTAAAACCGAACCTAGCCTTTTAGGTCCCGTTTGACGATTCCGGATTTACTATGTAATTTTCGGTGCACCATTTAATTATTTTGAGTGAAATTTTACTTTGAATTTTTGTTTTTAAAATTATATTTATGTTACATATACTCTTATTTATAAACTTTTATTATAAAAAGTTATGTTTTAAAAATTTTTAAAAATTGTTTTCTTATATAATTGATTTTTTTTTATGATAAACGTTTATAACCCGTCAGCTACATAAGAGTCTACTTCGGCAGCTTAGAAGTCAATTAAACAAGCTGGTGCTCAGGTCAACTGGTCAACGTAGAGAATCAGAGATGAAACGACGCCACTTTGATTTGGTTAATGGTTAATTGTTGAACAATTTGTTAGATTGATAGCTATAAATAAAGCAATTAATAGAGAAAGGGGATAAACCCCTCTCAGGACTCCCATTCAAATCAACTGCTTTGTTCATTAATGTTTTACAGGGCTGACATAAGGTGGATGATCCCCCTATTTATATACACCCAACTAGACCTGTCAAAATACAATCTGACTCGGTCAACCCGATTCGAATATTTGTGAAATTTTTGATCTGATTTCGGAATTTTTTTTCCACCCGAACCTGAAAAATCAGAATTTTTTCGGGTAATCTGGGTTTCGACCCGATAACCTGATTGACCCGGTAATTTTGACCCGATTTACTCGATTGACTTGGTGACTCGATTGATTTATAATTATATATAATTAAAATTTATCGTAAAAATATCAAATCATGATTTTTTTAATTTAAAAAAGAAAAACTTGACAAACCCAAAATTGACCCGAAACCCAGTCAAACCCGCGTTTGAGTCAATCCGGAAATACCCGAAATCCGTTTTACTCGAGACCCGAACCCGACCCGAATGACCCGTTTGACAGGTCTAACCCCAACCGATGTGATTCATAATTTCCTTTAATATGCAAACACAATTAAATTGTGCGTACTTCGTGCAGGTGGGAACCTAACCTTTTTATACCATGTGCAACCATGGGTTTTACTTATCTTATACTCCCTTCGTAACGAAATAATTGGCCTTTTGCCTACTTTTTCTTGTAACAAAATATTTGTCCCTTTGAACCTAATCAATGACAAAAATTTATAATTTTATCTCATTAATTGTATTTGATTTCCAAGAAATTCTATTAATACTCCAACTTCCCATATTATTCTTTATTTTTTCATTGGTCTATTTTTTCTTCCATATTATTTATTTGCTAAATTTTTAACTATTCTACTTTCTAATTGTAGCTTTCTTAAAAAGTGTGAAGAGGTTGGAAGGAGTTACCTCTTTCTACTAACCTCTTCCCTTTTATTTTTACTTATTTTTTAAACACACAAGTGAGTCACTACATGTTATTTATATTTTTTTAAATACACAAGTGGGGAACAAGATAACCTCATAGTTGCAGGGGTAACCTCTAAAGAAGAGGTAGAAAAAGTAGAAAATAATTTAGAGAGAAAAAAATATGAGGTGACAAATTATAATAAGAGGATAAAAATTGAAAAGAGGAAGAGGTAACCCATGGTTGCACATGCTCTTAGGCCCTGTTTGACTAGTTGAGATCTTCTACACCAGAGTCTTTATATAAACTTAATAGCTCGAGCTCGACTCAGGATCGGCTCGAAAAAGCTCGATTTGAGCTCGCTCACTTATTTAAACAGGTCGAGCTTGAACAAAATTTTAAGCTCGGTTGAAAGCTCGGCTCATTGGAATAAAGTTCGAATAGCTCGAATTCTATGAAATTTCTAAAATTTCCTTTAAGTTAAACATGTGTTATGAGTAAGTAGAACTACTTAAAACTTGAAAAAAACTCGGTCCGAGCTCGTTTATTTCCTAAACAAGCCAAGCTTGAACAAAATAAAAAACTCGTTTAAAAATTAGACTCGGTTTGCCTCGAGCTCGTTTAACAAACGAATCAAGGTTGAACATGTCAAGATCGGCTTGAATAACACTCCTATCCACGATATAATTTTCAGTGTACTATTTAGTTATTTTGGGTACTACCTCCGTCTCATAATTTAAAGTCGTTTGACTTTTTTTAGCACACTTTTTAATAATACATTTGAAATTATTTTTAAAAAATTCAAAAAATAGCGTGCCGAAAATGATTTAGAACAACCTAAATTATGAGACGAAGGGAGTATAATTTTACTTTGATTTTTTTAAAATATATATATTTATGTTAGAATATTCATAGGTCTATGTGTGGTTTGGGTTTGAGTTTGCGGGTTGTGTACGGTGCTGTTCTTGTTATGTTGCAGTTGATTTGTCATGTTGGATGATGTCGTGGATGTGCGATTGACATCTGAAGGCTCATCTGAGTCCATAACCTGAGATATCCGCTGGTTCCCAGAGTTCTCTGTGTGCGTTTGGCCGATCGTTTCGTTTCGTCTTTTGACTTGTGTTTCACAGTGTAGAATGACTTGTACGTTTCTTTGTATTTTTATTTATGTAATTTGTTTTTGTAATTTCCTTTATGTCATTTACTTCAATTTTTGCTTCCAGTTGTACATAATGGTTAGTTCATCTACTGCTTGTCCGGTCTCTCAGTTTCTCTAAACTTGTGTAGAGAACCGAATTCTTATCTTGGTTAAAAAAAGGTCATTGCCTTATCAACCACAAATTTACGCCTCCAAAGACACACACTTTAAAAAAAAAATTAAATTTATGGTATCGACAGGAAAAAAAGGTTTAATTTAGTGGACGTCCAAAAAAATGGACATAATTAAGTAAATGCCTACTTTTTTTTAAAAATTAGATAAATGTTCATATTTGACACTTTTACCCTTCTTTCTCATCCATTACCCTTCCTCCTTCCCCTTTAACTTTTTAAAATTTTGACTTTAACTAGTCAATATTGACCATTTAATTCAATGCCTATATTTGATGACAATTATTTTCGATTGTCCTTTTTGGTGACAATTGTCCTTTTTGGTGACATTTTATTTTTTCCTGGTGACAATTGAGTGAAACTGATTTTTTTCTTGGTGACAATTGTTGGTGATAATTTTTTCGGTGAAAAAGATTTTTTTTTTATGACAATTGACTTTTCCAGTAGCTGAGATTTTTTTATGAAAATTATTTTATGTGATAGTTGTTTGAGATAACTTTTTTGGTGACAATTGTCTTTTTTGGTGACATTTTATTTTTTCTTGTGATAGTTGGAATAAAAATTCCGGTGACAATTGATTTTTTTCTTCTTCTGGTGACAATTGTTAGTGACATATATTTTTTTGGTGATGAATAATTTTCTTCTGGTGACAGTTGCTTGTAACACTTTTTCCCATTGACAAATGAATTTTTGTTTTCTAATAACAAATGATTTTCTTGGTGACAACGGTTAGTGATGAGGTTGATGACAATATATTGTCATCACAATATTGTAACCTTAAAAAATTATCACGATAACATTATATATCACCAAGGCATTGTTAATTTGTCATCAATCCATATTTTAAAATGTTGAACCATTAACGCTCATAAAAATATATCATCATAACTTTCATCAAAACTATCACTATGATACTACCCCCACAATAAATTTCACCATCACATTATATATCATCAAATTCTGTCGTCAAATAAAATTTTAAAAGTTTGACTAGTTTATCTCACATGAAATTGTCACCAAAATATTATTTGAACAAATATCTGGCACCAGTGAACACTGTCACCGACCTAGTGTCATCAATTACAGAACATTGTCGATCATTAGTTAGAGAATATTGTCACGTTATTTTGCCAATATAATGTCACTAACTAATATTTACAAAAAGTGACCATTGACACTACAAAAAACTGTCACCAAGGTAATCACTTGTCATCGCCTCTGTCACTTGATATTTGTCATAAATAGTTTCACCAAACTAAAACATTATACTACTAAACATATATAACTTAATGTCACCATAAACATAGATGATTAATTGTCACCAATATAAGAAAAACAACAAAATAATCACATAAATCTATCATAAACTAAAAATAAGTGGGATTCAATCGATTGTCATCAACCCTAAAGTTGAATAACAAATCCAATAATACAAACTGATGCCTCTGAGATCAAATTTTATTCTCGCAAACACATGATTGTATCAACAATGAATGAATTCCCAATCAAACATCAAGAAAAACACAAAACATTCCTTTGTAGATACAATCTCATCACTAGTCAATCTCAGACAATCAAAACAAAAGAATCACAAGATAATCCACAAACTTTTCTGCACCAACAATTGGAATTTGAAAGGATTAAAGCAATCCTTAGAGGAGAGAAAAAACCTAAAATAGAGAGCCAAACAGTGTGGACCAAGAGCAATGTCTGGCCTGAAAGTAGGCTCGACCCGCTGTTACCAACATCTCAGAACCCGATCTTCACCACCCTCATGCCCGCACACTGCGCGTCGAAGCACCCACACCGGTACATCACCCCGTCGTCGTCGCACACCGGATCGGGTCGAAATCACTTCACCGGGCAAGATCTGTCTTGGTCCGAATCGATTGGGCTGATGCGAGAATCTATGGAAGCGTGGTCTCACCGCTTGAAGCCTTATCGGAGGCCAGTACTCCACCTTCCCTATGTCGATCTAGATCTCCGGTAGGTTAATCGGCGCCTTATCTGACTTCGAGTCTTTGTTGGACGACAAACTTGTGCGGGCAGCGGCTGCACTGCACCAACGGGAGATGAAGCAAAGGGAATTAGGGAAAGGAAGAATAAAAAAAGGATAAGGGTAGTTTGGGTTTTATGAAAATATTATGGATGGCAAAAATAAATGGATATTTACCTAATTACATATCTTAGATGGATATTTGACCAAAATTTTCCTAAAAAAAAAGGGTGTAAATCACTTATAAAACACCAACTTATTTTTTTTAATCACGCAATGATTAATATAGTTTGTTAGAACCTTTTTTTTACAGTAGGCAATAAATTGGATGTACTAACGACATCTATGATCATCTCGCAAGATGATGTTCTGGAACTCACAACAACAGGAACTCAAAATAAAAGTACAATTCAATTGAGATTTAGCAAGAAAATCAGCTGCATCATTTGCCTCTCTATAGCACTGCTGAAATTTGATGCTCTCAAAATCTTTGCTTAACGAATGGATCTCTTGGATTATTTGAGCGACCTCCCATGGTATATTGTTCACTTGATTGATGGAATTGACGATGATTGCACAATCACTTTCAACTATTACTCTACGAATCCCCATCTCCAATGCCAGTCTTATACCTGTATAAACTGCAAAAGCTTCTGCTAGAATGACTGAACTCATCCTAATGTTACATTTATGAATCCGAAGAACTAGACCATCATTATTCCTAACAATACAACCAACATGCGATTGAGTATCAATTTTCACCGAAGCATCTACATTGATCTTAATGACATTTATAGGAGGGCATTTCCAAATTAATTTATCAGGAGGTCTAACACGTTTAGGTAACTTCATTTTTACCTGCTGTTTATTCCAACACGATATTTTGTCTATAGTTTGAGTTAGAGCATAGATAATACCTGTATCTGAAGTATTTCGAAAAATAATTCTATTTTTGAGTTCCCAAACAGAATGCCATAAATGACATAAGTTTGTAAAATCTATATTAAGAGCTCTAGTATTTAAAATATTTTCTGAAATATTACTTTTTAGAATTGGAATATTATAACATTTTCCTAACTTAACACCCAGATTTTGAATAAGAGATCTTGTGATCCATCAATTAAACAATAAATGATTTGTATCTTCTGTATCAGAATTACAAAGAGAGCAAGTACTAGGAACTCTATTTATATATCTATTTAGACGGGTCGTGGTAGGTAGGATATCTAAAATAATTTTCCAAATAAAATTTTTCATATTCGGAGGAATATTAAGTTTCCAAATCCAGTCTCCTGGAATTTTCTTAGTATTCTCTGTATTACAAATAGAAGATGTGGATTTAACAGAGAATTTTCTGTCACTACTATAACTCTAAATTAACTTGTCTGGAATATCAATTATTGGAATATGGATATTAGTAATAGCTTGAATAATATGAGAGGGGAATATACTATTTAATTTATCAACATCCCAAGAGTTGGTATTAGTAAATAAATCACAAACTTTTAAGTTAGGATTATGATCATTCCGAAAGTTTTGAAGATATTGCGCATTTACCCAAATGTCAGACCATACATTTATGGTTTTCCCATTACCCATTAGCCAGAGCAGACCTTTAGAGAAAATATCTCTGATATTAAGAAGTCTACCGAACGGCCAAGAGGTTTTGAAACTGCCTCTTTCCATTAGAGATTATGTCGAGAGATATTTATCCGTAATAACCTTCGACCAAATATTATCAGGATTAGTCATAATTCTCCAAAGAAGTTTCATTTGCATACCAATATTAATTTGCTCAGTTGATTTAAAACCTAACCCACCATCTTTTTTAGGAGTACACAGATGTTCCCAGCTTATAAGGGGATGATAGTTATCCGATTGAATTTTATTCCAAAAGAAATTTTTGTTGACCTGATCAATCTTTTGTAGAACTCCTTTTGGAAGAAGAAAAGACTGCATTAAATAATTTAAATAATTTGTTTTAGAATTTAGGTTTCCCTGAAGTAGAACCGATCTACTAGCTTGAGAGAGAGTATTAGATTTCCACTTTGATAGCTGCTTTCTAAGGCTACTTATCGCCTCGTCAAATAAATCGTTACAAACCCTGCCACTAATAAGTGATATCCCAAGGTATTTCTCCATTGATTTTGTAACTGGAATATTTAGCTGTTGAGCAAGGGACTGGGCTTTACTGAAAGGAATATTTTTAGAAACTTGTAGAGAACTTTTATTATAATTTATAGTTAATCCAGACATATTGGATAAAGTATTCAGAAGATTTCTAATCGTATGAAGACTTAAATCATCAGCTCATCCAAAAATTAGAGTGTCATCTGCAAAGGAAAGAAATGGAATAAGATCACTGTTATTTGTAAGTTTGATTCCAACCAAAGGGTCACATTCCAAAGATTCATGTTGCAACATTCTCCCTAATAGTTCCATAACCAATACAAAAATATATGGAGCAAGAGGATCTCCTTGTCGAATTCCCCTATAAGTATGAAAAGTACGGCCCAACAAATTATTAACTAAAACTGAGAAACTAGTTTTAGTTAGACAGGTCATAACCCAATTAATCCATCTGGAATCAAAACCAAATTTGTTTAGAATAATACGATAAAACTCCAACTTATTTTGTCATAAGCTTTCTCCATATCTAGCTTTAAAGCCATCCATCCAAGTTTACCTTTTTTGTTATGAAAAGAGTGGAAAACCTCATGAGCTATTAGAATATTAGCCTGAATATTTCTACCTTGAACAAAATCTCCTTGAAATGGATTAATAATGCGTGGTAAGATAGGCTTCAAACGATTAGCCAAAAGTTTCGAGATAACCTTATAAATAGTATTACACAGACTAATCGGACGGTAGTGGTTAATGTTACTAGGTGTATCAATTTTTGGAATAAGTGCAATAAAAGTTGAATTTACTTCATTGAGTAGTACACCAGAATGAAAGAAAGATTGAACAACTTTGCAAACTAATTTACCGACAATATATATCCCAGTATTTTTTATAGAACTCTGGTGGAAACCCATCAGGACCCGGAGACTTGTCATCTGTCATTGAGAATAGGGTATCCTTAATTTCTTTATCTAAAAAAGGATGTGTTAAAATACTGTTTTCAGATTCCGTAATGGTCTGATCAATTAAATTTAGGAAATATGGATTACTATTAATTGGTGCATTATTAGAAATGAATCTTTTAGCCAATTCAGTCATAATTTTATCTCTAATTTGATCATCATCCTCAATCAATAAACCATGTTTATTTGTAAAATTACGAGTGACATTTTTAGAATTTCTTATTTTAGATATTGATTGGTAGTATTTGGTATTCCTGTCTCCAAACCTAAGAAAATTAGATTTAGCTCGTTGTTTCCAAAAAATATTATTAAAGTCCATGAGAGCTTCACGCTTACTTAACAATCTATTACGTTTAATGTTTATTGTATCGTTTGAATTTCCACTAATTTGTTGTGTTTGAAGTAACAACAACTGATTTTCAATATCTGTTATCTGTCGGAAATTATTATTTGGGTGAGACTTACACCAGATCTTTGTATTTTTCTTAAGAAGTTTCTGTTTTTGTAATAGTGTAAACATAAACGACCCATGAAGCTTATTCTGCCAAGTTGATTTAACTAATCTGTTATAGTTATCATTACTAGTCCAAGACATTTCAAATTTGAATGGTGAACCAACCCTAATTTCCGTACTTCCTATAGACATAGACATTAAAGAATGATCAGAAGTCGTAAAAGGATGATTGTGTACTTAGAGGTGGCCACGGGTTACGGGTCGACCCGTGACCCGGCGGGTCATTGACCTGACAGGTCCGGGTCAATGGGTCAACGGGTGGGGGCGGGTTGCGGGTTAGGGTCAGCGGTTTTGAACCCGATGATCCGGCAGGTCAACCCGCCATCCCAATTTTTTTTTTGAAAAAAATATTTTTTTTATGTTTATAATAATTATTATGTATATTATTCTTAGAATAATTCATAATATATAAACATAAACTAATTTGCAATGTGCAATGTGGGTCAAAAACACTATCACCCTTCCCTTTTTATAGCTTTGGAAGACTTCCCTATTCTCTTGTAAAGGCTCGGATTTTTAAATCCTAATTTTTCGAAAAGAGAAAATAAAAATGAAATTAAGAGTGGAATTTAACGGAAAAAAACTCGCTAACTCGGATATTAAAATTCATGGAACGGAATCCCGACCTAAAATAAAATTTTAAAAAAAACTAACTTGACATGGCGACGTCCTTCCTCGGAATTTTGAAATTCTAACTGGCCGAGAGAGCTGGTTTCAGTATTTGTTCTGGGTATTTCATAATTTATTGGGACCACTCACCACCCTCTTGTATTATTTTTTGGGTCAAGGCAAACACCCTCCCTTCCGTTTGACTTGCAGGGCTGCAACCCAGCCAGCTTGCTTGTTTCCCAATTGAGCTCAACACCAACCCCTCCCCCATCTCCTTCCCTACCTTTCTTGTTTCACGCTTTTGGAAAAACGTCAAACCGCCTTCTGCAACTCCCCTGTCCCATTGCAGCAGCAAACAACAACAGGGAGATGACTTCCTTTTTCAATTGAGTCCAAAACCCACGGAACTTTTCACACAATCCACTCCCTCTTCGCACTCTCGGTTGCAAACAAACACCCATCTTTGGCTATTTCACCTAATCAGTCAAGCCCCCTCCTTTCTCCATGTTTCCGCCGACACCACCCAACACCACCTCCTCCTTGGTCGCCGGCACCAGCACAGAACCTCCCGACGCGCCACCGAGCCCTGCTTCGCACTGGGAAACTCAAATCGAGCCCCACACCCGAGCTCTTCCTCCCTCCTCTTCGCACGAGCCCAATAGCGCCACCCCTGTTTGGCCGAGCACCTCCCGAGCACCACCAGACCCTTGTCCCTGCTTTCCGAGAGGAGGCTGAGCACTGACGAGCGAAGCAGCAACCTCGGGAGCATCCCCGAGTCTCGACGTCCGAGCCTGAGCAAGCTAGGAGCCACCAGAGCCATCGCCGAAGCCTCCTGTGTGCTCAGCTTTCCCGGTTCGCCTCGGTAAGGTTCGATCCCGCTCATTCTTCCTTCTTCCACCTTTTATCAATCCAAGCTTCCGCCTTTCACCTTCCCCGTCTCTCCTAGGCACTTCCAATCGAAGAACCGGCGCCGACACGTCCGGACGCCGCCTCCCCGAGCTTCATTTCCGTCGAAGCAGAAGACTTGGGTGAGCACTCCTCTCCTTCCCCTTTCCTTTTTTTTCCTTGTCGATTGTGTGCCTTCGGTGTCGGGATTGGATGGCCGGAGCTCCACCCTCGCCGGCGAGCAGCCTCCCCTTTCCCTCTTCCTCCTCCGGTTTTCCGAAAGTTGCCCCTCCGTTTCATTTCGTTCAACAATAGGGGTTGAAGATGATTGTGGGTCCCCTCCTCCCACCTCATTGCCATGTCATATGGGGCCCTCTTATTTTTTAAAACAAAATCTGTTTCCGGTTTGTAGAATTGAAAAGGGAGGAATTGGAGATGAATTTTGGGCCTGATTTTCCTTGGGCCTATTTTCTTTATGGGCCGGATTGAGGTTGTTTTAAAACAAAGATGAATTTTGGGCATATTTTATAAAAATGAGTTCGGTTTGGGGATTTAACAAAAGGGGAGGGTCGATTTTGGGATTCTATGAAATAAAGGAGCCGGTCTTGGAATCTTATAATTATAAGGGTTGTTTTTGGTAATTTAAAAATGAATGATTTTATTAAATGTAAATGGTTGGGGTTTTAAAGGATTTAGAAATATACTTTATGAAAATGTTAAAGGAAAATGGTATTTGAAATATTGTATAATATTACGTGAGTTTTAAAATATAAAACATTATTATAAGATTCAAGATATAATGATGGTGATTTAAAATAAATATAATATTATGAGACTTAGAGATTTAAAAGTATATTATCGGAATTTCTAACTAGTTGATTCGGATTTTAAAGCAGTTTTGGGACTAACTCGGGAATTATGTGATTGGTGACTAACTAGCATGATTGATGTGAATGGTTGACTAATATCATGATTGGTGTGTACTAATGGCATGATTGATTGAATAAAGGCATGATGAAATGTTAGAATTGTGTATCGTTAATTTATGCTTCGAGATATGATAAACTTGATATATGTGATGTGCGGATTATTATTGCGGATACACTGTGGCGAATACATGAATGTGACGGAATGGAATGATGAGAATGATATGGTCTTGTGGAATGTGGCAATATGATGAATGGTTGAACTTGATGGAATGATGATTGCGATATGGTTGCTATTCTCGTTGAATGATATGCTTGAGTGCTTGGATGATCAGACGTAGACTTATATATGTGTTCTGATATGTATCTAGGTGATCTTTAATCTATTATAATGCTTGCCTTGCTGTTCTGCACCGCCAGGTAAGTCTCTTCGGAGCTTACTCAGATTGAATAGAGCTATTCCCTGCCTTAGGTGCATGATATACTAGGTGCTTGCATTCATGATCAGCATGCCATGTAGTACCATGCTAGGTTGCATCGATCGTTGAGCATTCTATTTCTTTGTGCGTATGTAAACAGAACGGCCGTTATCTGTGATAGTCCTAGAAGTCTTTGTTAGGGTCATAGGGTAGCCCAGCCTCATCGGGTACCCTGAGTCAATCGAGTACTTTCTTATATTATGATATGCCTGCGGGCTTTATTGTGGAGCGGGTTAGGCATGCGTGCCGCCCTATTATGAATGAATGCATTCACGAGCTGGCCAGTCTCCGCCTGTCGGAAGGGGTGGAGGTAGGAGAGGGATATACCACTTGGTATTCTGTGCTAAGGCCTTATTATTATTATGCACTTGATCTTAGGAGCATGTTAGTGTGTTAATATTTCGCCATGCATCTAGAAGCATCTTTATTAGGTATAGCGTATATGTGTGCTTATGGTTGGGATGCAGAGTTAAGTGGGCATCGATCTGATCCCGCCCCATATCAATTTTTTTAGGTATTATTTATGTTCATCCTATCGGTGTTGTTTGCTTATTGTGCGGGTCATTTTATCGGCGGAGAGTGAGCGCTGGAGTTATAGACTTCACCAGACTCTGATTACATTTTTGGGATTTTCACTTTAGACTCCGTTTTGACCCGGCTCTGCCGTGGCACCCTCTTGTATTACACTTATTTCCGCTAGTCGCACTATTTCTGATTTCCACGCTTAGACTTACGACAGGTACATGGGACTTCCCCGGGGATTCCAACGATCCCTTCGATTTTGGGTACGAAATCCCCCTTTGAAAACATTAAAGTAGGTTTCGAAACCTTCAACCTGTACTCGGGGCGCAAGGTCCTAACGAGGGGTTTTATCCCTCGAAACGTAACCTGGGAATCATAATCCTGGGCCGTTACAAAGGGGTATCAGAGCTGAGGTTATGCAAACCGAGTATGATAGGTTGAAGTGGTTTTGAAATGGCCCAAGGTTTTCAAATGGTTTTTCAAAAATGTTTTAGAAAGGCCAAAATGAATTTAATATGGCTAACTCAAATGGACTAAATATGAACTTGACTCAATAAATTCGGTAATCAAACAAAGGCAAACGACGGGATAATAAAGGCGCTAGACCATCCCTATTGGATGTAGTTGGGAATGGGTAGGCAAAATACTAGATTTCTTTTACAGATAGGGTTTGAAGACTCCAAGGAGCCCGAGGGTTGGAGTAGCTTGGCTTAGGAGGCCGTGAGGTATTTGCCCCTCCGGTCAGCCGTCCCTCGAAGGACGGCATAGATCGTCTCTATTATTATATGCATTATATCCAACTGGGCCTGAGGGCGATCCTCCTCGAAGAGGATCGTATTAACCCCGATTATTGCTTAAATGTTGAGTGCTGCTTTGCTTAAGATAGAGAACTAATCAATATGTCTTGACTTGAATCATGTATTGAATAACTGTGCAAACGGGATAGCGGGAGAGTACCTCGTTCTTATGTCATTGGAATTCCTGTCTTGTCGGAATGGAACTTCCTTAATTCAAACCCTTTGATGATTCTGACTTCGTCATCCGTCACACCAAAATATTTAGGCATGTTAGCAAGGGTCAAAGAGCACCCGCTCACCCCGTTTCGAGTCCTGTCTGGTATCCCACCATCTATGCTTCTACCGAGTCTTGTACTAGAGGTTGGTGTCTCCCACGGAAATTCGGGTTGGTCATCTAATTACCTTCAAAAATCATGTCGGATGTGAGGATTACTTGAGTATGTTAGTGTGAGTGATGACTGAAGTAGTTTCGAGTTAGGAGTGAGTTGTCTCATGGAGTCACCCCTTTGATCCTCGTAATGGTCAACCATGTCTTCTTTCCATAGGAGTCTAAACACGAGTTTATCCTCATCTCTCGGGAACAACGTGAACGTCATTGTGTCCTACCGAGCGAGTCATACTAGTGTCCCACGGGAAACGGGGGGATGAGTCAGTGATTGCCCTTGGAGAATTCTGTTAGGTTATGATAGTAGCCCACCTTGTGATTGCATGACATAATGGATTGATATATTTCAACATGACTTGTCTGATATCTTGCATGATTGCAATTGTGAATGAGTATATGTGTCGCGTTTATGAATTTCCATGATTTTTGTCTTCCCATGAATCAGGTTCATGATAGTGTGGTCAACCCTCGTTGTATGGTCAATATATGAGATGAATTCCTCAGCATGTTATGTTGATCAAATTGAACCTCGTTGACTATATACTTGCTTAATCAGTGTTGGTAGTATCATGTAGGATATATATCTCCTAATTATAGACCATCATGCAATTATGTGACATACTTGTCATACTACATGTACATGGTTGTATTTAACGTGATAGTTGCTATGCCAAAATGACTTCACTCTATCCCCTGACATGTTTATTAAAGTGCGTCTTATCATGTTTACCTTGAACCCACATTTTTTGAGCTGCTTATGTGTACACTTAAAATGAGTAATGAATAATACATGTAGGATATCCTATAATGCTCGCTATGTCATGTATAACTTATGCTGCATATGTCTATTGTCGGTTTGTGCATACATGATATTAATATGTCAAGCATGATTAGTGCATGAGATGATCAGTTTTAGCCTCTCCCGTGTGCATGTAAAGTTGATTATGGGAAATGTTATGGATGCATAGGACGCTATTCCTTTAATAGGTACATGATAGTGTGGAATGATATGATTGAAATATTTTGTGATTGCCATGTGCACCTCTAACCTTATAGAATATCTTAAGGGGATTGTTGTAACTCTCGAGTCTGTGTCTTGTCTTAAGTCTCGTCATCTCTAGTCCTGGTCTATGTCTGAATCCTTAAGGATGTCGTGTTGTCCTCCCTTCCCTCCCCTATCTTCATGACTTCTAACCCCTCGCGATCCCCAGATGGACATCGACATAGATGAGAAAGTGAGCGATCAAATGGTGTCAGAGTGGCGTAACAGAAGCGCGTTGAGCCCGTGGATCCTAGGATCAACGTCACCAAAGGACGAACGCCTTCTGAAGATGGCGGTTGCAGACGTAATCCTCCTAGATGACTCAAGGAAAGGCGTTCTTCATTCAATCGTGGACTCTTCTACATCAATCGGAATTAGCGTTGTGCGATGGGGCCTAGAACTGACTTAATTCGATGTGTTAATACTTGATGAGCTGAACTAGTAATGAATGATTACCTGACTAACTTGTCCTTGTGATGATGTATCATTATGCTTGAGTACGTGTACTGACATGCTAGTAAACCGGTTATGGGTTATATAGGTGGTGGTGTTTTCTTCTTGGGCATGAGTCGATTGATTCCTTGGTGAGATGGATCGGCAAATGACAGGTAGATTGAGGTCTTCGAGTTG
The DNA here is from genome assembly GCA_037127255.1 of Persicaria tinctoria. Classification (NCBI taxonomy): domain Eukaryota; kingdom Viridiplantae; phylum Streptophyta; class Magnoliopsida; order Caryophyllales; family Polygonaceae; genus Persicaria; species Persicaria tinctoria. The sequence continues at coordinate 56,048,044 of JBANSL010000014.1, forward strand.
GTCATTGGTTGTGTGAGATGAGGTGTAGGAAGGGTGCATCAGCTTGAGAAGAGCCGAGTGAGTTAGGACTTGTCAGATATTGAGTGTAATTGAGCTTCCAAGTAGGTCTTCGGTGAGGAATAGAGTAGTATGGCAAGATTTCAAGGGAAAGGTCTTCGTTAGAGGTAGTGTGGGACAATAGCGTGTGCGGGTAGTGTAGTTCTAGAGGTGGATAAGTGACTTAAGGGTGGTTTGGAGGGATTCTTGAGGGGATGTGTTGATATACGGGTTAGTATACTGGGAGAGAGTGTCTAAGTAGTCTTGAAGCGAATTGTGGGTGGCATTGAGGATGGTCGGTTAACGAATGTCTAAGGAATCGTAGAATTGGGACTAGGATGTACGATTGGTAGTGCTTGGAGAATTCGTTAGTGAAGGAATTTCTAGATGCGTTGTTGGAGGATTTTAGGATAGGGAATGAATCGAGAGTTGTGAGTGGATGTTATTTTGGCTAGTGAGGTATTTGAGGGCGTGAGATGAATCTCGAAGAAGGGCTGGTAGTTAGGCAAGAATGTCGTTGAGATTTCTCGTAAGATTGTGGGTTTGAGGTCAAGATAGGGAGATTTTGAGCATGAAGTTTGGAAATTGGCAAATCATAAAAGTATTGAGAACACTAGGGGAGGAATGTTTTAGAGAGTTGGCTAAGTTGCGATAATTGGGAAACTCGGATGAGGATGATCTAGGGACTCTACGGAAATGATGATCGGTAAAAGAGAGCTTTGGACGGTAAGGTGTCATGGTTAAGAAGTAGGAGCTTGAGGAAATTCCGGAATATGAGGAGATGAGGAACTGGAGTAGGACGACTTGAGGTTTTCGAATGGTTAAGGTTAGTAAGGGTTGGAATGAGGAAATCTGGAAATATACTGAGACGAGAATCTAGAATAGGTCGGTCGAGGAATCGTGGATGTTCAGGTTTCATGAGAACTGAAATGGGACAAGTAGGTGGAAATTGTGATTGGTCATTGAGGATAGACGCGGGTGATGAGGAACTCGTTGATTCATGGTTATGAGTTAGCACTAGATGAGTTTCGGCGTTGGAATTGGTCGGGAGTGACAGGTGTGAGATGGTCAGTATGAGTTGAGTCCTTAGAGGTGGATGGTTAGTAAGAGTGGTTAGTGGTGCGGGAAGTATGATCAGGTTAGCGAGATGATTTGATACGTCCCTTTGGGAGGTGATGGTTAGGCGGAGTCTTGAGAGCTTAGGAAGAATCTGCAAGATTGTTAAGAGGTGTCTAGATCAATCGTGAGAGCGGTTTAGTCGAGGACTTGAGATTTCTCTTAGAAGGTGAAGATGGGACTGGTTGGGAACCCCTAAGACGAGGGTGTGCTTTATGGAGAGTCTTGGTTGTCGGTTGAGTTGTTAAGCTTGTCGGAATACGGGAATTGTGCGATTGGGAACCCTAAGATATGATTTTAGGTGGTCGAGTAGGATTTAAGGTCAGGGTGTCGAAGCAGGCTAGGTTTTAGATGGCTTGACGGCATGGGAGTTGGGATATCTAGTAGTCGGACTGGGTATTTGGTCTTGCTTGCGGATAGTTATGAGGCTAGAGAGTTTGTATATAAGCGGGATGCAATGATATTTAGAACTATAATCGAATTTGAGCTGGTTGACCTAGGTGAGGTTAATCTTGTCTTGAGAATTGTTGATGATGAGTGGCGATCGTGTTCTAATGTGGTTGGTAATTATAGGCATGTTTTCTCGAGGATGTAGCTTATGGTTATGCGATACTTGGGACCGAGTGATGTGCAAGTTCTATTCTATAGAGGATGCTGAGTCTCTGATGTGTTCCATAGTGAATTGTTAGTACTAACATAGTTACCCCTGAACCCGATGAAATGCTGGTGTGCGGAAGTACTTGATGCCTCTAAATGTGATGATGATGCTTGGTAGTTAGTATATATGATGTGATTATCTGATTCATATGGTGTGCAGCCTCTGTGATGTGATGTGGTGAGCCCCGCTATGTATGATGCTATGCTAGATCTGTTATGGTACGTAACTACCTTTGACATGAGTATGATTTGGTTATTAATGGGTGATACGAATTCTATGATGTACTATTGCTATGTGTATGGTGCCCTGAATTGGAATTGCTAGGATGATAGAACAGAATTAATGAATTTGATTATGACTTGGAACCTAGGAAGGAAATATGGGATTAGCCTTAGAGGTGGATGATTCCACCTCTCGAGATTTGGAATTTGCTTGACTAACGTCGAATTTAAGGAATTTGACTGATGTCTAAAACGAACTAGCTTGGATTTTGGGAATTGAACGCGGAAAAAAAAAAATAATAACAATAATAAAAAAAAAATTAATGTTTTTGAAACCAAACCTTTTTCGAATTGAGGAAACCTTTTGAAACTTTTCCGACCCGAGCTTGCGTTATAACACCCCCGCGAAGTGGATACGGACATTTTATAGGGGCCCTTATAGACTGCCTGCTAAGACCTAGTGGAGATGCTATAATGCTTTTCGAGTTATGATATCACCGAGAAGTCGAGGTAAGGATGTGGTAAGGGCCCATATTACATTCTCGCTACGACCTATCGGGGATATTATGATCATGATGACGATACTGTGAGAATCTCATAGGGGCACTTATGAGGCACTTACGGGATCGATGACGTGATCCTTGGACTCATCTATTTCAAACTTCATCCCCTACCTTGTTTTGGTTTTGGTTTTAGTCTCGGGGACGAGACTTGTTTTTAGAGGTGGATGATGTAAAGGCTCGGATTTTTAAATCCTAATTTTTCGAAAAGAGAAAATAAAAATGAAATTAAGAGTGGAATTTAACGGAAAAAACTCGCTAACTCGGATATTAAAATTCATGGAACGGAATCCCGACCTAAAATAAAATTTTAAAAAAAACTAACTTGACATGGCGACGTCCTTCCTCGGAATTTTGAAATTCTAACTGGCCGAGAGAGCTGGTTTCAGTATTTGTTCTGGGTATTTCATAATTTATTGGGACCACTCACCACCCTCTTGTATTATTTTTTGGGTCAAGGCAAACACCCTCCCTTCCGTTTGACTTGCAGGGCTGCAACCCAGCCAGCTTGCTTGTTTCCCAATTGAGCTCAACACCAACCCCTCCCCCATCTCCTTCCCTACCTTTCTTGTTTCACGCTTTTGGAAAAACGTCAAACCGCCTTCTGCAACTCCCCTGTCCCATTGCAGCAGCAAACAACAACAGGGAGATGACTTCCTTTTTCAATTGAGTCCAAAACCCACGGAACTTTTCACACAATCCACTCCCTCTTCGCACTCTCGGTTGCAAACAAACACCCATCTTTGGCTATTTCACCTAATCAGTCAAGCCCCCTCCTTTCTCCATGTTTCCGCCGACACCACCCAACACCACCTCCTCCTTGGTCGCCGGCACCAGCACAGAACCTCCCGACGCGCCACCGAGCCCTGCTTCGCACTGGGAAACTCAAATCGAGCCCCACACCCGAGCTCTTCCTCCCTCCTCTTCGCACGAGCCCAATAGCGCCACCCCTGTTTGGCCGAGCACCTCCCGAGCACCACCAGACCCTTGTCCCTGCTTTCCGAGAGGAGGCTGAGCACTGACGAGCGAAGCAGCAACCTCGGGAGCATCCCCGAGTCTCGACGTCCGAGCCTGAGCAAGCTAGGAGCCACCAGAGCCATCGCCGAAGCCTCCTGTGTGCTCAGCTTTCCCGGTTCGCCTCGGTAAGGTTCGATCCCGCTCATTCTTCCTTCTTCCACCTTTTATCAATCCAAGCTTCCGCCTTTCACCTTCCCCGTCTCTCCTAGGCACTTCCAATCGAAGAACCGGCGCCGACACGTCCGGACGCCGCCTCCCCGAGCTTCATTTCCGTCGAAGCAGAAGACTTGGGTGAGCACTCCTCTCCTTCCCCTTTCCTTTTTTTTCCTTGTCGATTGTGTGCCTTCGGTGTCGGGATTGGATGGCCGGAGCTCCACCCTCGCCGGCGAGCAGCCTCCCCTTTCCCTCTTCCTCCTCCGGTTTTCCGAAAGTTGCCCCTCCGTTTCATTTCGTTCAACAATAGGGGTTGAAGATGATTGTGGGTCCCCTCCTCCCACCTCATTGCCATGTCATATGGGGCCCTCTTATTTTTTAAAACAAAATCTGTTTCCGGTTTGTAGAATTGAAAAGGGAGGAATTGGAGATGAATTTTGGGCCTGATTTTCCTTGGGCCTATTTTCTTTATGGGCCGGATTGAGGTTGTTTTAAAACAAAGATGAATTTTGGGCATATTTTATAAAAATGAGTTCGGTTTGGGGATTTAACAAAAGGGGAGGGTCGATTTTGGGATTCTATGAAATAAAGGAGCCGGTCTTGGAATCTTATAATTATAAGGGTTGTTTTTGGTAATTTAAAAATGAATGATTTTATTAAATGTAAATGGTTGGGGTTTTAAAGGATTTAGAAATATACTTTATGAAAATGTTAAAGGAAAATGGTATTTGAAATATTGTATAATATTACGTGAGTTTTAAAATATAAAACATTATTATAAGATTCAAGATATAATGATGGTGATTTAAAATAAATATAATATTATGAGACTTAGAGATTTAAAAGTATATTATCGGAATTTCTAACTAGTTGATTCGGATTTTAAAGCAGTTTTGGGACTAACTCGGGAATTATGTGATTGGTGACTAACTAGCATGATTGATGTGAATGGTTGACTAATATCATGATTGGTGTGTACTAATGGCATGATTGATTGAATAAAGGCATGATGAAATGTTAGAATTGTGTATCGTTAATTTATGCTTCGAGATATGATAAACTTGATATATGTGATGTGCGGATTATTATTGCGGATACACTGTGGCGAATACATGAATGTGACGGAATGGAATGATGAGAATGATATGGTCTTGTGGAATGTGGCAATATGATGAATGGTTGAACTTGATGGAATGATGATTGCGATATGGTTGCTATTCTCGTTGAATGATATGCTTGAGTGCTTGGATGATCAGACGTAGACTTATATATGTGTTCTGATATGTATCTAGGTGATCTTTAATCTATTATAATGCTTGCCTTGCTGTTCTGCACCGCCAGGTAAGTCTCTTCGGAGCTTACTCAGATTGAATAGAGCTATTCCCTGCCTTAGGTGCATGATATACTAGGTGCTTGCATTCATGATCAGCATGCCATGTAGTACCATGCTAGGTTGCATCGATCGTTGAGCATTCTATTTCTTTGTGCGTATGTAAACAGAACGGCCGTTATCTGTGATAGTCCTAGAAGTCTTTGTTAGGGTCATAGGGTAGCCCAGCCTCATCGGGTACCCTGAGTCAATCGAGTACTTTCTTATATTATGATATGCCTGCGGGCTTTATTGTGGAGCGGGTTAGGCATGCGTGCCGCCCTATTATGAATGAATGCATTCACGAGCTGGCCAGTCTCCGCCTGTCGGAAGGGGTGGAGGTAGGAGAGGGATATACCACTTGGTATTCTGTGCTAAGGCCTTATTATTATTATGCACTTGATCTTAGGAGCATGTTAGTGTGTTAATATTTCGCCATGCATCTAGAAGCATCTTTATTAGGTATAGCGTATATGTGTGCTTATGGTTGGGATGCAGAGTTAAGTGGGCATCGATCTGATCCCGCCCCATATCAATTTTTTTAGGTATTATTTATGTTCATCCTATCGGTGTTGTTTGCTTATTGCGCGGGTCATTTTATCGGCGGAGAGTGAGCGCTGGAGTTATAGACTTCACCAGACTCTGATTACATTTTTGGGATTTTCACTTTAGACTCCGTTTTGACCCGGCTCTGCCGTGGCACCCTCTTGTATTACACTTATTTCCGCTAGTCGCACTATTTCTGATTTCCACGCTTAGACTTACGACAGGTACATGGGACTTCCCCGGGGATTCCAACGATCCCTTCGATTTTGGGTACGAAATCCCCCTTTGAAAACATTAAAGTAGGTTTCGAAACCTTCAACCTGTACTCGGGGCGCAAGGTCCTAACGAGGGGTTTTATCCCTCGAAACGTAACCTGGGAATCATAATCCTGGGCCGTTACATCTCTCATTTCCAATGTGGGACAAGAGTCTTGTCCCACATCGAAAGTTGAGAGTTAGAATGAGAAGGGATGGAGGTATATATATGTACGGGGTGTTTGTTGTGAGCCTAATTTGCCATGTTTTATAGTAACTTTTATATCGTTTTCTGCATACATTTCATGCATTTGGGCTAAGATAGTACAGAATCTATGTAGTTTATGCTTATTTGTCAAATTATGGAATATACACTAGTTTCTGTGTCTAAATTTGCAGAATTCGAGGCAATTTACAACAGTTCTGAGAAAGGAAGAAAAGCTCGAAAGTCAACTACAGAATTCCACGATCAAGAAGCAGCGGAACCAGGACAAATCAAGCTGGAAGCAAGGAAAAATCGACTCGACAACATCAAGTCGATATCAACTACACCTTGTCGATATCGAGTACCACTAAGTCGATTTCCAGCAAGCTGCCCAGAATCGACCAAGGAAAGCTGAGAAGAGTTAGTCGATATCGAATTCCTTTAGTCGATATCGAGTTGACCACATATCGAGTCAGAGACACCAGACATCGACAAGTGAAGCTGGGAGCAGGAGCAGGTTAGTCGATATCGACAAGAATTGGTCGATATCGAGTAAACACCCAAGTCGATTTCCATGTCCAGAGTTGAGATCGACGAAGCTGAGCACTGGGAAACCGAGCAGAAGTCAGTCGATGTCGATCGAGGAAAATTCCTCGATATCGAGGACAACCCAAGTCGACATGTGTTCTATTGGCCGACATGGAGTTGCTGAGCACAAGACGAAGGAAACACTAGTCGATGTCGAGGAGAGGCTACTCGATATCGAGTACATCTCAGTGGCGGATTCCGAGCTATCCGAGTATCTTGTTAAGTTTCTATCCCAATGCCGATGGTGATATTTTCGAGGCCAAATTCTATCCACATCCATCAAGAGCTATCAAGTCAAGGGAGAAGATATTTTATCCACATTAGATATAATCCTAGATTTAATTATTTATTCCATTATTTTATCTTTAAGTAAGTAGATAAAGAGATATAGATATAGATAGATATTTCCTTTCTTGATTAGCAAGGGTTGGAAGCCTATAAATAAAGCCTTAGGGGCTGAATTTTAGTCATTCAATTTGAGAGACAATTAGTCACATAAAGAGAGAAGGAGAAGAGGTTGTAAGTTTGAAGTTCATTAATGCAAGTTAGTTCTTTTTCATCAAAGATGTTTATGATTGCGATGAAGAGCGAGTAGTCCACCCACTTCTAGGGTCGGGGTGAGCCCGACGGTGGCCATGTGAGGTGATGCGGTAAAGGTTCGATCTTTTTATGCAATTCGTCTTCTATCCCTATGAGCATAATTCTTTTGCGAAAGTTAAAGGTGATCCTTGTTTGTGTTATTGAAGCGAAAGTGATCTTAATACAACTTGGATTAATTATGTGAAAAGGGTTAGTAACAATTAGGGTTTATGGGAAAGCCTCTATATTCCTATTTGTTAATAACGAAAGTTATTTGATGAAAAGCATGATCTTTTATGCCTTTATGTGTTACTTTGCATGTTATCGTTATGGTGTTGAAACCCTGATCTTGGAAGTCTTCTAGTTTATTGAGTTAATTCAGATTCAAAGTTTTTGCATTCGTTTTAAGTTTCTGCTCTACTCGATATCGACCAAAATTGGTCGACATCGACTTCTGACTTTCGATCGACGAGATCGCTGTAGTTTCTGGTGTACAGGTACCCAAGATCGACGAAGGCTTTACTCGATATCGAGTAAGAACTCCTCAATATCAACCAACATCCAGGAGCTGCTGCTGCTTTGTTCGAATTGTCCGATCTTCTGTCGACTAACCCTAGCCGAGATCGAGCAACTGTGGTCGACTTCTGCTGTGAGATTTTCCGCTGCCTAGGATCCGCTGGCACGCTTCCTCGTGGATCGATCCTGACTTCCCACTGCTACATCAGGAGGAGGTCTTGTAATCATTTGCAAGGGACGGAATCTGGTTTGCTTTGCTTTATTCATATTTTACTTTGCATTCTCGATTTCCTCCTACAACAACGCCAACATCGATGTTGCAGACGTTGTTGACGCCGACGTCAAAGATGCTTTTTTTTGTGTCAATGCTTTTGCACATCAACGACTAAATGTTAACAATTAAGCTAAATGTCAAGATATAATAAAAAATAAAGTTTACAAATAAGATCATTCTCAAAATTGATATCATATTACATGAGATGAGAATATCAAACTTCTATAATCATCTAATAAAAGAAATGGTAAAAGATAAAGCTTTTGCACATCAGCGGATAAATGTCAACATTTAAGGTAAATGTCAACATATAATATAAGATAAAGTTTACAAATAAGATCATTCTCAAAATTGATATCATATTACATGAGATGATAAGCTCAAACTTCTACAATCTAGGCGTTGCCACGGGTTCGACCCTCCGGGTCAAGGGTCGGGGGAGGGCGACCCGAACCCTAACCCGGGATTTCCACGGGTTGGCGGGTTCGGGTCACCCGGCGGGTCATTGGGTCGACGGGTTGACCCGGCTGGTTTGACTCGCCGGGTACCCGCCGGGTTGACCCGACGAGTTGGAACCCGGGTTGGACGGGTTTGCACTTGTTTTGGACTTCGGAATCTGAATTGTCGGATCGGATTTGTCGAGAAAGGGAACGGGAATTGAACGCCTATGTGTTTGACAAATATCCTTTCGTGTTCACAAATGATAACTTGACTCTTTAGTCTTTATGTACAAAATACAATATGTAATATTACATCTTATAATTTTCAAAACTAAAGAGTCTACAACTTATAACTCTATAAGTTTTACAAATTACAAAAAAGTTGTACAATTTTTGTATTAGGGAGTGTTGGGGGGGGGGGGGGGGGAGAAAGAAGGGCTTGAATCGGTTTCCCGACTGCCTACGTATCCTCCCGGGGGTGAGGAATCAAAGCCCACGTAGTTATTTTACATGTATGTCTGAACCCCGGCCCGGTTACCTCTTCTTCTAGTCTTCTTGATCGTCGGATCCTCCACCTCCTGAGCCATCTGTAACCGCGCCATCAATGGAGCTCCCAACGAACTCTGTCTCTATTCCGTCATCATCCTCGGAATCAGTCCCCAAGCTGTTCTTCTGCATCCGCATCTCCGCCTTCTTCCAATCTGCAAGGCAAACTTGGGCTTCAAGGTTCCCGGGAAGCAACCTTGATCTCTTCTCCAAAAGAATCTGACCTCCGCGACTGAAAAGCTGCTCGACGGCTACGGTGGAGCAAGGTGCCCCAAGTATTTGTCGGGCGATTACCTGCAACGTCGGGAATCTTTGTCTTTCGGGACGGCTCCACCACTCAAGGACATCGAAATCTTCCTCTTCATCGCTGAGAAAATCAAAGTTACTGGACAAATATTCGTCGAGCTCCGAGTGGGGGCTCGACGAAGATCTCGACCTCTTTGACCCAAAGATATCTCGGGCAAGTGCCTTAGTTCTAGCGGTGATGCTGGTTCGTGACCCGCTTGAACTGGAAGGCACGGGAGGACGACCGGAGGGCGCTCTATCGCCCGTCGAATATTCAGTATATAATTGTTCTAACAATCCTCTAACTCTAGCAACAATAGTTGTAACATTGCAATCAGGATCATCCACAATTCCTAAAGTCGGATAATAGTTTTCTAAAAACAATTGAACTCCATTTAATTTATATCTAGGGTCGAAACAACACGCTACGAGGAAAATGTCGGGTATAAATTTGTAATATGCGATCCATTTCTGCCGCATCCCCATAGTTGCTTGGGAAATGGAAGGCGTGTTAACTCCGTCTTGAAGGACTATTGCTACATTCATTGCAATAAAACAAAAAACGTTTGATGTAGGCATGTAAACGTGGGAAAACGTTCGAGTTGCGTCGTAAAAAACTTTGAAAACCTCCACAACGTCCCGGGCCTGAGTCCACACATCGGCAAATATGTGTGAGTCCGGGATGTGTAGTGTTGCAAAACCGGAAAGAAGTTCCTTGTAAGCGATTGAATCGTAAATCATTGTGTAAGTGGAGTTCCACCGAGTGCAAACGTCCTTGGGGAACGTTTTTGGGCGGGTTTGGTGGCTACGACAATAAGCGCTCCATTGCTGGCGAAGCTGTTTGCTTCGCCAAAGTGCCCGCAAAACAAATCGAATTGGTCAACAACACCTTGTAAATATAATAAACCATCTTGAACACATAAGTTTAAAATATGAGGGGCGCAACGGATGTGGAAAAACTTGCCGCCTATCGCGGGCTGACAGTTTTGGATTAAATCGGGGATAGATGCGGTGTTGGCAGAAGCGTTGTCAAAACCGATACTAAAAACTCTTTTAGTTAATCTATATTCTTGTAAAACCGTTAAGAAGACACCTGCTATGTTTCGTGTCGTGTGTGCTTCGTCGAAAACTCGAAAAGCTAAAACACGTTTGTGCAATTGAAAATGTTGATCAACCCAATGGCAAGTAACACCCATGTATGAGTGATGTTGCCAATGGTCGGTCCAAATGTCACTACAAATCGAAACATGTAAATCATGTTTTTTTTGAAAATATTCGATTAATTCATTTTTACGGGTGTTATACCGTCTAAGTATTTTCCTCTTAACCGTGTTTCGACTAATACCTTGCCATGCAGGTTGAACATTTTGCGTAATAAATTCATTGAAACATAAACGTTGTGAAAAACTATAAGTTAAACCTTCAGCAGCTATCATTTCCGCATATTGATCATGACATCTACGATAATCATAAGACCATAAACCAGGGGGTTGAGAGGAAGAAGATGCGTACCCGGTTAGTTGAGTTTGCCCTTTGGCGAGGCCGAGCTTCACGGGATGCTTCGAACGGATATGGCGACCGTAGTTCCCATATCCGCCTCCCTTCTTGTGCTTGTAGACCGTGGAGCACAAGTTGCACTTGGCGGCGCAACTCGGTTCCTCCCAAGCCGGCTCCCTAGGACCCGTCGTGAACCAATACTTGAAAGTAGCGGCTCGAACTTCCGCCGTAGTAATAGGGTCGCCATCGGCCGGAGTTCCTTGGCTCCCTTCGGCGGGAAACCCGGACTCTTGGGTCGAAATCGTCGGAGTTCCGGCTTGGGGGGTCCCATCGGCCTCGAGCTCGGCCTCCTCCTCCTCCTCGATCTCGTCGACGTGGTCGGCGAGTAGAGCATCATCTCGACGACGTCGAGATCCGCTCGCCGCCGAGACCGATGCACTTCGACGAAGGCTTGGTGCCGCCGTCGGGTTCGAGCCGCCTCCTCCGACACTCGGGATCGATGAAGATGGGGCTCCACTAACGCTCTTGCGACCCCTAGTAAATCGGTTAGTAACTCGGTTGATGAAACCCGACATGTTGAATTGAAGAGACTTAGGAGATTACGAGAGACAAGATCGAGCGATTAGAGAACGATTATAGAGCGATTAGAGAGATTAAGATGAGATTAGAGGAGATAAGTGAGGTGTGGGTTGGAATTGGGAGGGAAAGGGGCTATTTATAGAGCCAAACCGAGCCCTTTCCCTCCAATGTAGCCGTTGGGCAACGGTCGACCCGGCGGGTCGACCGTTGGAAATGTAGCCGTTGCCCTCGATTCAATTTTTTTTTTTTTAAGTTGCACTTGGGTGGTGTTTGGCTACTAGTTAACTAGCTTAAGTTTTAATTAAATTTATATGTTAAGTTTCCAATATATTTTATGTAGATTTTTATTTTTTGAACATTTTAAATGTAATATATAATGTTTAGGTAATTTTTTCTAAGTTGTTAGGTAATTAGTAAAAATATTATCTTATAAAACAATATTCTTTGAATCATTTAAACACAAGTTTATTGTAAACCGAAAGACGAATACACGTTTACAAATCACGACTCACATTCACCGATTCACATAACATAACATAATAACATAAAAACGTAAAACATAAACTTACTACATTACTACAATACTCACTACTTATTATTAAGACTTACGACATAGGAACAATAGACTAGTTTTTACCACCACTCGTTCCACTCAAGCCCGAAGCGCCATCGTTCTTTATCTTCTCGGGGTGCTTGTTGGTGATGTGAGACTTCAAATTACCATGGCCAAGGTTATTCCGCATCTTGTACCTTTTAGCACAATGACGACAAATGGCTACGAATGATCGATCGGCTTGCACATCCGCCTTAACGTAGTGATCTTGAAACAACGCCTCTTTGAGGTTGTCACCGGACATGATTACAACGTACGAGCTTCTGAAAATCAAATTGATAGGTGATTGATGGATTGGATGGGATTTGTGATAGGAGGAGTCGGGTATTTATTGCCCCGAGTCTACTAGCCGTTACAACGACTATATTTAAAGAAAAAAAAACACCTTCGACCTGTGGGCCCCACCACCAACGGATGGTTTTTTAAAATAGGGCGACCCGGCGGGTCAACCCGGCGGGTCACGGGTCACGGATCTCCCGACCCTAACCCTATCCCGCTACCCGTCCCTACCCGCCAACCCGGACCCGGCGGGTCAACGACCCGCCGGGTCGTTGACCCGTGCGACCCGGCGGGTCACGGATTGACCCGTAACCCGTGGCCACGCCTACTACAATCCTCTAATAAAAGAAATGGTAAAAGATAAAGCTTTTGCACATCAATGGCTAAATGTCAACAATTAAGCTAAATGTCAACATATAATAAAAGATAAAGTTTACAAATAAGATCATTCTCAAAATTAATATCATATTACATGAGATGATAAGCTCAAACTTCTACAATCTTCTAATAAAAGAAATGGTAAAATATAAAGCTTTTGCACATCAATGGCTAAATGTCAACAATTAAGCTAAATGTTAACATATAATAAAAGATAAAGTTTACAAATAAGATTATTCCCAAAATTGATATCATATTAGATGAGATGAGAATATCAAACTTCTATAATAATCTAATAAAAGAAATGGTAAAAGATAAAGATTTTGCACATCAACGGCTAAATGTCAACATTTAAGCTAAATGTCAACATTTAATAAAAAATAAAGTTTACAAATAAGATCATTCTCAAAATTGATATCATATTACATGAGATGGAAAGCTCAAACTTCTACAATCCTCTAATAAAAGAAATGGTAAAAGATAAAGCTTTTGCACATCAATGGCTAAATGTCAACAATTAAGCTAAATGTCAACATATAATAAAAGATAAAGTTTACAAATAAGATCATTCCCAAAATTGATATCATATTAGATGAGATGAGAACATCAAACTTCTATAATTATCTAATAAAAGAAATGGTAAAAGATAAAGCTTTTGCACATCAACGGTTAAATGTCAACATTTAAGCTAAATGTCAACATATAATAAAAGATAAAGTTTACAAAAAAAGATTATTCCCAAAATTGATATCATATTACATGAGATGAGAATATCAAACTTCTATAATCATCTAATAAAAGAAATGGTAAAAGATAAAGCTTTTGCACACCAACGCCTAAATGTCAACATTTAAGCTAAATGTCAACATTTAATAAAAGATAAACTTTACAAATAAGATCATTCCTGAAATTGATATCATATTATATGAGATGAGAATAAAAGATAAATGTTGACATTTTAGCTTAAATGTGAACATTTAAGCTTAAATGTCAACATAGAAGTTACTGTTATGCAAATATAACTTTATGATATGCACAAATAACAATCTGTTGTGCAAATTGTTACTGCTGACATCAGATGTCAGCAACATTGTTTGTACCTCTTAATTTGAAGCAAATAATGTGACAAATCATATAAAAGAATGAACTAATCACATAAATGCAAATGTAAAAGTATGCAAATGTAAAAGTATAATATGCAATTATAAATTGATGATATGCGAATATAAGATTAAAATATGCAAATATAGATTGATAATATGCAAATGTAAAAGCATAATATGCAATTATAAATTACTAGAAAATTGCACTAATATATCTTATTATTGACCAATTATTAGAAAATTTTGTAAATTATTATAAATTTTAGCCTATGCGGGATTCGAACCCACATATTTGCGCATAAGCACATCACTCTACAATTGAGTTAAAAGGCTTTTAATTATATTATAACATAACATTCAAATAAACAAATAAGGGTTATGTTCACGACACAACCAAAAAAGGAGAAAAAAAAGTAGGAACTCCTAATAAACAGTACACATTTGTATACACATTTGCACAAAAAGAGGTCATGTTAGCACACAATTAGAAATAAAAAAGAACTTATATATCAACTTGAATTGCACAAAAAGAGACCATGTCAACACACAATTAGAAATATAGAAAAAAACATACACATCAATATAAAACATAGCATAACTAGCAAGAGAATTCATACTTCATAGGGAGGATGGGATAAATGTAGCATAACTAGCAAAACAGATCACAAAACCTTGCTATGTTCTCAGATAACCAAAAAAAGAAAAAAGAGAAAGTTAATTAAAAAAAAGTGAAAAATAAGAAGTTTATGTTTTGCAAATATAAGTTACTGTTATGCAAATATAACTTCATGATATATATGCACATATAACAATCTGTTATGCAAATATAAAAATCTGTTATGCAAATTGAAACTGTTGACACCGGATGTCAGCAAGATTGTTACTCCCTCTTAATTTTAAGCAAATAATGTGAAAAATCATATTCCTCCCAGCAATAAGTCTAGTAAAGATCTATGCAAGTGTAAATCTAAAAAAGATGACTAATCAATTAAGAATATTACGAAAAATGGAAAGGAAAAATAAAGAAAGCACACTTTAAAGTGCTAAATGAATTTTATACAAATGCCAAATCAAGTTAATTATTACACACTGGAATTGAGCATGTTATATTTGAACAAGAGATCATGTCAACACACAATTAGAAATAAAAAAAGAACCTATAAATCTACTTGAATTGCACAATAAGAGACAATTTCAACAAACAATTAGAAATAAAAAAGAACTTGTACATTCTAACAAAAAAAAGAACCTATACATCAACTTGAAATGCGCAAAAAGAGGTCATGTTAGCACACAATTAGAAATAAAAAAAAACTTATACATCAACTTGAATTGCACAAAAAGAGATCATGTCAGCACACGTATCTTTTCTTTCTGTTTATCTATTTTCAAATCAGCATAGTTAATAAATTCTACAGTATATCAGTAGCTTTTAGGAAGAGCAATAACATGTGAACAATAATGCCAAATAAATATAAAACATAGCATAACTAGCAGGAGAATTCATACTTCATAGGGAGAATGGGATAAATATAGCATAACTAGCAAAACAGATCACAAAACCTTGCTATGTTCTCACACAACAATAAAAAAAATGGTAAAAGATAAAGTTTATGTTGTGCAAATATAAGTTACTGTTATGCAAATATAACTTCATGATATGCACATATAACAATCTATTATGCAAATATAACAATCTGTTATGCAAATATAACAATCTGTTATGCAAATTAAAACTGCTGACACCGGATGTCAACAAGATTGTTATTCCCTCTTAATTTTAAGCACATAGTGAAAAGAATTAGTAAAAGATAAAGTTTTTGCCCATCAACGGCTAAATGTCAACATTGAAGCTAAATGTCAACATTGAAGCTAAATGTAACCATTTAAGTTACAGCAGATACAACAACGGAAGATGAAATTCAGAAGCTACAACAGCCCCTAAAAGAGACCCAAAATCAGCAGAAGCAAGATGCAAGCAAAAATCAGAAGCTACAGCAGCCCCGAAAAGAGACCCGAGATCAGTGGAAGCAAGATGCAAGCAAAAATCAGAAGCTACAACAACCACAAGATGATACAACAGCAGAACCCTAAAACCCTAAATTCTATCTAGAACCATAAACTCAAAATCCCAAAGGGAAAAAGAAATAATTTCAGAATGACAAGGGGGCTCCTGCACTTATAGAGACTGATAAAAGCATAAGCTATATTTGCACAAGAGATTATGTCAGCGCACAATTAGAAATAAAAAAAGAACCTATAAATCTACTTGAATTGCACAAAAAGAGACAATGTCAACACACAATTAGAAATAAAAAAAGAACTTATACATTCTAACAAAAAAAACATATACATAAACTTGAATTGCACAAAAAGGGACCATGTCAGAACACAATTAGAAATAAAAAAGAAACATGTCAGCACACAATTAGGAATAAAAAAAGAAACATGACATGTCAGCACACAATTAAACTTTGTAGAGCTACTAACTAATATCTCTAGACAAGTCAGAAATCACAAGACACTTCAATGTAAATATACAAACACATTATTAAATAGGAAAACTGGAACCAAACCCTAGTTGTTAAGCGATAAAAATAAAATAACAAAATTGTTGATATTGTTGAAAAAAACATAAAAACTCAATTTTAAGCCTTGACATGATCGCCGATGGCCAAAAAAGACCATAGAGAATCCGACACCGGATGCTTGATATCACTTCTACCGAGACCGCATGCATTCTAGGCAAGCATCTCTAGTTTCAAATTAAGCTTGATGACATGGTTTTTAATAATTTAAAAACTCATGTCATCACAAAAAAAAAAAAAAAAATAGCTTTCCACCTCAAATATGCTAATATGGCAGCATTTATTTCTAGAAGATGTCAACATTTACATGTTTCCAGAAGATGTCAGCATTTACAAGTTTCCAGAAGATGTCAGCATTTACAAGTTTGATGAATCATACGGTTTACAAAGAAGATCATGCTCAAACTTCTACAATCCTCTAATAAAAGATACTGTAAAAGATAAAGCTTTTTCCCATCAACACCTAGATCTCAACATTTAATGAATTTCTAAAGTTTCTACAAGATGTAAACATTCAATAGCAAGATGTCAACATTTACACAACTACAACAACTACTGCTAGATAACTAATGCCAAATTATCTCATAAAATCTCTGCAAAGGAAAGCCCCTTAGAGATAATGTCAACGGGCCCAAGACACCATGTCAGACACCATGTCAGTACACCCTAGACAACATGTCAGCACACCATTAGTTCTAAGTCATGCACCAGATTAACCCTTTTTTTTTTTAATTTCTCAAATTCATTCCAAGATTATAATCAAATACATAATCCCTCATAAAGAGGAAAATCCCTATAGGAGTACAAAGAAGAAGAGGAAAATTCCTTCATTTATAGAAGTACACAACTTTTAGCATCTCAAGTTGTACTGAATCTGTTGATGAAACTGATAAAGGTACATATTGACAAATTCGTGGAGTTGTACTGATTAACCCTTCTTTCTTTCTTTCTTTCTTTCTTTCTTTTTCTTATCAAAATTCCCATTCCTAAGAAAGTAATCGCAGATTCATGGCGCTGTAATTTATGAATCAATCGGTCAAAAGAAAATGCTTATGGGGATCTAGTGACTGAAATAAGCATCTAGATGAAGAAAATAGATGTTACATATGCACTGGATAGTAAATTCATAAACGGATGCAATTGCATAATCAAAAGAAATGCAAGAAGACATCTTTCAACAGGTAGGAGAAATAAACAAGCTGAAACAGATGCAACTCACTCTTTCATCTTTCTCTGTTGACTGGGATTTTTCTAATTTCTGCAGACCCACTAATGCTTTGATCCACTTTCCGGAGACACCCATGATACCTTACAACCAGCTACATCAAATATTCTGCAGCAGAAAATATTTAAAATTTGATAGTGAGGTATGATTTGCAGGTCTTCCTGTATGGAGCCAGTAGTAATGGCTGAACTAAAGCAAGCCAAGATGAGGATATGCAAAATGAAAGCTCCATGTTTCCACAGATAATGAGAAGTTTCACTTGAAAATATGTTGAGAAACAGATAGAAAGCATAATTTCCTTATTCCTCGATGTCGGCTTGGGAAGGGGCTTCTTTTTGCAAACGGACTTGATCTTCTCGTTAATGGAGGCTTGGGAAGGGGCTTCTTCTTCGTTCTAAGTTCGATGGAGTATTCTTCGATGTCTTGCAAATGGGCGAAGTACATGTAGCGATTCGATCGCGATTCGGCACCAGAAGGCTTCAAGCATCTGCGATTGGGGCCACTGTTACGGCTGGGAGGATGTGACAGTGATGGCGGAGGACCCTTCTCCTTGTCCAACCTCGGAGATCGTAGATCTTTGCCTTGGAGGACCCTACTCTAGGTCTTCTGATCCGGGAGAAGAAAGAGAGGGAGGCGGGGGCGACCTGCTGTTCTGATGCGGGAGGTTTCTCCTCCATGAAATTCTCCCTAATCTCTTCAAATTGAGCGAGGTTTCTGAGCACTCCGGCTGCGACGCCCTGCGAATTTGGCGTCCTGCCTCACAGATCTCCAACAAGAAGGAGATTCCGCCTCTTGATCCGATTGCGCGCGCGTTCTCCCTGGAGAAGCTCAGCACCTGACGAGCAACACATGACTCCTCCCTTGTGAATCCGCTGCCTGATTCGAGCACTCGGATAAGACGATTGAGGAGGAAAAGGCCTCATTCCATGAAAGCTTGGTTGCATCTCTTCACCATCGAAACCCTAGCAACGACATATAAGTTGAACAACGATAAAAGAGAAGGGTAATATCGGAAAATAAACATCCGAAATTACAAAAGTGGACATTCCACTAATTTTTACAAAAACTAGGACAAAAGTAGCATGAAGTGGTGGGGGTTTTCCTTGATTTACTCCAACGTTGTCTTAATCGGTGTATGTTTAGGTATGGCCTATGACAGATTGAGAGGTGTACCAAGTTATACCCTTTATTAATGAGTTTAATGACTTAATATATGCGAGTTGGTTTTATTGTGTCTTGAATTGTGTCCCATCTCTTAAAGCTTGTTTATATTTTCTGTTAGATATGGTGGAATTTAACTTGTTGCAATATATGTGAGTTGGTTCCATAACATGTTTAGAGTAGGTGAAATATGAGTGTGTATGATTTCGAAATGATATTATGAAGAATTACTTGCCCACTCTTCAAATTCTCAGGGTGATCATGTAACCTTCCTGAGTATACAAAGGATATATATCTCTAAACCTCGCATTTCCCTGTTTTTTGTTTTTTTTTACAGGAGGAGGTTATTCATTTAAGGGAACATCGAAAGAGAGTTGTCCAGCGCGTTGGTGTAACTTTGAAATCTTGTGAAAGGGCATGCAGGTACTTCTTCTTCTATTTTGTGTATTTAATGTTTTTTTTACAGTGGGCAAATAGTCAGAGCTATTACAGAGAATGTAAACGCGCTCCTGGATCATCCTTACGAATGATGGTACAAAGTTCCCTATTAAAAGGGATGGTAGATCTATCACTAATGATACCTCTAGTAGCTATATAATCTGAAACTTTGTTAGCCTCTCTGTAGATGTGGTTGTACTCAACCTTTTCAAAGTTTGCCTCCATGATCTTAATCTGTTCAATTTGGCGCAAACTCTCCCATCTGCTATCTCTTCCTTTCGAGAGAATCCTCATCAGCTCTTGATTGTCACCTTCTACGATTATGTGTCTTATCCCTAGTCTTGTGGCTAGTCTCAGTCCTTCTAGCACTTCTGCTGTCTCCGTTTGAATAACCGTACCTTGATCAACTTCCTGGTAGAAAGTATCAATTACCTGGCCCTGTGAATCACGAATGATTCCTCCCACGTGACAAGCGCCCGTGGGTTTGACAGAACCATCTACGTTAATCTTATAAATGGCTCCTACTGGTCTAGTCCAACTAGTTCTAGACCTTTTCTTCCTTTTGTTGGCATCTTTTTTTTTGTACTTGTATGATTTGTTGTTCTCCAATCCTGTATATCTTTAATAATACGGTTAATTGTGTATCTAATGTTGTTAAATATTTGTAAGATGACTGGCTGTAATGTTAAATATATAAATACCTATTTTCAAGTATTTGTAAGAGTATGAGTCTGAAAATATTTTCAAGTATTGGCTAAAGTAGAAGTTCTTTTATTTCATGGTTTGTTATTGGTTTTGCTTAGTTGCTATATTTTTATTCGTCATAATTTCTGCATTTTTTGTGTTTCATGGAAATTATTCGTGTGCTGGACTCGTTTTGTTTGTTTCTTGATTGATTGGAACTGATATTATTTAGTAAATTTTCCTTCTACAAGTGATAATGAAAAAAAAAACTTCTTTATACTTGAAGTACTGACTGCAGCATGCAACTACAGAAAAAATGGCCAGCACCAGCCAGCATTTCCCTCTTCTGTTCACTGCTGGCTGCAATACAAGCCTTGTAAAAGGTAAATAGGATAGTAGGTGACACAATAATCCAAGAACTCATATCATATAGTCCTTGCTATAATAAATGACTTATAAAAATACAATTTATTAGGCATGGACAAAAGTAGCATGAAGTGGTGGATGCATCCGAGATGGAGTAAGGAATACTCAAAAGGAGTGGATGAGTATATAGAAAAGGCATTTGCAAATGAAGCACGAGGAGGCGAAATTCGTTGCCCTTGCAAACTTTGTTATCGTCGTAATTGGTTAGAACGACAAACTGTCAAGGATCACATGATTGTGAAGGGTTTCCATAGGCTACCAGAGGAAGTGGGAGAACCGCAACCTAATGATGTTAATGAGGTGAACGATGGGGCAAATGAGTTTGGAGATAACATGGACGATATATTGCATGACACATTCAGTAATGGTCCAAATGAAGCGGCAACCAGTTTTTACAAGTTAGTGGAAGAGGCCCATGAAGAATTGTATCCTGGTTGCAAGAGTTTTTCGAAGCTTTCCTTTCTAATTCGCTTATTCGTTCATAAGTGAGACCATAAACTGAGCAATGGTGCCTTCACTGATCTGCTAAAAATTATAAAAGTCATGCAACCGGATGCAAAGTTGCCTACTTCTTATAATGAAGCGAAGAAGGTCCTAAAGATGTTGGGTCTTGAGTACACTAGGATTGATGCATGTGTTAACGATTTCATCTTGTATTGGGAAGATAATGCTGAAGCAGCAAGTTGTCCTATATGCAAGACTTCTCGGTGGAAATCAGCTGAAAAAGATGGCGAAACTTGCAAGGCTTCAGAAATACCTGCAAAAGTACTTAGATACTTTCTAGTTAAGAAGAGGTTGCAAAGATTATTCATGTGTCGAGAGATTGCACAAAACATGACATGGCATGCAGATGGACGTCCGAAGGATGGGCGTTTGAGACATCCAGCAGATGGTGAATCTTGGATGAACTTTGGTGTACTTTATCCATCATTTGGTGATGAGTCACTGTTGTGAGCCTAATTCGCCATGTTTTACACTTACTTTTATATCGATTTATGCATACATTGCATGCATTTGGGTTAGAATAATACAGAATCTGTGTAGTTTATACCTATTTGCAATATATGGAGGTCTACACAAGTTTTGGTTATATTTCGCAGAAATCAGACCCACTTTGGAGCTTAAAGGAAACTCATGGAGAAGCTGAGAATGGTGCAGCTGGAGGAAAGGCCATTTTTCACCATTCTTCATTCTGAATCAAGCTTTGTTGTCTTCATGATAGTTGTAGCCCTCGGAAAGAGCTTTCCAACGCATGGTCATATGCGTCAATCCGACGAACGAGGACTCGGGAAAGTGCGTTTTAAGAACATAGCAGAAAGCTGAGAGATTTACTCGATATCGAGTAGTTGTACTCGAGATCGACCAAAAATGTCCAAGGAGTGCCTGGTCGAGGAGGAGCTGATCGAGAAGCCGAAGACGAAGACATGCCGGGTTACACTCTACTCGAGATCGAGTAGACCTACTCGAGATCGAGGAACCCGGAAGCCCGCACCCGAGCCATGTCGAGAAGATCTACCCGACGCTGCCGAGAAGACCTAGTCGGCGAGCCACCTTTACTCGAGATCGAGTAGGGGTACTCGAGATCGAGGAGCCCGGAGCCAAGGTCCGAGCCTGTCGAGCACTAGCAACCCGAGACGTCGAGCCAGCCCAGTCGACGCCAGTTCTACTCGAGATCGAGTAGCCTTACTCGAGATCGAGGAAGCCTCCAGAAGCCGCGTAACGCGTTTTGAGTTGTCCTACTCGGATTTGGATTCCTTGGAGCCGAAGGTTGCCGATTCTATCCGATTTTATCAAGATACATCATGAAGGGAGAGATCTATCCACTTGAAGACACTTTAGATATATTCCCTTATTTAGATTTAATTATGTTGTTACTTTTATTTATCTTTAATGCTTTTAGATATAGTTTTAGATAGAGATAGATATTTCTATCCTTGAATAGCAAGGTTTAGAAGCCTATAAATAAAGCCCATGAGGCTGATTTCTAGTCATTCAAGCACACAACAATTAGTAGGAGTAGTAGAGAGAAAGAGAGAGTGAGTGGCCAAGAGGAGTTGGTGAAGCGAGAGCGGAATTGGCTTCCTTTGGTTGTAAGATCTGTTTGATTTAATGCAATTAGTTTCTTTTCATCAATCAATGTCTGAGGTTGCAATGAAGCGCGAGTAGTCCACCCACTTCTAGGGTTGGGGCGAGCCCGACGATAGCCCTGCACGTTTGAGGTAAAGATTCGACTTTTATCATGTTTTGAGCATCTACTACTTGTTTATGTGTTTATTACCCATATAATGGAGGTCCATGCTAACAAATTGGATTGTAAACATAAAATCAGTAGAGACAATTAGAGTTTCTTGAAAGAGTTGTCTAATTGTTGGAAAAGGCGAAAGCTTAGTCCTTTGATGCGATTCACATGATTATCGTTATTTATCTTGCCTTACGCACGCTTGGTTATCGTTGATGCAAACCCCAATCTTGGAAGTCTTTTTTCATACAGTTTAGTTCGAATCCCCAAAGCCTTTGCATTTATTTTCTTTCGTTTTTATTCTCTGTCTTCCTCGAGATCGAATAGCACTCCTCGATTTCGACTACTGATCTTTGACCCAAAGTCGCTGTAGCTTCTGTGTGCAGGTACTCGACAAGACAAGCCGACGTCGACGAAGACCCAACTCGATCTCGAGTAGGCCCTTGTCGAGATCGACCAGAAACTGCCGAGTTGCTGCTGCTGTGTTCGACTGTCCGATCTTCTGTTGAGTTGTTGTACTCGAGATCTAGGACCCCTGTTGTCGACTTCCGTGAGATTCCACCGCTGCCTAGGATCCGCTGACACGCTTCCTCGTGGATCGATCCTGACTTCCCGCTGCTACATCAGGAGGAGGTCTTGTAATTATTTACGTGGGAAGAATCTGGTTTGAATTATATTTTATATTTTAAACTCGATTTCCTCCTATCAACAAATTGGCGCCGTTGCCGGGGAAGCAATCATTCGCGCCTTAGGTAGTTAGATCTCACGTTTTCTTTGAGTTTTCTTCTACAGGTATATGCAGGACACATTCGAGTATTTCGAAAGGGAAAGAGCGAGACAGTATGCAAAAGAATTGGAATATTTGAGATGGCTATACATCGTTGATGAGGAGGCATGGCTTGAGGTTGTACGCGCATTTAGGAAGCTCCGGGATTCGTCAAAATCACCGCCAAAAGCCCCAATCCTGCTAGAAGGAGAATCTGAACCTGAGGTTGACCTTGACCAACACCTAGTCGATGTCGACCCATCTCCAATCGATATCGATCTATCTCTAGTCGATACCCAGGTATGTCCTTCCGCTATCTCAATTCCAACTTTGTCCTCTGTCTTTGAAAAACCATTTGAAGAACCTCTAGAGGAAGAAGAGCCAGAAAAGAAGAAGTTGGACGTCGTTGCCCATGTTGTTTCAAAGTCACTTTTGCCTTATAAGGTGAAGGCTATCCCCGACGATTTTGAGCAACCGATGTTCATATTCAAGTATGGGGTCCTCGCAAAGTGGCATGAAGCTTCGCACGATGAGGTGGAAATATCTCTTCCCACTCCACCGTTTTGCTGTAGTGGAGACGCGCAAACAAATCAACCAATGGAGCGAAAGAGGTATGATTATGAGGTATGCAAATTTCCTTTATATATTCCTTTATGCATGCCAGCTGGAGCCCAGGAAGATGGATGGGTGGAGCTATGGAGCGTCCACTCTGGGAGGTTTAAGCTTCTTCACATGATGCCCCCGGATGACATCCCACGCTTCCCACCACCGGAGGAACCACCAGATCCCTCTATACCTCCGGAGAAAGATGAGCCCGGCTAAAGCTAAATGGAGAAAGTCGGTCTAGCGACTATAAAATCTAGAGCTTGTAAATAGACATTTATATTTTGGGACCTTTTGGACATTATTGCTTTTGTTTGTTTTTTTGGTTTTGAACTTTTAGTTTTTCTATTGTGGGTATTTCTCTTCTACATTTCTCAGGTCCATGGATAGAAGCAAGCTATATTCAGACTCGGCCTAGGCATTTACACTCGATATTATGAAGCCCTGCACATCTGTCTAGTGAGTTTCTTTCTTTACCCTTGTTTTTATACAGTGAGGACACTGTAATGTTTAAGTATGGGGTGGGGGAAGGGCTTACTTTATGCATATTTGATTTTATTTGACATTATGTGTGCATTTTTAAGGTTTATTTCTTGAATTGCTTATACATGGCTATTTTGGAATTCATTATTGATTTATGTGCTTACATGCATGTTTTCCAAAGTTTGAAAAAATGACCCCCATTGAAAATTTTGATTAATGTCATGGAAGTTATATTGAACTCGACGATGCAAAATTGGATTCATTAGAGATATAGCATGAAATTGCCTAGTAAAGGGAAGTCACAATGAAGTGCATATTTTGATGAAAACCATAAAAGGAGGTAAATTTGATGTTGCTTTTGACATGTTGCATGATAAAAGGTTGGAGGACTTTATATTTCCATATAATGCTCATATTATTTATAATCCTAGCCTTACCTATGCTTATGCATCACAAAAAGCCATAATATGCCTTATTTCATATATTGCTCCAAATGATCTAAATATTGCCCATTCTTTACCTTATTTTCTATCCGGGGATTATGCTGAGAATGATGTTACATTATGGAGATGTTATATGGTTGCTGTGTTGTTAAATATCTTATATGGAGTTTGGAAGGAAATTGTTTGAAATTTATGGAAAATTGAATGAGTGAAAGAAAATCCGGTAACCTCAGGAGATAAAGTTAGATCGACTCTGCTCGCTGAGATAATAGATTGGCAAGATGGGACACACATGTGAGGAGTCCAAAGCACTAAGTATCCGGGGTCATTCATGACACCCATGTTTGCGACTCGCGAGAAGGCAGTGCTAAGGTCAGAGAGGTAAAAGCATTATTATGAATAAAAGAAATATGAAAGGTGATGAATCTTATGAAAAGGAATGTGGAAATTCAAGTTTGGAAATACTCCATTTCCCCGGATCAAAAGCACCACATTGCCAGAAATTGCCCACCTTTCAGCCTTCTACCAATCTACTTCTTATTGAGCTTATATTAAAGTCCTCTTGATTATTAATGCTTTGTCATATGAATTGTTTTTGCATAACCCTCATTTTGTGAGTAGATGTTGCTTTTGTATATTTGCACATGCATGGATCTGTGACACTAGTACCTTTTTGAGGATGGTAATTGATTGCAGGGACATATGACAATGAATCTAAGATGTTGAGAGTTTTGATTTCTTCCCCTGAATGACAAATAAAGGTATTGCTTGAGGACAAGCAAGCTTAAGTATGGGGTGTTTGTTGTGAGCCTAATTCGCCATGTTTTACACTTACTTTTATATCGATTTCTGCATACATTGCATGCATTTGAGTTAGAATAATACAGAATCTGTGTAGTTTACACCTATTTGCAATATATGGAGGTCTACACAAGTTTTGGTTATATTTCGCAGAAATCAGACGCACTTTGAAGCTTAAAAGAAACTCATGGAGAAGCTGAGAATGGTGCAGCTGGAGAAAAGACCATTTTTCACCATTCTTCGTTCTGAATCAAGCTTTGTTCTCTTCATGAGAGTTGTAGCCCTCAGAAAGAGCTTTCCAACGCATGGTCATATGCGTCAATCCGACGAACAAGGACTCGGGAAAGTGCGTTTTAAGAACATAGCAGAAAGCTGAGAGATTTACTCGATATCGAGTAGTTGTACTCGAGATCGACCAAAAATGTCCAAGGAGTGCCTGGTCGAGGAGGAGCTGATCGAGAAGCCGAAGACGAAGACATGACGGGTTACACTCTACTCGAGATCGAGGAACCCGGAAGCCCGCACCCGAGCCATGTCGAGAAGATCTACCCGACGCTGCCGAGAAGACCTAGTCGACGAGCCACCTTTACTCGAGATCGAGTAAGGGTACTCGAGATCGAGGAGCCCAGAGCCAAGGTCCGAGCCTGTCGAGCACCAGCAACCCGAGACGTCGAGTCAGCCCAGTCAACGCCAGTTCTACTCGAGATCGAGTAGCCTTACTCGAGATTGAGGAAGCCTCCAGAAGCCGCGTAATGCGTTTTGAGGTTTCCTACTCAGATTTGGATTCCTTGGAGCCGAAGGTTGCCGATTCTATCCGATTTTATCAAGATACATCATGAAGGGAGAGATCTATCCACTTGAAGACACTTTAGATATATTTCCCTTATTTAGATTTAATTATGTTGTTACTTTTATTTATCTTTAATGCTTTTAGATATAGTTTTAGATAGAGATAGATATTTCTATCCTTGAATAGCAAGGTTTAGAAGCCTATAAATAAAGCCCATGGGGATGATTTCTAGTCATTCAAGCACACATCAATTAGTAGGAGTAGTAGAGAGAAAGAGAGAGTGAGTGGCCAAGAGGAGTTGGTGAAGCGAGAGCGGAATTGGCTTCCTTTGGTTGTAAGCTCTGTTTTATTTAATGCAATTAGTTTCTTTTCATCAATCAATGTCTGAGGTTGCAATGAAGCGCGAGTAGTCCACCCACTTCTAGGGTTGGGGCGAGCCCGATGATAGCCCTGCGCGTTTGAGGTAAAGATCCGACTTTTATCATGTTTTGAGCATCTACTACTTGTTTATGTGTTTATTACCCATATAATGGAGGTCCATGCTAACAAATTGGATTGTAAACATAAAATCAGTAGAGACAATTAGGGTTTCTTGAAAGAGTTGTCTAATTGTTGGAAAAGGCGAAAGCTTAGTCCTTTGATGCGATTCACATGATTATCGTTATTTATCTTGCCTTACGCACGCTTGGTTATCGTTGATGCAAACCCCAATCTTGGAAGTCTTTTTTCATACAGTTTAGTTCGAATCCCCAAAGCCTTTGCATTTATTTTCTTTCGTTTTTATTCTCTGTCTTCCTCGAGATCGAATAGCACTCCTCAATCTCGACTACTAATCTCCGACCCAAAGTCGCTGTAGCTTCTGTGTGCAGGTACTCGACAAGACAAGACGACGTCGACTAGGACCCAACTCGATTTCGAGTAGGCCCTTGTCGAGATCGACCAGAAACTGCCGAGTTCGCTACTGTGTTCGACTGTCCGATCTTCTGTCGAGTTTCTGTACTCGAGATCTAGGACCCCTGATGTCGACTTCCGTGAGATTCCACCGCTGCCTAGGATCCGCTGACACGCTCCCTCGTGGATCGATCCTGACTTCCCGCTGCTACATCAGGAGGAGGTCTTGTAATTATTTGCGTGGGTAGAATCTGGTTTGAATTATATTTTATAATTTAAACTCGATTTCATCCTATCAACAGTCACGCAATGTGAGATTAGGGTTAGCTAGTGATGGATTTAGCCCATTTAACTCAATGAGTATTGTCCATAGTACATGGCCTATTATACTGACCACTTACAACCTGCCTCCTTGGATGTTGATGAAGTCAGAATTTTTAATGCTTGCCCTAATCATCCCAGGTCCTTCTTCACCGTGAAATGATATTGATGTGTATTTACAGCCTCTTATCAAGGACTTGACAGAGTTGTTTACGACTGACATAGAAACATATGATGCCTCAAGAAACGAAATGTTCAATATGCGCGCAACCTTGATGACTACCATAAGTGATTTTCCTGGCTTTGCTATGCTATTTGGATGGAGCACGAAAGGGAAATTGGCATGTCCTTCTTGTCATTATGAAACTTGGTCACTATTTAACACATAGTAGAAAGATGTGTTACATAGGTTATCGTAGGTTTTTAGGAAGGAATCACCCACATCGGCGTGATAGAAGGCATTTTAACAAAAAATATTGATGATGAAATAGCTCCGGTGCGTATGACAGGAAGTGAGACTTTGGAGTTGTTGGCTGGCTTTAAAACTGAGTTTGGAAAAAACAAACCAAAAGAGCCAAAAAGGAATATGAAGAGTAAGAAGAAGAAGTGTGTCTGCCATTGGAAGAAAAAGTCAATCTTTTTTCTTTTGCCTTATTGGAAGCATATTGACATTCGACATTGTCTTGATGTGATGCATATAGAAAAGAACATATGTGATAATATTATTGAGAGATTGTTAGATATTCCTGGAAAAACTAAGGATCATGTGAAATCTCGAATGGATCTAGTGGAACTTGATATGATGGAGGAGATTCAGCCTAAGTTTGTTGCTGATGGTGAGAAGCTTGAAATTGCAAAATCGCAGTTTTGGATGACAGGGGAGGAGAAGCGCAGATTTTGTAGTGTGATCAAGAATGCCAAGTTACCACAAGTTTGTGATTCTGCCGTTGGTCGATGTGTTCATGTTCAACAGAGGAGAATTCTAGGTTATAAGAGTCACGATGCTCACTTTTTCATGCAGTATTTACTTCCCATTGTTGTGAAGACATGTCTTCCCGAGGATGTTGCAAGGCCTTTCATCAGATTGAGTGCTTTTTTCAAGGCCATTTGCAAGAAAGTTGTTGACCTTGCAGATTTAGAGTATTTACAATCTGAGATTTCTGAGATTCTTTATCAGTTTGAAAAGATTTTTCCCTGTGCATTTTTTGACATTATGGTTCATTTACCAATCCACTTAGTAGAAGAAATCAGACTTGGGGGACCTGTATGTGATAGATGGATGTATCCAATTGAACGGGATCTTCGAAAATTGAAATCTTATGTTCGGAATAAAAGTCGGCCAGAAGGATCAATGGCAGAGTCGTACTTAGTTGATGAATGCACCGCCTTTTGTGCTAGATATCTACATCGGGGATCCACCATTACAGATGATCAGATTAGGAAATCATGTTTCCCTCATATGGGTCATCCTATAATGGGAAAGGGAAGAAAAAGGAAAACAACAAACCTTGAGTGTTCTAGGATTGATGACATAAAATGAGCTCAAGCACATCGATACTTCCTCTTCAACTGCCATAAAGAAGATGTTGACAGATATATTAGGTAATATAATAAACCTTATTTCTATAGTTTAAACTATTTTTCACCCTTGGATGGTATATTGAAGAATATGTTTGTGTAATTTATTGTTATTGTAGTGAGCATGAGACACTAATTGCCCGAACCAAGAAGAAAAGAAAGTGGGACACTGCACAAGCCCATTGTAAGGATTTCATTGACTGGTTTAGAGGGAAAGTGGAGACAGATTTTGCTGAAGGGGTGGCCATTCCAGATTGGGTACAGTGGTTATCTGTTGGACCTTCTGTATATGTTAAAACATACAGAGGATACTCAGTCAATGGCTACAAGTTTCATATCCTCAAGCGCGACAGAAAATGCGTATCTGATAACATTGGAGTATCTTTAACCGCATTGACTCCAAGCTATACTAGTACGAAGGATCAACATCCGATAATGGGAGATGTGGCTTACTATGGGGCAATCAAAGAAATCATTGAGATCTTCTATGAAGACCATTTTAGCATTGTTTTGTTTGGGTGTGTCTGGTTTCAATATGAAGAAGACACTCATGGACTCCATCGGGTTAATCGAAAGAAGCGCATCTATGAAAATGAGCCATTCATATTGGCTTCTCAAGCACACCAAGTATTCTACGTTGAAGACCCATTATCAAATGGTTGGAGCTATGTCGTTGAAGATCTTCCTAGATATGTCTCAACTGTTACTGAAGAGGGTGACGAATCTGTGGACATACACTTGAAGAAATGCCCTCGTGTTAAGAGATTTGATTCTAGTGATGATGGGGTTGACATTAGCATTATGAGAGCGGATGTAAATGCAACAATAGTTGACTTATCAGGAAATGTATTAGAAGATAGTTAGTTGTCAAACAATGTTCTCTCTAATCATTTTCGCTTTATAATGTTTCGTATATGGGATAATGTTGTTTCTTATTTATTTGAGATAATGTTTGTTCAATAATGTTTCTTCTACATGTTGTTTCTTCTATAATGTTTCTGGTAGCTATGTCTAATGGGTAAGTAAATGTGTTCCCCAGGTCTGAGGTGAACACTTTAAAGCAAGGGACGAAGTTTCCCGCAATCAAGAGGTAATTACTTGGTCTTGCTGATTGAGAGGTAATTTCTTAGTTATTTGAGATCATGTTTGTTCAATAATGTTTCTTATACATTGTCAGACTTTTTGACATGTGTGTCTAATGCTATCATGTCTATGATTTTTCCCTGGGATTTCATGTTCATGTGTTTTCATGTGCTTTCATGTTCATGTGTTTTAATGTGCTGTCATGTGTGTTTAATGGTTGGAGCTATGGTCTGAGTTGAAAACTTTGATGTGTTTTCATTTACATTTTCATTTTTCATGTCTGTCTACAATTCCAAAACCATAAGTACCAGAAACTTCAAGCATATCTATATATATATTTCAGATTACTTATCAGTGCCAAAGTACTTCCCTCAGAGGGCGTCTCCTTCGGGTGTCATGGAGCGCCACGTATTGAACCTCATAGTGCACGAGATCGAATAGGAGGATGACAACGACCTCGTAGAAGGAGCCCAAGTACCCATTCTCACCCCAATGACTTCCACCTCATCCCCTGCGTTGTAAGGGGTGGCCAAACGTACCTTCCTTGAAAACATGAAAAAAAAAATCAGACATTACTAAAAATTTAACCAAATATGTGAGATTGTTAAAACATACAAGACAATGAGTCACATTTCTTGTTGGTGGGTTAATCATTGTCGGAGTTGTCTGAGGAGATGATGATCGGGTAAGGGATGCTAGAGGAGGCTATTTCGCAGAGGGAGAGAGGTTTGCTAGAGGATGCCAAGAGATGTTTGGTTGGTTCAAAGGTAGAGGTGTGTGCTTTGGTAAGGGTGGGTGATTCCTTTTTTTATAGATGGGTAGAGGCCAACAGATGGATGTAGGTGAGCCTATCACCTACAAACATTTACCACATTAAGTAACTTGGGAGGGTAAATTTGACTGAAATTTTGTCCACTTTAGCACCTACACACATTTAATTGTTCCCCCCCCCCTTTAGTAGCTCCTAGAAATGTGTACTTTACCCATTGGGTAAATTCTGAAAATGCATTGACTCAGCTGCTATAGTAAAGAGTGTCTTCCCAAATCAAGGCCAAAGTGACAACCTTTTAAGTGATGAGTGTATTGGCAAATCAAGTACTAGAAAAATAACCACCTTTTCTAGCTCTTTTTTGATAAATTTCAGAAAGTGTTGGAAGAAAACTTTATGAAAACAGTCATTGTCATAACAGTTTTGCAAGACTTAAATTTCTGAAAACAGTGAGCACATTTATTAACCCACTGTGATAACTGTTTTGGAAGACATACATTGATTTAGGAAAGTAATGTCATCCATGTTTCCTTTCTATATTTCCCTCCTAACTCTCGGCTTCACCTTTTAACAGTTTCCCTTCAATGTGTAACAACCTGACTTGAGTTCATTTAAACATGTTGCACACATTCATAAATTATGTGTTCAACATAAGAGTATTCATTTGCTAGATAGGTATTTCCATCCCAAAAAAATAAGTATTTCCATCCCAAAATAAAAACTGTCCTAAAAAGGTATTCACACAGTTATAAAAAAATAGGTAAAATAGGTATTTCCATCCCAAAAAAATAATAAAAATAACTTGTTTACATCATTTTGCTAGATACTATTAGGACACAGTTTTTTTTAAGACTCTTAAAGTAATTCAAGTGATTATTTTAAATTTTCTTCACGAAAAATAACTTCTTCACAAAAACTAGACTCATTTATATAAGAAATAACATGAGTTCACTTTGGTTGTGCTACAAGATAAATGGTGAAGAAAGAAAAGACACCGGGCACACAAAAGGGAACAATTACTCAATACGAACTGGACAAGTTGA
This sequence comes from Persicaria tinctoria, assembly GCA_037127255.1. Lineage (NCBI taxonomy): Eukaryota > Viridiplantae > Streptophyta > Magnoliopsida > Caryophyllales > Polygonaceae > Persicaria > Persicaria tinctoria. The sequence goes on from JBANSL010000014.1 coordinate 56,080,188, forward strand.
AAAGATTGGAGTAAAATGCTGCAACATTGACAGCGAAAGATTTTAGCGATAATTTTCTCAACAAAGTTCTGGAAAAGTATGCAAAAGGCCAAGAGAAACAATGTGGGAAGCCACAACCAGATAATGAAGATTATGTGACAGGCCAACATAAACAATGTGGGAAGCCCGCCCAACCAAAAGGTGCAATGGCTATGCAAAAAGATAGGACCAACTTTTGTGCTCCAGGATCAATGGCAAAAAATGCAAAGTTGAAGAAGCTACAATCTGTGAAAGGAAAGCAAAGCAATTTTGTTAAGCCACCGAATACAGATGAGGCCGAGTCTTCTGAAGATATTCCAGGGACTACTACTAGATATTAGAATATGAGAAAAAATCAACTCTTGAAAGGGAGTTCCCATAATGACAACAATGATATGCAAACTGAAGGGTTAGAAAATGTTCCCGAAGGTCCAGAAAATAACCAAACTGAAGATGGTGTCGATGAAACCAATGACAATGGAGACTCAACCGACCTTGTTATAGCAACTGGAAATGGAAATGCAACGGATACGTCTACATGACCAACTGTTTCCTTTACCTAATGGTGCATAATTCTCTTGTATGTATATAACTCTGGGATGACATTGACATGCAGTTGGTAATGTAGAATCAGTTTCTGAAGATAAGAAACGTCATGGGAAAACCATTTTGGCAAAGGTTCATTCACAAACCATGGAAAATCGTGATGCAATCATTTTGAATGACAAGAAACTACCAATTGGGCCTACAAAGCAGATTGTGAGCACTTTCAGTCACTTCCTGGGAACTATAGCTCGAGACTCCAACTTTGCACCTTTGAATTACAAAGATTGGAGAGTCGTGCCTACGAAAGATAAAATCTGGGAGTATGTTCAGGTAATGTACTTGTATTTCTATTCAGGTTATGTATTTGCATGTAGTTACTCATGTGCATAAGATAACATTAGTGATATTTGTAACGAAGAAAAAATTCATTGTACCAAACGAAGGAAAATCATGGGTGTTGGGGAGTGTTGGTTCAAAATGGCGAGCTTACAAAGGAAAAGTGAAGGACAAACATTACACCCCATATACTACAATGGCAGAGATGGTGGCCAACCGGCCCAATGCGATACCAAAAGAGGAATTCATTGACCTAATGAAGTCTTTCGCATTAGACAAAGCTAAGGTATGCATTGAAGCTCGTATGTTATTGCCCTTCAATTGTCTGTCTCAACCTAGATGAAAAACTGATTTCACATGTGAATACTTAAGAAATCAGTAACAAAAATAAAGATAATAGAGCTAAGTAAGGTGATATGCATACTATGGGTCTAGTATCATATGCTCTCAACCGACATTTGACGGTAAACACATGTCAATAGTATTCCATCCCTTCTGAAATCCGAAAGAGTTTTTATTCAGTTTGACTTTATCTTATTTATGTAGCAACAAAATGACCCACAGAAGCAACTCCCATCAGAAGTGGATGTATACACGGAGTCTAGAAAGCGAGTGGCAGGACGTACCTATCTCACACAAAATGATGAGACACTTTCAAACATTGTGAGTCTATTAACACTACTGATCTATATGTTGCTGAATTTATGATAAAGTACACCACATAGAATATTTTGGTTTTTGTTTTTGTCTCATATAGGAGAAAATGAAATCCACAAACTCAGTGGGTGAAGGGAGCAGCAAAACTGATCCATATTTTGATGTGATCACCAAGAAAGAGCATAATGGGCGCTTGTATATGCATGGACTAGGTGTGACCAAGTCAAGTTTCAAATGTAAGGATGTGAAGACCCCATTTGTGCTCCCTCACGTGTTCTTGGAGGGCATTGCAGAACACTTTAACAAAAAGATGGAGGACACCTTGATGACGGTTCTTTCCAAGTTACGAGATGCTAATCCCGGAGTTAATATTGTCATTCCCAACTTATCTACGAACAACAAAGACAGACCAACTTCACCCGAATCATCTGAAAACCAAGAAGCTGGGTCTACTTCCCAGGGCGATGATGTTATGTGAGTTAGCCTAATTCCTCACAATATTCATCAGTTTTTTGCCATCCTTATTTATGAGTCATTAGCTTTTGATCTGTTATGTAAGTTAGACTCATGCTTTTAACATTTTTTGTCTGATATATGTGTATCCATATATAATTCTTTATATATAATCACCACTTTTGTAATTTATTTTCACATTTTCTGTTTATTAATATTTGTAGGGATGACCAAGAGGTCGACGATTAGTGCACAATACCTTAGGTTGTTGATTACCCTATCCAGCTTATGTTGACCAGGTAATAATCTCAACTTATAGTTTTTTCTATTTGCCATTATCTGTTCTGTAGCACTCGCATGATGTGGTATATATATATTTTTGAAATTGTGGCTCTGCCTTCTCCCTTGGTGTGTGTGTTTTGTGCTGAGTATTGTATAAATTATGGCGCTGCCTTCTCACAACCCCCCACTTTGCTTGAAGGTAGAAAAACATGTATGCTGAATGCTTTACTTTGATTATTCCAACTTGTACAGTTTTGCCATGCATTTTTATGTGACCATGTTTTTCATAATTTTGGGATGGTTGTGGGCAATGCACATAACAATAATTCATAACTGTTCTTTTGGTTATGATTTATGAAGACATGTCTGAAATGCCATTTCTTCTATGTCATTGCACTTTGTTTCAGCAACTATTTTTTTTTTCCCTTTTTTTTGCAGGTATCCCGACATTTTGCTTATCAACGTACGTACAATGTCCATATTGCACATGTTGGTACACTTTTGCTCGGTTTCCACTTTTTCTCTAGGTTGCATATATACCATATTGCACATTGGTATACTTTTGGTAGGATTCCACTTTTACTCTAGCTAAGTTGCAAACCACATTGCACATGCTCACTGTTTTGGGTTTGCCTTTTGTTTATATGCTATACCTAGCTAAAACTTGGTAAACTACACCTTTTGTAATGAAACTTTGCTATTCACTATTACAATGCAATGAAATGTCAATATTTTGAATTTATATTCTTCATTTTGTACTTCATTTACTTTTATGATTTAAATGTATACAAATATATCAATTTCTATTATACAGGTTTATATATATATATATATATATATATATAAATAATATGTATTTTCAATAAACCGAGCTCGGAATTTCATTTCCAAAACCCGCTTCTTTGTGTTGCCTCATCACACCTTAACCGCTGCCATAGAGCCCAAAACCCGCTTCCAAATTCTCATCCAATCTTGAGCCCCTCACACTAAACCGCTGCCAATTAACCATTAACCCGCTGCCCATATCACTACAACCGCCACCATAGAAGTCCTAAAGCGCTTCCACATATACAAAAACCGCTCCCATATATATGATAATCCAATACCCCTTCCCTCGAAAACCGCTGCCAAATTATATAAGGACCATTGCTGAAGAATAATCAACCGCTGCCACAGATATTCAAATCCGCTTCCAAATAACAAAAAACCGCCACCACAGACACCAAAATCCGCCTCTATCGGATTCCCCAATCACCAAATCATCTTACACAACCGCTGCCTAATCACTTGAACCGCTTCCATATATATCAAAAAGCGCTTCCATATCTACATAACCGCTGCCATAGGTGTATTGTATCGCCTCTATAGGCTTCGTGGAACCGCTGCCTAAAGATTTCCATTACCGCTTCTGAAGTTTCCACTCACAACCGTCCCCATAGCCTTTCTGGCAGCGGTTTAAAGTACCTAGGGCAGCGGTCTATCTGTCTGGCAAGAGCCGCGGCCATAGGCATATGAAACCGCTGCCATAGGTCTATGGAAACGGGAGCAGATGGTGCGGTCGGTAAACCGCCGCCAAAGGCCTATGGAAGTGGTTTTAGGGCTTTAAGCAATGGTTTTTGACCGCCACCAAATGTCGAAAATGTAGTAGTGTATCCTTGTTGAATCTGATCGGAGTCATGCTATCGAAGTTATATAACCATAGCCGAAATTTATTGTGGTTCCAAGAAATTCTATTAACCAAAATATGACCAGTTTTTTCAAGGAAATAAATGTGCCTTTCATAGTTGTTAGGATGTTGCACATGGGGTGTTAACCCAACAAGCTGGCTGTTAAGCCAATTATAATCACATATAATCTAGTATTTTTTGGGATCATTGGTACTAACACAACCAGTAGACAACACATTGCTATACACTTTGATTATTCTTTTTTTAATGCTTCTTAATAACCAGAATTTGGTAGATAGAAATTTGATCTTATAAATTTTATAATGAAAGCAATACATATAGAATATTCGAATGACATAAAGAGTATGCCTGAATTCATTATTTGTACTGTTAAAACTGATCAAAGTGATGCTATCTGTTGTGAGCTAAATCTGCCATATTTTACAGTAACTTTAATATCGTTTTCTGCATACTTTGCATACATTTGGGTTAGATAGTACAAAATCTATGTAGTTTATGTTCATTTGCCAAATTATGGAATCTACACCAGTTTCTGTTTAAATTTGCAGAATTCGAGACGTTTTACAGCAACTCTAAGGAAGGTCAGAAAAGCTCGGAAAACCACTACAGAAGTCCAAGGTCAAAGAAGCAGCGGAACCAGTCGAATCAAGCTGAGAGCCCAGGATACTCGATCTCGAGTAGGCCTTACTCGATCTAGACGAGCATGTCCGAGCACAGGCCTTGTCGACTAGGAGCAATGTCGAGAGCCAGACCAACCCAGCTCCGGAGCCCTACTCGATCTCGACAAGCCCTAGTCGAGATCGACGACACCTCAGCGCCACGCCCGAAGTCAACAAGCCGAGTACGAAGACGACCAGGCAGCACTCGCTGCCAGCGACTCGACTCGCTGCAGCGGACCGCTCGCTGCCGCGGAAATCTTCGCTGCCAGCGGGATGCACCAAGCCGACGGATCTCGCCAACTCGCTCCAGCGGAAATGGGTTCTCGCACCCGCGGATCAATGCTCTCGCTGCAGCGGAAGAAGCAACTCGCACCAGCGGAAGGGAAGTACATAGTCGACGTAGACGAAGCCTTGTCGATGTCGACGACGCCCAGGAGCCATGTCCGAGCCTTGTCGAGCAGAGCCACCCGAGGAGCCAGTCGACAACACTCCTACTCGATGTCGACAAGACCCTAGTCGACATCGACGACGAATCCAGAAGCTGTATGACGTGGCTTGACGAATCCTACTCGGTGTTGGATTACTTGGGCTCGAAGAAGACCGAATTCTATCAAGTTACGTCATGAAGGAGAAGATTTATCCACTTGAGACAATTTAGATATATTTAGATTTAATTTCTTTATCGCTTTGATTTATCATTAAGCATTTTAGATATAGTTTTAGATATAGATATAGATATTCTATCCTTGAGTAGCAAGGAATAGAAGGCTATAAATAAAGCCCATGGGGTTTAGTTTTAAGAATTCAATTCTAGAGAGGGAAGTAAGTAGGAGAAGTAGAGAGAGAGAGTGAGCGGCCGATTGGAGTTGTGAAGCGAGAGCGGAATTGGCTTCAGGCGGCTGTAAACTTTGGTTTATTTCAATGAAAGTAGTTTTCTTTCAATCAATGTCTGAGGTTGCGATGAAGCGCGAGTAGTCCACCCACTTCTAGGGTTGGGGCGAGCCCGACGATAGCCATGCGTGCTTGAGGTAAAGATCCGACCTTTATCATGTTTTGAGCATTTTCCTACTTGTTTATGTGTTTATTACCCGTCTAATGGAGATCCATGTTAACAACTTGGATTATAAACATAAAATTAGTAGAGACAATTAGGGTTTCTTGAAAGAGTTGTCTAATTGTTGGAAAAGGCGAAAGCTTGGTCCTTTGATGCGATTTACATGATAATTTGTTTGGTTCTGCCTTATGCATGCTTGGTTATCGTTGTTGCAAACCCCAATCTTGGAAGTCCTTTTACATCAAGTTTAGTCGAAATCACCAAAGCCTTTGCATTTATTTTATTTCGTTTTAATTTCTGTCTTACTCGAGATCGAATAGCACTCGTCGATCTCGACTACTGATCTTCGACCCAAAGTCGTTGTAGCTTACTTGTGCAGGTACTCGACGAGACGAAGCGAAGTCGACGAAGACTCTACTCGACATCGAGTAGGCTTGGTCGACATCGACGAGCCTCTGTGACTGCTGCTGCGCTGTGTTCGACTGTCCGATCTTCTGTTGACTCCCTTAGTCGAGGTCGAGTACCACTGTTGTCGACTTCTGACCGTGAGATTCCACCGCTACCTAGGATCCGCTGACATGCTTCCTCGTGGATCGATCCTGACTTCCCACTGCTGCATCAAGAGGAGGTCTTGTAATTATTTGCAAGGGACGGAATCTGGTTTGCCGTGATTTATTTCTATTTTATTATTGCTAGTCTCGATTTCCTCCTATGAACAAATTGGGGCCGTTGCCGGGGAAGCAATCATTCGCGCCTTAGGTAGTTAAGTCTCACGTTTCTTTTGAGTTACTTCGCTGGTGTATGCGTCGTTCTGGTCAACCACCTGAGTTTGACGCCTTAGACGAACCAGAGCGTTACCTACACATCCACTCTAAACTCAAAAGGATCATGGCGGCCGTTGAAACACAAGAGCAAATGATTGAAAGGCTTACAAGGGAACTAGCCGCCAAGGATACCACTATAGCCAATGAAAGGGTAGCGAGGGAACAAGAAGCTGAGCGCGCGAGGCAAGCAGAAGCTGAGCTTGCCCAATATCCAACTATTGCTGAGGATTATATGCATCCAGCTCTCGTCGTGCCTGAATCGGCGATTCTAATCCCTGATAACTCTTTTGAAATTCGCACTCAATTTTTGATAGAGCTTAAAAATAATGCTTTTTATGGAAAATTTAATGAGTGCTCTCTTGAACATATTACTAACTTTCATGATATGTGTCGTACTCTTGCTGAAGGTACAACTCTGGAATATGTCAAGATGAAATCTTTTCGCTGGTCGCTCGCTGGACCTGCACTGAAGTGGCTTGAAGGGCTGAAGCCGAGATCTCTCACCACCTGGGCCCAAGTAGAGCAAGAGTTCCTAAACAAATACTTCCCACCCGCCAAAACAGCACTTCTCCGTCAGAAAATCACCGCCTTCAAACAGAAGCAAGGGGAACCGTTGGCAAAGGCATGGGAACGCTACAAAGAACTGTTGAGATCTTGTCCTACTCATGGACAGCCACCCTACGTCATCCAGGAGATCTTCTTCAACTCTCTTGATCAAATCACTAAGGATAAGATCAACCATTATACTCGCTATGAGTATCTGACGATGCCACCAAGCGACGCATGGGGTGTGCTAGAAAAGCTTACTAACTACGACAACAAATATGGGGCTCCTACAAACTATGAGGAGAACTCCTACGCTAGGCCAGCGCCATCTATGCCACTCTATGAGCCAGCAAAGGAGATTGACCATGATGTCAGGGAGCAGTTCTACAGAGACCAGAATCGCAAGCTCCTCAAGCAAGTTAAATATCTGTCTGTCAACCAGCCTTGCATCAAATGCGGATCACAGAGGCACACCACTACTGAGTGCCCACACACCGAGCAAGTCAGGATGGCAGAAACACATGAGGAAGCAGCCTACGCTGGGGTCTAAATCGACACATGGGAGATCAAAGGTTCTATCAACCACAATGGAACCAAGGTCCTCCTAGGAATCCCCCACCATACAGAGCTCCAGGACATCCAGAGAGGGATCAAAAGAAGGATGATCTGCAGCTGATCCTTGAGGAGATGCGTCAGAATCAAGGCACCATCAACAACCAATTCCAGCACATCACTACAAAATTTGGAGAATTAGACATCTGGAAAAGGGGAATAGAGACGCAGATGGGTCAGATCGCTGCACAGATCCCACGACCGTCCGGACAACTCCCTAGGCAAACGGAACCAAATCCTAAAGGGAAAATCGGACACGTCGCACCTATCAAACTTAGGAGTGGACATCAATTACACGAGCCAGAGGTCGAAAAGCAGCAAAGCAAGGCAAAGCAGCAACTCGACGCAGAGCACAGCCAACTCGATCTCGAGGAGGGTGTACTCGACATCGACGACCAGCTACTCGACGCAGACCAGAAGCTGAGCTCGGACTCCACTGCGCAGGCCAGCAACTCCAGGTCGACCACCCTACTCGATGTCGACGAGCCCGTGGTCGAAGTCGACAAGCAGCGTCTGGCCGACGTCGACGACTCTACAGCTCCTCCGACGGCTGCTCAGGCTCCGAAACTGAAAAAGCCACTGCCTTTCCCTTCAAAGGCACAGAAAGATCCCACTGCAGGTAGGTTTACCAGATTTGTTAATATGCTGCAAGAACTGAATGTTTCTATTCCTTTTACAGAAGCCCTGCAGGAGATGCCTGGATAGTTCAAATTTCTCAAGGAAATCTTAAGCAAAAAGCGATCCATCTCAGAGATCGTAGGCGAATGCAAAGTACTCCACTTCCCTGAAAAGAGACCTGACCCTGGTAAGTTTTCTGTTACTGTGGGTTTTGGTCAATATAAATATGATTCTCTATGCGATTTAGGGGCAAGTGTGAGCATCATGCCTTTATCAATCTGGCGGAAAGTAAAGATAGGATGCATTGAACCTGTGGATGCTAAGCTATACATGGTAAACAATACAGTAGTCATCCCTACGGGTATAGTTGAGAACGTCCCTGTCCAGGTTGGTAAATTCTTTGTTCCAGCTGATTTCCTTATCATTGACTGTGCTGAAGATCCTACTAGCCCTATTATTCTTGGTAGACCATTCTTAGCTACTGCAGATGCCAGAATTAGTGTCAAGAATAGATCGCTCACCTTCACCATAGGCGATGAGGTTTTGGATTTCTCTTTTGGCCCTGCAAAAGAGGAAATTTCGTGGCTGGAGGTGAAAAGCATCAGCAACTACCGGACCAAGCAACCAGCGGAGGAAGGTGCTGACGCTGTACTCGAGATCGACAAGACCAACTCGATCTCGACAAGAGTCCTACTCGACTTCGACAAACCTTTGTCGATTTCGACAACCACTGCAGAGCCAGAAACTTGCCAAGAGCCTAAGTATGGGGTCCCTGTACTCGAAGTCGACCAGCTGTACTCGATGTCGACTAGCCCCAAGCCCAAAGATTCCTGTTTTGGGTCCAAAAAGGCAAGTTCAGGTATGAATCCTACTCCCCCTCAGTCCATAAAGAAAATTATCAATGATTTAAGGGGAGATAAGACGCCGTGGCAAGAGAATCTGCTAAAACTGAGAGCTAGAAGGAAAAGGGAGAAAGAAAAGGGAGATGATGCAAGCAACAACCTGTCAGCTGAGCTTGGATACTACCAGTAGGACCTAGATGATCCAGGAGAAGGGCCAAGCATGAGCGGGCCCCGCAATAAGGGTCCTTGAGCGCAAAAGGAGAAGTCGGCCTAGCGACTCTAAAATCTAGAGCATGTATATAAACTTTATGAATTTTTGGGACTTTTGAACTTTTTTGTTTTTGGTTTTGGTTTTATGTCTTTTAGAAGGTTTTATGTGGATAGTCTTGTATGTAATCTAACACTTTTAGGTCGGCAAGCATAAAAGGATCGCGAAAAGTGGAATAAGAAGTCCCTGAAAAACAGTCAAAATCGACGAAGGCCAAGTCGACGGCGACAAGGAGGAGCAGCCCAGACACAACTCGACCTCGAGTAGACGTACTCGACATGGACCAGCCAGACGCTCCTCGACTTCAGATTCCACCAGACGCTGAGAGCCTACTCGATATCGGGTACTGTACTCGATATCGACAAGAACATCTACTCGAAATGCACTGATCCGCCTTCCTCGATGTTTTATCCTGTGAGTTCCTTCCTTTACTCTTGTTATTTGATTTTTATACAGTGGGGACACTGTAAATTTTAAGTATGGGGTGGGAGAAGGGCTTACTTTATGCATATTTACTTTATTTTGACATTATATGTGCATTATTTCTTTGGATTGCTACATGGCTATTTTGGAATGCATTATTGATTTATGTGCTTATATGCATGATTTCCAAAAGTTTGGAAAATGACCCCTATTTAAAATTTTGAATATTGTCATGAAAGCTTTAATTGAACTCGACGATGCAAAATTGGATTCATTAGAGATATAGCATGAAATTGCCTAGTAAAGGGAAGTCATAATGAAGTGCATATTTCTATGAAAACCATGAAAGGAGGTAAAATTTGAAGTTGCTTTTGATATATAGCATGATAAGATGATGGAGGACTTTATATTTCCATATAATGCTCATTGTTTGAAATCCTAGCCTTACCTATGCTTATGCCTCACAAAAGCCATAATATGCCTTATTTCAAATATTGCTCCACATGATCTAAATAATTGCCATTCTTTACCCTATCCAGGGATTATGTTGAGAATGATGTTACATTATGGAGATTATCATATGGTGTTATGATTATTATCATTATTGGAGTTTGGAAGGAAATTTATTGAAATATATGAAAAATTTAATGAGTGAAAGAAAATCCAATCACCTCAGGAGATAAAGGTAGATTGGCCTTGCTCTCTGAGATAATAGTTTGGAGAGATGGGACACATTGTGAGGAGTCCAAAGCACTAAGTATCCGGGGCCATTCATGACACCCATGTTTGTGACTCGCGAGAAGGCAATGCTGAGGTCAGAGAGGTAAAAGCATTATTGTTGATAAAAGCATTATGAAAGGTGATGAATTTTATGAGAAGGAATGTGGAAATTCAAATTTTGGAAATACTCCATTTCCCCGGATCATTAAACACCACATTGCCAGAAACTGCCCACCTTTTAACCTTTTACCAAATCTACTCCTTATTTGAGCTTAAATTGAAGTCCTCTTGATTATTGTTGCTTTGTCACATAAATGTTTTTACATAACCCACCTTTTGTGAGTAGATGTTGCTTTGATATAATTGCACATGCATGGATTTGTGACGTTAGTACCTTTTCGAGGATGGTAATTGACTGCTGGGTTATATAAGAATGAATCTGATATGTTGAGAGTTTTGATTTCTTCCCCTGAATGACAATTAAAAGTATTGCTTGAGGACAAGCAAGCTTAAGTATGGGGTGTTTGTTGTGAGCTAAATCTGCCATATTTTACAGTAACTTTAATATCGTTTTCTGCATACTTTGCATACATTTGGGTTAGATAGTACAGAATCTATGTAGTTTATGTTCATTTGCCAAATTATGGAATCTACACCAGTTTCTGTTTAAATTTGCAGAATTCGAGACGTTTTACAGCAACTCTAAGGAAGGTCAGAAAAGCTCGGAAAACCACCACAGAAGTCCAAGGTCAAAGAAGCAGCGGAACCAGTCGAATCAAGCTGAGAGCCCAGGCTACTCGATCTCGAGTAGGCCTTACTCGATCTAGACGAGCATGTCCGAGCACAGGCCTTGTCGACTAGGAGCAATGTCGAGGGCCAGACCAACCCAGCTCCGGAGCCCTACTCGATCTCGACAAGCCCTAGTCGAGATCGACGACACCTCAGCGCCACGCCCGAAGTCGACAAGCCGAGTACGAAGACGACCAGGCAGCACTCGCTGCCAGCGACTCGACTCGCTGCAGCGGACCGCTCGCTGCCGCGGAAATCTTCGCTGCCAGCGGGATGCACCAAGCCGACGGATCTCGCCAACTCGCTCCAGCAGAAATGGGTTCTCGCACCCGCGGATCAATGCTCTCGCTGCAGCGGAAGAAGCAACTCGCACCAGCGGAAGGGAAGTACGTAGTCGACGTAGACGAAGCCTTGTCGATGTCGACGACGCCCAGGAGCCATGTCCGAGCCTTGTCGAGCAGAGCCACCCGAGGAGCCAGTCGACAACACTCCTACTCGATGTCGACAAGACCCTAGTCGACATCGACGACGAATCCAGAAGCTGTATGACGTGGCTTGACGAATCCTACTCGGTGTTGGATTACTTGGGCTCGAAGAAGACCGAATTCTATCAAGTTACGTCATGAAGGAGAAGATTTATCCACTTGAGACAATTTAGATATATTTAGATTTAATTTCTTTATCGCTTTGATTTATCATTAAGCATTTTAGATATAGTTTTAGATATAGATATAGATATTCTATCCTTGAGTAGCAAGGAATAGAAGGCTATAAATAAAGCCCATGAGGTTTAGTTTTAAGAATTCAATTCTAGAGAGGGAAGTAAGTAGGAGAAGTAGAGAGAGAGAGTGAGCGGCCGATTGGAGTTGTGAAGCGAGAGCGGAATTGGCTTCAGGCGGCTGTAAACTTTGGTTTATTTCAATGCAAGTAGTTTTCTTTCAATCAATGTCTGAGGTTGCGATGAAGCGCGAGTAGTCCACCCACTTCTAGGGTTGGGGCGAGCCCGACGATAGCCATGCGTGCTTGAGGTAAAGATCCGACCTTTATCATGTTTTGAGCATTTTCCTACTTGTTTATGTGTTTATTACCCGTCTAATGGAGATCAATGTTAACAACTTGGATTATAAACATAAAATTAGTAGAGACAATTAGGGTTTCTTGAAAGAGTTGTCTAATTGTTGGAAAAGGCGAAAGCTTGGTCCTTTGATGCGATTTACATGATAATTTATTTGGTTCTGCCTTATGCATGCTTGGTTATCGTTGTTGCAAACCCCAATCTTGGAAGTCCTTTTACATCAAGTTTAGTCGAAATCACCAAAGCCTTTGCATTTATTTTATTTCGTTTTAATTTCTGTCTTACTCGAGATCGAATAGCACTCGTCGATCTCGACTACTGATCTTCGACCCAAAGTCGCTGTAGCTTACTGGTGCAGGTACTCGACGAGACGAAGCGAAGTCGACGAAGACTCTACTCGACATCGAGTAGGCTTGGTCGACATCGACGAGCCTCTGTGACTGCTGCTGCGCTGTGTTCGACTGTCCGATCTTCTGTCGACTCCCTTAGTCGAGGTCGAGTACCACTGTTGTCGACTTCTGACCGTGAGATTCCACCGCTACCTAGGATCCGCTGACACGCTTCCTCGTGGATCGATCCTGACTTCCCACTGCTGCATCAGGAGGAGGTCTTATAATTATTTGCAAGGGACGGAATCTGGTTTGCCGTGATTTATTTCTATTTTATTATTGCAAGTCTCGATTTCCTCCTATCAACACTATCTAAGCTATAAAATACAAATTTAAACTGATTATGGTTACTAAAAAGACTATTTACCATAATATGATCAATTTTTTGAAAGAGATAAATATGCATATTAAAGTAGTTAAGATTTTTCAAATATGTCCACCAATATTTTCGGATATATATTTGAATGTTTTGAAGAAAACCGAAGCAGGGTGTTAACTCATCCCACTGGTTGTTAAGCCGATGGCCACCATTTGTAAACCAACATATTTGGATCCCCTTAATTATAAGCACAATAAGCCTTAAACAACAAATATGAACACCATAACAAGACTCTGGGAACGCAAGGCCAAACACCACACATCCCCTAATCTTAATCCGGATCCAAACCACCCAAGAGACATCCATATACACAATTGTTGAGAGAATGAAAGATGTGAAGAAACCAAAAAGAGTCTCACATCGGAAATATAAAAGATCAAGCCATAGTATATAAGCTAGTGAGTTACTCCTCCTATCACCGATTGGTTTTATGATGGAACCTCACTTGGCTTATGTGCTAGGCTATTTAGCGCAAGGGCGCACGTATGCACACGACACCCGATCCTAAGTCCCAACGGACTTCAATATGGTATCAGAGCGGAAAAGCCAAATGGCCCGAATCTCGATCCTGGGCTAGCTAAAAAGAGAATGAGATGTGAGACTCGTTGTCCAAGTGTCAACTAGAGGCAAAAAACGACCCTAGTTGCACTTGCGGGGGCGTGTTGAGAGAATGAAAGATGTGAAGAGACCAAAAAGAGTCCCACATCGGAAATATGAAAGATCAAGCCATAGTATATAAGCTAGTGGGTTACTCCTCCTATCACCAATTGGTTTTATGAGGAGAAACCCACTAGCTTATATATTATGGCTTGATCTTTCATATTTCCGATGTTGAACTCTTTTTGGTCTTTTATGATTGAACCCCGCTTGGCTTATGTGCTAGGCTATTAACACAAGGGCGCACGTATGCACACGACCCCCGATCCTGAGTCCCAACAGACTTCAATAACAACCAAAAACAGGGATGCTCTGAGTTGTGCAAAATAAACATGTGAGCAAAGTTGTTTGGTTATGATTATACAGTTATACTGTAGTAGTTTCTATTAGCTTTTAAAGCTGTAATATTCTTTGGTCAATATAGTAATGTACTAAGTTTAATTTAATTATTTAGAATTCAATTTAGTTTGGCTTTAAATTTCGTTGTGTCAGAAGTTTGGGTTGCCGACTCTGGTCGTGATTTCAATTTGATTACTGTGCAAATTAATCACGTTATTATTAGTTTGGATTAACCAAAAATATTATCAATACATCATACATCTAAATAGAAAAAATTAGGGGTGGGCACGGGACGGGATTGAGTCGGGACGGGATTGACACTTTTTTTTCGGGACGGGATCGGGACGGGATGGTGTCTGGACAGGACGGGATCGGGACGAGACGAGCCTTGTCCCGCAAATAAAAATAATAAAATATTATATAAATTTGCAAAGTGAAAAATGCTTTCATAATTCCTTAATTTGTATAATATGTTGAATACGGTATTCTTCTCAACTATATTATTCAATAATAATAATAATATTATTATTAATATTATAATACTATTTTTAATTCATACAATGATTATATAATTAATTATAACGTTCAACATATTTGGCTACATTATCTTACTAAATCGGGACGGAAAGGGATTGAGACAAGATTCGCCAAATACTGTCTCATTATCGATTGATAGTTGGGAAGAATACCGTATTTAGCTATTTGCCTCTTGAAGCGGATACAGAAATTTTCGGTATCTCATGATGCTGGGGCTCGTGTTGCTGCTTTTATTTTTACTAGACTTAGTTTTATTATCACTAAGGAAGTGGGTGCCCAGATTGTATCTCGGTTACCCACTAATTTCTTGTAATATGTTTTTATTATAATAATAAAATAATAATAACAATAATAAAAATAATAATTTTATTATAAAGTAATATTATTATTAAATTAAATTATAATATTATATAATAATAATATTATTAGTATAATCAATTATTATTATAATTATAAATAATATTTTCTCAAATAATAATAATTTTATTATTATAAACAAATATTATTATTATAAATGGAAGATTATGATTATAATTATAATTATAATATTTGCTCAAAATAATAATACTAATAATATATTATTATTATTATTCTATAATATTATATTATTATTATTATTATAAAAAAATTTATTATTATTATTATTATTATTATTATATGCGGGACGGGACGGGATTTGCGGGATCCCACCGGGATCGTCCCGCGTTTCGCCCCACATAATTTTTGCGAGACGGGATCGGGACGGGATTCACTATTTTGTCATAAATCCTACCGGGATCGGAACGGGATCTGAATTTGCGGGATTTGTGCCCACCCCTAGAAAAAATCACGTAACTTAAAAAAAAAAAAAGAAAAGAAAAAACCACGTACACAATAAAATCAGACATCAGTACTTTTTTTAAGCCAAAACCATTTAACAAGAGTAGAAATACGTTTCGTCTATATACACCGCAAATCCACACGTCCTTAAAGATGTGCAAGCACGTCCTTGGGCACGTCGTCCTTGGGCACGTCCTTAAGGTCGTGCAAGTGGGTTTACAGCCACCCGAGCCCGAACGTGCAAGCACGTTTTTATTTTTTTTTAAAAAAACGTGCTTGCACCTCCTTAAGGACGTGCAAGCCCGTCCCTTAAAGACGAAGCGGACGTGCTTCTTCTTCCCCACTTCCAGATCCCAGAGAAAGAGAGAGCGGCGGTCGAGAGAGCGAGATCTTGCCGGAGAGAGAGCCACCGAGAGAGAGAGAGACACCGAGAGAGAGAGAGAGAAACGCAGTGAGAGAGATGGAGACGGAAAGAGAGAGGGAGATCGAGGCGGCGGTGGCGGCGATGGAGGCGGAGCTGCTGGCGACCAGGGAGGCGGGTGGTGGTGCGATGCCGATGGAGGCGGAGGGCGGTGGTGGGGGTGGAGCATCGGGGGAGGCGGTGCCTGTGGAGGTGGTGGCCGAGGAGGGTGGTGGTGGGGTGCTGGTGGAGGCGGTGGCCGAGGAGGGAGGTGGTGGGGCGGTGCCGGTGGAGGTTGTGGCCGAGGAGGGTGGTGGTGGTGGAGCAATGACGGAGGTGAAGGATCCCATATTACCGCCACGGAAGCGGCGAACAATTGAGGTGTCTCCGGTCCCGACCCCACCGATATGTTATTTGAATTACTTATTTTGTTTGATTTATTTTTATAGTTTTAAAATATAATTTGATAGATTATAATATAATTTTATAATATAAGTTGATAGAATGTAATTGATAATATATACTAAGAAATATTCTCTTTACAAAATTTATAAATTTTCCACTTCATTATTTAAACTTGAATAAGTGGACAAGGAGGACCGGAGGAGAGTTCCACTTTGGATTAATTTGACTAGGATTTTTTTTAAAAGGAG
Organism: Persicaria tinctoria; assembly: GCA_037127255.1. Lineage (NCBI taxonomy): Eukaryota > Viridiplantae > Streptophyta > Magnoliopsida > Caryophyllales > Polygonaceae > Persicaria > Persicaria tinctoria. The sequence goes on from JBANSL010000014.1 coordinate 56,096,771, forward strand.
ATACAAAAAATAAAATAAAATGAAGAGTGATTTAAAAACTTAAGTCCAACAAGAGCTTACGTCATAGTTTTATGGAGGATGACATAAGTTTGACTGCAGGTTGCTGAGAATGAGATTTTTGTCACCCCAAAAATGAGAAAGAAAGGATGATAGAACAAAAGATACTCCCCCGTTAAGAAAAATAAGTCGTTTTAGAAGTAAAATCTTATTAAGAAAAACATGTTGTTTTAGGTATTTTGGTATTCACTTTCCAAAATTACCCTTGCCATGATTAGATATTTGTTAGTTGTAGTTTTCAATAAAGTGGAAAAGTAAAGTAATAATTAGGGGTATAAGTGTATTTTTATTTGCTTTTATTTGTTTTCTTAAAAAATGTGCAAATGTCTAAAACGACATGTTTTAATTAACGGAGGGAGAATATACATAATTGACTCAATAGATAGCCGATTAACATATAGGAAAAATGATCAAAAATAATATGAAGTATCAATCTTTGACTAAAAATAACACAAACTTTAAAATTGACGATTTCATATACAAACTATCACAATATTAACAAAAAATAATAGTATTCCAATTTTCGACCATATTTCCGGTCAAATGATGACATGACCACCAGAAATATAAGTTTGGGCTAAAAATGTAATAAATAATAAAGTTAGAGAAAGAAATATAAATTTATCAAAATTGGATCAATATCAAAGGAGCTCCTAAGTGAGCTCGGCGATTCATCCATGGCGGTCGATTGATTCGGCTTCATAACATTACATGTTTTATGCCAATCTTGTGTGATGTAAATTTAATTTATAACATCATAACACTTTAATCTAGGGATTTTGAAACTAAATTAAACCCTAATTCCGTTCAAATTCGAAAAACCCAAAATTGAGATTTTCGTCGATTTGGCATTGGAGACTTCGTCTTTGTCCGCAATTGAACGTGATAATCGACTCAGACAATCAATGGGAAGGTAGCAATACATTCAATTGGGTGAATCAGATTCAAAAGAGTTTCAACATTTCTTACTTTCACCCATGATCATTGTCAAGCACGCAAACCATTAATTCCCAGCACATTTCAAACACTCCCTCGATCACTTGTGTATATTCAAACATTCCCTTTCGTTCCCAAATTAAACTTTTGCCTTTTTGGTTTGAACATTGCCTCCGTCAGCAGCCCACACTCCCAATTTAGCCTTCTTTGCAACAGCACCATTGCCGGGTTTCAATATATGCAGCCAAATCATGCCTCCGTTTGCCTGTTGCTATTGGATATTCTAAGGAAGGAGGAGCGCACATGCGGTGGTTTTCACGATGGCAAGCGCCATAGCCTTCAGATCTCAAATCGGGGAGGAGACCAAGTTTGTCCAATTTTTATTAATTTATATTTCTTCCCCTAACGTTATTAATTATTATATTTTAAGCCCAAACTTATATTTCCGGTATCCACATCATCATTTGGCTGGAAATTTGGTCGGAAATTAGAACCGTATTATTTTTGGTTAATATTATGATAGTTTGTATATAAAACCGTCAATTTTAAAATTTGTATTATTTTTGGTCAAATGTTGATACTTCGTATTATTTTTTGTCACTTTTCCTAACATATATAGATGATGCAGATATACTCCGTTATGTCTATTCCACATATAAGGAGTCTTCCCTACCATAGTACCATATAAGGAGTCTTGTTTAATTGAAGAAATAGAAATAATGATAATCAATCTCTTACGCTATTAGGAGGTCGACGAGGAGTCTACATTTAATGTATTAGATTCCAACTTCTTCAAAAAAATTTCAAAATGTGAAAATAAAATATATATTTTATAAATTATTTTTGCTTTTAATTCCAATAGCTTTCCCATTCCGAAAATTTGAATAATTATTTAGTTTTAAAGAATGATGCATATTTAAGGAACCTCTTTAATTTTTTGTTGTTGCTTCTTCCTCATTTTGAAAAATGGAATGAAGAATCTGTTGACTTAAAAACGCCTTCAAATTATATAAGAAAAGTCTAAAATCCCCAAAATGAGAATACGTTGGAGATGCTCTTAGCTCTTCGTGCCAATGACAGAGAGCGTTGAAAAGGAGCAAGGCACGCCAAACCCTAACTATGAAATCCGCCGCCTCCAATCCAGCCGACGCGACTCCGGCAACCAGCAAAGCACCCAACTCCACCACCACCGACCTAGCCACCTTGTCCTCGGTCACCATCAACCCAGAAACAAGGGAAAAAACAGAACCGAAAACAACCCCAAACTTTCGCCTTGGATCCAAGAGCGTCTCAAATCTGAAGCTCTAACTAGTGTTTCTTGGATCTGGTCTGCCCGGTTCCCACCTGTGATACAGTGTTGAGTTTCCAACACTGAGTAAATAAGAAGATGATAGTTGTAGCTTCATTTGTAACTTAGTTTATTTACAACTTGCATTTAGTTAATGAGTTCAATATAGGCCCAATTCATGTAAGGCATGTAAGGCTCATTTCATTCCACTTCTAGCCCATGGTTGTAAGGCTTATAAGCCAGAACCTTGATTCAGTTGAGATATCAGAAAATATATTTCTTCTTCCCCAAACTTCATCTTCCTCCTCTAGTCTGCAATACTCGCTGTCACATTTCGTCCAATTGGGGATTTCATTCTCTCATTCCTCCAATCCACTTATCTGACTCACTGATTTCGGACCTCTCGTCCCTAATCGGTTACACCAAATTCGGTTACTGTATCACTGGTATCAGAGCTGCTGCGTCCTCCGACCTCTGCTTCGATGGCCTATAACACTCGTTCGAAGGCGACTATACTGGATGTGGTCCAACGCCTCGACTTGCTGCAGGAATCGTTTGTTGCTGCACAATCGGCGCAAGTTCAACGAGATGCGGAGATGACTGAGCTCAGGAAGATGTTTGCGTAGTTCATCAGCACTAATCGCACCTCCGAGGCTCCAGATCCGGGAGGATCTCGAAACGCGAATACGGAGGACCAATTTCCGCATACCCCACCCAACGGTAACTCGATTCTTACTCCGATTGGCTCTAATCTCACTTCTGCTGGTGGTTCTGTGCTACCGGGGGGTCTCGTATCCCGATTGTCGAAATTTGATTTCCCTAAATTCAACGGAACTATGATAAAATCCTGGTTGTATCGTTGCGAGCAATTCTTCTCGCTAGATAATACTCATCCAGATTTTAGGGTGCGTTTGGCTACTTTGCACCTAAAGGACCAAGCTATTGAGTGGCACCATAACTATATGCGGGAAAGGGATAATCGATTCCCATCGTGGTTGGAATATGTTGCAGATATTTCAGCTAGGTTTTGTGAATTGATTGATGATCCTTTGGCCGATTTAGTAAGTATCCGTTATGCAGGGGACAGTGATGGGTATTTACGAGCTTTCGAGAGTGCCCTGACTAGGCTCTCGATCCCTCGATCTAGTGCCTTGAGCATTTTCTTGGCCAATCTGAGCCCACAGATGTAGCTCCATGTCAGACAATTTGAGCCTTCATCAATTCACCAGGCAGCTAAATTAGTGAAGTTGCAGGAGGGGTTCATGAAAACCACCGGGACCACTAAACAACCTTCCCCATTCACACCTAAAACACAAACCCCCGTACTACCCTTTCCACCCAAACCTACGTCTACAACTCCACATACAACCAAACCCACTCCTCTTTCCTTACCAGCCCCTTCAATGACATCCTCTCAAACCTCTAGTCCAAAGCCTTTCAAAGCCTTGGCCTATTATGAGCTTCAAGACCGCCGGAGCAAGGATCTGTGCATGTTTTGTGATGAGCCATATACTCCGGGTCACCACCTAAAGCACCGTAAAGGGGCCTATGTACACCTCATGGCTGAGGATGAGGATGAGCTGTATGAGGAATGTTTCGATATCCTTGATGGGGGAGTAGTAGTTGATGAGCCGGTAGAAGATTCACCTCTGCACATATCTATGAATGCTATCACTGGTGTGGTTCAATTTAATACAATGAAGGTGACCGGGAAACATAGCAGCCGACCCCTCACCATTCTGGTAGACTTGGGGAGCACTCACAACTTCTTAGACAAAGATGTGGCCTTATCAATGGGGTTGCCAATTCAGCAAATCTACCCATTATCTGTCTCAGTGGCCAACGGTCACAAAATTGGAGCTCACTATCAGTGTAAGGATTTCAAATGGAGTCTCCAAGGGGGTGAATTCTCAGCTGATGTTATTTTGCTTCCCCTTAAGTGTTGTGATCTAGTTTTGGTAGTGCAGTGGTTATCTACACTGGGGCCAATACTATGGGACTTTGGGACCCTGAGAATGGAGTTTATCTTACGGGGTAGGAGGCATGTTCTGCGGAGTCAGCCTAGCTCTACATCGAAATTAGGGGGCAGCAGTAACCTAATTCGAGTACTCCACGGGCACCCACAGTTGGCCCTTCTTCAGAGGTGCGCTGTGCGTCCCAAATTGAATCACATCGACGCTTCCGTCACATATGACTCTTATCAGGTGGAATTGAAGAAGGTCCTCGGGGCATTCGCTCCTGTTTTCGAAATACCTCAAGGACTGCCGCTATTCAGAGATGGCTTCGACCACAAAATTCCCTTGGTGCACGGTGCAAATCCCATTAGCCAAAGACCTTACCGTTACTCGGCTATCCAAAAGGATGCCATTGCGATATTAGTGAAAGAAATATTGCAAACAGGGGTGATACAAGCCAGCAGCAGTCCGTATGCCTCACCAGTGGTTTTAGTAAAGAAGAAAGACAACACATGGCGGATGTGTGTCGATTACAAGAAACTGAATGAGCAGACGGTAAAGGATAAATATCCAATTCCCTTGCTCGATGATCTATTGGATGAATTAAGAGGGGCCCGATTATTCTCGAAATTGGATCTTAGGGCTGGTTTTCATCAGCTGCATATGCACCCTCCTGATGTTTATAAAACAGCCTTCAAGACGCACTCGGGCCATGACGAATACTTGGTGATGCCTTTCGGTCTCACCAACGCCCCTTGCACATTTCAGGGTCTTATGAACCACATTTTCCGGGCTTTTTTGAGGAAGTTTGTTCTTGTCTTTTTTGATGATATAATCATCTTCAGCTCTACCTGGATTGATCACCTTGAGCACTTATCACTTGTGTTGAAAGTTTTGCAGGAACATCAACTCTTCCTTAAACCATCTAAATGTTCTTTTGGGGCAACTCGTATCGAGTATTTGGGCCATTTTATATCGGCCGAGGGTGTGAGCACTGACCCGGCTAAGATCAAAGCTGTGCAAGATTGGCCTTTGCCAATCACTGTCAAGCAGTTGCAGGGCTTCCTCGGCTTAGCCAATTACTATAGGCGCTTTGTGAAGGATTATGGGTTGATCTCCAGACCATTAACTGATATGCTGAAAAAGGACCACTTTATTTGGGATGAGGGTGCCACCTCTGCTTTCTAGAAGCTCAAGAAGGCCCTCTCCTCCACTCCGGTGCTAGCTCTACCTGACTTTGATCAGTCTTTCGTTGTCGAGACCGACGCGTCAGGTGTGGGCATAGGTGCTGTATTGATGCAGAACAAGCACCCTCTTGCGTATATCAGTGGAGTGCTCAGCCCCAAGCACCAGGCCTTATCCGTATATGAAAGAGAGCTGCTCGAGGCGGTCTTCGCAGTTCAGAAATGGAGTTCGTACCTGATGCACAAGCACTTTATTATACGAACTGATCAACAGAGCCTTAAATACCTTCTTGACCAGGAAGTTTCAACCCCTTTTCAGCATATGTGGGTGGCTAAATTGCTGGGATATAGTTATGAAATCCAATACAAACAAGGCAAGGAGAACATAGCTGCTGATGCCTTGTCACGAGCTACTCACGCCGAGATCTTCCAGATACTCCTCACCTTCGATAATCAGGATTTGCAGCAAGATATACATGCCTCGTGGGAGGCTGATTCCGAGATCAAGAAGATCATTGTTGACTTAAAAGTTAATGCAAATTCTCACCCTCATTTCACCTGGGCCAACGTGATGTTACGAAGGAAAAACAAACTGGTGGTAGGGAAGGTCCCAGCGCTCAAAGCTCGAATCCTCCACTGGTTGCACGACTCACCCTTGGTTGGTCATTCGGGAAGATACGCTACCATCCAGAGGGTCAAACAACTCTTCTATTGGAAGGGAATGCACAAGGAAGTACAATACTATGTGCGTCACTTTTCCACTCGAGGAGACCTAGTCGGCAACACTTTTCCACTCGAGGTCGACTAGACTTGTCGAGGTCGACAAGCACCAGGACTGAGCCACATCGAGCAGAGCTAGCCAGGAAGTCCAGTCGACGATCCACCCTACTCGAGGTCGACGAGCCCTTGTCGAGGTCGAGTAGGCCAGTGTCCAGAAACGCGTCGACGAAGACCTGTCCAAGTAGACTTGAGATTCCTTGGGGCCAAAGGAGGAAGATTCTATCCAAATCCATCAAGTTCTATCTATGGAAGACACAATCTATCAAGACATGAAGACCTACCCTATTTAGATTTATCTTTTCCTTGTTGATTTATTTCTTTATGGCATTTATTTATCTTTTAGCAATTTAGATATAATTTTAGATATAGATAGAAGATTCTATCCTTGAATAGCAAGGGTTAGAAGGCTATAAATAAGGCCCTAGGGGCTCAGTTTCATAAATTGAATTTCAGAAAAAGACAAGTAGTTCCACAGAGAAGTTTAGGAGTTCTAAGGTTTTTAGGGTTTTGGCTTTCTGCGAAAGTTGATTGCCAGGATTGTAAAGGCTTTTGAATTTAGTTTTAATGCAATTTAGTTCTTTTCATCAATCCATGTCTGCAATTGCGATGAGGCGTGAGTAGTCCACCCGCTTCTGGGGCTGGGGTGAGCCCGACGGTGGCCATGTGAGGCGATGCGATAAAGGTCAGATCTTTTTGTGCGATTCATCTTCTATCCCTATGAGCATGATTCTTTTGCGAGAGTTGAAGGTGATCCTTGTTTGTGTTATTGAAGCGAAAGTGATCTTAATGCAACTTGGATTAATTATGTGAAAAAGGGTTAGTAACAATTAGGGTTTATGCGAAAGCCTCTATATGCCTATTTGTTAATGACGAAAGTTATTTGATGGAAAGCATGATCTTTTATGCCTTTGTGTGTTACTTTGCATGGTTATCGTTGTGGTGTTGAAACCCTAGTCTTGGAAGTCTTTTATTATATTGATTTATTTCTGTCAAAAATCTGAGTTTTAGTTTCGAATTTGCAATTTATATTTTCTGTCAATTCTTGTCGATACAGAGGAGATCTTGCCGATCTCGAGTTGGTTGTACTCGATCTCGTGTACGCTTCTTCTAGGTCGAGTTGAGTTCTGTTCTGTTGTCGATTTCTGAAGTTTCTGTCTTGACTTGCCCTTGTCGATCTCGAGTTGACTTGGTCGAGATCGAGTTGCCCTTGCCGGGTTTGCCTGTCTGCTGTGATTTCCGATTTTCTGTTGTCGACTGCTGTGGTCGATCTCGAGTAGCTGTTTGTCGAGATCGACGAGCCCTTCGCTTTGCTTTTAGTTTCTGCTTTGCTTTGTCTTTCCTGTTTTGCTTTGTTCTTTGCTTCTGCTTTTATTTCTGTTTCTTTCGTTGTTTCTGTGTTTTTGTCTTTTCTGCTGCTCTGTTTGTGAGAATTTACAGCTACCTGAGAACTGCTGACGTGCTTCGTCGTGGATTCGATCCTGACTATTCTCTTACTACAACGGGAGGAAGTCTTGTATTTATTTGCTGAGACAGGGAAGTCAGTCTGAACTTTATTTCATATTTATTTCATACTTGACCATCCTCCTGCAACAAGAAATTGGCGCCGTTGCCGGGGAAGCAATCATTCGCGCCTTAGGTAGTTAAATCTCACGTCTACTTTGAGTTGCTTTTCAGGTGTATGCGCCGTTCTGGTCTACCACCCGAGTTTGACAGCTTAGACGAACTAGAGCGTTACCTACACATCCACTCTAAACTCAAAAGGATCATGGCGGCCGCTGAAACACAAGAACAGCTGATTGGCAGGCTTATAAGGGAGCTAGCCGCAAAGGATACCACTATAGGCAATGAAAGGGCAGCGAGGGAACAAGAAGCTGAGCGCGCAAGGCAAGCAGAAGCTGAGCTTGCCCAATATCCAACTACTGCTGAAGATTATATGCATCCAACCATCGTCGTGCCTGAATCGGCGATTCTTATCCCTGAAAACTCTTTTGAAATTCGCACTCAATTTCTTATAGAGCTTAAAAATAATGCTTTTTTTGGTAGATGTAATGAGTGTCCTCTTGAACATATTACGAACTTTTCTGACATGTGTCGTACTCTTGCTGAAGGTACAACTCTAGAATATGTAAAGATGAAGTCTTTCCACTGGTCGCTGGCTGGACCTGCACTGAAGTGGCTTGAAGGGCTGAAACCAAGATCACTGACAACATGGGCCCAAGTAGAGCAAGAGTTTCTGAACAAATTCTTCCCACCCGCCAAAACAGCACATCTCCGCCAGAAAATCACCGCCTTCAAACAGAAGCAAGGGGAACCGCTGGCAAAAGCATGGGAGCGCTACAAGGAACTTCTACGATCTTGCCCTACTCATGGACAACCACCCTACGTCATTCAGGAGATCTTCTTCAACTCTCTTGATCAAGTCACTAAGGACAGAATCAACCACTATACTCGCTATGAGTATCTGACAATGCCGCCAAGTGACGCATGGGGTGTGCTAGAGAAGCTCACCAACTACGACAACAAGTATGGGTCTACTGCAACTTATGAAGAGAACCCATACGCCAGGCCAGCACCTTCCATGCCCCTCTATGAGCCTCCTAAGGAAATTGATCCGGATGTAAGGGAACAGTACTACAGAGATCAGAACAAGAAGCTCATAAAGCAAGTAAAGTATCTTTCTGTCAACCAGCCTTGCATTGAATGCGGATCGCAACGGCACACCACTCCTGAGTACCCACACACAGAGCAAGTCAGGATGGCAGAACACCACGAGGAGGTAGCTTACGCGGGGGGTCCCAATCGCTACATAGGGGACCAAAGGTTTCAGCAACCACAATGGAACCAAGGTGTCCCTAGGAACCCCCCGCCCTATAGAGCTCCAGGACATCCGGAAAGAGACCAGAAAAAGGATGATATACAGACAGTCCTGGAGGAAATACGGAGGAATCACTCAGAAACTAGGCATTCCTTCAACTCCGTCTACACTCAGATGCAAGGGGTCAACTCTAGGCTTGGGGAGATTGATATATGGCGAAAATCAATTGATACACAGATTGGTCAGCCAGCAGCAGGAATCCCCAGACAGTCAGGCTCGCTCCTGGGATCTTCAGAACCAAATCCTAAGGGAAAGACTGGACATATCACTGCTGTAAAACTCAGAAGCGGCCATCAAATGCAAGAGCTAGAGGTCGGGAAACAGCAGGACGAAGCTAAACAGCAACTCGACCAGAGTCTACTCGATGTCGAGGAAGGTCTACTCGACCTCGAGGAGAAAATTCTAGAATCCTCGTCTGCACCACACAGCAACTCGACAGCACCAAATCTAGTCGAGATCGACAAGACTGTGGTCGATATCGATGAGCCCCTGGTCGACATAGAACAGCCTGCAGCACCTCCGACGTCCATTCTGGCTCCGAATCAGAAAAAGAAGCTGCCTTTCCCCACAAAATCTCTAAAGGACCCAGCAGAAAAGAAATTTCAGCGCTTCATTAAGATGCTTCAGAAACTCAACGTCACCATCCCCTTCACAGAAGCGCTCAATGAAATGCCATCTAATGTCAAGTTCCTGAAGGAGATTTTGAGCAAAAAGCGATCGATGGCTGAAATCACAGAGGAGTGCAGCCACTTGGACATATTGGAGAAGAGGCCGGATCCAGGTAAGTTTGCTATAACCATTGGATTTGGTCCATACAAAATTAATGCCTTATGTGATCTTGGAGCTAGTGTGAGTATAATGCCTTTAACAATTTGGTCCAAGATTAAGATAGGTGCCCTGGAGCCTGTGGATGCTAGACTATACATGGCCAACAACACGGTGGTCATTCCAACAGGCATGGTGGATAATGTGCCAGTACAAGTAGGTAAATTCTTTGTCCCTGCTGATTTTCTAGTTGTTGATATGCAAGAAGATCCTGCTTGTCCAATTATTTTAGGAAGACCATTCTTGGCGACGGTGGATGCCAACATAAGCGTTAGGAAAGGAGTGCTCACCTTCAACATCAGTGATGAGGTAATTGAGTATTCCTTTAATAAAACTGAAAGGCATACAGGTCCAATGGAAGAGGTCAAATCTATCTCAGCTGGCTACATCACCTGCGGGGAACCCAAGGTCAGAAATATGACCCCTGAGGAGCTGGAAAAGAGGGACATGGAGGCCCAGGTGGAGGAGATCATGGCAATCCTCAAGGAGAACACAGAGAATCCAATCGACACAAACCAAGGTAAGTCGTTGTGGATTAATTATTTTTCGGATGCCTTGACAGGGACTAAGTATGGGGTCAAGATCGACCAAGGCTCCTCGACATCGAGTAGAACCCTAGCCGATCTCGACCAGACCAAGGAGACTCCACCAGCACCAGCATCGTCGAGCAGCGAACCAGACAAACCAGGCTCGTCGATCTCGACTAGACTTGTCGAGGTCGACCACCACTCGACGGCCTCGGCTTCATCTCCCTCGACGCTGACTCCACCAGACGACCAAAGCTCGTCGATCTCGACCACCTTTGTGATTGTCGACCACCACTCGGGGAGCCCAGTCCCTGCTTCCTCGACGCTGAGACCACCAGAGCAAGGATCCTCGTTGATCTCGACTAAGCTTGTCGAGATCGACCACCACCCAGCGCCACCAGATCCGCCTTCCTCGATGAGCAAGCCACCAGGAGCAGAACCCTTGTCGAGGTCGACCAGTCTTGTCGAGATCGACAAGCCATCGTCTTCGTCGACTTCTGCATCTTCGAGCAGACCACCACCAGAACCTGCAGTCTTATCGAGATCGACTAGCCCTAGTCGAGATCGACCAAACACCGTGGTCTCCGATTCCGTCTCTGCGATGGTAAGCCAAGGTATGGATCTTTCTTCTCCTATTTCCATTAAAGATTTATCTATACATGGGAGAGGTTTGCCTTGGTATGTGCGATTGTGCAGGATTTCCAATGATGAGCCTAAGGAGTATGAAGTTGGAGACAAGCTCTATGTCTCTAAATCAAAGGATCATTGGTTCCCTAACAAATTCAACAAGAAGCGGATGGGAACTTTCGTGGTGAACAAGATCCATTCTGGAGGATTACAACTGATGGACAAGAATGGAGTCTTATTTGAGGCCCAAGCTACATGGGCCCTGCAGATGCCACCTTGAGCATTAATGGAAAGTCGGCCTAGCGACTATAAAATCTAGAGCATGTACATAGACTTTCTAGGACATTTTGAGACTTTGTTTTTGTTTTTTGGATTTGAACATTTCTTTGGTTTTTGTTGTTTCTATTATGGGTATATGTCTTCTACTTTTCAGGACAATGGATAGAACCAAGCTACATTCTTACTCGGCCTAGGAGGTGCTCCATTCGATATTTAGAGAAATCTGCACATCTGTCTTGTGAGTTTCTTTCTCTACCCTTACCTTGTTTTTATACAGTGAGGACACTGTAATGTTTAAGTATGGGGTGGGGGAAGGGCTTACTTTATGCATATTTGATTTATTTGACATTACTTGTGCATTATTTCTTAGAATTGCTACATGGCTATTTTGGAATGCATTATTGATTTATGTGCTTATATGCATGATTTCCAAAAATTTAAGAAAAATGACCCCCATTGAAAATGCATTATTTTGTGAAATTGGACTCGACGATGCAAAATTGGATTCATTAGAGATATAGCATGAAATTGCCTAGTAAAGGGAAGTCATGATGAAATGCATTATTTTGTGAAAACCATAAAAGGAGGTAAAATTTGAAGTTGCTTTTGACATGTTGCATGATAAGATGATGGAAGACTTTATATTTCCATATAATGCTCATTACTTGAATCCTAGCCTTACCTATGCTTATGCATCACAAAAGCCATATTACGCCTTATTTCAATTATTGCTCCACATGATCTAAAATATTACCATTCTTTACCTTATCCGGGGATTATGTTGAGAATAATGTTACATTACGGAGAATATCATATGGTGTTTGTGTTGTGATTATTATCATATTTGGAGTTTGGAAGGAAAATATTTGAAATATATGGAAAATTTAATGAGTGAAAGAAAATCCAATCACCTCAGGAGATAAAGGTAGATTGACCCTGCTCTCTAAGATAATAGTTTGGAGAGATGGGACACATTGTGAGGAGTCCAAAGCACTAAGTACCCGGGGCCATTCATGACACCCATGTTTGCGACTCGTGAGAAGGCAGTGCTGAGGTTAGAGAGGTAAAAGCATTATTATTGAGAAAAGCATTATGAAAGGTGATGAATCAAATGGAGAAGGAATGTGGAAATTCAATTTGGAAATACTCCATTTCCCCGGATCATTAGCACCACCTTGCCAGAAACTGCCCACCTTTTAACCTTTTACCAAATCTACTCCTCGTGTGAGCTTAAATTGAAGTCCTCTTGATTTTCAATGCTTTGTCACTTATGAATGTTTTTTCATAACCATCCTTTTGTGAGTAGATGTTGCTTTTACATATTTGCACATGCATGAATCTGTGACACTAGTACCTTTTCGAGGATGGTAATTGACTGCTGGGTTATATAAGAATGAATCTGATATGTTGAGAGTTTTTTATTTCTTCCCCTGAATAACAGATAAAAGTAATGCTTGAGGACAAGCAAGCTTAAGTATGGGGTGTTTGTTGTGAGCTGAATCTTGAGCTGAATCTGCCATGTTTTACAGTAACTTTTATATCGATTTCTGCATACATTGCATTCATTTGGGCTTAGATAGTACAGAACCTATGTAGTTTATGTTTATTTGCCAAATTATGGAATCTACACCAGTTTCTGTTTAATTCGCAGAAATCGAGGCATTCTACAGCAATTCTACAGAAGGTCAGAAAAGCTCGGAAAACCACTACAGAAGTCCAAGGTCAAAGAAGCAGCGGAACCAGTCGAATCGAGCCGAGAACCCAGGCTACTCGATCTCGAGTAGCTCTTACTCGACCTAGACGAGCATGTCCGAGCAGCCTTGGTCGACAGAGCCTAATCGAGAAAGCCAGACCAACTCAGCTCCGGAGCCCTACTCGATCTCGACAAGCCCTAGTCGAGATCGACGACGCCTCAGCGCACACCCGGAGTCGACGAGGAGAGGAGACAAGCCGAGGACGAAGACGACCAGGCAGCAGTCGCTGCTAGCGACTAGACTCACTGCAGCGAGAGGCTCGCTGCCGCGGAAATCTTCGCTGCCAGCGGGATGCACCAAGACGACGAAGCTCGCCGACTCGCTCCAGCGGAAATGGGTTCTCGCACCCGCGGATCGATGACCTCGCTGCAGCGGAAGAAGCAACTCGCGGAAGCGGAAGGGAAGACCTACTCGACATCGACGAGTCCTTGTCGAGATCGACGAGCGCCTGAGTCCAGATCCGAGCCAGTCGAGTAAACCTACCCGAGGAGACCTAGTCGGCAACACTTTTCTACTCGAGGTCGACTAGACTTGTCGAGGTCGACAAGCACCAGGACTGAGCCACATCGAGCAGAGCTAGCCAGGAAGTCCAGTCGACGATCCACCCTACTCGAGGTCGACGAGCCCTTGTCGAGGTCGAGTAGGCCAGTGTCCAGAAACGCGTCGACGAAGACCTGTCCGAGTAGACTTGAGATTCCTTGGGGCCAAAGGAGGAAGATTCTATCCAAATCCATCAAGTTCTATCTATGGAAGACACAATCTATCAAAACATGAAGACCTACCCTATTTAGATTTATCTTTTCCTTGTTAAATTATTTCTTTATGGCATTTATTTATCTTTTAGCAATTTAGATATAATTTTAGATATAGATAGAAGATTCTATCCTTGAATAGCAAGGGTTAGAAGGCTATAAATAAGGCCCTAGGGGCTCAGTTTCATAAATTGAATTTCAGAAAAAGACAAGTAGTTCCACAGAGAAGTTTAGGAGTTCTAAGGTTTTTAGGGTTTTGGCTTTCTGCGAAAGTTGATTGCCAGGATTGTAAAGGCTTTTGAATTTAGTTTTAATGCAATTTAGTTCTTTTCATCAATCAATGTCTGCGATTGCGATGAGGCGTGAGTAGTCCACCCACTTCTAGGGCTGGGGTGAGCCCGACGGTGGCCATGTGAGGCGATGCGATAAAGGTCAGATCTTTTTGTGCGATTCATCTTCTATCCCTATGAGCATGATTCTTTTGCGAGAGTTGAAGGTGATCCTTGTTTGTGTTATTGAAGCGAAAGTGATCTTAATGCAACTTGGATTAATTATGTGAAAAAGGGTTAGTAACAATTAGGGTTTATGCGAAAGCCTCTATATGCCTATTTGTTAATGACGAAAGTTATTTGATGGAAAGCATGATCTTTTATGCCTTTGTGTGTTACTTTGCATGGTTATCGTTGTGGTGTTGAAACCCTAGTCTTGGAAGTCTTTTATTATATTGATTTATTTCTGTCAAAAATCCGAGTTTTAGTTTCGAATTTGCAATTTATATTTTCTGTCAATTCTTGTCGATACAGAGGAGATCTTGCCGATCTCGAGTTGGTTGTACTCGATCTCGAGTACGCTTCGTCTAGGTCGAGTTGAGTTCTGTTCTGTTGTCGATTTCTGAAGTTTCTGTCTTGACTTGCCCTTGTCGATCTCGAGTTGACTTGGTCGAGATCGAGTTGCCCTTGCCGGGTTTGCCTGTTTGCTGTGATTTCCGATTTTCTGTTGTCGACTGCTGTGGTCGATCTCGAGTAGCTGTTTGTCGAGATCGACGAGCCCTTCGCTTTGCTTTTAGTTTCTGCTTTGCTTTGTCTTTCTTGTTTTGCTTTGTTCTTTGCTTCTGCTTTTATTTCTGTTTCTTTCGTTGTTTCTGTGTTTCTGTCTTTTCTGCTGCTCTGTCTGTGAGAATTTACAGCTACCTGAGAACTGCTGACGTGCTTCCTCGTGGATTCGATCCTGACTATTCTCTTACTACAACGGGAGGAAGTCTTGTATTTATTTGCTGAGACAGGGAAGTCAGTCTGAACTTTATTTCATATTTATTTCATACTTGACCATCCTCCTGCAACAACACTCGCTAGCTGAGTAGTGGTACAATACTTCATTTCACACTGCTGCCCAGGCCACCCCATTCGAGGTTCTATACGGCCAAGCACCTCCTTTCCATATGCCTTACCTCCCAGGGGAGAGTAAAGTCATTGCAGTTGACAGATCATTGCAAAGGCGAGAGGAGATGATATCATTGCTGAAATACCATCTTTCCCGTGCTCAAAACAGGATGTCCCAGCTGGCTAACAAGAAACGATCGGATCAAGAATTTGTCATCGGTGATTGGGTCTACCTGAAGCTTCAGCACTACCGCCAACATTCCCTTAAACACCATGGTTCTTAGAAGCTATCACCTCGCTATTATGGCCCTTTCCTTGTGATTGATAAAATTGGGCGGGTGTCCTATAAGCTACAATTAACCCCCGATGCTAAGATCCATGATGTCTTCCATGCGAGCCAACTTAAATCCTGTCCCAACCCGACTGCAGTCACCCCCACTGGTTTGCCACAGTACCTTCCTGATTTGGGGTTGGATCATGAGCCAGAGGCCATCCTCGAGAGGCAATTTGTCCGTCGTGGTAATGCTGCAGCAACCCGAGTCCTGGTCAAATGGAAGAACAAGCCGATAGAGGACGCAACTTGGGAGTTCTATGACCACCTCCTGATCAAGTTCCCTTCATTTCATCGTTGAGGACAAGGATGTCTTTGGCGGGGGAGTACTGATACAGTGTTTATGAGTTCAATATAGGCCCAATTCATGTAAGGCATGTAAGGCCCATTTCATTCCACTTCTAGCCCATGGTTGTAAGGCTTATAAGCCAGAACCCCGATTCAGTTGAGATATCAGAAAATATATTTCTTCTTCCCCAAACTTCATCTTCCTCCTCTACTATGCAATACTCGTTGTCAGATTTCGTCCGATTGGGGATTTCATTCTCTCATTCCTCCAATCCACTTATCCGACTCACTCATTTCGGACCTATCGTCCCTAATCGGTTCCACCAAATCCGGTTACTGTATCAACTTGTCTGCAATCGAAAAGATAAAGTAGCGAGAAAGCAAAAGCAACGAAGTATACAAGCCAAGACCAAAGATCGGTGTAATCCTAAGCGTTGTCAAAGGGCCATTGCCTGTCAGAATCGAGAAATCTGGAAGCGGAGACTTGGTCGACGGTGGCTCCTTGGGCTTGAGACCCCTCGCTTGATCCGAATCTGTATCTTATGGTGTTTTTGGTGGCCCCGGAAGGAGGCCTGGCGGTGGTGGCGCTTGGGCTGGGTGCGGAGTCGGGATTGGTGGTTGTGCGGATGGTGGCTTTGGGCTCGGCCTTCCCTCTGCGACTTTGGCGCTCATCTTTCCCCCTCTCTCCTGTTGCCCAGGTGGTGCTCTTTCTTTCCTTGCCTTCTGCTAACATCTATGTGTGAAGATAAAAAATTTGTGTTAATGTGCAATTGGATCTTGGAATACCATAGATTGAAATTGAATGTTAAACCAACGAACCCTTTTTCATTGCTCTTTCGGTGTGTGCTAATGAGGAATAACTTTGAACTGTTTTAGATTGGGGGTAATTTGGAGCAAAAGCAAAGTGGTATGATGGAACCCAAAAGGAATAAACATAGAAGCTTGGAAACCACAAAGGAACAAATGAGAATTGATCCAGAAAATAGAGAAAACACAAGAAGAACGAGCACCATCTCAAAAGGAAAAATGAGAGCGTCGGGCGAAAAGGAGAAAATAACCATAGCCCATGGACGAACAGCCACCAACGAAAGATCCCTAGACTCAAGACACCATAATTCAAGAAATAGAAGCGAACAGAAAGCAGATGAAGGGAAAGAGCAAGAAGCTGAAAGTGATCAAAAAAAGAGAGAAACAAGGCTCGACATGGCCAATAGAATCAGGTCAGACTATTTTAAACCCAGCTTGTCGTTATTGTTTTCGTGTTTTTGTTACTTCAAATTAAGGAACAACCTTCTCATGAATCATGACCAATTAAGTAAAACTCATAAATGCTCTACGAAATGCCTTTGCTTAAGATGTGTTCTAATTTTATTAAGCTTGAATTGGATGACTGAAATGTGCTTCTGTCTCGTGTGGAATATGAGGACTGTTTTGATTTTCGCTAAACTGAGGTTGACTGATGACCCTAGTTCCAATTGGTTAAAACTGACTCATTACCTTCTTTGTGATTTCTGGAGTTGGTTATGCTTGCTAAATTGCTTTGCTGCAATTCTTGTCTTCATGAGTGGTAGTAGTGTTTACACTATCAGACCAAAGGGTGGTAGAAACTTCCTTGACCAAAGATATTTTGAGCACACTCCTTTGAACCTAATATATTGCTGGAAAAATATGTTTGAATCGTTTTTGAGATCTTTCAATCCTTTCAGGATCATCCTTTGTGGGACTCCCGTGTATATTGAAATTCAAATAACTAAAACTAAGCAACAAACAAAAGGACATGACAGCCAAAACATGAAAAACAATGCCTGGAAACCTACGAAGATCAAAAGAATAGAAAATGCACAAATAAACAAAATGGAAAAAACGAGAAGGAGAATAGAGTTAGAGGAAAATAATGTTATTTCGCTCCTGTATTCTTGTTGTGCTTTGCTGTCTTATGTCTTCCTGTATGTCTGGTTGTTGATTATTTCCTTTCAAAATTTGAGCTTTTGGACATTGAACAACTTCTCTCCGCTTCTGTGTTCCCAGAAGGAACTTACTCTTGGGTGCTTCTCACCCAAGCTGAGCCCATATGAACCCACTCAACCACAAGCTGAACAAAAGAATTTTGAAAAGGAGGAGGGGACAAACGATAAGAATGCAAAGGTAGCTCGAAAGCCGAGTTTCCTCTTTGTAGCACAAGAAAGAAGAAACCAAGTTATAATAGCTGACAAACTGAAAGAAAAAATCTTCTTGACAAAGAAAAATAGTGAAGGTATTTGATGAAAATATGCACATGGAATTGTTGTGGTATTGGGAAAAAGAATCTCTGGATGGAAGTCGAACTATTCTGTAAACTAGAAAACATACAAATAATGGTTCTAATGGAAACAAAAACAGAAACCCAACCAAAGGAAGCGGTTTGGAAAAAGGCGGGTTTTGATGCAATTTGTTGGACTCCGGCTCGGGGCCGATTTGGAGGTATTTGTGTATTATGGAAGGAGTACCAAATTGCGTGTGGAAAAATTGAGATTATGAAAACAGAGGACCGATTTACTACGATGACAATCGAAGATTACAACAAAAGAGCTAAATTTGCGTGTTGTTTTGTGTATGCACCCGCACAAGAGCGAGAAAAAATCGAATTCTGGCCACGACGCGAGGATCACATTCTGAATATTGATATTCCAGTCGTTGTCATGGGAGATCTTAATGAAATACAGAGCTCAGCTGAAAAAGAAGGTGGGTCGTATCCTAATCCTAATAGATTCCAAAGACTCCTAGAATTCAAGCACCAGTGTAACTTGGTGGATATCCCAATCCTCGGAAATGCATTCACTTGGAGGAGAAACAAAACAGATGTGAATAACACGTATGAAAAACTAGATAGAACGTTAGTGCAGAGTCATATTCTCCAATGGTATCCAAAGATTGCCACTAGAAACTATGCTTTCTCCTCTTCTGATCATTGCCCAATAGCAATTGAGCTGACCTCAAACTCCACAAAAAAGGCTCGACCTTTCAAATTTGAAAAGATGTGGACCTAGAGAAAAGATTTTAGAAACATTGTCTCTCAGGCATGGAGGTTGTCTTGCGACGGTTCTCACATGTTCCAAGTTATGAAAAAAACTCAGTTATTGAAAAGACTAACGAAAGATTGGAACAAAAATACATTTGGAAATATTTTTAGGCAGTTGAAAGAGATAGAGAAAAAACTATCTACCCTTCAGAACAATAACAATTCCAGGCAACCGGGAAACAGTAACAACAGACAACTTCGACTTATAAACAAAAAGAATAAGATTATTCAATTTCACAAGATGTTCTGGAGTCAACGTGCGAAAACAAAACATCTAAAATTCTTTGACACAAATTCCGGCTACCACCATAAAGTAGCTACTGGGTGTAAAAACAGAAAAGTTATCAGAGAAATTATGACACAAGATGGAACAACAATGATAGGGGAGGAAAACATTAGTCGTGAGATTAGGAATGATTTTGAAAAAAGATTTCAAAAAGAGCAAATAAACTACCGACTATTAGAAGAAAATCTTGAACTAATACAATCTGAAATCTCAGAAGTAGAGAACATGGAGCTTACAAAACCCATCACAAATCTAGAAGTCAAAAATGCTTTCTTTTCGATTGGAAAGGACAAATCCCCAGAACCTGATGGAATGACAGCTGAATTCTACGAAACATACTGGGATATTGTAGGACCATCGATCATCAAAGCAATCAAAGGATTTTTCCATTCGGGCAGATTGCTTCGACAAATGAACCAAACTTTTATATCGTTGATCCCCAAATGCGACAACCCTAGATCAACAAACAACTATAGACCAATCAGTCTGTGCTCAACTATCTATAAGGCGATTGCGAAAATTTTGGCAGATAGAATGAAAAAGGTCCTATGGAAAATTATTCATCCGCTACAAGGAGCTTTTATCTCAGATAGAGCAATTCAAGACAATGTGCTCATCGCACATGGAATCTTCCATTTATTCCGAACCCGGAAGGGTCGTGATGGATGGATTGTAGTCAAACTAGATATGGAAAAGGCTTACGACAAAATGGAATGGGAATTTATGTTGAGGGTTTTGGCAAAATTTGGATTCTGCGAAAAATTTTGTGGATGGATTAAGGAATGCATTCAAACTGTTTCTTTCTCCATTTTCGTAAATGATGAACCAACTAATACATTCCACTGTTTCTTTCTCCATTTTGGTAAATGATGAACCAACTAATACATTCCGACCTCATACGGGTCTGAGGCAAGGTGACCCAATTTCCCCCTACCTTTTTATCTTAGGAGCGGAAATCTTAGCACGAAAGCTCCAACGACAATGCGAACAACCTGGAAATGATATCGGATTTAAAATCTCAAGGAATGGAACCCGTGTTCCCTTTTTGTCCTTTGAAGATGACATTATGATATTTGCAAAAGCGACCCCGAAAGCATGTAGAACGGTGAAAACCATAATTGATGAATACTGTCAGATTTCATGACAAAAAGTAAATTTTCAAAAATCTGCTTTCCAAACCACCAGAGGAATCTCCAATGACAAAAAACGCAGGATCCAATCTTGCCTTCATATTACAAACCAATCTACTCTAGAAAAATATCTGGGTTGTCCTATTATAAATGGACATGTGAACAAAAATACATTTGAAGATGTACTAGTGAAAACAAAGAATCAATTAACAAAATGCAGAGCAAATGAGTTGACCTAACAAGGAAGAGCTGTGCTTGTGAAGGCAAATTTAGCGGCTAAACCAAGCTATATAATGAAGAACTTTATGCTTCCTACTAGCATGTAGATGGAGCTCGATCGAATTAACAGATGCTTCTTTTGGAACAAGGACCAAAAATACAAACCACTGATTGGATGAGACAAAGTGTGTAGGCCAAAGCGAGAAGGTGGCCTTGGATTACACAAGAGTAAATATATGAACAAGGCTCTACAGATGAAATTGCTATGGAAAATTTTGGCGGAACCACATAATGAATGGGTTAAAATTATTTCAAAAAAGTATTTAAAAGGAACACTCTTGTGGGATTACTCAAGAAAAAAGAATATGTCATGGCAATGGACAAAATTGATGGAGATCAAAGAAGAATTTTGCGCAGGGTTGATCTAGCAGATTGGAAACGGAAAAACCGTGAGATTCTGGAACTATAAGTGGCTCAATTATGATGCAACCCTTCGTGAAAAAAAGCTACATGATAACATTGTAGATCAAGAAACAGTGGACCAATACATAAGACCAAATAGAACCTGGAACATAGATAAACTGGAAGAGGTATTACCTTCGGACTTGGTGGAGCAAATTACTGACGTTCATATACCGACCTCTGAAATCGACGATCGGTTATACTGGAAACATAGCAAAAACGGATGGTTCTCAAATGCTAGTGCCCTTGACTATATTACGAGTTCTAGAAGAACAAACTCGGAACCACTTGATTGGATTTGGAAGGTTGATTGCCCTCCGAAAATAAAAAATTTTCTCTGGAAAAATCTACTTAATTGTACGCCAACGAAAGCAATACTTCGACAAAAAGCTGTGCATGTACCTATGGAATGCCCACTCTTTAACCATCATGAAGAAGATGCAATACAATTGTTTACTGAATGCCAGACTACATTGACTTTTATTAGTTCGATTGATGAACAAAGTGAAAATAGAATACGACACACGAATAAGAATGGAAGACCTTATTGTGAAATAATTTTTGAAATTTTTTCTAACATTTCCCCAGATAAAAAATCGATCCTAGCTTTTTCCTTATGGGGTGTCTGGACAATGAGAAACAAAATTTTATTTAATGAAAATTAAAACACAAACATGATAGAATGGGCGACGTACATTAAATTTTTCAGAGATAGTTGAAAGACATTGCAGACCGAGGACCTAGAATTCGACACGACTAAAATAATTATGAAAGTCGGCCAAAAGAGGGGTAGACAAAAGAAATTGGTAAAATGGAGGAAGCCCGCTGTGGGGTTTGCCAAACTTAACTTTGATGGAACCAATATTGCTTCTGGTTCTGCTGCCTCCGGCTTCGTGTTACGAGATAATGCAGGAGTCATCCTTTTTTGTGCTGCGCATCAACATGGCAAAGTTTCCGCAGTTCAAGCGGAATGTCTTGGTCTTCTGACTGGATTGACGGAAGCATCTAAGCGGGGACTCTCTCATCTTGAAGTGGAGGGTGATTGCCTGTTAGTCATCAATGCCATGAAAGGATCATGGAAGTGTCCATGGGAGATCGAGATGCTGATCTCCGATGCTCTCTGTCGCTGTTGTGACTTTCAGTCCATCTCCTTCGCTCACACCTTCCGTGAGGGGAATCGTGTTGCGGATTGTTTGGCGCATCTGGGTCTTTCGGCGCCGCTGCTGCTGGATCGTCCTCCTCCGGAGATTGAAGACCTCGTCCGCGAGGACGCCCTTGGGCGGTGGATCAGCCGCGGCTGATCACCCCCAAAACCTCACCTTGTATCAAAAAAAAAAAAAAACCTAAGTCACTACATGGTGTTCTAAAGTTGAGAAACGTTTTTCATTGAGATGCTCTTGTTAAAGAAGATTATTGAACGTGGATCTGACGATTGAGCTACATCTTCACATCTTGATACAATCAGGTCATTTTAGTAGCTCCATTGATGTGTCCATCTCATCGAACGAGATTTCATGCGTCTGTAGGTGATCCAACTGGATCTCCTGTTTCTGTTAACACCAAATTCAAGAGCGTGTGTGATGCACTCTCTTGAAATAATTCGATGGTATATCTGGATTATTCGATCGTATCGACAGATTATGCAATGGTATCGACGGATTATGCGATGGTATCTTTTTTGTTAACCTTTACAAATGGTTGGTTATGCGGTCGTCTATGATGATTATTCGGTGGTATATAGAGTATTATGCGCTCGTATATGAGTGATTATCGATGGATTATTCAAAGGTATCGTTGGATTATTCGATAGTATCGATGGATTATTCGATGGTATCGATGGATTATTCAATGGTGCTACAATATTATCCGGTTACTTATGTCATTTTACCAAATAACTAAAATTTATTCGATTCTATCGGCGGATTATTTGATGGTATCGTTTGATTATTCGATAGTATCACTTGATTATTGACATCTTTAAATTCACCCATAAACAAAACCCACTAAATTATCCTGTATACATATGAATAAAGTTATGCATACAAACGAATAAACCTAACTTACACTATCATTGAAATCTTTAAATTCACCACCACCACAATCAAAATAATCGATGCAAAAAGGACACAATTTCGATCAAATGAGGCCAAACAACACTCCAATTGAATAATCCAAAATCGATTCAAGAGCAATCAATTTAAAATAAATCGAAAGGGGGCGTTCTAAGAAAAATCAAATTGAAACAAAGCTCCGCAACCACACCTCATGAAAAAGGGGTGTTCCAAGACAAATCGAATTGAAATAATCGCATTGAAACATTGTTTGTCGCCGCCGAGCCGCATCTCACGGATCCACCTTCATAGGCCACCATTGCATCCGCCGCCGCCTTCACCAGCCACCATCGCCATCGCCTTCGAATTCGAATTCCGCCTCCATCGGAACATCTCGGTCCTACCCATTCCACCAACAACACAAAACCCCTCAAATTTGTTCACCAAATTAAATCAAACAACTTACCATGGATCAATTCGAATGCTTCGATTGAGCCTGGGTAAGCCAGGTCATCGTCCCTCCTCCAACAGAGATCAAAAGTAAAAAAATAGATCATTCAATTACAATCAAAACCAAGAGAGATCGAAAGTCGAAACCAAGAGAGATTGAGACGTACCGGATATGCGAACGAAAATAGAAGAAAACTCTCTCGCCATGGGATGTTCACATCGCCCTCCGCCTTCGACTGCCGGAAATAGCCTCGCCGTCATCGTCGGAGTGTCAATCGCGCGTCCAGGAGGCCGACCTAGTCCTCGCCCTATCGATTTCGCCCGATCGCATCCCCTTCTCTTCCTCTACTGTGGAAAAGGCTCCATATATTGAATGTGGGGGTAGGGTTGGGTTTGACAGTGGTTACACGAGCAATTATAGAGGGGTGAGGGTGTGTTTTTTCCATTTTAATTTTCAATTAATCTAAATATTCGAATAATCTCAGCCTTCCATTTTCACCAAATCAACGACTAAGATTTGTTCACATGATACCCAATAGGAGCTGAGTACATATGATCTATCCTCTCTCTCTCTCTATATATATATAGAGTATGGATAACTTGTGCATAAGGTTTAGGGTGTACCTTGTGCACAATTGTGAATCGTCGATCTAAATTGAATGGAAGGAGGAGAAATGCCCACGTGTCCCGCCTGTTTAAAAAATATATTTGAAAATTAAACTCCATCCCACACCATCTTAGCGTGTAGCGCGTGAGAACTAAGCCCCAATTTCTTATTCTCCACCATTGTATTCACCTTTTGTACCAGTTGAACCAATGAGACCCAAGGAGAGGCGAAGCCATGGAAGTTCACCGTTGTCTTATTCTCCACCGTTGTCTTCACCGGTCGACGGAGGTGAGCCGAGGGGAGGAAAGACGTGGCCAGGTGGAGGCGATTCGGCGGCAAGGAGGCGAGGAGGCGAGGTCAAGGCGACGGTGGATCCGAAGAGAGCCGAGGCGATGGTGAATCTGTTGTAATGTTATGTGTTATATTTCCCTATGTCTTGCTTTCATATGTGTTACTTGTAATATTGTTATGTGCTTGTAATCATGTATGAGTGTATGATGAGTATGCATATAACATATATTACATACTTAGGTATACATGGATGCACAGTTATAATTAGACTCGACTGAGTCGTATTGAGTCGAGAAATCGACTTGATCCTCTAACGAGCCTAATGAACACTTGTGGAGTATAATGTATAACCTATAGTATATTATGTATGTATAATATGTATGATATATGTATGGAAGAAGACTTACCCGGATATGTGGGCTTTAGGCCCATTTTCGAGCCCAAAGATCTCTCCAGGCTTGAGTGAGCTTGGCGGCCCTGTCTAGTTGAGTGAAGCGCTGCGTTTTGGCCTTGGCATCACTTGAGATCCGATGACCTAGCTATATAAGCTCGCTAGCAGCTCCTGGAGAGTCAGTTTAGCTCTCTCTCTCTCTCCTTCGTCTCTTTACAAACGCTCTCAAAGGGTTTCTAGGGTTTCTAGGGTTTGTTCCTGGCTCCTCCCCGGCGATTGTGAAGACGAAGGCGTTGGCTGATCTCGGTGATCTCCTGGTGGTGGCGCAACTAAGCTTCTGGCTTTGGTTGCCGCTTGTCTCACGTCTGGAGATCTAGGGTTTGGGAGTTTCGAAGCGATCTTCGAACTCCGGTCATCCTACACAGGGGGATCTTCTTCTCTCTGTATCTCTGAAACTCGTACATGCTAGATCTAGGGTTTATCTTTTCATTGCTTGACTGTAACCCTCTGTTGAACAATTACTTAGTGGATTCGGCCGCTTCTTGAGGCCCCGAGGACGTAGGCATCTTTTGCCGAACCTCGTAAAACTCTGGTGTTGTTCTTGCATGGCTTGTTTGAGTTTCTCGTTCTTTATCTCTCGCTTCCGCATAAATCACTTTCGTTATATCGAATCTCGGTTTTCAACACGTGGTATTAGAGCTTGAGTGTCCCGCTCTCGTTTTCCTGGCTCATTCTTGAGTTTTAGGGATAGAGACTGGACGTAAGGCCTCGGACAGACCTAAAAGGCGACATCGCTGGTGCTGAATCCCCCTTATGTGACATACCATGCCTTGTTTGTTTAGATCTAGGCTTGTGTGTGTGTGATTCTGTGCTCTGCTCTTAGGTTCAAAGTTTTTCTTGAATCTCTTGCGTGATTTACTGTGTTTTGTTAAGTTTTTTAAGTTCTTAACAGTAAACATGGGTGAATCCTATCGTTTAAAACCCTTCAATGGCACTACTGACTTTGCTATGTGGCAGGTAAAAATGAAGGCCATATTAATGAAAGAAAACTGCTATGAAGTGGTCACTGGAGAAGATGTCGAAGAAGACAAGAAGAAGGATCTAAAACGTCTTGATATAATAGCACACAGTGAGATTATGCTGAGACTCTTAGATGAGGTGGCTAGGCAAGTTCTTACTTGCACAACTACTGAAAAGCTCTGGAAAAGGTTGGAGGAATTATACTTTGTAAAATCACTACCAAGTAGGGTAAACCTCTTCAACAAACTTTTCAATTATAAAATGTCTACTACTTGCACTCTTGCTGATAATCTTGACAGATTCTTGGCTATTACCCAAGATCTGGAAAGATGTGGTGACAAAGTTGATGAGACTCAATTGTGTGTTTTATTGCTTAATTCTTTGCCTGCTCAGTTTACTACTTTTGTTGATGTTGTTCAGTATGGTACTAATAAGTTGACTAAAAAGGAGCTTATTGATTCTATCATACAGAAAAATGAAAATCTGAAAGTGTTTAAAACTGTGAATGGTAATAAGACTGACCCTAAACCTGAAAACAAAGATGAGGTTCTTATGGTGAAGTCTAAGTACAAAGGCAATAAGAAAAATAAGCAACAAGAAAATAAAGACAATAAATCTGATTCTGTGTCTTCTGATAAATCCAGTGGTGAAAAACTTGATAAATCTTATCTTTTATGTACTTACTGCAATAAAACTGGTCATCTTGAGAAGCATTGTTTTAAAAAGAAAAGGGATATTAAAGCTGGTAAGAAACCTAATGTGTCTGCTGTTTGTGAATCCCATCCTTATGTTACTCATGAAGTTCTTGCATTATTAAGTGACACTGATTCTACTACTTGGATTTTGGATTCTGGGTGTACCATGCATGCTACCTTTCATAAATCTTGGTTCTTTGATCTTAAATGTTTTGATGCTGGTACTGTCATGTTGGGTGATCACTCTATTCTTAGAATTAAAGGTGTTGGATCTGTTGCTTTAAAAATGTTTGATGATGTGATTAGAATTGTTAAGGATGTTAAATGGGTTCCTGATTTAAGGAGAAGCTTGCTTTCTGAAAGTGCTTTTGAAGAATTACACTATGATATGACTAGTTCAAATGGTGTTAGGATTATTTCTAAAAATGGGAAGCCTGTCATTAAATGCTTTAGAAAGAAAGGTCTTTATGAAGTGTTGGCTACTCCTGTTGTGAATTATCATGCTTCTGCCTTTACTGCTTCTGTGCATACTATGTCTCTGCATGACACTATGTTGTGGCATAATAGATTGGGTCACTTAGGCAATAAAGGCTTAGAACACCTTCATAAAACTTGCATTATCAACTCCAAACCTTGCATGATTGATCTCTGTGAAAATTGTATTCTAGGGAAGCATGCTAGAAAAGGTTTTAAGCATTCATCTTATGTTGCTGCTGCACCTCTTGAATATATTCATTCTGATTTGTGGGGACCCTCTCCTGTTCCTACTGTAGGTCATAAGAGATATTTTATGTCTCCCATTGATCACTACAGTAGGAAGGTCTGGGTCTATTTGCTTAAAACTAAAGATGAGGCATTTGAAACCTTTAAGAATTGGAAAGTTGGAGTTGAAAATGAAACTGGCCTGACTGTTAAATGTTTAAAAACTGATAATGGCCTTGAATTTTGTAATTCTTTGTTCAATGAGTACTGCAAGTCTAATGGTATTAAGAGACACTTAACCATTCCTGGAACTCCCCGGCAGAATAGTACTGCTGAGAGGATGAACAGGACTCTCCTTGAAAAAGCTAGATGCATGCTTATATCTTCTGGTTTGAAACATTGCTTGTGGGGTGAAGCTGTTGTGACTGCTGCTTACTTGATAGATAAGACTCATTCCTCTGTTATTGATTTTAAAACCCCTTATGAGTTATGGACTAAAAGAAAACCAAACTTAGACCACATTAAACCTTTTGGTTGCACTGTGTTTTCTTATGTTAACCAAGGTAAACTTAATCCTAGGTCCCAAAAATGTGTGTTATTGGGTTATCCTGAAGGGGTTAAGGGTTATAAGTTGCTTCTTGTCCAACCTGGTGTTTATAAAACTATTGTGAGTAGGAATGCCTTTATCAATGAGCATGAATTTCACTTTAAGAAAGCTTCTCCTGTTGTTACAGATGCTAACCTGCAGGTACAAGAGGATCAATTCTTTGTGCCTAAGCACAATGATGTTGATTCAGATGATGAGTTTGACAGTAGTTTCTCTCCCTCTTCTTCCTTTACTCTCTCTGCTCATGATTCTTCTCTGTCTACTTCTGATGATGCTACTATTTTTGATAATATGGAAATTGATGTTATGCAACCTCACCAATTGGGTGGGGAGCAAATAATGAACATAATTCCTGTTCTACTTCTCCTATTTCTGTGAATGAGGATGATGTTGTTATTTATGTGCCTGTGTCTGGTTCTGGTACCTCTAGTTCTTCAGCCACTGAAGGGCATGACTTGACTAATTGGCAGTTGACTAGGGATAGGAGTCCTAGGACTGTTATACCAAATAAAAGGTTCATTAATAACATTGTTGAGTTTGCTTTCTTAGTTTCTGATGTTGTGAAGATTTTTACTCCTGAAACTTATGAACAAGCTATGAAATGTATTCACTCTGCTAAATGGAAACATGCTATGAATGATGAGATATAATCTATGAGGGTGAATAAAACCTGGACTTTGGTGCCTAAACCTGTGAGTGCTAGATTAATTGATTGTAAATGGATCTACAAACTTAAAGATGGCATTTCTAAGTCTGACCCCCTAGATATAAAGCTAGATTGGTTGCTAAAGGTTTTACCCAAGGAGAGGGTGAGGATTACAATGAAATATTTGCCCCTGTTGTTGCTTGCCATGACTGCTGTGTATGATTTCGAATTAGAACAAATGGATGTTAAGACAACTTTTCTTCATGGTGACTTGGATGAGACAATTTATATGAGACAGCCTAAGGGCTTCATTGATTTTGTGCATCCTAATCATGCTTGCTTGTTAAATAAATCCATCTATGGTTTGAAACAGTCACCTAGACAATGGAATATCAAATTTGACAAGTGTATGAGGTTCAGTCTAGGGTTTAAAAGGAGCAAATTTGATACCTGCTTATACTTTAAGGGTGTCAATAAGAGTCCTGTGCTTTATGTGCTTTTATATGTGGATGACATCTTGTTGATTTCTAAATCTGTTGATGCTATTCATGATATTAAAAAGAACTTACAAAAGCATTTTGACATGAAAGATTTAGGCATTGCTAAAAAATTTTTAGGCATGTCTATTATAAGAGATAGGAAGCATAAGAAATCATGGTTGCATCAGTGTGACTATGTGCATAAGGTTCTTGAAAGATTTCATATTTCTGGTGATAAGATTAACAATATTCCTTTAGGTGCTCATCTTGATCTCACTAAAATAGAAGGAAAATTGTCTGTTGCTGAGTTGAATGTTATGAAATCCATTCCTTATGATGCTGCTGTAGGTTCAGTGATGTACTCTATGATTTGTACTCGTCCTGATCTTGCATTTGCTATTAGCACTCTCAGTAGGTTCATGTCTGAACCAGCTGAGAAGCACTGGGTGTCCATGAAATATCTGTTAAGATATTTGCTTGGAACTGCTAATCTGTCTTTGTTATATGCTGAACACTCCTCCTCTTATAACTTACATGGCTTTGTGGATGCTGATTATGCTTCTAATAAGGATACCAGGAAATCTATTACCTCTTATGTGTATACATAGGCAGGAAATTGTATTTCCTGGAAATCCCAGCAGCAACCCATTGTTGCTCTATCATCCAGTGAAGCTGAGTACATAGCAGCTACAGAGGCCTGGAAGGAGGCCATCTGGCTGCAAGGTATCCTTAAGGAGATAGAGAGGAAGCACTACACTTCCGTCTTACACATTGACAGTCAAAGTGCACTCTATCTCTGCAGGGACCCCATGTACCATGAGCATACTAAACATATTGATGTTAGATACCATTTTATTTGTGAGAAAGTGGAAGATAATGTCATACATGTTAAGAAAATTGATGGTAAGTATAATCCTGCAGATTTTGGCACTAAAATTGTTCCTTACGAGAAATTTGTGTTCTACAGGAACTTCCTCCATTTGGAGGATTTCCATGGGTGATCCTTGCATGACTGGGCTGATGACGGACTGGCCTTGAATCCACTTTGTTTAGGATATAGTCTGCCTGGAGCAAGACTTAGAAAAATAGAGGGTGATTTATTGTAATGCTATGTGTTATATTTCCCTATGTCTTGCTTTCATATATGTTACTTGTAATATTGTTATGTGCTTGTAATCATGTATGAGTGTATGATGAGTATGCATATAATATATATTATATACTTAGGTATAGATGGATGCACAGTTATAATTAGACTCGACTGAGTCGTATTGAGTCGAGAAATCGACTTGATCCTCTAACGAGCCTAATGAACACTTGTGGAGTATAATGTATAACCTATAGTATATTATGTATGTATAATATGTATGATATATGTATGGAAGAAGACTTACCCGGATATGTGGGCTTTAGGCCCATTTCCGAGCCCAACGATCTCTCCAGGCTTGAGTGAGCTTGGCGGCCCTGTCCAGTTGAGTGAAGTGATGCGTTTTGGCCTTGGCTTCACTTGAGATCCGATGACCTAGCTATATAAGCTTGCTAATAGCTCCTGGAGCGCCAGTTCAGCTCTCTCTCTCTCTCTCTCCTCCGTCTCTTTACAAACGCTCTCAAAGGGTTTCTAGGGTTTGTTCCTGGCTCCTCCCCGGCGATTGTGAAGACGAAGGCGTTGGCTGATCTCGGTGATCTCCTGGTGGTGGCACGGCTAAGCTCCTGGCTTTGGTTGCCGCTTGTCTCACGTCTAGAGATCTAGGGTTTGAGAGTTTCGAAGCGATCTTCGAACTCCGGTCATCCCACACAGGGGGATCTTCTTCTCTCTGTATCTCTGAAACTCGTACATGCTAGATCTAGGGTTTATCTTTGCATTGCTTGATTGTAACCCTCTGTTGAACAATTACTTAGTGGATTCGGCCGCTTCTTTAGGCCCCGAGGACGTAGGCATCTTTTGCCGAACCTCGTAAAACTCTAGTGTTGTTCTTGCATGTCTTGTTTGTGTTTCTCATTCTTTATCTCTCGCTTCTGCATAAATCACTTTCGTTATATCGAATCTCGGTTTTCAACAGAATCGATGGTGATTCGATGGTGATTTGGTGCCGAGGAGGGGAAGCCAAGTCTGCCCGATTTTTCAGCAGTGGTGGGGGATGGGCGACAACAACGCATTGAGGGCGGCGTTGGTGTGGTTAGTGGCGGAGGTGGTGATGCTCGGTGTAGGGACACAGTCGTTGAAGGTGGTGATGGGGACATATCTGGTGGGTTCGTGGCCGGCGGGGGCAGTTGGGTACGCCGGAGGTGGGCATTGGTGGTCGGAAAAGCGAGAGGAAGGGCGGTTATGGTGGTTGCAAGGTGAGGGCGAAGTGGGCTGCGTGGGTACTGCGAAGAGGAGGGAGGATGGGCTGTCGGGTGATGGTGGTGCCGGATCTGGGCAGCAGAGCGTAGATCTGGCAGGACTGATGCCGGCGGCGGGTGTGGTGGTCGGATTTATGAGATTTATAATTCCTTGTCTTTCTATCTGCTATTACGATGCTTTGGTATTCACCCTTGTCAATTTATGTGAAATCAGGTTCCGATCTCAGAGCTCCTGCTATTACGATTTCAGATTATGCTTTGGTATGAGCCATTGATCTCTTATGAGCCCTTGTATAGAATAAATATGTTGACATTGATGTTTTGCAATCTACATTGCTTGTGATTGTAAGGTAGTGTAATTTGATTGTCGAATTTTTTTATTAGTTGAATTGTGTTTATTATTCGGTAGAATATAATAAATTGTGTCAAATTTTGATTATTAGTGTTAATGAGCTGGACAATTATTCGTCGAAATCTATATCATTATTATTTTCCGATTGGGTGTCCAGCAAGCTCAAAACACTCATCTTCGTCATGATCTGCTCGAATTTCGCCAATTTATAGAGGTAATTTTAAGGTATATGGAATGGAATGCTTTGATTCAGACATTCGGATTTCGTCATGATCTGCTTGGATTTCGTCATGATCTTCATAATGGTTTTGAGGAGTTGATTTTTGCTTTGATGTTAGCTTCAATTAACAGTGTCGAGCTACCTCACGTTTGCAATTCAGTTTAGTTCAATATGCTAATTGACTTGCTTTTGCAAGTCTGCAACTTTACTCTTGTTTTTGTCTCTATGTTTTTCAAGTTAATCTCATTTGTGTGATTGAATCTTCTGCCATGCAAGTTTACACTTTACTAATGTTTACTAAATCAGTCAATCCAGTGTCCAGTGCAATCTGCTTTTACTCAAATCACAATTGCAATCTTCCCCTCTTTTAAATCAAATTTACTAATTTGTGCACAAACTAAAATTATGAATTGAGTGGTGGGGACTAACAACTAATTGGTCGACAATGAATATTGAATATGAATTGACAGGATAACTTTAATTTGTTGCTTAATCAACATGTTACTTCCGTATTATTCGAAGAAAAAAAAGAAAAATTATTCGGATGTATGTTTCAATTTTTTTTGGTGGGCGGTATGGCTCGAATTTAGAGTAGGGTTTTCGAGATTAATAAATTGATTTATTATTAGTCAATTATTTAGACGTATGTGTTGATTTTTTTGTTACTACTAGTAATGATTTGGACAATTATTCGGTGAAATCTGATTCATTATTCATTAGTATATGCAAAAAAAAAATTTCATCGCACGAGTATAGTTACACAAGATAACATATTATTTAGTGAAATGTGAATCATTATTATAGTGGAATATGAAACATTATTTGTATAAATCGTAAGTATTGTTTAAGAATTTTGGGTTTCTTTTATCTTAAATTGATGAACAAATAAAACAAAACATTATTCGGTAGCAGGTGACAAATTATTCAGTGTAATTGGTAAATTTTCATATGAACTGATGAAAAAAGAACATATAACATTAATTATTCGGTAGCATATGACAAATTATTCAGTGGAATCGGTAAATTTTAATCTGAATTGGACAGAAAAAAAAAACGTAATATTATTTGATAGCATGTGTAACATTATTCAGTGGAATTGACACATTATTTGGTAGCATGTGAAATATTATACCCATTATTAGCACGTATACCCCTCACATATCGAATCCCTAATTTCTAAATACAGCGACTTTAATTTATACACATAGTTTTTCATCCTAAGGACTTTAATAAACGCATACTTCAAACACACATATATACAAAAATAAAGGGAAAAAACGTGGCAAGATGAAAGAAAAAAGAAAAAGCTACAAAAATAAAGGTAAAAACCTAGCAAGAGAAAAGCAAAAAAAAAAACAAAAATAAAGGGAAAATTGGGCAAGGAAAAAAAATCGTGTTGATAGATACACCGCAAATCCAAAGGTAAAAAATGCACGTCCTTAACGACTTACAACCCTTCTGACTAATTAGCGTTTTAAAAAAATTAATTAACCCCTTTTAACCAAGGACGTGCATGATTTGGGGTGTATATAGCCAACACGAAAAAAAATCTGATTTGGACGGGCCCACCATTGATGCAGCACAACACCACACGCGCCTAGATGAGGAAAGTAAGTGATTTTTAGATGCGGGTCCCACAAATTTTAATGGAAAAATAATGGAAACATCACTTTTAATCGTAGCCTTCCATTTCCTCTTAATCAACGGTCATAGGTTGTGCACAAAGTACACCTTAAGAGGTGTGCACAAGGAAACCACTCCCTATATATATATGGCCCATTTCCTAAACTAGACCAAAAAAGGGGCCTAATTGCTAAACTAGACCACTAGCCCAAAAATTGGCACAAACTAACCACTCTACCCCCCTGCCAATTTAACTGCCGGTTATTTGTAATTGTACACAACCGGCTGTAGAGGGTGAGGATTTGTGAAAATAAAACGAGGAGGGAGGGAGAGAGACGGTTACATTTTTTGAAAGCGACAGACAGAGAGACGGAAAACCGAAAGGAGGAGGCGGCAGACAAAGCGACAGAGAGAGAGATGGAGAATCGGTTGAAGAAGAAGGCCACCAGTCACCGCCAGGGAGGAAGGAGAAGGTTGAAGACGAAGACAAACGTAAGCAACTGTGGAGTTTTTTGTTTGAGTTGCGAAATTGGGGTAATGGGGGTGTGGTTTTGTGAAGGATTTGAGACGAATTTGGGTTAGATGCCTAGCAGTAGAGGAGGAATGAAGTAGGAGGGGTTAGGGGTGCTATTGTGAGTCGATTTTGGGGAGGTGGGTGCGATTAGGGTTTGTGGGTGTCGGGAAAAGGATGGGTAAGGGTTAGGTGATGTTGGGTAAGAAATTGGGGACAAAAGGGAAAGGAGGGGGTCGGATGGGTAGAGAATCCACAAGATTGGAGGTAATCGGTAGGGTATATGTGCACATGTGGTAGGATAGATTATCGAAGGTTGTGTCTAAATTTGTGGTAGCAGATTTCGTAGGACTGGGTAATGAAATTGCCAGGATAAAATTGAACATCTGGTATGCCGAATGGGGTGAAGGAATTTTTGGTTGATTGGTTTTTTAGTGTTGGAACCGTAAGTGCCGACCAATTGTTTGATGAAATGCCTAAAAACATGATGAATAAATGGTGATTTGGTTTTGGTTAATCTCCTTGCCTATATGATGTGTTGTGAAAGAGGTAAAATAAACCAAACGTGTGAAATGTGAAATTGGTAGGACAGAAGAGGATATCAGCAATGGTAGGATAGGAAAATGAAGTTGGTAGAATAAATTGACACTGTTGGTATGTATGACAGATTATGTGACCTGAATTTCTGATTTTTTGTTTGGTGATTGTGTAGCAGGTACCCCTGCTTTAAACATCATATAAAATGCCGAAGTCAGGGAACAAGAAAGGCCGTGCAGGACCAAGCAGCCATGGGGTAAGGAGACTGAAATAGTTACATGGTTTTGGTTGTAAAGGTTGGGAAAAAATGTCAAAACCTAAGATTCTTACATGTGTGTGCAGGCTGTCCTTGCTGTTCCAGAGAAACACCACTTCTCAGGCAGGGCGCTGTCCCATGAAAATTTCGAGTTGTTGGAAGGAATCGACCTCACCATTGACCGGGAGGATTACAAAGCCCTAAGCAAGAGCCAGTTTGGTGGCGTTTTGAAGATGGGATCAAGAAACAAATTCTCTGCACAGTTGGTGCACTACTGCCTTCTCCACCAACTGAAGACTCAGAAGACACATGAGACGTGGTACTCCCTTCAGGGGCATCACATTCGATTCTCTCTTCATGAGTTCGCGATCATGACGGGCCTTAACTGCTCACCACCCCAGTGATGTCATGGAGGGGGACCACAAGGAGTGCATTTATCAGTTATTTAAGAAGGAGAGGGTGACGTTGAAGGATGTGGAAAGTGCTTGGGCCCACGAAAAAGAGTCGGACGCGAGGTCCCTCATGAAAAAGTACAAGCTTGCCCTCCTCGTCATAGTGGAGGGCGTTCTGTTTGGGTTGGAGAAGAAGACACAAATAAGGGGGTGGGTTGTGAAGCTGCTGCTTGAGAAAACAAACCGTTTTCTGGAGTTCCCTTGGGGAAGGCTGGTGTACGAGAGGCTACATGAAAGCCTGAATGGCACGTTGAAGGACACGGTGGCTGCAAAGAGTCACTTGAAAGACAGGCCGACCTACGCGCTGTATGGATTCCCCATGGCCTTCCAGGTTAGTGAAGTTTTACAAAATGTTATAATCCTTTTCCAATTGTGAAAATGTGTTGGTGTGACATGCCAAAAGGATATTTGTATCCTACCAATGGGGTATCAATATCCTACCAAATGGATATTTATATCTTACCAATGGGGAATGAATATCCTATCAAAGGGAAAAATCGATCTTACCAAATAGCTTAATTTGTCTTGCAAACTGTGTTCTAATATTTTACCATATTGTATATGCAGTTGTGGGTGTACGAGACCTTCCCTGAGATTGGGAATCATTTCAAACGCAACATCAACGACACCATCATCCCGAGGTGTCTGAGATGGGAAACGTCAAACTCCCACATCCGATAAGAGAACGTGAAGTCCTTCCTGAGCATGGACGCCCCCGCCGACGACCCAATAGATGAACACGTTATGCTAGAGAAGCCAGAGCCGATCTTGCACCCTACCCACAAGAAGAAAGATGTGTACCCCCACTCATCGTACAAGAAAGACGCTCCAGACATCTTCTTTGATCAGATTGTGGGCGACCACATGAGGGCCCGCAGAGAGAAGCGACTACAGGAGGATGCCACTACTAGACCCAGTCAGGGAACCAACCAGTCCGGGTCAGACGCGTCGAGCATCGGTTTAGAGGCCCGGATTGTGGCAAAGGTTGAGGCTCTCTTCAAGGGCATGATTGTGGAGATGGGGACCAGGTTCAGGGAGCTCGAGGAGAAGGTGACTGAAGTTTCTAGAGAATACAAGAAGGCGTTATCAGAGAGGGCCCACAAGGGAAAGATATATGCTTCATTGTACATCATATGTGCAATTTGTATGATAATGTTTTTATGTTGGTATGCCATATTAAGAGAAATGGTATGACATATATATGCAAATGATAGGATATTGTTGATGTCTTGGCTTTCTCATAAATCGCCACTCAATGACTGCATCTCCTTGCAGGACTACGTGTGTTTGGATGAGGATGTTGTTGAGAAGGATGTTGAGAAAGATTTGGACATGGTTGTGGAGGATGTGGTTGACAAGGTTGAGAAAGATTTGGACAAGGACAGTGACAAGGTTGAGGATAAGGCGGAAGAGAAGGAAGAGCTGAATGCAGATGACCAGGGGCCGGGCAAGCAGAGAGAGAACGTTCAGGATAACACTGCGGAGAAAGAAGAGCTGAACTCCAATCTTAAGGGGCAGGACATGTGCACTGATGACGAGGTTAAGGACAAGTTTGAGGAGGAGGCAAAGGAGGGTGACCAGGACAAGGACGAGGGAGAGAAGATGGTGAAGGCTGAGGATCAGATTAAGAAGGGAGACATGGGTGGGGACGTGAAGGGCAAGGAGGTTGTAAAACAAGCTGCAGGTGACAATGAACCGATTGGCGGGATAGAAAGTCCGAGCCCAATTGGAGAACCCGACCATTTTAATGTACTCAACACCAGTGGACGACTTCTCTCTGAAAGCTGCGAAGTGCCCATTGAACTCCGCAACGGTGTACGCGTTTGCCATTAGGAAGAACAGTTTTTGTAGCCCACCCGCCTTGTGATATGCCTTCACATTCTGAAATAGATGGTAAGTGCAGCAGCCATGCTTTGCGAAGTCGTAACTCGCTCGAATTCACTTGGTGATGCTCATGTGCCTGTCGCTTACCCACACCACATGGGTCTCATCCGGGACCACGCGTTTCATTTGACGGAAAAAGAACCCCCAGGATGCGTCATTCTCCCCGTCGACAATGGCAAATGCAACGGGGTATATGTTGTGGTTTGGGTCTTGGGCAGTCGCAAACATCAAGCAACCCCGATACTTCCCCTTCAAGAAACTTCCATCCACCGAGAATACCTGCCAATGTCATAGTTTTAAACAGTCAGATGAAATTTTGCTATTGGTATGACAAAGGGAGACAATTGGTAAGATAAATGGACACAGTTGGTAGGATCATAAACGGTAGGATGTACTGTGCCTATTGGTAATACATGAATTGGAATGACAAATGTATACAGATGGTAAGATGAAATCTGCCATTTCGTAGGATAATAAAGTTGCGAGGGCGTACCTGTCTGAGGTGTGGGATGGCTGTCCGCCAAACACCCAAGCTAACGAACGTATACTTGAATTGCTGGTTATCATCACAGACTAATGTGGTTATGGTCCCGGGGTTTGCTCGCTCAAGCATGTAAAGGTATGAGGCCATCCGATCGTAGCTCGCTTCGTAGGTTCCGTACAAGTCGTCCCGTGCGGCTCCCTTCGCCCTGTGTGCCTTTCAGTAGCTGCAGTCCACGCCCAACCGAGACTTCATCATCGTCCTGATCTGACGGGGAAGCAGCTCCTTCCCTGACCCAGCAAAACTACAAATATGCCAAGTACGAGTTACACCAAAAAAACTCCACCAACACATAGTACATAGACGGGGAACAAGACGTCGGTTTAGAAACTTACTCGGACACCAAACTCTACCCCATCAGCTTGTAATTGGCGTTGCGCTGGTAGTTGCTGGCGATACTAACCTTGCAACTGTGTGTGTCAACGAACTTACGAACCACCCACTTCTTAGTTTCCCGATACGTTCACGCTCGACAGTACTATGAGCAGTTCGGTTCGGGACATACAACCACGTACGCCTTTGTTGTCGATCGCTTCACTTGAACCGCGAAGCACCCGCGCAAAGCTTCCTACTTCACTATGGACTGAATGGTAGCCTTTGTAACGAACATCTCCCCCTCACGTAACACCTTCAAACTATCCCGAGGGTCTCGGACTAGAGGAATGAACCGAGCCACGTCCTCTTCCACTTGCTCCAACGTCGGCAAAGGCTGTTTGTGTCCTTTGTACGCTCACTCTATCTCTCTCACCATTGCCTCAGCCTCCTCATCCCATGATTCAGATGTCTCGTTCGGTCTCCCACGCTCCAGTTTCACGGGGAAACCACCCCCAATCATTTCATCGTCGGAGCTTCCTACGTCTACTATGTCCTCCATTCCGTGTGAGGGGGGGGGGGGGTATGTCATCCACATCGTCGTCGGAATCAACCATCACCACTTGATTTCCGCGTCGGATGGCATCGGACCTGCTCACGTTGCCATCCTTCTTTGGGACATCCATTTTGTGAAGCTTTCCCACATCATCGCCCTATTCTACCATTATGTTGTCATCCATCCTACCAACTCCATCCGACCGTCCGACTATTATGTTGTGGTCTATCCTACCAATACCAGAATGTATACCGCTCCCAGCAAGCTCATCTTGCATCGCACGGACGTTGTCCTTTGCAGTGGGACAAAACTCTCCCTCCCCCGCTACACACTCAGCACATAGGCAGGTCCCTCTAGTTTTGCTGCTAAGGTCGTCCAACTTCCCTTTCTCTTCGATGGAGCCTCGAACCTTTTCATCCGCCCCTCCGCCCCCATCAAGACCATCATCGAAGTCTTCCTGCATGGTGGGAGGTCCGGTTAGGAGTATTTCCCCTGGGGTGGGAGACGACAGGTCCTCAGCCCATGAGTCAGAGTTCTCCGACTCATGTTCTTTGGAGGTTGTGGAAGGGGTTGTCATTTTCATTTGTAAGGTGGTGTGCAGTGCGATTGGCCAGGCTCGTGCACCGGATTCAGTGTTGTAGAACTTGTAGGCTTCTAGGTCATTGTCGTCCCGGACCCGAATCGAAGTGGCCCGCCCCATCGAATGAGGGAGGTAGGTGAGCTCAATGTCATACAATACCATGTCCACGTCGAATTTGGAAACAATCTTCTCCTTCAATTGATCGTAGCCAGTATTTTGTGCCACCACCATAGCTGCCATACGTGTCTCTCCCTTGAACACCAAGCTCCCACTCCCGGGAGCCCACCAACCGCCGCACACGATATTTATACATACCCTATCACTTGGGGTACGCCATGGGAATAGAGGATCAGCCTAGGGGGTAGTTCTGATATAGGAAAGAGGAACAACTACAAAGGAAATGTACAAGATGACTTACCCATCGCTGCCACTGCCACCAACAAGCTTGTTGCACTTTTCTTGGAATGGAAAGACAGTTGAACACTGTTAGGAGGCCAGAACTGTACTATTGGTAGGATGACAACTGTATCGTTTCCTCGGATGCACGTGTGGCTTTTCCCCCGTCCTTTCCACCTCTCTCCTGCTATGCCTCACTTTTTGCAGGGCATGTTGGGGTGTTTGAGATCCTCCTCTCAAGCTTATATATGTGCTTGGGGAACACCTATCAATGCAATGATTGCATTTTCCCATCATAAATGCTTCCCCCTTCCCCCCAATGAAGAACCCCGTTTTGGGGCCAAAATTACACTGACAACCCGCCAAAACAGCTACGGTCAATCCGTTTCAAATTTCTCCAAATTTTCAGATATGGTAAGACATTTTAACCCTATTGGTAAGCTAACTATATGCTATTGGTTAGATAACTGTACCATATTGGTCAGACAGATTCTCTCTCTCTTACCCCAATTAAGAACCCTGTTTTGACGCCAAAATTACACGGACATCCCGCCAAAATCGCTACGGACAATCCCCTCCATATTATCTCCAAAATTTCCATGTATGGTATGACAAGTTTGGCCTATTGGTAAGACAGATGTGTTCTCTTGGTAAGCCAAACGTGTCCAGTTCCAAGAAATGAAGGTGATGCTTTGCCGTCACCTTTCCACTCTTCTCCTATGTTGGCTCCTTTTTTTTGCAGAGAATTTAATAAGGAATGACACCCATCAATCAAGATTTTCTAAGGGTTGATTGGCACCCTTAATTCAATCATAGAAATTTCCCCTCATAAATGCCCCCTATTTTCCTACTTTATTGGAGCCACACCCCATGTCCAGCACATCCCCCTCCCGATTTCTCTTTTTTCAAAAGATGGAGCTATATTGCTCAACTCCCCTTCACCTGCTACCTCCACTGCCGGTGGTATTTTTGCATTTGCAAAAATACACCACTTTCTAACCTTAGCCAATTTTTTGGGTACATGTCTAGTTTAGCAAAAAAGCCCATTTTTTGGTCTAATCACTACCCTTTTCTATATATATATATATATATATATATATATATATATATATATATATATATATATATATATATATATATATATATATATATATAAGTGGATTCAGATAACCAACCAATACAAGTTTGAGAGCTAGGCACCTGGTTAACTCATTTCTCAACTATCAAGGGGAAGTGAGTGTGAATCTTACTCCCTCCGAAGATGGATCCCTTGAGTGTTCTTCCACGTAAAAGGTACCTGTCATTTACCTCCACCATTGGCGTCTCTCATATGCTGCTGAAACCCACTGTGACTCCTCGTCATTACATTCGGAACCGAGATCAATAACACAAAAACTCTGATCATCCAAACGGTTGACAAAACCATATGTCCACAATTTGTTAGTTAAATTATGTTACCACTCTTGTGGACTCCAAAGCCTAATTAAGAAACGTAGGGACTTCACTGCATTCGAAGGAGAAATCGACGCCTTCCCCTGCCGTCAAGCCTTTTACCAACTCGAAGATGGACTTGACAGACCCTTCCTCATCTGGATTTATGAAATGGGTCATCCCGTAGGCCTCTCCCTTTTCGCGCTTCAGTGGGTTCTTGTCGATGCCGGTGATCATGGATGCCCCTTGAATCTTAGCTCCTTGTACAACCTGCACTCATAAGTAGTACGTACACTTGATCGAAAATTAATTGACAATAGGATGAGTAGTCCTTCGGACTTATATGCTTATGTTTGACCTATTTGTCTACAATGAAGGGACGTGCAAGTTAGAACAAATTACCCCAAGGCCAACGCCGCCAAGGCCAAGGACAACGATGGTGGAGCCCTCGTCGACTTGGGCATCAAACAAGGACGCACCGAAGCCCGTTGAGAAGCTGCAGGTAAGGAAGCTGGTGTGGGCTAGTGGGAGCCTAGTGTCAATCTTGACGACGTATGCCGAATGAGCAACCATGTACTTGGACCACGTCGAGCTCAGGAACTTGTACAAGTACAACGGCTTCCACTGGACCCGCATCTTGGACGTCCCAACGGGCATCACCCCACTGGTTAGGGGTGGGTACTTCCTGCGGAAGTTGGTGGTGCGGCTCGTTGCCTTGCAGTTATCGCATTCATGGCATTCTGACATGTACGTCGCTATCACCACGTTGCCTTCCTTCAGTTACGCCATTTCCCACGCTCCCAACCTCTCTGCAATAAAACAAAATAAAGCTATCAACTCAAGATCTCATTATTAAAATTACCACCCATACTCGGGGATCGGAGTGCTAGGAAGACGCATAGCTTGGCAGCGGTTTAACCGATCACAAATACGCTTTATTTTCTGTTCAATCTTTGCATCCAAATGTTCGTGTTTTTTTTTTTGAAAACGAAAAGAGATTAGGAAGGACTATAAACGATTCGTAGTCCATACTAGAGCATCCTTTTGAATTAGAACTTGCAGTTCTAAATCTGTGTTGGGTTGGACCGGTCGGTAATAGTGGTTGAATGACCTAAAAGGGCCCGTCTATACGCTACGCTATTAATTTCCCTAAACACGTGATTAATGTGTACTGTCTGAAACCGGCAGAGGTCTATAAGAGAATTAAAAATGACCATTTCAACTTCTCAGAGGCATTTCCAAATACCTTTAAGTGCATTGATTATGCAAAGATTACCCATTCTATTTCGATATTCGTGTTTTGATGTTGGACGACATTACACGACAAGAAAACTGTGTAAATTCCGATGCTTTATTTTCGACGCTATTGATATGCGTCGAAAATTATCGACGTTTGAAAGTGTTGAAAAAAGTACTAACCCTTCTCGACATGTTTATGTGTCAAGAATGA
The DNA here is from genome assembly GCA_037127255.1 of Persicaria tinctoria. NCBI lineage: Eukaryota > Viridiplantae > Streptophyta > Magnoliopsida > Caryophyllales > Polygonaceae > Persicaria > Persicaria tinctoria. The sequence continues at coordinate 56,139,146 of JBANSL010000014.1, forward strand.
CAATAGTTTATTTAAAATATTAAAAATCCTAGCACTACCGTCCTCCAAAGTCCAAACATGAAACCGGCCGAGGTCTATCATAGAATTAAAAATGACCCTAGCACTACCCTAGATCTAAGAATTCACCAGCCACCCTCTCTTTCTCCTCGGTCGATAGATCCATCTCTCTCCTCTCCCTCTCTTTAGATCGACAAAAATTACAGGCAACAGGAGGCTTCGACTTCAGGCTTCGATTCAAGGTTCATCTTCTAGCGGCTGTCTTCCAATGAGTAGGTTTTCTATGTGTTCTAGTTCGTAGATCTTCCAATTCGAATTCGAATCTAGATTAATTTTCTAGCAGCGAGGGTTTCCAGTTTGATGTTGATGCGAGAGTCTTCGATTGACTAAGTTCTCCAGTTCTCGGATTCTAGAGCCGTTTCCTGTTCGTAAGTATCGATTCAGGATTAATCTTCGAGTGGAAAAAGTTTCCAATTTCATGCTACCTTGAGTTTTCAATCGATTAGGTTTTCTCGTTCGTGGATTTGATAGTAGTGTCCTAGTTTATCGATTCGAGAGTCTTTAAATGGCAAGGTTTCCAGTTCGCCTCTATGGTGGTTTTTCATTTGTAGAGCCCTCGCTTTTCGGCTATTAGAGGTAACCAGTTCTCTGTTCCCATCTCTTTTTGTCTTCATTTTGCCTCATATGAGTTGTTTTTGGTACTTGATGTTTTGAAAATCGATTTCCTAGTCTATTCTTTGTAGTGGATAAATTCAGTGTAGTTTGAGAAGATATTGTAATGATGATTTGTGACAAAAACATTCTACTGGTTTTTGTTCTAGATTCCTGGTCTACTTCAAGATCCATATTGTACCTGTTTCATGTCTTGCACCAAATATATTTGTTTCTTTCCTCTTTTCATCCACTTGGCATTGTTTCTTGTTGTATGAACTTGTAATACAACTGTTTTTCATGCAAAAAATGTGTAGATTATGACTTTGGTGGTGTCAATTTCAGAGCTTGATGAGAGAATGCATGAACTAAAAAATGAACTCAAGTACTTTGAAGGTGAGTACGACGAAAACCATCAAACAAAGGCCATTGAAGAATTAAATTAAGCGAGTGGAAAATTGGAACTTGTTTAGTGATGTCTCCAAAGTAGCCATGTCTTTATGCATATTTTAGTTCCATATTCTTTACATTTTACATATTTCGGGTTGGGAATATATCGAAATTATGTAGTATATGCTTATTTGTCAAAAATGGAGTTCTACATAAGTTTCTGTTTAATATTGTAGAATATGGAAACATTTCGGGAGAAAACCAAGAAGCGAGAACCGGAGCACAAAGCTACTCGACATCGACTAACCCTAGTCGATCTCGACAAGACATGCCTAGGTGCCAGCATCGAGGAGCCTATGTCGAGAAACTGAAGACGAAGAACCCGACTCCACACCCAACTCGATATCTAGTACGGGTACTCGAGGTCGACAAAGACGTGGAGCCAAGACCGAGCACATCGAGAAGACTTGCCCGACCATCCAAGCCAAACCTAGTCGACGAACCTCTCTACTCGATGTCGACGAGGGGTCCTCGAGATCGACGAAGCAGCTGAAGACCACACCCGAGCATGTCGAGGACCAGCTAGCCGAGACGCACCAGTCGACCGACAATCCTACGCAGTTTGATCAATTCTACTCGGTGTGGGATTACTTGTGCTCGAAGTTTGCCGAATTCTATCCGATCTATCAAGATACATCATGGAAGGAGAAGATCTATCCACTTTAAGACTTTTAGATATATTTCCCTTTTAGATTTAAATTCTTTGTTGCTTTTATTTATCATTATGCTTTTAGATATAGTTTTAGATATAGATAAATATTTCTATCCTTAAGTAGCAAGGTTTAGAAGCCTATAAATAAAGCCCATGGGGCTGATTTTAGATTCATTCAATTTCAGAGAGAAGTAAGTAGGAGAAGTAGAGAGAGAGAGAGAGTGAGCGGCCGATTGGAGTTGTGAAGCGAGAGCGGAATTTGCTTCAAGCGGTTGTAAACTTTGGTTTATTTTAATGCAATTAGTTTTCTTTCAATCGATGATGTCTGAGTTTGCGATGAAGCGCGAGTAGTCCACCCACTTCTAGGGTTGGGGCGAGCCCGACGATAGCCATGCGTGTTTGAGGTAAAGATCCGACCTTTATCATGTTTTGAGCATCTACTACTTGTTTATGTGTTTATTACCCGTCTAATGGAGATCCATGCTAACAACATGGATTGTAAACATAAAATTAGTAGAGACAATTAGGGTTTCTTGAAAGAGTTGTCTAATTGTTGGAAAAGGCGAAAGCTTGTCCTTTGATGCAATTTACATGATTATCTGTTTATCTCTGCCTTATGCATGCTTGGTTATCATGGTTGCAAACCCCAATCTTGGAAGTCTTTTACATTAAGTTTAGTTCGAAATCCCAAAGCACTTGTCTTTATTTTCTTTCGTTTCGTTTTAAGTTTTCTGCCCCTACTCGATCTCGACCAAGCCTGGTCGGCATCGAGTTACTGATCTTCGATCTAGCATCGATGTAGCTTCTGTGTGCAGGTACTCGACAAAGCCCAACTCGACGTCGACGAAGCCTACTCGATATCGAGTACCCTCTGGTCGATATCGATGAGCCCCTGTGCTTGCTGCTGCGCTGTGTTCGACTATCCGATCTTCTGTCGACTAATCTAGTCGAGATCGAGGACCCTATTGTCGACTTCTGTGAGATTTTTCTGCTGCCTAGGATTCGCTGACACGCTTCCTCGTGGATCGATCCTGACTTCCCGCTGCTGCATCAGGAGGAGGTCTTGTAATTATTTGCAAGGGACGGAATCTGGTTTGCTGTGCTTTATTTCTATTTTATTATTGCAAGTCTCGATTTCCTCCTACAACATTAGTGACACTACTAAGGTATCGTGCTTGATTCATGTTGGACTTCACAATTCTGGATGTCTCTATATGCCTCCTGAAATGTATGATTCATATTCATCTACTTTTCAGCAAGATGCTTTCATTCATGTATGATTCATATTCCTCTTATTTGATATTGTCTAGATGTGTCAACACCTATGATACTTAATACAGCTCCTGTAGTGGATATCCTTATTGCTAACAAAAATGTTAAGGACAAATATTCTATTGACTGGGTGAAGGTAATATCGTTTTATGCTTTATTTTGCATTCAAGTGGCACTTTACTTAAATCTAGATTTCTCCTTTTATGGATTTAGGCAAAGAGGAATCTCAAAAATATGAGGATAAAGATAGCCACATCAAATACCAAACAGAAAATTACTGGCTTTAGTGATGGTCCTTGTAGATAACTGAAGTATCTATTTTCTTAACCTTGTATTCTTTAAGTTGGATATGCTTGACTTTATCCTCTTGTTGATGTAGATTCACCCTGAAGAAAAGAGGCAGCAAGGATAAAAGCATGTCATGGAAGAAACTAAAATAATAGTCTATTACTACTATGTAAACATCCGTGAGATAAACTGCACTACTCAACAGATTTTCCCTGTATAAATGTTGGGAAGATAATTTGTTTTACTTATTTCCTAGGACATAATTTATTCACACAAAGTTCTCTTCTCTATGCAACTTTGTGATCCTGTCTCCCTCCAGCGCTACACTAAGGCTTTATCTAACCTCCAGAGAGCTTCTCTTGTTGAGAAGTCTCGACAAAACCCACAGCAAAAGAGGGACCTTATTTGAGTAATGTAAGGCCTTCGATCCCTTCATTATCTCCTCTAATCATGTTGTATAGGCTGCCTATTATTTTTACATCAGTGTTTGTGCATTTACAAGCTCTAAGAGTCACGAGTAATGATTCTGACCCAATGCTTTATACTCTCGATCTCACTATCAGTAGAGACTTTGTCCAGATTAAGGGTCTCTCTACCAGTTATGATTCTGACCCAATTCTTTATACCCTCGATCCTTCTACCAAATTGAAGTGCCAATATACTTCATATGCTAGTAGAAACTTTGTCCAGATTGAGGACCCTTCAATGTTTGTTGATTTTCAATGCCCCAAACAAATAAAGAAGGAAACCTTATGAAGTGGACTGGCATTTCAATTTGGTATTAGTTTACATCATGCTGGACTAAATGACAGAGACCGGTCTATAGTTGAAGAACTCTTTGGAAATAACAAAACTCAAGTTAACCAATTAAGATTTTACATTTATTTTTGCATTTTATTGTATGAATACTTGCTTCTAATCTTTCTGGCCATGAATTTAAGATTGAGTGTAATTTTGAAATGTTCTTTATGATAGTTGGATATCAGGTTCTCTACAATGATTATCTTTTTATCATCTTTTCTTGGAAGTAGCAGGTCAAGCATATCTTCATCTCCTGTTGGGTAGGGTTTGTAAGTTTTTGCTTCTGCCCGACCGCCATCCATGGAGAGGCTTTGTTTTTTAAAGTTAAACATTCAAAATTTTCAACTTTTGAGTGACTGTCTCTCATGGAAGCTTGCAAGTTGCAACTTTGTTACTATGGACCTCTCTATCTAGTTTTCAATAAAAGCTATTTTTCTTGCAAATTTCATTTAGTAAGAATTTGGGTCAATTGTTTCTCTCAGATTGTTCATTATGTTGATTTGAGTGATTTTGTGAAAATATTTACATTTTCATTTCTATACTTTTTAGTAGCAATGTTTTCAGGTGCAATTTGGGAGTCTAATATGTCCTTGGTATATCATAAAACCGAACCCAAAGCGGAATAGAAGCAATATCCTTCCGGTTGAAAGAAAATTTATCCGGTATAGGCTTCAAAATAAGTGGCTTATGATGGATGAAGTAAGGACCTCCCTTCAACACCTCATTACAAGCATTCTTCGAATCGAATGTAAATATCATCCAACCGGCTTCAATCTGAAATCGGCATTTGACACCCCAAGATTTCTTAAGCTCATTTATCAAGCAATTCCCCGGATAGTATCTAACATAATGACCTAGGAGTGACAATCCCCATACCACCTCTTTCGGCAATTCCTCCTCTTTAGTAAGGACGAATTTATCTATCGGCTTAGTGTAAACAAGCTTCCCACCTAATCTGGCATTCATGAAAATCTTCTTAAACCTAGTAGTCCAAGCATTTGGAGGTGTCTTAGCATTCGCAACATTACCATTAGCACGAGGATTCACACCTTCCTTAGCCTTAGAAGTGAAAGCAACATTGCTACCACCAACATTAGGCACAATCACATTATCTGATGCGTTTGGGATACCCGATCCTTCGCCTCTGGGCTCAAGATCAAGAACCACGCCGTATATTTGCTTAGATCTTGCAATGCTCTTTGATATCTTCTGATTAGAACAATTTAAACAAGTAATTAAATTTCTACAGTAGCGAAAGTTTTAACACTTAGCGAAATTCAGCAAAATAAAGACTACAGATTTAGCGAAAGAAAGAGAGAAGCGAGGGACTGGGCTCGCGGGTATCGTTGGGCACACACGCGTCTAAGCCTCAGGGTGTGCGAGAACTGGAGCGCGGAGGATGTCTCACTGGGAGCGAGCGTGTCAGCGAGCGAGAGCGGGTGCGAGAGCGCCTGGGAGCACGCGGGAGCGAAGGCGGGAGCGCAGGAGCGAGGCACCTGGGCGTCAGCGCTCGCTGGGAGCGAGGGTGCTAGCGAGCGACGACAAGCGCTGGATTTTCTCGGATGCGCTTGCTCCTTCGGTAGGGTTGCTGGTTGGGATCTTGCTCAATGTCGATGAAGAACAGTAGGGTGATGTTGATTGTGTTGGCCGAAAACTCTCAAGAACATAAGAACAATGATAGTGTTTGGATTGATAACCAAGAACCCTTTAATCCATAAAGGGGTTCTCAATTCTAATTCAATCTGATTAATTCAAAGGTGCATAACCTGAATTTATAGAAAACTATGGGAGATCTAACCAATCCTTCCTTGCAAAGGAAAGGGGTTTGGATATATTAATTCTATCTAAAGATAAATACAATAAACCTAAGATAAATATTTCCTAATAAGATAAATGTTTCATAACTTGGTGGCCAATGATTATATCTAGAAGAGATATAATTAATTCCACCTTATTTATCTAATTGCATAAAATAATAACATAGGTAATTAATGCAAGAGAACTCGGCCCACAAGAGCCCATTCGGCCAAGCCCACAAAAACCACTCTACATGTTGTTGGGCCGAGTGACATGTGTGTGTTGATCAAGGAGGGTGTTGACGAGTCTTCATGAGCTCCGAGTGTGGACGCAAGCTCACTTCCGGTGCTGTTGGTGTAACCTTGAGCCAAGTGATCCAGGGTGGCCTGAACCCTTGCTCTAAAGTTCCATGGTGACGGACAAGAAAGGCTTTAGTTTCAATCTGAATCTTCTTGGCCCTTGCACGAGTGATATAACCGTCGAATGGAACCTTCATGTTGTCCTCAATGTCACCAGGAGTCATCGATAATTGCACGGCATCTATATCATTCAGCTTAGTTGCAACCGGCTGATCAGGACCCAAGAAAGGAGGATCGGTTGACTTACCACTGGGCTCGGATATAACCTTATCAAGCATATGATCTCCTATGGTGGCACCTCCATTAGCAGCATTGATGTTAATACCTTGAGCAACATGTGCACTCCTTACCGACAACAAGGGAGGGAACTCATCAACCTCATCAACATCAGACAAGACAACTCGATCTTGCAAGAGCTGAGCATCCCCAACAGTAGTACCTTGATGCAATTCATCATCCACATGCACCTTTGAAGTCGAAGCCTTCACATCAACCTTAGAAGCTTGTGGTTTGGACTTAGACGTAGCCCTTTTGACACTCTTAAAGCCAACATGAGCTTTAGATCACTGGTCTAGTGTGACATCATCATCATCCTCGTGAGACTTTACATTATCACCTTCGGAATTGGCCTTAGGCTTTCTTGCCATGGCCGATAGCTAGAGGAACCTCAGCCAAGGGGCTGAGCCACCACAAACTCTACGCCAAATGGAAGTGACAGGGAGGTTATGAGCGGTTACCAGCTGTTACAGGAGGTTACTAGTGGTTACCGAAGAGAAGAAGGTGTGTTTTCAGGCTTTCGGTAAGAGAGGAAGTAAGGAACCACCAATCCGAGCGACGACGCCCTCGTGAGGATAAGCACCTGGAAAGAACAAGGTGGTCAAGAGGACCAACTTTGCCGGATTTGTGGTCAGAAAGGTTTACGTGAGGAAGACTAGAAATCGCCCCAAGCCAGGTGAGTAAGGAAGGGATCTGAGTTGACTAGATAGAAGTGGGCGAGGCTTCGAGTGTTTACAAGAAGGAAATATCTTCTCGGTTGTATCTAGGATCCATAGGAAGTGAAATAATAGTGTTTTGAATCATATGGGTTGGATAACTCTAGGCGGAGATATAGGCTGGTTTAGAGCCGAACTTCGTTAACAATTCACGTGTTCTTTATATTTTATTTCCGCATTTATAATTAACATTTAATTTTCATAGCTAAACAGGTCACTGGTTTATCTCAAGACCCTTGACATCCAGTTCAAGACCTTGAGATCAGTTTCAAGACCCTTGAAATAGCTGCTGCAGAAAGTTTTGCGAAAATTACCCATACTCTATTCAACCCCCTTCTAGAGTATTTATATTATTCTTATTTTCATTATGTACTCGGTTCTTCAATTGGTATCAAAGCTTAACTCACATTTATTTGATTTAACAATCCGTGATATCGATTGTGAGTACTGTAGGTAGTGGAGGTTTCGCTCAAGGACGATCCACCAATCGACCACCTTTCTTATGTGGCGATAACTTTGTGCACTGGAGGTCACTAATGCAAATGTTCATTTTTGATCAAGATATGGAGCTTTGGGAACTTGTCAAGAAAGGCCCTCATGTTCCAAAGAAGCTTAATGTCGCAAGAGTCATGGTGCCTAAAGACGAGAGAGAATTCATTCAAACGGACTTGGAGAATGTGGCCATGAACATACTATATTGTGGTTTAAATGCTGACAAATTTAATCATATTTCATCTTGCAGGAGTGTTAAGGAAATCTGGAACAAGTTGGTAGTAACTTATGAAGGAACGAGCCAAGTGAAGGAAACGAAGACAAGCTTCTACTTGCGACAATATGAGTTATTCAAGATGCTGCCCACGGAAACAGTGAAATAGATGTTCACAAGATTCACGTAGATCGTGAATAACTTGGACTCTCTCGGCAAAACATTGACCAATGAAGAAAAAGTTAGGAAGATCTTGAGGAGCTTGCCTAAAGCAAAATGGGGACCAAAAGTAACTGCAAGAGAGGAAGCTCAAAATCTGTCAACTTTGCCTACGGATGATCTCCTCGGTAAGCTGATTACCCACAAGATGATCCTTGGTGAAGAAGATGGAGAAGTAGCCTCTAGTGTCAAGAACTTGGCCCTAAAAGCTAAAAAATAAGAAGCCTCCTCGGATGATGACGAGAGTAAAGATGAGGAGAATCCTTTTGCACTAATCACAAGAGGGCTAACACAATAGTCAAGATGAAGAAGCAATTCTCAAATCGAGAATATTTCATTTTTTCAAAGCACCGAGGTAAGTCTTCTAACCCTAGTAAGAAATCGAATATTCTAACTTGCTTTGAATGTGGTGAAACAAATCACTTTGTAAAGGAGTGCCCTCAAAAGAAGAAGGACAAACATCGGAAGAATGATCGAAAGAAGAGTGATTCAGATTCCTCCATTGAATCAGACTCGAAAAATGATCCAACAAATCTTTGCTTGATGGTAGATCAAGAAGAAACTTCTAAGAAGCGTTATAAAGAAATGGTGAGAAATTTGATTTCTAGTCCTACTGCTCTGTTGTTTGAATTTTCGCAAAACATGATTATGAATGAAGAGAATTATATTTTGGAGACTAACACCTTGAAAGAGAAGCTATTGGAATAGGGGAAAAGCACGAGTAATTTGTCGCTAAAAATGAAAAATCTCAAAGCCTCAAAGTCAGCCCTTGACATTAAAGTCAAGGCCTTCGAATCGGAAAATTCAGATCTCATGCATGATCTTTATTCTCTAAGATACTGTAAAAGTGAATTGGAGAATGAAAAGATCAAGCCGACTGAGAAGTGTCGAGATCAGCAGGCATCACTTGTTCGATTCACCCATTCCAAGGCCAATCTCGATAGGAGGTTAAGTGAGCATCAATCATCCCTCAACAAAAGTGGTATTGGATATAACAAGAATTTTCCAAAGAAATCTCCTACTACTTTTGTAAAGGCTAAAGGGAATTGGCGTACACCCACATGTTTCTTTTGTTGTAAGAAGGGTCATGTCAAGACTACTTGTCCTTATCGTAGAAATGATCCTTATATAATTCGTAATACTTTTCCTTAAACTTAAGAGAACAGGTGAAATAAATTTGGGTTCCTATTGGGACTCGACCACAAAACATGGTCTTTTCCAATTATGAATCTAATTTTGTAACTTGGTCTAGCCGAAAAGGTTGAAGTTTAGTTGTTTTGCAGGATGTCACCGAGATCAAATAGCATAAATGGATTGGAACAATCGTTCTTGGTGATAAATGAATTTTTTATTGTATATATGATATTTTTTATGTGCAGCTAATGATTCTCTTCGCTTAGTATTTTGTGTTTTGAGCTTGATATGTTAAACACAGAAGCATTATCGTAGGAGGAGCAATGGTTGCTAAATTTCAGTTCTTATAATGCTGTCTACTAACATCTCAAGGCATTGAGATCAGTTTCAAGGTCTTGACTGTAACAGATTATTTGGTTGTTATCTTTTTAAACTCGATTTCTTCCCTTACATGATGGAAGACAAAAAGGGGGAGAAATGTTATATGGTGCTTATGCTTATGCTTGTTATATGATGTTCCGCATATGCTATATTTATTTACATATTTGATGTTTGTTTTGTCTTCCATCTAGGGGGAGATTGTTGACTTCACCTTGATGATAATATGTGATATATTTTTTGTAGGGATGATGGAAGACAAATAAGGTAGTAGTTTATGCAAAAATCAATTATATTATGTGGTAGTTTTATTTGATTTATTATTCTCGGAATATATTTATTTCGCTCACATAATTATATGTGCTATATATTTTAATTAGGGAAATGTTCTAGAAGATTTGTTTAAAATAGTTTCATATATTATTTTGATCGAATTAAAATCAGATTTGTTTTGAAACAGATTTTGTTAAAATAAGATTTGTTTAAAATAGTTTTCATTTTTTATTTAATTGTTTTAAGGTTTGGTTTTAGTTGGTGGATAAGCTTTGATTTGTATATATCATTTTATTGCGATTAACCTTTTGGCACAAGTTCAAATAAGATTTGCAAGTCTTATACGGGTGCTGATTTTGTGGAAGAAAAAGTGGAGAATTCAAATTCAAAGGCACCTATTTTATGGGAAGAAATTCAACGGGAGAAGAAATGCAAATTGGCTTCCAATTTGAATTCAAAAAAGTTGTTACATGAGCTAATCTTCAGGGGCATTCAAGGGCACTAATTTGAGAGCTTGAATTATAAAAAGCCACATGCTCAGAAGAAGAAAAAAAAAAAGAACACAAACACATCATTCAAGCAAGCATTTCAAAGCCAAAACAATCATCTTCAAGCTTATTTATTTTCTTCCTCTCTCTCGTTGTAATTGTTTTTATTTCTAGTTGAGAGAGAAGAAAAAATACGAGCGTTATAGGATAAATCATTCTTGTTATACTAAGAGTATCTCTATACTCAAACGTATACACACGTTGGTGTGGTTAGGGCTATTATTTCGCGAGCGTTTTTGGTTGACTAGATAGTAGTATATGAGGCTATGAGAAGGGTTGCTTTTCTAAATTGTATCTAGGACTCTACGTGATTTGAGTTGACTAGATAGAAGTAGGTGAGGCTTCGAGTGTTTAAAATAAGGAAATATCTTCTCGGTTGTATCTAGGATCTTTAGGAAGTGAAATAACCGTGTTTTGAATCCTACATGTTGGATAACCCTAGGCGGAGACGTAGACTCGTTTAGAGCCAAACTTCATTAACAATTCACGTGTTCTTTATATTTTATTTCCACACTTATAATTAACATTGATTTTTGTAGCTAAAAAGGTTACTGGGTTATCTCAAGACCCTTGACGTCTAGTAAAGACCTTGAGATCAGTTTCAAGACCCTTGAAGTAGTTGTTGCAGAAAGTTTTGCAAAAATTACCCATACTCTATTCAACCCTCCTTCTAGAGTATTTATATTATTCTTATTTACATTACATACTCGGTTCTTCAGGACAACTGAAAGGATGAATATAAATTTATTAGAAAAAGTTAGATGCATGTTAATTAGTTCTGGATTAAAAACAACCATGTGAATCTGTACTAGAAAAACCCTTGAGGGAATGGATATCAGGAAAGCAGAAGATCTCAATATAAGTCTACAAATGAAACTCCTTTGGAAACTCTATACAAATGAAAACAATATATGGGTTCAGATAGTGAAGGAAAAATATCTTCAAAAAGAAAATATTAGATATGTCTCAAATCATCTTACCTCGTGGAAATTTGAGCGACTACTCTCTCTAAGGAAAAATTTTTGAACAAGGCCTCCATTGGATAATAGGAAATGTTGATAATATATATGTTTGGTCGGATCCTTGGGTTCCTCATATAAGTCTAGCACAATATCAAGAAAATCATAGCCTGAACATGAAAGTTAATCAACTTTTTACTTTGGAAAAATGATGGAATACTTATTTGATTAATCAAATCTTCCCTCCAAATATCTCCTCAAAGATTTTAGAATTACAAATCCTTAATTGGGATACACCGGATAAACTAATTTGGCGCTTTGATCCAAGTGGAGTCTTCTCCACCTAATCAACCAAGGGCATGACATACAACCCAACTCATCCTACTACAAATTATAGATGGATATGGCAACTGAACCTACCCCCTATAATTAAGACTTTTTTATGGAAATTAGTAGTGGATGATCTTCCTACTGCTCAAATGCTCAATAAATACATTAATGAAGTACCAAGCCAATGTTGTCTTTGCTCCCAAGCGGAAGAAGATTTTGAACATCTCATGAAGACCTGTCCCTTCACTAGAAATATAATTAGTCAATTTGAATCTTACACAGGGAAAGGTTTCCAAAACCTATATGAAACAAACACTTTTGATGTTGAAGAAATCAAAATGGGAAATAAGAACTTTGAAAATTTGGTTTTTATATGGAGCATGGTTTGGGAAGTTAGCAATGATCTTATCTTCAGGAAAAAACCCCCAAACACAACGGAAAATATAATCAGAAGAATAATTTATAATATTTATGACTGGTCCCAAAGTAAATTGGAAAAAAAAACCCCAATAAATCTATAACTAGGAGACTTAAAGCTAAATGGAGCAGACCACCTGGAGCTATCTACAAAATTAATGTCGATGGTTCTGTCAAACCCACGGGTTTGTGCTCAGTGGGTGGGATTATTCGGGGCTCCCGGGGCCACGTCATTGATATGTTCCATCAAGAAACTAGTAAGTGCTCAGTTATCCAAACTGATGCCTTAGCCATACAGACATGTATGGAGCAAGCACTCAGAAAAGAACTTCGAAGAGTAATTATAGAGAGGGACAAATTACAGCTCATCAAGGCCCTCACTAGCAGTAGTAAAGCTGGATGGGAAGTCACACGTCATATTAAGAGAATCAAACAATTAGAAGTTGGTTTTGATCTTATCCAGTATAGGCACTGTTATCATGAAGCAAACCAAGTTACAGACTTTATAGCCAGGAAATGTATGATCTGTAACAATGCTATTATCCCCTACAACAGGGAGCTTTGTACCATCATCCTTAAGGATGATCAAGGAGCTAGATTACAACTTGTGTAATCACTCCTATTTTTCGCCCACTATAAAAAAAACAACCTTGTGGGATAAGCTATTTTAACTGCTGATTATCTTGTAAACCGGTCTCCCTCTAGTGTTATCAACTTTGACACTCCACAACACAAATGGACAGGTAAACTACATAGTTTGTCCTATCTAATGCCTTTTGGCCGTGCAACTTATCCTCACATTAGTGATGGAAAGGTCCAACTAAGAGCTCTGAAGGGCATTATCCCAAATGTACTTATGTTTGATCTATTTGTATGCAATGAAAGGAAGTGCAAGGTAGAAATTAGCCCAACGCCAACGCCACCTAGGGCAAGGACATCGACGGTGGAGCCCTCTTCGACTCGGGCGTCGAGCCAGGAGGCCCCAAGGCCCGTTGAGAAGCCACAAGAATGGAAGCTGACGTGCGCCAGTGGGAGCCTAAGGTCAAGCTTGACAACGTATGCCGAATAAGCCACCATGTACTTGGACCACATCGAGCTCAGGAACATGTACAATGACTTCCCCTGGACCGGCATCCTGGATGTGCCATCGGGCATCAACCCGTTGGTCAGGGGTGCGTTCTTCCTGTAGAAGTTGGTGGCGCAGCTCGTGGCCTTGCAGTTGTCGCATTCTTGGCATTCCGATGTGTACATCGCTGAAGGTTCGATAATGTAAAACTAAGTAATATAGAAATACTCTAGAAGGGGGGTTGAATAGAGTATGCCGGTTTTTCGCAGATAGTGTCAAGACTTTTGAAGCTCGTGCAAAACCCCTTGAGACTAGACTTAGTCTTTTCTCTGAAAACCTGAATCACAAAGTTAAATAATCGAACCAAGTGCGGAAATAAGATAAAGCAATAAAGTAAAGAACTCGATGAGTTGTTTACGAGGTTCGGCACGAACTTAGCCTACGTCCCTGCCTAGGGTTCTTCCACAACCCTAGGATTCAACCGGCTTTATTGATTCACAAAGCTTAGGATCCTAATAGCTCACCGAGAAGCCTCTCTCCTATACAGTTGCAATCTAGTCAACTCACGTTCCCTTGGAGTCCTAGACCAATCTAGAAGAGCCCCACCTCTCTCAGCTATCTAGTACAATCCTCTTACTCTCGAGAATCAAAAGCCTAGTGTTCACTTCCTGAGTTACAAACTCTCGAGTATAACACTATGAATGAATATATCCTATAAGCTCACTGTGTAACTCTCAAATGCTTTGAAATGAAAATACAGACTCTTAGGACAAGCAGAGAGCACACGAAGACAGATTTCTCTTGAAGGCTTGGAGTGTATGAAAGCTCGTGTTCAATGAATGTGTGTATTCTGTCTTCATCTTCCTTCTCTATATATTGAGACAAATCGGCGCCAAGGATCTTCTCCAACGGCTAGTCGAGATCATGGCTTGAGCTAGATCTTCTATCTTTGGAAACTTCGAAGCCACAATCTTTCCGATTTTGAATCTTCTCAACACGTATCACAAGGAAGGAAATAATTCGAAAATACTTCCTGAAAGGTTAGTTACATATATAATAATATAATGGAAGTATATAATAATATTAAATAATATTCGAACAATATATCATATAGAGCAGGTTTTGGATTTCATCAACACTGTTAAAGCTCCAAGACCTTTGACACAGAGATACTGTCAAGGCCTTTGAAACTTATTCCAATTTTCATCAAGGGAGGGAGTTATCAATATCCCCCTTGATGAAAGACAAAACCTGTGCATCCCTGCAACTTAGTCAAGCATAAATAATATAAGAGAAATCGGACTAAGTACCTACAAGGGTTAGACAAATGTTGGATCAAATTTTTAAAGCATGAAAAGTCATCCAACCGAAAACCAAAAGATCAAAAATCAAGGTCTTCCAAGACCTTCACAGCAAAAAGGATTAAAGGTTTTCAAGTTCAAACCGACCACAGATCATCTCCCCCTTTTTGTCTTTCAACAAAGGGAGGAGGTAAAACAGTCACCAAAAGTTTTGAAATTGTTTCCAAAAACCAGCAATGTATCAGATTTGGGATAGGGATGGGATATGATAGGGTTAGGCTTCGTCGTTCGGAGCATCATCAGTGAGCCTCATCCACAGACCTTGCAGCATCTTGGTTATCCCGCTCATATCCGTCATAACCTCCTTGTGCAGTTCCTTGATATCCAGGCGAACTTCCTCCAAGCTCAACTCCAGGTTGTCCATGCGTTCATCAACGGCTGAGGCAGTGGGAAGAGCTTTTGAAGGAGTGGCAAGACTCAAGGTCCCTTGGGGAGACCGAGTGATGCCAATCTTTTCAAGGCTCTTGGAGTGGAACTTACCCATATGACGCTGCTGTTCTTCATTTTTGAAATCAATTCCAGAAGCTTTGAAGAGTGGGGTCAAAAGGGTAGCAAAGGGGAGGGGAGTTCCTTTCCTGGCTTTTCTTGTGTGAGCCATGGATCCTAAAATGGTGTTGGCCAGATCAGGATCAAGGCCATTGAGGATACGGTAAAGAAGGACCATGACATTGTCAGTAAGGAGCGAGCCAGAGTTAAGATGGGGTAAGAGGCATCGAACAATGATGTTAAATATAATTTTTGCCTCAAGGGTAAGGGATGAGTGGGTGAGTTGCTTTGAGGTGCTGTTAGATACTTCGGGTAGGAGGTACTTGGCTCGGGCAAGGATGATACAATTTTCTTTTGAGGGGTGTATTTCAGAGGGTGGACATGGGCTAGGTAGGCCAAGGAAATCTGCAAAGTCATTGGAGTTGAAAGAGATTCTAACCCCTTTGATAACAGATTCCAAAGACCAACCTTTGGCATTGTGTTTGGCTTTTAGGTTTATGTAGAACAAGCGGGTAAGCTGGGGATAGTAAACAGTTTCAAGATTGAGAAGGGTCCAGGCTGGGGATTTTTATAGAAGATCAATGCAGGGTAGCTTCAAAGCCTCAAAGAACTCGATATCCAAAAAATCAGAACAACATATCCTACGAGTTCGAAACTCATCTACCCACTTACCAGCAGTCTTAGCATTTTCAAACCAAGAGGAGGACAAGGATTGGTTTACCTGGATGTAGGCAGGTGGATCGCCATTCTTCATGCGAGCAATCGTCGGAGCATCTCTCTTGGCAGGCGCCTCAAGACCTCTGAGGGTGCCCTTCCTGGTGCGCTTGGGAGATGGAGGCTTGACAGCAATTGGGGCTTTCCGCTTCTTTGGAGACGGGGGAGGAAGAGAAGAAGAAGGAGATTCTTCCTCCTCTTCCTCAGACCCCGAGTCCTCACCGGACCCCGCTTCATCTCCTTTAGCTTCCTCGTCTTCTCCAGATCCGTCTTGCTCTTCGTCTTCTTCCTTAGGCTCCTCTTCAGATGGAACCTCCTCTGCTTCGGCTTCCTTCCGAATCCTCTCAGCTTCCTCCTCGGCAAGTTTCCTTGCAAGCTCGGCCTCCTCCTCGGCCCTTTTCTTCAAGGCTCCCTCTTCGGCTTCCTTGGTAGCATCTCTTTCCAGGATGGCGTCGAGATCATCTTCCTCCTCTTCCTCGTCCACCTCCTCAGCTAAGATCTTCTTTTTCCCTTTCTGTTTCGCACTAAGGGGTTTCTTATCAGAGCGTTTTTGAGAGCCCTTGGTAACAGTGGTCGTGCTCTCAGCGAAGGTGCTCTGGACAACAATTGGGACAATGGCTTAAGGAGTGGGTTCAGGTGTGGGAGAGGTGGCAGTGACCTGACGTCCCTTGGGGGTGGCCCCAAGTCTTTTGGGTGTGGAAGCTTTCTTTGATTTGGGTGCCATGGAGGAAATCGGCTAGGGTTTTCTTAGAACTGGTTGAGAGGTTGAAGAAGGAGAAGGTGAAAGGGTTTGGATAAGTTCTGAGTTTGTGATGTAATCGGGTACATAATTGGTTTTAAGTAGAGAGAGATGATGGAGTGATGGGACGGGTTTAGAGTTCCAAGGGGAGTAATCATAACATTGCTTAATTTTGAAAATTTCCAATTCAAAATTCAAATCCTTTTCTTAACCAAAAATAAGAGGGAAAGAATATCCGAAATTATTTTGCTCCAAAAATATCTCAACGGTTAAAAATATAACATAAATAGAAGATTTTAAAATCCGTTAAAAATATACTTGATTAAATATCTAAAAAGATATTAACCAAATATATGTGATCCGATATATGTGATCTACCATTTAGTTCACAAACCTTGACATAATTCTCAAGGGTCTTGACACTAAGTAGATTTTATCTTTCGTAAAGGGAAAGCTCCCCCTACGAAAGTGCATCCTTGTTAAGCATCCCAATCTCTCGTCTTATGAAGGTGAACCTGTCATCTGCCAAAGGCTTAGTAAAAATGTCAGCCCATTGATAATCAGTTGAAATAAACGAAATGGACACATCACCTTTTTCAACATGGTCTCTAATGTAATGATGTCTTACATCAATATGTTTAGTTCTTGAATGCTGAACAAGATTCTTAGTGATGGAGATGGCACTTGTATTGTCACACTTAATGGGAATGCCTTTGAGGTTGATGCCAAGATCTCGCAGTTGTTGAGCTATCCAAAGGATTTGGGAGCAACAGGCTCCAGCAGCAATGTATTCGGCTTCTGTAGTGGATAGAGCGATTGAGTTTTGTTTCTTTGAGTGCCAACTGATCAAGGATGCTCCTAAGAATTGGCAACATCCTGATGTGCTCTTCCTATCCACCTTATAGCCTGCAAAATCTGCATCAGAATATCCAATTAATGTGAAATCCTTTTGCTTTGGGTACCATAGTCCAAGCTCCTTAGTGCCATTGAGATATCGAAAGATCCTCTTCACAGCCACGAGGTGAGATTCTTTAGGATCAGCTTGAAACCTAGCACACATGCAAACACTAAACATGATGTCAGGTCTACTAGCCGTGAGATATAATAAAGATCCAATCATTCCTCGATACTCCTTTTGATTGACAATTTTCCCAGTCTTGTCTTGATCTAGAGATAATGTTGAGCTCATGGGAGTCTTGGCTGCTTTGGATTGATCCATCTTGAACTTCTTCAAGAGATCCTTAGTGTACTTGCTTTGGTTGACAAAGATCCCTTTCTTGGATTGGTGAACTTGTAATCCCAAAAAGAAGTTGAGTTCACCCATCAAACTCATCTCGAATTCACTGCACATGATGTCATAAAATTCCTTGCATAAAGATGTGTTAGTAGCACCAAATAATATATCATCAACATAAATTTGAATAACCAAAATGTCCTTTCCTTTGGTCTTGATAAAAAGAGTCTTGTCAATCAACCCCCTTTTAAAATCATTTTCTAAAAGATATTTTGACAAGCACTCATACCAAGCTCTTGGGGCTTGTTTCAAACCATAAAGCGCTTTTTCAAGTTTATAAACATGATTGGGAAATTCCAGACTTTCAAATCCTGGGGGTTGAGCCACAAAGACTTCTTCCTCTAAGAAACCATTAAGAAAAGCACACTTGACATCCATTTGATATAACTTTATGCTCATGAAAGATGCAGATGCTAATAATATGCGAATAGCTTCAAGCCTGGCTACGAGAGCAAAGGTCTCCTCGTAGTCAATACCTTTCTCTTGATTGTAGCATTGAGCAACAAGCCTTGCATTGTTCCTCACGATCTTACCATTCTCATCTAGCTTGTTTCGAAACACCCATCGTGTGCCAATAACTGATTGATGCTTTGGTCTAGGTTTCAAGGTCCAGACTTTGTTTATTTCAAATTCGTTAAGCTCACTTTGCATAGCAATGATCCAGTCTGGCTCTTGAAGTGCCTCATCTACCTTCTTTGGCTCAATAAGAGAAACAAACGCGTGAAAAGCATAAAGATCTTTAAGTTTAGAACGAGTTTGAACACTAGAAGTAGGGTCAGAAATGATATCCTTTAGTGAGTGTCATGAGGAGTATTTGAATTTCCTTTTGCTAGTCTCAGCTCCTTGATTTGTCACACCGGTAGGATTGACTTGTGGTACATCTGACTCTGTGGTCCTGTTAGGTTCAGTTACAGCAGTTTCTGACGCTTCAACACTGTTGGATTGGACACCAAGGGCTTTGGACGAATCTTCAGCACCTTAGGCCAATTCTTGAGTGTTGAGAATCTGTTCCTGCATGTTCCTCTTCTCTGTGTTCTTGGTGGCAGCATCATCACCTTCCTCATTCTCTGCATGGATGTTAAGATCTATATCTGCAACACTTTCACTCAAAGAACCGTCATTGCATTCATCAAATATAACATGTATACTTTCTTCAACTAACTGGGTCCTTTTATTGAAGATTCTATAAGCTTTGCTACTCGTAGAGTAGCCAAGAAATATACCTTCATCACTACGCGCATCAAATTTTCCAAGGTTATCTTTTCCATTGTTATGAACAAAACAAGTACAGCCAAAGGGTTTAAAATAAGATATAAGTGGTTTGCGGCCTTTGAAAAGTTCATAAGGAGTTTTCTTTAAGATGGAACGAATAAGACAACGATTCAAAATGTAGTTAGATGTGTTAACAACTTCAGCCCAATAGGTTTTAGGTAATGCATTTTCTAAAAGCATAGTCCTGGTCATATCCTCTAAGGTGCGGTTCTTGTGTTGCACAACCCCGTTTTGTTGAGGTGTCCTAGGAGCAGAAAAGTTATGGGAGATGTCATATTTAGCACAAAACAAATCAAACTGAAGTTGATCAAACTCCCTACCATGATCACTTCGAATTGACATTATGGGCTCGTTTGTTAAAGTTTGCAACTCCTTACAAAGTTTTGAAAACTCAAATAAGGCCTCTGATTTTTCTTTTAAAAATGCAACCCAAGTATATCTAGAAAAATCATCAACAACAACTAGCATGTACTTTTTACCATTGGGAGATTTGACTCGCATAGGACCACATAAATCCATATGTAAACGTTCAAGGGGTCTAGAAGAACTTACAACCTTTTTGGGTTTGAAAGAGCTACGTGTTTGTTTACCTCGTGTGCATGCATTGCACATATCAATACCTTTGAAGTCCATCTCAAGTAGCCCTCTTACAAGCCCTTTGGACACAAGCTTCTGTAGTGTATGTGGGCTCACATGACCAAGTCTCCTATGCTAGAGCTTTGGATCGTCCGTCAAAGCCTTTAGACAGGTTAAGCTTCCTTGTGCCACTTGATTAGCATTTACAGCGTATATATTGTTGTAACGATATGCAGTCAATATAACTTCACCTGTACCTTCTCTGCACACTAGACATCTTTTCTTGTTAAATCTGACATTGTTGCCACTATCACATAATTGAGAGACACTAAGCAAATTATACTTTAAACCATTAACAAGATAGACATTTTTAATTCTATGGCTGGAATCACTTCCAACACTACCAATACCAACGATGTCACATTTTCCTTTGTCACCAAGAGTGATTGTTCCCGTGGATTGCTCCTTTAGATCATGAAAGAGAGAACTCTTTTCACTCATATGCCTCGAGCATCCACTATCAATGATCCATTTATGTTCCTTCACCTCGGTGATCTCCTGCAAGACAAACATCAACCTTTGTGGCTAGACCAATAAGCAAATTTGGACCCATTATTGGGGTAAACCATATTTGGTAAAATAGTGCCTTTTGGAACCCAAACTTGTGTTATCCGTTCTTTTCTCAAATGAACAGGAAATGTATTGCGAATGATATATGGATCCTTTCTTCTATAAGGGCAGGTCTCTTTTACATGTCCCTTTCTAGCACAGTGGTGACATATAGGAGAGGTTCTGCTTCCTTTTGCCTTTACAAAGGTGGTAATGTGCTGCTTTTTTAAAAACCTTGGATTGTAACCAATACCACTTTTGTTTAGAGAACTTTGTTGCTCACCCAACATCCTATCAAGAGTGCCTTTGGATTTGGTAAAACTTATGAGGGTTGTCTGTTGATCTTGAATCTTATTATTCAAGGAGATCTTCTCGTTCTCTAAGTCATGATGCTCATTTCTTAGAGAGGAGAGATCTTGCTTGAGTTCAGATTTCTCTGAGTCAAGCGTCTTGACTTTAATGTTAAGACCTGAATAAGAAGCTTCAAGACTTTTAACCCTCATAGACAGATCCTCAATAGTTCTTTCCTGATCCATAGTTCTCTTAATAAGAATGTTAGTCTGGGCAATAAGTTTCTCTTCATTGGCAATCATATTGGAAAGGAATTCCGATAATATCTCTTTTGGACTCGCCATAAGTTCTCTTACAGTAGCTTCAAACTTTTCATCGTGGGATTCATCTTCTGAGGCCATAAGACAAATATTGGCCTTCTCATCAGCGGAGTTAGAGTCAGAATCGCTCCAAGTTGCCACAATGGATTTCTTCTTCCATTTGTCACCCTTCTTGGACTGGCTCTTTGTCTTTTAAGGGTAGTCCTTCACAAGATGATCTGTTTCACCGCATTCAAAACAAGACAAAGGTTTAGTCTTCTTTTCATACTTGTTGTATTGAGGCTTACCTCGAAATTTTGAAGACTCTGATCCATCCTTGTTGTTGAATTGCTTCTTCATTTTGAGAATTCGAGCAAGGCCTCTTGTGACTAGAGCAAAAGGATCATCCTCATCGTCATCCTCATCTTCGGAATCAGATCCATCTTTAGGCTCATCCTTTTTAGACTTGAGTGCCAAGTTCTTAGTGCTAGCTGGAAGTTCTCCATCGTCTTCATTAAGGATCATCTCATGCGTGATCAGCTTGCCAAGCAGGTCATCAAGGGGTAGAATGGTGAGGTCCTGTGCTTCCTCTATAGCTGTTACTTTTGGACCCCATTTTTCTTTTGGGAGGTACCTCAGTATCTTTCTTACTTTCTCAACATTGGTAAAGCTCTTGCCGAGAGAGTCAAGGTTGTTGGTGATTTCTGTGAATCGTGTGAACATGGCCTTGATTGACTCATCAGACTTCATTTTGAAGAGCTCATACTTTCGAAGGAAGATGCTGATCTTGGTGTCTTTCACTTGGCTCGTTCCTTCATAGGTGATGACCAGTTTGTCCCAAATCTCTTTAGCTGACCTACAAGATGAAATACGGTTAAACTCATCAGTGCTAAGACCACAATAAAGTGAGTTGATAACCCTGTAGTTTTTGGAGAGGAGTTCAAGATCCGCTTGGATGTATTCAGACTCCTTCTTTGCGACTTTTGTTCCATTTGGTCCGTCTTTCTCTGGAATCTTCGGACCATTCTCTATAATGTTCCAAAGTTCCAGATCTTGGTCTATAATGAATATTTTCATCAAGGATCTCCAGTGGACAAAGTTGTTTCCTACAAAGAGTGGTGGTCTGCTCGTGGACCTTCCCTGTGAAAATCCTCCGCTTGCTTCACCAGACATGATCGAAAACTCATAAGATTGTTAGATCAAAAACAGTGAGTAAAGCTCTGATACCAATTGAAGGTTCGATAATGTAAAACTATGTAATATAGAAATACTCTAGAAGGGGAGTTGAATAGAGTATGCCGTTTTTTCGCAGATAGTGTCAAGACTTTTGAAGCTCGTGCAAAACCCCTTGAGACTAGACTTAGTCTTTTCTCTGAAAACCTGAATCACAAAGTTAAATAATCGAACCAAGTGCGAAAATAAGGTAAAGCAATAAAGTAAAGAACTCGATGAGTTGTTTACGAGGTTCGGCACGAACTTGGCCTACGTCCCCGCCTAGGGTTCTTCCACAACCCTAGGATTCAACCGGCTTTATTGATTCACAAAGCTTAGGATCCTAATAGCTCACCGAGAAGCCTCTCTCCTATACAGTTGCAATCTAGTCAACTCACGTTCCCTTGAAGTCCTAGACCAATCTAGAAGAGCCCCACCTCTCTCAGCTATCTAGTACAATCCTCTTACTCTCGAGAATCAAAAGCCTAGTGTTCACTTCCTGAGTTACAAACTCTCGAGTATAACACTATGAATGAATATATCCTATAAGCTCACTGTGTAACTCTCAAATGCTTTGAAATGAAAATACAGACTCTTAGGACAAGCAGAGAGCACACGAAGACAGATTTCTCTTGAAGGCTTGTAGTGTATGAAAGCTCGTGTTCAATGAATGTGTGTATTCTGTCTTCATCTTCCTTCTCTATATATTGAGACAAATCGGCGCCAAGGATCTTCTCCAACGGCTAGTCGAGATCATGGCTTGAGCTAGATCTTCTATCTTTGGAAACTTCGAAGCCACAATCTTTCCGATTTTGAATCTTCTCAACACGTATCACAAGGAAGGAAATAATTCGAAAATACTTCCTGAAAGGTTAGTTACATATATAATAATATAATGGAAGTATATAATAATATTAAATAATATTCGAACAATATATCATATAGAGCAGGTTTTGGATTTCATCAACACTGTTAAAGCTCCAAGACCTTTGACACAGAGATACTGTCAAGGCCTTTGAAACTTATTCCAATTTTCATCAAGGGAGGGAGTTATCAGTCGCTATCACCATGTCGCCTTCCATCAATTCCGTCACGCCTTCTCACACGCTCTCCACCTTCCTTCAGATCCGTCTTTATTCACAATGTCTGTTAGATTTAATTAAAATCTCCATGGAGATGAAACTCGTGCAATTTAGGCATCATCACTTGCTTCTGGAACTGGAAGCACTGTATGGTCTCTCATGGAATCAATGTTGACATTTCTCTGCAACTGAGGTGAAACATTCACAAAATGTCAAAATCAGTAGCTGGATTGACATGGGGCACCCCATCTATTAAAATTAACTAAGAGCACCTGCATTGGGGTTCTTTAACCCATAATTTAAGAAACCTAATAATAAAATAATAAGAGAGGGATAAAAATGTAACGGTCCAGAATTATGATTTTCGGGTTGCGTTTAAAGGGATAAAACCCCTTGTTCAGATCTTGCAATCCAGGTACGGGTCGAGGTTTCAAACTCATTTTTAAGGTCAGTAATAAAGAGGGATTTCGAAACCTAAAAGTATCATAGGGTCGTTGGGTACCCTTAACCTGTTCTAGGGGCTATGTCACGAAAATCAATTCAAACGGAAGTAAAGTGGAGACAAAATTAAGATACAAGGTGCCACGAAAGAGTTGGGTCAAAACCAAATCATAAGTGGGTGATTACCATTTATAACGAGTTAGTGAATTAGCTAGGTTCTTCGATTCGCAAAAGGGAACCCCGTCATATAGACATCGAGCAATCAAAATCTGCAGAAAATACCTTAAAAAAAGAACGGGGAAAGGAGTCAAATCGAGCCACTCATGCGGGACTGGCAGTCCTCGCTGAGGCCACATAGTATGTGCTATACCTAATAAAGAAGCTCTAATGCAGTACGAAAGTCAAACACACTAGCATACTCCTAGTTATAATAATGTGTAAAAATACTATAAAGGGCCCAAGACAATGCCAAGTGGCATATCCCTCTCCTACCTCCACCCCCTTCCGATAGGGCGGAGACTGGCCAGCTCGTGAATACATTCCATCATAATCGGGCGGCACGCATGCTAACCCGCTCCACAATAAAGCCCGCAGGCATCTCATAATATAAGAAAGTTCATGACTCGATTGACTCAGGGTACCTGATGAGGCTGGGCTACCCTATGACCCTAGCAAAGACTCTAGGACTATCACAGATAACGGTCGTTCTATTTCAAATGCAATAAGTAAGCAGATGCTCATTCAATTAGTGCAACCTAAACAGAATACTACATGGCATGCTTTTATGCATATGCAACACCTAACATAAAATGCAACAACAAGCATGAATGTCCAACCTAAGTAAGCCCCCTAGGGAACTTACCTGAAGATGCAGAACAACAAGATAACACAAGCAAGGGCCCAAATGCAAGTCCAAAAGCAATACACACCTATCATAAAGCCATTTTCATAAGCCACCGGACCAACATTCATACACACGAAACCCAAGTTCTCAACATACTCAAAACCAGCCGATAGTGAAACCGTTTTCCAAAACCCTTCCGATATTTTCAACATCAACCGAAATCGTTTCATTTCCAATCAAACCCATCGATAAATCTTACAAACAATATTTCCAAACTCATTTCCCGAAGTTTTCCAAACTCTTAAATATCAAGTTAAGTGAACTCATATTCAAAACATTTTCTCAAATCATAATTGGCTAAAACCCATTTATAAACATTAAATCTTTAATCAACTGATAAATTTATACGATTAAAATAATTCCGGCATGTTTCTTATTTCGAAATCATTATAGAATAAATTCCGATGTTTGATCACCATAATAATCATAATTTCACAAACCAGATTTATAAAACAACATTACTACTTACTTTATCATTTCTAAAAGATGTATTATAACACAACATATTCTCAAATAATATTATTTTAAAACAATTAAGACATATAATACTAGTCAAAGTATGACCCGATAAAATACAATCATGTGTAACATATTTATAATAACAACAAATAACAATAACCAATTTTAAACAAAAGCCCAGCAGCCCATAAATGAACCCGATAGGAAAACCCTAATAAAGGCTCCAACCCGAGCCCACATAGAAAAGAAGGAGAAGAGGATCCGGATGTCAATACCCCTCCCCATTGAAACCCGGTTTTGCAAATATGATATACCCGGATCCGAAATAAGATAGGCCCAGGCCCAACAAAGAAAGAAAAGAAGGAATTAGAATAGGACTGTCTTCTTCCCCAGGTCTGCTCAGCGACGGACGAAACGCGAGAAAGAGAGGGGAGGAAGGGGAAGAGAAGGCCTTGCTGGCGACCTCGATTTCCCAGACCCATCTATTCGACACTGAAGGAAAAACAAGCGCAGAAGGAGAGGAGAGAGGAAAAGGAGGCTCACCGAGATCGACGCTCTCGCCGGGAATAGGTCCGATTTGGCTCGATTCGGCTCCATCGAAGGTGGATTCAAGTTGTTCTTGGCCTAGGAAGGAGGAAGAGTGTTTAAAGGTTCACCTTTACATACGAACTGGGTGAAAGGAGGAAGCACGGGTGGCTTACCGCTCGGATTGAGCCGAAACTGGGAAGGAAGGGGAAGCGGGGCGGCGCTGCTGCGTCGGGTGTTGCTGCTGCTCGGAGACGCCGGGGAAGGCGATGGAAGGTCGCTGCAGCTGCTGGATAAAGGAGGAGAAAGAATGAGACTGGGTTGTTCAACTTCGGCTCGCAGAAACAGGGCCTCGGGATAGCGCTTGAGGAAGGGGTTCGAGCTTGACCAGGAGGACGAAGGTGAGGGTGATGGTAATGGCTGATGGGGAGAGCAAAGTGAAGAAAAGGAGCTGCTTGATGTGAGTGAATTAGAAAATGATGGGAGAGAAGGATGGGAGCAAACTATGTGTCTGGGGATTCAAATTAAAAGGAGTAGTGAAGAGTCCACGTTGCCCTGCTGCCCTCTTTAACTAACTACAGAGAGAGAGGGTCTGAATTGGCGTGGGATGCAATTTGGCTTCTAACCACAATTGGGGAAGCAAGGAAGGTGGGAGGAGGATGGGGGTGTTGGAGGTATAGCCATTTCAGGCAAAGTAGCAGTTGGAAGGGAGTGCTTTTTAGGTGCTGCAGTTGTTGGTCACAAGGCAACAAGAGGGCTCTTTTGGTTCCGAATTACAGATGGGAGAAGGCTAGGAGACAAACATCAAGTGGTCCCCGAAAAAAAAACCCAATTCAAAATTTCCTGAAAATAAAATATGAAACCCGCTCTCTCGACCTTATCCCGACACAATCAAAATAAAAATTTCCAAATTTCCAAATCCAAATTAAATTAATTCGATAAAAATCTCGCTCATATTCCAAAATCTCAAGTCAAAATAGCAGAATTGAAATCCGTCGGAAAAATCCGTTAAAATCATACCGGAATTCATTTTAAGAGATTTTAAATAACCCGATTTAAATTCATTTTTAATTTCCTTTTTTTCCGAAATTTAGGATTTAAAATCCGGGCCTTTACATCATCCACCTCTAAAAACAAGTCTTGTCCCCGAGACTAAAACAAAAACAAAGTAGGGGATGAAGTTTGAAATTGATAAGTCCAGGGACCATGAACAGAGGTTTTGTAATCATCTCGGTTGCGTCTTCCGGGATTCTCACAACATCCTAGTCACGGTCGTGACATCTCTAATTGGCCTTGACAAGTATGCAATAAGCGCCCCTATCACATCCTCGCTTCGACTTTTCGGAAGTACCACAACTTTAAAAGTTCTACAATATCATCACTAGGTCTTAGCAAGCACCCTACAAGCTCCCTCATAAAATGCATGTATCCACTTTGTGAAGTATCATAGAGTTGCCCAGGTTTGAAAGGTATTAAAAGGAATTCCGTAATTGAAAAAGATTAACCTCAAAATCGTTGAAATCCTCGGTAACGTTTATCCTTTAAAATTCCAAGTAATTCTTTTTCAAACCGCTCAAAATCTTCAAATAAGATGTTTAACCAAGCAACTTAACACCAAAACACGTAAAATCCATTCGATCAGAATTTCGTCAAAATCTTCCAAAACCAATCAATTTATCGCACAACAATCAATCAAATTCAGAAGCTCGGAGGTGGAATCATCCACCTCTAAGAGCTAATCCCATATTCTCTTCCTAGTTTCCAGATCATGCAACATCATTCACAACCCCACAAGCACCATAACCGAAAGTCTCATCAACTCTTATATAAGCATAATACCGTAAGCCATCTCACACATGGCAAGTCTCACATCATATAATAGTCACAAACCATCACATAACCGTCTAACATAAACATAAACATGTCAACAAGTCTCAAGTACCAAAGGACCAACATGCCTCAACATACTACGAATCATAAGGTATATCTATATCATACTGAAGGCATCACAAATGCATCATCGAATTCTCATAACTTATCACGCAAGCACATATGTAAAGAGGTCAATGGGTTAGGTGTCATGGAGTTAGTACGACATTATACAACAAATCTCACGATCGCATATCAGTATCGTAATACAAGTAGAATAGATTCTTCATGTTATCATTAGCATTGCAAAGGTAGTCGTAACGGAATTCATCATAAGGCCAACGAACTAAAAATAGTTGACAACACATCAACACAACAAGGTCATGCTATTAAGATTCAGTAAAAGGAAAGATCTAACCATATATCAATCATCAAACTGTTAACATGCTCACAAAACATCATTTCAGCTCATTATAATGTCACATAACGATCGTTTAGTAATCATGCATCAATATCTCATATATACAAGTCATTTTCACACTTCAAGTCATTTCCATCCCTTAAAATAATCAATAATCATGCTTGTCAACCATATAGTACAACATCTTTCTTACTACCACGTAAAAACATCATGTCTCCACATAATAACACATTATTATCTCATAGTTCGTATATCATATCACAACACATCCTAACATGCTTCTAAAACAACATATATAACAAGATACCAATGCATCAATATATCATGATAGTATTTGTCACTTTCAACTAGATTTCAATATTGCATATGAACATGTAATACCATTCCCCCTCAGGTTCATCATGGTCGTTATCTAACATCATGTCAACAGATATAAATAAATCACATAATCAAGAAAATCCTCACATCATACCAGTCAAAATAAAACACAATCCCCACTCACCCATCTCCACTCTCAAGCCAAGATTAATCCATTTTTAGACTCAACAACACTAACTCCGACAAAATCCCCTGAAGAAATCCCAATTCATTTCGATGCGCACATCTCGCCCCTCCTTCTGCCAAGCACTACCACACCATCCACCTCTAAGAATCCAACTCCTATCTCTAACTTCACACCCAAGTACCCTCTAATACCATGTCCTCAATATTCACGAGTCCTTCCTTACACTTATTGTACTACCCGACGCATTACCAGCATCACCTAGAAGCTCATCAGAACCACCAACATTGCCTACCATAAATCCCAAAGCTCACTCAGTCTTACCTAAGCCAACATCCCTCTCTCGCGACTCACCTCCTAATACCATCGATCATCCCAACCGTCCAAAATTCTTTCACCGCCCTCCAACTACGCTACCAATGACCTCACCCACAAGTTTAAGGAAGAAGCAATCATGAAAATCATCAAACATAAGGTTTGCAGCATATCAACTAGAATTTATAAACGTAACATCATGGGTTCAACAAGTCTCAGTTTACCATCATGCTCAATAATCATTACAAACATCATTTATGAACACAATGAAGTCAAGCTAACATGTTGCATTATAACCTTATCCGATACAATTCATGCTTCTTAACATATGTAGTTCACATTTTACGGGCAAAGGAATTCAAAACATGCTTAACAACTTAGAGTAGCCACACGTCAAAGCATCATGATACACGAGATCTATAAGTCATCAAATCATATCATCATAGACAACATGCAATCAGGCAACGGTCATTATCAAGTCAGCACATCAACACATAAATCTCATCGCTAGGTCAGTGCAATATCGTCGTCAACAAATTCAAAAGGGTTAGCAATTCGGACGGAGAACAATCCCGCTTGCAAGTCACATCGTATACAGTAACCGTAATTCTTGATGCATGCCCGTTCCACCGATATCATAGATCCTGAGGTCCGTGGGTTATGGGCCCACGTTTCCGCCACATTGCTCTATCACTATCCAACTTCCTTTCCCTTTCCTGTGCGGTCGCTCGTTCAATGTATCGCGGGGAGGCCAAGTTAGCAGAGATAGGGGAGTGACAAGAGCGGACAACTCGATGTTTCTTTCGGGAACAACCATGAATAAAGCTAAGGATGACAAGACTAGGGACTAGACTTCGACCCGAGAATAGCAACAACGCCCTTATGAAGGTCTATTATGTTGCAATTATGACAAGCAGACACAAATTCATCAGGGGGCATATCAATCATTTTAATCCACACTAACATGTACCTATCTCGAGGAGCACGACATATGCATTCATTCCAAAAAGACATATTCGAGTGCTACACGGGTACATGCGAGACAAGATAGTAGCCCATCGCCTAGCAACTTAAGCAATATATGCAGGATTTAATGGGTATCACAATTATCACATATATGAACAATGCACGAGCTTGGTGTATACATCATACGAGAACATATAGGAGCAACATAGTAAATATCTCATCTGGCACAATGATCATGTAATAGGTTAGGTATGGCACGTAATCATATGACGGGATACATTTAGAAAACATGGGTCCTACATGATACTAGCGATACATGATGTGATACAAGCATAGTCAAGAGTCATTAAAAGGAATTCAACATAATATTTATGAAACATGAGGCATCATCAAAAGTAACAAGAAAGACGTCATGGGCAATATATTATAATTATGCTAAGAACGAACCGTCATATAGCACATGTACGGTACAATAGTCATCACATCATAGAACAAGTACAACACGTGATCATTTAGCGAGTCATTCTAGAAATCATAAGCCCTACCAGACACTACTAGCACATATCGAACATGAACATAATCGAGGTAACTCGACTAAATCCGCCCTAACATTCATGCATCATGCGTATGCGAAATCATGACATAGTGTGGTGTGTGATCACGCGAGGTGCCAAGTCATACATTTATGCAAGCACAAGAGGATATCCTAGAGTAATAGGGAAACACTATCGAGTGATAACATGTAAGCATGCTAGGATAAACCATCAAAGAAAGCGAATCGATCCTTGAATTCAACATCAATCTAATTGCATGAGTAAGACCTCCTAAGATAATAAGAGGGAAGGACCACACTATCAGGGACCTAGTTCGAGAGAGAATCAGCAATAATGCAAACAAGATATAATCCACACGAGTCACAACCAAAGATCCTACATGATACTAAAGGCTCAACATAACATACGACACATGCATGCAACTAATCATGACGACACGCAAGAAATCAATTCAATCACATTCCAACAATATAGAAGCACGAGGAAGGTTTAACGATGTATAATACAAGTTTAAGTAATGGCAATATGACTAGTATACGGGGACATGAGCTCAAATCAACACATACTAGGATAAGACATGCATTTGTCAAGACTCATTTATACCACATATTCTCCATCCAACGCAAGTAATCACACAATAATGCAAATTGCAAAACAACCAATGTTAATTAATCTGACGAATACAGAATAGATGGTCATACTATAGATTCTTGTCACAAAAGGATAATAAGCATTGACACGTCAGCACCCAGCATGCTAAGGCAATCATCTACAAGCATTCATACAAAGGGGAGTTGATCACACTATCATGAACTTAATCAAAGAGGAAATAACGATCATGTAGGTTCTCATTATAAGGTTCATCCTTCCAATCAATCATACGATCAATAGGCTAAGTAAACATGCTATAACAACATACAGTCATGATAGAAGGCAAGACACAACAACTTAAGCAATATAATCAATCACATATGTAATAGCATGAGCAGTCTGTACTAATGGTCATTCGCAAGGTGTATGCAGGAGGCTATAATATCATGTCATGCAATTCAGAGAGAGTCATCATTATAACCGGACAGAGATCCCTAAGGGCAACCATTGACTTTTCCCAACCGACTCATCACCCATATTTCCCGTGTGACTCTGGTATGACTCTTTATGGCAAGGACACTCTAGTTGATCGTCATAAGGATTGAGAAAGACAATCTCAGAAACACCTTACCCTTGACTCAAAATGACACCAAGAACTACCTACCAATACTCACTCAGACAACCTTCATATCCATACATGATTTTCCGAAATAATGTGTTTACTAACTTGATTTCCCGTGAAAGACATTGACATCCAGAAGAAAGATTCGATAGAACTAGAAAAGGTTTAACATAGTGGAAGGGGTTGTTCCACACAACCTGAGTTTGACCACACGGAAATAAGGGTACTCCCACTATCCCGTTTGCACAGATCAGTCAATCCACAACTCATTGTTAGGCATACCAAATCAGATCTCTAGCATAGCAAGCACTAATCACATAATCAGTTAATAACACTCATAATGATCTCATTTGAGTCTCCCAACCCATCTGTAAAGAACAAGCTGATATTTTGCCTACGGTTCCTAATTACACCCAATAGGGGCGGTATAGCACCTTCACTACCCACTCGCGTCCCCGTTTGGTCGGTTTTCCTCTTTTATTACAAGTCAAGTTCATTACTTAGTCCGATTTCAATTAGGGATCTTAAGTTCATTTTGCCCTTCTTAAAATCCTTTCAAATCCTTTGAAATTCATGGGCGGTATTTCAAAACATACACTCGACCCTTGCGTACCCGAATTGCATAACCTCAGCTCTGATACCATCTTTGTAACGGCCCAGAATTATGATTTTCGGGTTACGTTTCAAGGGATAAAACCCTTTGTTCGGATCTTGCAATCCAGGTACGAGTCGAGGTTTCAAACTCATTTTTAAGGTCAGTAATAAAGAGGGATTTTGAAACCTAAAAGTATCATAGGGTCGTTGGGTACCCTTAACCTGCTCTAGGGGCTATGTCGCGAAAATCAATTCAAACGGAAGTAAAGTGGAGACAAAATTAAGATACAAGGTGCCACGACAGAGTCGGGTCAAAACCAAATCATAAGTGGGTGATTACCATTTATAACGAGTTAGTGAATTAGCTAGGTTCTTCGATTCGCAAAAGGGAACCCCGTCATATAGACATCGAGCAATCAAAATCTGCAGAAAATAACTTAATAAAAAGAACGGGGAAAGGAGTCAGATCGAGCCACTCATGCGGGAACGGCAGTCCTCGCTGAGGCCACATAGTATGTGCTATACCTAATAAAGATGCTCTAATGCAGTATGAAAGTCAAACACACTAGCATGCTCCTAGTTATAATAATGTGTAAAAATACTGTAAAGGGCCCAAGACAATGCCAAGTGGCATATCCCTCTCTTACCTCCACCCCCTTCCGATAGGGCAGAGACTGGCCAGCTCGTGAATGCATTCCATCATAATCGGGCGGCACGCGTGCCTAATCCGCTCCACAATAAAGCCCGCAGGCATCTCATAATATAAGGAAGTTCATGACTCGATTGACTCAGGGTACCCGATGAGGCTGGCTACCTTATGTCCCTAGCAAAGACTCTAGGACTATCACAGATAACGACCGTTCTATTTCAAATGCAATAAGTAAGCAGATGCTCATTCAATTAGGGCAAACTAAATAGGATACTACATGGCATGCTTTTATGCATATGCAACACCTAACATAAAATGCAACAACAAGCATGAATGTCCAACCTGAGTAAGCCCCCTAGGGAACTTACCTGAAGATGCAGAACAACAAGATAACACAAGCAAGGGCCCAAATGCAAGTCCAAAAGCAATACACACCTATCATCAAGCCATTTTCATAAGCCACCGGACCAACATTCATACACACGAAACCCAAGTTCTCAACATACTCAAAACTAGCCGATAGTGAAACCGTTTTCCAAAACCCTTCCGATATTTTCAACATCAACCGAAATCGTTTCATTTCCAATCAAACCCATCGATAAATCTTACCAACAATATTTCCAAACTCATTTCCCGAAGTTTTCCAAACTCTTAAATATCAAGTTAAGTGAACTCATATTCAAAACATTTTCTCAAATCATAATTGGCTAAAACCCATTTATAAACATTAAATCTTTAATCAACTGATAAATTTATACGATTAAAATAATTCCGGCATGTTTCTTATTTCGAAATCATTATAGAATAAATTCCGATGTTTAATCACCAAAATAATCCTAATTTCACAAACCAGATTTATAAAACAACATTACTACTTACTTTATCATTTCTAAAAGATGTATTATAACACCACATATTCTCAAATAATATTATTTTAAAACAATTTAGACATATAATACTAGTCCAAGTATGACCCGATCAAATACAATCATGTATAACATATTTATAATAACAACAAATAACAATAACCAATTTTAAACAAAAGCCCAGCAGCCCACAAATGAACCCGATAGGAAAACCCGGATGAAGGCTCCAACCCGAGCCCACATAGAAAAGAAGGAGAAGAGGATTCGGATGTCAATACCCCTCCCCACTGAAACCCTGTTTTGCAAATATGATATACCCGGATCCGAAATAAGATAGGCCCAGGCCCAACAAAGAAAGAAAAGAAGGAATTAGAATAGGACTGTCTTCTTCCCCAGGTCTGCTCAGCGACGGACGAAACGCGAGAAAGAGAGGGGAGGAAGGGGAAGAGAAGGCCTTGCCGGTGACCTTGATTGCCCAGACCCATCTATTCGACACTGAAGGAAAAACAAGCGCAGAAGGAGAGGAGAGAGGAAAAGGAGGCTCACCGAGATCGACGCTCTCGCCGGAAAAAAGTCCGATTTGGCTCGATTCGGCTCCGTCGAAGGTGGATTCAAGTTGTTCTTGGCCTAGGAAGGAGGAAGAGTGTTTAAAGGTTCACCTTTACATACAAACTGTGTGAAAGGTGGTAGCACGGGTGGCTTACCTCTCGAATTGAGCCGAAACTGGGAAGGAAGGTGAACCGGGGCGGCGCTGTTGCGTCGGGTGTTGCTGCTGCTCGGAGACGCCGGGGAAGGCGATGGAACGTTGTTGCAGCTGCAGGATGAAAGAGAAGGAAGAATGAGACTGGGTTGTTCAACTTCGGCTCGCAGAAATAGGACCTCGGGACAGCGCTTGAGGAAGGGGTTCGAGGTTGACTAGGA
Organism: Persicaria tinctoria; assembly: GCA_037127255.1. Lineage (NCBI taxonomy): Eukaryota > Viridiplantae > Streptophyta > Magnoliopsida > Caryophyllales > Polygonaceae > Persicaria > Persicaria tinctoria. The sequence goes on from JBANSL010000014.1 coordinate 56,173,569, forward strand.
GGACGAAGGTGAGGGTGATGGTAATGGCTCATGGGGAGAGCAAAGTGAAGAAAAGGAGCTGCTTGATGTGAGTGAATTAGAAAATGATGGGAGAGAAGGATGGGAGCAAACTATGTGTCTGGGGATTCAAATTGAAAGGAGGAGTGAAGAGTCCACGCTGCTCTGCTGCCCTCTTTAACTAGCTACAGTGAGAGAGAGGGTCTGAATTGGCGTGTGATGCAATTTGGATTCTAACCACAATTAGGGAAGCAAGGAAGGTGGGAGGAGGATGGGGGTGTGGGAGGTATAGCCATTTCAGGCAAAGTAGCAGCTCGAAGGGAGTGCTTTTTAGGTGTTGCAGCTGTTGGTCACAAGGCAACAAGAGGGCTTTGTTGGTTCCGATTTACATATGGGAGAAGGCTAGGAGACAAACACCAAGTGGTCCCCGAAAAAAAAACCCAATTCAAAATTTCCGGAAAATAAAATATGAAACCCGCTCTCTCGACCTTATCCCGAAAAAAAAAACCCAATTCAAAATTTCCGAAAAATAAAATTTTTCAAATTTCAAAATCCGAATTAAATTAATTCGATAAAAATCTCGCTCATATTCCCAAATCTCAAGTCAAAATAGCAGAATTGAAATCTGTCGGAAAAATCCGTTAAAACCATACCGGAATTCATTTTAAGAGATTTTAAATAACCCGATTTAAATTCATTTTTAATTTCTTTTTTTTCTGAAATTTAGGATTTAAAATCCGGGCCTTTACAAAATAAACTTAGGGAACGATTTGACGGGTTGCTAAGTAAGCAACCCTTAAAAATCAGGTGAGAGAAAAAAATACAAGAGAGTGAGCCATCTGGGAGAGAGAATGTGAGAGAAAAAGATATAGGTGAGTCTCAATAAAATAAATAAATAGGGTTTTTAATGGTTATATGGATGTGAGTGAAAATTTATATTGAGTTCTTTAAGAAAAGAGAAATATAAAAAGTTCAGTTAAGAAACTCGACTGGGTTATAGGGATGCGGATGCTCTAAATATAATTTTCAGAAACGTTTTATTGTTAATTTATAGGTAAAATAATTTAGTGTTACACATTGGAGCCGGGTGTACAAAAGGGTGTATTTGACCCCATCTATTAAAACTAAGTATATATACAAAAAATAGTTATATTAGAGCATCTCCTGTGTTAAGTAAAAAAATGGGTTTTGGCCTAATTTTACTCCCATTCTAGGCCAAAACCCATTTTAGCATTTTTGTGTTTGGCCTATTTCCAAAACAAAGGCTAAATTTGGCTTCCTCTTTTGAAAGGTCAAATGCTATTTATTTATTTATTTATTTATTTTTAAGTGTTTAATATTTATGTAAATCTATAAATAACACAATTATAAATCTATATATTATATAGTTATGATTTTTAATTAAAAATAAAATTTATAGTATTGTTGAGATATTCAAGAGTTCTTTGATATGAATATAATATTTGACATATTTAAATTATCATTGCATAAATAATATTTTTAGAAAATGACATTAATATTTTTTATTATACATTCATCAAAATTATAATAAGAAAATAAATATTATGTTGCTTAATGTACTACAGATAGAATGGAGTGACAGAAATTTAGCCTGCAAAAATTGGTTTACGGTGGGAACAACAAAGCCGTATAATAGGCTAAAAAGGAATATTCTATAAAATATTCTTTTTTGGTAGGCTATTTTCTCTAATTATTATGACTTACGGGGGAGAGGCTCTTAATATATAAATAATAGTTGTAAACAATTTCACGTGCATAGTATATATTTGAGATATAAAAATCAATATAAAAAATGATTTACTGGATGCATTCTAGCTAGTTTAAAATGTTAGGTCAGAAATTAAGTAATTTGCAACTTGAAAAAATTGATCATTGCGTTGCTCCTTGATTAATGTGGTACTGTCTAATTTTTTTAAAATATATTTTGCTTTATGACGTGAAAGTCGTAAGGTTATCGATTTCATGTCAAAAATAATATAAATATCCTCCCTTTAATTTTGGACTCGATGAGCGAAAAACTCCGCATCTTTCCTCTCCCTGTGGTGGAGAATCCTAATCGCATCTTTGCCCCAAAATCCTTCCATTGGATATCTAAATCCCAGTGTAATGATGGGGCTTTTACTCAGAGCTTCATTTACATGGCTATATCCCTCCTAATTTGGGGGATATAGGGTAGCGGCATGGCTCCTCTCTTACGAGTTGGAGTGTCGAATAATCTTCCGCGAGATGAAGTATGAGAATCTGTCATGTATTTGGTGGGTTCTCCAATTGATTGCTGAGAGCGGGCAAGTACAATGGAGTAAATGGTGGCGTTGGCTGAAAGATTGGATCCTTCTGCCGCAAGGAAAGATCAAATCGGAGCGAAGAAGTTTGGAGGGCGAAGGGTTCTTCCCACAGAGGGGATTGTACGAGCATCGGCTGATTGGGGTGGCATTTAATTTAGAGTTGCAGAGGTATGGTCTTTGGATACTACAGATTTCTTCCTTTACCAAGCTTGAGTATAAATGGAGGCTGTGGGAGTGGCTTACTCACTTCTACAATCTCTTTCCTAAATCTGATTCTCTCAACAAATCTAATTCTCTCTTTGTCTTGTGTCCGACTGGTGGCGAGATGGCAATCTCTACTAAGGAGAAGGGGAAGCAAATCCTTTCGGAGGAGCAACCCCAAAGCAATAAGGTGGATTCTAAGACCACTGCGGTGCCGACTATGACATCTTCAATCAACCAATCCAAAAGGGGACCAGGCCCTACGGATATGGCTGCAAACCCAACCAAACAATCTGATCTGACTAGGGGGAAATTCCCTTTCAACATTGAGCAGTACAAGGCTCGTTTGGCGGGTGTGAGAGAAAACATCATCAAACTGAAGACCACCACTTTGTTTGCGACGATCATTGGAGACCCCCTGGAGTTGAAGGAGATCCGTAGGAAGACCAGATTTGATTGGAGGTTTCTGGAAGGAAGCTTTCAAGTCCTACCTATGGCGGATAACTGGTTCGAACTAAAGTTCAGCTCTCCAGCGGATAAGGAGAGGGTGTGGAATGGCCGTCCGTTCCACATCCAGAGCAAGCTACTACTCTTGAAGCTATGGCGCCAAGGATTTGACCCAGCCTCGGAGCCCCTGACGGTTCTCGACATGTGGATTAGAATTCCGGTGCTCCCGGCGGAGTATATCAGTGAGTCTATTCTCACTTCGATTATTGAAGAAAATGGGTTTGGAAAAGTGCTCAAGCTCGATGCCTTCACTGCCAAGGGCAAGCGAGTGAGATATCCAAGAATCTGTGTCAATGTTGATATCACCACTATCCCCAATAAGTGTGTGTATGTCCCTGACGAAGATGATCAACTGAAGGAGTACCCTGTATTCCTCGAGGAATATCCCGAGGGATGCGGAAGCTGTGGCAAACAAGATCATTTCTTCATCGACTGTCCGATGAGCAAGAGGGGTCCTCCCTCCTCCGCTGGTGGTGCCCAGCCTTCTGGTGCAGTGCCCGGGAGGGACGACGCAGTCAGCGATGATGCTGCTAAAGAATGGGTCTCGGTTGCCTCAAAAAGGAAGCATGCTCCTGTTAACATCAAATTCGGTAATGCTCGTGATGCTATTTTTAGTCTGGTTGGTGTCAATGCCCCTGTGAAAGAGAACTCCCCCTCAACCATTCCCTCTGAAGCGTCTGATCTGCATGCCTCTTCGAAGGCCGGTGAGCTTGATGTTGTCACTGTCATCCAAGTCGATGACCCCACTGAGGAAGAACCCATTGCTGCTGAGCCACTACCTGTCGCTGAGACCTCCCCTCTGATGCCGCCTATCCCAAATGATGAGCACTTTCTTGAGCTGCTTGCACCTCATGCCTCCGTCTTCGAATTCGAGGACGATGATGAGCAGTATATGGAGATTGAGGATCCGGAGCCTGAGCTTTCCGTGGATGCGGTACCAAGAAGCCTCGCAATGATTTATAAACAATCGCTGCAAGTGTGGAGCTCCATCTCTTTGGAGACTCGGTTTGTGGTAAGCTTGTTTTGTTGTTGGTTCAAACCCATCTATCCTAGTTCTAAGCATCTTAGCAATTACATATCCCCAGTCTCGGGGTTGAAAGTGTTGTTGTTGTCTAAGTATTTCTATGATCGGATTGGCGTCTCCCCTTCTATTCCATGTATAGCCCTAGAAGAGGGAGTGTTTGGTATTGAACCTTGTATTGGTCTATGCAAAAAGTGTGCCATGGATATACCTGGCTGGGTCTACCACCTGTGTGTCGGCTTGTATTATATTATCTTTGGAATGATATGTCAAATATTTATGTGGTATGAGCTTCCTGTGTGGCATGATGAATCTGAAATGTATACTGATGCTGAGCTGTATCCGTCTGTTCTCTGGGCCCCACGCAATGTGGGTTGCTGGTGGGTGCTGGTTTGTTGGCTCGGGATCACGAAAACCTGGGAACATCTCCCCTTCTGTGAGCCATGGTTGGCGATTGGGTGTAGTAGCCTGTAGATTGGCTCCGAATTTCTACTCAAAACGAACAACCTAATTACACACCTAGTTGTGAATAATAGCTCTCTTTGTCACTACTCAGAACAAACAATAAATCTCACTGTGAGTGCACCGCTTTTGCCAGGTCTCTTTCATAAACTTGGTTTGCTGAGCACTCACCTATGTGGCGATGTGCTCCTGGCAAGCTTCGTTATGCCGGAGCTTGTTGTACAACAGGTAGTGGCAACTCGACAACAATCTCGACGCTGTCAGAATCCAAAATGGAATCCGCTTTGCAAGGCACGACAACCTGGCTCGTCCTTGCATTACTGCCGGTCTTATGAAGATTAGCTTTTGGAATTGTCGTGGTATAGGGAGCCGCACATTCTGGACAAATGTTAGTATATGGTGAAAAGGTGAACATATTCATGTACTAGCTCTAGCGGAAACCAAGACGGAAACGATTCCTGACCCTAAGACATGGAAGGGTGCGGGCTTTGATAAAGTTGTATGGTCTCCCGCAGTGGGCAAAGCTGGGGGCATTGGCCTTTTATGGAAAGAAAATTATCTCCTGCAGGAATCAATTGAACTGATCTACCAATTACCAAGGGTAATTGTGATAAAATATGAAAATTTATCTGAACGTTTCAGCTGCCTAGTATGGTTTGTGTATGCCCCTCCTCACGAAAGGGAAAAAACCGAATTTGGGAACCAAATCACAACATCCATAAACAGTGAATCGCTTCCAAGCATTATAATGGGAGACCTTAATGAAATTGGATGCTTTGTTGATAAAGAAGAAGGAGCTCGTACGATCCCTGGCCGATTCACCAGGCTTACAGAATTCAAGAATCAATGTGCGTTAATGGACATTCCAACATGGGGCAATCAGTTTACTTGGCGAAAAAACCAAAAGGAAATAGGCAATATTCTCAAAAAGCTAGACCGTGTTTTAGTACACCACCAAAGTATACAACAGTTCCCTCAGCTTAATACTAAAAATGGTGCATTCTCCTTTTCAGATCATTGTTCTATAACTATAGAACTAAATACACAACAAACTTTCAAACCACCGCCATTCAAATTCGAGAACTCCTGGATTCGAAGGGAGGATTTCAGGAACATTGTAAAATAGTCCTGGCGTCTGAACTGCCTGGGATCTGCAATGTTTCAGCTAACTAGAAAAACGAGACTGTTAAAAGAGAAAGCTAAATCATGGAATAAAACCACATTTGGAAATATATTCACACAACTATAGAAAGTGGAGGACCAACTAATACAAATTCAAACGGACCAAATACAACATCAAGACAGGACCGCTTGGAAAAAGGAACGACCGCTAATAAATAAAAAGGAAAAACTTCTGCTTTTTCAGAAATCATACTAGAACCAACGGGCTAAGACAAGACACATCAAACTGTCAGACACCAACACGGGGTATTTCCACAGAGTAGCCTCTGGAAGAAGAAACAGAAAACTAATCAGACAGATTATATCGGCCGAAGGAACAAAGATTACGGGTGAATCTAATATCAATCATGAGATAAAAAAAGACTTTGGAAAACGATTCAAACGACAAACAATTAACCGGCATAAGTTGACTGAATATCTCCAGTTAATTTCGCCTGAAATAGGCGAACTAGAGAATAAAATGCTAATAACCATTCCGTCAAATGGAGAAATCAAGAATGTTGTCTTCTCCTTGGGGCAGAATAAGGCCCCTGGCCCGGATGGAATGACGGCTGAATTTTATAAAGCATACTGGAGTATTGTTGCACCGTAAGTAATTAGAGATGTTAAAGGTTTTTTCATCTCGGGGAGAATGCTTAAACAAATAAACCATACTTTCATTACTCTGCTACCCAAGGCTGACAATTCTACCATAATCGGGCACTACCGACCGATAAGCCTGTGTTCGATAATATATAAAGTCATCTCAAAAATCTTGACAGAAAGACTCAAGGTGGTTATAGGGAGACTAATAATTCCATTACAAGGCGCTTTTGTTTCAGATAGAGCCATTCAGGATAATGTGCTGATTGCACATGAAATTTTCCACTCTTTCAGATCCAGAAAAGGCAAAGAGGGTTGCGTAGCCTTAAAGCTCGATATGGAAAAAGCATATGACAGGGTTGATTGGGAGTTTACCGAGCAAGTTATGCAGAAGTTTGGGTTTCACCCAACCTTTGTGGGGTGGATTAAGGAATGTATTTCCTCGGTATCTTTCTCGGTCCCTGTAAATAATGGTCCAACGTAAATGTTCACCCCATCAAGGGGTCTCCGCCAAGGTGATCCGCTGTCTCCATACCTCTTTATTCTAGGTGCTGAAATCTTGGCTCGCCGACTAGTTGCAGAAGCTCAGGCTCTTGAGAAACTAATTGGGTTTCGATTTGGGTCTCGTGGTCCCATGATACCCTTTCTTGCATTTGCAGATGACATTATCATCTTCTCTAAAGGAAGTGTTACTGCTTGTTAGAAACTAAGGTTGATCCTGGACGAATATTGCCAAATTTCTGGCCAGCAGGTAAACTTCCATAAATCCTCCTTCCGAGTCACCTCTGGTATTATCCGCAGTCGCATTGCGGATCTGGTGGGGGGGGGGGGGGGGCTCTTGGTATTTCTCATACAAATTCCATTGAAAAATACCTGGGATGTCCGATTATCAATGGAAGGGTCAACAAAGAGACGTTTAAAGAAATCATTAATAAGTCCAAGGAACAACTGAGTAAATGGAGAGCTGATTCTCTATCCCAACAAGGGCGAGCGGTACTCATAGGATCTAACCTGGCCGCAAAGCCCCTCTATACTATGCAAAACTTTATGTTACCAGCGACAATGCATAATGAACTAGATAGGATTAACAGATCTTTTTTCTGGAACAAAGACGCACAACACAGACCACTCATCAGATGGAACAAAATCTGTAGACCCAAAAAATCCGGAGGTTTGGGGATTCGAAGAACGAAACAAATGAATGAGGCATTAAAAATTAAGCTTCTCTGGAAAATACTGGCGGAACCGAGTAACACCTGGGTCCGTGTTATTTCACACAAATACCTCCGAAATAGCCATCTGTTGTCATATAAACGGGCCAGCACTGCCACATGGCAATGGTCGAAGCTAACCGCTCTACTAGATAAATTCAAAGCAGGGCTCATATGGTCCATTGGCAACGGGAAATCAGTTAAATTTTGGACAGCCAACTGGGTTTCTGAATGCCCTATCAGTCAACGATCAGACTGTCCGATGCAGTTTAACAAGGATGATTTGGTTAGTGACTATATCATTGGGGGACAATGGTGGGTTGAAAAATTGAATGATAATCTCCCTCGAAATATCGTAGATGAAATCACGTCTATTCCCCTTCCAACATCTGTTTTGGAAGACAGGATATATTGGTGGCCAAACAAGAACGGCTGGTTTACCACGTCATCTGCTTACAGTCTCGTCACAAACGACATGGTCGGGGGGCAGGATAACCTGGGATGGATTTGGAAACTAAATCTGCAACCGAAAGTCAAAAACTTTCTATGGAAAATTGGGTTACATGGGATACCAACTAAAGACAGACTGGCCAATCATGGCGTGTCAATACCTACAACGTGCAACTTCTGCAATGACTGCCGAGAGGACGACCTCCATATTCTCATTGAATGTTTTCCAACGCTGACAACAAAACATCTAACTCGATGTGAAACAGATGTGCTGCAGTAGAAATGCACCAATAGCAGAGACATGGCGGTATTGTGACATGGCTGAGAACGCTACACAAGGATAAAGCTGAACAAATAGCAACGGCTGGTGGGAAATTTGGTATTTTAGGAATGCTGTGGTTTTCAGAAATTTACAGCACCCGGGTGTAAGTACTATAGAGAACTTAATATCAGAACAATCAGAGGCTTGGTCAAGAGCTCTCAGATTTTCAGACCAAATCGATCACAATGAACAGATCATAACAAAGAGAAGGGGATCTCGGAATCCTTAGAGGAAATCAGCATCTCACAAACAAAAGTAGGTGAAACCCACAGTAGGGGTCTACAAAGTAAATTTCGACGGTTCTGCCCTACAAACACTCGAGGGTAGTGCGGGAGTCGTCATCCGGGATTGGAACGGGAGATCAATTTCAATAGCCTGTCGAAAACTGGGGCGGTGTTCCCCTATTATGGCTGAGGCTTTGGCTCTTAAATTGGGTATTCTAGAAGCCCAACGCCTAAACCATCAGAACTGGATTATTGAAGGTGACTCCAAAATCATCATTGACTTCTTGCAGGGAAAAGGAAGATGCCCCTGGGAAATCGACCTAGTAATATCTGACATCCAATCACTAATGGCTCACATGGGAAAGGTGTCCTTCTCTCATGTTCCCCGCGCTGGCAACAGAGTGGCTGACAAGGTTGCACACCTTGGCCATTCGCCTTTGAGGGATAATCCAACAATAAACAAAGATCTTCAGGATCTCATCCACAAGGATGCGCTTGGATAGCTTCGGCTATCCAAATCTTTTCCTAATAAAAAAAAATGTCAAAAATAAAATAGGAGAACCCATCCTCTCGAATCGCTTTAGCCATAGCTAAATTATCCCCCCAAATCTCTTATTTTGGTTTCTTTCTAGTCTAATTGATTTCTGCTTGAATCCGTCTTCCCGATCGTTGTCCTTCTTGTCGGGTCCGATGTCTGAGTCTCACCTTCCCCTCCTAGTGTATTGGTTTCAGGCTTTTGCTGTCTATAGTTTCCTCTCCACTCCCCCTTGTCCGCTTGCATCCTAATCGATCGGCGCGTCTCAGTGGCGTGGTTTGGTACTGCGCCCATCGGTGGTACCCTGTCTTATCTACCATCTTTTGGTGAATCTGTTCCGGATATCTCCAGTTGCCATGTGGTAGCGCCACCTCTAGTTTTCCGACAGTTCTTGCTTTGTTTCAATCCGGCGCTCGTCTTCTCCAGCGCCTCTGTGTTCTTCTTGGTGTCTCGTATCGGCCGGTTGCCCTTGGCGTTGGTGGCTCCTTCCTGCCGTCGGCTGCTGGTGGTTGATTGGTTGGGGGTCCTCTGTTTGGCTGTTGGCGTTCGCTGGGTCTCTGCCGCTAGTGCGGCTTCCTTGCCATGACCCGGTTTTCGTCCTTTGGGCCCAAGGCTTAGCCCGGTTGGGTATCATATGTCGAGTCTTTTCTTTTGTTTGACCCGATCCTTGTTCTTTGGGCCCAAGTTTCCATGCTTGGGCCCAGAGCTACCCGAGAAAAAAAATAATTAAAATGAGAAATTTGTAGGTTGGATTTGTGCCGAGATGCTTGTTGGTGTGGTTGTTTGACGTCGAGCTAGTAATTTTGGGCGGTGTTCTTCTTCTTTGTTGACGCGCGAGAGGTCGTGGACGTGATCGAAACCCGAAGGCTCGTTGATGATCGAGGCCAAATCTATGATTTCCACTTTGTTCCTTAGAGATTCCCTGGGTGCCTCTATCAACTGACAAATGAGGGGTCGTACATTGCCTTTGCTCCTTCAATAGCTCTAGCCCGCGTTTAGAACCGCTCCCTTGTATTTTGGTTGTTCTAACTTGTTGTTGCTTTCTTGTACTGTGATTGTATTGACAGGTTATCTGTCGCCGATTTTTTTGACCTCTCGGCCCACCGAGTCTGTCCGGCGTGTCGAATCTTTACCTAATAAAAAAAGACTTCATGTCAAGACAAAGCCAAAGTATGAATTATATACCCACCTTAGTAAAATGGTTCTAATAGGATTTAAACCCTTAACCTTATAGTAACAGCAAGACAAAATAGAATAAAACACTCTTACCATGCATAATTAATGACAAAAGAGAATACTAAAACACTCTTACCATGTCTAATTAATGTTGAATCCACTTAAATATGAACTAGTTTTTCACTTGATTAGAAACTTAAATTCTATGTTCTCATCTGTCAGTCCGTCACTGCCTCAATAAATACTCTATTCGTCTCACAATACTTGTCTTTGGACTATTCATGTACGCTTTTTAATGAACTAAAAACTATATAAAATATCAATTTTTTAATTAATTTTTTAAAATAATTCTCACTACTAAAAACGCAGAAAATAGCTACAGAAAATAGCAATGGATTTAGCCACGAATGTCCATTGCTAACCGGTTTAACCACAGAATCAGCCACGGGCGGGCCATCCCTTGCTATATGCCTCGCAGATAATAGCGACGGGCCTTCAATGACGGATTTTAGCAACAAAAATTTATGGTCGTGGCTAAGTCCGTAGCTAATAGTAGATGACATATGTCGTGGCTATGGCTACGAACCCGATTTGAAAACAGCCACGAAATTAAAGTCGTCGCTAAAGTCATTGCTAAGTTCGTTGCTGAGTTCGTGTCTCCAAGCAGGTTAGGAGCTCAGTCAAGTCTGTTGTTGATCAGTTGCTATGGTCGTGGCTGATGCCGATTTTCATCTATTTTGTGATTTTGTAGCAATTAATTTCATATCCTCGTATTTTAAAAACATTATATATATATATATATATATATATATATATATATATATATATATATATATATATATATATATATATATATATATATATATATATGATATGGAAAATATATATAAATACATAAATAAATTTTATACATTATAAGTAGTGATGTATAGCAATTGGCTAGGCCAACCAATTGCTAAACTAAAAGCGTCGATCTTGCTTAGCTCCTTGATTTCTCTTGAATTAACGCGAATGAGTTAGGTCTCGTTTCGATGCTTCACGCTACGGTTGGTCGTGCTAGAGTTAATTAATTAGTCATGCTAATTAACTAAACTCTTCTTGAATGAGTTAGGCTCACGTGGCCAACAATGGCGGCCGATCTCAACTTTTGCAATTAAAACAAATTTTGATCGGAAGAATAAAAGATATGAAACGGAACGTGGGTAAACTTGCGAGTAGGGTTTTTGGATTGATAATTGAAGAACCCTTAATCCATAAAGGGTTTCTTCAATTCTATTTCAATCTGATTAATTCAAAGTGCATAAACATGAATATATAGAAAACTTAAGAACCAATTCTACCGCGCAAGATAGAATTTAGGTTGATAAAGATAAAATTTTAATCCTAAAGATAAATAAACCTAGAAGATAAAACTTAATCTAAAATCCTAACCATCTTATTTAATCTAAATAAGAAATACTAAAAATAAGCAATTCTATAATTAGACTCCAACTAACATAGGAGTTACTAAAAATAGAATATATATATAAAAATAAGAAATATAAATAATAAAATAATTAACGCCGTTTCTTTAACGACTCCCAAGGTGGAGCCTTCTTCTTTCACTTGAGGATGACATCATTCTCTTCCATTTGAAATCGACTCGTCCTCGAGTCGTCGCCTGGGTCAAGATCGTTGTTTGACCCACAGAAGGCCATCTTGACCTGCATCATTCTCCCCCTCTTATCTTCGATTCATCCTCGAATCGAGTCAGAGATGATCGGCGAGGAAGGAGCAGCAACCTTCAAAGAAGATGATGGAGAAACGGGTGGAATAGGTGCCAGGAGAATTCGAGGTATAGGAACCCCAAAAACAACACCTTCATGTGTGATCGTTGAAGAGACTTGTTCTTCAATAAGTATAGGATCAATGAGCACACAAATCTTAGCAACTGGAACTTCATGAACATGCCCAAGAGGTACAATCGCTAACTCTAGAGACACGTCATCAAGTACCTCATCCTCGTCAATGGAACCAACATGCTCGTCCTGAACACTATCGCAGTCTGATTGCAACACAATTTCGGAGGCCTTTCTGGGAGAATCTGGTAGCGTATGACCTACCGTTGGAAAGATCTCGAAGTTATCTACGCAGGGGCTCTGAGATGAAGTGGTTCCGAGGTGGGAATCAACGGGAAATCGCAAAACAAAACCATCGCGCTGAGCTGTTTTCTGGGCAACGAATTTGTCCACGATTTCTTCAGCCTTTCGAAGAGCTTCTTCCTTCTCCCATCTTTGGCGATCCTCTTCTTCTCTTTGGCGATCCTGATATGACGCATACCAAACATCCCAATCGACAATGTCAGATCTTCCACTTCGAAATTCGTTTTCTTTATATTGGCGCAACCATTTACTGTACTCTCGTTGGCGTTGTAGTTGAAGTTGTTCCCTAGCACGTCGTTGTTCTTCCTCTTGACGTTGAAGCCAAAGTTGGCGTCTTTTGGCTTCGAGTTGACGCTCTAGGGTTTGTTGTTGTAGCCAAGCTCTCCAACATAACTCTTGTTGGCGTCGTTGTTCTTTGGCACGTTCCAAAGCAAAAAAATCCATCCAATGGATCGGGATCATCTTCCCAATCGCCTCCCCAGATTTCCCAAACCATCAAATCAAAACATCAGTATCATCAAAGAAACAAAGAGCGTAGCATAACCCGTCTCTGAATACCAATTGATGTATAGAAATTGGCTAGGCCGGCCAATTGCTAAACTAAAAGCTTCGATCTTGCTTAGCTCCTTGATTTCTCTTGAATTAACGAGAATGAGTTAGGTCTCATTTCGATGCTTCACGCTACGGTTGGTCGTGCTATAGTTAATTAATTAGTCATGCTAATTAACTAAACTCTTCTTGAATGGGTTAGGCTCACGTGGCCAACAATGGCGGCCGATCTCAACTTTTGCAATTGAAACAAATTTTGATCGGAAGAATAAAAGATATGAAACGGAACGTGGGTAAACTTGCGAGTAGGGTTTTTGGATTGATAATCGAAGAACCCTTAATCCATAAAGGGTTTCTTCAATTATATTTCAATCTGATTAATTTAAAGTGCATAACCATGAATATATAGAAAACCTAAGAACCAATTCTACCGTGCAAGATAGAATTTAGGTTGATAAAGATAAAATTTTAATCCTAAAGATAAATAAACCTAGAAGATAAAACTTAATCTAAAATCCTAACCATCTTATTTAATCTAACTAAGAAATACTAAAAATAAGCAATTCTATAATTAGACTCCAACTAACATAGGAGTTACTAAAAATAGAATATATATATATAAAAATAAGAAATATAAATAATAAAATAATTAACGTCGTTTCTTTAACGACTCCCAAGGTGGAGCCTTCTTCTTTCGCTTGAGGATGACATCATTCTCCTCCATTTGAAATCGACTCGTCCTCGAGTCGTCGCCTAGGTCAAGATCGTTGTTTGACCCACAGAAGGTCATCTTGACCTGCATCAAGTAGGTCAATAAAATGATAATGGAAAGGGGAAACAAACTAAACTCATAGACCGACCTTACAAAAAAATTGCAATAATCTAAGTAAAGAAAGCAGATTTTGTCTCATGGAGATAACAACCGATCTATGTGAAATCCTCCAAAACACTACTCCTGGACAAGTCTTGCGTATCAAACTCAACAAAACAAATCAACACACAAAAAAATCAGAAAAGCCCCAAACTCATAAAGAGCTTTCAAAGCCCCAAAAAATCTAACACAAAATCATACCTCCGAAGCCTCAAACGCATCAAACATATATGGTCATCAATTTCTCCAGCCTCCACCTAAATACACCAACATAAGCAAAACACAAATTAGCTGAGTTGGAGGTCACACCAGCCTCAGTAGCCGAAGAGCTGATGCAAAGTGATGATGATCCTGATGCAGTCTTTAAATCGCTGCTGCAGTTCCTTCAAAACAAGAAATCAGAAGTGTTAATTTAGGATGATGAGTCGTTATGTACCTCATGTCCTTGATGACCTGTTCCATCTGTTGCTTCTTGGTCCCCTTGAGGATGTTGTTGGCACGGGAATCCTGATTGGCAGCGATGAAATCTGGGTCGTAGATACCCGGGAGTGGGACCATCCTCTCCATGTATGGCCTCAAGTGCCTCTGGAGATCAATGTCCAACACCTTTTCCCTTGCCATTGAATCCGCCAAGTTCATGTCACTTATGTCCCACCCTCCAAATACTATCTCATCCGGGTTCACCTGCATGTTAATTCCATTCATATATTTATTAGCCATCATCATACATATATAATAAGCTTCATCACAAATGCTTAGTTAATACATTCGTTGAGGATTGAATGAGATGACATATATACCATGGGGAACAGGCTTTTGAAAGGAGCGTAGATCTCCTCTCCATTGAAGAATCCGACCCGAATTGAAGATCCCTGGGTAAGGGGCCCAAAGTAGTTTGCTTGCTAGATCTTGTCCTTTGTAGCCCACGAGATCCCTCTAAACATCAAATACCATAAATCTAGCTCACAAATCAGATCGAAGCTGTAACACCCCTTTTGTAAACGAGGGAATATTGCAGCGCCAGTGATTACTCAGACTTTAAGCTCTTTGCAATCACCTTGGGCTTATAGGGACATGCTACCATGCTCCCATAAACAAGATAATAACAATATAAAATACAAATAGCGAAAGACTTAAAATATAATAAATCTTTTTATATATATGTAAACTCAAGATTCAAATTACAATATCCTATACATCAAAACATTACAGCGGAAGACTTTGTAAAAATAAAGACATAAAATTTTAAATCTCGAAAATAAAATGTGTTCTTACTCTTCTTAAACTTCTTAAACTTCTCTTCTTACTCATAAAATGAATCCCTAGCCGTCCAAATTAACAAAGGACGGTTGGTTTGCGAGAACTAGCAAGTGACGGCTCAAAAACTGGGACTACTTCAAATCTATACTCATTGACCTTTGATGGTATGAATTAAACCCGAATGTGATTATTAGAGTATTTTATATGGGCTAAAAATTTAACGACACAACTGTTATGACACGGATAATCCCGAAGGATTGAATAACATAAGAAATGGGCGACAAGCACCCTTAGGAACCATATCCTGAGTACGAATGGGATATGGTATAGCTTGAATTAATTGTGATCACTATGAACCCAAATGTCTATCACATACTTCATTCACTTTCCTCACATTGAATAGCTTAAACGCAACTTTACACGACGTTACTCATTTTAACACTTTGATATAGTTTACACGCTTCACAACACACACTTTGATAGGTTGCAATGTTACACATTTCATTGAACACACACCTCTTAATTAATAATTAATAATTAATAATTACTCATACGATACCGGCCCCGCTCTCAATAGCAGATAACAACCTACTACCTTTTTATTTGGTAGTGTAACATTTCGATAGATAATATATGCGTGTTCGGAATGTGTTAGTTTCATGAAACTTTAAGACCGGGAAATAACGGCCCTGACCTGACTATACCACATCGCTTTCACTTAACTTTACACATTACACAATTCACTTTGCTTTGCATTGATTGATACGTTTTACTTGAATTGATCTTGATTCAGTTGAGTTCTGATCGTAACACACAATCCTCACATTCTCACTATTGATTAATGACTTATCTTAAGTGATCACACACTACAAAAGTAATCCATATTATTTAAAGGTAACATGGATACCAAATAGAATAAAATAAAATAACGGATGGAAACATCAACGAAATAACACGTTCCATACCTAACCATTTTAGCATGAAAGAACAATAATAAATCATGCTTTACAGAAACGGTGGGTAAACTATGTTATTATTTTATATTAAGGTTAAATAATAACTTTTTCCAATTATACTTGCCAAATCCAAACTTACTGTTAAATAAATTACACAAAACGGGTGAATTGTAATTTATTTATTTTATTGAACCTGGCAAGCAACCAAAGGAAATAAAACAATTAGACACGAAAGCACCAAAGTGAGCAGAAAGGCTTAGAAAGTCACATGTCTTTTTCGCCTTTTTGGATTTCGATACCAACTATGGACTTCAACGACGTGATGGCGGATTTGAATAAATTGGCAACGGATCTACACACATAAATTACGAGACACGAAGAAGAACTTAATAAATTGGTATTATTATTGTTTTTATAAACAGATTGACTTATTTAATTCGAAGAAATATCGAATTAATTAAAAGTCAAAAGATAATACCAATATATGATCCTCTTCACGACCTTCTCGGAATATGGTTGTTGGATTTTGAGATAACCGCTGCGAATTTTAATATTTAACGCGTGTTAGATACATTCTAAAACTGAGGGTTAAATCTTTATAATTTTCGAATTGAACTAGGGGCATATTTTACCAAAACTGAAAGTTTGGGAGGTTTTGTATAATTAAACCAGCCCCTTCTCCCTCCCGATAGAACTTCTGCAGAAGCTTTCCGATGACCCTTCGGTGCGCCTTCGACGGCTTCCTGGCGCCTCGACAAGGTACGTCAGTGGAAGGAGTCGGTGGCTATGGACTCCTGGCGGAAGGGTGCTCCATGCCGACGGTTCTAGAGGCGGCGGCAGCGGCTGGGAGGTGGCGCGGCTGTTCTCCGGCGATCTCCAACCCAAAATTGGGCGTTTTAATTTTGGATGTTTTCTTTCAAAAGCTATTGAATGGAATTTTTAGAGTAAGGTGTTTAGAACACTATCAACTAGGTTAGGAGCTCGAGTCGTGGCTATCAATGGTGGAATGTCCTTCGAAAAGGTCCGACGTCCCTTCTTATAATGTCGGGACTGCATTGTGAATGGAATCAAGAATTGAAGGCGTCATTGAATCGGTATTGACGAGAGGATTCAATTCATATAATAAATTGGGAGTTTCATATTTCCTCTCAACATCAATTTGTCAAACCATGAAAATTAAGGTCTTATGAATTTGGACGGTTTTCGGGTTAGATTCATCAATAAGACCACAAATTGATTATTTAGTAACGTTTGACATTGATTTTTAGATAATATTTGTATTTAAAATGTCTCGAATTGAAGTTGAAATTGAAGAATCACCATTGAAGGCCATTAAAGCGTGGGAGGAGGAAGAAGAACAAGCATCCCGGTTCTGATCCGGTTCCATGCACCCAAAACCGGTTTAGTTGTAAGATTTTGATCCGCTTATTTATCCTATCCCGGTTTTGAACCGTTTTTTTTATTAAATTTGTAAAGGAGAGTTTTTAATCAATAAATAACACAATGGTATTTATTTAATTATTTCATTTTAATCAATAATTATTTTATTTTAAAGGAGAGTTTTTTATCCTATCCTGGAGCCGAGATCGACGAAGAAGCAGCAACACCCCATACTTAAGCCAAGTAATAACTTGGATGGTCATTCAGGGGAAGAATTCAAAACTCTCAACATCATAAATTCATTTTTATATAACCCTCCAATCAATTACCATCATCGAAAAGGTACTTGTGCGACAAATCCATGCATGTGCAATAAAAAGCAACATCTACTCATAAAAGGAGGCCGGGTTATGTAAAAAACAATTCATTCGTGACAAAGCATTTATAATCAAGATGACTTTAATTTAAGCTCAATAAGGAATAGGGTGGTAAAAGGCTAAAGGTAGGCAAATTTTTTGCCATATGGTGTTAATAATCCGGGGAAATGGAGTACTTTCCAAAATGAATTTCCACATTCCTTCTTCATATGATTCATCACCTTTCATATTGCTTTTATCAATAATAATGTTTTTACCTCTCTAACCTCAGCACTGTCTTCTCACAAGTCGTAAACATGAGTGTCATGAATGGCCCCGGATACTTAGTGCTTTGGACTCCTCACCTTTGTGTCCCATCTCACTGAACTATTATCTCAGCAAGCAGAGTCGATCTACCTTTATCTCCTGAGGTGATAGGATTTTTTCTCACTCATTAAATTTTCCATATATTTCAAACAATTTCCTACCAAACTCCAAATATGATAAAGACAACACAAACACCATATAACATCTCCATAATGTAACATCATTCTCAACATAATCCTCGGATATAAATAAGGTAAAGAATGGCAATATTTGGATCATGTGGAGCAATAATATAAAATAAGGCTCAATTTATGGCTTCGTGGTGCATAATCATAGGTAAGGCTAGGATATAACAATATGAGCATATATATGGAAATATAAAGTCCTCCATCCTCTTATTATGCAACATGTCAAAAGCAACTTCAAATTTTACCTTCTTTCATGATTTTCATAAAATAATGCACTTCATTGTTACTTCCCTTAACTAGGCAATTTCATGCTATATCTTTAATGAATCCAATTTTGCATCGCCGAGTTCAATAAGGCTTCCATGACATTTATCTAAAATTTTCAATGGGGTCATTTTTATAGATATAGCATGAAACATGCATATAAGCCCATAAATCAATAATGAATTTCAGTGGGGCTCATTTTTATAAGTAAATCAGTAGACTTGGTCGATGTCGACCAAGTCTACTCGAGATCGAGTAACTTGTTGCCTCTAGGGGGATCCTTCTCGGGCGCAGGCTACTTTTTGCTCGAGATGTGTGGTCGATTTCAAGTAGCTTACTCGATGTCGAGTAATGGTGCAGCTTTTTCTTCCCTGCAAGATTCGTTGGAAAAGAAATACCCACAATAGAAAAACCTAAAAGTTCAAAACCAAAAACAAACAAAAGCAACAATGTCCAAAAAGTCCCAAAAATAAATGTCTATTTACAAGCTCTAGATTTTATAGTCGCTAGGCCGACTTTCTTCATTAAGCTCAAGGTGGCCTTTGCAGGGCCCATGTAGCTTGGGCTACAAACATGACTCCATTCTTGTCCATCAGCTGCAGTCCGCCTGAATGGATTTTGTTCACCGTTAAGGGCCCCATCTTCTTTTTGTTGAATTTGTTGGAAAACCAATGATCTTTTGATTTGGCAACATAGACTTTGTCACCAACTTCACACTCTTTAGGCTCATCATTGGAAATCCTACATAATCGCACATACCAAGGCAAACCTCTCCCATGTACAGATAGATCTTTAATGGAAATAGGAGAAGAAGGATTCATACCTTGGCTTACCTTTGCAGAATCAGATTCGGGGACCTCAGTGTTTGGTTGATTTCGAGTAATAGTACTCGATATCGAGGAGTTGGGCTCTTCTGGTGGACTGCTGGTCGAAGAAGGTGGAGTTGAGGAAGGAGATTTTTGGTTGACATTGACCAGCTTGCTCGATGTCGAGGAAATCTGCTCGTCTGGTGGACTCTTGGTCGAGTAAGGAGTAGTCGAGGAAGAAGGGATTTGGTCGACGTCGACCAACTTGGTCGATGTCGAGTTCTGCTTGGCTTTGGGTTGGTTGCTTGACGAAGCTGCTGCTGGTGGAGGGTTTTGAGTTTGGTCGATGTCGACCAAGTTACTCGACGTCGAGTAACTCTAGTCGACTACGACCCCATACTTGAATTCTGTCAAGGCATTCGAAAAGAAGTTAGTCGTTGTCGACTTACCTTGGTCGATGTCGAGCAGATCCTCTATGTCGTCGTTCAGAATGGCCATGATCTCTTCCACATGGGCTTCCATATCCCTTTTTTTTAGCTCTTCAGGAGTCATATTTCTTACCTTAGGCTCCCCGCAAGTAATATAACCAGTTGATATAGACTTTACCTCTTCCATGGGACCTTTATGCCTTCCAGTTTTATTAAAGGAATACTCAATTACCTCATCGCTGATGTTGAAAGTGAGCACTCCCTTCCTTACGCTTATGTTGGCATCCACCATCGCCAAGAAGGGTCTTCCTAGAATAATAGGACAAGCAGGGTCCTCCGCCATATCAATAACTAAGAAATCAGCAGGGAGGAAGAACTTACCTACTTGTACTGGCACATTGTCCACCATGCTTGTTGGGATGACCACCGTGTTGTTTGCCATGTAAAGCTTAGCATCCACAGGCTCTAGGGCACCTATCTTAATCTTGGACCATATTGTTAAAGGCATTATACTCACACTGGCTTCAAGATCACATAAAACATTAAATTTATATTGACCAAATCCAATGGTTATAGCGAACTTACCTGGATCTGGCCTTTTCTCAAGTATGTCCATATGTATGCACTCATCTGCGATCTCTGCCATTGACTGCTTTTTGCTTAAGATCTTCTTAAGGAACTTGACATATGATGGCATTTCATTAAGAGCTTCTGTGAAGGGTATGCTGAAATTGAGCCTTTGAAGCATCTTGATGAAGAGCTGGAATTTCTTTTCTACTGGATCCTTTGGAGATTTTGTGGGGAAAGGCAGCTTCTTTTTCTGCGTCGAAGCCATAACAGATGTCGGAGGTGTTGCAGCGTCCTCGATGTCGACTTGATTCTTCTCGACATCGACAAGATTTTCCTCGATATCGACCAGTTTCCTCGATGTCGAGTTGGAGTGATGTGCAGACGAATCTTGGCCAAGCTTCTCCTCGACGTCGACTTGATTTTGCTCGACATCGACCAAATTCTGTTCGACATCGACTTGCTTCTGGTCGACATCGAGTTGTTTCTCAGCTTCTTCGTCCTGCTGCTTTCTGACCTCTGGCTCGCGTAGTTGATGCCCGCTCCTGAGCTTTACAACCGCGAATTGACTCATCTGAGTCTCTATGTTCCTCTTCCAGATGTCCATCTCTCCAAATCTTGTATTGAGGTTTTGGAGCTGATTATTGATGGCACTTGTAGACTGTTGCTGTTGTGCCTGATTCCGGCGCATCTCATCGAGGATCATATGTAGATCATCCTTCCATTGATCTCTTTCTAGATGTCCTGGAGCTCTGTATGATGGGGGGTTCCTAGGGGCACCTTGGTTCCATTGTGGTTGCTGAAACCTTTGGTCCCCCATATAGCGATTGGGACCCCCTGCATAAGCTACCTCTTCATGGGTTTCTTTCATCCTGACTTGCTCTGTGTGTGGGCACTCAGTAGTGGTGTGCCGCTGTGATCCGCATTCGATGTAGGGCTGGTTGACAGAAAGATACTTGACTTGCTTGAGGAGCTTGCGATTCTGATCTTTGTAGTATTGCTCCTTGACATCTGGGTCAATCTCCTTAGAAGGCTCATAGAGGGGCATGGATGGGGCTGGCCTGGCATAGGCATTCTCATCATAGTTTGTCGGAGTCCCATACTTGTTGTCATAGTTGGTAAGCTTGTCGAGGGTAGCCCATGCGTCAGCTGACGGCATCGTCAGATACTCATAATGAGTATACTGGTTGATCCTATCCTTAGCGGCCAGATCAAGAGAATTGAAGAAGATCTCCTGAACGACGTAGGGTGGCTGTCCATGTGTAGGGCAAGATCGCAGTAGATCCTTATATCGTTCCCAAGCTTTTGCTAGCGGCTCCCCAGGCTTTTGTTTGAAAGCTGTAATCTTTTGGCGGAGGAACGCTATCTTGGCAGGAGGAAAGAATTTGTTGAGAAATTCCTGCTTTACTTCAGCCCATGTCGTGAGGGATCGTGGAGGGAGACCTTCAAGCCACTTCAGTGCTGGACCGGCGAGAGATCATCGAAAAGCCTTCATCTTGACATATTCCAGCGTAGTACCTTCAACAAGAGTATGACACATGTCAGAAAAATTGGTAATATGTTCAAGAGGACATGCATTAAATATACCATAGAAAACATTATTTTTAATTTCAATCAAGAAAGGAGTGCGAATTTCAAAATTATTTTCAGGGATTAGAATGGCCGATTCAGGCACGTCGAGAGTCGGGTGCATGTAATCCTCTGCAGCGGTAGGGTATTGTGCAAGCTCAGCTTCCACCTGCCTCCTTCGCTCAGTTTTCTGTGTAGTGCGTGCTCTCTCAGTGGTGAGAGCAGTATCCTTGGCGGCTAGTTCTGTCCTAAGCCTATGTATCAGCTGCTCCTGTGTTTCTGCGACTATCATGGCTCTTTTCAATTTAGCGTGGACGTGTATAAGGCATTCCGGGTCATCCAAGGCGTCAAACTCAGGCCGTTGACCAGAACGGCGCATACACTGCAATATCAGAAACTTAAAAAAAAGCGAGATCTAACTACCTAATGCGCGAATGATTGCTTCCCCGGCAACGGCGCTAATTTGTTGTGAGGAGGAAATCGAGTTCAAATATAAAATATAAATCAAACTAGATTCTGCCCACGCAAATAATTACAAGACCTCCTCCTGATGTAGCAGCGGGAAGTTAGGATCGATCCTCGAGGAAGCGTGTCAGCGGATCTCAGGTAGTAGCGAATCTCACAGACAGAAATAACAGACAGACAAAGATAACAAAGAAAAGCAGAAAAGAAACAAAAGCACAGAAACTGGTCGATATCGACCACTTTTACTCGATATCGACTAAGGAAATCGACCAATAATGCACGAAATCGACTAACAGAAAGCAAAACCAAACAAAGTAACTCGATTTCGACAAAATTAACTCGACGTCGACAAGTTACCTCGACGTCGACCAAACCTTCTCGAGATCGAGTAACTCAGAAACTTAAATTGCAACTTTTTCGAATGGAAACGAATGTAAATACAAAATTAACTCAATAAACTAAAGACTTCCAAGATCAGAGTTTCAACACCACAACGATAACCATGCAAAGTAACACATAAAGGCATAAAAGATCATGTTTTTTATCAAATAACTTTCTTTATTAACAAATAGGAATATATAGGCTTTCGCAAAAACCCTAATTATTACTAACCCTTTTCACATAATTAATCCAAGTTGTATTAAGATCACTTTCGCTTCAATAACACAAACAAGGATCATCTTCAACTTTCGCAAAAGAATCATGCTCGCAGGGATAGAAGATGAATTACATAAAAAGATCAAACATTTACCGCATCGCCTCACATGGCTACCGTCGGGCTCACCCCGACCCTAGAAGTGGGTGGACTACTCGCTCTTCATCATAAATAAACTCATCAAAGATTTCAGGAAATAACTAAATTGCATTAAAAATAAACTAAAAAGAAAGCTTACAACCGAACAAGCCAAATCCGCTCTCGCCTTTCCACCTTGCTCTAGCCACAAGCTCTCTCTCTCTCTCTACTTACTACCTCTTCTCCTTCTATAGAATTGAATGATTGAATGAATAAAAACCAGCCTTATAGGCTTTATTTATAGCCTTCATTCCCTCTCTAATTAGGAAAGAAAACTATATTTATATCTAATTCTATTTATCTTTTGTCTAAATATTAAAACATGGAAATAAATAAATAAATCTTTAAAAGGAACTAGAACTAATGTAGGTAAATATCTTCTCCTCTTGATAGCACTTGATAGATTTTGATGGAATTTGATCTCGAAAATATCTCTATCAGACATTGGATAGAAACTTAACAAGATTCGGATTACTCGATGTCGGCTACTGGGGGTCTCCTCGATATCGAGTAGATTCCTCGAAATTGACTAAAGTTTCTCCGTCTTCAGCTTCTTCGTCGATCTCGGCTTCAGGAAGTGAAAATCGACTAAGTGTTTACTCGATATTGAGTAAAGTTCCTCGATATCAACTTAAATGTTCCAGCTCCAGCTCCTTCGTCGATTCCGGGGTCTTCACTCGATTTTAGGTTACTCGATATCGAGTAGAATAACTCGATATCGACTAATTCTCTCAGCTCTGCTCGATTCTGGGGAGCTTTGGTGGAAATCGACTTCTTGTACTCGAAATCGACTAAACTTGGTCGAAATCGACTAATGTGTTGTCGAGTAGATTTCCTTGCTTTCAGCTTGACTTGTCCCGGTTCTGCTGCTCTTTGACCTCGTACTTCTGTAGTTGACTTTGAGCTTTTCACCTTTTCTCAGAAGTGCTGTAAATTGCTTCGATTTCTGCGAAATTAAACAGAAACTGGTGTAAATTCCATAATTTGGCAAATAAGCATAAACTACATAGATTTTGTATTATTCTAGCCCAAATGTATGAAATGCATGCAGAAAACGATATAAAAGTAACTATAAAACATGACAGATTAGGCTCACAACAAATGTCCTTCGAAAAGGTCCGACTTCCCTTCTTATAATGTCGGGACTGCAATGTGAATGGAATCAAGAATTGAAGGCGTCATTTAATCGGTATTGACGAGAGAATTCAATTCATATAATAAATTGGAAGTTTCATTGTAACAAGGTTTTTTGATTTATAACTATTATGGGTTTATATTTCTATTGGGCCACATAGGGCTTTCTGTTAGTGGGTACAACCAATTTATGTTTCTAATTCTCTATCAAAGTCATCACCATCAACCTACGTGAGACTACATGTAGGAACACCTTGTTTGTATCTTGCAATCCAGGTACGGGTCAAGGTTTCAACTCATTTAAGATTAGTAGAAACAGGGATTTCAAACCCTAAAAACCTCGAAGGGCCATTGAATACCCTTAACCTGTCCTAAGACTATGTCGTGGAATCCATTTCAAACGGAAGTAAAGCGGAAGCAAGGTAAAGATACAAGTGCCACGGCAGAGCCGGGTCAAAACCAAATCATAAGTGGGTGATTACCATTTATAACGAGTTATAGAATTAGCCAGGTTCTTCGATTCGCAAAAAGGAAATCCCGTCATATAGACATCAAGCACTCAAATTTGTAGAAAATACCTTTAAAAGAAGAATGGGGAAAGGAGTCAGATCGAGCCACTCATGCGGGACCGGCAGTCCTCGCTGAGGCCACATAGTATGTGCTATACCTAATAAAGATGCTCTAATGTAGTACGAAAGTCAAACACACTAGTATGCTCCTAGTTATAGCAATGTGTAAAAATACTGTAAAGGGCCCAAGACAATGCCAAGTGGCATATCCCTCTCCTACCTCCACCCTCTTCCGATAGGGCGGAGACTGGCCAGCTCGTGAATGCATTCCATCATAATCGGGCGGCACGCATGGCTAACCCGCTCCACAATAAAGCCCGTAGGCATCTCATAATATAAGGAAGTCCATGACTCGATTGACTCAGGGTACTCGATGAGGCTGGGCTACCCTATGACCCTAGCAAAGACTCTAGGACTATCACAGATAACAGCCGTTCTGTTTCAAATGCAATAAGTAAGGAGATGCTCATTCAATTAGTGCAACCTAAACAGGATACTACATGACATGCTTTTATGCATATGCAACACCTAACATAAAATGCAACAACAGGCATGAATGTCCAACCTGAGTAAGCCCCCTAGGTAACTTATCTGAAGATGCAGAACAGCAGGATAACACAAGCAAGGGCCCAATGCAAGTCCAAAGCAATCCAAAAGCAATACACACCTATCATCAAGCCATTTCCATAAGCTACCGGACCAACATTCATACACACGAAACCTAAGTTCTCAACATACTCAAAACTAACCGATAGTGAAACCATTTTCCAAAACCTTTTCGATATGGTCAACATCAACCAAAATCATTCTTCCAATTTCCTTCTCAAAACCAACATCATCAAGCCAAGACAAATCCCGACATTTGAAATGATACTTTTAACATAACTTCAAGCTCACGTCACAACTAAAGTCTGAACGGAAGAACACAACGAAAACATAACATTTTACCCTGTCAATCGGGTAACACAAGGAATGAACGATCTTTCACCACACACGTGATACACCGGGAAAATTTCACTTCTTCACCATAGGAGAGTATCCTATAATCACGAACACCTCATACTCGTACCGACATGTGGAATATATAACTTCGACGTAGCAAAATGCTAAGGAAGGTAGATGCTAGGAATAGATCACTTGATGTGCTTTAAATTGTTTAGAGTCGATCTCGAGAAGTTTGATTTTGAGACATTAGACGCTAGGAATAGATCACTTGATGTGCTTTAAAATGCTAAGGAAGGTAGATGCTAAGGAAGGTAGATGCTAGGAAGGTAGATGCTAGGAATAGATCAACATGATTCAACAACCTTAAAAATCTTTCACGGTAGATATATTAGCCAATTCACTTTCAAAACACTTTGAAATGTGATACAATATTTTATCCCATTAGAATTTATAAATAATCCTAACTTTTTACTTAGAAAACTCACTTAAAAAAGCTTTTACGTATATATTTGAGTACATACTCCAACGATCAAATTAATATGTTAATAATAATCTTTAAACACTTGAACACATTAAACAGATTTTAAATATCTAAAAATTTGTGGAAGCTTAACACATGCTTCCAGGAATGAAAACCTATAAGAGATTACACTAGAAAAAAAATCAAGGGGATTTTGACGACTTACATAGTTCCAAACTTAATATTTTACAATATGAAAATCACATTGATTAAGACCTACAAAACACTTTCCATGTAAATTCCTCAAGTACTGAAATTCATTTAAGGACATATGCTAAGTATTTAATTTATGATATATTTACTTTACAATAAAATAACGAAGAAGAATCTAGTAGAACGCCGACAAAATATCCTAATGTCATTTATTTGAATTTTCTTGGAGCGGATTAGGATGATTAATTTTTTTTTATGACATATGCTCATTTTCAAGATTCACAATTTCACACACCCTTTGAAAATTGAATTTCAAACTTTTTAACCCGATTTAAAGAAGCAAGGAAATATAACTAAAATATCTTCTCAATACACTTAAAACCATTTAATAATGTTAAGAAATGGTAA
Organism: Persicaria tinctoria; assembly: GCA_037127255.1. Taxonomy (NCBI): domain Eukaryota; kingdom Viridiplantae; phylum Streptophyta; class Magnoliopsida; order Caryophyllales; family Polygonaceae; genus Persicaria; species Persicaria tinctoria. Next base: position 56,200,394 of record JBANSL010000014.1, read on the forward strand.
CTTTAACCATTATCTTTTATCATACATTATTAGACGATTTATAAATTATAAAGGTTATGGATATTTATTCGAACACATTTTTAAACACCAAACACATATTCACTTAAGAAATTTTATGAAGAAAATGTTGATGAGCCATTAAACATATTTAAGGTGCTTGAGAATCTTGTTGGGATACTTGAGAATTTGGTTCATATTAGATTTATTGATTTACACACTAAATTTCTTGAAAATACGTTCGATTGAAAATATTCATACTTGAACCATTTATTCAACCATTTTCTTGATAATACACCAATACTTATTTGACACATTTGGATATTCTTTATTTTAATATGATTTATAATTTTCACTTACAACCCTCGAAAACTGTTACGGAGGAATATCAAAAATCTTATGAAATATTATCTCAATAACCCACTTTATAAAATTGTTACCGAGGAAATTTTCACTCTTGTTTTATCTATGATTTTTAAAAACCTTAAACAACAAGTTCTATGTTGTAAAGAAATTTTTTTTAACAGTTCACAATATTTTTAAGTTTAATATTTCTCATGGAGAAAATCACATTATATTTCAAAAATACTTAGGTTGAAACAATATCTTGTACTTACCATTTGTAGGGCCCTTCGGTAATGTTGTACAAAATTCTTTCTATTACCATAACTTTTAGATTATTTATTTGAAAGGACAAAAACATTTTGTTTGTATTTAAAAAAAAATGAATACCAAGATTAAAAGAATATTTCACCTTGAGGTTTGATACTATTTAGTTAGACAATTTCACTTTATTATATTTAAAACTTTATACAAGATATTTTAAGACAATACAATTTAAAACTCGTGTACGAAAACCGTTAGCTCTGATACCACCTTCTGTAACACCCCCTTTTCTAAACGAGGGAATGTTGTAGCGCCAGTGAATACTCGGACTTTAAGGTCTTTGCAACCACCTTAGGCTTATAGGGACATGCTACCATGCTCCCATAAACAAGATGATAACAATATAAAATACAAATAACAGAAGACTTAAAATATAATAAATCTTTTTATATATATGTAAACTCAAGATTCAAATTACAATATCCGATACATCAAAACATTACAGCGGAAGACTTTGTAAAAATAAAGACATAAACGTTTAAATCTCGAAAATGAAATGTCTTCTTACTCTTCTTAAACTTCTATTCGGAGACTCGACCTTAACCTGCGAACTGGAGACTGGGGTATTGTAAGAAGACAATGAATCCCTAGCCGTCCAAATTAACAAAGGACGGTTAGTTCGCGAGAACTAGCAAGTGACGGCTCGAAAACTGGGACTACTTCAGATCTATACTCATTGACCTTTAATGGTATGAATTAAACCCGAATGCGATTATTAGAGTATTTTATATGGGCTAAAAATTTGACGACACAACTGTTATGACACGGATAATCCCGAAGGATTGAATAACATAAGAAATTGGCGACAAGCACCCTTAGGAACCATATCCTGAGTACGGATGGGATATGGTATAGCTTGATTTAATTGTGATCACTATGAACCCAAATGTCTATCACATACTTCATTCACTTTCCTCACATTGAATAGCTTAAACACAATTTTACACGATGTTACTCATTTTAACACTTTGATATAGTTTACACGCTTCGCAACACACACTTTGATAGGTTGCAGTGTTACAAATTTCATTCAACACACACCTCTTAATTAATAATTAATAATTACTCATACAATACCGGTCCCGCTCTCAATAGCAGATAACGACCGACTACCTTTTTATTTGGTAGTGTAACATTCCGATAGATAATATATGCGCGTTCGGAATGTGTTAGTTTCATGAAACTTTAAGACCGGGAAATAACGGCCCTGACCTAACTATCCCACATCACTTTCACTTAACTTTACACATTACACAATTCACTTTGCTTTGCATTGATTGATACGTTTTACTTAAATTGATTTTGATTCAGTTGAGTTCTGATCATAACACACAATCCTCACATTCCCACTATTGATTAATGACTTATCTTAAGTGATCACACACTACAAAAGTAATCCATATTATTTAAAGGTAACATGGATACCAAATAGAATAAAATAAAATAACGGATGGAAACATCAACGAAATAACACGTTCCATACCTAACCATTTTAGCATGAAAGAACAATAATAAATCATGCTTTACAGAAACGGTGGGTAAACTATGTTATTATTTTATATTAAGGTTAAATAATAACTTTTCCCAATTATACTTGCCAAATCCAAACTTACTGTTAAATAAATTACACAAAACGGGTGAATTGTAATTTATTTATTTTATTTAACCTGGCAAGCAACCAAAGGAAAGAAAACAACTAGACACGAAAGCACCAAAGTGAGCAGAAAGGCTCGGAAAGTCACTTGCCTTTTTCGCCTTGTTGGATTTCGATACCAACTATAGACTTCAAACACGTGATGACGGATTTGAATAAATTGGCAACGGATCTACACACATAAATTACGAGACACGAAGAAGAATTTAATATATTGGTATTATTATTGTTTTTATAAACAGATTGACTTATTTAATTGGAAGAAATATTGAATTAATTAAAAGTCAAAAGATAATACCAATATACGATCCTCTTCACGACCTTCTTGGAATATGGTTGTTGGGTTTTGAGATAACCGCTGCGAATTTTAAGATTTAACGCGGGTTAGATACATTCTAAAACTGAGGCTTAAATCTTTATAATTTCCTAATTGAACTAGGGGCATATTTTACCAAAACTGAAAGTTTGGGAGGTTTTGTATAAACAAACCAGCCCCTTCTCCCTCCTGACAGAACTTTTGCAGTGTAACGGCACAGGATGATGTTTCCCGGGTTACGTTTCGAGGGATGAAACCCCTCGTTAGGATCTTGCGCCCCGAGTACAGGTTGAAGGTTTGAAATTCTACTTTAACGTTTTCAAGTGGGATTTCATACCCAAAATTCGAAGGGATCGTTGAAATCCCCAGGGAAGTCCCCTGTACCTGTCATAAGCAAAATTCGAAGGGATCGTTTTCATACCCAAAATTCGAAGGGATCGTTTTCAAGTGGGATTCTACTTTAACGTTTTCAAGAGAGTTCCCACGTTATAGAAGCAAGGAACAATCATGCTATAAAACAAACCTAAAAAAAATGTATGCGGGGCAGTGTCAAATCGAAGCCCTACGCAATGTAATCCCAAACAAGCAGACACATACACATGCTAGTCCTAATAAATATGCTTCTAGATGCAAGGCGGAATATTAACACACTAGCATGGTCCTAAGATCAAGTGCATAAATATAATAAGGCCTTAGCACCGAATACCAAGTGGTATATCCCTCTCCTACCTCCACCTCCTTCCGATAGGGCGGAGACTGACTAACTCGTGAATGCATTCCATAATAATCGGGTGGCACGCATGTGTAACCTGCTCCACAATAAAGCCCGCATGCATCTCATAATATAAGGAAGTTCATGACTCGATTGACTCAGGACGGGACCCGATGAGACTAGGTCGTCCTATAACCCTAGCAATGACTCTAGTTACTTCACAGATAACGGTCGTTCTGTTTACAAAAGCAATGAGTAAACGAATGCTCAATCATGAGTGCAATCCTAGCAGGATACTACATTGCATGCTTTATTATGAATGCAAGCACCTAGTATGCACATGTCTACAAGCAGAGAGATCTCTTTTTCGAATCTGAGTGAGCTCATATAGGAACTCACCTGGCTATGCAGAACAGCATAATAGAAAGTCTGGCACACATCAATCATGGCACAAGGTATCGCCTAGATACGTATCAAAACACATATATAAGTCTACGTCTAATCATTCAAGCACTCAAAGCATACATCATTCAACGAGAATAACACCCATATCGCAATCGTCATTTCTTCAAGTTCAACCATTCATCATTTTGCCACATTCCACAAGACCATATCATTCTCATCATTCCATTCAGCCACATTCATGTATTTGCCATAATAAATCCGCAATAATAAATCCGCATAGCCATTTATCTCAAAGTTTATCATATTCATCATATCTCATACGACATAAGTCAATGGATACGTAACTCTAACATCTCATCATGCTATTAGTCAACCTATCATGCAATTAGTCCACTCAAAACATTCTATTAGGTAATCAATCATATCATCATGCTAGTTAGTCATCGATCACATAATTCCCAAGTTAGTCCCAAGAGCCGTTTTGAAAATCGAGTTAACTAGTTAGAAATTCCGCCCTTGGAAAATGTTCGTTAAATCCCCTCTTAAATCCGATAAGACCCTTTTAACTCCAAGTCTCACAATATTACACCTTAAATCACCTTAATATTATATCTTTAAGCTCAAAATAATATTTTATATTTTAATCTCAATAATATTATATAATAATTCAAATACCGTTTTCTTTTAAACATTTTCATAAGCATTTCCAAATCCCTTAAAAATTCCAACCGTTTTATAAAAATAAGACCTTTATGAAATTAACAAACTTCCCTTATTTTATAAGAATTATAAACCGACCCCTTTTATCTTATTAATTACCAAACCCAACTCACCTTTCCTTAAAACCTCAAAATTAAATACCATGTAAACCAATTAGGCCCAACACTTTGATTTTAAAAATTCCCCAATCTGGCCCAAGAAATAGGCCCAATAAAACCCAACTCTCAAACCCTTAAAATCTGATTCTAGGAACCCATGAACCGAACCGGTTTTCTTTTAATTAAACACTGAACCGGACCAATTTAAAAGAACAGAACCGACTCCAATGAGCACTGTTCATCGTCTCTTCCCTTAACTCCCTGCGTCCGAAAATCCGAGGAAGAAGAGGGTTGCCGACGACGACTGGTGGCTCCGACTACCCACCCGACACCAAGGAGCATGGAATTGAACAAGGAAAGGGAAGGAGAAGGGGTTCTCACCATGAGTTCTCCAAGCCCGGAATCGATCGATTTTGCCTTTATTCGGTTTGTCGGAGTCGATTGAGCTCGTCATAGATGCGTCGGGGATCAATTCGGCTTCGTTGGTGACGGAAGTCAAACGGGTTTGGCCTAGGATGACAATAGGTGATTAAAGGTGAATTCTTTATGGTTGTTGTGAGAAAAGGGGGGGGGGGGGGGGGTTGGAAGGAGTCTTACCCAGCCGGTCCCGCGAAGACAGGGGATGAACGACTCGGGGATGGGCGTCGGTGGCTCCTGGGCGGACGTCGGAGGGGAGCCCAGGGACACCGGTCGTCAGGTGCAACTGGCGGTGCTCCGATCTGGTGTGAGGGTCAAAGCGAAAGCCAAAGGGGTGCTCGAGAGGTGGCGGAGGTGCGAAGATGGTGGTGACGGTGGTATTGGAGATGGGCCGGCGTGGAATGAAGTGAAAGTGGGAGGGTGTATCTGTTAGGTTTCCTCAGTCAACAAGAAGGAGGAAAAGGAAGAGTGATGGAGGGGGTTTTGAAATTTGAGAAATGAAATGGGGGGATGGGGGATTAAGTTTCTGATTTTATGAAGATAGGGCAAGGTGCAAGCTGTTCAGAGAGAAGGTGAGGAAATCGATGGTCTTTGGTCAAAATTTCATAAGGTTTGTTGTTTGTTTCTAAAGAGAATGGGGGAAGAGGGGAGGGAGGGAAAGAATAGGATAGAATTTACCCAAATAAGAGGTGATGACATGGAAATGGATAAGAAGAGAAGAAAGATGACGGAATTGTGGTTTTGATTCGGAAATTTAAATTTTCGACGGTTTGTCTTTCGAATTCCGTGTTAACGAGTTTTCCGTTAAATTCCGCTTCTCAATTCATTTTGATTTTTTTTTTCCGAGAAATTAGAATTTTAAAAACCCGAGCCTTTACATCATCCACCTCTAAAAACAAGTCTCGTTCCCGAGACTAAAACCAAACAAGGTAGGGGATGAAGTTGGAAGTAAGTGAGTTCAAGGACCATTCCATTGATTCCGTAAGTGCCTCATAAGTGCCCCTATGAGATCCTAACAGGATCGTCGTCATGATTATAATCTTCCCAATAGGTCGTAGCGAGAGTGTGATATGAGCCCTTACCACATCCTTACCCCGACTTCTCGGTTATATCATAACTCGAAAGCATTACAGCGTCTCCACTAGGTCTTAGAAAGCAGTCTATAAGGGCCCCTATAAATTGCCTGTATCCACTTCGTGGGGCGTCATAATGTAAGCTCGGGTCGAAAAGGTTTCAAAAGGGTTCCACAATTTGAAAAAGATTGGTCTCAAAATCATTAGAATTCTCGATCGCGTTTGGTTTCTCAAAATCCAAGTTATTTCTTTTTAAACATCATTCAGTATCCCTTAAATCTGACGTTAGTCAAGCAAATTTCAAATCCCAGGAGGTGGAATCATCCACCTCTAAGGGCTAACCCCATATTTCCTTCCTAGGTTCCAAATCAGAATCAAATTTCATCAATTTAGTTCTAGCATCCCAGCAATTCTAGTCCAAGGCATTATATAATATAGCAATCGTATCACACATTCGAAAACATATCATACTCATGTCAAGGATAGTCACGTACCATAGCAGATCTAGCATAATATCGCACATAGTAGGATTCATCCTATCACAGAAGTTGCACATCATATCAACCAAATAAGCACATCATACTTACACTAACTACCAAGAATTATCACGTCAGAGTCATTTAAGTACCGTCGCACACCAGCATTCTATCAAACTCAAGAAGTAGCTATATTAGCACTCATACCTCATTATTGTCTATGGCAATATCTCATAGAATCAGCATTTTTAATAGCATAAAATTTGCACATTACTCGGCCCTAAGTACCGCATACCCATAAGCCACACCCTCGAGAAAACATGTCTACAACTACCAAACATAACAAAACACGACCACTACTCATCATCTCTCGCATCAAGATTAACCTCACCTAGGTCTACCAACTCTAATCCGATACTAGTTCTAACACCATTGCCCTAAGCTTAGCATACAATCTCTCTAGCCGCATAACTATCCGCGATTCAAGGCCCACATCTCTAACCAATTACTAGGTATCCCAACTCTTACGTCATCAAGTCATCTAAGGATCAATTTGCTTCAATATCTCAATCTCAAGTCCTCGACTGAACTGCTCTCACGGTCGATCTAGACGCTTCTTAACAATCTCTCTTACTTTTCCTAGGCTCTCAAGACTCCGCCTGACCAACATCTCCCAAAGAGACATCTCGAATCACTTGGCCAACATGATCATACTTCCCGCACCACTAACCACTTTCACTAACCATCCACCTCTAAGAACCCAACTCACATTGACCATCTCACACTTGTCACTCTCGACTAACTCTAACGCAGAAAACCGTCTAGTGCTAACTCATAACCACGAATCACCGAGTTCCTCATCACCCGCGTCTATCCTCAATGACCAATCACAGATTCTACCTACTTGTCCCATTTCGAATCTCACGAAACCTGAACCAATCATGGCTCCTCAAGCCGACCTACTCTAGATCATCTTCTCAACATATTCCCAAACTTCCTCATTCTAACTCTTACTAACCTTAACCATTCGAAATCTTCAAGTTGTCCTACTCCAGTTCCTTATCTCTTCATATTCCTAAATTGCCTCAAGCTCCTACTTCTTAACCATGACACCTTACCGTCTAAAGCCCTCTTTTACCGATCATCATTTCTGCAGAATCCATAAATCGTCCTCATTCGAGTTTCCCAAGCACCGCCATTTCACCAACCTTCTAAAATCCTTCATCCCAATACATTCTGCTCTGCTCAACTCCCAATTCCAAGCTCTGAACCTCTCCATCTCACCCTCAAGGACACAGTCTTACTCGAAATCTCAACGACATCCTCGCCTAGCTACAACCTTTCCTCGAAGACTCATCTCACATCCTCGAATTCCTCAGTAACCACAATAACCTCCACTCATAATCCGGATTCATTCCCTACGCTAAAATCCTCCAACAACGCATCTAAAAATCGTTCACTCACAGATTCTCCAAGCACTACCAATCCTACCGAAACAATTCCCAAATACTCATCACACGTACAACCCTGATATGAACAACCTAATACCCAAGATCGATAATTTCCCAAGCAACCTTATACTACTCTTCCTTAGCGATTCCTCAACCTCAGCCTTTACCAAGATCGCTCCCAATCGCCACACATACAACCTAGTCCCAATTTCCAAGATTCATTAGACATTCCTTAACCGATCATCCTAAACGCTGCCCACCTATAAAACTACACTGACTACCTATACTCACACCCACTCTCAAGGTCACCCAAATGAAACTAGTCTAGACCTCAGCCAACCACCCTTCTATGCCACGTGCTCACACCACACACCCGCTACCTACCGACACATCTAGCTAAGACCTATCCCTCGAAATTTCGCCATACTGACTCCACTCCTCACCTAAGACCTACCTTGAAGCTCAACTATACTCGCCGACTACTATCTCTGACAAATCCCACTTACTCGGCTCTACTCTTGATGACCCATCTTTCCTGCACTCCATCTTAGACAACCGCTTACCCAATCCAAAGACCTCAATCTACCTGCTACTTTTCGACCTATCTCACCGAAGAATCTCATGACTCAAGCTCAAGAGGAAAACACCACCACCTATATAACCCATAACCGATTTATTAACAGGTTAGTACGCTTCAGCATAAAGGCGCGTTATCACAAACATAAGTTAGTCAGGCAATGACTCATTACCAGCTCAACATCTTAGTCATCACGCATCCATTTAGTCAGTTCCAAGCATGTCGCACGACACTGATTCCAATTCGCATAGGAGAGATCACACTTTGGATGAAGAACGTCATTCCTTGAGTCATCTAGGAGGATTGCGTATGCAACCGCCATCTTCGTAAGGCGTTTGTCATTTGGTGACGTCGATCCTAGGGTCCATGGGCCATGGGCCCACCACAATTCCGTTGCGCCACTCTGATGTCATTCGATCGCTCATTTTCTCTTCTATGTCGATGTCCACCAAGGGGATCGCGAGGGGTTTGAAGTCACGAAGATAGGGGAGGGCAAGGGAGGAAAACACGACATCCTTAAGGATTCAGACACAGATCAGGACAAGAGATGACGAGACTCAAGGCAAGACGCGGACCCGAGAGTTACAATAATGCCCTTAGGGTATTCTATAAGGGTACAGGTGCGGCAAACCAACACATGACAATCACGGAACATCTCAATCATATCATTCCACACTAGCATGTACCTATTAAAAGGAATCGCGTCCTATGCGTCCATAACATGTTCATATAATCAACTTTACATGTACCCAGAACACACTAAAACTTATCATCTCATGCACTAATCATGCTTGACATATTAAGATCATGTATGCACGAACCGACATTAGGCATATGCAACATAAGTTATATATGACATAATGAGCATTATGGGATATCACATGTATGAATCATTACTCACTTTAAGTGTACACGTACATAAGCAGGTCAAAACAATGTGGGTTCCAAGTAAGCATGTTAAGATGCATCTAATAATCGTATCAGGGGGTATGGTTAACCCATTTGGGCATAGTACTATCACATCCAATACAACTGTGCACGTGTAGTATGACAAGTATGGCACATAATTGCATGATGGTCCATAATTAGGAGATGTATATCCTACATGATACTACCAACATTCATCAAGCAAGTACACAATCAACGAGGTCCAATTAGATCAATTTAGCATGCTAAGGAATTCATCTCATATATTGACCATACAACGAGGGCTGACCACACTAACATGGACCTAATTCTTGGGACGACAATAATCATGGAAATTCATACACGCGACACATATACTCATTCATAATTGCAATCATGCAAGATATCAGACAAGTCATGCTGAAATATATCAATGCATTATGTCATGCAATCACAAGGTGGGCTACTATCATAACCTAACAGAATTCTCCAAGGGCAATCACTGACTCATCGCCTCGTTTTCCCGTAGGACTCTAGTATAAAGCACTCGGTATGACACAAGGACATTCACACCGTTTCCGAGATGAGAGGGTAGAATTTGTGTTTAGGCTCTGGTGGTAAGAACACTTGGTTGACCGGTATAAGAGTCGAGAAGGATAACTCCATAAGACAAATTACTTCTAACTCGGAATTGTTTGATTGACCACCCTCCCTAAAATACTCATGAATTTCCCATGCCCGACATGCCCCCGGAAGTAGCTAGTTGACCGACCAAAATTTCTCGTGGAAGACACCAACCTTAGGTACAAGACTCGGTAGAAGCATAGATGGTGGGGTACCAAACAGGACTCAAAACAGGGAGAGCGGATGTTATTCGACTCTTGCTAACATGCCTAAATGTTTTGGTGGGACGGTTGACGGACTCAGAATCACCAGGGATTTGAATTATGGAAGAGCTATTCCGACAAGACAGGAATTCCAATGACATAAGAACGAGGTATTCTCCCGCTATCCCGGTTGCACGGTTATTCAATACATGATTCAAGTCAAGGCATGATTAGTTCTCTATCCTAACCACAATAGCACTCAACATGGAAGCAATCAACGGGATTAATATAATCCTCTTCGAGGAGGATTGCCCTCGGGCCCAGTTGGATATAATGCATGTATCAAACAGACAATCTATGTCGTCCTTCAAGGGACGGCTGACCGGAGTGGAAAATACCTCACGTCCCCCTGGCCCAAGCTACTCTAACCATCGGGCTCCTTGGAGTCTTCAAACCCCGTCTGTAAAAGAAAGCTAGTATTTTGCCTACCCGTTCCCAACTACATCCAATAGGGATGGTCTAGCGCCTTTAATACCCCATCGTTTCCCTTTGTTTGATTACCGTATTTATTGAGTCGAGTTCATATTTAGTCTATTTGAGTTAACAATATTAAATTCATTTTTCCCTTTCTAAAACATTTTGAAAAGTCATTTGAAAACATTGGGCCATTTTCAAAACCACTTCAACCTATCATACTCGGTTTGCAAAACCTCGCTCTGATACCAACTTTGTAACGGCCCGAGATTATGTTTCCCGGGTTACGTTTCGAGGGATGAAACCCCTCGTTAGGATCTTGCGCCCCAAGTACAGGTTAAAGGTTTGAAATTCTACTTTAACGTTTTCAAGTGGGATTTCATACCCAAAATTCGAATGGATCGTTGGAATCCCCAGGGAAGTCCCCTATACCTGTCATAAGTCTAAGCGTGGAAAACCAATAGTCATGCAAATAGTAGAATCAAGGTGTAATACAAGAGGGTGCCACGGCAGGGCCGGGTCAAAACCAAATCAATAAGCGTATTTACCAAAATCTAAGGTTAGACCATTTCTTTGCAATCGTCCAAGAGAGTTCCGACGTTACAGAAGCAAGGAACAATCATGCTGTAAAACAAACCTAAAAAAAATATATGCGGGGCGGTGTCAAATCGAAGCCCTACGCAATGTAATCCCAAACAAGCAGACACATACACACGCTAGTCCTAATAAAGATGCTTCTAGATGCAAGGCGGAATATTAACACACTAGCATGGTCCTAAGATCAAGTGCATAAATATAATAAGGCCTTAGCACCGAATACCAAGTGGTATATCCCTCTCCTACCTCCACCCCCTTCCGATAGGGCGGAGATTGGCCAGCTCGTGAATGCATTCCATAATAATCGGGCGGCACGCATGCCTAACCCGCTCCAAAATAAAGCCCACAGGCATCACATAATATAAGGAAGTTCATGACTCGATTGACTCAGGACAGGACCCGATGAGACTAGGTCGTCCTATAACCCAGCAATGACTCTAGTTACTTCACAGATAACGGCCGTTCTGTTTACAAAAGAAATGAGTAAACGAATGCTCAATCATGAGTGCAATCCTAGCAGGATACTACGTGGCATGCTTTATTATGAATGCAAGCACCTAGTATGCACATGGCTACAAGCAGAGAGTTCTCTTTTTCGAATCTGAGTGAGCTCATATAGGAACTCACCTGGCTATGCAGAACAGCATAATAGAAAGTCTGGCACACATCAATCATGGCACAAGGTATCGCCTAGATACGTATCAAAACACATATATAAGTCTACGTCTAATCATTCAAGCACTCAAAGCATACATCATTCAACGAGAATAACACCCATATCGCAATCGTCATTTCTTCAAGTTCAACCATTCATCATTTTGCCACATTCCACAAGACCATATCATTCTCATCATTCCATTCAGCCACATTCATGTATTTGCCATACTAAATCCGCAATAATAAATCCGCATAGCCATTTATCTCAAAGTTTATCATATTCATCATATCTCATACGGTATAAGTGAATGGATACGTAACTCTAACATCTCATCATGCTATTAGTCAACCTATCATGCAATTAGTCCACACAAAACATTTTATTAGTCAATCAATCATATCATCATGCTAGTTAGTCATCGATCACATAATTCTCAAGTTAGTCCCGAAAGCCGTTTTGAAAATCGAGTTAACTAGTTAGAAATTCCGCCCTTGGAAAATGTTCGTCAAATCTCCTCTTAAATCTAATAAGACCCTTTTAACTCCAAGTCTCGCAATATTACACCTTAAATCACCTTAATATTATATCTTTAAGCTCAAAATAATATTTTATATTTTAATCTCAATAATATTATATAATAATTCAAATACCATTTTCTTTTAAACATTTTCATAAGCATTTCCAAATCCCTTAAAAATTCCAACCGTTTTATAAAAATAAGACCTTTATGAAATTAACAAACTTCCCTTATTTTATAAGAATTATAAACCGACCCCTTTTATCTTATTAATTACCAAACCCAACTCACCTTTCCTTAAAACCTCAAAATTGAATACCATGTAAACCAATTAGTCCCAACACTTAGATTTTAAAATTTCCCCAATCTGGCCCAAGAAATAGGCCTAATAAAACCCAACTCTCAAACCCTTAAAATCTGATTCTGGAAACCCATGAACCGAACCGGTTTTCTTTTAATTAAACAATTAATCGGACCAACTTAAAAGAACAGAACCGACCCTAATGAGCACTGATCATCGTCTCTTCCCTTAACTCCCTGCGTCCGAAAATCCGAGGAAGAAGAGGGCTGCCGACGACGACTGGTGGCTCCGACTACCCACCCGACACCAAGGAGCATGGAATTGAACAAGGAAATGGAAGGAGAAGGGGTTCTCACCATGAGTTCTCCAAGCCCGGAATCGATCGGTTTCGCCTTGATTCGATTTGTCGGAGTCGATTGTGCTCGTCGGAGATGCTGCGGGGATCAATTCGGCTTCGTTGGTGACGGAAGTCAAACGGGTTTGGCCTAGGACGACAATAGGTGATTAAAGGTGGATTCTTTATGGTTGTTGTGAGCAAAAGGGGGGGGGGTTGGAAGGAGTCTTACCCAGCTGGTCCCGTGAAGACAGGGGAGGAGCGACTCGGGGATGGGCGTCGGTGGTTCCTGGGCGGACGTCGGAGGGGAGCCCAGGGACACCGGTCGTCAGGTGCAGCCGGCGGTGCTCCGAGCTGGTGTGAGGGTTGAAGCGAAAGCTAGAGGGGTGCTCGAGAGGTGGCGGGGGTGCGGAGATGGTGGTGACGGTGGTGTTGGAGATGGGCCGGCGTGGAATGAAGTGAAAGTGGGAGGGTGTATCTGTTGGGTTTCCTCGGTCAACAGGAAGGAGGAAAAGGAAGAGTGAGGGAGGGGGTTTTGAAATTTGAGAAATGAAATGGGGGGATGGGGGATTAAGTTTCTGATTTTATGAAGATAGGGCAAGGTGCAAGCTGTTCAGAGAGGAGGTGAGGAAATCGATGGTCTTTGGTCAAAATTTCATCAGGTTTGTTGTTTCTTTCTAAAGAGAAGGGGGGAAGAGAGGAGGGAGGGAAAGAATAGGATAGAATTTACCCAAAGAAGAGGTGATGACATGGAAATGGATAAGAAGAGGAGAAAGATGACGGAATTGTGGTTTCGATTCGAAAATTTAAATTTTCGACAATTTGTCTTTCGAATTCTGTGTTAACGAGTTTTCCGTTAAATTCCGCTTCTCAATTCATTTTGATTTTTTTTCCGAGAAATTAGAATTTTAAAAACCCGAGCCTTTACATGCAGAAGCTTTCCGGTGACCCTTCGGTGTGGCTTAGACGGCTTCCTGGCGCCTCGACAAGGCACGGCAGTGGAAGGAGTCGGTGGCTATGGACTCCTGGCGGAAGGGTGCTCCATCCCGACGGTTCTAGAGGCGGCGGCAGCGGCTGGGAGGTGGCGCGGCTGTTCTCCGGTGATCTCCAACCCAAAATTGGGCGTTTTAATTTTGGATGTTTTCTTTCAAAAGCTATTGAATGGAATGTTCGAGTCGTCGCTATCAATGGTGGAATGTTCTTCGAAAAGGTCCGACTTCCCTTCTTATAATGTCGGGACTGCAATGTGAATGGAATCAAGAATTGAAGGCGTCATTGAATCGGTATTGACGAGAGGATTCAATTCATATAATAAATTGGGATTTTCATATTTCCTCCCAATATCAATTTTTCAAGCCATGAAAATTAAGGTCTTATGAATTTGGACGGTTTTCAGGTTAGATTCATCAATAAAACCACGAATTGATTATTTAGTAACGTTTGACATTGATTTTTAGATAATATTTGTGTTTAAAACATCTCGAATTGAAGTTGAAATTGAAGAATCACCATTGAAGGCAATTAAAGCGTGGGAGGAGGAAGAAGAACAAGCAACCCGGTTCTGATCCGGTTCCATGCACCCAAAACCGGTTTAGTTGTAAGATTTTGATCCGCTTATTTATCCTATTCCGGTTTTGAACCGTTTTTTATTAAATTTGTAAAGGAGAGTTTTTACTCAATAAATAAGACAATGATATTTATTTAATTACTTCATTTTAAATAGATAAAATATTTATCTAATTCAAAATACATTTAATAACCGTAATATCTTTTGTAAATTAATTCTTTCATTTTAAATAGATAAAATATTTATCTAATTCAAAATAACCTTTGAGACTTAAAAACAAATGATTATTATTACTTATAATTATAAGTAACATTAATAGGATAAGTCGGGTCATAATTCATAATATTTTTACATACAAGATATAACGGAAAATATTGTGTAATTTAATTAGTAATACACCTTTCAAAAATAATGAATTCACACCAACCATTACATTTGCAAAATTAATTATTTTATAAAAATAATAATAATGATAATGATAATGCTTTACTTTAGTTAAAATCAGTTTCATGATTAAAATAATAATGTCAAACAAGATTTTATGTTCTAAATAGTAAGAACCGAATACGATATATATTTTATACAAATTCTATAACTTCTTTTATACAAACACTTTAACCTTATTTTTATTTAAATTAAAATAGAAATACCCAAAAATACTTTGGGGTATTTCAGAAGCTGCATGCAATTCATTAATTCAACACACAAATTAGCTAGAATTATGAATTATGAATTAGGAATGAAACACACTCCCGATTTGCAATAACGCCGACAGTGAGGGTTGAGCCAATGTTTCCACCCCATCCTACCAGTATAGTTGGCAGAGAAGAAGAAGAGTTTGAATATATAGTTGGAAGATTCAAATTTCTGAAAACGAGAATAGGAAGAAAGTAGAGAAATACCTCGCGGCGTTGGCGGTTGATTTCGTCAATTTCAGGGCGGAGTACTTGGATTTGCACTTGAACACAGTGAGGAGGAACATACCGGAGCACGAAACCGCCGGATCTGGAAGCTTTGAGGAAGGGGAGAGTGTCCAACTAGGAGGCGCCACCATGGGAGGCCGAACAGGCCGAGAATCTGAGAACGAAACCGACCCGCCGAATAGCTGTGAGTTTCTTTTCGTTTTAGATCTACGCGCGATGAAGAAGAGGCAGACGACAACAGAGTTTTGGAGAAGGCGAGGTTAGGGGGGGATTGTTGGTGGCGAGCAATGGCCAACGGTGGGCAGTGTGGAGGCCGATAAGATGGTGATGGCGGAGAGGAATGACAAAGAGGGAAATGGAAGACGAAAAGAGGAATGACGGTGATGGTGTCTGCCTTTCTGAAGCGGTGTGTAGATAAGAAATGAAAAAAGAGGGTTAGAGGGTTATTTGTTTCCGCTTTAAATTTTGGCTGAAATTTTGGGTGGGAAATTTACCGCCCAAACATATATTAGGCGGTAAAATAATTTCGATAGTGTGATTTTTGTTTCACAATTTATATATAGAAAATAAAATTATCAATACAGCTATTTATTATAAAGTATATATTTCAAATAATAATATTTATCAAATTTAATTAGATATCTATATATTTTTATAAGATTTTACAAAACATCATTAAACTAGTTCAGTACTCGTATCTTTTGCGAATTTTTTCAAATATCAATTTTAATATTTATATGTTTGGTATAAAAACTTAATATAGAAAGAATCTATTAGTTAATATAAGGTTTTATTCAACATTTATTACTCACTTATATGAGTTTTCCTCAAAACGTACTATTATGATATTCTGAAAGAATTTACTAGTAAATATTCAACATTTATTAGTCACTTATACGAGTTATCCTCAAAACATACTCTTATACTATTCTAAAAAGAATTTACTAGTTAATATAAGGTTTTATTAACTACTTATATGAGTTTTACTCAAAATATACTATTAGAGTATTATAATAAAATTTATTAGTTAATATAAGGTTTTATTAGTTACTTATATGAGTTTTCCTCAAAACATAACCTTATAGTATTATGATAAGAATTTATTACTTAGTATAAGGTTTTATTAGTTACTTACTTCCTTATATGAGTTTTCCTCAAAACATAACCTTATATTATTATAATAAGAATTTATTACTCAGTATAAGGTTTTATTAGCTACTTATATGAGTTTTACTCAAAACATACTCTTAGAGTATTATAATAAGAATTTATTACTTAGTATAAGGTTTTATTAGCTACTTATATGATTTTTACTCAAAACATACTCTTAGAGTATTATAATAAGAATTTATTACTTAATATAAGGTTTTATTCAATACTTATTAGTTACTTATATTAGTTTTTCTCAAAACATATGCTTATAGTATTCTAATAAGAATTTATGACCTAATATATGGTTTTATTCAACATTTATTATTTAATTATATGAATTTTTCTTTAAAACATACTTTTATAGTATTATAATAAGAATTTATTATTTAATATAATGTTTTATTAAACATTTATTATTCACCTATATGAGTTTTCCTTATAACATACCCTTACAATAATCTCATAAGAATTTATTAATTAGTTAATACATGGTTTTTTCAATACTTATTAATTTATATAAAAAACTTTCATAGTCATATTTAGGCCCGTCAATTGGTCAATCGTGGAAAGCATAGTCATATTTAGGCCCATAATAAATTAAAGCTCATTTAAGCTCAACCGTAAATAGCCACGGATTTAGCTATAGATATGGTCGTAGCTAAAATCATGGCTACTACGGATGTGCTCATCAATACGGTCTAATAAGGTAATTGGGCTGATCATTTCTAATGGGTTGTTGATCCATGTCAAGCCCATGTCATTTGTTCTTCTTTGTTGGTCATGGATTCAGGTACGATTCAAGCCCACTCACCCCATGTCCGACCCGCCTACAATAACTGATCCAAGCCCACTCACCTCGTGTCCATTCCATTGTCTGATTTCTGATGCTGAATAACCACAGATTTAGCCACGAGGTTGATGTTGTTGCCAAATCAGCATCGAATGCAGCCACAAAATAAGCATTGTAGCTAATTTCGTGGCCAATTACCACTATCATCCACTTCTTCAGCCACGAAATCAACCACAAACATTGTGTTCGTTGCTATTAGCAACGAATTTGATGATGTGGCATTCTTGGGTGAACACCAGCCACGAAAATAGCAACGGTCAAGAACAGTCGTGGCCAATGTCATTGCTATTGGCAACCAAAACAACGTCGGTTGACATTCGTGGCTAAAAATTCGTAGCTATTTCCTGTTTTTTTAGTAGTCTCTATACTTATTAGTAATATGTATGATATTATTTAAAAATATTTAATAAAATGTTGATATTTTATACAGTTTTTAACTTTTTAAGAAAACGTGAATGAATAGTAAAAGACATCTATTGTGGGACGGAGGGAATAGCTGGTTAACATATATAGATGATGCAGCAATATAAAATAGTAAGAGTTGCACAACTTAAAAAATCAAGAAAAGCACACCCATGATGCAGCGGTATATAGAGAACGAGTGGGATGCACAAATACAAATGGTGTTACCTGGCCTGCATCTACCTATCTCTCCATATCCTTTAGCACAAAGGTTGAGAACAGTCTAATAAGAGAAATTTAATTTCTTTGATTCTTCAAACGGTTGGAACTTGGAACAAGGTAGCAAGCTACACACTTTGTTGAGAGGTGATGTCTATTACGCATTCAAGTAATGGAATGTTTAGTGGTGGCAATAGGATTTGCTTGGCCGGGAGGTGGCGAATTTTATGTTTTGGAACAAAATTTTTACCTCGGTATATATAATCAAGATATTTTTTCTAAAATATATTGAAAGAAAACTATAATTTGTGGTATAAATATGATATTTTTTTACAAAAATTCATATAATAAACTTTAATAATTTTTTCATATATATGTGTCTGTGTGTAACATTATGGGTACTTTTTTAAAAAAAATATTGAAAGAAAATTATAAATTTTTTAAACAATATTTCATTTGTAAATGCAAAAAAAAAAATTGTTAGGATTGAAAAGTGTGTCAAAAAACTCATAAATTGTTGTTTAAATATGACATTGATAGTAAACAAATTTTATAAGAATAAAAATTAGAAGAATTTTTTAAAATATATATGTAGCAGAATAAATACTCTTATTAAAAAAATATTATAAGGAAATGTGATGGGAAATGTTGCAGATTTTATGAAACGCCTCAATTCGTTGAACAAAAAGTAACTTAAAATTATTCAAAAACTCTAAAATCCCCAAATTGAGAATATGTTGGAATGGAGATTCTCTTAGCTCTCGTGGCAAATGAACCCTGAAACACACACACACACACACACACACACACACACACACACACACACACACACACACACACACACACACACACACACACACACACACACACACACACACACACACACACACACACACACACAAATCCCCAAATTGAGAATATGTTGGAATGGAGATTCTCTTAGCTCTCGTGGCAAATGAACCCTGAAAAACACACACACACACACACACACACACACACACACACACACACACACACACACACAGGGTGAGGTTAAAGTGAAAAAGGGGCTTAAGATGAAATTTTCTCTTAAAGTGAAAATGGTCTAATTACTTTAAAAAAAAAAAGCTGAAATCGGGCCAGCCCTAATTGCAATCAGGTCCAGGGAACTTCCCAAACCCTCGCTCTCAGCCGACCCAAAAAAAAGCAAACCCTCGCTCTCTCTATCTGTCGTCCGCCATGGGAGGCGATTCAGAGCTGAAGAAGGAGAATGGGGAGACGAATGTGAATATCAAGATGGTGAGGCTATCCTGACAAAATCGGTGCTCCTCAGAGGTGAAATCCGTGCTCGGAATCTCGCAGGTGCAACTCACCTACCTCGCGACGAAGTCGAATTTCAGCAAGGCGGTGGCCTGTTCATCAGGTCTGTCTCTCCTCTACCTCCCGCTGCCGGTGATGATGGTCTTGGCCGCTCTCTTGACCTTGACGTGATGGCGGATTGAAGCCATAGCAGGCCATTGACACGGCTGAGCAGCACATCGCCTTCGATCTCCGGATCCTTTATCGTTCAGGCCCTGCTCCTCTTGTAAGTGTCCAACATAATTAACTTGTAGTGTGATTTCGGTGATGTGATTTGATTTGAAGAGGCAATCAGTTTGTGTTGTTGGTGAATTTTGCTTGTAATTGGATTTAATTGGCTAATGTCGGTACTTCTTGGGGAGTTGGGCGATGCTCAAATCAGTTTGTGTTCGATGTATCGTGGACGGAGCTGCATCGTCTACATTTTTCGGATTCTCTGAATCGAACAAGTGTGTCCAGGCGTGCTCGGGATGGCTGATCGTTGGAACCGCCACTGCGTCCAGTGGCTTCAGTTCATCCAGGTGACTTTGAATTTCTCGATTGTGATTTCACTCAGGTAAGTACAGTACATCATCCGTCCTCACCCTTTCATTTCTAGCAGATTCTCATGATTTTTAGAAGAGGAAGTTGAGTCGATTTTGATGAAATTGCTTATATCTTATCTTTGATTCTCGTTGCCTGCATATTTATTTACTGTCGGATTTGAATTGTCCATTCTCTGAAGAATGATGTGCAATAGAACCATTCATAAGAATTGATTTAGAGATGTGTTTGAGCCTTAGAGATGTGTTGGAGCCTTATATTCTTATCTATGGTGATGTGCAATAGAACCAATTAAAGTTGAGAGCTTTAGAGATGTGTTTGTTGATTCACAAACCATTTATAAGAATTGAGTTTGTCTTGCTAATTGCTTCAAAATGGACACTTTTATGGTCTGATTTACGGCAACACAAGGTGTTTAGTGCTAATTGAGAGTATGACAACAACAACAGGAAAAAGCATTGTTGAGAATATGACAGCAAGGGAAACTAAAGGAAAAGGGTGTGTTGATGGTGTTTCTATGGACAGCTCGGTGAGTGAGATGAGTAAGACAATGGGGGAACATGTGTTGAGAACATGTTTCTATGGACAACTCTTGTTTTCTAAAATTGCACTAATATAGTATTATTTTTGCACTTATATGATATGGTAGAATGATTTTATTCTTATCTTTATTCTTGTAATTAATAAGTTTTAAAAGCCTATTAGCTCAATGGTAGAGCAATGTGCTTACGCACAGAGACGTGGGTTCGACTCCTACCTAGGCCAATTTGCTTAATTTTAATAGTTTGTTATATTTTATGATAAAAGTGCAATTCATAATCTTAATTGTGCACTTTATAATCTTATTCTTGCACTTTATAATTTTAATTGTGCACTTCATAATCTTATTCTTGCATTTTTTTCATTTTATTTATGCACTTCGTAATCTTATTCATGCACTTTATCATTTTATTCATAATTTAATTCTTGTACTTTATCATTTTATTCATGCATTTCATAATATTATTCAAATAATTCATCATTTAATTCTTGCACTTTTTCATTTTATTTATGCACTTCATAATCTTAATTGTGCACTTCATCATTTTATTCTTGCACTTTAACATCTTATTTATGCACTTTATCATTCTATTCTTGCACTTTATAATTTTAATTGTGCACTTCATAATGTTACATTTGCACAACTTAAAGTTATATTTGCACAATATAATGTTATATTCGCACAACATAATATTATATGTGCACAACGTAACATTATATTATTAGATATGCACAACATAATGTTACATTTGCAAAACATAGTGTTATATTTGCACAACTTAAAGTTATATTTGCACAATATAATGTTATATTCGCACAACATAATATTATATATGCACAACGTAATATTATATTATTATATGCACAACATAATGTTACATTTGCACAAAATAATATTATATTTGCACAGCATAATATTATATTTGCACACCATAATGTTATATATGCATTATATCATCTTATTTGTGCACATTATCATTTTATTATTGCATTTTATAATCTTATACATGAACGGGAACAAAAAGAAGACAATCATAAATAGCATGTGCGAGATTTTGAACTCGAACCTTTGTGCATGGGCACATCGTTATACCATTTTGAGCTAATAGGCTTTTAATGAAAAATGTCGCATTAAAGTACAAAACCGCCATAAAAATAGCAACTCATAAAAAAAATATTTGGTAGGAAACTTACTTTACATTAAGAAAATGCACATTTATTAATAATAATCTTTATTGTATTATTTGTTCACTTTATATTTTGTAATCTCATATTTTTCACTTTTTAAAATAAAGACAAGAAATGTGATGTAGCATACTTTATTGCATTTTGTAATCTTATAGATGCACCTTATAATATTATTTCAAATAAAAATTACGGGCTAAAATCTGTAATTTTTATAATTGAAATAAGGGCAATATTCGTAGAAATAGAAAGTATGGGAGAGGTGGTGACATTTATCTCATATTTAGGGTCATTTACCCATTTATCAATTTACTCCATAAAATTAGGCCCATTTACACATTAAATAGACCCATTTATCTATTACTCATTTAATTAGGCTCATTTACCTTTAAATTAGACCCATTTATCTTCAAATTGGACCATTTTCACTTTAAGCAAATTTTTTATCTTAAGCCCCATTAAATAGACCCATTTATATATATATATATATATATATATATATATATATATATATATATATATATATATATACACATTAAATAGACCCATTTTTTACACATTAAATAGACCCATTTATATATATATATATATGGTTTTCTAAAATTGAGAAGCTTTATTCATAGATAGATTCTTGTTAAAGAAGATTATTGAAAGTGGATCCAATAGTGGAGTTGTAGAGCTACGTCTTCACATCTTGATGAGAATCTTGATGCAGTCAGGTTGTTTTAGTACCTCCAGTGCTTTGTCAATCTCATCGAACGAGATTTCGTGCGTTTGTAGGTGACCCAACTTGATCTCCTGTTTCAGTTAACACCAAAGTAAAGAAACTGTTAACTTTGTATATGCATATACATGTGGATTCAGATAAACAACCAAATACAAGTTTGAGAGCTAGCTAAGCACCTGGTTAACACATTTCTCAACTATCAAGGGGAAGTGAGAGTGAATCTTGATCCCTCCGAAGATGGATCCCTTGAGTGTTCTTCCACCTAACAGGTACATGGCATTCACCTCCACCATTGGTGTCTCTCCTGGGCCGCTGATACCCATTGTGACTCCTCGTCCCTGCATTGGAAACCAAGATCAAAAACTGAAAACTCAGATCATCTAAAACATATGTCTACAATTTGTGATTAAAATTAAAATATGTTACCGCTCTTGTGGACTCCAAAGCCTGATTGAGCAACACAGGGACTCCGCTGCATTCGAACGAGAAGTCGACGCCTTCCTCTGCCGTCAAGCCCTTTACCAACTCGGAGATGGACTTGTCGGACCCTTCCTCCTCTGGGTTTATGAAATGGGTCATCCCGTAGGCCTCTCCCTTTTCACGCTTCAATGGGTTCTTGTCGATGCCGATGATCATGGATGCCCCTTGAATCTTAGCTCCTTGTACAACCTGCACTTATAAGTAGTTCCTTTAGACTTAATCGAAATTTGACTGATAATAGGATAAATAGTCCATCGACTTAATTTATGTACTTATGTTTGATCTATTTGTATGCAATGAAGCGAAGTGCAAGGTAGAAATTACCCCAAGGCCAACACCACCTAGGCCAAGGACAGCGACGGTGGAGCCCTCATCGACTTGGGCGTCGAACCAGGAGGCTCCGAGGCCCGTTGAGAAGCCGCAAGAAAGGAAGCTGGCGTGGGCAAGTGGGAGCCTCGGGTCAAGCTTGACGACGTACGCTGAAGGAGCCACCATGTAGTTGGACCACGTGGAGCTCAGGAACCTGTACAATGACTTCCCCTGGACCCGCATCCTGGACGTGCCATCGGGCATCAACCCGCTGAACAGTGGTGGGTACTTCCTGCAGAAGTTGGTGGCGCGGCTCGTGGCCTTGCAGCTGTCGCATTCTTGGCATTCCGCTGTGTACGTCGCTATCACGATGTCGCCTTCCTTCAATTCCGTCACGCCTTCTCCGACGCTCTCCACCTCTCTGGAATACAACAAAATAAAGCTATCAATCCAAGGTGTCATTATTAAAATTACCCCCCCTAATAACTACTCCCTCTGTTAATTAAAACATGTCGTTTACTATTTATGCACGTTTTTTTTAAAATGATAAAAACTATATGAAACATTATAACTTTTAAAAAAAATTGTTTTCATAAATTCATACATAATAGTAACAAGTATAAACTTATTAAAAAAATTAATATTTTATAGAGTTTTTAGCACCTCAAAAAGCGTGCGTAAATAGTAAAACGTCAAGTTTTAATTAACGGAGGGAGTAAGTTAATCACATTTTATAATTTATTACTCTTGACAACTCTTTCAACTCTTAAGTTATAAAAAAATATAAAACCAATGAATATAGTTTTTTCTCCGCCGCCTCTGGCCAGAACGCAAATTGACTAAGGGCCCAAATATAATAAAAATATCTTATATTATATATTAAAACTATTTTATAATAAAAATATACTAAGTACTATGTAGTACTTCTTTCGTCCCATAATAGATGTCTTTTATTGTCCATGTACGTTTTCTTAAGAAGCTAAAACTATATAAAATATCAATATTTTATTAAATATTTTTAAATAATATCATACATATTACTAATAAGTATAGAATTATTTTTAAAAATTAATTAAAAAATGGTTATTTTATATAGTTTTTAGCTCATTAAAAAGCGTATATGAATCGTCAAAAGACAAGTATTGTGAGACGGAGGGAGTATATCATACTTAAAAAAAAGAGTGTAAACACATACGGACTATATATAGTGGTTAGTCACAATGTCTCTTGGCTTTAATCAAAATCTCATGAGCCTAAAAATTAAAGAGAGAAGTGGGGACGGGAAAGTGGAAAGGAAATCTGAAGGGTTGAACAAAGACATAGGGTTAGGTTCGTTTAGCAACAATGGGTAGGGTAGGTTTATAGAGCTTTTATATGGATATTATATAGTTTTATATAAAATAAAATATAGATTATCAAAAAAAAGATATAAGATTTTAATTTGAATAACTTTTAAAATCCAAAATTTTCAACAGTTATGACTGATCACTCAAAATTTTCAGAGTTTTTTTTTATTTACAAGTTTTTATCAACTACCATAACAACAAAATTTATCAAATATAATATTAGCTTATTAACCTATATTTAACACAAATAAAATCTATTAGCTTCAACTACCTCATCATGCTATACTTTTTTTTTCCTGGCAATCATTATTTGATTTTTGCAAATGCTTAAGGGTTTGTTCCAATTGCAAATAAATTTGTATCTTTATAAACTCTTAAAACAAAGAGTTTTCACCTAAGTGTCACATTTACAAACTCTCTCATTTTCTTCTACAACTCTAATTATATTCTACAGTATATAAAATATAAAAAATGCTATTAAAAAAAAAAAGAGATAGAATTCGAGAAAACCCCCAAAATCTAGTCGAAGATCAAGAATTTAGACAAGAAATACAACTCACCCAACACCTTCATGTCCCATAGCTCTAGGGAATGCATCGGGCTGCACGTAGAAAAAAGGATTTAACATAAATCAATAAAGTTATATAGACGATGGGAGATAAGCTTCATCGTAGTGACGAAAACTGAACTGAAAATCAGCTAGAGAGAAAGAGATGAATTACAACTGGGTGGCTACTCATAAAGATGAGATCAGTGTGGCAAACACTAGCATAGAGCATCTTGATTCGGACTTCAGAGGCCTTGGGTGGGTCCACCTCAATCTCCTCCACCCTCAGCGGTTGTCCAGCTCCCCAACAAACCACCCCTGTTAATTAAGTTAATTAATTGCATTAATTAGTTATCATCAACTAATTAAACATCAATTAATTGGAGATATCTGATACTACTTGAGAATTGAAGTTACCTTTGCAAGTAATGACTCCATCAGAGCTTTTCGCCTCTCCCATCTTCTTCTTTAATTTGGTCCTCCTTTTTTACAGTGGCTTTAGTTTGGGGTTGAAATGTGTGGATTTTGGTTGCAACAAATTATAGTGCAAATCAGACTTGTTGATCAGGTACGGTGGTCCATGTGGCCGGACCCCGCCCGTCTCAATAATTCAACTACCATGTTTTTTTTTTTTTTCTGGTAGAAAATTCAACTACCATGTAATGTAATGGTGTCATGGACCTTTGGTTTAATCGGGCCAATTGTCGGACCGGGTCGGGCCCAAAACCAATATTCCAAAATGCCTGCCCCTAAAAATATTAGTTTAATAATAACAAACAAAGTGAGCTAGCTAGTACGTTGACAACACGGAGGATGCACTGCAGCGATATACTTCAATTACGTTGGTGTGCTTTACTTGATTTTTGTAGGTGACTAAGGGAGTCTAAGGGTGTGTTTGAATTTGAAATGAATCTATAGAGGCGGTCCAATGGGTTTTGGAGGCCATGTAGGTGCTAAACTAATTAACACAACTACAATTTCAGCTACACCTTTAGGACTAATGGCTTCATCACCACTCATTTCAACATGAACCTGTAGTTCTTTTCGCATAAATTTATGAGCTCATTTTTTGTTTATTAGAAAAAAAAATCCAAAAGCTCATTTTTTAGATTTAATTAACTCTTCAATTTTCCTTTTTCTTTCACGTTTTACAATGTGCTCAAATTTTCTTTTAGAAGACATAATTAAATGCAAAAATTTCAAACATACCACAATTCAACACAACACAAACTTACAATAGGCAACAATCACAATTATGAATTATCACACTTTCACAACAATCTTATGTCGGGAGGGACGTGACTTGTGTTAGGTTCATAAAATACCACAGCTTCTAGTGTTCTATGATTTACCTCCAAATAATGAGTAGGTAGTTCGGTTTTGGCAAAAAATCATTGTCTACGTACATCTTGATGATCGAGCTATTGATGCTGTTATGAACAAATTTTTCTAAAACTACAAAACCGGGTGCAAGTATTTGGGTCGAGGGGCGTAGATAATAGCCAATAAGTGAGTGGCGGATGCTTGAGCAAAGAATCGATTCAGCTAATCCTCCCTAAGTAGTATTCCTGTAAGTACAGAAGGAATTATCCTATCTCTAAAAGATAGAGCTAAAAGCAATCTCTGGTATATATATTGATCTATATCTACGAGAGGTGGTTAGGGAATCAAGAGAAGCAAGGTCGGTCACATCATACTAAACTTTTCAAGGATTGTTTCATGTCAATTTACATAGTTCATTTGGGTATAAGCCTATCAACGTGCAACTTGAACTCTTCGTTGAATGAGTCTGAGAGTTCGATTTCTTTTATGACCTTCGCCTTGGACCTTACACTAAACAGTCTCAGTTTTGGGGGCTTGAATTTGGCTTAGTCCAGTACACATCATGGCACCGATAGCTTTGAAAGAGTCCGTCAATTCTACTTTTTCATCATTTGGGCTCCCCGACTAGTTCGATGACTGGATTGGGGTGAAGATGGAGTTCCCATCTGCCCAAGTGGAGTGTGAATATATCTATTCGGATTTGATTAATATTTAATTGTATCATATATCTAATATATTATATATATTCAGGTCAGGTCAGCTCTATTTTAGGTTGGGTAAGTTCATATCAAAATGTATTTTGGATTATGTCGTATTCGAGTTTAGGTCAGGTCACATTTATTTAGTTATATGATCGTTCTATCTTATGTCTCAAAAGAATATGTTAAGAAGCTCAATCAAGAAAGATTTCTTACAAAATAAAGAGGTTAAGTAACCCTAAAAAAGCAATATTAGAAACGATCTTTTTAACCTATATTCAAAGGGAATATTTAACTTATACCCAAAGGACATATGTTAAGAAGCTCAATCGGAAAAGATTCATTATCAAATATTATATATTCAGGTTAGGTCAGCTCTATTTTAGGTTGGGTAAGTTCATATCAAAATGTATTTTGGATTATGTCGTATTCGAGTTTAGGTCAGGTCACATTTATTTAGTTATATGATCGTTCTACCTTATGTCTCAAAAGAATATGTTAAGAAGCTCAATCGGGAAAGATTTCTTACAAAATAAAGAGGTTAGACAACCCTAAAAAAGCAATATTAAGAAATGATCTTTTTAACCTATATTCAAATGGAATATTTAACCTATGCCGAAAGTACATATGTTAAGAAGCTCAATCTGAAAAGATTCATTATCAAATAAAGAAATGATCCTAGAAAATCGATATTAAAAAAACTAAAATAATTTAAATTTGGAGAATCCTTTCTGACTAAACTTCTTATATAACCCAATATGTTAAAAATCAATTAAAAAGCTAAACTAATTTAAATTCAGGGAATCTTTCTCGATTAAATTTCTTAACCTATATTCTTGGGACATAGGTTAGAAAAACCATTAATTATAGAAGAGATCAACCCAGCCTATAAAAAAATGGTTTGCAAAATAAGGTTAAAAATTGTTGTGAATGGAAAAAAGAATTAAAGTGTAATCAGGAAACGCTCCCAACAAAAAACCCCTCTGAAAACCTTCTTCCCCAAAAAACCCTAGCATAGCCGCCGCAGCCACCTCCATGTGAGCAGTTCAACCCACAATCAAATACCTCTGAAAACCTCCGCTAAAAATCCCAACCCACAAAACCCAAACTGTAGCCACCTTACTACAGGTCTCCGGTGGCCTTCCCCGATGGTCCCTAGCGGCCCTGTCCAACAACCCTCGGCCGGTCCTGGTCTGGCCTCCCCCTCTCGGGTCATGGCAGCGACGGATTCTTGCGGCGCTGGAGAGCCATGTTCCCTCGCCTTCCTGGCCACCCGTAAGCTCTTGTAGACGTCCTACAGTTAGGCGGCTCCTGGCAGCGCCTCCTCCGCCACCACGTTGTGGGTGTTGCCTCCTCTTCTCGCGGGCTGCCCCTCTCGCTAACCAATCCATCCCTTCCCTTCTGAGCCTGTTGCTCATCGGCGCCGGCGGGCTTCCGGCCTCGCTGGTTCCATCACTTCCTCCTCGACTCCACCGCAAACACGCCTAGCCTTCACCTCTCCTACCCAGAAACCCCAAATCACAAAATCAAAAACCCGATTCAACCGACAATGTTAACATGCAAACCCAAATCTCTCCCAACAAATATGATTTTATTCCCTCTATCCATAAAATCGAACCCAAATCTGTTCTTATCCCCTACCTCCCCTCTTCTTTCAAATTTGATAAACCCATTAAAAATCAAAACCCACAAAATTGAAATACCCAATATACCCAATTGATGGTGCTCTGATCTACGACCCTGGGTCTAGATCCGACATCTCCACCACCTTAACACTATGACTTTAATTGTGCAACTTCAGATCTCAAGTTTTCGAGTACCACTTCAAATCAAATTTTCGAGTACCAGTCATCACATGCAACAATTTTAATGAACGAGTTTGCTCGCTGCAGTGTCTGGATCCAGACCCGGAATCATCGCCTCAACCATCACAGCTTTCCAAGCTAGGCTCAAATTTGTGATAAGAAGAAATATGGATTTTAATTTTCTAGTTATTTTTAATTTTAAATCCTTGTAATTGTAATCTTAGATATTTTTTCTTTTTTTTACTATAGACCCTCTGCGTAGGGTCATCCAAGCCATCTGTTGATGGCTTTAGGATCGTTGTCGATCTGCTTCTTGCCCACTGTCAAAAAAATGGTTTGCAAAATAAAAACCCCATGAAATAAAAACCCATTTGTTTTTCGCGTTCCCTATGTACACCACCAATGAACGTTAGATCCAACGTTGTAATAACATCCAATTTGACATTGTAACAACGTCGAATCCGATGTTGTGCTAAAACGAACATTTTGCCGTGTGCAAAAAATTCGAACGTTGTAACAACGTCAAATCCGACATTGTTACAACATCCAATTGGATGTTGCAAGCTAAAAGCCCAATGGGTTCGATTGGGCTTAGCAATGTGAAATTGGACGTTTTAGCAACATCGAAAGTAATGTTGTAGCAACGTTAAGTTGGACGTTGTATGTCCAGCAAGTTCAGCAATCCCTATAAAATGGGGGATGAAGACCCCATTTGAAAATGCAACACAACAATTCCACATTTCCTTTCCTTCCATAGAGTCGGTTACAACTGAACATCGTGGATCAAACCCCCGTATTGATTAAGTCATCACATGGGTTCGGTACCCAATGCCCTAGGTGGAGTCCGACTATGCTTGTCGTCATCCATAATACAGTGACATTCATCCATGTACGCTCTTTCGAGTCGAGTGTGAAAATGACACTCACATTTCCGCACCCATCGAGTTTGAGTGTGCGTAAAGCACCCGTTTTTGTCCCGACATACTTGGAGCGTATTACTTAAGGGTGGGCACGGGACAGGACAGGATTGAGCCGGGATGGGACTCATCCCGCGAAATTTTTACGGGATGGGATCGGGACGGGATTGACACTTTTTTTTCGGAACGGGATGGTGTTTGGACGGGACGGGACGGGCCTTGTCCCACAAATAAAAATAATAAAATATTATATAAATTTGCAAAGTGAAAAATGCTTTCATAATTCATTAATTTGTATAATATGTTGAATACGGTATTCTTCTCAACTATATTATTCAATAATAATATTATTATTATTATTATTATTAATATAAATATTATAATACTATTATTAATTCATAAAATGATTATATAATTAATTATAACGTTCAACATATTTGGCTAAATTATCTTACTAGATCAGGACGGAAATGGATTGAGATGAGATTCACCAGATACCGTCTCATTATCGATTGATAGTTGGGAAGAATACCGTATTTAGCTATTTGCCTCTTGCAGCTCTAAATGGGTATAATAATAATAATAATAATAATAATAATAATAATAATAATATTATTATTATTATTATTATTATTATTATTATTATTATTATTAACAATAATAAAATAATAACAATAACAATAACAATAACAATAACAACAACAACAACAACAACAACAACAACAACAACAACAACAACAACAATAATAATAATAATAATAATGATAAAATGAAAAAATTAAATAAATAATAATAATAATAATGCCACGTTATAATTAAAAATAAAAATAATATTATTATTATTACTTATTTTTTTGTTATTATTATAAAATAACTATACTTTAAAAGAAAAAAATATAATATGATATATTAATAATAATATAATATAACAATAATAATTTTATTATAAAGTAGTATTATAATTATAATATTTGCTCAAAATAATAATACTAATAATATATTATTATTATTATTATATAATATTATAATATTATTATTATTATAAAAATTATTATTATAAAAATTATTATTATTATTATTATTATTATTATTATTATTATTATTATTATTATTATTATTATTATTATTATTATAATATGCGGGACGGGATTTGCGGGATCCCACTAGGATCTTCTCGCGTTTCGTCCCGCATAATTTTTGCGGGATGGGATCGGGACTGGATTCGCTATTTTGTCCTAAATCCCATCGGGATCAGGACGGGATCGGGATTTGCGGGATTTGTGCCCACCCCTAGTATTACGGGAGGGTCAGGGACCTTCTTCTTCAATGTATTCGGTTATTCTTTCCCGATTTAAGCGAATATAACCACATTGACGTAGCTCAACGGGCAGCGATACATGGTGATCCGAACCTTTGCATTCAACGAGTTAAAGATTCAACTCATTTCGAAGAGGAATTATTTAGAGCTTAGTCGATTGTTAAAAAATGTTGTTGTTATCCATGTTGTATTTTTGTGTTTTAGTACCCATGATGTGTTATCTAATCGTTATCTATGAAGTTAAGGATTGACAGGTGAATGTTTGTTGTTGTCAATATGTAGAAACCATCAAAACCAATAATTCAAACAAAATAAACTACAAAATAAAGTATATCCACTAAATACAAACGATATATCATAAACAAAACAAAATAGAGTGTATCTAATGAAAATATCCAATGTAGCTCATGATATGCTCGTACATTTGGTCCAACTAAGGATGTCCAACCAATGCCTGAATACCCTGCGTCATCTCGTGGATGCAATCCTGGTGCTCATCTTGTCTGATCAAGTCGTTTGGGTGCGTAGGTGCAGCCGGTGGATCATCAGCTCGTCTGGATGTCATGGGCAACACATGACCTCGACTTTGGGACTGGAACCCGGCCAAGTGGTCAGATGAGACATCAGCGGTGGCTTCACCACCAATGGCGCCACGCAACCGGCGTCATGGGGTATCTGGAATCAGTGTGGCTCATCCACCGGAAAAGCCTTGTCAGATGTCACACCGGCCACGTTTTCACTTTGGAACGAGGACAACAAATAGGTATGCATATTCTTTCCACCTTTACCCATTTATCTCCCTTCATAAATTTCGAACTTCATTCACCATGGTCACATGATGCAATATATGTAAGGCTGAAGACTAGCATAAAGTGCCAAAGGAAGCATTACACTCGCCCACAGGTGAATTTTGTGTCATGGTGGATGCCATTCAGCAAGTTAATGAATGTCACGTGCATGATCTCCAAACTGCCTTGGAGATAGATTGTTTCATATGACCAACTAATGCACACAATGTCCCCTTATTCGAAGAGATTAAGCATGTAGTTTCGAAGAAGTGTTAATTCTAATATCTCTACGATCATTGGAGGAACGTCGTCAATGAAAAAGTATGTGAAGAGTGCACCAACTGGTTTTTGAGAATATGCTATGGACTACCGTGTGTGCACGACGTTCGGAACGTTCTGTTGCTAAAGGAGTTAAAATATCACCATACGACATCCACTCGACCTCTGTCTGACACACAATACTGGGGTTTTAGATGGGGTCCCAAAAATGTGGACTCTTTTATGTTCCGGCATATTAAAACAGCAGTGGAAACCATAGGAGATGGTCACTGCAGATATCGAACTTTGGCACACAATTGATGTTACTGCCAAGGGAGTCACGGTTCGCAGATATGAAAAGGTTAATGTGCAACCATTTGAAACAGAATCATCAACTTTACACTGGTTGTTACATGGGAAGGTATTCGCTTCGAGAGTTTGTCGATTTGAAGAGTTACTCCGACATAGTGGGAGGTGACCGAAGATACTAGATCGAGCTGCCGATCATAGGTCTTATGTTTGCGACCGTCTACCAAATGCCCCTCGTCATCTAATCTCGGCACCAACATTTTACATGCCTTCCTATGTACACAGAACAACCAGAAAACACCCCTCACGAGGCCACACTAGGGTTGGCATGCATCGGGAACCAAGATCATTTGGTGGTGGTGCATATGAAATATATTACTCTCGCTTCAATTGCATTTCATACTTAAATTACAAAAATCAACATTCTACCATACTTATTGCAGATATGACTACATCCTGACGCTTCTTTGCCTCCTCCAACACATGAATGGACGACATACCATCACCCGAGGCTCAACGGATGAGATACTCGCTTCCAAGCTCAGTTTGATATATTTAGAGCATTGCGGGTTCAGAAAGGTCGTCTCCTACACTATGTTTAGTAGTCTTGACACAATGCTTAAGTATCGTTGCCCTATTACGTAGAAATTGTAAAATAAAGTTCTAACATCTATTATAAAAACATCCATATTATTTTATTCCACATATTTTATTATATAAGTTCAATTATACAATTACCTTTGTCTTTATTATTCTTTTTTCACACTTATATATGTGATGTAGTTCAAGTACGAATTTTTTTCAAAAAAAAAACATTTCGTATGTATGAAAACAAGTACTGTAATATAACGTTTAATCCAACATTGTGATATGCGTTTTTACAAATCACAACGTCGGATCAGACGTTGTTATATGGCCCGACCAAGCCTTCTTTACAACGTCCAATCCGACGTTGTAAAGTGCCCCGACCCGCCCCATCCTGGCCTCAGATGCCCAACGTTATATACTTCATATTGCAACATCGGATCTGACGCTGTAATGTAATTAACGCTACAACGTCGGATCCGAAGTTATTTAACAACCTTAATCTACGTATTTCCGGTGTATATAGGGAGACCCTTTGTTTTATACCTCCAACTTGCCAAGTGCCAAGTGGACAAGAAAAAAAATTTATGGCATTGATTTTTGTAATTTTTTTTTATGAATTAGTAGATTCTTGCATATAGCTCTTTGTAATTTGCCGCTTTTTTAAACGTGCATCTTCTCCGGTATATATATCTGGCGACTTACAAATATACCTTATTTTTAATAGGATAATTGCAAATATACCTTATTTTTAATTTTTTTTTTGCAAATATACCTAAAGTTATTGGAAAAATGCCTAATAAAATTGTAGATTTGTACAAAATGAAAAAATAACGTGATTTAATAAAAAAAATCCAACATATATATAAGTAGTTTTTGAAAAAAAAAAGATAAAATCAAATTTTGAAAAAAAAAAGAATATAAAAGCTGAAAAAAATCCGAAGATAGAAGAAAGAAAAAAAGGGAAGTAAAAATTGGAAAAAAATAAGATAGAAACGAAAAGGTTAAAACAAAGTAAAAGGCATAGGAAAATAGAAGACGATAGGAACATCTTCTTCATTCCCTTTCCTCTCCTCTCAGACCTTCTACCGACATGCCTCCACCACCACTGGCGTCTCTAACTGCAAATCCTGATCCCGTAGTTCACCCTCGACCATCATTCAGTTCGAACTCCTCGCATCTTCCTTCTTTTCACTTGCCTATTTCGATCTAAATATTTGAGCATCGTTCCGCCTCCACAATCTTCTCAGCCATCAAACCAACACCGATTCACATCGGAGCATTCGCCCTCGGTCATGAGTCGGTCCGGCCTTGTCTGTCGATCTCCTCTGAACTTTCACACTTTCTCTATCAGTGACTCGAGTAGAAACCCTACCCTTCGAAATTTACATGCAATCCATATCCATTACAAGAGGTGGTAAGGACTTGAGTCCTATAAATGAAGGAAAAGGGAAAAGAAAGAGGAAATTTTTAGAGCTAATGCAGAGTCAAAACAGTTCAATTTTGAGCTCCTATTGATCGAAGAAGATGAAAACCATTGATAGGGATGAAGCACCACTAATGATGAGGAAGCAGAAAGCTCCCGCCAACGACAAAGCCAAGGGAAAACTCTTCAAAAAAGATGTAAGTGCAACTGCTTGGTACTGATTTGAGACATAATTTTGCTATTTGTTGGAGATGCTTGAATGTTTTTGAGAAAAAGTTCGATTTAGTTTTCAATTTTCCACATTTATGTTGAAGTACTTTGAAGGGTGGATGCCACAGGTGCATGGGAAGATTTGTGAATATGCAGAGCATCTCTATGTTCCATTCAACTTGCAGAGAAGACATTGGATTGCACTAAAGATCAATTTGAAAGATTGGTGGGTCTATGTATATGATTCGGACCCCGATGTGGTCAAATACAATGTTTTACCGAATTTTCTAGAATTAGTAACAAAAGGACTTACCCCTAGTGTTGAAGCGAGTTGATACATTGACCAAGGTGGTAGAAAAATAGGGTGAAGAGCCTTTCAGGGTAACTCGCGTCCCTAGTTTGCAATCAAATAAGTGTGGGTAAGTGAGTCAATTCCATTACTTATATCGTTTAATAACCCTTGCATGTATGAATATTTGACAGGGGTGATTGCGGGGTATACACCCTCAAGTACATTGAAGTATTAAGCATTGGAAGGTCTAACTTGAAGGCAATAGCGAACAAGTTTATTAATGGATATCGCAAATCTTTGGTGCAAAATGGGATGAAAAATGGGAGTCCATGTGATAATGTGTTTTACAAAAGTAGGAAATTTTGATGGTCGTCGATGGTTTTTCACGAGTATATGTATATATCCTGCTTGGAGAAGTTGGTGGAGCGAAACTCTTCTCGAGCCCATGAAGCCAAGTTGCAACCCACGGTGGGTTCTTTGAAATCCAAACTCCTCGTGAGTGAGGAAACGATACAGAGTCTTCAAGAGGAGAACTGATCAGGCCTCCGTGAGGAGCAATCCTAGCTTAAACAAGACTTAGACGCCGCCATTTCCCACTCGGACCAAGAGGTGGCTCTTCAATGGCTCGCATATGTGGAAGGCTTCGATTATATGGCTTCTCTCTGAGTGAAGATAGAGGTAAGCCAAAGCTTCATGTCCTCTGTGGCCAAGGTGTGCCCCCGCACACCTATGGGTGATGGGATTCTCAAAGACAAGTGCTTCATTTACTTTAGGAAAGGACTGGTTGTGGGCATCAACCAGAGTGATGATCGCCCCTGGTACTCCAAACCTGCACACCAGATTCTTCCACAAGAACTTTCTCACTTTCTCGGCTAAAATGATACCCATTGTCTCGGCTTCAACCCATTTAGTAAAGTAATCCACAATTACCAGTACATATTTCAAATGTATTGGTGTGGTTGGAAATGGTTTCAAGATGTCCATTCCCCACAAGGCGAAAGAATATGGCCCGTGCATGCTCTTTGGGATAAGAGCAATAAAGGTATGATTTGACTCAGATAGTAGTTGTCCAGAATGAAAGAAGGATTTCATAGCTTTGCAGCAGTAAGTCCAAACTATATGCCAATATATTTTATAGAATTCTGGAGGGTAGCCATCTGGCCCTGGAGTTTTATTTTCTGCCATTTCCCAAAAGGGTATTTTTGATTTCTATTTCAGTTAGTTGGGCTATCAAGATTCTATTTTCTTCAGACGTAATTTGTGTTTGAATGTTCCAGACGTCCTGTGATTGTATATAACTTTGATGGTTTGTAATGAATCTTTCTGACATTTCAAGGGTAACTTTGTCGGAGATGGCCTCTTGTTCAGTTAGTATTTGACCGTTATTAGATTCAAAGTAGAGCATAGATCTTCTAAAGTTTTTAATTCTGGCAGTCGTTTGGAAATATTTTGTGTTACGATCCGAAAGTTGTAGATGCTTGATTTTGGCTCTCTGCTTCCAAAATTTGTGACTATATTCCAATAGTCTTGATTTATTATGTTCCAATCTAGCAAGTTTGGCCTCTTCATTTGTTGTAATCCTCCCCCAAGGGAATTTAAGCTAAAAATTTTGAATTTGTAATTCAACCCGCGTTAATTGATTTGACAAGTTGTTTGTTTGCTTTTTAAACAAGTTTTTTGTATGTTTTTGTTTTTACATTAGTTTGTAGGCAAAAAATCCAGATAGTTTATCACTCCATACATTCTTAACCATTTCTTCATAAGCTTTGTTTGTAGTTCAAACCATTTGAAATCTAAAAGGGGTTCCTTTATTTGATCTATGCTTACCAATATCAAGAGTGATGGGGCAATGATCAGAGTAAGAAAAAGAGTGATGCTTAGTTCTCAGGTTAGGGAAGGATGAAATAATGTGTTGATGGGCTAGAGCTCTATCCAACCTTTCATATGTATTATTTGTGTTTGTTTTATTTTTCCCCCAAGTGAAGGGTGAAGCATTAAAAGATATAGTATGAAGATTTAGATTATCTTTCACACGTTGTAGCCTTCTTCTACCCATAATTGATCTTTCTCAAGCTTAATTAAAGGAGGATATACAAATAGAATGGCCAATTCATGGTTTTCTATCTTGGCTTGAAGCATGATAACTCTATTATTTTGTTCAATGATATTACCATCTTCCATGATCTTTGATTTGTAAAGCATCCATAAGCCACCTTTACAGCCAGAAGCTTTTATGCAGTGAGACTTTTGAAAGCTAGAGATTCACATTTGGGTTTCATTTGGAGGTTCCGTGGCCTCTGTTTCAGCTAGGACAAGAATGTCAAGGTTATTTGCAAAGTGTGATTGGTTTATCTCTCGCCATAAAATGGGTCTCTTGGTACCCCTAACATTCCAATATCCAATACCAATCATAAGGATAACATTGATTATGCTGAAGCAGTGGGTACATAATATACTTACATGTAAACTGAATGATTTTGCTTACACTTGTGCTAAAATGATAGTTCATTCCTGGCTTGTTGAGAGTCAGTTATGGCTTGCGAAACTGAGTGGAGTACAAGTTAAGAGGGGTATCTTTTAGTGACAGTTTCTCTTTCTTTTTATTTTGATATGTAAGCTTGTAGCAATGTTGTGAAGGGTATGTTTGTTGATAAAGTTTTGGTTGCTTGCCACCACCCCTCCCATAGGGAGGTAAATGGGGCATCACTGAAGGTTTGGAGTAAGGGGAAATAGTAAGACCATACTTGATCTCCATCCAATCTTAGTCATCTGAATGTTAGGAAGAACTGGGCAACACAAGGGCTTTATAGAAGCATTCCCACCGAGCATCAGAATAAGGGAATTTAGGTTATAACGAACACAATGTCCCTTAACAGAGAAAAATTAAACATAGTGAGGTAGACTATTAAGTAAAGATGAAAGCTTATGTAAAGATCACATCCTAGATTGATACAAGGACATGTCATAATAAAACCAGTGGAGTAACCAAGCTTCACTACTAATGTGTAAGAAATTACAAGATAAAAGGGGAATTTTATAGAAATATAGAGATGCTTATAGATGAACTTAGCTGGAATGAGGCCACACGCCTTCTTAGACCAAGCCTACTCCGAGATGTTCATCTTGAGAGCAGCATTCAACGGTAAGCCAAGCTTTGGGTTTGCTACACTGAGAGTTTCGATTGCATGCACAGATTCGAGAAGGTAAGAGGCAAAGAGCCTTCTCGACCAAAACCCTCTCTATGTCATTCATACATTCCAGGCAAATGCTAAAGGTTTGTGAAATTGTATAGACATCAATAATCAAAGATTTAAGATTAAACTTATCTGCCTTGGGTAGGGTTTTGCCAACTGGATTGACTCCTATATTTGCATCAAACTATAGAAGCATTACTCGATTTGAGTTGAAAATTTGAGTGATCAAGTTGCATGCAAGGCTCTGGACCTGAGGAGTAGACAACTTAATACCAATTTTTTTTAGATAATCAAAGATTGGATCATAAAGTTTATGCTGAAATTTTTTATTTGAAATTTTTTTGGTTAAATAGTTGATTTTGGAAAAATGATTTTTCAAGATACGTGGTAAGTTGAGAGTTGTTTGGCTGTCGGCAAGAGGTAAAAGCAGCCACTGAGAGTAGTAGAGTTCCGAGCGTGGAGCACCGAGGAGGGGAGCCAGGCGCACCGTAGAACCGATGTTGTTCTGATTTTGGAGCTTGGGTGTAGCAAATTGTTGTTGTGTAGCGTTTTTTTGTTTGACGCTTTGCAGATTTGGGGAGGAGCTTTCGTGGCTAAATGGCGGATGGACACAGGGGTCAACGACGCAATGTCGAGGGGGAAGAAGGGTAGGAAGGCAGAGTCCAGGATGGAGCTCGCATGAGAGGATATCGGAGGAGGGGGCGAGGTACAGAAGATCCAATGAAAAAGAGCGAGGGGGAGGCTCGGGAGGGAGATAAAAAAGATCCACCCTGGGATGCTGGTGGTTCTAAGGAGCTGCAGGCCACCGGAGGGAGCACCGTCGTAGGGGAGGTGCAGAAGGAGGCCACATACAACATAAGCCAATTTGAGATGACCAAAATAAAATAGCAGCGATTGGCGACCACGACGGAGCCGATCGACAGAGGCGGCGTCGGCGGGGGAGGAGCGAGGGGGGGGGGGGGGGGGGGGAGGAGGGTTAAGGGGAGGCGTGAGGGTGGCTCCAAGGACCGAACCAGTGAAGAGGTTATTGGGGCGGCGGCTGGAAGGAGCTAGTAGGTTTTTTTGGGTTTCAAAGAGATATGTGTTGATTTAGTTGACACCCAAGTTTATTTTAATTATTGAATACATTCATTAAAGGAGAAGATAAAAAGTTTTCAACATGAATATTGAGCATTTGAATAATAATTTTTATATAATTAGAGAAATAATTAGGTACGCATTTATGATGCTTGCACACAACTTTTCTTGTTTTATATATATATATATATATATATATATATATATATATATATATATATATATATATATATATATATATATATATATTAATTATAGATATTTGATCTTAACGAATCTAACCCAGATATTCTCTGGCTGAGCGATGATTTTCCATAATATTTTCATATGTAGAGCGATGTTCATCGTTTCAGTTTTGTGAATTCCAAGACCCTCGGATAGGGTATCCGTGTAAATTTTATCCCAACTGACGATCGAAGTGTAATTTCCCTGTTTGTTCCAAAAGAATTGTCTATAAATTTTCTCCAGCTCGTGGAGGATCGACGACGGCAACATAAACACTTGCATAATGAATAAAGTTTGGGCACTTAAGTTAGACATGATGAGAACCTTTCAGCCCTCAACTGAGAGTGAGGATGCTTTCCACTTAGATAATTGTTGCTTAGTTTTGTCAACAATATCTGCGAAAGTGTTGGAATCAACTCTGCCACTAATGATTGGGCAACCCAGGTACTTCTCCAAGTTATTCGATTGAGGAATTCCTAATGTTGTTGTTACAATGTGAATTGCGGACGTTGACGTGTTAGGTGACACTTAAAAGCTAGATTTATGCAAGTTTACCTTTTGTCCAGAGATGGAGTAGAAACGTTGGATGAAGTTGGACAGATTATTACCAGTAGCTTGGTTAGCCTTACCAAAAACATAATATCGTCAGCAAAAGCAAGAAAAGGAATCTTAATTCCCCGTTGGTCAATCGATAGTAAAGCCAGCGTCCTTTGTAAGCGCAGAATTGTGTTGAAGAGTTCTTGCTAGAACCTCGGCAATGAGAATGAAGAGGAAGGGTGATAAGGCATCCCCCTGTCAAAGTCCCCTCGAAGGTACAAATGGAGTGGAAGGTTCGTCGTTTACGAGCATTGAGTACGATACCGTTTGTACACATTTCTTGATCCGTAGAATGAATTGCTTTGAAAAGCCGAACCGGTTATGGACAACGAACAGAAAGGGCTATTCAACCCCGTCATATGCTTTTTCCATGTCCAGCTTTACTGCCATGTAACCCTGTTTCACCTTAGAAAGCCTAAAGGAGTGGAAAATCTCATGATCAATTAGAATATTGTCCTGGATGCATCATGGTGGAACTTATCAGTTTTATGAACAAATTGTAATCGGAGCGGTTTATACCTGAATCTGTTTTAAGGAACTTATCAGTTTTCGTCTCCGTTGAGCTGAAGCAACACGGTGGAAATACCTTGAGTTTGTGTCATTTAGTCTAATATGTTTAGTTTTTGCTCTTTGGCTTCAATAACGGCGTTGGTAGTCCAACATTCTTTCTCTTTTATTTAGTAATCTCTTATGCAGAGCAGCGTCCATTGGGGTTACCAATTAAAGATTGCTGCAGCAGTAGAATCCTCTCATCTGTATCAAAAATCTGTTTGTGAATGTTTTGGAAAGTTTTCTTGTGCCACGTTTTTGCCAATTTTTTTAGTAGAGTAGTTTTTTTCACTAGTTTGAACATGAGCGACCCCGTCGGGTTGAGTCTTCAAGCTTGGCGTACAATATTTGTGAATTCTGGTTTGGTTGTCCAAGCCATTTCAAAATGGAATGACTTTTTTTTTTATTAATGTGCATTGGTGAACAGAAGTCGATAGAAATCGACGGATGGTCAGATGTAGTAAAATGGTGGATTTTGACCCGAATTCCATCGAAATAGGTTATTACCTCATTTTGAGCAAGCAGACCGTCAAGCATAGCAAAACTATTGTTTGGGAAACCTGTTTTTTTTTTGCCTAGTATAGGATCCCCCATAAGTTAGGACATCAAGAAGTAATAGCGAGTTTTTCATCTCTTGTAGCCGTCTAAAACGACGTGGTCCAGGTGTGATTCCTCCAAGTTGTTCGTCTGGAACTGCAATTTCGTTGAGATCTCCTAAAATACAGAAGGGAACGAGTAGATGGGAGGCATATTGTATGAGAAATTCCCAAAAAGAGTCTTTTGAGTTGTAATTTGGAGGAGCATACACCACCAGAAAGGCGACCATGTCATTTGTTCTACGGTTGTGGTAATTGAAATGTATTAATCTGTGGTGTACAGATACAAGAACCACTTCGCCCTCCGAACCCGGAAGATCTTTCCATAACAAACAGATACCCACCGAGAAACCTCTAGCAAGGTCGAAAGCAATGTTATTGAATCCACATTTCTTCCAAACATCGTCGTTTGGAATTTTAATTGTTTTAGTCTCAACAAGTGCCAAAATGTTTATGTAGTTGTTTCGACAGAAAAGCTCTGTGTTTGGCCATAAATTCCTTTTCTTAATCCCCCTACAGTTCTAGGAGCATATATTCATGGAAAAAACTTGATTTTTTGTGCCCGTTTGTAGTTTTTATATAGTGAATGGATGTAGGTAAGAGGTCCGATCTTTAGTGAGTGTGGGAATACATCTCGTTGGTTACATTTGAAGTATAGTCACTATGGAAATAACAGATGCAAAACCCCAAGTGACAAGTGCTGAGTTGGTCATTGACAAGGCAATCGAAAAGTGTGTTTAAGACATAAATATATAAGTAAATTAAGTAAAATGCATATGTAGAATTGAAGTATTTTATCTGCACCTGGGAGGCATAATACAGAATCCGGCGAGCTGGGATGAATTTTGTACATGTTTGTAAGGCTTGTGACAAGTGCTAATTAAGTTGGGATTAAGTTTGTACATGTTTTGTAAG
Organism: Persicaria tinctoria; assembly: GCA_037127255.1. NCBI lineage: Eukaryota > Viridiplantae > Streptophyta > Magnoliopsida > Caryophyllales > Polygonaceae > Persicaria > Persicaria tinctoria. The sequence goes on from JBANSL010000014.1 coordinate 56,242,780, forward strand.
GCTTGTGAGCCATAGTACGCAGTAGCAGAGTAACCATGGAGAGGGAACAGTGAGCAAAGGGAGATACGCCAAGCGGACATGCACCCTGATGAGGCCACACGAGACAAAAGTTGTCCAAACCAACCAAATGCCCAAGATAAACACCTTCACACATGCATCAAACATCAACAAGATGAGAGATCAAGGCAAAAAAAAAACCCGACTAGAATTAAAAGTAAGTAAACATCCCTTGGCAAAACGAAATCAGGGAACATATAAGAGTTAAAGGAGGGACAGAAAGCCCTAGCAAAGCAAGCACAACATACATGGGGGAGCACAAGTACTCCACCAACCCGAGTGGTCGGCTGGCATATAGCAAGTAACACAAACTCCACCAATGGAGCAAAAAACACATTGAAAACAAACCCAAAAATAGGGCCGCCCAAAGGCCGATGCCAAAGCAACGAACAAAACAACCCAAAAAATTACTATGTTGTGCAATTATAAGGAGACTACGTTTTGTGCTTCTCTAGGTGGGAGGAAACCACATCATCACCGTGGTTCTGACCACCGCTCGACTACAAATTGGTTGCTCCCCCGGAGAGCTAATGTCAAGTTTAACAAGTTTGTGAGACATCAAACGCGAGGATGAGGTGGAGCGTTTAGACTATAGGGACTTCACCGAGGAGCTTTGTGCATGTAAAGGGTTGACATTCACCTCAGGGAGCACCAAACCTTGGCCATCGATCAATATCCATCATCGGAGAGTTGTCATTTGGGGGGGCCTCACAACCGGAGAAGGATCAGTGGGCAGCACCGACAGGACAACATTGGTAGTCCAACCCAAGGCCTCATCATCAGAAGGCAGAAGCGCTTCCTCAGCAGATGAAAGGGCCACAATAGTCGGCATTGAGCCAGCCATATTGACAAGAGAGACCTGCACCGTGATGGGGGCAATAGTAGGCATAAAACTAACCACGACCGAGCCTAACACGGCCATATAAGCCTTGTGGCTATTCTTCAAAAAGGCTGGAGCAACCTTGGCCCCTTTTGGACCAAACTTGACCCACTCCGCATCATCGGAAGAGCCCATCCCCTCTTCGAGAGGGAGGATCGTAAAGGTAGTAACAACTTTCTTCACCACACGATCAGTGCTTGGAATGTGGGTCTGTGAGACACAACACTACTGCGTGCCCACACGTCGATCAAGTACATCAATGAGAGACCCACGAAGAGGTAAGGTATGCGGGGGGACACTACTCAGGGCCACATCAGAACCAGAACTAGAGCTACTATCGCCAGCCCCAACATCAGAATCCCTCTCCCTACATAGCCCCTGGTCACCCTGACGGAGAAGGTAAGAAGAATGACCTGCAGACCATCCTTGAGGAGATGTGGAGGAACCATTCAGACACCAAGCAGTCTATCAATTCCATCTGCACTCGGATGCATGGTGTCAACTCTAGGCTTGGGAAAATCGATATCTTGAGGAAATCAATTGACACACAGATTGGCCAGCTAGCAACGTCTATCCCCAAACAGTCAGGTACGCTCCGTGGAACCTCTGAACCTAACCCTAAGGGTAAATCTACTGGACAGGTAGCTCCTATGACCCTAAGGAGTGGGCGACAGATGCAGATGCCAGAGCAAACGATGGAGGAAACGGGCACTAGAGACCAGCCGATATCGACCAACCTAGTTGATATCGACTAGTCCCCAGTCAATATCGACCAACCCCGGGTCGAAATCGACCCGATTTCTCCCCAGATCTCGAGGCCAGCCAATCCACTCGATATTGACCAGACACAGGTGGATATCAACCAGACGCCAGTCGATTTCGACCATCCCCACTCAACTTCTACACCACCGACGAAAAAGAAGCTGTCTTTCCCGATAAATTCTCCAAAGTATCCAGCAGAGAAGAAGTTCCAACGTTTCATCAAGATGCTTCAAAGGCTCAATGCCACTATACCCTTCACAGCAGCTCTTAATGAGATGTCATCCTATGTCAAGTTCCTAAAGGAGATTCTGAGCAAAAAGCGGGCAATGGCTGAGATCGCAGAGGAGTGCAGCCAAATGGACGTTCTTGAGAAATGGCCAGATCCAGGTAAGTTTGCTATAACCATTGGATTTGTTGAATATAGATTTAATGCTTTGTGTGACTTGGGAGCCAGTGTGAGTATAATGCCTTTATCAATCTGGTCCAAGATTAAGATAGGTGCCCTAGAGCCTATGGATGCTAAACTTTATATGGCGAACAACACGATGGTCATCCCAACAGGCATGGTGGACAATGTGCCAGTACAAGTGGGTAAGTTTTTCGTCCCTACTGATTTCTTAGTTATTGATATGGCAAAGGACCCGGCTTGTCCAATTATTTTAGGAAGGCCCTTTTTGGCAACGGTGGATGCCAACATAAGCGTAAGGATGAGAGTACTCACTTTCAACATCAGTAATGAGGTAATTGAGTATTCCTTTAATAAAACTAAAAGGCATACAGGTCCCATGGAAGAGGTGAAGTCCGTATCAGCTGGTTACATCACTTGCGGGGAGCCTAAGGTAAGAAACATGACCCCCGAAGAGCTAGAAAAAAGGGATATGGAGGCCCAGGTGGAGGAGATCATGACCATCCTGAACGAAGAAGCAGAGAATCCACTCGACATAGACCAAGGTACCTCGATATGGACTAACTATTTTTCGGATGCTTTGCCAGGACTTAAGTATGGGGTCAAAATCAACCTTGAGAAATCGACTGGAGCACAAAGGCAGTCGATATCAACTACTCTTGGTCGATATCGACCAGATCATGTCGAGCTGAGTCCACCAGAAATCGAGTCTGAAAAAATCGAGCAAGAAAACTCGATATCGACCAACCCTGGGCGATATCGACCTGCCCATGCCGACTTGATTCCACCTGTTGAGCCAACACAACCCGATTCCGAGCAGCAGAACTCGATATCGATATCGAGTGACCCTACTCGATATCGACCAGATCCTCAGGAGGCCCCCGAGTCCGAATCTGCAAAGGTAAGCCAAGGTATGAATCTTTCTTCTCTTATTTCCATTAATGATTTATCCATACATGGGAGAGGTTTGCCTTGGTATGTGCGCTTATGCAGGATTTCCAATGATGAGCCCAAGGAATATGAAGTTTGACACAAGGTCTATGTTACTAAGTCAAAAGATCATTGGTTCCCAAACAAGTTCAAGAAGAAGAAGATGAGCCCTTTCACAGTGAACAACATCCATTCCGAAGGATTACAACTAATGGACAAGAATTGAGTCATGTTTGAAGCCCAAGCCACATGGGCCCTGCAAATGCCACCTTGATCTTAATGGAGAAGTCGGCCTAGCGACTATAAAGTCTAGAGCTTGTAAATAGACATTTAATTTTTGGGATTTTTGGACATTGTATCTTTTGTTTTTGGTTTTGGACATTATTTCTTTTAGTTTTTCTATTATGGGTGTTTCTCTTTTAAATTTTTCAGGTACACGGAAAAATGCAGCAAGTCGATTTCGAGTACAGTAGGTCGATATCGACCAGGCCCACTCAAAATGGACCAGGGCCTACAGCAAATCACTCGACTTCTGACAATTAGCACGCCTGTCTAGTGAGTTTCTTTCTTTACCCTTATTTTTTATACAGTGAGGACATTGTAATGTTTAAGTATGGGGTGGGGGAAGAGCTTACTTTGTGCATATTTGACATATTTGACATTATTTGTGCATTATTTCTTGAATTTCATATACATGGCTATTTTGGAATTCATTATTTATTTATGTGGTTACATGCATGTTTTCTAAAGTTTGAAAAAAAAATGACCCCCATTGAAATTTTTTGATGAGTGTCATGGACGCTTTATTAAACTCGACGATGTAAAATTGGATTCATTAGAGATATAGCATGAAATTGCCTAGTAAAGGGAAGTTACAATGAAGTGCTTATTTTATTGAAAACCAAGAAAGAAGGTAAAATTTGATGTTGCTTTTGACATATTCCATGATAAAAGAATGGAGGACTTTATATTTCCATATAATGCTCATATTGTTATAATCCTTATCCTTACCTATGCTTATGCATCATAAAAGCCATATTGAGCCATATTTCATATATGCTCCACATGATCTAAATATTGCCCATTCTTTACCTTATTTCCTATCCGGGGATTGTGTTGAGAATGATGATACATTATGGAGATGTTATGTGGTGCTTGTGTTGTTGTTATTATTGGAGTTTGGTGGGTTGAATTAAAATTATGGAAAATTTAATGAGTGAAAGAAAATCCGGTCAACTCATGAGATAAAGGTAGATCGATCCTGCTCGCTGAGATAATAGTTTGGCAAGATGGGACACATAGGTGAGGAGTCCGAAGCACTAAGTATCCGGGGCCATTCATAACACTCATGTTTTCGACTCACGAGAAGGAAGTGCTGAGGTTAGAGAGGTAAAAGCATAATATTGAAAAAAAAAAGCAATGAGCGAATGAGAGCAAGGTGAAAAAATCAAAGAAAGAAGGAATGTGGAAATTCAGTTTGGAAAGTACTCCATTTCCCCGGATCATTAGCACCACATTGCCAAAAATTGCCCACCTTTAGTCTTTTACCAATCTACTCCTTATTGAGCTTAAATTAAAGTCCTTTTGATTATTAATGTTTTGTCACGAATGAATGTTTTTGCATAACCCTCATTTTGTGAGTAGATGTTGCTTTTTAATTGCACATACATGGATTTGTGACACTAGTACCTTTTCAAGGATGGTAATTGATTGCAGGGACATATGATAATGAATCTAATATGTTGAGAGTTTTGATTTCTTCCCTTGAATGACCATTAAAACTATTGCTTGAGGACAAGCAAGCTTAAGTATGAGGTGTTTGTTGTGAGCCTAATTTGGCATGTTTTATACTTACTTTTATATCGATTTATGCATACATTTCATATATTTGGGTTAGAATAGTTCAGAATCTATGTAGCTCATTTTTATTTGCAAAATTAGGGAATCTACAACAGTTTCTGTTTAATTTCGCAGAAATCGAGGCAATTTACAACAGTTCAGAGAAAGGAGGAAAAGCTCGAAGTCAACTACAGAAAGTCTAAGGTCAAGGAGTAGCGGAACAGGGACAAATCGAGATGGAAACGAGAAAATCGAGTCGACACCATCTGGTTGATTTCGACTTACCTTGGTCGATATCGAGGAAACCAAGTCGATATCGAGTTGCCAAAACTGAGTCAAGATCCGGGAATCGACCAAGCAAGCTGGAGCAGGAAAACCCAGGTCGATATCGACTTATGCAAGTCAATATCGAGTAAAAACAAGTCGATTTTCAGTCTTGGGGCCGAGATCGAGTATCTGAAGTGAAACGAAGAAAAGCCAGGTCGATATCGAGTAAGCCTAGTCGATATCGAGTTGACCCACAGTGGTCGATTTCGAGCATATCCGAGTTCTAATCAAAGTTCTATCCAAAGTCCAATGAAGATATCCACAAGATCAAATTCTATCAAGATCTATCAAGATGGAAGAGATATTTATCTACTTTAAGTATAGTTCCTTTTTCTTTTTTTTTTTATTTCCATTATTTAATCCTTAAGTATTTAGATAGATAGATATAGATATAGATAGACTTTCTTTCCTAGATTAATTTGGAATGAAGCCTATAAATAAAGCCCTAGGGGCTGGATTTTATGCATTCAATTTCAGACATTCATATCGAGTAAGTAGGAGAGAGAGAGAGAGAGAGAGAGAGAGAGAGAGAGAGAGAGAGAGAGTTGTGGCCGAGTGGAGCAAGAGAGGCGAGAGTGGATTTGGCTTTGTTCGGTTGTAAGCTTTCTTTTATTTTATTTAATGCAATTTAGTTCCCTTTTATTATTGATGTCTTTCTTGATGATGAAGAGTGAGTAGTCACCCAACTTCTAGGGTCGGGGTGAGCCCAACGGTAGCCATGTGAGGTGATGCGGTAAAGGTTTAATCTTTTGATGCAATTCGTCTTCTATCCCTATGAGCATGATTCTTTTGTGAAAGTTGAAGGTGATCCTTATTTGTGTTATTAAAGCGAAAGTGATCTTAATACAACTTGGATTAATTATGTGAAAAAGGGTTAGTAACAATTAGGGTTTATGCGAAAGCCTCTATATTCCTATTTGTTGATAACGAAAGTTATTTGATGAAAAATATGATCTTTTATGTCTTTATGTGTTATTTTACATGGTTATCATTGCGGTGTTGAAACCCTGATCTTGGAAGTCTTTTATTTTATTGCTTTATTTCACAAATTTTGAGTTTGGAGTTGCTGTTCTGGGTCGATATTGAGTTCTGTTGGTCGACATTCCAGGTTGATATCGGGTCCTGTAGGTCAAAATCGACTAGTCTGCAGTTTTTGTTTTTTTTTTTCTGTTTTTTCTTTTGTTGCTTCTGTTTTATAGTTTTGGAACTGAAAAGGCGGGCACTGACACGCTTCCTCGTGCATCGATCCTGACTACCTTCTACTACAGCGGGAGGAAATCTTATAATTAATTTACGGAGATCAGGGAGTCGAATTTGAGATTTATATTTCATACTTGATTTTCCTCCTAACACGTACGATCCACAATGATCGATGTCCTAGTACAGAAACACCATTTTCTTTGCAGCTTAGGGAGAAGAGTTTGAAAATCTGTTGTACCGCCGAAGAGAGTACCGAGAAGAATATGTGATGAAGAGATGGGTCAGCAAGTTATTATTTTATTTTATTTTTACTTCATCAACGAGTCATTTGGCTTTAATCAGCCACAAGTTGGTCCAATGATTTAATTTCTAAATTGAGAGATTTAAAAGTTTGAATTTTCTAGATATCAATTGTCAAAATTTTTTGACAGAGGCTCAATTATATATATGCGGTGTCGTTTTGGATTGAAGCGGAAAAAATACCTCTATATAATACAATACCAAATGATGTGCTCACCTAGAGCTGGCAATTCGGGTCATCCGGTTGGGTTCGGGTCGGGTCCCTGATGAGTCGTGTCTACTCGGTCAAAATTTATGTGTCGGGCATAGTCGGGTCAGGTCGGGTCAGATTCGGTCAAAATGAAATTCAGATTGGTCGGGTTTCGGTCAAAATCGGGTTGGGCTCATTCGAGTTTTCGGTCAGAATCGGGTTGATCTCGTTCGGGTTTCGGGTCAATACTTGGTTCGGTCTCATTCAGGTTTCAAGTAGAAGCGGGTCTACGTTTGTTTCAAACTTTTAATTTTTTGGGTTGAATTTGTTGAATCATGTTCGTTCAGGACTTTCGGGTAATTAATTTTATTAAATTAAATATGTAATTCATGTTATTTATGTATTTTAAAAAGCATTTTTAGTAAAATTAAATATGATTCAATATATAATCTACTCATTGACTCGTATGCTGACTAAACTCATTATATTCATCATTAAGTTCATTGAAATTTTGCAATATATTGTTATGAAAATCATACTTGATTCCCTATCTAAAAGACAATTCACGTTATTTGTGTCTTTCAAAAAGTAGTTTTCAAAAGATATTTCACTACATATATGATTCAAGTTATAATATCCCCATTGTACTAATCTTTTATTAGTGAGAAATGAGAATTTTTAATTGAAGTCGATCATTCATCATTAAATGAGTAAACGAGTAATGATTTACATCAATCTATATGAATATACTATGAGTTGTTGACTATTTGGAGTTTTGGGTAATCTAATAAACCGACTCTTTTGTGAGTTAATCATAAATACTGATAAAGTAAACAAATTATTGCCTATAGGAAAATAACTAAACAAGATTACCTTAATCTTCATATATAAATTCATCTCCGATTATTCGATGAACTATAATATTCGATGGATTCGAATATTCGATGCATTTAAAGTGTTCCGTTCATCCCTCATCAAATTTTGGAAAAAAATGTAATATAAAATTACGAATACAACTTATAAAACTATCATAAATTCATAATTCATAATTTCGTATTTTATTCATTACAAATCATTATCCTTTACGTCTAAATAAAGTTATGATTTTAGAATTTATTCCTGTCAAATGATTTGATCGATCACTTTATTTTTGTTAAATAGATTATTACATAAGTAAAATTTATTTTTGTCTCGTCGAATTTTATTTATGTTAATTAGATTATTCATTACAAAAGAAATTTCATAAACTATGAGGAAATGAAAATAAGAGGGAATGAAAATTTATTGAGAGGGAATGAAATTTAAGAAGGGAATGAAGGAAATTTGAGGGAATCAAGTTTGAGGAGGGAAGGGAAAAAATATAGGAGGGATGAAATTTGAGGAGGGAAGGAATGAAATTTTCTGTGATGGAATCAAATTTGAGGAGGGAAGATATGAAATATATTGAGAGTGAATGCACTTTACGCACTAATGGTTTTAAGTTTTCATTTTGATCAATAAAAATTTTATTTTGTTTAGAAATATCATTAACTATTAATAGCTCCATAATAGATTACAATTTTTTTTTTGTTTTATAGTATAAATGTATAATATATATATATATATATACAAGGATATTCGGGTCGGGTTGCTAGTCGGGTCAGTTGGGAGTCGGGTCGTGAGTCGGGTCGGGTTGGAATTCGGGTCCGAGTTGAGTCGGGTTTGTCTGTATTCGGGTCAATTCGGGTTTCGGGTCAACATCGGTCAGGCTTGGTTTCGGGTTCGGGTTATGCATAACGCTAAATTTTAGGGTTCGATCGGGTTTCGGTTCGGGTGAGTCGGTCTGGTTTCTCGGGTCGGATCAGGAATTGCCAGCTCTAGGTTCACCTATTATTATTGGGAAAATTGCAAAAAACAGCCTAACCTTTAGGGGTTGTTGCGCTCAATAGTCTAAACTATAAAAAAACTATATAAAATAGCCTTAAGTATTTAATTAGTTGGAGAAAATAGCCTCAAGATACATTGAAATTCAAATAGTTACAAAAAATAACCTAAATAATTATTATTCTCAAATTCTACCACTTCTCATAAAATTTTTTTCTCATTAAGTCATTATTAGCTAAATTAATCATTGAATTAATTATAAAAACTACCTTATACCATAAAAAATTGTAAATAAATAAAAAAAAAAAAAAAAGAAAAATACTACTAAAAAATATCATAAGATTTTTATTTTTCTTACTAAAAAAATCATTTTATCTTCATCCCACAATTTATTCAATGCTTAAATAAAAACCATTGCGGATGAATATATAACGTATACACACTTTTTTTCTTCAATCGGTAACAAACTCTCCTAATTGTTAGGTATAAACTATATATATAATGCATACTTAATTGCTTTGTTGGTCTAGTTTTGCTGAAATGATCGCCCTAAATCGCTTTTTAGATCAATTGTGAGTAGAAACTTAAGTATTTATTGACTTTTAATGACATGTAATTAGATCTGTCAAAACACAACCCGACCCGATGACCCGATCCGAAAAATTTCCGACCTGAACCCGGAAATTTTGACCCGATTTTTTTTTTCGACCCGAACCCAAAAAACCCGAAATTTTCCGGGTAATCTGGGTTTCGACCCGGTGACCCGATTGACCCGGTAATTTTAACCCGATTGACCCGGTGAATCGGTTGATTTATAATTATATATAATTAACTTTTTTTATATATAATTAAAATTTATCAAAAAATTATCAAATCATGATTTTTTTAATTTAAAAAAGAAAAAATTGACAAACCCGAAATCGACCCGAAACCCGGTCAAACCCGAGTTCGAGTCAACCTGAAAAACCCGAAACCCGTTTTACCCGAGACCCGTTTTACCCGAAACCTGAAGTGACCCGACCCGAACCCGACCCGAATGACCCGTTTAACAGGTCTACATGTAAATAGTCTATTTAAATTTTTTAAATAATAAATTTAATTTATATTTATATTGTTTGAGATAGTTTTTATAATTAATTTAGGTAAGAGTTTAGATAACAACAATAAAGTGTAACATTTATTTATATATAAGAAGTGATTATTTCTTTTAAATAAAGATTGTTTTTGAGAGATTTTATAATTAATTTGAATTTGAAGACAACTTAAGGCTATTTTTTATATTAATTTGAATTTTAAGTTAATTATTTGAATGTGAATGTAACTTGAGGCTAGTAAATATTTGAGACTATTTTCTACATTTTTTTTATACTTCATGCTAATAAGTGTAACAACCCCTAAAGGTTGATCTAATTTTTTTTTACAATTTTCCCTTTATTATTCATGTTTATGTTTTGAAATGTGTTCACCTTTTTCGAGTTTATTTTATTTATTAGAAACAGACATTATGGAATGTGATACTTAGGATATATGAGGATGCACACACTAGATTATTACTTAAGTCATTATCAAATAAAGAGAGGTGGTTAGAAGGCATTGGAGTATTATAAATAAAGGGGCTCATTTCAGTTGCTGTAACATAAACTATCTTGTATGATATTAGCTTTCATCGATGGCGGCAATATCAATTTCTCTTCCTCATGAATAAAGATTTCAACCTTCCTCTCCAAATCTGGATCGTGTGCAATGAGTTTACATGGTATCAGAGCTTCTGTTAAAGTTCACTGCATTCTGATCATTTTTTTCTTCTATTTTCAATTTGTTTTCTTCCTTCTTGCTTGTTCTTCAGTTTTCTGGATCGAGTTTTTTTTTTTCTGGAACTCAATTTTCTGTCAAGATCTATTGAGATTTGTTTCAGTATTGCTTTCGATTTCATTCTTGTTCTGAGATCTACAATCGAGAATGTCTGGAGACAGAAATTCTCGTTATGAATCCACTGAAGTCAATTGTCGCGCGATCAATGATCCACTGGCTTTGTCCAATTCGGATCACCCTAGCGCGCAATTCGTCTCGAATCAGTTCAACGGTTCGAACTACCTCAGCGTGAGTCGCAACATTCAGATGGCTTTGGGAGTGACATTTAAGACCGGATTCATTGGTGGTGGTACACCGATTCCAGAACTCGGCACACCTGAGTATATGTAGTGGATAAGGTGTGATTATATGGTATGTTGCTGGATTCTGAATTCTATGATTGGATCTATTTCTGAAGGCTTTATGTACTCAAATTCTGCTAAACAACTCTGGGAAGAAATTGCAGAGTGCTTTGGTCGGACTAATGGACCTCTTGTGTTTCAATTGAAACAAGAACTTAGAAGTGAGTTTCATGAAAACTTATCAGTAGATGAATATTATGGAAAGAGGAAGCGAATTTGGGATGACATTAATAAACAAGAAGGGATTCCGGAGTGCACATGTGGTGCAATTGAGAAACACTGTTCGTGCAGTTTGTTGAAACGAATGCTTCAGTTGCAAAGCAAGAATAGGTTGATGGGATTTCTTCTTGGCCTCAATGACAGATTCGATCCAGTTAGGAACCAGTGACCATGGAACCCCTTCCATCGGTCAATAGAGCATATTACCTTCCACAACAGGTTGAACGCCAGAAAATTGTCATGAGCTTGGTCCCCAATGGTGAAAGCACTGCTCTTAATGTTGGACGCACCTTCAAGGGGACCACTGATGGCAAAGCTTATGACAAATCTGGGGCATGTCCTTCAAAGAAAAGCAAGACTAACAAGGGAGATAGAAAGTGTTCCAACTGCAACATGAAAGGCCACACTATGGATCAGCGCTTCAAGTTAATCGGCTATCCCGATTGGTATATGGAGATCAAGGCCAAATAAGGGGGTGAAGACATCAAGAAATCTGCAAATACAGTTGCATCAGAGATCATCCTTGACACTCCTTTAGGAGGACAGTTCATGGATGAATCTGCACTTCAGAATGCACATCTCAACCCTGCCTTTGTCAACATTGTTTTCCAAGAGCTCATGAGGATTATGAAGGGAAAAGGCAAGGTTGAAGGGGCAAACATGAGTCATTTCTCAGGTACTGCCACTGCTACTTTTATGTTTCTTAATGCATCTGCTACAAAGTTTAATGCTGCATCCGATTGGATTATTGATTCTGGCGCTTCTGATCACATAAATTGTCATCTAGATTGGCTTAAGAATGTTAGAAAACTTGATCGGTCCATATATATATTTTCTTACCTGACAAGACGATTAAGCCAGTTCATCTGACTTATGTGCAGTGTTTACTAAGCAGATGTTCCTGCGTTTGAATGCTAAAATCATGTTGAATAATGTCATTTATGTTCCTGAGTTCAACAAGAACTTGTTGTCTTTTGGGAAAATTTGCGATGAGACAGACTTATGTGTAGTTTTTACTAAGCAGATGTGCTATTTTCAGGACTCTAGGACTGGTCGAGTAAGCTTTGTTGGACGAAGATATGTTGGTTTATACAGTAAAGTCTCAAATAGCACCAGTTGTAGATTTGTCTTCTTTTCTTTCAAGTGTTAATAAAGTCTCAAATAACACCAGTTGTAATGAATTGGGATCCACATCTAGTCATGCTTTGTTTCATGCTAGGATGGGACACGTATCAGTTTCTAAGATGCTTCACATTCCTGATTGTAAAGGATTTGTTGTTTCTCAGTCAGTCTATGATGTGTGTGCTAAGGCCAAGCAACACAAGACTGGTTTTAGTAAAAGTTTCTCCATTTCTATAAATTTGTTTGAGTTGATTCATTTGGATCTCTGGGGTCCGTATCGAGTTCCTAGTAGAGATGGTGCTCAATACTTCTTTACTATACTCGACGAAAGGATTCGGGCTACATGGACGCATTTGTTGCAAAACAAGCAACAGGTTCATAGGGTCATTCGTGATTTTCTCTATCTGATTGAGACACAATTTAATCGCAAAGTAAAGATGGTCAGAACTGATAATGGATCTGAATTCTTCAATAACATATGTTTAGAGCTATTTGCGTCAAAGGGCATAATTCATCAGCGGTCTATCCCTTACACTCCTCAACAAAACGGTAGGGTTGAGCGTAAGCATCTCCATCTCTTAGAAACTGCGAGGCCTATTCAATTTCATGCCAGTTTGCCTTTTGATTTCTGGGAAAACTGCGTTTTGGGAGCTACACACGTTATTAATCGATTGCCATCTTCAATTCTGAATTGGAAAACTCCATTTGAGCTTTTGTATGGTAAAGCCCCTTGTTATACACAGATCTCCGAGTTACTGGGTGTCTTTGTCATGTTTTGCTAAATAATAGCTCTCCAGATAAGTTTGGTACTAACAGTCGTCGTTGCATTTTTCTGGGCTATCCTTTGGGCATTAAAGCTTACAAGGTTATTGATTTGGATTCCAAGACATCGTTTGTTAGTAGAGAAGTCATCTTCTCTGAGGAGGTATTTGCTTTTGCTGAAAATCCTCTTACTGTTAGTCCACAACACCCTTCTTTGCCCATAGTCAATCCAGTTGTGGATTCATTTCATCATCCTCATATTATCTCATGTAATCTAGTTACTCTGATTGTTGATTCTCAACAATCTGAATCTTCCCATGGCATTCACTCTGATCCAGTGATCTTACCTGATCATGCTTCTGATTCTGAGATTGACAGCAATCCAGTTTCATCAGTTCCTCTTGCATGGTTGATCCAAGTGTTCATATTTCTGACACTGGGTCTGGTTTGCTTGGTGGGCAGCCTCGTCGGTCTTCAAGACAGGTTACTCGTCCATCTCATCTTCGTAATTTTGTCTGCATTACCTTACCTAATCATAGTGACTCTTCACAAGTGTTTTTTGCATGCTCCTTATCTGATGCTTGTCTATACTCTCCTGATTTTATTGCATTCTTGAACAATGTCCTATCGGTTCATGAGCCAACAACGTATTCTCAAGCCTCTAAAGATCAACACTGGGTTGATGCTATGAACAAAGAGATTTCTGCTCTTGATGATAATCACACATGGGTTCTCACTTCCCTACCTCCGGGTAAGAAAAAGCAATCGGATGCAAGTGGGTATTCAAAGTGAAATTTCATCCTGATGGATCACCTGATGCATGATGCATCAGTTGAGCATTATAAAGCTCGATTAGTAGCCAAAGGGTATAACTAAATCAAGGGCAAGGACTATAAAGACACATTCTCTCCGGTTGCGAAATTTACAATAGTTTGTATGTTCTTGGCAATTGCAGCAACTCGGAACTGGCATGTATACCAATTGGATGTCAACAATGCGTTCCTTCACAGATCACTTGATGAAGAGGTATACATGGCTTCTCTTGAAGACTATTCTAAGGCGAGCAAAGGTCAAGTCTGCCTCTTGAAGCGTTCTTTATATGGCCTTAAACAGGCCTCTCGACATTGGCATCTGGAATTGTCCAAATTTCTTCAGAAGTAGGGCTTTGTTCAATCGAAGTATGATCACTCATTGTTCATTATGTCTCTATCAGATGGAGGCTTGATTGCTGCCCTTGTTTATGCTGATGATTTAATCATCACTGGTCCTGATTCTGCATTGATTACTCGTATAAAGAACTCCTTTCACGCATCACTCACGATTAAGGATTTGGGTTTGATTAGATATTTTCTGGGTTTGGAAGTTTCTCGAAATTCAGTTGGCATGTTTCTCAATTAACGAAAATACGTTTTGGATATTATCAAAGACCTTCACATGAAGGATTGTAAGTCGGATGTGTTTCCATTACCTCATGGTCTGAAGCTTTCCACTGAGGATGGTGATCTTCTTCCGGATCCAGAGACTTATCGTAGGCTTATTGGTCGTCTCTTGTACTTAAACATGACTCTCTCGGACATTTCATTTGTTGTGCAGCATGCGGTGAGGTATCTTAAAGGTTCTATTGATCTTGGCTTGTGTTACCCTGTCGCATGTGAGCTCAGTTTATCTACCTATTGCGACGCTGACTGGGGAACATGTGTTTTCTCTGGTCGATCAGTAACCGGCTACTATGTGTTTATGGGCTCTTCCTTGGTCTTTTGGAAGACCAAGAAACAAAAGACAGTGCAAAGTCTTCAGCCGAGGCAGAATATCGCAGCATGTCACACACTGCAAGTGAGATTGTCTGGTTGCACAACTTGCTGGAAAATCTGCAGATTTCAATTCATTTACCAATCCCCCTTTTTTGTGACAATAAGGCAGTTATCCACATCACACATCCAATCCCGTATTTCATGAACGAACAAAGCATCTCAAATTAGATTGTCATTATGTTTGAGATCGCTACTTGGAAGGGTTCATGAACCCCATATTTGTTCGTTCAAGCTTGCAACTCGCTGATGTCCTTACCAAACCATTAGGTGAGCAGCAACACAAGTTTCTCTCATCCAAGTTAGGACTTGTGCTTACTCACCCAAGTCCTACTTGAAGGGGGATGTAGAGCGTGTATACTTAGGCTAGATGAGGATGCACACACTTGATTATTACTTAGTCGTTATTAAATAATGAGAGGTGGTTAGAAGGCATTGAAGTAGTATAAAATAAAGGGGTCTCATTTTAGTTGCTTTAACAAAAACTATCTTGTATGATATTAGCTTCCATCTATGGCGGCAATATCAATTTCCCTTCCTCCATGAATAAAGATTTCAGTCTTCCCCCTCTCCAAATCTGGATCGTGTGTAGTGACTAGTTTACACATTAGGATTTCTTTATATGTATATCGTCACTTCGTCAGAGTCATGTTGTGAACAATTCATTGGAAGAGAAACAACCACCCTTTTTTTTCTGCCAATCTATAGGTAGTAAACAATCCATTTATGTCAAGTGTAGTGTCAGATTTATTTTGTATGGGTGTCCCTATATACACCGCAAATCCGCGGATTAGAGCTGATAATCAATGTCGGATTCGACGTTGTAACATTAATTATATTACAACGTCGGATCTAAAGTTGTAATATATGTGAAGTAAAGGATCGGATCGGGCCGAACTGGGCTAACAACGCTGCTAGGGTAAAAAAAAAAAATTACAACCACCCACCCACACTCACAAAAAAAATACACACAAATTTTTTTTTTTTGTTCTTTTTAATATCTTATATTAGGCTTGATCTGACCAGTACTAGCAATGTTCAATTTGATGTTGTAACAACGTTTAATTCAACGTTGTTATAACATCCAATAAGTGAAATTAGTACACAATTAACAATATCGGATTGGACGTTGTAGCAACGTCAAATCCAACATTGCTACAACAATGGATCCGACGAAGTATTTGCGGTGTATATAGGAACGCGATTTTGTATTTAGATCTACTCTTTTAATACAAAAAGTATAGGATTTTCACTCTATTTTATATTTTGTAAGTTGTTTATCCTATCAGCAATGTGAGATGGTCTTTTATATTCCAACATTGATATGGTAACGGTGTTCTTGAATTGAGAAGATCGATGAATGCAGAAAATTTAAAGAAAATAATTCTTTAATTCTACAAATGGGAATGATTTGTGACGATGTGGGAATTTATTTTGTAGGAAGAACATCGCTTTATTCATAGAGAGACTAAAGAAATTGTAAAGTTGCATCTTCACATCTTAATAAGAATCTTGACACATTCGGGTCGTTTTAGTAGCTCCAATGCCTTGTCCATTTCGTCGAACGAGATATCGTGCGTCAGCAGATGATCTAACTTGATTTCCTATTTCAATCAATACCAAGGAAAATGTTAGCTTCATATATGGATTCGATTCGATTCAGATAACCAATGAGTACAAGTTTTGAAAGATAAATACCTTGTTAACACATTTCTCAACTATCAATGGGAAGTGAGAGTGAACCTTTATCCCTCCAAAGATCGATCCCTTGAGTGTTCTTCCATTTATAAGGCTTAGAGCATTCACTTCCACCGTCGGTGTCCGTCCTGCTCCGATACCCACCGTTACTCCTCGCCCCTACATTCGAAAATAAGACCATCATCATTTGCAAGAAGCTGACAAAACCTTATGTTTGCAATTTGTTAGTAGATCGAAATGTGTTTACCGCTTTTGTGGACTCTAAGGCTTCATTGAGCAACGCAGGGACTCCACTGCACTCGAAGGAGAAGTCGACGCCTTCCCCTGCCGTCAAGTCCATGACCAACTTGGAGATGGACTTGTCGGACCCTTCCTCCTCGGGGTTTATGAAATGGGTCATCCCAAATGTCTCTCCCTTTTCGCGCTTCAGTGGGTTCTTGACGATGCCGATGATCATTGATGCCCCTTGAATCTTAGCTCCTTGTACAGCCTGCAACCATAAGTAACCTCACAGACGTTTTAATATGTAACGATGGAATGGTTATAAAGCTAAAATTAAAGTTTAATTACTTACCCCAAGGCCAACAGCACCAAGGCCAATGACAGCAACGGTGGAGCCCTCTTCGACTTGGGCGTCGAACCAGGAGGCCCCGAGGACCATTGAGAAGCCACATGAAAGGAAGCTGGCGTGAGCCAGGGGAAGCCTCGGATCGAGCTTGACAACGTACGCTGAAGGAGCCACAATGTAGTGCGACCATGTCGAGTTGAGTAGCGCGTACAACATCTTCCCCTGGACCCGCATCCTGGACGTTCCGTCAGGCATCACCCCGCTCATCAGGAGCGGGTACTTCTTGCACAAGTTGGTGGCGCGACTCGTGGCCTTGCAGTTGTCGCATTCCTTGCATTCCGACACGTACGTTGGTATCACCACGTCGCCTTTCTTCAGCTCTGTCACCCCTTCTCCCACGCTCTCCACCTCTCTGCGCCCACATCTCCAGAGTTAGATAGGGGGTTTATACAAAACTGCAAATTTACATAACTCTTGAAAACGTACTCGTATTTAGCGTGCTTTGCATACTAAGAGCATTAATTCTCAACAACTATCCTATTTTTGGAATATTTTAAGCATTTTTTTTGTCCACTCATATCATTCTATGAAAATGGCAAGATTTGCAAAATACAAGGAGTAAGTAAGTAGTACTCACCCAACACCTTCATGACCCATGGCTCTGGGAAACATATCGGGTTACATTTGGAAGTTTAACACAAATGGATCGATCGATCAATCAATCAGTCAATCAACTATATATATAGGAAAAAGGCAATGGAAGATGGAGAGAGAACGGGAATTACACTTGGGTATGGAGTCATAAAGATGAGATCGGTGTGGCAAACACTAGCATAGAGCATCTTGATTCGAACTTCAGAGGACTTGGGTGGGTCCACTTCTATCTCCTCCACCCTCAGCGGCTGTCCGGCTCCCCAACACACCACCGCTGTTATGTTAATTAAATGGATTATATCGTCAATTAAACAACAATTAATTAGAGAGAGATCTCATCTCATATATGTATATGAACTTAATTACCTTTGCAAGTAATGACTCCATCAGAGCTTTTCACCTCTTCCATCTTGTTGGTATGCAATGCAATGTGTAGAATTTGGTTGCAGGGGTGAATGTGAATGTGATGCCGTTGTTGGACTCCAGATTTCCCTATTTATACTGTATAAAGTATCTACACACTGATCACTTTGGGTCATGTGTACGTATGCTGCCAATCAATGTAACTCCTCCTGTTGGTTGTTTCTGGCTTCAAAAATTCAAAATAATTTGTGGCAACAACCGAGTAATTAATGTGGATGAGGAATGGGGCTTACACTTTGCGGTTTATTACGTTGTACATGAGTAATTAATGTGGATGAGGAATGAGGAATGGGGCTTTCCCTCTTTAATTTCTCTACAATTTTTTTTGGAAGCAAGATAAGAATTCAGTTCCATAGACAAGTCTAGGAAAAACGAGAGACCGAACAAGCCGGTGGATGAACTAACCATCATGTACAACTGAAGCAAATAACAGAAACAAATGACAGAAACTAAATTACATAAGCAAATGACAGAAATAAAATGATAAAGAAAACGTACAAACCATCCTATATTGAACATTACAAGCCAAAGAGAAACGAAACGATCCGTCAAATGGGCGACGCACACAGAAAACTCTGGGGAATATCAGCGGGCACCTAAGATTATGGACTCAAAAGAGTCATCAGATGTCAATATGCACGTCCACGACGTCATCGAACATGACAAATCAAAAACCGATCCACTAAACCTGTAACACAATAAGAACAGCACTGCACAACAACCCACACACCCAACTCCGCGCCAAACCATTGTCCAATAAAACCCCTAAACCCATCTCATAAACCTCAAGGACGGTAATAAGACCGTGAGCGACTGCTAGGTAGTAAAAACAGAGGAGGATGAAACGGGCTAAATAGGAGAAATTAAACAACAATTAAAAAAAGGCATTGAGGCGAATATGCGGATTGAGATTGGTTTAACCATAAACGTCAAGCGCACAAAGAAGTGAGCCAGAGCCAAACGAAGCCGACATCCAAGAATAGGGCGATACCGAGAAGAGCCGAGGGCGGAGCCGAGGACGATCGGAGGAGAGTCGTAAGCAACCGGAAGAAGTGGGAAGAAATGAGGCCGATGAGCCCCGCAGAGACGGCATGACCAACAAGATGGGAAGATCTGCCTGGGAATAAGGCGGTGACGGAGGTTGGTGCGAGGCGGAGGTGAACCGAGGCCGATGGCGGCGCTGGAGGGTGACGGTGGGCAGCCGGGTTTGCGAAAGAGAACCCCAATGAGGGTGACTGATTAGGCGAAGAGCTGAGGCGGTGACCATGGTGGGCATGGTGCAAGGTGAGGCAGTGACCATGGTGACTGATTAGGCGAAGCCGTGAAGGAGGTGGCCCCAATGAGCAAAGTGGCCATGCTGGCAGCGCTCAAGCTCTCTATAAATTGAGGTTCGAACCGAGGAATTACTATACTCATTCCGTTGGTGACAAATTGACTTGGTAAAAATCATATAAAATATTTTTTTAATTAATTTTTAAAATAATATCATACTCCCTCCGATCGGACATTATTGATATTTTTTAGATATATACAAGGATTAAGAAATGTCACTTTCATTTTTAAATACCCATCAAATAATTTTTACATACCCATCACATTTATTACGCGCAAACGTAATTAGTTAAACTAAAAAGGTAATTTATATTAGTGCAAAAGTAAAAAATAATATAACTATCTATATCTATATCTATCTCTATTCTATTCTATACAATATACTAAAAGAGATGCCTGAAATGGGTTGTAGTGCGATTCACATATGTGGTATTTTGTGGATTAAAACGGTGTTATTTTTTTATATGTACCATATTCTGCATTAAAATGATATTATCTTTTTCAGTCCCATCAATTAATAAGCCAATAGAGTTAGATAAAAAAAACTTATCTTTTTAGATCAAATAATATATTCAATATAACCTTATATTTAGATTAAAGTAAAGCCTTATTTTAAATTATATTTATTAGGATATGTACCGTATCCAATTAATTTTTTTATAAAGATATTGGGAACATACTTAACAATTTTTATATTTAGATTTGGCAAAACTTATCTTTATTTATTTATTTATTTCTTATAAATATGATGAATTTATTTTGAATTATATTTATAAGGATATGTACCGTATCTAATTACTTTTTTTTTATAAAAATAGTGGAAAGATATTTAACAATTTTTATATTTAGATTTGGCAAAACATATCTTCATTTATTTCTTATAAATATGATCAACAAATCATAACCTTTATAAATTTAAAAGTATAAAGAATATAACTAAAATATACTCCGTAATTTATTAACAAAGCGCACAACCGCACGGGTAACGAATACTAGTTACTTATAAAACATCAAACATTGTTGATCAAATTTCATCTCTCCTAAAACATCAAATAATATAGACAGGATAGACTAATAAGTATAGTATAATATTATTTTTAAAAATTAATTCAAAATTAATATTTTATATAATTTTTACTCTTAAAAAAAATGAATACGACGCAAAGAGGAACATGACACCAAATTTTCGAGTATCGATCGGATCTGAGTTCGGGTGGGTAGGGTTGGGTTCTCGAGTCGGGTTAACTCTAAAATAAACTAGAAAAAATTATTTAATATTCTTTTACAACTAATTAAATATAGTGACCAATAGGTCACGAGTTCGAATTTCCCCTCTTCCAATATTGTAATGGCCAAATTAAATGTTTCAAACGGGAATTTTTGAATATTTTTTCTCCCTATTTTTATTCAAGGGAGCATGTGGCTCCGCCCCTGTGTAAACAAATAAGAACCATACGCATAAAACGTGTAGAAGGGACAGACCTACCCATACATTAATTTAAGAAAAAATTTACAAAATAGGACGTTTTTTTGGACGTATTTGCAAAATACCCTCGTTTTTGGACAATTTAGGAAAATATCCCATATATATACTAATTCTCAATTTTTTTTTTCCCCGAGATTTGCCCCCAATCCGATCCCCCTCTCTCCACTTCCGACCGCCTCCAATCGTCCACCTCCGATTGCTCAACGGAGAACTTGAAATCGGGGATCTTCCTCCATCTCCGTCCATATTCCTCCTCTCCTCCTGTTCGCCGCCGCCGCGCTCTCCTCCTGTTTGCCGTCGAATCGAAGAAGAAGAGGAGGAAGACATCGTCTCTCTACTTCTAAGTTAGTTCGTCGTCGTCGTCGTCGTTTAACCCTTTCGAGGCCAGAAATCGTCGTCGTTTAACCCTTTCGAGGCCAGATCTGGCGCGGAGGAGTACCTGTTGTTGCTGCCTTGTGTCTCGAATCGAGGTAAGTCCGATTGCTTTGAACTCACTTAGAAATATCGAATCGAGGAGTACTAGTTGTTCATGGCTTCTCTTCTCATGTAGCTCACCCTCGCAACATCGTTCTCAGTGTGTTCTTTGTCATCCAGACTCATAGTCTTCCCGAATTTGAGTTTCATAAGTGAGTATTGTTCATTTCCTATATGATGATTGATAACCTGGTAGGATCTATCATTCAGTTTCCACTTAATAAACATTGATTGCATCTTCAATCTTCAGGCAGAAAGCAGCATCTGGTATCCGACGCATTAATCTGGAAGGACTGCGGTGGAAAGTCTTTGATGCTCAAGGTTAGGTCAGTAGCAGCTAATCTATTGTAATAAGCTTATCTTCTGAATCTTCCTATCACAATGCATCACTTCACTGTTTCTGGAATAAAAAATGACTTTAGTGGATGGCTTTGAAATTGGCTAATTTGATTCCCATTGAAAAGAATATTTTGGCTATCAATCTGAGTTAGGCTGATTGAGATTGCACAAATTCTATTTTTTCGGCTTCTTGAATTTCATTTGCAGTTAGTTCTGATGCTTCTTAGGGTGATGCTTTCCATTCCAAAGTTCTCTGTCTCTCTGTCCTGCTAAGTCAAAGTTAAGGAGTAGAGACATGAAATGAAGTTAATGAACATAGGTGTATATCTGGTTCCAGACCTTAAGCAGTTTGATATGTGTTTTCTTGTGCCTATCAAGATATGTTTCAACAATTTATTCTTTGATATGCAGTATGGTTTGGGATAGAACTTTTATAATGTATTTTCCATATTTCTAGCTATAACTTCATCTTCTATAAATATAATTTTCTGATCCATAATCAATGGCTTACATCATGATATGTGTTGTTTCTCACTAAGAGCACTTAAAGAAGAACTACAACTGCTCCAAGAACCAGGATCATATGTTGGAGAGGTTGTTAAAGTGATGGGAAAGTCCAAAGTGCTTGCCAAGGTAGGTTTGCATTTGTTATTTTTTGGTTCCTTATATAGACTATAGTTTTATGTCAGCGGTTTTATGTTCTAGCTTAAGATGTTCCTCGGTCTGAAAATTTTATGCTTGATTGTTAGCACGTTATTGCTTCCTATTTTAGACTCTTCTGCATCCGTATATGTCGATTCTTTGGATGAGCATTGGTTGAGACTCAAGCTCTCTGCTCCCTGTATGTGTCGATGCTTTGGATGAGCCTTCTTGCTTTGTCCGACCTTCTTGCTTTGTTATGTCCTCTTTTAACCGTGTGTCCTTCATTGAGTCTGTTTTTTTTTCTCGGATTTTGGATCCAATTCTCTAGAAGATGGAGTTTGTCGTATGAAGCCGAGTCACCCGATGAAGCTGAATTTATGCTTATTTGGTTTGAAGTGTTGACACTATGAATCAGAAATTTGTTGCTGGTTTAGTCCCGGTGATCAGGTATGGCAATTAAATCTCTTCTGCTGTAACATGTTGATGTAACATTGATTGTTGTATTCATATAACTTTTTGGAGGGTAATTTGATTCCTCACTGAAAATAAAAACTAATGCTTTTAAGCTCTTAACAAAATTTGTGTGCTTATTCTTTGTGTTCTCTGTGCATTCAGTTGGAGAATATTGTGCAGATTTGTTGCTTTTAATCTCTTCCATGATGTATCTTTGTTCGAGATTCTCTCTGTTGCGTTTCTTTTTATGCAGTGTTTCATTGTTTTTAAGGTTGGTTGTGTGGCGGTTTTTGTTGATTTTGAGCAAGATTAGGTCTTTATCCAAATATACCGAAAATTATTTGAATAAATTTTCTAGTATAGTGTCGTCTAATATGATGACATGACTACCTGATGTGTGGGCTTGTCCTCCATCATTTTTCCATCTGATTGTAATGGTACTAGCATGACTACTTCTGCTTCTGCTATATTATCTTTACACTAATTTGGCTATGTTTGAGGGAGGGGTACTTCTGCAGCTGCGTGTGCTGTCTCCCAAGCTCGACTCAACCGGATGCATATATTTGAAGTTACAACACAGCTGCCAAGCTGTTCAATCAAGCTCTCTTGGAATTGACTCAAGAGATGCGGGTTGATTTGTCCTTCAATGCAATTTGTGGTTCAATCAGTTGTTGTTTGTATGCAGCAATAGGTTTTTCTTATTGATGAGTCCATGTGTATATTTACTCTACCTTTGCTTCTCGATAGTCTGTGGAACCATATTTTTTTCCTCAAAAATCGTTTCAAAAATGGATTAGTTGAGTCCAGTGGACTGTCTTATTTGATAATGCAATTTCAGGTGCTGCCAATTATCTTTTGTAAGCATTTTAAGTATAATTTTGCTTTTGGACAGGGTGAGGAACCATGAAAGTGAGTGTGCTTATTGCTTAATGATGCTCTTCGGAACATGTACAACGCTGAGAAGTATGGAACGCGCCAGGTTCTGATCAGATCTTCATCCAAGGTCATCATCAAGTATCTTTTAGTTATGCAGAAGCATGGTATGAGGTATTCCTCAAATGTGATGCAGTTTGTAGTGTTTTTGGACCATGGTTAATTTATTTTCATACACTGTATGTGTTTGGACCATGGTTTCGAGACTCATGAATTTGTTCTCAACATGATCTTATTTTCTCTCAATATAATTTCATACTTTCTCAATAAATTATTGCACAACATGCTCTTATTTTTGCTCATCAATAGACAATAATTGCACAACATGGGGGATTGGTGAAATTTTGCTCAATGTCATCTTATTTTTGCTCAACTATAGGTTATTTTTGCACAACAATCGAGACTCGTGAATTTGTTCTCAACATGATCTTATTTTCTCTCAATATAATTTCATACTTTCTCAATAAATTATTGCACAACATGCTCTTATTTTTGCTCAGCAATACTTTATTTTTGCACAACTAGTGGTGAAAATTAGTGCTGACACTGATATTAGTTACAATTAGTGCCGACACTGATATTAGTTACAATTAGTGCTGACACTGATACTAGGTACAATTAGTGTTGACACTGATATTAGTTACAATTAGTGCTGACACTGATATTGGTTACAATCGAGTCATCTTCCTAAGTAATAACTTTGTAGTTCGGTATGTATTTTTTCTGTGTCAGCACTTTTTTTTTCTTCATGTCAGCACATTTTTTAGGGTTGCACAACTGTATTTTAGAGTTGCACAACTTTAGTTTAGAGTTGCACAACTTTAGTTTAGATTTTCACAACTGTATTTTATTTGTGTCAGCACCTCCAAGAAATACTTTTCATTATATTTATCATTATTTTAAGAGTTGCACGACTCTGTTGTAAGAGTTACACGACTCTGTTTTAAGAGTTGCACGACTCTGTTTTAAGAGTTTCACGACTCTGTTTTAAGAGTTGCACGAGTCTGTTATAAGAGTTTCACGACTCTGTTTTAATTTAAGAGTTGCACGACTCTTGTTTTAATTGTTGCATGACTATGTTGTAAGAGTTGCACGACTCTGTTTTAAGAGTTGCACGACTCTTTTTGAAGAGTTGCACGACAACCGAGACTTGTGAAATTATTCTCAACATGATCTTATTTTATCTCAATATAATTTCAGACTTTCTCAATAAACTGTAAGCGATCCATAATCTATATTTTTTTTTATTTCTTTAACATTTTGTCGTGCAAATATAAGAGTATGTTATGCAAATATATCCGTAAGTTGTGCAAATATGACCCGAGTTTAGTTTTTTTTTAATTCTATTTTACATTTTGTCATGCAAATATAACCGTATGTTGTGCTTGTGCAAATATAATCATATGTTGTGCAAGTATAACATTTTTTTGTGCAAAAATAAAAATAAAAATATAGACTATAGATCACATAATAAAATATAGATAGTTTTTTTTAATTTCCATAATTATGGGGTAAGTTTTGTAATTTATTCAAAAGTCCTTCTTCTTCCTCCAGATTTCTGCGAAGAGAACGCAGCGCCTGCGCCTTGCCGCCTCCGGCTCGCTCGATGATGGACAGTTTTTAGTCGCGTTAACCGTATCAAAATAATTTCGAACCTACCTACTAATGTAGCGTGGTAAGCACGAGTCGATCCCACAGAGAATCAAGTTATTCCTAAGTTAAGTTTATTTACCAATTAGTATGAAACGGGGGTTTTAAGTGGTGAAAATAAGAAAGAAAATAAAATAAACTATAAACAAATTAATGCAAAGCAATTTAGAGAAAATCGTTCTACCTACAACTATCCACTTTATTTGGTTGAATTGATATTGTAACTTCCTCTTGTCCTTTTATAATTCCTATGAATGCCCTTGTCCCGACCTAATATAGTTACTAGTCCAATCAATCCTAGAAATCCTTATCAATCGAACAGTCCCTAAAGAAGGATTTAACCCAATTGATAGCTTTAAGTTAAGAGATTAACCAAGGTATTTGCAGTCCCTAAAGAGGGATTTAACAACACATCTAACTTCCTACCCATCCAATTAGTTCAATCAGCCCTAGAGGGATAAGTTTGCCACTTGGGTTAAGGTTCACAATCAGGAATCTACAAAACCCTAGTAATTGAATTGATTCTACCAAGTTGATCAGACAAGATAAAATAAAACAATCAATCATTCAAGCACAAAGAAGTCGAAACATTCAATATAAGAAATAAGGAACAAGAATTAGAAACTCACAATCAAACAAAACAAAACTTCAAATTGTAGACAGAACGGGAGAGTTTAAGTCTCCATAAAAATAAAACAAAACATACTTAGGGTTAAAGAGGAATAAAAATCAGTCGGCCACTGCTTCAGTATGTTCGGCCTCTCCTTCGTTTCCTTCCGAACGATGTATATATATTCTCTGAATTCTAATCTAACTAATCTATATATAATATTAATATATATCTAACTAACGTACTAATTATAAGCTATAAAATAAAGTAGTATGTAGCAGCTTCCATCACGTGGCAACGTGGGCTCTTCCCTTCCTTTGATTAATATTCAGTCCGGTCCAATTGAAATATTAGCCCGGCGCAATAACTAGCCCAATCCTCCTCCATTTGAAATATGTTTAGAATATGATCTCTACTTCGATCAGCACCCGACCTCATATAATTTGTCAAATACGAATTATTCCAAATTAGCTCCAAAATACCTGAAATAAACAAAACACGGGTGTAGACTCCGAAAACTAAATAATAACAAATAAGCTATAAAACATGTAAACATGTTCTAAATTAATATGCAAATATATACTAAAAACATGACTAAAATATACTCTATGAAACTACCCCATGCTTAGACTTTTGCTTGTCCTCAAGCAATGAACAACAAATATAAAATTAATCATCCCACAAATAAGATCTTCATGCTTTAATTTTATAAAAGCAACATTAAGCAATATGAGTCATGAATAAGAGAACAAACATCCTAGCAAGTATATGAGCGATCCAATAGTAAAGGCAAATTTTAATCCAACCTCATCGGGATAATGTATTTCACTCAAGCTCTCATGTGTTTAGGCTTTAAATCCAACTCTCAACTCAATCCAAAATACTTTATACACCGTGAAAGTCATCACTTGCAAATAACATCATGAGGACTTTTATAAAGTTGTAATGGGACTTTGGTAGGAACATAAGGCATGAGAAATATTTAGGCTTGTGGTGCTAAAAAATCTGGGAAAAAGGAACAACAACCAACCAGAATAACACCAAAACTTCCATACTTCGCAAACCATTCCAATAACATAAACTCCAATACACATCAATAAGCACTTTTCGATTTCAATAACCATACAACTCATGCAATTTTTCTATTTGGATCATGACTTCTTTTCTTTTCTTTTCTTTTCTTTTATGCTTACTTTTGCCCCTAGGTGAATTTTATCCTCCCTAGGTCCAAGCTTACTAGACTTTTACTCCTAAGTGAATTTTATCCTCCTTAGGCCCCTAGTAATAAGTCATCTCTATTATGCAAGAAGGGTTACCTTATTTCGGCTATGCCTCTCACAATGTACAACCATACATACATTATCTTCACTCAAAGCAACTCCAACATAAAGATTTTTCACCAATTTTCTTCCTAATTCCCGGATAGGGTCAGGCTAATCATTTGCTATGATATATTTTTGTGGAGCTATCAAAAAGAATAGGCTTTAAGGTTCAGATTGGCTTCAAGCAAAGGATAATATGTAAGGTAGATAGGGTATAATATGGCTAAAGAAAACATGCCTCAATCATTTGAAATTCACAAGCAACAAACATGTGCAATACGGTATTGAAATAAGAAGCATACGGAGAGTATAATCACACAATAAAAGCAAAAGGGAAATAATTATGAATAGTCCCTATAAGGCCAAAACAAACTCACAAGGGTTATGTTTTTTAGATTTCAATTAAACCTCAACTATGAACCATACTTGCTCAATTATATTCACAAATCATGCTCCAAAAATCATTTTCAAGCAATTCAATCGAACCATGGGATTTATGCAATTAAGATCATAAAAATGAATTAGATGACAAACTAAACCAAGATGGGTATCTTTAATAACACCTAAATGCAATGAAATGCATAACAAAAATTGAAAAAAAAAAAAACAGAAAACTAACATATATATAAAGATGGATCTACACTTGAATTCCCCACCCCATGCTTAAAATCTTACTTTGTCCTCAAAGTAAATAAAATAGAATTGAAGAGGTAGAGGAAACTCACAAAGTAATCAGGCATTCGAGACAAATCATTCAGCTTTAGACTAGGCAGTGATGTAGCCTCTGATCAGAGGACAACTCAGAAAACAAGTGATATCCTTAGGGAAATTCAGCAGCAAATCCTACCAGAAAAAGCAGCAGTAACTCGTAGGAACCAGGCTAGCAGTAACTCGTAGGAACCAGGCTAGCAGCTCACAACAGCAAAAACAAGCAACAAAGGAATATCAAAGCATAAAATTCAGAAAGATAGAAGACTATTCCTAAGTACTAACGCCCTTAAAATATGATAAAAGACTAGAAATTACAGCCTTGGGTGTTTGAGTAAAAGCTTTCGACAACTCTTGGATGCAATGGCATTTGTGAACCTTCTTGAAGTTGGGAAAATATAGGCATCGTCTCCTTTGCGAAAGGTCCTGGCCAAGACAAAAGGCAAAGAAAACACACAAGAACAAACAATCCAACCATCTAAGCATAATAAAAACATCCAAGAATAAAGAACAACAAAGATCGGTCAAACAAAAATCAGCCCCTGCAAGTCATGCTCAATCACGTATGTCAAACTAAACACATGGAGTTCAAGTGATTTCAGGGAGCATGAGACAAGCAAGGGGAGCATAAGACTATACACAATCACCTCTCAACATCAATTAGCCTAGCCATTATAGAGTATTTCACAATCAAGCAACTAAAGCTTCCAAGAAAAATGAGGTGTAAAACACAACACAAAATCAGCAGCTAAAGGGATGAATTCAGCTCTAAAATTCTGTTAATTCTACACACATGGTCTAGCAAAAAGCTAAGGTTAACTAAGGCATGAAATCAAAACTATATGGGTCAACCAAAGCATAACAATGGACAAAAACAGACCAACACAGCAGCACCAAGGTCTTGATGATCAAACAGACGCAATGAAAGTATCACAGGAAACACACATTCAAGTTCAGCAGATTGATCAAAAACATATAGCAGATCTCGAATTGAAGTCATTAGCTACCTTGCAACTAGAAAAGCAAAGCACCAACCAATCTATTAATTTGAGAGGATCTCAAACAACCCAACATCAATAGTAAATCCAAATAATTAGCAGTAGATTTCACTCAATCTCGACAGAGAATGGACAATTCAAATCAGCCCGCGAATATGAAGTCACAAGAATTGAAAATAAAATATGAGCAATTTCAACAAAATCAATTCATCACCCGCTTTCATAAATCACCAGAAGCTCAATGAAAGAGTGAAAAGGGATGACATACCTGCATTTACCAGTTGCGGAATTGACAGGAAATTGAATCAGTTGCGCTCGGAAATTGGGAAGAGCGGACATGGCAGCAGCAGCAGAAAGGGTTGAGAAGAATCAGGCGGCAAGGGCTGAGTGCAGGGGCTCCGAGCGGAGGCGTGGTGGCTGGCGGTAGAGGCAAAGGTCGAGCATTGTTGGCAGTGGAGAACACACGCCGAAGAAAGGGATGGCGTTGAAGGCAGGTGGAAACCGGCGGTGGTCTGGAAGTGCGGTGGCTGCTGCTGCGCGGGTGGCTGCTGGAGGCCCGGCGGTCTGGCGAGAGGCGATGGGTGGCATTCTCGGGAAAGCGATGCAGCGGTGGACGAGGGAAGGAGAGGAAGCCGGAGGGGAGAATTTCGGCGATCCGGAGAAGGATGCCCTGCCATCCGTGGCGGGCGCCCAGTGGTCAGAGGAGGACCCAGAGGTGAAGAGTGGCGGCGCTCTAGCGGTGCTCAAGCGAGCGATGGTTTGAGATGGGTCGTCGCTCAGGAGAGAGGAAAGGAAGGGTTTTGATTTTATTTTTTTTTTTACGAAAATTAAAAAATATATATATAAATTAATCCTAACTAAAAAGAAAAAGGGAAAAAAATAATTACCTTGGTTGGCTTACCATCGCTCGGATCCACGGTGCTCGCTCGACATCACTCCGGCCGCTCGATTTCGCTCCAGGCCGCCTCCGCGCCGTAGTCGGCCTGGGCCTCGCCGCCTCCGCGCCGTCGGCCTGCGAAGAAGAACGCCGTCGGCCTGCGCCTCGCCGCCTCCGCGCCGATCTCTAGCCGCTTGACCTCGCTCCAGGCCGAATCTGAGCAATCGCTCACTCGCGCCGCCTCGCTCGATCTCGCTCGGCCTCGCTCGCTGGAACTCCAGGTCGGATTTGAACTTCGTCGCTCGCTCCTCGCTCGCGCTCCCTTCCTCGGCTCCCTCGCCTGCTCACGCGTCGCTGGAGGCCGTCGAATCCTCGCTCCCTCGCTCCCCCGCAACCGGATCTGAAACCTCCAGGCCGCAGATCTCAAACCTCCAGGCCTCGCTCGACCTCGCTCCGGCGCCGAAGCCATAGATCTCGGCCTCCTCTTCAGATCTCGCTCCGCGCCATAGATCCGAAGCCATAGATCCGTCCAATTGCTTCTTGCTCCGCTCTATCGATCGGTCGCTCTCGGATCTCCGAGGAAGGCGCGGATATGAGGAACGGGAAGTGGAAGATGGAGATCGGAGAAGGAGAAGCGCGGAGGAGAGCGTGTGCGGAGAGGAGAGGGTTGAGGAGAGAGAAAGGCGCGTGAAACAAAGGGAAGGGGGTTTATATTGCGTCTATTTCACTAAATTGTCCCAAATCGTGACTATTTCACAAATTATGTCCAATTTCGTGACCATTTTGCAAAATGCCCCTTAATTTAATGTATGTATCGATCGAGCCATACCAGTCCCTCGGATTAAAATGTGACACTTGTATTTATTAAATAGAACTTTTTTTATAAGAAAAATTAAATTAAAAAAATTTAAATTATATTGAAACAGTTAGTTGAAGTTTAGATTTTAAAAATCATTTAGTATTTACAAATATTTTTCTTAACGGAAATTTTGTGATGTATCGCTGAAATAGGGGAAAATTTGCTGTATGTACAAAAGATTTGGATATTTCGTATAATACCCTAAGTTTAGTGTTATTTCCGCGTGATGCCCTTTATCTGTCAATGCTAGCACTTTTCATTCATTTTGTACCAAAAAAAAAGATTTCGGATCTGTTTTCTTGTCTTCATTTAAGGGGGTGATGAAAGGAATATGGTTGGTCTGAGGGTGTTTTAGAGGGTTGTGATAATGCATATTTTACATATGCATATGGAAGACCCGCGCAGTTGAGAAACTCCCCAAAATGGTGAGGAGAGAGACCCAAACGTCTTGTTCTTTACAAAAAAAAAGCGACAAGATGAAGATGGAAGAGATCCATGTAAGATTGGGTCATAGGAGCATGTTTGTGGTTGATAGAGTGGGTAGAGGAGGGGGACTGGCACTAATGTGGGGTCGTACACACAACACCACATAGATGCCATGGTCAGGGAAGAGGGAGGGATCGAGTGGAGGCTAACAGGCATGTATGGTGGTCTAAGAGGGAGGAAATTTAAATACCATACGATGGGGCTGCTTAGGAGGTTGCACGAAGATAGTCACTAAGCTTAGATGTGTATGGGGGATTTCAACTTGATCACGTCTCTAGAGGATAAGAAAGGGGGTAATGTCACAGACTTTGGGATTCTTGTAGAGTTTAGAGAGGTGTTCGAGCATTGTGAGCTAAGGGATATCCCTTATATAGGCAGCCGGTTCACATGGGATAACGGGAGAGAGGAAGAGGAGTTTATACAAGAAAGGCTCGATATGACACTTTGCAATCAAGCCATGCTTGACATTCATCTCTGGATATCAATGCAATACGACACTTGGAAAGATGCAAGTCTGATCACTTGCCAATTAAAATTTCCCGTGAAGGGGAAACGATGGAGGATAGGAAGAGGATGGAGAGGAAGTTTAGGTTTCAGGCCATGTGGCTCACGAACAATATATGGCAGTAATAGAAAATGGGTGGAATAGCCCGGGATCAAGCCACGTCGATTGCAATGTAGGTCGTAAAATTGGGAAGTGTACAAATGATTTGAGGGAGTGGGATGGGGTGAGCTTCGGCCATGTGAAATCACAGTTAACAGCAGTAAGGAGGAGAAGACTTAAGGAGATGGGCATAAATGGGATGAGAGGGGAGTTGGTGCGAGAACGGAAAAAGCTTCAAAAGGAGGAGGATGATCTTGTTGCTAGAGAGGAAATGATGTGGTTTCAAAAGGAAAGAGCCAATGAGTTTAGATGTGGGGATCGAAATACGAGGTTTTTCATAAGAGGGTCGAGGGAAGGAACCGCAGGAATAAGATGTGAAGGCTTGTTGATGATGATGGGGTGGAGGAGAGGTTGCACGATGGGAAAGTTAGAATCACAACGAACTATTTCCGAACCCTACTTGAATCTGATGTCAAGGCACCCCTGACGGTGGCTACTCAAGGAATCGAGCCTATCGTTTCGGGTGAGGATAACCAAGAGCTGCTACGTCGCTTCTCTGCGAGCGAGGTAAAACACGCCCCTTTTTTATGCATCATACTAAAGCTCCGAGAACGGATGGTTTGCTAGCACTCTTTTACCAAAAGTATTGGAACATTGTCGGGTCTGATCTGACAAATCATGTCGAGTGGAGGGGGTCGATATCGACTTGTGTCTAGTCGATATCGACTGATGTCTAGTCGATATCGACTGGAGTTGCTCCCTGACGTCTGGATCAACCTCCTTTGGTGGCACATACAATGGCATAGATTGGACATGCCTTTCATACCTTTCGTCAGAAGAGGCCGCAGAAGTCCCATATGTGTTATCGTAGTTAGCCAGCGTCTCATATACCTCTCAAGCACGGCGTGGAGTGTACTGGAGATATCCATATGCGGTTTAGTTGTTGATCCTATCCTTAGTAGGCGCATCCAGACAATTGAAGATGATCTCCTGGATGATGTAGGGCGGTTGTCCATGCGTAGGACAGGATTTCAGAAGCCTCTTGTAGCGCTCCAAGACCTGTGCAAGTGTTTCCTCTGGCTTTTGTCTGAAAGTCGTGATCTATTATCTGAGAGCAGCTATCTTTGCAGGAGGAAAGAACTTGTTGAGGAAGAAGTCATGTAGTTCGTTCCATGTGCGAATTGATCGTGCATGCAATCCTTCCAACCACTGTTGCGCTATTCCTGCAAGGGACCAACGAAAAGCCTTTAATTTTAAATATTCCATATTAGCACCATCTGCCATAGCATCACATAAGTCAATAAAAGTGGTGACATGCTCCAAAGGACATTCATTGATTCTTCCCCTAAATTGACTCCTCATAATTTCAGTAATAAAAGAAGGACGAATTTCAAAATTAATAGCGGGAAGAACGATCGGCAATTCTGGAACTTCCAGAGTAGGATGCAGATACTCCTTTGCATTGACTGGGATATGCCCCATCTTCTCCTCAAGTTGCTGTAATGGCCCGGGATTATGATTCTCGGGTTACGTTTCGAGAGATGAAACCCCTCGTTAGGATCTTGCGCCCCGAGTACAGGTTGAAGGTTTGAAATTATATTCAAACGTTTTTAAGCTAGCGGGATTTCGTACCCAAATTTCGAAGGTGTGAAAAGTCAATAGTCATGCAAATAGCGGAATCAAGGTGTAATACAAGAGAGTGTCACGGCAGAGCCGAGTAAAACCCAAATCAATAAGCGTATTTATCAAAATAATAGGCAATATTAGTGGGGTTAAACCATTTCTTCGCAATCGCCCATGAAAGTTCCTACGTCGCGGAAGCAAGGAGCAATCATGCTACAAAACAACCCCAAAAAATATGTATGCGGAGTGGTGTCAAATGGAAGCCCTACGCAATATAATCCCAAACAAGCAGACACATACACACACTAGTCCTAATAAAGATGCTTCTAGATGCAAGGCGGAATATTAACACACTAACATGCTCCTAAGATCAAGTTCATAAATATAATAAGGCCTTACACCGAATACCAAGTGGTATGTCCCTCTCCTACCTCCACCCCCTTCCGACAGGGCGGAGACTGGCGAGCTCGTGAATGCATTCCAAAATAATATGGCGGCACGCATGCCAAACCCGTATCCACAATATAATATAAGTAAAGGAAGTTCCATGACTCGATTGACTCAGGACAGGGCCCGATGGGACTGGGCCGTCCTATAACCCTAGCAAAGACTTTAGTTACTTCACAGATAACGGCCGTTTTGTTTACAAAAGCAATGAGTAAACGAATGCTCAATCATGAGTGCAATCCTAGCATGATACTACATGGCATGCTTTATTATGAATGCAAGCACCTACTATGCACATGGCTACAAGCAGGGAGATATCTTTTCGAATCTGAGTGAGCTCATATAGGAACTCACCTGGCTATGTAGAACATTATAATAGAAGATCCAGCAGACATCATTCATAATCACAAGGTATTACCTAGATACATATCATAACATATATATATAAGTCTATATCTAATTATTTAAGCATTCAAGCACACATCATTCAACGAGAATAACAATCATATCGCAATCATCATCACATCAAGACCACATCATTATCATCATTCCGTTCCACCACATTCATATATTCGCAATAATACTCGTATATATTCAATAAATCATATCAACATGCTAGTTAGTCTTCGATCACATAATTCCCAAGTTAGTCCCGAAACCATTTGAAAATCCGAATTAACTAGTTAGAAATTCGGTCCTCGGAAAATGCTCATCAAATTCCTTTTTCGATTTAAATCCGACAATATCCTTTTTAAAATCCAAACCTCGTAATATTATACTTTTAAATCACCATAATATCATATCCTTAAATCTCAATAATAATATTTTATTTTAAAACTCAATTAATAAAATTTAATATTTTAAATACTATTTTCTTTTAAACACTTTCATAAAACATTTTTAAGTCCCTTAAAAATCCCAATCATTTTACTTGATAAAATCAGCCTTTTATTAATTTACCCAAAACCGCTCTTATTTTATAATTTCAGAAAATCAGCCCTTTTTATTTATAAGAACCAAAAACCAACCCCTCATTTTACAAGGATCAAAACCGAACACCACCCCCCCCCCCCCCCCCCCACTTATTCTAATCTACCAAAACTGAGCCTAATTTTTAAAACAAGCCAAATATCATTTTCTTTTAAAACCCAAACACCCCGGCTCAAAGAAAATAGGCCCAAGAGGCCATTCCATTCCTCATCTCCTAATCTGGTCGATGGGAAGGTAAAAAGAAAGGAGGAGGGCCCCAGCTGAGTTAGCAGCCTAGGTGGAGCAGTGGGGCCCTCCATGCTTCTTCTTCCCCTTCTTCTGTTTGAAGAAGAAAAGAACGGAGGGAGTGCTTGGGCGCGAGAAGAAGAACCGAAGGAGGAAGAGGGAAGGGAAGGCCGGCGGCGGTGGAGCTGGGCTCCGGCCACTCGATCCGCACCTAGTGAACATGAAAGGGACACAGAAGCAACCAATGAAGAGGGAGGAAGGGGAGGAGCTCACCGAGGTTTCGAGATTTCGCCGAAAAGCTTCATCGGAGTTCGATCTGGCGTCGTCTGAGTTTCGGACTGCCCTCTTCTTGGCCTAGGACGAACGCAACGGATTAAAGGTGCGAATTTAAATGCAACAGAAGAAGAAACGAAGCCTTGCCGCTCGGAATCGGGAGAACAGAGGAGGGAGGGAGGTGGTGGCGGCGCTCCGGCGGCTGCTGGTGTCTCCGAGAGGTGTCGAGGCTTCTGGTGCTACTGATCTCGAGGAAGAAGGAGTAGAGGAGCAAGGCGGGGCTGTGCTTGGTGTTTCCTGGCTCTCGGCAAAACAGGGAGAGGAGTGGGGCTGCGGTGTTGGTTGGCTGGCGACGGGAAGTGGTGACGGTGTGGCTGGTGGAAGCGACGACGGGTGGTGGCTGTCAGCAGAACAGGAGGTGGTGGTGATGGTGAAGGGAAGCAGAGGTGGTGATGGTGAAGGTAGAGAGGAGGTGTGGTTGATCCGAAGGAGAGCAGGAAGGGTGATGGTGAATGATGATGGTACATGAAGAAATGACGGGGAGAGGGGGTGACTTGAAAAGGTATGGTGAATGATGGGAGTGGGTGAGAGATGGAGTGTTAAATTGAGTAACCAATACGCGAAAATAAATTCCGAATACGCGAATTTTGAATCCCGCAATTTGTTCTCAAATGTTAGTTTTTCCAAATTTTGCTTCCTAAATCAATTAGATTTTTAAAATTGGAAAAGATATCGTCATACAATAATTATTTTGAATTTTCGAGGTCAAGGACGGAAATTGTTCGCCAAATTTTTATATTTCGGTCGGAATCCGCTAAACGAGTTTTAAATCCGTTTTAAATTCTTTTTTAATTTTCTTTTTTTCCAAAAATTTAGGATTTGAAAATCCGAGCCTTTACAGTTGCCTCCTCGCGTTAACCTTGCGATCTACCCTTGCCTCCCACCGTTGCTGATTCTGTGTATATTCCGTCTCTCGTCGGGCGTGTTCTGCTTCTCTGGTGGTGAATTCCTCTATCCGTAGGCGAAGTTGCTCAAGCTCCTGTGCTGGTGTGAGCTGGCTCAAATTCTCGTCATTGGGTGGAGTAACCATAAGTCTCCTTATAAGCCTTTGCTGAAGGTGGAAGAAACGTTCTGGTTCGAGAAGATGGTCTATGGGTGTGCGATCAGTTCTACGCATGCACCTGAAAAACAAGACCAAAAAGAAACAAGTAAATAGGAACTAAAAAGGAAAAGAAAATATAAGGAAAGGAAAAATTACTAAAAAGGGCGCGATTGATTGCTTCCCCGGCAACGACGCTAATTTGTTCTTGCATGAGGATGTGTCAAGTATGAAATATAAATAAAATATAAATCAAACTGACTCCTTGTCTCAGCAAATAAATACAAAACTTCCTCCCGTTGTAGTAGAAGGTAGTCAGGATCGTATCCACGAGGAAGCACGTCAGCGCCCGCCTTTTCAGTTCCAGAAAACCTCTCGATTTCGACCAGAAGAGCCCTCGATATCGACCTATCTAGTCGATATCGACCACATTGTCAACAAAAACTGTAAAACAGAAACAACAGAAGCAGAAACGAAAAGAAAAAAACTGGTCGATATCGACCTACTTACTCGATATCGACTTAACTCCTCGATGTCGACCAACAGTGCTCGAAATCGACTAATCATAGAACCAAGGATCGAAACTTTTCGCAAGACAGAACACGAAAATAATGAAATAAAATCAATAAACTAAACACTTCTAAGATCAGGGTTTCAACACCACAACGATAACCATGTAAAATAACACATAAAGGCATAATAGATCATGTTTTTCATCGAATAACTTTCGTTATTAACAAATAGGAAGATAGAGGCTTTCGCATAAACCATAATTGTTACTAACCATTTTTCACATAATTAATCCAAGTTGTATTAAGATCACTTTCGTTTCAATAACACAAACAAGGATCACATTCAACTTTCGCAAAAGAATCATGCTCGTAGTGATAGATGACGAATTCACATCAAAAGATTGTACCTTGATCGCATTACCTCACATGGCTACCATCGGGCTCACCCCGACCCTAAAAGTTGGGTGACTACTCGCTCTTCATCATGAATAAACACATTAATAATAAAAAGAATTAAGTTGAATTAAATAAAATCAAACAAGACTTACAAGCGAACAAAGCCAACTCCGCTCTCGCTTCACAAACTCCACTCGGCTCCAAATCTCTCTCTCGTCCCTATCTCTCTCTCTCTATGTGAATTGGCTTGGATGATTGAATGAATAAAATCCAGCCCCTAATGCCTTATTTATAGTATTCATTCCCTAGCTAATTTAGGAAAGAATAATCTATCTATATCTAAAACATTAAGATAAATTTTTGGAAATAAAACAATTAAATCTCTAAGGAAACTATATCTAAAGTGGATAGATCTCTCTTGGACTTGATAAATCCTTGATGTCCATGTTTTGTGCCATGTTTTATATTGACTTTTATATCGATTTCTGTATACATTTCATAAATTTGGGTTAGAATAATACATAATCTATGTAGTTTATGCTTATTTGCCAAATTATGGAGTCTACACTAGTCTCTGTTTAATTTCGCAGAAATCAGACGCACTTTGGAACTTAAAGGAAAGTCATGAAGAAGCTAAGGATGGTGCAGCTGGAGAAAACGCCACTTTTCGCCATTTATCATTCTGAATCAAGT
This sequence comes from Persicaria tinctoria, assembly GCA_037127255.1. Lineage (NCBI taxonomy): Eukaryota > Viridiplantae > Streptophyta > Magnoliopsida > Caryophyllales > Polygonaceae > Persicaria > Persicaria tinctoria. Next base: position 56,281,032 of record JBANSL010000014.1, read on the forward strand.
TCTCATGTCTTGATGAAAGTTGTAGCCCTCAAAAAGAGCTTTCAAACGCATACTCATATGCGCACTTCCGACGAACGAGGACTCGGGAACTTGCGTTTCAAGAATAGAGCAGAATATCGACCAAGCTACTTGATGTCGACCTAATCTTGGTCGAAAATCCCAGAATCGACTCGAATCGACCATCAGACAAGAAGACAACTCGATAACGGCCAGTTTTGGTAGATATCGAACAAGCACTCGATATTCCTCCAGGAGTCGAGATCGGGTAAGCTGAAGAGAAGCCGAGAAGATAGCTCGATATCGACCAGTTTTGGTCGATATCGACCAATTACCAGTGACGAGCCCAGGTCGATTCCGAGTTCTATTCCGAGTCCGAGCTGAAGATTCCAAGAGATGATTCCTTGCACATGAATATTTAGATTTTCTATCTTTTTATTTATCCTAGGGTGGAACATTTAATTACCCTATAAGATTTATCTTGTTTACTAATTTAGATTTATTTATTTCCTACTAGATTTATATCCTTTGATAGAAGATAGAGTTTTCTTACCTTGGCTAGCAAGGATTGAGGCCTATATATAAAGCCTATGGGGCTAGTTTTTATTCATTCAATTCTAGAGAGGAGAAGAGATAGCGAGTAGGAGAGAGAGAGAGAGTGGAGGCCGAGATTTGTTGTGTCCTGCGAGAGCGGATTTTACTCCAATCGGTTGTAAGATCTGTTTAGTTTATTAATGCAATTTAGTTTTCTTTTATTATTGATGTCTTTTCCTATGATGAAGAACGAGTAGTCCACCTACGTCTAGGGTCAGGGTGAGCCCGACGATAGCCAAGCTTGTTTGAGGTAAAGATTCGGCTTTTATTGTGCTTTGATCATCCACTACCCTTTTATATGTTTATTACCTATTTAATAGAGATTCAGGTTATCAACTTGGATTATGAACATAAAATTGGTAGATACAATTAGGGTTTCCTGAGAGAGTTGTCTAATTGTTGGAAAAGGCGAAAGCTTGTTCCATTGATGTGATTGCATGATTATTTCTCTTTATCTTGCCTTATGTAGGGCTGATCAAAATCGGTTCGAACCGAATTTTTCGGCCGAACCGAACCGAAATAACCGGAACCAAACCGAACCGAGGGATTTCGGTTTAGGTTTTCGGTTCACGAAATTTTAATTTTCGGTTTTAGGTTCGGTTTGTATTCGGTTTCGGTTAAACCGAAAAAAACCGATTCTTTTTTTTAATTTTAATTTATCCTAATTCCTTACACAATTACCCTTAGGTTTAAGTCCGTGCAGTGTGCCTCGCCTCCCCCTCCTCTTAGTCTCGAGTCCCAGTTCGCCTTTTGTCCTCAGTCCTCACGCAGGCTCGCTGAATTGCTTTTGTCCACCACTGTTGTACTGTGCAGGGCTGTGTACTGTAAGGCTGTAGCCGGCTGTTCAAATGTGCAGGGCTGTCCGGATGTGTGTGCAGGGCAGGGGATGTTCAAATGTGTAGGGTTGTCCATCTGCTATGGTTTGGTGGGTGTTCTATTTAATCTTACTACATAAACCAATGGCAATATATCTATCTAATCTTCCATCTTTTCTTTCTTTCCATGTACGTGGGTGTCCATGTGCTATGGTTTCATGGGTGTTCTGCACAAATAGAAAAAAAAAAACCAAACCAAGGGCAACTGTGTGAAATTAATTTTTTCATTGTGCATTTTTTTTGTTTCGGTTCATTTAGGTTATAACCGAACCGAACCTAAATCAAACCGGTGTAAAACCGAACCAAACCTATTAGTTTAGGTTCGGTTTTCAGTTTTCATTTTTGAGAATTTCGGTTTTAGGTTCGGTTCGGTTTGGCCAGGTTCGGATCGGTTTTAGGCCTTTGATCAGCCCTAGCGTTATGCATGTTTGGTTATCGTTGTTGCAAACCCCGATCTTGGAAGTTTCTTTCATACATAGTTTATTCCAAAATCTGCGAAGCTTTGTCTTTTATTTTACGTACTGCTTTCTACTCGATTTCGACCAAAATTGGTCGATATCGACTTCTAATTCTCGATCCAGAAAGATCGCTGCTTGTTTGTGTTTCTGCAAGTACAGGTCGATTTCGAGCAAACTGGTCGATATCGAGGACTTTGGTCGATATCGAGTGCCCTGGTCAAAATCGATTATCTTCTTCACATAAACCAGAAAATCGACTGGAATTGGTCGAAATCAACTGCCCTAGGTCGATATCGAGCATTTCCCCTGAGGTCCAAATTTGACGTGAGACATCCGCTACCTGAGATCCGCTGACCAGCTTCCTCGAGGATCGAACCTGACTTCATGTTGCTACATCGGGAGGGAGTCTTGAACATTATTTGCTCGAAATGGAATTGGTTTGCTTATTTTATTTACATTCTATTTGCAATCTCGATTTCCCCTGTCAACAAATTGGCGCCGTTGCCGGGGAAGCAATCATTCACGCCTTAGGTAGTTAGATCTCACGTTTTCCTTTAAGTTTTGTTTTACAGGTGTATGCGCCGTTCTGGTTAACCACCTGAGTTTAACGCCTTAGATGATCTGAAACGTCTTATACACATCCACTCTAGACTGAAAAGGATCATGGAGACCGCATAAACACAAGATGAGATGATTGAGAGGCTTCAGAGGGAACTAGCGGCCAACAATGCTGCTCTCACCGCTGAGAGAGCACGCACTGAGCAGGAAGCTGAACGGAGGAGGCATGCAGAGGCTGAGCTTGCCCAATACCCTACCATTGCCGAGGATTACATGAACCCGACTCTTGTCGTCCCTGAATCGGCTATTCTAATCACTCATAATAACTTTGAAATTCGCACTACCTTCCTTATCGAAATTAAAAATAATGCTTTTCATGGAAGATTTAATGAATGCCCTCTTGAACATATTACTACTTTTTTCGATATGTGCCACACTCTTGCTGAAGGTACTACTCTTGAATATGTAAATATGAAAGCTTTTCGTTGGTCTCTCACAGGTCCAGCACTAAGTGGCTTGAAGGACTACCTGCACATTCCCTGATGACATGGGCTGAGGTTAGGAATCTGTTCCTCAACGAGTTCTTTCCTCCCGCAAAGATAGCGCTCCTCCGCTAGAAGATCATAGCTTTCAACAAGTTCTTTCCTCCCGCCAAGACAGTGCCTTGGTCGACTAGAACTGGTCGAAACTAGAAAATCGACTACCTTCTGTGCAGAAAGCCAGCTCAACACTCGGACTCGGAATCGACTACCTTCTGTGCAGAAACCAGAAAATTGACTAGAACTGGTCGAAATTTCTTGCTTCATGTGGAAGAAAGCCAGCTCAGCACTCGGACTCGGAATCGACTCGAAATCGTCACTGGGGGTTGGTCGATATCGACCTATGTTGGTCGATATCGAGTTGATTTCTCATATTCGGCTTCTGACAACTCGATTTCGACTCTAGCAGAAACTTTGACTTAGTATTTGGTCGATATCGACCAACATAGGTCGAAATCGACCTCTTTTGTTCCGCTCCCATTCTCTGGTCGATTTCTGACTTTTCTGCTCGATTTGATCCACTCGATGTTGACCTACTCTTGTCGATATCGACTTCTTCCTGATTTTCCTTCCTTTCTCCGAATTGCTGTCAAACGCCTCGATTTCTGCGAAATTAAACAGAAACTAGTATAGATTCCATAATTTGGCAAATAAGCATAAACTTTATAGATTTTGTACTTTTCTAGCGCAAATGCATGAAATGTATGCAGAAATCAATATAAAAGTAAGTATAAAACATGGAAAATTAGGCTCACAACAGTTCTAGCGGCATTTGAGATGTTCCACGTTCCACTATATGAAAAATCGACAGGGACGAAAGCGGGGATATATGGCGCTGAAGCTCGATATGGCCAAAGCATATGATAGAGTTGAGTTGTCCTTTATAGAACACTGCATAGAGAAGTTTGGGTTCGATAGCATGTGGATTGAGCTCATTATGAAATACGTAACAAAAGTGACCTTCTCTGTCCTTATTGATGGGGAACCAACACCAATTTTTGCATCAGCAAGGGGACTTAGACAGGGAGATCCGCTCTCTCCATACCTATTCTCTTATGCGCGGAGGATTTGTCGGGGATGCTAAGGGAGAGTGAGGCCCAGGGAAGGACACAGAGTATTATAAGAATTGCTCTAGCTGCCCCTACTATACCTCATTTATTTTTTTGATGATGACTGTGTGCTATTTTTTAGAGCAACCTGTTAACAAGGTGCTGAAATTGTCAACATACTCCGTAGTTATGGAGAAGCGTCCGACAACGGGTGAATTTCTGAAAATTAAAGATGTCTTTTAGCAAGAACGTTGATGAGGGACGGAGGATAAATTACAAGACTCCCCCGATGTAGTGGAAGGGTATTAGGATCGATTCTCTAGGAAGCGTGTCAGCGCTCTCTTAAATAGTCTCGAAATCCGCTCTCTATATTGACCAGAAGTCACTCAACGTTAACTGAGTTCCAATCGATGTCGACTACGGCTGTCAATTTCTCCTGCAAAACAAAAGCAAAGCAAACAGCGTCGACTTGGGCATTCGATGTCGAGTCAGTCCACTCAATGTCGACTAGATGTCAGTCGATATCGAGTATAAAAACAGTAACCAATTTGTCGGGAAAGAGGGCCGAAGAATATAAGAATGGATGCGAAAGATGAACAGAAATATCGAAAAAGGGTTTTTGCAATAATATATAAAAGCTTCCAAGGCAAGGGATTACCACGACAATAACCATGTAAGCAACATACTAGAATCATGAAAGATATATGCTTTTTATAATTTAGTTAACTCTCGTCATCAACAAATAGGAATATAAAGGCTCTCACATAAAAACTTATTTGTTTCTATCCTTTTCATAATTAGGGTTAACCGACTTCCGCAAACAAAACCTAAATACTATCCAGATTCAAAATAGATTCACTTTCGCTTCAAAATCATAAATAAGGAATTGTCCACTACTTTCGCAGGGGATTTATGCATGGAATAGAAGATGAAAATCACATAAGAATCATAAACTCAAGCATACTTACATGACTATCGTCGGGCTCACCCCGAACCTAGAAGTGGGACGACTACTCATGCCTCATCATCACGAACATTATCATAAACATAAAGAAAATAACTTTGAATTGAAACTAATCGAAAGAGTACAACCAAAGCCAAAACCATCTCTCTCTCCTTCACTCAACCCCTCTCTCTCTCTCTCACTACTCTATAACTTGATTGCTCAAGTGCTAATTGAATGAATAAAACCTAGGCCTAATGCCTTTATTTAAAATGAACTAATCATTGCTAGCCAAGGAAAGAAATCTTAATCCTACTAAAACTTGAATTAAAATAATATGTAGTAATATCTAAATAGGAAAATCCCTGGGGTAAAAAGACATTAACACATAAGGATAGAAGTTCATAAGGAAAATAATAGATCTTGTCTTCGTGATTAAGAAAGTCCCCTTAAGTTCAGATTCTTCAAAACGCGTCTCGCCCAACAAGATCTTCTGTCGATGTCGAGTAGAGTCACTCGACGTCGAGTCAACTTCACTCCTGACGATGCTATGAAATTATGGCTAACTATTTAAAATAGTAATTCGACCCGAAGAAGATTGTACGACCTTATGGATAATCAATTATAAGCGCTCTCCCACATCGATAGTAAATAGGAAAGCAAGGAGGAGACTCCTTCTATAAATAAAGGTCTAAAGACAACGTAATAGGGATTTGTTCGGAGTGTTGGGATCGGCTTAGGCTGGTCCCGATCAAGCTTTTTGGTCTTTATCAAAGCGGGATTTGCATCGAACTGCGTGCACCGAGAGTTGATAATTGATCAAGGGTGGACCGTATGAATGTCGGACATCTTCATTGGTGTCGTTTGTGGGAACCTTTCACCCTAGAGGTGATTTGTTAAGGTTAAGTATCCGTCTATTTCACCTTAATTAGGTTCCATAAATTGTAATTAAATGAATTATAATGTGATAAAATGATTAAAGAATTATGAAATTTGAAATGAACCAAGCAAGGCTAGCTTACCGTCATATATAGAAATAAAATATGCGCAGCCACATTTGAAGAAAGAACGCGATTAAAACTAATGAGCTTTAAGTTTTGCATATATAGCAAAGTTAAATTAGAGCTACTGTTCCCGGTCATAAGTTGTTCATTGCTTCATTCGCATGATATAGTGATATACCCCTGTCTTGATTAATAAGAATAAGAGATAACCTATAGCACATATACCCAATTGGAACCAGCAGTAGATTGCTTCAAAAGAATCAAAGGTCTCGCCAGGAAATCTTTCGATAACTAAGATCGCGAGCGGAATCGAAATCCATGGTAAGTGATCGATCGCCTTTTGCTGTCATTACTAACCCCCTATGTGTAGGATGGGAAAAAAGATGATTCATAAACATAATGATTCGCGAACACCGCAAGGCAAATCGACTCTTCGATCCCTGCCCAGATTATTTGCATTGCTCGCAATTACATGTTTCGATCCGCCACCGGCAGAGACTTTGCGAAGAAATGGGATCAAGGCAGTTATCATCGTTAGCGAAATCTCCAACAAACAAATTCTTCTCTCTTCTTCCCAAAGTGCCTAACCCCACTTTGGTGAAGGATTGGAGACCGATTTCTTGTTGTAACACACTCATGAAGGCCGTCACCAAGATTATTGCTAGACGTATAAAGCATCCATTGGGGGGCTTGATTTCAGACTGTCAGGGAGCGTTCATCCTTGGACGCTCAATAGCACACAATTGCGCAGTTGCTCTGGAAGTGGTGAATGGATATGGAACTAAAAGGGTGTCAAGCCGATGCATGATCAAGGTAGACTTACAAAAGGCTTACGACTATCTTAACTGGGAGTTCATCATAAATTCATTGAAGTATTTGGGTATTCCAGAGAGATTGATCAACCTTATCATGGAATGTGTGACAACGACGTCGTTCTCAATCCTGATAAATGGTTCGCCTGAAGGTTTTTTCCCGGGGAAGAGAGGCTTGAGGCAAGGGGATCCCTTATCCCCTTACCTCTTTGTTTTGTGCATGGAAATACTAAGCAGGATGCTTAAGCAAACTTAGGAAAATCCTCGGTTCAGGTTTCACCCGAAATGCAGAAATGCTCAGCTTGTTCATCTGGCTTTTGCAGACGATTTGCTAGTGTTCTGTCACACAGATTCTGTGTCGATACAGCTCATACATGACTGTCTGGACAACTTCTTTGCTCTGTCGGGGTTGAGAGCAAACAAGGAGAAGAGTACATTTTACCTGGGAGGGGTGCAAGACACGTTAGCTGATGGTTTTGTGCAACAATTGCGCTTCGTGAGGGGTGCGTTTCCAGTAAAGTATCTTGGCATACCTTTGAGTTCTAAACGGATTATTGTCCACCAATTAAGCCCTCTTATTGACATGTTTGGAATGGTGATTCAATCGTGGACAGCTCGTAAGGTTTCTTATGCAGGAAGGTTGCAACTGTTGAAATCTGTATGCGGTGGTATTTATAATTTCTGGAATCAGGTTTTGATATTGCCTAAAAGTGTCATTGCTAAATTGGAGAGCATGTGTAGAAGGTACTTGTGGTCAGGGCCGGCCATGGGGGAGGGCAAAGCGGGCGACCGCCATGGGCCTCCGATTTTACGGGGCCTCATTTTTTACTAATTTTAGTATATATAATAAAATATTTTTAAAAGTGACACAAGTGTCTGTTGGCGTGGTGGTTGTTGAATTGCTACGGAACATGCATGTTTTCTTAAAGTCACGGGTTCGAATCCCAGATTTAGCACAACTCTTAACATTCTAACCTTTTTTTCTATTGGTTAGGTCGCCCCACCTATTTCTCTTCATTTATGTAACTAATTATGTGACCTCAATAAATTTCATAAAGTCATAGAGTATCAAATTATTAATTCAAATTTAAATACAGCTAATCTTTTAATTTCATTTTATAATTATGTCATTCATGAACCATTTTAGTTTTATTAACATGGACATTCAAGAAAAAAATATTCATATGGTCATAGCTATATTTATATTAATTGAATTGAATGAAATAATATGTTTCAAGGAGTTTTAGAATATTATATATATATATATATATATATATATATATATATATATATATATATATATATATATATATATATATATATATATATAGAAAACTAGGGTTTTGTGTTTAAAAAAATGACACAAATTTAAACGTGCAGTATATAAATTATTTTTAATATTGTATAACTATAAATTTTATAGAGCAAAAGATCGATAAATATACTTTGCGTACGTAATCTGTACTATGGATTAAAACAATTTGTATAAAATTTTTAATATAAAATTTATCGGTGATTTTCTTAAAAATTCTTATTTTAAAATTCTTATTTTAAAGATTTTTTTTTATCATTTTCCTTAAATATCAACAAAAATAATCTAAATTCTTTTAACATACTGATCTTAAGATATAAAAAATAAATAAAAATTACATATAAAATTTATAATTTATAAAATTATGACCCGGGCCTCCAAAATTGATTGGACGGCCCTGCTTGTGGTCAGGTACATTAGAAGGGAAGAAAAACCTTGTAGCATGGGAATAAGTTACTAAGCCATTCTCCGAGGGCGGGCTAGCAATAGGTTAAGTTCTGGCATGGAATAAAAGCGTTCAAGCTTAGTTGTTAACATAGCTTTATCTTCAAATTCCAAGCATATGGCTTCAATGGCGTGTCTCGAACCACCTTGCTACAGATGGGGTGTGGGATACAGCTAGGAGGGTGAACGACTCATGGGTTTGGAAGAGCGTGGTTGACACGAGGGAAGACCTTAAGGTATCCATGGAAGCTGTTGGGTTAGATTCCTCTCGGCTGGAAAATCTTATGGACTCGAATGACTCTATTTCATGTAGAACTTTGTATGAGCTCCTAAGGGAGAAATGGCAGAATGTGGAATGGGGGAGACTGATCTGGGAAAGTATTCAAAGTCGCAAATGGGCGTTCATTGTATGGTTAACCGACAGGAATCGACTTCACACAGGGGACAAGGCCAAACATTGGTGTGGCCCGGAGGCAGCAGTGTGTGTGTTGTGTAAATCGGCGGATGAAAGTGTGGCTCACTTGTGGTTTGATTGTCGGATGGTCAAGCAAGTCCAGCTAAGGGTGTTGCGATGGGCTGGAATCAGCAGACATATAGGGTCGATTGAGGAAGGGCTTGGATGGTTCTCACGCTCAACACCAAGGGAGAGGAAAACATTGCAATTCCAAGCTAAGCTTCTAGCCTTCCAAGCGATGATTTACTTCACATGGTCAGCTAGGAACAATGTTATTTTTTGTAAAGAATCTTTTAATCCAATTTCATATACTATCCGGATCGTGGAAGGATGTAAGTCGCGTATATCCTCTGTGTGGAAGTGCAAATCACAAGAGGATATACGGTGGCGTACTTTTCTTCTACGAGATTACTAGAGTAGTAGTAGGGGCTAGATTTATGGAGGATATAGAGGACGTTGAGTATGAGAGTTCTATTGGGTAGTTAGAAGATAGTGATTGGGGTAGTAGTTCGTGTGAATTTTTCGGAGTGATTGGGGTCTCTTTTGGAGGTGCATAGAGGGATAGGTGACTTATACGAGTCCCATATTTTATATAAGACCCATAGTTTGGTGATAGGGTCTATTTTAGTCATATATTTGCATATTATAATAGGTTATTTTCATGCATATTTGACCTATTTTATAGTTAATTTATATTATTTAGTTTTCAGAGTCTACACTATTGTTTTTATATATTTCAGGTAATTTCAATTAAGATCGTATGGATTTGAAAATCGCTCGTTGTTTACGGGATCATTATACAAATTGGAAGCCAAGGTGGGCCAGCTACGTATACGGGGTCGGGCTTGCGAATTACGGAGGCGGATGCGGCTCTCTTGCATCTCAACATCTATATCTATATATACTCTTAATTTAGAAGACTTAAGCTTATGTGTCAGCCCCTCCTTAATCCTCTCCTTCCCACCAATCAAGTTTTTTGCTCTTTTTTTTAATTATTTATTTTCTTTCATTATTTTTTTTATTCTCCCCTTTATTTCTTTAAACTAATCAAATTCTTTCTTTTATTTATTCAATCAATTTTTAAAAAATTCAAGTAATCCGTGATCTTAGCCTAAATTATAATTTTAGTATTTTTAAAAAAAAAACAGTGGGATTGATTCAAAACATAAAATTAATAATAAGAAACTATAAAATTAATATTAGTAATCTATATCTATATATATACTAATTTAATTTCTTTTTCAACCAATGAGTTTAATTCAAAACATTTAATTATATAAACGTTTATTATTATTTTATAATATTAATTTAACATATTATTAAGATTTTATTTATATAAAACCGCGCATGCGCGCGGGGATCATACTAGTTGCTTATTACAACTCTACGTTGTTTCATAACTTTCATTGGATTAGATTAGTAAGATAGAATTAGATATATTAATATTATTATTAATATTATTATTATTATATATATTTATATTAGGATAGATTAGGTGGGGTACACCGGTTGCAATATATATATTCATACATTCATACGAGAAGTGGTGTATACCGTAGCCAGCCGTGACTAACTTTTCACCCATAAATCCTAATCGTCTTTTGTTTTGTTTTACTTTTATGGAAATATAAACTCTTCCGTTTCGTCTATCGATTAAAGCTTTGGTTTGATAAAGGTGTGAGATTTCTATTCTTGTTCTATTTCTATTGATTCTTTTGCGAATATTGTTGATTTCTTCTAGTCCGTACAACTAGTTGAGATTATTACTAAGATTTTGTAGATTTCTCGTAGCGAACCTTAATCCATAGTAGCAATCATGCCTTTTTAGGACTCGTATGACTAAACTGGTGTGTAGAGAATCAATTATGTGTTAAATGTTGACTCGTAGCTTGGTGTTGCATGTATCCTGGTTAATCCTTAATCTTAATGTTACTATTAGGTTAAATCTTGACCGTGTTAAGGTTATCTAATTAGTAAGGGTTACTAGGACTCGTAGGACTAGTGATTTACACAAGATCAAAACATGAACAATAGTAGGATGAAAAGAGAACTTGAAGAAGAATCGAGGATCAACCGGTCAAATTAAAGTGGATATTTGTAGATGAAACTAGTCCTTTAATTATTATCTCCGTTAACTTGTTTATAGTTTATTTTATTTTCATTCTTATTTTCACAACTCAAAACCCCCCTTTCTATTAATTGGTAAATAGACTTAACTTAAGAATAACTTGATTCTCTGTGTGATCGACTTGTGCTTACCACACTACATTAGTTAGTAAGTTCGAATTTATTTTGATACGGTTTACGCGACTAAAAACCGTTCCATCATTGGATCTTATATCTTTTGTATCCTTGGGGTTTACCCACTCATCTATCTATTTACCGGTTCAAGAAATCTCCAACAAACTTTGAGCGTCGGTGACTCGCGATGAACAGAAAGGTGCCGCTGGCGAGTTCGCGGGTATCATTTTGGGTCGCAAAGTAAAGAGATACTCATGAAGAGGGAACCTTGGTGGACCATTCAAAGCCCACAATTAGCTTCATCCTTGGGTTTGATTTGTATTTATATTTTGATATTTAAGCCAATTGTATTTGAATATGTATGTCAATTGAGCTAATGTCATACCAAGGTTGTATAGGATCGCGATCATTTTAGCGACGAATTGGGACTCTTCAAGAAACACACCAGCTACATCATGTAGCGATCCAAAGGTGCTCACCAGCGTGCAAAAGAAAGAGCTAGATCTCCATTCGTGATATAGAGGGGACCTGCTTGTGTCCATCGACCTGTCTCAGAGAGTTCACTTGTGGGTTCAGAGTCTTTGATCAATCAAAGAGCAACTAGATAAATCACTCACGATTGACGTGATTAATGAATTTCACCTATACTTATTACATCATCATGACGACAAAACGTCGTAATATACCTGCAAGCCTGAGAAGGGTGGTAATAAGATTATGTGCTTATTGATCCAATGGGGGTGATGCGCTCAACTCACGAGGAGATGATTTACTGTTCAATCGTGGTCCTCTAGAGGAAGCTAGGTAATGTTCTTACTCCAAGAACGTTCTTCTCCGATCAAAGACCTTAAAAACTCAACTCTGTGGGTTTTAGGCCATGGAGATAATCAGAGCTCTTCTTCTTCTCTCTTGAATCGGATCCCTTTCTTGGGGGCTGGAAGGGGGTATTTATAGGGAGACCAACCGAGCAGCCGGCTGGCGACCTCGTGGTTTAACATGGGACACGTGTAACACATGTCCCATGCTAGAAAACTAGGTATTACACGTGGCACCGTAAGAAGAGAGGTGCTTAACCAACGAGCTGCTTGTTTGGGCCCTGAAGGGCCACGAGGTACTTGTGGGACATGCTATGGATTCCATATACGCTTATGTCAAGATATTGATCGCGAGGCTATATAGACTAAAGATACTTAGGGTGTTGAGTTGGGCCAAGGTCTGGTCAAGTACTCTACTCGCGATGAATCTTGCAGATGAGCCACATGTCTTTTGCGTTGGGTGGCCTATTTATGACGTTATATCCTTGTTAATTGGCATGTCTATTTTTTATGGCATCGTCATATCTCCTCGTAATCGGATCGCGAGGGATACGTTGTCCGAGATTAGGTTTCGATAAACAAGATGCTTCCCGCCAAAAAACTTATTCATTAGATGGACCGAAACAAGGCCCAGTGTGCTTTTTGTCCCATTAGGGGTGACCCCACAGAGACCTATAAGTGAGGATTTAACTCTGTAGTCTCTTCATTTCACATTTCGGAATACAGAAAAACAAAGAAAAAGAGAGAGAAAACCGAAGGGTTTTTGCTCCTAGAAAGAGGAGACTAGAGATGGATGGTTGTTCATCTCTCAGTTTTCCAAGCTTGCCGGTGTTTCTCTTTTACCTCTCTCGAGTAAGTGTTCTCCGATTTTCCTTATGTTTCATTCAATTTTTAGATTTGTACTCGTACTTAGGTTTTTTAGGGCAGACGGAAGAAACCCTTGGTGGTGGAACCACCTTCCTCCGGTGAGAGGTATGGTTGTTACGGTGCCGAGACTGGGGTGCTCCCTGGTGTCCTATTCCCTCTTTTCTTCTCCCCTTTATTTCTTTTGGCGGTAACCGATTTACATGGGGAACTTCTAGGTTACCATGTGGCGGTACGGTGGCGTTGGAGTAGGGTAGTGCCTTTTTTGGGGATTCTCGGAGATATTCCGATGGTAGTGGGTGGATGAAACTTTTCGCCTCCCATCTTTTTTACTTTTCAGATGTGGTTTCTCGAAAACCAAGAAACATTAAGGAGGAGACGAAAAGGCGTCTCTTAACCGTCACCCTCTGGGGGGAAATGTCTTTTCAATGCCCTCTCGAGGGGCGCGTGAGGCGCCAACAAAAACATGGGAATGGTTTTTTTGGCGCCAAATTTGTTCAATCGCGATACTGAAAAGATTATTTCCCCTTGTTGATTTTTCTTTCTTTGTGTCTCTCCAGTAGTTTTTCTTCTCAACCACAACTAGAGATATCAAACGAAAGTGACTTCCAAAACCAAAGCGTGGGTTATGAGCCCGAGGAGGTTAGCACCTCGCGAAAAAGACAAAAACTCCAGTACATGTCGATTCGGAATCTACAATGCCTCCTGCTCCTCCTTCGCAGAATACAAAGTCTCATGGGGCGAAGGGAAAGAAAGCCAGATCTGAGGCAGCACAAAGCGCGAAGCTGCAAAAGGTAGCTGGGTCGATAAAGCGTCCCTTAACGAAGGACGATCGCGAGTATTGCCATACCTCGGAATCTATCAATGAATTGGGGAAAGGCGAGCCGTCTCGCGCATCTAAAGAGAAAAAAAAAATCTATTCGCGTGGTACCGAGTTGATTTTGTCGTGCTTCCCTCTAAGCAAACAGAGGTAGATCATTGGAGCTTCTGTGAAGACTATGTCCCTGTAGCTCCTCCACCTTTCCCTTAAATTTTCAAGAAGCGCGTGGCTCCTACTGAAAATGAAACATTGGGAGAAAAATCAATTCTTGAAGCTGATCACTTGGAGACGATAGCTAAGCTTTACCCGTGGTCGGTTGGGATAGAAATAAGCTTGGCTACTAGGAATGGGGGATGTCTAAACGCGTACAAAGATCATGTCGTTGTTCATCTCGGAAGCCTTCTTAAGGGGTTCCACCTTTCTCTACCCCCACTTTATTCTGAACTCTTGAAGTGTATTAACCAGTGTCCGGCTCAGCTTGCTTTCAACATGTGGATGTATCTCGCAACCTACGTCATGTGATGTGCCGTCATCAAGAAGACACCAACATTAGATCATCTTTTCTCAGTTCTTTCTTTAAGACATAGCGAGGGACTGGTATCTGCTTCCCTATCTCGGAATATAGTTGAGAGACTATCTAGTAGCTTGGGGTGGAGAAAGAAATGGTTTCTTGTTCACGATCCTAACAAAACCTTTTTGAACTTTGTGACCACATCCGGTGACTATGCACCTCCCTCCAAAAATAAAAATATTGCGATGGAGAGATGGAGGGCTGTATTTAGCCAGGGGGAGGGGCCCTTATCAAAGCGGGGCTATAGGGAAGTCGTGACTCCGGCTCGCCTAGAGATGGTCAGGATCAGTCTTCCGCACTATTCGGGTTGGTGCCTAGGTGCTTAGGCTTTCTTATATTTCGATCGCGATTTTCTTTATTTGACCTTTGCCTTAATTCTTTTTTAGATATGTTGATTGACAAAGCGAAAATTTTTGCCCTGGCGAAGAAGAAAGGCGCATCCAGAACTGCTCTTGTTATCACTCCAGATGCAGGTGATGATCAGTAGTAGGTCGTATCCCGTGACTCCCCCTTCGCGACGAAGAGTACAAAAGGGAAGGATCCTATTGAATATAGGCAAAGTTTGTCATTGGAGGACCTACCCCTGACCCGACTCGGACAAAAAAGGTCCAGGGAGGAAGTGGCGACCAACAGGCTTCTGAGTAATGAACCAATTACTACGTCGGGGATCTCTATCATGGCATACAGGCAACCTGGATTTTCTCCACTCGATATTAAAAATCTAGTGATCCCTGGAAGGAACTGGCCGGTTGAGAAGGAGTTCCTTAATCATTTGACTGATGAAGAGTTGCTGAAGTAGGGTCAGAAAACCTGGGGCTGGGTAATTCCCTTCACGATTTATTCTTCTTTATTTGCTTTATTGTGTGCCCGCTCATTATCCTCTGTATACGATCGTAGGGTAATTTACAATGGTCCGAGGTGGCTGTGCGTTTAAGGAAATTCGACGATACAGTGAAGGAGCTGAGGCAGATGAATAAGAGTTTGAAAGCGAAAATAGAGAAACTGAAGGATGTAGAGCTCCAGGAGGTGACAATTAGTAGTTTAAAAAACGCTTTGGGAAAATCTGAGAAGGAAGTATAGGTTGTGAAGGGCGGGCTGGATGTATCGCGAGTCGAACTCTCTAAACTTCAAGAGGTGGGCTCAGTGCGCGAGCTGGATATCACGTGCTTGAATGATCGGGTTAGGGAGCTCGAGGCTGAGCTAGAAGCAGTACGCGAAGAGCTTATCAGCGCGAGAGGACAATTGGAGCGCTTTACTTTAGGTGAAGATGTTGTTATTACAAAGAACACACTTCATGATTTCATGCTGAGCGACGAGGGTCAAAAGTGGTTGACCGGCTTCCTGGCGAAGGATGGCCGAGGATGGTTGGGTCGCTACCTTGAGACGGATGGACATAACGTTCTCTACGACAAGCTGACCGATGTCTTCATGTTGGGAGTGGATGGTGGGGTTGTCTAGAGCGTTAATCGGTTTGCTCACATCGGGGACTCTGTGAGGATGTTTTCCCCCAGCTATGATACCGAGGACATGAAACTCGACAACCCTAATAGTGATTTTCCACCCTTGCCTAACGCCCCTCTCGAAGAAATCGCCGCCCTCGGACCTCCTCTCGCTGATGGGACCAACCCAGGACAGCCTCGCGATGAGAATTATGATCCTCCTGCCAATGTGTAACAAGTCATTCTTCCATTCTCTATTTTGTGTTTTGAATTTGTCTTAAGTGATGGGAAGCAGGTTGAAAACATTTTTTTGTCAGCGGTGTGAGCTTTATGCTCCGCTGCGGTTCGTATTCAGTTTTTGGATGGGAAACTTTTCGGCCTATGACAAGTGGTGCGTGTTGTCATGGTATTTTGATGTTTGTGAATATTTAATCTCTAACTCTGGTATATTTCCGTTTATGCTCTTTGTTATTTTCTTATCACTTTGTTGGAGAGTCTGTTTATGCTCGTTGAGCGTTTTATGAAATGAATCGCGAGATGACAAAAAATAAGGGTTCTCGGACTTATTGCATAACCATGTGTTGTAAGCACATTTATTCGGCACGATGTAAAGTAGTAAATGAATTATATCACACATATTTATATTTCTTCATAACATAAGTAGTCAGGGAGTACATCTCCGTTTTCTTCTGGGCCTGGTTGTTCTATGGTGACATCAAAGTGTGACTCTCCTTGATATTTGAAAGTGACGCAACTTCCTACTCTTAGGTTGTTAGACGTCGTGAAAGATCGTCATCCCTCTCACAGAGAGAACCAATCCCCTTCGTCCTTTTCGACTAAGACTAGGAATTCTTGGTTTGAAGGAGAACATAGGATGATTTGGTTTAGTATGTCGTCCCCGAATTCTACAAAGATGTAAGGTAAGGGGATCCTATGTAGTTGGCTTTCTCTGAGGATTATTCGGATGAACTTGGGATTTGGGAAAAGCATAGTATTTATAATAAAGGTAGGTGAAGAGACTTCACTAGAAACCATGTCAAAACTTGGCATTCTGTTTTTAGGTAAGAAAATGTTATGGAGGGGAAATTTTATTTAAACTAGGTTGTTGCTTGTGGAGATAAGTATTGCTCTTTCGGGTTAGGTTGAGGTGTCCTTAAGCTAGAAGGTGCGTGCCGCAAGCTAGTTTTCTGGGCCGCTAGGTGTGTTAGGTTTGCTTGTTCGTTTGTTGGTGTTTTGAATATGGAATGTACTTGTCAGGTGGTTTTTGTCGTGATTGTTGATCTTTACCAACCTCGTGGAGTGTATAAGGTGTGTTTGCGGTGGATTTTGTTGTGTGTGTCCTGTCCATCGCCATAAATGGGAGTGCACCCTTGTACTTTGTGGTGTAGTTTGTTAACAATGACGTCTACCTTGCCGATTGATATCCTGGGTAGGACAATACCTCGCGTAAGAGGTTTTCCCCGTGATATACCAATAGATGGACACTTATACAGGCGAGTTTTTATTGAATAGTTCAATTTCCAATTTGGAATTGATTCTTTCTGAGGTGTTTTATTGTTATTGTAGCCTTTGCCGCAAGTGTATCGTGATTATGGTGACGAGGCCCTTGGCTTTGTACAACTATGGACGCGAGAAGACGAGGAATTTGTGGTGCTGGTGGAGCCCTTGGGCATTCACAATTACTACTTCACGTCAGGTTGGCCTGAGTTTTTTGTTTCTAACGAACTTCAGATGGAGATACGTTTGATCTTTGAATATGAACGACACTCTTGTTTTGATGTTTTTGTTGTAAATCATGGTTCAGGTCATAACGGTGATGTTGAATTTTTCGTTCAGTGTTGAGCGGAAAAGTAGAGGGCATTAACTTTAAAGAATCGCGACATGTGTTGTGTGTTTTTGTTCTGGTGTATAATAAATAAACCGGTGTTTGATAGCCGTTGGGGGAAATTATAAGATTGATAACAGTCTTCGGCGTTCTTGGACTGAAAGAGATTGAGTTTAATATTTAGGTAAGCTCCGGCGTACCCCACGCGATGGAGAGACCTACGAAGTACAATCTCCAATGTCCTTGGACACCAAGGAGATTGAATTGAAAATTTAGGTAATCTCCTGCATATTCTTTGCGATAGAGAGCTCTATTAAAAATAGTCTCTAATGTCCTTGGATGCAAAAAAAGATTTAATTAAAAATTAGGTAATCTCCAGCGAACTCTACACGATGGAGAGACTTATTAAAAACAATATTCAGCGTCCTTGGATGCAAAGGAGATTGAATTGATATTTAAGTGATCTCCAGCGTACTCTACGCAATGGAGAGACCGATTAAAAACAATCTCCTGCGTCCTTGGATGCAAAGGAGATTGAATTTAAATATAGGTGATCTCCAGCATATTCTACACGATGGAGAGACCTATTAAAAAAAAATCACCAGCGTCCTTGGATGCAAAGGAGATTGAATTCAAATTTAGGTAATCTCCAGCATGTTCTACACGATGGAGAGACCTATTAAAGACAATCTCCAACATCCTTGGATGCAAAGGAGATTAAATTGAAATTTAGGTAATCTCCGATATGATGATGTTGGTTTCCAAACTCTTCCCCGAACTGCGTAAAATTCATGATTTCTGCAAAATTATTAGTATTACAAAAGTAATAAGCAATGCTATCTGATATTTTAGGTAGGGTTTATAAGTATGAAAAAACGGAAAGAAAGTATAAAAACTGTAATAAGAGAATGCAATGTAAAAAAGCGTAGTGACACGCGTAACCTCTCGTCGCGAAAGGTTCCCACAGACGGCGTCAATGACACGATCAAGGAATTTCACCTATACTTATTACCTCATCTTGACAACAAAACGTCTCTGCGGAGAATAAATTTAGCATTCGCGTAATCGATTGGGCGCGGAGCTACATTCGAGTACGTACGTACGTACGTACGTACGTACATACATACATACATACATACATACATACATGCATACATACATACATACATACATACATACATACATACATACATACATACATACATACATACATACATACATACATACATACATACATACATACATACATACATACATACATACGTTGCTCATCCCAGCACGCTGAAGTTCGAGTCAAGTTAGTTCTCATGTCCCATTGGGAACGATAGAACTCAAAATAGCTCGCATGGCTTGCCTAGCCCGCTAGAGCTTAGATTAGATTAGCTCGCGTGGCTCATTCAGCACGCTAGAGCTCGATTGAAAGTAACTCGTGTTGCTCATCTTAGCACGCTGGAGTTCGAGTCAAGTTAGTTCTCGTACCCCGTTGGGCATGATAGAACTCGAAATAGCTCACATGGCTTGCTGAGTCTGCTATATCTTAGATCATATTAGCTCGAGTGGCTCATTCAGCACGCTAGAGCTCGACTCAAAGTAACTCGTGTTGCTGATCTCAGCACGCTGGAGTTCGAGTCAAGTTAGTTCTCGTGTCCCATTGGGCATGATAGAACTCGAAATAGCTCGCATGGCTTGCCGAGCCTGCTAGAGCTTAGATCAGATTAGCTCGCGTGGCTCATTTAGCACGCTATAGCTCGACTCAAAGTAACTCGCGTTGCTCATCTCAGCACGCTGGAGTTCGAGTCAAGTTAGTTCTCATGTCCCATTAGGCACAATAGAACTCGAAATAGCTTGCTTGCCTCGTTGAGCCTGCTAGAGCTTAGATCAGATTAGGTTGTGTGGCTCATTCAACACGCTAGAGCTCGACTCAAAGTAACTCGCGTTGCTCATCTCAGCACGCTGGAGTTCGAGTCAAGTTAGTTCTTCTGCCCCGTTGGGCACGATAGAACTCGAAATAGCTCGCGTGATTCATTCTAGTAAACTGCAACGACACAAATCGCGATAGCCAGAAAAATCAAAATTACGATATCATGAGTCATTACAAACATAAGTCTATAAAAAAATCCAGATCAAAGATAAGATAAAATATAAATGAAAGCATCGTTTTTTCGAACCCAAATCAGTCAAGACACGATTGAGGTCTGAGGAGTTAAGACGATGCCCTAAAATTAGGGCTAGCTATTCAACACATCCAATCGACAAAGAGAAGGTCATATGGTTTAATAGAGGAATGAAATGGGGTTTCCCACTATATAAATAAAACCTCGAGATAAAATTAAAGTATTTGGATTGATATAAAAGTAGTATATGTGTACGTATGTCGTATGGTACAAATATGATGTAAGTATACAAGTGGGATTATATTCAAATAAGGCAAGCTAGTGAAAACCCCTAAAAATTGTACTAAAAAGCTCTCCCGCATCGGTAATGCACGTGTCCCGTTGGACACAATAGAACTCCTCGGACCTATGTTAAAAGTAGTATATGTGTACATATATAATATTGTTCCGGGGTTTAATTTATATACATAACCCCGGAACAATATTATATATGTACACACATATACATAAACCAATCAAAACAAGTGAAACCAAATGAAAGTCCTTTCCCACATTGATCATGGGAGGAAAGTTATGTATTCAAGTATAAAACAAAGTAAGTGAAAGCCAAATGACAATATCAGCCCTCTCCCTCATCGATAGTAAATATGAAAGCAAGGAGGAGACTCCTTTTATAAATAAAGACCTAAAGACAACGTAATAGAGATCATTTCAGAGTGTTGGGATCGGTTTAGGCTGGTCCCGATCAAGCTTTTTGGTCTTTATCAAAGCGGGATTTGCACCGAACTCTGTGCACCGAACCATGGAGAGTCGATAATTGTTGTTGCAGGAGGATGTATCAAGTATGAAATATAAATAAAACATAAAGCAAACTGACTCCCTGTCTCAGCAAATAAATACAATACTTCCTCCAGTTGTAGTAGAAGGTAGTCAGGATTGATCAACGAGGAAGCGTGTCAGTGCCCGCCTTTTCAGTTCCAAAAAACCTCTCGATCTCGACCAGAAGAGTACTCGATATCGACCTATCTAGTCGATATCGACCACACTGTCGACAAAAACTGAAAAACGGAAATAAACAGAAACGAAAACGAAAACAGACTGGTCGATATCAACCAATACCACTCGATATCGACCAACTTACCCAAAATCGACTGGAAGTGCTCGAAGTCGAGTGCTCTGCAGAACTAAAAGTCTCACCTTGCAATGACGGAAAATAGAAATAGCACGGAATATGTGGGAATTAATTCAATAAACTAAAAGCTCCTAGAGTCAGGGTTTCAACATCACAACGATAACCATGTAAAGTAACACATAAAGGCATAAAAGATCATGCTTTTTCATCAAATAACTTTCGTTATTAACAAATAGGAATATAGAGGCTTTCGCATAAACCCTAATTATTACTAACCATTTTTCACATAATTAATCCAAGTTGCATTAAGGTCACTTTCGCTTCAATAACACAAACAATGATCACCTTCAACTTTCGCAAAAGAATCATGCTCGTAAGGATAGAAGACGAATTCGCATCAAAAGATTGTACCTTTACCGCATCACCTTACATGGCTACCGTCGGGCTCACCCCGACCCTAGAAGTTGGGTGACTACTCGCTCTTCATCATGAATAAATTCATCAATAATTTCAGGAAAATAAATTCATCAATAATTTTGCGCTCCTCCAGTAGACATCAAGTGCATTTCCAGTGCCTCTTGGTTTTGCTCCGATTTAGCTCCAAATTCTGCAATATTAAACAGAAACTAGTGTAGACTCCATAATTTGGCAAATAAACACAAACTACATAGAATTTGTACTATTCTAACCCAAATGTATGAAATGCATGCATAAATTGTTATAAAAGTTCATATAAAACATGGCAAAATAGGCTCACATCAAACACCCCATATTTAAGCTTACTTGTCCTCAAGCAATACTTTTAATGGTCATACAAGAGAAGGAACAAACTCTCAACATCATAGATTCATTGCCATATGTCCCTGCAATTAATTACCATCATCGAAAAGGTACTAATATCACAAATCCATGCATGTGCAACAATGTTCTAAAAGGCGCTAGGCGGCCGCTAGGCGGTGGGTGGCCGCCTAGCACCTAGGCAGTTAGGCGGGTGCCTAGGCGGCGCCTAGGCGGACTTGGAACAAACTTAATTATTTCCTTATATTTTAATGCATAACACATGTAAGTAATTCATATAATGTAATAATAATTCATAATATTACTCAAAAACCCAAATTTATCGCGTTTAACTAACATTAAAGTAACTAAATGCAAAAGTAGGCGTCCGATTAGCGACTCTAAACCTTCTAAAATCCAAAGCCATATGTTTGGCTCAAAAACAAATATATCCCAACATGGGTGATAAAAACCCTAAGTTGATTAATCACATGCCTGAAAGCTAAAATTGAATAATCGTCGGGCTAGGCGGGACTAGGCGTCCCCTAGGCGGGGCTAAGCGGGCCTAGGCGAAGCCTAGGCAAAACTTGGTGGTGCCTAGGCGGATTACCGCCTAGAGGCCCGCCTAGGATTAAAAATTCCTAGATGCCCTGCCGCCTAGCGCCTAGGCGCCGCCCAGGCGGTGTCTAGACGCGATTTTTAGAACACTGATGTGCAATAAAAGCAACATCTACTCACAAAATGAAGTTTATGCAAAACAATTCATAAGTGACAAAGCATTAATAATCAAGAGGACTTTAATTTAAGCTCATGGTGAAGAAATGGTAAAAGGTAAAGTGGTGGGCTATTTTTGGACAATGTGGTGCTAAATCCAGGGAGAACTCTTCAAACTTGCTTTCTTGCTTTGATGCACTTTCTCCTTCATAATTTCCACATCACTCATCCTCTCATAAATCACTCTTTGCTTTTTTCACTTATATGTTTTTACCTCTCTAACCTCAGCACCGCCTTCTCGCAAGTCGCAAACATGGGTGTCATGAATGGCCCCAGATACTTAGTGCTTCGGACTCTTCCCCTTGGTGTCCCATCCTACGGAACTATTATCTCAACGCAGGCAGGGTCGATCTACCTTTATCTCCTGAGGTGACCGGATTTTCTTTCACTCATTAAATTTTCCATAATATAGGAAACTTTTCTTCCAAACTCCAATAATGATATATAACAACAACACAACAACCATACAAAAATCTCCATAATGTAGCTTTCATTCTCAACACAATCCCCGGATAGGAAATAAGGTAAAGAATGGACAATATTTAGATCATGTTGAGCAATATATGAAATAAGGCATAATATGGCTTTTGTGATGCATAAGCATAGGTATGGCTAAGGATATCAAAATATGATCATTATATGGAAATATAAAGTCCTCCATCCTTTTATCATGTAACATGCCAAAAGCAATATCAAATTTTACCATCTTTCATGGTTTTCAATAAAAATGTGCACTTCATTATGACTTCCCTTTACTAGGCAATTTCATGCTATATCTCTAATGAATCTATTTTTGCATCGTCGAGTTCAATAAAGCTTCCATGACCCTTATCAAAAATTTTCAATGGGGGTGATTTTTCTTCAAACTTTGGAAAACATGCATATAAGCACAAAGATAAATAACATATCCAAAGTAACCGTGTATAAAGCAATTTGCATAAATATAATATAAGTAAGCCTTTCCCCCACCCCATACTTAAAGATTACAATGTCCTCACTGTATAAAAAGAAGGGTAAAGAAAGAAAACTCACTAGACAAGCGTGCGAAAATTTCAGAATCGAGTGGCATTGCTTCTGTAGACCTTGGTCGATTTCGAGTGACCTGGTCGATATCGACCTTTATTACTCGATATCGAGTGAGTCGGTTGCTTCTTTGTACCTGCAAAAATTGTTAGAAAAGAAATACCCACAATAGAAAAACTTAAAAATAATGTCCAAAAACCAAAAACCAAAAGCAACAATGTCCAAAAATCCCAAAAATTAATTGTCTATTTACAAGCTCTAGACTTTATAGTCGCTCGGCCGACTTTCTCCATTAAGCTCAAGGCGGCATCTGCAGGGCCCATGTAGCTTGGGCTTCAAACATGACTCCATTCTTGTCCATCAGTTGTAGTCATCCGGAATGGATCTTGTTCACCGTGAAAGGTCACATCTTCTTCTTTTTGAACTTGTTAGGGAACCAATGATCATTTGATTTGGAGACATAGACTTTGTCTTCTACTTCGTATTCATTAGGATCGTCATTGGAAACCCTGCATAAGCGCACATACCAAGGCAAACATCTCACATGTATAGATAAATCTTTAATTGAAATAGGAGAAGAAAGATTCATACCTTGGCTTACCTTTTGCGTCATTCATCTCCTAAGGGTCTGGTCGATATCGAGTGATGTTAGTCGATATCTTTTTGGTGGAGTTTCAGTCGATGTAGACGAAGACAGCTCGATGTGGTTTGGTCGATATCGACCAGGAGTGGTCGATATTGAGTGACGTTGGTCGATTTCCGTTGGCTTCGTCTCAGGGGGTGAAATCGGCTCGATATGGGGTGGTCGATATCGGCCAAGAGTGGTCGATATCGAGTTCTTCTGGTCGATTTCTGCTTGCTCAATTTCTGGAGGTGGAGTCGACTCAATATGAGGTGGTCGATATCGACCAAGAGTGGTCGATATCGACTGCTGCTGTGGCTTAGTCGACTCCGCTGCAGAATGTTGGTCGATTTCGACCCCATACTTAAACTCTAGCAAAGCATCCGAAAAATAGTTAGTCCATATCGACTTACCTTGGTTAATGTCGAGTGGATTTTCTATTTCTTCGTTCAGGATGGCCATGATCTCCTCCACCTGTGCTTCCATATCCCTCTTTTCCAGCTCATCGGGGGTCATATTTCTTAGCTTAGGCTCCCTACAAGTGATGTACCATGCTGATATGGACTTGACCTCTTCCATGGGACCTGTATGCCTTTCATTTTTATTAAAGGAATACTCAATTACCTCATCGCTGATGTTGAAAGTGAGCAGTCCCTTCCGTACGCTTATGTTGGCATCCACCGTCGCCAAGAAGGGCCTTCCTAGAATGATTGGACAAGCAGGGTCCTCCACCATATCAATAACTAAGAATCAGCGGGAACAAAGAACTTAACTACTTGTACTGGTACATCGTCCACCATGCCTGTAGGGATGACTATAGTGGTTTTCGCCATATAAAGTTTAGCATCCACAGGCTCTAAAGCGCATATCTTTACTTTGGACCATATAGATAAAGGCATTATACTCACACTGGATCCCAAGTCACATAAGGCATTAAACTTGTACTGACCAAATCCAATGGTTATAGAAATTTTACCTGGATCTGGCCTTTTCTCTGTGACGTCCATCTTGCTACATTCCTCTGCGATCTCAGCCATTGACCGCTTTTTGCTTAGAATCTCCTTGAGGAACTTCACGTAGGATGGCATCTCATTAAGATCTTCTATGAAGGGTATCGTGACATTGGGCCTTTGAAGCATCTTGATGAAACGCTGGAACTTCTTTTCTGCTGGATCCTTCAAGGATTTCGTCGGGAACGACAACGTTTTCTTCTTCGGAGGTGCTGATGTCGAGTGGAGGGGGTCGATATCGACTGGTGTCTGGTCGATATCGACTGACGTCTGGTCGATATCGACTGGACTGGTCGATTTCTAGGCTGGCAGGGCATTCTGGTCGATATCGAGTAGGGACAGGTTGATATCGACTGGTTTGATCGATATCAACTGGTCTCCATCTTCTTCCTCCTCCGTCGTTTGCTCGGGCGTTTGCATCTGTCGCCCACTCCTTAGATTCATGGCATCTACCTATCCTGTAGATTTAGTTTTAGGATTAGATTCAGAGGATCCAGGGAGCGTACATGATTGCTTGGGGACGGATGTTGCTAGCTCACCAATCTGGGTCTCAATATATTTCCGCCATATATCGATTTCCCCAAGCCTAGAGTTCACGCCATGCAGCTGAGTGTGGATGGAATTGATAGATTGCTTGGTGTTTGAGTAATTCCTCCACATCTCCTCAAGAATGGTCTACAGGTCATCTTTCTTACCTTCTCTGTCAGGATGACCAGGGGCTCTGTAGGGAGGGGGATTCTGATGCTGGGGCTGGCGATAATAGCTCCAGTTTTGGTTCTGATGTGGCTCTGAGTAGTGTCCCCCTGCATACCTTACCTCTTCGTGGGTTTCTGCTTGATATATTTGATCGACGTGTGGGCACACAGTAGTGTTGTGCCTTAGAGACCCACATTCCAAACAAGGCTGATTTTTAGACAAGAATTTAACTTGTTTGGTAAGACGGCGTACCTGATCATTCTGGATTGCTCCCTGGCATCCGGATCAACCTCCTTGGGTGGTGCATACAATGGCATAGATGAGGAAGGCCTTTCATATCTTTCGTCAACGGAGGCCGCAGAAGTCCTATATGTGTTTTCGTAGTTGGTCAGTGTCTCAAATACTTCCCAAGCACGGCGTGGAGTGTACTCGAGATATCCATAGGCGGTGTAGTTGTTGATCCGATCCTTAGTAGGCGCATCCAGGCAATTGAAAAGGATCTCCTGGATGACGTAGGGTGGTTGTCCATGCGTAGGACAGGATTTCAGGAGCCTCTTGTAGCGCTCCCAAACCTGTGCAAGTGTTTCCCCTGGCTTTTGTCTGAAAATCGTGATCTGTTGTCTGAGTGCCGCTGTCTTTGCAGGAGGAAAGAAGTTGTTAAGGAACAAGTCTTGCAGTTCGTTCCACGTGCGAATTGATCGTACATGCAATCCTTCCAGCCACTGTTGTGCTATTCCTGCAAGTGACCAACGAAAAGCCTTTAGTTTTAGATGATCTAAATTAGCACCATCTGCAATAGCTTCACATAAGTCTATAAAAGTGGTGACATGTTTTAAAGGACATTAATTGATTCTTCCCCCTAAATTGACTCCTCCTAATTTCAGTAATAAAAGAAGGTCGAATTTCAAAATTAATAGGGGGAAGAACGATCGGCGATTCTGGAACTTCCAGAGTAGGATGCAGATACTCCTTTGCGTTGGCTGGGATATGCCCAATCTGCTCCTCAAGTTCCCTTCTAGCGTTGACCTCGCGATCTACCCTTGCCTCCAACCGCTGTTGGTTCTGTGTATATTCCGTCTCTCGTTGGGCGTGTTCTGCTTCTGTAGCGGTGAGTTCATCAATCCGTAGGCGGAGTTGCTCAAGCTCCTGTGCTGGTATGAACTGGTCCACATTCTCGTTGTTGGATGTCGACATGAGCCTCCTCCTAATCCTTTGCTGAAGATGGAAAAATCGCTCAGGCTCGAGAATTGGGTCGATAGGCGTGCGATTAGTTTTTTGCATGCACCTGGAAAGCAAAACCAAAAAGAAACAAGTAAAATGGAACTAAAAAGCAAAAACAAATATAAAGAAGAGAAAAAAAAAGCTAAAAAGGGCGCGATTGATTGCTTCCCCGACAACGGCGCTAATTTGTTTTTGCAGGAGGATGTGTCTAGTATGAAATATAAATCAAATATAAAGCAAACTGACTCCCTGTCTCAGCAAATAAATACAAGACTTCCTCCCGGTGTATTAGAAGGTAGTCAGGATCGATCCATGAGGAAGCGTGTCAGCGCCCGCCTTTTCAGTTCCAGAAAACCTCTCGTTCTCGACCAGAAGAGTACTCGATATTGACCTATCTAGTAAATATCGACCACACTGTCGACAGAAACTGCAAAACAGAAATAAACATAAACGAAAAAAAAAACAGACCGGTCGATATCGATCAATACCACTCGATATCGACCAACTTACCCGAAATCGGCTGGAAGTGCTCGAAGTCGAGTGCTCTGCAGAATCAAAAGTCTCACCTTTTCAATGACGGAAAACAGAAACAGCACGGAATATGTGGGAATTAATTCAATAAACTAAAAGCTCCTAGAATCAGGGTTTCAACACCACAACGATAACCATGTAAAATAACACATAATGGCATAAAATATCATGCTTTTTCATCAAATAACTTTCGTTATTAACAAATAGGAATATAAAGGCTTTCGCATAAACCCTAATTGTTACTAACCCTTTTTCACATAATTAATCCAAGTTGCATTAAGATCACTTTCGCTTCAATAAAACAAACAAAGATGACCTTCAACTTTCGCAAAAGAATCATGCTCGTAGGGATAGAAGACGAATTCGCATCAAAAGATTGTACCTTCGCCGCATCACCTTACATGGCTACCATCGGGCTCACCCCGGCCCTAGAAGTTGGGTGACTACTCGCTCTTCATTATGAATAAACTCATCAATAATTTCAGGAAAATAAATTGCATTAATAAACTAAAAGAAAGCTTACAACCGATCGAAGTGAATTCCGCTCTCGCTTTACAAACTCCACTCGGCCACACTTTCTCTCTCCCCACTTGTTATGACTTGAATTGTAACTGAAATTGAATGCCTAGAAAACAGCCCCTAAGGCTTTATTTATAGTGCTCATTCCCCACTAATCTAGGAAAGAACAACTATATCTAATATCTAATATAATACTAAAACACTTGCAAAATGGGACACGTGGCGGCCATACATTTAAAGTTAGAAATTTAGGATAAATCCCCAATTACTTCTCCAATTGTTTAAAAATCAATATTTAAGATAAATCTCTAATTGATTCTCCAATTGTTTAAAAATCGAAATTTAGGATAAATTCTCAATTGCTTCTCCAATTGTTTAAAACTCTTTTATTTATAACATTTACTTTTTTTTTTTGCAGCGCTGCATCTCGACATTGGACCTGAATCCAATTAATCATGATTGATACTAAAATTGAATGAATGATCAACTACAACAATGGCTTCCCACTCTCACAGGTTCATTCTATCCAATTTGAAACGCCATCAATGCACCTGAAATGCATTTACATGCACAAAATATGACACTTCTAATTTCACAAATTTCCTGTTGCACACTACAAACACTAAAAATACTAATCTGAAATCTCTCACATGTTCTCTTTCAACCTTTCCTATGCGTGTATGCAGTCCATGAACATTTCCTGGGCGTGTGGGCAGTCAATGAAAGCCTCTTGGTTATCGTGACAGTCACCTAAGGTGATAACTTATCCCCATATGCTTCATTTCCATTTGCCTCATGGTGTGCGATGATCCTCCCATTCATAGTGCCCGCTCCTTTCCATTGATTTCATCATCGAGGAACATCCCATGGATCTCAAAACCTAAGGACACAACGCTTCATCTAACAAAATGAGTTTTCGTACATAAAACACTAAATAAAACACCCTAAATATATAAAAAAAATCACAAAAATATAATCACAAATTCATATATACCCTCCTTCATAAATTCAACCATAAATAAAAATAATAAAAATACAAATTTCAGATCTGCAGAGATATGATTTCGGGCCTTATTTAACTTCTTGATTTGCTTCACATCCCTATTTCATATTTGTTTTTAATTTACATGGTATCCAAATCTTTGACACAATAAATCTTTTTAAATTTATGACCAAGTTCCGCTCCAATTTTACTCTTATTGTTATAAAATGTAACATGTTTTTTAGAATTTTTTTAATAGGTGATTAAATCTAAATTGGTTGATGAATAATGAGATCTATTTTCTAAGTTCATTGGTCATAGAGTTGGTTAATCGATTTCTTTTGCATTTCCAATAGTTGTTTGATTTGGAGAACACTAACTCAAACCTCAAGAGTGAGTTAAATAATATTGAAACAATATAATATAAGCATTTGCAGTAGTTGTTTCATTTCTGTTACTTTTTTTAAAGTTCCATCCGTTATTACTCCAATTACCCAATTAACCAATGTTTATCTCTTTTATTTAACCAAAAGATTACACATTTATCCTAATTTCATATCTGTAGAGATTTTTTAAATTTAGTTTAAACCGATTTATTTAAAATAATTAAACTTTACAGATCTGCAGAGATTTTTAAACCAATTACAAAACATTCTGTTACTTTTTGTTAAAATAATTAAAATTTTCAGATTTGCGGGGATTTTTTAACCAATTACAAACCATTATGTTACTGTTATTTTTTTAAGTTCCATCCGTTATTACTTCAATTAACCAATTAACCAATGTTTATCTCTTTTATTTAACCAAAAAAATACACATTTATCGTAATTTCATATCTGCAGAGATTTTTTAAATTATTAAAAACCAATCGATATTACTTTATTTTTTAAGTTATATCCTCTATTAATTTCAGATCTGTAGAGATTTGTTTTACCGTTTTACTCTCATTCCCCCTAACCTAGCTGGCAACACTACTCTATATATAATCAGAATCGAATATAAAAGAGAACTCAATTCTTCTCCTTCCTCTTCCACCGGTCACGGGGCAGTCCTCTCGTCTGGAATTCAATAGTGTATACAACCAACATAAAAAACCAAAATAAAATCATCAATGTTTATCTCATTTCTAACCAAAAGATTACAAATCTATCCTCTAAAAAGGGATTTAGACGGTTTATAATTGATGCACAGGTTCGTATCTATCCTAACTAATTAATAGTCAACAGTAATCTATATCTCATTTCTCATTCCAAACTAAAAGATTTGATATCTACTATAAATCTTCTAGAAAAAACAGAAAATAAAAATAAAATCAGCTGCTGCAGACGTAAAAACTCATATAAAAACAAGAAATTCATCAATGTTTATCTATTTTTTAACCAAAAGATTACAAATCTATTGTCTAAAAAAAGATTTAAAATGTTTATTCATATCTATCTATCTATTTCTATTATTATTCTATTATCTCTCCTAACTTAATACAACGAAAGGAGCCCTACAAACCATAATGTGTTTGATATTACAAATAAAATACAATTCCACATAAATAATCCAATATTAATAAGATAATTCAATTTAGCAGACAACACCCACATAAATAATCTCATTGCACAAAATTCCAATCCAAATTCGATTTCGACATTCTCATTGCACAAAACCCCGCAATTCAAATCCCATTGTTATTCAACAACCACTGTTATTCCAATCCCATTGCACAAAATTCCAATCCAAATTCGATTTCAACACTCCCACTACACAAAAATCCCCAATTCGATTCCCATTGTTATTCGAATCAAAAATTCCAATCCTATTGCAGAAAACCCCCAATTTGATTTCAACATTCCAATCCAAATTCCAATCTAAATAAATCAACCCTAAATCATTGTTATTTGTTAAACCAAACCGGTGAAAATTGAAATGAGATTATGGATAATCGATTGGGACTTAGGAGTTGGGAGTGGTACCTGAGAAAGGAGGTCGGACAGAAGACGGTGCGGCAACAACAGCAAGGAGGTTGAACAGAGGCAATGAGCCGACGACGAAGATGGTCTGCTTCTGCTCGGCAACAAACTCGACGACGACACTCTGATAGTCGCCTGGGCTACTTGAGCAGGAAGTGGCGCCTGGGCTCGTCGGTGACAACGATAGAGAGCAAGCGGGGCAGCCGAGGTTCGGGCTAGACTGGAGGTTAACGGTGAGGTGATTAAGCAAATGGAGGTCGAAGGAGTGGGCGATGGTGCTCCGAAGGGAGTTAGGACTTAGGAGCAGTAAACAGGTATTTGATTTTAGGGTTTTTCTGAAAACGATGCCGTTTTAATTTTTTTTTACTAGCTAATTATTGCTAAGAGGGTAAATCCTTATTTATTGTGAAAAAAATATTTTTAACCCATTATTTTACAATGTTTCATAATAAATAATTGATCTAAATGATATTTACTCCATTTACATACTTTATATTATAATAGTCTATATAGTATGAATTGTTTCTTTTTTTTAAGATGTCATTCTTAACTTTGTTAAGATAGAAAACAGCATTGAGTGCGGAGTCATATGACGATAAATTTCACAAAAGACTCGAAATTCATATCCAAAACACTAGATAATATATTCATATAGTTTGAAAATAAACTTCACATAATATGAATTATTTCAAATAATTACATTATAGTTTGATTATTTTAAATAATTACAGTATATTTAATGACAAATTGCTATATTCTTATGCCTTACAATACACTATTTTTATATTTTGTTATTAATATTATTAATTAAATATTGTATACGAAATATCTACAAATTTTGCTCATATTCTCGCATCTCTAAATTTACTTATCACAAAAAAAAACTAATAAGAATATATTAACATGGTAGATAACAACAAAATAATACATAGCTATGTCGTTTTCATATTATTATAATAGTATAATACATCTAATAAATAATGTAAATAAGTTATGGAAATATCTTCTATAAAATATAATATACTTTACGAATCCCGTGTGTTACACACGGGCACTACGCTAGTCTATATATAAACTTTCTATCTAATAACATTAAGATAAAACTTGGAAATAAAACAATTAAATCTATAAGGAAACTATATCTAAAGTGGATAGATCTCTCTTGGATTTGATAAATCTTCTCTTGAATTGATAGAATATCTCTTGCTTCATGGGGAAGAAAGCCCTCTTAGAATTCGGACTCGAAATCGTCACTGGGGATTGGTCGATATCGACCAAAGTAGGTCGATATCGAGTTGTTTGCTCGGATTCGTCTTCTGACCACTCGATATAGAATCTTGTAGGGATATCGACTTGCTTGTGGTTGATATCGAGTTGGGTTGGTCGATATCGACCTGTCCTCTTGTCTTCACTCTATATCGAGCCGTCCTGGAAATTTTGATTGGAATAGGTCGATATCGACCAGTATTGGTCTATATCGACCACTCTTCAGTGACCCATTATGTGCTCAGCTTTGCTCGATGTCAGGTGCTCTTCCATCAATTTTCACACTCCTCCAGTAGACATCAAGTTCATTTTCAGTGCCTCTTGGTTTTGCTCCGATTTAGCTCCAAATTCTGCAATATTAAACAGAAACTAGTGTAGACTCCATAATTTGGCAAATAAACATAAACTACATAGAATATGTACTATTCTAACCCATATGTATGAAATGCATGCAGAAATTGTTATAAAAGTCAATATAAAACATGCCAAAATAGGCTCACATCAATAATCGATTAAACGCAGACCGTACGAACGTCGGACATCTTCAACTCCATCTCGGGCCATCAGTAGATCTCGAGTGGCTCCTTTCTACTTCGCTCTAAGTGTGGAAAATCTTCACTAGACGTCGAGTGGAATCTCAGTAGCTTGCTTCATCCAACACTTAGCCAAATTTCCACATAGTACGTATGAGGGCAACTATACGCACATAATATTACATCTTCTCCAAAACCATAAATCATGACAATCTCACACTTTAGCTTCTTTCCCATAACTCCAAATGAATTTCGATAACCAACTCTAAATCTTAATTTCCCCGGAAAGGATAAGGCTTAACATAGGCTAGGAACAATCAATTTTGTGGAGCTTATAAATAAAATAGGTTAAAGGATCAAATTTGCTTCAAAGCAAGATATAACATAGGGTACACATTGATAAGATGTGTCTAAAAGGTATCTCTATCATTTGAACTTATCAAGCAATGATCATGTATATAATCGGCCTCGAAAATAGATAAGGTCAAATCATTCTAGAATTTCATGGGATATTTAAGATCATGCTATAATATAGTTGATAGAACAAATTCAAGCTAGATGGGTATCTTTAATAACACATATATACAATGCATGAAAACTCTTCTTTTTTTTCTTTTTTTCGACATTATATATATTTTTTTGGTTTTTTGTATTTTTAATAACAAATAAATTTAGACATGATGCATGATTTAAAAATAAAACTTAAACATAAATAACAACTTTAAAATTAAACATGAAACATAAAATAAACATGAACTAAACTAACATAAACCACTCGCCCCGCACTTAAATGTTGCATTGTCTTCAATGCATAAACAAAAAGAAAAATGAAAATAAAATTGAGGGTGAAGGAAGCGAATAACTAATCTATCAATGTGAAGATGTGGTCTGGGATCCAGATCGCTGGTTGAATTGTTGTAGTATTTAGATCCATGGGTTCAATAGATTGGCTTGAATCTTATCCAATTTCTTGCCTAAAATCAACTAATGCTCATGCAGCTCCTGAAAGCATTGTGATTGCTGGTCTTCCAATCGATTTAGGTGACGGTCAAGGCCCTCGATAAGGTCAAGCAATGGATCATTCTCAATGTGAATGTCAAAATCATCATCCTCAACCTCATTCCCCAAAAAGAATCTACTTGCAAACGAAGTATCTAAGACCATCCCAGCAGATGGTGGAACATGACTAATACATAAGGTAGCTAGAGTAGGACCCATAGATAGGGTCACAGGGAGATATTGGAGATGCTCACCCCTCGCGCCAGATAACCAGCGAAAACACTCACTGTTGCTTGGGAAAAATACCCTTTCAACCATGCGAGTGCTCAGCAAGGTAGACATATCAAAGTAGTAAGGCGAATGTAGGGGCTACAGGGAACTCAAATCAATACCCAAATAATATGTTATAAGAGTGATCATCCCACCAATAGGGACGAAGTGAACATGCTTTCCACATCTCTGTCGAAGTGTCTCTGCATAAGTAGATAGAAATGACTGCACCAGTCTGGCGTACACTCAGCTTCTGGTTTTAAAAAGTACAACCACATCCACATCCTCTTAGAGACAACCTTTGGGTCCGTCATTCCATAAAATGCAGGGCTCAAAACTCTGTGACACAAACGAAGGGCAAGGTTTGTGATCAAATAGTCGTGATAATCCTCATGTCCTTTAGGAATTCCGGCTACCGTTGCAGCGGGAGTGGTCAAGACATGTTGTGACACCATGTAGGAGACCAAGGTTTACTCATTCCTAGGGAAAGAGCCATGAAGCGCTTCTGAATCGAACATTCGGTGCCCAACATTCGGAAGTGGATTTCCCTATCAGAACGCACATCAAGAGTTGCGAGGAACTCATACACCAAAGCATGATATATAGGTTGGCGCACTAAACGACACAAAATTGCCTAAACCTCCATTTTCTAGTAGAGCGGATCCAAGACCAAGAAGACCAAGCCTTTGCAACGTTTCCAAATGAAAGAATTGAGTTGATTGATAACTCAAATTCCCTATTTGATACCAACGCTCCTTCTCAACTCTAGACAAATACTTAGGGTCCTCCATCGTGGGAACAAGAGACATGATGCACGAAACCAACGAAGAACGTGACAGCATTCATAAGAAACGGCCAAAATTTATCTCACTGCAGGGGTGGCGGGCGCCGAGGACAATGGATTGAAGATGGAGAGCCCCGAAACGACGGCGCCAAGCGCCAGGATGCGCCGGAGAAGACACCATCACCGATCGTCAGAGAAAGCACCCCGGGTCGCCAATCACCCTTTGCCCTAGCAGAGCAAAATGGAATAGAAAAAAATGAAATTAAAAGTCCCGGAATGAGCTCACTAATAATTTATTGAAAAAGTGAAAAGTTGAGTTGAAACTCAGAAGAGCTCAGAACGGGACGAGCTCAGTGATAATCATGATACTCTAAGAAGATTGATATAGAAAAATGGTACAAAGATAACGCAATTTAAACTATATATAAACTTTACATGTGACTGAAAAGGCCACACCTGAGGCTGAGGCTGAGGCATTGTCACCGACAAAGTAGTGATTTCCGAGAACGTTCAAGGCTACGTATAGATTCATCCCGGCCGGCCCCCAATTACAAAGAGATACATACTGAATCATCACTAGCTTTTGGAAAATATTCACCCGGAAGACACCAAGTATGAGAACAAATTCAAACTGGCCGGGAATTGCATTCGTACAAAATACGTACGATCGAGGATGAATCTTCACAATGTAATGTATACATCTTCAAGCTAAACAAAGACTCACCACTGTATGCACATATTTCTGGTATGAAATGTACCAACTTCTTCGACAATTAAGATAGCAATTGCACTAAATTAATTAGATCCATGTTTCCAGTTTGGTACACATTTCGATACTTCCACTGTCGACCCTGGAGGATGTACTTTGAATATTGGGAGAGGCGATCCTTGAAAACTCTGGTCTTTCGGAGCCTTTAATTATGTGAAGGAAGGAGAAGGCTACAAAATTGCTGCAATGTGATAGATTACATAGGTCTCCTATTGTATAGTGGGCTAAAAGCTCGTTAAGGCTCAATACTTTTGTAACCTATATATATGTTATATTAATGAATGGAAACCCTCAAGGAGGACATTACAATCAATCTCATGATCTCACATGATATCACAGCCTAAGATCTAAAAGCCCAAATTTTTCTCTCTCTCCTTATTCTAAACCCTAGCCGCCTCCCCCACCTCTTTGCCGCCCCACCTACTGCCGGCGCCCCCCTCCCCTCTTGGCCACCACATGCTACCTCCTCAACATTCTCCCTTCCACCACCCTCAAGCATCACTCACCGTTTCAGGAACTGAATTGCATTTTGCCCATATACAATCACCTTCGTACCTTTGGTTGCTTGTACTTCTCTAATCATTCATCCACCGCCCCCCACAAGCTTCACCCACGCTCCACCCCTTGTGTCTTTCTTGGCTACCCGCCTGATCATCGCGGTTACATTTGACTCGATATCAAGACTCACAGGATCATTCTCTCTCGTCATGTCACCTTTGATGAGTCGCGATTTCCCTTCGCGTCTCCCACACCCCCTGCGTTGTCGACAGAGTCTGAGTCACCATGCCCTCACTTCATTCTTCCCTAGAGCTCTCCCTGTGCTCCTGCGTCTCCCCCTCCCCCACCTCTCTTACTACCCTCTACCACCAGACCACACACCCGCAGCGTCTCCGGTGTCTTCAGACCCCGTCAGATCATCTCCATGACCACCGACCATCACCCCGCTATCCACCTCCTATCACCTCGCCAAACAACCTCGCCTCACCTACGTGCGGCGGCCGCCGCAACCCCAAATGCTGCACCCGCCGCCCATAAACCCACCCTGGCGGCGCCCGCCGCAGGTCATGCGGCGCCCACCGCAGGCCTTGCGGCGCACGCTGCCCATAACCCCTCCCTGGAGGCGCCCGCCGCAGGTCATGCGGCGCCCGCCGCCCATAACCCCTCCCTGGCTGCGCCCACCGCAGGTCATGCGGCGTCCGCCGCAACCCTCACCGCATTTGATCCGCCCGCCACCTCTTCCCCTTGCTTAGCCCCTCTTACCCCCGTCCTTCCCAACTCCCATTCACCCTCTGCCTCCACCCAGACCTCCCTCTCCCCCGTTCCCACCTCCCACAAAACAGTCATCCTCGACCCGAATTGGCAGGCGGCTATGCTCGACGAATACAGGGCCCTTACGAAGAATGGTACTTGGGTTCTTGTTCCTCGCCCTCCTGAGGCGAACGTCATTCGCTGTATGTGGCTCTTTCGTCACAAGTTCCGCTCTGATGGGACGTTAGAGCGCTACAAGGCCCGTCTTGTGGTGAACGGTAGATCTCAACAGGCAGGTATTGATTGTGATGAGACCTTCAGCCCTCTAGTCAAGCCTGCCACTATCCGAGTAGTCCTGAGTCTGGCTCTGTCGCGCAACTGGGACATCCATCGGTTAGATGTCAAGAACGCCTTTCTGCATGGTCATCTGAATGATACAGTTTACATGTTTCAGCCGCCGGGGTTTGCTGATGCTGAGCGTCCAAAGCATGTCTATCTCCTCAAGCGCTCTCTTTATGGTTTGAAACAGGCTCCGCGGGCATGGTTCCAGCGTTTTGCCTCTCATCTGCTCCGTTTGGGTTTCACTGGCAGCCGTTCGGATACGTCTCTGTTTATCTATCGCAGAGGCTCAGACTTGGCATTCTTGCTGCTTTATGTCGACGACATCATTCTCACCGCCTCTTCTGATGCTCTTCGGACGTCCATAATCTCGCAGTTGAGTGCGGAATTCACCATGTCTGATCTGGGTCAGCTGTCTTACTTCTTGGGAGTTGCTGTTCAGCGACATGCGTCTAGTCTGTTTCTCTCACAGAGTAAGTATGCTGCTGAGATTGTTGCTCGGGCTAAGATGGTCAACTGCAATCCCATCGCGACCCCAGTCGATACATCCAACATGCTCAGTGCTCATTCTGGTCCTTTGGTTGACGATCCAACACTGTACAGGAGTCTCGCTGGTGCTCTTCAGTATCTCACTTTCACCAGGCCTGATATCAGTTACGCCGTCCAGCAGATCTGCTTGTTCATGCATGCCCCTAGGGAACCTCACTTTCAGGCTTTGAAGCGGATCATTCGGTACATCAGCGGCACCCTCGAGCTCGGCACCACCATCACTCCTTCCTCTAAGCTTGATCTTGTGGCTTACACTGATGCGGATTGGGGTGGTTGTCCTGACACACGTCGCTCCACGTCTGGTTACTGTGTCTTCCTCAATGACACTCTTGTGTCTTGGTCAGCTAAGCGTCAGCCCGTTGTGTCTCGCTCCAGCGCTGAAGCCGAATACAGGGGTGTTTCCAACGTTGTCTCCGACTGCTCTTGGCTCCGCAATCTCCTGCTTGAGCTACGATGCCCCTTACAGAAGGCCACTCTGGTCTACACTGACAACGTCTCCGCCGTCTACCTGGCTAGCAACCCAGTCCAGCATCAACGCACGAAGCACATTGAGCTTGATTTCCACTTCGCCAGGGACAAGGTTGCCATTGGATATGTCTGCGTTCTACATGTCCCGTCCTCCTATCAGTACGCTGATATATTCACCAAGGGTTTACCTAGACAATTATTCATTGATTTTCGTTCCAATCTCACTGTACGGACCCCTCCTGTTTCGACTGCGGGGGTTTGATAGATTACATAGGTCTCCTATTGTATAGTGGGCTAAAAGCCCGTTAAGGCCCAATACCCTTGTAACCTATATATATGTTATATCAATGAATGGAAACCCTCAAGGAGGATATTACAATCAATCTCATAATCTCACACAATGAACTCTATCCTTAGATAGCCGTAGCCCGTAGCGGTCCTAGGGAGCGAGAGAGCACGCATCGTCACCAAGATCAGTGAAGATTCGTTAGAGAAGTGGTCAATTGTCGAGATTCAAAGCATCGGAAGACGCAGAAGGTCGCCCCGAGGCGCCGCTCAAGCCAGTCGCAGCAACTACCAACTCCGCCGAATGAATTGGTTTCTGCGAGCTCCGGGTTAGCGGCAGAGTTTCTTTCATTTGTTTGGG
This sequence comes from Persicaria tinctoria, assembly GCA_037127255.1. Taxonomy (NCBI): domain Eukaryota; kingdom Viridiplantae; phylum Streptophyta; class Magnoliopsida; order Caryophyllales; family Polygonaceae; genus Persicaria; species Persicaria tinctoria. The sequence continues at coordinate 56,319,879 of JBANSL010000014.1, forward strand.
AATTTCGTTTTAAATTAGACCGGGCTTACCTAAATTATTTTATTTGGGCTTGGGCCTAGGCGATATTGGATGGGCCTAGTCCAAATGTATGAGTGATCATGGTTTTGGTCACGTGCAAATATTTGAATCTAGCACACTAGTGGAGTATATAGATATAACATAGTAAGGCAGGATCTACGAAGAGTTGTAATAAGACCATCCACAATGGTTGTGTGTATATGTATAAATGTCTATTTTTTAAACATTTTTATTTTCATTGGTGTTTTTGAGTGTGTGCAAATGTACACATTTGAGTATGTGATGTGCAAATTTGAGCACATCATCGCAAAAACTTTTACAAAAAGCAAAACAATTTCATTGGTTTATTTTTTGGGTAAATTATACAAAACCACCCGTTAAATATACTACTTTTCACTTAACCACCCTCTAAAATCAAAATTACACAAAATCACCCATTAAATGTACTTTGTCAACAAAACACCACTCATGTGGTATATTCTAGGAACATTCTGTTAACATTGTTTGAAAGGACAAATTTACCCATTCACACTAAACTAAACATAAGCTTTTCCTTTTTTTAAAAAAATCTGGAGGGGGTGGAGGGAGTACTTATATTATCTCCCCGTCAATGGCCATCTATCAATGAAGATCTTCTATAACACTTTGTGTGACTCTAGGTGTAACACAAAATTATTTATGCTATAAATTTGTAATAAAAAAATTCCAAAAATTATATTTATGTTTTAAACACTTGCTAGTATATATTTATAAAAAAAAAATTTGATGAAAATACATGTTTTATAATTTTTAGAAAATCTTATGGAAAAATAAGTAATAATTTATGGGAGCATGGCGGAGGGAGGGGGAACATTGGAGCGGAAAGAGACGGTGAGGGTGGTGACATCGATAGGGGTGGTGGTGACAGTGATAGCGGAAAGAGACGGAGCGGCAAGAGACGGTGAGGGTGGTGAAAGTGATAGGGGTGGTGGTGACAGTGATAGGGGTGGTGGTGACAGCTATAGAAGTGGTGGTGCCAGCGATAGGAGTGGTGACAGCGATAGGGCGGTGACAGCGATAGAGGCAGTGACAGCAATAAGGGCGGTGACAACAATATGTGTGGTGGTGACAGTGATAGGGGTGGTGGTGACAGTGATAGGGGTGGTGGTGACAGCGATAGAAGTGGTGGTGACAGCGATAGGAGTGGTGACAGCGATAGGGCGGTGACAACGATAGAGGTGGTGACAGCAATAAGGATGGTGACATCAATATGGGTGGTGGTGACAGTAATAGTAGTGGTGGTGACAGCGATACGAGTGGTGACAGCGATAGGGCGGTGACATCGATAGAGGTGGTGACAGCAATAAGGATGGTGACATCAATATGGGTGGTGGTGACAACGATACGAGTGGTGACAGCGATAGGACGGTGACATCGATAGAGGTGGTGATAACAATAAGGGTGGTGACAACAATATGGGTGGTGGTGATAGTGATAGAGGTGGTGGTGACAGTGATAGAGGTAGTGGTGGTGACAGCGATAGGAGTGGTGACAGCGATAGGGACGTGACAACGATAGAGGTGGTGACCGCAATAAGGGTGGTGACAGCGATATGGGCGGTGGTGACAACGATATGGGTTGTGGTGACAGCGATAGGGCGGTGACACTAATCTCGTAAAAAAAAAATTGTCACCCAAAAATTTGTTTATCATCATACATGTGTCACCAAAGCCATTGACCGGTGTCACCACTTATAAAGGTGGTGACACTAATTTCGTAAAAAAAAATTCGAAAAAAAAAAACGTGTCACCAAATTTTTTTGTGTGTCACCAAAGTTGTGTCACAAATTCATTGACTTTGACGGGTCAATGGTCAAAATAAAAATGGGAAAGAAGGAAGGGCATGGGAAGGAGGGGCAAAAATGTAATATTAGGACATTTTGCAAAAGGGGAAATAAAAGTGGACATTTTGCAAAAGACCTTTTAGAAAATGGACACTTAGCTAAAAATTCCTTATTATTTTGAGCAAATATTATAATTATAATTATAATCATAATCTTCCATTTATAATAATAATAATATTTGTTTAAAATAATAATATTATTATTATTTGAGAAAATATTATTTATAATTATAATAATAATTTTCAATTTATAATAATAATTGATTATAATAATAATATTATTATTATATAATATTATAATATAATTTAATAATAATATTACTTTATAATAAAATTATTATTATTATATCATATTATATTTTTTTCTTGTAAAGTACTCCCTCCTTTAATTAAAACATTTCATTTTAGACATCTACACATTTTTTAAGAAAGCAACTAAAAGTAAACAAAAATATACTTATACCCCTAATTATTACTTTACTTTTTCACTTTATCGAAAACTACAACTAACAAATCTATTACCCTTACAAGGGTAATTTTGGAAAGTGAACACCAAAATATCTAAAACGACATATTTTTCTTAACAAGATTTTACTCCTAAAACGACATGTTTTTCTTAACGGAGGGAGTATAATTATTTTATAATAATAACAATAAAAATAAGTAATAATAGTATTTTTTTTAATTATAACGTAGCATTATTATTATTATTATTATTATTATTATTATTATTATTATTATTATTATTATTATTATTATTATTATGATTATCAATTCATACTACAAGAAATTAGAGCTATAAGAGGCAAATAGCTAAATACGGTATTCTTCCCAACTATCAATCGATAATGAGAGATTATCTGGTGATTCTCGTCTCAATCCCTTTCCGTCCTAATCTAGTAAGATAATGTAGCCAAATATGTTTAGCATTATAATTAATTATACAATCATTGTATGGATTAATAATAGTATTATAATATTAATATTATTATTGAATAATATAGTTGAGAAGAATACCATATTCAACATATTATACAAATTAATGAATGATGAAAACATTTTTCACTTTGCAAATTTATATAATATTTTATTATTTTTATTTGTGGGACAAGGCTCGTCCCGTCCCGATCCCATCCCGGAAAAAAAGTGTCAATCCCGTCCCGATCCCGTTCCGTAAAAATTTCGCGGGACGAGTCCTGTCCCGGCTCAATCCCGTCTCGTCCCGTCCCGTGCCCACCCCTACAATATGGTACTCCCTCCGTTTAAAAATATAGGTCTTTTTAGGCTTAGAATTTTGTTTAGAAATTAATATAAGTCCTTTTAGGTTTTCGAGGCATTGAGATAAGAGAAAAATAACTTTTAGAGTTGTTTTGTGAAATGTTATTGGTTGATAATGGTAGTGGATAATTAATGAAGGGTATAAAAGTAATATTTTTAGACTTTTCTTAATATGTGTGCAAAAGTCTAAAAAGACTTATAATTTTGAACGGAGGGAGTACATGATAGGATTGGTGGAGCAATGCTATTTGTCGTCGTTATTCGTGTGTTTAGGAGTCCATGTTTAGTTGTATATTTTTCTTCTACTTTACTAGATTACTCAAAAACACCTTTTCAATGTAATCGAGGAAAGAGTATGTACATCTCCAACTCTCAAACAGGCACGCAACTTTTTATTTGTTTCGGAGCCGTTCTGGCGGAGCGTGCTAAACCCACTACTTATCTACATACTCTTTCCATCCCTCAAACCTTTGAGGATCTCATACTCATTGTTATTTTTGTTGTACAATGGACACGATGACGTACAGAAATGGTTGCCGAAATGTAAAGGACTCGTGATTTTGTTACGCCCATTAGTTTTTTTTATTATTAGGTAAAAATTCGAGGCTAGACATATCTGGACCTCGAAAGCCGACAGGTCGGCAAACGGATAACCGTCATAAACAAACAAAAATACAACGAAGGTGCAAAATACAAGCAAAGCGCTCTACAAAGTGAAACTAAACCCAGCTAAACCAGAAGAGATGAGGACGTATACGAATGAACGAAGCCAAGGACTACCCAGAAGCAACACCGCGGGCCAGCGGTACACCAGGAGTCACCTATGGGCAGTGAAGACGATCCTCCAAGGAAACAACCTTCCAGGAAAAGGAGACGCCTCGATACACACTGCCACGACCCCAGCCTGTCCCGGCGTCGAACAGCCAGAACCCCATCAACCGGAGAAGAAAGTCCAGTCCCCCAAAACGCAGAGCCACACATCAACTGCATCGAACGCACCCGAGACCCTAGCGGGATTTAATCTAACCCTACCGGGATTTATTAATAGTGAGATGATAATAATTTATAATTATTTATTATACGGCTCTGGGCCTAAAGGACACAAGAAAAAGCTCTGGATCTAAAGGACACACAAATGCCCGAAACCATTCCAACAGACCAAAATGGGGCCCAAATCCATGGGGACAACTTATCATACGGCTGCTAAGCCTTACCCTCCTTTTTTTTTCCTTTTTTTCTTTGTTTGGAAGAAAGGGAAGCCACCTTGGGCCCAAGCAGCCCCAAAGAAGCAGTGTACTTAGAACGCGACTTCGCCTTCCTCATTTTTTTTTCCTCCCCTCCCAAAAAGCTCGACCACGGCAATCATGGAGGATCAACTGAAGAGGTAGGACATATCGCAAATGGACAGAAGGAGCACCCGGATTCAACAGAACCCGACATCCACAAACCCGAGACAAGGAGGGAGATTGGAGAAACAATAGGAGTTTCAGAGCCAACCCAAGAAAAGGAATCGAAGGTCAATTTGTTCGAATTGGTTTAGATCGGAGATAAAAAAAAAAAGGGATCCACGACCAAGAATATACAAAAGCCCCAAGAAAATGGAGCTTATTGGGAGCAATTGAGAGGGAGCAACGAGAACAAACACCGGCGACCCATGCAATTGTAGTTCAGACGCCGAGCAAAATATCGGAGCCCAAGGAGGACGTGAAAGGTCCACCACATGCTGACATCAGCGAGGCGACATCGAAGGTTTGGGATAAGGTAGAAACAGAAGCCCCAACGCGCAGGAGGGACCAGGGATGTAGGGAGGAGGAAGTCTAAGGACGGCGAGATCGCCAGAAAGCGAGACCAACTTCAACGACGGGGAGAGGATCAGCGATACAACCCATGAGAGGATGGCCATATGGACATGAGGAGGAGAAGAGGCGGTCGAAGCCGAGGTTCATCGCGCCGAGAGGCGGATTGTTGGCTCCTGAAGGAAGATTGAGACACCCGAAGAGGGTGGATTGGGGCTCCCGAAGGAGGGTTGAGACTCCCGAATGAGGTTTTGTAGGCCCATTAGTGTTGTAATAGAGAGAAAATATTTTAAAAAAAAAAATACATAGTTTTAACTTGGTTCACCAACAATTAATGTATTGGCTAATCTACAACTAAAAAGATATGTAATTTTATTAAGAGGTAAATAGAGCTTCAGATTATACAAAGCATATGTATTTCAAGAGTTTAGTGAGACCACTATAGCCCCCTGGGCTCCCTACTAGTTAGGGGCTCTGTCCTTGAACCCTTGGTAGTTATCGATCAATGAACAAATTCAAGGCATATTACACAAATCTTCACTTTGACTTTGAATCCTTCTAATTTAATTTAGATAATGCATTGCCCATTAAAGTGTCAAATTTCTCTTCTGTCTCAAATTATGCCCATAGGACAGTTAACTGCTTATGACATTGAATAAATCCAAAAAGTGTTAAAATTTTCTATGCGGAATAGACTTGTGAACTTATCAACGTGATTGTCAACAATACCCACTTTTTTCACCTCAATTATCTTGTCACTTGATGTAGTTAAGATTGGCCTTCTATGAGTCAAATAATGATTCTGACTCAAGCGACGAGTCAAGCAAGAATCGAAGACTATTTGTGGAGGAGGGTGTGCTCTCCACGGATGAAAAAATTCATTTAATTTTATTTTAGCTATTTTTATTAGTTTTCATTTTTAGTAACACCTATATTAGTTGAAATCTATTTATGGATTTTAGTAATTCTTAGTCAGGATTACTTTATGACATTATTATTTAGGATAAATAGCGTGAATAAGGAAAGCCTATCTCATTAGGGTTTCTTTAATCACTAAGTTCATATCTCACTTAGGTAGATTTAGAAAGAGTTAGTATATTTTTCTTATCAAAACTAGGGAAGTCTATGTTTTGCACAAGATAGATTGGTCATGCCACCATTAGCTCACTAGGGTTTGAGTTTTCTATGTAAACACTTATCTAATATATTGCAAAGAAGGTTAAATTGAATTAAAGAGCACTTGACTAAATTTTCTTCGATCCTAACCCAAACCCTAGCTCTCCTACTCTCCTATTTCTTCATACGATCTACATCCCCAAAACAACTCAAACAAAGACCCAAACACAAAACCTAACCCTAAGATAATAGACTCTCAGCAAAATAGCCTTGGCTCCCAAGAGTGCTCGGTAAAACCCACCTGACACTCAAGTAGTCCCTTGGTGGCCGAGCAAAGTGCCCAGGAAGGCTCTAGGATGTCTCAGCACCAGCGCCGAGAACGCTTCCCGAGCACTTTTTTGAGCGAGACAAGTCCAAATCAACCTCCATCGAGTCGATTTGACAACTTGAAAAGGTGATTCTATTGAGATCTTAATTTCTCTTATTTACATTTTATGTCATGTTTTTACCTTTCTTCCCAATAAGGCCCGATTAGGACCACTGCTAGCTGTCTTCCTATTTTGGTATTTTGTACTCAGACTATATAAGGCCTTGCCTTACAGTTTTTTTTTATAAGAGTGAATGAATCGGCTGCTATGGTTGTGAAACCTAAAGGAAGCTTCCTTCCTCCCTATAACGACCATATTTGATCTTGCTCTTTTGAGCTCAAATTTGATTATCGTTTAATATTGTGACATTGCTGAACAAGGATCTAGCAACAAAGCTAGATTTCTACATGGTATCAGAGCCTGAAGGATCAAAATACATTTCCGCTGAAACCAAGTGATCGTTGAAGAAGATCTACCATGGGTGATGAAAACTCTATTCATAGAGGAACTGAGAACCATGAGGTTCAAGGTAACCTGGTTGATCCACTCTTTTTAGCTAACTCTGATAATCCTGGATCGCAGCTCGTTATGAGAACATTCGATGGTTTGAATTTCTTTCCATGGATGAGGGGAGTAACCATGGCATTTAGTGCAAAGAACAAAATCGGGTTCATAGATGGAAGTTTGATGAAACCTGTGAACATAAATTCGGTTGAGGCTTAGAGATGGATAAGAGCCGATTTTATAGTCAGATGTTGGCTTCTAAATTCCATGTCTAATTCCATAAAGGAAAGTTTTATTTATGTTGAATCTGTTAGGCAACTATGGTAGGAAATTTCAGATAGATATGGGCAAGCAAATGGGCCTTTGATATATCAACTTAGGAAGAAGATAAGTGGGATAACTCAAGATAATTTGACAATTGCTGATTATTTCAACAAGCGGAAAAGGATATGGGACCAACTACAAGTTAGAAAGCGTTCCTGTGTGTACATGTGGAGGAATTGCTCAGTGCAGATGTGATTTGCAGAAGAAGATGACTGGTATATCGATGAGAAATAGGCTCGTGCAGTTCCTAATGGGAGTAAATGAGTACTATGAAGGAGTAATGAGTCAGATCTTGTCAACTGGCCCTTTTCCAAACATTAATAGGTCATATTATTTGATTTTTCAAGCTAAGAGTCAAAGGAATGGAGGTGGCACGAGTAGTGTCACTCAGGATTCGAGTGCTTTAGCATCAAACAGACAAGGAAGCCGATCTCCTTACAAGAGTTACAATCAGAGTTTCACCAATTCAGGGCAGAAAGAAAGCAACACCAGCTATCAGGAAAGGAAGGATGGTAGAAGAGAGTACCAACCTCGAATGGATAAAGCTGAGAAGGCAAAACTGAAGTGCACTTACTACAATCAGAAGGGGCACACAGTGGATCAATGCTTTAAAATCCATGGTTACCCTGAGTGGTACCAAGGATTGAAGGATTCTATGAGAGGATCAGCTAAATCTATAAGGATGCAGGAGCAAGATAGTCCCATAGATGATGATAGAAGCCATGGAAAGCAAGCTGATGGAGGAGTTGACAAAGCTCTTGTTAATGTTGTTTTCCAGGGAGTATACAAGATGATGAAAGGAAAAGGGTCGTCTGAAGGGCACTCAACTGCAAACTTTGCAGGTATGTTTGTTCTATCTAATGTGAATTATGTAGATAGATTGGAGAACATAAAGGAATGGATAGTTGATACAGGACCCAGTGACCACATGACTGATGATGATTCTTTGTTGCATGATAAGATCAGATTGAAAAAGCCTATTTATGTTGGTTTACCTGATGGTCATATTGTGATTGTAAATGAGTCTGGGAAAGTGCAGCTATCTGAAATGGTTGTTCTTCAAAATGTGTTGTATGTTCTTGGTTTTAGACATAAACTGCTATCTGTTGGAAGAATGGTTGAGAATATTGGATTGAGAGCCATATTTGATATGCATGGATGCATTTTTCAAGGCCCTGGATGTGATGAAGTGCTGATAAAGGGACCTAGGAAGGATGGTCTCTACAAGATTCTTGAGGTGTATTCAGAAGACCCAAGAATCAAGTGGAGATAGTCATCCTTGCAACCTCTACCTTATGTTTTTGCTACTGCTAAGATAGATGTTCATATTCATCATGCCAGGCTAGGACATACATTTGTATCTAAGCTGAGGCACATAGATTTCTTGAAGAATTTTGTGCAAGACAATTTGTTTTGTGAGACTTTTAGCTTTGTTAAACATCACATACTACCTTTTCAATTAAGTAATTCCATGGCCAATGGCCTCTTTGATCTCGTTCATGTTGATTTATAGGGACCTTATAAGGTTCCTAGTATTACAGGAGCAAAATACTTCTTGACTATTGTAGATGATTACAGTAGAGTGACATGGACATACCTGATGAAAGAAAAGATTGAGATGTGCAGGGTGATCAGAGATTACTTCTCATATGTCTTGACTCGGTTTGGGAAGAAAATCAAATGCATACGAAGTGACAATGGTACAAAGATTGTAAACAGAGATTGTGTAGAATTGTTGGCAGCAGAAGGTGTGATCCACCAAAGAAGTGCACCATACACTCCTCAACAGAATGGAAGGGTGGAAATAAAGCATAGACACCTAGTAGAGACTGCAAGGGCAATGAGAATTCATGCAAACTTACCTGTGAAATACTAGAGTGTATTATTGCAGCAACTCATGTGATCAGCAAACTTCCAACTGATGTATTGGAATGGAAGACTCCTTTTGAGAGGCTCTTCAAAAGGAAGCCATCTTATGATGAATTAAAGGTGATAGGCTGCCTATGCTATGCACCTATTGATCATACTGTGAGAGACAAGTTTACAGCAAAGGGTAGGAAATGTGTTTTGTTAAGCTACCCACATGGCCAGAAGGCTTACAGATTGCTAGATTGGCAAACTGGGAAGATAATTGTCAGCAGAGATGTAGTGTTTCATGAGGACAAATTTCCTTTCAAAGATGGTGATCATACTGATAGCAAAGTTGATGAAACTTTGCACAACTTACCCCTTGTCAACCCTGCATTTGATTATGAGGATTGGTCACACTAGCCAACCAACAGTAATCCGTACACACCCTCTTCATCAAATCAAACCATACCCTCACAAAGTGAGCCACATAACACCATCTAAAAAGGAAGTGAGACTATGGTGCCAAACTCCCCTTGGAAAACACCATCACCACAAAATATACCACAAAACCCATACATAAACCATGATGATTTTCCTCCCTTGAGGAGATCATCCAGAACCATAAACAAGCCATCAAGATTTAGAGAATTTATATGCCCCACATTACCCTCAAATTCAGACCAACTCTCTACCTTCTTTCTAGCTAATGTGCTAGAAGATTTGTCTGCCTACTCAGAGGACTTTGTAAGGTCCTTTGCTAATATGATCACTATAGCAGAGCCGAGCACCTACAAGCAGGCTGTTAAAGATAGCCTTTGGCAAGAGGCATTAATGAACAAGGAAATTTCCGCATTGGAAGGAAATCATACCTGGATTTTGACAGACTTGCCACCTGATCAGAAAGCAATAGGGTGCAAGTGGGTCTACAAGGTTAAGTACAAGCCAGATGGGTCAGTTGAAAGATACAAAGCAAGACTTGTGGCAAAGGGGTATAATCAAAATAGAAGGGAAGGACTACAAACATACTTTTTCACCAGTTGAAAAGCTTGCAACAGTAAGATTGATTTTCTCTATGGCTTCCAAGAAAGACTGACCAATGTTTCATTTGGACATCAATAATGCATTCCTTCATGGGAATCTAGAGGAAGATGTCTACATGTTACCTCCTGAAGGTTATGATGTTAAGCCAGGGAAGGTATGTAAGTTGATTAAATCCTTATATGGATTGAAACAGGCTTTCAAGCAATGGAATACAGAACTATCCCAATTCATGATTTCTCATGGATATGTGCAGTTGAAGAATGATTATTCATTGTTCATTAAGAAAGTTCCTAAGGGGCAAGTTGTGGCCCTAGTATATGTAGATGATCTTCTATTGACTAGGGATGACATGGATGAAATTGATTTCATTAAGAAGGCTTTGCATAAAGCATACACTATCAAGGACCTAGAACTGACTAGGTACTTTTTGGGAATTGAGATTTCTAGAAAAGCAGGTACTTTTTGGGAATTGAGGTGTTTGACATAACGAGATATTATGATGCATATTGGGGAGCGTGTGCATACAGTGCAAGGTCCCTCACATGTTATTGTGTATATTTTGGCAGCTCCCTTGTATCATGGAAGACAAAAAAGCAGCAAACTGTATCTAAATCCTCAGCGGGATCCGAGTATAGAAGTATGTCCAAGACAGCCAGTGAACTTGTATGGATTGAGGGATTGCTTCATGAGTTATCTGTGGTTGTTCCTCTGCCAATCACACTGCATTGTGATAGTAAGGCATCAATTCACATCGCAACAAATCCAGTCTTTCATGAAAAAACGAAGCATATTGAAGTGGATTGCCACTTTATTAGGAAGAAAGTTTTAGAAGGGTTCATACACACCCCTCATATTCGAACAGGATTGCATATTGCAGACGTTATGACAAAGCCAGGATTGCAGATTGCATACGTTATGACAAAGCCAGTTGGTCAAGAACATCTTAAATTCTTCATTGGCAAGTTAGGACTTGTCAATACTCACCCAAGTCCAACTTGAGGTGGGGGTATTGAGATCCTAATTTCTCTTATTTACATTTTATGTCATGTTTTTACCTTTCTTGCCAATAAGGCCCGGTTAGGACCACTGCTAGTTGTCTTCCTATTTTGGTATTCTGTACTCAGACTATATAAGACCTTGCCTTACAGTATTTTTGATAAAAGTGAATGAATCAGCTGCTATGGTTGTGAACCCTAAAGGAAGTTTCCTTCCTCCCTATAACGACCATATTTGATCTTGCTCTTTTGAGCTCAAATTCGATTGTCGTTTAATATTGTGAAATTGTTGAACAAGGATCTAGCAACAAAGCTGGATTTCTACAGATTCCTTTGTAAGGTTCCGCGCAAACCTAGTCGTTCTTGGTCCATTGAAGAATGTTGGTGATTTTGAGGGTTTAAAGCCTCCCATATTCAAGATAGAGAAGAGCATAAGCAAGATTGGGCACCCCCTAGACGTATTGATCTTGATTTGAGTCCACGACGAAGGATCGAGATTATTATCCCGAGACATAGTGATCTTGATTATTAACATTTACCAAATTAGGTAAGTTTGAAAATATTAATGATGTAGTAAATATAACTAAAATTTTGAATTTTCGGTTGCCATAAAAAAATTTATCTGAATTTATCTCGTATGAAAATTGAATTAATATGGAATAGTTTGCTTATATTGTAATAATTTTTAAAGTTTATATTAATATTGGTTTATAACTTATAGGTAGCTATTATTTTTTAGTTATTTATCATTTAAATAAGAATAACAGAAAACAAACCCAAAAAAAAACGGAAGAAGAATAAAAAGTTTTGTAATTAATTAATTGAAGAAGAAAGGTGTCCGCTTGTGCTTAGGGTCTGGGGTTTTTCGGGTTTTTTTGGTGTAGTTCTTTTGATGTATTGTGTGATTGTATTCTGTTTCCTTATTGTATTTTCTTTTGCTATGTTGTATGTTTAGACGGCTTGCCGTGTGCCGACTTTGTCGGCCTCTTGAGGTCCGGGCCTGTCCGGCCTCGAATTATTTCCTAATCAAAAAAAAAAAAAAAAAAAAAAAAAGGTGGACGCCAGTGCCTTAATAGAAACGCAACTCATACATTTTTTCAAAAAATAAACAATTAACACTAAAATAGTAAAATATCATTAAATTCATCAAACCTTTGTTTTTAAACAAAAACTTTTGTTATTTTCCTCTCCCCTAAAATTACAACCATGACTTAATTTAGCCCTTTGTTGAATATAATCACAAACTATTTTTTCTTTTTTGGTCGAAATATAATCACACACTATAATACTTTTCTTGTTCAGCAATTCACACATTCATTATTATTACTCTTCTATACTTTCTCTTTTCAAACCCAATTATTCTTAAAATATATAAGATTCAATTTTTTTTCTTAACTAAAAAATTCTTGACTCCTCTTTTTTTTCCCTCTCGAAGCATTTTTATTAGTGATTATTTGAAGTATGATTTTCTATAATTTACCCATATAATAATAATAATAATAATATAATAAAAACATATTACAAGAAATTAATGGGCAATCGAGATAATAATAATAATATTATTATTATTATTGCAAATTAAGTCTATATGTCTGAAACTTCTAATTATTATTATTACTATGATTTTTCTAACCTATGTTTAAAGGACATAGGATAAAAGATCTAATTTAAAATTATATTTCAAAGTTTAATTATTTTTATTTTTCTTTTACTTTTAATTAGATTCCTAGAGTCAATATCTTTTCTCATTCAATTTAAATTCTTATTATATGCCTTAACACCATAGAATATAAAGACCATTATTATTATACTTAAAAAGAGACTAAATAGAAGATAAGCATTGCCGATTTGCCTCCATTGTCTGAATTGGCAATTTGCCACTCTCCATCTATCCCCACCACTGCAGAATATAAATATAAAAATATAATATAATATAAATACAAATACTAAATAAATAAATAAAAACTCTATTATTAAAAGTGGGAAGAAGACCCCAAAAAGAGGGGCGAATCCTCATATTTCCCATTTTCCCATCGGAAGTGTCCAACTACATTGTTAGTGCAATGAACACAACCTGTTCGATGAAATTCCCCACTGAAACTTTCTGTGCCATACCTTGATCAAAGATTCACCCCTCACCCACCCTCTATCCATCCTATTTCTTCATCTCTCGAGGCTGTAAATCCTTCAGTACGTGTTGTTTGACCTCAGGTTGCAAAATGGGCTTCTGTTCTTCACCCATGAATCAGGTTTCTGAGCTCAGAAGAGCTTTTGAAGAAGAGGAGGAGAACACCAGGTGGCCGCCATGGCTCCGCCCTCTCCTCAAAACAAGCTTCTTCGTCCAGTGCAAGCTCCACGCCGACGCTCACAAGAGCGAGTGCAACATGTACTGCTTGGACTGTATGAATGGCGCCCTCTGTTCCCTCTGCCTCTCCTCCCACAAGGACCACCGCGCAATCCAGGTCCTTTGACGCCATGTGCTGATTGCTTATAAACTTCGATCATCCAGTATAGTTTTTCTTTAATCTGATTGATTGGTTTACACTTTTTTGGGGGGTTTTGTGTGCTGCAGATAAGGAGATCTTCATACCATGATGTGATTAGGGTTTCAGAGATTCAAAAGTACCTGGATATCAGTGGGATTCAGACCTACATAATCAACAGTGCCAGGATTGTTTTCTTGAATGAGAGGCCTCAGCCAAGGCCTGGTAAAGGTGTCACCAACACCTGCCTTGTCTGTGAGCGTAGCCTCCTCGATTCCTTCACCTTCTGTTCTCTTGGCTGCAAGGTATATATACCGGTTCGATCCATGATTTCTCGATTCCTGATTTCTTATAAGGAGCTGCTAAATAATAAGCGAATGATGACATTTCACAACATATGGATTGATTGATTCAGCTTCAATTCATTTGGTGTGCCGAAAAATTTGGGGGTTTTGAAGTTATACATTGATTAAATATTGATTTTTCCTTGGAGATCTTCATGTACTGCTGAATGTTTGATTGTTTATGCTTGGCTTGTTTTTGTTAAAGATCAATGGGACATCAAAGAACTTCTGGAAGACGAGGAACGCGAAGCCAGGGAACTCGGATTCAGATGAATCATTGAAGAGCTACAGCCATGAACATCCCAAGAAGAGGATCCACAGCTTCTCGCCCTCAACGCCTCCGAGGATGGCTGGGTCTCCGGGGGCGAGTTACCGGACTGCTAAGAGGAGGAAGGGGATCCCTCACAGAGCTCCTCTGGGCACCCTCATAGAATGCTGATCGTCGACGAGAACGAACAACAACTACCTCCTGGAAGTTATAGCATTAGCAATAGTTGGATAACGCTTCATCCGGACGCCCACACAGTAAGGTAGTACTATAGTGGTCATACATGGTAAGCTAAACTAGTAATGCTAAAGCTTTAGAAAGCCCCCAAAAAAAATCAAAAAAAAATAAAATCTTTTGGGTATGCAAGTTTGGTCAAGGGAGGCCAAATTGGGGCTATAGAAGAAAACAAACTGATATATAGATAAGGACATGGTGTTACATGTATAAGATAATATAATAAGATATATAGTTGATAGGGTTTGTGATAATGTAAATTAAACAAGGGGAGGACAAGTTTTAGAGTATGTAATGGGGTAGTGTACTATGTAAATATATATAAGTGGTGAAAATGGCAGTGGGTATGCCAAAACAAGCAACAAGAGAAAAGGGTTGCTTTGCATATAGGAGTTTCCATGTAAATAGGTAATGATATATGGTGTTGAAGGGAAGGATAGAAAGTTGTATGGTGCATATGCAACTTCTTGGATTGTAAAAATCAATAATAATAATAATAATAAAACCTAAGTTATATATGATGTGGTTTGTAATCTTCATCTATTTTTGTATGTTTTGTTATTAGTTTTGTGGCATGTATATAGCCTTTTTTGTTGGGCATGAAAATATAAAATACATCTCACGTCATTGGGATGAGTAAAATAACTACAAAAGATGAGGTAAACACGTAAGCAATAATTTAAGTTTTTGTGTTAGAATATATTCCGTCCTTATAACCAAAAATAAAATACATTTATACCCATTCAGTATAAAATCCACTAATAAGTAATAAACTCTTTACTTTTGGGTCTTAAACCATTTAATTAGATTCAATTGTTCCATATCTGTTTGTTTCTGTCCTAATCCGTTTAATAAGATTTAATTGTTCTATATTCAAATTGAGTACGATACAAACACTTTATCCAGTGAAGGGAGAGAAGTTGAGTGATAAAAAAAAAAGTTTTAAAAATATAAATAGATTGTGTTTTTTTTTTTGGTCAAATAATAGATGGTGTTTGGGATGGGCTATAAAAGAACAAGTAGTTTGTGTGTGCTTTGAAGATGGATGTATTCTGTAAGTAGTATTATTTGTAAAGTTGGAATAATTTTAAAACAAAAAAAAAAAAAAAAACCTCCAGAAAAGACTAAATTATTGGGCCAAAGGGCGTATATGAGATGAAGAAGATAGCGATGGGGTTGCGGGAAGGTTCTGTAGGTGAGTGGAAATATATATGAGTGGTCACTCCAAACTCCAAAGTCTAACAACTCCAACACGTATGTGTGATGTGTAATATGTTGTAGTATCTCTTTTATATATGGAGCCAAAAGAGTATCTTTTTTTTTTTTTTTTTTTTTTTTTTTTTTTTGAACCGAAAAGAATTTGACAAGCCTAATCCTAGAATTGTCACTTGTCAAGCGCATCCCTAAGGATGATAGAACGAAGTTCTATGTCGTCGTGCGAGGAACCGGAAAAAGCTAAGTTAAAGTGCGATATAAGATCCGCAGCTTGGTTAGCTTCACGGTATATATGACAGACCTGAGAGGAGTTGAAACAACTCAAGGAGAAGAGAGCGTCTGAGACGATCATTTCAATTTCTCCTGGTGGGGACCAAATGGCTTTGAGGCTATTTATGATGGTGAGGTTATCACCTTCGATTATGATATGCTGAAGTTGCATTTCCTGAGCCATGTTAAGGCCTCGTCACATCGCATAGCCTTCGGCACCCACAACAGAGTTAATAGGGGAAGGGCCAGAAGCCATGTGGATCGGCGCACCATTATTATCCCTGATTATGTATCCATAAGAGGCTTTTCCAGAATCAGAAAAGACACCATCAAAGTTTAGTTTGTAGCTTCCTTCCGGAGGATTTTTCCATCTCGACGTTTTCCTCCGCTTTACTGTTGTTGTACTTTTATCACAGGTTGAGGTAGTTTCCTCATCTATCTTAGCTAATTTCCAGTAATAGATTTGGTTTTGGGCAAAAGCCGATATGTTACGAATATCCGGTTTGACGTTTTCAAATAGTGCTTTGTTCCGGAACATCCAAATGCTCCACCATGTCCATGTTAACTTTGAAAATTGGTCTTTGCTGATTTTGGTGTTTATAGTCTTTAGGGTTGTGTTAACATCTTGCCCAGTATTTCTAATTGCTTCTATTGTCTTGTATATTTTTGGGTCCATTACTTTTATTGTGGCTAGTGTTATTGGGCAATGCCACAGGAGGTGGGGGATGTCCTCATAACAGGATTCACAAAAGGGGGCAGTTGGACGGGATACCAGACCCCCTGTTCGCGAGAACAGCTGATGTTGGAATGCCTTTCTTTGTGATTTTCCATAAGAAGGTTTTGATTTTTGGTGTAGTGTCCAAGTTCCAAAGCCAACTGAGGTCCGATTTGGCATGTTTTTTAAGTGTATGAATTAAGTCAACTGCAGAAGCAGTGGAGAACCATCCGTTTTTGCTTTTTTTCCAATACAATCTGTCTTGGAGAATGTGTTTTGGTATTGGTGTTGATAGTATTGTCTCAATGGTTTCTTTATTTACCTTATCATGGAGGTATTGGTTAATTGCTTGTGTATCCCAGGTTCTATATTGTCGGATGAAGTGGTTAACCTTAAGTGTTGCATCCATGTTGTTTGGGTCTGAAGTTTTCTCTGTTAAAGGGGACGAACCACACCAAGTGTCAGTCCAGAAATTTATACTTTTACCATCCCCAATAGGCGAGCTAATTCCTTGTTTGAAAAGATCTATTAGACCAGTCAATTTTGTCCATTGCCATGAGCAGCTTCCTTTTCTTTTGTATGTTAAGATATGTTGGTTTCTTATGTATTTTTGTGTGACTATTTTAACCCACGGGTTTTCTGGTTCTGCTAGGATTTTCCATATGAGTTTTAGTTGTAAGGCTTTGTTCATGTCCTCAGAACTACGGATACCCATTCCACCATTCTTTTTTGTTTTACATACTTCATACCAGCTAATAAGGGGTTTGTGGTTTGCTCCTTTATTCCATAGAAAGTTTCGATTTATTCTGTCTAGTTCCTTATGAATGGTTGCAGGTAATAAAAAGCATTGCATAAGGTGAATTGGTTTTGCAGCTAGGGTAGTTTTAATTAAGGTGCATCTGCCTGCTTGAGAGAGAGAGTTTGCTTTCCATTTGTCCAGTTGGCCTTTTGTGGTGGAGACGAGTTCTTTAAAAGAGTCTTTTGTAACTCTAGATGATAAAATCGGGCATCCTAGGTAACTTCCTAGGTTGTTTGTGTGTGAAACACCCAGCTCTCCTTGTATTAGTCGTCTGGTTTCTGTGTTTGCATTCTCTGTTAGTTGGAATTGTGATGTAGCTTTGTTTATTTTTTGGCCCGTGAGAGAGCAATATTCATGAAGCACTTTGTTTATCTGGTCACATGCTGTCTTGGTTGATGATGCAAAAATTATTATGTCATCCGCAAAGGCTAAGAAAGGAATTCTTTGCCCTCCTCTAGTTAGGGTGATACCCAAGTGGCTTTGAGGTTTTGAGGCTTCATGGTGTAATGATCTTGACAGTACCTCAGAAGCGATGAGGAATAGGTAGGGAGAAAGCGGATCACCTTGTCTAATACCTCTGGATGGTGTAAAAATTTCCGTCGGTTCATTGTTTACTAGGACCGAGTAGGAAACTGTAGTGATACATTCTTTGATCCATGCTATAAATCTAGGAGCGAATCCTAGTTTGTTCATGATTGAGAAGAGGAAGGTCCACTCAACCCTGTCAAAAGCTTTTTCCATGTCGAGTTTTACAGCCATCCAACCATTTTTGCCTTTCTTTTTATGGAAAGAATGGAAAATTTCATGTGCAATTAGTATATTGTCCTGGATAGCCCTCCCAGAAGAGAAGGCACTCTGTAGTGGGTGTATAATTTTATGCATTATTCTTTTGAGTCTGTTAGCTAGGACTTTTGATATTATTTTGTATGTGGTTGAGCATAGGCTAATAGGCCTAAAATGGTTTGTTGTTGTTGGGTGCTCACACTTGGGTATTAACGCAATAAAAGTATGGTTTATTTGTTTTAGTATCTTTCCGCTAAGGAAAAAACTTTTAATCGCCTTTGTTACTGTAGGGCCCACAATGTGCCAGTATTTTTTAAAGAAACCGGCAGGAAAGCCGTCAGGTCCAGGTGATTTTTCATTTGCTAGCCCAAAGACGGCCTCCTTAATTTCAGAGTTCGAAAATTGTTTCGTTAGGTAATCATTGTCCTCATTTGTTATTTCTTGTCTGATATAGCTATCTATGTTGTTGTGTATTATTTGTGTTCTGTTTTGTGAGGTGAATCTAGATTTAAAATCATCATTGATTTGAGTTCTAATTTCTGTATCTTGGGTGAGCGAGACACCTGCTGGTGTGTTGATTGATTTTATGATATTTCTGTTTCTTCTTCCAGTTGCAATTCTGTGGAAATATTTTGTGTTTGCGTCAACGGCCTTGATGTGAGTACGCTTAGCCCGTTGTCCCCAGTAATGTTTTTGAAAGTTTAGGAGTGAAGCATGCTTTTTGGCGAACCTGCTTAATTTATTCTCTAAGTCAGGATCATATGTCAAGTAAAGTTGCATTTGTAGATCCTGCATCTTGTTTTCTGTTATAGCAATTTGCCTGAAAGCGTTACCGAAAGTGGTTCTGCTCCAGACTTTGCTTTTCCTTTTGACTTCTTGAAGCTTTTTTGTTAGCTTGTAAAGGTTTGAACCTGGATAATCTACACGCCAAGCATCTTTTACTAGCTTTTCGAAATCCTTTCTAGTAGTCCAGGCCATTTCAAATTTAAATGGTTGGAGTTTTGGCCTTTGGTTGTCATTTAGCTCAATAAGGATTTGAGCGTGATCAGATGTGGTAAATGGGAGGTTTTTTGTTTTTAGATTTGGGAAAGTGTTTAATAGTCCAGTGCTAGCTAGACATCGATCTAGCTTCTCATATGTGTTGTTTTCTTTGGTTTTCCTTTTTCGCCATGTGAATTTGTTCCTTATTGTTGGAAGATCAATTAGGTTGTTGTTTGTTACAAATTCTGTTAGCCTCCTAAACCTTGCTTGTTGGGGGAAGGCTCTGCCCAACTTGTCAGAGGAAAGTAGGATATCATTTAGGTCACCAATTACTAGGTACGAATTTGATAAGGACGATATTATGTTTGTTAGGTCATTCCAGAAACTGTCTTTGTCTTTCTGGTGAGGCGGGCCATACACAAATAATATTGTTATTGTGGTGTTTAGATGATTGTTGACATATGTGGTTTGGATGATTCTATCATTTGAGAAATCAACTGTAAATGTTTCATTGTTTAAGTGCGTTGATTTCCAAAGCAGACAAAGCCCACCTGAAAGTCCGTTTGATGGACAGAAATGTAGGTTATCGAAGCCAGACTTTTGCCAACATCCTTTCAATGGTGGTGTTTGAAGTTTCGTTTCAGCTAGTGCTAATATGTGGATATTTTCTAATTTGGTATTAATGTCTATTTGGGTCTATACATTTTTGCGTTTAAGACCACGCACATTCCAATAACTTATTTTCATAGTGTAACCTCTTTTTGTAAGGGTTCTTTTGATTGAGACCATGGTAGGAGTTTATGGTTGAGCATCATTATCTTCCTTAGGTCGGTGCTAGAACGTCTAAAGAATTGGTGATGTGATTTGGTTAGTGTGTTTATGATTCCTAAGAAGAGGTGATAGCAATCTAATCCAAACTGGCAACACATCCATTGCAAGTTGGATATATGAATCAACCATGAAGTTAATAGAGCTACTTGTTTATGTTTTTGTGCGTGTTTCTGAATCTCAAAAATTGTTGCCCAGGATAATTTGAAAAAAATACTATGCTTGTAACAGTTTTTGTAATTGCTTGTTTGATCCTGTAAAGAAGAGAAATCAAAGTTTCAAATAGTCCCTATTACACTCATAGTTGCTGTGATGGAGCAAAGGATCCCATATGTGTGTAGTGACAGGTTGATTTGATGCTCACTAAATGCAACATAGTGTTGGTATGAAATGCATTGGATTTTATATAAAGGTACAAACACGAAAGGGATAGCTGAGCAAGTTACTTGGCATTCTACAGTTTGAAGACAGTTGAGATTTTTATCTGTATATGGTTGTGCTACTGTCTCTAGTTGAGAAGCGTAGTGTGAAGAGGAGCAAGCTGAAACCAACCCAAACCGAAGCTCAGTTATATCATTAAGGGTCAACCCGAGTAGGCTCATCCAATGTGATGAGAAATCTCCTAGCAAGTCCATATGAGAGACATGAAGCTGAGGTCCCACAAGGTCCTGTAGAAAATGATATAGATAATTTGGCTCGAGTGGAGAGATCACTCGAGCAGAGTTAGTATATGCAGTTAAGAAGGTTTTCAAGCTAATATAATGTAAAACAAACGATTTGCTGTTGTAAGTCACTGTTATAGTGTGTAACAAGTATGCAATTTCATAATCCACCAGTACAAACAAGTAGCATTGCACATAGGGCCAAACTGTCTTTAAATGAGCATTAAGTTTGCTGGTGAATATGAGGATAGAAGAGTTATAACACAAATAAAGGATAATGGTAATCATAGTGAAGGAAGAAAAGTCCAGTTTCCCCTTGCCCTTGACATATTTGAGTGATTTAAAGGGAGTTTTAGGAGTCTTAGGAGTGTGTTGTTTACCTGGAGGTTTTCTAGTAGGTATGAGAGTAGAGGGGTTCGGAGGAGCCTCAGGGAGACCATCCTTCCCATTGGGTAAGAGAGTAGTGGGGTTCGGAGGAGCCTCAATGAGACTCCCCTTCCCGGTAGGTAGCTGATCGGAGGGGTTCGGAGCATTCTCGAAGAGAATTTCCTTCCCTTTAGTAGGCTTCTTACTGGCTGCCATGGTAAGAGAGCAGGAGCAGTAAAAAATGGAGCAATCTGTGAAGAAAGAGGGATTCAGAAGGTGGTTGAGACCGAGAGAGGGAGATGAGACTTTTTGAGCATTTAATTTCGGAATGTAAAGATTTTTATAGGAGCAATGAGTTTTGGTGTTAAGGTTAGGGTTCTTCATGTTGCAATTGTGTTGGATATACAGATAGCAAATTCGGAAGCAATTTTTTAATATCAGATAGGAATTATGATTCAGTTTAGGAACAGATTTCACATACCTATCAAACCATGGGCCAAGAGACCACCATCGGGAGCAGATGCCAACCCAATGATGACAAGGCGGCCACACGGACAGGCCATGCAGAGCTAGGGCTATCAGAGAGTTAAACAGCTTCAGTAAAGACCACAACGACCACACGAGGGAGTTGCAGCAGCAACTCCAGATCCGCTCCAGGAGAGGGAAGGAGGAGTCCCATCCAAGGCGCAAGATAGGGATGAGATCGGAGCAAGGCACCCCTCGTCCAGAAGCGAACACAGAGAGCACCCCCAAGCAACCAGTATGATTGCGATGTGATTTGAGGGAGATTTCTTTCGAATTTCTTCCATGGTTGCTGAACTGGGAGTACCAAATCCAACCTCTGTAGTTTCTTTTACTTGTAGAGAGATCGTAGTTGTTCCAAGCACAAGTATAGGGGCTTGATTGCCATCGTCGTAGGTTGGATCTCAGATCTGAGCTTTGATTTTTGTCTAGGGTTTTCACAGGTTGGGGTGGATGTTTGGGGAAATTTTGGGGGCGCGTTCTCTGGCGCGTGAGTGGGTTTTTTGGGTCCGGGTTAGCCATATAATGTGTTTTCTTACCTTGTCTACTTGTCTCTCGAGTATCTTGTTTATTTGTACACCCTACAAAATAAAATCTAGGCCATTCTATATAAAATCACTCCTTTTTTAAAAAAAAAATTAATAATTTATGTTTAACAATGTATTAAAAAATGACCATAAAATGTTCATGAGCCTCTTATAACATGTATTTGACATTTATATGCTTATAGTAGTTACTCCATTTTTACTTATTTGTCTTAGATATAAATAACATATTGATTTTTAAATTATTTTTTATAATTTATAATGTTCCATCCGTTTAGAAAAACATGTCGTTTTGGAATGTAAATTTTGTTAAAAAAAACATGTCATTTTAGGTATTTTTTTCATCCACTTTACAAAATTACCCTTGTAATAATTTTTTTTTTGAGCACTCCCTTGTAATAATTAAAATAAGTGCTAGTTGTAGTTTTCAATAAAATAAAAAAATAGAGTAATTAAAGACCCCGAGGATCGAACAATCGTGTTTCCACATATTTGGTGATTGAAGATCAAGAGAGAGTGTTTCTTGATTTCACAAATCGAAAATGAAGACGATGGAATTCGTTACAACAAACTGGGTCTCATTTCACCTTATATACTACTAGGAGGTCATAGAAATCAGCCCAGTAATCACAAGCCCAAACCCAAAGTTTACCGACAATTGAACAACTAAACCCATAATATGTAAACCGGACAAATGTTAAATTGTAAATCGGGTTCGGCTAAAACCCCACATAACTCCATAGTCTCCCCTCAAGTTGGAACATCTATAAGTCCTAACTTGACACCGAGACACTCATGTTGGGCGTTGTGGAGAGCTTTGGTCATGATGTCGGCCAACTGAAGCTTTGTGTATTGATATAAGATGTTTGTAAGAAACCACATTGCACTTTCTCTCTTGTGAAATGACAGTCTGTCTAAATGTTTCGTTCTTTCATGAAAACATGGGTTATCTACTATTTGTTGTGTCACCGTGTTGTTACAAAACAAGGTAACTGGAGTCATGACTAGGATCTCCAAATCTTTGCAAAGATAGCTCAACCACATCAACTCATATGTGGTATAAGCCATACTCTAGTACTCAGCCTTTGTGGAAGATCTGGACCCTATGGCTTGCTTCTTTGGATTCCATGACACAAGAGCATGACCAAGAAAAACACAGTAACCGAATAAGGACCTTCTTGTTCTCAAGCATGATCCTCAATATGCATATGAAAACCCATTAATTTTCAAATCTGATTGTACATGAAAGAAAATCCCTTTAGTCATAGTTCCCTTCAAGTATCTTAACACACGAGTCACAACTTGTTGGTGTGGGAGCCTTGGACAAGACACAAATTGAGACAAGTGCTGGATAGTATACGAGATATCATGTCGTGTGATAGCTAAATATAAAAGCTTACCCACAACACATCTATATTTCTCTGCATCAGCTAACACTTCACCACTGTCAATGCTCAATTTCAGACCCGTAGCAAGGGGTGCCTCAGCTCTCTTACACTCAGTCATTCATGTGCTTTTCAAGATGTCAGATACATATTTCTTTTGGCTCAAATAAATTCCACTATCAGATCTCTGTATTTCCATACCAAGGAAATATTTGGCTAAACCAAGGTCCTTGATGGTGAACTGTGTATGTAAATCCTGCTTCACCCTGTCTAATTAATCCACATTATTGCATGTGAGCAACATATCATCGACATACACTAGTATAGTTGTGAATGATCCATCCACATACCTCACAAACAAGGAGTAATCGTTTGCTGACTGAGTATAACCAAAACTGATAAAAAAAAACCAATCAATTCATGATTCCACTTTCAAGGTGCTTGTTTGAGACCATACAAGGAACATTTCAAGCAGCAAACCTGGTCTCCTTTGGCAAGCTCATAACCCTTAGAAGGCCTCATGTATATTTCCTCTTTTATAAACCCATAAAGGAATGCATTATTTACGTCTAATTGAAATAAAGGCTATTGCTTGGCTGTAGCTAAGGCAATCCCAACTCTAACTGTTGGGAGTTTGGCTACGGGACTGAATGTATGTATGTAATCCTTCCCAAACTTTTGATTGAATCCCTTGACTACCAATCTAGCCTTGTATATGTCTATGGAGCCATCAAAGTTGTACTTTACCGTGAACACCCATTTGGAGCCTATAGTCTTATGCCCTCTAGGCAATTCAATCCTCTCCCAAGTGCCATTTTCCTCTAAAGCCTTGAGCTCCTTACTCATAGTTTCTTCCCAGTGAGCATTCTCTTTAGCCTCTAACTAATTCATATGCTCATGAACTTTCATAACTTGAGTCATGAAAGCTGTGTGACTGATTAGCCCATGATCATAAGCTGCATTCATAGCAAAATCCGAGGTCCATGATGTCAAATTTATCATGATCAGCCCATTTGGAGCCTATAGCCTTATGCCCTCTAGGCAATTCAATCATCTCCCAAGTGCCATTTTCCTCTAAAACCTTAAGCTCCTTACTAATAGCTTCTTCCCAGTGAGCATTCCCTTAGCATCCGAGTAATTCATAGGCTCATGAACTTTCATAAATTGAGTCATGAAAGTTGTGTAACTGATCAACCCGTGATCATAAGCTGCATTCATAGCAAAATCCGAGGTCCATGATGGCAAAATTCTCATTCTGGTAGACCTTCTCAAATTAGAATCCTTTGGCCCATTGTTCAATTCAACAACAAGATCCTCCTCAGATCCTGAGCCTCTCTCAATTTGTGTTGAATCTGAGCTAACATTCTCATCAACTTCTCATGAGAAGTCATCTTCTGCATTCTCATCTAGACCTGTCAAACGGGTCATTCGGGTCGGGTTTGAATCGAGTCACTTAAGGTCCCGGGTAAAACAGGTCCTTGTTATATCTGGGTTGACTCGAACTCGGGTTTGACCGGGTTTCTGGTCATTTCTGGTCGATTTCGTGTTTGTTAATTTTTTCTTCTTTAAATTAAAAAAAATCATGATTTGATAATTTTGCGATAATTTTAAAATTCTAAAATTAATGGCGTTCTTCATAAGTTCTAGTACTTGTAATTATACACTATATCTGATCTAAATTATTTGATTTTTATTATTTCTCGTAATTTTTAATAAAATGTAATAATATATAAATATCAAAATTTTAAATAATTTTTTTAAAATAATTTTATTAAAAATTTGATGTTTTATACTCCCTCCGTTAATTAAAACATGTCGTTTTAGACATTTGCACATGTTTTAAGAAAGCAAATAAAAGCAAACAAAAATACACTTATACCCCTAATTATTACTTTACTTTTTCACTTTATTGAAAACTACAACTAACAAATGTCTAATCATTACAAGGGTAATTTTGGAAAGTGAACACCAAAATACCTAAAACGACATGTTTTTCTTAAGAAGATTTTACTTCTAAAACGACATGTTTTTCTTAACGGAGGGAGTATATTATTACATTTTATTAAAAAAACATTTGATTTTTATTATTTCTCATAATTTTTAATAAAATGTAATAATATTTAAAATATCAAAATTTCAAATAATTTTTAAAAAATAATTTCATGCAATTAGTAATAAGCATAGAATTGTTTTAATATATTTTTTAGAATTTTAATCTTCTTAAAAAAAAATGTCTTGAAAAATTAAAAATCAAATACTGTTGATCGGACGGAGTATTACACAATACAAAAAAATTTAAAAGTTGGTTTGAAAATGAAAGATCAAGTCATTGTAATTATAAAATGTAATCAATTGGAATCTCCATAAAAAATTTAATCACATATAATTATAAATCAACCGGATCACCGGGTCAATCGGGTAAATCGGGTCAAAATTACCGGGTCACCGGGTCAAAACCCAGATTACCCGAAAAATTTATGGTTTTTCGGATTCGGTTTGAAAAAAATGGGTTCGGGTCGAAAAATTACCGGGTGTTCAGGTCGTGTCGACCGCGTCGGGTTGTGTTTTGACAGGTCTATCCTCATCTATCCTTTGAGGAATCTCAAGTTGTGTTGTTGATGTCTTGAATGGATATATATTCTCATAAAACTTTACATCACTGCTAAAGAATATATCTTTTGTATGCCAAACAATCAACTTGTATCCTTTATGATTAAAAGGATATCCTATAAGAGCATGAGCAACCATGGGTTTTAGCAACCTTAAGGTTGCTAAAAGGTAAGCTCATGGTTGTGGTCTTTACCTTAAGGTAAGAGGTGGGAAGGGGTTACCTTGGTAGAGAGAGGTAACCTCTTCCCTTTTCTATTTTTCTTTTTCTTTTTCTTTTATGATAAAGTAGGCTGATATATTTTACATTTAGATTTATTAGTTGTAATAGGATTTAAAATGAAATAAAAATATATTTATATTTCATTATTTTTTAAAATAAAATATCACATTGGTTTAATTTTATTTTTTTTTCTATAATTTGAGGCCAATTTTATTATATATATAACCTCATCTTGATCTATTGTAGTTGCACCTATTTTCTTAACCATGGATCACAATAGTCCAAATACTTCACCCATTCCAAATATGTATTTTGATCCAAATCTTCTAAAAAATCCTCAATTTCAAGTGATGTTGCAAATGTTTAACAATTCTTCAACACCCGAATATCCAAATTATACCCCACATAATCCTACCAATGTGTACAATCCTTTTTTTTTCCAAACCAACAACATTTTGAGCATTCTCCGGGTGTTCAAGGGAGTGTCACTCGAAGTTCAACCGAAGATGCAAGGCAAATCCATCGAGTACAAGAGAACGAAGAAGTTGTTGTTCACAATAAAATATGTTTTTAGCTTTTTTTTATTTTAATATAGATGTAATAAAATATATTTATATTAACTACTTGCAATTTTTATTTATTTATAACATTATAAATAAAAATAATTCACAATAATATATGATGATACACATATAATAAAGGAAAAGATATAAAGGAAAAGAAAACGTGAAAATAAATTTGAAAAGAGATAAAAGAGGTTTTCCATGGTTGTAGAGGAAAACTTTTAGAAAGAGGTAGAAAAAGTGAAAAATATTTTAAACAAAAAAATAAATGAATTGTAAAATTGTGATAGGTAGATGAGGAAAAAAGGGGGAAAGAGGTTTCCCCATGGTTGCGGATGGTCTAAGCACACATTTTCTACCTCGATCATCAAACTTATTGATGAACGATTTTTAATCGCGTAAACCGTATCAAAATAAAACTCAAACCTACAGACTAGTATAGCAAGTAAGTAAGAGGTCGATCCTATAGAGAATCAAGTATTTCTCAGCAATGTGTATTTACCAATTAGTAGAAAGTGGGGTTTTGGTTCATTGAGATTGAAAAGAAAACAAAATAAAATAAAAACAAATTGATGCAAAACAATTTAGAGAGAATCGATCTACTTCCAATTATCCACTTTATTTGGTTGAATTGATATTGTAACTTCCTCTTCCTCTCGTCCTTTTAAGTTTCCTATGAATGCCCTTGTCCCGACCTAATATAGTTACTAGTCCAACCAGTCCTAGAAACCCTTATCAATCGAACAGTCCCTAAAGAAGGATTTAACCCAATTGATAGCTTTAAGTTTATAGATTAACCAAGGTATTTACAATCCCTAAAGAGGGATTTAACAACACATTCAACTTCCTACTTATTCAATTAGTTCAATCAGCCCTAAAGGAACAAGTTTGCTACTTAGGTTAAGGTTCACAGCCAGGAATCTACAAAACCTTAGCAATTGAATTGATCCTACCAAGTTGATCAGGCAAGATATAACAAAACAATCAAACATTCAAGCACAAGGAAGTCCAATCATTCAATAAAGGAATTTAGGAACGAAAATGAGAAACTCACAATCAATCCAAATAAAACTTCAAATTGCAGGCAAAACAGATGAGTTTAGTTCCTCATGGAAGACATCGCTAAATCTCTAATCGTTTGATAGAACGTGGAATATAATAGAAATCAATGAAAACTAACTAAAATCGTCCTTAAAAGCTTTAAGTCGGCCAAAACAAACCAAACAACTAGGGTTCCACTTAACAATATGCACCGTTTCGCTGACGAACAATGTGGCGGCCGCGGCATAGATGTGGTGGCCGCGGCATATGGATGCTACTTAGATGTCTCTGGCTGCGGGAATGCGGCAACCGCTGCATTGGCCTTTCATGGAAAATCTTCCCGAGTTTGCTCTTTTTGTCAACAGAAAAGTTGTAGTTCTCTGAACTAAATGTGTAGATTCCGACTCAACCAACATAGAGAGCAAATATGCAAATTATACTTAAACCATGCATGATATGCATCATAACTAACCTAAATGCAACCTATTATGACCATGTAAATGCATGCTATCATTTATCCATGCCTCTCAGTGTTACATAAGCATATCCTAGGTACCCAATCACTTTCAGATTCTCTTAACTAGGCACCTTGCCAAACAATTTCTCAAATTGTGTCTTCCAATTTTTGCTGGCAAGAGGCATTTTGTTGATCAAGTAGGTGGCTGACAATACACATTCTCACCAAAAACACTTGGGCAATCCAGCATAAAACCTTAAGGCTCTCGCATTTTTCAATAAATGGATATGTTTCCTCTCCACAACCCCCTTTTGCTGAGGCCTATAAGGCATTGATCTTTGATGAGTTATTCCCATGTTAGCAAACATCTTCCTGCACTCATCATTGCATATCTTAGTGCCATTATCTGATCTTAGCACTTTGGGGACCTTCCCAAATTGATTTCTAGCCATGACAATGAATCATTTCAAAACACGTGTCACATGTGTTTTGTCATGCAAAAGATATGTCGAGGTATAGCTCTGCTCATATCATCTACTATAGTATAAAAGTAATGCTCACCATTTACATTTGCAACACCATATGGTCCCTAGAGATTAACATGAATGATATCAAACAAATAGTCACTTCTATTAATGCTCTTCTGTAACGAGAGTTTGTGAAATTTTGCTACAAAACTGTTGTGAGCTGAATCTTCCATGTTTTACAGTTACTTTTATATCGTTTTCTGCATACATTTCATGCATTTGGGCTAAGATAATACAGAATCTATGTAGTTTATGTTTATTTGCCAAATTATGAAATCTACACCAGTTTTTGTTTAATTTCGCAGAATTCAAGGCAAATTACAGCAGTTCTAAGAAAGGTTGGAAAAGCTTGGAAATCAACTACAGAAGTCCAAGGTCAAGAAGCAGCGGAACCAGACGAATCAAGCTGGAAACCCAACTTTACTCAATCTCGAGTTAATCTACTCGATCTCGACAAAAGTTGTCCGAGCACACCTGGTCGAGCAGAGCTGATCGAGAAACTGAGAGACAGATCAACCCGACTCCGGAAGCCTTACTCGATCTCGAGTAACCTGGTCAAGATCGACAAACCCTGATGCCATGTCCGGAGTCGAGGAGTTGTGCCAAGTCGAGAAGCCGGGGACGGAAGACACCGAGCACTCAAGCTACTCGATCTCGAGGAGGCTACTCGATCTCAACAAATCCAGAAACCACATGTCCGAGCCTATCGAGGAGAGGTTGCCCCACATCACCGAGCTAGCCATACTCGACGCCAACGTTACTCGATCTCGAGTATCCTACTCGATCTCGACAACCCAGAAGCACCTGTCCGAGCTTGATCGAGCACCAGCTACCCGAGACACCCAGCCAAGTCGAAGTCGACGTCACTCTTACTTGATCTCGAGTAGAGTTCGTCGAGATCGAGGAAACCGTGTCCGAAGCCGCGTTACGCGGTTTGCTGTCCTACGCGGTTTGGGAGTCCTTGGAGCCAAAGGAATCCGAGTTTGGCCGAGATCTATCAACATCTATCTATGGAGAGAAGACCTATCAACACAAGAAGATATTTTACTCTTTGGAAATAATTTCCCATTATGGATTTAATTCCTTTATTGCATTTATTTATCTTTAAGCCTTTAGATAATTAGATTTAGATTTAGATAGACTTTCTTACCTAGAATACCTAGGGAATGAAAGCTATAAATAAAGCCTTAGGGGCTGAGCATTAGGCATCTTATTCCAATTCAATTTCAGAGAGTAGTAGTAGAGAGAGAGAGAGTTTGTGGCGAGCAAGGTGGAAAGGGGAAAGCGGATTTGGCTTGTTCGGTTGTAAGGTTTCTTTTATTCAATGCAAGTTAGTTTCTTTTGTTATTTGATGAGTTTCTTGATGATGAAGAACGAGTAGTCCACCCACTTCTAGGGTCGGGGTGAGCCCGACGGTGGCCATGTGAGGTGATGCGATAAAGGTACAATCTTTTGATGCAATTCGTCTTCTATCCCTATGAGCATGATTCTTTTGCGAGAGTTGAAAGTGATCCTTGTTTGTGTTATTGAAGCGAAAGTGATCTTAATACAACTTGGGTTAATTATGTGAAAAGGGTTAGTAATAATTAGGGTTTATGCGAAAGCCTCTATATGCCTATTTGTTAATAACGAAAGTTATTAGATGGAAAGCATGATCTTTTATGCCTTTATGTGTTACTTTACATGGTTATCGTTGTGGTGTTGATACCCTGGCTTTGGAAGTCTTTTTATATATTGATTTATTTCGTCTGAAATCTGCGATTCTGTGTTCGAAGTTTGCATTTAAAGTTTTTGTCTTGTTTTGTCGATCTCGAGTTAGGTTAGTCGAGATCGAGTTCTGTTTTGTCGATCTCGAGTACGTGTTGTCTGGATCGAGTTTCTGTTGTCGATTCTGAAATTTCTGTCGTCACTGTTTTTAGTCGATCTCGAGTAGACTTAGTCGAGATCGAGTAAGTCTGTGTCTTTGCTTTCGTTTCTATTTTCGTTAGTTATTTCTGTCTTTGTTTCTTTGTTTCTGTCTTTCTATTTGCTTTTCTGTGAGATTTACAGCTACCTAGGATCCGCTGACACGCTTTCTCGTGAATCGATCCTGACTTCCCACTACTACATAGGGAGGAAGTCTTGTAATTATTTGCTGGGGCACGAATCTGGTTTGATCTATTTTATTATATTTCATACTCGATTTCCTTCTTACAACAAATTGGCGCCGTTGCCGGGGAAGCTATCATTCGCGCCTTAGGTAGTCAGATCTCACTTTTCTTTTAAGTTACTTCGAAGGTGTATGCGCCGTTCTGGTCAACCACCTGAGTTTGACGGCTTAGACGATCCAGAACGCCTTCTACACATCCAAGCTAAGCTAAAAAGAGCCATGGCGGCCGCAGAAACACAGGAACAGCTGATTGCGAGGCTTACAAGGGAGCTAGCCGCTAAAGATGCTGCTATCGCCGCTGAGAAAGCAGGAAGGGAACAAGCAGAAGCTGAGCTTTCCCTATACCCAACCACTGCAGAGGATTATATGCACCCGACTCTCGTCGTGCCTGAATCGGCCATTCTAATCCCTGAAAATAACTATGAAATTCGCACTCAATTCCTTATTGAAATTAAAAATCATGCTTTTCATCGTAGATTTAATGAATGCCCTCTGCGGCATATTACCAACTTTACTGACATGTGTCGTACTCTTGCTGAAGGTACCACCTTGGAGTACATCCTGATGAAAGCTTTCCGTTGGTCTTTGGCTGGTCCAGCATTGAAGTGGCTTGAAGGGCTGAAACCGCGATCCCTCAAGACATGGGCTCAAGTTAAGTAGGAATTTCTCAACAAATTCTTTCCTCCTGCTAAGACAGCGCTCCTTCGCCAGAAGATTACATCTTTCAAACAGCAGCCTGGGGAGCCGCTGGCAAAGGCTTGGGAACGCTATAAGGATCTACTGCGATCCTGCCCTACACATGGACAACAACCCTGCATAGTTCAAGGGATTTTCTTCAATTCTCTGGACGTGTTGTTTGGATCGAGTTCTGTTTTGTTGATCTCGAGTACGTGTTGTCTAGATCGAGTTTCTGTTGTCGATTCTGAAATTTCTGTCGTCACTGTTTTTAGTCGATCTCGAGTAGACTTAGTCGAGATCGAGTAAGTCTGTGTCTTTGCTTTCGTTTCTATTTTCGTTAGTTATTTCTATCTCTGTTTCTTTGTTTCTGTCTTTCTGTTTGCTTTTCTGTGAGATTTACAGCTACCTAGGATCCGCTGACACGCTTCCTCGTGGATCGATCCTGACTTCCCACTACTACATAGGGAGGAAGTCGTGCAATTATTTGTTGGGGCACGAATCTGGTTTGATCTATTTCATTATATTTTGAACTTGATTTCCTCCTACAACAAGAACAAGCATCACACATATAGTTGTCTGGATTGCCTACATTATTACAACATGGTACATGATTCATATTTTGAAATGAAATGTGTCCAAGCCTATTATGAAACAAACTATTGTCATGCTAAACTGAAAAAGAACATTTATCACTTCTAACACCATTTGCAGTAATATTCCTCTTATCAACAACTTCCTGAGCTCTCTTTGTATTCATGTGGTATGTTGCCCCTCTTCTAATATCCATTCATCCTTACTCAATTCAATTGAATTTAAAAAAGTAAGGGAATTACCTGCAAAGTTTGCACCTGCTATTCCTTTCCCTTTGAATGCCTTCAACATTTCTTGGCACACAGCTTGCACTAGTTCTGGATCAATACTGTTCATCTTCCCAACACTAGCTCCCTCCTTAAACTCTAATGGCGTCACCAATCTTTCTTGATCATTCATTACATTTGCAACCATCTTCATACCTCTCTTGTTTTTGTTCCCTTTGTACCAATCTGGGTACCTAATGACCGCAAAACACTGATCTGAGGCATGCCCTTCCAAATTGCAGTGGCTACACTTCTTTTTCTCTCCTGACTTCGGCTTTATGTACTCCTTGTACTCTTTATTGGTGGAATTGGACGAGCTCCCCTTCTGCGTGACCGAATTCCCGAAGAAAATCCAACACCTTCCACATTCTTATTGGTGATGTGTTTCTGCGTTTCCACCTGAGCGACAAGATAAAAAGCTCTGTTCACCTGAGGTAAGGGATCCATGACCAAGATCTAACTCCGTATGGCCTCGAATTCTCCATTCAAGTTTAGGATAAATTGTGTCAAATGTTCTTGATTCTCTAACTCAAGGAATCGCATGAAGATTTGGCATCCACACCTCTCCATAGCACCACAACTACACTGGGAATCCTATTCAAGCTTTGTATCTCGTCCCAACACCTTTTGAGTTTGGTGTAGTAACTCGTGACACTCAGATCTCCTTGTGTGAGCCTCATCATCTCTTGTCTCACTCGAAAAATCACTGGTGCGTTGCTCTGAATGTACCTTTCTATAATCTCCACCCAGAGTTCTCTTGTGGAATTCGCGTATATGAACGAATTCGAAAAATCAGAACTTATGGAGTTCAAGATCCAGCACGCTACCATCCCATTGCATCTAATCCACCTTTTTAAATCTCCCGATTCCCCTTCTGGCTTTAGAATTGTTCCGTTGACGAAGCCCAACTCCATCTTCGCCACAAGAGCCATCCGAACCTGCTTACTCTAAGTGATGAAGTTACTTCCATCAAATTGGAAGTTTGTAAGCGAAGTTCTAGGTGACTCGGAATTCGTCAATGGCAATGGATCCTCCTACGAAGCTCCATTGATTTGTGCGATTTGCTGAGCGACGGCATGTGTTGTTTTCTCTATCTTCTCCCTCTGTGACATCAATCTTCAAATCACCACCTCTACCACCTAAGCTCTGATACCATAAAGACTTCGAGGATCGAACAATCGTGTTTGCACAGATTTGATGATGGAAGATCAAGAGAAAACGTTTCTTGATTTCACAAATCGGAAATAAAGATGATGGAATTCATTACAACAAACTGGGTCTCATTTCACCTTATATACTACTAGGACGTGATAGAGATCAACCAAGTAATCACAAGCTCAAACCCAAAGTATATTACAGACAATTGAACAACTAAACCCACAATATGTAAACCAAACAAATGTTAAATTGTAAATCAGGTTTGGCTAAAACCCCACATAACTCCATGGTAATAATTAGAGGTATAAGTATATTTTTTTTTGTTTTATTAAAAAGTGTGCAGATTTCTAAAATGATAAGTTTTAATTAACGGATAGGGTAGTAATTAATATTAAAATTTTAATATTTATATAATTTGTATTATATTTATAGAAAATAATGAAAATATTGCTTCCAACAAAGTAATCCAAAAATCATTTTGCAGAAAGAGTTTTTAGTTATTTAGGATTATAAATTAACTCGTAAATGAAATATTTTAGTAGCAAAATGACAATCCTAACACAATACTCCGTATTTCTCTCTCCTTTTTGCTTAGATTAACCTTTATATAATGTTGGCTTTATGTGTGAGAGAGAGAAAGAGTCGTGGAAGTTGAAGAAAGTGGGGATTGATAATTTGATAGTGAGAGGTGGCTATTAAAGTCACAAATTACAGGTAATTACCGGTAAACAGGGGTTTCTGCCGCTTCTTTAATTTTCTCATCGCTTTCAATTTTTGTTTAGCTTTTGTCAAAAGAAGATGCGATTTAAAGTTTGCTTTCAATGTGTATGACTATTTCGTTTTCATCCCCAAAATATAAACCCAATTTCGTTCATAACTTTTAATTTGTTTTTAAATGATTTTTATTTTTAATTTAATTTGCAAATGTAAAGATATTATTATAGAAATAAAGGTTATGAATTAAAATGAAACACAATTAACATAAAAAATAATAAGTTTAAGCATTAAAAAGTTAGATCATCTCCAACAATTTTTTCAAAGCAAAATACATATTTTTTAAATTATTTTTACTTCTCATTTCGAATAATTGGATAATCATTTAAGTTTTAAGAATCCTGCTAATTTAGAGAAGTCTCTCTCTTTTTATTTTCAATTACTTCTCATTTTGGAGAATGTGATGGAAAATCGGTTACCGATAAAAAACAAACAAAACATTAGAATTTTTTTTTTTACAATTATTTTAAAATTAAAAACTGATGAAACCAATATTAAGAGTCCGGTCAAAAAAAGGTTGAGGATCAAAAATAATTGTGAAGCTTGAATTAGCAAAAGATTAAATTCTCTTAATATTATGTAAAAAAATTCTCACCAATAATTCTCACCAAAAAACCATCACCAGAAAGAAACAGAGGGAAAAAAAAACTATAATCGGGGGAAAAATAATGTCAACAATTTTTAGTAGAAAAAAATCAATTGTCACGGAAAAAAAACTGTTATAAAAAACTATCACTAGAAAAACCATCATTAGGAAGAAATCAAACATCACTGCAAAAATTTACCAACCAAACCGCCACCAAAGATTAAATAAAAATTAACCGTCGATAGGGAAAATGTCAATAACTGTTACCGAAAAAAATCAGTTGCCATCGGAAAAAAATTTACTAGAAAAATACATATTCAATTGTCACCATCAACGGTCAATAGAAAAAAATTGTTAACAATAATCTATATATCTATATAATATCTTAATTCCAAAGCATTTTTTATGATGAGCCAACACCTCCTTAATTTAAGGTTTTTTCACTAATCACAATTTTTCTCTTATTGTTTCTTTTTCATTTTTCTCGTTATCTCTTTCATACATTTATATTTTTTTCCTATATTTTTTACCCATTTATTAAACAATGAGTTTAATCCAAAATATTGAATTAAATCTACTGTCTATTACTCTATATTTAAATCTTTATATATTATATTAATAATAATCTATATCAATATAATATCTTAATTTAAAAACCTTTTTTATGAAGCCTAACTTCATGGTAAACATTTTGACCATTTTCTTAAAGATTTCAAGCCTATCTTTATAATTTTATCCTAACTTTTATTAATATTTTCTAAAAATTATTACTAATAAAAATTAGAAAAAAAATCGTGTCATGACGCATAGATTGTACTAGCTGTCATCAAAAGTGGATTTTGACCTAAATAATCAATGGTCAAAGGAGAAGTAGAGGGGAGAAGGACAAATGAGGGAGATGAGAAGAAAAGGTAAAAATGTCAATGATGAACATTTACTTAATTAATTTGTTTTAAAAGTGTCTAATTTTTTTAGGAAATCACTAAATTAAGCCAAAAAAACTATACATAAACATAAAGTATTAATAAATAAATAAAATATGTGTAAAATGTTGCTCCATTAATTAATTATCCAACATGACGCAACTGCATGCAAACCTAAGTATATATCGTTTTATTATTATATTTAGTTTGTCTGCATTTTATCTATTAATATTACTAATTCTGCTAGCATTTTGCTTATGTGTCATGTCCACAATTAAAGTTGAATTTTTTATTCAAATGAGATTTTCTTATTGGTCAATATTATTATGGAAACTTTAAAATATTTGTTTCCTATTTTAAATATGATTTGAATCCATTCCCTTTTTTATTTTCGGTTATATTGTCGTAAATATTGAGACATGTTTCTATTTTTTCCCCGATTGCAATCTCTTTTCGGTTATATTGCTGATGTGTCACGCTCACAATTAAACTTGAATTTTTTATTCAAATGGTATTTTCTTATTGGTCAATATTATTGCTGAAATTTTAAAATATCTGTTTCCTATTTTAAACATATTTTTTTCCTATTTTTATACTAAAATATTATTTAATTTGATATGTTGTATGTCAATTAGTGATCTATTTTAATCGTCTACGTACATTGAACATTCGTCAATTCTTGGCTGATTTTATTCTTGGATATTGAAATTGTTGATTTATCATTTTTAACCGATTGCAATATTCCCCACAATGTCTACATACAACGAACATGTAATAATCAATTTGTAAATATTCGATTTCAAAAATTAATTATAAAGATCAATTAGAGCCAAATAAGTGTTATTTTATAATTTAATTATTTTAGACATCTTAAATGACTATCGAAAAATAAATAATATTTTAAGACTCACAAGCATTACTAATGCTTATTTTACATCTTGGATGAGGCTTCTTAGATCACTTTTCTACCTTTAATTATCTTTTTTTTTTACCATCTTACCTTTATTTTCACTATTAATTTCTCTATCTTTCTAACCATCTTTCTCATGAAAATAATCAATAAGTTATGTACATCTACATATTTAACTTCAAAATTAGTCACACAATCATGTGCTTATAATTTTTTAATATTTGTACGGGAGCTTATATTTTACTTTTTTAGATCTATGCTAATGATAATAATTATATATTTATTTCAAATTATATTAGATGGTGTGTTTGAGTATTATTACTACTTTACCTTATTAAATCATTTTCAAAATTTGTATCGTATCTCTTTCCAACTAATTTATAAATTATAAAAAATATTTTATACATATTTTTGTTGTAAACACGTATATATATATATATCAATATAGTATTATATAGATATATAAAATGATGTTCAAATTAAACAATACTCCGTAAAAGTAAAATGTATCATATTTGGTCGCAAATTAATTTAATGATTATGGTGTTACAATTTATATTAAGAGATTTAATTCAAACTTGAATGAGAATATCCAGGGGCGGAGCCGGGGGTCATGCGGTGGCTTGAGCCCCCCCTGGATTAATAACACTTCTGTATATATACTAAAAAGTCGGGGATAAGATACAGAAGAGGCAAGTAGCGTAGATGGTTAAAGCATTGGAATGGTGCTGGTAGACCCATGTTCAATTCCCCTACCTCTCGATATCATTTTTTTTTAAAGCGAGCCCTGCTTATATTTTATTTTCACTTTGATGCCACTTTTCTAATGAAATGATTGGATGACACTTTTTTAATGCCACTTTTTTTTTAAACCTTGATGACATTTTTTGTGTACTGTAATGTCACGTTGACTATTGATGCCATTTTTTTTACTGATACCGACTGATGCCACTTTTTTTATGTCAATTTT
Source organism: Persicaria tinctoria (assembly GCA_037127255.1). Taxonomy (NCBI): domain Eukaryota; kingdom Viridiplantae; phylum Streptophyta; class Magnoliopsida; order Caryophyllales; family Polygonaceae; genus Persicaria; species Persicaria tinctoria. Next base: position 56,357,874 of record JBANSL010000014.1, read on the forward strand.
TTGATGATTTTTTTTTACCGTGATGCCATATTTTTGATGATATTTTTTCAAAGTAGTATTTTGATGATATTTTTTCAAAGTAGTATTTTGATGACATTTTTTCCTTTAATATGATACAACTTTTTCAAAATGGTATTTTGATGTAATTTTTATAATGTAATTATTTGATCCCATTTTTTTAATCAAATCGATTGATGCCACATGTTTTTAATTTAATCAATTGTATATCGATTTATTTTCATCGATTATACTTTCATTCATTGATGACACGTTTGTGATTACACTTCGTTGATGCAATCACTTGTGGTGACATATTCATTAAATTTTTATTCATGGATGACATTTGTTATTACGCTTCATTAATCACAATTGTTTATGGTGATAATTTTATATAATTGATGACATAAGAGCTTAAAACGTGAAATCAAAATATTGTCACCTTATTGCACATATAAAAATACAAAGTCTTTGAAATTACGACATTAATATTGGTTGTATACGTAAAAACACCTATTATAACATGTCATCAACTAAAAAAAATGCATCAATGTAAGTAATATAATGCAGAATCAATAAAATCAATACAAGGTGTCATAACCATCCAAGAATTATATACAACATTCCTAAAGATTCCACCTTCTCAAAAGTGGCATCAAAGTAGTTGCTAACAACATAACTACTAGCTAGTGTCCATGAATAAAGCTAGAAGCACAAATGTGACAGAAACACATGACAAGTAACACATCCTTTTCTAAGGATAAGCTAGTGTCCATGATTTCAGAATGCAGGCCTTCCAAATAATGCCGCGGAGAGCACCACAATGGTGTAGAACCTGAAAATCACAACCGTACGCAGCCCTTGTTGAGAGAAGGCCATAATTTTTGATGCAATATCCTACACATGAGAAGTGTAACTTGATAAGATGCTAGAACATAAGCAAAAGGTACATTATGCTAAATTGATAATCCACAATGAACACTCATAATGGTGTAATATGATGACATCTTTTGTTAATGAACACAAATCCTAAAGCAATCTCAATCACAAGGAAATCAATTTAATGTTATTACAGTTTTTATGAATGCAAAAAAAAGAATATATAGAAAATGGGGCAAAGATGTAAATAACTAGTTTACATGTCGCCAAATATAGTCGGAAACAAGACCAATCAACAGTTAGATGGTATTTTGAATTGAATTCCTTTCAACCTGAAGCATTTATGTTTTTACCTAGTGGACACTGGACAGATGATCTACATATTGCTAAAGATTCAACCTTTTGATCACTATAAGCATAATTCAACAGCAAATTGAGAAATCAAATTGGCAAAGCGTGAAATGAATTAGCATATCAAAGCAAAAAAAACATGTAATAAACTCAAATTGAAATTGGGAAGGCCGAGATGTCTGACAGTGAGGGACCCAAACAAGTTCCCCAACAAGGCAGCAACAAGCACAACCAAACCTGCATCAGCCCAGCCACAAATCCAGCTAAGAAACTATCACCAACCAGCTCCATTGGGATCAACCGTACGGTCACAAATGACGGAATACGAACTACTTCGTCTTTCTAGTGGACCTTGCAGCCGATCTCCCCATTGGTAATCAACACGCAGCACCACCAACTCACTTCATCAAGATCAAGAAACTCGGCCTCCTCGCCGGATGCCTTAAGGAACGCAATTATTGGCAAGGGGTGGTGAAACCTAAATTGGAATCACAAATAATTAATGAGATATAAACATAAATTGGAATCCAATGTAATTACATTTTATAAAAAAAATCAGAAGTTCATTAAGAATCACTTGCATTGATGTTTCACCAAAAAAACATCACTTGTAATTGTATCATCAAACCAAATCCCTACCTAATTGATGTTGTAAAAATGTTTCAAAATATCATAGGTACTTGGATCACATAAGAAACTTACCAACTACATATAGGCACTTGAGGAAGAAACTTACCAACTACATATAATTCACAAAGATGACCAAGGCTATGAAATCCAAGGACTTGAACTACAGAATCAAAGCTCTCAATACAAGCCTGACAAATACCGTTTGAGATGAAAAAGCACCAAGGTAAGACATTGACAATTTGACATTCATCAATTATAATGAAAGAGGTTGTAATTAGAGATGGATCAATCCAAGTTTACTCAAAAACTTACAAAACCATTAACAAGGAAGAATTTATTTACACTAAAAACAAATTCAATTCATCTAGGCATTTCATCGAACACATTGGAAGCATCTCTTACCTCCATGTCAATCTTCATCAATCCAAACGTAGTGGCACGTTTTTCGTCCATTGGGAGAGCAACCACAGTGATATCGGCATCTGCTTCTCCGTGAGCTTGAACAAATCTTTCATAATCCATTCACTAGAAGTAAAAAAATCGCAAGACATTTCATCGAATAGATATCAAGCAAAAACAAGATCGATAGTTCATACCTTCTAAATCTCAACAAATTTCCAGGTCCGACCGATCCTAAACCTCAATCGAAGAAGTTGGACGTGGTCTGAAGATAGTCGGCGAAGTTGAAGTAGGAGAGGGTGGCCGAGTAGCTTGGAGCCAACGGTGAGGAAAGCGGAGATTGGGGCGGCCACGCCGGATCGTGGCGAGCGAGTTGCTGGTGGGAACAGGAGGAGAAGTGGTGGTGATCCTCTAGCTTCGCCATCGCCACCTGAACCTCGGTCTTTGCCCGATCCATGGCCGCCTTGTTCGTCCGAGACCGGAGATCCTCTGCTAATTGTGAGGTTGAGAAGATTGGGAGGAAGGGGACGGGACGCACAGGAGGGGGAGGTTAAAAAGGGGTGAAATCCCTAATTAATTTTCAAGGGGATCTGGGACGGCTAATTGATATTTTAAGAGGTATAAATACCTAACCACCTTTACAAAAAGGTCTATTCTACCATATTCCCTCTAAATTAAATTTGAAAACTCGAAATTTACATGCCATTTTCCTAATAAAAGAAGTAGGGGCCATAGAATTATAGGTGACTTTATAATTTTGACATCAATAACATATGCTGAATATGCAATGTTTTAAGGGGATGTAATCCGTTCTCTACCGAACCAGTAAACCAATCAAATAAAACTAAAACATATAATTATTTTTTGGGGGAAAAACAAACATATTACACCTACATCTAAAATTACTCTTAACACAATTATCAAATTGAGAACATTCAAACTCTTATAAAAAAAAAAGTGTGTTTACCTTGCACCAAAAAAAGAAAAGTGTGTTTACCAATAAGAGGAAATTGGGTCCTATGGTCCAATTTTCTAACCTAATTAAGCAAATGTCAATCGGGTATTTTAAATTAAGCAATTGTCCTATCGGTCAGCTTTTTACCTCTACGTCGTCTCTGTCGCTTTGGTTCTCCCTTGCTTCTCTCTCGCTGCGTTTCTTTGCTTTCGAACAATCATCATCTTTTCTTTCCCTTTCGATCATCGTTTTCATTTTCGATTACTGAAGCAACAATGACATATGAAGGTTATTTTAGTTGCAATGTATTATTTTTTTTTTTCTGATTATGGTCTAATCAAGGTTGTACTATTTAATTTTTTTTAACCCAGGGTTAATGCTTTGTAATGTCTTTCGATTATTGGCAGGTAGTAGTGTTTCTTCTTTGGAAGAATATTATAAAAATCAGTTCAATGTGAGCGTAGTTTTGTTTTTGCCCGTTGTGTTCTATCCTTGTCTTTTGCCCACTGTCTTTTGATGATGTCCATATATTGTTTATGTGTTCATGTTTGTGTTTTGTTGGTTTTTAGTTATTGGTTGAATGATGAAGAAAGATTTCCTTCACGTGGTAATCTCTATTCTTACCCCGATGTTTGCAAAATTATCAAACATGGGTTCAGTTGTAGATGTTCAGCAGTTGAAAATTAGTGTTTTAACTTTGTTTTTCAACAAGGTTCAAAACTTCGTTTTAATTTTCAGTTAGTACATCATATAACTATACATGAAATTGTAACAGAAAAGGAGATGGAACCCTAGTTTAAAGTTGGGGGTCTTATTTCTCGTTTTTCTTTAATTGAGGTTCATCTCATAACTAGTCTTCCAGTTATAGAATATGATCATTCACCTCTAAAGCCTGTTACATTGAAAGAGTTCTTTGGCAAGACCGGGGTCTCTTATTCTGATATTGTTAAGATTTTTAAACTTGAGCCTAAAAACTCTCCAAAAAAGTTAGTGATGGAAAATCTTTTGATTATTTGGAAGGTTTTGTTGTTTAAGCAACCTAAAGTTGTCAACTTGGACCATTTAGCGCTTGCTTGTGATTATGAAAATTTTGAAAGGTATCATTGGGGTCGTAAATGTTACCAACAATTGTTTAGACGTTTGAGGAAGGTGTCATCGGTTGACAGGTCTGGGAAAGCTAGGGGTATATGTGTTGTATGGATATCCTCTAGCATTCCAGGTGATTTTTTAATTCTCTTTTGGTTTTCAATAATTATAGTTTATTTGTCAGTTTTTTTTTTTAAATCAGCTTGCTGTTGTTGTGTGTGTTTAACAGATTTGGATTCTTGAAGATTCCTTTCTATTGTTGAACAACTTCGATGTACTTTTAATCATTTTGACAACGGCCCAACCGGCCTCCCTTCATTGGGTTTGTAATCGCAAAAGTAGTCACTAACAAGCTTTATCATTGAATGAAGGTGAAGTGGTAAGCTTTTTATTTTAGCCTTTCATTGATTTTCAACATTCTTTGCTTATCAGTATTTGTTCCTTTAATTGATTATCAACATTCTTGTATTTGTGAAACAGGCCACGGTGTATCCTAAGTATGCTCAATTTTCAAGGAAGCATGTGATGGAATTTCAAGACGAAGTTCAAAAACAATTTCTTGATTCTCTTGTTAGTGATTGTTTTGGTGAACCCCGAAAAGATCCTCCTTATCTCACGATGCATGTTAGGAAGGACTTTACTTGATGTGTTTTGGAGACAATGTTCATGTTGCTTCTACTGCCCCCACCCCTTATTATCCTGATTTTTCAGTGCCTTTGGTAGTCCCATTGACGCGCTCCAGCTTGAAATATAAGCCTTCTGATTTTGGTGTTGCTAAGGACGTAAAAAAGAGGCAGAAGTGCAAGCCAAACCCTGCTGGCTGCTGCCATCAAGAAAATGAGGGGTCTCTCTAAGAAAGTTGACAACAGGGGGTGTGGATGCTGACTTTGGAGTGGATGCTGGTATAAGAGCTGAAAAAGGGCATGAGGGAGCTGAGAAAGAAGAGATGCCCAAATGGGCTAAGGATTTGTTTTTGAAGTTTAAGAACATTTTTGAAATGCTTGAAAGTAGAATATTTAATGTTAGAGAAAGGTATCATTAAGCTTGAGAAATAAGTTAGCGGATTTGCTGATGGAGTCAAAGAACATGTGAGTGATGTGAAGGAGAATGCAGATATTAATGTTGAGTGTTAGTGTAGTATTTTTTTTTTAATTAGGTAAGAATTCGAGTTCAGACTTATCTGAAACTCGATGGCCCGCTAAGCCGGCAGACGGGAGAACCGTCTAAAAAACATAACATACAACAATACATAATGGTGCAGACTCAAGCACACGCACTCTACTACAAACGAAACCAAGAAGACCTAAACCAAACTAGATTTGGCCGAAGACGACAGACGAAGCCAAGCCCAACACTAAAGTAGAACTGTAGGCCAGCGGTATATAAGGACTCGATCATCCTGTGGGTAATGAGGACGAAACTCCAGGGAAGTAGTCAATCCGAGTAGTGGGGACGCCACGATACACACTACCACGACCCCAACCTATTCCGACTCTGACAGCCAGAACCAAAACCAAGGAGAAGATCATCAAGCCACGCCACCGTAGAGCCGCACATCACCTGAGTAAAGAGCACCAAAAAACCCTATCGGAATTTGGTCAACCCTAGCGGGATTTCATACATGCCCAAACGAGCGGGGTTTAATACCCTTGCAGGATCTTAATCAAAAAATATATATAAATATATAAATACATATAACGTATATAAGAATATATTTATATATATAAAGTTTTTTTTTTATGTTGAACGTGGCGTGCAAGGCTGAAACTAAACCTTGCATCCGAGTTCCAGAAGGGCCCACATACACCACGCTGCAGTCCCTGCCGCTGCCCAACGAACAGGCCGAGCACCGGCGGGGACAAGGAGGGAAGATCCAAGCGAGGCGGAAGCAGCGCCGGTTGTGACAAGGAAGGGGATGAATTAGATATGCCGGCGACCGGACGGAGTAGGGTAGAACTTCTCCGACGGATGTCGAAGATGTCGGAGAAGAGCACGACAATGCTGAGCCGGGCGAGCCAGACTGCCAGACCCACAGAGCCTGAACGCAGTGACCGGGATCGGGAGACAAAGGCCAACGTCGAGCTCGACAGTGAACAAAGAACTCGGAGTAGCAACCGACGACCACCACCCAGAAGGCACCGCCGATGCTGGGAGGACAGAGAAGATGCTTAGAGATATAGCAAGGAAGGGAGAGGTGGTCCACTAGCCACTGGCCACCAACACTGCAACCCTCCACGACTGATTCACGGGCCAAAGGGAAGAAGCCCCAAATCGGACGGGGTTTGTTGGGACGGAGGGGGACCGGCAACAAGGCACCACCATTGAGCGCACTTGCTGGAGGTTTGGAATATGGGATTCGGTGGCACAAGCGGCCATGGATCTACTGAAATCGGGAGCAGGAAGCACGAAATGCCAAAAGCCCCAAATCAATTTCATTATTTGTTTGACAACTAAATATTGAAATTTGGATTTACTGAAGATACTCTCCCTAGTACAACATAGAGAGAAACTACACTGAAGAGGATCGAAAGAGATCAGAGTAGAGGGGGAGTTAGGGGCTCGATCGAAGCAATTAATCAAATCGGGCTACGGATACTCGATCTGAGCAAGCAAACACCCAGGAGATCGGGCCGGACAACATGCCACGGTGATTCTCAGTCTCCAACCAAAGGGAGGAGAAAGGAGACGAGTTTTCAACCTACGAAGAGGGGTTTTCGACTTCCGAAGAGGGGTTTTCGCCTCACGTGAGCTGATTAGTGATATGTATAGTGTAGTATTTGTGTTTGAAAGCATTTTAAAACTTCTTAATGATTTATGTTGTAATATATCGTTTTCAGTCTTCATTATATATGCTTATATCTGTCAAAATTTTAAGCTATTTGTCATGATTTGTTCAATCCTTTGTCAGCATATGTTTTCAATCTTCATTAGTGTAAATACATGTGCTGATAAAATACACGTAAAAGCTGAAAAACGAATTTATCAGTAAATGTATGCAACTGTCAGCTTTGCCAGCTCGCCTTTTTCAGCTTTGTGGTTTGTCAACATATATTTTCAATATGGTTTGTGAGCTATCTACCATGGTTTGTCAGCTTCCCTAGCATCAACCTGAGCGCCGCCAATCCCGCACCCTCGTCTCCTCCTTCCCCTAGCACCGCCGGATCTGAGCGAGAGGGGAGGCGAAACCGTCGCCAGATCACACGGCTTCCCTCCGTCGTCGACTCCCCCGCCCCCACCCACTCTCGTCCACTACTTTCGTCGCCAATCCCGCACCCCCCTCTCCTCCTTCCCCGTCTACGCCACCGCTACAGGTGCCGAATCGTCGATTTGCCGCCACCACACCCCACCGCATTCGAATTGACGAATCCGATCAGAAACACCACCATACCCCACCTCCTTCGAAGCCGATCAGAGCACCGAATCATCAATTCAACACCACCACACCCCCCGGCTTCGACTCCGATTAGAAACACCACCGCCTCGCCTCAAGGTGCGAGAGAAACCGTCACCCATACCTCACCGCCTTCGCACCCTGACACTGCCGCCGAGCAGAAACCGTCACCCACACACCGCGGATGTGAATTGGGGGTGGTTGGCCTCAACCCCGAACCCTCCTCGTCGGAATCTTCGTCAGCATGGTCGAGCAGGCTCGCCATCGGTGGCGGCTGAATTGGAGATGGTTATAATCGAAGTAGTGGAGAGATTGAGAGAGCTAGGTTTTTAACAGGGGTTGCACACGCGCTTCACGGGTGGGATTGGGCCTTCTTTTCCAGTTTTTTTTTTAAAACCCATCTACGTGGCATAATTCTAGCCATTCACTCCCTATAGATCAAGGGTCCGGATGTGTGCACAAGTTACACCCTAAGGGGTGTGCACAAAGGATCCACACTTATGATGACAAACGACATACAATTGAAATTGTTGTGCGAAATTGAAAGATAACTGAGCAAAATTGTGAAGCAGAAATTCGTGAGTGAAATTGGAAGCTCGCTGGATTAGAAAACTCGAGAAGATCCGAATTAAGAAAAGCGAGCGGCAGTTAGGGCCGGGGTGACCGGTGGAAATTTAATTAATAAATCTTGTATGATGGACATTTAATTAATAAGGTCTTTCCGAGTGTGTTTGGAATAAGACACACTCGGAAAGATATAACACATTGATTAGTTGGGAAAAAATATGTGCCCCAAAAGAATTTGGGGGGGAGGGGGGTGACTGGGCATAAGAACGACTGAAGAAAGAAACATCACCCTCCAAATAAAATTATTATGGAAAATCTATAATGATCCAAACAACATTTGGGTTAAAATCATCACAGAGAAATACCTCACAAATAGGAAGATAACGGACCTCAATATACATAATACGTCTTGGCAATTTGGTCGTCTTCTTCATCTTAGGGAGAGATTCCATACTGATCTCCTCTGGATTGTAGGAGACGGCTCAAAAATATATGTATGGGATGACCCTTGGATTGACAGGATCTCCCTAAAACCCTACCAACACAACCATGACCCAAATATGAAAGTCTCAAATTTACTAGATTCCAGAAGGAAATGGAATGTACACTTACTCAACCAAATCTTTCCAGCACATGTGGCTAACACTATTTCAGATATAGACATCCCGATTAGAGCAATACAGGATAAACTAATATGGAAATATAACAAAGACGACATCTTCACTACAAAATCAACTTACAAAATCATGAGAAATGATAGAATTAAAGATAGAGACTTTGGGTGGATTTGGAAGCTCCATCTTCCCCCAAGAACTCAAATTTTTATCTGGAAAATAATGACTGATAGCTTACCTACAAAGACAAGACTAAGAAGATTCTTCAATAGAGTCACATCTAAGTGTTGTCTCTGCACCATGGAGGATGAAGATGCAAACCATTTATTCTTAAGATGTCAAGTCTCGAAACTGATCACAAGGAGCTACAAATATAAGATTGGAAAATCATTCATTGGTATTGATAATACAAACAACTAATGGAAAGAATTGAACAAATTAGGAAGGACAACACTCAATTTGAAGATCTATGTTTAATATGGCAAAATATCTGATGAGGAACTCCGTCATCTTCAAAAATAAAAAGTTGAAAATTTCCCTAATGGAATGAGGCGAAATGCCCAAGAAAACAGATAAATAAAAAGCATAAATAAAAAGCGACAAGGGAAACACATAAAATGGGCAAAGCCCCCAATGAACGTCTACAAAATCAATGTGGGCGGCTCATTTACAACCAATGGGGAGTGCAAGATTGGGAGCATTGTTAGAACCTGGATTGGTCAGGTTATAGAGATTTTCAATTTAAAAAAAAAGTAGCTAAGGGATTCGTACTACACACTGAATCCTTAGCTCTCTGTGCCGGAATAGAGCTAGCCAGGAATAGAGGCTGGCAGAAGATCCTCATTGAGGGTGATAATGTGGAAGTGATCAAGGTAATTGAAGATAATGCAAGAATTCCATGGGAAATCCTCACAGTAGCTGAAAACATCAGAAGACTAAAGAGAGAATTCACCATAATTAAATTTCGACACTGTTTTAGAGAGGCAAATGCAACTGCTAACTAAATAGCTAAGAGTGACATGGAGCTTAATATGTATACATTCCCTTTAAATATGGAGCTTTGTAACATCATCCGCATGGATGATCCTTTTTTAAGGATGTCCTAATGGTTGCCTACTGTAAAATGAAAAAAATTAATTAGGTCTTATTATATGGACAATTATTTTTTTCTCAAATAATTTAAGCTATATTTATAACTATATTTATTAATTTGGTTTTGCTTGGGTACATGGTCGGCTTTTCGATATATGATTTAGTTTTTTTAAATATTTTTATAGGGTTTATCTATTTTTAAAAGTAGTATAGTAATTCAATTTTTTATAAATATATATATCTTTGGATATAAATTAGATTACCGTTGTTAATGAATGAGTCCTCTAAACAAATATTAAAGTGATGAATGATGATGATGAATCAAATGGGAAAAAAATGAATACTTGTAATTTGAAGTTGGGTTAGGTCATCCACGCTATGATGGAGATACCCAACATGGAAGTCAACTTTAAAATCTTTTGATATCTTGTACACTTTGAAGAGGCAACTTTATCCACTTAGGGCAGTTATATTTGCTTTAAGATAATAAATTTCATTAACAACAAAAAAAGGAATCATAGTTTTCAAGAAGAAAAAAAATATTTAACAAATAAATATTTAAGCAATGATTTTAAGAGCACCAATTTTGGATCAAATTCCGGCAACTAGTTAGGAGTAACTTTTTCATCTGATTTGCACGAGGAAATAAAGCCTTCCCTTTACATTTTTTTTGACCATAAAGAAAAAGTTGCAACTTTACACATGCCCCATTTGGAGTTTTGTTTTGGAGTTTTGTTCAGTTGAATTTAGACCTGATCAAGTTTGGTTTAGCTCATGTTGTAAAGGCGAAAAAATAGTTCGTTTTATGATTACTGCATGGCTCCACCATCCTAGTTTATCTCGTTCGTCCACAAATATGAGCGGTTGTCAATGTAATTTATGAAGGTTCAATCTTGATTTTGTATGTTCTGATTTCACAATCCGTTTGCGAGTTAAAATGTGTTATCCGAATACAAACACCTTACTATCTATTTTGCCTTCAATTCATTCAAACTCAAGATCCCTGGTTAAACAAGCGATAGATAAGTCTCTTGTCAACCCATCTCGCCTCTTATGAGTACAGTTTTTCATTGATCTGATTGAGACCCACTTTGAAATCTTCACATGCCAAAAATCAATTGCTGTTGTACCACAAGATTCCAGTTCACCTGCAAAACACTATCATGTCCATTTGCCTTTGTTTCTCTCACAGTCACAGTAATCCATTCACTAGCTATGTTCATTAAAAAGTTCAAACTACACCCATCAATTACAAGTTTTACAGCAAACAGAAAAAAGAGGGGTGGCACAAAAAACCTTCCGTCGTGTTGAAACCGAAGGAGCTGCACCATATCCAACATTCACTGAAACCACTTACAGGGAACAAAGTTACAGTCATCTAGGAACCTCTTTTTTTTTTAAATATCAGAAGAGAGCAAATCCACATCCTTGCCTATGGCTACACAAGGTTCTTTTTTTTACTTTACATGGGATCCGGTACAGGTGATTGCACGAGGCCAGTGGCCATTGTGCAGTTACTCAATGTCGTCGATCCAGTCACCATATATTTTACTTATCCTGTCGGGTCCTTTCCATCTCTGGCTGGATCTTTGCCCTCCCACCTGCATCACACTATAAGGCCTCTGAGAAGGAAACCCTGGTCCAGCATGGTGAAAATCCAGACGAGGGGCTGTTAAGTTAGACGCCACCACTGAGTCGGTTTTGGCTGCAACAACAACACTTTGCTTTGATTCTGGCATTGATGAATCTCTAGTTTCTGTGTCCACAAGTCCCCCTCCGTATTTGTGCAATTCTGTTGCAAATCAGATGTTAGGTAAAATCAACAAGTATATGATAAAAGAAAATCAATTGCATTATAAGCCGAAAAAGGTGGAAAGGTGAGAAATTAACATATAGTTGTATGCTAGAAAATCACTTTCATGAAACTAAAATAGGCCTATAGTTTGTAGAACTACCAACCCATAACTGTAAACCCAGAAATGATGCCTCCAAATCACCTCCAAGGAAAACAAACCATGCCCTCAATTTTTTATGTATTGAAAAAGAAACATCTTTGATGTTTACCACAAAGTATCTTCATCTGATGCTTTCAAGATCATTCCAAGGCCCAAACTGATTATCAGGTATTCAAGTTGTATCCTCAAAACCGAAAGCTATAAGCTACCATCACTTACACAACACCTATAGGCACACTACCTATAACATATTTGGTACAGTTTGGCTATAGCTCATCACACATCATAGAAATTGGAACCTTGGATCAAATTCCACCCCACTACTACCCATCTTACTTCTGAGCCAATGTTGTCTTCACTTTTAAGTCTGTCCATTGTTCCTAGTGACAATTGAACTTTAAACCATCACACAAACTCAAGATTATGACTCAGACTGGACAGACAAAACATCACAAAACCTTGGAAGCCACACCCAAAAAAAAAATCCTCGGATGCCAAAAGCCCCAAAAACATACGCACTTAAAAAGACATCAAGCATACAAAGCCAGAAAAACTTAATTTACAGGATAAAAATATTAGCGCAATAAGCTCTCGGGCATGAATACAACCTTCACTGTGGAGGAAAAAACAACCTCATGTTAAACTTGTATGCTCAACTATGCTTGATTTAGTAAGGCTACCACAGCAACATTTCTACAAAATCAGGCATCAGTAATACTGATATATGTCTGACATAGAGCAGGGAGGATGGTGTTTTATTGGCCTGTTTCTATGAAAAACCATCAAATGATTATAACATTGGACGCATGGCCAAGCAACAAAGGAAATAAGAGAAAGCTTTGGAGATTGAACAGCCGTAATTAAGGAGATTGAGACCTACGTCTTAGGTCGTAGGCACAGATATTAAAGGGCGTTATGTTGAATAAATCAGGTAAGGATCAACTACATCAGATGGGAACTAGTATGGTCCAAGTGCCAGGACACAAAATGGATGACTAATGACAATGGTCATGGAATTTCACATCGTGGTGACCTAATGCAGGAGAAATGTGGCCTTTTGACATGAAAGTCTGAAAGACATTTCAGCTCCATGAGGGATAAGTAACTTTTGGCTTGAAGCATTGCCTCATGGTCAAGGTAACTAATATCATGAACTATCCGCTTGTTAGAATTAGTTTTGCTATAGGGTGCGTTTCATCTTGTTGTATTGCACCTTTTATGTTCTCGGTTGTATGTATTGACGGTCTTCCGCCTGCCGACTTGTCGGCCATCGAGATTCAAGTAGATCTATTCTCGAATTCTTAATAGATAAAAAATGAACTATCCATCTTCAAGTTCAACAATAAAGAACACAATGTGCTAGCCTTTTTAACGCACACTTGTGGAAACTGAGATGGAGCCTCATGTATCAAAGGAAAACCAGCTACTAGCTACAGCATGTCTAACCTAGAATATTTAGGTTGCGGTATCAACATCGACATAAATGCAAGAACATTAAGCAAAATGTTCATAAAATAAGAAATTAAATGAAGATACTCTAAGCTCATGATCAGGCACTTCTTATCATAGAGGCAAGATATACATGTGTGTATTACTTTAGTAGACAGTGTCACAAATCACAATAGAAGTGCATTGTAGGATTCAAATTCTTAGAACTAAAAGAGTATTTATATCCACCTAAAGGTTCAATATATTGTTGAACACGAGTATATGACAGGAGGTTGGAGGCCAAAGGTTAAAGTTGCAAATTTGTCACAAACCATGCAGGCTAGACAGTAGACACTTAAGTAATCCAGCTGATAATGAGATAGTGGAAATCGAGGCCATTTTGTGGGTAGTACAAAAGGCTGCTAAATCAAGGTTTTAAACAATTGAGGTGGAGATGAACTGAATGGGTAGCAAGATCCTTGCAACATGACCGACACTCAAATCCACAGTGGAAGAGGAGCTCGAGAAGATCAACCAAGCAGCAAAGTGTCCGTAAGAATGTATTTGTTCTTTCACTAAATGAGAAAACGACAAGGTCACACATAATCTTGCACAAACTTGCTCTTTGTATAAGCTTTCAATAAATGCATCAATCCTTCCTGTGATTTTCAATAGTATGCACTGACATTAATCAAATCCTCTAATGAAATTTCAAAAAGATTTTTTCCATAAATAAAAACACAGTTAGTGACTACAAATCAAAGCTATGGTATGTCAGTATGCCACAACACACTAATCTTTGGACTAAAAGGCTCCAACTTTGACACTAACAATGCTCCTTCCCCACAAGCCCATGAACGGACACGCATATACCAATCAATAGGAATTAGGAAGGATGTTATTGTCAATTAATTGTTTATTTAACAATAAAAGAGAGAGAGAGAAACTTACCCTGTAATCATGTTGAGGTGTTTTGTTATATATGGATAACTAAATTAAGTTACTTTCATTGGACAGAGCCATACCCAAACAGTCATAGTTATAGTCATAGTGGCACAACTATATGTAACACAGGAATGCAAAGAAAAAGAAAATAGAAATGAGTTCATTTCACAAATTAAGGATTCAGCTATCTTGCATGAGTGACCATTATTAAGAATATGCTCCACCAATCAAGGCTCCGATGGTTTGGTCATGTTCACAGATGAGATCCAAGTGCATCCGTCCGTAGACGTGAATCTCTTGCCATCGAGAGGGTTAGACGTTGTACAGAACAACATAGAGAGACCTTGAGAGAAGTGAACAAACATGATCTCACACAAGCTGGACCATGTAGAGGAAATGGAAATGGATTGAGCAAGGTGGAGTAGTGCTATTAAGATTGAAGAGTGCTAAATGGGGCGGCAAATGTGAATTTGAATTTGAATTTGGCTCTTTCTTTTTATTGTTGTCTTTTCGATTAGTTGCTAGCTTGCCCCTTAGGCATTACTTTCGGATTATTTTCTGTGTTCTGTCTTTCACTATGATTTATACATTTGAGTGTCTTATCTGCAATATTTGGGTCAATTGGAAACACCCTCTCCGGCCTCTCGACTATGTCGAGAAAGGGTGCATACACATCGACCCCCAAATCCTGCTATAAGCGGGATACACTGGACTCGAAGCCATTTCTTACCAAAAATAAATAAAATTGCACATCCAATGTACAGAATGCTGCAAGCCCTCTAACGGATAATCCACAATTCCTGCCAGTGTTGCTTCAATACCCTTGGCAACCAAGGGTCTAATTATGTTGTAAATGGCCCATGAACAGTCTGAGAAATGATGGACATGTTGTTCCAGAAGTTTATTATTGGTAATACAGCACTAATATAGTCGTTTTTGAAGCTTGAAGTGAAAAACAGGCTTTATAACAAGAGCGCAGAAGCAAGTCACTGACTCACTGTCAACCAAGCAGCTGCCTACTACTACTAGGTCCCAAGAACTACAATTGGTAGAAAATGATAGAACAAATAAACCTTGAATCTAATGGGATGGGTAAGAACAATGATGAATGATCTGAAAAATATGATTGACTATCTCTAAGCACAGAGCATAGAGGATGGTGTATGGGAGAGTTAAGCTTCTTATGGTTTTATTTTCTTTACTTCTTACTTTTTTGGGGTGAGAAACTGAGAGGGGTCTCTTTATTGGTATCACACACATATGAAAAAATTCCTCAAAAGCACCGGAGTCCAGAGATCCTCTGCCCTCCGGAGGGAACTAAACTTCATCTTGTTCACAAAATAACCTATAAATCCTCAAAAGTCTTTTTATGTTCAAGAGAGTGGAACCAACCAACACGTTAAAATCTCAATGAACATTTTGAGGGATAGGAGAAGCATCAAACCAAGTTTTGCAGATTTACTGTTGAGATATATTCAAGCATATGCATATTACAAAATAAACCTCCAAAAAAGGAAATGGGAAATGAAATACAGAGTGATCATGATGCAAACTCCTCATTTATCAAATAAACTTCTTCTAGAACAACATGACCATATTATTAATGAACATCACATCCAGTTATGTAACAAAATAAATAATGCTTATAAAGAGAACAAGGAATACCTGCTAAGCCATGAGCAAAATGGCACTTGCTCCCAAATGGACAATTTCCTGTTGTCTCCCACTTGTTGCATATCCTCGTCTTCCAATTTGAAGGTTTTTCAGTCGGCCCACTAACACCACCATTACCACCACCATTACCGCCCCCACCTCCTCCTCCTCCACCACCGCCACCACTGCCACCACCACCACCAATACCACCGCCACCAGTAGTAAAACCGCCACCACCAACAGTTGGGCTAACACTAATAGCCACGCTCTCCCGCGATCTTGACTGCTCGTCGTGAAGGAAAGTGCAACTGTATCCATAAGGACACCCTTCCTCCGTATAAAACTTCTTGCAGTGCCTGCCTTTGTAAGACCTCTGAGTTTCACCCCGTGAATCTGAAGTAGTAATTGTCGGAATCTGGTGCTCCTCCCTTTGTTCAACCGGCATGCCCCTTTCTTCATCATGAGCTGCCACTATATCTTGCCAATTTGGCGGCGGCCTCCTCAATTCATCCATTCCATGAGCAAAGTTGCAATTGGTAATGTAAGGGCAAACCCCGGCACGAAACTTGGAACACAGCTTTGTTTTGAAAAACATCCTTCCTATTGCTTTGGACCGATTGTTAGCTGAATCCACGCTCTGCAAATTCCTCGATTTCTTGTTGGGTGGCTCAGTTCCTGGCCGAGAAGGGGTCCCAACGACATAGTTGGAATTGGATTGATTATCCCCTAGGGGTCCAGAATCCCAATTTCTATACTCGTCCTCAGTTGCCCAAATTGCCTGATCATTCAAATTCGGCATCCAATTATCGAAACCGCCGCCACTAGCACCGGGGGACAAAGATCCCACATTCCCACTAGGGTAACCAGGATCACCTCCAAAGTCCATCAAGGAAAACCCACCACCAAAAACAAGGAGCAAGGAAATCAAAGAGTAAAAGCAAAAAACCCTAATTTCAGAACGGGCAAACAAGTCAGACCCTAGAATCTGAAATGAGTGGCAAATAGGCACCGACTAAGAAAGCATAAAAGACAAAGTGAAGAGCAAGGGAAAATTACAACACTAACCCACCTGCTCAACAACAAAACTAGGGCATAAAAGGAAAGCAATTGAAGAAGAACAAGCCCAATTTCGCAATAACTCACAACGAGCAATAAATACCAACGTCAATTAACAGCTCACAACAAGCCAACGACTTCAATTTAAGCTTTGCAAGCTGAAATGGCATCTCATGGGTATAATCTATGAAAACCCACATGTAAGCAAGGAGCTTTTCATTGGCGGCAAAAAGAAAACGAGGAGCTGGGTATGGAATGCAGAAGAAGGAAATGGGGAATTGGAGCACTTACGAAGGGAGGTGGGGACGAGAGTGAAGCTTCACATGTTGTATGGGAGGATGTAAGCTGAGAGAGCCGGAGAAGTTGGGGAGGAACAACTCCCAGTTTACAGTAGTTGATGGGGTAACCGGTAACCGATTATCATGTTAAGACTGTTTAGACGTTTTTGGGTGTCTTATCCACGACTCTCGACTTATCTTCTTCTTTTCTCCTCCTTTTTTGGGTAAATTACACAAAATACCCTTCAATTAGGGATCTTTGTGCAAGTTCATCCATCATCAAGAACGTAATGTGACAATCCAAGATCATGATATAGCTAGCCAATTCCGTTCCACAATCTATAAAACAATTCCGAAATACATATAAAGTCTATTAGCACATAATTTTTATCTATTAGCAAGATAAATTATATAAAATTACAATTGAATTCTTTTTATTTTTTATAAGATATTTACATATTGGTCTAGGATTAAAGAAAAACGAGGAAGTATATCATCAACACATGTTTTTTCTATTGGCAAGACGAGAATTGATATATTGTAGTAGTCCTTTTCATTTGAAAAAATTAATTACAATTTTGGCCAAAGAGTCGACGAGAAACCGAAATACCAAAGTTCCGAAAATATAGTCAATCTCATTGAATGTGATGAAAAACAATATGAGGAAATGGTAGTGAATACCACAAAAAAAAAAAAGTTTGCAAAAATACCACATGTGTGGGAAAATTTGCACAACTACCAACTTTTCCCCAAATTTGCACAAAAGTGCAGGTCACAAGCCCCCTCTTAACCGGACTTTGCCCTTATTTACATACAAAAAAAAAGGCTAGGGACGAGAAGAAAGAGGAGAGAAGAAGGAGACAATCCGGCGAATCGGAAAATGCATGAGGTTGGGGACGAAGTTGTCGCCGAAGAGGAGAGAAGAAGACCACGTCGGCGTCTAAGTGAAGAGGTAAGCCCCCCTTTCCATCTCCTTGAAACCCTCGTTCATTTTCTCCTTTTTCTGCGATGAACGACGAGGGTGAAATCATCGGTTAGGATTTGGGATGAACGACGAGGGTGGCAATGGTAGGACTGGAAATTGGGATGAACGATGAGGGTGATAATGGTTGGACTGGAAATTGGGATATGGGAGAGGTAGAAGACGATTGATTGAGGTTTGAGCCGTGTTTGATTTGGTATTTGATTGTTTAAACGAGAAATTGGGTGACAGGGGTTTCGAATGAAGTGACTAGGGATGGGCATAAATCCCGCAAATCCCGATCCCTTCCCGGTTCCGTCCCGTAAAAACTATACGGGACAGGACGCGGGACGACCTGTTCAAATCCCGCAAATCCCGTCCCGTCCCGCATATATATATATATATATATATATATATATATATATATATATATATATATATATATATATATATATATATATATATATATATATATAATAATGTTTACTATATATAATATAGTAGGTTATACAATATGTATTATTATTAAATACCTGCGTTGTGGAAAATTCTGGCCGAGCCCAGTAATGTATGGGTGTCATTGATTAGACATAAATACCTGCGTTCTGCCAGTATTTTTGACTACAAAAACACGGGGTCTAGCTCTTGGCAGTGGTCAAAGTTGTCTGCTTTAATTAATAAGTTTAAGAAGGGGCTTATTTGGTCCATAGGAAATAGGCGATCAATTAAGTTTTGGACAGATAATTGGATCACAACCTCTTCTCTGTCGGCCAGGGAAGAATGCCCTCAAAATTACAATCAGGACGAAACTGTTAATGATTATATTTTGGGGGGGAAGTGGTGGAAAGAAAAACTCCAAGAGGTTCTCCCTATTGATATAGTGAATGAGATCCTAGACATCCATCTTCCTGCCTCCACTCTTCAAGATCGCTTATACTGGTGGCCGGATAGGGAAGGTTGGTTTACTACTGCTAGTGCATATAAATTAATAACAGCTCAGTCAGCATCACTCCCGGACAGTAATGCCTGGATATGGAAGAGTAATATCCCCCCGAAAGTCATAAACTTTCTTTGGAAAATAGCTCAGGACGGGCTTCCAACTGCTACTCGACTGTCCAACAGGGGTACGTCTGTCCCTTCCACCTGCTCTCTGTGTAATGCGGCACCAGAGGATGAGGTCCATTTGTTTCTGGAATGTCCCTTTATCCAAGTGATCCACCAGCTTCCGTCCCAAGTCCAATCAAATATAGCCTTCTTGATTGCACAGTCCCGGGATATTAAGCCCATTCTATCTCTTCTAGGGAGGAGCCTAAATTCTTCTGCTCTGACCAACCTCGCCTTTTCGTGGTGGACGACGTGGTATAGTAGAAACCAACATCTTTTTCAGCAGGCTGCAATCCCGCAAAAAGATAAAGTCTTACGACTAATTAAATCTCATATAGATAATTGGAATAAAACATCTGCAGCTGAGGCTAACTTCGAGGACGACTTTCGCCCTCCTCGTCGGTACCCTCCTAGAAAAAGTCCGAAACAAAAAACAATTTCCTGGCGCAAGCCTCCCCGGGGCACGTTCAAACTCAATTTCGACGGATCAACCCTTTCTAATGGCGACAGCTCTGCTGGTGCCATCATTAGGGACTGGGTAGGCCACCCAATTTCTATACACCACCAAAGGTTGGGCAAACAAACACCACTCACAGCGGAAGCATTAGCTCTTAAAATAGGGATCCAACAAGTGCGGCGGCTGAATATAGCAAAGATCCAAATTGAAGAAGATAGCAAGATAATCATTGACCACTTAAATAGAAAATCTAACTGCCCTTGGGAGATCGAACTAATACTTTCGGATGCTCAAGTCCTGTTATCGACTGTGGAAGAAGTAGATTTCTTTCATGTTCCTCGTATGAGCAATAGAGTGGCGGATAAGGTTGCACACCTTAGCCACTCTGCCCGAGGAGTCGATATTAAAAATGACTCAGGTCTTCTTGACCTCATCCGTAAGGATGCTGCCGAGTAGGGCCAGCCCAC
Source organism: Persicaria tinctoria (assembly GCA_037127255.1). Taxonomy (NCBI): domain Eukaryota; kingdom Viridiplantae; phylum Streptophyta; class Magnoliopsida; order Caryophyllales; family Polygonaceae; genus Persicaria; species Persicaria tinctoria. The sequence continues at coordinate 56,378,139 of JBANSL010000014.1, forward strand.
CCGAATTTTTTCCTAATAAAAAAAAATGTATTATTAAATATATATATATATATATATATATATATATATATATATATTATGTACATATTTTAAATATATATTATAATATATATATATATATATATATATATATATATATATATATATATATATATATTTAATAATACATATTGTAATGCAGTGTATATGTACACACACTGTGATGAACGATAATACTCCGTATATTTAAATTTAATAGTATATATATAATATATGTACTGTATATATATATATATACACTGTAATGACTATATATATGTTCACATGCATACACTGTATGTAATGCAGTGTATATATACGGAGTATTACCGTACGTACGTGTATATAATACGGAGTACATATGTATGTATTGTAAGTCTGTAATGAGTATATATATGTACTATATTATGTTAATCACATACATACAATGTAATGCATAAATACCATGTATCTTGGACCCGTCCCGGTATTTATTACATTTTTTAAAATCACAATATATACATGAAATTTAAAATTTTTTATAATCTTTTTTATTTGAGGGACAAGGCCCGTCCCGTCCCGGTCCCAGTCCTATCCCGCAAAAATTACGCGGGACGACCTCCGTCCCGTCCCGCGCCCACCCCTAGAAGTGACAGTGGTTTCGAATTGGGTGACAAGGGTGTCAATTTATGTTTTTGTGCTCTTGGCCTTGTGCGAGTGTGGAATGTGAAATCGTCGGTTAGAGTTTGGGATGAACGACGAGGGTGGCAATGTTTGGACTGGAATTTGGGATATGGGAGAGATAGAAGACGATTGATTAAGGTTTAAGCCGTGTTTGATTTGGTATTTGATTGTTTGAAAGTGAAATTAGATGACAGGGGTTTCGAATTGAGTGACAGTGTTTTCGAATTGGGTGACAAGGGTGTCGATTTATGTTTTTATGCTCTTGGCCTTGTGATGATGATTTATGGTAATGGCGAAGGTGGTTTTGGGGATTGGGGTTGTGTAGCTGATCGATTGAAAGATAAAGGGGTTGGAGACATGGGTGTGAGTGAGGCAAGGCCGGATCGAGTTTAAGAATATATTGTAGTCAAGTGACAATGTTAGTTATGTTAAGCGACACATATTACTTAGTTGGATGACACGGGATTAAAAAAATTATGGGAATGACAGTCCAAACATCCTAACCATTTTCTAGATCTTAGATGCTGCAAAAGTCGAGGTCGTTCAAGGAAAAAAGAGCAAGAGGGGTCTAGGGGTATGCAACCATAAATGAGAGATGCCCGTGGAGAAGATGAAGGGAAAACATTGTGAGGTTGAGGAGAACCACATTAAGGTTGAGGAGACGAAGGGACCACCTAAAATGGATGACCAGCCACCACCAAAAGGACAGAAAGGGGAGGTAATTACACTAGTACAAAAAAGCCCTAACACAACGGTTATTTTACAATACGCACAACGGTTTTGGAACCGTTGCATCAACCCGTGTGGTTTTTGACAATACAACGGTTGAGTTTATCACAACGGTTCACATAGACAACGGTTATAACCGTTGTGATAGATTTCGGATAACCGTTGTCTATGCACCTCCAAAATTGCGTCCGAATCATATTGACCGGTTCTAACCGTTGTATAAAGTCAATATAACCGTTGTCTCGAGTTAGGATATCCGGTTTAAACCGTTGTCTAATCACATTATAACTGTTGTCTAAGAATCTTGTAATTGTTGTCTAGGTACATTTTAACCGTTGTCTAAGATACTTGCAACCGTTGTGTACGTATGTTGAAACCGTTGTGTATATATATTTTAACCATTGTCTATTTAATCGTTAACCGTTGTCTAAATTAAAAAAATGTTAACTAGATTCGGTTAAACCGGTGTCTAAGTAAGTTTAAACCGTTGTATAAGTAACTTTCACCGTTGTCTATGTAACTTGCAACCGTTGTCTATGTACTTGCAACCGTTGTCTATGTTACTTTCAACCGTTGCCTAACTATTGGATAACTGTTGTCTAAGTATATTGTAACCGTTGTCTAAATATATTGGAACAGTTGTCTAAATATATGTAACCGTTGTCGATGTACATTCTAACCGTTGATTAAGAAACTATTAACCATTGTCTATGTTCCTTTGAACCATTGTTTATAATCTTTTATTCGTTGTCTATATAATCGTTAATCGTTGTTTAAATTAAAAAAATTGCTAGCTAGATTGGCTTAACCGTTGTCTAAGTAACTTTCAACCGTTGTCCAAATATTTTCTAACCGTTGTCCAAGTATAGTATAACCGTTGTCTAAATATATGTAACCGTTGTTTGTATACATTCAAACCGTTGATTAAGCAGCCATTAACCAGTGCCTATGTTTATTTGAACCATTGTATACAAATCTTTTAACCGTTGTCTATTGTGAGTATCGTTTGAAACCATATTGGTTCCTTTTACACACAATAGAACCACCTGTATATTGATTTTAACAAAACATAACTATATATACGTGATAAAACATATGAATTGGTTCTTCATTTAACGTCAAATGCCATGACTACCACGTACGTAATCAAATATGAGTATAGGTCACCATTACATAAATCTAGCTAGCTATCCGGAAGAATCAAAGGTAAATAAAAATGATGTAAAATCTGTACCTAGCCTACTCTATGTTAACGCCTGACAAATTCTTCGATGCGTCTACCTGTATCATGAAATGTATATTTATTCATGAAAAAAAATAGATGTAGTGTGTGATTCAAATCTTTGAATGAATATATTGGATGTAATATGTATATAGAATTACCAGATAAGTTGTTTTTCGACATACTGAACCCACTCTTCTCGAACTTCATCAATTTGAAATGACGGGTAAGGAGATGGTAAACGAGTGAAATACTGCATATATTAAAAGATATATATAAGTAAACTGGATATATGAAATATCTAGCTACTTGAAATTAAAGCATACATAAAGACATTACATAGACCTGTCAAAACACAACCCGACCCGGTCGACCCGACCCGACCGCCCGGAAAATTTTCGACCCGAACCCGGAAATTTTTTTCGACCCGAACCCGAAAAACCGGAAATTTTCCGGGTCATCTGGGTTTCGACCCGGTGACCCGATTGACCCGGTAATTTTGACCCGATTTTACCCGATTGACCCGGTGACCCGGTTGACCCGGTTGATTTTTAATTAAATATAATTAATTTTTTTTATATATAATTAAAATTTATTGCAAAATTATCAAATCATGATTTTTTTAATTTAAAAAGAAAAAATTTGACAAACCCGAAATGACCCGAAACCCGGTCAAACCCGGGTTCTAGTCAACCCGGAAATACCCGAGACCCGTTTTACTCGAGATCCGAAGTGACCCGACCCGAACCCGACCCGAATGACCCGTTTGACAGGTCTTACACAAAACTCTTTTTTTTGACAATAAATTGAATACATACCTCAATGGGAACTAATACGGTTCTTTGCTCGATGATCTCTCGCATATTCCTCAATACATAATAGCCACAATCTATAAGATTTGGTTGACGAGGACCCTTGTAATACCAATACAAATGCATGATTAAGTAATGATATATATTCATTTGATCAACATCTATTTAGACATAAAAAAAAATCTATCAACTCATCCATACTAACCTTTACTATCAGCCAACGTGTCTTCCTACATTTATTTTCATTTATCTTAGCAAAATACATAGTCATGGCCCTACGTAGTCATAAAAATATTCATATATGATGATACAATTAAAATTGTGAATAATGTATGTATATAAATGAAAATAAAAGATATTATGGTGATGGAGTTACTTACATTTCAATAACTTCTTTCAAATCCACCCTCACACTTCCTAGCAATGAATCAAACCAGTAGACAGTATCTTCTCGAGGGTTAATGGCGGCTAACATCCAATGCCCACTAAAAATATTATACATGAAATGTGAATATTAATAAAGCAAATGAAAAAATTGTATTTATAATATTTAAATTACCCATTATGGTAAGGTGCCAACAATAGCCTCAAATGAGTGGGTTCTTCTCCGATCATGGAAGTGCAAATATAGCGAGCCTTTTCTTCTTTTGTTAAATCGGAGTTTGCAGCTATTCTTTGTGGGCATAAAAACCCAAACGCATTCAAATTCTTGGGACATCGGTGTTCAAGAAGATACCTACGATAACAAATAATGAAGCCTGCAATATTTGTCTCAACAAATACATATGACATTGAAATTATAACTTTAATTAAACTTACTTCATGTAAACTGAAACATGGGACGCATTGATCATCTCATTTTGTAGCCATCTTTGTATATCACTTCTCCAAATCAAGACAGAATGATCATAGCCTACAATACTTTGAGAGAATTGAATAGAAGCTACATATTGCTCAGAATCCAGCCCTGGCAGAAGCATTTTCATTTTTTTTCATAAATTTGCCAGATGATTGTATTTGTGGCCTTTCGTTAGCTTCGACTTCCCTTGCAATTCTTTTTTACTTATCCACATCAGAATATTTTCGCTTATTGGGAACCTTTGATGCCTTGAATGCAAAGATAATAATAATGAGTTATATGCTTATACAATATGTGAAATCATTATAAAAAAAAATCAAATAAGTGTTTAAAAGTGGTATTTATTACCTTAAAAGGGAGAATGAGTCTTTTTGGCCATGCAATGGGAGTACCTATTGCCATTCCCACAGTTGATACTTCATCCGTTTCAAATGGCAACGATGAATTGGGATCTAAAGGCGTATTTATATTCACTTTCATGCAATCAGACGGAAGGGGTCGACAATGGAGACTTATCTCAATAGTTGAGGATGAAGGGATAAACATGGTTCCTGTAGCGACAAGTTTTTTAAGGGCTGACCAAAACAATTGACACTTGTCCCATTTTCCCTACAATAAACAATATAAATTCATATGTGCAAAAAAAAACATTTAAGAACGAAAAACTAATGTTGAAAATGTATTACCCGTGAATCAACCAAACCAGGTGATTGGTCCGTTGCACTCTTACTTTGATCCCCCAAACCATTATCTTCTCCATTACCACCTTTGGCAGGAGCCATCACATTTTCAGAATGAACATCTGCATTGACCATTTCAACATGTTCCTCTTCACCACGATTCTTTTCACTAGGCTTATCTGCAACAATAGCCTCTACAGAAGGAACCCCTAGTAGTATATCATGAATCCCCTCAATTGAATCCAAGTCTATACTTTGGTTCTTCTCAAGTAAAATAAGCAGTTTGCTCAATGTTTGCACCTGAGTCTCGAGCGCATTAACTCTGGCAGGAGAAGCAGTAGAGCATTCCTTCGAACTAGCTCGATGCTTGGATGCACCAAAATATGAGTTAATTGTCACCCCTTTGTCGGCTCCGGTAACGCGACCTGGATGCTCATCCTTATCCAAGGCCATTGATAAACTATCTTTTCTACCAGAAAGTTTGAGTTTCCCAGAAGTAACTTGTTCATCAATCCCATCCTTACAAATAAAAAGTACGTTTGGAATGAACACATTTGTATGTATAACAGAATGAAGAACTTAGAGAAGTCAAGAGTAGAATCACTGACATAATGAGTTTTAGTAATACATACCATTTTATCCGCAACCTCCTTTACCTTTCCCGAAAGACCACCATCAATGTCTACTCGTCCCTTTCTCCAGAGTATACCTCGATTAACTTTGGCAGAAGGTTCCAAATTTTTCTCTTTAATCTTAAAACAGGGGGAAAATAGTATAAATTAATACAACATATCATAGGAACAACATTTTAAATACACAAAATGAATAGAAACAAAATACAATTTGTTGTTCAATGCCAGAATATCCTCGACGACTGGCCTTATAAGGATACGGGTTTTTCTTAGCAATTTGCCGATTTCTTTCACTTAGCTTCTGAACATAGTTCATAAGAAATTATTTAATGCAATCCATAATAATTGAAACATAAAAATAGTGAATATATAAAATGATGTTGTTGAGAACCTGAAACTCATCTGATTGTCGGTATTTTATAAACTCAGCCCATGCGCTTTTGTCAATGAACTCGTAGGCAGCCGGTGGATCAACCAGTGGATCAGTGCAAATTAAAATCTCACCATTCTTGCCTTTCTTGTGAAGAAATTCCCTAGTCAATCGGCCTTTAAATTCTCTCCAGGCATGATTTGCAGTAGAAATGATCCATTGAATCTTGCGCTTCTCATTAGGTATTTCAAATGATTGCTACAAAACAACATAATAGCAATTACCTAGGTAATCGATTAAAAAGTTATAGCATTATTATAAATGAGATGCATGTATAAATTAGGAGATATGCTATTGATAACATGCATTTAGAGAGTTATAATAGGTTGCATTTAGCTTAGTTATGATGCATATCATGCATGGTTTAAGTATAATTTGCATATTTGTTCTCTGTGTGGTTGGAGTCGGAATCTACATGCTTTCATTGATTATTTCAGGTAATCGTGGATCCGAGGAGGAGACATGGGTTGATAACGCATTAGATGAGAATTTCTAGTTGATCGAATAAGATTACATGAAGATCTCAAGAGGTCCTGAGAAGAAGAAGCGAACCTAAACGAAGAACAAGTCTGCAAAAGTTGTCGTCAGACATGCTGAACTTGTTTTGCACTTTCTGGAGGCCTCGATTGTCCGATTGACTATTATAACCATGCGTTGGAAAGCTCTTTCAAAGAGCTACAACTTTCCTTTTGACAAGAAGAGCAAATTCGAGACGGATTTTTCATAAAAGACCAATGCAGCGGCCGCAGCATCTATGCCGCGGCCGCAGCACGTGTTGTCAACGCGACGCCGTTTTAATTAAAAACCCTAGTTTTGTGTTTTCCTTTTGTGTGGCCACCTAGACTTTTATAAGGCCGAGTTTTATGTTATTTTCACAACTTCTATTTTATTGATTCATCAGACACTTTAGAGATTGTGAACGATGTCTTCCATGAGGAACTAAACTCATCTGTTCTGCTTGCAATTTGAAGCTTTATTCGGATTGATTGTGAGTTTCTAATTCTTGTTCCTTATTTCCTATATTTGAATGCTTCAACTTCTTTGTGCTTGATTGTCTATTGTTTTATTCTATCTAGCCCGCGCAACTAGTTAGAATCAATTCAATTGCTAAGGTTTTGTAGATTCCTGGTTGTGAACCTTAACCTAAGTGGCAAACTTGTTTCTTTAGGGCGGGTTGAACTAATTGAATGCGTATGAAGTTGAATGTGTTGTTAAATCCCTCTTTAGGGACTGCAAATACCTTGGCTAATCTCTGAACTTAAAGCTATCAATTGGGTTAAATCATTCTTTAGGGACTGTTCGACTGATAAGGGTTTCTAGGACTGGTTGGACTAGTAACTATATTAGGTCGGGACAAGGGCATTCAAAGGAAACTTAATAGGATGAGAAGAAGTTACAAGGATCGCTTCAATTCAATAAAGTGGAAAATTGTAGGTAGAATTGCTTCTCCAAATTGTCTAAATCAACATCATTTACTTTGCTTTCTTCAATCCGCTTTGATAAAATGCGGAACTTTTACACACTCAAACCCCCTCTTTGGTTACTTTAATTGACACTTGAATCATACTTGAATTACAAATTTCCCTGTGGGTCGACCTCTTGCTTATTGCTATACTTGCTATAGGTTTGAGTTTTCTTTGGCGGAATCAACGACAGGTTTTTCCTTCGTCAGCTATATACTGATATATTACCATAACGGCTTCAACAATAATTTTCTTGAGTTCGGTTGGAACATGCTTCCAAGTGGCGTAAGTAATCGCTACTCTATTACGAGAACAATGGCCAATGTAGCTTGAAAGCCTTGCATGGTTTTCCCCTATAGGTTGATCTTTTGAATTCCATTGTACAGAAAACTTCTTACCACTATCCTTCATCTTAGTGACAATTTTCATCTTAGTAATACCTCTTTTCTTAGAGGGAGTAGACTGTTTCTCTGTAGAATCATTGTTCTAAGACGAATTTTTCTTAGAGGGAGTAGACTGCTTCTCTGCAGAATCATTGTTCTGAGATGAATTTCCAGATGATGATGAAGCCATCTACGTCAAAAAGAAACAATAGGAATCTTGTTAGCCAATACAAATAAAATATATTAATTCTATTTGATGTCATTTTAAACAACGATATGATAAATTGTAAGAATATAAATCTTAAGTTGACCTAATTGCTAAATTAAACAAAGATATGATAAATTGTAAGAATATAAATCTTAACTTTACCTAAGCAATTATGCTTGCTTTTTCCTTTTTTTTTTTTGAAGTTTTACCATTGTCCGTAATCAATATCCCTTCATCATGATCATCACGTACGTAAGATTTCTCTACATTTACATCATTAGATGATGGCAAACCTACTGGAACTCCATTAGTTTCAGCCATTTCGAAATCTTCTTTCCCATTCAAATCATCCATATATCTCTCTTTTGCTGGAATAGCAATGGACCAAGCACGGTCTATTGGATCTGTTACGTAGAACACCTGTTTCGCTTGCGATGCTAAAATAAATGGCTCATCTTTGTGCCCTATCTTGTTCAGGTTAACCAAAGTGAAGCCTAACTTATCAACTCGTACACCAGTAGTAGAGTCAACCCATTTACAACAAAATACAACCTCCTTAAAAACCACGTAATCCAACTCCCATATTTCTTCAACTACGCCATAGTACGAACACTGCACATATGTAGGAGTTTTGTCCTTTTCTGCTCCTATTTGCATAGCTTCAGCTACCAAGGTGACACCACTATTTTGCATTGTGCTTTTATCATCTTGAATCTTTGTATAGAACGTATAATCATTGATATCGTACTTCATGGAGGTGGTTACTACTAAATAAGGCAGTTGCGATAACCACTTCAAACGGTTGGAAATTTTTCGGGGCATCGCGTCAAATCTTGAAGATAGGTACTATCCACTTATCACTTATCACTTCTGTGAGATGGATTTTGACTTCTTACATAAGATAGGTGCTCTGCTATATATGGTTGAACTTCCTCTTCATTATAAAGTACATACAAGTAAGCCTTACGACGCACCTCTTGTGATATACTTTTTTTTTGTTGACCCATTGTGACATTTCCATCTGCACTATCAACATATGAAGACTTTGGAATGCCTATTGGTTGAACACCACATAGGAATTCACTGCAAAACTCAACGGCTTCTTCCACAATGTATCTTTCAACAATACATCCTTTGGGACGATTACGATTGTTGACATACCCTTTTAATACCTTCATATGTCTCTCAAAGGGATACATCCATCTCATATAAATTGGGCCACATAATCTGATCTCTCTAACCAGGTGAACAGTCAAATGAACCATTACATCACAAAAAGATGGAGAAAAATACATCTCAATCTCACATAATGTAATTTCAATTTCCTTTTGCAAGGAACTCAAGTCATCAGGATCAATGACTTTGTTGCAAATTTTTTTGAAGAATAAGCATAATCTTGTAACAGTGTCCCGAACGTGCTTTGGAAGGACGGATCGTAAAGCAATCGGCAAAAAAAATTGCATTATAATATGACAATAATGGGTTTTCAAACCAACAAGCTTCAACTCATTTGCAGACACAATATTGCTCATATTCGAAGAATACCCACAAGGAACTTTATATCTCGGAAAAATTTGCAAAACTCTAATTTCTCCTTTCTAGACAGAGTATAACATGCGGGTGGCAAGTAAGTGCGGTCTCCCTTCTTTTGTGGTGCCAATTCAGGTCTAATTTTCATATCAACCATGTTTAGCCTAGCATTGAGGCCATCTTTCGTCTTACCCGAAACATTAAGCAGTGTACCAACAAGACTATCAAACACATTCTTCTCGATATGCATCACATCAAGGCAATGTCTCACAAATAAATCCTTCCAGTAAGGAAGATCAAAAAATATTGACCTCTTCTTCCAACCACCATATTCTTCAGCAGACTTTCCAGAGGACTTTGAACTCTTTTTCCCAAATCTGACATTCAAATCTTTCACTTTTTCAAGTACTTGTTCACCACTTAATGGTTTTGGAGCTATTTCTTCTTATGTCTTTCCATTAAAAGCCTTTTGAAGTTTTCGGTAACGATGGGACGAGGGTAAAAATCACCGATGTCCAAGATATACCGTCTTCTTATAATTTTTTAATTGTAGGGAGCTCGTGCCTTGTTCACAGATCGGGCATGCATGGTGTCCTTTCGTGGTATAACCACACAAATTACCATAAGCCGAAAAATCATTTATAGTGCAAAACAGCATTGCTCGCAAATTAAAAGCTTCCTCTCGATGTGCATCAAATACTTCAACGCCATTTTCCCACATGAGCTTCAAATCCTCAATCAAAGGGGCCAAATAAACATCTATATCATTCCCAGGTTGTCTTGGCCCAGAAATTAATAAAGATAACATCACATACTTGCGTTTCATGCATAACCAAGGGGGAAGGTTATATATGACAAGTAGAACATGCCATGTACTATGAATACTACTAAGGCCACCGTGCGGGTTCATTCCATCCGTTGAGAGAGCAAGACGCAAGTTCCTACTTTCTTGTCCAAAATCGGAATATTTATTGTCGATCATTTTCCACTGAGGAGAATCTGTAGGATGCCTGAGTTTTCCATCATATACCTTTTCATTCTTGTGCCATGTCATGTTTCTTGCATCATTTGCATTATTGAACAAACGTTTGAATCTTGGTATGATTGGAAAATACCATGCCACCTTAGCGGGAACTCCTTCTCTCTTGTATCGCGGTTCCCCACAATCAGGATGTGGGCAATATTGCAACGATGCATTCTTGCCTCGATACAAAACACAATCATTTGGACATGCATGTATCCTCTCATAATCCATACCCATCGTACGCAGCATCTTTTTGGCCTCATATGTACTTTTCGAAAGTACATTATCCTCTGCAAGCATATCTTTCAAAATCTCAAGTAATGCTGTGAAACTCTTGTTGGTCCACCCATGAGCAGCTTTTAAATTATACAACTTCAGAACAGCTGACAACCTTGTAAACTTCGTACAACTCTCATATAGCGGCTTGCGAGCATCATCGATTAGGTTGTCAAAAATCTTAGCATTATCTTGATGATTTTCTTTAATGACATCTACCATATCTTCTAATCGATCTGCGTCATAATTGTCACCAGCGTCAAGGGTGTCACCACATGGTATTTTCACTTAAGGGTCACGGGTTAATACAAACTGGGATTGTCATATTTGAACCTGTAGTAGTCAACTAACAAGGTTATTTACGTCAAGCGACGCGATTTTTTTAGCTGGGTGCCATGGGATTACAAAATTTATCGGAATGACAGTTGAAACATCCTAACCAATTGCCAGATCTCAGTGGCTGCAAAAGCGGACCCCGTTCGAGGCAAGAACAATAAGAGAGGTCCAGGAGGTGATGGAGAAGTAAAGTCCCCCCCCCCCCTTCGAAGAAACCGTGGGGCCGAAAAGGGAAGGATGTTGTCGAAGGCGCGGGCACGATTGAACTCAGACTTGTATCCGTGTCCGACAACAATGGCTTCCTCCGCTGGATGGCCATTGTTATTAACTTTGGTGTTATTTTAGTAGGTTGTTATGAACTTCGTTGTTATTGTTGTAGGTTGTTATGAACGTTGTTTCTCCAAACATATAATTGTCGATGTAGTTGACTAGGTTGTTATTGTAGTACGGTGCTATGAACTTTGTTGCTTTCTATATAATGTTCGTTGGTCATAAGTTGTAGAATGTTATGATATTTTTATGATATTTGTTGGTTGGTAGTTGACTATGTTGTTATGCTCGAAACCTTGGTTATCGACGTACCATTAGATTTAAATAAGTGACACGATAAATAATTCAAGTGACACGGGATTCCAAACAGGTGACAATGGTGATTTTTATGATATTCGTCCTCATCCTCCTCCTGACTACTTGTGGGTATGACCTCCAACCCCTGATACATGTCACCTTGGCAGTTTACCGTGTCATTTGAGGAGTAGTCTGTGTCACCCAATTGGATCACATTCATACCCTTACCCTTGTCCCCTTTATACATATGCTTGTCACCAGTTCCAAAACCTCTGTCAGTAATGTCTACTGCACCCAGCTCCTTACTCTTCCTAATGGCCTCCATCACCTCACCCAAGTGGATTACCTCCGAACCCTTACCCTCGTCACCTACATACATATGTGATAGATTATATTTTAGTTATGTTTTTAGTGTGGAATTGCATATTAGTTTAGATCATTCTTGCATATTTTATAGCTTAATTTATATTATTTGGTTTTCGGAGTCTACACTAGTGTTTTTATATATTTCAGGCATTTTCGGACTGGATCGTATGAATTTGGAAGTTGATCACAATTTATGGGATTCTGTTGCAAATTAAAAGGATGGGCGGATTGCGAGCTTAAGTTACGTGTGCGATGCAATTCGAGTTCGGACGGTGCAAGGTAGAAAGAAACCGCGTGAAGGCTGCCGCATCAAGTTCATATTATGTTATTTATTAAGTTAGATGATAGATAAATTAAATAGATATATTAATATTATATATTATTTAGGATAGATTAGGAAAGTCACGTTAGCATATGATATATATATATATACATTCATACGGTGGAGACAGAGCCGAGTGTGGCCGACTACCGTGAGCAAGTTTTTACCCAATAACCCTAATTATGTTTTGTCTTATTTTTATGGAGATCTAAACTCTTCCGTTTTGTCTATAATTTGAAGCTTTGTTTGGATTGATTGTGAGTTTCTGAATCTTGTTCCTTATATCCTATATTTAATGTTTCGACTTCTTTGTGCTTGATTGTCTATTGTTTTATTCTATCTAGCCCGCGCAACTAGTTAGAATCAATTCAATTGCTAGGGTTTTGTAGATTCCTGGTTGTGAACCTTAACCTAAGTAGCAAACTTGTTCCTTTAGGGCTAATTGAATGAGTAGGAAGTTGGATGTGTTGTTAAATCCCTCTTTAGGGACTGCAAATACCTTGGTTAATCTCTGAACTTAAAGCTATCAATTGGGTTAAATCCTTCTTTAGGGACTGTTCGATTGATAAGGGTTTCTAGGACTGGTTGGACTAGTAACTATATTAGGTCGGGACAAGGGCATTCATAGGAAACCTAAAAGGACAAGAGGAAGTTACAATATCAATTCAACCAACTAAAGTGGATAATTGTAGGTGAAACTATTTTATTAATCGTTATCTCCATTAACTTGTTTATAGTTTATTTTATTTTCTTTCTTATTTTCACCACACAAAACCCCCCGTTTGATACTAATTGGTAAATAAACTTAACTTAGGAATAACTTGATTCTCTGTGGGATCGACTCGTGCTTACCACACTACATTAGTTAGGTAGGTTCGGATTTATTTTGATACGGTTTAGGCGACTAAAAACCGTCCATCAATATGCATGTCACCAGTTCCAACAACCGTTGAAGACGAGAGTGACACATACTTTGACGTTTTCCCCTGAAAATGAAAAATGTGATCAACACTATGGTTCATAGGTATCTACTTTTCGAAAAATATGAGAAGAAACAAGAGAGACGTCTACCCATTGCAATTAAGAATTAGGGTTTCTTATAAACCAAAGTGACACTGAAGTTTCTGAACACTGACACGAACAAGGAATGAGACCGACAACTGCTCTGCAACTGGACCTTGAGACCGACGAATTTTCTTCAATGGTGGCCTTCTTCTCCAACCCTTTTGTCCAGTGGAGGAAGAAATTGAGTGTCCTCTCCTCTCCTCTCTTTTTATACTTTGCAAATTGGAGGGAAAGCCCCTATCACATCACTCTTTTCCCTTTTCATCATTAGAGTCATCTCTCTCTCTCTCTCTCCTAGTTTTGGCGCTAAATTCCCACCAAAACTTCCTCTCTCTCCTAGTCAGTCCTCTCTCTCCTTTTCTCTTACCTTTAACCGGCTATTCCCTTCCCCATTTTTATTTACACAAATAGCATACATGCTACTTTTGCAAATGCCACCAAAAAGTGTCATTTTTGCAAAGTAAAAAAAAAAAGTGTATAGTTATGCAAAAAAACCCAAACAATATTTTGGATACTTTTGTGGATTTCAGCAACGAAAAAATGGTGTTTTGACTTTTGAACTTGAGGATACAATCATTTAACATTGTCGAGGTTGTTATCTTGAAAGAGTTTGTCTAGTTTATGGCACAGTCTCAGCACATTTCAATGAGATGAATGCATACCCTTGGTCTTGTTCATCAATCCTTAGTCTTTTGCTCAGCTAGATTCACCAAGTTGGAGCATGAAGCTCGACCCAGTTTGCCAAGTTATTTCCCGACATGTAAATCCACCTAAATTGAACATTTTCAACGCGCATTGACACCCAAACTTGCAAATAAAACACTCCTATATATTAACAATAACACATCAAAAGCTTTAAAAAAAGAAAAGCGATTAAGATTTTGGATTTTAAAATTTTCAACCAAAATTTTAAAAACTCAATTTCTATGTCGATTCCACCCGAAATCAATGAGATTTCGGCGTGAGGAATGTCTAGGCTTTCAAGTGTAATAAATACGGAACTTTTATTGATCAACCTCCCCACCCCCCACACACACACTTTTATTTTATACCGCATATTTTCCCCTCTAAAACTTCTTTCCCAAATAGATAATAATCTCTTCTTTCGAACTTGGTTATTACTTTGGGTCGGTTCTAGTTATAAAAATTGGTTTTCTTACCAATGGGCTTTAGATCCAGAAAACAAGCCCATTAACCCACATAATTGTAGCGATCAGGCTCGAGTCATATATATAAAACAAGCTGGCGCAACCTTCTGCAATGTCCTCACCGGTAATTATTACAATGTTCAAACTCGACCATGTAACTCATGAAGTCAACATTATCAAGAAGTTCGAAGAGCTTATTAAATAGAGAAAGTTGCAAGAAGAATGTTGAATTCAGGGGGAGAATATACGCACTGCACTATTTTTCCCTTCGATCAGGTTTTGTCCCACCGGGTTTTCTGACAAGGTTTTTTAATGAGGCAGTATCACCAACATGTATCACATGACATTTGTACTCTTTTTTTCCTTAGCCCTAGTTTTCGTCCCATTGGGTTTTCTAGGCGAGGTTTTTAACCAGATAGTTTGTAATATAAATGAGTGTATATCCAAGGGAGAGTGTTATAATATTATATACTATATGTATTATGGATATACCTGCTTTACCCTTCTCTTGTAATTCTCTTATAAATATGGTTCTTTAGAACCTTAATAGAATGGACATCTGCTTTCTCCCTTCTCTCTACCTCTTATGTGCTCTCTCTTCTTACTGATATTCTAACATACCTTTATTTTTTTTCACTTTTGATAGTGGGTAATTACCTTGAGGGGTCGTAAAAACATTTTTCATAACTATTCCTTTATATTAATTTTGGGTGTACAACATGTGTGTGAAAACATTTTTAATAATTATTCCATTATATTAATTTTGGGTGTACAACATGTGTGTGTGCAAGGACACGAATGGATCCTAAATCCGTTTGAACCCCAGCTTGACGCGTTTTGATCCGTTCGTTATATTGAACATATCTTTGATTCATTAGTTACCTTTTTAAGGCCAAGCTGAGATTCAAACGGATCTTCATGTTGAGTGCATATAGGCGCAACACCTATGCTCGGTGCATATAACAACAATCTTTTTTTTTACATATTCTATGGAATGATACATCATTTTTTTGGACCATGATACATTTACTCTAAGTGTAAAATTTTAACCTTACGCTACAAATTAAAATATAACATGTGTTGTTAGATTCTTTGATGTAGTAGTTTTCAATAAATTTTAACTCACTTAATGATGATGAAAGTTAACATTTTTTTTTGGGTCAACCTGAAAATCAACATTTTTTACTTTTACTTATTTTTTTATAATATTTTTTTATTATAAATATATTAGTGGGAATCCTGTCATTTCATTTTTTTAATAAAAAATAAGAGTTTGGGTGTTGTCAGGTTCTGCTCACCCACCACTCAATTGTGTCCTTGTGGACGAGGGCAAGGAACTCCGGATGCAATGTGAGAGGTTCATGGTCCATTTTGTGCCTGAGCTTGGCAACCTTATCCGCAACCTGGTCCATCATGTCATTTCATTTTTTTGATTAGGTAAGAATTTGAGAGACCAGACTACAAGATGTCTAATAACTCAATAGGGTGACGAATCGGCAGATGGACTAGCCATCGACAATCAACACATTAAATAAAAAAAATTAACATAGATGAAAGAAAAATCCAAACAACTCATAAAAGTCATTAGTCAGTAGAGGAATCGAGGAAGATCCAAGGCGAGCCACGAATGCGGATAACACGAGAGAGTGCGACAACTCACACGACGTCTCGACGCCGAGAAGGCGGAGAACAGTAACCCACCCTTGAAAAGGGCGAAACCTGGGAAAGTGTGCATCACCGACCACCATTATTGCCCCCCAAATGAGATATTTTCAAAAACCACGAACACAACAACAATCCTTTCGATCATACAAGACGCCCGATAGTACAACTCAACTTAGAACTAAATGCCACCACGCCAAAGCAACGACCCGATGCAAAAAGAGGGAACAAATATGGGCCAATAAAGGTAAGATCAATCATAGACTTAATTTTGTGTACAAAAATCCTGAGACCAAGCTGAACGTCAAATTATTGTTACTACTAATATTAAGATTATGTTCTAGGCCCTTTTAGAATTTTGGTCAAATTCTTTCGAAATTTTATGGACTAGCCATCAACAATCAACACACTAAATAAATAAATTAACATAGATGAAAGAAAAACCCAAACAACTCATAAAAGTCATTAGTCAGTAGAGGAATCGAGGAAGATCCAAGGCGATCCACGAATGCGGATAACACGAGAGAGTGCGACAACTCAAACGACGTCTCGACGCCGAGAAGGCGGAGAACAGTAACCCACCCTTGGAAAGGGCAAAACCTGGGAAAGTGTGCATCACCGACGACCGTCATTGCCTCCCAAATGAGGGATCTTCGAAAACCACGAACACAACAACAATCCTTTCGATTATACAAGATGATCGATACTGCAACCCAACTTAGAACTAAATGCCACAACGCCAAAGCAACGACCCGATGCAAAAAGAGGGAAAAAAATATGGGCCAATAAAGGTAAGATCAATCATCAGACTTAATTTTGTGTACAAAAATCCCGAGACCAAGCTGAACGTCAAATTATTGTCACTACTAATATTAAGATTATGTTCTAGGCCCTTTCAGAATTTTGGTCAAATTCTTTCGAAATTTTGCTCAGATCTTTTCGGGATTTAGGTCAAAGCCTATTAGAATTTTGGTCAAATCTTTTTGGATTTTATTCCATCATGTTATTTTATTTTATTTTTTTGATTGAGTAAGAATTTGGATGTGATAGAATCACTGTCCGATGGCATCCTTGCGGATGAGGTCGGCGAGACCAGGATCACTTTCTATGTTGGGATTAACGGTAGTGTGGGCAACGTGTGCAACCCGATCAGCCACGCAATTATCGGAGCGAAGAATGTGTGAGAACGAGACTTCCTCAATCCCAAAGATAAGTGTACAAATGTCAGATAAAAGGAGTTCAATTTCCCACGGGCATCTGATTCCTTTGCTAAAATAGTTGATGATAATGAGAGAATCCCCTTCGATGATGAGTTTTTTCACCTTTAGTAGTTTTGCTTTTAGAATGCCCAATTTGAGAGCAAACGCTTCTGCTAAAAGCGGACTCCGATCACCAATAATTTTCCCATCTATTGCTACTGACATTCCTTTGTCATCTCGCAGTACATACCCAGCTGAACTTTGCCGTCCTGGGCTTGCAGACCTATCAAAATTTAGTTTCATCCATCCTACCGGTGGTTTTCTCCATTTTGTTTTGCTTTTATTCCTACTCCTACCTGTTCCACTTGCCTTCTTATTTTTATTCAGGCCTAGCTGGCCTTTCTCCTCATGAAACATATTTGCCATATTCTAATTTTGCCTATGCATTTCAGCACTCTGTGTGAGTCCTGCCAACGTAGGAAGTTTCTCCTCTTGGAAGATTTCTTGCTGACCAGATTGTCCACCAATGAAATGTCATTCTTTGTTTTTCTTCAGCTATGAGTTTACTACCGAGTATGGACATTATACCTTTAATATTTCTAGATGGGCTGATTTTAGATTCTATTTCCTCCTTTAATTCCCTTTTGAGACCAACAAAAAACGAGTTGTATTTACATTCAAAAAATAGATGCACTGAGTCTTCGTGATGGTGGTTATACAAGGCGCAGTACGGGGGAACAAATAGTCCTTTACCCGCAAGATGCCATGTCGTGGGTAGCCCATTCTGGCATACTTTCCATAAAAAATTCTTAATTTTTTGTGGAGAATCGATTTTCCAAATCCAAGCATTTTCATCAGTCGTGGGTTTAGTGGAATTAGTAGTCAGTTTATATGCACTTGAAGTTGTAAACCACCCTTTAGAGTCTGGCCACTAATATAATCCATCCTCTATGCTACTGGTAGGGAGCGGAATATGGCATATGTGCTCAACGATGTCGTAGGGGAGGATCTGACTTAGTTTTTCTCTACACCAAGAGCCATTGGCTATGTACTCACTAACTCTTGTTTCTGTGTTAACGCTATTGCTGATAAGACTATGTTTCCATAGCGGATGGCGCGGTCCCCAGTTGTCTTCCCAAAATTTAATATTCTTTTCATTACCTACCGATCAAATCAGACCTTCCTTGAAGGAGGGAATTAATTTTCTGAGTTGTGTCCACTGCCCGGATGCACTCCCTAGATTTTGATAGTTAAGTATATGGGTGTCCTTCAGGTACTTTTGTGTGACAATTTTGACCCAAATATTGTCCGGTTCTATAAGAATTTTTCACAATAATTTCATTTGGAGAGCAATATTCATTTCTCTAGTTTTTCTTAAACCCATACCTCCTGACTGCTTTGGCTTGAAGATACTATCTCAGCTAATTAGTGATTTATATTGTAGATTCTTATTCCAGTAAAAACTCCTATTAATTTGATCACGACAAGAGGCAACATAAAACTTCATGTAAGTGCAAAATTTTTTTTTTTTTTTGGTTGAAATAATTAATCCGTAGTTTAAACGGTAAACCATGTCCGATTGCTCACTTGCAACCCGATTGCGGATTGACCAGAACCCGTGGGCGATAGAGAGTGAAAAACCACGCCAGTTGTGGGGGGATTCAGCGAAGATCAGAACACAGTAGAAGAGGAGATTCCTGCCATGGAGGCGACGGTGAAGAAGATGGACAAGGAGAAACTGTGCAAGAGATGCAAGGAGAGCTATTCCCCTTCCTCCAACACCTCTTCCGCTTGCCGATTTCATCCTTCCTTCTTCGTCTGCCGCCGTCACGATGATCAGAAAAGGTTCCTTCTCCCTCCATCTTTCTCGCCTCTGTTTCCCTTTTTTACCTCTCTAAGAAGACGAATTCCATTTCCTTCTTTTTTGTTATAGCCTAGTTTCGTCGATTCCCGGGTCAATTCCGATTTTGACATTCTGAAATCTGCAAAACATTGAAACCCTAACAACATGTTTGGTTGGACAGAAATCATGGGATTTTAATGAGTGAGAAATAGAAGGAATCAATTTCCCACCAAATTAGAAAGATTTGATTAGAAACCATGAGAAAATAGACATAAAATTATTGGTGAGAAAAGGAAGGAAAATCAATCCCACCAAAATGGTGGAATTTGATGGAAAATCTAATTGAAAGTGTAGGACAATACACTCCATTCGAATGAAAATAATTTTCTTGTCATTTCCCTCTTAAAAACCAAATTTAGGAAAATTTTCATTTTTTTAGATTCTCACTTCTCCTTACTAATTTGCCAAACACATCAGAGAAACGGTTGGCGCTCACAAGGAGGATTTTAGCATGCATGATCGATTCTATCATGCGATTTCTAGTAACTGCGGTAGGTTAAATAATTGAAGCTAAACATTGTGATCTTACTAGGAAAATCCACTGGAGTGAACTTTATCTTGCAGTTATATATAGAGGATCAAATATCTTCAATATTCTATTGAGGATGTAGGCTCGAAAATGTAGCCATGTATGGATTATAGATGGACAGAATTTGGGAAGAATCCACAAATCCAGAGGAGTGTGAATAGAGAAACAAATTGTCCCGGATTCCATACGTTGATCTCTTCTGAAAAGGTATCCATTGGAGTATCGGGTAGTGCATATAGTTGCAGGTTGCAGGAAAAAGAGAAAAATATAAAAGGAAAAGTTGCTCCAGCCTCTGTCTAGATATCCTGTCATGTAAATTAATGAGCATCGTTTGATGCTTATTGCCTCCAAAATTGAATCAGCGCCTCCATTGAGTAGGAGGAAGTTGCCGAATTTGATCAGTAACCAGTGGATTTTGTGTCATTTATTGCTGAGGATAAGAAAAATACATGCAACAAAGGGGAAAAAGGAAGCTTCATTGTTCTTTTTCGATCTCTGAGATGTGGGCTTGTATAATCAGTATCTGGTATTTTTGAAAGAGAAGCCACCCTGCCATTATTTAAAGGGCATCAGAATTTGAATTGCCAATGTTGTAGAATCATAAAATTTTCTCATATTTTGGCACATTTTGCCAGGTAACAAAGAGTATTTCTCGACGGGAGAATGCGTGGATTATATTGACAATGCATGCCCAGTAATGTACATAATGGCTTCTTTAATCCTTTTTAGTTTTATGACAAACTTTGTTTTAGTGTTTCCAAAGTCGAGTTTTGGTATATTTGCCATGAGTTGAGACTTGAGAGAGGAATCATTGGTCCTTGCAGGTATGGCGCGTGATGCTGTCATCAATGTTGTAAAATTGCATAATGCGTTTTTCCAAGTGTAGCAGTAACATATCACCTATATCCACTTGGACAAGCTCTATATATGGATTTCTAGCATATTCTGGAGGTCATTGCACTATTATTATCTGTAGGTGGATGCGTTAAATAGGTGTGGATGAGTAAACTAAAAGGTCATAGGTATCTTACTATATCTATATATGGGAAATAAAATAGCTTCCTACTATCATAGTAGTCATAAGTAGTAGAAGTTACATTGTCTGGCACTCGAACAAAAACAAGGAGATTTGTTTGTGCAGAATCATGATGCCACATCTTTAGAAAGTATCAATTTTGAAGGGTTTTTTTATTCTTTTTTCTTGGGATGATGATAACCATGTCCATTTCTGGCATCCTATGATTATGTGGTTCTTTTTTTTGAGCAAATTATGTGGTTCTTCAGGTACTATGAGCTGGGTCCAGATGATCCACCATATGCTGCCAAGTTCTATGATTGCTGCGGTGCTGAGGAACCTGAAGCAGCTGGCTGCACAACCAGTTTCCATGTCTCCTACGATGACGATTGATGAGTAATGCAGTACCTCTGCAGTGCCGAAGAACCCACCGTTTCCTGTTGCCATAATAATCCAAATCATAGTTTCTGTCTCCATCTCCCCTGTGCAGTTGCTCATATTACATCTAATCCTAATATATACTCCTATAACTGTAAATGCCTGTTGGGTATGAAAAAAAGAAAAGAAAAAAGAAGGCATTTCCCAGTTATATGTTTGAGGATTTGGTTATCTGTAAAGGATTAGTACTCAACTGGGTCTCCTTTTGGACCCCTCATGCATGTGATCAACAGGTAGGACTTGTTTACATTTGTTGAAAGCATGTGGCAATGACCATACAATATAACACACTTTATTGAATGAGGGATTTTGTGATCCTTGTAAGCTTTGGTTCTTCAATGGAGTACTGTACTAACTACTAAGCATCTAGAAATGGAAAGCCCCATGTGGGCTTCTGCCATGAGATATTATTGGATCACCTGTAACATGTGGGCTGTGACTGTTTTTGCTGGTAATTGATTCCTTCCCAGCATGTGTAATACTGTAATCTTAAAGGCAAATCATTAACTGTTTTTTGTTGGTTGAAATTTGAATTAGTGGTCCACTGTTTTGCACTCGCATCTGGTAGGTCTAATGAGGGGTAAAAGGCTTTTTTTCTTCTCATCAGGACAAGACATTGATCTTCATTTTAATATGTAATGACAGATAATCAATTTCATTCTAGATGGATTAAGATTTAAGCAGCAACATGACTGAAAAGGAAAGTAAAAGAAAAAAGAAAAAGAAAAAAGGGGAATAGGGATTGGTAGCTTGAAGATGTGGTTACATAATAAAACTCTTAATCTTGCATGGTTTAGATATGACATGTCACCATACACCTGAAAGCTTGATTTGCAACTGCTTTGGCCAGCTTCCAGTTCATCTGTATTTGTCATAACTCATAAGTTATAAGTAATTGCTAATTATGACTTTAAAACAGTTAGAATGTTGCAGTTGGTGCTACATGCAAACTTGGACTGGTGGACAACTTTTTTTTTTTTTTTTGGTTTTACATGAAGATTTATGTATCACTGAGAGTTAAAGAGGTAGGTAGTCATGTAAGAGAAAGGGTGTTTTTAGATACATCGTAAATCTACAATTAAAAATGCACGCCCATTTCAACTTGCAAGTCTTTCTAATTAATTAGCACTTTTAAAAAATTAGGGAATTGAGGTGAAGGATTTGGGGTGTATATAGCGGAAATGTAAGAGAAATAATCTAATTATTAATATATGTAAAAACAGATTCAGGTTTTAAAAACTTGTTTAAATGAAGTTTGAACCCAACTTCCCAACAAGAAGAAGATGCTAAGAAGTGAGACAAAATTATGTGTTCGGTTGATTATTTTTTTTTTCTGAAATAAAATCCACCAAATATCTTAATGTTTCCTACCTTACGAGAAATGCAATCAATTTTTTTTTTAAAAAAATAATGAAATCATGAATATGTACTTTCTTTCAATTTTAACAAGCATATTTTGTAAATTTCAAAGAATACATTTTTCTTAGAAAACACTTTCTGTCAATTAACTTTTTAATAAGTGTATTTCTCACACCTAAGTACCTAACTAGGCAAACGATGGTAGACTAATTAAAGTGTTAAAAAAAAAATGGATAAACTAAACCCTTTCATTTTAGCTTGAGAGAGAGATGAAAGCGGAGGCTTCATAGGAATATGCCTTTCTGCTTGTCCTTTTCCTTACCAATATAATATGAGTCGCATTATTTCAATTCTTTCAAAGGAAATTCTAAATTAAAAAAAAAAACACATTTTTTTGAAGGGGTAAATTAGTTGTTAGTCGACTTCATTCCGTCGTTCATCTTACATTATTCATCTATATATTTTTTTGTCTTAATTCAGTTTGATCGGATTAATCCATCCATACGGCGATCGATCATGAATTGATAAATTTAGAAATTTTATTTGAAAAAAAAAAAGAATTTTTTTTTTTAAAAAAAATCTAGTTAGTTACAAATACGATTATCATAAATTAGCGGTGCATATTTTATTTAATCATGACAATTATTGGTTCGTCGTCTAAAACCAATGATTTAGATATAAACATGTAACAAGTGGAGAAAATATTGCTAGTCAACCTCACAAGACATAAATAAAAGACACCGACAACTAACTAGCTATTATACTAATTCAAAAAAGACAAAAATGAAAATGCAATTTTAATTTTTCCTCTAATTAATTAGGATAACTCGACCTTTTTTGGGTGTAAATTAATTGCTTTAACTACAAATAAGAAACTTACTTATATATGAAGATTCAATTCAAGTTCAACATAATAATGATCATACTTATTGTCCTCAAAAGATTGGATATAGTTAGATTAAAAGATTTACTTGTATCTATATTCAATCTGGACTAATGTTAAAAAACATGTCCGGTTTGATTACAAGGAGGTTAAATGGTTGTGATCATAAACCTAGGTACGTATAATATTCTTTCCGTGAGTTTATATATTTTATGCTTTATCAACCAAGTTATATATAAGATCAATTATCCAACTATTATAATCAGAAATGCTCACAAAGCGGGTATGTATAAAACATTTTATTAAATGATGAACATCGAATATTAGAATATCAGGGGTGTGAGAAAATCAAACTTGGGGCAAGACTTAGCTTATATTCAAAAAAGAAATAAACTAGATATTTTAGTCCTTTGCAGAAACCAAGTCAACTGAGCCACCGACTCAATCACTCTATATTCGAGCAGGTTTTAACAATCCTCATCATATTGCCTCAATTGGAACGAAAGGGGGGTTTTTGGATTTTACTCAAGACTTCTAAATTTACACAATCTTTTCAACAAATCTCAGCATCAGATAAGTATATTATTTACCGGGTTAAAATTGATAACTTTTGTTTTATTATTACTTTCATATATGCTCCTTCGAATCAAATAGATAAAAATAGGTTCTGGAATGAGTTATTCATTGTCATTCATAACCAATCTATCCCATGTTTGATAATGGGAGATTTCAATGAAATTGAATCAGGTTATGACAAAATTGGAGGGCTAATTTCGCAGGCTAATAGATTTTGGCGAATTCAACAGATTGTGGAAGAACTAGATGTTTATACGATCTCTTATACATGAAGTCCAATTACGTGGAGGAAGAGTCAAAATCCTATTGATAATATCTATGAACGATTAGATAGAGTAATGGTTCATATAGATATCTTAACACAGTTCCCTAATTTATCAGTACACAATCATCCTTTTACGACTTCTGATCATTCTTTAATGTCTATGTCAATAGGAAGTACGAAAATTAGGGCTGGTTCACCGTTTAAATTTGAAATGTCTTGGACTAGTAATGATAACTATAACAGATTAGTTAAATCAACTTGGCAGAATAAACCTCATGGGTCGTTTATGTTTACTCTTTTACAAAACAGAAACTTCTTAAAAAGAATACAAAGATCTGGTGTAAGTCTCACCCAAATAATAATTTCCGACAGATAACAAATATTGAAGATCAGCTTCTGTTACTTCAAACACAAAAAATTAGTGGGAATTCAAACGATACCATAAACATTAAGCGTAATAGATTGTTAAGTAAGCGTGAAACTCTCATGGACTTTAATAATACTTTTTGGAAACAACGAGCTCAATCAAATTTTCTAAGGTTTGGAGACAGAAATACTAAATACTAATAATCAATATCTAAAATAAGAAATAATAAAAATGTCACTCGTAATTTTACAAATAAACATGGTTTATTGATTGAGGATGAGGATCAAATTAGAGATGAAATTACGACTGAATTGGCTGAGAGATTTATTTCTAATAACACACCGATTAGTAGTAATCCATATTTCCTAAATTTAATTGATCAGACCATTACTGAATCTGAAAACAGAAATTTAACACAACCTTTTTCAGATAAAGAAATTAAGGATACCCTATTTTCAATGACAGATGACAAGATTCCAGGACTTGACGGTTTTCCACTACAGTTCTATAAGAAATACTGGGATATTGTGGGTAAATTAATATGCAAAGCTGTTAAATCCTTCTTTCATTCCGGTGTGCTACTCAATGAAGTAAATTCAACTTTCATTGCACTTATTCAAAAAATTGATACACCTAGTAATATTAACCATTACCGTCCGATTAGTCCGTGTAATACTATTTATAAGGTTATTTCTAAACTTTTGGCTAATCAGTTGAAGCCTATTTTACCTCGCATAATTAATCCGTTTCAAAGAGTTTTTGTACAAGGAAGAAATATTCAAGATAACATACTAATAGCGCATGAAGTTTTCCACTCTTTTCATAACAAGAAAGGTAAATTTGGGTGGATGGCATTAAAGCTAGATATGGAGAAAGCTTACGACAAAATAAGTTGGAGTTTTATTCGCATTATACTTAACAAATTTGGTTTTGATTCTAGATGGATTGAGTGGGTTATGACCTGTTTAACTAAAACTAGCTTCTCAGTTTTAGTTAATAATTTGTCTGGCCGTACATTTCAAACCTATAGGGGAATACGACATGGAGATCCTCTTGCACCTTATATTTTTGTATTGGTTATGGAACTATTAGGGAGAATGTTGCAACAAGAATCATTGGAATGTAACCCTTTGGTTGGAATCAAACTTACAATTAATAGTGATCTTATTCCTTTCCTTTCATTTGCAGATGATACACTTATTTTTGGACGTGCTGATGAGTTAAGTCTTCATACAATTAGAAATCTTTTAAATATTTTCTCCAATATGTCAGGACTTACTATTAATTATAATAAAAGTTCGTTACAAGTTTCTAAAAATATTTTTCTCAGTAAAGCTCAGTCCCTTGCTCAACAGCTAAATATTCCAGTTACTAAATCAATGGAAAAATACCTTGGTATACCACTTATTAGTGGAAGGGTTTGTAATGCCTTGTTTGATGAGGCAATAACAAGCCTTAAAAAAAACAGTTGTCAAAGTGAAAATCTAACACTCTATCACAAGCTGGTAGATCGGTTCTCATTTAGGCAAACCTAAATTCTAAAACAAATTATTTAATGCAATCATTTCTCCTTCCAAAAGGAGTTCTACAAAAAATTGATCAGATAAACAAAAATTTCTTTTGGAATAAACTTCAATTTGATAATTATCATCCTTTAATTAGCCGTGATCATCTGTGTACTCCTAAAAAAGATGGTGGATTAGGTTTTCAATTGGCCGAGCAAACTAATATTGGCATGCAAATGAAACTGCTTTGGAGAATAATGGTTAATCCTGATAATATTTGGTCTAAGGTAGTCACGGATAAATATCTCTCGACAGAATCTCTAATGGAAAGAGGAATATTCAAAACTTCTTGGCAATTTGGCAGACTTCTTAATTTCAGAGATCTTTTCTCTAAAGGTATACTCTGGCTAGTAGGTAATGGGAAAATCATAAATGTATGGTCTGACATTTGGGTAAATGTGCAATATCTTCCAAACTTTCGGAATGATCGTAATCCTAACTTAAAAGTTTGTGATTTATTTACAAATACCAACTCTTGGGATATTGATAAATTAAATAGTATATTCCCCTCTCATATTGTTCAAGCTATTACTAATATCCATATTCCAGTAATTGATATTCCAGACAAGTTAATTTGGATTTATAATAGGGATGGAAAATT
Source organism: Persicaria tinctoria (assembly GCA_037127255.1). Lineage (NCBI taxonomy): Eukaryota > Viridiplantae > Streptophyta > Magnoliopsida > Caryophyllales > Polygonaceae > Persicaria > Persicaria tinctoria. Next base: position 56,405,234 of record JBANSL010000014.1, read on the forward strand.
CTCTATTAAATCCACATCTTCTATTTGTAATACAAGGAATACTAAGAAAATTCCAGCAGACTGGATTTGGAAACTTAATATTCCTCCGAATATTAAAAATTTTATTTGGAGAATTATTTTAGATATCTTACCTACCACGACCCGTCTAAATAGATATATAAATAGAGTTCGTTAATACTTGCTCTCTTTGTAATTCTGATACAGAAGATACAAATCATTTATTGTTTAATTGTCAGATCACAAGATCCCTTATTCAAAATCTGGGTGTTAAGTTGGGAAAATGTTATAATATTCCAAATTTAACAAGTAATGCTTTGGAAAATATTTTAAATATTAGGGCTCTTAATATAGATTTTACAGACTTATGACATTCTGTTTGGGAGCTCAGAAGTAGAATTATTTTTCACAATACTTCTTATACAGGTATTATCTATGCTCTAACTCAAACGATAGATAAAATCTCATGTTGGAATAAACAGCAGGTAAAAACGAAGTTACCTAAACGTGTTAGACCTCCTGATAAATTGATTTGGAAATGCCCTCCAATAAATGTCATGAAGATCAATGTAGATGCTTCCGTGAAAATTGATACTCAACCGCAGGTTAGTTGTATTGTGAGGAATAACGACGGTCTAGTTCTTCGGATTCATAAATGTAACGTTAGGATGAGTTTGGTCATTCTAGCTGAAGCTTTTGCAATTTATACAGGTTTAAGATTGGCAGCGGAGATGGGGATTCTAAGAGTAATAGTTGAAAGTGATTACGCAATCATCGTCAATGCCATCAATCAAGTGAACAATATACCATGGGTGGTCGCTCAAATAATCCAAGAGATCCATTTGTTAAGCGAAGATTTTAAGAGTGTCACAATTAAGCACTGCTACAGAGAGGCAAATGGTGCAGCTGATTTTTTTTGCTAAATCTCAGTTGAATTGTAATTTTATTTTGAGTTCCTCTTGTTGTGAGTTCTAGAACATCATCTTGCGAGATGATCAAGGATTTCGTTAGTACATCCAATTTATTGTCTACTGTAAAAAAAACATAATAATGATCATATATTATATATGTATGTCCACGAGAAAAATTAAACCGCTATAGTTCATTTAAATTGTAAAATCCATCGTTGTTCAAGATATACAAGCTTCTCTGTCTTTTTTTAAAAATAATTGTTAATGCTCCACGTAACATTTTGTATCTTTTTGGGAGTTGAATTTGAGTTTGTTATAAGAAGAATGGAAAATAGAGATCAACTGTTTTTATCATCAACTAACTTCTAGTTAGTGACATCCTAACTTTCAATGGGTTAAATAAGTGTCAAAATGGTATGACATATATCTTCAATATTCTAACCATTGAACTTTGTACATGGTGATTCATTTCTTTAATCGGATGCCGTTAGCTGGATATTTTCAGAACTTCTGTTAGTTTCATACTATGAGACTAATTAATGACCATCTAAGTGTATTTATTAGATACACTTTATCCTTATTCGTAATGTTCTTCGGGGACATTAGAATTAACCGTACAAAGATGACTTAGTTATAAGCCACAACAATAACTTTGGTTGCGCACTTAACCATTACCTCTTTTACACCATCTACAAGAGGAGAATGATTCAGGTCATGCTTAGAAGACAATCAGGAAGTGGTCTTGTAAACCAGATCATGTTTTGTGATTATACATTGGTTGTTTTACTATGACCATGAAAAAATAGTTCCGAATATATCATAAAATCCATATTCCATGTACTTCTACGGAAGTACAAATACTAAAAATAAGATCTCATATACTCTTCTAGAGTTTATAAGAATATGAAAATATAGTCTATATGAAAACTTACAATCTAGTGGATTAAGGTTATAATAATAAGTAAAATTATATATTTTGATTCAATATAATATGGAACATAAACCAATGACTAAAAATAAAAATGATTAACATATAAGCAAATTTTATTTGTCCACTTCTGGTGGATAATACATACCAGTTTATCATTTACTTCAAGAAATGATATCTTTTACAAAAAAAATTGATTTTCATCGATCTTTCTGCAAACATACAATCTTAATTATTATTATTCATTCACTCCAGGAAGTGAATGAGACTAACATTCTATGAATTCCCTTAATATATCACTTCGATCAAGAATGATCTATGTTTATAAGTCTATCCACTTCAAGGGATGACTATACCATGCCTTTTGTTGTATGAACAAAATAATAAAACTATGTAAACAGTAATATAAAATAGTGAAATATATCAAGGAAGATAAACAACAATAATTTTGAAATAAAAAAATAAAATAAATAAAAATAATTATCATCTCTATGGGGATGTGATTTATCCATTTTTCTACTACGGGAGACGTGTACAATAATCTACTTCGGGAGATGAGTCTGTTCATCTACTTCGGGATAGGAGTCTGTTCATCTACTTTGGAAGATGAGTCCGTCATCTACTTCGGGAGATAAATCTGTTCATCTACTTTGAGAGATGAAGAATAAATAATAATAACAAAAACTTACATATAAAAATAAAAGAATAAACATAAATTCATCACTACGGGAATGAAAATCATAGTTTGATCACGATGATGATGATATTTGTTGTTCATCACTACAAGGATTATTTATAGACAATATCATTTATATATATATACTTTGTATATACTTTCATCCACTCCAGTCTCCAGGGAATGAGATTGATTTAACATAATAAATATGTTTAAATCCACTTCTACGGATAACTTTTTTTCTCTTCATGCACAAATTATTTTCGATATATACTTTTTCACTTCAGGGAATAAAATTGATTTGTCTCTAAAAGGACAAATTTAATATTAATTTATTCACCACTTCAGGAATGAATATAATTTGGCTTGCACATTATCTTCGAGGAATGAGACTTATCCACTTCGGGTGTTAAAATTCATCACTTCAAGGGATATAAAGTCCACCACTTCGAGGATTGATATAATTTACATATACAATCACTTCTGGGATGATACGTGTGAAAGAGATTTTCCACTCATTGGATCCTTCGCTGGGGACAAAATCTTGCAACCCTAGAAGTTTGGGTCTTTATCTGTAATTATAAAAAAAATATAAGCCGATTTGCGATTTTTCAGAATTCCATGACTGGTTCAAGGATACCATTTTCCCAAGAACTACCTGAATCAGATTACTTGACATTCCTACCGCTCCTTAACAATTGGCGAAGGATTAAATCGAAGGTGATCTATGAAGATTAGCCTTTGGAACGTTAGATGTCTAGGCCATAAAAACTTATGGCCGGACCTTGGAATAATATGTAAAATTGAACAAATCCAAATCATGACCCTAGTAGAAACTAAAACAAAAATTGAACCAAAAGAGGTGAATTGGAAAAATGTCAGCTTTGACAACATGGTCTTTAGCCCGACCTCTGGTAGATCGGGGGGAATTTGTGTCCTTTGGAAATCATACCAGATGACTCACGGATTGGTTAATTTGATTATCAGAAGAGACTGATTCGTTTGTTTGAAATACTCTAATTCTAACTTGAATCAACACATGTACCTAGTGGCTGCATACGCACCTCCATCTTATCAAGAAATTTTTATTTTTTTTTGGTGCGACCTTAAAAACTTTCTCAATTCACTTGACTTACCATACATAATTATGGGAGATTTTAACGAGATTTAACAAAGCAATGAAAAACAAGGCGGATCACAAACTAAACCTTCAAGGTTCGAGAGACTCGTGGATTTAAAAAATGAGTGCAACTTTATCGATTTACAAACATTTGGTAACGAGTTTACATGGAGGAAAAATAAGAGAGGTTCTAATAACACATTTGAAAAACTCGACAAGGTCTTGGTCCAAAACCAGATCTTAAAATGGTTTCCAAATCTAACCACCAAAAACCATGCATTCTCCACATCTGATCATTGTCAGATTTTGGTTGACATAAACGACAACTCTAACTTCAAACCACACCCCTTTCTCTTTGAGATGATGTGGACAAAAAAGAAAGAATTAAAAAATATCGTAAAACAAGCTTGGAGACCAAACTTCGGCGATACTCACATGTACAACCTAACAAAAAAAAACTCAACTCCTAAAAAATTGGAGTAAAACAACTTTTGGAAATATTTTAATAAACAAATAAAAGTGTTTGAAAATGAACTACAAAGAATTGAAACCATCAATATTAGGGATCCAAACAATCTTCTTGAAGACAAAGAAACCAGACTTTTGAGAAAACTAGAACAATTATTTAATTACCATTTGCAGTACTTGAGACAGAGAGCAAAAAACAAACATCTAAAATCCATGGACATCAATTCCATTTACTTCCACCGAGTGGCTACCGGAAGAAGAAATAGAAAAATCATTAAATCTTTTACCAATGTGAATGGCCTATTAATTACTCCCTCCGTCTCAAAATAAAAGTGGTTTTAGTCCGAGGCACAAAGATTAAGGCGTAATTAATGTTATAGTACAAATTTGCATTGTTATAAAAAAAAATACTCAGTGCAGTGGCGCCATTAGAGAAAAGTGTAGAAGAATTTCAGGCCACAATGACTAACGTCTCACCTTCCACTACCATTTAAACTTTGGAGCCAAAACTACCATTTAAAAAAAAATCAAATGGTTGAAACGAATAATTTATACTAGGCATTAATTAATTTGTACCAGGCATGGGACTGATTTTTACTAGGCGTCAATTAATTTGGAACAATATAAAATGACTAAAACGACTTTTAATTTGAGACGGAGGGAGTAGTTCTAAGAAGAAATCAGATAAGAAATAAAAAAAAAAAGAATATCAAAATAAATTCCCTATATCAAATATTAACCAAAATAAACTAAACATTCAACTAAACTTAATTAATAAAGAAGCCTCTGAATGGGATAACAGAGAACTAATTAAAAGTGTCTCAAACATGGAGATTAAACAAGCCCTCTTTGATATTGGACCAAAAAATTTTCCAGGTCCTAATGGCATGCCAGATGGCTTCTATAAAAAATATTGGCACATAGTCGGACCAAAAATAACCAAATCGGTTAAGGACTTTTTTAGAAACGGAAAACTCCTAAAACAAGTAAATCACACATTTATAACTTTATTACCAAAATGTGATAACCCTAACACCATTAATCACTTTAGACCAATCAGCTTATGTTCAACGGTATATAAGATCATCTCTAAAATTCTCGCTAATAGACTCAAAACCGTTATCTCCAAACTTATCCATCCTATGCATGGGGCATTTATCCTTGGTAGGTCTATTCATGGCAATGTCCTTATTGCTCATGAAATCTTTCACTCTTTTAGAAATAAGAGAGGGGCAAAAGGATTGATGACGGTTAAACTTGACATGGAAAAAACGTATGATAGAATTGAATGAGATTTTATTTTTCAAATCCTTAATAAATTTGGCTTCGATCCCATTTTCACAAAATGGATTAAAGAATGTATTACAACAATTTCCTACTCATTATTAGTAAATTATGGTCCATCAGAACAATTCTTCCCTAAAAGGGGTTTAAGACAGGGTGGTCCCGTTTCACCATTTCTTTTTATCTTAGGAGTAGAAATTCTCGCTAGAATGCTGCAACAAGAAAGCAATAATACTAAGAGTAATATAGGGATCAAAATATGTCGTCAAGGTGATACCATTTCATTCCTCACCTTGCGCATGACATTATTATATTGGTGAAGGCAAACGACGAAAAACATCCCCAACCAAGCAAAGCACAGAATACAAAATAATCTACAAATGAACTCCACAACAGCATTGGATCAATATTTGGGAGCAAACCTTTGAAGAAATTGTGATTAATTCCAAAAAAACATCTACAAAAATGGAAAGCAAATTCCATGTCCCAAGAGGGAAGAAGCTTATTAATAAAAAACTAACCTTAGCGCAAAACTTATATACACAATGAAGAGTTTCTTCTTGCCAAAAAACATACTTTATGAACTAGATAAGGTCAACAAAAATTTCTATTGGAACAAAGAAGGAAACTACCACCTTCTAATTAGATGGGATAACGTTTGTAAATCTAAACAAAATGGTGGAATGAGTATTAGAAATGCAGAAGAAATCAATATAGCACTGCAATTTAAGCTACTTTGGAAATTATGGCGGAACCAGATAATATATGGGTCAAAATAGTGAAACATAAGTACCTACAAGAATGCAACCTAATGCAATACAAAACAAGAAAGCACTCGACATCTTTGCAATGGGCTAAACTTATGTCACTTGGAGAACTTTTTTCTTTAGGTCTGAAGTGGCAAGAAGAGGACGGAAATACAATCAACTTTTGGCTCGATAATTGGGTCTTGGATACACCTCTAATCGAAATATTTAGAAACAAAACCTCGATAAATGAAATGACCAAAGTTAACAATTTCATCACAATGGGACATGGAAAAGATGGCTAGTGAACTAGGAGATCATCTAAATCATGACACACTTAACAAAAATACATATATTCCAATACCATTAAATAACATTACAGATATGTTATATTGGACGCTAGGCCCATATGGGTGGTTTTCAACAAAATCAACTATCAATCTTCTTCATCAAAGAAAAGGACACTCTAAATCCGACCTTAACTGGATTTGGGAATTAGACTACACCCCCAGAATCAAACACTTCATGTGGAGAGCTTCACCGGACGAACACCAACAAAAGATAAACTAGAAGAACGTAGAATTGTTGTCCCCATGCAATGCGAGTTCTGAAATCACCATAGAGAAGATTTCTTTCATTTATTTATGGAGTGTAATGTCACAGAAAGTATTATCCAATGAATAGATGATAAAATCTTTCAAATCTTAGATAAACGGGATACAAATGAAAGAGATGAACATTCTATTACCAAAACACTCAAAGAATCAATCAGTATTAACAAAACATGTAAAATGACAACCATTTGGTGGAGTATCTGGTACTTTAGGAACCAAATGGTTTTAAAAAATGAAACATTTTCAAGCAGTAATGTTACAAAATTTATCAAAAACCAGATTAACAACTGGAACATGGCTACGAATGATGAGGAAGATACCAATATAAAGTCAACACCACAACACTATAACAACCCACACACCAGGGAAAATAGACATAAAAAAGGGATCAAATGGGAAAAACCAAGAAACCCAAACTTCAAACTTAATTTTGATGGTTCCTTACGAGACAATGGAAATTCCGCGATCGGCTTTGTTATCCAAGATCATAAAGAAAATTGGGTCTCTATGAAGGGGGCTAGTATCCCGCCATGCTCGGTTATTAGAGCTGAGGCTACAACTTTGAGAGAAGGAATTCGTGAAGCTTTAGAACTTAATATCCAAAACATCGAAATAGAAAGTGACAACTTATGCATTATTAATGCACTTAAAGGCATGTGTTTAGGCTAGGGAAGTTAATGGATCTTTCTCGATTTTAGACGGTCCAAATTCGTCATGTGTTTAGGGTAATTAATAGTGTAGCAGATAGATTGACCTTTATGGGACACAAAATCATTACTAACAACTCTATCATAGATTTAGAACTACGGGTTCTCATCCGAAAGGATGCTCAAGGTTGGACTACCGATCATGCGTAGTCTACTCTAATCGCTTTCCGTTTTAAAAAATAAATAAATTACATGATTGGTTTTGTAATTAAACCAATTAATATTTCAATGAATTACCCTCGTCTTCTCCGTGGAGTTTGTGAAGAGTGGCGAAGATCATCCCAACAGGTGTGTGTGCCCCTCCCGGATGGAGATTGGAGACAAGGTTGGTGAGCGCCTCTTCTAGATGGCATCGTCAATGGAGCCGCGATTGGTGATGTTGAAAAGGGAGCGCATCATGCACGCACGCATCCCGCGCGGGGGTGACGACATTTCCGAAGGAGACGACGAACATTGATGCGCCATTCTCGACCCTTCAACCTCTTCTTCTGGTGCGTCGACTACTTCGGCGTCTCCCTCATGATCGTCTCGTTCTTCTTTGTCCCAATCTCTTACGTCTTTGACGGAAGGGAAACGCTGTTAGATTTTACCTCACCAAAGAAATACACCAAACTAACAAACTAACTAGTAAACTAGTATAGCAGATAAGTAAGGGGTCGACCCACAGAGAAACAAGTACTTCAATGCAATGTGTTTATCAATTATGCAAATAAGGATGAGATAGAAATATGAATAAAGATAAATAAGGCAACTAAACTAAGATAAAGATATGAATGGGAGAAAAGAGACGATAAAAGATAAGAGTGTGGTTTGCCTATAATTCGCAACATTGGTTGATTTACTTGATCCTTGAGGTGATTTCAATATGGTTCCTAAGCCTATATCAACATACTTTAATCGATTATTCTGCAAGGAGACAATCACCTTATTCAATGTCACAAAACAATAGCATTAACAATTCGAGTTCTTAAGACCAATTGACATATCAATTCAATGCAATTAGGAAACAAAGGAATAACCCATTCGGCTCTAATAACATCTACTCGACATAGATCAATTATTATCCCCCACTACAAAGGCATAGAAATATTACTAAATCAATGACTTCGTTTGCTATCGAGAAACCAATAACAGATTCATAACATAGATGCACTTCCTAACTAGATGGACAGTCATGGAGAGGAACACAAATATAATTAATGAAGATCAGGATGATAAATAAACTCATGAATAATATAGAAATCAAGTCTCATAATCAACCAACCAAGCCTTGAATCATAGCAAAACCACAAGAATTCTAGGCAATAACGTACCTTGAATCCCTAAACTTAAATCCTCTCATTGTAATGAGTTTATGGGGAATGGAATGAATGATTAGAACTATGAAAACCTACTGAGATATGACCTAATATAGCCTCCTTTCGCCGACCAAACCCTAGAATAAGTTAATATAAAATTTTCCATAAACATAGATTGGGCCACGTATCACAAATTCGGATCTAACGAGAACGGCGGGCGCCGTCTGTACAACTTTGACAACATCGGCAAAGTGAACTTGTGACGCACTTTCTGGAGACATCCTTTATCCGATTGACGCATATGAATATAGGTTGGAAAGCTCTTTCCAAGCACTACGATTCTCATGAAGACTTCAGAAGTTAATTCCATCTTCTTAGAACCTTAAAGATGGGATTTCTCCATGTTCTCCATTTCCTCTCTTTGTTCCTTAGCTCTCTTTTGTCCATTTGCTCCATTCTTTCTCCACCTTTCGAGGCCGAATCTTATAACCTACAAATAAACACTAGAAACCGTATATTCTGCACTTCGAATACCAAATGACTAAGAATATGTATAAGCCTATTAAACATGCAATATGAATAATTAATGCACCTAAGACCTACCTATATTGTGTATATAAAATATGCATTATCAGCCTTCTATTGCCAAATCCGCTGGCAGATCCTCTACCTCACCGCCATCTCCATCGTCGGTGCCCTCATCATAGCCACTCTCCTCGCCCCTTCCCTCTCGTGCCCTCGCGACCGCTCTCTCAGAGCCTCCATCTTCCTCACAATGGGCTTCTCGGGCCTGATCCGGTGACCCATGCTGTGATTAGGAATGGCAATGGGTCGGGTGGTGGGTGGATGATGTACTTCCATCACCCGACCCACCACCTAGAACCCTTCACCCTACCCGACCCATCACCCACCAAATATTTCACCCGCCCCGTCCACCCATCACTCACCGGTTGTTCGGGTGGATCGGGTGATAATTCAGGTGAAATACAACTCATCAAATTCAACAAATTTTTTATTTACAAAAAACATACATCGAACACTTCGACAAATCGAACAATAAACAACTAAAATATAATTAAATTCATTCAAATACGTATAAACATCCACAAGTAAAATTTAAACTTAATAAACAACTAAACAAACTCAATCTCAATGAATAATACATTAACTTAATAAACAATAACTGTTGGATAAACTCATCCCATAGTACGTGTATATATATAGGGTAGGGTTCAAGTGAGAATAATTTGATCCGGTGAGAAGGAAAGAAGTAAGCTGATTGGTCAGATTTATTAAAATAAAAATTAAAAAAATTGGGCCAGATTTTAGCCTCACGCGCTTACTTTTTATCCCCTTCTTTTAGTCTCTCTCCGATCTTCCAGATCTCACTCCGCTTCCATGGAGAACTTCCAGATGTGCTTCCTTCTCCCGCCGTAGCATCTACTTCCGTGGAGAACTTCCAGATGTCTGCCGGATCGCCATCGCCTCGCCAGATTCCGAGCTCGAGTGTGGCAACATCTACTTCTTCATCTCCGGCGTCGTAGCCAGAGCGTAGGAGCTTCGACGCCGTTTGCAGCGCCATTGACGACGATTGGCGAGCTCCCGGCGATGCTTCCTTCACCAGTTCTCCCGGCCGCCAAGCGCCAGACCTGAAGCATCGAGTTCACCTTCATCCTCTCGCCATCGCTGCCGTCCTTCGCCACTTTCGTCGTTGCCTCCTCCGCAACTAACCATTGGTGCTCCTACCTCGCCCGCAGATCCGGCGTCTGGATCTCCGACTCATGTCGTCGAGATGATTGTTCAGATCTACTAACTGAATCAAAATTGATTCAGTAATCAAAATTGATTCAGTAATCAAAATTGATTGTCGCCGAAATTGATTAAAAACCGGTCCTCCGCCACGCCCTCGTTGTCCACTGCCCAGACCTGAATCAAAATTGATTAAAAACCCAGAGAAACAAGAGAATCAAAATTAGTTAGTAGAGATGATTGTCCGTTTGACTGATGAATTCTTAATTTGAAAGTGGTGGTGAGGATAGGGAAGAACACTGATTAAAAGACCCCTTCAAATTTGGATTTTTTTTTTAGATTATTAAACTATTAAAGAACGACTTGAATGAATTTAATCTAGATTTTACAAATTGAAATATGAATTCTATGCTTTATTGTCTAAATAAATGTGGAGAAGTGATTTATTAAATGATTAATATTGGTTTATAAAATAAATACCTTTGGAAATTATAAATGGGTGGTGACTTTGAAAGGTTTATATCAACTGGTTCAGGGTTTTAAAACCGAATGGTTCAGGGTTTTATATCAAGTGGTTTAGGGTTTTAATATGGAGTGGTTCAAGGTTTTTATACCAAGTGGTTCAAGATTTTAATACCAAGTGGTTCAGGGTTTTAAGAATAATTGGTTCAGAGTTTATACCAAGTGGTTCAGAGTTTTTATACCAAGTGGTTCAGGGTTTAAATACCAAGGTTCATGGGTTTTATACGAAGTGGTTCAGGGTTTAAATACCAAGGTTCATGGGTTTTATACGAAGTGGTTCAGGGTTTTTATACCAAGTGATTCATTAAATAAATATAGAGTAGTGATTCATCAAATAAAGAGTAGTGGTTCATCAAATAAATAGTATTGGTTCATGAAATAAATAATATTGGTTCATGAAATATTTTATTTTACAATAAATAAATAAATAATTAAAATAAACATTAATAGAAAATAAAAGAAGAATGAAAATTTTATAAAATGGCTGAACCATTGTGAAAAAAATTGTTGAACCACTATGAATAAAATTGTTGAACCACTGTAAACGAAATTGCTGAACCACTGTGAATGAAATTGCTGAACCACTGTGAATAAAATTGATGAACCACTGTGAATGAAATTGCTGAACCACTGTGAATGAAATTGCTGAACCACTAAGAGTAAGCAGGTTGAACCACTAAGTACTTGTGAACCTTATGAACCACTTATTGTTAATTTTTTTTTTCAACAAAACATATACAAAGTGGGTGTCTATGGGTAGATAAAATTAAATTACACCCAAAAATTTTTTTTTTTTATATTTTTTTAATAAGTGAAAATGCCAAAAAAGAATTTTTAAAAGTCTATGCCAAGCACTTTTTATATGTGTACGTAATTTTTCCAATTAATTAGCAAGTTGGGTGGATAGGCGCGTGTAATTAATTAGTTTTGTGTGTTAATTAGCGCGTGTACAACTGAGAGTGTGGGTGTTACTAATTAATTTAGATGTCTGTTGCTAATTAATTTGGAGAGGCGCGTCTCATCTTATTTGGCAGTAACTTTTGGACACGTGGACCAATCAAGGCGCTTCTTTCCTTCTCACTTTTAGAGGGTTGTGTACCTGAACTCGACCCTATATATATATATATATATATATATATATATATATATATATATATATATATATATATATATATATATATATATATATGTAAAGGTTCAAATGAAAATGGGGCTTAAGATGAAAATACTCCTTAAAGTGAAAATGATCCAATTTAAAGATAAATGGGCCTAATTTAAAGGTAAATGGGCCTAATTAAATGAGTAATAGATAAATGGGCTTATTTAATGTGTAAATGAGCCTAATTTTATGGGGCAAATGGATAAATGGGTAAATGACCCTAAATATGAGATAAATGTCACCACCTCTCCCATACTTTCTATTTCTACCAATATTGCCCTTATTTCAATTATAAAAATTACAGATTTTAGCCCGTAATTTTTATTTGAAATAATATTATAAGGTGCATCTATTAGATTACAAAATGCAACAAAATATGCTACATCACATTTCTTGTCTTTATTTTAAAAAGTGAAAAATATGAGATTACAAAATATAAAGTGAACAAATAATACAATAAAGATTATTATTAATAAATGTGCATTTTCCTAATATAAAATAAGTTTCCTACCAAATATTTTCTTTATGGGTTGCTATTTTTATGGCGGTTTTGTACTTTAATGCGACATGTGTTATTAAAAGCCTATTAACTCAAAATGGTATAACGATGTGCCCATGCACAAAGGTTCGAGTTCAAAATCTCGCACATGCTATTTATGATTGTCTTCTTTTTGTTCCCGTTCATGAATAAGATTATAAAATGCAATAATAAAATGATAATGTGCACAAATAAGATGATATAATGCATATATAACATTATGGTGTGCAAATATAATATTATGTTGTGCAAATATAATATTATTTTGTGCAAATGTAACATTATGTTGTGCATATCTAATAATATAATGTTACGTTGTGCACATATAATATTATGTTGTGCGAATATAAAATTATATTGTGCAAATATAACTTTAAGTTGTGCAAATATAACACTATGTTTTGCAAATGTAACATTTATGTTGTGCATATCTAATAATATAATGTTACATTGTGCACATATAATATTATGGTGTGTGAATATAACATTATATTGTGCAAATATAACTTTAAGTTGTGCAAATATAACACTATGTTTTGCAAATGTAACATTATGTTGTGCATATCTAATAATATAATGTTACGTTGTGCACATATAATATTATGTTGTGCGAATATAACATTATATTGTGCAAATATAACTTTAAGTTGTGCAAATGTAACATTATGAAGTGCACAATTAAAATTATAAAGTGCAAGAATTAAATGATGAATTATTTGACAGAGGATTTTCAGTCGCCTTAAATCCTATCAAATATAACCGACTAACCTAAGTAATGTAGTTTGGCAAGTACGGGTCGATCCCACAGAGAGTCAACGATTTGTATGCAAGTCAAGTTTGTCAACAAGAACAAGAAACAAATAGGGGGGATTTTGATGGTTTGAACTAACTAATTAAGAAATAAAAGTAAACAAAGGTAGCAAACTAAACAACTTGAGGAAATGAATCTAAGAAAAATAGCTTAGGTCAACCAATCTCAGCAATCAGGTTTGTTCATTGATCATTGAAATCGAATAGATAACTTCCTCTTGAATACTTTGTTGTGGAAAGACTAGGTCTTTTGAATCCAATTCCTTATCGAATCTAGTTAACAGGACAACCAGACCCTGAAAACCCTAACTATCAAACAATCTTGAAACTATCAAGATTCAATTCAATAATCGATGAAGCTTAAAGGAAATCAACAAAGACAATCGACGCGCACAACCAGTTATTGCATCAATTGCAAATCAATTCTCTATACAAATCCCTAAATCAACCAGTTTCAGAGATTTATACTTTGCTACACAATAATATAGATAATTCAACCAGAAATTACCTATATCTAGCTATAGATTATCATGAAAAGGCATCAGTTGATCAGACTAACAGAAATTCACGAGAACCCTAAACAATCTAAGCAAAGAATTGATAATATTCAAAGAAGAGTATTAAGAACGGAAATCTCACAATGAAATAGAAAACCTGAAGCTTCGATTAATCTTCCCAAGAAAAGAAGATTAGTTGTTCATGGTTGAAAAGAAATCACAATCCCTAATTCTCTATGTACCAAACCTGTTCGATCGGCTAAAAACACACAAAACCTACCTGTCTTTTCATGTCCACCGTTTTTCCTTCCTAATTAATCCAAAACCAAAATAAAAATTAACTTTCAGAAATTAACAAAAGTAACGGCCCACATCCTTGGAAATGCAACTTAACTCGGGTTCACCAAAGAACTCGGCCGAGTTTGTTGTTGATCCACCCGAGTTATTTATCTGCAGCAATCTTGACGTCCATATTTCGCTGTTTTCAAGGCCGAATCTGGAAAAGTCGTAAACATGAAAGTTGTAGGTCTTTGAATCCTCTTTCCAACAAGTATAAGTACGCTCCGATCCGATATCTACAGCCTTCGAACGACTCGTTTTAGCGCAGCGTCGCCAATCTGGACAGCTCCAATCAATTCTTCATGCTTAGCTCCTCTCCTCGGCTCTCGTGCTCTTCTATTTTCATCCAATCTTCGAGCATTGGCTCGAGCTTAGCTTCACCTCTTTACAATCACCTGAAATCATGCATAAACCTCGTAGATTCTGACTCTAATTGAAGCATAATCAAAACATGAAAACTACTCTAACTAATGCACTTTACCCTATCTAAACTCATCTAAATGCTTATATTAACACTACCTAAATGTGCATGATCAATTATGTTGTGCGAATATAACATTATATTGTGCAAATATAACTTTAAGTTGTGCAAATGTAACATTATGAAGTGCACAATTAAAATTATAAAGTGCAAGAATTAAATGATGAATTATTTGAATAATATTATGAAATGCATGAATAAAATGATAAAGTGGAAGAATTAAATGATGAATAAAATGATAAAGTGCATGAATAAGATTACGAAGTGCATAAATAAAATGAAAAAAAATGCAAGAATAAGATTATGAAGTACACAATTAAAATTATAAAGTGCAAGAATAAGATTATAAGTGCACAATTAAGATTATGAATTGCACTTTTATCATAAAATATAACAAACTATTAAAATTAAGCAAATTGGTCTAGGTAGAGTCGAACCCACATCTCTGTGTGTAAGCACATTGCTCTACCATTGAGCTAATAGGCTTTTAAAACTTATTAATTACAAGAATAAAGATACGAATAAAATCATTCTACCATATCATATAAGTGCAAAAATAATACTATATTAGTGCAATTTTAGAAAACAAGAGTTGTCCATAGAAACATGTTATCAACACATGTTCCCCCATTGTCTTACTCATCTCACTCATTGAGCTGTCCATAGAAACACCATCAACACACCATTTTCCTTTAGTTTCCCTTGCTGTCATATTCTCAACAATGCTTTTTCCTGTTGTTGTTGTCATGGGTCTCTCGAAAACACTCTCTCGACCTGTTCGGGGTATGAGTGCGTACATCCTGACCCAGACCCCGCTTAATTGCGGGATTTAATGGGTAGTTGTTGTTGTTGTTGTTGTAGATCAAGTGAACAGAGCCGATATTATTTTAAGAGAGAAAACAGGATATCTGAGATAATGCCATACGTCTGTGTTTCTTTCAATAATGGTGCATAATATCAGGAAAACCACTTTTTGGAACCAATACATTAGTTTGATCCACTTAAGTTGAAAGACATGCAAATGATGGAGCATGAAATGAACTACAATGAAATAAAACTAGATCATTTTGCTAGCTTGATTAACATGAAATTAGAGCAACTATTTTCCATAAGAATGATCACAAACATCTGTAGACAAGCACACAGAATAGTATTGAATACAAAATAAAGTGAACCAAAATGAAGACATATGAAAGGAGCACAACCTTGGATAAGCATCAGCATCGTTTTTTGAGAATTTTGAAATCTCTTAATGATTTTCTTCTTTATCCATCCCTAACAGAAGATATCGCCCATCCAAACACGGTGTGAATGAGGATGGATTCCTTCTAAGCAACTTCATACCATGCCTCTCTAATTCCAACTCCCTATCAAACAGCCAACAAAAAATTGTGGAACACAACACCCTAATTCACCATCACAGATCATTTAAAACTGGAAAATATAGTTAAATTGATGCACCTTTTGACCTTCCTAAGAGTTGTTTAATTCATTTCCAAATCTATTTCCTCGGTAAACCAAGAACGGTCGCATTCAAGCAGAAGCAACAATGACCCCCCGATCTGCTGATCGATTTCTCCCGCCTATCGGATGAAGACGAGCTCCGAAAGATTCGATCCTATATCTCCGATTGATGCGGCAGCGCTGAGGAGATCTGAATTGAAGCTTTTTTTTTTGAAGCGGATAGGTAGCCTTGATCTGATAACAGGTCCAACACCCACGAGAATGCACCTAGACCTAATAAAACCGCAACTGACTAACCCAAAATTGGGGAAAATTGAAGAAGATGAATTTAGCACCATTGAATCCGCGAACAATAGCATCAACAATCTCGCTTGTGCGAGCTTCATAGACATCTCTAGTCCTGCACTCTTCTCCGAAAATGCGGTCTAGATAGAATGCAATACAGTCAATTGAGAAAGTTAACAACAGAGACTCGACCCTATTTTAGTTCAATCTGGCAGTGACTGAAAATTTGCTTACCGAAATCGAATTTGTAGACCGGATTATGGAAGGAGATGGAGTTGCTGGAGATCCGCCAGGGACTGGACTTCGCATCCTCCGCCGAAAGCGGGCGAGCCCTAACGGTAACGTAGATTCGGTCCATTACCTCCTCCGATCCGACTCGAAGAACGAAGTTGAAGCTACGCGAGAAGACAGGAAGCTGCAATTTTTGGCAGTCGCCACGCCCAGTTCTGTGATTCTCTCCTAATTGAAGCTTCTTTTTGAAGTGGAGAGGTAGCCTTGATCTGACTGAATCATCTCATCACCATGGATTTCAGATTTCAGATCCGGGAAGGAGGAATGCGAGGGAAGACGGAAACCGGCGTAGGAAGACAGTACCGGTGTAGGCGTAGGAATATGGTACCGGTGTAGGCGTAGGAAGATGGAACCCTAGCTCGCGGGCGCGGATGAGAAGACGGGGCAGGAGAGATCCGAGATCTGGTGGAGAAGATGCGTGCCAGGGGCACTGTCGAGAGGAGGAAGAGGTGAAGGGCCTTTTTTTTCGGGCTGGTCCAGTTTCTTTTTTTTTAAAACCCGCGTCAGATTTTTCCATAATTACCTAATTTTCACTTTAAGCAAATTTTTCATCTGAAGCTCCTTTTTCACTTTAACCTCACCATATATATATATATATATATATATATATATATATATATGTATATATATATATATATATATATATATAGGAGGAAATTGAGTATGCAAATAAAATATAAATAAATCACAGCAAACCAGATTCCGTCCCTTGCAAATAATTACAAGACTTCCTCCCGATGCAGCAGCGGGAAGTCAGGATCGATCCACGAGGAAGCGTGTCAGCGGATCCTAGGCAGCGGTGGAATCTCACGGACAGTCGACCACAGATGTCCTCGATCTCGACTAGAGTTAGTCGACAGAAGATCGGACAGTCGAGCAGAGCGCAGCAGCAAGCACAGGTTGTAGTCGATCTCGACTAGAGGGTACTCGATATCGAGTAGGCTTCGTCGACGTCGAGTTGGGCTTTGTCGAGTACCTGCACACAGAAGCTATAGCGATGCTAGATCGAGAATCAGTACTCGATATCAGCGAGTGCTATTCGATATCGAGGAGACAGAAACTAAAACGAAACGAAAGAAAGTAAAAACAATTGCTTTGGGATTTCGAACTAAACTTAAGGTAAAAGGCTTCCAAGATTGGGGTTTGCAACAACGATAACCAAGCATGCATAAGGCAGAGATAAACAGATAATCATGTGAATTGCATCAAAGGACAAGCTTTCGCCTTTTCCAACAATTAGACAACTCTTTCAAGAAACCCTAATTGTCTCTACTGATTTTATGTTTACAATCCAAATTGTTAGCATGGATCTCCATTAGATGGGTAATAAACACATAAACAAGTAGTAGATGCTCAAAACATGATAAAAGTCGGATCTTTACCTCAAGCGTGCATGGCTATCGTCGGGCTCGCCCCAACCCTAGAAGTGGGTGGACTACTCGCGCTTCATCGCAAACTCAGACATCATCGATTGAAAGAAAACTAATTGCATTAGAATAAACCAAAGTTTACAACCGTTTGAAGCCAATTCCGCTCTCGCTTCACAACTCCAATCGGCCGCTCACTCTCTCTCTCTACTTCTCCTACTTACTTCTCTCTAAAATTGAATTGAATTGAATGCCTAGAAATCAGCCCGAAGGGCTTTATTTATAGGCTTCTAAACCTTGATACTCAAGGATAGAATATCTATATCTATATCTAAAACTATATCTAAGACTTTAAAAGATAAATAAAAACAATTTAGGAATTAAATCTAAAAGGGAAAGATAAATCTAAAATAGGTAAGATGTCTTCATGTTGATAGATCTTGACTTTCATGGATAGAACTTGATAGATGTAGGATAGATCTCGGCCATCTCGATCTCCTTCGGCCCCAAGGACTCCCAACTCGACACGGACAACTCAAGGTGCGTACACGGTTTCAGGACGCGGCTCTTCGATCTCGAGTAGGGCTCCTCGCGATCGAGTACGGTGGTCGTCGACTGGGGCTGGCTGGCGGCTCTGCTCGACATGGCTCGGATCTTGGCTCCTGGCTCGTCGATCTCGACCAAGCCTCCTCGAGATAGAGTAGAGGTGGTGCTCGGCTTCTCCGTTTTCGGCTTCTCGACTTGGCACAACTCGTCGACTCCGGACATGGCGTCGAAGTGTGGTCGATCTCGACAAGGCCTCCTCGAGATCGAGTAGGGTTCCGAGATCGGGTTGTCTCTGACTCAGTGTCCTCGATCAGCTCTGCTCGACCAGGTGTGCTCGGACAGCCTTTGACGAGATCGAGTAGAGGCTAGTCGATCTCGAGTAGAGTTCTCTCAGCTTTCTACTCTGTTCTTGAAACGCACTTTCCCGGGTCCTCGTTCGTCGGATTGACGCATATGACCATGCGTTGGAAAGCTCTTTCCGAGGGCTACAACTCTCATGAAGACATCAAAGCTTGATTCATAACGAAGAATGGTGAAAAATGGCCTTTTCTCTAGCTGCACCATTCTTAGCCTCTCCATGAGTTTCCCTTAAGCTCCAAAGTGCGTCCGATTTCTGCGAAATATAACAAAAACTTGTGTAGACCTCCATATATTGCAAATAAGTGTAAACTACACAGATTCTGTATTATTCTAACCCAAATGCATGCAATGTATGCAGAAATCGATATAAAAGTAAGTGTAAAACATGGCAAATTAGGCTCACAACAATATATATAGGGGATAGATCATATGGATTCAAGGCTTAACATGTATCATGTGAACACATCCTAGCCATTGATTTAGTGTAATTGAATGGTTGAGATTAATTGATAAATTAGATTAATTTAAAAAGAAAAAAGAAAAACCCCCAACCCACCCCGTAACTTCAACGCGTGTTATCCCAAACCCTACAAATCCCACTTTCTCAACCATTGAGGAGAGAGAAAACCAATTGGGGACGATCGATGAAATCGAATTCGAAGGCGGTCGGCGAAGCGAAGGCGTCCGGCGATGTCTGCGTAGGCGAACGACGAAGGCAAGTCAAAGAAGATGTATGGTGGAAGCCAAGGCGGCATGCGATGGCGGCGAACTCCGGTATGCCTTTCCTCCCTCTTTCTCTCTTCAATTGAAGGTGCGATGAAGCGGATGACGATTGCGAAGACGGTGAGGGCACATCGATTGCGAAGGGTGGATGACGATTGCGAAGGCGGCGAGGGCACATTGATTGCTTTGTCGCCTCTAAACGCCTCCTACCGGAGCAACAGGGCGGCGGCGCTGACGGGCTTGGGCCGAGTGGCAGAGGTTTTGAGGGATTGTGAGGAGGTGCTGAGATTGGAGTCGGGGTATGCTAGCGCACATCATAATTGGGATCTTTACTTGTCAAGTGAGAGATGGAGGCATAGAAGTTATTGCTTGGAGGTTTTTAGTGTCATCAACAGTTTCAATTTCCTCAATATTGTGGTAATGTGATGTTTAGTATTTGATTGAATGGTTTGTGATGTTGATTTGCTTTATAGATCACTGAATTCGGGTGTGATTTTTGTGGGTTTTTGGAGTTGATCATTGAATTCAGGTTTGTGATGCTGATTTGCTATTTTTTTTTGGGTTTTTGTGGATTTTTGTGTTCAAATCAGTTTTAGTTACACACAGTGCAATTTCAAATAAGTTTTGATATATCCTCAATCGACAAAAGGTAAATCTCATTCAATTCTAGATTGTTCTAAATGCATCGATACTATCGAATAATCATGTTATACCATTGAATAATCCAGTGATACCATTGAATAATTCTTAACTATTTGTTAAAATAATATGAGTAACCGAATAATATCGTAATACCATCGAATAATCAAGATATATCATCGAATAATCAAGCGATACCATTGAATAATCTTGCGATACCATCGAATAATATTTAATTAAAGGTTCAGGGTGTTTTCGAGGTGTTGGACGATTAGAATAATCCATCGATACCATCGCATAATCCATTGATACGATCGAATAATCAAGTGATACCATCGAATAATTTAAAGGAAAAAAAAACTGAACCCCGCAAGTGTTGTACACTCTCCCTCGTTCAGCAAGTGGAAAGAAAAATGTATGGGTCCCACTAATTTTTAATTAAAGAAAAAAGCTAAAATTGTCTTTTAATCTCAGCCATCTATTTCATCCAATGAATGGCCCAGATGTGTTCACATGATACACGTTAAGGGAAAAGTACACCGGAACCAACCTCTCTCTCTCTCTCTCTCTCTCTCTCTATATATATATATATATATATATATATATATATAATCCTATAGTATGTAGATCACATAGATTTCCATCATAATTTGGAGCAAATTACATTATGTAAATGTTAGTGGAAATTAATTGTTGAATTAGGGTTTGAGAGTATATTGGTAATTATATATATAATGTGATTATATAATATAAATTGGGTGACAGGTCGGGTGACGGGTGGGAAATACCTTCACCCGAATCCGACCTGACCCATCACCCGTTCACCCATTTAATATCCGCTTTGTATTGGAGTTTTACCCACTTTTTCGGGTCGGGTGAGACGGATATCCGTCGGGTGCGGGTGAAATTGTCATCCCTAGCTGTGATCCTTCATTGGGACCACCCACAGATCATCCTCGCGTGCTCTTGGCTACGAGATCCTCACGGGGATGTTTTTGCAAGGACCTTAAAATTTTAAATATTATTTTATTAAAATATAAATTTAATGTTGATTTAATTTCTAAAATTTTGGATATTTTGAAAATCCTCATCCTCATCCTCGATCTTATGATTTTTGTTTTTTAGAATTCTTTGAAGCGGATTCTAGCATAATTTTGAAATTTTATTTAAAAATAGATTTATTTCCGCTTTCTTATTTCAGGATTTGAAATTTTCTCGGATTTCAATATTGTTTTGGTTTTAAGATTTATATCGAGTTGAGTTGTGATAAGGTCAAGAGAGCGGGTTTCAGGATTTATTTTTGGGTATTCGAATTGACAACTCCACTCTCTTGATGAAAATCGGAAATAGTTTCAAAGGCTTTGACACATGACTTGTGTCAAAGGTCTTGAAGCTACAACTGTGTTGATGAAACACAACACCTGTATTAAGTGCTTATTATGTACGAATGTTATTATATGTTATTATAATATATTTCCAGATACTATTGTATATTTTATACACTAACATATGTAGTCAGTTTTTCGAATATTATCTCCTTCCTTAAGATTGAAGTCGAGAAGATTCAAATCTGAGATCATGGCTTCCGAGTTTCCCCAAATAGAAGATTATAAAGATTGCCATAATATGTTCTAGCCGTTTGAGAGAAGATCCTTGTTTGAAAGGACGCGCCGATTTGATCTGTATAAGAAGGAGTTGAAGAAAAGAGGACAGAGACATTTCGCTAAACACAAGCATTCATTCGCACTCAAGCCTTCAAGTCAATATGTCTTCTTCGTGTGCTCTTTGCTAGTTGTTAAGAGTCGTATCTTTTGTTTCAAAGCATTTGAGAGTTACATAGTGAGATTATAGGATATATTTCGAGAGAGTTTTATACTCGAGAGTTTATAACTCAGGAAGTGGACACTAGGCGATTGATTCACGAAGTGTAAGATGATTGTACTAGATAGCTGAGAGAGGTGAGGCTCTTCTAGATTGGTCTAGGACTCCAAGGGAACGTGAGTTGACTAGATTGCAATTGTATAGGAGAGAGGCTTCTCGGTGAGCTATTAGGATCCTAAGTCTTGTGAATCAATAAAGCCGGTTGAATCCTAGGGTTGTGGAAGAACCCTAGGCGGGGACGTAGGCCAAGTTTGTGTCGAACCTCGTCAACAATTCATTGCGTCATTTACTTATTGCTTTACCATAATTCCGCACTTGTTTCGAATTGTATAACTCTTTTGTGATTTAGGTTTTCCAGAGAAAAGAATTACGTCCAATCTCAAAAGGCTTTGCAAGCGTTTCAAAAGTCTTGAGATTATCTGCGAAAAGTTGGCATACTCTATTCAACCCCCCTTCTAGAGTATCTTTACATTACTTTGTTATACATTATCGAACCTTCAATTGGTATCAGAGCTTTACTCACTGCTTTTGATCTAACAATCTTGTGAGTTTTGATCATGTCTGGTGAAGCAAGCGGAGGATTTGCACAAGGGAGGTCTACTAGTAGACCACCACTTTTTGTAGGAAAAAACTTCGTCCACTGGAGGTCCTTGATGAAAATGTTCATTATAGATCAAGATCTGGAACTTTGGAACATTATAGAAAATGGTCCGAAGGTTCCAAAGAAAGACGGACCAAATGAAACCAAAGTCATGAAGACTGAGGTTGAATATATCCAAGCGGATCTTGAACTCGTCTCCAAAAACTACAGGGCCATTAACTTACTATATTGTGGTCTTAGTACTGATGAGTTTAACCGTATTTCATCTTATAGGTCAGCTAAAGAGATTTGGGACAAGCTGGTCGTCACCTACGAAGGAACCAGTCAAGTGAAGGACATCAAGATCAGTATCTTCCTTCGAAAGTATGAACTTTTCAAAATGAAGCTCGATGAGTCTATCAAGGCCATGTTCACACGGTTCACGGAAATCACAAACAACCTTGACTCTCTCGGCAAGACCTTTAAGAACGTTGAGAAAGTGAGGAAGATATGGAGGTGCCTCCAAAAAGACAAATGGGGCCCTAAAGTGACAGCCATAGAGGAAGCCCAAGATCTCACCACTTTACCCCTTGATGACTTGCTTGGGAAGCTGATCACACATGGGATGATTCTCAATGAAGACGATGGAGAACTCCCAGCAAGCACTAAGAACTTGGCACTCAAGTCTAAGAAGGATGAGCCCAAAGATGCATCTGATTCTGAAGATGAGGATGATGATGAGGATGATCCCTTTTCTCTTATTACAAGGGGCCTTTCTCGAATCCTCAAAATGAAGAAGCAATTCAACAACAAGGATGGATCAGAGTCTTCTAAATTTCGAGGTAAGTCTCAATACAACAAATATGACAAGAAGACTAAACCTTTGTCTTGTTTTGAATGTGGTGAAACAGACCATCTTGTGAAAGACTTCCCTCAAAAGACAAAGAGCCAGTTCAAGAAAGGTGATAGATGAAAAAAGAAAGCCATGGTGGCAACTTGGAGCGATTCTGACACAGACTCCGATGATGAGAAGACCAATGTCTGTCTTATGGCCTCAGGAGATGAATCCCATGATGAGCAGCTTGAGGTAACTGTAAGAAAGCTTATGGCAAGTCCAAAAGAGGTATTATCAGAATTCCTTTCTAATATGATTGCCAATGAAGAGAAACTTATTGCTTAAACTAACACTCTTATTAAGAAAACTGTGGACAAGGAAAGAACTATTGAGGATATGTCTATGAGGGTCAAAAGTCTTGAATCTTCTTATTCAGGTCTTGACATTAAAGTCAAGACTCTTGACTCAGAGAAATCTGAACTCAATCAAGATCTCTCCTCTATAAGAAATGAACATCATGACTTAGAGAACGAGAAGATCTCTCTGAACAAAAAGATTCAAGATCAACAGACAGCCCTCATAAGTTTTACCAAATCCAAAGGCACTCTTGATAGGATGTTGGGTGAGCAACAAAGTTCTCTAAACAAAAGTGGTATTGGTTACAATCCAAGGTTTTTAAAGAAGAAACACATTACCACTTTTGAAAAGGCAAAAGGAAGCAGAACTTCTCCTATATGTCACCACCGTGCGAGAAAGGGACATGTAAAAGAGACCTGCCTCTATAGAAGAAAGGATCCACATATCATTCGCAATACATTTCCTGTTCACTTGAGAAAAGAACGAATAACACAAGTTTGGGTCCCCAAAGGCACTATTTTACCAAATATGGTTTATCCCAATAATGGATCTAAATTTGCTTATTGGTCTAACCACAAAGGTTGATGTTTGTCTTGCAGTAGATCACCAAGGTGAAAGAGCAAAAATGGATTATTGATAGTGGATGCTCAAGACATATGAGTGGGAAGAGGTCTCTCTTCCATGATCTAAAGAAGCAATCCACTGGAACAATCACTCTTGGTGACAGAGGAAAGTGTGGCATCATTGGTATTGGTAGTGTTGGGAGTGATCCTAACCATAGTATTAAAAATGTTTATCTTGTTAATGGTTTGAAGTATAATCTGCTTAGTGTTTCTCAACTATGTGATAGTTGTAATAATGTTGGATTTAACAAGAAAAGATGTCTAGTGCGCAGAGAGGATAACCTGTCTAAAGACTTTGACGGACGATCCAAAGCTGAGCAAGTGGCACAAGGAAGCTTAACCTGTCGTTATAACAACATCTATGATGTGAATGCTGAGCAAGTGGCACAAGGAAGCTTAACCTGTCTAAAGACTTTGATGGTCGATCCAAAGCTCTGACACAGGAGACTCGGTCATGTGAGCCCACATACACTACAGAAGCTTGTGTCCAAAGGGCTTGTAAGAGGACTACCTGAGATGGACTTCAAATGTATTGAGATGTGCAAAGCATGCACACGAGGTAAACAAACACGTAGCTCTTTCAAACCCAAAAAGGTTGTAAGTTCTTCTAGACCCCTTGAACTTTTACATATGGATTTATGTGGTCCTATGCGAGTCAAATATCCCAATGGTAACAAGTACATGCTTGTTGTTGTTGATGATTTTTCGAGATATACTTGGGTTGCTTTTTTAAAAGAAAAATCAGAGGCCTTATTTGAGTTTTCAAAACTTTGTAAGGAGTTGCAAACTTTAAAAAACGAGCTCATAGTGTCAATTTGAAGTGATCATGGTAGGGAGTTTGATCAACTTCAGTTTGATTTATTTTGTGATAAATATGGCATCTCTCATAATTTTTCTGCTCCTAGGACACATCAACAAAATGGGGTTGTGGAACGAAAGAACCGCACCCTAGAGGATATGGCCAGGACTATGCTTTTAGAAAATGCATTACCTAAAACCTATTGGCCTGAAGCTGTTAACACAGCTAACTATATTTTGAATCGTTGTCTTATACGTTCCATCTTAAAGAAAACTCCTTATGAACTTTTCAAAGGCCGCAAACCCCTTATATCATATTTTAAACCCTTTGGCTGTACTTGTTTTGTTCATAACAATGGAAAAGATAACCTTGGGAAATTTTATGCGCGTAGTGATGAAGGTATATTTGTTGGCTACTCCACAAGTAGCAAAGCATATAGAATCTTCAACAAAAGGACCAAGTTAGTTGAGGAAAGTATACATGTTATATTTGATGAATGCAATGACGGTTCTTTGAGTGGAAGTGTTGCAGATTTAGATCTTAACATTCATACAGAGAACGAGGATGGTGATGATGCTGCTACGAAGAACACAGAGAAGAGGAACATGCAGGATCAGTTTCTTAACACTGAGGAGTTGGCCCAAGGTCTTGAAGCTCAGGCCAAAGCTCTTGGTGACCAATCCAGAAGTGTTGAGACTTCAAACACTGTTGTAAATGAGCCTAACATATCCATGGAGTCAGATGTATCACAAATCAATCCTGTTGATGTGACGAACCAGGGAGCTGATACTAACAAGAGAAAATTCAAATACTCCTCATCACACTCATTAAATGATATCATCTCTGACCCTACATCTAGTGTTCAAACCCGTTCTAAACTTAAAGATCTTTGTGCTTTACACGCGTTTGTCTCTCTTATAGAACCAAAGAAGGTAGATGAGGCCCTTCAAGAGCCAGACTGGATCATTGCTATGCAAAGTGAGCTTAATGAATTTGAAAGGAACAAAGTCTGGACCTTGAAACCCAGGCCAAAGCATCAATCAGTCATTGGCACACGTTGGGTATTTCGAAACAAGCTAGATGAGAATGGTAAGATCGTGATGAACAAAGCAAGGCTTGTTGCTCAAGACTACAATCAAGAGGAAGGTATTGCCTACGAGGAGACTTTTGCTCCCGTAGCCAGGCTTGAAGACATTCGCATATTATTAGCATTTGCATCTTTTATGGGCATAAAGTTATATCAAATGGATATCAAGTGTGCTTTTCTTAATGGTTTCTTAGAGGAAGAAGTCTATGTGGCTCCAACCCCAGGTTTTGAAAGTTCGGAATTTCCTAATCATGTTTACAAACTAGACAAAGCGCTATATGGTTTGAAACAAGCCCCAAGAGTTTGGTATGAGCGCCTGTCAAAATATCTTTTAGAAAATGATTTTAAAAGGGGGTTGATCGACAAGACTCTTTTTATCAAGACCAAAGGAAAGGACATTTTGGTTATTCAAATATATGTTGATGATATCTTGTTTGGAGCTACTAACACTTCTTTGTGCAAGGAATTTTCTGACATTATGTGCATTGAATTTGAGATGAGCTTGATGGGTGAACTCAACTTATTTTTGGGATTACAAGTTCATCAATCTAAGAAAGGGATCTTTGTCAACCAAAGCAAGTACACTAAGTATCTCTTGAAGAAGTTCAAGATGGATCAATCCAAAGCTGCCAAGACACCCATGAGATCAACCTTATCTCTAGATCAAGATAAGACTGGGAAGAGTGTCAATCAAAAAGAGTATCGAGGGATGATTGGATCTTTATTATATCTTACTGCTAGTAGACCTGACATCATGTTTAATGTTTGCATGTGTGCTAGGTTTCAAGCTGACCCTAAAGAATCGCACCTCGTGGCTGTGAAGAGGATCATTCGATATCTTAATAGCACTAAGGAGCTTGGCTTGTGGTACCCAAAGCAAAGAGATTTTTCACTAATTGGGTATTTTGATGCAGACTTTGCTGACTATAAGGTGGATAGGAAGAGCACGTCGGGATGTTGCCAATTATTAAAAGCATCCTTGATTAGTTGGCACTCAAAGAAACAAAACTCAATTGCTCTATCCACTGCCGAAGCCGAATACATAGCAGTTGGAGCATGTTGCTCCCAAATCCTTTGGATAGCTCAACAAATGAGAGATCTTGACATTAACCTCAAAGGCATTCCCATTAAGTGTGACAATACAAGCGCCATCTCCATTACAAAGAACCATGTTCAGCATTCAAGGACCAAACATATTGATGTAAGACATCATTTCATTAGAGACCATGTCGAAAAAGGTGATGTAGCCATATCCTTTATTTCAACTGATTATCAATGGGCTAACATTTTTACTAAGCCTTTGGCAGAGGACAAGTTCACCTTCATTAGACCTGAGATCGGAATGCTTAACAGGGATGCACTTTCGTAGGAGGAGCTTTCCCTTTACGAAAGAAAACTTCTACTCAGTTTCAAAACCTTTGAGATTCATGTCAAAGTTTGTGAACTGAATGGTAGAGCACATATAACGGATCATATGTTTGGTTGAT
The DNA here is from genome assembly GCA_037127255.1 of Persicaria tinctoria. Lineage (NCBI taxonomy): Eukaryota > Viridiplantae > Streptophyta > Magnoliopsida > Caryophyllales > Polygonaceae > Persicaria > Persicaria tinctoria. The sequence goes on from JBANSL010000014.1 coordinate 56,433,402, forward strand.
ATCTTATTAGATATTTGATCAAATATAGTTTTAATGGATTTTTAACCTTCTTTATTTGTTACCGATTTTATTTTATCCGAGTATAGTTTATTTGTGGAAATTATTTTAAAATCGGATAAATCTTTTCTTGCCTTTAAGATTTGAAAGGATCTTTTTTGAATTTTGAATTATTTTGGTAAGTCTAATTTTGGTGACTATTTTCACACTCCTCCCTTTGTTGAAAGACAAAAAGGGGGTCTTGGAAGACCTTGTTTTGTTTTACCTTGTTGGATGTTTCTCGTTTGTCTAACCCATACAGGTACTTAGTCCGATTTTTCTTATGATATATATGCTTGACTAAGTTGTAGGGATGCACAGGTTTTGTCTTTCATCAAGGGAAAGATTGATAACTCCATTCCCTTGATGAAAATCGGAAATGATTTCAAAGGCTTTGACACATGACTTGTGTCAAAGGTCTTGAAGCTACAACTGTGTTGATGAAACACAAAACCTGTATTAAGTGCTTATTATGTCCGAATGTTATTATATGTTATTATAATATATTTCCAGATATTATTGTATATTTTATACACTAACATATGCAACAAGTTTTTTGAATATTATCTCCTTCCTTAAGCTTGAAGTCGAGAAGATTCAAATTGGAGATCATGGCTTCCGAGTTTCCCCAAATAGAAGATTATGAAGATTGCCATAATCTGTTCTAGCCGTTTGACAGAAGATCCTTGTTTGAAAGGAGGCACCGATTTGATCTGTATAAGAAGGAGTTGAAGAAAAGAGGACAGAGACATTTCGCTGAACACAAGCATTCATTCGCACTCAAGCCTTCAAGTCAATATGTCTTCTTCGTGTGCTCTTTGCTAGTTGTTAAGAGTTGTATCTTTTGTTTCAAAGCATTTGAGAGTTACATAGTGAGATTATAGGATATATTTCGAGAGAGTTTTATACTCGAGAGTTTATAACTCAGGAAGTGGACACTAGGCGATTGATTCACGAAGTGTAAGAGGACTGTACTAGATAGCTGAGAGAGGTGAGGCTCTTCTAGATTGGTGTAGGACTCCAAGGGAACGTGCGTTGACTAGATTGCAATTGTATAGGAGAGAGGCTTCTCGGTGAGCTATTAGGATCCTAAGTCTTGTGAATCAATAAAGCCGATTGAATCCTAGGGTTGTGGAAGAACCCTAGGCGGGGACGTAGGCCAAGTTTGTGCCGAACTTCGTCAAGAATTCATTGCGTCCTTTACTTATTGCTTTACCATAATTCCGCACTTGTTTCGAATTGTATAACTCTTTTGTGATTCAGGTTTTCCAGAGAAAAGAATTACGTCTAATCTCAAAGGGTTTTGCAAGCGTTTCAAAAGTCTTGAGATTATCTGCGAAAAGTTGGCATACTCTATTCAACCCCCCTTCTAGAGTATCTTTACATTACTTTGTTATACATTATCGAACCTTCACGAATTTCGTGTTTCCGAGACCACACTTTCTTTGTTTCTTTCTCTCCTATCTTGTCCTCTTCCTCTCCCTCTGAGACCAAAAATTCAGCCCCATTTCTCCCTCTTGTGTTGATCCAAGACCAAGCTTGCACCCACTTTCCTCTTATCCAATTTGAGTAAACACCCACACATAGTGTTCTAAAAAGCGCTAGGCGGATCCTAGGCAGTGAGGGGCGGCCTAGTGCCTAGGCGGCGCCCAGGCGGTCAAGATGGATGCCTAGGCGTGCTTAGGCAGCCATTTAGCTCTAGGCAGAGGGGGTTGCCTAGCGCCTAGGTGGTGCCCAGGCGGCGCCTATGCGCGATTTTTAGAACAGTGCCGGCCATACACGACCTCCCCCCTTTCCTCTCCATGTACCCACCTATTTTGGCAATGAGACAAACAACCCATCACTCCCTCCTCTTGAGTCCGAATATATCTCCAACAATCCCCAATCTCTCTCTTTATAATCTCAGAAAACAACCCCACATTCATCTCACCAAACAAACATAACCCCAAGCCCCTTCTTTCTCTTCTTTCATTCTCCCTTCTGTTTGTCCGAGACACCACTGCCATTTCATCCTTCATTTGCAGCCGAGCACCACCACCACCCCGGATAACTCTCCATCTCCTCCACAACATTTCCATCATCTTCTTCTTTCTCGTTCATCTGTGAAACCAAGAGCTTCGAGCTCCCTCCCCTGTTTTCGAAACCAAAAAGGCCAAGCACCAGCACCTGTTTTTGTGTCCAAGCAATTCGGGCACCTCATCTTCCATCTCCTCCTTCCACGATGAGCAGCAGCAACCCAGCAACCCCTTAGGAGAGCCCGGAGCCGCCTAGCCATCTTCTTCTTTCTCCTCTTGCTATACTTTCTATATTCGAGGTCGGTAAGCTCCTTTCCTTCTTCCTTTTGCTCTCTATCTGAGTAAAGGTCGACCCTTAACTCCCTCACCCCCTTTCTATCAATTTCTTGTGTTGATCCACCTTCAACGAAGCCGGACTAGCACCCATGAGCACTTTTTGGGCGAGTTGAAGACCTTGTTGAGCACGCTTCCTTTCCTTTCTTTCCCTTGGTATCGTTTATGTTCTCACATGTTCCTTGAGGTCAGGATATGGAATAGTGAGGAATAGAAACGTCGTGGGTGAGATAGAAGAGCTCCAGCGTAGCTCAAAAGTGCAAAAACGTAGGTTTTGCCGCGACGAACATGAGTTTCATCGTAGAAAACCAGAACAAAGCTGGGGCATGGTGGTCCTTTCCACAGCGAAGACACGGGCACGACATGGGTGCTGCTGGGTCACCAGGGACCTCAAAGGATGAGCTTCGCCGCGGCGAGAGATCCTCGTCGTCGCAGCGAATAGGATATGAGTTTGGACCCATGAGAACTGGACTTCGCCATGGCAAAACTAGGTTGCACATGGCGAAAGCCAACTCGCGGCTGCGAGAGTCCCCTACTCGCGAGGAGCTCACTGGAGGGCTTCGCCACGGAGAAACCATGCTTCGTCGCGGCAAAAGCTTCTCTTTTGGCCGGTTTGGTTCATTTCCTTTGGTCGATTGGGTTGGTTTTATGTTATGATTTATTTAAATGTTTTAAATGATATTTGGTGTTGAATGTTATATATGTGATTTATATGATTATTTGAGAATTATGACCTTTGATTTATTTGAGATTTTAAGATGTGCTAGTTGTGTTACGTTATTTAAACTTTTTATTTAAAAAGAGGTTTTTGAAATGTCCTAACTATGCCGGATTATTTTGATCAAATGAGTTTGTGAGTTGATTTCAAAATCTTATGTTTTATATATGGATTTGGACAAGTATAATTTGAAGGGTTGTTTTGAAGACTGAATTGACCTAACTTGAGATTTAAGAGTTTTGGAAACTTGAGTGTTTGCTTACTTGGTTTTAACTTGTTTAATGGTTGATGAATCTTATGTGTGGATTTATGTGATATATGTTATAACGAGATATGAAATGCTATATGATGATGATGATGATGAGATGACGGATGGGATATATGTTGAGATGATAGACATGATGATATATGCTGAGATGAGGATAATGATGATGATATGAAAGATATGATGATGAGTTCTATGAAATATGTGAAGTTATGTATGATTGTTAGGGGTGCCTTGTGTGACTTAGATATACTTATGCAAACTCTGTATAACTTGTTAGGTGATTGTGATCTAGTTGGATATTGCTTACTATTGCTGGTTATTGCTTGGATTCTGCGCGTCTCTAGGTAAGTTTCCTACAGGGGCTTACTCAAGATCCAGACCTCATGTGTTGTGGAGGGGAATCAAGTTATAAAATAAATATAAAATATAAACCAACTCTCTGTCCAAGCAAATAAAATACAAGAATCCCTCCCGTTGTAGTGGTAGGGTTTAAGGATCGTATCCACGAGGAAGCGCGTCAGCGCTCACCTTTCAAGTCCTAGAATCTTCCCGAAATCGACCAGAAGCCTTACTCGACGCCGAGTAGAGTACTCGATATCGACTAAAACTGTCGAGTTCCTGCAAATTGCACAACAGAAGACAAAACATAACCGATGTCGAGCAGAAAGTACTCGATGTCGACCAGATTGTGGTCAATGTCGAGTGTCAGTGCAGTGAAAATCGTAACTTTTGCAATAAAAATAAAAGCAGAAATAAACACGAATTTGATGGATTGAATTCAATAAACTAAAAGCTTCTAAAGTCGGGATATCAACACCACAACAATAACCATGTAAGAATCATGCCACAGATAGAGGCTTTCGCATAAACCCTAATTGTTACTACCATTTTCACATAATTAATCCAAATTTGCATTAAGATCACTTTCGCTTCAATAACACAAATAAGGATCACCTGCTACTGTCGTAGAAGAATCACACAAATCAGGGATAGAAGATGAAATCGCAATAAAAGTTATACCTTTGATGCATTATCTTACAAGGCTACCGCCGGGCTCACTCCGACCCTAGAAGTGGGGTGACTGCTCGCTCTTCATCATAACAAACGTCAATAATATAAAAGAAATAACTACTTGGATTAAATTAAAATAGAGAACTTACAACCAAATAACGCCAAAACGTCTCGTCTCCGCTCTAACCTTACTCGGCCTCCGCTCTCTCTCTAACGCTATGAAACACAATTGCTTGTGGCTTGGATTGTCCTAAAAACCAGCCTCTAGGGCTTTATTTATAGTGTTCAACCCTAGCTAATCTAGGAAAGAACAATCTATCTCTATCTAAATTTATATATCTAAAACCTTAATGATAAATGTTTAACAATTAACTGAAATAAAATAAATAAAATTCTCCTAAAAACCAGCCTCTAGGGCTTTATTTATAGTGTTCAACCACGGACTCTTTTTCTTCATATGTGTGGTCGACGTCGAGTAGGTTACTCGACATCGAGTACCTTCTACAACTTCTTGTACCTACAAATTTTGTTAGAAAGACAAAATCCACAAAAGCAAACCCAAAATAATGTTTAAAAACACAACCAAAAGTGTCTAAAAATCCTAAAAACTGATTGTCTTGTTACAAGCTCTAGATTTTATAGTCACTAGGCCGACTTCTTCCTTTCTTCGTTCAAGGTGGAATATGCGGAGCCCATGTGACTTGGGCTTCGAATAAGACTCCATTCTTGTCCATTAGTTGTAATCCTCTGGAATGGATCTTATGCACTGTGAAAGGTCCCATCTTTTTCTCCTTGACCTGTCCCATCTTTTTCTCCTTGACCTTGTTAGGGAACCAACAATTCTTTGATTTGGAGACATACACCTTGTCTCCTACTTCGTAGTCTTTCGGATCATCATTGGAAACCCTGCATAAGTGCACATACCAAGGCAAACCTCTTCCATGTATAGATAAATCTTTTATTGAAATAGGGGAAGAGGTGTCCTTACCTCGGCCTACCTTTGCGGAGCTTTCAACATTTGGGATCTCAGGTTCTGATCGAGGTTGAGTAGATGTACTCGACGTCGAGTACTTCTCTGCCACTGGTGGATTGCTCGACGAAGGAGAAGTCAATGGAGGCTTTAGGGAGTGGTCGATATCGACTACTATACTCGACGTCGAGTACGTGTGGTCGATGTCGACCCCATACTTAGAACCTGGCAATGTATCTGAAAAAATATTAGTTGACGCCGACTTACCTTGGTCGATGTCGAGTAGGTTATGTCTCTTCGTTCAGAGTTTCCATGATTTTCTCCATCTGGACTTCCATAGCCCTCTTTCCAGCTCTTTGGGAATCATATTTCTTACCTTAGGCTCCCCACAAGTGATGTACCTTTCTAAAATTGATTTGGCCTCCATAGGACATGTATGCCTTTCAATTTTATTGAAAGAGTACTCAATTACCTCATCGTTGATGGTGAATGTGAGCACTCCCTTCCTTACGTTTATGTTGGCATACACGGTTGCTAAGAAGGTTCTTCCTAGAATAATTGGACAAGTAGAGTCCTCTGCCATATCAATAACTAAGAAATCAGCATAGATAAAGAACTTACTTACTTGCACCGGTACATCGTCCACTATGTCTGTAGGGATGACAACAGTGTTGTTTGCCATGTATAATCGGGCATCCACAGGCTCTAAAGCTCATATCTTGGCTTTGGACCAGATTGATAAAGGCATGATGCTAACGTTGGCTCCTAAGTCACACATGGCATTGAGTTTATATTGACCAAATCCAATAGTTATAGTGAACTTACCTGGATCTAGCCTTATCTCATGAAGGTTTATCTTACTGCATTCCTCTTCAATCTCATCCATCGATCGCTTCTTGCTCAGGATATCCTTGAGGAACTTGACATATGAGGGCATCTCATGAAGAGCTTATGTAAAGGGAATAGTGACGTTGAGCCTTTGAGGCATCTCATGAAGAGCTTATGGTGGCGCTTTCTTCTTCGGCGGTGCAGGAGTGTGGTCGACGTCGAGTGGTGTCTGGTCGACGTCGACTAGAGGAGTCAACTTCTGGGGGTTTTCTCCATTCTGGTCGACATCGAGTATAGGGTGCTCGACGTCGACTACCTCCTGGTCGACGTCGACTGGGTTAGTCGACGTCGAGTACTCTCCAGTAGCTTCTTCCTCCTCGTTTTGCTCGGGCATTTGCAGCTGACGCCCACTCCTTAGGTTCATAGCAGCCATCTGTCCTGCAGATTTTCCTTTAGGGTTAGGTTCAGAAGATCCAGGGAGCGTACTTGATTGTTTGGGGACGGATGTTGCTAGTTGACCAATCTGGGTCTCTATAATTTTCCTCAAAACATCGATTTCTCCCAATCGCGAGTTGATGACGTGCAGTTAAGTATGGACGGAGTTGTTGGCTTGTTTGAATTCAACATGGTTTTGTCGCATCTCGTCCAGGATGATGTGCAGGTCATCTTTCTTACCTTCTCTGTCAGGATGACCAGAAGCTCTGTAGGGCGGGGGGTCTCTTTCGTATTGGGGATTGCGATATCCCCAATTATGTTGTTGGTGTTACCCTGAATAGTTTCCCCCTTCATAGCGCGCCTCTTCGTGGGTTGCTGCAAGCTGCACTTGTTCGGCATATGGGCACGCAGTAGTGTTGTGCCTTACGGACCCACACTCCAAACAAGGTTGATTATTGGTAAGAAATTTAACTTATTTGGTGAGACGGCATACCTGGTCGTTGTGAAACTAGCCCCTGACATCCGGATCAACCTCATTTGTTGGCTCATAGAGTGGCATAGATGGGGCAGGCCTTTCATACCTTTCGTGGGTGGCCGCATAAGTCCTGTAGGTGTTGTCATAATTATCCAATGTCTCAAAGGTTTCCCAAGTACGTCGTGGTGTGTACTCGAGATACCTATAGACCGTATTGTTGTTGATCTGCTCCTTTGTTGGCGCATCCAGGCAATTGAAGATGATCTCCTGGATCACATATGGTGTCTTCCCGTGTGTAGGGCAAGACTTCAGCAGTTGTTTGCAGTGCTCCCAGACCTTAGCAAGTGTTTCCCCTGGCTTCTGCTTGAAAGTCGTTATCTGTTGTCTGAGCTGCGCCGTCTTGGAAGGAGGAAATAATTTGTTAAGAAATAAATCCTTGAGCTCATTCCACGTGCAAACGGATTGTGAAGTTAATTCTCGAGCCACTGTGAAGCAATCCCTGCAAGAGACCGACGAAAAGCCTCTAGTTTAAGTATTCTAGATTAGCACCATCAGCAATAGTTTCACACAAATCTAGAAAAACAGTTATGTGCTCTAAAGGGAATTCATTAGGTTTCCCCTGAAATTGATTTCTCCTAATTTCATAAATAAAAGAAGGACGAATTTCAAAGTTAACGTGAGGGAGAACGATCGATGATTCTGGAACTTCTAGAGTAGGGTGCAGATACTCCTTTGCTTTGCAGGGACATGCTGAAGCTGTTCCTCGAGCTCTTTTCTGGCATGGACTTCACGATCTACCCTTGCCTCCCACCTTTGCTGATTCTGTGCATATTCCGCTTCTCGCTGGGCATATTTCGTCTGCCTGGTGGTGAGCTCCTCTATCTATCAACGGAGTTTTTCAAGGTTCTGTGTTGGTGTCAGTTGTACCTCATTCTCGTTGTTAGTAGTCGACATGAATCTTCTTCTTAGCCTTTGTTGAAGATGGAAAAAGCATTCAGGCTTGAGAATAGGATCGATGGGTGTGCGATCAGTTCTTCGCATGCACCTTTAAAACAAAAAATAAAAATAAAAGAGTGAAAAGGAACTAAAAAGGACGCAATTGATAGCTTCCCCGGCAACGGTGCCAAAATTTGTTGTGGAGGGGAATCAAGTTATAAAATAAATATAAAATATTAATGAACTAAACCAACTTTGTGTCCAAGCAAATAAAATACAAGAATCCCTCCCGCTGTAGTGGTAGGGTTTCAAGATCGTATCCACGAGGAAGTGTGTCACCGCTCGCCTTTCGAGTCCCAGAATCCTCCTGAAATCGACCAGAAGCCTTACTCAACGTCGAGTAGAGTACTCGATATCGACTAAAACTGTCGAGTTCCTGCAGATTGCACAACAGAAGACAAAACATAACCGATGTCGAGCATAAAGTACTCGATGTTGACCAGGTTACTCGATGTCGACCAGATTGTGGTCGATGTCGAGTGTCAGTGCAGTGAAAATCGTAACTTTTGCAATAAAAATAAAAGCAAAAATAAACACGAATTTGATGGATTGAATTCAATAAACTAAAAGCTCCTAAAGGCGGGGTATCAACGCCACAAAAATAACCATGTAAGAATCATTCCAAAGATATAAAAATCATGCATTTTCATCAAATAACTTTCATCATTAACAATTAAGAAGATAGAGGCTTTCGCATAAACCCTAATTGTTACTACCCTTTTCACATAATTACTCCAAATTTGCATTAAGATCACTTTCGCTTCAATAACACAAATAAGGATCACCTACTACTGTCGTAGAAGAATCACGCAAATCAAGGATAGAAGATGAAATCGCAATAAAAGTTGTACCTTTGATGCAATACCTTACATGGCTACCGTCGGGCTCAGTCCGACCCTAGAAGTGGGGTGACTGCTCGCTCTTCATCATAAGAAACATCAATAATATAAAAGAAATAACTACTTGCATTAAATTGAAATAGAGAACTTACAACCAAATAACGCCAAAACGTCTCGTCTCCGCTCTAACCTCACTCGGCCTCCATTCTCTCTCTAACTCTATGAAACACAATTGTCTGTGGCTTGGATTGTCCTAAAAACCAGCCCCTATGGCTTTATTCATAGTGTTCAACCCTAGCTAATCTAGGAAAGAACAATCTATCTCTATCTAAATTTATCTATCTAAAACCTTAATGATAAATGTTTAACAATTAAGTGAAATAAATTAAATAAAATTCCCCTAAGTAAATACGGGAATTAACTAATGTGGATAAGTCTTCCACTCTTGATAGATCTTTCATGCCTTCCCATGTAAGTAATCCATACTCGGACTCCTAGCTCGACCTCGACACAGATTCGGCATGGGATGTACTTGACTTCGACCAGATGTGGTCGATGTCGACTAGACTTCGTGTCTTGGTGTAGAAGAAAGCTCCTCCTCGGATTCGTCCACGATCTCGACTCGGACTGCTCTTGGAATGTACTCGACATCGACCAGGTGTGGTCGACGTCGACTATGTCTTGTGTTCTCGGCTTGTCCGAATTGCTAGATCTCGGCTCTAGTAGGTAGTGTTGACAAGAATTGTACTCGACATCGACCATCTTGGTCGACGTCGACTAGACTTGTCGAGTGACTTTCTTCTCTTCTTTTTCTTGATGCTTTCTAACTCATCTTCTAATCGGCCTTGAGTTTCTGTAATCGACCTCGAGCACTTTGACAGTTTTCCTCTCTTCTTCGAATTGCTTGCAAAGTGTCTCAATTTCTGCGAAATTAAACAAGAACTAGTGTAGATCTATATAATTGGAAAATAAGCATAAACTACACAATTTCTGCATTATTCCAACCTAAAGATATGAAATGCATACAGAAATCGATATAAATGTTAATGCAAAACATGGCACATTAAGCGCACATCATCATGGCTGATGTGTCATGTAGTATGTAGGTGTTGCATCCCGCATATCATGTAGTAGCATTATGGTTAGGTTTTTCACAACTGAACGAGCAACTGAATTCTCTTTTTGTATGGTAGAACGATCGTTAAATTGTGAGTCCTAGAGTCATTTTGCTAAGGTCATAGGATGACCCAACCTCATCGGATTTGTACCTCATCGAGTCATTATGGTGATGATATGAGAAAAGAAAAAGATATGAGAAAGAAAATGACATGAGAAAGAGAATGATATGAGCATGAAAAATGAGAATGAGAAATGAGAAACGAGATGACATGAGACATAACATCGAGCTCAGACGGTGCCTGTACTAACGAGCATAGGTGTAACTAGGGGTAGGAGAGATATGCCACTTGACATTCTTTGTGGCACCTTTACAGTTTTTCCACACACACACACACACACACACACACACACACACACATATATTGAACAAGCATGCTTTGTGTGTTTATTTTCCACGCTGCATTAGAACATCCTTTATTTAGACTTAGGGCATATTATACGGCCTCAAAGACGTTTTCCGGACACACATGGGTGGCTCGCCTTGACTTGTTGTATAGTTTGAGGGTACCCATTAATTTGCCTTGCTTGACTATGTGTTGGTGTGGCGGGAACCCCTTGGTGTTGGAGAGACTGACCCTAAACACTCAAGACTCTATGATTTTGAATGAACTTCACACTCGTATTTCTGACTTGACCCAGCCCTGCCGTGACACCTTGTATCGATTTTATATTGATTGCTTGGTTTTGAACTAAAACCGTTTTACGCGACTTAGAAATAGGACAAGTTCAGTGTGCAATCACCTGGTCCCCAATGGACTTATCGTATATTTAGGGTTTGAAATCCCTTCTTTCGGACTTAATACTTTGTTTTTAAAACTCAACCCATACTTGAATTGCAAGATCCAAACGAAAGTATCCATTCCTTCAAAACGTAACCCAAGTTCTATAACTCGGCCCGTTACAGTTTTATGGTGTTGGGGCGGGGTTCTACATGAATCGTTCTTCCCATAGGAATATTGTGGGATTTGGGTTGAGGATGAATGCAGATTTCCTCTTTGTTCAGAGAAGAAGGAGGTGAGGAATTAGGGGATTGGAAGGAGGCGGGTAATTATGGTTTACTTTTGGGAATAATCATGCTGATAACATGTTATAAGAACAATAGAAAAGGAATATATGAGAAAATATGTGCGGATAAATGCAAGAATATGATACATTGGTTTTATAAGGGATATACGTATTTGTGTACTAATATTGAATATAAATATTAAGAATTGTTTCGTGTGCTGATAATACATGAATGAAATCGATGAGTGAAATTGTAAATTGTAATCGAATTCGAAAAATACTTGAATGAAATTGGGAGGAGCCGAAATTGGTGTTTGAAATTGGAGCTTGCTTGACAAGAAAAATAGAGTGGAAGCGATGTTGGGAGACGCGGACAACAATTAGGTGCCCCGATAAATATTTTTAATTAATAAAGCTAGGTTGATGAATATTTACTTAATTAAGTCTTATTAAGTTAATTATTTACTTTTCCCTCTTTTTTTTGTTTGGATAGGTGCAAATCGTATAACCATTCCGAAATGGCTCACCGAAAAGGACTTGTGGGTAGTACCCATAAGTTTTCGGTTTGAACCCCGGAATGACCGCTCTTTATTTACCTATTCAAGGTGCTAATCGTATTTTTACGTAGGTAGATTAATGAAAATAATAAATGAAATGGACCCCATCTATCTCTCTTTAGATTTATCAACCCTGAATAAAAGCAAAAATGGGAGGTCAAGTGTCACCTTCATTAGTCACTCCCAATCACTCCTTCGGCCGTGCCCATTTCCAATGTAGTTGGTGATTTTCTATAGAATATTGACATTTTATTTATTTTGCAAAAAACATTTAAATGTATGAGTTTGATAATTGGATGATTTGCATGAATATACCAATTCATGACTAATTTTGCAAAAATGACCAAGGAGCTGAAAATTTGTAAGGGCATGACAAAATGTCATTTTTACAAAAATTTTGGTCACCTTCCCAACAAGTTGAAGGTAACCTAGGGGGAGAGAGAGGAGGAGAGAGGGAGACCCATTTACTTGTTTTAAACTAATTTTTGGTCATTTTTATTTGTTAAAAATAAAAAATAAATTTATTTTTGAACTTAGTTTAATTTTATCTTTCTATAGACACCCACTTTATATATGTTTATGAAAAAAAATATTTCGAAGTAAAGTTAGGTCTAAATCGTATCTTGATCTCAATTTGGAGTATGGCATGGATAACCATTTGGATGGCAAAGACAACAATTCAGCTGTCACAGGAATTTACACAACTGGCAAGATAAAACATAAAACCTGGGCAGAACCGACAATCGTTGCTCCGGAGATGAAAGGTCAAGCTGTCGACGTGGATATGGAGGAGGGGACAATGCTCATAGAGGAGTAAGATAATGGAGACAAGCGGGTACCCGTCTCGGGAAGAGTTCCTTCGCCGGAAGCATCGGAGGACATAAGCAAGCGTAGCGTGGCAATGTGAAGAAGTCCTCAAAGCTTGTTACAAAGTAAAAAGAAATACTAACTAGGTGCTGAAACACAAAAAAAATTCCATACAACCCTATAATACATGATTTCACTTGGCCTAAAAAAAAGAAAAAGTTACGATTTACACTCACTAGCCAGTAACTACTGTCGCCTAACCACTGACTACGATCTCTTAGCCAATATAAGACTAACCCCTATCGGATCTCGTCTACCTCAGGAACTTCCCACCTCAAGGATAGCTAGGATAAACGACATTCTTTGAGTTGCTGAAGGTTGGTTTTTGTTATTATGCATATATTTACATCAATTACAGTATGTGGTTGTCCGTTTTGGTTGCCTGAAATGCGAACCCCGAATATATGCGATTTACGCTTACTAGCCAGTAACTACTATTGTCTAGCCAATAAAACCGATGTCTCAGCCAATGGAAGACTAAGTCCTATCAGATATTATTAATCTCAGAAACTACCCAAAACATTTACATAAACTGGAAATGAGTTAATGTTCAAACAAAGATGCAATTAGAAGAAGATGAAAGAGTACACATTCACATAACAAGCAACCTAAATACTCAAACACAACAGTCTCCTCTTCTTTCTCCATTCACGGCTTCACCGAATCCCAAATCCCTCTTTTTGACTGAAACCACAAAAAAAAAGAACAAAAAAGGTTAAAACCCTAGAAAAAAAATTCCACAAGGGATGTTTTCGGAATTTCAATCGTCTTTCCTCCCCGATTTCCGAGTTCTTGCCCATCATCAATCCCTCCACATAAAATCAGCTTCAGATCTGGTCTCAATTTGGCCCCAAATTCCTCACCCAAATCATCAATTTCTCGCCGCCGCGCCTCTACCGCCCGGAGAACCGCCACGGACGCCTCCCCGATGAACCACCTCCCAGACGACACGCTTCACATCATCTTCGTCAACCTCCCCCTGCGGGCCTGCGGCAAATCGGCGTGTGCCGATCCGTTTGCAGATCCCTCCACCAAGCCCGAACATCCGCCGCCTTCCTCCACCTTGTCGTCGCCTCCTAGCCTCCCCTCTCCATCCTCGCCCTCCGCCCTCCCCACCAGCACCACCACCAGCGCGTCGCCTCCCCCGCTTCTTCTTCGCTGCACGCCTTCGATTCGATCTCCGACGCGTGGCTCATATTTGACCTCACCTTCTCCTTCGCTGTGATTCATTGTACTCCCCTCGTCTGTAGATTCAATGAACTCTCTCTCCTTTCCTAATCCCTTATATCCCGCCCAAAGATTGCCAAAATTTCAAAAGCCCGCCCAAATTCATTAACTCATAATACAAGGTGACCTGTTAGTTTTGCAAATAAATTTTACTTTTTGACATTTACCACATTTTCTATGAGGGGTGATATTTTTACAAAGGGTGAAATGTTATGGTATATTGAGTATCATTTACCGTTGATAATTTAGGTATTCAGATTATTTGTTTTTTTCCACAAAATTACAACCATTAAACCTACAATTTAGGGAGTTATAACTAAGCATCTTTATTCTCGAAGCCATATCATCTGCCTCATGTTCACGTCCCACTATCTTGTACCATAAAAATATTATACCTATAAATTAAAATTTTTTTTAAATGTATTTAGATTCTACACCATTATTAAAATTATATTTAAAAAAATCTCAAAAAATCAACTTATAAAAAATTTGAAAGTTTTTATAATAAAACAATATATCTTTATAACTTTTGAAAATCTTTTTATATCTTTTTAATTATTATAATTTTGTGATTTCTACGTTTAACCAAACAAGGTCTTATTAAGATTTTTTTGAATTTTTTTTCAAAATATTCACAAAAAAATAATTATTTAATAAAATATTTACACTTTAAAAATATTTACAAAAATATTCGTTTTTTGCAGGTCTGGCAGAAAAACGCGTTCTGAGACCGCGTCTTATTCACAAGGTAGAAATTTAAAACAGAAGAAAAAAGTGACAAAAACTTAACAAAAGAAACCCGGTTTCAAAAATTAACAAAAGAAACGCGCTTTGAAACCGCGTTTCTATTGTTAATTTTTATTTAGGGAAAATTAGGAAATTGTTAATTTTTTTAGCCTAGAGACGGGGACTCAGACCGCGTCTCTTATTAATATTATTTTTTTATTATTGGGGAAGCAGATGGCCACCGGAGGAGAGGAAGCAGGATGGCAACCAGAGGAAGAAGGAGGCCACCGGAGAGGTCGGAGGACAAAGGAGGATAGAAGAGGCCATCGGAGGAGGAAGAAGGAGAGAGAGAAGATCGCCACCAGAGCCCGGAGGAAGGATGAGAAAGTGGTCGGAGGAACGGCTGCGGGATAGGCGGCGGGACTTAGGTCAGAAATCGAGACCGAGAGGAAGCAATTGACAGGCTGAGAGAGAGAAACGGTAGGAGGGGGTGGGGCGAGACAGACGAAGGAGAGAAGGGATGAATGGAAGGGGACTTCAATGGCGGCAGGGAGGAGACGGGATCTGAAATTGAAAGGAGAGGGGCGGGATTTGGCGAAAACGAGGGTCGGAGTAGAAGCCATCAAAGGAGGAGGTCGACGGGATAGGCGGAGCCGAAGGGGTAGGCGGAGCCAGAGTCGCCAGCGGTGGCCCTGGCTGTTCCAAATCGGTTGAGGGGAGGCGTTTCATCTTGCGGTTCCAAATCGGAGGTCGGCGGATCTCGGCGGAGCACTCGATCGATGGCGGAGGGGATGGTGGACGCCGGCGAAGGTGTGCAGATGGGGGGAGGTGCCACCGGCAAAGTGGGGTGGGGATCTGGGCAGCGTCGAAGGTGGAGGAAAGCAGGCGAGGCAATCAGGCAACCGAAGGGTTGGGAAAGCAGGTGACGCATAAAACGCGGACCCAACCCGCGCTTTACTTTTTTTTTTATATATGTTTTTTATCATTTAAAAAATTAAAAGCATAAAATGCGAACTGAATCCGCGTTTTATTCATTTATATTTCTCCTCCCTTTCCTTCCGTTTTAAATTTTACTACAACTTTTGAATAAAACGCGGTCTCAGACCGCGTTTTTCTAATCTCCCTGCAAAAAATGAATATTTGTGTAAATAATTTTAAGTTGTGATTAAATATGTAATTATTTATTTTTCAATTAATATTTTGAAAAAAAATTCGATTTGTTTGGATCACTACCCCTTATCATCTATAAAGATCTTGTGTGTAACAACACAATTTTTTCCCCCAAAGCGTATTATTAGAAATTACCATATTTGATTAAATAAATACTCAAATTGTGTGTAACAATACAATTTGGGTATTTACAACATTATTTAGGTAAAAATGAACGTGAATAATAAACTTCTAAAATTAAATAATTGTTCTGCCCAAATTGATCCGAATAAGAGTTGGTTTTATAAATACCAATTCACAGACCTACTTGTGTGGGTCATTAAAAAACGTATTCCTTAATCACTACAATTAAATGGAGTCATGTGCTTAGAGATTCAAATAGAGTTGCCCATGATTCCATGTAGACCTGTCAAAACACAATTCGATCCGGTCGACCCGACCCAACCGTCTGGAAAATTTTCGATCCGAACCCAGAAATTTTGACCCGGAAATTTTTTTCGACCCGAACTCAAAAAACCGGAAATTTTCCGGGTCATCTGGGTTTCGACCCGGTGACCCGATTGATCCGGTAATTTTGATCTGATTTACCCGGTGACCCGGTTGATTTTTAATTAAATATAATTAATTTTTTTTATATATAATTAAAATTTATTGCAAAATTATCTAATCATGATTTTTTTAATTTAAAAAGGAAAAAATTGGCAAATCCGAAATCGACCCGAAATGATACGAAACCCGGTCAAACCCGGGTTCTAGTCAACCCGGAAATACCCGGGACCCGTTTTACCCGAGACCCGAAGTGACCCGACCCGAACCCAACCCGAATGACCTATTTGACAGGTCTAATTGCATGCATGAATTAGCTTATGTAGAGGAAGAAAATTTACTAAAAATAAATAAATAATATAAATAAATTTCATTATATCATTGCACATTTGCACATTATTTTTTATCAATTAATTCTTTATAAAATCCACATCATATTATTCCTACAGTGAAATTATTATGTCACACAACTCATATTATATTCTTACGTATTATATATATATTAGTATAATGTAATAATATGCATTATAAGTAATAATAGATGATAATCTAAGTACTAATCTGCATGGTAAAATATGTCATTTACTATTTAGGTACATTTTTATGAAGATAAAAACTATATAAAATATCCGTTTTTTAATATTTTTTTAACAATTTCATAATTACAATTAATAATATAAAAATATTTTGAAAAATTATAAATTAATTAATATTTTTTATCATCCTAAAAAAACATGTGTAAATAGTAACGATATATGTTATAGAAACTAGTTCAATACCCACACTTTTGTGCGGTTTTTTTAATATTAATTTATTTAGTATTAAAAAACGTAAAACTTAACGTTTTTTTGAGATAAGGAAAGAATTCAGATAGGATCACCTACCTGATAGCATCCTGCCGGATGAGGTCCAGAAGACCTGAATCATATGAGACGTCGTCCCCAAGGAACGAGCGGCAAATGTGTGCTACTTTATCAGTCAGTCTGTTCCGACAACGAGGCACATGAGAGAATGAAACATCTCTCAGATTTTGTATTATGATTTTAATGCCAGACATGATTAATTCAATTTCACATGAGCAAGAATTGTTGATCTTCAAGTGATTAATGATTAAGAGTGAATCCCCTTCAATACGAATCATGGGGATGTTTAATTCAATGCATTTTAGTACCTCGTGCTAAGAGCTAAGGCTTATTCCACAATTGGGGATTGAATCTCCACCTTCTCATATCCAATATGAGTCGAACACTCGTTCCAATATCAAATAATGAATCCAACTGTACTATCACCATTGGATAGGGTTGAACCGTCAGATTTTAATTTTAAAACACCAAAGGGTGGTTTTTTCAGGACAATATTTTACTACTCTTGTTTTTGTGTTGAGTCAGAGTAATCATTGGCTAGTCCCTATTAGTTTTATTCAACACATGATGACAGAGGGCCATTTCCTCTAAAGAGTGCCATGTTTTGATCTGGTTTTGGATTCTTATTTTCATGGACGTCGTTGTTGGGGCAAGTTCATTTCTGAAGATCATATTGTTACGTAGATTCCATGTAGACCATCAGGTAAAGGCAAACCGTTGTAATTCTTGCGTTTTCATAGATGAGCCCAATGTGTTAAGGATTTGATTAAAATTAGTTGCACCGGATGTGATGTGAAGAATGTGTTTTGCCAGGTCTACATCGAGGATCGATTTGATCGAGTGAAATGGGCACTCTAAAAAAATATGGATGACATTTTCATCGGCATGGTTACATAGGATACAAGCTGAAGGAAGAGAGACCCCTTTATGACTAAATCGTTTAGGCAATCCGGTTTCATATTCAATAGTTGGGTTCATTGACTTGTTGATTGTGGTTTGTACTAAGTTTGTATGTACTGATGGTAGAGAACCAACCATTCTTATATGGCCACCAATATAGTCTATTTTCAAAGTAGTTTGAAGGAAGCAGAATATTCATGATGTCCCTAGCCTTTGCCAGGGGAAGATTTTCTATCCGTTTTTCTTCTCACCATTTTCCTCAATAATGTAGTCAGCAACCTTTTCATCCAAGTTGCAGGAGGGGTGGTTATCAAGAGTGTTAATCAATAGTTCTAAAGAGGTCTAATGTCCAAAATTTGAGGGATTTTCCATTTCCCACTAACCAAATTAAACCTGTTTTAAATTTACTAATTAGCGGGGTAAGTTTAGACCATTTCCAGGATGCTCCACCGCTTCTTTTATAGGATAAAATATGCGATGTTTTGATATATTTATGTTGGATAATTTGTACCTAGGGGTTGGACAGTTCATCAAGAATTTTACAGAGGAGTTTCATTTGGAGGACTTCATTCATGAATTGCATTTTGCGAATGCCTAGACCACCTTTATTCTTATTTTTACATATTTTATCCCACCCAATTAAGGGTCTATGTTATGCATCTTTGTTCTAGAAAAAAAAAAGTGAGATTAATTTGGTCGATATCCTTATGCACAGAGGAGGGGAGCATAAAACTTTGCATAATATATAAAGGTTTGGCAGCCAGGTTTGAATTCGCCATCCATTTACTAAGTTTGTCATTCGCTTTACTAATCACTTCCCCGCACGTTTCTTTATTGACCCTACCATTAATGATAGGACATCCTAGGTATTTTTCTAAAGATTTTTCATTAGATATGCCTAAGATACTTTGGAGTTCGCTGATACGAGAACGAGAGGTACCCGATGTGGTTTGAAAGGCATATTTTTAGAAGTTCACTTTCTGCCCAGAAATTTTACAGTAGCTGTCAATAATATTTTTTTACCATTCAGCAAGCACTCACCAATCCTTTAGAGAATATTATAATATCATATGCGAATACCAGAAAGGGGATACGTGGTCAGTTAATCCCTAAGCGCAAATCGATTAGAGATCGAGAAATCGGAGACGAGCATGAAAGTTTTCTAGCCATAAGTTTAGAGCCAAGAATGAAGAGAAATTGTGAGAGGGGGTCTCCCTAACGGAGCCCCCTTGAAGGTTGGAATATTTTCGTCGGGCCATTGTTAACAAGGATTGAGAACGACATAGTTGAGATGCATTCTGAAATCCAGTTAAAAAAAATAGAGTGAAAGCCAAATTTAGTCATAACTTTTTTGGTAAAGCCCCAATCTACTTTGTCATAAGTTTTTTTTCATGTTCAGCTTAATAGCCAGCCAACTCTCCTTACCACGACATTGCCTAAACGAATGGAAAATTTCATGTGCAATCAGGACATTATCCCGAATAGACCTATCAAATACGAAAGCCCCTTGAAGAGGGTGGATGAGTTTACTAATGACCTTTTTAAGCCTCTCAACAAGGATTTTGGAGATAATTTTATAAATTGTAGAACAAAGACTAATGGGACGGTAATGTGCAGTCATTGTGAGATTATCTCATTTAAATAAATTTTGTATTAACCTCCGTTCCACTAATGAATTTATGCCAATATGTTTAATCGATTACAAATAAAAGAAATACTATAATATAATATAATATATTCATATTTAACAAATATGGGTAAAATCTTATAAAAAATAAGTATATTGATATCTAATAAAATTGGGTAAATTAGAAAACCATTTTTTAAACTTCCCTCCAAGGGCAATATTGTAATTTCATAGTCACCGGCTACTCGACTAGTACAGACTATACAGAGTTTACACTAACCAAACCAGCAACCAATAATGAAACACCTACAAAAAGCAGAAAGGGAAAGAGACAATAGATGATCTTTGCTTATCTGTCGCCACTCTGGAAGTAAAAATCAAAATTATATATATAAATTTAAAACACATCTTTTCTTTCTTTCTTTTCCCCTTTTCTTTGGCATGCTAAATCATATTCTCAGCACATAAAAAGCAAAAAAAA
Source organism: Persicaria tinctoria (assembly GCA_037127255.1). Taxonomy (NCBI): domain Eukaryota; kingdom Viridiplantae; phylum Streptophyta; class Magnoliopsida; order Caryophyllales; family Polygonaceae; genus Persicaria; species Persicaria tinctoria. The sequence goes on from JBANSL010000014.1 coordinate 56,453,474, forward strand.
TTAATTCACTTGCTATTAGTCTCACCTATCCTCTGCAAATTGAGTTGGGTTTTCAGTTTTCTTCCTCCAAATTCAAATTCATTCCCTCTGCAATGTCATCAAATCACCCCCCTCCCCTTCAAACCTTGATCTCCTTCTTGTGATTCTCAATTAAAGTCCTTTTTTTTTTTTTTAAAGTTCAATTTTGAAAGGGTGGAGACTAATCTCTTTGCCTGATCTTCTTCCTGTTCGGTGACGGTGAGTCGGTGACCATGTCTACCCAGTCCAAGTAAGTAAATTCCATTTCCATTTTCTTTTTCGCTTTTTTTCTTCTGCCCCCTATGAACTGATGAACTGTTATTTTCCCTGCTCTAATCGTAAGATCTCTTTTGGATTTCTTTTGAAATTGTTATGCGGATTCATTCTCGTTGCTAAATTCGGTAACTTGGAATATGACAGATGCTTAAGCTGTTAGATCTACTGCTTTTTTTTTGTTTGCCTCAATTGCACGAATTTGAGATTGCCCACACTTTATCTGGGGGAAATGATTTCAAAGTTTCCACTCTTTTTTCCCCTTTCTAAATCGGGTATGCTTCAATTTCATTTTCAATCAATCAAATTGCTATCAGCGGCCACCGAAAATGCTATCTAATTCTAGGTTTTCAATTTCGAATCTGTCGGCCGTTCATTTTCTTTATTTAATCGAATTGCCTTTTGGATTACACTAAAAAAAGTGATGAGATCTTGAAGAATTTTGCATAAAAGTAACCAATTTTGGATTAGATCTGATGCACACTCACTGTTGGTGTTACTGTCACTCAGCTCAATCTACATAGATGATGATCAAGTTTTATTTATTTATTATTTAAATTTGCCTCCAAAGGAACCGTCCTTTGTGGATCTGCAAAATGGTGGGCTATTAACGGTTGTAATTTGAATCATTGATGGACAGATCTGGCTTGTCTGGTACTCCTGGCAGTAAGGCCTCTCCAGCAACCCCAAGAGTTGCTAGGCCAGCCAGGAACCATTTGAAATCCGATGCGGATTCGCCTTCCCCTCTTCAGAACCCAAGGGCCTCATTCGAGCGGTCTCCTCGAACTGTTACATCCAAGTCCGGAATTGCTCGTCCCTCCCCCAGGATCGCCACCCCACCCGATGTAAGTTTCCGCTGTTGCTATCCTCAAGATTCGGCTTCTTGTGCTGTTAATGCTTTACTGAGTTCAAATGACTTGTTGGCCTTTTAGTTTAACACCCCTAAAGTTGATGGTTGATAATCTTGATATGGTGGTGGTTTGTTCCACGTCGAAAATGTGAGTGGTTTGAGAGTGCTACGGTACACTATTCTAAAAAACCCTTCATGGTCCGCCTAGACCCCCACCTAAACCCTTGACCTCGCCCCACCTTCAAGGCCTTCAAGGTTGCCAAGACCCGCCATGAAATCCGCCTAGACCCCACTGAGACCCTGCCTAGACCCTTGACCCGACCCTACCGCCAAGCACCAGCCAAGCGTTTTTTAGAACATTGGCTACGTATGATGTATCAATAAGGCTTGGTTGGAATGGATTAGCGGTATTTGTCCATGTGTTTGTTCTTTGTGGATAAAATCATATGATTTGTAGTTTCCGTTGCAAATTCTTGTTCCATTTGATCTTTTTGTGACGGTAATAGCGATGTTGGCGTATTCTACTGGTTTTTTATACTAATGCACATTGTTGTTATTACAGAAACCCCAATCGCGGATTTTGAAGCCTTCAGAGCTGCAAGCGCAGCTAAGTGCTGCTCAAGATGACTTGAAGAAGGCGAAGGAGAAGCTGCATTTAGTTGAAAAGGAGAAAGCACAAGCCCTCGGGGATCTGGAGGAGGCCAGGAAATCGGCCAATGATGCTAACGAGAAACTTAAGGAGTCTCTGGTGGCTCAGAGGCGAGCTGAGGAAAGCTCTGAGATTGAGAAGTTCCGGGCAGTTGAGTTGGAGCAGGCCGGGATTGAGGCAGTCAAGAAGAAAGAGGCAGACTGGCAGAAAGAGCTTCAGGAGGCGAGGAATCAACATTCACTCGGTATGGCATCTCTATTGTCTGCTGGCGAGGAGCTCCAAAGGGTGAAGCAAGAACTGGCCATGGTTACAGACACTAAGAATCAAGCCATGGCACATGCTGATGAAGCCACGAAGGTCGCTGAAATGCAGGCTGAGAAAGCGGAGATTTTGTCGGCTGAGTTGGTTCGATTAAAGGGTCTGCTTGAGTCAACAGCCAAGACGGAAGATAATGGAAGTGAGACCGTGATTGAGTTGAAGTCTGAGATAGATGCTCTAAAGCAAGAGCTTGAAAGAGCAAAGGACTTTGAGAAGAATTTGGCTGCAAAAGAGGAGTCATGTGAACATCTGAAGTCGGAGTTAGCTTCGGTAAAGGATGAGCTCGAAAAGGCCAAGGGATTGGAGGAAAATCTGGCTCGGAAAGAGGAATCCTGCGAACAGCTTAAGTCGGAGCTAGAATCTTTCAAACAAGAGCTTGAGAAGGCGAGGAGCTTGGAGGGGAATCTATTTGAGAAGGAGGAATACGTCAAACAGCTAAGGTTGGAGTTAGATTCTCTCAAGGAGCAGCTTGAAAATGCCAAAGGCTTTGAGGAGAAGCTGTCTCGAAGAGAGGAATCGTATGAACAGCTGAAGTCGGAGACGGAGACTCTCAAGCATGAGCTAGAAAGAGCAAAGGGCTTTGAGGAGAATCTCGCTCAGAAAGAGGAATCCTTGGAACAGATGAAATCTGAGTTAGACTCTCTCAAGCAAGAGCTTGAAAAGGCCAAGGGGTTCGAGGAAAAGCTGTCTCAGAGAGAGGAGTCCTACCAAGAGCTGAAGTTGGACATAGAATTTCTCGAGCTCGAGCTTCAAAAGGCCAAGTGCAGTGAGGAAAAACTGTCCGAGAAAGAGGAATCATTGGAACAGATGAAGTCGGAGTTAGAATCTCTTAAGCACGAGCTAGTAAAGGCCAAGGGCTTAGAAGAGAAGCTGTTTCAGAGAGATGAATCATACGAACAGCTCAACGTCGAGCTGGAGGCTTCGAAAATGGCAGAGTCTTATGCTCGCAGTTTGTTGGAAGAATGGAAGAACAAGGTTGAGGCGCTAGAGCTGCAGGCCAAGGAATCAAACAGGTTGGAAAAATGTGCTTCGGAGTCCTTGGAGTCTGTTATGAAACAGCTGGATGGAAACAGCGATTCGCTTCATGAGGCCGAGTGTGAGATAAACACTCTTAAAGAGAAGGTATCGCTGTTGGAGATATCGATTGCAAGACAAAGGGCAGATGTAGAGGAGTCGGAGCGACGTCTTGAAAAAGCACGCGAAGAAGCATCCTCTGCAGCTAAAGAAAATGAGTCACTGAAGTCTGAGCTTGAAACTGTGAAGGAGGAAAAGGTGCAGGCTTTGGATAATGAGAAGCTCGCAGCGTCGAGTGTCCAGGAGCTCTTGGAAGAGAAGAACAAGCTCATAAACGAACTGGAGGTTTTGAGAGAACACGAAGAGAAGAGCAAGAAGGCGATGGAGACCTTAGCTTCCGCCCTGCACGAGGTTTCCGCTGAAGCAAGGGAGGTGAAGGAGAAGCTTTTGTCGAACCAAGCGGAGCAAGAAGGGTTTGAGAACCAAATAGAAGACATGAAGCTGATACTGAAAGCGACAAACGAGAAGTATGAATTCTTGCTCGACGATGCAAAGAGTGAGATCAATCATCTCACGAGCACCTTGGAGGAGTCGAAGTTGGAGTTTGAGAATCAGATAGAGGATATGAGGCTGGTCTTGAAGGCTACGAATGAGAAGCACGAAGCTCTGCTTGACGATGCCAAGCACGAGATTGATCAGTTGGCAGATACTATTGAGCGGCTAAAGATGGATCATCAGAACGCCAAATCCGAGTGGGAGCAAAAGGAGAGCCAAAGAGGGTCCGAAGCAACCAACGACAACTTGAAGTCTGAGTGGGAGGAGAAGGAGATTCAGCTTCTGAACACGGTGAAAAGATCAGAAGAGGAGAAGTTGACGATGGAGAAAGAGATAGCGAGGCTGGCAAACCTGCTCCGAGAAATGGAGGAAAAGGCGCACTCTGCGAAGGAGGAAGGATCCGAGCTGAGAAGCACTCTCCACGAAACAATATCCGAGGCTACGTGTCTAAGAGAGGCGCTCGAAGAAGCCAAAACCGAGGACACGAAGCTGAAGACCGATCTGCACGACAGAGAAACCGAGCTGCAGAGTCTAGCACGAGAGAACGAGCAGCTCCGAGCATCATCCGATGCCAATGCCCAAAAGGTCGAGGAGCTGTCGAAGCTGCTCGCGGAAGCCACGTCCAGGAAACAAACCGAGGAAAACGGAGACCTCTCGGACAGCGAGAAGGACTACGACTTGCTTCCGAGGGTGGTTGAGTTTTCGGAAGAGAACGGGCACACTCACAAGCAACCGGAGCACCCCGAAAAAGAGGAAGCTGCGAAGAGCAATGACGCAGACACGGCTTCTAAGACGAAGCCAGCAGCGGAAGAGGAGGGGAAAGACTCCAAGGGAGAAGAAGACAGCACCACGGAGCCTGAACCGAAGATGTGGGAGAGCTGCAAGATCGACGAACGGGACTTATCGATGGAGGGAGAAGGAGAGCGGGAGTCGTCTCTCGAGGACGACGGGGAGTCCAAGGCGGAGACGGTAGAGAGCAACGATCATTCGAATGGCGTGCAATCGCCATCGAAGCAGCAACAGAAGAAGAAGAGGACACTGTACCGCAAGTTTGGAAGCCTGCTGAAGAAGGGAATTGGCAACCAAAAATAGAAGCCAGTTACCAATTTACCATTACAGCAGACATCAGTATATTGTCATATGCCCATCCTCCCAAAATGTGCTTTCTTTTGTTCTTCTTTATTTTATTTTCCCTTGAAAGATCAAATTTTTTGTTTGTTTGTTTTTGTTTTATAATGTAGTGATAGGAATTTGTTTGTGTTTATGTGTATTTTTATTTTATTTTAATTTTGGTTTGATTCTTTTGTTTCTGATATACATTTTAGTGTGTGTGATGTTTTCCTCCCATGCTGAGGATGTTATTATTAAGAAGCAACTTGTATGCATTCTATCTTGTATTTTGCTAGCTCCTATCTCCTCTTGCCTCTGACTCTTTGTTCTATGTTAATCTTTACATAAGTATGGCTAATGCCCATATTTTAATATTATTGACTTAATTAAGAGATGAACCGAGGCACGCACTTCATCCAAATCATTGGTGTAAATCTGTCAACTCTTATTCTTGTTGGCAGCCAAGAACAGATTGCAGCACACAAGACACAAGCAGAGACTGAGCCAAGGAGGGCAGCCCTAACTCAATTATTTGATCTCTCCCATTTTTACTTAATCAAAAATAGGGAAACACTCCGAAGCATTGCTTCATTCTTTGACTCGCCACGTTAGGTAAACTATCCACCCTTGATCGCCTCTTCTTCAATTCCTTGACATTAACCATTGTTGTAGGATGTGTGAAGGAGATGTTCTTGAGACGCATAGCCACCTCTTCTTCGAATGTCCTTACTCCAAAGACATCTGGAGAAGAACTAGAGATCGATTTTCGATTCCGGAGTAGGTGGACAGCTTGCATAGGGGCCTTAGGTGGTTCCGAAGACACAAGAGAAATAATGGTTGTGATGTTAAGGCTAAGATCTTTGCTTTCTCTCCTGCGGTTTACCTCATTTGGCACGCAAGAAATGCAAAGGTCTATGATGAGAAGCACGTCCCCGAGGAAGTTGTTGCAAGGCTTATTGCAACCCATGTATTCCGGCTACTGCACTAGCTCAACCTTTGCTCTCTAAGATGTTGAGAAGATCTAGTCTTTCTATTGCCCTTGGTGCCTCTTGTTTTTCGGTCACATGCCTTACTGTGTCTTTTGGATGGTGTCTTAGAACCTGCGTGCTTTTGGTGCCTACGTGCATCCGGGAACCGTCCCCCTTGTGTTGGTTTGCTAGCTTGTGTCCTTTTGCGGGTCTGTGTGCCCCGGGAACAAGGTCTTTTGGTGTATTTTGTAGTTGCTCTAGGCCTGTGTGCCTTGACTTCTCCCCTTTTATGTTTTTCTTGACATTCTGTATGTGTCCGGCCAGACTTCGTCTTGGTTGGAGAATACACCTAGTCTTTTTTATTTTTGCTTTGTGTCCTTGTTAAGCTAGGTTGCGTCCTAGCTTTAAGGGCATAAGCCCGGATGTATGATCCTTTTGGATCCCTCATTCTTTATTCTTCGAATTTACGTGCACCCCAAACCTGGACTTAGTGCCGGGTGGGTTTTTCTAAAAAAAAAAAGGGAAAATTGCAAAAAATAGCGTAACCTTTAGGATTGTTGCGCTTAATAGCCTGAACTATAAAAAATGCAGAAAATAGATTCAAGTATTAACTTGGTTGCAGAAAATAACCTCAAACTATATTCACATTCAAATAATTACCTTCAAATTCAAATTAATTACAAAAAACAGTCTTAGGTTGCCTTTAAATTCAAATTAATTATAAAATCTACCACTTCTCATAATTTTTTTTTTATCACTGAGTCATTATTAGTTAAATTCATCATTGAATTAATTATAAAAACTACCTTATACCATATAAATTATGTAAATAATTTTTTTTTTTAAAAAGCTACTAAAAATATCACAACATCTTTATTTTTCTTAATAAAAAATTAATTTATCTTCATCCCACAATCTATCTAATCAATATTATAATACTAAAGGAGAAGTCGCCTAAGATATGTGGCGGCTTCTCCTTTAATGTAGGATTTTTTTAGTTATGTAAATTAATTAAGTTATTTTGTATAAGTGAATTTTCTTTTAATTCCTTATAATACAAATCGGTTGAGATATTCTTGATGATGTAGGATTTATTAGTTACGTAATACTTAATTAAGTTATTTTGTATAATCAGATTTTCTTTTAATTCCTTATAATACGAGTCGGTTAAGATATTCTCGATAATGTAGGAGTAATTAATTAAGTTATTTTCTATAATTAGATTTTCTTTTAATTCCTTATAATACGAATTGGTTGAGATATTCTCGATAATGGAGCATTTTTTAGTTACGTAATAATTGATTAAGTTATTTTGTATAATCGGATTTTCTTTTAATTCCTTATAATACGAGTCGGTTGAGATATTCTCGATAATGTAGGATTTTTTAGTTAGGTAATAATTAATATTTAAGTTATTTTGTATAATCAGATTTTCTTTTAATTCATTATAATACGAGTCGGTTGATATATTCTCGATAATGTAGGATTTTTTAGTTACGTAATAATTAATTAAGTTATTTTGTATAATCGTATTTTCTTTTAATTCTTTATAATACGAATCGGTTGAGATATTCTCGATAATATGGCAATTGCTTAGTTTAAATATTCATTAGATAAAATTAAAATAAAATAATATTTATTTTTTAATATAAATAAATAAATATGAGTTTATCTGTTCGGGTTTTTACCTGATACTCAACGCTCCAAAATCTTATTTACTTTTCTTGTATTGTTTCCTAAAGTTATTCATAATTTTTTTTTTGTCATTTTTTAGGCAGTTGACATTTTTATAAACAATAATGGTGGAATGGATTTAATTTCTCCATGTAATTATTTATATATTAGTGTGATTCATGAAGAAAATCCATTCCACCACTCTTGATTACCGATACATCATCTACATGAAAAAAATGAAAAAAAATTACCACCATTACATACTTTGATCTATTTGGAAGACTCATTTTTTTTAATTAGCTCAAATGTATCTCAAACGTATTCTTTAGTTTTATTTTTACATTGCCTTATTTTTTTCGTTTCATTATTATTCTAATTCTAATATTTATTAGCATCATTTTCATACTAATACAATTTACAAGCTTTACCAATATTTGCATAACTTTATGCTTATATTTGATTCTAATGTTTAAAGTTTATTATTATTTAGCATATTTAAGTATTCAATTTGTTAGAGGATGTTTTTTTTATTACTTTGTTTTTGATACTTATAATATTTATCTCAAAAATAATGAATGATATTATATAAACACATATTTTAAAACAAAGATCCGTGCAATGCACGGGGTACTGAGCTAGTATAATACTAAAGCATATGTAACTTCTGCCATGTGGCACCCTCACGTTTAATATGCCACGTTTCGTTCTAATATTTAATCCACACCCCCCTATAATTAACCATTCAATTGATCCATAATTTTATTTAACCATCTTTCATTTCATTATACAAAAATCGAATATAATAATTATTTTTCATTAAAAAAATCAATTACTAAGATATTTCATTTCAATTAGCAATAACAATTCAGTCCGCTTTTATCATCAATCCCCGAACTTCGTCTTGCACCCTTTCTTCTGTCAGCCCTTTCTTACAACCTTTCTCCTATTGTGATCTGCTACATCGTTGTTGCTGTTACCAAACTGACCAATCGAATCCAAACTAACCAATCTCATCAGCTACAACGTTCTTAAACTTATGTCTGTTGTTAACAAAAATGGAAACAATAATCATAGCTTCTCCATGCTCAGGCATCAGCATCACACAATTTTTGTTGGATGTTCTTCTGGCTACTGCATTTCATCATCATCCTAAGCCAACAAAAGAGAATGATTATTCATATAATCAGTAACCCAACCAAGAACAAGCATAGCTTGAAACAAATAATATGTGCAAAAACAAAACATCACTCTTACATTTGCATTTCCGATGGGCTGGCCTCCAATTCTTTCAAGTCCTTCTCATAATCTACCTTGAGCTCTGCATCCTTATCAACATAGGGTTTCTTCTCTTGAAACCATTTCGCAAAATTAGGGTCACAAGATCGAAACTTATTTCTTCAAACACATTGAAATCGATCAATTGGAAATGACACCCACTTCATCAGACATGGATCTCCACTTCTCGCCACAAACCTTGCCAGCCTGTAAACCCGCAGAGATTATTAAAACTAACATCAAAATGAGCGGAAGACAGATGAAGATCTGGATGAGCGTAACAATTAATAACAACATGGATTGCATATCCTAAATCTAATTAAACAAATAATTATTCAAGGAAAAAAAATCTTAAGTAAATCCGAATCTAACTAATTCAAATAAATTGGAAAAAAAACTCAGAAATTAATATGCTTATCCCTTAATATGTTAAGAAAATTGGAAAAAAAAAACAGATTGCATATCTGTCTTCAGTTGCTTACCTTTTTGAGGGGGATTTGCTAAGAAAATTTAAAATAAAAAAGATTGTAATCTACAACCAACACAATATTTATCTAATATTTTCTGGAAAATTCAGAAATTCGGTTGCTGGAATATTCACTTTGAATTTAGAAAATTGGTTAAAATCCAATATTTATCTAATATTTTCTGGAATTTTTTTACTGCTGGATTTTTCGATTTTAGTCTCTCTATATATCTCTATATATTGATAATGAAAGATACAATTAAATCACCTATTTTCAACCATCTTCAACGGGTTACATACTCTGCTTATTCCTTCTTCAATTTATTATCTACTTTTCTCTCAACTCACTTTTACTTATTACGTTTTACATTTATGCGTTTTAGGATCGCTGCCAATTCCCCTTCTTGCACCCTCTCAGTATCCCCTTTTCCTTATTTTCATGTTTTTCAAATCACCTTATTCATGTATTAGTATTGATTCAATTTTCTATTGTTTTTTTTAGGTACGAATGAAGAAGATTATATATGTCGATGAGCTTAATCCCACCAACATCAAAGGGAGCATCCAAGTTCGTAGTGTGTCAATGTTTGACAACATTTAACTTCAAAAATAGGCAGGAAATCATTTCAAAAGACTTCATATGTGTCGATGAAAAGGTGTGAGTCATTACTAATTCGTGGATTTTGTATATTTTCTTGGCACATGTTGCAAATGTTCACAAACATTCATTCTATTTTATTTCAAGGTAATAAAGTTCATGCAGCCATAAGAAGACCATTGAACAAAGATTTTGCATGCATTTCAGAATATGGAATGTTCGAGATATCCATTTTCCCTTTGATAAAGTACCTTGACCAATATCGGCATTGCTCCTACCCCCACAAGGTTATCTTCTCTTCTAACACAAAAGTCAAAGAAATAACAATCTCCAAGCATTCATTTCAATTCACTGAATTTGATGTTATCCAAAGTAAAGATGTCGATCTAACCCTTTTGGTTGGTAAGCTGTTATTTATTGTGTATGCAACTTCCATTAATCAGTGTTCACAATAATATTTTATTTTATAAGGTTCCTGCTAGAATGATTTGTTAAAACCCAATGTTTATCTATTAAAAAGAAATATTGCAAGTATTAATATGTGATGAGGACGGTCGACAAAACAATACAACCATCAATGTTTTGTACAAAGAGGTTTTCCAAAACTTGACCAGGTGGGATTACCATATTCCATTCTTTTTGTTCTTATGATTTATTGCTTAATGTATTTACTCTTCATTATTTTTCTTATTATTATTTATGGCTATTATTTCTTCCAGATCGACTGGTGCAGTCGGGCCATGATGTATGGAACTGGAACCCACTTATGCATAATAACAAACAGCCCGTACACCACTAATGAGCACCTGTTTGGAATTATATATGGTTCAACTATTTATAATCACAGCAAAATATCATTTGCATTACATTGAGACTGATTTTTTTGCATTATCTTTGGACTTTTTTGAATTCAAATGTATTAAACTATTTATGAGTAGCTGTTTGGATTTTTTTGCATTCAAAGGCATTACTATTTATGAGAAAAATAAGCACAAGCAACCTTCAAAGGTCCTACTATTGACATTAACCTTTATCCCTCTCTTTATTCTACCATATTCAACCGTATCAGATCTGCAAGTCATTTCACACATTAATGGTAAGTAGCTTTGATTAAAAACAAATGGTCTCTTTTAAGTTCCATACCAGCATGCCACAATCTGACCATTTGCATACAATTAGTTATAGACTTTTTAGTAGCTGATAAATGGACGCAAAAAAAGAAAATACCATTTAACAAAAAGACCCTAGAAAGATCAGAGAGAGACAAAAATAATTTAAATGTAAAAAAAATGGTAGTTTGAACCTACTCAAAGTGCTACTTATGTCTACATTTCTAGTTTTAAAGTACTTAAGTAATAATTCTTTGGAACGGACAAGAACCATCATGGTAATAAAGAAAATGAAATACATAAGACTTTAAATTAAACAAAGTTAACAGGCTTGCCTGATGATGGAAAATTTTCCTCCATGAATTGGTTCAACTGCTGCTAACATAAGTATGATCTTTCCAAACAGGTGCAGAAGCAAAGAGCATTTGAGCTTGCAAGTCCAAGTTCTCTTGAGCAGCATCAGATTTGGCACTTGAATCCATCCAATTAGGCTACTCTTCAGTATGTCAAACATCATCAATAAATCTAATTCTCTAAAATATACAAACAAAATTTACGTATTTTAAATGTCAAACAACATAAATGTAATGCACTTAACAATGTAAACAACCAAACGGGATGTGGGCAGCTTCTAGCACCACTGAGTTGCATTTTTAGCTCAGGTTTTTGCACATACAAGTTTACAAACCCAACAGCAAGAATTCCCGTCCAATTTCTTTGATTCATCTTCCCGTCCAATTTTATCCATTCTATTCTTCAATTACGAAATCAATTTGATGTTCCTTAATTCAATCATACATGTACAGTTGAAGCAAGTTTAGATGAATTTTATAAGCTATTACCAATCTCAACCCCCAAAACCTCATAACTAATAATCTACTACCTACCATACGAATCTAATCGAGTTCAATACAATCCTTAAATGACAGCTAAACTACTTCAAATCAGCCTTCGAATCAGTTATAAGAGGGGTGATGCTTTGACAAAATAAAATGCAAACACTTGAATTGTTTAGACAGGGTATGAATCTTTGGTAAAGTTGAAGAATGAAGCAAATAAATAAGAATCGTTACCTTCGTCCCAACATCGTCGATTGTCATATATGTTGGCGTTCAGTTTTCGTCTTTATCTGATTTTTCAGATCGAACTTGAGGAAGGATCTTTTTCAAATCGAAATTGACAAAGTTTAATTGCAAGAATAGTGTCGATTCTCTAGATTTTATGTAAGACTCAGGGGACAAACCATGGAAATTTATTTTAGGGTTTCAAAAGGAAAAGAATGACTGCATTCGGGATAGGGAGAAAGAAAAGCTGTCTCTTTTTCTCTTTCAGATCGACTTACTGGAAGGATCGATTTGAAATTGAAATTGAGAAAGGATCTCTTTTGTTGTTCAGATCGAAATACAAAGGAAGAAGATGAAGGCTGGGAGCCTGGGACTCTGGGAGAAGGGATGAGGGGCAAGGAATGTCGACTGGTGCAGTGGTGCTTTTCCACACCTCTGTTTCTCCTCTTTTTTTTTAAAAAAAATTCTAACACCTTGAAACTTGAAAGACCAATCCATTAACACACGTAGCCACGTAGGAACAACTGCAACAAAAAATGGATTTTCACATTTAACCTAAAATAATTTAAAAATTAAAATTTCATATTTAAAATTGTAACGGCTCGGATTTTTAAATCCTAATTTTACGGAAAAGAAAAAATCAAGGAATTTAAAAGCGGAATTTAACGAAAAACTCGCTAACACGGATTTTAGAACTCTTAAAGCAGATTTCGGCCAAAATTTGAAATTTATGCAAAATAGATTTTATTCCACTTTCATATGCCGAGAGTTAGAAAACAATGTTCAGATTTCATTATTAAATTCAGATTGGAAAGTTTAAAAATTTATTTTGAACAAGTCGGGATAAAATCGAGAGAACGGGTTTTGGAATTTGTTTCTGGGTACTTGTAAGTTTGAGAATTAGGGGGACCACAGATTCTTTTTGTCTCTTCCCCCCTTGACATCTTTCGTGTAAAACCTAGATTCATCTAGAAATCGGTTTTGGATAGCGGAAGCGTAATAGATCTAAAGCGATAACGAAAGATCAAACGAAGAATCACAAGCAATCGAACACTCAAGCAGTTTTACGTGGTTCGGTATAATACCTACGTCCACGGGGCCTCAAGAGTTGGCCGAATCCACTATAAGAGAGTTCGTACAAGGGATGATACAAGCAATGAAAGCAAGCAACCCTAACCTAACATGCATGTGAATCAGAGGTACAAGGAAGAAGAAGAAATCCCCCTGTATGGGATAAAACCAGAAGATCGATAGAGAAATCGATCTCTAGAACCCGAGATCTCAGAAGACAAGGAGAGCGGCCACCCAGGAGGACGCCGGAGCTCGATCCACCTTCCAGAGAGGCCACCAGCAACCTTTCTTCTCCGAGCGCTCAAGAACCGACGGCAAGAGAAGAAGAGAAAGCTCCAAACCCTAGAAACCCTAATCGCCGCAAAAGAGAGCGTTTGTGAGGAGAGAGAAGAGAGCAGCTGAAGTATCCAGCTCTCAAGAGGAAGCGAGCCTTTATAGCTAGGTCAAGAGCCAACACCAAAATGTAGCGCTCCACATAAAGAGAGGTAGGGTTGGGCTCCCGGTCTCTGGGCTACCAGCTCATCCGAGTTTCAAGATCCATGGGCCAGTAATGGGCTAAAGCCCAATACCAGGTAATGTAACTTCTTCCCATCATACCTTATACAAGATATATTATATAGTATAGTTTTATATACACATGTTAACTCCGCTATAGTATGGTCTCGTTAGAGGATCAACTCTAAATAGACTCAATACGACCCAGTTGAGACGCATACCTATAGTGCAACATATATACATAATATATACTATAATATACCTGTATAATGCATCATACACACATACATGTCCAAACAAACATATAAAACAATATTACATGCCAAAGGGAAAAACTTAGAAAAGTAAACACATATCATTACAGATCATATGCAGCACAGATGTATAATGCTTCAATTCCACTTTTTTCAAAATACCCTACAGCCAGATAGCCTCTTTACAGGCCTCTGTTGCTGCAATGTATTCAGCTTCAGTGGAAGATAATGCAACTATAGGCTTTTGTTGGGACTTCCAGGAAATACAATTACCTGCCCATGTATAAACATAGGAAGTAATAGATTTCCCAGTGTCCTTGTTACTAGCATAGTCAGCATCGACAAAGCCATGTAATTCAGATGCAGAAGTATGCTCAGAATACAACAATGACAGATTAACAAAGCCAAGCAAGTATTTCAACAAGTATTTCATGGATAACCAGTGCTTCTCAGAAGGATTAGACATGAATCTACTTAAAGTACTGATAGCAAATGCTAGATCAGACCTAGTATAGATCATAGAGTACATAACAGACCCAACAACAGCATCATATGGTATAGACTTCATATTTTTCATCTCAATAGCAGACAAGACATCTTTAGACTTAGTCAAATCAAGATGAGGACCTAAAGGAATATTATTCACTTTGTCACCAGAAATATGGAATCTATCAAGCACCTTATGAATGTAATCACATTGATGCAACCATAACTTCTTATGCTTTCTATCTCTAAGAATGGACATTCCTAAAATTTTCTTAGCAACACCCAAATCTTTCATGTCAAAATGCTTCTGCAAGTTCTTTTTAATATCTAAGATGCAATCTTTAAATTTAGAAATCAAAAGAATATCATCAACATATAAAAGCACATAAGCAGCAGAACCATGTCTTTTAACACCTTTAAAATACAAGCATGTATCAAACTTACTTCTCTTAAACCCTAAACTGAATCTCATACATCTATCAAACTTAATGTTCCATTGTCTGGGAGACTGTTTAAGACCATAGATAGATTTATTCATCAGGTAAGCATAGTTAGGATGCACAGAATCAACAAAGCCCTTAGGCTGTCTCATGTATATAGTCTCATCCAAGTCACCATGCAAGAAAGCAATTTTAACATCCATTTGCTCAAGTTCAAAATCATGCACAACAGTCATAGCAAGTAAGAGTCTAAGAGTCTTATACTTAACCACAGGAGCAAAGATTTCATTATAGTCTTCACCCTCTCTTTGGGTGAACCCTTTAGCAACAAGCCTGGCTTTATATCTAGGTGGATCAGATTTAGACACACCATCTTTAAGTTTAAAAATCCATTTGCAATCAATAAGTCTTGCATTTTCAGGTTTAACAACTAAAGTCCAGGTTTGGTTAACCCTCATAGACTCAATCTCTTCATCCATAGCCTTTTTCCAATTCTTATAGTGAGCACACTGATAGGCGATATATTCTATAGCGCATTTAGTAGTTTTTGTCATCATTTACATGTCATTGTGAGAGGTATTTGTGTGAACTTGGTGATTCGGAACCTGTTGAAGAAGTTGAAGAAATCAGGCAAGTTACAGAAGAGCTGAAGTGAAGAAGTTCGGAAGTAGCTGGAAGGCTGGTGAGACTGGCGCGCCCGCGCGGCACTCGACGCGCCCGCGCTGCTACCCGGCGCGCCCACGCTGCTAGGAGGAAGTGGCCGCGTCGATTCACCAGACAAGAAGCAAGTCAAAGGCTGGCGCGCCCGCGCTGCTAAATGGCGCGCCCGCGTTGGTCCCTGAAGACGGATTCTTATCCGATTTTCCCTATCTTATTAGTTTTAATATTATATTTTATATTTTTACGGGATGTTAAACCCGATTTTATTAGGTTATATATTATGGCCGAGAAGGCAGGAGAGGGGGGGAGGTTATTTTCGAGAGACGTAGTTTCCTTTTTCTTCATCTCACAAACCCTATGGAGAACTAACTCTCCGTTGTTACACTTGGTTCTTTGAAGCCTTCAATTGATTTGGTTGTGAGTATTCTACTCTTGTTTGTCCTTTGTTAATTGTTTCGATCTCCTGAGTTTATTGCTTGATTTCTTATTATTGGTTAATCTGGATTGATCACCTAGGTTTATTGATACTAGTCATATTGCTAGGGTTTCCAATTCCAGGTTTGGGGTTGTAGATTCACTGTAGCAAACACAATCACCATACGCGGGTTGCTTGTGGTAGATTGTGAAGAAGATTCGATTACAGGCTATTTTAACGGGTTGTTAGAATCGCTTGTATCTCATTATAATTCATGTTTGAATGCTATCGCTTTATTATTCGATGAAGGTTTTCCCTTGTAATTTGGTGATAAGTGCTTTTAGGACTGGTAGGACTAAAAGCTATTACACGATCTGAATTGAGAACAATTACTGGACATTAGAACTTGAGATTCATAGAATGCGATGATGAACCATCTCAATTGTTGTGCGGATAATTGCCTGGTGTGATACTTTTCCATCATATATTCGCAACCTCTTATTGCAACTTGTTCTGTCACCATTTGCTTACACACAAAACTCCCGTTGAATCGGTTACTTTTGGGTAATAATACTTGCTCTTACAATTGATTCTGTTTCCCTGTGGGTTCGACCCTAACTTACCTACTATACTTGTTATAGTTTGCATCTTAGGAATTTACTTTGATTTGGCATAACGACCTTAGGCCTGTCAAATTTGGCGCCGTTGCCGGGGAAACGGATTATCTTTGTTCTTGTTTGTCTTATTACCTGTTTGGTTATTTAATTCCTGTGTTATTTTAATTGATAACTTTTGTATATATTTACCTCTAACCCCGTCGTGAACCTATCTTACGGTTCACGACACCTTATTACTAATATTTCTAGATGTTGAAGTTATGGCAGTTTCAGGGAGAATATTTTCACAACTACCTCACAAGAGTGCAAAATTTATTTGACATCCGTTATTCACGGGGTTTTCGAGATAGTTTGCGAGATGTGGTGGTTTGCGTTTTTGAGGGCATGGCTCCTCAGACCCGAGAACTTGCCAGGTCCATAAACAATGGAAGCTTTGCTGGTTTAGGAGTGTCGGGATTATGGGATCTTCTCTGCTACATGGGTGACCAATCAGCGGAGGAAGAATCCTACACTTCGACGTTTCAACCAATGGAGTACTCCGACCCATCCATGGAGGAGTCAACCATTGTCTTAATGGAGCAGATAGGGCAATTATGTGAGATAGTGAATCAAACTGGGGAAGCTATGAATCAAACTGGGGAAGCTATGAATCAAAATAGGGAAGCAATTATCCAACCCTCGCAGACATTGAAAGAGTTGATAGTTAAGGTGCATTCTATTCCTCAACTTGATGAAAGCCAAGATGCAGACAACGATGAATTCTCTGGTAATGAAGAAGAGCATCGAGTGGTTATCGACACGAAATCTCAGGGGACGTCCATAGAGATTGAAGATGTTTCGTTGCCCCCTTCATTCGTAGAAATCATCCCCAACTCGCCTATCAAGGAGCCAAGTCTGGAACTAATTTCTGTGGTTCCCGAACAAGAAACTGGTATTTTTTGCAAATTGGGAGATTTTGGTGAATATGTTGATCCATGGAGCCACTACTTCAACAAACCACCAACAGAACTGTGTTGGTGGTCTTACACACCCTCGAGGGAGAATCAAGCTAAAATGATGAGTAAGTTGGTAATGGTTCTCATTGCTGAATTTCTAACTACCAATTGTTTCATTTTCAGTGTGCATTTGAATATCGGTTGGGCACGAGAGTTTGATTTGCTTTTAAGGGCGTTGTCGATGTCCGCTTGAGTCTTGAATGAGTGGATGACTATAACGTCGAGCCAACGACGGTAACCAACGGCGCTGCATGGGAGGCAACCCAAGGTATTGCATTCTTTCCCTTAACTCGATTTCTAGCGACAAATTGCACCCGCATTTCGGACCCACTGCTTCCGCAGTGTTAATTTTCGTCCAAAAAAAAAAAAAAAAAAAAAAAAAAAAAAAAAAAGGCCACGGGCTGGAAAACCCGCTTCGGGCCAGCCCGCCATTTTCAAGCCCCATCATCACTACCCATCACCATCCCCTCAAATACCACCAAAACCCTACATCCCCCACACTCTCTCACCTTCCCCACACCCTCTCCTCTCACACCCAATCTCCTCCACACTCCACTCAAACACCCCCACCAGGGTCCCCACACCCCGTCCCCCTCCCTTCCTTCAGCTCTCGGCACTGAGACATCGACGACCGCGTTCGACGAGTTTGGAGGTCTGCAGAAATCGCCGACGCGGCCGCGCCACCCTCAACGCGCCCGCGCCTGTCAGAGAAACCCACCAAAAGGGTGACACACCTGACGCGGCCGCGCTGCTACCCGACGCGCCCGCGCTGCTACCCGACGCGCCCGCGCTGCTACTCGACGCGCCCGCGCTGCTACTCGACGCGCCCGCTCTTTGCTCCAACTTGCCCGCGTCTACCCCCTGCGCCGAGACTCCGCTGTTCTTCGTGAGTTACTCCCGCTGTCCTTATTTCGATTCCGATTTAGTCCTATTATCTATCGAGTATGAGTTCATCGGAGGAGGAGGCGAGTCGATCTGATAATGGATTAGAAATGTCTGATGAGGAATGGGCTATTTACAATAAGGTTGGCTGTGTCAGTTCTACGAAGTATTTGCATGGAGAGACACTTCAGAGACTTCAGATGCTAGATTGTATGCAGAAGTGTCTAGCTCACGCTGGTATTAGTGACTTTTTGGAATTGAGAGCGGTAGGATACCCGGAACTGTGCAAGCAGTTCCTCGCAACATATCAGCTTTACCTTGGGGAGAACAGAATTAGAGGGGTTGCTTTCAGATACAATGGCACTACCTACAGGGCTTCTGCAGCAAGGTTGCGAAAAGCTTTGGGAGTCACTAAAGCCCCAACTGATGGATGGGTAACAGCCGCGACCGACGCAGACCTTGTTGCATTCTTTAGAGTGGTGTCTGGAGAGGAATTCTTGACCAGTAACGAGTACAACAGCAGGATTACTCATCCTGTCTTCCGTATGTTGTGCAAGATCGTTTCTGGAACATATTATGGGCTGATCACAGATACCAAGCTTTCCATGACACACCTGAGGTTTGCCTACAGCGCTGTGCCTACTGCAGATTATACGCCTGACTGGGTTCGGCTCTTCTTCGATGGGCTCGACAAGGTCAGAAAGGATCGCAGTGCCGTTGGACCAGAAATGGTCCAGAGCGGACTTATTACTCGGGTAGCCATTGCTGCAGGCGTTGGGCAAAATGGTTTGCAGGCACTGGAGGAGCAGGTCATAGCGAGGACCTATACAGAGGAGTATCTGCGAAGGTGTTTGATGCTTGATACTGCACCGGATGGGGGAGCCATTTGGTGTACAGGCAAGAAGAAAGAGCATCAGTTCAGGCTCCCTAAGCCCCTTCCTTGGTCTGAGACTTGGACGGATTGGTATATTGAGGCTGATTATTTTCCGACGTCAGTTCTAGGTAGACGGCGTCGCCTTGAGGTGGGTAGCAGTAGTGGCACAGCTGGAGCTGCCACGGATGAGGATGCGCCTGTGGCTCCGCAGGCGTTTGTTCAGACAGATACACAGGGTTTCGCACAGAACCCACAGCAGGAGATGCCTGCTTATCAGACCCCCTCTCACGGTTGGGATTCTCAACCGACATATCAGAGCCAGCAGGATTCACATCAGTGGGCCCCTTGGCCCCCACAAGCTTTTCAGGATGCCCATCAGCAGCCTCACCAGTGGGGCTACCTAGTTGATCAGATTGGCCTTCTGCGCCAAGACGTGGGGAGTTTGACGACAGTGACGAACCAGATTCTCCACCAGCAGGCCGACATCCTAGAAGGCTTTGGCGAGTTCAGAGAGATGAGGGAAGAGCTGCGCCGCATGCGAGAGGATTACTCTCGCCACTATCCACCCCCTTAGTGAGTCCTTCTGTTTCCTTTCTCCCTACTTATATCTGTCTTCTTTCACATTGAGGACAATGCTTCATTCAAGTATGGGGGAGGGAAAGGATTTACATATCTTGTACATATTTCATTTCCGCATTATTTTTGTACAGATTCTGCACTTGTTATTAAAAAAAAAACAGAAAAAAAAAAAAGAAAAAAGAAAGCAATCAAAATCCTGGGATGAGTTGAAAACCCGAAAGGGCGACTTAGGCAAAAAGCAGGTAGTCTGGCGAGCCTTAGGCTTTGGCAATATGAGACTTGAGGAAAGTGAGAATGTTTATGTGAGTACCATCTTTGAAAAAAAAAAATGAGTGGCTTGGTGAAAACCCGAAAGGGCGCCTTGGCAAGATGAGCGTTTACTTTGAGTGTTTAGGATTGATCTCTTGGCGAAGGCGACATAAGAAGTGGAGTGATAAGGAGGTTTTCGGGTAGGCCACTGGGAGCTATAAGGTGTAGATGGTTGAGATACAATTATAGGTCTCATTTTCTATTTTGATTGTCTTTTGGGCTGATTGTTGAGATGGTGAAAACTACTAGTACTTAGTGTTCATTTTCCTTGTACTGTCTGTGAACCTTTGAGATTTATGGTGAGAGTAGGCTTAACTTCTATGCTTACTCGGGACGAGTAAAGGTTTAAGTATGGGGGAATTTGATAGGCGATATATTCTATAGCGCATTTAGTAGTTTTTGTCATCATTTACATGTCATTGTGAGAGGTATTTGTGTGAACTTGGTGATTCGGAACCTGTTGAAGAAGTTGAAGAAATCAGGCAAGTTACAGAAGAGCTGAAGTGAAGAAGTTCGGAAGTAGCTGGAAGGCTGGTGAGACTGGTGCGCCCGCGCGGCACTCGACGCGCCCGCGCTGCTACCCGGCGCGCCCACGCTGCTAGGAGGAAGTGGCCGCGTCGATTCACCAGACAAGAAGCAAGTCAAAGGCTGGCGCGCCCGCGCTGCTAAATGGCGCGCCCGCGTTGGTCCCTGAAGACGGATTCTTATCCGATTTTCCCTATCTTATTAGTTTTAATATTATATTTTATATTTTTACGGGATGTTAAACCCGATTTTATTAGGTTATATATTATGGCCGAGAAGGCAGGAGAGGGGGGGAGGTTATTTTCGAGAGACGTAGTTTCCTTTTTCTTCATCTCACAAACCCTATGGAGAACTAACTCTCCGTTGTTACACTTGGTTCTTTGAAGCCTTCAATTGATTTGGTTGTGAGTATTCTACTCTTGTTTGTCCTTTGTTAATTGTTTCGATCTCCTGAGTTTATTGCTTGATTGCTTATTATTGGTTAATCTGGATTGATCACCTAGGTTTATTGATACTAGTCATATTGCTAGGGTTTCCAATTCCAGGTTTGGGGTTGTAGATTCACTGTAGAAAACACAATCACCATACGCGGGTTGCTTGTGGTAGATTGTGAAGGAGATTCGATTACAGGCTATTTTAACGGGTTGTTAGAATCGCTTGTATCTCATTATAATTCATGTTTGAATGCTATCGCTTTATTATTCGATGAAGGTTTTCCCTTGTAATTTGGTGATAAGTGCTTTTAGGACTGGTAGGACTAAAAGCTATTACACGATCTGAATTGAGAACAATTACTGGACATTAGAACTTGAGATTCATAGAATGCGATGATGAACCATCTCAATTGTTGTGCGGATAATTGCCTGGTGTGATACTTTTCCATCATATATTCGCAACCTCTTATTGCAACTTGTTCTGTCACCATTTGCTTACACACAAAACTCCCGTTGAATCGGTTACTTTTGGGTAATAATACTTGCTCTTACAATTGATTCTGTTTCCCTGTGGGTTCGACCCTAACTTACCTACTATACTTGTTATAGTTTGCATCTTAGGAATTTACTTTGATTTGGCATAACGACCTTAGGCCTGTCACACACTTTAAAGCCTGTTCATAAGTTTCAGGAGTAAAAGATTTAACCACATCAGAAACAAGGCAAGCAAACTCAACAATGTTATTTATAAACCTTTTATTTGGAATGACAGTCCTAGGACTCCTATCCCTAGTCAACTGCCAATCAATGAGATCATGTCTTTCAGCAACTGAAGAACTAGAGGAACCAGAACCAGAAGCAGGCACAGACTCAACAATAATATCCTCATCCACAGAAATAGGAGGTACAGAAGAGGAAGGTAAACCAGCAGGTTCAATAACAGGTTCATTAGCTTCCCCACCCAATTGGTGAGGTTGCACAACCACAGAATCAGAAGGGTTAGAAACAGAAGAGAGAGTAAGAGGAGGGGAGGGAGAGTAACCAGTATCAAACTCATCATCATAGTCAGTTTCAATGTTCTTAGGAACATAGAATTGATCATCATTGTGTTCCTGCAAGTTAGTATCATGTATAGTAGGAACAGAAGTCATTTTAAAATAAAACTCATTCTCATTAAAAATAACATTCCTACTCACAATAGTTTTATAAGCTCCAGGTTGAACAAGTAACAATTTATAACCTTTAACACCTTGAGGATATCCCAATAGGACACACTTTTGTGACCTGGGATTCAACTTACCTTGGTTAATGTATGAATATACAGTGCAACCAAAAGGTTTAAGATGATCAAGGTGAGGTTTTCTTTTATACCACAGTTCATAAAGAGTCTTAAAATCAATCACAGAGGAAGGGGTTCTATTTATCAAATATGCAGCAGTCATAACAGCTTCACCCCACAAGGAATGCTTTAAACCAGAGGAAATAAGCATGCATCTAGCCTTTTCAAGAAGAGTCCTGTTCATCCTCTCAGCCGTACCATTCTGCTGGGGAGTTCCAGGAATTGTCAAATGCCTTTTAATACCATTATGTTTACAATAAGCATCAAACGAGGAATTACAAAACTCAAGACTATTGTCAGTTTTTAAGCACTTAACAAATAAGCCAGTTTTCTTTTCAACTATGGATTTCCAATGTTTAAAAGTTTCAAAAGCTTCATCTTTAGTTTTCAACAAAAACACCCAAACTTTTCTACTATAATGATCAATCAAGGACATAAACAGTAGATATTTGGGCAGGGGCCCATAGATCAGAATGAACATAATCCAAGGGAGCAGTTGAAACAAATGCAGATGATTTGAAACTTTTTCTAGTATGCTTACCTAAAACACAGTTTTCACATAATTCAATGGAACATGGTTTAGCAGGAATAACTCCATATTTATACAAGTTCTCAAGGCCTTTATTACCAATATGACCTAACCTAACATGCCATAACATAGAATCATGCATAGACATAGGCTTATCAATGGCAGTAAAAGCAGTAGCAGAGGAATTCACAATAGGAGTAGCAATCAGTTCATATAATCCGGCTTTTCTTAAGCATTTAATCACAGGTTTACTATCCTTAGTAACAATCCTCACACCATCAGAACTGTACACATCATATTTTAATTCCTCAAGAGCACTTTCAGACAATAAGTTTCTTCTCAAGTCAGGCACCCATTTAACATCCTTTATAACTCTAACAACATTGTCAAACATTCTTAAAGCAACTGAACCAACACCATTTATTTTAAGCATAGAATGATCACCAAGCATGACAGTACCAACATCATAGCATTTAAGGTCAGAAAACCAAGACTTATGGAAGGTAGCATGCATAGTACATCCAGAATCTAAAATCCAAGCATTGGAGTCACCAGAATTTAACAAAGCAAGAACTTCATGAGTATAATAAGGATGAGATTCAAGCACAGCAGAGACATTAGGCTTTTTACCAACAAGCCTTTCATCTTTCTTCCTCTTAAAGCAATGTTTCTCAATGTGACCAGATTTAGAGCAGTAAGAACACATAAGGTGAGATTTATCAGGTTTACCACTTTGATGATTTTCAGTTTTACTGGAATCTTTTGTAGGTGGTTTATTGTTGTTATTATTCTTATTGCCTTTAAACCTACCTCTAGCAACAAGAACCTCATTCTTATTGTCAGGTTTATGGTCATTTTTAAGCTCATATTTGTTCTTAAAGACCTTTAAAGCATCATTTTTCTGAATAATGGACTCAAGAATAATTTTCTTTTCCAGTTTATTAGTACTGTATTGCACAACATCTTTAAAAGTATCAAATTGAGCAGGCAAAGAATTTAACAACAAAACACATTGCTAAGTTTCCTCAACTTTATCACCACATCTTTGCAAATCTTGAAGAATAGTCAGAAATTTATCAAGATTATCAGAAAAGGGACAGGAAACATCCATCTTGAAATTAAACAGCTTATTAAACAAATTAACACGAGAAGGGAGAGATTTTACCAAGTACAAACCTTCAAGGCCTTCCCAAAGCTTTTCAGCAGTGTCAAAATTTAATACCTGTCTAGCAACTTCGTCACTTAAGCGAAGCATCACTTCACTGTGAGCCTGTTGACCAGTTTCAAAGATTTTTTCCTTTGAAGTCCCTTCTGGAAACTTGTTGGTTACAGCAACCCAACACTTTTCCTTGATCAGAATAGCCTTCATCTTCAATTGCCACATAGCAAAGTCTGTGTGGCCATTAAAAGGCTTCAGATAAGTGCCTTTATCACCCATAGCTGTAGTATTGTACCTGTAGAACAACTAAACAGTTAGTAAATGACTTAGAAAGCACAAAAACGATTCAAGAAAATATGAATCTAAGAGTGCAACTAAAGATCCTATCAAGCCAAGCACAAAGCAAGAAAACTTGAAGATCAGAAGCACTCAAAACACAAGATCCAAGCACAGAAGACCTAGATCTAGCAAACAAGGGTGTGGTACGTCGTGCAAGGAGGGGTGCTGCACCAGCGATGTCGCCTTTTAGGTCAGCCCGAGGCCCTACACTCGTTCCCTATCCCTAGATCTCAACAATGAGCCAGGAAATCAAGAACGCGACAGCCAAGCTCCAATACCACGTTGTAAAACCTAGATTCGTCTAGAAATCGGTTTTGGATAGCGGAAGCGTAATAGATCTAAAGCGATAACGAAAGATCAAACGAAGAATCACAAGCAATCGAACACTCAAGCAGTTTTACGTGGTTCGGTATAATACCTACGTCCACGGGGCCTCAAGAGTTGGTCGAATCCACTATAAGAGAGTTCGTACAAGGGATGATACAAGCAATGAAAGCAAGCAACCCTAACCTAACATGCATGTGAATCAGAGGTACAAGGAAGAAGAAGAAATCCCCCTGTATGGGATAAAACCAGAAGATCGATAGAGAAATCGATCTCTAAAACCCGAGATCTCAGAAGACGAGGAGAGCGGCCACCCAAGAGGACGCCGGAGCTCGATCCACCTTCCAGAGAAGCCACCGGCAACCTTTCTTCTCCGAGCGCTCAAGAACCGACGGCAAGAGAAGGAGAGAAAGCTCCAAACCCTAGAAACCCTAATCGGCGCAAAAGAGAGCGTTTGTGAGGAGAGAGAAGAGAGCAGTTGAAGTGTCCAGCTCTCAAGAGGAAGCGAGCCTTTATAGCTAGGTCAAGAGCCAACACCAAAAGGCAGCGCTCCACATAAAGAGAGGTAGGGTTGGGCTCCGGGTCTCTGGGCTACCAGCTCATCCGAGCTTCAAGATCCATGGGCCAGTAATGGGCTAAAGCCCAATACCAGGTAATGTAACTTCTTCCCATCATACCTTATACAAGATATATTATATAGTATAGTTTTATATACATATGTTAACTCCGCTATAGTATGGTCTTGTTAGAGGATCAAGTCTAAATAGACTCAATACGACTCAGTCGAGACGCATACCTATAGTGCAACATATATACATAATATATACTATAATATACCTGTATAATGCATCATACACACATACATGTCCAAACAAACATATAAAACAATATTACATGCCAAAGGGAAAAACTTAGGAAAGTAAACACATATCATTACAGATCAACCAAGATGCCTTTTCCTCTCCATTTTCGATCAGAGGCAACAGCTCCAAGAAACCTCCTTTTCCAGCTCATTTCTTTGTTTCTTTTTCCAGTTAAACCCAACACACACCCTCTCATTTCTCTTACCCACGTTTCCCCCCTTTATGGCAAAGAGTCAAAGAAAAAGAAAGAAATATGGGTTTGATCTGCAACTAAGGGTGTGTTCGGTAGCGGATTGTGGGGAGATTGTGGGGATTCTTTCAAAATACAAAAAAGCTTTCAGGTGGGGAGATGGTGTTCGGCAGGGAGATTGTGGAGAATCGGGGATGGAGATTATGGAGATTTCATCAGATTATTTCACAATCTACTCCCCCCAAGATTGTGGAGATTGTGGTGGGATTTTGGTATTTGAGATCCACAATTGCCCTTCCCACATTTTAGATCTGAGACGGACGCAAGAAGAGAGAGAGGAGGGTAATGTGACGACCTACCTAATCTCCTACTAGCGAGTTTGGGTTGTGTCCAAGGCTGAGAATAACCGAGCGGCCACCTCCCACCGACGGCGGTGGAGAAGGGATGAAATTGGTTGTTTCAATTTGGGTGTTAATTATTTTGGTGTTTGGTGGCTACTCTTTGTGATGGTAATCGTTCTTCCATTCTGCAAATTCACACTGCTCAATTTTTGTTTTCTAAAAAAATTCCTACATTGTTTTGCACACAAGCATAAATTTGAAGTGGCATTAGATTGAATGAGATTTATTATTCTACCTATTGCTATCTGTGTGCAGAAAAAATTATTCATCTTTTTGGGCATGGTGGTGGCTGATGAATGTTTATCGGGCTAATGGTTCATAGATACAATGTTAGATCAATTTAAAACAATTTATTTTTCAACTTGCTGCACACAAAATCTTAAGGGTTGCAATTCTTGTGTCTGTGTTGTGTAGGTTTCTGTTTCCCATGCCTTTATTCTACCATTGTTGTTTTGTTTACCATACTTATGTTGTTTCTCCTGCCCAATTCCCTGCCTTTATTCTATTATTCTCCATGTAATTATTTCCTTGCAGCTAGTTTGCATTGCTCCTCCTACATGTTACCTGTTTGCATTGGTTGGAATTTTGCAAATGTTTCCCATTAACCGAGCTAATGTTGATAGTGGAATCATCTTTACAAATGTTGCTGTCATTGATGATCTTTGTTTCTCTTTGTGTTGATCATGCCATTTCTTTGTTTTATTGGTGAGGAGTTTCAGCTGCTGTTGATAGTGGAATCATCTTTACAGTGTGCTTACCATGTTTCAGTTTCAGCTTGGCATTGTATATGAGTATGTCTCATAGGTAGCATTGTTGTACATTATATCATGACTGCAAATGGTGCCTTCTTATTTGTCATGTCTCAGCTGCACATTGTATATGCGTATGTTTCTTAGGCTATAAATTATATCAAGTACTAATGACTGCAAATGGTGCCCCCGCAGATACATCATGTCTTCCTCCGGTAGCTGGGCAAGCGGATGTCCTGAGAAATACCAATGGATTGGGGGGGAGGAGAGGATTCCCCCGTGGTACGAGCAGGTTTGTACATCCATTTATTATCCCTGTAAACCTGTTTCTGTTTGTTAAAAAGATGCTTATGTGTGGTGACTGTAATGTGCAGGAGAGGGACTTGTGGGTTGATCGCAGCTCCAGTAATGTTCCGTCTGGCGACGAGAACATGCCCCCACTTCAGGAGATTCCTCAGGCTATCCCCCCCCCCTCGCTCCAGAGGACCCCAAGATTCAGCAGCTTGAGGACATCGCGATGGACCTCACTACCAAGGTCTTCGTAGCTGAGGCAACGGCTCAGAGGACTTCTGATGAGCTGGAGAGGGCGAATGCACTCAACGACCAGCTGATAGAACAACTCGCTACCCTCTCCAACCAATCAGTGCAAGTCTGGGGGGAGCTGCTTGGCGCAAGGTCCCAGTTGGAAACCCAGAAATGGATGTTCATCGCCATGCTAGTTGTCGCCTTAGCGGCCCTGGCAAGGAACTGAAGCTTCCCGTAATGTGAAGAACTCTTTTGTGTATAGTCGTATGTTGTAGGAAAAGGGATTCGAATCCCTTCCTGTAAGGAAGGATCGTCCAAAGACATCATGTATCAGAACGCAATCCCCCCTTCCCTAGTCCTTTTGTGTTGCTGTGTAGGGGGCGCTGGTATGTTGCGATGTACGCAAACAACGATGGGTTTCAGCAGGTTCGCACTTGTAGGTGTGCGTGTAAAATACAATGTAATATTTTGCTAATGTAGTAGGTAAATGTTGTAGGTAAATGTTGAATTAAAGTGGACTAGTTTGCTAATGTAGTAGGTTTGGACCTGTCATATATAAGTAACCATTTCAGCAACAACTTTCATACACATGTCATATATATGCTCACAACTAACGATACATGTTAAACCCTTCCTTGTTCAAACCATACAAAAGATTGTCAAATACATTATGAAGTTACACCGTACATGTTAGCGTAGTACCAAATTGCAACCTTATACTAGCGTCGGGACATTGCACACGCACATGTCCCAGAATACAAAAGGGTGGCATTACCGTCGGGACCACATGATGTCGTGTCTCTCCCTAACCCCACAACCGATGTCGTCTCCTGTCGGCCCAAATTTGTCGTGCTATCTCGTCCCGTAGTTCCTGCATCCCCTCGGGCTAAATGTCCTCCGCATCGCTGTCAGAAAGGATGAGCTCCTCATCGCTCTCGTCGTCGGATGCGGTAGCTGCTTCCTCGACACCTTCAATACCGGGCTCGATATACCTGTCATCCACTAATCCGCTCACGGATTCCCCTTCTCCCCCCGATTGCCGGATGAAATTATGCAATATCACACACGCGATGATGATGTCTACCTGTTTGCCTACGAGATACTTGTGCATTGGCTTGGTCATCTTCCACTGACTCTTGAAGATACCGAACGTCCGTTCGACAGCCCCGCGCAAGGACGAGTGTCTCTGGTTGAAAGCTTCTTTCTCGTTGTCCGCCGGTTCCTGCACGAACGCAGCTCGGTGGTACTTTGTCTTGGAGTACGGTATCATGTATCCTGGTCGCTTAGGATATTCCTTGTCACACAAGTAATAACGTCCTGCGGGCGGGTGGGGGAAATGCATCCCCGGTGTGCTAAGGGAGTGCTCCAAAACACGGGAATCGTGGGCGCTTCCCTCCCACCCGGCGGAAATGAAAGTGAAATTGAGGTCGAAGTCACAAACCGTTAGGACGTTGAACGTGGTGATGCCCTTGCGTCCCCTGTAAGGCAGCTGCTCGTCACGCAGAATAACTGCTTCGATGTGTGTGCCGTCTAGGGCCCCGATGCATCCCTGCAGGGAGCAACTGCATGATGACATCCTCTAAAGACTAGGAAAGGGACATGAGTAACATGGGGGTAGGTGTGAACTTGAAGTATCTGTTGTATCTGTTGTCTTCGCTTATTTGCTTTGGGACCTCGGAGAATGTGGGGTCCACCGGTCTGATGACGTCGCGAGCGAGGCCATTCCAACCACTATTACGCCCGACAAGTGCTTCGAGGACGTCGGTTATGGCTTCGTTGAGCGAGGATGTCGATCTTTGAAAGCGCTCGCAGGAGTCCCGGAGCGACGCACCCCAAGCCATGGTATTGACAAAGATCCCCACCTTCTCCATGACGGTCATGTGCTTTGATCCTCGCAGGCCATATCTATCGTGAGGAGTTGAACACAGGGAGGTGAAGACGTTCTTCGGCATTCTAAACACTTGGACACAACGGAGGTCGGTCTCATGGGCGAGAATGTCATGAATCCAATGCTCTCCGGTGTACGCAGAGGTGTAGCACGACACCTTGTATATGTGTTTGTAGTAGTGCCCTGAGAGTCGCACTGCCTCTAGTAAGAGATACTAGTGAGCTAGAAGAGCTCGCTTGTGCCTCCGCTTCTTCCGCCGTCGAACTGCCAAGGCATCCATTCCAGCTACAAGTGACAGGAGCAGGTACGATGCTAATCACATATCCAATTATAAATAAGTATGCAAATAGGTATAAAGTATGAAACAAGCATGCAAATCGGCTATGAATAAAGAATGACATATCGATGGAAAACGCATAGAAATGAGGTATGAAAATTGCATTCACACATCAAATTATACATAAGTACGCAATCTCAACGCCTACAACAGCAGCCAAAAATGATGTCTAAAAACTGAAGTGTCAAAGAACACCTCACTATCCTGAAAATCAAGTAGTAAAACATAAGTTCCAAACAACCCACATAACGCAACTTAAAACACAATAAATGGGAACTCCAGTTGTGCCCCATTCCCGTCAACCCGACCTACGCGTCACCCCTGCTCTTGCGGAAAAGCGACTTCAGCCACGCTAGCCTCACAGCGTTACTCCTACTAAGCGCAAGGAACATCCTTGCCCGCTCGGGGGCGGTGAGGGCTTCAATTGCGAAGCACAACAACGGGCCCTCATCTTCTATCATTCCATCAACCACAAGCTGGTCTAGTACCTTCACCACCTGCACCTCCCGGTTTGCTTCAGTTCGGGACACATCGTCTTCAGCACGCACGTATTGGAGAATACCCTCACCTGTTTCCTCGACATAATCCATACGCCTATCGAACGCAACTGACCCAGATGACCGTCGCGCACTTCGCTTCCTACCCGACGGTGTCGCAGAGGAGCTAGCCGGACGCTTCCCAGACCGAGTGGGGAAGGTGCTACATCCAGGGGTGACAGTGGGTGGTACCTCCACGAGAGTGACAGGAGATGACTGCGTGGCACCTCGGACTAGTTCCGAAAAGCTACGGAGGTCGAAATTATCAAAATCTTCCACATCATCCCCCAAGTTAACATCTGCGGCAGTCGGCTGGGGGCGGTGATCGCCACCTCCTTCCTCAGGCGTACAGAACATCGGCACAGGGCTGTCGACGAGGTCCATACTAGGAGACACGCAGTGCTGGCCGGTCGCCACGGTGCCTCCGTAAATCTGGTCCCAGGCATCTACAATGTCCGGGGGAATGCACTTGTTCTTTAATTTGCCAAAATCTGCCTTTTCCTGCAAAATCAGTCCAACGAAATCGTTAGAGTATGCGCTTACAAGTAAGTACAATTGATAATCCTTATGATCAGACAACAACTTAAACGTCTTACAGACGATAGCGTACCTGACATTTCCGCTCCCACCACTCATCGTTGGCCTTTATGCACCCTTTTCGTAGTCCCACCCCAAATCGGTCTCGCCGTGCATCAACTCTTTCCAAGCCTTCCACCTCTCCTTCATTGTCGCGTGTTTGTTCTTCAGGGTGTTGCTTCCACACTTCTGCCATGTCTGCTTCTCGAACTGGGTCGTTAAAACCACCCATCTGAACCCCTGATCGCGGCCATATTTTCGCTAATACCCAATAAGCAGCTCCAAATATTGTTTCATTAGCGTCGGAGTCCACTGAAAAGGTGTTTCTTTCGAGGCCTTGGGTTTTTTTCCCTTGTCAAGAACAGGGGGCTTGCTACCGGATGCCATGTTAGCAAATCGTCCTCAACTGATCTCCCCCAACGATAACAACATAGGAAAACATATGTTTGCATAAGCAATTGAAAACGAAAGGGAAGTCCGATTGTTGGGGGTTCCTCCAAATTCGACCGTTTCTCACCGTCACAAGCTAACTTGATAGGGTTCAATTGGGTCGGGAGCCAACTAATCGAAGCATCGAACCACTATGGTGCCCTATTAGGCGGATGTGTGGAAATCCCCAATTCAACATACTATTCTAACTCAAATCCCTAAAATGGCGACTACAAATCCCCAATTCCATTTTGATTATTCGTGTTTCAGGGAAAAATCAAACTAATCAACATGCACATAGCAACTTCAAATTTCATGAACACACACAAATTTCAGAGGAAGACATACCTGGGAAACTCTGACGAGCGCCACGGGTCTCTCGGAAGAGGGAGGTGAAGACGTGAGGAGAGGTACGTCAAGGTGCGCGGTTGAGCGAGGGGGCTTCGTCAACGCGTCGCTACCAATACTCACCGGGCTCTTCACGTCGCAGCGGCTGTCGATCCTCGTCTTCGGAAATCGCTGGGCAGCTGTCGTATGGGAGCCGACGATAGGCGCCTAATAAATTGCAAACTGATTTTGTGAGGAAGGAGGAGGGGTATAAGGTTTTTATTTCAGGGGCATTAAAGTAATTTTGTTACTTTAAAATACTTCACAATCTCCTACCTACCAAACACCTTTTAGGAGATTTTCGACATCCATAATCTCAATCCCCAAAATCGCATTAATCTACCAAAATAATCTCCATCTCCTAAAATCTGCTGAAATCCCCATAATCCCCATAATCTCCATCTAGTGCCAAGCACAGCCTAAGTAGACCCTTTTTGTGTTTGATTCAAAGTGAAAACAATCTCCTCTCACTGCAAACCAACATCCCCACATCTTCCTTTCCCATTCACTCTCCATTTTGATTTCAAAACAACCCAACAATGCTTTAAGGAGATCAGAACACAGCCCCACTCTCCACATTCTTTTTTTTTCAATTGGAAACACCCCCTTCTCCCCTTTGAGCATTGCCGAGAGCCCTGAGATCCAAAGCTTCCTCCATTGCCGCCCCTGCACCACCCTTCCACCACCTGCACCACACCGTCGCCGACCACCACCGCAACCGCAACTCCCTCACACTCTCCCCTATTTTGCCGAGAGGAACACCCACACACCACCACTTCCTCCTTCATCCTTCCACCCCAAGGCGCCAGAAGCAGGAGCACCCACGCCTCCGGGAGTCGCCAGCAGCCACCGGTAGCGACCAGAGGCGCCAGGAGCAGCCGACGCCTTCCCTGAGCGCCTCCTTCCCTATTTTTCCAATTCGAAACCCGGGTGAGCTCCTACTTCCCTTTCGAACAACAATCTCGTAAAGCTCGCACCTTTTTTACACTCCCCTCGTCCCAGGACTAGCAAGAAACAACCCCAAGTCGTTAGCGAGCCTAATCGAACCCCGGGGAGCCCAATCACGCACCGACGAGTTTTTTCGGCGAGTCGACGCCCTCGGTGAGCCCTCTTCCTTCTCCTTCTTCCCTTTCTTGTTGTCTTGTCTGTGTGTGCCGGTCCCATCAGCACATGGTCGGAGTCGGAGTCCGGGATGGTCGCCGACGAGCTTCCTCCTCCCCTCTCCTTCTTTTCTGCTGTCGAGCCGAGCCCTTTGCTCTGTTCTTTCTTTGTTTCAAATGGAAATGGGTAGAAGAAAGGGACGTGGTGCCCCTTGCCACATCACCGCCACCTCACCCTGGGCCCTCTCCTTTCTTTTTAAACCTCCAGCACTCACATTTCAGAAATGGAAGTTAGGAAGGGTTATTTGGGCCTAATTTTCTTGGGCCAGAATTGTGTTTTTAATGCAATAAAAGATTGGGCCTATTTCTTCAAAATATGTTGGGCATTCTTCAACAATTAGTTCGGTTTTGGAAATTCCAAAAAGGCTAATTTTATTTAATAAAAATAGTTGGGATTTTTTTGAGGGATTTGGAAACATTTATGAAAGTGTTTTAAAGAAAATGATATTTGAACTATTATATTATATTGTGTGAGATTTAAATTAGAAATATTATTATTGAGACTTAAAGATGATATTAGGGTGATTTGAACTATAATACAATAAGACTTGGAGATTTAAAGAAGTATTATCGGATTTAAATCGAAAAAGGAATTTGACGAGTATTTTCAAAAGGTCAAATTTCTAACTAGATGATTCGGATTTTGAAGCGGTTCGGGGCTAACTTGGGAATTGCATGATCGATGACTAACTAGCATGTTGATATGATTGATTGACTAATATCGTGACTTGTGTGAGATAATGGCATGATTGGTTGACTAATAGCATGATGAAATGTTAAGATTATGTATCGTTAACTTATGCACTGAGATATGATGAATATGATGCACTTGAGCTATGTGATATGCGAATATATGGTTATGAATGAAAAAGCTCGATCCAACAAGGCCTCAATTTTTAGTGGGACCCGGGAACCTACCTGGTAAGGTGATCAATATTCCCAACGGGCTTACCTGACCCGCATCGAAATAATCGACGCGGCCCAACCTGTGCCGCGGGAAGAAATCTCACTATGAGTCCGAAATGTTATTCCCTCATCGAGTTTTTTCTGGACAATTCGAGAAATTGGTTTGTTTACCTATCGTCGTTGATTATCTTGAGGATCAATAACAAAAGACTTTTAGTTCTAATGGAAGGTTTTAACTAAGGATGAACAAGGTCTATATCCGCGGAGCAAGTCCAATGAAAGGTTTTGATTTTACTACGAAATAGATTCTTTGTGACGCGTACAACTTCTTCTCCCAATTCTTCTTGCTTCAAATTTCTTACTTAAGTTCACTTGGCCTTGATCCACTCCTTCTTTCTCCTTTTCTCTTCCCTCCCTCCCCTCGAAAAGTCCTTTTATTCAGTGAAGTTTCTCGCTTTTATAGGCCCCGGGTGGTCTCGGACGTCGTGCCACGTGGTGTTCGCCACTCGACACGTGTTCTACTCTTGGGGGGTGGGCATGGCCGCCACGTGCCCACTCTTTTACATCCGCGGATGACTGTGCCTGAGTCAGCCTTTGGATATTTGTCCGCGGACGGTATTTAGGATAATGTGATTTCCTTTTTTGCTAATCGGTTGGTGTTTCTTTACTTTATTATTTTTATATTCTTACAGATATTTCTAATATTGGTTTAGTCAATGAATATATGAATGTGGCTGAATCGAATGATGAGAACGGTATGGTATATATTGAGGAATGTGGCAATGTGACGAATGGTTGGACTTAAAGAAATGACGATTGCGATATTGTTGTTATTCTCGTTGAATGATGTGTGCTTTGAGTGCTTGAATGATTAGACATAGACTTATATATGTGTTCTGATATGTATCTAGGTGATCTTTAATCTATCGTAATGCTTGCCTTGTTGTTCTGCACCGCCAAGTGAGTTCCTATATGAGCTCACTCAGATTCGAAAAGAGATCTCCCTGCTTGTAGCCATGTGCATACTAGGTGCTTGCATTCATAATAAAGCATGCCATGTAGTATCCTGTTAGGATTGCACTCATGATTGAGCATTCTTTTACTCATTGCTTTTGAAAACAGAACGACTGTTATCTATGAAGTAACTAGAGTCATTGCTAGGGTTATAGGACGACCTAGTCTCATCGGGTCCCGTCCTGAGTCAATCGAGTCATGAACTTCCTTATATTATGAGATGCCTGTGGGTTTTATTATGGAGCGGGTTGGGCATGCGTGCCGCTCGATTATGATGGAATGCATTCACGAGCTGGCCAGTCTCCGCCCTATCGGAAGGGGGTGGAGGTAGGAGAGGGATATACCACTTGGTATTCGGCGTAAGGCCTTATTATATTTATGCACCTGATCTTAGGAGCATGTTAGTGTGTTAATATTCCGCCTTGCATCTAGAAGCATCTTTATTAGGACTAGCGTGTGTATGTGTCTGCTTGTTTGGGATTATATTGCGTAGAGCTTCGATCTGACACCGCCCCGCATACATTTTTTTTAGGTTTGTTTTGCAGCATGATTATTCCTTGCTTTCGTGACGTGGGAACTCTCTAGGGCGATTGGAAAGAAATGGTCTAGCCTTATATTTCGATAAATACCCTTTTTTATTTGGTTTTGAGCCGGCTCTGCCGTGGCAACCTCTTGTATTACACCATGATTCTACTAATTGCATGACTATTGGTTTTCCACGCTTAGACTTATGACAGGTACAGGGGACTTCCCCGGGGATTCCAACGATCCCTTCGAATTTTGGGTATGAAATCCCACTTGAAAATATTAGAGTAGAATTTCAAATCTTCAACCTGTACTCGGGGCGCAAGATCCTAACGAGGGGTTTCATCCCTCGAAACGTAACCCGGGAATCATAATCCTGGGCCGTTACAGAGTTGGTATCAGAGCGAGGTTTTGCAAACCGAGTATGATAGGTTGAAGTGGTTTTGAAAATGGCCCAAGGTTTTCAAATGGTTTTTCAAAATGTTTTAGAAAGGGCAAAATGAATTTAATATGGATAACTCAAATGGACTAAATATGAACTTGACCCAATAAATCCGGTAATCAAACAAAGGGGAACGATGGGGTAGTAAATGCGCTAGACCATCCCTATTGGATGTAGTTGGGAACGGGTGGCAAAATACTAACTTTCTTTTATAGACGGGGTTTGAAGACTCCAAGGAGCCCGAGGGTTGGAGTAGCTTGGACTAGGGGACCGTGAGGTATTTGCCCCTCCGGTCAGCCGTCTTTCGAAGGACGACATAGATCATCTTTGTGATTATATACAACTGGGCCCGAGGGCAACCTCCTCGAAGAGGATCATATTAATCTCGTAATTGCTTCCATGCTGATTGCTATTGTGCTTAGGATAGAGAACTAATGAGTATGCCTTAACTTGAATGTGTGGACGGGATAGTGGAAGGAAACCTTGTCCTTATGTAATCGGAATCCTTGTCTTGTCAAAACAGCCCTTCCATAATTCAACCCTCTTGATGATTCTGATTTCATCATCTGCCCCACTGAAATATTTAGGCATGTTAGCAAGGGTTGAGGAGCGTCCACTCTCCCCGTTTTGAGTCCTGTTGATACCCCACCGTCTATGCTTCTATCGAGTCTCGTACCTAAGGTTGGTGCCTTCCACGAGGAATTTGGGTTGTTCAACTAATTACCTTCGAAAATCGTGTTGGATGTGAGGGTTACCTGAGTATGTTAGTGTGGGTGATGATCGTAGCAGTTTCGAGTTAGAAGTGACTTATCTCAAAGAGTCATCACATTCAATCTTCGTAATGGGCAATCACGTATTCTTGCCGCAAGAGTCTAAGCACGAGTTCTATCCTCACCTCTTGGAAACAGTGTGAATATCCTTGCGTCCTACCCAGTGAGTTATGCTAGCATCCCACGGGGAAACGGGGTCATGAGTCAGTGAATGCCCTTGGAGAATTCTGTCGGTTATAGTAGTAGATGTTCTTGTGATTGTGTGACATAATATATTGATGTATCTCAGCATGACTAGTTGCTTGATATTTTGCATGGTTTCTCTTATGAAAAGATGTATGTGCTATATGTATGGAACTTCCATGATTATTGCCTTCCCATGAATTAGGTCCATGATAGTGTAATCAACCCTCGTTGTATGATTATTATATGAGATGATTACTTTAGCATGTCGAATTAATCTAATTAGACCTTGTTGACTGTGTATATGTTTAATGTGCAATTCTAGTATCATGTAGGACATATGTCTCCCGATTATAGGCCCTCGTATTATCACGTGTCATTCGTGTCTTACTCTGTGAATATGGATGTATATGATGCGATAGGTACATCTCAGTGTGCTTGCCTTGACCCCATGATATTATGACCTGCTTATGTGTGTACCTAAATGAATGATAAGTTGTGTACATGATACCCTTGATGTTGCTAGGACTAGCATCACTCATGCCCCACATGTCCCTTGTCAGTTCATACATGAATATTCTTAGTCTGTCAAGCATGATTAGTGCATGAGATGATAAGCTTTAGCCTGTTCTGCGTGCATGTAAAGTTGATTATGTGAACATGTTATGGATGCGTAAGACGCTATTCTTTTTAATAGGTACATGCTAGTGTGAAATAATATGATTGAGATATTTTGTGATTGTTGTGTGTTTGTTTTCCGCACATGTGACCTCATAGAATACCCTAAGGACATTGTTGTAACTCTCGGGTTCGCGTCTTGTCTTGAGTCTCGTCATCTCTAGCCCTGGTCCATGTCTGAACCCTTAAGGAAGTTGTGTCATCCGCCCTTTTCTCTCCCCTATCTCCGTAACTTCTAATCCTTGCAATCCTTCAATGAGCGCCGACATGAACGGAAGAACCGACGACCAAGTGGCACCGGAACGATGCAACGGAAGCGTGGTGGGTCCATGACCCATAGACTCCAAGGACGACGTCACCGATGGCAAAAAGAACGGATATACTTCAAGAATGGCAGTCGGGAGCAGGATCCTCCCAGCTAACTCGAGGAAGAGCATTCTTAATTCAAACTGCGGATTCTTCTATTAATTGGAATTGATTTTGTGCGATAGGTCTAGAACTGACATGAGGGGATTGGTGGTGACGAATACACTGAACTAGTAGTGAATAATTGCTTGACTAATTTGTGCTTGCGATGATGTGCCTTGATGCTTGAGTGTACTGACTTGCTGGTAATTAGGTTATGGGCTATATATGCGGTGGTGTTTTCTTCTTGGGCATGAGTCGAGTGATTCCTCGGTGAGATGGGTCGGAAAGTGGCAGGTAGATTGAAGTATTTGAGTTGGGTCATTGGTTGTGTGAGATGGGGTGCAGGAAGGATGCGTCAGCTTGAGTAGAGCTGAGTGAGTTAGGACTTGTCGGAAATAGTGTTCAGTAAGTATAGTTGAGCTTCCAAGGAGGTTATAGGTGAGAAATAGAGTAGTATGGCGAGATTTGAGGGAAAGGTCTTCGTTAGAGGTTGTGTGGGGCAATAGCGTGTGCGGGTAGTGTAGTTCTAGAGGTGGATGAGTGAGTTAGGAGTGGATTGGGAGGATTCTTGAAGGGATGTGTTGATAGACGAGTTAGTGAGCCAAGTGAGAGTGTCTAGATAGTCTAGGAGCGGATCGTGGGCGGCGTTGAAGATGATTGGTTAAGGAATGTCTAAGGAATCGTAGAGTTGGGACTATGTTGTATTTGCTGTGATTAGGAGCAGTTTTGGTAAATGATGAAGTTGAGGAATCGCTAAGGATCAGTAGTATAGGTTGCTTGGGAAATCATCGATCTTGGGGATTAGGTTGTCCATATCAAGGTTGTGCGTGTGATGAGTAATGGGGGTTGTAGAGATAGGATTGGTAATGTTTGGAGAATTTATGAGTAACAGATTCCTAGATGCGTTGTTAGAGGATTTTAGCATAGGGAATGAATTGGGATTCATGAGTGGAGGTCATCGTGGTGATTGAGGCATTCAAGGATGTGAGGTGAATTTTCGAGGGAGGACTAGTAGCTAGGCAAGAGTGTTGTTGAGATTTTCTAGTAAGATTGTGGGCTTGAGGTTGTGATAGGGATGTTCTAAGCATGAAATCGGGAACTAGGCAAAAGTAAGGTATTGAGAATGCTAGAAGATGAAGGATTGTAGCAGGTGTGACAAGATTGCGGTACTTGGGAGATTCGGATGAGGATGTCATATGAATTATGTGGAATTGATGATCGGTACATAAGAGGTTAAGCGGTAGAAAATTTCATGTTCGAGGAAGTATGAACTGGAGCTATTTGGGAACGTGCGGAAATGAGGAAATTTGGGAATATGATGAGAAGAGGATCTCGAGTAGGACGGCTTGAGGAGTCGTGATTGTTTCGGGTTTTATGAGATTTGAAATGGGATAAATAGGTAGAATATATGATTAGTCATGGAGGAGAGACGCGGGTGATGAGGGACTCGGTGATTCGTGGTTATGAGTTAGCACTAGACGGTTTTCTACGTTAGAGTTGTCGAGAGTAGGCGGTTGAGTGGATTCTAGCAAGGTAGGATGCTTGTGTTGGTGATGCCGAGGATAATGATGGGAGTGTCAAGTGTGAGATAGTTAGTATGAGTTGGGTTCTTAGAGGTGGATGGTTAGTGAGAGTGGTTAGTGGTGCGAGAAGTATGATCAGGTTAGCAAGGTGATTTGATATGTCCCCTTGGGAGATGATGGTCAGGTGGAGTCTTGAGAGCTTAGGAAGAGTCAGCGAGATTGTTAAGAAGTGTCTAGATCGATCGTGAGAGTGGTTCGGTCGAGGACTTAGATTTGTCTTAGAAGGTGAAGATCAGACTGGTAGAGGACCTCTAGGATGAGGGTATGCTTTATAGAGAGTCTTGGTAGTCGGTCGAGTTGTTAAGCTTGTCAGAATAAGGGAATTGTGTGATTGGGAACTCCGAGATATGGTTTTAGGTGGTCAAGTAGGATTTGAGGTCGAGATGTCGAAGTGGTCTGGTCCTTAGATGGCTTGGTGGCATGAGAGTTGGGATACCTAGAAATTGGCTTGGGGATGTTGGCCTTGAATTGTGGATAGTTTTGAGGCTGTAAAGATTGTATGCTAAGCTGAGTGCAATGGTATATAAAACTAGTATTAGATTCGAGTTTGTAAACCTTGGTGAGGTTGATCTTGATGCGAGAGATGATGAGTAGTGGTCGTGTCTGCTATGGTTGATGGTTTTAGACAGGCTCTCTTGAGGATGTGATCTAATGTTATGCTTCACTTGAGGCCGAATGTTGTGCGATTTCTATGCCATATACAATAGTGAGCCTGTTAGTACTAACATAATTATCCTTTGATCTTGATGTAAAGATGGTGTGTGACAGTACTTATTTGCCTCTAACGTGATAATGCTTGGAGGTTAACGCGAGGATGATATGATTTACCCGATTATGATGACGTGCAACTTCTGTAGTGTGATGTGATGAATCCTACTATATGTGATGCTATACTGGATATGATATGGTGTGTGTTATCCTTGATGGGACTGGGACATGCTATTGAATGCGCCACAGGATTGTTGTGTTATATGACGCCTTAAAATGGAATTTCTAGGATGCTAGAACCAAATTGATGAAATTCAT
This sequence comes from Persicaria tinctoria, assembly GCA_037127255.1. Classification (NCBI taxonomy): domain Eukaryota; kingdom Viridiplantae; phylum Streptophyta; class Magnoliopsida; order Caryophyllales; family Polygonaceae; genus Persicaria; species Persicaria tinctoria. The sequence goes on from JBANSL010000014.1 coordinate 56,493,717, forward strand.
TTCGAATTGGAACCTAGGTAGAAAATATGGGATTAGCCCTTAGAGGTGGATGATTCCACCTCCTAAATTTGGAACTTGATTGACTAACATCGGGTTAAGGGATTTGAATGAAGTTTAAGAAGGATTAACTTGGATTTTGAGGAATTGAACGCGGTCGAGAACTTCAATGATTTTGAAACCAAACCTTTTCGAAATGAGATTCCCTTTTAAAAATAAATAAATAAATAAATAAATAAATAATAAATAAATAAATAAAATTTCAACCGAGTCTGCATTATGACGCCCCACGAAGTGGATACATGCCTTTTATAGGGGCCCTTATAGACTGCTTGCTAAGATCTAGTGGAGATGCTATAATGCTTTTCGAGTTATGACATAACCGAGAAGTCGGGGTAAGGATGTGGTAAGGGCCCATATTACATTCTCGCTACGACCTATCGGCGATATTATGATCATGACGACGATACTGTGAGAATCTCATAGGGGCACTTATGAGGCACTTACGGATCGATGGAATGGTCCTTGGACTCACCTATTTCAAACTTCATCCCCTACCTTGTTTTGGTTTTAGTCTCGGGGACGAGACTTGTTTTTAAAGGTGGATGATGTAACGGCTCATATTTTTAAATCCTAATATTACGGAAAAGAAAAAAAAAGGAATTTAAAAGCGGAATTTAACGGAAAACTAGCTAACACGGATTTTAGAACTCTTAAAGCATATTTCGGCCAAATTTTGAAATTTATGCAAAATAGATTTTATTCCACTTTCATATGTCGAGAGTTTTCAGATTTCATTATTAAATTTAGATTGGAAAGTTTAAAAATTTATTTTGAACAAGTCGGGATAAAATCGAGAGAACGGGTTTTGGAATTTGTTTCCGGGTACTTGTAAGTTTGAGAATTAGGGGGACCACAGATCCTTTTTGTCTCTTTCCCCCTTGACATCTTTCAGATCAACCAAGATGCCTTTTCCTCTCCATTTTCGATCAGAGGAAACAGCCCCAAGCAACCTCCTTTTCTAGCTCATTTCTTTGTTTCTTTTCCCAGTTAAACCCAACACACACCCTCTCATTTCTCTTACCCACGTTTCCCCCCTTTATGGCAAAGAGTCAAAGAAAAAGAAAGAAATCTGGGCTTGATCTGCAACTAAGTAGACCCCTTTTTGTGTTTGATTCATAGTGAAAACAATCTCCTCTCACTGCAAACCAACATCCCCACATCTTCCTTTCCCATTCACTCTCCATTTTGATTTCAAAACAACCCAACAGTGCTTCAAGGAGATCAGAACACAGCCCCACTCTCCAAATTTTTTTTTCAATTTCAAACACCCCCTTCTCCCCTTTGAGCATTGCCAAGAGACCTGAGCTCCAAAGCTTCCTCCATTGCCGCCCCTGCACCACCCTTCCACCACCTGCACCACACCGTCGTCGACCACCACCGCAACCGCAACTCCCTCACACTCTCCCCTATTTTTCCAAGAGGAACACCCACACACCACCACTTCCTCCTTCATCCTTCCACCCCGAGGCGCCAGAAGCAGGAGCACCCACGCCTCCGGGAGTCGCTAGTAGCCACCGGTAGCGACTGGAGGCGCCAGGAGCAACCGACGCCTTCCCTGAGCGCCTCCTTACCTATTTTTCCGATTCGAAACTCGGGTGAGCTCCTCCTTCCCTTTCGAAAAACAATCTCGTAAAGCTCGCACCTTTTTTACACTCCCCTCGTCCCAGGACTAGCAAGAAACAACCCCAAGTCGTCAGCGAGCCTAATCGAACCCCGGGGAGCCCAATCGCGCACCGACGAGTTTTTCCGGCGAGTCGACGCCCTCGGTGAGCCCTCTTCCTTCTCCTTCTTCCCTTCCTTGTTGTCTTGTCTGTGTGTGCCGGTCACATCAACACATGGTCGGAGTCCGGGATGGTCGCCGGCGAGCTTCCTCCTCCCCTCTCCTTCTTTTTCGCTGTCGGACCGAGCCCTTTGCTCTGTTCTTTCTTTGTTTCAAAGGGAAATGGGTAGAAGAAAGGGACGTGGGTCCCCTTGCCACATCACCGCCACCTCACCCTGGGCCCTCTCTCTTCTTTTTAAACCTCCAGCACTCACATTTCAGAAATGGAAGTTAGGAAGGGTTATTTGGGCCTAATTTTCTTGGGCCAGAATTGTGTTTTTAATGCAATAAAAGATTGGGCCTATTTCTTCAAAATAAGTTGGGCATTCTTCAACAATTAGTTCGGTTTTAGAAATTCCTAAAAGGCTAATTTTATTTAATAAAAATAGTTGGGATTTTTTTGAGGGATTTGGAAACATTTATGAAAGTGTTTTAAAGAAAATGGTATTTGAAATATTATATTATATTGTGTGAGATTTAAATTAGAAATATTATTATTGAGACTTAAATATGATAATAGGTTGATTTAAACTATAATACAATAAGACTTGGAGATTTAAAGAAGTATTATCGGATTTAAATCGAAAAAGAAATTTGACGAGTATTTTCAAAAGGTCAGAATTTCTAACTAGTTGATTCGGATTTTGAAGCAGTTCGGGACTAACTTGGGAATTGTATGATCAATGACTAACTATCATGTTGATATGATTGATTGACTAATATCGTGACTTGTGTGAGATAATGGGATGATTGGTTGACTAATAGCATAATGAAATGTTAAGATTATGTATCGTTAACTTATGCACTGAGATATGATGAATATGATGCACTTGAGCTATGTGATATGCGAATATATGGTTATGAATATATGAATGTGGCTGAATGGAATGCGAGAACGGTATGGTATATATTGAGAAATGCGATATTGTTGTTATTCTCGTTGAATGATGTGTGCTTTGAGTGCTTGAATGATTAGACATAGACTTATATATGTGTTCCGATATGTATCTAGTCGATCTTTAATCTATCGTAATGCTTGCCTTGCTGTTCAGCACCGCCAGGTGAGTTTCTATATAAGCTCACTCAGATTCGAAAAGAGATCTCCCTGCTTGTAGCCATGTGCATACTAGGTGCTTGCATTTATAATAAAGCATGCCATGTAGTATCCTGTTAGGATTGCACTCATGATTGAGCATTCGTTTGCTCATTGCTTTTGTAAACAGAACGGCCGTTATCTGTGAAGTAACTAGAGTCATTGCTAGGGTTATAGGACGACCTAGTCTCATCGGGTCCCGTCCTGAGTCAATCGAGTCATGAACTTCCTTATATTATGAGATGCCTGCGGGCTTTATTGTGGAGCGGGTTGGGCATGCGTGCCGCCCGATTATGATGGAATGCATTCACGAGCTGGCTAGTCTCCGCCCTATCGGAAGGGGGTGGAGGTAGGATAGGGATATGCCACTTGGTATTCGGTGCTAAGGCCTTATTATATTTATGCACCTGATCTTAGGAGCATGTTAGTGTGTTAATATTCCGCCTTGCATCTAGAAGCATCTTTATTAGGACTAGCGTGTGTATGTGTCTGCTTGTTTGGGATTATATTGCGTATGGCTTCGTTCTGACACCGCCCCGCATATATTTTTTTTAGGTTTGTTTTGCAGCATGATTCTTCCTTGCTTTCGTGACGTGGGAACTCTCTAGGGCGATTGGAAAGAAATGGTCTAACCTTATATTTCGATAAATAGGCTTTTTGATTTGGTTTTGACCCGGCTTTGCTGTGGCAACCTCTTGTATTACACCATGATTCTACTAATTGCATGATTGTTGGCTTTCCACGCTTAGACTTATGACAGGTACAGGGGACTTCCCCGGGGATTCCAACGATCCCTTCGAATTTTGGGTATGAAATACCACTTGAAAACATTAGAGTAGAATTTCAAATCTTCAACCTGTACTCGGGGCGCAAGATCCTAACGAGGGGTGTCATCCCACGAAACGTAACCCGAGAATCATAATCCCGGGCCGTTACAAAGATAATATTAAATGGTTATTGTGATTTTAGGCAAATAAATACTCTTTTGAAATATAAAATGTATAGATAACTTTTTTCTGTAAATTTCCCCAATTGTTTTTTCAAAAATAGGTTATCGATTAATCGTATAACTTAAATATAATTATAGACTTTTTTGAATATTTAATAAAGTTCAATTATTAAACAAAAATATTTAAACTATAAATAAATAATAACTTTAGGATTATTTTTAACTTTATAAATAGAAATTATGATTCGTAATCGTATTATAAATAAAATAGTAATTTATATAATGCTTTAAAAATTTATAAATATTTCCAAAAATGAATTAAGATAATAATTCTAGGATTTATTTATTATTATTTTATAAAAATAAATAAAATGATCCCAAAAATATAATCGATCCCTTAAATGTAAATTTTGAATATATTTATAATCAAATTTGAGTTTAAAAATATTAAAATATAATATATTTAATGATAAATTAACGAAAATAGAGGAATGGGTGGTGACTGGTGATTTGTAAACAAAGACTATTTAAAGGGTGGTTTTCTGTAATTTTGAATGTAAGGGGTGATTAAGTGAAAACACCCATATTTAAAGGGTGATTTTTTTTTTGTAAATTTCCTTATAATATAAGCATTATTTGTTTATCGAAATTTATATTATTTTGCTATATCGTTTTCATATTATTATAATAGTATAATATATCTAATATATAATATAAATAAATTATAGTAATATCTTTTATAAAATAAAATATATTTTACAAATCTCGTGCGTTACGCACGAGCACTACGCTAGTTCAATGCTAAAATAAAAACCATTGTTGGGTGAATAACATATGCACACTTTTTTCATCAATGGATAACAAAATGTCTTAATTGTTAGGTTTAAAACAATATATATAACGCATGCTTTACTGCTTTTTTGTCGCTAGTTTTTCTCATAAGATTGCCCTAGATTGCCTATTAGATCAATTGCAAGTAAAAGCTTAAGTATGTATTCACTTTTAATGATATGTAAATAATCTAATTAATTTTTAAAATATTAAATTTAAGTTATATTTATATGGTTTGAGATATTTTTTTATAATTAATTTAGCTATGAGTTTATAACAACAATTAAGTGTAACAATTTTTATATTAGAAGTGATGATTTTTTAAATAAAAATTATTTTGGAGAGGTTTTGTAATTAATTTGAATTTAAAGGCAAACTATGGTTGTTTTTTGTAATTAATTTAAATTTGAAGGTAATTATTTGAATTTGAATGTAGTTTGAGGCTATTTTCTGCAACCAATTAAATACTTGAGGCTATTTTCTGCATTTTTTTATAGTTCAGACTATTAAGCGCAACACCCCCTAAAGGTTAGGCTATTTTTTGCAATTTTCTCTCAAAAATTAAAAAAAAATCACATTGTTTTTTTTTTTTACAGTAGGCAAGAAGTAGATCGACTCGGCGATCTTGAAGCCATCAAAAGATGGCTTGAATGACCCTACGTAGAGGGTCTCCAGTAAAAAAAAAGAAAAATTTTCTAAGGTTACAATTACAGAAATTTAAAATTTAAAATGTCTAGAAATTAAAATCTTTGTTTCTTCCGATCAATAATTGGAGGCTTGATTCTTGATTTCTGTTCTTATAGGTTGGAAAGTGGTGCGGAGCAGCATCAGCAGAGTTGTTGCATGTGATGGATTGGACTCAAAAACTTGAGATCTGATGTTGCACAACAATAGTCATGGTATTACGGTGGTGGTGATTTCGGATCTAGACCCAAGAGTTATAGATCCGAGCACCCATCAATAGGCTAATTTGAGTTTTTCAAAAATTGTGGGTCTTTTTTGTTTTTGAACGGTTTATCAAACTTGAAAAAATAGAGGAGGTGGGGGATAAAAATAGATTTAGGTTATGCAGTTTTGTGAATTGAGGGATAAATCAGGTTTGTTGAAGGAAATTTGGGTTGGGTTTGGTTTTGTGATTTGGGGTTTCAAGTGGGAAAGGTGCAATATATGGTGAAGCCATGGTGGAGAGGCCATCACAGCCGACACCGTCGAGGGAGGCTGTGAAGCCATGACCCAGGAGGGCCTGACCGGAAGAGACGGTTGTGATTTTCGATAATTCTAAACAAAGTGTGGTTGCTTGAGGGGAGTTAGACACATGGCTGGCCCAGAGGCAAATGCACACATAAGATAGTGACTGCGTAAGGTCCAAATAAATTTGTGTCCCAATAGTTATAAAAAAAGCATGTTATATATACCCATTTATTTAAAGCTTTTATATCATACTCTCTCCGTTCGGCAAAACATTTTGTTTACTATTCACGCACGCTTCTTTAGAATGATAAAAACTATATAAAATATTCATTTTTTATAAAAAAAATTTAACAAATTTGTACTTATTAATAATAACTACGAAATTGTTTAAAAATTATTTAAAAACATAGATATTTTATATAGTTTTTATCAATTAAAAAAGCGTGCGTGAATAGTGAAGTGACATGTTTTGCCGAACGGATGGAGTATTACTCAAAAGAGCATCCACAATGGTCGGAAGCTCCCCTCCCCATTTTACTTTTTTCATGCGATTTGGGGAACCCGACTATTGTGGACAACCTCTCCAAATTTGGGGTGCCCCAATATATTGGGCACCTTCCCAAATCCGAAACCAATTAAACGACAACACGTGTCAACCTAAAAAATCATTTCATTTTTTTCCTTTTCTTTAGTAGATTTTAATTAAAGGCTAAAAAATATTAACAATTTAATTAAAATACTTTAAAATATTAAAATTAATGATACAATATATTTATATAATTATATTAAAAAATTTTCCAATGGTTTAATTTATTTAAAATTTAGTTAAAATACTTTAAATTATTAAAATTAATTATCGAATATAATTATAAATTTTACTTAATAATTTTTAGTTCTTAGATATATTAAAATTTTAGTTTAAATGCTTTAAATTATTAAATGTAATTAATAAATATAATTAATAATATTTTGAATTGCAAATTTATTAAAAATTTCTCTTAAATATTTTAAATTATTAAAATTAATTAAAAATATATTTATAATATTATAATATTAACTTATAATATTAAATTAATACGGAGTATTATTTTGAAATTTGAAATATATTAACAATTTATTTCAAAATATTTTAAATTATTAAAACTAATTATCAATTTTAATTAAAAAATTAAATTAAATTTTTATATTGATAAATCAATTTAATTTTTTTCATATTTGAAATTATAGGGAAAATATAATGGGTATGAAAAAGTGATGAGATAGATTATTGGGAAACTTGACCATTGTGGGGAGGGAGAATTGAATTGGGGAGGATTGAGAATAAAGTGTGTGGAAAGTGAGGTGGACGAATAAGGGAAGGGAAGAGAACATTTGGGGCACCCCACCATTGGGGATGCGCTAATGTAGACCTGGGCAAAAGTCGACACGGGTCGAGCTTGAGATGGGTTTTACCCCAAATATTATCCCGGTGTTGCAGGTACGGGTCGGGTTAAGCCCGCTTCATGGGTTGAATCTATGCCAAGATGTTCTTTTGTTCGGGGTTTAGCTGTCGAAAGACTTCATTGGTAATGGTCTTTATACTTCGGTTGCTTTTGTCAGCATTTGCTATTTGCCTCTCAATAGCTATGTCTAGAGCTCCAATGGTTCTTAAAGTTGTCGGATACTCCATAAGGAGGTGAATTGTGTCTTCCTCTCTAGAGTTACCGAAAATACAATCCATGGGCGAATGAATTCCTTTGTTTCGTAGTCTAACTTAAGTGGGTAAACCATCCAGTCCCATTTTCCATAGAAAGTTTTTGCCTTTGGTGAGCAACCAATTTTCTATATTCCAGAGAATAACTCTAGTTCATTTTCAGTGGATTTCGTTATAAAGCACTAGACATTGAAAACTGATGGCTAGGTTGCCAATAAAGTCTATTTAATTTCAAACTCTTGCGAAATGATTGGGGTGCTTATGATTGTTTCTACAAGGTCAGTCGGCAGGACTCCCCGAATCTTTCCACATTCCATGTTTTATTCGGCATAATATAGTCTTGAACTCTTTCAAGATCGTTGATCTGGTGAGTTAGTCGATGATCCTCAAGCTTTCTTTCATCATTAGACCATTTATCCTTCCAGAATTTTACCGTTTTTCCATTTTCAATTTGCCAGATAAGCCATGCGCATAATTTGTCCTTTAATTCCATTAGCTTGGTCCATTGGCATGATAGGTTTTTCTTCTTTTTGTAATCCCAAATTTGGTCTTATTTTACGTACTTTTCTCGAAGTATCCTAACACACTGATTGCTGGGTTCCACAAGAATTTTCCATAATATTTTCAGCTGCAGGACTTTGCTCATATCTTTTGTTTTGTGAAGTCCCAACTAGACATAGCCACGGGTAGACCTGTCAAAACATAACCCGATCTGAAAACCCGACCCGACCGCCCGAAATTTTTTGGGTCAAGTCCCGGAAATTTTGACCCGGAAATTTTTTTCGACCCGAACCCGAAAACCTGGAAATTTTCCGGGTAATCTGGGTTTCGACCCGGTGACTCGATTGACCCGGTAATTTTGACCCTATTTACTCGATTGACCCGGTTGATTTATAATTAAATATAATTAATTTATATATATATAATTAAAATTTATTGTAAAATTATCAAATCATAATTTTTTTAATTTAAAAAATAAAAATTTGACAAACCCGAAATCGACCCGAAACCCGATCAAACCCGGGTTCTAATCAACCCGGAAATACCTGAAACCCGTTTACCTAGGACCCATTTTACCCGAGACCCAAAGTGACCTTACCCGAATAACCCGTTTGACGGATCTAGCCACGGGTCATGGGTCGGGTCGACCCGCCGGATCAAGGTCAAAGGGTTGGCTCGGGTTGAGGGTCAAAGTTAGGGTCGGGGAAAAGATAACCCGTGACCCGGGGAGATGACCCGATTGGTCCAACCCGACTGGTCAACCCAATGGTTCATCGAATTTTTTTATAAAAAAATTGTTGTTAAAAAAAATTAGAATTTATTTTTACAATTATTATGAATTTCAACGTGGAAATCTAAGCCAACCTTTGCTGTTTTTTATAGGCTTAGCACCCTTCCCCCTTTCCTCTAATTTTCAACGTGGGAGAGGATGTGGGACAAAAACAAGTAGAAACTAAATCATGTCTTCAATCTGTACCATTCGGTTTTTTCATGTCAATCCATACTTATAAATTTTTATCATATATAAACACTAGTACTACACTTTATATAAATATTATTTTTTTGAAAAATATTTTACCTATCAATTATGAAAGATTAAAATAACGAACGGGTAACAAGAAAGTGTGAAGTTCAACACAGTACCTTAAACATTTGTGTTATTTGGTGGATCCACTATGAAATCATTCTATATGATACTAAGTTAGGAGTATTTATGTCTATAGCATAATTTCGAAGAATACAAATATTGTTGTTGATAAAACTATTACACTTGTATGATAAACTTAATGTCGAGCTTTTGCTTATTTTCAAAATAATATAGAACTTCGAATTTTCAAGAACAAGAATGAAATATAATATTGGGTAATACTTTTTCAATGTGTCTTTCCATGTCATAACAAGCAACACAGGTAGGTAATTCCAATAACGTCATCATTATGTGTATACACAAAATGTGGCTAATTCAACTTTAAACGGGAAAGTTTAACTTATCTATATGAAGATGAGCCTAAATTTGAAATCATTGATCAAGAAATTAACATAATGCAAGTAAATAAAACACTTATGATTAATCAATGGATCAACACAACTATCAATTGAATTAAATAGAAAGATTAATCTAACATAACTTGATATATTGTATCATGATGTTTCATTACCCTGTGTCATTCAATTCATTAAATCCTAAGAGGTAAACACTTTAATTATATTATATGTTACATCATATAATCCAAAGAGTTAAATTACATCATATTCCACCATATAATCCAAAGACTTTAATTACATTACATTTTACATCATATAATTCGATTCGTCGAAACATCAATTTCTCACAATTTCTTTCATATCTCATTGTGTCCCACATCGAAAGTGTGTTATATATCTACCTTTATTCTCTCTCTCTCTCTCTCTCTCTCTCTCTCTCTCTCTCTCTCTCTCTATATATATATATATATATATATATATATATATATATATATATATATATATATATATATATATATATATATATATATATATATTCTCTATGTATATCGATCTTCTCATATCCCTATATATTTTCTCATATAATTCGATTCGTCATTTTCACAATCCAACTTTTTCTTTTCCACATCTAAAGTGTGATGAAATGATGGAGTGGAATGATGGTTCATGTGTACTCATTGCTTATTGTGTATCATGAGAACACATCCTGGGCGTTGATTAATTGAAATGGGTGGCTGAGATTAATAGTCAATTTAACCTTTTTTTCTTTAATTAAAAATCAGTGGGACCCACAAATTTCCCTCCTCACTTGCTGCGTTGGGGCGCGTGTACAAGCCTGTGTTTTTTTTGTTTTTAAATTATTCGACGGTATCGCTGGATTATTCGATCATATTGACGGATTATGTGATGGTATCGATGTATTTTTCAAATTGGCTAGCATCCTGAAAACGCCTCTAAATTTTTACCTAAAAATTATTCGATGGTACAACTTGATTATTCGATGGTGTTGTAGTGTTATAACTAAAAATTATTCAATGGTATCACATGATTATTCGATAGTATCCCATGATTATTCGATAGTATCGATGTATTTTTCAATCATATGACTGTCAACATAAAAAAACACATTTCATGAAGCACAAAATCGGTCCATACATATGAATAATTCGTCTTTCCCCCCGAATATCTCTTTCAATCGAGCAATTAAATCAATTGCAAACAAAAAGGATTTCAACTAATCACAAACCCTATACTCCAAATCCACCACCATCGGAAAACCTCCCCGACTGCAGATCCACCACCAGGGAGTCGCCTCACCATCTCGCCTCGCTGGATTTCGGCCTAAACCTCACCATCTCTCTCGATCAAAGCCGCCCCCTCCCTCCTGTACTCAGCACCCAGAACCAGCCTCCACCACCACCTGCAGCACCATCGTCGGCGACCTCCTGCCCAGATCCACCCACCGGTGCACCCACGAACCACCACGCAGCCCTCATCCTCTCCTTCCTCTCCTCGGAGAACTTACGCAACCCCTGCCGTCACTCCTTTGCTCCCCAGATCCGGCCGCCTCTGACCACCGCCGATCACCACCTCGCCCAGATCCGGCCTCCCTGAGCAGGATCTCCATCGTCATCGCTTCCACCTTCGCCATCCACACCACCTTCGCCATCCGCACCGCCATCACCATCGCCCCCTCCGCCATCTCCTTCGCTGCCGCCTTCGCTAGCCGCCTTCATCATCTCCCGATCTCCATCGCATCCGCCATCCACCATCGCATCAGCCCATCACCATCTCATACGCCATCGCCATCGTATCCGCCATGGAGCCGGCATCTCCCGATCGTCTTTCGCCTCTGGATTGGGGAGTAGAGGCATTTTGATTTTATACAGTCTGGGAAAATTGATTAGGGTTGAGATGGGTGATGTACACGCGCAGTGATTGGAATTGGTGGTGGTGGATTTTCCATTTCCTTTTTCAATTAATAAATATTTGAGATTAATCTCAGCCATCCAATGTCTCTAAATCAACGGTTAGGATCTGTTCACATATTACACGTTAAGGGTTGTTCTCATATGATCAATCCTATATATACACACACACACACACACACACACACACACACACACACACACACACACACATACACACACACCATGTTTTGTCAACCTTAAATCTTTCGACATTTACTTGATGAGTTGAGTTTTATTTTGGGTTTAAACCCAATTTTTTTTTTTTAAAAAAAGGTTGACCCGACGGGTTGACTCGCACGACCCTCCAGGTACCCGGTTCCGTGCCTCGTGACCAACCCAGTGATCCGACCCGTCGACCCGTCAACCTGTCGGGTGACCCGAACCCGTCGACCCGTTGGAATCCTGGGTTAGGGTTTTGGTCAGGCCCCTCGGGTTTCCGACTCGATGGGTCGGACCCGTGGCCATGTCTAGTCCCAACCCTCCTTGTCTTTTTGGTTTACATATTCCGTCCCAACCTAGAAGTGGTTTGTAGTTTTGGTTGTTTTTCCAGAAAAAATATCTATTTGCTCTACCTAGTTCATTGTGCACATTTTTCGAAAGCATAAAATTCTGCATAACGTAGTTTGGTTTAGCCGAAAGGTTCGCTTGAATTAGAACCTTCCTTGTTGGGAGAGAGAATTCGTTTTTCATTTTGCCAGCTGCCTTTTCGTTTTTTCGATAACATCTTAAAAGGTTTCTTTGTTGACCCTATCGTTTACTATGGGACATCCTAGATATTTGTCCAAGGCGACTTGGTTCATTATAAGAAGGGTACTCTGTATTTGGATTTTTTTTGGTTTGCGGACACTCCTTTAGTTACTTGGAAAGTGGATTTGTTAAAATTTACCTTTTGTCTTGAAATTTCAGCAGTATTCGTCAATTATTTTTTTCACTTTCGCACATGATTCCTGGGATGCTTTTGCAAAGATCATGATATCAACTGTAAATGATAGAAACGGGATTCGTGATCCATTTGGGGTAATTTTAAAGCCAATCGATTTTGATGATTCATGACATTGTTGTTGTAATTTTCTAGCGAGGATTTCCACACCTATGATAAAAAGGTAGCGGGAAATCAGGTTGCCTTGTCGAAGCCCTCTTTGAGGCTGGAAAGTTTCAGTTGGTTTATTGTCCACTAAAACTGAGAAATACATAGTTTGAGTACATCCGTTGATCCACCCCGCGAATCTAGAGGAGCAGCCAAATTTCTCTAGAACCGCTAAGAGAAACCTCTAATCAACTCTATCGTAGACCTTCTCCATATCGAGTTTTATTGCAATCCATCCTTATTTTCCTTTTCTTGTTCTGAAGGAGTGAAAGATTTCGTGAGCTGTAAGCACATTATCCTAAATAGCTCGATCAGCCACAAAGGCTCCTTGGAGCAGGTGAACAATTTTCCTTAGTACTTTCTTCATTCTATCTGTTAGGATTTTGGCAATAGCGTTATAGATAGTTGAGCCCAGGCTAATTGGTCTATAGTTTCTAGTCATGGATAGATTTTCACATTTTAGGATTAAGGTGATAAATGATGTCTAGTTTAGTTGTCGCAACATTTTCCTAGAAGAAAAAAAATCCTTTATTGGCCTTCGTTATTGATGGTCCAACAATGTCCCAATATTTCTTATAGATTTCTGCTGTCATCCCATCAGGCCTCGATGATTGATCTTTCCAATGGAAAAGAGGTTGATTTTATTTCATTATTATTGGCTTTGTTGTGTTCTTGAGCACAAATTACAATGAGAAATTAATTGAATTTTATATTTTTTTAAAAGATGAAGGATGTAATTAAGTTGCATAATGTGATGTTCTAGAGCATAGTTGAGAGATGAGAAATGAGTGCTGAGAGAGTTATGGAACTAATGGTGATTGAGAATGTGAAATATTAATTAACAAGGTAAATTTTATCTTTTCTTTACGTTGTTAACATATCTTTGAAAACATTAGAGAGAAAAAAAAGGCTTTGAATCCACCGTTCGACTTGAAATTTAAAAAAAAAATGAAAATGAAAATTGTATTTCTTCCTGCTTTAAAAAGTTTGGATGTTGATGCGTTCTACTTTGATTTTGCTTGGTGTTGATATTCTTGCCATGCTCGTATGTCATTTCTTGTTGCTTCGAAGAGGTCGTAGATGTGTGGTTCCTGAAGGCTCCTCTAAGTCCAAATATAAGGTTAATTTTCATTGTTGTTTCCTAGGAGTTTCTCTTGTTACATCTTGTTGCTGTTTGGAATTTCCTACGATTGTGTCTTTTGTTCGTCAATGTTGATTTCGTCGTATTGTAAGCTTCCTCCCAATGACCCTTAGATATTTATGCTTGATGGTTGTGGGGTTCTGAGTTGCTAGACTGAGTTGTGTATCAAACATTGATCATGGTTGAGTTATTCATGTTCATATTTCTTCTTAGGGGAGTTTGTACTATTGATCTGTTTCTAGTGGTACTGCCTTTTGTCAGCGTGTTCTCACTCTATCACTTGGGTCACTACCTTCGTTGAATGTTTGTCTTGCTTATTATTGTGGTTTTATGTTCCTGTTGTTACATGATGGCTGATCTTTCTGGCGTTTCTTTATGACCCTCGATTTTACCAGATACTGATGTGTTTGATATCTCGAATTCTTAATTACCTTTATAAAAAAAAATGGGTGATGGGCTGTTAACACTTGAGAACCCTGTTTTAGTGGGCGATTTTGTCTAGTTTTACTTTTAATGGGTGGTTACGTGAAAAGTAGTATATATAATGGGTGGTTTTGTGTAATTTTACTTTAACAAAGAAACAAAATCATAAAGGTTACATGCAAGATGGAAAAAAGGATATTGACAAGATTATTTCTTTAAAATTGCAAATAGGTCATTTCCACTAAATCCCCAAACACATGCAACGGCACAAAGCCAAGCTTGAGGATATTCAACGAGGTTCACGACAACACCCCCATTGGAAAAAGGCTTGCCATTTGGATGCGGATTTGGGTAGATTTGTTAAGGAATTTGATAGATCTATCAATTTGAAGGTAATAATTTTGATTATATTTAATTTAATTGGTATTTTTTTTTTGTGATATTGAGTTAGGGTTTTTTGAAATTATAATTGAAGTTCATGAAATTGTTAGATGTTTGTGTTTTTTGTCTAATTATTGTAGATTTTTGTAATGTGGATGTCAAATTTTGAGTAGAAAATTGGAATGAAATGGATTAAAGCGGGAGTTGTTGAAATCGGTTGTTGTTTATGTGGTTTTTTTTTGTTCAATGTCTTCTTCTTCCTCTTCTCCCTCATTTGTGTGCTTGATTGTTGTTGATTTTGGTATTGTTTGAGTTGTATGAGTAGAAACTGTAACGAAAATGAAAGAAATTGAACGTTTTGTTTGCGATATTTGTTATCATTCATGTCGGGCGTTCGACGAGGTGGTGTTGTCTGCTGTGCGAAGGAGGCTAGGCTGTTGTCATTAAGGATACAAAGGAGGCTCAACTGCTATCATTGAGGATCCGAAGGAGGCTCGGCTGTTGTCAATGAGGCTATTTCATAATCTCACCATTATCCACCGAGATCCCTCATTAACTTCATTCAATGGAGTCGAGGTTATTTATTTAGCTCATCCTCTTAGAGCTTCGACCGATTTTTCAAACGACAACCAAGAATAATAGTTGGAAGTCTTCCGATAATCATCCGAAGCGATTGATATACCAAAATAAGCATCGATCAATTCATTCATTGATAAATTTCCTAAAAGTTTGTTCAACAAATGGAGTATTTGGATGAACGCACTTAGATTTTTTTAATTCGTTCCGATTCATAGATGAGAGATTTTGGACATATCTATATAAACTCTTAATTTTTTACTCTTAATTTAGAAGAGTTTAGGATGATGTGTCATTCGTAGAGATATTTTAGGAGTCTTAACTAATCATTTTTTTTGACATTTTTCTTTGATTTTCGTTAATTCTCATTTTTTATTCATTTTTCTTTAATTCTCCTTTTTCTTTAATTTTACTAACTATCTATATCTATATAAATCTATATAAACTCTTAATTTATAAGAGTTTAGGATGATGTGTCAATCTTAGAGATATTTTAGGAGTCTTAACTAATCATTTTTTTTTTGACATTTTTCTTTTATTTTCTTTAATTCTCATTTTTTATTCATTTTTCTTTTACTCTCCTTTTTCTTTAATTTTACTAACTATATATCTATATCTATATAAATAAATTCTTAATTTAGAAGAGTTTAGGATGATGTGTCATTCTTAGAGACATTTTAGGAGTCTTAACTAATCATTTTTTTTGAAATTTTTCTTTGATTTTGTTTAATTTTCTTTTTTTATTCATTTTCCTTTAATTCTCTTTTTTCTTTAATTTTACTAACTAATTATATCTATATCTATATCTATATAAACTCTTAATTTAGAAGAGTTTAGGATGATGTGTCATTCTTAGAGATATTTTAAGATTCTTAACTAATTATTTTTTTTTTGACATTTTTTTTTATTTTCTTTAATTCTCATTTTTTATTCATTTTTCTTTAATTCTCCTTTTTCTTTAATTTTACTAACTATCTATATCTATATAAATAAACTCGTAATTTAGAAGAGTTTAGGATGATGTGTCATTCTTAGGGACATTTTAGGAGTCTTAACTAATCATTTTTTTGGACATTTTTCTTTGATTTTCTTTAATTTTCTTTTTTTATTCATTTTCCTTTAATTCTCATTTTTCTTTAATTTTACTAAATATCTATATAAACTCTTAGTTTAGAAGAGTTTAGGATGATGTGTCATTCTTAGAGATATTTTAGGAGTCTTAACTAATCATTTTTTTTGACATTTTTCTTTGATTTTCTTTAATTCTCATTTTTTATTCATTTTTCTTTTATTCTCCTTTTTCTTTAATTTTACTAACTATCTATATCTATATAAATAAATTCTTAATTTAGAAGAGTTTAGGATGATGTGTCATTCTTAGAGACATTTTAGGAGTCTTAACTAATCATTTTTTTGACATTTTTCTTTGATTTTCTTTAATTTTCCTTTTTTATTCATATTCCTTTAATTCTCTTTTTTCTTTAATTTTAGTAACTATTGGGCTTAATTAAAAACATTGAATTCAATCTGATATAACTATCTATATTCTATATAAACTCTTAATTTAGAAGAGTTTAGGATGATGTGTCATTCTTAGAGATATTTTAGGAGTATTAACTAATCATTTTTTTGACATTTTTCTTTGATTTTCTTTAATTATCATTTTTTATTCATTTTTATTTTATTCTCCTTTTTCTTTAATTTTACTAAATATCTATTAGGGCTGGAGAAAATTTGCCATGAAAACCGTACCAAGACGTACCACCCGAACCAATTAAATTGGTAACCAATATAATTGGTCCAATATAATTGGTTACCAATTTAATTGGTACGGTATACCGTACCAACTTCCAGAAGTTGGCATGGTAATGGTAATCAAAACAGAAAAGTTGGGATTACCATTACCAACCGAGTTTCAATTGGTTGGTACGGTAATTACCAACTAAATATTACCAATATATATTTAGGGTTTTTTAAATTATTTTTAAAAACTTATTTCTAATGTTTTAACTTTTAAGATTTCAATAAGTCAGAATCTCAGATCTAGGTTTTCAATTTTAAGTTTTAACCCCTGTGAACATCGACACTTCCTCTTCATCCCTAATTCCCTTCAATGGCGGCTTGAACATCTTCCAGATCTAGACTTCCAGTCTTCCACAACGTTGTCCCCTCCGTCTCTCCAGGCGCATCTCCTCCCTCAACTCCAGGCTCGGCTCCTTCCTCTCACGGTTACACTTTTCGACTGGTAAGGCTCGTCTTCTTCTCTCCTCCCTTCGTAGTTCCTCGGGGTTTCGAGTTTCGTCATTTCTCATGCCATCTATTCACTACTTTATAGGTATGGATATGCAATCTTGTTTGTGGAAATGATAACTTTGCAAACTGAGATCGACAAGGCTATGCTCTCAACTGATTCTGTTTTAAAGAGGGTTGCAACTTTGATGAAGTATTGGGGAAGCTTTGAGTCAATTAACAAGATCATCATGATAGATAATGTTCTTGACCCAAGATACAAGCTACAATGGGCGAAGGTTGGCTTCAAAAAGGTTAATGCAAGTGCTGAAGTTATTGACAAGATTGAAGAAACCTTGAAAAGAATATTGATGAGGATGTATGTCGAGTATAAAGAAGAGATGGGTGCTGATCAAACTGAGCAATATGCTGAAGATGTGAGGACGGAAGTGGATGAATTAGAAGAACTTGATGAAATCAGTAGAGAGATAGCAAAAGAGAGGATGTCTGTGCAGTCACAGTGTATTCGAAATGAGGTTGATCAGTACTTAATTGATAGTTATGTCAGCCTTACTACGAAAATTTTTGACATTGCTAAGTGGTGGAAGGGCAAAGAATCTGTGTATCCAGTGTTATCAAAGCTTGCAAAGGATGTTCTTGCCATTCCTTGCTCAACAGTAGCATCTGAGAATGCTTTCAGCTTAGGGTCAAGAGTTGTAGATCCTTTCAGAGCTTCATTGACACCAAAAACGGTCAAAGCACTTGTATGCACTGCAGATTGGCTAAGGGCAGAGCCCGCAAACTTCTGCTTCTACGATGCTCCCACAGAAGATAACTTAGAAATCTACTACGAATTAGAGGCAATTGAGAAGGGTAAGTTTACTCCTTCTGTTATTGTTGTCTGCTATTGCTAACTTATAAATCTAATAAGTTTTTTTTTTTGCTAACTTAGAAATCTATTACTTATTTCATTTTTTGCTTACTCCTTCTGTTATTGCTGTCTGCTACTAATATTGCTATTGGCTATTGATGTCTGATATTGCTGCTAGTTATTGTTGTTCTTCAACCTAGAAATCTATTACTTATTTCATTTTTTGGTTACTCCTTCTGTTATTGACTTATTGTTGTTGCTGTCTGATATTGCTGTTATTGCTAGTTAGCTAGTTATTGCTGCTAGTTATTGATGTTGCTGTCTGATATTGTTGTTGCTGCTAGTTAGCTCCTTCTGATATTGCTGCTAGTTATTGTTGTCTGCTACTAATATTGCTATTGGCTATTACTTAGAAATCTATTACTTAGAAATCTAATAAGTTTTTTGCTGTTGTTCAACCTATTTGCCGTTATTGTTATTGGCTATTGCTATCTGATATTGTTGTTGCTGCTAGTTAGCTTCCACTCCTATTTCCTTTTTATTCAAGTTAATTAGTACTTAACTACTAAATACTAATACCTATTTCCTTTTTATTTATTATTTTGTTTTTGATATTAAGTAATAACTAATAAGTATTATCTATTAACTTGATTTCTTTTTATATTTGTTATTTTCAGAAAATGCTTTTAATCAAGGGAGGAATGCTAGCTCGGCCTCGATTCAGACTAAAACTTAAATGTTATTCGGAATCTAGTAGACATTTTATTTTAAATATTATCGGGTTTAATTAAGTTTTTATATTGGTTTTTCGCTTAAATGTATGAACAATTTAAATATTCATGTTGCTACTTATGAATTTTAAATTTTAATTAAGTTGTATTGCCTTTGATTATTCATTTATTTGTATGTTTTTTTTCTTCAACACAAAAAACATGGTAAATTACCATTACCAACATGTACCAACCAATTTAATTGGTTACCAATTAAGTTGGTACAAGCCCTTCGGTGGTTGGTAATGGTTTGGATTTCAAGATTACCAATTATAATTGGTTGGTACGTGGTAATGACAAAAACTAATTAGTATTTACCAATTCCAGCCCTACTATCTATATCTATATAAATAAATTCTTAATTTAGAAGAGTTTAGGATGATGTGTCATTCCTAGAGACATTTTAGGAGTCTTAACTAATCATTTTTTTTGACATTTTTCTTTGATTTTCTTTAATTTTCCTTTTTTATTCATATTCCTTTAATTCTCTTTTTTCTTTAATTTTACTAACTATTGTGCTTAATTAAAAACATTGAATTCAATCTAATATAGCTATTGGGCTTAATCAAATTTATTTACTAACTATTTGGATTAATTCAAAACATTGAATAATTATTGATTATGGCACATCACATTTAAACAATGTTATAATGATATTGATATTATTATTTCTGAGTAATTTAAAAAATATATATATTTATGTATTATACTCTACATAAGATTTTTTAAAAATAGTTATAAAAAAACGCGTCATGGCGCGAGAATCGTACTAGTTTACAGTTGTTTGAAAAAAAAAGAAAAGAACCAGTATGTAATTTAGTTGAACTTATCTTATCAATAACCATTTGAACATCTTCTATCTAGCCTCATTCAAAAAAAAAAAAAAAAAAAAAAATTCCTTTTAGACCAATAGGGACCGTATGGTGATTGGTGTGTGTGACTGGTAAGGGTGAGTGTACCGCGCGTCCGTCTTCTCAACTTTCTTCGTCGTTAAGATCGAAAACCCCCCAAAGGCCAAGTCAAATTCTACTTCATCTTCTCTCATTCTTGATTCTTTTCCTTCTTCAATTCCTCCATTCTACAGAAGAAAACCCTATCTTCTTCTCCCTCGATACTGATCGACTTTCAAATCGTTTCTTCAGTCTCCACACCATGTGGTTTGAGATCCTCTGTGGCTTGGTTCTTTACAAGGTCATCCGCCTCTTCTGTGGCAACGACGACGTTTTCGACGTCGAAACTTCCGATTCCGATGCCATTTTCGTCGTCGCTTCTAGGTTTCCCACCTTTCCCTCTTTCTAGGCTTCTAATTTTGCCGATTCCTTGCTAATTTCACCTGATTTATTCGTTCTCCGGTGTTCTTGACGGTGAACAGTTTCGATTTGATGGGGCTTAGGAATGATTCTGAATTTTGCACTTTTTTTTTTTTCAGACTTGAGAAGTTGTATGGTGGTAAGGTATATATCGGGCTACGGATTCCGGATGCAGATGCAGGGTCTCGACAGCATGTGGATCTCGTTATGGTTACCAAAGGGTAATTCTCTTGCTAGCTCATAATACTTGATTATTCATGGAGTGAAGAGCTGAGATGGAATGTCTGGTGTTTTGCTTTTACCGCATTTACAGAACTTCTTGCTTATAAGGAGCCAATAAGGCAATTATTTTGCTCATAAGGAATGTATTATGTATTAATATTGTGCTAATGAGAAACTTATAATGTGTAATGGGCGAGGGCCAAGCCAATATTTCAAAGTAATTTTATCTGAAGTGCCGTGAGTTGTTAATTGAATGTTAACATCATCTACTAGACATCATTAATTATTGTCTTCAATTTTATGGGAATAAATGAGATGTGTTTCTGGTTTTTGAAGGGAGATTGTGGTGGTTTCTGTGAAGAATTTGGCTGGATTTGTCACAGTGAACTCTGACGGAAGTTGGAATTGTCTAAGAGAGAACAAAAATAAGGAAGAGCATCAAGAGGATCCTGTAAGTTATACTTCTAGATGTCTAATTCGTTCTCCTCTCGATTGCTCTACTGTTCCAGTAGGAATGCTGGTCCATGTATCTGATGATCAAGTGGACGAGTTGGTTTCTGCATGAACTTTATGCTTACTACTCCGTATTAGTTTGGTGTTACTTTCTGATGATTGAGTGGACGAGTTCGTCTTGTCTTTGTAGTTCTGTAATTTGTAAACAGTAATAGATCATGGTAGCATTGAGTGAGAATGTGAATGTCTGCATAAGCAATTTTCCGTTCCCCACAGCCCCTAACGAGGGGCTGAATTAAGTATAGGTGATTGTTGATACCTCTACGCAACTAAGGATTGAATTGATTTCTATAACATATTTGTCTGTATATCTTTCCTATTTCATACTGGTGAATTGATTATTATAATTTTCTAATTGCAGATACAAGAGGTTAGAAAGCAAGCTACAATTCTTGAAGAATATCTTGAACGAAGGGGTATTGCTCTTCCTGAAGGATGCTTGTCATATAAAGTCATAATTCCCAACCCCAAGTTTCGGTAAGCTTAGTTATTTGTCAATGCTATTTCTGAACTAGAATTATACTCTTCTCAAATGCGTGGGAATTGATTTTCTACAGCTTTTGTCTTTGACTAGCTGTGAAACATATTAGGATTAATTAAATGGTTATTGATTCATTGTTCATTCATGGCTATATTAGTTATTTCTTTGTTTGAATGAGATATTAATAGTTGCTCTTGCATCTTTTTAGCTGTATAAATCTGGAGCATTTTCCATCTGAGGTGATAACCCATGAACAGTGGGTACAGATGAAGCCAGAATCGAGAAATATGCTGACTGGTTGGATTAAAGGAGCTTTGAAAGGCGGAAAGAAAGAGATGCAGGAGTCCTTTCAACAGCAGCTTAATTTTGTTATCGGCACAGCTCCAATGTGGGATAAGTAAGTTCCATTCAATTGACGACTCTATTATTTTGCCTGATCCATAGAAGTAAAGATTTACATGCAAGTAAAATGTCATCATTACATCATTTGGGTCATCTCACCAATTGGGCCGGTTCTATATCCCTGTATTTAACTCTGTAAACAAGTCTTTGCTTCATGTCATTACTGGATACCATCCCTCTTGTATCTATTTGTTGAAGTGTAAAAAATTGAAATAAGTCTCTTTATCAATTGTTTGTGCAGGATTGAGCTTAGAGGCAGTAAACATCTTCTAGGGGAATTTTCGGAATTCAAAGGGAAGACTGAAGACCTCCAAGCTTTACAATATATTAAGCGGTCCAAAGTTGGTCAATTAACTATTCAAAAGACTTCTATGCTTGGTTTCGGTAAGCTCACCGGATTCTTTTTTCACTAACCCCTTTATGAGCTGCACTTGTGCTTCATTTCCTAAACATGTGTTTCTTCTTGACTAATTTGTACCCGCTATTAGTAACTTGAAAATGGTAAAGAGTTGAATGCAGATTTTCATTTTCTTTAGTATTTTCTTATCCATCAATGCATGTTGTCTGTTGCAAATTGTGTGTGAAGGTGGATCATAATAGGTTTTGGATTTATTTCTCAGTGATAGTAACCGAACTAATTTCATTAAATATTTTGCATGATGTATTTGAAAACTTATCTTATGGAAGAAAGAGAATCATATGGGATGCTCAACCATAAAATTTTTCACTATATTGCACTTGTCATGTTGAGAGAGAACACTGTAAGTTTGGAATGATGTCTTTACTGGTTTAATACTGGAATTGCAGCTCCAACAAGGCTTCAAGTTTTGTACTCGCTCCGTGATTATCGAACCGAGGGTGGTGCATCTTCCTCCGAGTGGAAGGAAGTGAATGTTAGGTCAAGTACAGTGGTTGTGTTTCAGCCATGGAACTCGAAAAAGGCAAGTAAGTTCAAGCTATCCTCTGTTACTTCTCTGATTCTAAGCGCCTAGGATATGCTATGCATGTGTTGGCCATTGGAGTTCTGAAGACTTCACCTAAATCTTCATACTGTGATGTATTTTTGTTTAAAAAACAGCGATGTATGCTTTTTAATAGCTTACCAGGAAATTCCATGATATAAACATCTTGTTCACAGATGAATTAAGTGCCAGCTTGGCCTCATTCTGATGTATGATTCGCCTGCAATTGTTTCTTTTCTTTCCCCTCTTTTTTGTTATTGGCGACTTAGTATCTTAGTATACGTATATTACTATGTTAAGGTTCAGACTCAAGGCGTAATAGTGAGAAGATAAGACTGTGTACTGATATATTTCACCCTACGTGGCTCGTTGGATAGGCAATTATTGATTAATAAGCAGTGACAGTCCCTTGAATTGTTCATCTCTTGCTATCTGAATGTGGGGAAATACGAGAGGCTAAACTGCAGAAGGGCTGGCTAGGCACTAGGTGGTAATACCCTTGTTTGTTTGTGTTGTGCGGGTAGCCTCTAGCGGTTTAAATTGCTTCCTATCTATCACCCGAGAACTATTCCTCCCCCGGCAAGAATGGCAGTGTCATCCGAACATAGGAACCCGAAAATGCACTGTGGATTGGTATGATCTACTCATCTGCTTGCATACTCTCTGGGGCTATAAAGGTGAGTATTGAATTGATTTTTGTAAGGTTCCATGAATAACCATTCGTACAACACATCAGCAGACAGGACGTGGTTACTGGTTAGGCGTGAACAGCGGTCTGAAATCGGGCTTAAACAGAAGGTCAAAATCCACTGATGGCCGGACGAAGTAGAACTGGTTCGTTTTCGCGGAATGGTCAAGTCCCGGTTCTGTACCGAAATCATTTGAGATGGTGTCAGGCACTGTCCTTTGGTGTGTGCTGTGTGAACCCTGGGTATGTGCAGCAATCGGAATCCACAGTAAGTAACGACGTAAGCTCACAAGTGCAGCTCTAAGCATGACCCAAAACATAAGATCGCAGTGACAAAAACAGTAAAGGACGAAACACAAAGCTGTTCATGAAGCATGGCTGCGATGATTTCGCTTGCACTCAACATAGGCCCGTCACTCGACCTGAACTAAGGTTGGAAAAAAGGTCCGGTAATGGTCGGGTGGAGAACGGTTGTACAACATAGGCATGTCACATGACCTAAGAGCATCCACGTTAGTGAGCTTTTATCTTGGACCCTCGGCTTTTTTTTTCTTCATTTACTCAATAGTTCGAATATGATTTTTCATCAACATATCAGAAGTGTTTTACTTCTCCATGTTCTCGCTATTCGCAGTTCAATCTAGAGTCTTCTTTGGTTTTTCGTGTGCTGTGTTTTTCGTTTGTTATGCTCAATTATGATTCGGACTATCTTTTCTATTCTTTTTCCTTTGTTTCCTTGTACCATGATAGTTAGTCCATTTGTTGATTTTTTGACCTCTCGATTTATCTGACATAGGTGATGTCAAATATTTCAAATCCTTACCTTTATATATATAAAAAAAAGTTACTATGGTGCAACCGAATCTATACATACGTTTCTTTGTAAACAACTTTTGTTGTTAATGGTTATTTTTTAAGAATAATAAAAATTATATTATTTTCATTAAAAAAAATATCATTTGCTACTCAAAACATAATTATTTTATGATCATAAAAGCTATATAAAATATTAACTTTTTAACTTTTTTTAAATATATTTATATTTTCAATAAGTATGAAATTATTTTAAAAATTAAATACTTTATATATATATATATATATATTTTATTTAGAGAAAATGGTATTCAATATACCAAAAAATTTAGCTCTTTGCAAAAATGTCACCCCCCCATATAAAATGTGGTAAATGTCAAAAAGTAGGTGACCTTGTATCGTGGGTTTGGGCGGACTTTTAAAAATTTGGAGATTTTGGGAGGGATTTAAGGGATTAGGAAAGGAGAGAGAGAGGGTTCACATCTTCACAAAATCAAAACTCCAATCTGGCGACTGCGAGAGAAGAGCGGCGAAGGAGGAGAGAAGCGGAGGAGGCGGCGGATTCCGTTGAGCAATCTGGCGACTGAACCCATTGTCGGTTTTGGTTCTCGATTTTGCTTCCCTCGTTGTATCACCAGGAACTCCGCACCGAAGTCATATGTACGCCGACGTGCACTCCCCATGAGCACGCAACAGTCGCATTTTGCCGATTCTATCTCGATCTGAGTCCCCGAAGTCGCGTTCTTCTTGTTGTTCCATTTTCTTCCCGTTGATTTCTTTCCCAATTCTGCAATCGAATCGTCTGTTGCGGGCTTCTTGTTCATATCAGGTTCCTCTCTTGCTCTCGCTCTCTCTGGTTCGGATTCAAGTTGAAATTTCATTTCCTTACTCATCGAATCTTCTCCCTAGGGTTTTTTCATGTATCCCTTTCCCTATTATTCTACAAGGTTGTTCAGTTAAAGCCATTTGAGATAGATGGGAGTATTTTCTTTCTTCTTTCATTGTAGCACAGAAAGTATTCATCTTGATGGATAATAAACAGTTGAACTTTAACCAGCCCCTTCATTTGGTTAGACGTGGCAGCTCATCAAATGCTCATCTAGAGGTTGACAGGAGGAAAATTGCTTTTATCTTACAAGAAGAAAGAAGGGGCATCGAGAGAGGAGGAATCCGATGAAGTTCCTGAGGTAAACGAGATCCGGCAGGGGTTACTCCTACATTGGCTAAGACATCGTTGTCACTTGCTAGATAATAGTATTTACTGGCTAGTAAGCATACATCGCAAATATTTGGGTTTTGCATCCGGTAGGACTGTATTGGTTAGGAACTTTAGTACTTCGTACGTAGTGTTTGGTTTAGGTCTTAATTGTTTAATCGTTTTCACCTTTTGGATGACTTCTGTTTGATGACTGATAAGGTATGTTGTGGACACTTGTTTATATGTGTTATGGATGGTTGTTGTGAATTATGCGTTATAACGCATTTCGTGTAGGTTTAATGGTTGATATACTTAGGTGAGAAGTTTCTGAGATAGATAAGATATGTCAGAGGTTATTATCTTATTGGCATAGACTTTGATTTTATTGGCAATGAAAAAACATATACCGGCTAGTAAGGAAAAAATTCACAAACATTTGTCCTTTGCATCGTCGGCAAACTAAAGGGCCAGTTATATGAATTCAAAACCACCCAAACCCCAAAGTATCAGTGAGTTACAAGCAAACTAATAAAATACTACATTTGACTACTCCGTCTGGTGATTTGGTGCGTTGTGACAAATTCACAACATCAAGCGACTTCCATTTTGGCTTCCACTTTCTTTGACCGAAGCGTACAAAGGAAAATATCATGCCCCATCTCCACCCCTTGAGTTCCAGTACTTGAAAGCATCCCAATCACTTTCATCATCCACATGAATTGGATAACATCCTTCCTTTCTTCGCATCGAGTAGGTATTTCAACTCCATCTCGTACCAACTCGGGTCTATCGCGAGTCTAACGGCCCGGGATTATGATTCCCGAGTTACGTTTCGAGGGATGAAACCCCTCGTTGGGGTCTTGCGCCCCGAGTACAGGTTGAAGGTTTGAAATCGATTGTGCGCAGTTTAAAGTGGGATTTTGCACCCAAACCCGGAAGGTCCGTTGGAGACCCCGGGGTAAACCCCTGTACCTGTCCTAAATCTACAACATGCGAAAATCCTTTATCATGCAAAGGGAGAAAGTTCTGAAAACGATACAACCAGTGCCACGGCAGAGCCGGGTCAAAACGGAGTAGAGTAGGAAGAAATCCAAAAAGCATGAGTTTGGTGAAGTCAGGGTTCATACACTCACTCTCCGCCATATGAATGGACCCCGTCATATCAGCACAAAATCAAGTAGTAGATCGGGTACCTGAAACTATACCACCAAGTCAGGCCAAGAGTCCGCCTGCGGGTCCTCTGACCGCGCTGAGGACATATAATACACCTATACCTAAAATAAAGGATGCCTTCATGCAGTACTGAAATAAAACCACACTATCATGCTCCTAATTCATATGTGCAGAATATTGAGGAAGGCCTTAACAAAGAATACCAAGCGGTATATCCCTCTTTTACCACCACCCCTCCTCCAGACAAGGTGGAGACTGGCCAGTTCGATGCTATAATCATATGAAATATCATCACCGTATCATATCTCATGCCCATCTCGTATCTCGTGATATATATAAATGACTCGAGGAGGACAACGCCCGATGAAGCTGGGCTGCCCTATGACCCTAGCAAGGACTCTAGGACTCACAGGTAACGGCCGTTCTGTATTCAAACGCATACAGAATAAGGATGCTCATTTGTAAATGCAATTCCTAAGCATGATACTACATGATATGCTCTTATGCATATGCAGCACCTACATACTATATGACACATCAGGCAGGAGGTACTGGTTACTGAGTAAGCCCCGGAGGTACTTACCTGGAGAGAAGATCAGCAAAAGAATAATCCAGCACACAGTAGTCACGATCACAGAATATCACCTAATCACATAACGAGAATATACTAAGTATACTTCTATAGCCTTTCTGAACACATATATTACTCACTCAAATTAGCAGATAGATAAGTAAGCTTGCATCAATCATACTTTCACTTTATCACGATCAACCATCTCTTATCTCATACCATTCATCACAACTTGTCAACTTATCAGTTTAAAAAATATACTCCCTATATATATCATACTTATACTTTCCATATATATCATCATCATAAATATCGAACATTTAATCTCTTGTGAAATTCACCACAATACCACGCTATTAGTCATCGTCTTATTCCCAAGTTAGCTTCAAAATCGTTTCAAATCCGAATTAAACAGTCAAGAGTTCTGACCCCTTGAAAATACTCGCTAAATTCCCTTTTTAATTATTTATTAAATCACTTTTTACCTTTTATAAAATCTCTAAAAAATTAATAATATTTTTATACCTTAATCCCCAATTAATATTAATTATTTTAACAAATAATTCAAATGACCAAAACGCCCGCCAAAACGCAACTAAACTCACACGGACAAACTGTGCCGCGGCCGCGGCAAATTGCGGCGCCCGCAGCATGTGCGGCGCCCGCAGCAATTTGCGGCGCCCGCAGCAATTTGCGGCGCCCGCAGCATGTGCGGCGCCCGCAGCAATTTGCGGCGCCCGCAGCATATCGTCTTCTTCCTCCGCGTCGGACTGGTTCGGCCCTTCTTGGTGGAGCTTGGCTCTCCTTCCATTTCCGACCCCTCTCAACCTCACAGACCCTCAATCCCAATCACACTAAAGACACACGCACACGGATTGAAGCTAAAGGGAAGAATGAACGAGGCTCATCGAGGTGTTCGCGGACGTCGGAGCTTCGTCGGAGCTCGCCGGAGGCTCGATTCGTTGCGTCGGAGAGGGAGGAACCTCGGATTCAACCTAGGAGGGTAAAGGAAGGTTAAAGGAAGGTTCATCCATGGAATTTCGGATCGAACGAGAGGTCGAAGCTTACCGAACGGAGTTTGCGCTCGGCGAGGTGGTGGAGCTCCGATGGCTCGATGGAGGCGCTAGGGCGGCGTCGGGACGGTGGCGATGGTGTCCAGCTGCTGCTGCTGCAGCCCTTGAGGAAGGAGGGAGCAAGGAGGAGGGTGGGAAGAGAGTGATGGCGAGGGAGGGCGTGGGTGATGGTGAACCAGGGGAAGGGACGGGGTGATATAGACGGGGAATGGGCTTGGGTTGCAGGACAAGGTGGGGGGGTGGGGGGGGGGGGGGGAGTGGGTGAGAGGTTGAGT
This sequence comes from Persicaria tinctoria, assembly GCA_037127255.1. Taxonomy (NCBI): domain Eukaryota; kingdom Viridiplantae; phylum Streptophyta; class Magnoliopsida; order Caryophyllales; family Polygonaceae; genus Persicaria; species Persicaria tinctoria. Next base: position 56,522,468 of record JBANSL010000014.1, read on the forward strand.
GTGAAATTGGTTAACCAATACACGGAAATAGATCCCGAATACGCGAATTTTAAATCCCGAAATTAGTTTTCAAATGTTAGTTTTCCCGAATCCCGCTAAACGAGTTTTAAAATCGATTTTAATTTCATTTTTAATTCACTTTTTCCGAAAGAAAAGAAAAAAATCTGAGCCCTTACAGCGAGCTTCTCCATTATCTTGCTCCTAATGGACCCAAACGGCATGCTCTCCTCTATGAGCATTGTCTTGTCAGAATTTCGACCTTCATACACCCATCCCCCTCCTCCATGATCCCACCAACCACTGCAAATGTCTATATATATTCTGTTGATGACTTGGATTTCCCTTTGGCTGACTAGTAACTAAATTTCTAGGCTTTCTTCTTCGAATTTCACTTGTTTTCCCTCCATTTTGCCACGTGTATCCCCACTTGTTTTATCTCCATTTCGTCTGGGCGGGAATTTTAATTGGTTTGAGCTCTCTTTGTATTTAATGCATGTGATGTCACATGTTCAATTGACATTAAATGTGTCAGATCAGCCACCTCTCTCCACTGCAATTTCTTTTTGCTTTTTATTTATTTTTGCCTAGTAAAACCCCTTCTATCCTCTCCAAATTTGACACATGTCCCTCCTTTTTCAGATTTCTGTCAGCTCAGCCCTCTCTCCCACAAATCGTTGCATCTTTTTTTTAAAATTTTTTTTGGCCAAGTGACTTGTTACCGGGTGGGCATAATTTGCAAAAATGACATTTTGCTAACCCCTTGCAATTTCTACACCCCATGGTTATTTTTACAAAGTTGAAATTTTTTTGATATATCCCATGCAAATCATCCTAGTATTTATTGACAAAAAAAACTATTATATAGATTTAAAATAAAGAATAATCTCAGTCGTTCATTAGTTTCAATGGTGGAGATAAATACATTGAAACTGTATCGGATCCGACCCATCTCACTCTGTACATTCATGAATAAGTGATCTAATTTACCAAAAAAAAAATGAATAGGTGATCTTAGCCGAATCTAGCCGAGTGGTGTTCAACCACGTGTCACGCACAACCAAACCTTCATGCATGCAGCTTGACACGTACCTCCCTCCTTCCCCAATTTAGTTCCCTCTCAGTCAACCATAATCAGCACTCAAAATCAAGAACTCAAAATCAAGAAATCTAATTGATTGATCAATCAGATCAATTAAAGGGATAGTAACGTACAATGGTGAAGCTGGCGAGCGCGAGAGATAGCCGGGCGTACGGGCCGGGGCGGAGCGGCCGGAGCAGGGCGGAGTACATGAACGCCGGTGTGTACCTCTTCGCGACGGTAGTGCTGCTGGCGGGGTACGTGGCGCAGTTCTCCAGGGAGCCCAAATCAGGGCATGTCCTCCTCCTCATCTCCCTCGCCCTCATCGCCGCCGTCAACCTCCACGACCTCTTCGCCCACCTCGCCGGAGTCGACTACCGGGTGTCACTGGTGGAGCTGGACCCACAGCTCGCTCTCGTCGAGTTCGCCGTCCCCATTCTTCAAGCTCTCGCCTCCGCCCTCTCCTTTCTCTCCATCCTTCTCATCTTCTTACAGGTACGTATTCATCAATTCGATTTAGCCTCATTATACGTTTTTCTAGCTTATTTGAATTAAAATAATTTTTTTAATATGGATATAGGGAACATATCTAATGTCAATGTTTTTTTAAAATTATTTTTTATGCTATTTTTCTAGATGATGAATGAAAATATTAATTTAAATTAGCATAAAAACCCTAAAATGAACCTTAAATCATCGTATAGATAAATAGCGTAAAAAATATTTACCTGGTCTTGGCCTCTGTGATCCGTTGAGTCACCATGATCTACCTCCTCTCACAATCCCTTTCGGGCCGGGGGTGAGGGGCGCCGGGGTGAGCGATTTCACCCTTTTGGAACAAGCGTAAAAAATATTTTTTTTTAAAAAAATTGATATATTTATCATTAGATATGTCTCGTATATCCATATAAAAAAAATTAGTATTTTCATTCATCATCTAGATATCTCCCCTATATATATATAAAGTCGCTATTTAAAACAGCGACTTTAATATTTTTTTATTATTTTTTTTAAATTGGGCTAAAGTTGTTGTTTCACAGCCCTATTTTGGCTAAACCCAAATAAGTTTGAATATTTGGCTATTTTGCAAATATTTTTCCTTTTTTGACCATTTCGAAAAAAAATTCGAGTCTTTTAATATATTAGTGTCTCAAGTGAGAAAATTAATATATGCTTTTTTAATTAATTTGTTAGATGAGATGGATTTATAATTGTCTGAATTTTGGTAACTCCAAATTTGTGGACAGGAAGAGAAGGGCTATGGGTACAAACGTGAAAGCCATGTAATGTATTTTTTAATTGCTGGAGGACTACCGTGGTTGCTTGGTTCGATTCACAACTCGTGCCAAATCTACGAGAGATCCGATGGCCACGTTCAAATCCTACAGCAATTGGTCCATCTCCCCTTTCTACTAGGAAGCATATTATTCGTCGTGGGTGCTATTATCAACTACCATCAACTATCATCCCAATCTTACCACCGTTCGAAATTGCTGGTATATATTCTACTCAGATTTAAGTTAATTGGTGCCAAATTTTAACCACCATTTGTTAGACTTTACTGAATCAGTGTTGAGATGGGTGATTATCCCCGCAATGAGAAACTGAACAACATATAAAAGTTGACGAGTCACTCCTCAGTTACTATATGGCACTTATTTGGAATATATCAATCTCATTGGACCTGTATCTCTCTTAATTGGAATTCTTGAGGACTACCCAAATTCGGAAACTATTTAATGTGATGTTGTTGGAAGTATAGGGTACTACGTGCGTGTGGCTAAGCATATGCGGGAGCACGCTGTGGTTCATAGGGGGATTAGCCAACTTGGTGAAGGTGTTCAAGATGCAGCAGAGCGGCGGTCTCCGTCTCGAGAAGCTACGGGGAGGGGCGTACGAACGCCTCATTCAGCAGCGAGAGGGCCAATTGGTTCCATTGATCCCGCCAGAAGACATAGACACCCGCAACACCGGACGGAGGAGGAAGCTGGAGGGACCAGAGCCCAAGTTGGTGGGACCAGAAGTCGTCCTTGAGACTCCCTACAAGGATGTACTTGTTCATGGTGGCCGGAGTTGAGTTTTATCGAACGATGCGTTCCCCAACTGCTTAAGCTCATTGGTGCAAATTGGTCAACCTTTGGCCTCTCTCGATCGATACATTCCTTCTTATGGACTTTAACTTCATTGTTTTCTGCACAAAGGAATATTGAATGGATTGCTCGTATAATAAAGAACCGGCCAGTTAGCCTCTACATACTCCGGTCACTACCAAAAAAAAGGAAATAGCCACGGTCAAATAGCCACGGATAGGCCACAAATGATCGTGGCTAAACGGTATAGCAACGGACATAGCCACGAATTTTACGTTCGTCGTCATTCGTGGCTATATGTCTCGTCGCTAATTGCCAAATTTTCAACATCCGTGGCTAATAGCCACGATCTGACAAGTACGTAGCTATGTCCGTGGCCGGGTCATACCCAAGGAATTCGTGGCTATAGCCACGACATCAATCACGGTCTGCTCGTGGCTAATGCCGTGGCCTCGCAAGTGGGAGTCTCCGTTGAGGCACAATAACTGTTGTGGCTATACCCGTGGCTAATGTCGTTGCATGCATGTGGCTATGGTCGTGGCTGCAATGTATGCCTGTGACTATTGTCTGTGGCTAATGCTTGTGGCTAATGTCGTTGCCACAACTTATTTAAATCTTCAAATATAATATAATTATTTAATAATGCTGGGCACATAAATATACCAAAATAAAATACCATTTACATAATTTGTTCATTCTAAACACATCCAACACACAACCACGAGTTCAACCAACCAAAACCCAAGCATAAATTCGACTATCCAAAACACAACCAAAACAATGATAACTTCTTCTTGTAGTATGCCAAGTGACAAGATCATGGAATTTCACCTGTACTTATTAGCTCATCATGACGACAAAATGTCCTAAAATACCTGCAAGCCTTAGCCGAGAAGGGTGATCACCAGATTATACACTTATTAGTCTAGGCGATGAGGGTAGTACGTTTGGCTTGCGATGAATTGAGATGTTCAGTCGTCGTCTTTAGAGGAAGTCATGCGATGTTCTTATTCCAAGAACGTTCTTTTCCAATCAAAGACCTTAAGAACTCAACTCCGGGGGTTTTAGGTCTGGGAGATAATCAGAGCTCTTTTACTTCTCTCTTGAATCGGATCCCTTTATTTGGGTTTGGAGGAGGTATTTATAGGGCAGCCAAGCGAGCAGCTTGATGGCGACCTCGTGGTTTAACACACGGGACACTTGTAATGCATGCCCTCACGCTATGGAACTAGGCAATACACGTGGCACTGTTAGCGGAGAGGTGCTTGACCCAACGAGCTGCTTGCAAGGTCCTTGAAGAGCCACGAGGTATTGGTGGGACCTATCCTGGCCCCCACGCAGGCTTATGCTAATATCTTAGTCGCGAGGCGATGAGGATTCTTTGGGGTTGGGTTTAGCCAGGGTTTGACGGAGTACTCTACTCGTGATGAATCCTGTAGCGGGACGTTGAGACCAGATGCCTTTTGCGTTGTGTGGCCTATTTATGGCGTCACACCCTTGTTAATTAATAGGCCTATTTTCTATGGCATCGTCATATCTCCACGTAACCGAATCGCGAGCGTCACACCCTTGTTAATGTTTAAAAGGGAAATAAGCAAAGCTATTTATCATTTCAGGTGAAATCTATGAAGAATAAAAAGAGTAAAGATGCAAAAAAGAATGTAACGAAAGAAATTGAAGGAACATAATGTAAAAGCGTATCGCTACGCGTAACTTCTCGCCGCGAAAGGTTCCCATAGACGGCGCCAATGACGCGATCATGGAATTTCAGCTATACTTATTACCTCGTCATGACGAAAAAACGTCCTAAAATACTTGCAAGCCTTAGCCGAGAGGGGTGATGACCAGATTATACACTTATTAGTCCAGGCGATGAGGGTGGTACGTTTGGCTCGCGATGAATTGAGCTGTTCAGTCGTCGTCTTTAGAGGAAGTCAGGCGATGTTCTTATTCCAAGAACGTTCTTCTCCGATCAAAGACCTTAAGAACTCTACTCCGGGGGTTTTAGATCAGGGAGATAATCATAGCTCTTTTACTTCTCTCTTGAATCGGATCCCTTTATTTTGGTTTGGAGGGGGTATTTATAGGGAGGCCAAGCGAGCAGCTTTCTGGCGACCTCGTGGTTTAACTCGGGACACGTGTAACGTATGCCCTCACGCTATGGAACTAGGCAATACATGTGGCGGTGTGGCACTGTTAGCATAGAGGTGCTTGACCCAGTGAGCTGCTTGCTAGGGCCTTGAAGAGCCACGAGGTATTTGTGGGACCTATCCCGGCCCCCATGCAGGCTTATGCTAAGTTCTTAGTCGCGAGGCGATGAGGATTCTTTGGGGTTTGGGTTTAGCCAGGGTTTGATCGAGTACTCTACTCGCGATGAATCCTATAGTGGGACCAGATGCCTTTTGCGTTGGGTGACCTATTTATGGCGTCACACCCTTGTTAATTAATAGACCTATTTTCTATGGCATCGTCATATCTTCTCGTAACCGAATCGCGAGCGTTACGTTGTCCGCGATTAGGTTTCGACAAACCTGATGCTTCCCGCCAAAAAACTTATTCGTTAGATGGGCCTGAACTAGGCCCAGTGTGTTTTTGGCCCATTGGGTGGTGACCCCACAAAGACCTATAATTGAAGATCTTGCTCTTTTAGTTTCTTCATTCCACATTTCTGAACACAGAAAAGAGGGAGAGAGAGAAAACCTAAGGGTTTTTTGCTCCCAGAGAAACGAGATCGGAGTTAGGTGGTGGTTCATCTCTTAGTTTCCCAAGTTCGACAGTGTTTCTCTCTCATTTTTCTCAAGTAAGTGTTCCTCGATATCCCTTATGCTCCGTTCAATTTCTAGGTTTGCGTTCGTTTTTAAACTCTCTAGGGCAGAAGGGAATAAATCCTTTGGTCATGGAACCGCCCTCCTCCGGCGAGGGGCCGTGCGGTTATGGGGTCGAGACTGGGGTATGCCCTGGTGCCCTATTCCCTCTTTTTCTCTTTGTCCTTGGGTTACACTCGATTTTCTTGGGGGAAAATCTAAGTTATTTGGTGGCAATGTCACGACGTTGGGGTGAGGTAGTTCTTTTCTCGGGTTTTTCGGGGACCTTCCGACGGTGGTGGGCGAATGAAACTTTTCGCCTCCCCCGTTTTTGTTTTCCCAGAAGTGATTTCTTGAAAATCGAGAAACTTTACAGAGGAGACGAAAAGGTGTCCCTTAACCGTCATCCTTCAGGAGGGGAATGTCTTTTCAATGTCCTCTCGAGAGGCACGTGAGGTGGCAACATGAACCTAGGAAGGGGTTTTTTGGCGCCAAATTTGTTTAATCGCAATGTTTAAAAACGTCATTTCCCCTTGTTGATTTTCTCTTTCTTTGCGTCTTTTCCCAGGGGCTTTTCTTCTTGTTATAGCTTTAAGATGTCGAACGAGAGTGACATCCAAAATCGGAGCATGGCCGGTTACGAGCATGAAGAGGTTAGCTCCTCGCGAACAAGAACAAAGACTCCAGTGGACGTTGATTCGGAATCTATGGTGATTCCTATCCCTCCCCCGCAAAGTAGAAAACCGCGTGAAGTGAAGAGAAAGAAGGTCAATCCTGGGGCTGATCATAGTGCAAAAGATGGAAAATGATAGGGTCTATCAAGCATCCTTTGGCGATGGACGGTCCTAAGTATTGTTGTATCTCAGAATCTATTAACGAATTGGGGAAAGGCGAGTCGTCTCTTGTACCCAAAGACAGCAAGAAATCCATCCGCGTGGTTTCAGTTGATTTTGTCGTGCTTCCCTATAAAAAATAAGAGGTAGATAATTGTAGCTTCTGCGAAGGCTATGCTCCTGCTGCCCCTCCTCCTTTCCTAAAGATTTTCAGAGAACGCGTATCTCCGATCGTAACTAAAACACTGGGAGAAGAATCAATTCTCGAGGTTAAGCATTTGGAGGAGGTGGCTAAGCTTTATCCATGGCCGGCTGGGATAGAAATAGGCTTGGCTACCGGGGATGGGGGATGCTTGAACGCGTAAAAAAGATCACGTCATTGTCCACCTGGAAGTTTGCTTCAGGGGTTACGCCTTCCTCCCCCTCAGCTTTATTCAAAATTTTTGGCACGTATAAACCAATTTCCGGCCCAACTTGCTTTTAACGTGTGGATGTACCTTGCAGTCTATATCATGCGGTGTGCCGCTATCAAGCAGACACCGCCGTTGGACCATCTCTTTTCCGTTCTTTCATTGAGACGTAGTGAGGGACTGGTGTCCGCCTCCCTATCTAGTAAAATAGTTGAGAGGTTGCCTAGCAACCCGGGATGGAGAAAGAAATGTTTTCTTGTTCGTGATTCAACAAGGACCTTTTTAAACTTTGTGACCCGACCCGACAAGTATGCTCCTCTTAAAAACAAAAATATCGCGATGGAAAGATGGAAGGTTGCGTTTGGGGAAGAGGGTCGCGTCGACACGGAGTTATAGAAAAGTCGTAACTCCGGCTCGTTTGGAGATGGCCAGGCTCAGTCTTCCGCACCATCCAGGTCGGTGTCTAGGCGTTTTAAGTTTTCTAGTACTTTGATCGCGATTTTCTCTAATTAACCTTTGTCCCGATTCTTTTGTAGATATGTTGGTTGATAAGGTGAAAATTTCCGCTTTGGCAAAGAAGAAAAGTGCAGCTAGGGGTGCAGTCAGGCCTGCTCCTGTCACTACTCCGAAAGTGGGTGATGGTCAACAGAATGTTCCCCGCGACTCCCCCCTCGCAACGAAAAGCTCGAAAGGGAAAGCACCTATCGAAGACCGGCAGAGCGTATCGTTAGAGGATATACCCTCTGCTCAACGTGGGCGAAAAAAGACAAAGGGAGAGAGGAGGGAACACCAGGCTTTTAAGCGCCGAGCCTATCACCTGATCAGATATTTCCATGATTGCATACAGACAGCCTGGGTTTGACCCGATTGATATTAAAAAATTGGAGATCCTTGGAAAGAGCTGCCCGGCTGAACGAGAATTTCTTCACCATTTGACGGATGAAGAATTGTTGGAGCAGGGTCAAAACCCCGGAGGCTGGGTAACCTATTTCGTGATTTATCCTTTTCTACTTGTCTTATTTTGTATGCGTGCTCACTGATCTCCGCGTATTGTCGTAGGGTAACCTGTAATGGTCCGAGGTGGCTGAGCGTTTAAGGAACTACGAAGGCAAGGTGAGGGAGTTAAGGGCAATGAAGAAGACTCTGAAGACAAAGGTGGAGAAATTGAAGGATGCGGAGCTTCAGGAGGTCACTATTAACAACTTGAAGGATGTCTTGGAAAAATCCCAGAAAGAAGTGGAGGTGGTGAAGAGCGAGCTGGACATGTCGCGAGTTGAACTTTCGAAAGTTCAAGCTGTGGGGTCTGAGCGTGAGTTGGAGATAACGTGCTTGAAGGGTCGTATCACGGATCTCGAGCATGAGTTGAAAGTCGTTTTAATGTTAATATTAATGCTGGTATATGAGTGATAATTCGTATATTTTGAGTCATTTTTCTTAAAAACAAAAACTAAACATTAAGAACAACTCAAAATATTAAATGTGTAAGATTTAAAAAAAAAAAAATTGGTTGGATTATCTATAAGATAGTGTATAATAAAAAATAGTTTTTAGCAATATTCAAACTAATACAAAATGTCTTAAAGTGTTTGCAAGTTAATGTATAATAATATTTTTTATAGATTTTTTTGAAATAAAATATCAAATTTCCAATATTAAAACAACTTTTATTAACTTTTATAAAATCTTATTTTCCATGTAGAATTTATAAAAATTCTTTTTTTTTGGAAGAAACATAAGAACTCTATTCTCTAGACAAGCCTAGAGAAACCTAGAGACCGAATAAGCCGGTAGATATACTAACCAACATGTACAGTTGGAAGCAATATAATCATCGAGAGCAATTTTCCTTAATATTTAAAACAAAATGGTTAATCATTTTTTTTTTAAAAAAAAACTACTTAAATCTTTACAAGCCGTATCAAAAAATGAGCGAATGACCAATTCGGGAATGTCTCAATGCCTTCATTTGTCTATTTGCATCTTTTTTTTTGGACGTGTTTTAGAGTTACGTACGATTTCAAATAGTGCGTAGATATATAATTCTTGGAAGTTCGTCTTACTGTATAAAGAAATGTATGATGTATCGCTGGTCAATGATGCTATTTCACGATAGTACTTCACTTTGTCTGTAATCTATGTTTTCAACATGTGTGCTAGGTTTTTTATGTCTCATCTTTAGTTGTTTATGATGCATATGCTTTTGCACCTTTTATGTATTTGTGGTATGTTTGACGGTCCCGTTTCAAGGAAAATTTTCCATTTTAAGGTATGTTTGACGGTCTACCGTACGTCAACTTGTCAGCCTCTCAAGCATGAGACTTGCTGAGTTCAAATTTTTACTTAATTCAATCATTTACACACTCAGTCTAGTGATGATCACTAATTGCATCTTGTGTAGCATTTGGAACATAAAATTCTTTGATGTCAAAATTATTAATAATTTTTTTAAAAAAATCATAACAATATTATAATTAATAATTCAAATAAATTTGGGGGAAAATATTTTAAAAAATCATGACGATATTTTTTAAACAAATAAATATGAATAGAGTAGAAAAATAGTTATATTTTTTCAAAATTATATTTAAAATATATATTTTTTAAAATGTTTTTTTTGGATAGGTATGAATAATCAATTACTCCATTCGTCTTGAAATTTAGGTCGTTTTAGGTATTTATTCTTATATCAAACTAGATGTCATTTTAGGATTTCTAGGTAGGGGATAGTAATGATTTGTATCGATTTGTATGTTGTTTATTTTTTTTTTAAAGATTTTGATTGGTTAAAAATGTAGTGGGTAATGAAAAACAATAAAAAAAATTATGAAAAAGTTAGTGGTATGACGATGTTGATTGAGTGGTGAGTGTTTTTATTAAAACATGTGCAAAATCCTAAAAAAACTTAGATATAATTTCTATTTTCTGAGATGGAGGGAGTAAAATATTGATATAATTTCTATTTTTTTTAAATAATTTTTGCAACACCAAGCGTCACACAAAGTGCAATAGGTGATCTCAACTCATAATATTCCCACTAGGTGGAAAACCTCAAAACAAATTTTTATATATAAAAAGGGGCTACTATTTACACGATAAAATTATTACATAATACACGGTGGCGAACACACATTACAAATTTTACTGACATGGAAAGTAGCGAGCCTTTTTCAAGAAAAAAACTTTGTCTAGTGTACAAAAGTGGTGGAGGGAGGGGTGGGCTCCAAAAAAATTTGAAATATTTTTTTTCTTCCATTAATCCCTTCAAATCGTAACTAGTTTTTTGCTTTGATTCCCTTCAAACCCTAACTAGTTTTTATGCTTGTTATGACAAATGTGTTGAAATTGTCCATTAGTCCCCACATTAGGCTGATGTTTTGTGAAAAAAACATTCTTGCCTCGCCACTGTTAGTGTTAGTGATTGGAGATATATATCAGAAGACAAAATTTAATTCGAAGAATGAAATATGAGCTTATTCTTTTATGTTATTCGATTCGATAATCTAGCATTATTTTGTATTGAGTTGTTTTTTTAAGTTTTGAAAATAGTTGTTCGTTTCACTAATTAGTTCACTCTTGACCCAAAAAAAAACTAAGTAGTTCACTAGATTGTAAATTAACCGTATGAATACTTTTTACAATGATTTTATTAGTGTAAAATTCGTATATCAATTTATACTTTCGGGTTCTTTGAATCTCACCCCACCCTTAATGTTGCCGTGGCTTCGCCACTGGTGTACATCTATATGATGTAAGACATTTCACTTTAGTTGAAATAAGGATGCATTAATTTGGCAAAAGTTAGGTAAGATTAGTTGTTTGTGGATACATTTGATCGAAACTTAATTGTCAACAGGGCACCTACTACGTACGTTGTCAAGTCCTCCTTTGGTCAGGCCTGGCTATTTAGCTTGTAATCCTGGGACTTCTTAATTAATTAATCTTCAGTCATAATACTTAATTGGATCATTATTACTATGCATACTGTAACTAAATCGATCATGTTGGCATTTTCCTAAATTATTACGGAGTATATAAATGCAATTAACTCGTACACATGAGCAATCACTTGAATATTTGTTTTAATCTCTATTGAAAGATTTTAATTGATTAGTTAATTTTTTTCATTGAATTAAAATGATTATATTTTTTAATTAGTAAATGCATTAGTCAATCAACTTGGATTGAATTTGAAATAGAAAGTGGAATATATTTAGAAATAGGTGATTTTCATTCATTACATTAAGTAAGATTTTCATTCATGAAATTAATAATCAGTCAATCATCATCAATAATTAATACTCTCTTCTTATTAAACATAAGCCTTTTAATATTAGGTATTGCATTTTTCTTAATTATTTCAATTCTAAATAATCATAAAAATAAATATCTAATTATTAAATGATTATTGCAATAATATGATATATTATTATTATTAAAAAAATTCTGGGGCATTTGCAAAACTAACCCACACATACCCAGTTGGGTTTGCACCCCCTATCCACTATCCACATTAATTGAAAAAACGTAACTCTAACCCCTTAAAAAAATGCATCCCAACCGGTTAAATGAGAGGGAGAGACCGACTGCAGTTATTGAGGAGAGAGTCCGACGTGTGGATGGGGAGAGAATTGACAGGTTTTTAAAAACCTATCAACTCAACTGCGCGCCGATGAGAGAGGGTTAATAAAGGGGAAGGGGGAGACCTAGAGTTTCTATATATCTCTCTCTCAAAAAATCGAAAACGGAAGGAAGAAGAGGAAGAAGTAAGAAGAACAAGACATTGGCACAAAGGAGAATAAGAAGCCGATATCAAGCAGGCCACATACATCGAATACAAGTGACGGACCTTCGGTTACCAAGTAAATAAACCCTAACGCCACCGATTATTTACCGATTGCACAAATTGATAGGGCGAGGAATCGAGTGGAAGAACCAAATGTGTTTGCCATTGTTTGAAATGGGATGAAGAACAAAATTTGTCTTCCAAGTTCCCTCTGTCATGTAAGAAGTAACCATTGGCATGTAAAAATCAAGAAATGGAAAGTGTCGGAACAGAGGTTTTGACGAGGGGGATAGAATTGAAATTGTGGGACATTAAATTAACAGTTGGTCTTGAACATTGGGTAAAATTGGGGATGACTGGGGTGAAATGGAGGAAAATGGATATAAAGGTTGTAGTTAGATGGGGAAATTGGGGGAATGGGGGGAATTGACGAAATTGGGGGAATTGGGGAACGACTATATGGAATAAGAAATATCAGGAATAGGGCGACTTGGATATGCTCAATGTTGAGATACCTTTGAACATTTAAGGGATTTGCCGACACTTTGATTTCTGTCATGTTTGTAGTAGTCAGGTGTCATGTTTGTAACGCTTCCTATCATGTGAAATTCGAAACTACCTCGACATATATTCGGTTGAACCTTATAAAAGCTTACAAAGTTTACTCTGAATACGGAGATGATTGATATGTTTAGGGGCGACAGGCATGCGGCAGTTGGTATGTATAGGGTGGGAAATGGTTTGCAGCGTCGTTATTGTCATGTGCATTGTAACTAGACCTGTCAAAACATAACCCGACCCAAAAACCCGACCCGACTGTCTCAAAATTTTTGGGTCAAGACCCGAAAATTTTGACCCGGAAATTTTTTTCGACCCGAACCTGAAAAACCGGAAATTTTCCGGGTAATCTGGGTTTCGACCCGGTGACCCGGTAATTTTGACCCGATTGATTTATAATTAAATATAATTAAATTTTTTATATATAATTAAAATTTATCGTAAAATTATCAAATCATGATTTTTTTAATTTAAAAAATAAAAAATTGACAAACCCGAAATCGACCCGAAATGACCCGAAACCCGGTCAAACCCGGGTTCTAGTCAACCCGGAAATACCGGGAACCCGTTTTACCCGGGACCCATTTTACCCGAGACCCGAAGTGACCTGACCGAACCCGACCCGAATGACCCGTTTGACAGGTCTAATTGTAACTAGTGTCTTGTTAGATAACCTTATTGTCATGAGCAATGTGACTGGTGTCATTATATTCAGGCTTTGTGTGGAGCGTCCTAAGGTTTTGCTTCCCAATTCTGCAGGATATATATCCAGCAAAGGAGAACATGTCGACTAGCCGCTCTGTAAAAAGGATTCCGCATTCACAGACAACAGGCGAGGTATGGTTTGCGTAGTGTTGATCAACGAAATTTCTTATTGTTGATGTGCGACTGACCTTTTCACCCCACTGTGCAGGCCATTTATGTTGTTCCCGAGGACCACCCTTACAAGGGCTGGGTCAACCAGGACGGGCGACCCAATTTACTTGCCAACTTTGACAATTACCTGAGCGAGGGGGACTGGAAGCGTTGGATGGCAAGCCCGTTGGCCGCAATTGCGAAGCTTGGTTCGCGTGTCCAATTCTCAGCCCAGCTGGTCCACTACGTACGTCCTTCAGCGGCAGCTGCGGACACGTCAAATAATTAAAATTTTAACCTATTCAATTCCTTAAAATTTAATTTCTGGTTTAATTAAACCCTATAAAAAGTCAAATAATTAAAAAGCTATAACGAATATAAAAATATATCAACTGGTGATACTTAGTGTGTTAAAGCTATTGAAAACCTACGCCTCAAAATGGGTATTTTACGCGCAAAGGAAATGCAAATCTTAAACCTTCAGATCAAAGGGGACAACTTGTTGGTTATAAAGGCTTTACTGGGGGCTTGGAAATGCCCCTAGACGATCGAGCTACTACAATCGGATATTTTGTTAGATATTTCGTCATTTTCTTATGTTTCTATTCGTCATATTTTTAGGGAATCAAATGTCGCGGCTGACTATCTTACTCGTAGTACCCATGCATTTGCTGCCGACGATTGCTGTGAGGATGATTCAGAACTGCTTGTTCTTGTCCAGAAGAATGCGCTAGGAAGGACTTCTGCTGCGGCCGACCCGACCTAATCTTTATTCAGAGTCAAAAAAAAAAAAGTTTGTTAAAACTATATATGGGCACATTCCAGAATTGAAATTCAAACCAAAATAATTATAAGGGTTACAACTTACATGCATGAATTATTGTCTCAATTTTTCATAACAATTTCCACTAACCTAGAACAATTTGTTTTCAATGAATCCGCACTTAATTATAGTCTAGCTCGGCATCAACATTTCTTAAGGACTTCATTCATCTATTTTATGACATTGCAGAAATGAGAGAACAACGCTCAATTTGGTATGAAAAATAATAATAAAAAAATGTAGTGATTAGAGGAGTATAGGTAATAGAGTAATAATCCTACTACAAACTCGATGATGCATGCATTTGAATTTGGGAACACCCAATTTTTATTTATTTTTATTATATTCGCCCCTCTCTCTTAAGTACGTAATTGGCATAATATTGTCGCCTAGCTAATCGAAAAAAAGAAAAAAGTATTTATTTACTAAATAAAATTTTATTGGTCCTCAAAAAAATTTAGGAAATGAAATTATTTGATAGTGATGAGACCTCCTTGAAATGAATATTCTCTAAAAAAAGGAAGGAGAGGGGTCATGTGTGTATTACGATCAATGGAAGGGAAATATTGCTTGGGCGTTGATCCAAAGGAACTAACTATAGTCTCACCAACTAACCAACAAATGGTTTTGACTTTCACACCAAAAGGAGGCACCCTTATATAACTATCACCCTCACATAATCTTTTTTATTTTTATTTTATTTTGTTTAATATTTTTAGTAACCAAAAAAGAAGTAAGCAATCTTTTGACAAACTCAAAGATCATCAACTTTGATCGATCATCTTTCTTGAATGGTGTTATACAACTCTTTATTAGCTGGGAGAGATGATAAGCTACAATTTCCTAATAAATTTAGCGATACAATCAATTGCCAACCGAGTTAGTCTTTGTATATTGATGACACTAAAATGCTCAAGGCAATGGTTCTCTATAGTATAAAATATCACCCCAAGGAATATTTGTTTTTCCATTTAGTGCATTGATGATTTGACTTGATCGATATTCATAACAATAGTTTTTTTAATCTCTAATTTTTTTTTTATAAGGCGAGAATTCGAGGGTCAGACAAGTCTGATACCTCGAGAGGCCGACAAAGTTGACATATGGCGAAACGTCAAAACATACAATGAAACTAACTAAAAGTGCAAATTAGGTAGTGGCAAGTAATCCCTAAATTGTTTCTAAGACTAATCCATGGCTTACAAATTATATAAAACCATAATTATTCCAATGATGTAATTATTCGTATAAATAAAAGATCTTTGATTGTGTAGCTCTTCTCCCTAAACTCTACATGCAGTGACGAGGAGGAATCTACGACCTCAATTTTTTTGCAGATTTGTAGTTCGGCACCATCCCTGCACCAACTCTGGCAACTGCAAGGCTGTCGTCTCTTTGATCTAGATTCGTAGTCCAACTCTGCTCAAGGACATCGACGGCTGCTCCACAATTGCAAGGTCCACATCTGTACTAGTTCATATGTACTCATATTTGTTAGCAAATCTTACAAGCTTTTGCTTCTGAAATCGACATTGAGAGTCGTGGCTATTTAGATCTTCAAGCAGGAGCGGATTCCGGATATACTGCTTTTAGCGAGGATGTTGTTGTTTCCCATGGATCTTGTTGCTGAAACGTGGTTCTAGATCTCGACGTGACTGGATTTGTCGGTGGATATATACGTTGAATTTAATGAGTATAGATTTGCAGTTTATCCAAGGAATCATGTTTGCTTCATTTCGGGATGTCTTTTGTATGATAATTGTTTACCTATGCTGATTGAATTTAAAGAGTTTGTTGTTGATCTTTTCTGAAAGTTTACTTTGACTAGACCTCTCAATTTGTTTGCAATTGTGTCGTGATTGCCTTCTTCTTAGATGGAGGTGACTCGATTTCGTCGATGAAGATCTCTTGCCTCCCGCTCTTGATGAAATCTCTTAATTTGTGATGTTTTTGTAATTACTGTCCGAGTTCGATTGCCCCCTCCTGCACATTTTTATTTTTCATCTAAATGGGGCGTTCGATTCCCCCCGCTTGCACATTTTTATTTTTCATCTAAATGGGGCGTGTTTCCCCTACAGTCCTTGGCCCATTCATTAGTTAGTGTAATGTGATTCTCAATCCCAGTACCCATTAATTATTTATTTACGTTGTATATATTGGTATATAGGTGAAAATTGTGAAATGTAGTATGTGAATTTTTTTCTCTTTATTAGTTTTTTTTTCTAGGGGTATATATGTGGTATACATGTGAAATTTTGTATAAGGCAATTTTAGCCTACTCTAATTTTTATTCCTGATTTCGTGCCTGATCTCATGCATGTTATGGAATCAGGGTTAATTTGTTTGGCACAAAAATAAGTTCAAATGACCCTGTCGGGGTGGCCGGGTGGTGAGGAGCAAGGGGGGTGGGAAGGAGGTCCCGGGTTCGATCCCTGCCTCCACCCATTTCCTTGGGATTTTCCATCCAAGGTTTGCTTTGCTCCCTTACCAGTGGGTCGAGCCGGTCGGCGCAAGCCGGTTTACCTGGTACGTGGCTCTTGCTGGCTGGGTCACGTGCTCGGGGTTTACCGCCAAAGGTGGGTTCCTCGTCGATCATAAAAAAAAAAAAAAATTCAAAGTACGTTGATAATTGGTTAAATATTGATCTATCCAAATTAATTAAATACATATATAACTATCAAAGACCGTTATATATACAATTTAAGGGGTTTCGAAATTAATCGGATTTAAATTCGTGTAGATCGAATGCAGACAATCAATCTTTGATGACATTCAAACTCAACTTCAAAACAAATATATAAATGTAATGTACATTACAATCAATACATAGCTGTCATCTAATTTACATATATGCTTGTACATATATATGGTAATTCCACGTATACCTAGCCTATATGTATGTGAACAGTAGTGTGGCAAGTGTATATATGTGTTCGTATATATGTTTAAATATGCATATATGTATCAATCGATCTTAATTAATTGTTACAAAGCTTTCAATCAATAAAACCCAATCAAAAAAAATCAAATCTCCAGTCCATTAATTATATATCTACGACTTCGATCAAACCGAAATCGAAATCCGTAAGTTTGGTTGACGATCAAGACCTTCTATGTAAAGGTTGTCCATGAAGGAGATGCTTGGCTGCACATTATATATAAGATAGCAATGAACAGTTTATTAGTTAAGGATAACTGATTTCTAGTTAATATATTTAACAAACTGTATATATGAAACATACTCACTACATGAAGTCTCTCCAATAGGAGTTGCTAGCTTCATCATCCAACATCTCATTCCATGCCTCGAACGTCGTGTTGGTGGTCGTTGTCGTGGTTGAGCAAGGCTGTGACATATCCTTTCCGATAACCTTTGTGTCAACAAACATCTCCCTGTCGATTTCATTGATCATGGATGAGTTGTTCACACCATCCAGACAATCATCAATAGGTACCACCAATGCAGGCATATGGCTATTAGGATCCATCACTCCGCGGACACAAGGATTTGTGGCGGCAGAGGTGTTAGCTTGTTCTTGAGGAGAGCTTTCGAAGTTGGAGATGAGGTTGCAAGGGTATTGAAGGGTTGGGTTGATGAGCCCATCGAAAAGATAGTTGTTTTGATTGGATGAAGAGATTGAGGCTCCGAGGAAGCCATTAAGGTCTTGGGGAAGGAAAGAGTTAGGGTTGTTGTTGTTGGTGGTGCTTAGGACTTGCAAGATGTTTCGGATGAGTTGGAGTTTTGCTAGTTGGGCTGCATTTTCCAAAGGATTGACCATTGGGCTTGGACCGGCTAGGTTGGTGACCGCGGCCAATATGTGAGGGAGGTTAGCCATGAGGCTAAGGTCGGCACGTGGCTTATGGGTCACTGGGTCAATCCCCATTTGGAGGAGCTTCTTCTTTAGGTGCGTGTTCCAGTAGTTCTTGATTTCATTGTCTGTTCGTCCAGATAGGTGGCCTGCTATGGCTGACCACCTATAAAAACACAAAGAAAGAAAATCAACATCTTCGAAAGGAATATCATAGAAGGGGATTGAGATGATCAACTAGCTAGAGTGTAATTTGATAGAGAAAGTACTTGTTTCCAAGAACTGAATGAAGATTAATGATGGTGTCCTCCTCATCTTGTGTGAATTTGCCTCTCTTGATATCCGGCCTCAAGTAATTCGTCCATCGAAGCCTGCAACTCTTTCCACACCTATTAAGGCCTGCCATCTTCGGAAGGGCCCTCCAACTTCCATGACCATGTCTTTGTATGAAATCCGTTAGCTTCTTGTCTTCCTCCCCGGTCCATGGCCCCTTCTTCAACCCACTCTCATCACAACACGGCGTTCTCCCCATTGCTAATTCTATCTTTCTATCCTTACACAACAACAAAACAAAATCAACAAATCAAATTAAATCATATAATATATAATGAACAAATCAAATTAATTGATCATGTAAGAAACACGATCAATTCATATATAGTTACCTTTCAGTTAAAAGAGAGATATAAGGTAGGAATTGAAAGCTAATTAAATTGCTCAATGGTAGGGGAAATATAAGGGGATAAAGAGTGCTTGGAAATTCTTAGGAGCAGGTGTGATGCTAATTGGGCTTTTATAGAGGGGTTGTTGATGACTTTTGGGTGGTTATTAATATATATAATGGATATATATAAGTACATATATAACAAATATTATAAGTATGTGTATATAAATATATGGACTATAAGGACATATATGATTAATGTAAAGAAGAAGCTTCTTAAGATATCCCTTTTTCATTAATTAATCTGATAATGATAGTAAGTATAGCGATGGAATTAGGTAAAGGCCGGGTTTCATTTTGAAAAAAATGTCCCAAATGAGAACTAGCCTGGAATATTGCGTACCATGTTTTGGGATTAAGACTTGAAACATAAATATGCTTAATTAAGAAAAGAATTAATAATAATAATACATATCTATATATATGTCATTGTCTATCAGTACATAAAATTACCGTATTTGGTTCATGGTGTATTACAGAAGAAATTAATGTACTTATATTACACATTATAACACAAATACGTACTTTAGTATGCACGGGACCGACGACGTTTCTCGATTAATCGATTGCCCAATATATTGGTGCAGCTATTTGATTCGTTAGGTTGAGATATAGTTAGTTAGTGAGTGTGTGTGTGTGTGTGTGTGTGTGTGTGTGTGTGTGTGTGTGTGTGTGTGTGTGTGTGTGTGTGTGTGTGTGTGTGTGTGTGTGTGTGTGTGTGTGTGTGTGTGTGTGTGTGTGTGTGTGTGTGTGTGTGTGTGTGTGTGTGTGTGTGTGTGTGTGTGTGTGTGTGTGTGTGTGTGTGTGTGTGTGTGTGTGTGTGTGTGTGTGTGTGTGTGTGTGTGTGTGTGAGAGATTTAAATAGTTCACCATGATCTATATATGAATTTAGTAAGTCTAATATATAATTAAGCTGATCATTGGGCTACTCGATCACGTTATCGCCAATTGATTTTATATATAATATATAGAATTATATCTTAATTATTATGTTTATATGTTGGGCTACTGGTATATAATTAAGCGCATGTGCAACCCTTGGTGATCATATATAGAGTCTTAATGGACATTAGTATGGGATGATAGAGTCTCACTAGACATTAGTATGTATTGTCCAAGTGTAACTAGGAGACAATCCTATAGTTGCAATTGCGGGGCGTGCGTGTAAAACAATCCCACATTGAACGATTGCAACTCTAGTTTATAAAGTCGATCGGCGGTCGGCCGATTAGTCCTCCAATCCTACCCCCATTGATTTTAGGATCACCTCACTAATTAATGTGTTGATCTACTAGCACACGTGACAGACTTTAGTAGCTCAGAGTCTAATATATAAAGTTGATACGCGTACTAATACAATGTGTACAGTACTAGTACTAGTACGCACACGACATCCAATCACTAGCTAGTACTACAGCTCAAGTATTTAAGTGATAGATCATTAAGTACATTACTGAATCAAATTAATTAAGCCCTAAATTTTAGGGTTTGTCAGACTAAATTAAAAAAATTAGGGTTTGTTGACAGATGATTTAATATGTATTACTACTATTACCGGCCAGTAATACGTAGGTATACGTTGTTACCTATCATAGCAGCGGATTGTATATATAAATTATAAAGATATATATGGATCCTTAGTTATTATATACGACTATATTCAGTAACGATAGTTATATGAATAATCATGACGTTAATTTGGGGGTGCAAAAGCGTAATTAGGAGTGTTGAACTTGAACCCTATATAGGCCGGTGACGTCCGAAAACCAAGGGTTTTGATTTTGAAGATGGGAGATGCTTTATCATTCTTGTGTTTCTACGTGTTGCTTCAATTGGGTTCACTGATTCCCCACACAGGAGGGACACGTCAGCGTCAGTGTATGATCTTTTAGGTTGTGATTGCTTCGGCATCAAGGATTAATTGATAATATATATATATATATATAATTAATGAATAAATCGCATCGAGTTTAAATTAATGTAGTAATAATAAGTCTTAAGGTGGAAACCTAAAAGATGAATAAGCTGATGTCGTTAACAGATCCTCTCTTAATTTGTTCGCTCCCACACGCAAAGCAAAGCCAATGCCAAGGGCTGTTGATCAGCTTTCTTTTGTGGGCCCTATCCCTTTCTTTTCTTTTCATTGAAAAAAAAAAAAATCAATTCCACATACCTTATGGATGTCGAAAAAAAATCGACAGCATATATACAATTGGAACAATATATAAGCGATGCAGAATATTCAAAAGGATTTGTTAACAATCCAATTCAAATATGAGGTTTTCATATTAATTTTTTTTACACTAGGCAAATACTATGATGGATTGATTAATCAAGGATTCTCCTTGACCCGGACCTGAGGTATATATAAACGCTTAAAGTGAAAATGGGTTAATTAAGCTTGACACGGGTTTAAAAAATTAAAACGAACCGGTGCTGAACCGGCAAAAAAAAAAACACTACTAGTCCGTGACTCTCCCCACCCGTCTTCTCTTTTCTCCTTCAGCCTTCTGCCATGGAGCCATCGGTTCTCTTTCTCTTCTCCTGCTGCCGTCGGCGCCGACCACGACCACCGGGATCTGTTTACCTCTCCGACGGGCAGAGGCAGGTGGTGGGGGTAGCGTGGTAGGGCAGCTGATTGCCTCGGAGCCTGTGGTGGTGATGGCGGCTTCGTTCAGCCATTTCGCCTCTGAGAGGCTCCCTTTGGAGGAGGACGGCGTCGGGGTGGTGGATTGCGCTCGCCATGTGCGGAATTCGAGACGGCTCAGGGAGATTGCGCTCTGAGTCTTCGGGAAAGCTTCGCTCACTTCAACGCTCTCTTCTCCGGATCCTTGAGCCAGCAGCGCCACCATCCCGCACTCATGCCGACCACCAGCCACAACCAGCACCACCATCCACTTCCAGCGCCTCCCGTCTCCAGGTTTGTTGTATCTTCAGTTGATCCATTGAAGATGTTTTCGATTTGGATGTTTTCGATTTTGTATTTGTTCAATCACAGGGTTTAGGGATTTGGATGTTTGTTGTATTTTAACCACATTCCGCCCTCTCTTGTTCCATCTCCTTCTCAGCGCCCTTATTCCAAGCGTCAAGTGACAACCATTACTGTTTAGGAATTTGATACTGCAATTTTGGATTGTTAATCATATCTTGCTTTCCAGGATGGATCGCTGCAACTACATGATTGAATCTTTTAGCTGCTGAAATTCCTGTATGTGCAATCGAAAGATCATTCAACACATGAAATATATCATCTCTGGTCTGGACAACCAGCAACAAGGCAAACTAATTGTATAAACAGGAATGTGTTGCTGCCATTCCTTTTTAGAATCTGATTTCCTAGTCCCATCTTTGCATTACTACTAAACTAATCATGCCTGGCATTTCCAGCCTTCCAGGTTTGGATCATAGAACTCAAATGTGTAATAGCTCCAGCATATTCTTGTGCATATGAGATACAACAGTGCTTATCTGAAATATCATTCACTTTGATGGAATTGAACAGCTTGAACAAACGAACTAGGAAACAAGAAGAAAATGCGCATGTAAAGGCTCGGAATTTTTTTAATCCTAATTTCTCGGAAAAATAAAAATAAAAATGAATTTAAAAGCGGAATTTAAAGAAAAACTCACTAACTCAGATTTTAAAACTCTTAAAACGGATTTCAGTCAAATTTTAAAATTTAATTTCGAACGAGTCAGAATAAGGTCGAAAGAGCGGATCTCGAGTCTATTTTGGAGTGTTTGAGATTTGTATTTTGGGGACCTCTCTCTATGCCTTCTTCCCCCTATCCCTTCCAAAATTCAATAGCTTCCCCCATCTCTTGTCACTTTCCTCCCTTGAATTAAAATGACAGCTTGTATCCCCAACTCTCATTTTCCTCCTTTTGGCTAAGCATACCCACACCCAATGTTTCTCCCCCAAGCTTGTTCATCCATTTTTGGTTAAAGGCCAAATCACATCCCCTCCTCATTTGGATCTCGCCAGGAATCCCACGCCTTCTTCTGAGGCCAATTTGACTTGAAGAAACTATCCTATTTCAAGTTCAACCACCTACACAATATCCCCATTGCTCTTCTTTTCCCCTTCAAGTTCAAACCCCATTTTGCTTCCAAGCTTAACACCACTCCACCTCCTGTTCTGCCCGCAGCCACCGCCACCGGCCCCTCGTTGCCGACGGCTACCCAGAAGCCGCTTGCGACGCTCCACCGTCGGACAATCCCTCCTCCTCTCTGCTTCCTTTGCTTTCCGACCTCCGAGCGCCCATGGAGTCCCCTGAGCAGCAGCAGCCATCGTCCTCCATCCTCCGAGTATCAGCACGAGATCCACCCACCTCTCCTCCGACGTCGACGAGCCCAGGAGCCACCCCGAAGCGCCCGGAGCCGCTAGTGAGCCCATCGACAACCCTTTCTCTGGTTTTGGTTTAAGCGTGGTAAGGCTCGATTTCACTTTCTTTCGCCCCCTAACTGAGCAAGGTCGCACCTTTAACCCCCTTTGCTCCCTTCCTAGGCCAATTTTGCCTGATTTAGCCTCCGACGAGCCAATCGAGTCTCCGGCGAGCCTCAATCGACTCCGACGAATTCTCCGGTGAAGATTTGAAACCTCGGTGAGCACCCTCTCTTTCTCCCCTTCCTTGTCCGATTCTCTGGTATTTGGCGTCGGGAAGGTGGCCGGAGGAAGCAACCATCGTCGGCCGCCCCTGCTCTCCTTCCTTTCTCCTGGTTTTGTCGAAGAGTGGCGTTGGGGGAGGGACAATGAACAGTGATTCGGGTTGGGTTGTTTTCTTTTAATTTGGTCCGGTTCAGGTTTAATTGAAATGAAACCGGTTCGGTTCTTTAAAAGAAATCAGATTTTCAAAGGGGTTGGGCTATTGGATCCGAAATTTTAAGGAAGATTGGGCCTATTTCCTTGGGCCTAATTCTTTGGGTAAAATGTGTTTGAATGGAAAATGGATTTTTAAGACTTATGTATATTTTGATATAAAATATATTAAGTAAATGGAATATAATATATTTAGTTATATTATCATTGAGATTTAAAATATAATATTATTGGGCTTGGATATATATAAAAAAAAGGGAATTTAGAAAAGGTTTTAAAGGTTGGAAATTGATTTAATAAAATTAAAAAGAGGATTTGGAAATATACTAACCTTGTCGGATTTGTCTTAAAATAATAATGAAATAAGTTGATGAAAGGGTAATGTTTTATAAATAGATTTTTGGGATGATTTGAGAAAGCATTTTGAATGGTGATTTGATCTAACTTGAGGTTTTAAAAGAGTTTTGGAAAATCTTGGGAAATGACTTACCTTGCCTAACTTGGTGAATAAAATTTATGACTTGTGTGTGATATTATATGCTTAAAGTAACATTAGAAGTAGACTTATTTATATTACTTATATATGTGTTAGGTGATCATCTATGACATGTTGGCTTTCTGTATACCTAGTTGTTGCCTTTTGCTGTTCTGCACTTCCAGGTGAGTTCCTATATGAGCTCACTCAGATTCGAAAAGAGATCTCTCTACTTGTAGCCATGTGCATACTAGGTGCTTGCATTCATAATAAAGCATGTCATGTAGTATCCTGCTAGGATTGCACTCATGATTGAGCATTCGTTTACTCATTGCTTTTGTAAACAGAACGGCCGTTATCTGTGAAGTAACTAGAGTCATTGCTAGGGTTATAGGATGACCTAGTCTCATCGGGTCCCGTCCTGAGTCAATCGAGTCATGAACTTCCTTATACTATGAGATGCCTGCGGGATTTATTGTGGAGCAGGTTGGGCATGCGTGCCGCCCGATTATGAATGAATGCATTCATGAGCTGGCCAGTCTCCGCCCTATCGGAAGGGGGTGGAGGTAGGAGAGGGATATACCACTTGGTATTCAGTGCTAAGGCCTTATTATATTTATGCACTTGATCTTAGGACCGTGCTAGTGTGTTAATATTCTGCCTTGCATCTAGACGCATCTTTATTAGGACTAGCGTGTGTATGTGTCTGCTTGTTTGGGATTATATTGCGTAGGGCTTCGATCTGACACCGCCCTGCATACATTTTTTTTAGGTTGTTTGCAACATGATTATTCCTTGTTTCCGTGACGTGGGAACTCTCTTGGGCGATCTCAAAGAAATGGTTTAACTCCACTAACACTGTATATTAAATTTCGATAAATACGCTTATTGATTTGGTTTTGACTCGGCTCTGCCGTGTCACCCTCTTTTATTACACATTGATTCTACTATTTGCATGTTTGTTGGTTTTCCACGCTTAGACTTATGACAGGTACAGGGGACTTCCCCGGGGATTCCAACGATCCATTTGAATTTTGGGTATGAAATCCCACTTTAAAATGTTAGGATAGAATTTCAAACCTTCAACCTGTACTCGGGGCGGAAGATCCTAACGAGGGGTTTCATCCCTCGAAACGTAACCCGGGAATCATAATCCCGGGCCTTTACAAAGATGGTATCAGAGCTCAGGTTATGCAAACCGAGTATGATAGGTTGAAGTGGTTTTGAAAAGGGTCCAAGGTTTTCAAATGGTTTTTCAAAATTTTTAAAAGAGCAAAATGAATTTAATATGGCTAACTCAAATGGACTAAATATGAACTTGACTCAATAAATCTGGTAATCAAACAAAGGGAAACGAAGGGGTAGTGAAGGCGCTAGACCATCCCTATTAGATGTAGTTGGGAACGGGTAGGCAAAATAAGGTTGTTCTTTACAGATGGGCCTACAAGACTCCAAGGCTTTGCGTCGTAGTGGCTGGAGTGGCGAGTTAGGTAGAGATCGTGAGGTTTTGCCCCTCCGGTTAGTCGCCCCTCAAAGGGCGGCCCAGAGGATAGCTTGATTGTTGATTGTTCCGTGCTGAGTGCTGTTTGCTTAAATTGGCGACTTGGTTGATAATTCTGACTACCAATAATGTGTTAATTGCCTATGTGAATGGAATAGCGGGGGAGATCTTTTGCCACTATAGAGTTGGGATCCCAGTTCTTGTAGGATTGCCTTTGATCTTTTAAGCCTGGCTATATCCTTCTTCGGTCTTCTTTTCCCGACCCCACTAAACGTCTTTATTGAGCTTTCCTTGCGATGTCGGTGTGATCTATGGGAAATTGGGAGGAATAACCACATTTGAGGTTGTATTGGAGTACGATGTTTATTTGATCCGTTTGCTACCCTACTCGAGAGTCACATGAATATTCCACGGGAAACAAGTTGTGGGGATTCTGGGAGTGAGTCAGAGTCGCCCTTGTAGATCTCTGTCGGGTTATCTTAATTGTTATGTCCATGATTGCATGATTCTATATGTACTAGCCCCTAGACTTGCAAATTGATTGTTAGTGTGAATTTATGCCTACATGCATGGATGTACATGTTTATCCATTGCTTATGTTCATGTTACCTTTCATTTCCCATATCATCCCAGCATGATCTACTTAGTATATCGCATTGTCAAACTAGTGCATGAATGTATGTGTCACATGCAGAAAACTGCACGATTGATGTTCCCTCTGCACATAGGCCCATGGTAGTGTGATCATTCCATTTTGATATTTTTATAGAATGAATTCTTTACTTTATGAGTGCGTGTTATAACTTGATTTTCAACCTGCTTCATATGATGCCTAAGTTCCAGCATGCTTACCCAACTATCATGCCATGATGACCTCAATGCTTCTCACATACTTTTATGAATATATGACCTGACACGCCGTATGAGCACACACCACTATAATTCTTGGTTTCGTATATGCATGACTCGACATGATGTGGTATTTCCAACATATATTATGATGATGATCCTTAATGTGGATTTGTGGTTGTATGCCATTATATATCCATGCTTGGCCACCTTATTTAGGTCTCATTTCGTACTTCGTTGTATACCTGTCATATCCCCATAGCATGCTTACCTTCCTGATTTCCGTGATGTTTTCTCCTGCTCAGTGGTATCCTTTTGTATTTCCCTGAACGCATTACTTGATATTTTGTGCATGTACCGTTTAGATATTTGCATGGACCTGTAATTGTCTACCATTACATCTATGTCTAGCTATCTTGCTTTAGGCCCATGTTATACTCCACTATATGTTTATCATGCTTCTAGATTATTACAATGTGGCTTATTTGGCTTTTTGCAAACTATTGTGCTAATCGAATGAACGTATGTACGAATCATGAGTTAGTATTATGTTTTCGCATATAAATGACACCTGAATGCTAGGGTGAGTCTAGTCGAAGTACCTTGATTGTATTCATGTTCGAAATGTGCCGGTAGTACCCTATAGGGCTTATGAATTCCAATATGACTCGCTGAGTGGTAATTTGTCATGCCTGCTTCATCACACGAATATGATTGTCCTATGATGTGATAGTTGTGTACCATTCCATGTACTCATATGACGGTTCATTCATAGCTTGATTATAACATATCGTCCGTGATGTTCTTTTGTTCACTTCGTAAAGATACCCATGTCTTATCATGTACCGCTAGCATCATGTAGGATCACGATGTGACTTGACATATCCTTATGTTAAATACATGCACTGGTTGCATAGTGTCAATCTATACATGTGTACTTGCATGCTTTGTCATCATGTGAAGTCGTACTATCTTAAGCTCATATTGCCGTTTTCGCCATATTCCCTCCTTTTCCTCATATGGTCACGTTACGATTGGTTGACCCTTAAATGCATTCGTGCTAGTTGCCAAATGAACATGTAACCTATGCAGCATAGCCATGCATTTTATTGTGTTAAAATATATCTTGTAAGACCGTGAATTATGGCTTGTGTGTATTCATGCCCTACTTGCATTATGATATGCTCTTTTGTGGAATAGACTTTGCAAAGTCTTGTATTCTTTCCAACATCTCTAATGTGCAATCCTTTTAACGGATTAGGAATTGATATACCCAGTTGTAGAGTTAGTGCCTATTTTCGACGCATGTTAAACATTAGGTGATTATCAACGTGTGCCTATCATCTCATCACTCAATGTTGTTTTTGCATGCCCCTAACCTTTTAAGGCTTCCGTAAATGAATAATCTGGCACCTCGCATGATTACCCTTGCATACATAATGTAGCATACCGCCCCCCTTGAAGCATGATACCTTAGGAGCCTTGTCCTTTTTCGCACTATGATATGCGCATGACTCATTTATCACAATTGCTTATATTCCTTTTATATGTGCTAATGTTTGGGTGCAATAGTAGTCTTGCTTAAACTTCTATGACTCGTTCCACTATTTTTTGGAGTTGCTCGATGCATCTTATTCATATACATATGTGACTGTCATGTAGCACCTTGTAAAATCTATGCCTGTAGAGATATGACTTGTGTGATCGTATGCTTAACTTGCATCTCATGTAGCCACTCTTGTCATAGGTTGTGATAGCCTTGTTATACTCTTTCTGCATGATCATATGACTGTCCAAGCATGTTAGATATTGTTAGTCCAGTTAGAATGCTATGCCTCCACATGGTTGCATCATGCTAAATATGAGTAGTGGCATGCTTATGTGTGTTCTCATCCAAGTTGTTCTTATCACATGACCCATACTTTTATGAAATATGTGTTAATTAGCAGTTAAATACCACGTTGCATGTTATACCCTACGACATGGTAGATGCATGTATGCATGAACTGTGATTTTGGTGACAAATTGTTCCTCAATGACTACCTTCGATTGCGCTTTTTCCTTATATAGATATTACTAGTATCATGGAGGACTGCTTTTCAACCATAGCTCATTATATGCTGACATCCCGCACTTACCCGATCATAAGAACGTTGCTGTTGCATGACGTGGTTTCTATATGGCTTTATATGATCCTTTCATGTACTAGTCCGACTGATATGAAACATCTCGATAAGTCTGCATATGATTCTACATTGATTAAAACCTACCTATGTGTACATGTCACGAACAATTTACCCTACGTGTAATGCTCTGTGTTGTTTACTAGATCCTGCATAAGCTTTATGTCGCACAAATCTATTGTTGCATCCGTGTATACATGTCTCTTATACATATCAAGCTTGAATGATATATGAAATGAAAAGTTGCTAGCTAGTCTCTTATACCCCATGCAGAACCCGATCATGTTTTTGGTTGCCCCTATTTGTTAGCATCTTTCATGAAGGTAGGTGTATGTTAGTGTTCAGTGATGTGACTAGTTTACTCCACGATTGGTATGTGTCTTGCTTGCTACACTGGTGACCTCATAGAGTTCCATAAGGGCACCTTACTCCTTCTTGGGTTGGGATCTTGTTTCTTTTTCGTCGTGTCATCATCAATTGGTCTGTGTTCGGTTCCGTGGGGAGTCCGAGTTGTTCTCTTTGTCTCTCCCCTATCTCCACTAACTTAAAAGTTGCTTGCAATACTTTGACGAACGATGGCATATAAAAGAGCACGTTTAGCCAAATAGCACGGGAGGGGCACAACGGAACCATAGTGGGCCCATAAACCCTAGGTCCTGGGATTGACATATTGATTCTTTGAATGATCTACTTGTGGTGGACGTTACTTGCTCGATTTCTACTTATTATTACGAAATTTTAGTGCTTTGGTGTTCCTATGTGACTGACCTTGTGATATGATTGGTGTTCTGCGTCGTTGGGTCTTGCCTGAATTCTTTTACTAATGGTATGTGAATTATACCTGCTGAGATCCTGACCTTGTGTTGAGTAATCAGGATATTATGTGCCCCGTTAATATGTGACAATATGTTATTGCGATGTTGGCATGATATTATCTTTGCTCGAATTATTATTAGCATGAGGTTATGTGGTAACTTGTCTTGCTATGTCGATACCTCATATTCTGCAATACTTGCTAAGCATGATCGATAGTATCTTAGGATTTATGACATGTGACCGTTTGGAACAATGAGAGATAATGATGTATAAACATAGTGTGAAATCATGTTATATTATACTGATGTGAAATACTTGAAAGCTAAGCGCTAGTAGCATGTAGGGTTCATAGTGTAAGGTGCATGTTATCATGATATAATGGCATGCAATGTCATGTTAAGTTAAATGTTGTCGCGATGCTATTCTGTGCTGCTATGCCGTTAGACTTTGCTATTGCGGAACCATGAGAGGATGATCGATTCTTGCCAACTTGAACTTAAATTGCTGAAATGTGACTATGTGACATCACTATTCATTGCTATTTCAAAAATTAATTTTCAACTAGGTTATTGGCTATAAAAATGCTGAATATCTTGGCTTGCTGAATCTTGTGGAAATGGATTTTGCTGTGCTCACTTGTTGCCTTTCTATTAGACTGACACCCCTATTATGACAAAATTCTGCTATGTTGGTAGTGGTAAGTAGGAAACCATGCTGATGTGATCTACTTGATGCATTCTTATTTGGTTGACACCTAGAACATGAAATGCTAATTTTGAGTTTGACGTTCCAATATACTCGTATGCGACAATGTTGATGGATGGCTATTCATGTTATGGTTGTGGCATGGTCAATCTCGATGGCTGGTTGTTTATGAGGTGGCATGTCTTGGTTATGTTGATTTTGATAATGGCTAGAAATTCGTAGCTTGGAATTGCTTTTGAGATTGGAACCTAGGAAGAGAATATGGGATTAGCCTTTAGAGGTGGATGATTCCACCTCTTGAGTTCTGAATATGCTTGATCAATTTGGGATTTAAAAGATTTCGAAAGAACTTGGAAACGACTAACTCAGATTTTGAAAAGCTTTGGATGGTTTTGAAGTCGAGAGGTTTCGCTTGTTTTTGAAAGGTTTTTAACAGTTTTGAAAACGACTAACTTGGATTTGGGAAGACCAAACACGATCGAGAATTTCAACGATTTTGAGGCCAATCTTTTTCAATTGTAGAATCCCCTTGAAACTTTTCAAACCCGGGCATGTCTATTATACTTCACGAAGTGGATACAAACATTTTATAAGGGCGCTTGTAGGGTGTTTTCTAAGACCTAGTGATGATATTGTAGAACTTGTAGAGTTGTGGTACTTCCGAAAAGTCGAAGCGAGGATGTGATAGGGGCGCTTATTGCATACTTGTCAAGGCCAATTGGAGATGTCACGACTGTGACTCGGATGTTGTGAGAATCCCGGAGGACGCAACCGAGATGATTACAAGATCCTTGGACATGGTCCTTGGACTCATCAATTTCAAACTTCATCCCCTACTTTGTATATTTTAGTCTCGGGGACGAGACTTGTTTTTAGAGGTGGATGATGTAAAGACTCGGAATTTTTTTAATCCTAATTTCTCGGAAAAATAAAAATAAAAATGAATTTAAAAACGGAATTTAAAGAAAAACTCACTAACTCTGATTTTAGAACTCTTAAAACGGATTTCAGTCAAATTTTAAAATTTAATTTCGAACGAGTCAGAATAAGGTCGAAAGAGCAGATCTCGAGTCTATTTTGGAGTGTTTGAGATTTGTATTTTGAGGACCTCTCTCTATGCCTTCTTTCCCCTATCCCTTCCGAAATTCAGTAGCTTCCCCCATCTCTTGTCACTTTCCTCCCTTGAATTAAAATGACAGCTTGTGACCCCAACTCTCATTTTCCTCATTTTGGCTAAGCATACCCACACCCAATGTTTCTCCCCCAAGCTTGTTCATCCATTTTTGGTTAAAGGCCAAATCACATCCCCTCCTCATTTGGATCTCGCCAGGAATCCCACGCCTTCTTCTGAGGCCAATTTGACTTGAAGAAACTATCCCATTTCAAGTTCAACCACCTACACAATATCCCCATTGCTCTTCTTTTCCCCTTCAAGTTTAAACCCCATTTTGCTTCCAAGCAACCACACCACTCCACCTCCTGTTCTGTCGGCAGCCACCACCACCGGCCCCTCGTTGCCGACGGCTACCTAGAGGCCGCTTGCGACGCTCCACCGCCGGACAATCCCTCCTCCTCTCCACTTCCTTTGCTTTTCGACCTCTGAGCGCCCATGGAGTCCCCTGAGCAGCAGCAGCCATCGTCCTCCATCCTCCGAGTATCAGCACGAGATCCACCCACCTATCCTCCGACGTCGACGAGCCCAGGAGCCACCCCGAAGCGCCCGGAGCCGCCAGTGAGCCCATCGACACCCCTTTCTCTGGTTTTGGTTTAAGTGTGGTAAGGCTCGATTTCACTTTCTTTCGCCCCCTAACTGAGCAAGGTCGCACCTTTAACCCCCCTTGCTCCCTTCCTAGGCCAATTTCGCCTGATTCAGCCTCCGACGAAGCCAGTCGAGTCTCCGGCGAGCCCCAATCGACTCCGACGAATTCTTCGGTGAAGATTTGAAACCTCGGTGAGCACCCTCTCTTTCTCCCCTTCCTTGTCCGATTCTCTGGTATTTGGCGTCGGGAAGGTGGCCGGAGGAAGCAACCATCGTCGGCCGCCCCTGCTCTCCTTCCTTTCTCCTGGTTTTGTCGAAGAGTGGCGTTGGGGGAGGGACAATGAACAGTGATTCGGGTTGGGTTGTTTTCTTTTAATTTGGTCCGGTTCAGGTTTAATTAAAATGAAACCGGTTCGGTTCTTTAAAAGAAATCAGATTTTCAAAGGGGTTGGGCTATTGGATCCGAAATTTTAAGGAAGATTGGGCCTATTTCCTTGGGCCTAATTCTTTGGGTAAAATGTGTTTGAATGGAAAATGGATTTTTAAGACTTATGTATATTTTGATATAAAATATATTAAGTAAATGGAATATAATATATTTAGTTATATTATCATTGAGATTTAAAATATAATATTATTGGGCTTGGATATATATAAAAAAAAGGGAATTTAGAAAAGGTTTTAAAGGTTGGAAATTGATTTAATAAAATTAAAAAGAGGATTTGGAAATATACTAACCTTGTCGGATTTGTCTTAAAATAATAATGAAATAAGTTGATGAAAGGGTAATGTTTTATAAATAGATTTTTGGGATGATTTGAGAAAGCATTTTGAATGGTGATTTGATCTAACTTGAGGTTTTAAAAGAGTTTTGGAAAATCTTGGGAAATGACTTACCTTGCCTAACTTGGTGAATAAAATTTATGACTTGTGTGTGATATTATATGCTTAAAGTAACATTAGAAGTAGACTTATTTATATTACTTATATATGTGTTAGGTGATCATCTATGACATGTTGGCTTTCTGTATACCTAGTTGTTGCCTTTTGCTGTTCTGCACTTCCAGGTGAGTTCCTATATGAGCTCACTCAGATTCGAAAAGAGATCTCTCTACTTGTAGCCATGTGCATACTAGGTGCTTGCATTCATAATAAAGCATGTCATGTAGTATCCTGCTAGGATTGCACTCATGATTGAGCATTCGTTTACTCATTGCTTTTGTAAACAGAACGGCCGTTATCTGTGAAGTAACTAGAGTCATTGCTAGGGTTATAGGATGACCTAGTCTCATCGGGTCCCGTCCTGAGTCAATCGAGTCATGAACTTCCTTATACTATGAGATGCCTGCGGGATTTATTGTGGAGCAGGTTGGGCATGCGTGCCGCCCGATTATGAATGAATGCATTCATGAGCTGGCCAGTCTCCGCCCTATCGGAAAGGGGTGGAGGTAGGAGAGGGATATACCACTTGGTATTCAGTGCTAAGGCCTTATTATATTTATGCACTTGATCTTAGGACCGTGCTAGTGTGTTAATATTCTGCCTTGCATCTAGACGCATCTTTATTAGGACTAGCGTGTGTATGTGTCTGCTTGTTTGGGATTATATTGCGTAGGGCTTCGATCTGACACCGCCCTGCATACATTTTTTTTAGGTTGTTTGCAACATGATTATTCCTTGTTTCCGTGACGTGGGAACTCTCTTGGGCGATCTCAAAGAAATGGTTTAACTCCACTAACACTGTATATTAAATTTCGATAAATACGCTTATTGATTTGGTTTTGACTCGGCTCTGCCGTGTCACCCTCTTTTATTACACATTGATTCTACTATTTGCATGTTTGTTGGTTTTCCACGCTTAGACTTATGACAGGTACAGGGGACTTCCCCGGGGATTCCAACGATCCATTTGAATTTTGGGTATGAAATCCCACTTTAAAATGTTAGGATAGAATTTCAAACCTTCAACCTGTACTCGGGGCGGAAGATCCTAACGAGGGGTTTCATCCCTCGAAACGTAACCCGGGAATCATAATCCCGGGCCTTTACAAAGATGGTATCAGAGCTCAGGTTATGCAAACCGAGTATGATAGGTTGAAGTGGTTTTGAAAAGGGTCCAAGGTTTTCAAATGGTTTTTCAAAATTTTTAAAAGAGCAAAATGAATTTAATATGGCTAACTCAAATGGACTAAATATGAACTTGACTCAATAAATCTGGTAATCAAACAAAGGGAAACGAAGGGGTAGTGAAGGCGCTAGACCATCCCTATTAGATGTAGTTGGGAACGGGTAGGCAAAATAAGGTTGTTCTTTACAGATGGGCCTACAAGACTCCAAGGCTTTGCGTCGTAGTGGCTGGAGTGGCGAGTTAGGTAGAGATCGTGAGGTTTTGCCCCTCCGGTTAGTCGCCCCTCAAAGGGCGGCCCAGAGGATAGCTTGATTGTTGATTGTTCTGTGCTGAGTGCTGTTTGCTTAAATTGGCGACTTGGTTGATAATTCTGACTACCAATAATGTGTTAATTGCCTATGTGAATGGAATAGCGGGGGAGATCTTTTGCCACTATAGAGTTGGGATCCCAGTTCTTGTAGGATTGCCTTTGATCTTTTAAGCCTGGCTATATCCTTCTTCGGTCTTCTTTTCCCGACCCCACTAAACGTCTTTATTGAGCTTTCCTTGCGATGTCGGTGTGATCTATGGGAAATTGGGAGGAATAACCACATTTGAGGTTGTATTGGAGTACGATGTTTATTTGATCCGTTTGCTACCCTACTCGAGAGTCACATGAATATTCCACGGGAAACAAGTTGTGGGGATTCTGGGAGTGAGTCAGAGTCGCCCTTGTAGATCTCTGTCGGGTTATCTTAATTGTTATGTCCATGATTGCATGATTCTATATGTACTAGCCCCTAGACTTGCAAATTGATTGTTAGTGTGAATTTATGCCTACATGCATGGATGTACATGTTTATCCATTGCTTATGTTCATGTTACCTTTCATTTCCCATATCATCCCAGCATGATCTACTTAGTATATCGCATTGTCAAACTAGTGCATGAATGTATGTGTCACATGCAGAAAACTGCACGATTGATGTTCCCTCTGCACATAGGCCCATGGTAGTGTGATCATTCCATTTTGATATTTTTATAGAATGAATTCTTTACTTTATGAGTGCGTGTTATAACTTGATTTTCAACCTGCTTCATATGATGCCTAAGTTCCAGCATGCTTACCCAACTATCATGCCATGATGACCTCAATGCTTCTCACATACTTTTATGAATATATGACCTGACACGCCGTATGAGCACACACCACTATAATTCTTGGTTTCGTATATGCATGACTCGACATGATGTGGTATTTCCAACATATATTATGATGATGATCCTTAATGTGGATTTGTGGTTGTATGCCATTATATATCCATGCTTGGCCACCTTATTTAGGTCTCATTTCGTACTTCGTTGTATACCTGTCATATCCCCATAGCATGCTTACCTTCCTGATTTCCGTGATGTTTTCTCCTGCTCAGTGGTATCCTTTTGTATTTCCCTGAACGCATTACTTGATATTTTGTGCATGTACCGTTTAGATATTTGCATGGACCTGTAATTGTCTACCATTACATCTATGTCTAGCTATCTTGCTTTAGGCCCATGTTATACTCCACTATATGTTTATCATGCTTCTAGATTATTACAATGTGGCTTATTTGGCTTTTTGCAAACTATTGTGCTAATCGAATGAACGTATGTACGAATCATGAGTTAGTATTATGTTTTCGCATATAAATGACACCTGAATGCTAGGGTGAGTCTAGTCGAAGTACCTTGATTGTATTCATGTTCGAAATGTGCCGGTAGTACCCTATAGGGCTTATGAATTCCAATATGACTCGCTGAGTGGTAATTTGTCATGCCTGCTTCATCACACGAATATGATTGTCCTATGATGTGATAGTTGTGTACCATTCCATGTACTCATATGACGGTTCATTCATAGCTTGATTATAACATATCGTCCGTGATGTTCTTTTGTTCACTTCGTAAAGATACCCATGTCTTATCATGTACCGCTAGCATCATGTAGGATCACGATGTGACTTGACATATCCTTATGTTAAATACATGCACTGGTTGCATAGTGTCAATCTATACATGTGTACTTGCATGCTTTGTCATCATGTGAAGTCGTACTATCTTAAGCTCATATTGCCGTTTTCGCCATATTCCCTCCTTTTCCTCATATGGTCACGTTACGATTGGTTGACCCTTAAATGCATTCGTGCTAGTTGCCAAATGAACATGTAACCTATGCAGCATAGCCATGCATTTTATTGTGTTAAAATATATCTTGTAAGACCGTGAATTATGGCTTGTGTGTATTCATGCCCTACTTGCATTATGATATGCTCTTTTGTGGAATAGACTTTGCAAAGTCTTGTATTCTTTCCAACATCTCTAATGTGCAATCCTTTTAACGGATTAGGAATTGATATACCCAGTTGTAGAGTTAGTGCCTATTTTCGACGCATGTTAAACATTAGGTGATTATCAACGTGTGCCTATCATCTCATCACTCAATGTTGTTTTTGCATGCCCCTAACCTTTTAAGGCTTCCGTAAATGAATAATCTGGCACCTCGCATGATTACCCTTGCATACATAATGTAGCATACCGCCCCCCTTGAAGCATGATACCTTAGGAGCCTTGTCCTTTTTCGCACTATGATATGCGCATGACTCATTTATCACAATTGCTTATATTCCTTTTATATGTGCTAATGTTTGGGTGCAATAGTAGTCTTGCTTAAACTTCTATGACTCGTTCCACTATTTTTTGGAGTTGTTCGATGCATCTTATTCATATACATATGTGACTGTCATGTAGCACCTTGTAAAATCTATGCCTGTAGAGATATGACTTGTGTGATCGTATGCTTAACTTGCATCTCATGTAGCCACTCTTGTCATAGGTTGTGATAGCCTTGTTATACTCTTTCTGCATGATCATATGACTGTCCAAGCATGTTAGATATTGTTAGTCCAGTTAGAATGCTATGCCTCCACATGGTTGCATCATGCTAAATATGAGTAGTGGCATGCTTATGTGTGTTCTCATCCAAGTTGTTCTTATCACATGACCCATACTTTTATGAAATATGTGTTAATTAGCAGTTAAATACCACGTTGCATGTTATACCCTACGACATGGTAGATGCATGTATGCATGAACTGTGATTTTGGTGACAAATTGTTCCTCAATGACTACCTTCGATTGCGCTTTTTCCTTATATAGATATTACTAGTATCATGGAGGACTGCTTTTCAACCATAGCTCATTATATGCTGACATCCCGCACTTACCCGATCATAAGAACGTTGCTGTTGCATGACGTGGTTTCTATATGGCTTTATATGATCCTTTCATGTACTAGTCCGACTGATATGAAACATCTCGATAAGTCTGCATATGATTCTACATTGATTAAAACCTACCTATGTGTACATGTCACGAACAATTTACCCTACGTGTAATGCTCTGTGTTGTTTACTAGATCCTGCATAAGCTTTATGTCGCACAAATCTATTGTTGCATCCGTGTATACATGTCTCTTATACATATCAAGCTTGAATGATATATGAAATGAAAAGTTGCTAGCTAGTCTCTTATACCCCATGCAGAACCCGATCATGTTTTTGGTTGCCCCTATTTGTTAGCATCTTTCATGAAGGTAGGTGTATGTTAGTGTTCAGTGATGTGACTAGTTTACTCCACGATTGGTATGTGTCTTGCTTGCTACACTGGTGACCTCATAGAGTTCCATAAGGGCACCTTACTCCTTCTTGGGTTGGGATCTTGTTTCTTTTTCGTCGTGTCATCATCAATTGGTCTGTGTTCGGTTCCGTGGGGAGTCCGAGTTGTTCTCTTTGTCTCTCCCCTATCTCCACTAACTTAAAAGTTGCTTGCAATACTTTGACGAACGATGGCATATAAAAGAGCACGTTTAGCCAAATAGCACGGGAGGGGCACAACGGAACCATAGTGGGCCCATAAACCCTAGGTCCTGGGATTGACATATTGATTCTTTGAATGATCTACTTGTGGTGGACGTTACTTGCTCGATTTCTACTTATTATTACGAAATTTTAGTGCTTTGGTGTTCCTATGTGACTGACCTTGTGATATGATTGGTGTTCTGCGTCGTTGGGTCTTGCCTGAATTCTTTTACTAATGGTATGTGAATTATACCTGCTGAGATCCTGACCTTGTGTTGAGTAATCAGGATATTATGTGCCCCGTTAATATGTGACAATATGTTATTGCGATGTTGGCATGATATTATCTTTGCTCGAATTATTATTAGCATGAGGTTATGTGGTAACTTGTCTTGCTATGTCGATACCTCATATTCTGCAATACTTGCTAAGCATGATCGATAGTATCTTAGGATTTATGACATGTGACCGTTTGGAACAATGAGAGATAATGATGTATAAACATAGTGTGAAATCATGTTATATTATACTGATGTGAAATACTTGAAAGCTAAGCGCTAGTAGCATGTAGGGTTCATAGTGTAAGGTGCATGTTATCATGATATAATGGCATGCAATGTCATGTTAAGTTAAATGTTGTCGCGATGCTATTCTGTGCTGCTATGCCGTTAGACTTTGCTATTGCGGAACCATGAGAGGATGATCGATTCTTGCCAACTTGAACTTAAATTGCTGAAATGTGACTATGTGACATCACTATTCATTGCTATTTCAAAAATTAATTTTCAACTAGGTTATTGGCTATAAAAATGCTGAATATCTTGGCTTGCTGAATCTTGTGGAAATGGATTTTGCTGTGCTCACTTGTTGCCTTTCTATTAGACTGACACCCCTATTATGACAAAATTCTGCTATGTTGGTAGTGGTAAGTAGGAAACCATGCTGATGTGATCTACTTGATGCATTCTTATTTGGTTGACACCTAGAACATGAAATGCTAATTTTGAGTTTGACGTTCCAATATACTCGTATGCGACAATGTTGATGGATGGCTATTCATGTTATGGTTGTGGCATGGTCAATCTCGATGGCTGGTTGTTTATGAGGTGGCATGTCTTGGTTATGTTGATTTTGATAATGGCTAGAAATTCGTAGCTTGGAATTGCTTTTGAGATTGGAACCTAGGAAGAGAATATGGGATTAGCCTTTAGAGGTGGATGATTCCACCTCTTGAGTTCTGAATATGCTTGATCAATTTGGGATTTAAAAGATTTCGAAAGAACTTGGAAACGACTAACTCAGATTTTGAAAAGCTTTGGATGGTTTTGAAGTCGAGAGGTTTCGCTTGTTTTTGAAAGGTTTTTAACAGTTTTGAAAACGACTAACTTGGATTTGGGAAGACCAAACACGATCGAGAATTTCAACGATTTTGAGGCCAATCTTTTTCAATTGTAGAATCCCCTTGAAACTTTTCAAACCCGGGCATGTCTATTATACTTCACGAAGTGGATACAAACATTTTATAAGGGCGCTTGTAGGGTGTTTTCTAAGACCTAGTGATGATATTGTAGAACTTGTAGAGTTGTGGTACTTCCGAAAAGTCGAAGCGAGGATGTGATAGGGGCGCTTATTGCATACTTGTCAAGGCCAATTGGAGATGTCACGACTGTGACTCGGATGTTGTGAGAATCCCGGAGGACGCAACCGAGATGATTACAAGATCCTTGGACATGGTCCTTGGACTCATCAATTTCAAACTTCATCCCCTACTTTGTATATTTTAGTCTCGGGGACGAGACTTGTTTTTAGAGGTGGATGATGTAAAGACTCGGAATTTTTTTAATCCTAATTTCTCGGAAAAATAAAAATAAAAATGAATTTAAAAACGGAATTTAAAGAAAAACTCACTAACTCTGATTTTAGAACTCTTAAAACGGATTTCAGTCAAATTTTAAAATTTAATTTCGAACGAGTCAGAATAAGGTCGAAAGAGCAGATCTCGAGTCTATTTTGGAGTGTTTGAGATTTGTATTTTGAGGACCTCTCTCTATGCCTTCTTTCCCCTATCCCTTCCGAAATTCAGTAGCTTCCCCCATCTCTTGTCACTTTCCTCCCTTGAATTAAAATGACAGCTTGTGACCCCAACTCTCATTTTCCTCATTTTGGCTAAGCATACCCACACCCAATGTTTCTCCCCCAAGCTTGTTCATCCATTTTTGGTTAAAGGCCAAATCACATCCCCTCCTCATTTGGATCTCGCCAGGAATCCCACGCCTTCTTCTGAGGCCAATTTGACTTGAAGAAACTATCCCATTTCAAGTTCAACCACCTACACAATATCCCCATTGCTCTTCTTTTCCCCTTCAAGTTTAAACCCCATTTTGCTTCCAAGCAACCACACCACTCCACCTCCTGTTCTGTCGGCAGCCACCACCACCGGCCCCTCGTTGCCGACGGCTACCTAGAGGCCGCTTGCGACGCTCCACCGCCGGACAATCCCTCCTCCTCTCCACTTCCTTTGCTTTTCGACCTCTGAGCGCCCATGGAGTCCCCTGAGCAGCAGCAGCCATCGTCCTCCATCCTCCGAGTATCAGCACGAGATCCACCCACCTATCCTCCGACGTCGACGAGCCCAGGAGCCACCCCGAAGCGCCCGGAGCCGCCAGTGAGCCCATCGACACCCCTTTCTCTGGTTTTGGTTTAAGTGTGGTAAGGCTCGATTTCACTTTCTTTCGCCCCCTAACTGAGCAAGGTCGCACCTTTAACCCCCCTTGCTCCCTTCCTAGGCCAATTTCGCCTGATTCAGCCTCCGACGAAGCCAGTCGAGTCTCCGGCGAGCCCCAATCGACTCCGACGAATTCTTCGGTGAAGATTTGAAACCTCGGTGAGCACCCTCTCTTTCTCCCCTTCCTTGTCCGATTCTCTGGTATTTGGCGTCGGGAAGGTGGCCGGAGGAAGCAACCATCGTCGGCCGCCCCTGCTCTCCTTCCTTTCTCCTGGTTTTGTCGAAGAGTGGCGTTGGGGGAGGGACAATGAACAGTGATTCGGGTTGGGTTGTTTTCTTTTAATTTGGTCCGGTTCAGGTTTAATTAAAATGAAACCGGTTCGGTTCTTTAAAAGAAATCAGATTTTCAAAGGGGTTGGGCTATTGGATCCGAAATTTTAAGGAAGATTGGGCCTATTTCCTTGGGCCTAATTCTTTGGGTAAAATGTGTTTGAATGGAAAATGGATTTTTAAGACTTATGTATATTTTGATATAAAATATATTAAGTAAATGGAATATAATATATTTAGTTATATTATCATTGAGATTTAAAATATAATATTATTGGGCTTGGATATATATAAAAAAAAGGGAATTTAGAAAAGGTTTTAAAGGTTGGAAATTGATTTAATAAAATTAAAAAGAGGATTTGGAAATATACTAACCTTGTCGGATTTGTCTTAAAATAATAATGAAATAAGTTGATGAAAGGGTAATGTTTTATAAATAGATTTTTGGGATGATTTGAGAAAGCATTTTGAATGGTGATTTGATCTAACTTGAGGTTTTAAAAGAGTTTTGGAAAATCTTGGGAAATGACTTACCTTGCCTAACTTGGTGAATAAAATTAATGCCTTGTGTGTGATATTATATGCTTAAAGTAACATTAGAAGTAGACTTATTTATATTACTTATATATGTGTTAGGCGATCATCTATGACATGTTGGCTTTCTGTATACCTAGTTGTTGCCTTTTGCTGTTCTGCACTTCCAGGTGAGTTCCTATATGAGCTCACTCAGATTCGAAAAGAGATCTCTCTGCTTGTAGCAATGTGCATACTAGGTGCTTGCATTCATAATAAAGCATGT
This sequence comes from Persicaria tinctoria, assembly GCA_037127255.1. Taxonomy (NCBI): domain Eukaryota; kingdom Viridiplantae; phylum Streptophyta; class Magnoliopsida; order Caryophyllales; family Polygonaceae; genus Persicaria; species Persicaria tinctoria. The sequence goes on from JBANSL010000014.1 coordinate 56,564,199, forward strand.
CATGTAGTATCCTGCTAGGATTGCACTAATGATTGAGCATTCGTTTACTCATTGCTTTTGTAAACAGAACGGCCGTTATCTGTGAAGTAACTAGAGTCATTGCTAGGGTTATAGGACGACCTAGTCTCATCGGGTCCCGTCCTGAGTCAATCGAGTCATGAACTTCCTTATACTATGAGATGCCTGCGGGATTTATTGTGGAGCGGGTTGGGCATGCGTGCCGCCCGATTATGAATGAATGCATTCATGAGCTGGCCAGTCTCCGCCCTATTGGAAGGGGGTGGAGGTAGGAGAGGGATATACCACTTGGTATTCAGTGCTAAGGCCTTATTATATTTATGCACTTGATCTTAGGACCGTGCTAGTGTGTTAATATTCTGCCTTGCATCTAGAAGCATCTTTATTAGGACTAGCGTGTGTATGTGTCTGCTTGTTTGGGATTATATTGCGTAGGGCTTCGATCTGACACCGCCCCGCATACATTTTTTTTAGGTTGTTTGCAACATGATTATTCCTTGTTTCCGTGACGTGGGAACTCTCTTGGGCGATCTCAAAGAAATGGTTTAACTCCACTAACACTGTATATTAAATTTCAATAACACTATATACTAACACTGTATATTAAATCTCAAAGAAATGGTTTAACTCCATTAACACTGTATATTAAATTTCGATAAATACGCTTATTGATTTGGTTTTGACTCGGCTCTGCCGTGTCACCCTCTTGTATTACACATTGATTCTACTATTTGCATGTTTGTTGGTTTTCCACGCTTAGACTTATGACAGGTACAGGGGACTTCCTCGGGGATTCCAACGATCCATTTGAATTTTGGGTATGAAATCCCACTTTAAAATGTTAGGATAGAATTTCAAACCTTCAACCTGTACTCGGGGCGCAAGATCCTAGCGAGGGGTTTCATCCCTCGAAACGTAACCCGGGAATCATAATCCCGGGCCGTTACAGCGCAAGCTCTTACCAGCAGGAAACTGGATTCAAGACAACAGATACAAGAATCCGATCTGATCTTCCAAAACCACGAAGTCTTTTTGCATTAGTTTGTGACATTTGTGCTGTCTCATGGTGGTTGTTTCTCAAATTCAAGGTCTATAAAAAAATTCTTGGTGGTTGTTTCTGCCTTTATTTTCAGGTATCAACCTCAGCAGGTGTGGGTACTGACATTTGTTAATGATGATACTAATTTTGGGATGATTCCCCACAAGACCAAGAGAGGAGCTACTGCCTTGGCAAGGTTGAAGGTATTTGAGGGAGTACTTCCTCCATATGACAAGATCAAGAGGATGGTTCTGCCTGCTGCTCTCATTGCAACTGTTTGATCAGATGTCTACTTTCGGGGAAACGAGACCCAATGAGGCTACTTTTGTTAGTGACTAACATCATGTATTCATGTGGTCATTTAGAATGACTTGATAACGGTAGAGAGATACATTTTTGTATAAACAGCGATAGGAGCTGGATTTTTATGTCATTCAAATGCAATTATGGTGGTTTTTAACTTTAGATTGCAAGTTTGAGGCTAATTACAGGTTGTTTGTTGTCTTCAATTTGATGTTTTGGTGTTGACTTCTGTCATGAATATTGCAATAAAAGATTCTGAATTTTTAAGAGTCCTCCTGAATTCTTTATATTTAAGTAACATTAGATAGAAAATATGCATATATATATATATATATATATATATATATATATATATATATAAGGTGTAATTATGCATATTTAATATAATGAAGTGCAAAATTAGATAGATAGAGAAGTGGAATCGCCTCTTTTTGTTGTATCTGTAAAGCGAGCTCCCAGTTCAACAACGTGAGAAGTTATTATGCAATTTCAGGCTTGGGGTGTTCTAAAGCAAACAACTGTCAACTCATGAGCGGCCAGAAGATTATTCAAATCTTATCTGAATGCATTCTAAATATGCACAATTGTATCTTTCTTTTGCACAATTTTTTCTTACTTTTGCACACTTGTATTCTAAATCTGCACAATTGTATCTTACTTTTGCACACTTGTATACTAAATGTGCACAATTGTATTCTAAATCTGCACAATTGTATCTTACTTTTGTACACTTGTATTTTAAATCTGCACAATCGTATCTTACTTTTGCACACTTGTATTCTAAATGTGCAGAATTGTATTCTAAATCTGCACAATTGTATCTTACTTTTGTACAATTGATTGAGATAAGATCTGTTAGATTCTTCACTCTTTTTTAGTAATTGTTTTATGAACACATGTATCCTAAATCTGCACAATTGTATCTTACTTTTGCACTTTATAATATTAATAATTGTTGTATGCATCCTTGTATTCTAAATGTGCACAATTGTATTCTAAATCTGCACAATTATATCTTACTTTTGCACAATTGATTGAGATAAGATTTACCAGATTTCTTCACTCTTTTTTACTCCCTCCGTCCAAAAATACATGGACTTTTACTATTCATGCACGCTTTTTTAGGAGTTAAAACTATATAAAATATTAACTTTTTTATTGATTTTTTTTAATAATTACAAACCTATTATCAATAAGTTTGTAATTATTAAAAAAAATTAATAAAAAAGTTAATATTTTATATAGTTTTTACCTTCTTAAAAAAACGTGCGTGAATAGTAAAGACAATGTATTTTTGGACGGAGGTAGTAGTAATTATTGTATGCACACATGTATTCTATTTACTGTCACATCATCATTTTATTGTATGCACACATGTATTCTATTTATAATCTTTATTGTGCACTCCGTAATCTTATTCGTGCACTTCATGATTTTATTCTTACACTTTATCATTTTATTTTTGCACTTTATCATTTTATTTATGCACTTCATAATATTTATTGTTCACTTCATAATCTTATTCCTGCAGTTCATACTATTATTCATACACTTCATTATTTTATCTTCTTATTTATGCACTTTATCATTTTATTCTTGCACTTTGTAATCTTTATTGTGCACTCCATAATCTTATTCATGCACTTCATGATTTTTGCTGTGAGGAGGAAATCAAGTATGAAATATAATAAAATAAATCAAACCAGATTCAGGCCCACGCAAATAAATACAAGACTACTCCAATGCAGTAATGGGAAGTCAGGATCGAATCCTCGAGGAAGCTTGTCAGCGGTTTTCAGATAGCAGCAGATCTCACAGACAAAATAACAGAAGACAGAAACAAAGAAACAAAGACAGAAAAGACAAAGGAAAGAAAAAACAAAAGCGAGGACACAGAAGTTGGTCGATATCGACTAACTGTCCTCGATATCGACTATAGATGTCGACAACAGAAACTCAGCAAAGCAAACAGACAACTCGATATAGACAAAGCCAACTCGATCTCGACCAGTGTCTACTCGAGATCGACAAGACTCTACTCTGTATCGACTAAAAACTCAGAAAACGTAAATTGCAATTTCTCGAACCCAAAACTCAGAATTCCGACGAAATAAATCAATATGCTAAAAGACTTCCTAGGGCAGGGTATCAACACCACAACGATAACCATGCAAAGTAACACATAAAGGCATAAAAGATCATGCTTTTCATCAAATAACTTTCGTTATTAACAAATAGGCATATAGAGGGTTTCGCATAAACCATAATTGTTACTAACCCTTTTTCACATAATTAACCCAAGTTGCATTAAGATCACTTTCGCTTCAATAACACAAACAAGGATCACCTTCAACTCCCGCAAAAGAATCATGCTCATAGGGATAGAAGACGAATTGCATAACAAGATCTGACCTTTACCGCATCACCTTACATGGCTACCGTCGGGCTCACCCCAGCCCCAGAAGTGGGTGGACTACTCGCTCTTCATCATCAAGAAAGACATCAAATAACAAAAGAAACTAACTTGCATTGAATTAAATAAAGAAAGCTTACAACCCACAAGACAAATCCGCTTTCGCCTTTCCACCTTGCTTGCTACAAACTCTCTCTCTCTACTCCTACTTACTTGAATGGAATTGTGTCTGATTCTGAATTGAATGAAAAACTAGCCCCTAAGGCTTTATTTATAGCCTTCTATTCCTTCCTAATCAAGGATAGAATATTCTATCTATATCTACTTAAAAGCTTAAAGATAAATAAATTGTTTAAGGGAAATAAATCTTTAAAGGAAACTATATCTAAAGTTTGCAAAATATCTCCAATGTAGGTAGAACTTCTCTTCCATAGATAGAATTGATCAAATCGGATAGAATCTCGGACAACTCGACTTCCTTCGTGCCCAAGTAACTCCAATTCGATTCGGACAGCTCACGGCGATTCGTTTCCAGAAACTGGCCTACTCGATATCGACAAGAGTACTCGATATCGAGTACCATGGTTTGTCGACTATGGTGGCTCGGCTTTCTCGGGTGGCTCTGCTCGACAGGCTTGGATCTGGGCTCCTTGGCTCCTCGATCTCGACTAGGCAACTCGAGGTCGAGTTGGGTGTTTCATCGAGTATGTCTGCCTGGTGTGGTCGAGGACTCCTCCTCGACATGGACTCGGACAGGCGCTGGGTTGTCCTCGATCTCGACTAGATCTCCTCGAGATCGAGTAGGGTCGTCCCGGCGTCTCTGTCCTTGGCTTCTCGATTTGTCTCAACTCGTCGACTCCGGACTTGGCGTTGCTGGGGTAGTCGATCTTGACAAGTGATACTCGAGATCGAGTAGGGTCTCCGGAGTCGGGTTGATCCGGCTCTCGACACTGCTCTTGATCGACAAGGCCTGTGCTCGGACAGCTTCGTCGAGGTCGAGTAGCAGTACTCTAGATCGAGTAAACTCGGGCTCCAAGCTTGATTTGACTGGTTCCGCTGCTTCTTGACCTTGTGCTTCTGTAGTTGATTTCCGAGCTTTTCTGACCTTTCTCAGAACTGCTGTAATTTGCCTCGAATTCTGCGAAATTAAACAGAAACTAGTGTAGATTCCATAATTTGGCAAATACACATAAATTACATAGATTTTGTACTATCTTAACCCAAATGAATGAAATGTATGTAGAAATCGATATAAAAGTTACTGTAAAACATGGCAGATTCAGCTCACAATAATTTTATTTCTGCACTTTATCATTTTATCTCTGCACTTTATCATCTTATTTATGCATTTTATCATTTTATTCATGAACGAGAATAAACACAATACAATCATAAATAACCTATGCGGGATTTGAACTTGCATCTTTGTGCATGGCACGTCGCTCTACCATTTTGAGCTAATAGGTTTTAAATCACATCACTGTTTTTTCTATTGTCTACCAAAAAAGAATGAAAATCTACTTGGAACCAATATGAAATCAGTGCCAGTAGGTTCTTAGAAATACAAAGCCTCGTATATTATGCAATAAAAAAAACTAGCAAAATCAATCGTCAACCCAAGCAACCTAAAAAAGGCTTGTTAACTGTCATCAACTTGTGCCTATACCAGCAAGTCATGATTTAACAGCCCAGTAGGGAGTGCCAGCAAGTCCAATCGTAAAGCTTATGAATAATGTAGCCAATAGCTTAAAAAAGACATATCATGACAGCAGGTCCAATCTAAGTTTGCAAAAGGTAATTGTAACTTTTATATATAATCATATGCAACCTCAAAAGAGGGCTACTTGAGATGGTATAGAAAACTAAAAACAGGAATGGTAAACGAACAATTCCTATTTTATACTAAGCAAATTGTTAGGACTTCAAACTAGTAAGATCTGTCAGTCTGTCACTAACATGCCCTAACAACCATGTGATCTTAGCTACTCTCCATAATTGCATAAGTGTCTAACAAATCAACTTCTATATAATTCCATTTCAAGTCCTAAACAAAAAGCAAAACTATGGACAATATTTTTTGCACAAGTCAAGCCTAATTAACTGAATAAACAAAGATAATAAGAAAATGAGAAGAATACCCAGTAGCCAAGCAAAATGGTATTTTTTGGCAAGCAAGTGTCTGATGAGACGACTGGCTCTTGCAACACAACAATGAGATGGTAATATTAGGCACCATAAGCCCAATTTATAATTTCTTCAAGAAGTAATATTTGCAAGCCAAATCTAAAGGTTGTGCATTAGAAAGAAGGTCATTTAGAGGGAAAAGATTAATAAGTGGTTTTGACACAGAGCTCTTTGTTTGTCTCCTGATCTTGACTAAGTTATAATCTCAGGAATAAAAAAAAAAGACAACGGTGATGATGTCTGACGGTGCTATCTACTGAAGTAAACTATCTAAAAATACATATATGTGTAAGACAAGCAGAATATTTGAGGCTTCAAAAAACTGAAATAAGCAGGTTTAGCACCTGGCATCAGATCACTTGTGGGGAACAAGTCTCGGAGCATTGCCTCTCTTTCAACGAGAAAGGCTTCAAAAATCTTACAAAAAAGCAGAGAAGATTTGCATTTGACAGTCTATACATATGACAACACAAAAAAAGTCTTACAAAAATCTCACACAAACAACCAAAATCTGCAAGCCCAAAGAGAGAATTTGTCTTAATTTGCATAAAAAATTTCACTAGAGATCACCTATAAATCTCCAAAGGCCAAATATGATAAGCATCATGATATTAGGGGAAAAAAAGCAGAGAAGATTTGCATTTGGCAGGACCAATTACCACAAGTTTTATAACTGGTGAGTGGTGACAAGCTATTTTGTTAAGAGTGACATTCGCAGCTTATCAATTTTTGCAAACAGCCTATTAGAATTTGGGGTATTAACAACGAGATCTATTCCAGGTTTACTATGACACTGAGTCACTGTGGTTTTTTATTAGATAATCCAGAAATGAAGTAAACCCTTTATGGAAAAGCTTTATTTTTCTTAATCTGTAGATTTTGTTCTTTGCCAAATTCCTATTTGGGATCGATGTGGCAGTAATAAGCAATGATATTCTAAGGCTCCAAATTTTCGAATCTGTAAAATGCTTTCACCTTTATATTGAATCTAATTTGCAATAAGTTTCTCTACTAAGTGTTACAAATCAACAAGCTATACATCCCATCTAAAGCTATTAATCTGAAAGACAATGATGTAAAATTTAAAGACAATGAAGGATAAGTTAGAAAGTGAGAGAGCCGAGTGAAAAAACTGAGCAAAAAACACACCAGCAGGAGCACAAATATGAAATAGCAGCAGCATTAGAACACAATTACAGCACACCAGCAGTAGTAGCAGAAGCAATATAACATAAATACAAGCAATTTTAGGCAAAAAAAAATCAATCTGCATTCGACTACATCAGCTATACACATCCCTCAAAGAGTACCGATTTTAATTTCAGAGCGAGAAAGACAGAGAGGAGAGTTCAAGAGAAGAATACCTGGTCGGGAATAGGCCATGTACGAGGAGAACAAGAAGAAAAGGAGGCCGAGCAAGCAACACAACCGAGAAGGAGGGGCGAGTCGCCGGTAGGGGAACTATCGCCAACGGACAACGGACGGCGACGACGACGGTCGGCGGACGACGGACGACGGACGACGGACGACGAGGATTGAGGGAGGATGACAAGCTAAGACGAGGGGCGATATAGGGCAAAACCGTTGTCCACCGCCATGGATGCAAGGTCTCGGAGTTGGGAGAGAGAGCGAGTAAAGCTTGTTCGGCCCAAATAAACCACAACTACAGTATCCCGACCCAAAACGCATGTAAAAGGCCCATTTTCACTTTAAGTCAAATTTTTATTTTAAGCCCAATTTTCATTTGAACCTTTCCCCCTATATATATATATATAAAATTAAATACATTCTAATACCACATGGAAAACTTGGCTCAGCTGATAAAGACATGGGAGGAAGGTGTCATGTATGAGCTTAGGAAGTGAAAGCTATATAGATGAATGTATTGTCATGAGACTAAGAAAGTAATGAATGGACTAATTCCCTCATATCCCAATCTCTCTCTCTCTTTCTTAATCCTTTTCCCTCCCTTTTCTGTTACATAACCACCACCACCACCATTTTTATCATCTCCCACCACCTCCGACCACCACATTGGTATTAGAGTAACCTTTCGAGGCATGCAGACCGCCATGGCCAAAGGCACACGATCGAAAAACTTGGAAGCGCAGTTCATGGAGCTCAAGGACGACATGAGAGCCTTCGCGAATTCAACACAACAATCGATTTCGGATTCACAGTCAAGACAGGAAGAACTAACAATAATGATCGAACAACAAGCAAAGCAATTAGAGGAGTTCAAGAAATTTACCGAGCATCAGTTAGCTCAATTGACGGAGCTTATAAGGAATCCTCCCATCAACCCCTAACTTTTATTAAGAGGGTACATAACTCAAACAGGGTTCAGGAATTGGCCTGTGCCTAGATCCTTGAAAGCTCTAAGAGGATTTTTGGGGCTCTCGGGCTACTATAGGAGATTTATTAAGAGTTATGGAGGTATTTCTAGACCCTTAACAGATCTACTTAGGAAAGATGCATTTACCTGGTCACATGCTACTAACACTGCCTTCTTGCAACTGAAATCAGTCTTTACTGAGCCTCATGTGTTGTGCATGTCCGACTTCTCCAAGCAATTCACAGTGGAGACTGATGCGTGTGATACAGGCATTGGGGTTGTACTACTACAAGATGGGAGACCAGTGGCTTACATTAGTGAGGCCGTACATGGTAGATCACTTTTATTGTCTACATATGAAAAAGAATTATTGGCAATTTTTTTAGTAGTGGATAAATGGAGACATTACTTGGAGCAACATGTATTTGTCATTAAGACTGACCATTAACCCCTAAAGCATTTATTAGAGCAAAAGCTCACAACTCAGTTACAAAGGAAAGCAATGAGGAAATTGTTAGGGTTGAGTTACATCATTGCATACAAGAAAGGATGTGAGAACAAGGTAATTGATGCTTTGTCCAGGAAATTTGAAGAGCATCATGGGGACTGCTTTTTCACTACTGTGGTCCAACCCACATGGATGACTGATATTGTGGCCAGCTATGCCAATGACAAGCAAGCACAACAAATGTTGGTAGAAGCTGTATCAGACATATCAGGAAAATTTTCAGTTTGGAAAGGGATTTTGAGGGTTGATTACCCCCTGTACATTGAGGCATCCACTGATCTCAGGCTCAGGCTACTCCAGGCCTTACATGAGGAGCATGTAGGGGGTCATTTAGGCACCTAGGGCACAAATCAGAGACTTAAGAAACTGTTCTACTGGCCTGCACTTAAGAAGGAAGTCACAGATTTTGTGTTGTCTTGTGATGTTTGTCAAAGAAGTAAGGCTGAGAATGTAGCTTCACCTGGGCTCCTTCAACCACTGCCTATTCCGAGTACACCATGGTCACACATTTCCATGAATTTCATTGAGGGTCTTTCTCAAAGCAAAGGCAAAAATTGCATCTTTGTGGTGGTTGACAGGCTTACAAACTTCATGGCCTTCCTGAGAGCATTGTGTCTGATCGAGATAAGATATTCCTTAGCTCCTTCTGGCAACAGTTGTTCAAAGGATTGGGCATGATATTGCATATGAGCATAGCATACCATCCTCAGTCAGATGGCCAAACGGAGAGAGTCAATAGGTGTCAAGAAACCTTCCTTCGCTGTATGTGCTCAGATTACCCTCACCAGTGGTTTCGATGGCTCTTCCTTGCTGAATTTTGGTACAATACCATAGACTAGAATATAATGCTTATATTCTAGTAGTGCTAATAGTGTTTGAAAGTAATGATATTGAACCTTTCCTTAATATGACAAATCTTCTCAATCGTTCTGGAGATTTCTCAAGCAATATTAGTGATATCATATTAATTAGTTCTTCAAGTGCCCTACGTACCCTCTCCTCTCCCAATCTTTATGCCACTTGCATAGCACACACACTCCTACGAAGTCAACGTTGTTTTTACACTTATGTGGTTCAAGACTTATACGACATATGGTTCAAATTTTTTAGAATATATCAGTGATTCATAATATTAACAAGAAGTGGTTCAAAACTTGTAAACATATGGTTTATAACTTGTAAACATATGATTCAAGGTTTTCAAAACAAGTGTTCAAAATATTAAAATGAGATGTTCAAGCTTCTACACTCACGTGGTTTAGGATTTGAACAACATATGATTCAAGATATTTTACAAGAAATGGTTCAAAATATTAACAAGAAATTATTCAGAATATTAACAAGAATAATGGTTCAGGCTTTTATTCACATGTGGTTGAAGATATATTTACAAGAAGTGGTTCAGAACATTTGTACAATATATGGTGGTGCATTAGCACCAGGGGTTCCAAGGGCAGAGCCCCCAATAAGGGGGACCGATCAACGACTTGGAGTCCAAGGGGCGACGCGCCCCTGGTAGGGGGGCAGCGCCACCCCGTCAAAACAGTTTACTATGTTTATTATAATGGTTCAACATGTGGTTTAGGATGTTAACAATTAGAAGTGATTCGTGACATGTATAACACGTGGTTCATGAAGTTAACAAAGAGAGTTCAAGATATTAACAAAAGTGGTTCATGACTTGTATAACACGTGGTTCATGAACTTAACAATTCAATAAGTGGTTCAGGATATTAACAAAAGTGGTTCATGACTTGTATAACACTTGGTTCATGAACTTACAATTCAATAAGTGGTTCAGGATATTAACAAGTAGCGTTTCATGACTTTTACTCACATGCGGTTTATTTTTCGTAGTGCTTTAGTCATTGTTTTTTAATTTTTATAACTTTATTTACAAGTAGTGATCCAACTATTTACTAATAGTGGTTCAATAATTCGATGCCCCATTGCGAGGAATCTCATATTCACCAATCTCAAATCTGAGATTTGACCTAATATAATAGACGAGAAGGTCATTTGGCACCGCCTTTCTTGATTTTCAAATCCGACAATCTCAAATCGGCTTCTTACCTTGTTTTCGATCCATCACTCAACATCAACTTTCGTCGAAGCTCTGCAACATCAAGGTCTTCTCCTTCTCCTCCAACGAGACTAAATCTGCAGCCCTCACGCCTCTGCCTCTCCCTCCGCGATCGAGCAATGTCAAAGAGGATGAAAATGGCCTCGTCTACTTCTGCCGTTATCATCGAGCCACCTCATAGAGATCGAGAAGAGAAGGTGAGAAGCAAATATGTGAAGAGACATCCATATAAAGCAGATATGAGAATCAAGACTCGGAGAAGAGAGGAGAGTGAATGAAGAGGAATTCAAAGAATTAACGGGAGGCATGAGAGTTGTTTTTTAATTTTATTAGTCTTAATTAAATTTGGTCAATAAGAATGCTTCTTTTTTTCTAAACGGGAAGAATTGTTCTGACCTGATCCCTCGTCTATATATATAGGGGATGACTCCAGTGTAAGCACCTCTTATGGTGTAAATTGTGAACAGATCAATTATTGGTACGTGACAACATAATTATTTGATTTTCATAAAGTAATTATTCATATTTATTAACAATATTTTTCATATAAAAATTATTCATTGATTGCAAAATGATTATTCATATGAGTTATATCTACTAATAATCATTTGTTTTAGACGAATAATTTTACTCTTCAAATTTTCCTTTAAATCTCAGTCGTTGATCTTCTTAATCCAACGATTCAGATTTGTTCACAAATTAAATTACATCATATAAGAGGTGTTCACAAATGATCTATTGTCTATATATATAGTCAATCATGTTGGGGTTTGTGGGTAGTGTCCTATATTGAAAAATAGGTGAAAACCAAACCAAAATATAAGGGGAGCTGAAGCCCCTACACAAAGGCTTAATCATTTGTGTTAAAAGGGTGGATCCCAACCTTATAACCAACAACAATATAAATCCGACACGACTCCCAATTTCATACGACTCGATCGGCTCGATCTTCTTGGAATTTCACAAATCAATATCCATGTTAGGGTGGAGAGGTAGTGTGTGTGTCTATATATATAGTCTATCAATATATATAAGGATGAAGCTAGACATAATAGCTTAAACTTTTTTGTAGTTAGTTGACATCGATCTGATTTATTGATTGCACGCTCTGCTAGGGCAGGCGATCAGGAGACCCCGGTGAGGCCAACGGTGAAGGCGTCCCTCGGGCGGTTCTTGGTGGCCGGAGCCGGCGATCCCGAGGCCGGAGAGGCCTGGGCGAGGAGAGGCCTGGGCGAGGGTGCGGCCGCGGGTGCGGGGGCTTCTTCCTCAGTGTTTTATGTTCAGTGAATTCCATGTTCAGCGACTCCGTAGTTCAGCAGGTTTGTGGTTCAGCGACGCCGGTGATCAGCGGGTTTGTGCATCTTCGATCTCGTGGTCTTGTTTAGGAGGCCTCTTCGATCTCCCTGGTGTGCGTTCTTCTTCATATTAATTTGACGTTACTAATTATCGGGGTTGCTGTGAATTGCCGGGGTGCTACTAATTGGTGTTAATTGCATAATTAATTATGATTAATTGGTGTTTGGTGTGGAGGCAGTGTTAGCTTACTTTCTTTATTGCTGGTTTGTTGTTCCACTTGTTTAATTTCGTTTTTCATTCCGTCATGCCCGAGTTGGTTCGGTACCATTGCCCTTTTGTGGGTCTTTGTGGGTGCCTTGATGGTGGTGGTAGAGGGCTTGTTAAAACCTCCATGCTTAGACACCTTCGTGATCGACATTGTAGTGGTGATGCGCATGCTGTTACTCGTCAAACTCTTTTCGATAGTTTAGCTATTTACTCTGAGGTTGAGATAACTTTAAAGCGCATGGGGGTTTGGTTATGTGGGGTTTGTCTTAAAACTCACACCTTTCATGCTCGGTGTCGGCATAGTCAGGACGATTCCGTGGTGTCTCTAGATTGTGGTGATGGTCTTGTTCGCTTTATTATTTACGATATTCCCAAACCTCCAGCTCCGTCTCCGTCGGTTCCCTTCTCGGATGTTGGTGATGTGCCTATTGGTTTGTCTATAGCTTCGCTTGATCGTTTGTTCTCTATGGGGTTCCGCACTATGAAATCCGTCCCTCCTAAGTGTCGCCTAGGTTTTTCCCGGGTTTTAAAAGCGGCATTAGATGGTGTGACTGAATCTCCGGGTGACCTCTCATGTTGGGTTTGCTTGCTTGTGATGCCTCTTTGTATACTTGAGACCTTTTCCCCACGAAGTAATCTTGAGTGTAGGACTGCTGTTAAGCGTCAGCGTGAAGAGGAGAGTATTGCTAGTGCTATCCGTACTTGGGGTGTGCATGGTGGCAGTTTGCAGCTTGTACATGAGACCTTAGCAGAGGTTCTCCCTTCTTTTAGCGTGGAGGAGAAACTTGATTTGAGTGAGCTTAACCTCCGGCAGTATCGAAGGAAGATTTGTGATCGTTTGTTCTCTATGGGGTTCCGCACTATGAAATCTGTTTCTCCGATAACTCATGTCCAGTCGATTCCAATATGTGTGATGTCGTTTTGCTTTGGGTGTCCAGTTAAAACTAACTGCTTACATATCAACCTGCAAATAAACCTCCACCCAATTGCTTCTTCTTCGATGGTTTTTATCTGAAACTTAAGATTTAATTCAAATTATATTAATGTCCCCTCACTGTCACTCTTCCATTTCTCTCTGTCCTATCCTCACTAATATCTCTCTCTCCTCTGTAACTTTACTTTTCTTTTTCACTTGCTTCTTCTGCGATGGTTTTTCTCTGAAACTTATGATTTAATTCAAATTATATTAATGTTTCGATGGTTTTTCTTTGAAACTTAAGATTTAATTCAAATTATATTAATTCCCCCTTACCGTCACTCTTCCTCCCCTCTATCTCTGTCTCTGTCTTATCCCCTCTGTCCTCTCTCTTTTTACCCTCTAAGCTTAGGGGAGAGGGCGGCACTAGAACCAGAGAAACATTGAACTACATGCAAGATATGAAACAATCATAGGGTGTCCAGTAGGAAATCATTGGGTGTCCAGTACGTAGAGTACCAAATGGTCCAGTAATAAACCATACAGTGGAAAGTTGATATATTGTTCATTCATCAATAAAAAAAAACAAAGCAGTTCCCGAAGCCTCTGTGAGGGCTCCTCCACTTCGATTCCATCTCCTCTACTCTAAATCCGGCCTCCACTCACCTCAAATTGACTTGGAAAAGTCATCACAACAAAGGTGAAGGACGAAGGCACCAAAGCGGTGCTCTGGCGACGGTTCACACCAGCGGCGCAGGACGAATTCGAGCTTCCATGGATATCCCGTTACCCTTGAAGGCAGAGAGATAGAAGACAGAGAAATCAAAGAATAAATAAGCTCTTCAATGGAGCTCTTCGATGGAGAGAGGCATAGAGAGAAAGTGTTTTGGATGGGTGATGAGATCATGTCCTCTCTCTCCTCTGCATACTCTCTCTCCACTGGCTACAACGGGTGAGGTAACGGGGATTTTGAGGGAGAGGGTTACATTTTTGCAATTTGTTTGGATAGGGGATAGGAGGTGCAAAGGGGTCCGGGTATTTGGGTTAGTTTTGCAAATACCCCTATATATATGCTACGTACATATATACTTAATTTATCAATATATACATATAGTAGAGTCGATGCATATCCTTCTATGTAGCGTGTTCTGATTGACTTGAGGATAAAAATTCCCGTCAAGAAATTTATTAAAATAATATATTATCATAATTTATAAAAAAAAATATGATAATTAAGCCACAATTTTTCTATATATATTTTATTTTATTGATAAAAATATAAATAAAAACTATTTCATAGTCATAAAGATGTTATTTTATTTATATCTAGATTATTTTTGTAGTGAAAAGAGTTATATAAATCAAAATTAATTATTTAATAGCTATTATTTTATTGATATCTATGTTATTTTTGGTATAATGAATTATTTATATCTAGATTAATTTTTAGTTTATATTTTCCGCACACTTTGATCGTTATTGGTTTAATTCTCACATTGTAATTCCAATTTATTGATTTGTTATATTTTTAATAAGTTTTTTTTAAATAGATGATAGATAGAATTTTAGGATATTATTTTAACATATTTCTAGCTAGCTTCTTATATATTTTGTGAAAAATTTTAATTAACTGATGAAGGCAGCTATATTACGTTTTGTAGAATTTTATTTTATATATTGTTAAGAAAGTTCATAATTTACTTAGCTACCAAGTTTAATCATTACATATATAGTAGAGAATATATTTACTGATCGATCAAACATAAAAATTGAGTAATTAATAGTAGTTGATGGATTGATGAAGCAAAAGACGTAAACAATTAATATACATCCAAAAGCGAGGATTAATTTCTGCTCACTATTAGTAGTCAAATATAGATGTGGCAGTTTTGATGAACAATCTCTCTCAAAGCTCAGATATTGTCCATATTTTATACCTAATTACTTTGAAGAGATTCAGAAGAGAATGCAACCACGCTAATTAAAACCTACATATGTTGCTGCCCTTTTTAGTGTTTTACCGTGCCGTAATTAAGTTTATATGCAGATTTTTTTTAAATAAGATGTTTATAAGGCAATTTTGCATTTATCCTCAACCATTTTCTTGCCGGTCAAACAGTAAATTATATGACCGGCCAGTTGGCTGCCTAGTTAATTTAAGGTTAAACTGATTAAAATAATTAACTCAATCTTTGTAGTAGTATTAAAAAAAAAGGAGTTTTCTATCATATGCCCAAGGGTATAGGATAAGAGGCTACAAATATAAATATTTTTTAAATTTAAATAATTTTAGCCATTTTTAATAATACTTTCCTAGGGTCTGAGCATCCAAATATAATGCATATATCTTTCTCAATATGGGTAGCTTATCCTATGCCATTGGGGCATATGATAGAAAAACCGTTAAAAAAAATATCATGATCATCCTCAGCCACTTGTGAAGACCCTCGATCGACCTCATCTGGTGGTCCGGCTTCTCACAACACGTTCACGCCTTCCCAATTTGGTTCGCACTCTTTTGTCCATCTGCAAATACATTGTCAAATATTCAAATACGTACCAAATGTATCGGAAAATTAAAAGGCCCAACACAAAACAATCGTAACAACCTAAAGCACCTGGTTACAGCGACCAATTAAGAAGTTGTTGGTCGCCACGAGCCTGCGACCATAACGCTTATGGTCGTAGCGGCCTGGTCGTTTTCTTCCTCTGAATAGCTGAACTAGTACCCTTCGTAAACTCCGTGCATATTTTCCCTATTTTCTACCAGATTTGTGTAAAGTAAACTTCCCTGGACGCTTTACGTACAACAACAAACATACAAGATTTGACCTATTTCACTCTAAGTTTTGTAAATCTATAATTTTTCAACAAAATCTCACAAAATACCTCTAAACTAGTCTTAAGAAGTCAAATTTAGCATAAAATGTGCCTTATTCTTCGATAGACTCTTGATTTGAGAGGTTGTGATAATGTATATTTTGTGTAGGCATTCTATGTGCTTTTAGGGTAGTTTTAAGTTGCATATCTGGTGCTCGACAAAGGTCATTGGCTTTCACTTCGCCCAAATAGCAATAATATCATAACTTAATGCTTAAACCAATAGATTAGTATGATATGAAGTCCGGAGTCGAACCTACAGAGAGAGTAAGGTTTAATTATAATAACCCTAACAATGATCTCTTAAGACAATATCAATAGTTTATAGCAACTTGATGAAATAACAAAGTAAAGTCAATATAGGATAATGGCTGCAAAGTATTAATAACAAGATAGAGAAGCGTTTCAGCTGTAATTCTCTACAATGGTTGATTCAATAGTATTTATAAAGCATATGTCGACTTGCCTAAGCTTGATTGGTCCGCAAAGATACAATCTTCTTATTCAATGTCACTAAAGAATAGCATTAAAAACTCATGTTCTTAAGACTAATTAGCATATCAATTCAATGCAAATAGAAGAAAAGAGAGCAACCCTCTCGTCCCTATAAACACCTACTCGACATAGATCAATCGATATCATCCACTACAAAGCATAGAAATATCACTAAATCAATGACTTCGTTTGCTATCTAGAAACCAACAACGGATTCATAGCATAGATGGAATTCCTAACATGGTGATCAATCATAGAAAGAAACACAAACACATATCAATAAGAACAAGATGATAAATGTACTCTAGATGATATCATGTATATAATACAACATGAAGAATAAGAGAGGGCGGAAATAAACAAAAAGTTTCTTCTTGTGCGACATCAGGATTGGTAACTAATAAAGCAGATTCATGCACAGTAAAGGGAGAATATTACCTAATGGGAAGATACTTGAAGTGAGGAATTGTGGAACATCTCATCAAATTGGATGTTGAATTAGTTTACAGCTTCTGCACAGTACGTGTCTCTGTACATTCTGTTAAGTTGCACAAAATATCCAAATATAACAGCATGCCTCAAGTAGGACTATTTGTCATTCTCCCACAGGTATGGCTCGTACCAATAAATAGACATGACCTTGTCATGAGATATGGACAATATGTAGTGAGAGAAAGAAATCAGATCTAGTACTGCCTAATTGATTTTTCCACTCGAATAGGCATTTGAAACAAGTACCACAGATCCATGAAGTGGAACCTAGAAGGATCAGAAGTTTGTTACCAGTGCAATTACCTACTCAACTAGCCCTCTCATTTCAGCCGTGGAAGAAACATGTTGAGATATCAAATCCAAATCCCGGTCTGGAGGTAGCTCTAGAGAGCGAGAGACCTCCTCAGAAACAACGGCGGAGAGAGGAGAACGGAGCTTCTCGAGCTCATCGACGATGGACAAGACGGAGGCTTAGAGAGTTGAGGACCTTCTGTTGATCGATTTGCCCTAGGAGAGCGAGTCCCCAACCTCTCGACATTGTCACCCATAGGAGAAAGAGATTGAGAAAGAGATTGAGAAAGAAAGGAAGGGGAGAGAAACAACAAGGAAGGCGAGTGAAGCGACAACGGCGAACGAATGGGGTGGTCGGAGATCTTACACTCTTATAGAGAATGACTTAGGGTTAGGTGTTTGGAGAGGAAAGTGGAAGAGAGAAACCGGCCAGGACTCTCTTCATTCCACCCCTCAAATTGTTGTAAAAGCTGCTCTACTAAAACATAACCTCTTTATTAGGTCAATTTTACTAGTTTTGAGAAACCGCTTCATTAGATAAACAAGCTGCTACAATAGACTTTTAAGAACCACCACAGTAGATAGAAATAAAAAAGTATTATAAAAACCGCCAAATTAGTTTTAAAAACCGCCACTATAGTCTCTGTCATACAGTACATTAATAAAACGGTTGCTAAACCGCTGCAATAGATAAAACCGCCACAATAAACCGCTTCAATAGAGTAACCGCCGCAATAAAGTGCCACAATAGGTCCTAATTGTAGTAGTGTTAAATGGAGCCGAGACGAGGAGTGAGCTGAATGAATGGAAGAAAATACACGAGATCTGAGATATAGAGGATCGGCACCCGTGGATGGAGAGGAGCGCCCACCGCTAGGCATCCAGTGGATCGGCACCCGTTGATGAGGGATGGTGCCCGCCAATGGAGGATAAGGTTGGATCCGTTTAATCTTCCGAAAGTTTATCCATCAGATATTTATTCCTATCATCTAAGATACGTTCTTATCTAGTTTTGGCCGACAAATCTAGGGTTTTAGGGCTAACCCTAACTATATAAATAGGTTAGTTTCGTAGGATTTTGAAACATTCAGAAACACAACACAAGACACAACATTTTACAGTATTTATCAGATGGTTTTGTAGTTTCGAGGTAAGCCATGAGTGACTAATCTCTTTTTGTTAATTTTGCTTGCATTTCAAGACATTGTTGATGAAATGTGATGGCTGATACAAGGTTAATTCTATTAAGTTATTTTAATTATCTTTGTTTCGATAATGCTTATATTGTTAAAAGAAGAGAAGAAAAATACATGAAGACACTAAGACAAATCCAAGAGATGACATGAAAAACGCGGAGACATCACCCGCAGATAGGAGAGCAGTGCTCGCCGATGATCGATCGGCGTCCGCTAATGCTGATAACTATGAATCTACACATGCTTATCCTATGCAGATTTTAATATATCTTTTAGGCTATTACTTGCATGCCAAGGCTAACGAAATCTAGGGTTTCTCATTCATTTTAAGGCCTATAAATACTCATCTAGTCTATGGTTTTGAAACAACATCACAACATCCATCTACACCACAAAACCATTCAATAGTTTGCATCTTTTTCTTAGTCTTTCGAGGTAAGCCATATTCGGTTAATCTAGTAGTAATTTGCTTACATTTCAAGACATGGTTAAGGATATGTGAGGTCTTTTGGCTATTTTAAGGTTCATGCATTGTGATGATTTCAATTCTCTTTGTTCCTATATTGCTTATATGTTGTTGATTTATCTTAATTGGCCACTAGGATAGATTTGCATAATGCTAAGGGTTATAACTTCATTCTGCTATTGCGGGCCTTAATTCATTATTATAGCCAGTAGATCTTGTAGAAACGGGTAGCGAATCTCGATGCTGTAGGAGAATTGACATGTAAAGGTTATCTATTTTAGTGGAAGCGATGTCTGAGTTGACAACTAGGCGCGAAGTCGACGAGACGGGAGAGATTATGTTTATCTGCTAGGTGTTAGTGACTTATTGCAACTCACCCCCATGCTAGAGTTTAGGGAGCTAGATGGTGCTATCACCAAATTCGGCTTATCTAATTATGTGTTGCATAACCAAATTGCATTATAATAGTGGCCCAATGGTCATGGAATTACCATTGTTGCGAATGTGAGTAAAACTATATTCATTATTATTGCTATCTACAAACCAACCATTGCCACTTTAGTTACTTATTACTTTCTTCCATATTGCTTTATTACTTTGTTCCTTTGTTAGCAATCACATTTGAAAGTCGTACGCACTCTCTGTGGGATCAACCTCTACTCATCACTAATATTAATAGTTTGAGTTTGAATTATTTACTATTTGGGGATTGAAACATGACATTCACCTTCCTCCAATTGTAATTAGAGGAAGATAAACATGAAATACCGACAAAATTACTGAGGTTTGGAGGTGCAGTTCCTAGTGATAATGTTGACGACTACTGAAGAATAGACAAACTGACTATACTGGTCACCAAAAAGACCAGGAATAACCGATTGTGAAGAAGAACCAGATGATGGAACTGATGAAGAAATATACGAGTTTGCAGCTCCTTTAGTCTTTGACCCTAATGAAAAATCGTTTAGCTTGAAGCATCTATCAACAAGATGCCGTATTTTGTGGCAAAATAAGAAAACGTGACATGATTTAGAGCCATTGTGTTGAGACTGATTGGCACCATGATCAGATGACTCTTTAAAAGAAGGAGTCGACGGTTTGACTGTAATAGCAATATTGAATCAAGAACCAGATGATCCGTCACCTTCATCGCTCAATGTGTCTCTTATTTAAAAAGCGTGAAGGTAGTAAGCTTGATTCACATTTGGAAGAGGTGAGGTCATCAAGATGCTACCACAAACAGACGTATAAGACTCATGCAAAACCATCAAGAACTACATCAGGTGCTGATCCAGCTCATCCTTCTTGATTGCCTGTGATAAACCTCAATTACATGGAGGAAAAGAACGGAGAGAATAATGTTCATCCCAAACTTTCTTTATTCGAGTGAAAAGACCTACAATCGTGTTCGATCCTTGAGAAGTCGAACTTAGCTCCTTTTCAATTGCAAACAAATGTGTTCCACTTGTCATGGAGGATCGTGTATCAAGATCTAACCAAATTTGTCGAGCATCACCAAAAGATAGAAAATTATCAGCAATTTCTCAAGACATGGCATTCAGAAGCCATGAAATGACCATGTCATTTCTATAGATCTTCCTCTCATCCATTCTTCAACTCTCCACCTTGTTTAGGCTTCATTTTTGTCTTTGATCTTAACGGATATGAGATTATGCGATTGTCTTCTTCTCGTGACCGCGCTCAAGAAAGGTCCCAGAGATCGCTCACCCTTGAGCTCTCTCGCTCTCGCTGGATCTCCCTCACCTCTCGATTAGTCAAGCGCTTCAGGATTGCGCCACTCTCTTCTTCTGTCGACTTTTCTCTCACCAGAGAGCCCTCCGCTTTATCATCTCGCTGAAACCCTAACCCTCTCTTCTATCACAGCTATTGAATGCTACAGTGTCGCTTCCCCTCTGCTGAACATCAGAAAGAGAGCCTTTTAAAGCTCTTCTAATTACCAAAAAACACAGCGCTCATGAGGAGACATTGATGAAGCTGCATCTGTCGAGACTTCAAGTGGCGTAAATGCAGGGCTGAAGTGAGATGGGATGAAGTTGTTGGGTCTTTGCTGATTGCTAAAGCTTCTTACAAGCTCAAAGGCATAACAAACGAAAGGCATAACAAATCCTAATGCTATAAAAGCATATCACAGGAAATGTATAAAATCCTAGGAAAACTAGAATTATACTCAACAAGTTGCCCTCTTAAATCTAGTTTTCAAGAAGAAGGAAAAAAAACCTAATAGCACAATGAAACGAAGTCCGTCATCGCTGTACCTGCACTTTCTCCACACATGTTTAGCAATACCAATGATGTGGATCAAGATGACCTTCTATGGGTTCAACAATAATCTTGATCCAGGCGAGCTCTCAAGACCGATTCGAGGGACATTTATGGCAAAGAGTCTTGTCCTCAAGAGGAAGAAGAAGGCGTCACCATGGAAGAAGATTCAAGATGCATGTCGAGTGGGCCTTGGCCCATGCCGAGTGCTCTTAAGGCCCATGTCGAGTAGCTTGGATGTGTGGGCTGATTTCCCCTATGTTATTTAGATATATTTAATTTATTGAATGTTGAAATAATGTGGGAGATTATATCTCTTCAAGATAAGTCTTGTCCACTAAGTTTTAAAATTATATCTTCTTAGGTTTACTTTTATCGATCTTTAGGTTATTTTGATCTATCTTTATCAACCTAAATTCTATCTTGTATGATTAGAATTGGTTGTTAGTTTTCTATTTAAATAATGTAGTTCATTTGAATTAAATCAGATTGAATAGAATTGAAGAAACCCCTTTATGGATTAAAGGGTTTTTCGATTTCAATACCAAAAGCCTTATGCTCTTGTGTTCTATCCCTTTCGGCACACCATCACCATCACCTTACCTTTGTTCTTGTCGGCAAACCTTGAACCAAACACAAACTCTAGAACATAAAAACTGTCGCAAGAAGAGGAAGCCA
Source organism: Persicaria tinctoria (assembly GCA_037127255.1). Taxonomy (NCBI): domain Eukaryota; kingdom Viridiplantae; phylum Streptophyta; class Magnoliopsida; order Caryophyllales; family Polygonaceae; genus Persicaria; species Persicaria tinctoria. Next base: position 56,586,339 of record JBANSL010000014.1, read on the forward strand.
ACATTGGTTTCGCTCGCGTGCAACCCGCTCCCAGCGAGCGCAACCTCGTCGGCTCCGCGCTCCTAGCTCTCGCTCGCTTGCTGTCCCGCTCTCGCTCTCTCTCTCTCTCTCTCTCTCTCTCTCTCACCCGCTCTCGCTTTTTACAAGTGTGTCCCCGACATCGCTTCCCTGTAAGCACTCGCGCTCCCAATCTCGGCATCCCTCGCGCGCACGATCGCCTTCTCTCGCCAACACTCTCTCTCTCCTAACGAAGCGCACCCGGACATGCACCTGCACATTCGACACTCCAGCGCACGCTGAGCACTCCGCGTCTTGTGTGCCCGAGCACCTGCGGTCTCGCTTCCGGCCTTCTTCCCTCGCTTTCTCTTTTCGTCGCTTTAGTTTTATTTAAATTGTCTAAGTCCTTTTCTGTCGCTATAATTAGTTTACCTAATTAGTTTAATTAATTGTTCAATCAGGAGATATTGGAAGAGCATTGCAAGATCGGGCAAATATACGGCGTGGTTCTTGATCTTGAGCCCACAAGCGAAGGATCGGGTATTGACGGAAGGAAAACCTGTCGTTGATCCGCCAAAGAAAAACTCAAACCTATAACTAGTATAGCAATAAGCAAGAGGTCGATCCACAGGGAAAATTATAATTCAAGTTTAATTCAAGTGTCAATCAAAGTAACCAATTTGAGGGGGGGGGGGTTTATGTGTGAAAGTTCCGCCTTTTATCAAAGCGGATTGAAGCAAACAAAAGTAATGATTTTAATTCAGACAATTAGGAGAAGCAATTCTACCTACAATTTTCCACTTTATTTGGTTGAAGCGATCCTTGTAACTTCTTCTCGTCCTATTAAGTTTCCTATGAATGCCCTTGTCCCGACCTAATATAGTTACTAGTCTAATCAGTCCTAGAAACTCTTATCAATCGAACAGTCCCTAAAGAAGGATTTAACCCAATTGATAGCCTTAAGTCTAGAGATTAGCCCAGGTATTTGCAGTCCCTAAAGAGGGATTTAACAACACATCCAACTTCCTATTTGTTCAATTAGTTCAATCAGCCCTAAAGGAACAAGTTTGCTACTTAGGTTAAGGTTCACAATCAGAAATCTACAAAACCTTAGCAATTGAATTGATCTAACAAGTAGGCCAGACAAGATAGAACAAAACAATAAACAATCAAGCACAAAGAAGTTGAAGCATTCAAATATAGGAAACAGGGAACGAGAATTAGAAACTCACAATCAATTCAAATAAAGCTTCAAATTGCAGGCAGAATAGATGAGTTTAGTTCCTCATGGAAGACATCGCTCAAATATCTAAAGTGTCTGATGAGCGTAAGAAATAGAATAGAAGTAGTGTAAATAAACTAATAACCGGCCTTATAAAAGAGTCTAGTCTGCCATAAAAGCAAACAACATAAAACTAGGGTTTTTTTAGACAAAACGGTGCGCTGCCGAACAATGTTGCGTCCGCGGCATATGCTGCGTCCGCGGCTTCTTCCAAATCCCGCGGCATAATTGATTTGCTGTGGCCGTTGCATCGCCCTTTCACGGAAAATCTATCCCGATTTTGCTCTTCTTGTCAACAGGAAAGTTGTAGTCCTCTGAAATAGCTTTCCAACGCATGGTCATAGTAGTCAATCGGACAACCGCGGCCTCCAGAAAGTGCAAAACAAGTTCATCATGTCTGGCGACAACTTCTGCAGACTTGTTCTTTGTTTAGGTTCGCTTCTTCTTCTCAGGACCTCTTGAGATCTTCATGTAAGCTTCTTTGATCAACTAGACATTCTCATCTTTTGCGTTATCAACCCATGTCTCATCATCGGATCCACGATTACCTGAAATAATCAATAAAAGTGTGTAGTTTCCGACTCCACTAACATAGAGAGCAAATATGCAAATTGTACTTAATCCATGCATGAAATGCATCTTAACTAAGCTAAATGCAACCTATTATGCATACCTAAATGCATGCTATCAGGTATCCCACATGTGAAGGATCGGGTATCCCAAATTTGACAAGAGGAAAACCTGTCGTTGTTCCTGGCAAAGAATACTCAAACTCACAACTAGTATAGTTGGTAAGAAAGATGTTGATCCACAGGAGAATCTATCAATTCAAGTGCAAAGTCTAACCGCTAAGAGAGAATATGGGGGGTTTTTGGTGAGAAAAAGATCCGCCTTTTATCAAAGCGGAAACAAGCAAACAAAGTAAATTGGTTGTAGAATGCAATAGAGAGAATTAGGTTCACCTACAATTTATCGCTTTGATTGATGAATTCGATCCTTGTTTCATCCTCTAGTTCTTGTCTTTTCCTATCAATGACCTTGTCCAAATCTTAGGTAGATTACTAGTCCTATGAGTCCTAGCAACCCTTATCTCTAAATAACCCTAACACGGTTAAGATTCAACCTTGAGATAGCATTAAGAATATGAATTAACCAAAGTACATATAATATCAAGCTACAAGTCGATATTCAACTTCCTACACATCCAATTAGTCCTAGGAGTCCTAAAGGGATATGATTGCCACTTGGGTTAAGGTTCGCTACGAGGAATCTACAAAACCCTAGCAATTGAATGAATCTACTCTAACTAGTTGATTATGCCAGAGAGAATAAAACACATTCAAGAAATTAAGCGCAAAGAAGTCAAAACATTGGAATATGAATAAGAACTAGATTAAGAAACTCACAATTCAACAATCAAAGATCCAAACTCTAGGCAAAAGCTCGAGAGTTTAGTTGCTCATGCTCAACGGCACTCTCAACAATTCTCTAAAGTGCATAAGGTTAATGGAATAATAAACTAGAAAAGTCTTTTTCAAAAGCCTCCAAAAGTCGGCCAAGAAAATAAACCAAAACCCTAATTAAAGTCCGGTTCTGATTTTGCGTCTCTGTGAGGGCCGCGAGGCGGCCGACGATCAGCGAACTCCTTCGGATTTGCCTTCGAACCGCGGGGCGACATTGATTCATCCGAGCTCCTTCTTCTGTGACTTCAGCAGCTTCTCATGCCTCTTCTTTAACTTGTTTTTGCTATCCTTCAATTCATTTCACCTTGAATCCGAAATACCTGAAATAAACCATAAAATCATGTAGATTCCACCTCTTCCAACTCAACAAGTGATTATGTAAATGCAACTAAATATATGTAATATTCACAACTAAACTATTCTAAATGCAATCTATAATGCAATATTAAACATGCAATCTATAATGCAATACTTTATTTATAGTGTTTCATCTAGCCAGGCTATCATTGGCTATGGAAAAATCTTGGGGAGCTATAAAAGAATAGACAATGGGCTCAAATTGGCTTCAAGCAAAGGATAATATGTAAGGTAGGAATAGAGTCAAATAGGGCTAATAAAGGTGTCTCAATCATGCTTAAGTCATGTGCAGAAATCATAATATGCAGCCTTGAAAAAGATATCTAAATGCAAGCCAAAGAGGAAACAATTGAAGAGAGTACTTCAAGATCACCAAAAATTCCAAGATTTTATCTGCTCAACCATTAACCAATCATGTTCACCAAATGCTATAGAAAACATATATCGAAGGTTTCAACAATCCAAGCACATCATGGGGCATAAATCTCAATAGATAGATTAAAGGACAAATGGCATCCATATGGGGAAATAAGACCTAATCCTAATAATGCAAGAACTAAACTCTTTTTTTTTCTTTTTTTTTTTTATATAGAAAATAACACTGGTAGAAACTAAACATGCATACAACCCCTAAAAACAACCATGCAAACTTAATAGTCATAAAGCAGTGCAAACTTAAAACCAAAATACAAATGTGAAATGCAAGTCTTCTCCCCCACACTTAATTCTGACATTGTCCTCAATGCAAAAAAAGAACAAAAACATCAAAATAAAAAGAAAAGGGAAAAGAAAAGAAATAACTAACATGCTCACTGATGGGGCGGCGGCGGCGGCGGCGGGTAAGGTGGAAACTGTGGATAGGCAAATCGATAGAACTCTTCCTACCTCTGCCAAATCTGCTCGTGCATCCGTCTGATCCCTGACTGGCCCTCAGAGACATCTTTCAGGTAATTTGATAGAGCATGGCTCTAATACCACTTGATATGTTTGGGATACCCGATCCTTTGCATGTGGGCTCAAGATCAAGAATCACGCCGTATATTTGCCTAATCTTGCAATGCTCTTCCAATATCTCCTGATTGAACAATTAATTAAACTAATTAGGTAAACTAATTATTACGACAGAAAAGGACTTAGACAATTTAAATAAAACTAAACCAACGAAAAGGGAAAGCAAGGGAAGAAGGCCGGAAGCGAGAGCGCAGGTGCTCAGGCACACAGGACGCGAAGTCCCCAGGGTGTGCGGGAGTGCCGAAGGTGCAGGTGTCAGGGTGCGCTTCGCTTGGAGCGAGAATGTTGGCGAGCGAAAGCGAGCGTGCGCGCGAGGGATGTCGAGACTGGGAGCGCGAGCGCTTGCGGGGAAGCGATGTCGGGGACACACTCGCTGATAGTGAGAGCGGGTGCGAGTGCGAGAGAGCGGGTGCGAGTGCGAGAGAGCGAGCGCGAGAGCGGGACACTGTGAGCGAGAGCTGGGAGCGCGGAGCCGACGAGGCCGCGCTCGCTGGGAGCAGGTTGCACGTGAGCAACACCAATGCTGGCTTCTTCTTCTTGCAACAATTTTGATGTTTTAGGATTTGTGTTTGGTTCAAGGTTTGCCGACAAGAACAAAGGTAAGGTGATGGTGATGGTGTGCCGAAAGGGATAGAACACAAGAGCATAAGGCTTTTGGGATTGAAATCGAAGAACCCTTTAATCCATAAAGGGGTTTCTTCAATTCTATTCAATCTGATTTAATTCAAATGAATTACATTGTTTAAATAGAAAACTAACAACCAATTCTAATCATACAAGATAGAATTTAGGTTGATAAAGATAGATCAAAATAACCTAAAGATCGATAAAAGTAAACCTAAGAAGATATAATTTTAAAACTTGGTGGACAAGACTTATCTAGAAGAGATATAATCTCCCACATTATTTCAACATTCAATAAATTAAATATATCTAAATAACATAAGGGAAATCAGCCCACACATCCAAGCTACTCGACATGGGCCTTAAGAGCATTCAGCATTGGCCAAGGCCCATTCGACATGCATCTTGAATCTTCTTCCATGGTGGCGCCTTCTTCTTCCTCTTGAGGACAAGACTCTTTGCCATAAATGTCCCTCGAATCAGTGTTGAGAGCTCGCCTGGATCAAGATCATTGTTGGACCCACAGAAGGTCATCTTGATCCGCATCAACCAAGTATTAAGCATAACAAAGGAGATAGAAATTAAGAATTTCAGCAAGTCTTTTTCATAGTAAAATCTAGCATATAAAGCATGAATTCAGCACATAAACAGATACATAAAGAACTTTAATTAGCAAGCTAAATGTATAACCATGAAAGCATATCTCATATAGACTACCAAGACATAAAAGTCTCTAAGGGAATGAGTCCCTCTAGTTAATGAGACGCATGAGAGGCAATATCACATGTAATGCCCTCTTGAGGCCAATACCACAAGCAACACAGAAAAAACAGCAAACATTTATACAACTAATGAATAGCAATTAGCAAGTATAAGCAAACTGATTTTTTATGCAAGTGAAGGCTAAAGCACATACTCTAACAAACCTAGACATGTAGGTAAATCAAAGACTTTAACAAAGGTAATACATGAATTCATAAAAGTGAACAGAGCACTCAAGAACATGTACACAAAGTCAATGAACAGAGTAGTGCACAACCAGGTAAAATAGGCATGAACAACATATTGCAGAACACCACACACAAGGAGGGAAGCTTGGTTAACAATCTGTCAGACCTCCACATACAAGGGAAAGCAAACTGAATTTTGATTCCCATAGGAAGAAAACAGCAAGGAAGGAATAAGCCAACATAGGAAAGCCAACAGATTCAAATGATCAATCACCCAAATTATAAAGCAAGAACTTGCAAGTATTTTATTATCTAAAAGAGCTCAAGCATGTGAATAGCATACATTGACATGTAAGACAACACACACAAACTCATGGCAAGACAATAACATGTCTAGCATGAGAGAGCACAACTCGGTGAGCTTATGGAAGCATGGGAGTTGTCCTTTTAGATTTAGGAATAGAAATACTTACCTTTTCCCCCTTAATTTGGTGAGTGAATCAATTTTCAAATCCCATAGCTGCAGTTTGATGATAGCAATGGCTGCAGAGTGATGTTGGTTCAGGCTTCGATCTCATGAGCTTCTGAACACCTAGTACACTTGGCTTTTTATTTTCCTTTATTTTTCTTCTTTTGTGGTGGAGAAGTTCCTCTAGTTGGTTTTTCTCCTTTACTCTACTATCCTTTAACTCCTAGAAGAGTCTGGCAGATGGGAAGAGCTGCAACGAGCCATCTGGAATCCCTTAGTTGCTTGGCTGACAAGTGACACGGTCACTTAACTCTTTAGAGAATGTTTTCTGACAAAACATAAGACTTGTTTAGTCATCTTAATCAGAAATATTTCACAGAGGATATCAAAGAGAGTAGGCAAGGATGCAAGCACTTATGTGACATTTAAGATTCGCACAAAAGGGAAAAGAATATCACAAACAGTACTTAATACATAAACAAGAAATCCTAATAGCATTATTTTGACAATGAGTGTGGATTACGTAAAGCATTTAATCATGGAGAGAAACATGTTGAACAACACACGAAATCATTTAAAAAAAAGGATTTACAGCTGAACAGAAACTTGCAGATTATATGCTCTATGTTTAAAAGGAAAAAACAGCAAGGTTAATCAATTAAACAAGCATTTAAATACTAATTTATCTCATGACATATCATATAACACAGACCATCAGATTCAGTTTATCAAGAGAAACTATATTAGAAAGTGGCCAAACATAAATCACAAGATGAACAAGGATCAGATGGGAAACATAGATCAGACTAAACTCATCCAAGTGCAACACATTTTAGAAAATGTAAATAAAACTGAAAATAGAGAACGGAGAAAGAAGTAATCCATGATTCTTCTTTAGCAGATACTTGATGGAGCGAGCATCTCCAAGGATAACCATCGTCATGGTTTCCTAGTCAGCCAACTTCGATGAAGCTCTCATCTCGAAGGAATTCCACAGTGTTAGTCGTGGTTCCTAATCTACATCCTTCTCTTTCTGGTTCAAACACATGGTTTCACCCTTCAGTTTCCTTAGCACTTGTCTGGGGTTTCTCCTTGCAAAAAGAGAATACCGGGAGTTAGTGATCATACCCAATTATAGGCCAAACTTAAACAATCAATAAGCAGATCAGATTTCAAACAGAACATCTATTTCTAAATCATACAAGATAAAGAATAAGACATACAAATCTGACAGGACACCCAAATACCATGGAAGAAAACATCCAATTAACTACTAAAACATGCAAGAAACTAAGGACAATGCATTACTGTGGCAATAAGAGAATGCAAGAGAGGGAAAATAAATCAGAAAACAATCAGAAACATGAGAGCACAGACAGAGCATGCAATCTGAAATTCAAGTAAGGCTCTTAAAAGAGCACCAAAGAACAAGTTATGGCAGGGCAAGTAATAAAAAAAACTCAAAGCTATGGAATACACAAGCACAACATGTTCATACTTGAATTAAAGGGAAGAAAGAGCACAACGGAACTCACACTAAGAATCCTAAAACAGATATCATATACATGCAATATCTGACATGCACAAATACATTCAGTAGATAACGAATAAGCATCTTTAGTAAGTTGTAGACTGAGAGGCAACAAGTGTCAATGTATACAAGATTCATCAAAACAAGTATGTGGTGCATAAGGATTCAAAATAGTACATATGAGTCCAAGAGATTGACCAAAACTCAAACAAAGTAGAACTGTACAACCATGAATTTGTTGTTGCAGGAGGAATGTCAAGTATGAAATAGATATACAATATAAAATCAAACTGACTCCCTGTCTCAGCAAATAAATACAAGAATTCCTCTCGTTGTAGTAGAAGGCAGTCAGGATGGATCCACGAGGAAGCGTGTCAGCGCCCACCTTTTCAGTTCAGAAAACTCTCGAAATTGACTCAAGAAGCACTCGACGTCGACTGGAGTCCTCGACGTCGATTACTCAGTCGAGTAAAACTGCAAACAGAAACGCAAACGAGGCAAAAATAAGCTATGCCGAGTATAAGCTACTAGACATCGACTAGACCTACTCGACGTCGACTAACACGAAATCGAGTAACTCAGAAATAAAAAACCGTAACTTTCGCAAAGACAGAACACGAAATTGATGGAATAAAATCAATAAACTAAAACACTTCCAAGATCAAGGTTTCAACACCACAACGATAACCATATAAAATAATGCATAAGGTATAAAAGATCATGCGTTTTCATCAAATAATTGTCGTCATTAACAAATAGGAATATAGAGGCTTTCGTATAAACCCTAATTGTTACTAACCCTTTCTCACATAATTAACCCAAGTTGTATTAAGATCACTTTCGCTTCAATAACACAAACAAGAATCGCCTTCAACTTTCGCAAAAGAATCATGCTTGTAGGGATAGAAGACGAAATCGCATCAAAAGATTGTATCTTTAGCGCATTACCTTACATGGTTACCGTCGGGCTCACCCCGACCCTAGAAGTTGAGTGACTACTCGCTCTTCATCATCAATAAACACATCAATAACAAAAAGGAACTAAATTGCATTAATAAACTAAAATAGAGCTTACACCCGAACGAAGCCAAAACGTCTCTCGATTTCTCCAACTTGCACTCGGCCTCCACTCTCTCTCTCTCTCTCTCTCTACTCGATGTAACTAATTGTGTGTGAAATTTTGAATTCATAAAACTCATCCCCTAAGACTTTATTTATAGTGTTTTATCTAGCTAATCTAGGAAAATAACAACTATATCTATATCTAAATCTATCTATCTAAAAGTTTAAGATAAAACTTGATAAATAAAGGAAATAAATCTAATAATTAAATAGGACTAATGATAGCATGCATTTAGGTAGGCATAATAGGTTGCATTTAGCTTAGTTAAGATGCATTTCATTGATGGATTAAGCACGATTTGCATATTAGTTCTCTATGTTGTCGGAGTCGGAATCTACACGCTTTTATTGATTATTTCAGGTAATGGTAGATCCGAGGGGGAAACCTATCGTTGATCCCGCCAAAGAAAACTCAAACCTAAAGCAAGTATAGCGTTAAGCAAGAGGTCGATCCCACAGGGAAAATTATAACTCAAGTGTGATTTATAACTCAAACCCACAGGGTTGCAAATACCTTGGCTAATCTCTGAACTTAAAGCTATCAATTGGGTTAAATCCTTCTTTAGGGACTGTTCGATTGGTAAGGGTTGCTAGGACTGGTTGGACTAGTAACTATATTAGGTCGGGACAAGGGCATTCATAGGAAACTAAATAGGACGAGAAGAAGTTACAAGGATCGCTTCAATCCAATAAAGTGGAAAATTGTAGGTAGAATTACTTCTCCTAATTGTTTGAAATACAATTATTTACTTTGCTTGCTTACTCCGCTTTGATAAAAGGCGGAACTTTCACCCACAAAAACCCCCCAAACTGGTTACTTTAATTGACACATAAATCACACTTGAGTTATAATTTTCCCTGTGGGATCGACCTCTTGCTTAACGCTATACTTGCTTTAGGTTTGAGTTTTCTTTGGCGGGATCAACGATAGGTCTCCCCTTCGTCAAATTTGGCGCCGTTGCCGGGGAATTTTTATTAATTCTTGTGTATTTTTGGTGTTGATTTTGGTGTGGACTGTCTTATAGGGTCCATACCTGTGCTACTAATTCTTCTCTGTAGAAAGCATTGCAGAGATGGCGAACGACGCAAATCGTACTCTAAAGGAGCTTACTGCTCCTGATCTGGCACAACAACCCTTAGCAATCCAATTCCCTGCGCTGGGGGAAGGAGTCAACTTTGAGCTTAAGTCTGGGGTAATTCATCTTCTACCCAAGTTTCATGGGTTGAGTGGGGAGGACCCCCACAAGCATCTGTCCGAGTTCCATACTGTGGTAGTTGGGATGAAACCTGAGAACGTCACTGCAGAGCAAATAAAACTGAGAGCTTTTCCCTTCTCTTTGAAGGATGATGCGAATGAGTGGTTCTTCTACCTACCACCTGGATCTATCACCACTTGGGCTGAGATGAAGAGAGTCTTCCTAGAGATGTACTTCCCTGCAACAAAGCTAAATGCCTTGAAAAGGTCAATCAGCAGCATTGAGCAGTACGCGATGGAGTCTATTCATGAGTACTTTGAGCGTTTCAAGAAACTCTGTGCTAGCTGCCCATGCCATGGGTACTCTCAGAAGGATCTGGTTCTCTTCTTGTTCAATGGGCTTACTGATGGAGAGCGCAAAGCGGTGAATTCCTGTTGTGGGGGAAACATGCTGAATAAAACGCTTGCTGCAGCTTGGGAAGTGTTTAAGGAGCTCTCTGAGGGCTCTAGGCAGTTCAACAAGAGCACTCGTGCTAGAGGTGTACTTGCTATTGATGCCCCAGTGGCTGCATTACAGACTGATATGGCAGAGATGAAAGAGATGCTCAAGAAGCTGGTAGTTGACAGAGCATCTCAGTAGTTGAAAGCATGTGAATCCTACAGCGATCCATCCCACCCTATGGATATGTACTCAACTTTGCAAGATCCTAGTGTTGAGTTGAATGCAATTGGGAATTTTTCTCCACAAAGGCCTAGGCAAGGCAATTGGGAATTTTGCTCCACAAAGGCCTAGGCAAGGCAACTTTGGTAATCCTAGGTACTTCAACAATAATAACTACAATGGAGGCTATCAGCAGGGTAATGGTTATGGAAACTACCAAGAACCTTTCAATCAGCAAGGGGGGCAACAGGCAAGGCCTCGCCAACAATTTGAACCTCGACAGAGAGGCCAACCACAATCCAATGAGGCTATTGAGGATCCAATACAGAAATTGTCACGGTTGGTCTTGAAAGTGGAGAAACAACAATCAGACCGGATCACAAATTTGGAGAATCAACTGAGTGAGCTCATTCAGGTCTTAAGTGCGAATGAGGCAAACGACTCAGGGAAGCTTCCATCGCAAACAATTGAGAATCCTAGGGAGAATGTCAGTGCAATAATGCTTAGAAGTGGCAAGGAACTGATTGTCACACCTCAAAAGGATGATGAGGGAATCATGGACGAAGATCGGGAAGTAATGAACGAAGAAGACGGAGGCAATACGGTGCGGCGCCCGCAGCCAATCAAACATGCTGCGCCCGCAGCATAATGCGGCGCCCGCCGCCAGTGAGCTCGCCGATCCGTCGGTGCCAGGTACGCATTTTTCGTCTTTCTCCCCTTCTTCTTCTTCTCCTCCTTCCTCCTCCTTCCTCTCCTCCTTCTTCTTCCTTACCTATGGAGACTCCAAAGCCGGTTCCACCTTTTCTGGAAGCCCTAAAGGATACACGAAGGTATGAGAACGATAGGGAGATCTTTGAGACGTTCAGCAAATGCGAGGTAAATATTCCTTTACTCAAATTAATTAAGAGCATTCCTAGATATGCTAAATTTTTGAAGGAATTGTGCACCATCAAGAAGAAGCAAAGACTGAAAAAGAAGGAAAAGGTAAGTTTGAATGAAAATGTCTCTTCTATGTTGCAAAGGAAATTGCCTGAAAAATGTAGAGATCCAGGTATGTTTACAATTCCATGTGCAATTGGGAATACTAGATTCAAACAAGCCATGCTAGATCTAGGAGCCTCAATTAATGTTATTTCCTATAACATGTACATGTCTTTGGGTTTGGGTGCTCTGACTGAGACTGGGGTTACAGTGCAACTTGCTGATCGATCACAAATCAGGCCAAGAGGCGTTGTTGAAGATGTTTTGGTTATGGTGGATGATTTATTTTTCCCTGTTGATTTCTTTGTTTTAGATATGGAGCAGGGAGCCCCTGAAACACCCATTATACTAGGAAGACCATTCCTGAAAACTGCGAAAACGAAAATTGATTGTTGTGAGGGTCTATTGACTATGGAGTTTGATGGAAGAAAGATAGAATTCTCTCTCTTTAATCATGCTAAGCTTTCTCCTGAAAATTCTTTAGATATGCCTATTGCGGACAATATTGATCGCACCAATAATTTTCGTGATTTGTTAGAGACACCTAAGGAACATAGTTTATGGAAATTTGAACTTCCTAACAAATTGAAACCGTTTGTGATTCCAGGACAACCCCCAGGCATAGCTCAAGGAGAGAAGCTGAGGGTCATGGATGACAACTTGGACAGAAAGCTACACCTTTCAAGGGTGCCCGCATTTGTCAATGAGATGACAAGTGTTGGTGACCCTGGTGGAGGAACCTAGGCCAATCAAGGGCCAGTACGTCGAGCCAAAGACTTGAAACAAAGGCGCTTCTCGGGAGGCAACCCGAGGTAAGTTTTTCTTTCTTTTTCCTTTTTCTTTTCCTTCACCTTGATTATATTTGATTTACTTTTGTTGTCTTTATTGTTTCATTGAGGACAATGAAAACTTTAAGTGTGGGGGAGAAGAATTCTGTATATAGATGCATATAGGAGATCATATTTAAATTTTTGCTCCATGTTTAATTTATTTCATTTTTTTTATTAATTTCTTGTTTATTTTCGTAATTAAAAAAAAATTTCAAAAATCCCAAAAATAAGAATGCATTGCATACATATGTGTTTTTCAAACACCCATCTAACTTAATTTGTCCTCTAATTTAAATTTCAAGCATAATCATATAAATCCCATGGAGTTTTGGATGTTTTGGCCTTGTCTATATTTGATTTTTGTGGAACATGAGCTTGCAAATATAATTGAGCATGTATGATTGAGCTAAAGTATGATTGAAGTCCTCAAAACATGCCATGTGAGAATGTTTGGCCTTATTTGAATTCTTTTGCTCAATTGTGTGAATTACTCTCCTTGTGTTGTTGCTACCTCTTGGCATTTACTGCAGTATCTATTTTTAAAGACCGACTCACATGTTTGTTGCTTGCGGAGTTTATGTTATATATTGCGTCTTTTGTTTGAATTTGTACATATTTCGTGAATAAGGTGGCAATGGTTGATGCACTTGGTAACCGGATCTATGCATGACACCCATGGGTATGATTCGCGCAAAAAGGTGTTGAAAACTATCCACTAGGAAAGAAAGCTTGATCATTGAGTAACCAGGTTCATTCATGACACCCATGTTTGCAACTTGCGTCAAAAGATGTTCAAGTGGAGTTCATATTAGTAGGTTGAGGTGTTGATAGACCGGGGCCATTCATGACACCCATGTTTGCGCCTCGCGTAAGTAAAGCACCAAGACAAGAAAAAAAAAGAAAAAAAAAAGAAAACAAAAGAAAAGAAAAAAAAAGTGTCACATTTTATTTAGTTGTCTTTATTGTGTCCCGCAAGTAATGACATTTCGGCAGATATTTGGTGATATGGTGGTCAATGTCTACTTCTAAGCCTAAACACATGAGTGAAACACATATTTCTGGTGAGGTTGGGTGATGTCTACTTCTAAGCTTTGACCACTGGAATACATGCTATGACGTTTGTTTACTTGGCTTATGTTTTCACTTGCTATGATGTTGCTTTTTGATGAGGTTGAAACTTGAAGGGATTTCCTGTGGGATACATTGATTCATGTTCATTCTATCATTGCTTGAGGATAAGCAAAAGTTAAGTGTGGGGGAGTTTGATAGCATGCATTTAGGTAGGCATAATAGGTTGCATTTAGCTTAGTTAAGATGCATTTCATTGATGGATTAAGCACGATTTGCATATTAGTTCTCTATGTTGTCGGAGTCGGAATCTACACGCTTTTATTGATTATTTCAGGTAATGGTAGATCTGAGGGGGAGACATGAGTTGATAACGCATTGGATGAGAATGTCTAGTTGATCAAAGAAGCTTACATGAAGATCTCAAGAGGTCCTGAGAAGAAGAAGCGAGCCTAAACGAAGAACAAGTCTGCAGAAGTTGTCGCCAGACATGCTGAACTTGTTTTGCACTTTCTGGAGGCCTCGATTGTCCGATCGACTATTATGACCATGCGTTGGAAAGCTCTTTCAGAGAGCTACAACTTTCATGTTGATATCGAGAGCGAATTCATGATAGATTTTCCGTGAAAAGCCCCTGGCTGCGGCCGCAGCAACCTTGCGGCGCCCGCGGCCAATCAATTTGCAAAGGGTTGGAGGAAACAGTGTGCGGCGGGCGCAGCACCTATGCTGCGCCCGCAGCATTGGTTATCAGCGCTTATCTGCAGTGTTTTAAATAATTAAAAACCCTAGATCTTCTTTATTTGTTTTATGGCCGACTTGGGTGTTATAAGGCCGACTTTTAGTGATTTTTCCAGCACTTAACTTCTATTCTATTCATCAGACACTTTAGAGATTTTGAGCGATGTCTTCCATGAGGAACTAAACTCATCTATTCTGCCTGCAATTTGAAGCTTTATTCGGATTGATTGTGAGTTTCTAATTCTTGTTCCTTGTTTCCTATATTTGAATGTTTCAACTTCTTTGTGCTTGATTGTTTATTGTTTTGTTCTATCTTGTCTGGCCAACTTGTTAGATCAATTCAATTGCTAAGGTTTTGTAGATTCCTGGTTGTGAACCTTAACCTAAGTGGCAAACTTGTTCCTTTAGGGCTGGTTGAACTAATTGAATAAGTAGGAAGTTGAATGTGTTGTTAAATCCTTTTTTAGGGACTGCAAATACCATGGCTAATCTCTGAACTTAAAGCTATCAATTGGGTTAAATCCTTCTTTAGGGACTGTTCGATTGATAAGGGTTGCTAGGACTGGTTGGACTAGTAACTATATTAGGTCGGGACAAGGGCATTCATAGGAAACTAAATAGGACGAGAAGAAGTTACAAGGATCGCTTCAATCCAATAAAGTGGAAAATTGTAGGTAGAATTATTTCTCCTAATTGTCTGAAATACAACTATTTACTTTGCTTGCTTACTCCGCTTTGATAAAAGGCGGAACTTTCACCCACAAAAACCCCCCAAACTGGTTACTTTAATTGACACATAAATCACACTTGAGTTATAATTTTCCCTGTGGGATCGACCTCTTGCTTAACGCTATACTTGCTTTAGGTTTGAGTTTTCTTTGGCGGGATCAACGATAGGTTTCCCCTCCGTCAACTAATGTGGATAGATCCATCTTGGACTTGATAGATCTTCATGTGGATGGATAGAATTCCATCAATCTTCTCTTGCAAGTGTTCTATCTTCTCGGACACACACTCGTACTCGGACTGGCGTACTCGACTTCAACTAAAAGTGGTCGACGTCGACTAACACTTTCGTCATCTGGATTGTACTCGAGCTCGGACACCATTTGGACTCGACAGGTGTACTCGAATTCGAGTACTGTGGCACTCGACATTGAGTAGAATTGGGCTCCTCGAGTGGCTCGTGCTCAACTTGCTGAATTCGACTGGGGTTACTCGATATCGACTAGTTGTGTTGAGTTGATCCTTTCTTGTTTCTTGCTCGATTTGTCCTTGCTCAGCTGCTCCTTCACCCTGGACATTCTGTAGTTGACTTCGAGCCTTTCATCCTTTCTCTGAATTGCTGTAAATGTCCTCGATTTCTGTGAAACTAAACATATTCTAGCGTAGACTCTATAATTTGGAAAATAAGTGTAAACTACATAGAATCTGTGCTAGGCTCACAACAGAATTCACATAGAAAATCAAAGGCAAAACATAACACATAGAAGGTTGATAAAACAATACCAAATAACCCGCAGGATCTCATAATTCATGCCCAGAAGTCACATACAACAATGTTTAATGAACTGAACTTTGAAGAAAGCACAAGCAACATGTCTTAAGGCAACTAAAAAAAGTAGTAACCAGCTTTCTTGAAGCATAAACATTTAGAAAAATAGATAGTATGCAGCAGAAATTGTAACTCGTCTAAGAACATGAATATAAGCAGATTTCAAGCATAATCACACAAGAAGCATCCCAGAAATCAAGAACGTTCCAACCATGGCTCTGATACCAATATGTAAAACCTGGTTCTAGGTATCGAATAAGGTCAATCGAGTCATATATCAATTGTTAATCGTCCCAGACTCGGTTCTAGATCGAACCGAATCTCGGTTCTAGATCGAACCGAATCTCGGTCAAACAGAAAGAATAAGGCTATGTGATTTGTTTACGAGGTTCGGGAAAATTCCCTACGTCCCCGGCTCAAGAGAGCGTTCCACTGTGCTCTAAGGTAAATCTGAAATCATACAAACGATCCTAGGAGGGCTGACTAAACAAGAAGCAATACAAGTCTCAATTACAAACGTCTAATCAAAACCTTCAGATCCAAAGCTGAGTCGTCGTTCCCTGCCCTTGCAATCCTTCAGATCCTGCTTGATTGTAGATGGAGGCCAAGTTCTATAGATCTTCCTCTCATTCGTTCTTCAACTCTCCACCTTGTTTAGGCTTCACTTTCGTCTTCAATCTTAACGGATATGAGATTCTGCGCTTGTCTTCTTCTCGTGACTGCGCTCAAGAAAGGTCCCAGAGTTCGCTTGCCCTCGAGCTCTCTCGCTCTCGCTGGATCTCCCTCACCTCTCGAGTACTCAAGCGCTTCAGGATAGTGCCACTCTCTTCTTCTTTCAACTTTTCTCTCACCAGAGAGCCCTCCGCTTTATCACCTCACTGAAACCCTAACCCTCTCTTCTCTCACAGGTGTTGTATGCTACAGTGTCGCTTCCCCTCTGCTGAACATCAGGAAGAGAGCCTTTTAAAGCTCTTCTAATCACCAAAAAACACTGCGTTCATGAGGAGGCATTGATGAAGCTGCATCTGCTGAGACTTCAAGTGGCGTCAATGCAGGGCTGAAGTGAGATGGAATGAAGTTGTTGAGCCTTTGCTGATTGCTAAAGCTACTTACAAGCTCAAAGGCATAACAAAACAAAGGCATAACAAACCAAAGGCATAAAAGCTCACTACTACAAAAACTAGATTTTATGCCAGATATTTGGGCTATATATACGGGATATTAAAAAATTTATCCCCGGGCTATAGGTAAATGAAATAAAAAAAGGGGGCATTTTATTTAAGCCGGATATTAATATGACACGTCCGGCATAAATAATTGTTTTTTGTTTTACATGCAGTTATTTATGTCGGATATAAATACCACACGTTCGGCATAAATAATATTGGTGTTTCTTAAACATACACTTATTTATGCCGGATATAAAAAACCACATGCCCGACATAAATAATAGGGTGTTTTTATACATAGAGTTATTTGTGCCGGATATTTCTAACACAAGTCCGGCATAAATGAAGTTGTTCTTTTTATTAAAAAAAAGCTCATACTATTTATGTCGGGTGTAAAATATCCAGGTCCGGCATAAATACTACTTTTTTTTAATTCTGGACGGTATATAATATGACCTTTTATAACTGACGGTTTTCCGGGATATATAGTTTAATGTCATTT
The DNA here is from genome assembly GCA_037127255.1 of Persicaria tinctoria. Lineage (NCBI taxonomy): Eukaryota > Viridiplantae > Streptophyta > Magnoliopsida > Caryophyllales > Polygonaceae > Persicaria > Persicaria tinctoria. The sequence goes on from JBANSL010000014.1 coordinate 56,603,844, forward strand.
TGCAAGAGCACTTTTCGAATATCAATATAAACCCCATGTTAAATGTCATAAAAAACATACATTAATATCATCCAAACCATAACAACAACCACTACAAATCCATTGTTTAAGTTGACCCACCAACATCACATTCGGGGTACATCATATGATATATCAACCTTAGAACTAAAATGTAAACATGCTAAAACAAAAGTTGTCCCTGATAAATTAAATTGAAAGTAAGTGCATGGCCACATCCGAGTACAAATCTTGATAAATGCTCGAGCTCGCAAAATAAAAGTCATCTCTCGATGAGCACATGAACTGGAGACAACTTGTGGCTCACCTAAAATAAAAATCAGAAAGATATTGTTACAAAAGCTAATAGATTGAGGTTATTACATTCCTTTATTTCAAATCGAGAGACCAACTTTCAAAATTAAGGATGTGCAAGGTAGATTCATACCTAAAAATAAATGTATATAAGTAATCAAGCCACTCCTTTAACAAGTCATCAATCTCGGCACATCTGTACTTGCTACTCGCCTCAAACCACTGTTAAAGGCAACATTTTTATTAACTTAACCAAACTAATTAAGTTATTAAAAAAAAGAGAAATGTTAAAAGTAAAATAAAAAATCAAACACCTACTTTGGATGGGATAACAAGTTTGCCTTGTGATACGATCTGTTGCATAAACTTCATAACATAATGATAACTCCCTCCCTTGAAGAAAATCGGAATAAGTTTCAAAGGCTTTGACAGTCAGTTTATGTTAAAGGTCTTGAAGCTACAGTTGTGTTGATGAAACACAAAACCTGTTCTCTATGATATTATGCTCGAATATTATTTTATATTATTATATGCTTCCAGATATTATATTCTAACTTTTTAGGAAGCTTTTCGTATATGATCTCTTTCCTTAAAACTTGAAGATGAGAAGAACACAATCGGAGATCATGGCTCCAAACTTTCCAAGTATAGAAGATCTCGAAGATAGCCATGATCAGCCTAGCCGTTGAAGAGAAGATTCTTCTTTGGAGGCGCCGATTAGTTCTCTATAAAGGAAAGGAAGAAGAGAAGACAACAAGACATTCGTTGAACACAAGCTCTCATTCACACTCAAGCCTTCAAGTGAAATCTGTCTTCTTCATGTACTCTCTACTAGTTCTTAAGAGTCTGTTATTTCATTTCAAAGCATTTGAGAGTTACACAGTGAGCTTATAGGATATATTTCGAGATAGTGTTATACTCGAGAGTTTTGTAACTCAGGAAGTGGACACTAAGCGATTGATTCACTAAGTGTAAGAGGATTGTACTAGATAGCTGAGAGAGGTGGGGCTCTCTAGATTGGTCTAGGAATCCAAGAGAAGGTGAGTTGACTAGATTGCAATTGTATAGGAGAGGTGCTTCTCGGTGAGCTATTAGGATCCTAAGTCTTTTGAATTAATAAAAGGCGGTTGAATCCTAGGGTTGTGGAAGAACCCTAGGCGGGGACGTAGGCCCAGTTCGTGCCGAACCTCGTTTTCAGAGAAAGGATTAAGTCTAATCTCAAAGGGTTTTGCACGAGCTTCAAAAGTCTTGAGATTATCTGCAAAAACCGGCATACTCTATTCAACCCCCCTTCTAGAGTATCTTTATATTACTTTGTTATACTTTATCGAACCTTCAATTGGTATAAGAGCTTTACTTACTGCTTTCGATCTAACAATCTTGTGAGTTTTTTATCATATCTGGTGAAGCAAGCGGGAGATTTGCACAGGGAAGGTCTACCAGTAGACCGCCACTCTTTGTAGGAAACAACTTTGTCCACTGGAGATTATTGATGAAGATGTTCATTATAGATCAAGATCTTGAACTTTGGAACATTATAGAGAATGGTCCGCAGGTTCCAGAGAAAGATGGACCAAATGGAACCAAAATTGCGAAGAAGGAGTCTGAATACATCCAAGCAGATATTGAACTCATCTCTAAAAACTACAGGGCTATCAACTTACTTTATTGTGGTCTTAGCACTGATGAGTTTAACCGTATTTCATCTTGTAGGTCAGCTAAAGAGATTTGGGACAAGCTGGTTGCCACCTATGAAGGAACCAGCCAAGTAAAGGCCACCAAGATTAGTATCTTCCTTCAAAAGTATGAGCTTTTCAAAATGAAGTCTGATGAGTCTATCAAGGCCATGTTCAAACGATTCACGGAAATCACCAACAACCTTGACTCTCTTGGCAAGAGCTTTACGAACGTTGAGAAAGTGAGGAAGATATTGAGGTGCCTCCCAAAAGAAAAATGGGGTCCTAAAGTAACAGCCATAGAGGAAGCTCAAGACCTCACCACTCTGCCCCTTGATGACCTGCTTGGGAAATTGATCACTCATGAGATGATCCTTAATGAAGAGGATGGAGAACTTCCAGCAAACACTAAGAACTTGGCGCTCAAGTCTAAGAAGGATGAGCCCAAAGATGGAACTGATTCCGAAGATGAGGATGACAATGAGGATGATCCTTTTTCTTTTATCACAAGAGGCCTTTCTTGAATCCTCAAAATGAAGAAACATTTCAAAAACAAGGATGGATCCGAGTCTTCTAAATTTCGAGGTAAGTCTCAATACAACAAATATGATAAGAAGACTAAACCTTTGTCTTGTTTTGAATGTGGTGAAACATATCATCTTGTAAAAGACTGCCCTCAAAAGACGAAGAGTCAGTCCAAGAAGGGTGATAGATGGCAAAAGAAAGCCATGGTGGCAACTTGGAGCGATTCTGACTCTGACTCTGATGATGAGAAGGCCAATGTCTGTCTTATGGCCTCAGGAGATGAATCCCGCAATGAGAAGCTTGAGGTAACTGTAAGAGAAACTTATTGCCCAGACTAACACTCTTATTAAGAAAACTGTAGACCAGGGAAGAACTATTGAGGATCTGTCTATGAGGGTCAAACGTCTTGAAGCTTCTTATTCAGGTCTTGACATTAAAGTCAAGACTCTTGACTCAGAGAAATCTGAACTCAAGCAAGATCTCTCGTCTCTGAGAAGTGAACATCATGACTTAGAGAATGAGAAGATCTCCCTGAATAATAAGATTCAAGACCAACAGACAGCCCTCATAAGTTTTACCAAATCCAAAGGCACTCTTGATAGGATGTTGGGTGAGCAACAAAGTTCTCTAAACAAACGTGGTATTGGTTACAATCCAAGATTTTTAAAGAAACAGCACATTATCACTTTTGTAAAGGCAAAAGGAAGTAGAACCTCTCCTATATGTCACCACTGTGCTAGAAAGGGACATATAAAAGAGACCTGCCCCTATAGAAGAAAGAATCCACATATTATTCGCAATACATTTCGTGTTCATTTGAGAAAAGAACGGATAACGCAAGTTTGGGTCCCCAAAGGCACTATTTTACCAAATATGGTTTATCCCAATAATGGATCTAAATTTGCTTATTGGTCTAGCCACAAAGGTTGATGTTTGTTGGGGAATTACTAGTAAATACCCCACTTTGATAATTAGTTTGCAAAAATACATAGGTTTGAAAACAATTACATCAATATTTAAAAATTTGCAAAAATACCTTATTTAATTATCAAAACTACCCACCACACCAAAAAATCAAGAAAAAAAAGGTTAAATATTTATTTGATATTTTTCATTTTTCTTATATTTTTAAATTATATTAAATAAAAAAAATTATGTAATTTCAACAAAAAAAGTTAATCCCAGTCTCAATCATTCTCAATCCCTAACAATGATCCGAGCCCGCCCTAAGCATCCGGCTCCGGCTCTCTGCCCTCACTCTCCGATGCAATCAGTTCGCGACACCGCCCTTACCCTACGCATCATTTTCCTCTTCTACCGTCTTAACCTGTGTCCGGCCCCAAGAGCAGCCCGACCCTCCGACCTTAGCCTTTCTCAGCCTCCGGCTCCGGCTCTGACTCGTTGCTCTCACCCTCTGGCACAATCGTTGCCCTTTCTACCACAGTAACTCGTTGGTACCCTTGCCCTTCCGATATGCTTAAAGATGTTGCTTCTGAAATTTTGAGGTGCCCTCTGATTTACTTGATGAAAACCATAACGATCTAGAAGTGCTCTGAATTTTGTTTTAAGAATCAGTTCGTGATCCAACTCTTCCATTTCTTGATTTTCATTCTATTTTGTTTGATCGAACAATGATGATGTTCTAAGTTTTGTTTTGAGAATCAGTTCTTGATTCAACTCTTTCATTTCTTGATATTCTTCTATTTTGTTTGATCGAACGATGATGATTAGATTGTTATGAGTGAAGGTAGTTTTGTTTTTAGTGTACTGAATTATGACTGTTTTTGTAGAATATGAGTAAAAGATTGGTAGTGGAATTAAACGTAACCGCTTCTAAAATTTTATGTTATCCTCCATTGGATCATTTGTCTTGATGTTTGCTAAGGTTTCTTGGTTTTACTTTCTATGATGTTAATGTTTTGAATCCTGAATTATGTTTTGATTTTAAGTGTTAACTTGGTAGTGCAATTAATTATTTGATGAGCCAATGATTCATGTCTAAGTGATTAATCCATTGTGTTCATTCATGAACCAGAATCATGACATTTTCCCATATAAACTGGGAACAAGAATCATTGATTTGTCAATTCATGTAGGACATTTTTATTAATGTATAACCAAAATATGGATTTGTTCTTAGAAGAGATATTTGTTGGTGGTGTTTGCACCAAAGAACTTACATCCCACATATTCTATTTTTGCTATTCTCAGAAAATGGGTATTTCTGCAAATCGGCCATGTTTGTTTTGCAGGAGATCACCAAGGTGGAAGAGAAAAAATGGATTATTGATAGTGGATGCTCGAGGCATATGAGTGGAAGGAGCTCTCTCTTTCATGATCTAAAGAAGCAATCCACTGGAACAATCACTCTTGGTGACAAAGGAAAGTGTGACATCGTTGGTATTGGTAGTGTTGGCAGCGATTCCAACCACAGTATTAAAAATGTTTATCTTGTGAATGGTTTGAAGTATAATTTGCTTAGCGTTTCTCAATTATGTGATAGTGGCAATGATGTCAGATTTAACAAGAAAAGATGTCTAGTGTGCAGAGAAGATATAGGTGAAGTTGTTCTAACTGCATATCGTTACAACAATATATATGTTGTAAATGCTGAACAAGTGGCCCAAGGAAGCTTAACCTGTCTAAAGGCTTTGACGGATGATCCAAAGCTCTGGCACAGGAGACTCGGTCATGTGAGTCCACATACACTACAGAAGCTTGTGTCCAAAGGGCTTGTAAAAGGGCTACCTGAGATGGACTTCAAAGGTATTGATATGTGCAATGCATGCACACGAGGTAAACAAACATGTAGCTCTTTCAAACCCAAAAAGGTTGTAAGTTTTTCTAGACCCTTGAACTTTTACATATGGATTTATGTGGTCCTATGCGAGTCAAATTTCCCAATGGTAAAAAGTACATGCTTGTTGTTGTTGATGATTTTTCTAGATATACTTGGGTTGCATTTTTAAAAGAAAAATCAGAGGCCTTATTCGAGTTTTCAAAACTTTGTAAGGAGTTGCAAACTTTAAGAAACGAGCCCATAGTGTCAATTCGAAGTGATCATGGTAGGGAGTTTGATCAACTTCAGTTTGATTTGTTTTGTGCTAAATATGGCATCTCCCATAATTTTTCTGCTCCTAGGACACCTCAATAAAATGGGGTTGTGGAACGAAAGAACCGCACCCTAGAGGACATAGCCAGGACTATGCTCTTAGAAAATGCATTACCTAAAACCTATTGGGCTGAAGCTGTTAACATAGCTAACTATATTTTGAATCGTTGTCTTATTCGTTCCATCTTAAAGAAAACTCCTTATGAACTTTTCAAAGGTCGCAAACCACTTATATCTTATTTTAACCCCTTTGGATGTACTTGTTTTGTTCATAACAATGGAAAAGATAATCTTGGGAAATTTGATGCGCGTAGTGATGAAGGTATATTTCTTGGCTACTCCACAAGTAGCAAAGCTTATAGAATCTTCAATAAAAGGACCCAGTTAGTTGAAGAAAGTATACATGTTATATTTGATGAATGCAATGACGGTTCTTTGAGTGAAAGTGTTGCAAATATAGATCTTAACATCCACGCAGAGAGTGAGGAAGGTGATGATGCTGCCGCTAAGAACACAGAGAAGAGGAACATGCAGGAACAGATTCTTAACACTGAAGAATTGGACCAAGGTGTTGAAGATTCGTCCAAAGCCCTTGGTGTCCAATCCAACAGTGTTGAAACGTCAGAAACTGCTGTAACTGAACCTAACAGGACCACAGAGTCAGATGTACCACAAATCAATCATGCTGGTGTGACGAATCAAGGAGCTGAGACTAGCAAAAGAAAATTCAAATACTCCTCATCACACTCATTAAAGGATATCATTTCTGACCCTACATCTAGTGTTCAAACTCGTTCTAAACTTAAAGATCTTTGTGCTTTTCACGCGTTTGTTTCTCTTATATAGCCAAAGAAGGTAGATGAGGTCCTTCAAGAGCCGGACTGGATCATTGCTATGCAAAGCGAGCTTAACGAATTCGAAAGGAACAAAGTCTGGACCTTGAAGCCTAGGCCAAAGCATCAATAAGTCATTGGCACACGATGGGTATTTCGAAACAAGCTATATGAGAATGGTAAGATCGTGAGGAACAAAGCAAGGCTTGTTGCTCAAGGCTACAATCAAGAGAAAGGTATTGACTACGAGGAGACCTTTGCTCCCGTAGCTAGGCTTGAAGCCATTCGCATTTTATTAGCATTTGCATCTTTTATGAGCATAAAGTTATAGCAAATGGATGTCAAGTGTGCTTTTCTTAATGCCTTCTTAGAGGAAAAAGTTTATGTAGCTCAACCCCCAGGTTTTGAAAGTTCAGAATTTCCCAATCATGTTTATAAACTAGACAAAGCGCTTTATGGTTTGAAACAAGCCCCAAGAGCTTGGTATGAGCGCTTGTCAAAACATCTTTTAGAAAATGATTTTAAAAGGGGGTTGATCGACAAGACTCTTTTTATCAAGACCAAAGGAAAAGACATTTTGGTTATTCAAATATATGTTGATGATATATTGTTTGGTGCTACTAACACATCTTTGTGCAAGGAATTTTCTGACATCATGTGCAGTGAATTTGAGATGAGCTTGATGGGTGAACTCAACTTCTTTTTGGGATTACAAGTTCATCAATCCAAGAAAGGAATCTTTGTCAACCAAAGCAAGTACATTAAGGATCTCTTGAAGAAGTTCAAGATGGATCAATTCAAAGCAGCCAAGACACCCATGAGCTCAACATTATCTCTAGATCAAGACAAGACTGGGAAGAGTGTCAATCAAAAAGAGTATCGAGGAATGATTGGATCTTTACTATATCTTACAGCTAGTAGACCTGACATCATGTTTAATGTTTGCATGTGTGCTAGGTTTCAAGCTGATCCTAAAGAATCTCACCTCGTATCTGTGAAGAGGATCTTTCGATATCTCAATGGCACTAAGGAACTTGGCTTGTGGAACCCAAAGCAAAAAGATTTTACATTAATCAGGTATTCTGATGCAGATTTTGCAGGCTATAAGGTAGATAGAAAGAGCACATCAGGATGTTGCCAATTCTTAGGAGCATCCTTGATCAGTGGGCATTCAAAGAAACAAAACTCAGTTGCTCTATCCACTACCGAAGCCGAATACATAGCAGTTGGAGCATGTTGCTCCGAAATCCTTTGGATAGCTCAACAAATGAGAGATCTTGGCATCAACCTCAAAGGTATTCCCATTAAGTATGACAATACAAGTGCCATATCAATCACGAAGAATCATGTTCAGCATTCAAGGACCAAACATATTGATGTAAGACATCATTTCATTAGGGATCATGTCGAAAAAGGTGATGTGTCCATATCCTTTGTTTTTACTGATTATCAATGGGCGGACATTTTTACTAACCCTTTGGCAGAGGACAGGTTCACCTTCATTAGACGTGAGATTGGGATGCTTAACAAGGATGCACTTTCGTATGGGGAGCTTTTCCTTTACGAAAGATAAATTCTACTCAGTGTCAAGACCTTTGAGAATTATGTCAAGGTTTGTGAACTGATTGGTAGAGAACAGATATCGGATCATATATTTGGTTAATATCTTTTTAGATATTTGATCAAATATAGTTTTTAATGGATTTTAAACTTCTCTATATATGCCGCATATTTTATTTCTCTATTCGAGTATGTGTTTTATTTTTGGGAAAGATATTTTCGGATTTCTTCCCTCCTATTTTAAATTGTGAGAAGAAGGTTTGAATTTTGAATTGAAATATTTTCAAAATGGCAATGTTATGATTACCTACATTGGAACTCTAAACCCGTCCCATCCCCTAACCCTCTCTCCCCTTTTAAACCCCAAACCTCACTCGATTACCTCACGACTTCATATTTACCTAAAACCTTTCAAATTCTTCTTCTTCTTCAACCTCTCAACCTGTTCTGAAATCCTAGCCGAATGTCTCCATGGCTCCCAAATCAAAGAAAACCTCCACTCTCAAACGTCTTGGCGCCACCCCCAAGGGACGCCAGGCCACTGCTACTTCCCCTCAACCTGAACCCACTCCACAAGCAATCGTCCCAGCTACTGTCCAGAGCACCATCTTTGAGAGCACGACTACAGAAACCAAGCGTTCTCTTAAACGCTCAGCGAAGAAACCTCTCAGTGTTAAGCAAAAAGGGAAAAAGAAAATCATTGCTGAGGAGGTGGACGAAGAGGAGGATTTAGATGCGATTTTAGAACGAGATGCCGCCAAGGAAGCCGAGGAAGAAGCTCTGAGAAAGAGAAAGGCCGAGAAAGAGGCCGAGCTGGCGAGGAAATTGGCCGAGGAGGAGGCCGAGAGAGTTCAAAAAGAGGTTGAGAAGGAGGTTCCCACTGAGGAGGAACCAGAGGAAGAAGAAGAAGAGGACGACGAGACCGGAGATGACGAGGATGCTAAAGAAGACGACGCTGAAGGGTCCGTTGAGGACTTGGGGTCTGAGGACGAAGAGGATGAGGAGCAAGAACATGTTCCCTCTCCTTCTCCTCCTCCTCCTCCCCCGTCTCCAAAGAAGCGGAAAGCCCCAGCAGCCAAGCCTCCATCTCCAAAGCGTACCAGGAAAGGCACTCTCAGAAGCCTTGAGGCGCCTGCCAAGAGGACTGCTCCCACAAAAGGCTCGCAGAAAGAATGTTGATTCACCTGCCCTCATCCAGGTAAACCAATCCTTGCCCTCTTCATGGTTTGAAAATGCTGAGATGGCTGGAAAGTGGGTAGATGAGTTTCGAACTCATAGGATTTGTTGTTCTAATTTTTTAGATCCTGCGTTCTTTGAAGCTTTGAATCTGTCATGCATCTCTTTACTCAAACAATCCTCTGCATGGACCCTTCTCAACCTTGAAGTTGTCTATTATCCCCAACTTACCCGCCTGTTCTACATAAACCTAAAAGCCAAAAACAATGCCAATGGTTGGTCTTTGGAATCCGTTGTCAAGGGAGTTAGAATCTCATTCAACTCCATTGGCTTCGCTGATTTCCTTGGCCTACCTAGACCTTGTCCATCCTCTCCTAAAAACGCCACAAAAGAACATTGTATTGCCCTAGCCCGATCCAAATATCTCCTACCCGAAGCATCCAACAGCACCTCAAATCAGCTTACCCACTCATCCCTTACCCTCGAGGCAAAAATTATTTTCAACATCATTATGCGTTGCCTCCTACCCCGCTTAAACTTTGGCTCTCTCCTTACCGATAATGCCATGGTCCTTTTATACCGCATCTTGAACGGCCTTGATCTTGATCCGGCCAATACTATTCTAGGATCCATGGCTCACATTTGAAAAGCCAGAAAAGGAACTCCCCTCCCCTTTGCCACCCTTTTGACCCATATCTTCAAAGCTTATGGAATCGATTTCAAAAATGAAGAACAACAGCGTCATATGGGTAAGTTCGACTCCAAGAGATTTGAGAAGATAGACATCACTCGGTCCCCCCAAGGGACTTGGAGTCTTGCCTCTCCCTCAAAAGCTCTTCCCACTTCCTCAGACATTGATGAACGCATGGACAACCTGGAGTTGGGCTTGGAGGAAGTTCGCCTGGATATCAAGGAGCTGCACAAGGAGTTTATGACGGAGATGAGCGGGGTGTCCAAGCTGTTGCAAGGTCTGAGGTCGCTGCTCATAGATGATGCTCCGGACGATGAAGCTTAACCCTATCCTACCCTACCCTAACCCTGAATCTGAAACATTACTGGTTTTTGGAAACTGTTTCAAAACTTTTGTTGACTGTTTTACCTCCTCTCTTTGTTGAAAGACAAAAAGGGAGAGATGATTTGTTGTGGTTTAGACTTTAAAACTTTTTAACTGCTGTGAACCAAAGGTCTTGGAAGACCTTCTTTTGTTTTTTGTTGGATGTTTTTCATGATAAAATTATGATCCAACATTTGTCTAACCATTGCAGGTACTTAGTCCGATGTTGCTTATATTATATCTGTTTGACTAAGTTGCAGGGATGCACAGGTTTTGTCTTTCATCAAGGGGGAGATTGATAACTCCCTCCCTTGATGAAAATCGGAATAAGTTTCAAAGGCTTTGACAGTCAGTTTATGTCAAAGGTCTTGAAGCTACAGCTATGTTGATGAAACACAAAACCTGTTCTCTATGATATTATGCTCGAATATTATTTTATATGATTATATTCTTCCAGATATTATATTCAAATTTTCAGGAAGCTTTTCAAATATGATCTCTTTCCTTAAAACTTGAAGATGAGAAGGACACAATCGAAGATCATGGCTCCAAAGTTTCCAAGTATAGAAGATCTCGAAGATAGCCATGATCAGCATAGCCGTTGAAGAGAAGTTTCTTCTTTGGAGGCGCCGATTTGTTCTCTATAAAGGAAAGGAAGAAGAGAAGACAGCAAGACATTCGTTGAACACAAGCTCTCATTCGCACTCAAGCCTTCAAGTGAAATCTGTCTTCTTCATGTGCTCTCTGCTAGTTCTTAAGAGTCTGTTATTCCATTTCAAAGCATTTGAGAGTTATACAGTGAGCTTATAGGATATATTTCGAGATAGTGTTATACTCGAGAGTGTTGTAACTCAGGAAGTGGACACTAAGAGATTGATTCACTAAGTGTAAGAGGATTGTACTAGATAGCTTAGAGAGGTGGGGCTCTTCTAGATTGGTCTAGGACTTCAAGGGAACGTGAGTTAACTAGATTGCAATTGTATAGGAGAGAGGCTTCTCGGTGAGCTATTAGGATCCTAAGTCTTTTGAATCAATAAAAGGCGGTTGAATCCTAGGGTTGTAGAAGAACCCTAGGCGGGGACGTAGGCCCAGTTCGTGTCGAACCTCGTTTTTAGAGAAAGGATTAAGTCTAATCTCAAAGGGTTTTGCACGAGCTTCAAAAGTCTTGAGATTATGTGCGAAAAAACGGCATACTCTATTCAACCCCCCTTCTAGAGTATCTTTATATTACTTTGTTATACTTTATCGAACCTTTACATAATATTAACACTCGATTAGATTCGGTTGACGAGGCACTGAAATCCATATAGTAAGAACATACGTCACAGAGCATATATCATCAATATTTGAAGATAGTATATATTTATTGTAAAATAATAAAAAGTATTTGAACCTTTATAATATGCCATAAAGTATTCGTCCGAGGCTTTTTCTTTCCCAAAGAGGCATGCTTTAGCCTATAGCTCATGTAACAAGTTTTAAACACGATATCACAAAGAAAGCACATTTCAGATTTCTAAAAAACATATTGTGGCCATAAATTGGTATATTAGGGGTTGTTAGTAGAACATGAGTTCAGATGAGGAAGAGAGAAACTAAATGTCAATTGATTCAACCTTAGGATTGCAGTGGGGTTTTAAGTCTCAATTGGTTATTATATATTGAGTTCAGACCCTTAGGAAAGGAAATGATTCATTTGAAGAGAAGGGAAAGAGTTAAACTCCAATAAAAAAAATTGTTTTTTATTATTATTTTATATAATTGAGGTTTAAATACTAGTCAATGCAAATGGCGGTTGAAATACTAAAGTCTGAAAAGGAAAAAAAAACAATCAATGCAAATGTGTGTGTACACACACATATACACACTTAATTATGGTGTACATAGATAAATTTATGAACTTATCCAGAATTAGGCACACCAAAATATCAAACTCTTGGAATTGCACGAAAGAGCAAAAAATTCAGCAAACTGAAGTAGTATGACAGTAAACGAGTAAAAAAATCAACGAAACTTGAAGATAGAGGAGTATGACAGCAAATGAGTAAAAAATCTAATTTACTTAAGTTAATAAAAAGAACTCAGCAGCAAAACTAAACAGAGAGACCTAGCAATCTTGCAACAATCCATATACCATTTTTCACCTCAAAATACAGCATTTTTCACCTCAAAGAGTAAAAAATTCATCACTTGAATAAAAGCAGCAGCAAAATTGCAAGAATTCAGTATGATAGCAAACGAGTTATACACACACCATACTTTAGCAATTCAGTATGACACAAAAACGAGTAAAAAATTCAGCACTTGAATAAACTCAGCAGCAATACGCCAATACATACACCATTTTTTTTACCTCAAAATATAGTATGAATAGGTAATATATACATATTGCAGCACTTGAATAAATGCATAGGCAAGAAAGAAATGGAAAAATTAATAAATAAGCTAAAGCTGCAGAAACTAGGTCCAAACTACAGAAATGTTGTTCTATTTGCAAAGAAGTAACTTAGTCATCAGCTTAACCCCCAAATTTTCGGAACCTAAACCCTAAAATTCCAAATTCTAAATTACAAGCTTCCAACCATGAACTGGTCTGAATTTCGTACCCTAGTTCACTCATCCCAATCAATATATAATAATTAGTTTGAGAAACTGAATAGAAATTTCTTACCTTTTCATAGCTTCTGAAATTGCAGTGCTCTCTCTGAAATAAGTCTCAATTGGGGTTTTAAATTCAAGCTCAATTAGGACCGGCGAGGCTGAGCGAAGAGGAGGGTCGTCGGCGCTTCAATTAGTGCCGGTGAAGAGGAGGCTGAGCGAAGATGGGCGAAGGCAAGGCTAAGCGAAGTCGATTAGGGCCGCCACAGTGAAGACCCCTGACGAAGACCACCATAGTGAAGACCCCCGCCGACGAGGCTGAGCGAAGAGGAGGGTCGTCGGCGCTTCAATTAGGGTCGGCGAAGAGGGGGCTGAGCGAAGAGGAGCGAAGGCGAGGCTGAGCGAAGTCGATTAGGGCCGCCACAATCAAGACCCCCGACGAAGACCGCCACAGTGAATACCCCCGCCGACGAGGAGTGGAGAGCCGCCACAGGCGCTGAGGGACGCCGACTGGAGTGAAGAGCCGCCACAAGCGAAGTCGAGGAACTCAGTGTTTCGAGGGTTTGGTTTGGGAGAGAACGTACAGCGAGCGCTCTTTCTTTCCAAAATAATTAATTTTTTTTATGCCGGATATAATTGCTTATTTATGCCATATATTTATATTTGGTATAAACAATATCTAGGTAATTTTATTTTCTTTTTTATGCCGGATTCCCATATTATATATGTCGGATAAAAATTTTGACACGCCCGACATAAATAACTAGAGTCTTTTAATATTTCGTTGTCATTTATGCCGGACATAAATTATAATATCCGGCATATATTTATTTTTCAGTATTTAGGAGAATAAAATTAAATCATTTTAAGGTTTTTATTTGGCAAATTGAACCTCCAGCATAAATAATTATGGAATAAAATCTCAGTTTTGTACTAGTGGCTTATCACAGGAAATGTATAAAGTCCTAGGAAAACTAGAATACTAATGCTCAGGCCCGTGCCTTAGGGTGTTCAGACAGCCCAACGGAACAGGACCCCGAAAAAATTAGGGCCCAATATCATTATAATTTTTACTATATAAATAAAATCTTCCAATGAGGAACAATGTGCTCGGTTCACCTTGGTGGTTAGAGAGCCCAAATTCTATATGTTGAAAGGGGCCCGTTCACCTGTGTTCGAATCCTGTCCCCAGCTTTTTAGGTTACCTTTTCCGATTCGTTGTTTTTTTATTCCTTTTTCTATTAACTTTCTTTTTTTCCCTTTTTCGGTTAACTTCTTCTATTTTCTTTTTAAAAAAAAACGGAAAACCAAATTAAATTATTATTATTACTCACTATATACATTTTGAATTTCAACCCTCTCTTGTTTTTTTTATGAGCAGATTTATACAAAATCATTGTTGAAGAAATTAATGATGAATACAGTAGTCGTTGTATTTTATACTTTTTGTAAGCATGAGTAGAATTATGTTTTTTTTAATTGAAAAGTAACGGTGTGTTACTCCTTTCATCTCATATTAAAAATTATTTTTGGACTTTTTTTTAATTCTTTTTAGGAAGCTAAAAATTATTTTAAAAATTATTATTTTTTAGTTTTTCTATACTTACTAGTAATAAATGTACCAAAGCATAAAATTATAACTTTGAAAAGTTGGTATTTATAGAGTTTTTAGTTTTAAGCATACCAAAAAGGTAAACATTTATAATGAGACATGTGAGTATTGCAATAGCAAAACGGTTTATCTAATATAACTATAATACTTTTAAATTCACCAACACTATGAACATGACTAAACTAATTAAATTTTAATCACAGGGCCCCCAAAGTATTGGCACGGCCCTGCTAATGCTATAAAAGCTTATCACAGTAAATGTATAAAATCCTAGGAAAAGTAGAATTATACTCAACACCCACAAATTAGTTAAACAAATTATTTATGAAAAAGATGAGAAAGATAATGAGTTCAATTTTGATTAATAAATCATAATCTAAACATGGATGGACTTAGATTCACTATCTTTCAAGTTTGAGTGATTTGATGCCCCTGCAAATATTGTTTCATTTCGTGCTAATTAATTACGGAGTATTGAATATATTAACTAATTAAACTGAAGGTGTAATGTGCAAGTAATCTCTCTTAACTGCTCCCCGTTAGAGCCTTTTTGGGGAAACCGTTGATCTTCCTTTTACCAAACTGAACCCACCCTTCAGTTCCAACTACTACCTACGTACTTTATCGTATAAATTATCATTTTAATTCCTTGGCACTTGGGGCAAACCCTAGATTGCAGGAAATAGTGCACCAAATTAGAACACCCAAGTTATCTATACTTTTTTTAGGGGGGGTGAGGGGGGCATCTGCCCCTCATTTCATCCAACGAATTACCTATATTAATTCTACTCGTCAATAGCTTCGTTTTAATATATTATAAGTCTCAATTCGATAACCGAATAAAAGGTTATGAACGTTTGAAAGTTAAACACAGATTAATTATTTAATTCAAATGTCTTTTAATAAATCATGATCCTTTTATACTTTGCTTAATTTGATATCTTTTAATATAAATAAACCAAGAGCTTCGAAACAAGAGCTTATATTACTAAATTTGATAATTATATAAGAAATTGTACAAGTTTAAAGTTTGTATATCTTGTTACACGTTATTACATGCTACGAGAATAAACAAGTTACATGTTGACTTTGTAGGTTTCAGATCGATGATATATTTTTATACGAAAAGAATGTTGTTATAGATTAAAACAACATCATTTTTTCGTTAATTTAAAGAGAAAAAATATATATAACAACTAATGACATGGTTTTAAAATAAAACACCATCGTTTTAAACAAATTTTTTTTTATTTTTAACTAATAAAATGTTGTTTTAAACTAAAATATCATCGTTTAATCTAAAATATCATAGTTTTGATTCGCTAAACTATATATAGAAAAATCTATCAAATAGTGAATCAACAATTTGTACAAAAGTTCACCCCCTCTTAAATAAAATTCTGGCTCTGTTCCTGGATACTTATGTTTACATAACTAATTTGGAGTAGATTATTCATCTTTACTATATGTAGGTATAGTGTTCATGTAAAAATAATTTGGATCAATATAACCATTACTAAACATAATACAAAAAGTTATCTGAAAGGACAACTAATTAGCTATCGAGAGATAAAGGAGTACTTTTTTTTGTTTTTGAAACGGGAGAGATAAAGGAGTACAGCTTACATATTTGACACAAAATAGATTTCCCAATTTTGTAGCTATAAAAATAACTTTTTACAGGAATATTAATTCATTATTAGGTTAGGTACAAGAAGACAACAGAATAAATCGATTCTTGTCTTCGCCTTTGGGGGTTATGATCGATGAGAAACAGAATAATTTTTGACAACAATGATATCAGTACAATGAAAGAATGGATAAAAAATATAAAACAATATAGGACCGCGTGGAGAAGAGCACAAGTTGCGGAATAAGAAGATGACACTGACACATTAAAACCAAACACCCAAAATAAGAGAATGCCAAAACAAAAAGTAGTTAAATGGAAAAAACCGGATGAGGATTTTGTTAAGCTCAATTTTGATGGAGCTCGGACTGGGTCGGACCGTGCGGCTTCTGGCTTTGTTATCCGTGATAGCCTAGGAAGGATTCTTTCTTGTGGTGCCCAAAGCCATGGTAAGGTGCCTGCTGTGCAAGCAGAATGCTATGGTCTCATTGCAGGTCTTGTGGAAGCTGCGAAGCGGGGATTCGCTCGGCTGGTGGTTGAAGGCGACTGCTTGACCGTCATCAATGTCTTGCGAGGACTCTGGCAGTGCCCTTCGGAGATCGAGATGACGATTGCGGATGCCCTTGGCCTTTGTCGATCGTTCGAGAGTGTCACCTTTGCGCATGTCTTCAGGGAAGGAAACCGGGTGGCAGATCGATTGGCGCATCTGGGCTTGTCTTCGTGTTTCGTCGTTGATTGTGTTCATGCTGAGATTACAGATTTCGTCCATTTGGACGCTATTAGGTGGTTGACCTTCTCCCAATCCTTGCCTTCTATCCAAAAAAAAAGGTTAGGTACGTACGTTCTTTGAAAAATTTTGATGGTCACCAAGACACTAGAAACTTGGCAGTGGTGGAAGGCGACTGTCTGACCGTTGTCAATGCCCTGCGAGGAATCAGTACTTGTCCATGGACTATTGAGATGGTGATTACCGATGTTCTAGGTCTCTGCAAATCCTTTGATGCCATCGACTTCTCCCACACGTTTAGGGAAGGCAACCAGGTCGCTGACAGATTGACGCACGCTGGTTTGATCTCCTCTTTCTCTGTTGAGCAGTGCTCAGCTAAGATTGAGGATCTAGTTCGTAAGGACGCCATTGGGCAATGGTTCAACTGAGGTTCACCACCCCTAAACTTTCGCCTTGTATAAAAAAAACATGGCATTGGTTGGACACCAAGGCGATTAACTTAATTTAGACATTTTGAAATTAAGTTTGTGTATTTTTTTATTTTAAGGTAAAAATATATTGAAAACGGGGAAATATCTTACAAACCATCGTGGTGAGAGTGCATTTGGCGCCAAAATGAGGGCAAGCCCTCTAATGCAGCATGTGTAGTGAGTGAGGCTCATCATCCTAGTAAGCCCATAGGGGTGGTAGGATAAAGTCCTTGTGTGGCTCCTATCTCTTCAATTGCCTCGGCTATTGAAAGTCGAACACACACTCCAATGTAGTAAGTTGGGGCAACCCCTTCAGCTAAGCCGTCAAGGAAGCTACAACTTAATACTTTGGACACCCTATATTCTATCAAGAGCCAAACCATAATGAGTTCATTACATGACTAAGGTTAGAAGGCAACAAAATTAAAAGGTTGCCTCTTTCCATCATTCAAACAAGCTTGGTGTATGCTACATGAAGTAGTTCTGCCTGGCCCATCTAGATGATCAGTAGCTCAGCTTGCAAAAAAGTGTATTGGTCTATGTATGTCCTTGGAAGTGCACGAGAGGGTCTTGAAGGCAAGTGGGTGAGGGAGTTGTTGAACAAATGCTGTCATTTCTTGGAGCATTTGTCTTCCAGAGAAGGAACTCGTTTTTCTCTCATGAATTTTCCTCCTAAACCAGGCCAGCTTGTAGGCTGGTTGTAGTTGAAAATTTTAGTGAAAATGAGTTGTGGGGGACTTTGTAAACATGAATCTTTATGAGGTGAACCATCTCTTCCTAACTCCAAGCCTTGCTTTCAAAAATTCTATCCTTCCGAGCTTTCCAGATAAAGTATGTTGTCGCAGCTAGGCCAACTCGTTTTTCTTTAGATTTCCATCCATTCCGATCCCTTTAGTCTCATTCTTCATCCACTTGCGAGCTCCTTACATGGTGCTCATTCCTCTCCAAATTCCTATATATCCATTGTTTCACATGCATCCAAACATGAAAAAGAGAAATCAAAAGGAAAGAAAATGTGCTCATGTGATTCATTATCTTGGTTACAAAAGTTGCAGGTGAGTTCTACTTCCCTTGTCTTTATGAGGTTCTTTTTTGCAAGTCTTTTCTTTGCAACAAGCCATAGAATAAAGGACTGCTTTGGAATAATTGACCTATCCCATACCATACTGCTCCACGGTACCTCGGGGCTCTCCTTCTGAAGTCTTCATAAGCATTTTGAATTCAACCCCCCCCCCCCCCCCCGGAGCACCGAATGTTAAGCAGTTGCACTGCTCCATCCTTAGACCATGTGAATGTTAGTAACTCATTTCTAATAGAAAGAATTTTCTTGATTAAGGAAGAATCATTTATTTTATGAACATTTCAGTTCCATATACTCCCTTGCTGTAAAATACAGGTGGTGGATCCATCAAATCCATAAGCTGTCTTTTTTCTTTATGATGTCCCATATATAGGAGCCGAGAGAGGAATGCATTGTTCCATGTTTTGAGATCTTTGAGTCCCGGGCCACCTTCCTCTTTAGGGAGAGATACATGTTGATTATGTTAGACTTCTAAAGAAACTGAGCACACAAACTGTTAACTTTACAAATCACTACAACAGGAGAGAGAAGAATGGAGAACCAAAAAGCTTGGATTCCCTACAAGACAGTTTGGATAAGTTCAACTCTTCCTGCATAAGACAAAGTCTTAGAATGCTAGTAGCTTATGTTATCCAGTAATTCATCCAAAAAGGGGGAAATTTGAGAGATTGTAAGCCTCCCTGAGGATATGGGAATGCCTAAATAATTGAAAGGAAAAACTCCGTGATTGAAACCTGCTCTAGAGAGTACAGTAGATAAGCTTTATCTTCTTCTTTGACACCAACTAAATAGTAGTAGGACTTTTTGGAGCTCACTTTAAGACCAGAGACGGTTGTGAAGTGTTCAAGTGAGTCCAAAAGGATTTTCATTGATTTTTTTCACCTCTTGAGAGAAAGATTAGATCATCTGCATATGCTAAGTGGGTAGTCTGTAGAGGCTGACATTTGGGGTGAAATTTGAAAGAGGGGTGCCTTGTCCTACATTTGAAGATTCTAGAGAGGTAATCAACAAATAAAACAAAAACCAATGGGGAGATTGGATCTCTTTGTCTCAAACCTCTTTCGCCATGGAAGAAACCCTACATGTTACGATTCAGATTTATAGAAAAAGAAGTGGTACAGATGCATTCTAGGAGCCATTTGATGAATAAAGGAGGGATATTTTAATGTAAGAGCATACGTTCAATAAATTTCCAGGAAAGTGAGTCATAAGCTTTTTTTAGATCCAAGTTTAGGATGCATCTAGGATTGATTCTCTTCTTAGTATATTTTCTGATTAGCCCTTGAAGTAACATCACATTCTCACTCATAAGCCTCCCTTCAATAAATCTAGTCTGAACAGGAGAGATAATAGAATGCAGTTATGGCCTAAGTCTCACAAGTATCTTGGTGATGATTTTGTAGGTTACATTACAGCAAGATATGGGCCTAAAGTCACCTACTCTGTTTGCATTTGGAGTTTTTGCAATCAAGGAGATGCTGGTGTGGTTAATCTATTTGAGGAGTTGCCCTGAGCTGAAAAATTCAAGAAACGCATCACATAATTGTTTCCCATTAGTGTTCCATACGTTTCTTTTAAGTACTTGGAGGTGTACCCATCACTGCCAACATGACTAGCTAGAAGATTTGTCATCTCCAATACTCCATAAGGATGCTTTGACCTCTTTTCAGGTAACGGGCTAGATAAGAGCATCATGTCTCTCAATTTCAGAATGACACCTCCTTCCCTTACAATTCTCTAATCAATGTCTTCTGGGGGTTTCCAAGTGCCTAGCTAGCAGTTCCTTATAAAATAGCTCAAACTGTTGGCTAACAGCATCTAGTGAATTACTTTCCAGATCATCATCTTTGAACAAGAAGTGATAATGCATATTTCAATAGGCATTATAGGATAGTTTTAGTTGCATTTCATTGGTATTTGGTTATGTTTTATAGTTAATTGCATATTATGTTCTTTTGGTGGAAAAGTGCAAAAACTACGCTGTTTTGATTGTTTTATGCAGATTCGTAGTTCCAGCATGGTGATAAGCTTGAGAGAGATCAAAATGTAGTGAAGTTGAAGAAATCAAGGAAAGAGAAGGATGAACGAGCAAGACAAGGAGAAAAGGTCGAGAGAAACAGGAGCTGGAAACAAGGTATTATGCCGTGGCGAGTTCCAAGTCGCCACGGCGAGACAGAACAACAACACAGAGGAAAGAAACTCCAGTTGCGGCCGCGAGATGAGATTTTGCCATGGCGAATAGACCGTCTTGCCATAAGGAGAGTGCAGGAAGAAGAATTGAAGACCAGCACAAGTCATGACCGTGAAAACTCAAGTCGTAGCCACTAGTCCATCATCTCGCCATGGAGATGCCCCGCGAGCTACTAGCGATCAATGCAACAAGTCGAGGCCCCGAGAGACATCCCGTCGCGGCGAAAACGCTCACAGAGAATTATTTTGAAGGCCAAATCTTATCTTTTCCGAAGGAAACTCGATCCAATCTCATTAGTCACCTCTTGCTTATGTTTTAAACTATTGAGATTGAGACTTATTTATTTATTATTTTTAGCTCTAATATTTTTAGGAAATTTATTGTATTTTTGGATATTTTCTACATTACCTTTTAGGAAAGTATCTAGGTTTTCGGGGTCTCTTTTCTCCTCTATGGCGAGAGCCACGAAAATCCTAAGAGATACATTGTTATTCTCATACTTTCAATCATAATTTACAATAGGTTTTTATTACATTCAAGTTTTCTTAATTTCCATCAATTTGAAGGAGATTTAGGTAAACCATGAGTAGCTAATTCCACTATTTGTTTCACCTTTGTTTCAGAGACTTGGTTAGTGATTTGTGAGGCTTAAATTCGGTTGTTTCCTATTGTTATTCTGATTTCCCTTGTGTTTATTGATGATATCATAGGGATTTCGACATAGGTCTCAAACATCGGTTACCTTTTTTACTTGGTGTTATTCATATGCCTAGAATCTTAGGAACTTGTGCTATCTTTATGTTAAATCTATGTCATGCTTTGGTTGCATAAAGGTGTAAGGGGTTGGATTCACCTATTGTGGTTCAATCTATTCAAACTAAGATGGAAAGAATGCATGTGGAAGGAAATATACAACTTGAGTTTGAGTATATGACCAATTAAGCCAACCAATGTCGAAGAATGCATAGGTGGAACTATCTTCCCCATTGAATTATCATCAAAGCCAGCATCTCTAAGCTTTGTTATTTTATTTGCAATCTTGATCATTAATTTACTTCATCATATTTATTTTGCTTATTTCCCACTTTTTGGTAAAGTAACGCGTAAACTATTAATCTTAAATTTCCTTGTGGGTCCGACTCCGCACTTATCGCTATAGCACTTATCGCTATACTAGCCTTTTGTGTGAGAATTTCTTTGGCGAGGTTTACACACGACGGTAAACCCTCTGGTCAAGGAGCTAATGTGATTTCTTCCCATGTTCTTCCTCATTATCCCATGCAAATAGGGGTTGCATTTATCCCTTTCAAAAGTATGCCTTGCTTTTGCCAATTGGGAGTTAAATTTAAATTCACCTTCTTTTAGTTTTCTAGCATTCTTTTTAGCTAATTCTAATTAATGTAGAAGCATATGTTAATCTAAATCCTCCTTTAACGCTATAAAAGGTCTTTCATATTCTTCTTCAACAAATTTGTCTCGGTCTGTAATGTTGGAGAAATGATGTCAGCTATTCAGGTCTTTCAAATGTTGTTCAATTTGTGCAACTTTTTACATAATAAGTAATGCTCAGTGCCCCATCACTAGTAGAAAATCACTAATATACCCCATACGTTTTTTAAATATATCCCGGATCTGACAATATAGGGCTCCGGGGTAGAACTAGGGTGGGGTTAATACATGGTCCGACTTTATACCCCGGATATATTTTTTAAAATCCGGGGTATAAAACCTTGCCAAAATTGAAAAAAAAGTGCTCTGAAAGACACCCCCGGGGTGTATTCTGGTAATATCCGGGGTGTATTATGCTAATATTCCGGGTATTAGGTATGTCCAATCTGGGTTGTAAATTTTTTTTATCCGGGGTATATACCTGTAGCCGATTCGGGTATATTTATTTAAGATCTGGGGTATATATTATATCGAATCTGGATTGTAATTTTCATTTAGCCGGGGTATAAAATTGAAATAATCCGGGGTGTATAGTAGTATCAAGCAGGTAAAGCCTTTTGGTCTCTCAAAATCAAGGAACCAAATCAATTTGTAGCTAGATTTAATTGTGTTGTAGGAGGAAATTGCAATAAAATATAAATAAATCAAAGCAAACCAGATTTCGTCCCTTGCAAATGATTACAAGACTCCCTCCCAATGCAGTAGTGGGAAGTCAGGATCGATCCTCAAGGAAGCGTGTCAGCGGATCTCATGTAGCTGTAAATCTCACAGACAGAATAGCAGAAAGACAGAAAGAAAGACAGAAAAAGCAAACAAAAGCAGAAAATAAAGTAAAACACAAAACTGCTCGATATCGACAAAGCAGAACTCGATATCGAGTAAACACAACGACGTTAGAAACTCAGAATCAAACACAGAAACTCGATCCCGACAACCCCTACTCGATATCGACTAAGTAGAACCCGATATCGACAAAAAAACTTCTCGAGATTGACAAGCAACAGAAACTTTAAAAGTGCAAACTTTCGAAGACAGAACTCAGATTTCCGACGAAATAAATCAATATACTAAAAGACTTCCAAAGCCAGGGTATCAACACCACAACGATAACCATGCAAAGTAACATATAAAGGCGTAAAAGATCATGCTTTCCATCAAATAACTTTCGTTATTAACAAATAGGCATATAGAGGCTTTCGCATAAACCCTAATTGTTACTAACCCTTTTCACATAATTAATCCAAGTTGCATTAAGATCACTTTCGCTTCAATAACACAAACAAGGATCACCTTCAACTTTCGCAAAAGAATCATGCTCATAGTGATAGAAGACGAATTGCATAAAAAGATTGTACCTTTACCGCATCACCTTACATGGCTACCGTCAGGCTCACCCTGACCCTAGAAGTGGGTGAACTACTCGCTCTTCATCGCAATAGCAGACATCTTTGATGAAAAAGAATTAACTTGCATTAAATAAACTCAAACTTACAACCTCTTCTCCTTCTCTCTCTACTTGTAACTAATTGTCTCTGAAATTGAATGAATAAAAACCAGCCCCTAAGGCTTTATTTATAGCCTTCATTCCCTAGCTATTCTAGGTAAGAAAGTCTATCTATATCTAAATCTTAATATCTACTTGCTTTAAGATAAATAAATGGAATAAATAATTAAATCCAAATAAGAATAAATCTAAAATAGGTAAATCTCTTCTTGTGTTGATAGATCTTGATATGCCTTGATAGATGTGGATAGATCTCGGCAAACTCGGATTCCTTCGGCCCCAAGCAAAGCCAAACCGCGTCGGACAGCTCACCGCGTAACGCGGCTCCAGAAGGCGCTCCTCGATATCGACTAATTCTACTCGATATCGAGTAAAGTTGGCGTCGACTTCGGCTGGCTGGGCTTCTCGGGTTGCTGGTGCTCGATCAAGCCCGGTCAGGTGATCTGGGGTCCTCGATATCGACAACTTTTGTCGATATCGAGTAGAGTTGTCATCTTCTGTGTTGCTGGTCTTGGTCGAGGAACTGCTCCCCAACACTAGCTCGGACAGGCGCGGCTGATCTTGTCGATATCGAGTAAGATCCTCGATATCGAGTAACTTGGTGCTTGGCATGTCCAGTCCTCGGCTTCTCGACTTGGTGTGGCTTCCTCGACTCCGGGCATAGCTTCATGGTGTTGTCGATATCGAGTAGCTTACTCGATATCGAGTAAACTAGTGGAGTCGGGTTGGCTCTGGCTCTCAGCTCCTCGATCATGCTCTTACTCGACCAGCACTGCTCGGACATCCTTTGTCGATATCGAGTAAATGAACTCGATATCGAGTAACTCTGGGTTTCCAGCTTGATTCGTCATGGTTCTGTCGTTCTTTGACCTTGGACTTCTCTAGCTGATTTCCGAGCTTTTCCAACCTTTCTTAGAACTGCTGTAAATTGCCTCAAATTCTGCGAAATTAAACAGAAACTGGTGTAGATTCCATAATTTGGCAAATAAACATAAACTACATAGATTCTGTACTTTTCTAGCCCAAATGTATGAAATGTATGCAGAAAACGATATAAAAGTTACTGTAAAACATGGCAGATTCAGCTCACAACAAACACCCCATACTTAAGCTTGCTTGTCCTCAAGCAATACTTTTATTTGTCATTCAGGGGAAGAAACAAAACTCTCAACATCTTAGATTCATTTCCATATGTCCCTGCAGTCAATTACCATCCTCGAAAAGGTACTAGTGTCACAAATCAATGCATGTGCAAATATTCAAAAGCAACATCTACTCACAAAAGAAGGGTTATGCAAAAACATTCATTCATGACAAAGCATTAATAATCAAGAGGACTTTAATTTAAGCTCAATAAGGTGTAGATTGGTAAAAGGCTAAAGGTGGGCAATGTTTGGCAATGTGGTGATATATAATCCGGGGAAATGGAGTACTTTCCAAACTGAATTTCCACATTCCTTTTTCATAAGAATCATCACCTTTTATAATGCTTTTTTTCTCAATAATAATTCTTTTACCTCTCTAACCTCAGCACTTCCTTCTCGCGAGTCGCAAACATGGGTGTCATGAATGGCCCCGGATACTTAGTGCTTTTGACTCCTCACTTGTGTCCCATCTCGCCAAACTATTATCTTAGCGAGCAGGGTCAATCTACCTTTATCTTCTAAGGTGATTGGATTTTTTTTCACTCATTAAATTTTCCATATATTTCAAACTTTTTCCTACCAAACTCCAATAATGGTAACAGCAACACAAACGCCATATAATAATCTCCATAATGTAACATCATTCTCAACATAATCCCCGGATAGGAAATAAGGTAAAGAATGGAAAATATTTAGAATATGTGGAGCAAAATATGAAATAAGGCTCAATATGGCTTTTGTGATGCATAAGCATGGGTAAGGTTAGGATATAACAATATGAGCATATATGGAAATATAAAGTCCTCCATCCTCTTATCATGCAACATGTCAAAAGCAACTTCAAATTTTACCTCATTTCATGGTTTTCAATAAAATAATGTACTTCATTGTGACTTCCCTTTACTAGGCAATTTCATACTATATCTCTAATGAATCTAATTTTGCATCGTCGAGTTCAATAAGGCTTCCATGACATTTATCAAAATTTTCAATGGGGGTCATTTTTTCAAACTTTTGGAAAACATGCATATAAGCACATAAATCAATAATGATTTCCAAAATAGCCATGTATAAGCAATTCATGAAATAAACCTTTAAAAATGCACACATAATGTCAAATATGGCAAATATGCACAAAGTAAGCCCTTCCCCCACCTCATACTTAAACATTACAGTGTCCTAATTGTATAAAAACAAGGGTAAAGAAAGAAACTCACTAGACAGGTGTGCAGGGTTTCAAAATCTCGATTGAACATGCTTGGGCCGAGTCCTAATATAGCTTACTTCTATCCCATAGACCTGAAAAATATAGAAGACATATACCCACAATAGAAAAACTAACAGTTCAAAAACCAAAAACAACAATGTCCAAAAGTCCCAAAATAAATGTCTATGTACAAGCTCTAGATTTTATAGTCGCTAGGCCGACTTCTTCCATTAAGCTCAAGGTGGCATCTTCAGGGACCATGTGGCTTAGGCTTCAAATAGGACTCCATTCTTGTCCATCAGATGTAGTCCTCCAGAATGGATCTTGTTTACCACGAAAGGTCTCATCCTCTTCTTGTTGAATTTGTTAGGAAACCAATGATCTTTAGATTTGGAAACATAGAGCTTGTATCCAACTTCATATTCTTTAGGCTCATCATTGGAAATCCTACATAAGCGCACATACCAAGGCAAACCTCTCCCATGTATAGATAAATCTTTAATGAAAATAGGAGAAGAAAGATCCATACCTTGGCTTACCTTCGCAGAAACGGATTCGGGGGCCTCTGTATTTGGTCGATCTCGATGAACAGTTCTCGATATCGATGAGGATTCAGCTTCTGGTGGCCTGCTGCTCGAGGATGCTGGTGTCGAGGAAGCCAAGTGTTGGTCGATATCGACCAGTTTTGTCGATATCGAGGAGTCTTGCTCGCCTGGTGGAATCAGCGTCGAGGAAGGTGAAGTCGATGCAGCGGAAGGTTGGTCGATATCGAGTAGTTTACTCGATATCGAGGAGTCCTCGGCTTCAGTTTGGCTGCTCGATGACGCTGGTGCTAGTGGAGGCTTTTGATTTTTGTCGAGATCGACTAAATTACTCGATGTCGAGGAATTTTGTTCGACTTCGACCCCATACTTACATCTTGTCAAGGCATCCGAAAAATAGTTAGTCCAAATCGACGTACCTTGGTTTGTATCGAGCGGATTCTTTGTTTCTTCCTTTAGGATGGCCATGATCTCCTCCACCTGGGCTTCCATATCCCTCTTTTCCAGCTCTTCAGGAGTCATATTTCTTACCTTGGGCTCCCCGCAAGTGATGTAGCCGGCTGAGATAGATTTTACCTCTTCCATTGGACCTGTATGCCTTTTAGTTTTATTAAAGGAATACTCAATTACCTCATCGCTGATGTTGAAAGTAAGCACTCCTTTCCTCACGCCTATGTTGGCATCCACCGTCTCCAAGAAGGGTCTTCCTAGAATAATTGGACAAGCAGGGTCCTCTGACATATCAATAACTAAGAAATCAGCAGGGACAAAGAATTTACATACTTGTACTGGCACATTGTCCACCATGCCTGTTGGAATGACCACTGTGTTATTGGCCATGTAAAGCTTAGCATCCACAGGCTCTAGGGCACCTATCTTAATCTTGGAGCAAATTGTTAAAGGCATTATACTCACATTGGCTCCAAGATCACATAAAGCATTAAATTTGTATTGACCAAATCCAATGATTATAGCAAACTTACCTGGATCTGGCCTCTTCTCAAGTATGTCCATGTGGCTCCACTCCTCTGTAATCCCAGCCATTGATCTCTACTTGCTTAGGATCTCCTTCAGGAATTTGACATATGATGGCATTTCATTGAGAGCTTCTGTGAAGGGTATGGTGACATTGAGCTTCTGAAACATCTTGATGAAGCGCTGAAATTTCTTCTCTGCCGGGTCCTTTGGAGATTTTGTGGGGAAAGGCAGCTTCTTTTTTCTAATTCGGAGCCAGAACAGATGTCGGTTTTGCTGCAGAAGATTCAATATCGCCTAGGCTCTCCTCGATATCGACTTGGTCTTTCTCGATATCGACTACTGTAGTCGATTTTGAGTTGTTGTGCTGTGCAGACAAAGGGTTGCCCAGTTGTTCCTCGATATCAAGTTGGCCTTGCTCGATATCGACTAAATGCTGGTCGATATCGACTTGCTGCTCTCCTTCGTCCTGCTGCCTTCTGACTTATGGCTCTTGTAGTTGATGGCCGCTTTTGAGTTTTATAGCAGCGATGTATCCAGTCTTCCCTTTAGGATTTGGTTCTGAAGATCTTGGGAGTGAACCTAGCTGTTTGGGGATTCCTGCTGCTAGCTGGCCAATCTGTGTATCAACTGATTTCCGCCATATATCAATTTCCCCAAGCCTAGAGTTGACACCTTGAATCTGAGTGTAGACTGAGTTGAAGGACTGCTTGGTGTCTGAATGATTCCTCTGGATTTCCTCTAGGACAGTCTGTAGATCATCCCTCTTCTGGTCCCTTTCTGGATGTCCTGGAGCTTTGTAAGGTGGAGGGTTCCTAGGGGCACCTTGGTTCCATTGTGGTTGTTGGAACCTTTGATCCCCCACATAGCGAGTGGGACCCCCTGCGTAAACTGCCTCTTCATGGTACTCTACCAGCCTGACTTGCTCTGTGTGTGGGCACTCAGTAGTGGTGTGCCTCTGTGATCCGCATTCAATGCAAGGTTGGTTGACAGAAAGATACTTTACTTGTTTGAAGAGCTTGCGATTCTGATCTTTGTAGTACTTCTCCTTGACATCTGGGTCAATCTCCTTAGAGGGCTCATAGAGGGGCATGGATGGTGCTGGCCTGGCATAGGGATTCCACTCATAGTTGGTTGGAGTCTCATACGTGTTATCATAGTTGGTCAGCTTATCGAGAGCAGCCCATGCGTCAGCAGGCGGCATTGTCAGATACTCATAGTGAGTATATGTGTTGATTCTATCTTTTGCAGCCAAGTCCAGAGAACTGAAGAAGATCTCTTGAACTACGCAGGGTTGTTGTCCATGTTTAGGGCATGATCGCAGCAGATCTTTATATCTTTCCCAAGCCTTTGCCAGCGGCTCCCCAGGCTTCTGTTTGAAAGCTGTGATCTTCTGGCGAAGAAGTGTTGTCTTGGCAAAAGGAAAGAACTTGTTGAGGAATTCCTGCTTTACTTCAGCCCATGTCGTGAGGGATCATGGTTTCAGCCCTTCAAGCCACTTCAATGCTGGACTGGATAGGGACCAACGAAAGGCCTTCATCAGAATGTACTCCAAGGTGGTACCTTCAGCAAGAGTACGACACATGTCAGTAAAGTTTGTAATATGATAAAGAGAGCATTCATTAAATCTACCAAAGAAAGCATTATTTTTTATTTCAATAAGGAAAGGAGTGCGAATTTCATAGTTATTTTCAGGGATTAGAATGGCCGATTCAGGCACTATGAGCGTCGGGTGCATGTAATCCTCTGCAGTGGTTGGGTATTGGGCAAGCTCATCTTCCAATAGCCTCGCACGCTCAGCTTCCCTTGTAGTGCGTGCTCTCTCAGCGGTGAGAGCAATATCTTTAGCAGCTAGTTCCCTCGTAAGCCTCTAAATCAGCTGTTCTTATGTCTCTGCAGCCGCCATGGCTCTTTTTAGTTTAGCTTGAATGTGTATAAGGCGCTCCGGTTCGTCTAAGGAGTCAAACTCAGGTGTTCGACCAGAACGGCGCATATACCTGCGAAGTAACTCAAAAGAAAGGTGAGATCTTGACTACCTAAGGCGCGAATGATTGCTTCCTGTTGTGAGCCTAATTTGCCATGTTTAACAGTAACTTTTATATCGATTTCTGCTTACATTGCATACATTTGGGTTAGAATAGTACAGAATCTATGCAGTTTATGTTTATTTGCCAAATTATGGAATCTACCCCAGTTTCTGTTTAAATTCGCAGAATTCGAGACGTTTTACAGCAATTTTAAGGAAAGTCAAAAAAGCTCGGAAAACAACTACAGAAGTCCAAGAATCCGAGAGTACTGAACCAGGACAAACCGAGCTGAAGCCAGAGCTACTCTATGTCGAGTACACCTTACTCAATCTCGAGTAGAGAACCCAAGCAGATTTGGTCGACAAAGCCTGGTCGAGGAAACCAAGTCCGAGGCAACCTGACTCCGGAACCCTACTCGATCTCGAGTACCACTAAGCCTAGATGCCACATCCGGAGTCGAGAAGAGGAGCTGATCGAGAAGCCGAGGACGAAGGCGCTGAGCAAACCTACTCGATCTCGAGGAGGCCTTGTCGAGATCGAGGAGCCACCATGCCCTAGTCCGAGTCCATGCCGAGGAGGAGTCCTCGACATCACCAGAGAGCCGTCTTCGACCACACCCCTAGTCGATCTCGAGGAGCCCTAGTCGAGATCGACGACACCCAGGAGCCCAGATCCGAGCCATGTCGAGCAGATCTACCCGAGCCGAGCCAGTCGACCATAACCCTACTCGAGATCGACTAGACCTTTGTCGAGATCGACTAGACCTCCAGAGCCGCGTTACTCGGTTTGACCAATTCTACTCGACTTGGGATTGCTTGGGTGCGAAGATTGCCGATTCTATCCTAATCTATCAGCATTGATCATGAAGAAGGAAGATCTATCCATGGAAGACTTTAGATTTATTATTTCCCTTTAAAGATTTAATTCCCTTATTGCATTTATTTATCTTTTAGCAAGTAGATTTAAATTTAGATATAGATATAGATATTCTATCCTTGAATAGCAAGGTTTAGAAGCCTATAAATAAAGCCCTAGGGGCTGGTTTTTCATTCATTCCATCACAACACACAATTCAATTTCAGAGAGACAAGTAGTTCCACAGAGAAGTTTTAGGAGTTCTAAAGTTTTTAGGGTTTTGGCATTCTGCGAAAGTTGATTGCCGGGATTGTAAAGGCTTTGAATATAGTTTAATGCAAGTTTCTTTTCATCAATCAATGTCTGCTATTGCGATGAGGCGTGAGTAGTCCACCCACTTCTGGGGCTGGGGTGAGCCCGACGGTGGCCATGTGAGATGATGCAGTAAAGGTCAGATCTTGTTATGCAATTCGTCTCCTATCCCTATGAGCATGATTCTTTTGCGAGAGTTGAAGGTGATCCTTGTTTTGTATTATTGAAGCGAAAGTGATCTTAATGCAACTTGGATTAATTATGTGAAAAGGGTTAGTAACAATTAGGGTTTATGCGAAAGCCTCTATATGCCTATTTGTTAGTAACGAAAGTTATTTTTTTGATGGAAAGCATGATCTTTTATGCCTTTATGTGTTACTTTGCATGGCTGTCGTTGTGGTGTTGATACCCTGGTCTTGGAAGTCGTTTATTATATTGATTTATTTCGTCGAAAATCTGAGTTTTAGGTTCGAAATTTGCAATATAAGTTTTCTGTCTTTCCAGTCGATACAGAGGAGGAGCTCGTCGAGATCGAGTAGGCCTTAGTCGATCTCGAGTACGGTCTTGTCTAGGTCCAGTAGAGTTTCTGCTTTTGTTATCGATTTTGCAGTTTCTGTCTTCACTGTTGGTAGTCGATCTCAAGTAGGTAGTTGTCGAGATCGAGTACGTCTGTTGTCTTGCTTTGTTCTTTACTTTCTTTCGCTATTTTCTGTCTTTGCTTTTGTTTCTGTTTTGTTTTGTCTTTTCTGCTCTTGTTTCTGTCTTTTCTGCTGCTTGTCTGTGAGATCTGTTGCTACCTAAGAACTGCTGACGTGCTTCCTCGTGGATCGATCCTGACAACCTTCTACTACAACAGGAGGAAGTCTTGTATTTATTTGCTGAGACAGGGAAGTCAGTCTGATCTTTATTTTATATTTATTTCATACTTCACCATCCTCCTACAACAACACTTCCCCGGCAACGGCGCCAATTTGTTGTAGGAGGAAATTGAGACTTGAAATAAAATATAAATAAATCAAAGCAAACCAGATTTTATCCCTCCCTATGCAATAGTGGGAAGTCAGGATCGATCCTTGAGGAAGCGTGTCAGCGGATCTCAAGTAGTTGTAAATCTCACAGACAGAATAGCAGAAAGACAGAAAGAAAGACAGAAAAAGCAAACAAAAGCAGAAAATAAAGTAAAACACAAAACTGCTCGATATCGACAAAGCAGAACTCGATATCGAGTAAACACATCGACGTTAGAAACTCAGAATCAAACACATAAACTCGATCCCGACAACCCCTACTCAATATCGACTAAGTAGAACCTGATATCGACAAAAAAACTTCTCAAGATCGACAAGCAACAGAAACTTTAAAAGTGCAAACTTTCGAAGACAGAACTCAGATTTCCGACGAAATAAATCAATATACTAAAAGACTTCCAAAGCCTGGGTATCAACACCACAACGATAACCATGCAAAGTAACATATAAAGGCGTAAAAGATCATGCTTTCCATCAAATAACTTTCGTTATTAACAAATAGGCATATAGAGGCTTTCGCATAAACCCTAATTGTTACTAACCCTTTTCACATAATTAATCCAAGTTGCATTAAGATCACTTTCGCTTCAATAACACAAACAAGGATCACCTTCAACTTTCGCAAAAGAATCATGCTCATAGGGATAGAAGACGAATTGCATAAAAAGATTGTACCTTTACCGCATCACCTTACATGGCTACCGTCAAGCTCACCCTGACCCTAGAAGTGGGTGGACTACTCGCTCTTCATCGCAATAGCAGACATCTTTGATGAAAAAGAATTAACTTGCATTAAATAAACTCAAACTTACAACCTCTTCTCCTTCTCTCTCTACTTGTAACTAATTGTCTCTGAAATTAAATGAATAAAAACCAGCCCCTAAGGCTTTATTTATAGCCTTCATTCCCTAGCTATTCTAGGTAAGAAAGTCTATCTATATCTAAATCTTAATATCTACTTGCTTTATGATAAATAAATGGAATAAATAATTAAATCCAAATAAGAATAAATCTAAAATAGGTAAATCTCTTCTTGTGTTGATAGATCTTGATATGCCTTGATAGATGTGGATAGATCTCGGCAAACTCGGATTCCTTCGGCCCCAAGTAAAGCCAAACCGCGTCGGACAGCTCACCGCGTAACGCGGCTCCAGAAGGCGCTCCTCGATATCAACTAATTCTACTCGATATCGAGTAAAGTTGGCGCCGGTCAGGTGATATGGGGTCCTCGATATCGACAACTTGTGGAGTTGGGTTACTGGTGCTCGATCAAGCTCGGTCAGGTGATATGGGGTCCTCGATATCGATAACTTTTGTTGATATCGAGTAGACTTGTCATCTTCTGTGTTGCTGGTCTTGGTCGAGGAACTGCTCCCCGACACTGGCTCGGATAGGGGCGGCTGATCTTGTCGATATCGAGTAACTTGGTGCTCGGCATGTCCAGTCCTCGGCTTCTCGACTTGGTGTGGCTTCCTCGACTCCGGGCATAGCTTCATGGTGTTGTCGATATCGAGTACCTTACTCGATATCGAGTAAACTTGTGGAGTCGGGTTGGCTCTAGCTCTCAGCTCCTCGATCATGCTCTTACTCGACCAGCACTGCTCGGACATCCTTTGTCGATATTGAGTAAATGAACTCGATATCGAGTAACTCTGGGTTTCCAGCTTGATTCGTCCTGGTTCTATTGTTCTTTGATCTTGGACCTCTGTAGTTGATTTCTGAGCTTTTCCAACCTTTCTTAGAACTGCTGTAAATTGCCTCAAATTCTGCGAAATTAAACAGAAACTGGTGTAGATTCCATAATTTGGCAAATAAAGATAAACTACATAGATTTTGTACTTTTCTAGACCAAATGTATGAAATGTATGCAGAAAACTATATAAAAGTTACTGTAAAACATGGCAGATCCCATGAACCAGATTTTTTTACTGCACTGTCATAGTTTACAAATCCCATGAACCAGAACTCATGCTCGTCGATTGTAATAATCTGTATGTACTTCTCAGTTGGGTTGGTCTTGTTCGTAGAAGGATTAACAACCTTTACTTGGGTCATCTGGATAACAACCTGCCAATGCATGAGAGGTAAATTATCTAGTGTGTTATTGAAAATTTACACCGAATAAAAGCCTGAGATCATGCTAAGATTATGAGATCTAAGTAAAAAGGAATCATCTTTACAACATTTTGAAGCAAAAATACCTCGTAGACGGTAAGCAATACTCAAGTTCTGCATGTATGGATAAACCAACAGACGCTCTGTTGTTGTGGTGCAAAATCCTATAAGACGCAATAGGTTTCTGTGAACAGCTACACTTATCATCTCAACTTCACGATGGAAAGCTGCATCACCACCTGGGCTTTCATAATCTGTCAATCTTTTCACAGCAACCTTTGTATTATCTGATAAGACACCTTTATACACCTTGCCAAAGCCTCCCTGGCCAATAACATTTTTCTCACTGAAGCTGTCTGTAGTTAGCTGCAATTCACGATATGTAAACCGCTTAAGCTGCCGAAAAGCAATTGTGCGATCAACTTCACCTAAATAAGGGAAGAGAAAAGTTAACATGGGCAACAAAGGCAAGGAAGGTGAAGAGAACATAAACATCTTCTAAAACCAGAAGCTCTACTTTCTGAAGGGTGAAGACAGCACTTCTAATCTCAAATAGTGATGAAAATCCATGCGTTTAAGAAATGCAAGGTGACCAAATACCAATATATTCTTGTTTACAATTCCTGATTTCTATGACCATTGCATTTGGGAGAACATTATAAATTTATCATTTTTCACAAGCTGGACAAAGAGCCACCATTATGCTAGCACTCGGCCTTCAAAAGGGCCTATAGTTTATTCTAGAAGGAAATACAAAAAAGGGGAAAAAATAATGTGTAAAGCCAGGTGAGGGCAACAGGGTGTTTGACATGTCAGTTTGTTAGAGGGGAATGATAAGAGTCACAGGCTGTGATCCTTGTGAGATCACAGCTGTGAGGTAGTTTAAATACAGGGCTGCGTCCCTATTTTCTTTTTATCCAATTTGGAATTAGGATCCGATCTTTAGGCAACTTGCCTTGGGCTCACTGGGGATGACCTCCTTTGATAAATATCTGGTTCTTTTATCTCAATACATGAGTATTTTATGGGTTGGTGAGTGGTGATCTCAGTCCCTCTAATCCTCCTAACCTCTCACTTGCAGACATTTATCCATGCATCAATGTGAAGCCCAAATATTCCTAACAAATACCAAGTATCATACAACATTTATTGACGAAAATACATCAAACTTTTCAGGTACATGCAATCTTATTGTCATCTATTTTACTCAACTCTAATGGGATAATTCAGGATGGATAATTCAGACTCACAAGTCACAAACGACTACACTGTTCCAAAAGAAAGATATAAATGCTCCACTAAAATCAAGGATAGGTAGCATAGGAAGAGGTAGCATAGGAAGGGATGAGTTGACAAACCTCAATTATTTCTTATTCTATCAATCCTGACACATCTTCTCTTCGAGATGAGATGTGAGATGGTACCTGTATTGTTCCTTAAATCAAGATGATAAGAGCAAAAAACATGCATGCCCGAGCTATATTATATACTCCATCATTAATAAGAACAAAGGTGCTTGGCTACCATACTTCTTATGTCTCTATTCTCTATTGGACTACTATGCATCAGCTTTTAGGTCTAACTAAGAGCATAGAAATCAAAAGATAAAATCGCGAATGTTGTCCGCTGAGTGATCCCCGCTACTTAAATTCATCAAATAAGAGAATAACAATTTTCACAAGGACAGGCTAACCTTATAATGGCTCCACTCAGTCTTCTCACCAACTTGACATGGAAGAGGATTGTCACTACAAAATGCAAGTTTCACGATTGACAAGTACAGAGTTCCCATGATTGGACCAATAGAGAGATAACATGCATAAGACTTCTGAAGTCGCTCCTCTGGAGTAGTTTGAAAAGTTTGATGAAACACCTTCTCATATCCACCCTGAGCAAGAACTTTTGTTCCTTGAGCTATTCTAGCCACCGCAGCATCAGTGACATTAGGGCTTGTTTTCACTGATCCAAACCATAAAAGTCATGATGCATTCAATATATCTCCCATGGGTTTAAAACTATTAGCAATAGCATCACCGAATCCACTCAAATGCACAATAAGCAAAAACAGAAGTTCGCATTACAAGCACAGTTAGCAACACCAAAGACTTGAAGTGTACTAGATTACTCTCAATTCTAATAGAAACAAAACAAAACATAGCAACATGCGTCATCATTCCTTGCCTATTAAACCTATCAGGTAATGACATGGTAAAGTGAAAGGATTAAATTCATATCAATCTCATACATCATCAACCATAATACAAATTCTAACAAGGATCAGGACATAGAGTTACATAGAAGTAGCATGTCTAGCAGATAAAAAAAACCATTTAAGGCCTCTTGAGATTGAACCAAGCAATGTGAAAAACCAGAAGCATCTAGAATGAGTTCAGTCCACCGATTACAAATCCACTGAGATCCTTCACAAGGTACAAGATTCAGAGCTTAGTTGTTCCTCGCGTTCACTCAAAACATCCATATCATTAGTAATATTGATAATTTAAAAGGTTCGCATTTATAAAAATTACAACTGGCCGATTGGAATTGAGGAATAAAAAACTAAATCAAACAAAACGACCATTCAATTGAGCACTTACAGTGTTGCCTTCCCAGCGAGATTCTCGGCTTTCTTGGTTGCGTCGGCCACCCTCTTCCCCCACTTTCCAAGCGCATCTCTGATCGAATCCATCGCATCTGATCATACAAACAAACAAAGTATTAATGGACCCTCCACAAATCGAACATTCAACAACAACAAAAACGGATAAACCCTAGCTCCCCAAAAAATCTTGAAACGAAAGAAATTAGGGTTTTTGCAAAATCTGAATATTAGGGGTTTTTGTTTACCTAGAAAAAGGAGGCGTTAATGGGGGGGGGGGGTTCCTTCACACAGATGAGGCCGGTGATGGAGGATGGAGGTTCGGTCAGCAATGGAGGTCGGTGGGAGCACTCTGTGCGTTGGGGCTCGGCGGGTGAGGAATCGACGACGGAGGGAGCCGATGATGGAGCAGGCTCCGTGGTCGGAGCGCGCTGGATTCGGAGCAGGCTCCGTGGTCGGCGGTCAGAGCACACAATGGAGGATGGAGGATGGAGGATGGAGGTCAGTCGGGGCGCCCTGGACACAGTCGTGCGATCTGCTCGATCTCTCGCGCACATGAGAAAGAGGAAAGCTAAAGAGATTTTTTTTAATCAAAAAAAGCGAACATCTGTCTTACTAAAAAAAAATTAAATTAAGGGAATAACCTTTTACCCCGGATATTTGTCAAAAAAACGCCTGGGGTATAAAATATGATACAATTAATATACCAATATAATATACCCTGGATATTTTTTATATGATCCGGGGTATATTGGTTTTAATAAAAAAAAAATAAAGATAACTTGTCAGTTTTCCCATTATACCCCACAATTATGAGATCCGGGATAATAGGTTATGGGGTAAAATCCCGATTATCTACTAGTGCATCTAGTGTAACCCCAGTTTTGTTGTATATGTTGGAAAGACAATTTGCACAAATATACCAATAAAATATCAACTTTGCAAAAATGTAGGTGACATAGCACAATTTGCATGGAGATGACAATATGTCATTTTTGCAAATAAATTAGGCACCTTCACAACCGGTGGAAGGTAAAGGCTATAGGGGGGGAGAGAAAGAGACCAATTTTAATTGTTTTAAACTAAATTTCAGCAAGTTTTATTTGTTAAAATTAAAAAATAAATTTTTTTTTGAACTTAATTTAATTTTATCTATCTATAGACACCCACTTTATATATGTTTATGAAAAAAATTATTTCGAACTAAAGTTGGATGTATATCGTATCTTGATCTCAATTTGGAGTATGACATGGATAACCATTTGGATGACAAAGATAACAATTTAGCTAGCATGGAAATTCACACAATTGGCAAGATAAACCAGAAAATCTGGGCAGAACCGACAATCGTTACTCCGGAGATGAAAGGTAAAGCTGTCGATGTGGACATGGAGAAGGGGGCAATGCTCATAGAGGAGAGCATGCCGTTTGGGTCCGTCAAGAGCAAGATAATAGAGACAAACAGGTACCCGTCTCGAGGATAGTTCGTTCGCCGAAAGCGTCGAAGGATATAAGCAAGCGTGTGGTGGTAAGGTGAAGAAATCGATGTCTAGTGGGATAACTCTTCTTTTTGCGTAGTCGAATGTAGTATTTTGTTAGTTTGCTTCTAACGCATTGACACTTTGGGGTTTGGTGGTTTTGAATGTAAACAACTGACCCTAGAAACAAACCTACATTACTCTCAAATGACATCGTCCATTGTAACATTAATGGTTTCAATCACAACATACTTCAACACATAGAAAGAAATTTACAACGATGTATAAGTATAACCCATTGTGATGTATGCTTACTAGCCAGTAAATACTATTATCTAGCCAGTGACAATGATGTCTTAGCCGATAAATGAATAACACCTGACATATTTTATCTATCTCAGAAACTTCCCAACCTAAGAATATCGGCCATTAAAACCCAAATGAAATGCGTTATAACACAACATTCACAACAACCATCCATAATGAATATAAAAAAGTGTCCACAGCATAACTTATCAGTCATCAAATACAAGTCATCCAAAAGGTGGAAATGATTAAATGTTTAACAAGTAAACCAAACACTACGAAGTCCTAAAGTTCCCTTCCAAAGAAGCTTTGAATGTCATCTTTGTGATTCTCCTCCTCAAAGTCCCGATTTCTTCTAGCACATTTGAGGTCGGTGACGAGGCAAAATTACTTGATGGAAAACCGGAGGAGTCGCCCCTGGAGCTCGTACCATGTCTCACACCTCTGAAATACATTTCCAGAGAAAGGGCTAGTGTCGGCTGCACAAATATCACACGACAAGAAATGTGTTTAACATCACCAAGACAAAAAGAAGGCCCTTAATCTGTCCGAGAAGTGATTACAGTTAATACCTTGTTGTTCGACGGCGTCACTACTTTTTTTCTTTTCAATTTTCTCATTGTCTACTTAATCTGTCATACAGGTGTTCAGATAATACCCATTTTAACAATAATCCTAGCCAGTATATACATATGTCTAGTCAATCAAAATAATGTTTATGTCAAAACAGATAACATTACACAAATGACACAACTACACAAATGTCACGAATACAAATGTTCACATATTTATATGTCCGACAAATACACATGTTCAAATAATCTCAAAATGGTAACTGACACAAGTAAAGAATGAAACAAACACCACACATACACAACTACACAATATTGTCAACAATAAAAAAAAAACTTATGTAATACACATATGACAACCCTAGAAACAAACCTACATTACTCTCAAATGACATCGTCCAGTGTAACATTAATGGTTTCAATCACATCATACTTCAACACATAGAAACAAACTTACAACGATGTACAAGTATAACCCATTATTAGCATTATATTTTGGAGGCAACTAGTCACTAAACACCCTCGATCTTGAAATCCACAAAAAGTTTCCGATTTCCAAAATAATATGCACCCATTCCGTCTACCATTCACCTTCCCCTTTACCACATCCAACATCATTCCATACCCATCTCAGCAGGATAACAAAACACACACGAAAAGACACAACATCACCATTGTTGCTGGTCAAACAAAAATCTGTGCCAGTAAAGAAAAAATCTGTTCCAGTAAAGAAAAAATGCGTGACAAAAAAATGTATGACAGTAAAAAATCAGTGATGTTAACTATTTCCCCATTCCAAAATCCACCAATTAATCGAGATTTTCAGTTTGATTCACTCATGTTCAGATCTTCAATTTCAATTTCGTCTTCAGATCCCCGATGACTTCCATGTCCATTTGAAAATCACAACTTCCTCAATTTCCCCAAACCTTCGAACTCCCACAAGGTTAGGGTTTCAAAAAAATTTCAATCCGATTTCTCCCCAACCTGGCTGACTATTTACAATAAGACAATTTATAAAATTTTCGAGTTCAATAGAGGGAGGATGAGTACTTACTTGCTTTCTGCGTGGGCGAGGGATTGTTCTTCTTCAATCGCCTTCAATATTTCTCGGGGGGGTGGGGTTTCTTCTTCTTCGAAACTCCTCCAAAGCTTCTTCCTTTAATTTCTTCATTGTCTTCTCCCTTATGGAATCGCCTCCCGGGCTTCTCTCTCTGTTGGGTGGGCTGTTGAGGGTGGCGGTTCGAACGATGGTGGTTGGGTGGGCACGAACCGGGTGGATTCTTGGCTCAGTGGGTGCGCTGGAGAGAGAGGGTTCAAACGCAGGTGGTTGGGTGGCCGGAGGTGGCTCATGGAGGGCGGGGAATGACCGGAGAGAAGGCGGGGCGGTGAAGGCTCAGTTCGGCAGAAAGGGTAACCTGTGAAAGGAGGTGATGACCACCGGTTATTTTTGCCAGTGTTTGGACCTATTTGCTAATTTTGCAAATTTTAGAAAGGAGGTGTCATTTTTGCAAGAGGCCCAAAGTTTTGGTATATTCCCTATCATTTTCTCACGTTGGAAGTTGTCATGTTGAGTCAATATATTGAAAATTTTAAAAGGCCCCTTTTTCCTGATCTGTTGCTCAAAGACTTCGATGACAACCTGGAAGTGGTCTGAGAAAACTTTTGGAATAAAGTAGGTGGCTTTACAATAGTAATCCAAGGTGTCCCAACAATTGTTAACCATAACTCTATCTATTTTCCTAGATTTCTTCCCTTTGAACCATGTATGATCTTGCCCATAACTCATAGCAACCCTTAAGCCAATGTTTGCATAACAGTCCAAAAGATCTGCATTAAATTCTCCCATAGCCAACCAAGGTCCTTTTCTTTTAGAATTCTCGAGAATCAGGTCATTCCAGAGAGCCCTTCTTCTAAAAATGGTGTGTAATCCATACACTTGAGCAATTTCAAACCTTTTTCCTGTCACTCTACATCTTAGTTGTCCACTTATCATCTGATCTATAGATCTCATATGCACAAAGTCAACCCTTGAGGGGTCCCAAATAATGACAATTCTATCAGCCTCACTATAATCAAAATTGTGCAAGAAGTTCCACTGGTTGAAACCTTTCCTTATCAAGCTTTCTTTGAACCAATTTTGTCTCCAGAATTCCAAAGAAAGAAATATTTTTCTCTCTTATAAAATCTCTAATAGTCTTTTTTAGGGGAGTTGTTAACCCACTAATATTCCAAGTTGCAACTATCATTTGCCCTTTTTAGCAAGGGTGTTAGGCCCTTTATCTACTTGCAGAGATCCTTCATCACGATCCCTTGACCAATACTTGAGGCCACTTATATATGAGTCTGAATTTTTCTCTGTATTGGACTGGCCAAAGCATAATTCTTGTTCAGTCTGCAACTTCTTCTACCTCAATATGCTCATTTTCATTGATGACTTGCTTCTACGAACAAACTTCCCTTTTTTTTCCTGTTTGCATCTCTCTCCTTTTGGCTATTTTTTGGACATTCCTTTGGATGCCTCCTGTCTTGCACAATGATCTTTGGTTCCTTTGAGGCCATTGAGCTTTTCTTTTGAGGCCTCTTGTCTTGCACGGGGATCTCTAGTTCATTTAAAACAATTGAGCTTTCCATGTCAGCTAGCACTTGATACCTATTCTTATCTTCAAAGGAGACTTTCTTCTTCTTTTTCTTCTCTAGCTCCGTTCTTTTCTCTATTTCTTTCAATTTCTTTTCAAGCTATTGAGAAGCTTCTTTGTAGAATATTTGAATTTCATGATAGTCAACAACTTGAGGAGGGGGAGGAGGGCGAGTTTGAGGGGGGGGGGGGGGGTTCTCTTCTTCTAATAGGCTTGGTTTATCTTATTGATGGATGAGAAAAGGGAAGAATTGACGACGGATCTGATAGTATGAGAGATGGTAGAGGGGGCTTTATAAGAGGAAGGCTTGGGGGTAGTAAGGGAGGGGTTATAGGAGGCTGGGGTGCAAGAGGATGGAGGTGGATTGTTGTTGGGGGGTGTGGAGGTAGAGACTTGTTGAGTAGAAGTGGATTTATAAGGAGGGAGAGAGAAAGATGGGGTGAGAAGAAGATTTGGAAGGGTATGTGTTGGAATGGCTAGAACCACCTCCTCAATTAATCAGTTTCTATTCTTTCCCCTTTGTCTCTTGCACTAGCTTTGCTTGCTGGGCATTTGTTTATTTTATGCCCATAAGTCTTGCAATTATTACACCGGGGGGGGGGGGGAGGTTTTCATAGTCAATATAGCAACAGTGGTCAGGGGCATCATCAAATTCAACTCTCACCATCTTTTTCAATTCTTTTGCACAATCCATTTCCACTAAGACTCTAGCATAGAGTTGCTTTTCCCTCGTCTCTGTATACAAATCAGTCATAATGGGATCACCAATCTTTAAAGCAATTTTCTCCAACATAACCAGGGTCCAGAATTCAGCAGGAAGTTTGTGGATTTGGATACAAATTGGGAGGGTGGAGAAGAGGGCCTTGTCAAAGGTAAACCTCTCGGGGATCCTCTTGAGTAGAAGTGTATAGCATGGGCTAGAATAGGGGTCATTCATTAGCTAGCACTGATTCTCTATCATCTTCATTATCGAATATGAACATAAGCCACCCACCTTGAGCGTTGAAATAGTGATGATACCATTTTCCTTTCAACCTCTCTATGGCCTGAAAACCAGGAAATCGATCCACCACATAACCTACTAAAGGATAGCCCTAGGATTCCTTAAGGCATAGACACTCTTCTCTCTTACCCTTCCCCGTGTCACCTTCTCCAGATTTGTGACAGGCCAATCTGTAGCCACAGGGTTTAGAAGGTCGTCTGTTTCGATTCAGGTTAGAGGCCCAAGCACCCTGTAACTGTTGAGCGAGGGGGGGGGGGGTTGTTGGGGAGGTTGTGTTTTAGGTTGGGATTTTTTGTAAGCTTCCGTAGGTGTAGGATCATATTCACCTTCCTTTTGCACAGAGGTCTGCTCAAGTATATTATCTACCACAAGCTGAACAAGAACCTCTTGCTGATCAAATACGTAGAAATTTCCAGCTCTGTGTTTGTTGTAGGCCTAGGCTCAGAAACGTTCCAGCTCTGTGTTTGTGTAGAATTTATAGATTGTGG
This sequence comes from Persicaria tinctoria, assembly GCA_037127255.1. Classification (NCBI taxonomy): domain Eukaryota; kingdom Viridiplantae; phylum Streptophyta; class Magnoliopsida; order Caryophyllales; family Polygonaceae; genus Persicaria; species Persicaria tinctoria. The sequence continues at coordinate 56,646,645 of JBANSL010000014.1, forward strand.
TGTTCTTTATTTGAACATATATGTTCATTGTGTGATATTAGTTTTTATTTTTTAGTCGGACAATGTTAAAAAAGATCATTATTTAGTTTGTATGTTTTCTTGTTTCGAATATGTTGAAAACTTTATAAATGCATATTTTATCAAAAACATCATATGAAACATGACGTAGAGGTTAAATATCAAAAAAATTCCAAAAGCAATCGTTTAGGCACTTGGTAGTCCTCCGTTACCACGTGTCTCCCAAGCGAATGGTAACTTTTGAATTTACAGAGTTTGTTCAATAAAGCACATATTTGTGGAGAGTACAATCTCTCCTTCTACCAAAAAAAACTATCCAGTTTAGGGAAAGTTAATTACTCGACATTTGTTTGACAAAACATATCGTTCACTATTTACGCACGTTTTTTATGATTATAAAAACTATATAAAATATTCATTTTTGTTAAATTTTTTCAACAACTTCATACTTATTAAGAGTAACTACAAAGTTGTTAAAAAATTAATAAAATAAATAAATATTTTATATAGTTTTTTCCTTCTAAAAAAATGTGCATGAATAGCAAACGACATTTTTTGCTGAACAGATGAAGTATTATTTTTTGGGTCTTAATATCTTTTTGGTAACACATAGCTAATGGGAATATGGGATAGTTAAAGCTGATGGATTAAGTGTGTTAAATATATTTTAAGTTAGAGTGTTTATAAGCTAGTAAAGATGTTTGGTAACCTAGCTGATACAAACAAGCCGAGGAGATATAAGAGAAAATGAATAGAATTATGAATATAAAAAAAAAGTTATGAAAAGCTTAGAGAGTATCAGTTGAAAATCCAATATCAAAATTAAGATAATTAAACTTGCATCTTATATTTAACTTAATAGAATATCAAAATGCATGAAAAGCTCCGAAAAGTTACCTATATTGTCAAACAGAGCCTTAGTCTAGTTCGATTGGATTCAACCGCTCTACATCTGGATCGGTTGCTGTATTACCCATTTAAGGGGTTGACCCGACCCATCTATATATAAACACACGGTCTATATGTTTTTTTCAGGCATCTTATATCTCGTCTATAATATAACCCACCTCATTACTTTATTGTTAAGGTATACACACTAAATATAATTGAGGAAAAAAATAGAAATGCTCTCGTTGGTTTATTGTTTAGATATGCGGAACTCGTTTAATTTTGTATTCCGTCTAAAGAGAGTGTATTTGGACGAATGAAAAATACACACACACACACACACACACCGTCTATATGTTTTTTTCAAGCATCTTATACCTCGTCTATAATATAACCCACCTCATTACTTTATTGTTAAGGTATACACACTAAATATAATTGAGGAAATAAATAGAAAAATGTGCATAGAAATGCTCTCATTGGTTTATTGTTTAGATATGCGGAACTCGTTTAATTTTGTATTCCGTCTAAAGAGAGTGTATTTGGACGAATGAAAAAAAAAAAAAAAAAGGTACACCTAAAATACATAGAATATGGGATGGGTTTTATGGGAGTGTAAACTCTATATCTTATATACTTGAAATGTGGATTGTTTTATTATCTAATGAAGTCCCACCACTAGGGCTGATATCCAAGCCGAGTAGCTCGAGCTCGGCTCAGAAAAGCTCGGTTCGAGCTCGTTTGAATTAGAAAACGAGTCGAGTTCGAGCTTCCAGTCGAGCTCGTCACTAGCTCGAGCCGAGCTCGAGTAGGCTCGGTTGCTCGTTTGTAGATAGAATTACATTTTTACCCCTAGGTTAAATTTACTTCTAACCCTGTGTGGTTGTGTCCCGTGTCCGTCCCTTCCCGACTGCAGCCTCCACTTTTCAAGTTTTCAATCTTAGATATGAGGCCGCTCCGCAGCTCACTCGTTCTCAGGTCGATCCCTCATCAATTTTTCTCAGGTCGCTCCCTCCTCTGTCATTCTCATTGCAGGTACTGGAGTGTTGGACTTATCGTGACAGATCTGGTTCTGATTCCCTTCTCCGGTATTATCCGTTTCTGGTTCCGATCCACATTGCAGGTATTATCCTTTTCTGATTTTCACCCTAATTTCTCATCTTCCTGCTGCATTTACAGATCTGCCGACTCTCATCTCTCTGCTCTCTGGTATCGACCCGTCACGTATGCGCCCAATCTCACCTTCTTCTTGTAATCTCGTACATAGATGAAGTGGATTACTGGATTGCAATGATTGATTTATGAAGTATATGTGAAGTAGATTGCCTTAGATTACATCTCCTCTTGATTGAAAACTCGCTAATTTAGTGGATTCATATTACAGTGATTACAAATGCTCAAAAAACAGTAACTCAGTAAGATAGGTGTTTGGTTTTAGGTGTTTCATTTACTAGATTCATATTAACTGGAATATTGGATTCATATTACAGTGATTACAAACTCACTGATATAGTGGATTGAAAACTCACTAGATAGTGGATTCATATATGTTTGATTTTCATATTATAGTGATTACAAACTCACTGGTATAATGGATTGAAAACTCACTGAATTTCATATATGTTTGCCTTTCTAGTTTTACTCTCCCAGAGGATTGTTTGTTGGTAGAGTGAATTTTGTTTTGAGTTCCTAGTCTTTATTGTTGCCATATTTGAGGTTCTATTCTATATTTTGTTCCTTCAAAGTTCAGATTTGTTGTGTTTTTTATATGAGAATTGATTTAATTGAATAGAGCGACTAATAAAAGTATAAGTAGTCTTCTTCAAACAGACTCTTAAGTATAGAATTGATTTAATTGAATATGAAGTTTATCGTTTGTGGGCCTTTGAAAAAAATGCTATTTATGTTGCATCTTTCTTCTTTAATTTGCTGATTATCTCTGTTATGAAAGGGCAATAACACTTTTTTTTTTAAATGGAGATCTCCTTTCTTATTTCCTCCATCTTGTTTCCTTGTTTCTTTGTTTTCTTTTGCATGTACCCCCATGAACGTGTTGATGTTGTTGATGTCCAAGTGACCGGATGTTATTGTTCGTGTTGTGTTCGCCGGTTGCATTCATGTTGCTCTATTTCGAACTTCGTCTATTTCGAGTTGGTAGTTGTATTTGAACTTTGTAATGTCGGGTTGTACTTTGAATACTGTATAATGTCAAGTTAATTACCTAGGTTTGCATACAAATCGAGCTAAACATCAAGGCTGTGTTTTCTCGCGCAGGGGATTTTAAGAGGTGGAGATTATTTTCAAGGGGTGGAAAGAATGGAGATATATTTTACGAGATGGAAAGGGTGGGGATATATTTGACAAAGTATCTCGTATGATGTTTGGTTGATTTAAGTTTTTAAGAGTTGCAAATCATGTCAAATACCCATTTTACCCTTGAATACAAATTAAAACAATATCCTTCTCCTTCCCCATTTCCTATCAGAACAACGTATCCCTCAACTTTTTGTCCAAGAGCAAGCCGACTGTCCACCATAGCCACCCAGATCTGGCGGTTGTGCTGCAGCGCCGGGGAAGCCATCGTTGAGGGGAGGCCGCTGCCACTACCGGGCTCCAAAGCACCCGTCGACCGAGCTGTCAGATTGCATTTGCCATGTGATTTTTCTGTTTCGCGCTCAAGGTTTAGGGTTTGTAATTCTTATGGATGTGATACGAATTTAGGCAGGGTCGTAGTTTAAATTGGGGATTTATCAATTGATCTTTGAGGGAACAACTTCAATTTTGTTATGTCATCCTTGTTTTTGTGATGGGATTCCACGGGCAGTATTCACCAAGGCATCAGTGGGCAATTGTAATTTACCCCATAATTTGTGAACAATGAAATTTTTTGTTGAAATGGGTGTTTCTCAACTTATTTTGTGTAACGATAGGGTTTGTCAGTGTAATTTTGATGGCAGTTTCATTTTCCTTATATCACACAGTGGTAATGAAGGAGTTTGTGATTGCTTTTGAGATGCTCGATGTGCTGAGGCATACATAATGTGATTGCTTTTGTGATGGTTGTTCTTTAAACTCTTTCTTATGTTGATGCATAAATAATGTGGTGGAAGGGAAGTTTCACACTACATGTCTTTATTTGTAAATGTTCATGTTTGCCTTTGCATCTTCTGTTCTTGTCTTATCTGTTTTATGTTGTTCATTACCTTTAGTTGCTGATTGTGAAATAATCCATTGCCCTTTAGTTACATTGGTTTTAGTTGGTGAGAATGGCACCAAAAAAAACTTGTGCCCCTAAGGAGACGTCGGAGGCGAAACAAACCCCATTGCATTGGACGTACGATCTGTCGAAGATATTTGTGGAAATAATCCTCTCTTACCAGGAGTCTGTTGGTAGAGAGCAACCGATGGCATGGAAGAAGTTTAAGGTTGATTTCGAGGGAATGACCAGAAAGAAGTCCATACCTTGAAAAACCATAACCGGGACATGAAGGCTGAATGGACAAAGTGGAAAGCCCTTAAGCACGGGGAGACCGGCCTCGGTTGGGATGTTGCGAAAGGTACTATCACAGCGACAGATGAGTGGTGGGATAAGAAATTAAAGGTAAGTCATCGTCACTGTTGTAGTTATATTCCATTGCGGCACTAGTATTTCGATGTGTGGAGGTCCCATTTCTTCCGATTATGCCCAGGGTCATCCCGAGTTCAGCCGATTTCGAAAGAAGGGTGTCCCCCCCCCCCCCTCGAATTGGAGGAGTTATGGACCCAACTCTATGACGGAATTGTCACCACAAGCGAGTTTTCCGTCGCCCCCTCCATGGACGCTTCGAAGAGGTCGGGTGTTACAGAGACGTCTTACGTCGTTGACGATGGAGGGGAGGACAGTCAAGATGACGAGGAAGAGGACGGGCATTATGGGGATCATGGTTCCCAAGTCGACCCACTACTAAGTGGAGGCGCATACATAGAGGGATTGGATGAGACCATCCCGTCCTAACCGATGCATGTGACTCCTACACACCAGGAGGAGTCACATGACCCTAACTGTCAGATCCAAAACCCACAATGTGGAACATTGGGCCTACCTAGGGTTTATGTTGCAAGTGTACCATCCACAAGTTTTTCTCTCAATGAACCCTAACAATCGACAGGAAAGAAAACAAGAGCAACTAGAAATTCCACTGTATTCTCGTCAATCTACAGCGAACAAGAGAAGGAAATAAGAGCAACTAGAAGAAATAAAGCAAAGACGCCAATCACAACTGCAAAACCAGCAAATCAGGACGTCGTACACGACCTACACCACCACAATCGACAGGGAGAAGACCATACCTGTTGCGGATCTTCTTCTTCTTCGCTTCGCAGTCGCTCGTTGCTCTCTCTTCTCTTGCCTGCTAGGGTTGTGACAATGCGATGAATCCAGGGGCAATTTGAGGATCTTCCCATCCTCCACCCCTTGTACCCACCCCCCCCCCCCCCCCCAAGGTAGGAAAATTCCTCCACCCCCACCCCCTTCCACCCCTATTTCGCCTCTCATCCCCACCCCCTCCATCTGCAGGAAAACACTGAAGAATTCCTACACCCTCACCCGTTGTACCCAGTCCACCTCTTAAAATTTGGGAGGAAAACACAGCCCAAATGTAAACGAGCTCACGAGCTCGAGCTCGGGCTCGGATCGAGTGGAAGCGAGCTCACGAGCTCGAGTACTTGATTGAGCTCGTTTTCATATGGAGCTTGAGCTCAAGTTCGGCTCGTTTATAAACGAGTCGAGATTGACCACCAAGTACTCGAGCTCGTGAACTCGTATATCACACATACCCACCACCACTACACATCTTGTGAGGAGCCATATTCTCTGTCTCCCCTCCCCTCACAACATTCTATTTAAAAAGAAAAATATATTAGAATTAGAATTAAAATTAAATAGTAAAAAATTAAAAAGTTTGTGAGGAGAGGTGGGTAGAGGGGACCAGAACCGGAGACAGGCGATTTGGACTCATCTTGTGATTGGTTAGGGAAAGCTAATTGGTATCGATACTGAATTAAGATGCATGTTTCCATTTAGTTTCAAACATGGCAAGCTATCAACTTTATCGTTTAATTTCTACACCTTCCTTATATTACAAGTGCACGCAATGCATATGTTCACGTTGCATAATGCCTGATCTAATCCTATTTCTCCAAAGTGTAAATGTGTAATTCACTAATACAAATCCTCAGTACGTAGCATACCTAACTACAACAAAAGGCGCATTTTTCATCCTCTACCCTATTTTTATCAAACTTTGGTAAAGTTAATTGACTAACAACCTTCAATATTGCCTTATATGTTATCCAAATCCAATTTACATACGTTTTCCCATATGGCCAATGGCAAAATGTCAATTTTAGTACAAGACGAGTTTGGCTCTTGAACGTTAGCTATCGATATATCGAAGAGCTAATAACATGAGGAAATGCTACTAAATAGACAAAAAAAAATGGGCATATTTGCAAAAATAACCTAGCAGACCCTTAAATGTACCAAATTGACCCATCTACCCCAAGCAAAAAAACTGCCAGTATTTTTGCACTGTTGGCAACCGGGTGTTGCAGGTGAGGAAATCCTGAATCTCGGCAGGTACTCAACCCCCGCCTTTCTCAGTCTCTCCGTCGATCTGGAAGGCTTCGAAGCATCCATCGTCGTCGATCGATCTCGAAGCTCCTCGCCAGAGCCACTTACCTAGTTACCTTTCACAAATTAAGAAGGAACCATAAAAATTGCACAGAGAACCCTAGAACCCAGATAGTCGCCTCCCTCGACTCCGCTTAATCCCCACCCACCTCTTCCCCGTCAAAATCGAGCTCAGGCTCTCTACCATGGCAGCCCGCTCTTGCTCGTCTCTCGTTCTCGTTGTCTCGCTTTCGCCGCTCAAACTCCCTCCTTCCATGGTCCTCCTCTCTTCCTCGCGCGAGCAGCAGGCCTCTCGAGCACCGTGCGCCTCGCCCGAGTAGCTAGCAGCACCGCAACAACCGATGCCAACCCAGCGGCAGGTCCGAGCAGTGCCTCCGGCCACCTTTCTCTCCTCACTCCTCCATTGAAACCCTTGATGTGAGTTTCTAAAAAATCCCCAATTTCTAGGGTTTTTCTAATTTGTTAAATTTGAGAATTTTGGGAATGCTTGCTTGAATTTGGGGTTTAAATGAAGGAATTTGTGATTGGAATAAGATTGATTGAGAAATTTTGCTTTGATTGTGGCTTTGCTTGTTATTTTTAGGGAAAATGAAATTTGGGAATATTGAGTATTAAGCGTTTGATTGATCTTGCTATTGGAAATATAACTTGAATGGAGTTTTCTTTTTGAGTTTATTAAATTTAGCTTTCATCAATTTTGGGTAGAGAATTAAGGGTCCTTGGTTGAGATTTTTTGGATGTAAGTAGTTTTAGTTATGTTTTTCAGTTCAACTCAAATGTCTTGATATTTACGAAGGGTTTCGACTTCCAATATGGAAAATGTATTTGAATAGAATTGTGTTGTACTCGTTATTGTAAGTTTGAGGTTTAGGATGAAGTCGTTTCGATTTTCCGTTGATTTGATATGAATTTTACATATTGTTTTACTTAGCCAAATAAAATATGCGATGATGTCAGTTGATAGTTGAGCCATATCTTGAGTTCAAGCATCGTTTTTTTTAGGGCTGGTTATTTCTATAGCTAAATGATTTGCTTTTGGGATGATGTGTAACTTGTTTGTGTATATTGATCGAGTGAGATATTGATATTGTATGGTACATACTCCATTGAATTCTAGGCTTGAGAATGAATGAGTTGGAGGAGCGCTTCATTGATGCGCTTGAATTGCTTGGTTGCGATAGCTTGATTGAAGAGGCTAAGGCAAGTCTCCGGACTTGCTCAATATACAATATTTATCAACCCCATGAATTTCCAAAATTCCAATAGAGAGTCTCTCCGTGATGGCCCAGAGTGAGCCATTGAGACCTATCCTCTGTAATTTTCTGTTTGGCATTCTATGATTAGGATTGAACAGGGTGAAAAAGCGAAAGTTAGGGTTTCGTCTAGAATGGGAAAAAAGAGATTGGAAGCAGATAGGAAGTTGGATTCGAGCTTCTAGAGAAGCTTCAACACAATTGCAAAACCTAAAAACTTTGGCTTCCTCTCCAATTTCTAATAACTTTTAAGCAATTAAGAGGGAGAAAGAACGGAACCTGGGAGTCGCGAGTGCGAACGATGTCGGCACCGAAGAACTCGTCGGAGAGGCAAATCATGAAGCAACCGAGGGATTCATCGCAGTGGACGCTACCGTTGTTACTGTTTCTTTTACTTGGATCCTCTATCGGAAGAGTCCTCGACGACGAGGCTAGCGAGAAGAAGAATCTCTTCATCCCAACCGGCCATGGTAATGACAGATCTTTGTGGTCTTTGAGGTCTACAGATGATTTGAGAAACAGATCTGGAATCGGAGAGGGTGGCAGACAACAGGCGGTGGAGGTGACGAAAGTGGGGTTGCTGTTGTTTTCGGCGAGAGACACCTTCTCAGTCAGATTTGGAGAGTGGGAAGGGAGGGAGAGGCGGGGGGTTTGGGGAGGGTGGGTAGAACTGGTGGTGGTGAAGATCTCGGCGATGGAGAAGGAGGAGGAGGAAGTGCTCTGGCATGGCGGCGAGGGTCTAGACTCTGGAGAGAGGGAGGGTTAGAGACGAGAAGGGATGTGTTGTCTTGAGAGAGGGAGGCTTTATGTTTCCCAAAAGTGAAAAGTATTTCAATATACTTTCAGCGGGTTTTCAAATTTTTTTCAAGTGTTGGGAAATTTGAGATGAGCGGGATTTGACTTAGTTCAGATTTCAATCCCGCGCCTTACTTCTTTTTTTCAAAAATCACTTCTCACATCGGTTAATAAAATAAGGTGATGTCTGTTTTGTTTTCAACATCAAAAAATTTCAAACCGATGTTAAAAATATATTTAACATCATGCATTTTTTTTACTGATGTTAACCACCCGATGTCTATGAACACAATTGTAGTAGTGTGGGTTGTCTTTGGTTATATTGCCAACACACAAAGTAGAGTAGAATGAGAGTTTTGGTGTTTCTCGTAAAATAAGCATTAATACCACTTTGATTAATCATCACAAAATGGAGCCTTGCATCTATAATGCATTGGAAATATGATAGATTAAATAAGCCTTTATCATCATATGAGTAATTCCTGGAAAGATCAGAAAGATCAGAAATATTCCTGGAAAGATCACAAAATGGAGCCTTGCTTATAACATTTTTCTTCCTCTTGGTATTGTACGATTGAACATGGTAGGAAATAGCATATTAGCTCAATTGGTAGAGCATTGTGTATGCACACAGAGATGTGAGTTCGACTCTCACATAGGCTAATACGGGGTATGTGTTCATATATCTCTGGACTTATACGATTCAACATGGTAGGAAATAGCATATTAGCTCAATTGGTAGAGCATTGTGTATGCACACAGAGATGTGAGTTCGACTCTCACATAGGCTAATACGGGGTATGTGTTCATATATCTCTGGACTTATACGATTCAACATGGTAGGAAATATATACACTAGTGGTAGGATAAATTTGTGAATTTGGCAGGACAAATTTATGAATAACTCTGAACTTGTAAAATTATGAACTAGTAGGAAATATATACACTAGTGGTAGGATAAATTTGTGAATTTGATAGGACAAATTCATAGGCTTATAAAATTATGAACCTAGTAGGAAATATATATACTAGTGGTAGGACAAACTTGTGAACCTGGTAGGATAAATTTTTTTTTTGTGTTCCCGTCATTTTTGTGGCGGTTAAAGTGGAAAGTATACGATATTGGTATGATAATAATATAATCACCGAAATTCCTAAGTGTAGAATTAAGTCAAAAAGTACCAGGAAACCCTCTACCCGTCCTTTCCGCTTCTCTCATATTCTGCCTCACTTTTTGCATAGCATGTTATGGTGTTTCAGATCCTCCTCTACCCTTGGAGATAATGTTACTTAGGTTTCCTTCATCTTCTATTGTAGACTGAAAACCCTCTACCCTTGGTTGTTTTTCTGAAAATTGTGGAACATAATTTGCTACGGTTTCTAGTTTTACTTTCCTTGAAAGCTATTTAAATTGGTAGGATAGATGCACAAAAATGGTAGGATAGATGAAAACTAATGGTAGGAGAAAACAACGATATTGGTAGGATCGGAATGGTAGGGTTGATGGAAACTAATGGTAGGAGAAAACAACGATATTGGTAGAATCAGAATGGAAACTCAGTAATTCCTATATAACTTAACACTAATGGTAGAATAGAGGCACATTAATGGTAAAATATATTTATACGATTGGAAATATGTAAATGCATAATTGGCTTTATCACAACACAATATATCGGAGAGTTATGAACACACACTCCGTATTAGCCTATGTGAGAGTCGAACTCACATCTCTGTGTGCAAACACAGCGCTCTACCAATTGAGCTAATAGGCTATTTATCATCGTAATAGTAAAGACCAAGTATTTGATGAGTTACGAGGTAGTCGACAGTGAGAATAGACTTGTAGCGTCAATTTCATTTCCATATAACATTTTTTGAAAATTTTGGAATCAACATAGGTTGATGATTGGTTGTGCCAAGCTCCCACTCCCGGGAGCCCACCAACCACCGAACACGACCTTCAAACAAACCCTATCACCTGGGGGTATGACACGGGAACAAAGGATCGGCCTGGGGGTAGTTATGTTATAAGAAAGAGGAACAACTACAAAGTATAGGTACAAGATCACTTACCCATCGTTGCCACTGCCACTGGGCAAACTTCTTGCACTTTTTCAAATATGAAAGGACAGTTGTACACTATTGGTAGGACGGAAATATTCTATTGGTAGGATGGGGACTGTATCGTTTCCTGGGATGAAAGGGCAAAATTTTCCCCGTCCTTTCCGCTTCTCTCCTACTCTGCTTCACTTTTTGCAGAGCATGTTATGGTGTTTCAGATCCTCCTCTCAAGCTTATATATGTTCTTGGGGACACCCATCAATGTAATCATTGCATTTTCCCCTCATAAATGCTCTCCCCTTTCCCCAAAAGAGGAACTCTGTTTTGGCGCAAAAACTGCACTGACAGCCGTCAAATCAGCTACAGTGAATTCCCTCTAGATTCTCTCCAAAATATCTCCAGGTATGGAAAGACAGGTTTAGCCTATTGGTAGGACCAATTCATTCTATTGGTAAGATAGGTAGTGTACAGTTTTCTGAAATGAACGGAGGATGCCTTTTGGTGCCACATGTCACTAACAGCTACTTCCAGCTACAATGTAGCTATAGTGTACCTCCCCTTCACCTTCGACTCCCTCATCCGGTTGCCCCTTTTTTTTCAAAACTAGACTACTTTCTACCCGGCCCATAGCCAAAAAACAATGTACTAGTCTAGTTATGCAAACAATTTTTTTTGGTCTAGTTATGCAAATCGGCCTAATAACATAGGGGTTAGTCCGTGCGCAGTAGACGTCTGTCTTCCTACTTTAAACCCAATTAACTAGTATGAGGCTTGTACATTAGGTTCGAGTTAAAATTTATTAATTTAAATTTGATAATATAGATTTTTGATGATATAGATTAATGCAATGTATAGAGGTTATGTGGGATTAGTATAAATATCAATATGTCGTATAAGAAGAGGCATCAATGAAATAATCAAACAAACCCTTACTCTCTATCTTATCCCTAAACCCTCTCTCCCTAATTTCTTCCCTACTCTTTTCCTTTTCCCCTTTCAATCTCATAATCCCGACTTGGGATATGACAAATATATTGTTATCTGAGTGAGGTTCCAATGACCAAGTTCCCAATTTTTTTCATTTTTTTACTTGAAAATTTTATCACAATGACCTAGAAATTGCATCTGCCTTGTGGTGGGTGGTCAGCCATGGCGGTTGACGACGGGTATTTATGATTTTGAGAGGAAAATCAGCAATTCATTGATAAAAAATCGAAGACAATGGGATGAGAAACAACGAATTGCGGAGGAATGGCGACGGATCGAAAGCCAAATCGTAGAGCAAGAACATGATCGACGTTTTTACATGACGATCAATGAACTCAGAAAACATATAGGTCTACCACCGATCAGTTGTCCTTGTGAGACCATCGCGGAGGGAGGCTGATCTCAGAAAATGATAAAGACGACTGCCAAACCGCAACAAGAAGCAAGTTCGGAGACCAACCAGAGCTTCAAGATTTTGTGTGATTTGAATCGAGGTATGATGTCGAACGACCAGAAGCACCAAGAATGTCCACCGGTAGAAGCAGTAATGGTGGAAGAATTTGAGGAATTAAAATCTCAAATTAGCGAGAACTCCGATGAGCAGGGAATCACAAAACCAAGTCCAGAGGTGGACGGGGATTCGAACCTCACAGAGCTTCAAATTCAATTCGAATATTCAGAAGACTCGTCAAGGAGGACTGATCAATACTCGCAGGGATGTAATGACCCCACGATTTCCTGGGGAATCAACGTTAGAGGCCCTGATAGCAACTTCAAAAAAGACCCAAGACATGCGCTCGATGAGTTCGAAAGAAATGGTAGAATTGAATGATGTTTTGGATGAACAAGTAGAGACAGGGGATGCATATAAGGTGTTCGTGGAAATGTCTATGCATAATGGGATCCAATTGGGTATAGTTATAATCAATAGTGGTGCAAAATTGTCAAATCTTGTTGTTGCAGCAATAGATGAGCATAGATTTTACGAAGGAAATCTGAATCTTGATCCCGGAAGAGTTGATAATGGAAGTTGTAAGAGTGATGTTTCCATGATGGGGCGGTCATCATCGGGTCGTGAAATTAATCTTAAGCTCGGATGGTCTGAAATCTTGGCCATATGATAGAGGAAAAGAACCCTTCTTTAATTGGCCTTAGCTGTGGTTAGATGATTCTTGCATTAAAGTGGTTGATGTTCAGACTTTTGATTAGATAGTTGTTGATTCAAACAAATAAAAAAATAAAAAAATAAAGAAGTTAATACTCCCTCCGTTAATTAAAACATGTCGTTTTAGAAAGTAAATTTTATTAAGAAAAACTTATCATTTTAGGTATTTTGTCATCCACTTTACGAAATTACCCTTGTAATTATTAGATAGTTATTGGTTGTAATTTTTGTTAAAGTAAAAAAAGTAGAGTAATAATTAGGGGTATATGTGTGTAGGTTTATAAAATGATAATTTTTAATTAACAGAGGGATGAGTAATAAATAAAGTGGGGTTAGTGAGGTGGATAAAATATACGGAGTATATACTTGAATGATAAAGTTGGGTACAACAGTTACAATAATAAAGTGGTTATTACAACAATGGTGGTTAATGGGACTATGGAGAAAGGAGGTGTATGATGTGGTGAGATGACATTGATTATTTTACAATGAGGATATTTTTTTATTGGTTCATTTAATGATGAGGAAGTAAGTGATTAATGTGGCAGGTTTCAAACTCTGCTACGTGGCACAGAGACTTTTGGTCACATCACGTGGTATAGAGATGCTTGTGTTTTAATAGTATTAATTAATATTTTTTTATTGGTTCATTTAATGATGAGGAAGTAAGTGATTAATGTGGTAGGTCCCAAACTCTGTTGTGTGGCACAAAGACTTTTGGTAATATCACGTGGTATAGAGATGCTTGTGTTTTAATAGTATTAATTAATACTCCCTCCGTATCAAAGTACTTGTTGTTTTAGTTTGGGCACGTTTTTTAACAACGATAAAAACTACAGTATATAAAATATCAATGATTTTATTAATTTACAAAAATAATTTCATACTTAATATAATTATCCATAAAATTATTTTAAAAAATTATGAAAAAACTTAATATTTTATAGATTTTTTCGATTCTTAAAAAGCGAGTCAAAAGGTAAAACTACAAGTTTTGTGATACGGATGTAGTAATTAATTAACTAATAGACAATAGAAGATTTTCAAACTTTAGAAAATCAAGTTGAGCCGGTCTGAGGCCCATTTCGTAAAAATTGGCCCAATGGGCCGAGTCGGCGTAATTCAATCAAGTTCTCTACAGGCGGTTAAAAATTCCAATTTTACACGTTGCCAAACGCGGTATAACGGAATATCCAAAACCCCCATCGTCCTCACTCCATCTCAATTCCCCCCTTTTGGAAACTCCTTCGGCCCTCGAAGAACCCTCTCGTCACTCCAAGACCTAACCCCATCGCTTTCCATCTCAGTTAATCCAATTTCATCTGTTTTGTAGTTGCGATTGGAGATTTCTAGGGTTAACATTACTGCAACGCTCGTCGATTTTTGTTTTCTTTCGTCAATGGAGGGCTTAGCTGTTGAGGTGCCGGTGGCGGCGTTGCCGGCGGTGACTTTCGCTGCACCTTCGTCATCGTCTTCGTCATCGGCTTCGTCTTCGCCGCCGCCTCCCTTCCTGTGCAAGACGTACGATATGGTTGACGATCCGGCGACTGATTTGGTTGTTTCGTGGAGCACAAGCAGCAACAGCTTCGTTGTATGGAGCGTTCCCGAGCTCGCCAGAGACGTTCTTCCCAAGTACTTCAAGCACAATAACTTCTCTAGCTTCGTTCGTCAGCTCAACACTTACGTTAGTACTTGTATTTTCGATTTCAGATTCTTCAATTGCGATTATTGCTAGTGATTTCTCTGCTTGTCCGCGGTTGCCTTTTTGAGGGGGTTTGTTGGATCATCTGGTTACTGTGAAAACTCCTGGGAGGCAACGGTGAGGGAAGGAGAGAGAAATTTATGCGCCTTAGAAGTTTATGTTGTGGTGACGACTGACGAGAGGATTTATTGCTGCAGTTCATTGTTCAGTCCCAACCATCTTAGGATGTATGTGGCATGTATCTGCCTAGTTGCTCTTTTTCTTGAGTTTGAGAGACATGAATTGATTAGTGGTTCATCACTGAGTTTCTTTTTGGAAGCTTCATAAAATAGGTTGCTCTTGCAGCTGAGATTCTCATTCTTTGATATTTAATTGCATTTTTTTTCATTCACACGGACTTGCTCTCTAGATCTTGGCATCTCCCAGTAGATGAGTAAATAATTCAAGAGACAGCTCTATGGAGGTAGCAGGTTAAGCCTGGATAATAGTTCATACATAAAGAAAATGCCATTGTTATCTAAAGCCATTGATCTCTTTGAGTATAGGAATTCTATTTTTCTGCTTCACAATCAAGTAATTGTTTGCAGTAGCAATCTGCTTGTCTTTGTAGATCTTATATTGGATTTAATCATGCTCAAGCAGAAGCTGATAGTAATAAAATATTAAAACTCAAATTTCTTATCTTTGATGATTTCTTTGGTGAATAAGACTCATGAAAATCGTATATTTCCTACTCTGCCTTGTTTATTTTCATTTTGCTACTTCTACTGGATAGTAATGCACAGGATCCCCATATTAATGATCTGCTCGTGCACTGACATGCCCATTTTCCTTCTTGAATCTCAGCCCTATTTAGTTATTTATAGATTTTGATAAACTAGCCAAGAGATTCTCTCACTCTGGCCAATGTGTTTGGTGTATCATGAACGATAAGAAAAAGGTGTGTGCCTCCAACATGTTTGGGTGGTGAGTGTGTGAAGCTAGTGCAACCTTTCTTCCATAGTGCTTTTATGATTTTCATCTTGTATGGTTCATTACCAGGAAGAATCTCTACCAAGATACTGTTAATTAGGTTTTCAGTGGTGTATAATTTTCCTGGTGTTTACTTGTCTGAGAAGCTGGACGACCTTTGTGCTTGTTGTCGAAGCTGTGCACTACTGTCCTAGACATTTATTATTCAGGACAAACAAATCTCGCTTCCATCATTCCGTGATAAGTTTTGGGTGTCACTGGATCATCCTAAGAACATAAATATGTTCCTTTTCCTTATGGACCATACAACTTTAGTGTGAAACTTTAGTGAAAATCATTTTATCTGGTATTCTATTGGTGTGAAACTTTAAGTTGGTTGTAGGTTCTGAAACTGGCGAATTGATCTTGCTAGAGAAGTTCTCAAAGTGCAGCATCAGCATCATATAGCCTGAAATCAACCATTTATTTTAAAAAACTCCTATGTGACACAATTACTCGTCAGTATATGCTTGAGCTGAACTAGGATGTTTTTGTTCACGATATGATGTATCTTTTCCAATCACTCAATTTAACTGTCCAACTATTAGATCTATCAAAACACTTTGGTTCAAGTGTCCAACTATGAGATCAAGCTTGAAATCATCTGCAGCCATCTTAGTCCAAGTGTCCAACTATGAGATCAAGCTTGAGATCATCTGCAGCCATCTTAGTGAAGTAAACTTAGTATTTTGCAGAAAGTATTTCCTTTTCGCAATTTGATCTTTCTTCTCCTTTCTTAAGTGTTTTGTTGAAGAGGTATTTTCCCCAATCATCTTGCTTGTATTGAATGGTGTATTGAACGTGTTGGTGCTACCGTGCTAGTGCTTTTCTCCTTTTACCTTCAAAAGTTTTGCATTTCACTTGGCACTTGCTTATGGGTTATATTACTGCATGTCCACGACTGTTTCTTTACCCTCTCAACTCTTTTAGCTTATTTTATATTTTCCTTCTATGAGTGTTGCATACCTGGAAGGAGATCCTAGTTGACGTTATGTTTTTTCATTTTCCTAGTTGGCTTGTGCCACATAACATAATCTGTTGCTGTAGGTTTCTTGAAAATTTTCCCAATCTTTATAGTCAGACATCAATTTGTATCGTCCCCCTTTCATGATTTTTGTGATTCCTCTAATCTTTATTTGTGCATATGCTTATTGTTTAGAGAATAAATCAGATGGTCAAATAGTTTGCTTTATGATCCTCGTGCTCAAGTTGAATAATTAATAATCATAATTTGTCATTCATTAGCAGTTTGCTAGAGATCCAGGAAATGTGGCCCATGTGGGTCCTTTTTGTATTGCTCATTTGATGTGAAAATAATATGTTCGCTTTGTTCTGTTGCATTTCCCTTTTGTCTGAACAGGGTTTCAGAAAAGTTGACCCAGATCGCTGGGAATTTGCAAATGAAGGCTTCCTGAGAGGCCAGAAACACCTTTTGAATAGGATTAATAGACGGAAACCAACTGCTGCTCATCCTAATCAGCAGCAAGCTACTTCTTGTATGCAGAGTACAGCATCTAAATCATGTGTAGAGGTGGGTAAGTTTGGACTGGATGAAGAAGTTGAGAGACTTAAAAGAGACAAGAACGTTCTTATGCAAGAACTAGTTAGGTTGAAGCAACATCAACAAAACACAGACAAGCATTTGCAAAATGTTGGCCAGCGGGTTCAAGTAATGGAACAACGACAGCAGCAAATGATGTCTTTTCTTGCGAAGGCAGTGCACAATCCTGGGTTCTTATCTCAGCTGGTACAGCAACAGAATGAAAGCAGTCAACACATCAAAGGAATCAATAAAAAGAGGAGACTTCCGAAGAATGATGAAGATGTTTTTGGAGGGATTAATGGTGCTGCTTTAGATGGACAAATTGTCAAGTTCCAACCGTTAATAAATGAAGCTGCAAAGTCAATGCTTAGGCAGATATTGAAATTGGATTCATCCCCCCGGAGGGATCAGCCAATTGGTGGTCCCAATGCATTCTTGATTGATGGTTTCGAACCTCCCAGTGCACTGGATAATGCATACTCTACGGCTCAAGATTCTGGAGGGACACTTGCACACGTGCCAACTGTTTCTGAGCAACTTAGCATTCCTGCCGATATAGCGCTTGCACATATGTCGACTGTTTCTGAGCAGCTTAGTATTCCTGCCGAGATAGCACTGCCTGTTGAATATTCTTCGGTTTTAACCTCTGATAACCTTCTTTCCGCTCAAATTGCAATGAATCCTAATAATAATGCAGTCGGATCTTCTGAAATGAACATTCACAATGCAGAGCAAGACAACATCTTGCCAGTCTTTGACCATGTTCCAGTGGCTCTTCAAGAGGGCAGTGTTGCCTTTTCAAATATGACATTCGCTAGTACCGAGACTAGCAATGCCAGTGTTATGGGTCCACAAGCAGCTGTTGCAGATGAATCAGTACCCATAGATGCAGATGAGCTTTCATCTCACGTGGAGCTTGATGTTTTGCTGGATGGTATTCCAAAGCTGCCCGGTAGCAACGATGCATTTTGGGAACAATTTTTTTCTTCAATCTCTTCTCCCGAGGATGCAGATGATAACTTGAATATAATAGCAGAAGGGGGACTTTCCAAAGATCATGGATTAAAGACTGACCAACCTGCTCCATGGGATAGAATCCAAAATATGAGCAATCTTACCGAACAGATGGGATTACTCTCAGCTAAAAGCAAAAGAGTTTGATCATACCCTTGTTGGATGGCTATTCATGTACTTTTGTCATCAGTCGGTAATGTAGAAGGTAATATAAGCACTCAATCTCTATCATTTCTGCTCGTGGAGTAATCACCCTCACCACAAAGGCCCCTGATTATAATACGTGAATTGTCAATTTGTGATGCCTGCAATTTTTAGATCTCAATTGCTGCTGATCTGAATTCAAGTGTATCATGTTCACATCAAGCCCTCACGTGCAGGCATCATTGTTTTTCCTTGTGGCTTGAATTATTGACAGTCTTTAAAATTTATGTAGTTTTCATTATGGTTCTTTTTAGTCGCCATTTGTTAAAAATTACATGTATCTCACTGATATCTCACTGCTATTCATGTTGTTCACTCAGTTTCCATCTTCGTGCTTACACAAGTTATTTCAGGTCCATCATCTCTATGGCTGTATCTACAAGCAAACACAGTGGAGCGAGGCAACTGCTCTTCCAACAGGTTCCTTGGCTTATTTCAAGATAACTGGTTTATCCATCCACTCTAGAGCACCGAGGATTGCTGCTCCTTGACTTGCATCACAAAAGCAGGCTGTTTTTTTTTGTTCCTAACAGAAGGTTTTGCCCTCTGAAAACTTCGCCTGTTAACTCTGTTTGTTCGTGGTTTAATCGGGTTTTACGATTCTGCTTCTACTACTACTGAGCTGTTGGCCTCTTGTTTTCCCCATGTCTTCATTATCAGAAGTCGAAACCTTGACTCCTGGAATGCGGACATAATTCAACTTTGTTGCAGCTGTGTATACTAATAGTGTATTATATTTCCGACATGCGGCATACCGCACATATTTCCATTTTGATAAACCAGGCCTCTTATGTTTCTTCATTTGGAAAGTAAAGATGAAATGTAAGCGCCATGGGTTTCCTTTTTTATTTTCATTTTATTTATTACAATCGATCTAGTAAAGTAGCAAACAGTCTCAACATGCCTGTGAGAGAGGAGGTATAAATCATCCGAATCCAATGCCTTGTTTCTCAGAAATGAATAGCATATTCTCATGTGAAACAGAGGCTGTTGTAAATTGGATGCAAGAATCAGAATTCATTCTGTACATGTTTATGCACAAGGAATTGCTAAAAGAACAGATACAGCACACTGCAGAAGTAGCGACAGAATCAAGGGGCTCGATCACGCCACGACCACTATAAGGACGATAAGCAGGATGATCCCAAAAATCACCATAAGCAAACAAACCTGCCAAAAACAAGAAGCACCAAACATCAAATTCCAGACTGTAAAACTAGAGGGGATAAAAGGTAATCACTAATCAGTTGACAGAAAGCATATTTGCATATTTCTCAAAAGGTAGAAGGTGGTAGCAATGAAAAGCCATAAAGCCATAATTTGCTACGTAAACAAAAGGCGACGTGTATGCAAGTTGCAAAGTAATTGCCCCATTTGATGCTCTTCTCTATCAACCGGAAGCAAGCATCAATGACAAAAGTTTGGGAAAGAGATGTCAGCATTTACCATAGAAGAACTCGATTTCTGCAACTTTGATGCTTTCACAAGCTGGGAAGTTCCTTGTTTAGTAGAAGCATTTGATCTCTCAATGTTGGAACTTATGTCATCTGAAAGGATGATAAATTGAGTTCAAACCAATTATAACTCAAAAACTATGTATTGGTCGGAACGTAAGAGAACAAGCTTTAAGTACTTGCAAATCATGTAGCTTACCTATCATAACTCCTTGATCGTGGACTAGGACAGCAAGATCTTTGAAAATCTCATTCACCTCGCCTATCTGCTGCTGAATTTCCTGTATACCTTGCTCTCTTTCTTCGATGACAGCTTCGTTGAACACAAGTTCATTTTCTAACAGTACGACCTCTTGCCTGCACAATATACAAGGAGTCATGTTCATAAAATTTCAGAGTTTTGAGAAGTTAATCCGCTGAGCAGCAAGGTGAGTATACAAACGAAGTAGCCAGAACATTGTTAAGACAAATGAAATTGCCAGTCATAAAAAACTTCAGCCGTAGTCACCTTCTAGATTCCAGAAGAAGACTCTGTTGTTGATGTACCCGGGATGAGCTCTTCTCCTGGTATTCCTCGCTGTTACCATAGCTGTAGGATTAAATGAGGAAGCGGTTAGTTCTGAATCAATATTGCTCATAAATATGAAATTCCTAAAACCACCTTCAGTAACAGTGTATTGGTTATACTTGAGCAAAAACGAGGAATAAGTCTTATCCATGCTTAAGAAGCCATAACCTAAGCTTTTAATGTGCATCAGTGCATCAATCAATTAAACACTTAAGGGTTTTTACAGTATGTATAACAGGTTATTATATAGGACACATCACAGACAGGAAGGTTTTCAAGATTAGTGTGATTTTTGATGTAATCTCGGCATTGAAGTAAGAAAATAAATACACCAGCGAAATGGGGAGTTTTTAACCATCTTCTCTATTGGAGTTCTTGGAAAATACAAAGTTGGTTTCCTTTCTAGAATAAATGGTATTGGTAATATACCTTGGCACTTCCTTAGGAACAGAAGGAGCATACGCAGTTTCTCTTTGAGCTGCAAGCCGCTGTGCCTTCTGGAATTCCTTAAGAACTGTCTGGAAGTCCTTTGCAAGTTTAGCATCAGCAATCTTCTTGCTAGCCTGAATTGGCAATTCAAAGGGGGAAATCATCTTAAGAAAAGTCCACAAGATGTAAAAGAGGAAATAGGATAGAAGGAGAATCAACAGATACGTAGTTTCTTACGCTGACTTCAGTATGGATGTCTGTTTCACTAGCTTCCCTGAGATTTGCTGAGGTCTCTTTAACTAGCTGCCCAATTTGTAGCCTTGTTTTATGCCTGTTTATAATGAAGAACATTCAGTTTTTTTTTAAAAACTTAATATGCTAACTATTAACTTGTTATAGAGCAAGCGCTAAAAAAACAAAGAAAAAGAGAGAGCTTGTTATGTATTCAACATAACATGTACAGTATGTATTTAAAAAAAAAACTATTCAATTCAGAGCGCTTAACGCAATTCATTCCAATTGAGCATATCAAGTTATACCCAGCTGCATTCAACAAACCTGGTCACATGGAGATTCTTCAAATGAAAATAATGCGAAGGGTCAAAATTTCAGTTCCAGTGATTTCCAGGACATTAGATAATTGCAATGCTAACAATTAAGCTAAATCACACACATTGGTTTTTATGCTAAGAAAGTATTCATAAACAATTTGAATTCAATAAATGAACACAATTGAGCCCTAAAATTGCAACCCCGAGAAAATAAAGTAAAAGTTTCGAAAACTTGCATACTACTAATTCAGGGACCAAACTATTGAGGTTGCATCGAGATGGACGACACGTAGCAACAGCAAAATAATCCAGGAATTTGGTTGGTGTCTACTATGTTTCAAGATAATACCCCTAGGAATCAGGGTTTCAAGATAATACTGCATACCCCCAAGGAATTGAGTTTTCATACCCACACTTGAAATTTGAAATGGCTCATTCCAATCATGCTTCACAAAATTTCATAGTTATGTATCACCAAATTCTATCAGTCCAACCTGATACCCGAATTCAACCGTCAGCATGTTTCAAAATCAGAACAGTCAGCAATCAGAACAGTACAAGTGCAATCACCAATACAATATACATGTTTCAAAATCCAAAATTTCAAGCAGAAAAAGAAAACCCCCAATTTAAAACCCCCAAATTCGACAGAATCAAAAGAACCCAAGAAGCCCAGATCACCAAAAGGGGGGAAATTGAGGAATGGAGGAACTCACAATCTTTCTCGGAGATCAAGAGTGTCCTTGGGAGTACCGAGGGTGTTGACAAGACGCTGGAAGGTGGAGACGGCGGTGTTGATCTTGAATATTCCGGCGCCCAGCGCCTGAGATGGGTCTTTCATCCTCCTCATCGCCACCTCCTTGCCGGCCTCCAGATCCTCAAAACTCATCCTCTCTCTCCAAATTTCTTGGGGATTTCTTCAATCGATTGAGATAGAGAAGGAAGAGTGCCTTGGAGAGTTGGAGGTAAAAGGTTGAAGCTTTGAATTTCAACCAGGTGGAAGTTTCGGAAGAGGATGGACTTTTCTTTGTAAGCGTCTAGAATCTCTGAAACCTCATCGCTGATCATTTCGTATTCCCTTTTTAATGGTCCTGGTGAACTAGTCAGGACCCAGAAAGTCAGGACTCAGGAGGTGTCTAAACGCAGCGTTTTAGGTGCCGTATCACCCAGTCTTCAAGCGCATGCCTCCTTGAAGTCAAAGGTTTCACATCTAATTGGGTAGTTGAGTTTGACTCCAATCTCTACGACTACAAGTCATCTCGGCATTTGGTAGCTACTAGCTGGTACAGATGGTGGTTTAGATCTAGCGGATGGGTGTGAAGCTGGTTGAGGTTGAAGTTTTTTTTTTTTTTTTTTTTGACAATAGGCAAGAAATAGATCGAGAAAGCAATCTTGAAACCATTATAAGACGGCTTGAGAAACCCTATTCAGAGGGTCGTCAATCAAAAAGAAAAAAGAAAAAAGAAAAAAGAAAAAAATCTAAAATTACAATTACATAAGATTAAACTTAAAACATCTAGAAAACTGGAATCCTTAATTCATGAGATCTAGATCGGTGGTAGACGGCTTGCATGCAAGCTAATAGACGGTTGTAGATCTGGTTTCAAATATGTTACGGTTGATTGAAAATTTGGAATTAGGGATTTAAAATTGGTTGAATCTTTGGATTGGAGTTTTGGATTTGTATTAATTCTAAGGGTAAATTACACATAACCACCTGTAAATTAAGGCACTTTTCACATAACCACCCATAAAAACTTAAATTACAGTAAACCACCCATAAATTTAAATTGTTTTCATATGACCACCCACACATTAAACCTCTATTTGTGTTGTTTAAAACGACTAAAATACCCCTAATTCAAGCTTATTTGTTTGTACTTTGTAAAGGAAAGATGTTGCATGTATATAGGTATGTGTTTGGTTCCCAATTATATTATGTTTATAATGTAAAATAGATAAGGTCGTATTTGATAAACAAAAAATTTAAGATAAATTAAGGGTGTGTTTGGATTCCATAATATATTAATTATATATAATGTAATAGTTTTATCCTGATGTATGTGATTATTTTGTTAAATTGCTATTTTACCTCAGTTTTTTGTGAGATTTTTAGTTAATTATACAACCAACCGCTCACATAAACCGAAATAAATAATTGAATTATAATTAAAATTGAATGGAATTCAAACCCACCCTATACTCCAACCAATATATATATAAGGGTAAATTAGCTCATATCTTAAATTACAAACCATATCATTTAAAAAATAAGCTAAGCTTATACGTACATATCATTTGACAAATTAGCCGAACATGAATAATTTTATTATAATTTATCCTTTTTTAAAAGGGTAAAAGTAAAACCGGATTATTTAACAAATGAGAAATATTATGAAAACAAATCATTGCATTAAATATAAATAATCTTGAATTAAGGGTATTTTAATCTTTTTAAACAAAATAAATAGAGGTTTAATGTGTGGGTGGTTATATGAAAACAAATTAAATTTATGGGTGGTTTACTGTAATTTAAGTTTTTATGGGTGGTTATGTGAAAAGTACCATAATTTATGGGTGGTTATGTGTAATTTACTCTAATTCTAAATAGAAGGTTGAGGTTAAAATTTGTTGGTTGAGGATTATAGATACTGCATAAGAAAACGGATGGGTAAGAGGGGTTGGTTGAAATTTAAATCTGGATGGACAGTGAGAAGAGACAGGGAGATTCGGGAGGCAGTATCAGTCGGTGAAGCTTGTGGGCATGCATGTGGGATTGTGTTGACAACTGGATCTGGAGGAGGAGAGGCGGTGGGTGGCTCCGAGAGGAGGATAAAAGAGCCGTCGACGCCGGAGCAGGGCTCACAGGACAGCCGAGATCCCTCCCATCGAAGTTCTTGGTGGGGCTTGTGGGACGCCCTTCTGGTTGTCGTCGCCGGCGTAAAGAGCCCGCATGGGGAGGCTCAGGAGGGATATCGGGAGATCCCCCTCTGCTGCAAGTGTTGTTGTTGAGGCTTAGGCCGTCGGGGAAGGCGCCACCACGAAGGGAGAACGACCAACAGGCCAACGGGATGGGTGGTCAAGTGGGTGAGGAGGAGTAAGGCATGGCAGGTGACCACTCTTGAGCCAACAGGGACAACGGTTGAGAGGAAGCGGAGGGCAGCGCTGAAGGTCTCCCCAACGGAAGAAGCCAGGGCGGCGCCAGTGAAGGTAGATGTTGGGTTAAGGGTTAAATTTCACCTCTTTGGCGCTGCCGGAGTCCATCGCAGTCAGGCCAAGGAGGCGAGGACGGGCTTGGAGGCGTTGATGAGGGTTGGTTTGTGGCGACGAGGCTGCCGGTTGAAGGGTCGGTCAGGAGAGTGGGGCGGCTAGGGTTTTTTTTAGGAGAAGAGAGCGTTTTCCTTTTGTTCAATAATTTGTTGATGTTGAAGTTAATTCATGTGAAGTTTAGGTGTAAATATCTTGATGAGTCATGAATGTAATGTTTTTTCCCTGAGCCGGAAAGGATTCTAATAAGGTGGGTCGAAAGGCCGAAAAGATCGACAACGAACAAACCATTATGAAAACAACCGAAAAATACAAGACAAATTAACAAAGACAAATACATCGCGGAAAAAAAAACTAGAGAACGAAGGCCGATACTAGCAAAGGCGAACGATGTTGGAAGCTTGTTGAGGTTAATTCATGTGAAGCTGGTTGAGGTTGAAGCTAATTCAGATTTGGAATCGATCGTCTGAGATCCGTCATATCTCGATCACATCTACGCCTTCTCGCACGGTGACAAAAGACAAGACCACAAAGCTCAAAATTATACCACTGCTATAACCAAACAAACAACACTATAAAATTAGGCTCTTAAAAAATCTTTGTGACAAAATAACATCAACAATGTTATTTTATTCTTTTTATTAGTTAATACATTTATTTATTTATTGTTTGAAATTTTCTTTATTTTGTTGGATTTGAGTTTTGAATGATTTTTTTTCCAATTCTTTTACCAAGCCAAAGCCTCGGTGAGCAATCCAAATCCTCTACATCACTTCGTCTAAATACTCCCTATATTATTAAATTAGTTTCACATTTATATAATTTTATAAAAAAATTATAAAAATTACATACATATTCTAAAAATTCTTTAAACAAGAGGTAGGGAGTGGTATATGAAGTGTTGTAGTGGTACGGGGAATGTGGTAGAAGATTTGGATTGTACATAACAAGGTATGTTTTTTTTTAGAACACAAGGTAAGTTAACAATATGCAAAGCATATACAAACCCTATAAACAAGCTTCTAGTCACATATCCCTTACTCAATATACACATATCTCTCTTCTTGCATTTTTGAGTTTGAATTTGAATCTCAAGCGCCTTAATTTCTCATTCGAATTCCCAATATTAGTGAAAATATTTTAGAAAATTATTGGATTATCTTATTTTTCTAAAAATCTTTCAAAATTATCAATTTTATAACTTTTCAAGAAAAGTTATAAGAAAATCATTGAAAATTTCATAATTATTCATTTTTTATTTTTCCTACCCTATAAGTAAAGCAAATGGCAATGTCTTGCTGTTGGGACGTGCGATAAAAAAATCTCATCTACGACTACAAGTAAGCAACCCAGTTAAAAGAAGGCGATTTGAAAAGAGTAGGAACAACACTCGCGGATGTGCCCATGATTGCTAAAACTAGAGGCATCATTCATTACCGTATATGTTTTATTTGAGTTAAAATGTCCATGACTTGCCTCTATCCCGACTGTGAAAACTACCAATGGAATCTTCTTGTGATAACTTGTGTGATGACGAATTCTTTCTTCTGTGGCTCATATCTTGATATCTTTTCCTTCTATATGGGCTATTACTTCTGCTAGGGGTGGGCACAAATCCCGTAAATCCCGTCCCGTTCCGCATCCTATCCCGATCTCGGTGGGATTTGATAAAAAAAAAATTCAATCCCGTCCCGCAAAAAGCACGCGGGAGGGTACGCGAGACGAAGAGTTCGAATCCCGCAAATTTCGTTCCGTCTCGCATATATATATATATATATATATAGGGATTGACTCCGGTGAAAACCTCAAATTGTGGTAAAAACCCGTGAGGACTACTTTATATCTCGGTTTTTTTTGAAACCCGTGCTAAAAACCTCAATCACACGGTGACTTTACAACTCGGTTCAACCTAAAATCCGTGCTAAGAACTCCAATTTTAAAATAACACATGACTTTATAGTTCGATCAAACCGAAAAATCGTGCTAAAAAGCTAATATTTTAAAATTATATAGTGACTTTATAGCTCGATTTTATTCAGAACCGGGCTAAAATTTGTGACTTTATAGGTCGGTTCTATTCATAACCGGGCTATAAAGCAAGTGAACCGAGCTAAAAAGCCGGTCATCACGGTTTTCTACCGCAATTTTGGTTTTCACCGTATATATATATATAGGGTGAGGTTAAAGTGAAAAAGAGGTTTAAGATGAAAAATTTGCTTAAAGTGAAAATGGAGTCATTAGGGTTCTAAACCGTACGCGGATCTGATTTTTAAAAAACCAAACCAGACCGGTTTGAAACAAAAATGGCTGAACCGCTCACACGCTGAACAAAACACCTAGTACCCACCCGACCTTCCTCCTTCCCAGCTTCCCTCCCGAGTCCCCAACCTCCCACCGGCCGCTAGCAGCGAGCCTCTCCGACCTCACCAATCCCTCCTCATCATCTCCGCCTTCTGAAACCCTAACCGAATCCCAATCCCTCCTCTCTCTCTCTCTGGACTTCTCATTCGAAGAAAATCATATGAATGGACCAATTGAGGTTGTCCTGAACCCCAAGGATGGGTACTTCTGTAATGGCGCCCATCGCAGTCCTTCTTTTGCTTCTCAGAGACACGTCACTTCACAGGTAACTCTCTCTGTCCCTCTCATCGATCATATTCGATTCTTCACTTGATTCGGAACTCATTTCGATTAGGTTTTCTTCATGTCCACTATTTGATCACCGTCGGTCCAATTTCGTCATTCCATTTCGGGATTTCGGAGCAAATTTGATCCTTTCTTTGATTAATTTCTCTTATGTGATTCTGTTTTGATGCGAATTTGTGCGAACCTGAAACACCATACACCAGCAGAGTTATATCTTATGATTCTTATTGATTTATAATCATTTCTGTGTCAAATATTGGGTAATTGTAAATTCTTGTTACATTGTTATTTTGGTTGTCATATCATATCATGAGTATTAGACAACTTAATAGGGATGATGAATTGTAGCTTGTTTCCATTGAACATAAGATGATCAAGGGTTAGTGTTACTGCCAATGTGGGGTGCATGAAGCTTGAGCAAAAGTGTTAGTGTTGTTGAAGGGGATCATAAAGAGGATGAGGTTGTTGCATCTATCACACATTATGTTGGCATTACTTAGATGCATCTGTGGCATCTTGCTAGCATGTGATATATGTGGTAGTGCAATGTCAAACAATTAAAACGACGTGCATTGAGGATACAAGTAAACTACTTGATGTACCTTTTTTTTAGTGGGGAGCTTGATGTACCTGATGTATCCTTTTCCACCTGATTATATTAAGGGTCTTTGAGTACTTGAAGTTACAGTGTCTACTTTATCCTCAAATGCCTTGGTACTGCCAACTCTACCGCTTCTAAAGTTTCTTTTAAAATTGATTTAGTCTACTTTAGGGAGTATCTGCAAGAGGAGTATTTTTCCTTTTCTTATGTAACTATCTACCGAGTTTCATGCTTCCATCCCAAATTCTATATCACTTACTAATCTTTATCTCATAGAAGCTGAGAGCATGGTTTTTCTCTTTTATATTTTGTAGACGAGACACTATCATATGCTGCACCAGATGAGAGTATTCTTGAATTGCATGGAGAAGCCTTTAAGGTTGTTAAAGCCTTAGAAGTAGGGATTGAGCTGCTAAGAAAGTTCTTGGTTGATTGAGCTAATTGATGAGATTTCGTTTCATTCATGTGTTGACCGAGGAGTTGATTTAGGAGATATATGATCAGTTTATTTTCTTTTCATTCCGGTGCAATTTCTCACAAATGTATGTACAACCTTTTAAAGCCTATTAGCTCAATGGAAGAGTAATGTGTTATTATATACATGGTGTGGGTTCAAATCCCATATAGGCTTTCTCTAGACCTTGTACATCATCCATTTAAGTGACCACAAAGCCAAAAACAACATCCATCTATTCATAAGAATGAACAAAATTGTAAAATGCATATGATTATAAAGTGCACAAAGCCAAAAATTCATGCAGATTCCACTTTGGAACCTTCAGGTGCTTCTGTGACAACACTTGTTTGTTCAGATGGTATGGATGAACATGCACTCCAAGCAAAAGAATCCAAACTTGATTCGTTTGATAATGCTCAGATGAATCTTGAGGGTGAAAGATATTGCTTCTGAAGTCAAAGCTGCTGATCCAAACCATCTAGAAGCACCAACACACACATTATAAAGACTTAGGACACTATTTCAAACCTATTGCTATTTGTGCACTTTATAATCTTCTATTTGGATATTATAATCTTATTTATGCACTCAAATTTTTATCTCACAAAAATGCACATTTATTAATGTTATTTTTGCACTTTATATTATTATTTATTCATTTTATTATCTTATTTATGAATTGTATCTTATTTGTATATGCACTTAAACATCCCTCCATGTATGCATCTTTATAACATATAAAGAACTTGAAAATACAAGAACGGATTTAAATGCATAAAGGTTTGCAGAAACAAGGCAATGATCTTTAGCATAATCCTCTCTTGTAACACCGCTGTAACATCATTGAATATTTGTACCCTACCCTATAACATTCAAAGATGCAAAAATAACATAATATTAGTGCAAATTTAGAAAGCAAGTGTGTAAAAATAACATTTTCTAAAACATATTTAAAAATACAGGAAAACAACACCAAAACTATGCACATAAGTATTATCAAATAACATTTGCTAAAACATCTTTAAATTTTTTTTCTTCAGAAATATGATTTTTACAGAAATCTGAAATCTGATTTTTTTCATAAATTTGTATGACAGCAGCAACAACAAAAAAATCAGAGCTTATTTCAGGCCAAATTTTATCAAGGAAAAGTTAGATAAGCTTTTTTAGAAAGTTGTGGGATTTGAAACCACTCGAATCGGTGCTCTATGGAAGAAGTTATGAATTTTTATATCGAAACCGAACACTTTTTCCTCCCCTTCTTATGACAGCAGAGCAACAAAAAATTCATGGTTCATTTGAAACCAAATTTTATAAAAGAAAATGCAGATAACCTTTTTAGAAAACCATGTAACTGGAAACCATTCGAATTGGTGCTCTATGAAAGAAGTTATGGATTTTATTATCAAAACCGAGCACTTTTTCCTCCCCTTGTTATGACAGCAGCAGCAATAAAAAAAATTCATGGTTCATTTCAAACCAAATTTTAGAAAGGAAAATGTAGATAACCTTTTTAGAAAACCATGGGACTTGAAACCATTCGAATTGATGCTATATAGAAGAAGTTATGAATTTTTAGTTTTTTTTATCAAAATCGGGCACTTTTTCTCTCCTTCATATGACAGCAGAAGTAAAATTAATCCATGGCTCATTTTAGGCCAACTTTTATGAATGAAAAAATAGAGAACCTTTTTAGAAAGTTATAGGATTTGGAACCACATGAATCGGTGGTCTATGTAAGAAGTTACGAAGTTTTTTTTTTTGAAACAAAGCACTTTTTTCTCTCTTTCATATGATAACAGTGGCGAGAGGGATTTCAGGGCTTGTTTTAGGCTAAATTTTATGAACGAAAAGGTAGACAACCTTTTTAGAAAGGTTTAGGATTTGAAACTACTTGAATTTGTGCTCTATAAAAGAACTTATGGATTTTTTTAATCGAAAACAGACATTTTTTAGCTCATCATACAATTGTATCTTACTTTTGCACACTTGCATTCTAAATCTGCACAATTGCGCCTTATTTTTGCAAAATTAATTGAGATAAGATCTGTCAGATTCCTTCACTCTTTTTTAGTAACTGTTGTATGCACACTTGTATTCTAAATATGCACAATTTTATCTTACTTTTGCACACTTGCATTCTAAATTTGCACAATTATATTCTAAATCTGCAAAATTGTATCTTATTTTTGCAAAATTAATTGAGATAAGATCTGTCAGATTTCTTCACTCTTTTTTAGTAATTGTTGTATGCACACTTGTATTCTAAATATGCACAATTGTATCTTACTTTTGCATACTTGCAATCTAAATCTGCACAATTATATTCTAAATCTGCACAATTGTATCTTATTTTTGCAAAATTAATTGAGATAAGATCTGCCAGATTCCTTCACTCTTTTTTAGTAATTGTTGTATGCACACTTGTATTCTAAATATGCACAATTGTATCTTACTTTTGCACACTTGCATTCTAAATTTGCACAATTATATTCTAAATCTGCAAAAATGTATCTTATTTTTGCAAAATTAATTGAGATAAGATCTGTCAGATTTCTTCACTCTTTTTTAGTAATTGTTGTATGCACACTTGTATTCTAAATATGCACAATTGTATCTTACTTTTGCACACTTGCAATCTAAATCTGCACAATTATATTCTAAATCTGCACAATTGTATCTTATTTTTGCAAAATTAATTGAGATAAGATCTGTCAGATTTTTCACTCTTTTTTAGTAATTGTTGTATGCACACTTGTATTCTAAATATGCACAATTGTATCTTACTTTTGCACACTTGCAATCTAAATCTGCACAATTATATTACTTTTGCACAATTGTATCTTACTTTTGCACACTTGCAATCTCAATGCGCAATCTGAACTATATTAAGTGCAAAAATAAGACATTTTTGTGCAATTTTAGATACCAATTGTGCAATCTACACTTTAGTGCAAGCCAGATGAAAGTGTCATCAATAACACCTACCTCGCCAGCGAGTGTTGCACTGTGTAATGGTGTTATCATGTCTCTTCCTTTAAGATGACACAACTCGCGATCAAATCTAACCAAATCCTTTACTATATCCATGTAACCATTGACAGCTGCCATGTGCAGAGGGATATAACCACCCCGGGTTTTAAGATGAGCATCTCCCTCACAAAATGCAAGTGCCCACATAGACATGTCAACTGTAATGGGTTCTCATGAAACTCTTAAAACAGTACTTAAAAGAAATCTGTAATTTCATACTCCGTATAATTTTGGAATTTGAATGCAAATAACAAGCTTTAAAATTATTAGAAGTTGTGAAATATCTACAATTACATCAGTTAATAATTAGATATAAATAACTTTGACAGTCAACCACTCAAAGCTCCACCCAATACTATACTCCAAAATTATGGTAAAGGGAGCCAGAAAAGAAAAATAAAATAAAATAAAATAATCAGATATAAATAACTTTGACAGCTTATTGGCATTGCCAATATAAGGCTCCAAGGTCGGCCTATTCATGTTCTTGAGAAGCGCTGCGAGAACATTCTGGTAGTGCAAATCATTACTCCATTGATGTTGAGCATCCAATTCCATCCTCACTAGGCAACTGCCTCCTGAGTTGTCCTGGACTTGATGATAGATTTCATCGCCATTTTCTACCGGGTTCATCAGACTATAAGATATACAGTCACTAGTAGTCAAGGAAGTGTGAACACCATTGCTTTGATCATCATCTATTAGATCCCCATTTCCACCTTCCATCAAGAACTCGGTTTCCTCAACAGCAGAGTCAAACAACTTCTCAAGTCTTCAACTGAAGAACAAAGATGCTTGAACATGTTGGATCAAGGAATGGTCCTCTGAAACCTTAAGCATTTAGAGAGACACAATGTCAATGAAGATTTCGTTCCACTCGGGTAAAATTGCAATCGTACCAAGGCAATGCAGGATTACCAGATCAGTCACACGGAGCTCAACCACATCTCCTAAGAAGGGAAAGCATACCACAGTCTGAATTTTGAAGCAACTTGTATTAGAATTAAGCAATCTCCAAAGACTAACAGCTACTAACTACTAAGTACCACAATGTACACTAATTCAGCGAATTCGTCAAGGACATGCATTGAGAAAAGATAAATTGCTTGGTACCTAAACAGAAGCACTCTGATGAAGGTGATTGCCATGAGCATTGTTTACGAAAAGGACAAAAATTAAGATCAATAAGTAGTTTGTTTTACCTTTGCCAAAAAAAAATCACAGATTGATGAGAGAGCATAATGAGCAATGGGCAAGTACCTTAGCTAGGAGCGAACAGCTAAACACCCTGCTATGCTATCCGCCTGGTGAGCATTGCAAAGCCAGAAAAGTTGGCCATTTTCGAATGTTCTCCCTGGCAACCTGATCCACAGATTTTAATGACCTCATTAACATACATAAAACACTATTTGAACAATTCATTTGAGTTAACATGTCATTCTTTCTAAATTATCAGCACTCAGTATTTCTTATCAACTCATTTTCAGTGTTCAGCTCCTTGTAAGAAATCAGCACATCACGCCAACGAAGCCTACACAAACACATAAAGACGTGTGATCTTAGTGTCAGCGCCGAAGATCTATGGTCCCCCCAAAATGGCAGGAATGCCATTAATAGGGTTGTCAATGCATATTGGACCTTAGACAAATGCATTGACATAATGTAATGATCATCTTGCAAGGCTGAAAAGAAAAATCAATAGCAAATGCATTTGAGGAAATTGAAAAATCTAACCCTAAAATTGGAGAAAATCGAATAAGATAGATTTGGGGATTCAACACCAACCTCTTTACAAATGTTCCGAGCTTCGAAAGCGACTCGGATATTCGGGTTCTAGCCCATCGACTAGGGTTCTAGCGGTGGTGAGCGCCGACTTTAGAGGAGGAAGGCTAGAGTTCTTCTTTCTCCATCAGATATCGCCGCCAACTATAGTGGAGCTGGTGAGCGAGGGCGAGAGAGGAAGCGATCTTAGGACGGCGAGGAACGACGAGGAGCAGTGAGGGGTGAGAGGAGGATGCGGATGAGGAAGGAGGAGAGAGATGAGAGATTGGGAGAGACCATGGCAGCAACGAGACGTTGAATTGGAAAGAGAAATGGGTCGGAGCACCATTGAGCAGATCCGCGGCCCAAAATCCGACAATTAGACCCATTTTCATTTTAATAGGGATTTTCATTTTAAGCCCCATTTTCATTTGAACATTTACCTATATATATATATATATATAATTAAAATTAATATAAACATATATTTATATTATACCTTAACATTTATTTAAACCCAATATTTAAAATTTAAAATAATAATAAAACAATAAAATATTTAAACCCAATATTTAAAATTTAAAATAATAATAAAACAATAAAACATCCAAGAAATATTGAAATAACTAAAATAAGACTTTTGTATTTTGTAATGGGATTAATTATATATGTAGTACTTACTATATTTTGTTTTTTTTTACTTGCTATTTTTCTTACTGTATTTTGTTTCAATTTTACTTATTGTATTTTTACTTACTGTATTTTACTACTAGTACTTAATGTAATTATGTATTTTGGTGTTTTGATTAACACTTACTGTTTTTTTTAGCTAGGTAATTGGATTATTTTTTAATTATTTTTTACGAGGGACAAATCCCGTCCCGATCTCGTCCCGTCCCGTGAGGGATAAGACCCGGCGGGATTTGAAAAAAAAAATCAATCCCGTCCCGATCCTGTCCCGCGGGGACGGGGCGCGGGATTACCCCAATCCCATCACGTTCTGTCCAATGCCCACCCCTAACTTCTGCAATGGCGTCGCCTTGATTTCTTCTTACTCCTTTTAACTTCAGATGATGACCAATCACTATCATCGTATTTAGTTGACTTTTATGATGAAAACTTACTAAAATTGGTATTCCATCCGTTAATTAAAACTTGACATTTTACTATTCACACACACTTTTTTAGGTGTTAAAAAATATATAAAATATGAACTCTTTAAATAATTTTTTTAATTATATCATACTTATTATTATTAAGAATAATGAAAATATTAGAATAGTGAAAATATTTTATAAAATTATTGGATTATCTTATTTTTCTAAAAATCTTTCAAAATTATCAATTTTATAACTTTTCAAGAAAAGTTATATGAAAATCATTGAAAATTTCATAATTATTCATTTTTTATTTTTCCTACCCTATAAGTAAAGCAAATAGCAATGTCTTGCTGTTGGGATGTGCGATAAAAAAATCTCATCTACGACTACAAGTAAGCAACCCAGCTAAAAGAAGGCGATTTGAAAAGAGTAAGAACAACACTCGCGAATGTGCCCATGGTCGCTAAAACTAGAGGCATCATTCATTATATGTTTTATTTGAGTTAAAATGTCCATGACCTGCCTCTATCCCGACTGTGAAAACTATCAATGGAATCTTCTTGTGATAACTTGTGTGATGACGAATTCTTTCTTCTGTGGCTCATATCTTGATATCTTTTCCTCCTATATGGGCTATTATTTCTGCAATGGCGACGCCTTGATTTATTCTTACTCCTTTTAACTTCAGATGATGACCAATCACTATCATCATATTTAGTTGACTTTTATGATGAAAACTTACTAAAATTGGTATTCCACCCGTTAATTAAAATTTAACATTTTACTATTCACACACACTTTGTTAAGTGTTAAAAACTATATAAAATATAAACTCTTTAAATAATTTTGTTTAATTATATCATACTTATTATTATTGAGAATAAATTTATAAAAAAAATTAATATTTTATATAGTTTTTATAGTTCTATATTTGAGGCATACCGAAAAAATCACAATTTAAAATTGTAAATCGATTTCACATACATAAGTGATAAGTAGTTACATATGCCTTGTAGAGTACATGTAGTCATGTAGAGAGTAAAGTATAGCATCATGCGAAAATTAGGGTGCTCCATTAACCCTCATGATCTTCATGACCTCGTCCCTTTCCAAAGAAAGTCAATCCATCAATTACCAAAGCAAAACGACCCGAAGTGCGATAGACAGGATCAAAACGCAGCGCTTAAAGCCTAGTCTTGGCAAATAAGCAAAGGAAAACCGTGAACGCGTTTACGACGCCCCATATCGACGCTAGCAAACACAACACTCCAATCCAACCTCCTCTATCTGTACCGACTTCTCTCCCATCCCTCCCTTGCAGATTCGCGGCATCGATTCCTCTTTTTCTTCACTTTCTCTCTTTCCGATCTCTCAGCCTTGCAGTTCGTTTCCATGTCGGTTAGTATCAATCCTTGTGTGTTTTTTTTTTTCATGTTCAGTTACATAGTTGTTCAGTCGTCAAATGATTGAAATCACGCAGCGCGTTGGAGTTTTTTCTGGTTTTTTCGATTGATTACCAATTGTTTTTGTTTTCTAAGAGCTGCTTGCGATGCTTAGATCGGTGAATTTCCGGTTGCGGAAATTACGCAGGCTTTGCCGGAGTACGATTAGGGATTACTTTGGGGCTTTACTGATCGAACGATATCAGTCTCTTTGGAGACGTTTTATAATCGAACGAAATTATGTGGAATATTTATGTGAACTGGTTGTTTCCTTAGCTAATTGTTAATCAGTCTCCGATTCGATCAGTTCTGATATGGTTTTTAATTGGCTTCAAGCTTCGAGCTTATTATGATCTGATTTGCGCATTTAATTGATTTCAATGTAACTCCAGAGTTGAAGTGTTTGCCTCTGAATTACTTTTTATAATCTGATTTACTTTGTTTTTTCAATCAACTTGGACATCTCTGTTAGCTAGTTTCCTTTTTTGTTCAGTAGATTTTTTTTTCAATAGCAATCTGCATATCTATATTGCTGTTCTTAATCGATTTGTGAACCTTTCAAGAATTTTTTGAGGTGATCTCATGAAAATGAACCAGACTGCTGACTGCAGGATCAATTTGAGAAAAATAAATACTGGTAGAGGGAATAATTTGACTTGCAAAATGAAGGGTTAGTCTCTGCACCTCACTGATGCCACAGATAATAATACTTCCTGACCTTACCTTGCTTAGCACTACCAAGTTTTCCAATCAAAATAAAATGTAAACTTTTGTCAAACAAATGTGATTTTCTGATGATTCTAGTATCAGAGAATATCTAGCTACTGTGATCGTAGTCACAGTGTGGAAGATATCTTCGATGTTAAGTGTTACTCTTCAGAACTCGACTAGATTGGAATGGAGTATATTTATTGCATTGAGTTAGTTATATTATGAAAGATCATCCCCAATTGTGATGATTGACGAATGTGCAATAGGACTTTATATTATCTTCTACTTTGAACTATTTCTTTCTTGTATTCATCATTTCTTTTAGAGGTTTTCCCTTTCATCTTGTTCATAGATGAAAACATTTATGTGTATATCTCTTCTGCTTAAAAAATCTTTTCTTTTTAATGTCTGTATTACAGATAAGAAGTGTGAAGGTTTGCAATGTCTCACATAGTGCAGCTGAACAAGATTTAAAGGAATTTTTCTCCTTTTCTGGTGAAATAGAATACGTTGAGATGCACAGGTTGGTTTTTATGTGCCTTATACTTGCCTATCTAATTCTGTTACCTCATTATTGAAGTAGTGCAAGTATATCACGGCGGGCTGGTATATGTTAGTGTGGTCAAATAAGCTAGTTCTTTGTAATATATTTCTCTGTTTTATTGATGTAGGCAATGGTTAAACCTTGACTTTTGTGACCACCCTGAGGGATGGATATGGCCAGCTTCTTCTTTCCCTCCAAGTTTCAGTACTTATGTTGTACTGGAACTTGTGGGATTGGGGTAAATAGACTGGATTCCATCTGTGATATAAGTAGACATATTTCTTGAACTTACAACTAATCTTTTTCTTAGTTCAAGAATGAAAAATCAGACATTTTATATTTGGTATTTTATCATAAATATAGGGGTCTAATTAAGAATCAAATCACCAATTTCAAGTAACTCTTTATCTTCCTTTGAAATGAAGTTGGGAAATGCTGAATTTCCCTTTATTTTTGGCAATATAGAAATGGGCCTTAGATCTAGTTGAGTCTAACTTGATTCATGTCAAATTCAGGCTTTTGAAATCCATGAATATGTGTTTTGCTGTATTGGTATACCCTTGGTGGCTTTTTGGAAGGACGCCAAATTTATTGAATAATTTTAACTGTTTTTTCTCCATGTGCAGTGAGAACGAGCGGTCTCAAACCGCTTATGTCACCTTCAAGGATGCTCCAGGGGCAGAAACTGCCGTTCTTCTTTCGGTAAACCACTTTCCAATAATTAAGTTCCTTGATGTATTAATACTTGTGTTTGCTATTTGATATGGGGGCCTCTTTCATTAGTTTGTGGTTGCCCTGTGAAAAAAGTTTCAGTTTCTGCCCAAGTGGCAGAATCCCCACTTCCAATTATAAACTTGAACCATAAGTACTCTTGGATCTGCATCTATAAGAATGAGATTTATAGATTACAATCTAACTAGAACTGTTAATAAAATAATTGAATGTGATAAATGTAAAAGCGGTTAAATCTAACCCTTTTTTAAGTATCCTTTAGTTTACAAAGCATTTAAACTTGAATGCGTTCTTTGTGGTGGTAATGGTTAGCACTAAAACTGTCTATCCAATTCATATGTACTTAATCCCTAGGCTTTGCAGGTGTCAGCTACCCTTTTCCCCAAAAGCCCAAAGGTGATCCCCCAACTAGTTCATACTTCATAGTTCATACTACCCTACACGAGATTTTTATTTTTAACCTAGTTAATTTTAATCCAACCTAGCAACCAGCCATAGAATATTCCTTCATTGCTCGTTCCTTACCATCCATCTACAGCTTTTCTTTCTGTAGTATCTCCCTTTTCTTGGTCTTGCCTCTTTAGCTTCTGGACATTTGTGTCCTTCATTGCTGACTGCCCCTTGACCCGTTTAGAACAAACTGGGTTCTGTTTATTATTTTTCCTGTTGGATATGAATGAGACACACAGCCCCTTGAGGCATTAAGCTTTCAAGATTCTTTTGGTGTTCAGCAGTACTCAATACTTGTCACAACAAGGGCAGTGTTTATGTATATATCCTTTTGTTCTCTCTTTATAGGATTTCATTTTTTTTTACATTGATGTGGTAGTCAAGAGTCAAGACTCAAGGTCTTCCTTGTGTCCACTTTGTATTCCTTAATGTATGTGCTTGTACTAGCTTACTGTATCTCGTTTGCTGCTGATAAATTGAGACAGTGTCTATTGTCCTACAATTCATTCCATTTAACTTGCCTTTTTTCTTATATAGGGAGCAACGATTGTGGATCAATCAGTCACAATAGCCCTTGCGCCTGACTATAAGCCACCAGTGACCATCCCGTCTGCACCCATAGTATGTACCACTTCGTTTTGAAACCATTTCCATGCACATATATGCATTGCACTAATTGTGAGTGGTAAATTTACATTTGAAGGGGTCGGAGGACTCAAACAGTGGTGCAGTAGGATCTGCTATTCAGCGGGCTGAGGATGTTGTCTCTACCATGCTAGCCAAAGGCTTTGTTCTGGGAAAAGATGCAGTTGGCAAGGCCAAGTCATTTGACGATAAACACCAGTTCACCTCCACCGCAACTGCTAAGGTCGCTGCTATTGATCAAAAGATTGGTTTCACTGAAAAGATAAGCATGGGGACCACCTTGGTCAATGAGAAGATGAAGGAAGTTGACCAGAAGTTTCAGGTCTCGGAGAAAACCAAGTCTGCTCTAACTGCTGCCGAGCAGACGGTGAGCACTGCAGGGTCCGCCATCATGAAGAACCGCTACGTTCTGACTGGAGCTACATGGGTCACAGGCGCTTTCAGCAAGGTTACAAAGGCTGCTGGCGAAGTGAGCCAGAAAACACGGGAGAAGATGACTGAGGAAGAGAAAGGGAGAACTGTTGCCGAGGGCTACACTCAAATCGGTGAATCTGGATCTCCTAGAGCTGCTACCAAGAACCAATCTTCACAGCCCGAGCCTGCACATGGATTGATCCTGTAAACACTATTTGAGGTCTTTCAGTACCAAGATGGGTTTCGTTTGGGTAAGTCCCTATCGACTATGATGCTGCGTTTTGCACCCTTTCAGGTCATTTGATACTATCATGGTTGTGAATACTAAGTAGACCCCCTCATACAAGGTTGGTTGTGGTTGTTCGGAATGTGACCTTTTTTCTAGCTTTTACTCTGTACCCAAATTCATAAATTACTACATCTTGTGTTCTTTTGTTTGTTATTGCTTATAGTAACGCTTGGTTAAAATTTAAAAGGAAGGTTCCATTCGTCGACAACGCTTGTCAAACTACCAATACTCATTGCAAGAGCACTTGCCTTGCTTAAAGGTGTGAAATCGACAACGATCTCGTACAACAATCTCTCTATCATAAGCAAGGGAAATGGCTTTCAAAAAGGAATGACAGTCCTCACAAGTCCTCAGATTCTTTACAACTCTAACGAAGCTACCCGGGTTTGCGTTAAGCAACGCAAATGCGACTGCTAGCTTCTCGCTGTGCCTCGCCATTGCTAGGTGTTTATCCTCGTCGCTCAGATCAAAGTTCACCTGCATTATACTGACAACGTATCCCACCTGCCTCGCCTTCTCCAACATCTCATCCAGCTTCTCTCGGATCTCCGAAATCTGTGGATGAAGCTGGTCATCTACACGAAACTCGTGAACAACGCCACCGAGCTCAACCCAGCTACAACCCGGGTTTGATGTATTGCTTATCTTGTTAGCCATCATCAGCTTTCTCAATCCACTAACATCTTCCCATTTACCCAAAGATGCATACAAGTTTGATAGCAGCACATTGCCATTCATGTGAGCGTCGGAATCATGTTGCTGCACATGGCTGATTATTCGCTCTCCTAGACCGATGTTGCGATGGATTTTACACGCACTGAGTAAAGCCCTCCATATAACGTTGTCTGGCTCCATGGGCATGCTCTTGACGACTTCAAGCGCCTTCTCCAGATGCCCAGCACGGGCAAGCAAATCGACATAAGCTCCATAATGTTGAATCTTCGGCATGTAGCCCCACAAACTCTCCATGCTGCTAAAAATCTTAGTACCTTGTTCTACTAATCCCGAATGACTACATCCATTCAAGACCGCGATTAAGGTGATCTCATTCGGCTTGACATCTCCATCAACCATTCTATAGAAAAGCTCCAGAGCATCCCTACCGAGCCCATGGATCGACAACCCCGAGATAATGCTGGTATAGTTATGCACGTTGGGTTTTCGGATCTTGTTGAAGATTAGTCTGGCACAGTCTATCCTCCCACATTTAGCATACATATCAATGAGAGCAGTGCATAGATTCGAACCTGAACTCTCTCCGATTGCGTACTCATCGTTCACATAAGCATGAATCCAGCTTCCGAAATCGAAAGCCCCCAAATGAGCGCATGCTGATAAAGCACAGACAAGTGCAGCCTCATTGGGCTTCACCCGGCCATCGGCTAACATATGCCGAAAACAGCTTAGAGCCTCAACGTACTTCTCATTTGAGACGAGACCCGAGATCATAACTCCCCATGAAACATCATTCCTAACCGCAAGCGGCATTGTATCGAAAACTTCGCAAGCCCCGCGAATCTCTCCGTGCTTGGCATAGCCACCCACAAGGCTAGTCCAAGAGAAAACATCTCTCTCAGGCATTTCATCGAACACCTTGCGAGCACTACTCAGATCCCCAAACACAGAGTACATATTGATCATCGCATTGCCAACATACACACCGGATTCAAACCCCTTTCTTACCACCAATCCGTGAACAATCAGACCATATCCAGGCCAATTTTGATTCGAACAAGACGTGAGAGTAAATGTGTAGGTGTAATCGTCGGGTCTGGCCGTCGAACGCGAGCCAAGAGCGAGCAATCGAGAGAAATAGTGAATAGAGTGGAGAGAATGAGGGGATTTGGAGTGTGCCCTGATGATCAAATTCCATAGCAAAGTAGGAGGAGGTGAGGAAGGAGGGTAGGCGTCGAATAAAAGCCTGGAGGAGTGGAGGGATTGGAGAGGGAGATAACGGTGGATGAGAGATGAGATCAGTGGTGGGTAGGAGGAGAGGTACTGAACTACGACCTGGGCGTGGACTTGTTTGACTGCAGAGATCGGTAGGTGTTGTCTGAGTAGTTCGGAGATTGCGTCACGGGCGGTGAGTTTCGACATTTTCTTCTGGATTGGTGGTCTTCATAGACTTCGTGAGTATGAGAGAGATCTTCTGGTTTCAGTTTGTCCTCGATCGGTTTTACAGTTGCATGCCTCATTTCTCAGTCGGTTTATAAAATTTTATTATGAGAAAATGAGAAATTATTATTTTTAGGGTGTTTTTTAAATACACCATCTTAAAAAAATGCACGTTGCTTTCGACCTGCACATCGGAATTGACGTGCAGAGTTTGTGGTGTATATAGCGAATTAAAAATGATAAATAATTAAAAGATTGATTATTTTTAAGAGAATATTTTTTGGTAAAACTAATTCAAATAACCTAAACTTTGGTGGGGTGAGCAGGTAGCACCATGAACTTTATAAAGTGACAAAAATAACCCAAACTTTTACTATTATGTGCTTATATCACCGTCAAGCATCAATATCTTTTTTATAATAAAAATTAGCACCTAACTTTTATAGTTTTGAAATCAAATCTAAAACAATATTAAATTAGGTTTTTTAAATAAAAAATTATAAAAAAGGTTAAAAAAAATTAAATGAAAAATAAAATTTTGACTTGAGATAATTGAAAAAAATATCGCTAATTTATGTCATATTTTAAAAACCCAAAATTTGGTTTGAATAAATGATACTACCTCCGTCCAAAAATACATTGCTTTTACTATTCACGCACGCTTTTTTAAGAAGGTAAAAACTATATAAAATATTAACTTTTTTATTAATTTTTTTTTAATAATTACAAACTTATTATCAATAAGTTTGTAATTATTAAAAAAAATTAATAAAAAAGTTAATATTTTATATAGTTTTTACCTCCTAAAAAAACGTGCATAAATAGTAAAAGTCCATGTATTTTTGGACGGAGAGAGTATAAGTTAGAAATATTTTTGTAAAATATTTCTCAAATGATTTTTTTATTAAAAAATTACATAAAATATAAATTTTTTATATATATATATATAATATATATATATAATATATATATATATAACCTTTAAATATTTCTCAAATGATATAACTTTTTATATATTTCAAATAGAACCTAAAGTAAAATTTTAAACTAGGTTTTTAATCAAAATTACACAAAATATACACTTTTAAAATGAAAAATAAAATTTTCTACTTAAGATAATTGGAAAAAAAAATCGCTAATTTATTACATATTTCAAAAAACCATAATTTGGTTAGAACAAATTATACTCCGTATAAGTTAGAAATATTCTCAAGTGAAATACTCCTTATATTTTTAATTTGTTTTATTTTTTTAATTTATTATTATTTTTAATTAAAGAATAAATTAAAAAAATTATTTGAGAAATATTTTTCAAATATATTTCTAACTTATATCATTTTTTCAAACCAATTTTATGGTTTTTAAAATATGACATAAATTAGCGATTTTTTTTCATCTATCTTAAGTCAAGAAATTTATTTTTCATTTAAAAAAATTTACCTTTTGTTTAATTTTGATTAAAAATCTAGTTTAATATCATTTCATGTTTTATTTCAAAACTATAAAAGTTAGATGTTCTTTTTTTATTCTAAAAAAGAAATTGGTGGTGATAAAAGTTAGATGTTATTTTTTTATACCTTTTTTGTAATTTTTTATTTTAAAAAAACCTAGTTTAATATTGTTTTAGATTTTATTTCAAAACTATAAAAGTTAGGTGTTAATTTTTATTTTAAAAAAGATATTGTTGATATAAGCACATTGTAGTAAAAGTTTGGGTTATATTTGTCACTTTATAAAGTTCATGGTGCTACCTGCTCACCCCACCAAAGTTTGGATTATTTGAATTAATTTTACCATATTTTTTTTATTTTTCTAAAACATGTATTTTTAAAATTTATAAACATGTGAATATAAGTATATAGAGTATAAATATAAATTTTTAATTTTTTAATGTGAATTTTTATCCAAAATAATTAACACTTTGTAACACATAAAGTGTTGTAGGAGTAGTCATTTCTTACTCGAATTGCTATCCCAATAGCAAAACTAAAAATGTTCCCCAAGTACCCGGGTGAGTCTTCAAAATTGGTAGGATATTTGTTGTTTATTGTGGTTTCACAAATTATTAGAAATATTTAAAAAAAAATTGACCATTTCGGGTTGGTTCAGTCGGAAAGGACCTGCGGCAGTATCCAATGGTTCACGGTTCAAATCCCGCTCTGTGTGGCCACTGGAGGAGGGTTTACCTGATTGTTAACTTTAGGGCACATGCAATTAATCGGGTGCTTGTAGCCTCGGATACCCATGTAAATTCAAAAAAAATAAAATAAATTGTTTACCTCTTCGTTTACCCGTCGAAATTTGGATAAGACATAAAAATTGTTCGACCCACATTTTGGGAAGTTGTACTAGTTTTTTTAAAACCCATTTTATTGGTTTTAATTAGGATAATATTCTTATGGTTTCAAAAACCGTAACACATTTCTGAAACCATAACCACATGATGTCCTCATGGTTTTTGAAACCATAGCAACCTAAATTTCTCGGCTTCAAATCCTCTATTCTCAACCTTATCCCCTCGCCCCCCCCCCCCCCCCCCCCTATCCCCAACCGGCCAACCCCCTCCCCCTCACAACCCCCAACTTAAAACAAAAACAAAAACAAATTAAATTAATAAAAGGATTAATTTTTTTTAAAAAAAGAGAATTTATGTGAGAGGGGATAGGAGAGGGGGACGAGATTGGAGACAGACGATTTACATAGTTAATAATTAATAATTAAAGTGTATTATGCGAGATTTTCATCGTACCAACAATAGCGGGCCTTTCTCCTCTAGCTGGAATGAATTATCTCTCTAACCACTGTTTTAAATATGGAAACACACTATTCAACAAGAAACCAACAACAATGAACAAATTACTAAGGATATTGACAATGTTGTAGACAGTAGGATATAATATGATGAGTATCTTCGACAACTCTTATAACAACTTCAAAAATATCAAAAGAACCAACCGAAATTAGGTATGGCCATGGGCCAAATCTATTGGGTCGATGGGTTGGGATATCCCAATCCAGACTCTAACTTGCCATTGTTGTGGGTCAATGAGTTCATATGATCTAGCGAGTCATGATTCAATCTGCTGACTACTTGGTAGTTTGGCCTATTAAAAAAATTATTTTTTAAATTTTGTTTTACTATTTAATAAAAAAAAGTGATATAAAAAGAATATATATATCTTCATATGACTTTATTTGTCAACTTTGATCATTTCAATGTGAGAGAAAAATGTTAGAAATATATCTTCATACAATTTCCCATCATCCCCTTCATTTTGATATGGGAGAAAAATGTGGACAAAATTTATATCTTTATATCACTTACTATCATTCGATTAATTTCTATGTAGGAGAAAAACATGGGAAGATTTTTTATATTTTTATACCCCGTCCAATGAATTTCGGAGGCCCTGTGCCAAACTTCAAATAAGATGG
This sequence comes from Persicaria tinctoria, assembly GCA_037127255.1. Taxonomy (NCBI): domain Eukaryota; kingdom Viridiplantae; phylum Streptophyta; class Magnoliopsida; order Caryophyllales; family Polygonaceae; genus Persicaria; species Persicaria tinctoria. The sequence goes on from JBANSL010000014.1 coordinate 56,691,604, forward strand.
TACTAATGTTAAATTTTTAGACGAAATATGACAATAAAAAAATATATAAGGTAGGTATAATATCATTAAATTCAACCTTAAGGAATTTCTTTCAACATATATGTACAACAATGATGAAAATAGTCAACAAGATCCTATATAATAATTCATGATTGAATAATAATAATAAACAAAAAATTTACTCCATCCGTTAGTTAAAACTTACGTTTTACCATTCATGTATGTTTTTTTAGGTGTTAAAAACTATATAAAATATTAATTTTTTTAATACTTAATTATAATAATTTCATACTTATTATAATTAAGTATGAATTTCTAAAAACAAATGTAAAAAATCCTAATGTTTTATATAATTTTTATTATTTTAAAAAAGCGTGTATGAATAGTAAACGATAATTTTTAATTAATATAGGGAGTATTAAATACAAATAAAAGTATACTAGTAACATATAGTTTGAAACATGCTTTTAAAGGGAAAAAAAAAAGAGGGTAAGTAGACTTGCCACAAAAAAGTTAAAAATAGATGCCTGAGTTTATAAACTAACATATTTTTTTTATATAAACAAATTAAGGGAGTATTGAGTACACTGTCAAAGGTGGGAAAAAGGCCCAGCAATCCTTAAAAAAAAACCTGAAAAACTTGCCGATAACTAGGATCGAACAACGGTGGGCAGCAAAAGCCCAATCTTTAGCCGCTCAAGCAACCACTACGCCACTGAAGCATAATCTTTTAAATAACAAAATATTAATTATGTAGTAAAATTACTTAAACGAGGCCTCGTAAAATCGGAGGCCCTGGGCGAACGCCCATCTTGCCCATGCCCAGGGCCGGCCCTGCACTTTAATTTCAATGTAGGATATAGGAGAGAAAAATGTGAGAAGATCTACCTAATGAAAATGAGAGAATGGACTATAAAAAGAGAAGAATAAGGAGATAAGACATCCATTGCATATTAGTTTACGTATTATTATAGATTATTTTAAAAATAATATACATAATAATTTATAATATACATAACAATTATAAATTTATTTTTTATGGCCTTCTGTGGGTCAAACAATGACCTTGACCCTGGCGACGACTCGAGGACGAGTCGAATTCAAATGGAGGAGAATGATGTTCTTCTAAAGAGGAAAAAGAAGGCGCCACCATGAATGAAGGGTCGACGTCAAGTGCACAAGGGCATGTCGAGTGCTTCATGAGGGCTGTTGACATTACTCCTCTCATTTAATTAGGATATTTTTAGGCCCTTGTTATTTAGAACACTAGAACTGCTTTTTAGAATAAAGATTATTTGCCCTTAAAGTTGTAATAATTTACCCCCAATACCCTCTCATTGTAACACCCCTTCTTAATACACTGAAGAGATGTTACAGCGCCAGCAATTACGCAGACTTTAATGTTTTTGTAACCGCCTTGGGCTTACAAGAACATGCAACCATGCTCCCATAAACAAGATGATAACATACAAACATTAAATCAGTGGAAATAATATTCTAGAATAAATTAAGGTACCCAAAACAAAGGGGTCCAAATACAATAACTGGAATAATGAAATAGTAGCAGCGGAAATAATATTCAAATAGTAGCAGTGGAATGACTAAAATAAATCCCATAAGTTCTAAAAGTCTGTACCTTAATTAAAAAACACAATAAAACTGAAAAACAATGAAATCCTTTATTCTTCAGCGCCTCAAGACCGTTTACCTAAACCTGCGGATCGACGGCTGAGGTGTAGTATGCAGACCAAGGACCCCAACCGTCCAAAGGAGAAAAATAAGACGGTTAGTCTTTTTACGACTAGCAAGTAGCAGAAAGTAAAATGTTCAAGACTCCGTCTACCACCCATTGACCATAAAAGGGTATTGGTGATTGTAGACTGAAATATGAATTAGGAGTAAATATTTATGTGGAACCTGACTCGTTTGAAAATAAAATAACAAGATGATCCAAAATGACCGAGTGTTTGAATGGGATGCGGATCCGGAGATCCTAGGGAATCATATTCCGAGTACGGAAAGAATATGATATAACATCACTGAAAGTGGGTCACCTATTAGTAAGTAATGTACAACGCAATAATGGTAATAACACAATATACACAACATTATCGTTTACTTAGGACTAGTGATGCCGGTCTCGGCCGCATATACTGGGTGGATGACCTACTACCCTTAGGTAGATGTACCCATTCGAGAGATTTGCAATTTCGAAGGGGCATCTCATGAGACGTTTATAGAGCAAGGTATAACTGAACCTTGGCCTGACTTTACCCTTTTTTTCCATTATTAAGACACATCATAATAATAACAATAATAACAACAACAACAATAATAACACAACTGGTATAAGTACCAATCCACAAATACATCCTAGGTGACCAAAAAAGGCATGATGTGCACGAAAGAATATACTGACAAACATGGATATTCAAAATAACTAATATACCATACTTAACTAGCATGAAGGAACAAAATGGAAAAATCATGTTTTTTAGGAAGTTCGGGCATTTAATGTAATCTTCTCAAACCATAGTATCAAATTATAATTACCCGAGTTGACATGCTATGTGAGATTAAAGAATTGATATATAGCAACAAACTGAACTAACTTGCATATTTATCACAAACTCATAGCATGAAATTTATAAAGGACACAAAAATGCAACAATTACGAAAAAGGCACGAAATTGCAGAAATGCACTGATTGAACCAAACTACTTGCCTTAATCCGATGAAATGCTTATTCGTAGTTGAGCAAAATAATCTGATAAAGGACCTGAGATTTTACAGAATTAAATAGGGTATTAGCAACTTTTCAGAAATTACGAAAACAGCACCGTAATTTTTAAAAAGTACAGAACTTACCCTTGCTTTTCCCAAAAGCCAACTCGATTCTGTACCCACAAAATCTCAGGGGCTAAACAGGCTGTAAACTGTTCGCAACTCGACAAATTGAGATGAATAGAGTGGATCTTGCCCAAACGCTATGAACCCTTGGATATGGTATGAATCTGAAAGGAATGATTTTGGTCGGATAACAGCCCTTGGATTGAAGGAAAGAAAGAAAAACGAACATAAACCACGTTTTTCTGCACAACAGAAACACTGCTCACCAGTCAAGTTCGAGGCTGTGGTGCGATCTCCTCGAAGAAGGTATGAAGAAAATAACAGATGGATTCAACAGAGGGTGTTGCACAATTTTTGATGCAGTTGGCGTCACTGACTTTTGACCACGCTGCTGGTGGTGGCGAAGCCCAAAAGTTGACTTGTCGATCACTGTCTGCAGAAACTTCTGACGTCGATTTGGACGTCTTTCCGGTGAGCTGCTGCGTCGGGGCTTGCACGGTGGTCGCCTGGGTGTTGGAGGAGACCAGTGGTGGCGGCCTTCAGCCCTGGTGTCGCCAGAATCGCGGTCGAGAGTGATTGGAGGTAGTTGGTGTTCTGTGCTCTTCGGTGGCTGTTTGTTGGTTTGTTGAGAATGAATGGGAAAGGTTGATGGCGAGAGGGTTAACTGGAATAAAAGTATACAACATTCCCTTCAATTTGACCTAATTTGAATCCCCTAAAAATAGGAATTTGAGGTTGAAAAATCTGGCCAAAGATTACTAGTTATCCTATAGTTAAAGATAGAATTTGTTAAGAAAACCTTCTCTTCCGTGTGCTGTTGCTGGGCTCGTCTCGGAATGTCGAGCGGGCCGACTTACTTTGGACTGAACGCTGATGAGGAGAGTATATACATATATACTTTAGGGTAAACTGCAGAAAACCACCCCTTAAATATCCAATATTGCTCAAAACCACCCCTTACATACATAATTACCGAAAACCACCCTTTAAAAGGCCTCCGTTAGTAATCGACCACCCCTGGTAGATTTCTGTTAAAATCTCAGTTAAATCACTGAAATTACGAAATTACCCTTGCTTTTTTTTAATATAAAATAAAATAAACCTTGAAACTTAAAAGGAAAAAAAAGATTGGAGATTTTTTTGCCTCCTTGAAACGCTTTTTTTTAAAAAAAAATTCTTGAAACGATTTTTTTTACCTCTGATCCAAAACAAAATCTAAAGAAAAGGTTTTCCCTAAGGCCGGCCAGAAAAAAGAGAGCATTTGCTCTCTGGCTTGCCGCCAGCGTCTCAGGCCAGCCCTAAACCTCACACCACCTCGTCCTGTCTACCAACGCCCACCACAAGGGTCTGTCGACGCCGCCTCCCACCGTCTCCGCCAGCATTGAGTCTCAACCGGCAAGTTTTCGGTCTCCTACAGGCCGCCACGACCTAGCACGACCGCGACCCACCACCGCCGCGACCCACTTGCGCCACCGTCGGCCCGTCGCCACCACCGTCGACTACAACTCCTAGCCTTGGAGCTCCTCCGCCTCCGCCTGATTTTGATTTTGAATAGAGACTTGATTTTGAAAGGATCGAGGCAAGGTTGACGGTCAGTGACGGAACAATGCCAAGGGGGTGGTCGATTGCTAACGGAAGCCTTTTAAAGGGTGGTTTTCGGTAATTATGTATGTAAGGGGTGGTTTTGGACAATATGGGATATTTAAGGGGTGGTTTTCTGCAGTTTACCCTATACTTTACCCATATATATATATATATATATATATATATATATATAGTACTATATACTTGTATATATACACGGAGCACATATATATACATAAATAAATAAATGCAACTAGTTACCGACTATTTTACCCATAAATAATATATAAATATTATTTGTGAAACTTTAATTTATTTAAATAAATTAAATTAATTAATTTCCCACATTTTACATTATAAAATGTGAATTAACTATCTTACGAACTTGATCCATTAAAATAATAGGAATAAGAAATAATTCCGACGTTTAATTAATTAAATTCTAAAATTAAATAAACGGAAATACAAGGGTATTTCACTCATTCTCTCAACTCTGTTTCTCCCAACCTGTTCGGTGGCACCTTTTCTCCTTAACATCTCAATCAATAAGGAGAGATAGATAACAACCCAAATTTTTTTGCTTGATTTTTACGTGTATTGTAATGATTCTTTCTCCTTTATGTTTTATTTTACTATCGATTATGAATTCTTCATAAGAATGGTGAATTCAACCATGAAAGACATGTTCTCACCACCGATTGTAAGCCATGTTCTCACCACCGCTTCACCCCTTGACGGACGACAGCTTGCGACGGCGTTTGGTGGTTCTTCGATCGGGTTGTCGGTGGCGACTGGTGGGGTTTGTACTCTTCTGCCTTCGGGCACATGGAAGACATGTTCTCACCACCGATTGTAAGCCATTGAAACTAGAGAGAAGAAGATGATGATGCGCAACCGTTGTTGCATTTTTTAAAAAAAAATTAGCTTTTTATCCTGGTTCTATTAATACCCGACGTAAAAGGTATTGCTGTTTAGCCCGGTTATTTCTATACACGGGCTAAGAAAACTATTTTTTTTTTAAATAAAAAATGGTCACAACGACCAAACTATACTATGGTCGTTGCGACCAGGACTGGGTATGGTCTTTGCGACCAACTATTGTTTTTTTTTAAATGGTCGCAACGACCATTTAGCATATAGTCGTTGCGACCACGTGAGCATGCGCTAAACGACAAAATGTCATGCGCTAAACAGAAATCGTGTATTTTTATATTATTTATGCAATTTAGTTTTAGAGAATAAAAGTGGAAAAGGGAAAATATCCTTGGTGTGATAATAGAGAGAGTAGAAAGGAGAAGAAGAGAATGAACTGATGTCTTATTAGGGTTCCAAATGACCCAATATATAGGTGTATACAACGGAACTAGAGTTTCCTAGAGTTTATCCATCACAATATAATAATATTATAACACTCCCCCTTAGATAAACATCTCTAAATATTACAAGACTGTCATATTAAAAACCTCGCCTAGAAAACCCAATGGGACCAAAACTAGGACCAAGGAAAAATACAAATGACATGTGATACGCTTTGGTGATCTGCCTCGTTAAAAACCTTGTCAGGAAAATCCAGTGGGACAAAACCTGATCGAAGGAAAAAAGAATGCAGTGCGTGTATACTCCCCTTGAAGTCAACATCCTTCTCGAAGTATTCTCATTCTCCTTAATGGCAATGTGTTCATGAGCTTATGGTTGAATCTCAACATTATCTTTGAGCTGAAGTGTCTTCATGATTGACTTGATGCGCTTGACTTCCATGTATTGGTGTTGAGCTGCTTTGGATGTACAAACATAAGGTACTTTAGGACCTAGTGTGCTTTTCATTGTTGATGAGGGGGATCCGTTGTATTAAATGGTGCATAAGTTGCCTCGTTAAAAACCTTAACTTGGAAAAACCCAATGGGATAAAAACCAAGATCAAGGAAAAGAGTACAACATTGTATGGTACTTCGGGACCTAATGCAATGTCACCATTTTCACAATTATATGTACTTCTGGTACTCTTATAAGGATCTTTAACCAATTGCATGTGACGGGACTTTGATATTAATGCTTCATGCATTTTCAATCGATCATTTCATTTATATGCGTATGCAAGTAACACGTCCGTCATTTACATTTAGATCCAAAATTATATTCACTTCTGGTGAATACATTTTCTATATAACCTTTTATAGATATTTGTGCAATCAACTTGACTTTATATTTCATTTTGTATGAACACCCACTTAAAACCAAATGATGTTACACTTTCCGGTGTTGGAACTACAGGTCCAATGCCATCATGCTTAAAGAACCCATTCTTGCATGAATTTCCTTTTTCTAGCTCTTTACTATCATTTCGATGTCGACATCCATTTGTTTATTTGATGATCATCATATTCTCATAGGCTCTTTCCACTTCTGGGGAATCGTATACCAAGAGCCTAGTGATCTCCAATACTTCTCGTGTACTTGAGAACCACTTTGATATTCATTGAGTTGGAGTTACTTTTGGAACTTCCAAATGAGCTAGTATATGTGACTTTGTCACTTTCTTGGCCTTTAGTAAATGCTTTCAATTGCATATTTGCTAAACCTTATAATCATTTCATTTATTGAACTTTTGGTTCACTTGTATGTATCCGCGGATATGAAATGATAGAGAAGTTGCTTCCGTGCAATCTCTTTCTTAATATTTAGTCTCATTTCCTCTCCCCCTAAATACCGAGCATTTGATCACCATTAGAAAGCTCTAGGTATTTGATATCAATAGGGACTCAAACCCCATGTATCATCCAACTTCTTTGTGGTCTCATTGTAGTTCATTTGGAGGAGGTATATCTCGGAATATATGCTGCTTATTCAAAACCTTTGAATGACATGCTCTCTTCTGGAGATAATTAGGGAGATGTTATTGTGTCAAATTCGAAATGCAAACATGCATGGGCCCATTTGACCAACGACTCTTCTGGGTCGCCGTGAGCTACCGTATGCTCAACAATGTGGTTGATAACATTCTCTACCTTATGTTTCATATGACTAAAGTATTGAGGCATCTGTAATCTTGGAATTACATTGGTCTATATGATAGTGTTCCGTAGATGTCTCATTGAATCCATTCAAGAGACATTAGAGACTTTGCATTTACTTTGAATTTAGATGGTCTTGTTGTTGATTTGCCAAGATGACAGACCATATATGTTCGGTCACCCTTATAGAGGATCTTCGGGTCCTAGGGTCTTCTTGTCCCTTTTAGTGGGTGTGTATGTGAATTTCAATGATCCCACCCATCATCGTTTCACATGAATGATCTACGGGATTGTGGCAAACCTTTCTCTCAAATGTTCATTTGCCAATCAGAACTCCGCATTAGACATTCATGGTAAGTAGTTTCTTCGGGAAACACTTTGAGCTTTGAATTATAATAAGTAAAATCATAATAATTTTATTCAATATAAAGCAATGAATAAAAACAAGTAAATAAATAAAATAAAATTGTATTTGTCCACTTCAGGTGGAGCCATGAGAAAAACTTGTCAATTTATCATTTTCTTCAAGAAATGATTTTATTCATAAAATGATTCATTTGTCAACTTCGAGTGACAATTAGTCTATATTATGTATATTTCGATCATATACTCCAAAAGATGATAAGTTGCAATTCAAAAATATAGTCAGTTGTCATATAAACATTGTCCATATTCTTCAAGAAATGGTATGGTCGATTATTACTCACTTCAGGGAGAAGACAACTTGTATACATTCACTTTAATTTCTACACTTCTGGGTATTTGTGCAACTTTAAAATAAAACTCATACACTTCTGGGTATGATTTTAAATAATCTTTATGAGGATATACAATATATCTCTTATCATTCATTTACTTCACGAAATGAATATTGTCACTTCAAGGACAATTAGTATTGATGAGAGAGACATTTTATGAATTTCCTTTTCATATACAACTCTTCAGGAGATGATTGGCGTTACTACAAGAACGATTTGTGTCCATCCACTTCAGGGGATGCCTTTATATATTTCAAGAGATAAAGATAAATAAATAAATAAATAGTTGATATATAATTGATAAAACTATAAAAACATAAATAAATAAAACCAAATTGGCATATTGTCAACTTCTGGTGACAAGAAAATGAACATCTGCAAATACATGTTCGTCTACTTCTGGAGACTGGTGGAGAAATCATAATTTGCTTGTTTAGCTATAAAAATCATCGGTTCAGGGACGACTATGAATTTTAAAATTTTATCTACTACGGGAGATAAATTTTATCATGATATATAAGCTAAGATATTTTATCTTCTTCAGGAGATAAATAAGAATTTCATCTTCTTCAAGAGATGTGATACATACATTGTGTTTACTTTATCTACTTCAGGAGATAAACTACCACTTTTGGGATGATATACAAATTTAACAATTTATATCTACTTCGGGAGATAATGTTTGTCTACTTTTGGAGACAAAAAAAAAATACAAATTGAAATGAATAATAAAACTAAAAAAAAAAAAAAAATCATCACTACGGGGATGATTTTCAATCGTTCAAATCTACTTCAGGAGATGTTCCATTCATCTACTTCGGGAGATGAGGATTAAACAAATATAATTTAAATAAATTAAATTAAATAACATACATATAAAATAAATAAACATAAATAATAAATATGATTTCATCACTACAGGGATGAAATTTATCGGCTTGATCATCTCTGCGGGGATGAGATTTATTGTTTCATCGCTTCGGGGATGAGATCAATTTAACATTCATCTACTTCGGGAGATGCGCTCGTTCATCTAGCTCGGGAGATGATTTCGTTCATCCACTTCTGGAGATGATATATAAATTTAACAATTTTATCTACTTCAGGATATAATTCATCTACTTCGGGAGATGAAAAATAATTAAAATAAACATAAAAATAAGATAAATAAAATAAATAAATAATTCATCACTTCAGGATGAAATTCGATCGTTTATCACTTCAGAGATATAATAAAATAATATCCCCTAGGGGATATGACCGATTGATCTAATCGCTTCAGGGATTGAGATTACTTTATCCGCTTCAAGGGATACTACAAATTGATCCAATCGCTTCAGGGATTGAGATTACTTTATCCGCGGGGATACTAAAAATTGATCCAATCGCTTCAGGGATTGAGATTACTTTATCCGCTTCAGGGGATATTACAAACTTCGATTGATTCAATCACTTCTGGAATTGAGATTACTTCACAGGGGCAAAATATGAATCCCTGAGAGTTTTAGGCCTTTTTCTGTAATTATATAAAAATTACGGGCCAATCTAAAAATTTTAAGAAATTCTGGGCTGATTTCGTGATTAATAAAATAAATTGCAAACAAAAACCCAGTACGTCGTCTTCCTCGTTGTTCAGACGCGGTGAATCGGCCGGAGTCGATTCAGTTCAAGTCCGAACCCGGCGGCGTCACCCATGGAGGCAGCGGGAGGCGGTGAGACCTTCGATTACGCGAGCGGCGGCGGCCGGAGGAGCGTCTCCTACAGCAGCAAGCGGATGAGATCCGATCGGTAACAGAGGGTTTCTCTCTCCTGTTGTTCCTTTGTTCTCGATGTTGCATCTCGCTTGGATCGGCTTTGCCAATTTTGTAAAAATAATCAACAGCAGATTGATTCACCCGCGTGCTATTTCCTTCAGATGGCGGTTCCGACTAAGGACAACAACGACGTCTTCACAGATCCGGGACAAGGACATGCTTGTCCAAGGCTGTCGGCCTTGGAACGAGAGAAGGAGACCTCTTGTCTGCGATCGAGCGAGATAAAGGTTAAATTCAATTGAAAACTCAAAATTGTATAATGGATCAATTATGTGAAAAACATGAATACTCTGTCGTATCGCCTGCAAGTTCGTTCTTTAGGGTTTTAATTGATGTAATATTGTTATCAATATCATAAGTAATCAAGTCAAATAACACTAATCGAGAACAATATGATATTGGATTGAGAATTTCAAATAAAAAGAATTGGAAACTCATCTTTTTGGTGAGATTTTGAATTGCGGAGGGCACAAACAAACTTCTTCGATACTCTGCAGCCGCCGCCACCATCTTCCTTGCTGGGCCGCTCTTGGGGTAAATTGAAAGGGCTAAGGACGAGATTGGGGAGACACAAAAGAGGCGGAGGCGGAATTAGGGTTATTTTATAGAGCAAAACTCGTGCTGATAACGTGTGATAATAGAGAGAGTAGAAAGGAGAAGAAGAGAATGAACTCATGTCTTATTAGGGTTCCAAATGACCCAATATATAGGTGTATACAACGAAATTAGGGTTTCCTAGAGTTTATCCATCACAATATAATAATATTATAACACTTGGGGATTTTTCCTTAACCGCTAAGTATTTGACTTCTTAAAATTTCTAGGATTTTATTTATTTATTTATTATTTTTATTAGACATGTCAATCCTTTGCAAGGAAAAAATGATTTAGGGTTTCTAGGTTTATGTTTTCTTATTTAAACGCTTCTTTAATTCAATAAGGCATTCGAAACCGTCGCTGAATCATGGAAGGACCGTCACTGTAGCCGAAGGAGAACCGTCGATGTGTTCTGCTGGAACAAGGGCGGCAGCCGCTGCACTCTTGCCGCAACCGCGAAATCCCTGACGCGCCCGCGTCTCAATCCTCTACAACATTCTGTACATGGTTGTTGGTTGGCTTCCGTCGTTTCCTTCCCTTTCTTTCCATCAAAGACTTGTTCCAAATCAAGAGAAATCAAAGAATATTGCAAGATTGTGACAAACAATCAGTCGTGTTGTTCTTGATTTGAAGCACACTGGCTAAGGACCGGGAATAGCAACGCATCATGACTCGTCGTCAAGTCGGGTCATCCCACCCTCGACCCTACCCGAACTCGTAACCTGCCCCATTCGTCGACCTTTGAACCTGTAACCCACTGGATCACATGTTACGTGTGCCGTATGGCCATGTCTAATTGGAGCGATATGATCGAATGATCAACTACATAAACATAAAATCCACCTAGGAAAAAAGAAAACCATTAGAGGGATCAAGCCTAGAATGGAGCATTTCAAAATCAATTTTAATTGCTACATTTCTCCAATCAGGGCACGCAACAATAGGGTACATACATCATCAAAGATGTCAATGGATTGATTATTGCATCCAACAACTCCCTTTTCGATGATGTTTCTCCTTTGATGGCAGAAGCTTTGGTAACCATTCCGAAATGGTTCACCGGAAAGAAATTGTGGGTAGTACCCATAGGTCCCGATTCGAACCCCGGAATGGCCCCTCTTTATTTACCAATTCAAGGCAGAAGCCTTGGCACTCCGGTCCAACATTGTGTTTGTCCAGGAATTTAGCTTTCAGTGCATCAACATTGAAGGTCATACCTTCGCTATCATTAACTCCGTTTCCAGCAAATGAAAGAGCTACTGGGTGATTGTGATAGATATACTTCATCTTCTCAGTCATTTTGAGCGGTCCACTTGCAGGCATATGTTTTGTCAAGTCAATGCGGTGGCAGGCAAAATGACGTATTTGAGGCATTCCATGTATCATGAAACCATTTTGTCATACCCAAAATTTCTTTTCCTTGTTAAAAGAAGTGTGATTGAGTGATGGACCAATAGAGTTCGAACAAACACATCTAAAAACCTTATCTTGTAAAAAAAAAAGGTCTTTTTAAATACAACACAAATCCACCTTTAAAAATGCAATTTGCTTTCGACGTGCAAGCCACCATCACTAATTAGCACTTTTAAAAAATTAATTAACTCACTTTTAACCCTGCACGTCAATTCCGACGTGCAGGGTTTGTGGTGTATATAGTGAAGGCAGAAAAAAAAAGATGTATATCTCAATTGAATTTGAGGGCTGAAAATATATGTAGCCTTTATATTTGTAAATGTATATGATTCTTTTTCAAATAAAGTTATGTTACTAATGAATATAAAATTATTTTTAAAGGTTAATAAAAAATATTAATATTTTATAAAGTTTTTATCATTTTAATGATGGTTCAAATAATAAACGAAATATTTTATTATACGGAGCTAGCCGTTGGAGTATTATAGGATGGACGGTAACGGATCCTGGTAGTTAGAGTTATGAGGGTGTGGCCGAAGCACATAATATGTTTTTTGACAACTATTTGTCATTGGGTGATGAATTGGGATCTAGCATCAAATTAATCATTCGTCAGCAAGCATAACCACAATGGCTTTGTCAAGATGTGAATTTTTGTGTAATATTGTATCCATTGACTAGCTTTTAAAATATAAACTGATCCAAAAAGCCTGAATTTTGTAACCTGATCAAGGCTTGATCGAAGTACAAAATGGTAATCGGGGAAAGGAGGAGACGTGAGAGATGGGAATAAGAATAACATATAAGAATGTTCACCACATGGGGATCCAAGTTGTCAACACCATATAATTAGAATAACATATATATTGCTTCATTCAACGTTTGATTCGATCTTTCATTCTTCCCCTTTCTGAAATATGTACTCAAAAGTCTCAATACCATTTACGGATTATACGCTAATCCATGTGACCTTCTTCCCTCCTCTATATTTTGCCTTTGATACTATATTAAGTAACACTTTCTACCATTATATATGTTTTTTTTTTCTTTCTAACTTACGTCCATAAGATGTATGTTAAGATATTAAAACGAGATGGTGACTGCCTGGGATTGAGGTGATATGTAGGGGGCAATTATGTGTTCAAGAAGAAGCTTCTTTGGAGATTCGTCTCCACCGCTCATATTATATCCCTGATGTATCGCTGGCGAGCGGTGTTACTTCGTGGTGGTGCTTGGCTTCACTCGATATTAGTCTATGTCCCCAACTTATTAATTTTAAATTGTTTTGATTTGTCTTGTTGATTGTGTACTGCCTTTTCGTGTGCGCTTTTTCTGATTTTTGGTTATATGTTTGATGATTTTCCATCTACCGACTTATCGACCTATATATCGAGTTTCAGGTTTGTCTGATATCGAATTCTTACTCGATCAATAAAAAAAAAACTTTTAAATATAGAGTTGACCTTGTGAGAATGGTGCGGGATGTGGAAAATTATAAATGATGCACTTTCAGTCATATAATGATGCACTTTTAACGTAAACTAAGTGTAACAATTATAAATGGAGTAGTTGGTTGCGTCGAAATTTATGATTGTTCATAAATGTTAGCTTGATTGGATGAATTAAAACGAATAAACGATAGGTGCATCCACTTATAAGTTACAGTATAACCTATACCTTTGCCTTGAGTTTTTATAAAATTTTGCATTTACAATAATTGTTCTGTAGAGTATAGTATGTGTAAGGGAAATGAAGGGTACAATCGTCATTTCACCTCTTTCAAATTCTGTTAGAATCGGTTGCTCTCACTGTATATATACCGAGAGCATACATTGTACATAATAAGTTTTAGTTGAACAAATTGTGATTGTGAGAGTTTCTTCTATCAATTTCAGTTACATTTCTTGAAATGGTATCAGAGCAAGAGTAGATCTCGTTGAGATCTTCGTTTGTTTTTCGATCGCGATTCGTCGATTTCTTCGATTTTCTTGTGTTCTTCGTCCTATGCTGAGCAATTCGCTGGAAGCATGGCCGGGAGAGGTCACAATCCGCAAAATCATAGCTCATGATCAAGTAATGGTGGCGTCGGAGGAGCTGGATCTAGAAGAGGGATCTTTGTCGCACCTCCGGCACCGGGATCCGGTCGTGGAGCACCTGCTGGTGCAGGATTCACGCAATTTGGACCGAATCCACTGCAATTTGGAGAATTCGCACAAGGTATGAATTATGTGCACATAAATCCGTATTTCTTGTCGAACTCAGACCATCCGGGTATGCAACTTGTGTCTACTTTGTTTAATGGCACAAATTTCACAAGTTGGAGTCGTGGAGTACGAATGGCCTTAGGTGCGAAGGAGAAATTGGGATTTATCACTAGTGCGTGTGTCAAACCTAATGAGGATACTGAGGATTTTTAAAAATGGAGTCGAGCCGACTACGTGGTGATGTGCTGGCTCATAAACTCAATGACGAGTGAAATCGGTGAACATTTCATGTATGTTCAGTCTTCAAATGAGTTATGGAACGAGAATAGGGAGAGATTTTATGAATCTAACGATCCTCTCATATACCAGTTAAGGAGAGAAACCAATAACCATAGGCAGAAGAATTTGTCTGTCCCTGCATATTATGGCAAACTTAAGAAGGTTTGGGATGAACTCCAACTTCTGAATCCATTACCTGTGTGTAGCTGTGAAGGTATAACACATTGCAGTTGTGTGATCTTGAAGAGGATATTGGATAGGGAAATGAAGGCTAAAGTGATGCAGTTTATGATGGGACTCAATGATGCATATGAGCATCTTAGGAACAATGTGCTTTCTATGGATCCAATGCCTGGTTTGAACAAGGTTTTTCAGATGGCAGTGCAAAGTGAGCATCAGAGAGGTATTACTGGGTTGCAAACTAATGTGAATGCCTTGAATGTGGGAAGAAATGGTCAAACTGATAGCACTGTGTTTGCAGTTGGGAATAGGGCCTCTCAAGGAAAAGGATCTGAGCAGTTCAAGAAAGATTATAAGAAAGCAAAGTATGAGAGACAGTGTGAGTATTGCAAAGAGAAAGGTCACACTAAGGACTATTGTTTTAAGCTTGTGGGATACCCTGAGTGGTTCAAGGGTCCTAAAGAAGGTGAGAGACAGTATGAGAAAGGTAGAACAGTTCCAACAGGTTTGCTTCTAACACTGAGGGGCAACAAATGGAGTTTGATAGCCCTCTGGATAATGAAATGATGAAGCCAGATCCTAGCATGGTTAATGTTGTGTCCCATGAAATTGTCAAGATGATGCAAGGGAAAGCACATATGGATGGAGCTGATAGCTCTGTCAACCATGCCTTTGTCAATTTTGCAGGTAACATGAGTTTATCTTTCTTAGTTGGAAATCATAAAGTTGATAAGTGGTCTTGGATTGTGGATTCAGGTGCAACATACCATATTGCTTTTGACAAAGCAATGTTTTCTGAGTTGCATAGCTTAGAAAAATTGGTTTCCCTTGGTTTGCCTGATGGAACATCTATTTTGGTTAAGATGCCAGGCACTGTTGTTATTTCAAAAGATTTAAAGTTGAAACATGTGCTATATGTTCCTCAGTTTCAGCACAACCTTATGTCTGTGTCTAAGTTGTTGAAGGACCAGAGGTTGAATTTTAGTTTTAACTCGGTATCTTGAATATTACAAGACCTTACAACTAGATCCTTGGTTGCTAAAGGTGTTGAGAATGGAGGCTTATACTACTTGAAAGCTGGAAGTGACAGTGTTGGTGAAGGCTACAGAGATTGTTGTGATTTAAGTTCATTTGTTTCCTTAAATAAAGGTCATAGGAGTAGTTGTAATAAGGTTGAAAACCTGGATTTGTTTCATGTAAGGTTTTGGCACCTTTCTGTGTCTAAGATGAAGCACTTAGATGCTTGTAAGGGATGTGATTTCAGTACTTTCTCATGTGATTCTTGTGATATGACAAAGCATCACAAGTTACCATTTTCTTCAAGTGAATCTCTTGCTCCTTCTGCTTTTCATTTGGTGCATATGGATCTTTGGGGACCTTATAGGGAGGTTGCTTTGTGTGGGGCTAAATATTTCCTCACCATTTTGGATGATCACGCTAGAGCCACCTGAGTATATTTGATTCAGAATAAAACTCAGGTTTACAGGATGATTGTTGCTTTCTTGAGTATGGTTCATAATCAGTTCAGTGCTTCAGTTAAAGTGGTAAGGACTGATAATGGTACAGAATTCACACAAAAATCTTGTGTTGCATTGTTTGAAAAATTTGGGATTATTCACCAGAAATCTGCACCAGGGGTGCCTGAGCAAAATGGAAGGGTTGAAAGAAAACACAGGTATTTGATTGAAACAACTCGTGCTATCAGACATTTTGCTAGATTGCCTATTAAATTCTGGGGAGATTGTGTTTTGAGTGCTACTTATTTGATAAATAAGATGCCCTCTGCTGTTTTGAATTGGAAATCACCTTTTGAGGTGTTGTATGGTAAACCGCCTTCTATAGACAATCTTAAAACAGTTGGTTGCTTATGCTATGCTTATCAACCTAATGACTTAAAGGAAAAATTTGGGGTCAAGTCCAAAAGATCGATGCATCTTTCTAGGCTACCCTCTAGATCAAAAGGCTTTCAAGGTGTTTGATTTAGATAGAAAATCTGTGTTGATCAACATGCATGTCAAATTTCAGGAACATGTGTTTCCTTATAAAGATTCTCATACTCATGTTGAGTTGTCTGTTCAGTCTACAGGTCTACCACTTGTTAATCCTGCTTCTACTGAGTTCACAGTGCCAGTTTATGTGCCTCTCATTGATGCTCACAACTCCTCTCATAGTCTTGCAAACAGTCATCCCTCTGTAAATGATTTGAATCAGGATGGAGTCACCAGTGATTCCTTTCCCACAGTAGATTCTCAGGATAGTGAGCACTCCACCTCTCATATGCCTGACAGTGTGCTATATTCTCCTAGTCACTTTGCTCATGACCTGCCTCCAAAGAGAGTGATTCATAGACCTCAGAAATTTAATGATTATATTTGTTCAGATATGCCAAATAGAAGTGATTCTCAGTCACAGTCATTCTCAGTTTTCTCTACTCAGCACTTGGCTCACTTGACAACATCTTATGTTCAGTCTCTTGTGAATGTTTGTACTGTGTTTGAGCCTAGAACCTACAATCAGGCCAAGGATGATGTGAGATGGCAAGCTGCTATGGATGCTGAGATTACTGCTTTAGAATCCAATCACACTTGGTCTATCACAGATTTGCCTCCAGATAAAAAGTTTATTGGCTCTAGATGGATTTTTAAAATCAAGTACAGACCTGATGATGGACGATTTTTAGTTGCGTAAACCGTATCAAAATAAATTCGAACCTACCTAACTAATATAGTGTGGTAAGCACGAGTCGATCCCATAGAGAATCAAGTTATTCCTAAGTTAAGTGTTTATTTACCAATTAGTATGAAACGGGGGGTTTGAAGTGATTGAAATAAGAAAGAAAACAAAATAATTTATAAACAAAGCAATGGAGATAACGATTAATAAAATAGTTTCATCTACAAATATCCACTTTAGTTAGTTAAATTGATATTGAAACTTCCTCTTGTCCTTTTAGGTTTCCTATGAATGCCCTTGTCCCGACCTAATATAGCTACTAGTCCAACCAGTCCTAGAAACCCTTATCAATCGAACATTCCCTAAAGACGGATTTAACCCAATTGATAGCTTTAAGTTCAGAGATTAACCAAGGTATTTGCAGTCCCTAAAGAGGGATTTAACAACACATCCAACTTCCTACTCATTTAATTAGTTCAACCAGCCCTAAAGGAACAAGTTTGCTACTTGGGTTAAGGTTCACAACCAGGAATCTACAAAACCCTAGCAATTGAATTGATTCTACCAAGTTGATCAGACAAGATAGAATAAAACAATCAAACATTCAAGCGCAAAGAAGTCGAAACATTCAATATAGAAAATAAAGAACAAGATTCAGAAACTCACAATCAATCCAAATAAAGCTTCAAATTATAGACGAAACGGAAGAGTTTAGGTCTCCATAAAAATAAAATAAACGACAATTAGATTTTAGGGTAATAAAATCACTCGGCTGACTCTCTTCCCGGTCCTCCCCATACGGTATGCAGGTTGAAACTATATATAATATCTAACCTCAATCTATCCTAATTTATATACTATATATAATACGGAGTATAAATATATCTAATTTATTTAATTCTATTCTATAACTAATCTAAAATATGTCTACTAAAATATATAAGGAAGCACGTAGTGCAAATCGGCGCCGCATCAGCAGGTATTGATTCAAGCCGCCCACCTCTTTCCAAATTGCGAAATAATCCCATAAATTACAATCCATCTCCGAAAAGCAAATAATACAAATTAACTATAAAATATATAAAAATGTTATAAATTAATATGCAAAACTATACTTAAAACATAACTAAAATAGACCCTATCACATGATGGTGAAGTAGAGAGGTTCAAAGCTAGACTTGTGGCTAAGGGGTATAATCAGGTCAAGGACAAAGATTATAAACAAACTTTCTCTCCAGTGGCAAAGCTCTCTACTGTCAGAATTGTGTTAGCTCTAGCAGCAGCTAAAGGTTGGAAACTTCGTCAACTTGATGTCAATAATGCTTTTTTGCATGGTTTTTTGGAAGAAGAGGTGTATATGAGTCCACCCTTAGGTTATACAAAGGCAGCTCCAGGTCAAGTATGCAAGCTCCTTCGGTCATTATATGGATTGAAACAGGCAAGCAGGCAATGGAATCTAGAACTCACAAAGTTCCTAGGTAAGCTGTGGTTTGTCCAATCCTTACATGACTATTCTCTGTTCACTAAATCAGACAAGGGTTCCTTCACAATAGCATTGGTTTATGTGGATGACATGTTGATCATGGGGAATGATGGTAATGAAATTTTGTCCACTAAGCATGCTTTGCATAAAGCCTTTACCATTAAGGATCTAGAGACTGCAAGATACTTCTTGGGGATGGAAATCTCTAGATCCTCCAAAGGCATACTCTTGAACCAAAGAAAATACATTCTGGATATCCTCAAGGATGCCAACATGCTGGAATGTAAGACAACTTCATTCCCTATGCAAAGAGGCTCCAAGCTTTCTATCACTGAGGGTGAATTACTTCCTGAGCCTGAGCTGTATAGAAGGTCGATTGGTCGTCCGCTTTACCTCACTTTCACCAGACTTGATATCTCTTTCACCGTCCAGCAACTGAGCCAGTGCATTCAATGTCCTAGACAACCTCATTAGAAGGCTGCTTTATATCTCCAAAGGTACTTGAAAGGGAGTTTCAATGTTGCTCTTGCCTATCCTACTATATCAGATCTCCAACTCTCTGCCTTCAGTGATGCTGATTGGGGAAACTGTCCGGATTCAGGTAGATATCTGTCTAGTTACTGTGTTTTTCTTGGAGGTTCTCTGGTTTCATGGAAGTCCAAGAAGCAAGAGGTTGTCTCCAAATCATCTGCAGAAAGTGAGTACATGAGTATGTCTTACACAACTAGTGAATTGATATGGATACAAGGCCTGTTATCTGATATTCACATTGATATCTCCCTGCCTGTCACCTTGTTTTGTGATAACAAGGCTGCACAAAGCCTTGCATCCAATCCAGTCTATCATGAACGCACCAAACATGTGCGCATAGACTGTCATTTCATCCGAGAACTCATTCAACAAGGCTTCCTGGTTACATCTCATGTCTCAACTCAACTCCAAACTGCTGATATTATTATGACTAAGGCTCTTGGAGCTCATCAACACCATGTGCTGTGTGCCAAGCTTGGTCTTGTGACTTCGTCCACAAATCCAGCTTGAGGGGTAGGTAGAGTATAGTATGTGTATAAGGGAAATGAAGGGTAAAATCGTCATTTCACCTCCTTTAAATTCTGTTAGAATCGGTTGCTCTCACTGTATATATACCGAGAGCATACATTGTACAGAATAAGTTTTAGTTGAACAAATTGTGATTGTGAGAGTTTCTTCTATCAATTTCAGTTACATTTCTTGAAATGTTCATACTCGATCGGTCGATCAAAATAACAACAGAACGAGATGCTTGAATTGTGATCACATGCAATCAGAATATTATTTATCTTTTAATTTACTTATAATTAAAGGAATTAACATAGAAGCCAGTTGACACGTGCATAATATATAGTTGCATATAATGTAGTTTTCGAAATGCTGGATCTAATTCCAAAAATTACAAGACAAAATTATGGCGGTTTTAACATAATTTACTTATAAAGATTTGATCATAAGCATTCGTTTAGGTGAATTTGAAAACGACAAGTGTACTTTCTAAGAATTCGAGTAACGAGAAAGATAATTCTTAAAAATGTAATTCGATCTCAGGAATTTGGGATTTATATTTGGTTTACAATGAGGGTATTTTGTGTAAAATATGATAAATTATTTGAATGA
This sequence comes from Persicaria tinctoria, assembly GCA_037127255.1. NCBI lineage: Eukaryota > Viridiplantae > Streptophyta > Magnoliopsida > Caryophyllales > Polygonaceae > Persicaria > Persicaria tinctoria. The sequence goes on from JBANSL010000014.1 coordinate 56,712,100, forward strand.
ATTATATAACCTACAAAATCATGTATATATATGAAGAGGAATTTACTAAAACTTATTTTTTTTAAATGAATAACACTATAGGATTATTTTTTAAAATGAAACTAAAAGTTCGTCGACGTTAATTAACAATCATACATTTTATAAACAAAATCGAAACAAAATTAATAGGTAAAGAAGAACTATGAAAATATAAATGAGTAAAAAGTAGAAACATATCTACTTTGGGCGAGAAAATAGCCAATTGAATTGTCCATCCTCTTAACTTTTGATCAGTTGTTGATCAGTTGTTTAAGCTCAAAAATCTCTAGCCTCAAACACCAAATTATTCAAAATAAAACCATACACATTCTTTACTACCTGATTACTCCGACTGGATTTGGTAATCCGTAGTGATTAGGATTCAATAGTACACAATGTTTAAAAAATGGTGTGTATGTTGAAAAAAATTAGAGATTTTTGGGGCGGACAACGATTATAAATTTAACTGTTGTCTTTGAGTGTGTTTTATTTAAAAAGATAACGGATATTTAAAGAACAATTGTTATATATACAGAAGACTTCTCAAAGAAAGTGGTTCATAAAACTATTGTGTAAAACCCGATTAGAATAATTTTCTATTAAAGTATTACGTTATAAGGTCGATTAACGACGGCCTTAGTAGTATTCAAAGTACATGGCATGTTCAACTTGTGATATATAACCTTCCTCCTTGGTTATGCATGAAGGGCAAGTATGTGATGCCATCTTTATTAATTTATGGGCCAAGACAACCCGGAAATGATATATATGTTTATTTGGCCCCTTTTATTGATGATGTGAAACTCATTTGGAAAAATGATGTTCATGTATTTTATGCACATCGAGAGGAAGCTTTTAATCTACGAGCAATGTTGTTTTGAACTATAAAAGATTTCCCCGCCTATGGTAATTTGCGTGGTTATGCCACGAAAGGACACTACGCATACCCGATTTGTGAACAAGGCGCGAGCTTTCTACATTTAAATAACTATAAAAAGACAAGTATATCTTGGGCATCGGCAGATTTTAACCTTGTCTCATCATTATCGGAAACTTTGAAAGGCTTTTAATGGTAAAGCGGAAGAAGGAATAGCTCCAAAACCATTAAGCAGTGAGCAAGTACTTGAAAAAGTGAAGGATCTAAATGTTAGGTTTTGGAAAAAAGAGTTTGAAGTCCTCTAGAAAGTCCACTGGAGAATATAGTGGTTGGAAGGTCAATATTTTTTGATCTTCCCTATTGGAAGGATTTATTTGTGAGACATTGCCTTGATGTTATGCATATAGAGAAGAATGTATTTGATAGTGTTGTTGGTACACTACTTAATATGCCGGACAGGATGAAAGATGGCCGTAATGCTAGGCTAGACATGGTTGATATGAAAATCATACACGAATTGGCACCACAAAAGAAAATCGAACACACTTATTTGACACCCGCATGTTATACTTTATCTAGAGAGGAGAAATTAGAGTTTGCAAAATTTTCAGAGATATAAAGGTTCCTAGCTTCCAAGTATTCTTCAAATATGAGTAATATTATCTATGCAAATTGAAAAAATATAAAGGTTCCTTCCAAGTATTCTTCAAATATGAGTAATATTGTCTCTGCTAACTGAAAAAATATAAAGGTTCCTTACAAGTATTCTTCAAATATGAGTAATATTGTCTCTGCGAATGAGTTGAAGCTTGTTGGTCTAAAAACCCTAATTGTCATATTATAATGCAAATTGTTTTGTCAATTGCTTTACGATCTGTTCTTCCAAAGCATGTTCGACATATCGTTACAAGATTATGCTTATTCTTAAAAAAAAATTTCCATAAAGTCAGTGATCTTGATGACTTGAGTTCATTGCAAAAGGAAATTGAAGTTACATTATGTGAAATTGAGATGTATTTTCCTCTATCTTTTTCTGATATCATGGGTCATTTGACCATTCACTTAGTTGGAGAGATCGCATTATGTGGGCCAGTTTATATGAGATGGATGTATCCTTTTGAGAGGTATGAGAAGGTATTAAAAGGGTACGCCAACAATAGAAACCGTCCTGAATGATGTATTGTCGAAAGATACATTGTGGAAGAATCTGTTGAGTTAAACAAATGAATTTTTATCTAGTGTTGAACCAATAGGCATTTCCAAGTCTTCATACATTGATAGTTGGCGGGGTGAATGTCATTGGGTTCACCTTGCCAAATAATAATACCCAAACTAAAAGATTACTCAATTGACGGTAATCTCTGTTGAGTTAACTCTCAACCAGAGGACGTAATATATACTGGTAAATGAATACAATAAGGATCTTTATAGAATCATATATTTAAGGATAGATACAACAAGAAGATCACAACTGAATATTCTACCTAATACCCCCCTGCAAGCTCATGGAGGAGCAAGGACATGAAGCTTGGACCGTAAGAGCTCGAACTGTTTGTTGCTCAACGCCTTGGTGAATATGTCAGCGGTCTGATCTTTCGAACCAATGTGGAGAACTACGAGCTCACGACCCTCCACCTTTTCCCGAACTACGAGCTCGGGGTTTGAGGTGGCCAGTACGGGCGCGGGTTTCCATTGGGTGATGGGAGTTATCCGAGGGCCGGAGGTGTGGGTGAAGAGGAGGAGAGGCCGGGGTGATTGGGTCAGGCTGGGCAGAGGATGATGATGCCGAGGAGGGGTTAATAGGGGATGACGATGGAGTGCTTATAGCTGATGATAGGGGTGTGTGGACTGCTAATGACGAGGGAGAGGATGCTGCAGAAACGTTGATAACCGGCTCAGCGACGGGACTTGGTGACGGTGGGACGGATGGACTGAAAGAAGGTGCTGAGGGGATGCAAGTAGCTGACGACAAGAGGTCAGTGGAGGAGTCAGGAGACACTGGACACGGAGAGGAGACGGGAAGAGAGACCGAGAGCGAAGGGAAGACTGATTCATGGACGTGACGACTTACATAGATTTTTTGAGAGGAGGGTTCATAGCAAAGGTACCCTCGGTGAGAGGAGCTATACCCCAAGAAAAGACACTTGACTGTTTTGAACTCAAGTTTGTTGGAGCGATATGGACCAAGAAACGGAAAACAAAGACAGCCGAAAGAGCGCAGGATTGAGTAGTCAGGGCAGCGCTTGTAGAGGCGATAGAACGGAGAGTCAAATTGTAGAATCGGAGTGGGAGAGCGATTGTGGAGATAGATGGCTGTATGAAAAGCATGTTCCCAAAACTCCGGAGGGAGTTTTGAATGAACCAGGAGGGTGAGACCCTTCTCCTGAATAGTGCGATTTCGTCGCTCGACCATACCATTTTGTGTGGGGGTATAAGGACAGGAGATACGATGATCAATGCCCTGGGTTTGAAGATATTGAGAGACATTTCTGTATTCCCCACCCCAGTCGGTTTGGAGAGCCTTGATATGGGAGTTGAATTGTGTTTTTACCATTGTTTGAAACATTTTGAAGAATTGGAAGACTTGAGATTTGTGTGACATAAAATATATCCAAGTGTAACGAGTGCAGTCATCCAAAAATAACACAAAATAGCGACTCCCATTTATTGATAACGCGGGGGCAGGGCCCCAAACATCGGAATAAACAACCTCGAAAGGAGCAGTTTTAGATAAATGCGAAGACAAAATGGGAAGACGACTACTCTTTCCCATAGAACAAGAGACACAATAAGACATTATAGATTTTGAGGAGATAGGTAAACGAAACTTAGTGCAAATTTGACGAAAGACTGACGAATTCGGATGGCCTAGGCGATGATGCCAGTGAGTGGGCGAGGTGCGTTCACCAACAAGAGCCAAGGCCGGACTGACACTGGTGGAGGATGGGAGCCGGTAGAGCCCGTTATCAACGATTCCTTTAAGCATGACCCTTCCCTGCAAATCCTTCAACAAGCAGTGAGTAGAATGTAATTCAAGAAACATATTATTTTCTTTGGTTAGACGAGAGATGCTGATTAGGTTCTTTTTCATTTTAGGAACAATAAGCACATTGGATAGATTAATAGGCTGTGTAGGAGATGGAAAAACAGTGTGTCCGAGATGGGAAATAGGAAGGGTTTTACCGTTTCCAAGGGCTAACTGGTCGCCACCATTGTAGTCCGAGTCGATGAACACCTTGTTGAGATCGCCTGTGATGTGGTCAGTGGCTCCGGAATCAAAGTACCAAGACGGGTCGGTGATAGCCGAAGGGGAAGCCATGTATGCCGCAGGAGCAGGAGAACCTGGTTTGTTGAGCTTCTCCGGAGGGTGACGGGATGGAAAAGCTTGGGCATCCAGCCTGTTGAAGCAGTCCTTTGCAGCGTGGCCGGTCCGATCACAAATCTGACAAGGAATCCGAGGACGAGAACGAGAGCCTTGACTATCAGGCCGATCAGAAGAAGGTCGATCAGATGGCCTGGATGAATTGGGACGTCCACCAGTGCGATCAGTGGAACGATTCGCACTAGGAGCCGACCCTGAAGACCTGGAGTTGCTGAAATTCGCCATCGGCGAGGGATTAGTGGCCGCCAGAAGACGATTTTCATTCTGCAGAAGTTCCTCCTCTTGCAGGAGGAAGCCAAGGAGATCCGGGACAGTGACTGCCTCAGATCTCATGTTGAATGCGGCTCGAAAGGATCCATAGGAGGAGTCCAGACCGTGGAGCACAGAGGCGATAAAATCGTCAGTCGACACTTCCTGCATACAATCAGCCAAGGAATCGGCCAAAGCTTGCTTCTTTTCGAAGTACTCGATCATGAGAGTAGCACCCTTTTGGAGAGTTTGTAGCTGCTGCTTGATGTGCATTGCCCGGGCGCGAGATTGCGACTGGAACATGCGCTCAAGGGCATCCCAGGCATGGCGAAAGGTGGGAGACTTGGTGAGATAGCCGACCAGCGCGGAGGACACAGTGGTGCGCATCCAGATGAGCACAAACTTGTCTTTCCGCTTTCATACCCCAAAGTCAGGATTCGGAGCTTCGGTGGCAGGAGCATTGTCGGTGGCAGGGACGGTAACTGTCTTCGACGGGGAGGAGTCGGTGAGGACAAAATCCTGCAATCCGAAAGCGTCAAGGGCGTCGAGAACATTGGAACGCCAAACAGAGTAATTCGACCTCTCCAATTTGAAGGAGAATTGAGGGAATTGGAGGCCTACCGAAGAGGTAGAGCCAACATCAAATGATAGGAGACTGGCGGAAGTATGGGTGGTGGAGTTGACGGGAGGCGATGTAAGTAAGGGGTCGAACCCACAAAGACCAAGTACTTCAATTGCAATGCGTATTTTACCAATATGCAAACAAAGATAAGATATGAATGGAAATAAGCAATAAAGAATATTAACAATAGAAAATAAAAGATAGAGGAAGAGTGTGGTTTCACCTACGAATTCGCAACATTGGTTGGTTTTACTCGATCATTGACTCAATTCCTAGTTATTCAATCTCAATTTGTTATTCCGACTTTGGTTTATATGAAAGTTGTTATTGTTCCTGCTTGCATCTAATAGATTGGAGAGAATGGTGGTTGTGGGACATAAAAGTAATTTGCAGCTTCATCAGTCTCTGAATTCTCCTAAATAGAACAAACAACATATTAGCTTAAAGTATATCCTTCAAACTTATAACACAGCAAGAGCGTTTTCATGAATCAAGTTGTAATATACTAATGTTTTACTCACCTCAGGTGTGTTAACTTTATTCAATTGACCATCAGCATGGATGTTATAGTTTTTGCTATGACTCTGAGCTGACATTGATGAATCGAATATCAAGCACTCGGACCAGATGACAAATTTTACCTATATCAATGGTACAAGAAGATACCAGTTGAATTGCCTTACTATCCTTGCATCATTCAGTACAAGCCAAGATCATAATGGTCTAAATAACAAGATGTAATTTTCTTCTTCTATCCAAGAGAAACGCCACATGCACACAACACATAAAAGAGGGGGAAAAACAAGGGAAGCAACTACTCTTTACCAAGCGTTAGGATCTGAATCGCGAGGCATGTGTTTTTGGAGATTACCCCAAGTAAACTGCTGACAAATAGTCATGAATGCACTGGAAAATGCACCAACCAGCAACTCCTTATGGCATTCATGTCTTATCAGTCAGTGCCTTGATCCAGTCCTGCCCCTGTACAAAAAAAGTCATTCAGTCCCATTCTTTGACAGAAGACGACCAAGTTCTATCAAGTTCATAAGATAATTCCAACGACAAAACTCGTACAACCTTCTTGAAGAGGGAGAGCTAGAATGAGATGGAGAGAAAGACCAGGACCAGGACCATTAATGGTGTCTTCTTGAACTCCTTCCTCTGCTTGGACTTCGATTGTGTCGATACCTTCTGCAATAAACAAATAATGAAAAATAGATTACAATTTACAAGTGAAGCAAGAGAGAGATGGAACTCTATAGAACACTCGGGGCAGTCATTCAAAATTCCAAGAATAAATACTATGAAAAAAATACATTAAGATGCTACGAGGTTTGATGACTTATTTTACATGTAAAATGCAGTTTTACTAATTTCACACAGTTGACATGAAATATGATATTATTTCTAAACATGTGGAATTTTTCACTGTCAAAATAAACATATAGACACAACTTAAGCCCCATGCACGACTTTCTAAGAACTCAATGAAGTCGTCTGGTCAATGAGGTTACTATGAAAAAGGGTCATTAGCCAGAGAATGGAGATAAAAAGAGGGAGAGGAGGTGTATCTGGATGAAGAGGAATGTGAACAACAACAACTCATGAATAGGTGAAGGCAAAAGAAACAGATGGCCAAGATTAGATCCAGAATTGGTCTCATTTTACCAAGATATTAAATAGATAGGTTTGATGCATCAATTTGTATTTGGAAGTGAAAATTAACCAAAACATGGTACATTTTGCCAAATTCGATGGCCCACGCTTGTTTCTGCCAAACAAGATTGAAAAAAAAAGTTATACAAGCATGGAATTCCATTCAAAGAAGAAAAAATAATCAAGCATAGACAATGAATCTATGAACCCGGGAAGGAAAAAGAAAAATCAAGTAAGAATAAAAAGCTAATTCAAAAGACTCAAATATATCGTTGCCTAACCAAGCAGGACTGAAATGATATCTCATGCTTGAAAGTATTTCATAATCTATGCAAATATCAATAGCACCTGAAGTGTAAGCCAACTAGCTACACCTAGATGAAAGATCAATCAACTGCATAAAATTCAATTGTTAGAAGGAGAGAAATGTGTAATGAAACATGAACTTCTATTGAATGATGAATTTGTCAATGATATAAAAAGTATGCAATGAAGTAGATTTAGTTAATCAAATGTCTGAACTCATGTTTCAAAGTTGATTGAAATCGAATGAGGGGATTCAAATACCCAAAACATTTTCTCATATAATCAATCGATCGGGATCGGTTTCCAAACTCCAAAATGCATTTGACAAATAAGCACATATTCAAGATACTCAAAGGCATAAAGTATGCACTTGTTTTCATTGGATGACTGTGAAGTTGTAGAGAGAATTCTTTTAGCAATTCCTTTTGGCTAATAAAAAAACTACCAGCCATTACCTTAAAAGCCCTTGTATCAGTTTCATTGCTATTATGTTGGGCTAGTAATCTTGGTGTCCATCCACAAGAATCTAGGAGGAGAGCAACTTTAGCAGTTGAAACAAGAAACCTCTCCGGGTCATCAAGCACGTCAAGTGTTGTGAGAGGAAGGTCATCAAGCATCAGGGACATCAGATAACTTGCAAAAGATATTATTTCTTGTGCATTAAGTGTCTCTATGTATTTATAAGGGATTTCACACTCGTAAAAGATTATTGTTATTCCATAAATAACTCCAAACTCCAAAGGACTCGGAAAGCACTTGGTCTTGATTGTTGAATACAACCATCATGTTAATGGATGCTAATTTATCTTGTTTGGCTTGGTGACAAAAGCAGTTGGTTCCAATTTTTATACATGCAGATACTAAGCTATCTTCTTAAAGTTTTTAGCTAACATAAATCCAATCTCAATCACCATTCCCATGCCCATATAAACAAATGCATCATTTTAAAAATAATGAAACAAAGAAATTTTTCAGTGTCCAGCCTGTATAAACCGAGATGTCCACATAATGAACAAAGATTTTCTAAAGTATATTGTGGCGGAGGTATGAACAAAGGAATAAAATTATATAAAGTGAACATGTAATCAAGAATATTACAAAATACCAATCAATCAGTTTAATGCCATGCAACAATCTACCGTTACAAATCTAAAGAAAACCTTGAGTAAAAAATGCAAGTTGAATAGATCAAACAGATAGAAATGAAAAAAAATGTGAATGCATTTGCTTATCATAAGCTACCGTGGTAATAGATTCCAATACATTAACCGGATTGCCACTATGGAAACCTCTAAAGATCTGGTTAGTAATACATTTTCATTTAAGAATCATTGACTAATTGAAGGTAAAAAAAAAAAGAAGCAAGTTCCTCCTATATATGGGAACAATACTTACCAAAAGCGATGCAAACTTAATTGACCATCACCTTTGAAAGTTGTTGTAGCAACCGCTGCATAAATCCTATCAACAAACAAAATATTAAGACAAAACATGTTTTCATGTGCTAATGACATTTAACAGATATAACACGTCTTACATTCCCAAAGTCATCACTGCCAATACACCAAATACATCAGCCTTCTTGAGCCTAATTTAGAAAGGGGATACAATTTTGGGAAGTTAAAAATGAAATGATAATTAATATCATAAAGTTTACAGCTAAACTTATTATACATGCTTTGAATTCAAGTTCAATTACTTAGATTTCTCTTCATAAGTCACAATAGCTTTCTCATTTTTTGCAATTTCAATTTCTTTCATATTTGAATTTCTGGAATCTATGTTCAGCTAGTAAGGGCTAGAAAAAGTTAAAAGAATACACTAAAAGAAAAAGAGAGGAAGAGAAAGAAAAGTAAAAAAGAAAAAGGAGATATGCTTTTGTTCTTTAAACCCTCTCCTTACATCTACAATGTCTCTTAAAAAAAATATGGTCATGCTTTATTGAATGTTCTGAGCATCCAGATTAAAATATTTATGTCATTAGTAATTACATAAGCATGTCCTTTATGTTGTATATTTCTTGCTCATCAATAACAACATAAGGTCCTCTGCAGTTACATACTAAAATCAATAGCATGAAAAGGACATGCTTTAGAGATATCTAAGTATAAGCTTTGAATCCAAACCATCAATTATAACTGCAATAAGAATCTCAAAGGTTGCAGAGAAGGTTACAAATACATTCGACTGCGAACAATTACTCATTAGGAATCAACCAATGCTTTCAGAGGGGGGAAGCACACTGGATTATATAGCTAAAAAAATGAAATACTCCCTCCGTTCAATAAATCTTGTCGTTTACTATTCACGCACGCTTTTTTAGAATGATAAAAACTATATAAAATATTTATTTTTTTTTAAAATTTTTTTAACGAGTTTGTACCTATTAATAATAACTACGAAATTGTTAAAAAAAATATTTAAAAAGTCGATATTTTATATAGTTTTTAGCTCCTAAAAAAGCGTGCATGAATAGTAAAACGTCAAATTTTGTTGAACGGATGAAGTATAAGATAAGCAGGCAAGAAAGCGATAGAGAAGACACGACTTATAATTATTTGTGGTAGAAGATTGTTGTTTCCATTTAAAGCTTCGGACTTGTAATTATTTGCAATACAAAGATATAAAGCATTTATTCAAGGAATTAAGGAACATTTAAATTAAAATAAGATAAGGTATATCCAGATATTACTTGCCTCCAAAATTCAGAAAAGATAGTAGAGTAATTACTCTAGAAACATTTCAACCATGTAGTGTGTCTATAAGGTATCTTACTCATTCTTCCAATATATTTAGGATAGAGACAAGTTCATTTTAACTTCTTCTAGCCATACAATATTGATGAAGTTTCATATTAAAAAAAAATGCAATAAATGAGCTATGTAAGCAGTTAAGCAATAAACTCACTAATGGAATTTTATCTCTGTGCTGGCACTTGAACACGTAATCCACCAAGAGATGTGTATTCCTTTGAGGTGCATGAGCAATACTTGCTCCATGGCCACTCTATGGGGGCAAGTCAATGTTGTGAACACGTAATCCACCAAGAGACCTCAAACAGTATATCCCTAGCCCCAGATAACTCGATCAACATTTATAGGGAGAATCTATTGTTTTCAAAATCCAGTTGATCAGCTTTTTAGGGGAGGGGGGGAATCTATTGTTTCCGATCAGTTTCACAAATGGAGTATTAAAATCAATTCATTCAATTAAAATTCAAAATTGTAGGTATTGTTAAATTCAACCATATATTATTCTAGATATCTACCTACTTTAAGAATACAAATTAAAAGACACTTGAACAACTAACCTGTTGTTAGGAGGAAATCAAGTATGAAATATAATAAAATAAATCAAACCAGATTTAGGCCCACGCAAATAAATACAAGACTCCTCCAATGCAGTAAGAGAAAGTCAGGATCGAATCCACGAGGAAGCGTGTCAGCGGATCCTAGGTAGCTGTAAATCTCACAGAAAAGCAGAAAAGACAGAAACGAAGAAACAAAGAAAGAAAGACAAACGAAAGCAAGAAATATAAGCAAAGGCAAAAAAAACTAACTCGATCTCGACAAAGGCAGTACTCGAGATCGACAACCAGTGACAGAAACAGAAACTGTATATCGACGACAGAAGCTCAATCCAGATAAATCAGTACTCGATCTCGACAAGATCCACTCGAGATCGACAAGAAATAGCAAAGACAGAAACTTTGGAATCGAAAACAGAAACTCAAACTCAACTCGATATAGACCAAAACCAACTCGATCTCGACAATAGGCCTACTCGAGATCGACAAGGCCCTACTCTATCTCGACTAAAACTCAGAAACTGTAAACTTGCAGATTCGAACACAAAATTCAGATTTTCGACATAAATAAATCAATATATGAAAGACTTCCAAAGCTAGGGTATCAACACCACAACGATAACCATGCAAAGTAACACATAAAGGCATAAAAGATCATGCTTTCCATCAAACAACTTTCGTTACTAACAAATAGGCATATAGAGGCTTTCACATAAACCCTAATTGTTACTAACCCTTTTCACATAATTAACCCAAGTTGCATTAAGATCACTTTTGCTTCTATAATACAAACAAGGATCACCTTCAACTCTCGCAAAAGAATCATGCTCATAGGGATAGAAGACGAATTGCATAAAAAGATCTGACCTTTACTGCATCATCTCATATGGCCACCGTCGGGCTCACCCCAGCCCCAGAAGTGGGTGGCCTACTCGCTCTTCATCATTAAGAAAGACATCAAATAACAAAAGAAACTAACTTGCATTGAATTAAATAAAGAAAGCTTACAACCCACAAGACAAATCCGCTTTCGTCTTTCCACCTTGCTTGCTACAAACTCTCTCTCTCTCTACTCCTACTTACTTGAATGGAATTGATTTTTGTTTCTGAATGATTAAAAAAAACCATCCCCTAGGGCTTTATTTATAGCCTTCAAATCCTTGCTAATCAAGGATAGAATCTTCTATCTATATCTAAAATTATATCTACTTGCTAGAAGATAAATAAATGCAACAAGAGAATTAAATCTTTAAAGGGAAATAATAAATCTAAAGTCTTCCATGGATAGATCTTCCTTCTTCATGATCAATGTTGATAGATTTGGATAGAATCGGCACTCTTCGCACCCAAGCAATCCCAAGTCGAGTAGAATTGGTCAAACCGAGTAACGCGGCTCTGGAGGTCTACTCGATCTCGACAAAGGTCTAGTCGATCTCGAGTAGGGTTATGATCGACTAGCTCGGCTCGGGTAGATCTGCTCCACATGGCTCGGATCTGGGCTCCTGGGTGTCGTCGATCTTGACAAGGCCTCCTCGAGATCGAGTAGGGTTGCTCAGTGCCTTCGTCCTCGGCTTCTCGATCAGCTCCTCTTCTCGACTCCGGATGTGGCGTCTAGGCTTCGTCGATCTCGACTAGTGGTACTCGAGATCGAGTAGGGTTCCGGAGCTGGGTTGGTCTGGCTCTCGACACTGCTCCTAGTCGACAAGGCCTGTGCTCGGACATGTTCGTCGAGATCGAGTAAGGTTCACTCGAGATCGAGTAACCTGGGCTCTCAGCTTGATTCGACTGGTTCCGCTGCTTCTTTGACCTTGGACTTCTGTAGTGGATTTCCGAGCTTTTCTGACCTTCCTTAGAATTGTTGTAAAACGTCTCGAATTCTGCGATTTAAACATAAACTGGTGTAGACTCCATAATTTGGCAAATAAACATAAGCTACATAGATTCTGTACTATCCTAGCCCAAATGAATGAAATGTGTGCAGAAATCGATATAAACTTAAATGTAAAACATGGCAAATTAGGCTCACAACATAACCCTATTGGCGTTCATCCATATACGGAGTATTATTCTAGATATCCTTTGTGAGATGAATTGTAAATCTGAATCAGTAGTTGGAAGAATGAAAAAATGAAGAGCACGAAGCGTAAAATCTAAAGCTTACCATCTATTATAAATCCTTCAAACAAAACAAACCCTAAAACAAGATCGAAAACTCATAAGGTAATTAATCAAAATTTGTACAAGATACAAACAAAAGGTTCAATTCAGATATAAAACCCCTAATCTTATTACAAGGGGAAATATTCAAAGACTAACCAGATTGGAAGAGGTGGAGAAGAAAAGTAGACGTGATCGAAAAAAATAACAAGAAAGAAGATGAGAAGATAGATCAACCTGGATAAGATGAAGGGCAATCAAACTTCAAGGTGGAAGTGATAAAAAGTGAAGGTCGGCGACTGTAGCCCTGTGAACGGATTCACTGCTCGATGAAGCAGACCTAGGTAGAAAGAAGGGAAATAGAGCGAGTGCATCACGGGTAGAAGAAGGAGAAATCGAGATCGAGAAGCAAAGAAAGAGATGAAGAAGTAGAAGAACGATAACAGGGAAAGAGATGAAGAATGAGAATGAAGAAGCGACGGACAAGAGAGGCGATGGTGCAGTACAGACTCTACAAAGCACCGACTAGTTATTGAAAAGACGGATATGTCCTCATAAACAAAAAAATAAATCATTTCAAATTCAATGCTTGATGGGCAAAATATGCACAACAATTGCAAGCAATCCGAGCTGTACAAACTTTTAGGAACTTGCAATCTGACGGCTGACGTCCCACTTCAAATTCAGGAGACTTGCTCATTCTACTGCTTTTGGCCGCTTTATTTTGAGTTGTTGATAACTCGTATGTTTAACGGTGGATATAACAAGTTGATGGGGGGTTTTATAGTAATAGAGATGTGTTTAATGTCTATGATGAATAAATATACATTTACATAATGATAAATGTAGTTGATTAAAGAAATTGTCAAGCATTCTTATAGAGTAAGCTAAAGTTTACATCATGTATATATATCGCTGATTCTTGAGGATAGCTATCTTAGATTTATGTAGAGATATGACATATAGTCATGGTTAATATAGGTTTAGACCATGCTTAAATTCTTCTTAGACAACGGGTAAATATTCTAAAACAACTGTTAAGGTGTTCTAAGACAATAGTTCAAAGACAGCGGTTAAAGTGTATTTATACAACTGTTAGTTAGACATGACACAACATTTAAGGTGACCTTAGAAAACGGTTATAATGGGTTAATATTGTTTAAACTCAATTTCTAACTTTCATAGACAACATGTATTTTGGATATTTACCAATGATTATAGCCGTTGTCTTTGGAAACCGTTGTGATAGGGTCAACTATTGTCTTTACCATAAACCACACCGGTATATACAACAATTCGAAAATCGTTGTGCGCTTTGTAAAAGAACAATTGTCTAAGATATTTTATGTACTAGTGATATTAATCTAGATATTACCTTATCACTTCAGACATTGTGTGATTACTCCAGTTGGATTTGAAATTATGACCACTATATCACATGACTATTATTATTTTTATTGTTTTTTAACAGCTTGAACTGTGAAGTCTTCATAACACTATATAAGGATTTTGTGAAAAGAAAGTTGAGTTTTGAACTATCAGATTACTTGTTCATACGATGTAATATCTATTGCGTGAATTGCTTTTAACTCTAGATGATAATGGATGTTTTGAGATTGTTGTTTATGTATTAGGTTGATCATTAAGCTTTGAGTTGTCGTAACTTTCTTAGATTGCTATTATATAAATTGTGTTTCATGAGTTTGTCTACAATTATTTATATATAATGGCCATGTTTATGTCGGACACAAGCACAATCATTATGTTTATTTATGAACTAGTGATGACTTATGCAATTTGTATCTCATATTACATAATAAGAAAGGAACAAGTTCTTGTTTCCATGAGTTTATAAAGAAAACTATCATTTGTTTATTAACGAGATCAAGTGTAAAGGCTCGGATTTTTAAATCATAATTTTCGGAAGAAGAAATTAAAAATGAATTTAAATCAGATTTAATTCGAATATTACAAGGAAAACTTGTCTTTAAATTACTAAATCGAAATTGAAACTCTTAAAACGGATTCCAGCCTAATTTTGAAACTATGAAAAATAGATTTTCTTCCCGCTTTCATAGGCCGAGAATTGGAGAATAATGTTAAGATTTTATTATTAACTTCGGATTGGAAAAATTAAAATCTAATTTGATCGAGTCGGGATAAGATTGAAAGAGCGGATTCGGATAATTTATTTTCGGGTATTTCGAATTTGGGGTCTTGGGATCACTCTACACTTTGGCTCTTCCTCCATCTGCTTGCTAGCTCTTTTCCCCCTTTTTCCTTTGTTTGTCGAGTAGCAGTAGAAAGTAGCAGCTCCCCTCTGAAATTGGACAGATTCCACGCCAACTTGCTGCACCCCCCTCTCTTCTGCTTGATTCCCAATCTGCTTGAGTTCATTTTGGGTCAAACACACAATTCCCCTTTCATGCTTTCTCTGTACTCCCTCTCTAATACACAAAAATTCCCATTCTTCATTCACCATTCAAACCCATACACCACTCCTCCTGCTACTGATTCTACCGGCCACCAGCTTACCGCCCTCCTCCTTGTTTTGTCCACCACCACCACTCCGTCTCCGAGAGCTTCCAGCGCCAAGCAGCAGCTCCAGGCGCCGAGTAGCAGCCCCCGTCGCCCCGAGCACCTCCCTGGGCGCCTTCGAGCGTTGTCCGGGCACCTTGCCCTGGTTTCCCGAGTGCACCCGATGAAGCCCGAACCGCCATGATCCCGCACCCCCAGGAGCCCGGAGCCACCGACCGTCGGCGCCACCATTTCCTCTCCTCTTCATCTCCTGTTTTCTTCTGAAATCATCGGTAAGGGGTCTCTTCCTCTTTCTCCCTCAAAGATTCAAAAGTTCCACCTTTCTTGACCGAATCTTCAACCCAGGTCGAGAAACCTCCCCCGAGCCATCGGCGAGCCCTGAGTCCGACCCCGGCAGTCCAGATCGTGCCCCGACGACGTTTTCCGGTGAAACCTTCGAAACCTTGGTGAGCACTCCCTTTCCCTTCCTCCTTCTTGTCGATTCCGTGTCCATGAGTGTTGTTTGGGTGGTCGGAGTGTGGTGTCGCCGACGAGCTTCCCCTGTCCCTCTTCCTCTTGCTCAATTTTGAACGCATGAATTTGGGGGAGAAAGTGAACGGTGCTAGCTGGGTGGGTTTTGTTTCTTTTAACAGAACCGGTTCAGGGGTTATTTGTTTTTTTTGGTCAAACAAAACCAGTTTGGTTCAGTTATACCAAAATCAGATTGGGTATGGGCCTTGGATCCGGATTGTGTTTTAAAAAGAATTTGGGTCGGGTCTGTCTTAATGAATTTTGGGCCTATTCATACAAAGGGTATTTCATATTTGATTTTGGGTCTATTTTTACAAGATAGGTTCGGGTTTGACAAATTAATAAAGGGATGATTTTATAAATATTAAATAGATGGAATATAATATAGAATATTATTATTGAGATTTAAAGTATAATATTTGGACTTGGATTTGAAAAAGGTTTTAAAGGTTGGAAATGGATGTAATAAAAATAAAAAGAGGAATTTTGGAAATACCCTAATCTTATCGGATTTGTTTTGATAAAGTAATAAAATAAGTGGGTTTAAAGAGTAACGCCTTGTAAATGGATTTTTGGGGCAAGTATGATTTGGGAAAGTGTTTAATTAATGATTTGATATAACTTGAGATTAGAGCTTTGGAAAATCTTGGGAAAATGCCTTACCATGCCTAACTTGGTGAATAAAATTGATGACTTGTGTGTGATATTATATGCTTTAAGTAACATTAGAAGTAGACTTATTTATATTACTTATTTATGTGTTAGGTGATCATCTGTGACATGTTGGCTTTCTATAGACCAAGTTGTTGTCTTTTGTTGTTCTGCACTTCCAGGTGAGTTCCTATATGAGCTCACTCAGATTCGAAAAGAGATCTCCCTGCTTGTAGCCATGTGCATACTAGGTGCTTGCATTCATAATAAAGCATGACATGTAGTATCCTGCTAGGATTGCACTCATGATTGAGCATTCGTTTACTCATTTCTTTTGTAAACAGAACAACCGTTATCTGTGAACTAACTAGAGTCTTTGCTAGGGTTATAGGATGTCCCAGTCCCATCGGGTCCTGTTCTGATTCAATCGAGTCATGGAACTTCCTTATATTATAAGCTGCCTGCGGGCTTTATTGTGGATACGGGTTGGGCATGCGTGCCGCCCGATTATAATGGAATGCATTCACGAGCTGGCCAGTCTCCGCCCTATCGGAAGGGGGTGGAAGTAGGAGAGGGATGTACCACTTGGTATTTGGTGCTAAGGCCTTATTATATTTACGCACTTGATATTAGGGGCATGTTAGTGTGTTAATATTCCGCCTTGCGTCTAGAAGCGTCTTTATTAGGATTAGCGTGTGTATGTGTCTGCTTGTTTGGGATTATATTGCATAGGGCTTCGATCTGACACCGCCCCGGATACATATTTTTGAGGTTTATTTTGCATCATGATTGTTCCTTGCTTCTGTGACGTGGGAACTCTCTTGGGCGATTGCAAAGAAATGGTCTAACCTTATATTTCGATAAACACGCTTATTGATTTGGTTTTGACCCGGTTCTGTCGTGGCACCCTCTTGTATTACACCTTGATTCTACTATTTGCATGACTGCTGGTTTTCCACGCTTAGACTTATGACAGGTACCGGGGACTTCCCCGGGGATTCCAACGATCCATTCGAATTTTGGGTATGAAATCCCACTTGAAAACGTTAGAGTAGAATTTCAAACCTTCAACCTGTACTCGGGGCGCAAGATCCTAATGAGGGGTTTCATCCCTCAAAACGTAACGCGGGAATCATAATCTCGGGCCGTTACAAAGTTGGTATCAGAGCCAGGTTTTGCAAACCGGGTATGATAGGTTGAAGTGGTTTTTAAAATGACCCAAGGTTTTCAAATGGTTTTTCAAAATGTTTAAGAAAAGGCAAAATGAATTTAATATGGGTAACTCAGATGGACTTAATATAAATTTGACTCAATAAATCTGGTAATCAAACAAAGGGAAACGAAGGGGTAGTAAAGGTGTTATACCATCCCTATTGGATGTAGTTGGGAACGGGTAGGCAAAATATAGTTTGTTCTTTACATATGGGCCTACAAGACTCCAAAGGATTGCGCCGTAGTGGTTGGAGTGGCGAGTTAGGTAGAGACCGTCAGGTTTTGCCTCTCCGGTTAATTGCCCCTCGAAGGGCGGCCATATGATAGCTTGATTGTTGATTGTTCTGTGTTGAGTGTTGTATGCTTAAATTGGAGACCTGGTTGATATTCTTGACTGTGAATCATGTGTCAAATGCCTATGTGAATGGAATAGCGGGGGAGACCTTCTACCATTATAGAGTCGGGATTCCAGTCCTCGCAAGATCTCCCTTGAGCTCTTAAGCCTGAATACTTCCTTCTTCAGTCTTCTTTTCCTAACCCCACTAAACGTCTTTATTGAGCTTTTCTTGCGATGTCGGTGTGATATACGGGTAACCACATTTGAGGTTGTATTGGAGTACGTGGTTTACTTGAGCCCTTTGCTACCCTACTCGAGTATTACACGAATATTCCACGAGAAATGAGTCATGGGAATTCATGGAAGTGAGTTAGAGTCGCCCTTGTAGATCTATGTTAGATTATCTTAGTTGCTTCGTCCATGATTGTATGATTCTATATGTACTACCCCCTAGACGTACAGATTGACCCTTAGTGTGAAATTGTGCCTACGTACATGTCCTGATGTCCATGTTTAGCCATTGTTTAGGTTCGTGTTACATTTTATGCCTATATCATCCCATCATGATCTACTTAGTATATGCATTGTTATACTAACGTTTGAATGAATGTGTTGTATGTTAGGCAACCGCATGATTGATGTCCTCTCCGCAAATAGGCTCATGATAGTGTGCTCGTTCCATTCTGATATCCTGATAGAGTTATTTACTTGATGGATGTATGTTACAACTTGATATTCAACCTGATTCATATGATTCCTAGTTTGCAACATGCTTACCCAACTGTCATGCCATGATGACCTTCATGCTTCTCATATACTTTCATGAATATATGACCTAACACGCCGCACGAGCACACATCATTGTAATTCCTGGTTCCGTATATGCATGACTCGGCATGATGTGGTATTCCCAACATATATTATGATGATGATCCTTAATGTGAATTTGTGGTTGTATGCCATTATATACCCATGCTTGGCCACCTTGTTTTGGTCTTAAGTCGTACTTCGTTGTATTCATGTCATACCCCCCATGCATGCACAACTTGATTTCATTGATTCCCCGCATCATCATACTAATGATTGATTAAACACATATGTCGCAAGTTACGAACTCGCATGATGTTTACTCTCTCTATTGGATTAGGTTCATGATAGTGTGACCCTTAGCATGTTAGTCTCACTCTTGCTACTCATCATGCCCTTATGACCACTAAACCATAGCATGCTTACCTTCCCGATTCCGTGATGTTTTCTCTTGCTCAGTGGTATCCTCTCATATTTCCCTGAACATATGACTTGATATTTTGTGCATGTGCCGGTAGTATCCTATAGGGCTTATGAATTACAATATGACTCGCTAAGTGGTAATTTGTCATGCTTGCTCCATCACGTGAATATGATTGTCCCATGATGTGATAGTTGTTGTACAATTCCATGTACTCATATGACGGTTCATTCCTAGCATGATTATAATCTATCATCCGTGATGTTCTCTTGTTCACTCTGTAAAGATACCCATGTCTTATCATGTATCACTAGCATCATGTAGGATCACGATGTGACTTGATATACCGTAATGTTAAATACATGCCCTGGTTGTATACTGTCAATCTATACATGTGTACTTGCATTCTTTATATTCATGTGAAGTCGTACTATCTTAAGCTCATATTGTTGTTCCGCCATATTCCCCCCATTGTCCTCATATGGTCACGTTATGATTGGTTGACCCCTTAAATGCATTCGTGCTAGTTGCCAAAAGAACATGTAACCTATGTTGCATAGCCATGCATCTTATCTTGTTAAAATATATCTTACAGGACCCATGAATTATGGCTTATGTGTATTCATGCCCTACTTGCATTATGATCTGCTCTTTCGTGGAATAGACTTCGCAAAGTCTTGTATTCCTTCCAACATATGTAATGTGCGATCTTTTTAACTCGTTAGGAATTGATAGACCCAGTTATAGAGTTAGTGCTTATTTTCAGCGCATGTTAAACATTAGGTGATTATCAATGTGTGCCTATCATCTCATCACTCGATGTTGTTTCTACATGTCCCCTGACATTCTTAATGCTTCTGCAAATGAATAATATGGCACCTCGCACGTCCACGCACACATGAGGATAGCTATAAGACACTCGCATGATTACCTTTGCATACATAATGTAGCTTACCGTCCCCTTGAAGCATGATACCTTAGGAGCATTGTCCTGTTTCGTACTATGATATGTGCATGACTCCTTCATCACAATCGCTTATATTCCTTTTATATGTGCTGATGTTTGGGTGCAATAGTAGTTCTGCTTAAACTTCTATGACTCGTCCCAGTATTATTTGGAGTTGCTCGATGCATCTTATTCATATACATATGTCTGAAAAGATAAATATATAGATATGGTGGTTAAACCATTTACAAAATAGTAAGACCATACCAAGAGTCTTACAAAAAATGCTACCAGGAACTATATACCCAAAACGTCCCCGAACTGTATCCCCAAAAAACACAAAAGCAAGTGCACAATCCTCACACCTCTTTCTCTACCTCTCACTGTATCCTCTCTACCTCAACTGACCCATCTGTACTCAACCCCCATATACTCCTTACTAATTACCCCTAACTCCCAACCGGTCCATAAGTGGCTTGCAAGTCCACTTTGCAGATATCCGGCTCCTACAGCTAGCTATAATCGTCGCAGTACATGCAGCTGCATCAAACGGCTCCTGCCTGAACACGACTCCATTCCTAGCTCTCCATGTAAAATACACTATCGCTTCAAAAGCCAGCAACTTCGCCTGGTAAAGCTGCGTCTTCTGTCTTGCATTCGGCTCACTAGCAAACCACAAGAGCCCGTTCTCCAAGGATTCGAATCTGCGAGAAATTCCAACCCAAGCGAAGACTAGATTATGCACTTCATGGATTGCTGGGCAGCTAAACCACAGATGGTCTTCTGTTTCTTCTCCTCCTCTACACAACACACATTCCGCGGCATCTATGCCTCTCCAGTGCTTCACTTTCTGTCCTGTCTGGAGGCGTTTTCGTATAGCTAACCAAACCACGAAAGCCCGTTTTCTGCACTGAAGTCTTCCCCACAACAGGCCCCTCCAATCGACTTCATCTGTTCTTGTTCTAAGGATGTTATACAGCTTGGAGCAGGATAATCCACCCCAGGCTTACAATAGACATCCAGACCTCCGGCTTGGTTACCATCTGTAACCATTGCACTCTTCAAGTCATCCCTAACTTCAATAACATTCCGCCATATCCATGTATCATGAGTCCGTGTCGTCATATCCCATACATTACCTTCTCGGATGTGATTATGTTGACACCATCTCAACCAGATGCTCGGCTGCTATAATACAAGCTCTCCGACGAGTTTAGCAACCATGCTCTTATTCCAAGCCAGCAACTCATGTATGCCCAATCCACCTTCTTCAAATGGTTTAGTAACTTCTCCCCATGCCACAAGGAACCTTTTACCTTTTAGGTCCCCACTCCATAAGAAGCGTTTACACATCGCTTCTATTTTAGCTATGACCCTCTTCGGCATGACTAAGACTTGGCTCCAAAAATTATGTATCCCAACAAATACAGATTTCAGGAGCTGCAGTCTACCGGCGTAAGAAAGCTTACGAGTTGTCCAGGATTGAATCACATTCCCAACTTTATCATACAACTAAGAGTACTCGCTTACTCTGACATTTCTGGATTGTAAAGGCAACCCCAAATATTTCACAGGAAGCTGGCCTTTTTCAAACCCTAGCTCCTCCACAATCATATCGGAGACATCCTCATCCACCCCCACTATAAAAACTGTGCTTTTCGAATTATTAGCTTGAAGCCCAGACATTGCAAAAAAGTCATCTAGACACTCTTTCACAATTCTGACTGACTGCATATCTACACGACAGAACACGAGAAGATCGTCTGCAAATGCAAGATGCACAAGTTTAGTCCCCTTACATCTCGGGTGGAACTTAAACCTTGGGTTTTCAGCAGCTTGTTGTAGCTTCCGACTGAGCATCTCCATGCACAACACAAACAAATACGGAGATAGCGGGTCTCCCTGTCGGAGCCCACGCTTTCCAGCAAAAAAACCCTCCGGTTCTCCATTAATCATCACTGAAAACGCAGCAGTGGAAACACACTCCATGATCAACTCTACAAGCCTCCCCGGAAATTCAAGTTGTACCAGCGTAGCTCTGATGAACTCCCAACTCAAATAATCATATGCTTTTTGAAGATCCACCTTAATGGTACACCTTGGAGATACCCTTTTCGTTCCATAGCCTTTTACTACTTCCAACGCCACCGCACTATTGTGAGCAAGTGATCTCCCCGGTATGAACGCTCCCTGGCAATCTGAAATCAAGCTCGACAATTCTCCCTTAATTCTGCTAGCAATAATTTTTGTCACCACTTTCATTACCGTATTGCAGCAGGATATAGGCCTCAGTTCAGTAACTAAGGTGGGGTTCGTCACCTTTGGTATGAGAGAGATGAATGTTGTGTTGAGCTGCTTTAACACTTGGCCATTTCGAAAAATCTCTCTTATGGCTTCGCATGTATCCCTCCCAACTATACTCCACGCATCTCTGAAAAACATACTCCCGAACCCGTCGGGTCCAGGAGACTTGTTAACTCCTACTGACCACATCGTTCTTCGCACTTCATCATAGCTGAGCAGAGCTAGCAAACATTCAGATCTGGCATTATCCATAACCGGCCCTGCTGGCATATTAAATCGCATCAATCCAAGGGGTGCAGTAGATATAACTCCCTAAAGAATCTCAGCACATGTCTTCTGATATCAGATTCATCTTCCAGCATTTCCCCTCTGTCATTTCTCATTTTCAGTATAGCGTTCCTTGCACTTCTCTCTTTTAAATTGCGATAGAACATCGAAGATGTTTCTTCCCCCATTGTTAACCAATGGAGCTTGGCTTGTTGTGAAGTCAAACTAATGAGCCGACTTACACTCTTCCTCAAGTCCTGTTCAGCCTTAGTAAGCTGACCAGCAAGAGCAAGATTGTCTTTTTCTGTACGAATTCTTATATGCAGCTCATTTAGAATGTCCTTATGCAACTTAATTTGCGTTTGGAGTTCCGGGAATCTTGCCTTGTTCCAAGGTTTTATAGCATCCTTAACACTTTTCAGCTTCTGAACCAATTTATATTGTCTCGATCTGACAACCTCCATTTGCCAAGCAGCCCTCACAATAGATTGGAATTCACTCTCCTTGCCCCAAAAGTTTTTTTTACTTAAAGGGAAACCGCATCCTTCTATTACTGCTGTAAATTGTTGCCGCCCCTGGTGAATGGTGTGAAACTCTAGGGGTGTCAAAGAAAGCCTGAGAGGTACTAAATTGCTCCTTCCAGAGATCGTTAACAAGGATCCTATCTAACTTTTTTTCCAATCTGTCAGCCCCCATCTGCTTGTTGCTCCATGTCATAACAACCCCGGTGTATGGTAGATCTGACAGCCCACAATCCTCAACAATCGAGTTTAACTCTTCAAATTCATCTCCTCTTGCCTTAATAGCAGGCCATTTATCATCCATGCACAAGATGCAATTCAAGTCTCCAAGAACCACCTAAGGTATATCTATATACATATGTGACTGTCATGTAGTACCTTGTAAAATCTATGCCTGCAGAGATATGACTTGTGTGATCGAATGCTCAACCTGCATATCATGTAGCCACTCTTGTCATAGGTTGTGATGGCCTTGTTATACCCTCTCTGCATGATCTTATGACTGTCTAAGCATGTTAGATATTGTTAGTCCAGTTAGAATGCTATGCCTCCACAGAGTTGTCTCATGCTAAGTATGATTAGTGACATGCTTATGAGTGTTCTCATCTGAATTGTGGTCCTTATCACATGATGCCCTTCCGAGGCTTAATTGGATAAATTTGTATTTTGGTGGGATATGTGTTAATTAGCAATTGAGTATCTAGTTGTGTGTTATACCCTAGATATGGTATATGCATATATACGTGAAATGTGATTTTGGTGTTAAATTATTCCTCAACGATTATCCTTGATTGCGCTTTTTCCTTAAATGTATATTACTAGTATCATGAAGGACTTACTTTCCCCATATCCCGCACTTACCCTATCATAAGAACGTTGTTGTTTCATAACATGGCTTCCATACAGCTTTATATGATCCTTTCATGACATTAGTCTGACTGATATGAAACATCTCGATAGGTTTGCATGTGATCCCATATTGATTATGACCTGCTTATGTGTACCTGCCACGAACAATTACCCTACGTGTAATGCTCTGTGTTGTTTACTAGATTTTGCATGAGCTTCATGTCGCACAAATCTATTGTTGCATCCGTGTATACATGTTTCTTATAAATATCTATTTTGTTTGATATATGAAATGAAAAGTTGCTAGCTAGTCCCTTATACCCCATGCAGAACTCGATCATGCTTCTGGTTGCCCTATCTGTTAACATTTTACATGAAGGTAGGTACTTGTTAGTGTTCAGTGATGTGACTAGTTTACTCCATGATTGGTATGTGTTTTGCTTGCTACACTTGTAACCTTGTAGAGTTCCATAAGGGCATCATACTCCTTCTTGGGTCGGGCTCTTGTTTTTCGTCGTACCATCATCCGTTGGTCTGTGTTTGGTTCCGTGGGGAGTCCGGGTTGTCCCCCTTGTCTCTCCCCTATCTCCACTAACTTAAAATTTGCTTGCAATACCTTAACGAACGATGGCGTAGAAAAGAGCACGTTAACCCTAGGTCCCAGAACTGACATATTGATTCTTTGAATGATGAACTGGTAATGGATGTTACCTGGTTAACCTCTACTTATGAGGATGGATTTCAGTGCTTTGGTGTTCCTATGTAGGGGTGTGCAGAAAAACCCGAAACCGAAAACACGACAACACGACACGAAAAAACCCGAAACCGAAAAAACACGACACGAAAATGACACGAACCGAGAAAACACGTACGGTTGTAAACGGTTCGTGTTTGGATCAGGCAAATCACCTTGTCGGGTACCCGACACGAACCGTTTAATTTTTATTTTTTTAGGTTTGAAATAATAGTATTAGTATATATAAAGTCCAAGAAGTATCATTATGTTCCGATAGCTCATTTGGT
Source organism: Persicaria tinctoria (assembly GCA_037127255.1). Taxonomy (NCBI): domain Eukaryota; kingdom Viridiplantae; phylum Streptophyta; class Magnoliopsida; order Caryophyllales; family Polygonaceae; genus Persicaria; species Persicaria tinctoria. The sequence continues at coordinate 56,737,060 of JBANSL010000014.1, forward strand.
AGAAGCCTTATGCCCAGAATGCATTCGACCCAGTTGCCCAGGTTCGAATCTTGCCAAGTACTGTGGGCATTTTTTTCCTCCTCCCTTCTCGCCCTTTTTTTTAAATATATATATATATATATATATATATATATATATATATATATATATATATATATATATATATATATATATATATATATATATATATATATATATATATATATATATATGTTATCTTGAAACTAACCATAGCCGACACCAACACAATCTCTTTCCTCTCCAAAAAAATTCAGACGCTCTTCCAGCTCTTCAAAAAAATTCATACGCTCTTCCAGTCTTCCTCCATGCTTCCACTGCTCTCTCTCACTCGCTCTCTTGCTCTCCGCCATGGCGCCTTGGCACCATGGAAGAAGGTTCCAATTTTGACTCGCCCTCCGCTCTCAATCGCAGAATCACAGTCGGCGGCCTTCACCTCCTTCAGTGCGCTCGCCTTCATCATTTCGGCGCCGACCTCATATTATTCCCCTTTCTCCCTCCTTCTGGCGGCGAACTCCCGGCAGAGGACTCCCCCTCGACGTCCTCCAGACGAACCCGTGACGAATGATTCAGATTTGCAGCAGTAGCATGCGTCCTCCAATCGAATCGAGTTTGTTCGTCTAATATCGTCCTCCTTCTTTGCTTTTTGTCTTCTACCCTTCGTCCTCCTTCAATTCGTCTTCTCTTAGGGTTGTGTATTGTAGATGTGTTGGTAATTTTCATATAAAAGGGCCGATGATTTTAGATTTGTAGATCTACATTTCCAAATTCTTCCTTTGTGATTTCTATCTGCATTTCGGTAGCGGAATTTCTCAACTTTTCTTTTCTTTACGGCATGGAAACATTTCTTTGTAATTTTCTTTGTAATTTGTGATTGAAGGACTGGAGGACTGATTTCTTTGTGATTTGAATTATGCGTATCTATTTGTTCAAGATCTGGAAGTGCACACTTTATTCCTGGTTAATGGCCTATGCAATTTTTTTTTTTTTGTTGAAGTTGATGTACTCAGTGTACAACAAGTGAACTGTGAAGGGAAGGAACACCGAACACCCGGGTATCAGGAAGCAGAAAAAAAAAAAGCGGTTCGTGTCGGGTACCCGGGTATCTGACATGGAACCGAATACCCTAACCGTGTCGGATACCCGGTTTAAACGGTTCGGGTATTTAGGCTTAACGGTTCCTGGTACCCGACACGATTAATTGGTTCGTGTCGGGTACCCGGTTATGCACACCCCTGTTCCTATGTGACTGACCTTGTGATATGATTGGTGTTCTGTGTTGGTAAGCCTTACCTGTTTCTTTTACTCGTAGAACGTGAACTATACCTGCTGAGATCCTGACCTTGTGTTTAGTAATAATGATGTTATGTTCTCCGATAATATATGACAGCATGATATTGCGATGTTGGCATGATACTACCTTTGCTCGAATTATTATTAGCATGAGGTTATGTGGTAACTTGTTTTGTTATGTTGATACCCGATATTCTGCAATACTTGCCAAGCATGATAGTATATTATGATTTATGACATGTGACTGTTTGAGGCAATGAGAGATAATGATGTATGAACCTAGTGTGAATTGATGTTATATGCTAATATGAAATACTTGGGAATTAAGTGATAGTAGAGTCCATAGTATGAGGATGCATGTTATCCTGATATAATGATATGCGATGTCCTGTTAAGATAAATGTTGTTGTGATTATATTTTGTGCTTGCTATGTTGTTAGACTTTGCTATTGTTGAACCATGAGAGCATGACAGGTTCTATGTTGATAACTTGAACATTGAATTGCTGAAACGTGATTGTGGTGATGCCTCTATGCATTGATATTTCAAAATTGATTTTCGGCTAAATGCTTGGCTATGAAAATGGTGAATATCTTGGCTTGTTGAATCTTGTTGAAATGGATTTTGTTGTGCTGACTTGTTTCCTTCCCATTAGACTGAAACCCCTATTATGAAAAAATTATGTTGCGTTGGTAGTAGTAAGTAGGAAACCATGCTGATGAGATCTACTAAGATTGAGGCTGATGTGTTTGTGTGTTGCCCTTTCAAAATGGCATCCCTGCTTGATGCATTCTTATTTGTTGACACCTAGAACATGAAATGCTAATGTTGAGTGCGACGTTTCAATATATTGGTGTGCGACAATGTTGATAATGGCTATTCATGTTATGATTTTGGTATGATCAATCTTGATGCTTGGTTGTTTATGAGGTGGCATGTCTTGGTTATATCGATTCTAATAATGGCTAAAGATTCGTTGATTGGAATTGCTTTTGAGATTGTAAACTAGGAAGAGAATATGAGATTAGCCCTTAGAGGTGGATGATTCCACCTCTTGAATTCTGAATTTGCTTGACCAACATAAGATTTAAAGGGTTTTGAAAGAGTTTGGAAGCGACCAACTTGGATTTTGAAAAGCTTTGGAATGGTTTGGAAGTTGGGAGGTTTGCTTGATTTGAGAGGTTTTGAACGGTTTTGAAAAAGACTAACTTGGATTTTGATAGACCAAACGTGATCGAAAATTTCAATGATTTTGAGGCCAATCTTTTTCAATTGCGGAATCCCCTTTGAAACTTTTAAACCCGGGCAACTCTATGATACTTCACCAAGTGGATACAAGCATTTTATGGGGGCGCTTGCTAGGACCTAGTGATGATATTGTAGAACTTTTGGAGTTGTGGTATATCTGAAAAGTCAAAACGAGGATGTGATAGGGGCGCTTATTGCATGCTTGTCAAGGCTAATTGGAGATGTCACGACCGTGACTAGGATGTTGTGAGAATCCCGGAAGACGCAACCGAGATGATTACAAGATCCTTGGACATTGTCCCTGGACTCATCAATTTCAAACTTCATCCCCTACTTCGATTTGGTTTTAGTCTCGGGGACGAGACTTGTTTTTAGAGATGGATGATGTAAAGGCTCGGATTTTTAAATCATAATTTTCGGAAGAAGAAATTAAAAATGAATTTAAATCAGATTTAATTCGAATATTACAAGGAAAACTCGTCTTTAAATTACTAAATCGAAATTGAAACTCTTAAAACGGATTCCGGCCTAATTTTGAAACTATGCAAAATAGATTTTCTTCCCACTTTCATAGGCCGAGAATTGGAGAATAATGTTAAGATTTTATTATTAACTTCGGATTGGAAAAATTAAAATCTAATTTGATCGAGTCAGGATAAGATCGAAAGAGCGGATTCGGATAATTTATTTTCGGGTATTTCGAATTTGGGGTTTTGGGATCACTTTACACTTTGTGTCTTCCTCCATCTGCTTGCTAGCTCTTTTCCCCCTTTTTCCTTTGTTTGTCGAGTAACAGTAGAAAGTAGCAGCTCCCCTCTGAAATTGGACAGATTCCACGCCAACCTGCTGCACCCCTCTCTCTTATGCTTGTCGAGTAGCAGTAGAAAGTAGCAGCTCCAGGCGCCGAGTAGCAGCCCCCGTCGCCCCGAGCACCTCCCTGGGCGCCTTCGAGCGTTGTCCGAGCACCTTGCCCTGGCTTCCCGAGTGCACCCGACGAAGCCCGAACCGCCAAGAGCCCGCATCCCTAGGAGCCCGGAGCCACCGACCGCCATCGCCCCCATTTCCTCTCCTCTTCTTCTCTTGTTTTCTTCTGAAATCATCGGTAAGGGTTCTCTTCCTCTTTCTCCCTCAAAGATTCAAAAGTTCCACCTTTCTTGACCGAATCTTCAACCCGGGCCGAAAAACCTCCCCCGAGCCATCGGTGAGCCCTGAGTCTGACCCTGGCAGTCCAGATCGTGCCCCGACGACGTTTTCCGGCGAAACCTTCGAAACCTCGGTGAGCACTCCCTTTCCCTACCTCCTTTTTGTCGATTCCGTGTCCATGAGTGTTGTTTGGGTGGTCGGAGTGTGGTGTCGCCGGAGAGCTTCCCCTGTCCCTCTTCCTCTTGCTCAATTTCGAACGCAGGAATTTGGGGGAGAAAGTGAACAGTGCTAGCTGGGTGGGTTTTGTTTCTTTTAATTGAACCGGTTCAGGGGTTATTTGTTTTTTTTAGTAAAACAAAACCAGTTTGGTTCAGTTAAACCAAAATCAAATTGGGTATGGGCCTTGGATCCGGATTGTGTTTTAAAAGGAATTTGGGCCGGGTCTGTCTTAATGAATTTTGGGCCTATTCTTACAAAGGGTATTTCATATTTGATTTTGGGTCTATTTTTACAAGATAGGTTCGGTTTTCACAAATTAATAAATGGCTGATTTTATAAATGTTAAATAGATGGAATATAATATAGAATATTATTATTGAGATTTAAAGTATAATATTTGGACTTGGATTTGAAAAAGGTTTTAAATGTTGGAAATGGATGTAGTAAAATTAAAAAGAGGAATTTTGAAAATACCCTAATCTTATCGGATTTGTTTTTATAAAGTAATAAAATGAGTTGGGTTAATGAGTAACGCCTTGTAAATGGATTTTTGGGGCAAGTATGATTTGGGAAAGTGTTTAATTAATGATTTGATATAACTTGAGATTAGAGCTTTGGAAAATCTTGGGAAAATGCTTTACCATGCCTAACTTGGTGAATAAATTTGATGACTTGTGTGTGATATTATATGCTTTAAGTAACATTAGAAGTAGACTTATTTATATTACTTATATATGTGTTAGGTGATCATATGTGACATGTTTGCTTTCTATAGACCTAGTTGTTTCCTTTTGTTGTTCTGCACTTCCAAGTGAGTTCCTATATGAGCTCACTCAGATTCGAAAAGAGATCTCCCTGCTTGTAGCCATGTGCATACTAGGTGCTTGCATTCATAATAAAGCATGACATGTAGTATCCTGCTAGGATTGCACTCATGATTGAGCATTCGTTTACTCATTGCTTTTTTAAACAGAACGGCCGTTATCTGTGAACTAACTATAGTCTTTGCTAGGGTTATAGGATGGCCCAGTCCCATCGGGTCCTGTCCTGAGTCAAACGAGTCATGGAACTTCCTTATATTATGAGCTGCCTGCGGGCTTTATTGTGGATACGGGTTGGGCATGCGTGCCGCCCGATTATAATGGAATGCATTCACGAGTTGGCCAGTCTCCGCCCTATCGGAAGGGGGTGGAGGTAGGAGAGGGATGTACCAATTGGTATTCGGTGCTAAGGCCTTATTATATTTACGCACTTGATCTTAGGGGCATGTTAGTGTGTTAATATTCCGCCTTGCATCTAGAAGCGTCTTTATTAGGACTAGCGTGTGTATGTGTCTGCTTGTTTGGGATTATATTGCGTAGGGCTTCGATCTGACACCGCCCCGGATACATATTTTTTAGGTTTATTTTGCAGCATGATTGTTCCTTGCTTCTGTGATGTGGGAACTCTCTTGGGCGATTGCAAAGAAATGGTCTAACCTTATATTTCGATAAACACGCTTATTGATTTGGTTTTGACCCGGCTCTGCCATGGCACCCTCTTGTATTACACCTTGATTCTACTATTTGCATGACTGCTGGTTTTCCACGCTTAGACTTATGACAGGTACAGGGGACTTCTCCGGGGATTCCAACGATCCCTTCGAATTTTCGGTATGAAATCTCTCTTAAAAACGTTAGAGTAGAATTTCAAACCTTTAACCTGTACTCGGGGCGCAAGATCCTAACGAGGGGTTTCATCCCTCGAAAGATAACCCGGGAATCATAATCCCGGGTCGTTACATCAAGGAAGACATTGGTGACCCAAACCTTTAGAATCATTGTTCTATTCTTTTATATTTGAGTTGTACTATTATTTGTATGTTTAGAGAGTTGAATAAATTTAATTTTTTTTAAATAAAGTCATGCACGACCACTTGGTCACAAAGAAAAAAAACGTACTCGGTGTCCCAACCTTTGGGGGATCCTATACTTGGCAAAAAAAGAAAACGGGTGTCCCAAACAACAGTTATGCAAAGATTGATCGTCTGCTTGCCCAAGATGAGGTTATTACTGGTTTTGACGGACTACGGGTTAAAATCCACCCTTTTACTACGTCTGACCACGCCCCGATTTCTATCGACTTCAGATCACCATCGCTCGCACATAAACAAAAAATCTTTCCGTTTTGAATTGGCTTGGACAACGAAACCAGAATTCACTAACATTGTTCGCCAAGCTTGGAGACTTAACCCGACAGGGTCGCTCATGTTCAAACTAGTGAAAAAAACAACACTGCTAAAAACTTTAGCAAAAAGATGGCATAAGAAAACCTTTCACAATATTCACAAACAGATTTTTGATACCGATGCAAGGATTATGCTGTTGCAAAACTCTTTAATTAGCAACCCCAACCCTTTGGATGCTGCTCTGCATAAGAGACTTCTAAATAAAAGAGAAAGAATGTTGGACTACCAACGCCGATACTGGAGCCAAAGAGCTAAAACAAAACATATTAGACTAAACGACACAAACTCCGGGTACTTTCACCGGGTCGCTTCTGCAAAACGGGGAAGAAAATTGATCAAATTCCTTAACACGGATTCCGGAGCAAACCTATCTGATTACGACTTGATCTGAAATGAATTCACAAATAGCTTTAAGGCTCGGTTCAAATCTTCTTACAACCACGATATGTGCCTTGACACAGATCTCAATGTGATTGATAACGAAATCTCCACGCAACAGAACCAAATGCTAACAGCACCAGTCTCAAACGATGAAATTAAATGCGCCTTATTCTCTATTAAAGCCGACAAGGCTCCTGGGCCAGATGGCATGCCTGCTGGCTTCTACCAAACATATTGGAACATTGTTGGACCTTCTGTTATCAAAGCTGTGAAGGCATTCTTCTCAAGCGGGAAAATGCTACGACAGATAAACCACACATTCATAACCTTAATCCAAAAGAGGGATAATCCAGAAACGGTTAACCATTTTAGGCCTATTAGCCTATGTTCTACAGTTTATAAGATCATCTCTAAAATTTTGACTGGCAGGTTATCCAAAGTTTTTGACAAACTCATCCACCCCCTTCAGGGAGCCTTCACGAAGGGTAGGTCCATCCAGGACAATATCCTTATTGCTCACGAGATTTTCCACTCGTTTAGGCTCTCCAAGGCAAAACAAGGTTACATGGCAGTCAAACTGGACATGGAAAAAGCCTATGACAGGGTGGAATGGCCCTTCTTATTTTCTGTGCTTAACAAGTTCGGCTTCTCCAAACAATTCATTCTTTGGATCAAGGAATGTGTACAAACGGTTTCGTACTCGGTGCTCGTCAATGACGAACCTTCCACTCCTTTTATCCCTTCTAGGGGACTTCGACAAGGGGATCCCTTATCACCTTTCCTCTTCATTCTCACAGCGGAGGTTCTTGCACGAAATCTACAACGCAACTCTGCCCTTACAAAGGACTCTGGATTTACTATAGGCCAACGGGGAGTTAAGATTCCTTTTCTGGCATTTGCTGACGACATCATGTTATTTGGGAAGGCAAACCAAGCGACTTGCAATAATCTATCCAACATTATCCAACGATTCTGCTCCATCTCTGGACAAAAGGTAAACATGCATAAATCCAGCTTCCAAGTATCACCTAACACATCTACGTCCGCAATACACACTGTAGCAACAGCACTGGGAATCCCCCAATCAAATAACCTTGAGAAGTATCTGGGCTGCCCAATCATTAATGGAAGGGTTAATTCCGATACCTTCGCTGATATTATTGTCAAAACTAAACAACAATTATCGAAGTGGAAAGCATCATCACTCTCGGCTGAGGGGCGAAAGGTCCTCATCATGTCCAATCTAAGCGTCCAACCCTTATTCATTATGCAAGCTTTTATGCTGCCATCGTCGATCCTCCACGAACTGGACAAGATCTACAGACAATTCTTTTGGAACAAACAACCAAACTACACTCCACTAGTGAGCTGGGACAAAATCTGTACTGATACCATATCCGGTGGTCTTGGTATCCACAAAGCTGAAACGATGAACATCGCTCTACAGATGAAACTGCTATGGAAAATCATTGCGCAACCAGACAATATCTGGGTCAGAGTCGTCACGACAAAATACTTAAAAAATGATTCTCTTCTTAAGTATGTTAAAAAAGGAAACACCTCCTGGCAGTGGTCCAGACTGATGACTTTTCGACCAGAATTCAAGACCGGCCTCAACTGGTCTATCGGAAACGGACACTCGGTTAATTTCTGGCAGGATAACTGGGTGTGCAACTCCCCCTTGGCAAAAATTGCTCTTCGATCGATCGATGATTCTACCTTGTCTTGGCCCGTGGCACGTTTCATCACTTCGGGCAAAAAATGGGATATCGATAAACTTTCCACCGACCTGCATGGTCTTCTGGACACAGACACTATTGCAAGAATAGCTTCCACTCACTTGACCAAAAACACTTTTGATGACCGACTGTTCTGGGGTCCTAGTAGGGACGGGTGGTTCTCTAGCAGTTCGGCTGCAACCCTTGGCACGCATCATACCGGTGATTCTCAGTTTGGTTGCCAGTGGATTTGGAAGCTTGACATCCCTTACAAGATCCGCCACTTTCTTTGGAATATTGCCCGGGATGGTCTACCAACCTCGGAAAGACTACAACGATCACATGTCTCAGTTCCCTCGGGATGCCATTTCTGTGGCTCTTCTGATGAGTCAACTAATCATATTCTCTGCGATTGTCAGATGACACTCGATGTCTTTTCCGCAGCTGGTATTCGATGTCCTACGATTATTAAGGCCACTACAGATGCTAAACCTAACAAACTTCTGAACGAAATTTACTTAACAGAAGGCAAAACCATATTTTCCAAAATAGCCACCGCTTGGTGGGCAATATGGTACTTCCGAAACCAAATTGTTTTCCAACACATACATACAGTCTTCTTTCAAGCTATTGCTATTCTTTACAAAACTGTTACAGACTCTTGGACCGCAAATGGGGATGCTCACGGTGTCAAACCCATAAGGAAGGATACACCAAAGCAGAAATCTACAGATAACCGCTCCAGCTCCGGGATAAATAAGGCTCATAAATCAGTTAATTGGAAAAAGCCACCTCTGGGCCATTATAAACTTAATTTCGACGGTTCATACTTCCCTCCGGACAAGGGTGCCTACGGATTCGTTATCCGCGACCACAATGGATCGATTGTGTCCGTTGGTTCTGGTCTTTGCAACAATACTTCTGCAGTCTTCTCCGAGGCTTTAGGGCTGCACATGGGTGTGGTTAAGGCGCTCAATTTGGGTCTCGACAATCTACTTATCGAGGGTGACTGTTTAGCTGTTGTTAAAGCTCTTCTGGGGGACTGGACTTGCCCTTGGAACATTGAGCTGCTGATGGCTGATACCTCTACAATCATTCGTTCCTTTTCTAATGTTGCTATTCGTCATATTTTCAGGGATTCAAATGCTGTGGCTGACAGGATTGCTCGTCTGGCTCATAGCTGCCCTGCCGCTGATAGCTTCGCCGATGATTCAGAATTATGTGTTCTCGTCCGCTCGGACGCGCTAGGAAAAAAGCCGGGACGTCGGCTGCTTTCCTAATCTTTATCCCGCTTCCAAAAAAAAAAAAAAACATACGAACCTCCAACCCTTCTCTCTCCTGTTTACTTTAGTCGTACAACTTAGAAAATTCTTGAAACCAAACCAATGACAATTTGCCATCTGAGTTGTTGTGATCAAATCATCCAATACATTTTCCAGTTAACTAAAGTCCATGTGATAGTTTTTTATTTATTAATGGGGCTGGTTGTCTGTCACTGATCGGGGGATCGGTTTGTCGCTTGCGATACCATGTGCAATAGAGCCTCATGTCTACCTTCCCAAACCACGAAGTTTTTAGCAATAATCTCTCATTTATCATACCTTGATTCTTCCACAAAACACATGGAATTGATTATGCATTTATCACCTCTTTGAAGTTAGGAGTTTCGAAAAATGTTGGATGTTTAGACTAACTCCAATGGTTAAGTGTGCAAATGTACACTTTTTAATATTTTACTTCATTAGTTAAATATTTAAATGTATATTTTAATACACATCCATCTCTAAATAAATATGATTAAATTAAAAAGAAAAAAAAAAAAGAAAAACTTAAAAATAATCAATAGAAATGGTCTCCCTACTTCACTGAAAAGATATAAAAGTTTTTGCATGTATATAGGAGAGATGATGTGCTTATATTTGAGCACGTTGTGTGCAAATGTGCACATTTTAAACACTCAAAAGTAACCATTGGAGTTAGAATTTGTATCAAAATGTACATATTTAAGACTTTGCACTACACCATTGGAGCTAGCATGTGTTTGATAGTATGTGAAGATTATGGAGTTGGAGATGTGAAAGGTGGAGTTTATTTTTTTTAAAAAAACTTATTGGAAGTTTGGTAATTATAAGGTTTATAAATGGGTATTGGAATAAAAATGTCCGCAATACCCCTTCATCTTCCCCTTCCCCTTCCTCTCCCTTGCTCCAATTTCTCCTGCTACTAACCTCATTTTGAGCCATCACCAACAAATTGAAGTCACCGATGTCCCATTTCACCGTTGTCATTAGAGCTCAACCCTCCCGTGTCCACCTTTGCTCGAGCCATCAGAGTCCTCCAATGGAGCTCAGCCCTCTCGTGCCCTACACAGCCATCGGAGTCATCATCAAAACTGAGCCGACCTCTCTACTCAACCCTCCCATCATTCTACTCAACCCTCCCGTGTCTAGCCATCAGAATCGTCATCGCCGCCTTCCGTACTGCCGTTCTCCGCACCCTCGTTTCCGGTGGCTGTACAAGCCCGGTTTAATCCCACCATTGAAAGCAAATGAAAGAAAAGGGGTAAAAAAAAGTGATTAATTTTGGCACCTCTCAAATAAACTCCCAAAACTTGCAGCCCAAGGTGCCAAATCTATGAAAAATAACCCCCACCTACAGCTTTGGACCCTCCATCCACACCTCACCAAACATCGTTCTTTCAGTTTTTTTTTTTAAACCCCCTTGCACCTCCCAAACACCCTACCAAAGTTGTTGCCAAACACAACCTTAGTCTTAGTAAGGTATCTAGCCAGGGTTTCAAAACGATGATAAATTAGTGTGTTGCCTTGGCCTTCAACGTCACCGGTGAAATAAATTCCGAAGACTATCTAGAAGTAGATTTGAGAAAGTATCTCTATTTTAACCCTTTTCAACCACAATAAGAAACTATGGCGAACACTTAAAGAAGGGTATGTTTGATTTGATGAATCAAATGTAAGGCAATCTTAATAAGTATTATAATGTTTGTTTTTCCCCTATTACGGTTGTTGTTTTTTAAATAATTTTTATATTTTAATGCAGATCGCTTTGAGAAATTAATCTGGAGTTTTTGTTTCTATATATGTAATTAATTTTTTATTTGAATAATACTTATTAGTTTAAAATAGGGTGATTTTGGTACATGGCCTTTTTTGAATATTCAATTGGCCACTTAGGCCCTAAATCAATTTAATTAGTTTTGCCCTAGACCCCTTCCCAATAGAGTGGGTTGGTCAATGGTCAACCGTTTGACCATTGACCGGTCAACGTTGACTGTTGACCGGTCAATGTTGACCAACCCATTTTGATGCCATTTTTTTTTTAGTGATGCCATATTTTACCGTTTTGATGCCAAAATGTTATTATATTTTATTTTCACTTTGATGCCACTTTTCTAATGAAATGATTGGATGACACTTTTTTAATGTCACTTTTTTTAAACCTTGATGACATTTTTTGTTTATAGTAATGTCACGTTGATCATTGATGCCATTTTTTTTATTGTTAACGACTGATGCCACTTTTTTATGTCAATTTTTTGATGATATTTTTTTTTTATCGTGATGCCATATTTTTGATGATATTTTTTCAAAGTAGTATTTTTGATGACATTTTTTCCTTTAATGTGATACAAATTTTTCAAAATGGTATTTTGATGTCATTTTTATAATGTAATTATTTGATGCCATTTTTTTTAATCAAATCGATTGGTGCCACATGTTTTTAATTTAATCAATTGTATATCGATTTATTTTCATCGATTATACTTTCATTCACTGATGACACGTTTTTTATTACACTTCATTGATGCAATCACTTGTGGTGACATGTTCATTAAATTTTTATTCATGGATGACATTTGTTATTACGCTTCATTAATCACAGTTATTTATGGTGACAATTTTATATAATTGATGACATAAGAGCTTAAAACGTGGAATCAAAATATTGTCACCTTATTGCACATATAAAAATACAGTCTTTGAAACTACGACATTAATATTGGTTGTATACGTAAAAACACATATTATAACATGTCATCAACTAAAAAAATGCATCAATGTAAGTAATATAATGCGGAATCAATAAAATATAGGGCCAACCACTTCGGGGGTTACATATCACCTTTAGGATATGTGAATACTTCACAGGGGCAAAATATGCATCCCTGAAAGTTTTAGGCCTCTTTCTGTAATTATATAAAATATAGGGCCAATCTATAATTTTTAAAAATTTCGGGCCGGTTTCGTGATTTATTAGAAATTACAACCCAAACCCTTCTTCCCCGTTGGAAAATTGCAGAGATGGCGGCGGGTCAAATTGCGGGGCGTCGGCTGCCATTAGAGCTTGATTCCACCGCCGATGAAGAGCGCATCGGGATCCTTGGGCATGACAGGAGCCGATTGGTGGGAGGCGGCTTCGGGGCAGCGCAGTCCTTGGTGGGAGGCGGCTTGCAGGTGATGGTGGAGACCACAAGCGACGGGAAGAACCTCCGGTGAGCTCCCGAGGGCGGCTCCGGCTTTGTCGGCTCTAGATCTGGTGAGCTCCGAGGGCGGCTCCGACTTCGTCGGCTCCAGATCCGGTGAGCTCCGATGAGGAAGGAAAGGCTACGGCTAAAAAAAAATTAGAGGGGTTGGTTGTGCCTAATAAACAAATTGAGGGGGCTAACTAGAGCTGGCAAAATCTGACCCGACCCGAGAAACCCGATCAACCGACCCGAACCAAAACCCGACCGAACCCGAAAATTTAGCGTTATGCATAACTCGAACCCGAAACCGAGCTCAACCGACTTTGACCCGAAACCCGAAGTGACCCGAATACAGACAAACCCGACTCAACCCGGATCCGACTCAAATAAGACCTGACCCGAATTCCAACCCGACCCTAATTCCAACCCGACCCAACGCCCAACCCGACCCGACTCCCAACTGACCCGAGTCCTAACCCCACCCAATTTTAGATAGGGAATCAAGTATGATTTTGATAACAATATATTTCCAAATTTCAATGAAATTAATGATAAATAGAATGAGCTTACCAATGTTATAAAAATTGGGATTCTAAATTGGATCGGTAAAAAGGTGTAAGGATCGAATCGTATAATCGAATCGTAGGATCGTAAGATCCCACCTTATGGATGAAATTTCTTTTAAATGAAGTCACTATGTTTAATATTAGATAAATATTATGTTAAATCATAAAAAATACACATAAAGATGTAAAATTTTAAAAATAAACTAAATATAATATATATAAAGGGTAAATATTAGAAATTTCTTATAATAGACATTTTATAGGATCGTTATAATCACAATAAAGGACCGGGATCATTTTTCCATTTTTATATATTGTAGGATCGAATCGAGAGTTTAACAACATTGAGTTTACGAGCCAATGAGTAGATTATTTATTGAATCATATTTAATTCTACTAAAATGCTTTTTGAAATCCATAAATAACATGAATTACATATTCAATTTAATAAAATTGATTACCCAAGAGCAATGTTCTAACTTTTAAATATCGCTTATCGGGGTCATATTATATTTATACTTCAAAATTTAAAAATAAACATGAAAAATTAATATTTAAATTGTAAAATTACCCATAAACTTGATAAAATAAAAAGTTTAAATTTTGATCCGATATACCTAATACGGTATGATATATGGCAAATTGGTAACGGATTCTAAATATCTCCGATATATCGGGGACCGACCCGAGTACCGACCCGAAACCCGAACGAGACCGACCCGATTCTGACCGAGAACCCGAATGGGTCCAACCCGATTCTGACCGAAACCCGACCAATCTAAATTTCATTTTGACCGAATCCGACCCGACCAAGCCCGACACAGAAATTTTGACCGAGTTGACCCGACTCATCAGTGACCCGACCCGAATGCGATCGACCCGAACCCGACCGGATAACCCGAATTGCCAGCTCTAGGGCTAACTACCTAATCAAATATGGTAAAAAGTCCATTCCAACAAATTCCCTCTTTAAAATAAGTGTTCAATAAAGTTTTAGCGAAAACGCTACCATTAATAAATCTAATACTATCTTAATTAAATAATATCTTTTAGCTAGACAGAAATCAGCAAAATATTATATGTATATCTATCCATATACATATTTTTTTTTTGCACTTTATACACATAGTAAAACTGATAGATAGCATCCTACATGGGATGTACGTTGTAATTGATTTTAGGGGAAAAATCCGCAAAAAATATTAAAATAATAAATTGGCATAATTTATATAAAACTAGTGGACTATCCCATGCGTTCAACTTTTTGTACCGATGAGTTTATACATTCACATATTACTTCGAATAAAAATGAATCAAAATTAAAAATTAATTAAATAGAAACTCGGTCTAATCTATTTGATCTTTCTTTATACTTTTTGTGTTCCACATTTTAGTTATTTCTTAAATTAAGTATGTAAGGTTTAATTTTTCATATATACTATACTAAAACTATTTTAGGTTTATATTTCAATACACTTATTTTTTCTTGTAAGAAACTGAAATTATGGTAAAGCATGCATCATACTACACGGAGTACTTATTTATCCATCAATGAAAATTCTATAGTATTAGATGTTTTAAATTATATTCTTGTATATAATAAATTATTTTTATATATGGGGTCTATTTTTTGGTAATTTCCAATTTAAAAATATTTGATGAAGCGCTTATTAATATCATTTAATTTGTTGTTTTCATTTTATACTAGATTAGTGCCCGCACAGTTGTGCGGATTCTTTTTATATACTATTTTTTATATATATGTAAAACATTATATAAGTTAAAATACAATTATCAAGGATTCTTATCACTTTATCTAAATTCCTTTTACAGTTTAAATAAATTTCATATTAACACTCATTCAACTAATGATTTTCCTTTACTATAGTTGCATTAATTCAATAATATATTATAAATTCCAAAATCTATTATCTTTCACAACTAAACTAAAATAAACTAATTATTTTTATTCATAAATGTAATAAAGTAATTTATTACCTAACTATAGATTATGCTACACACACTCACTGTTAGGATCCTAGTTCTACCATGGCAGATTGATTGGAATTGTAAGGGAAAGAGATGGAAGAGAGCTTAGGGAGAGAGAGCGAGAGATAGAAGAAAGAATTGTAATTGGAATTCATTGATAGATCCCCGTACCATACACATTGTAGGTATTTATAATACCAAGCCCAACTTTCTACTGAGTCCCCTTACTATCCCTATATATCTCAATTCCTAACAATACTCCCCCTCTTATAAAGCATTGTCATCAATGCTTGTACAAAATAAAACTAATACTGAAAATGCAGGAAGTTCAAAATGCAAAAAAAAAAAAAAAAAAAAAAAAAATCAACAAGCTAACAAAACATTGGAGTAAAGTAATAGGGTAGCTTCTACCTAACCCCTTAAAAGTCATGTAAATTGTCCTCCATGAGTTGTTGTCATGATCTTCACTTGTAGCACCTGAGAAGAGGAATGTTCCGCTTGGAATGAGAATCAACGCATCAACAATTTTTCACTTGCCCACATCACATGGCCTCTAGAGCATCTATTAGTCGCTTGACGCACATACCTCACCACGTCCCAAAAAATATATGGATAGGCGCTTGCAGTAGCTTCACACGACTCATCACAACAATCAAAGCAATTCCTCATGGCAGCACTATGACAGCAACCAAATTGTTTTTCCCCGATTGAAATTAAATAGCAGCAAAAATCATTGGTCGAATCTTGCAACAAGTGATCTTATTTTAGTCTGCCTATAAGCACAGGGTCTATCAATGAACACCCATTGCAGTCAGTAAACACCAGTCATATGCTCTGCACACATATCCTACTGACATGTATGCATCGAGCTCCTGTTACTACCACTTGGATAAAAAACAAGAATCTTATCGGTAGCCTTGTGAATGTAAGACACTAACGAAACCCTCCAATGGCATGTAGCCTGATTGCTTCCAAAGGATTTAGGCCTCTATAATTCAACACCTATCGTAGCAATTCCAGGATTGAAACACAAGTCCTCAACAAGGGGCACCTCCACCCAAGAACGGACCTTGTGTTTGCTACTCAGATCATCTTGATGATCCACGAGGATCAACAAAGAACAACCATACAATGCCTCCTTTCCTGATTTTCCTCTATCGTAAGGCAATTTGATCAATTCTTGGCTCGATTCAATACCCAAACTCACCCTTCTCATCCCAAAACTAATAAGATTTGAGGGTCATTCATCAACTCTTAACACAGCCAGCACATGAAGTCATGAACACCCTTTTTAGGCATTTTGACAAACACCTTGTGTGCACTCAAGGTTCTCAAGTAATCAAACGAATCTGTTGTAGTATTAGCCAACCTAATTTCCATCAATAGGATCAAGAGCACCACCAATTCACCTAACCCACTGATTGTACCATCACCTTTCATAATCGTAGGGATTGGGATTTACCTGGATCGAATGCTCTTCTGTATTGGCTTCTTCCTCTAAGTTTGAGGATTCCATCAACTCACTAGCCTTTGAATTCTCCTTTAATTGGCTCTCTATTTTTAGCGAAGACTTGTTTCCTTGTTTCACATCTGCAATCTAGCCTTCCATGCGCTTCTCGTCTGCCGTCGTCGCTTCGATTCCTGGCGCACTTGAGTCGTCGTGGTCTTCCATTGGAGTGACCTTTATTTCACCCCATCTATCACTAATTTCGGAAGCTTGAAATAGTTCCAACTCGCAACATCTATTGTAATCTTGGAAGCAATTCTCTTAATTTGTGAAATCCATGTCGATTTAAATTCTCAGATATGTAACTTCTTGTTCCCTGAAGGCCTTGACGATTTCTTGCCTTGAGGCGTCGGTCCCTTCCCGTCGGACACTTCTTGGTGACTCTTGAATGATTGGGTTGTTGTCGACTTTAACTTCTGCGGTTTCTTGGATCATAACTTCAGTTTTTCTCGATCAGTCGGTAACTTGGAATCCTTGAAACAGTTCCAATTCGCACCATAAACCGTATGTGCATCTTCCATTGTATCAATTGAGTGCCCTAGTTTTCGAATCTTTATCCTGAAAGCAAACCCTTGAATGGAACTCTTCTCCAGATCTGAAATTTTCCAACATTTCTATGTTACCACGGGTAGAGAACAACTCCAACAACACTTCTGTTGAAATTTCGTAGAGCTTAAACTTGATCTTGACGAGGATGGATTGTTCCTCCCGTTCCCTAAGAAACTGAAACTTTTGTTGGCCAGAGCTTGCCATTAATCAACGAATCTGTGACTCCAATTGTCCGTCTCATGTTGGAATTGTAAGGGAGAGGGATGGAAGACGGCTTAGGGAGAGAGAGAAGAAAGAATTTTAATTTGAATTCATTGATAGATCCCTATATCATACACATTGTAGGTTTTTATAATACCAAGCCCAACTTTCTACTAATTCCCCTTATTATCCCTATATATCTCAATTCTTAACACACACGCACGCACGCACACACTCTTAACCTTCATTGTTATCATTGAAATGAGAATAATTGATTAAAATAAATATATAATCAAATTATAACAAAGTAATTTATTAGATGGGTCTAATCGTTATCTTATATATTATCCCCATGAGTCAAAACCACAAAAGATTATATGTTTTTATTGAAAAAATTAATTTAAAATGAAAATCAATTGGTTAAGATTTATAAAAAGAAAAGAATTAATTATTTACTTATTTAAAGAAGTAATTTGATTTATAATAAATAATAATTTATTTAAATATAGAAAATTATTTAATTGTTAACAAATAAACTTATATTAAAGGAGAAGCCACCACATGGTGTAGGCGACTTCTCCTTTAGTATTATTAATTTATTATTATGTTTACTAAATTGTTGATTTTTTTTAATCAAATACTCAATTGTTTTTTTATAGTAGGCAATAAATTGGATGTACTAACGACATCCATGATCATCTAGCAAGGTGATGTTCTGGAACTCACAACAACAAGCACTCAAAATAAAATTAGAATTGAAACGAGATTTAGCGATAAAATCAGCTGCACAATTCCCTCTCTATAGCAATGCTGAAATGTGATATACTCAAAATCTCTTCTTAAATAATGGATTTCTTGGACTATGTGAGCGACCTCCCATGGTATATTGTTCGCATGATTGATGGTGTCGATGATGATCGCACAATCACTTTTAACTATAACTCTTCGAATCCCCATCTCCATTGCCAATCTTATACATGTATACACAACAAAAGCTTCTGCAAAAATGACAGAATTCATCCTAACATTACATTTATGTATCCGAATAAGTTGACCTTCATTATTCCTTACAACACAACCAACCTATGGTTGAATATCACTTTTCACTGAAGCATCTACATTGATCTTAATAATATCTATTGGCGGACATTTCCAAATCATTTTATTAGGAGGTCTAACATGTTTAAGTAATTTCGTTTCAACCTGCCCTTTACTTCAGCAAGAGATATTATCAATAGCTCGAGTTAGCACATAGATCATGCCTGTATCAGAAGTATTACGGAAAATAATTCTATTTCTGAGTTCCCAAATTGAATGCCATAAATGATACAAATCTGTAAAATCTAGATTAAAAGCCCTAGTATTTAGAATATTTTATTGGACATCACTTGTTAAATTTGGTATAATAAAATATTTTTCCAACTTAACACCCAGATTTTGAATAAGGGATTTTGTGATCTGACAATTAAACAATAAATGATTTGTATCTTCTACATCAGAATTACAAAGAGAACAAGTACTATGAACTCTATTTATATATCTATTCAACCGGATAGCCGTGGGCAATATATCTAAAAAAATTCCATATAAAAATTTTAATATTCGGAGGGATATTAAGTTTCCAAATCCATTTTGCTGGAATTTTCTTTTTATTCTTAGTATTATAAAGAGAGGATGTGAATTTAACAGAGAATTTTCCATTATTACTATAAATCCAAATTAACTTGTCTGGAATATCAGTAACTCGAATATGGATATTAGTAATTGCTTGAGCAATATGAGAGGGAAAAATACAATTTAACTTATCAGTATCCCAGGAATTGGTATTTGTAAATAAATCAAATACTTTTAAATTAGGATCACGATCATTTCGAAACCTCTATAGATATTGCGCATCTACCCAAATGTCAGACCATACATTTATGGTTTTCTCATTACCAACTAGACAAAGCAATCCTTTAGAGGATAGATCTCTAATATTAAGAAGCCTTTCAAATTGTCAAGAAGTTTTGAAACTGCCTCTTTCCATTAGAGATTATGTCAAGTTTCATTTGCATACCAATATTAATTTGCTGAACCGATTTAAAACCTAACCCACCATCTTTTTTAGGAGTACACAGATATTCCCAGCTGATTAGAGGATAATAGTTATCCGATTGAATTTTATTCCAAAAGATTTTTTTGTTAATCCGATCAATCTTTTGTAGAACTCCTTTTGGAAGAAGAAATGATTGCATTAAATAATTTGTTTTAGAATTTAGGTTTGCCTGAATTAGTACCGATCTACCAGCTTGAGAGAGAGTATTAGATTTCCACTTTGACATCTGCTTTTTAAGGCTACTTATCGCCTCATCAAACAAGACATTACAAACCCTACCACTAATAAGTGGTATACCAAGGTATTTTTCCATTGATTTTGTAACTGGAATATTTAGCTGTTGAGCAAAGGACTGGGCTTTACTGAAAGGAATATTTTTTGAAACTTGTAGAGAACTTGTATTATAATTTATAGTTAATCGAGACATATTGGAGAAAGTATTCAGAAGATTTCTAATCGTATGAAGACTTAACTCATCAACTCGTCTAAAAATTAGAGTGTCATCTGCAAAGGAAAAGAATGGAATATGATCATTTTTATTTGTAAGTTTGATTCCAACCAAATGGTCATATTCCAAAGATTCTTGTTGCAACATTCTCCCTAATAGTTCCATAACCAATACAAAAATATATGGTGGAAGAGGTTCTCCTTGTCAAATTCCCTTGTAAATATGAAATGTACGGTCTGACAAATTATTAACTAAAACTGAGAAACTAGTTTTAGTTAGACAGGTCATAACCCAACTAATCTATCTGGAATCAAAACAAAATTTGTTTAGAATAATACGAATAAAACTCCAGCTTATTTTGTCATAAGCTTTCTCCATATCTAGCTTTAAAGCTATCCACTCAAGTTTACCTTTTTTGTTATGAAAATAGTGGAAAACCTCATGAGCTATTAGTATGTTATCCTGGATATTTCTACCTTGTACAAAAACTCATTGAAATGGATTAATAATACGTGGTAGAATAGGCTTCAAATGATTAGCCAAAAGTTTCGAAATAACCTTGAAATCAAATGCTCAATTGTTGATTTTGAAATTTATAATTGGTTTTCTACTTTGAAAATATTACACAAATAATTGATTAGATAATGTTAAATTAGACTTTTTTAACTTCTTATAAAGATGATTTTTACTTATGTGCTGATTTTTACTTACGTGATGATTAGTTTTTTTTTAAAAAAAATCTTCAATATTTCCCATTTATTCAACCTCATTTGTGACAAAAAAAAAATATTTTACTTGGTTTTCTACATTGAAAATATTACACAAATAATTGATTAGATAATGTTAAATTAGAATTTTTAACTTCTTATAAAGATGATTTTCAAGTGTTGATTTTTACTTAAGTGATGATTAGTTTTTTTTTAAATCTACAATATTTCTCATTTATTCAACCTCATTTATGACAAAAAAAAAACAAATTTGCTAAAATAACCCATTTGGGTGAAACCCTTGCACACATAACCCCATCTGGAAAAAATTTGCTAAAATCCGGATATCCGGATTTATGGCTCAACCGGTAGCAAGTAAGTGGGGGGGGGGGGGGGGGGGACAGTGTGAGTATGACAACTGGACAATTGAGAGAGGGAGAGAGAGAGAGACGGAAAAGCGAGGAAAAGACAGAGAGAGAGAGAGAGAGAGAGAGAGAGAGAGAGAGAGAGAGAGAGAGAGAGTCTGTGTGTGTGAGAGAGAGGGTGAAAATCCTGATCAATATCGAAAAGACAAGTAGAGAGAGAGAGAGAAGGAGCAGCTGGGTACAGTAAAAAGGAGGGAGCCAATTGTTCCCGCCCATGGATGGCGCCAAAAAAAAAAGGGAAAAGGGAGGGAGGATGGGGAGGGTATATAAGCTTTGAAGAATGTTTGAGGGAATTATTAGTTCACATTAATGAATTGCAGGGGAAATGGAACTTGAAGAAGGGGAATGGCCGGCGTTGGATGTGAAGAAAGAGGGTAGGTGTCAAATGATGTGTGGTCTATATAAAGAGATCAGAGAAATTCTGGGCGTCACTTTTATTCACAAAATCTAAAGAAAGAGAGAGAATCCATTGAAGAAGAAGCAAGTGGGCCTGGGTTCAGTAAACGGTTTACTTGTACGAAGCCACTTTTCACTGGACGGTTAAATCGTACCCACTGGACAGGTGTTGGAATTTACTAGACAGTCCTCTGGTCGGACATAAAATGGGTAAGTGTTCTCTCTATGTTTGGTAAGTGTTGTTCATATGTAAATACCGTCGAGACAAATTAATTTCTGTGTCCTTATGAAATGCAACAGGGGAAAAATCATCAGTTTGTATCACGGTATTGTTTGGAGGATGGTGGGCGTGTGAAGGTGGTACTTGGGTCTTCACAGGAACAAAGAGCAAGAAAGCCATGGTGGTGGACGAAAGGATTGACTATGTAAAGTTGAAGAAACAGGTGATGGACAAGTTTAAAGTCGATGGGAGGAGGATGTGGAGCTCTCATATGTAAAGCCAAAGAAGGAAGGGTCCAGACCGTTTTCCATCGGGGATGACGAAGACTTGGAGGCCTACAAGTTTGTAAACGGGCTGTCTGGAGAACGAAATTGGCCTATCGACCTCAATGTGTCCCTGCGACGCAAGGTTGGTGGAGACGTGCCCGAAGCACAAGGATCGCCAACGGATGACTCAGACGGTGGTGGTTTGTCTCCTGCAGGCTTGGAGGATGTTGTAGTGCCGTTAACTGGTCCGCCCGTGACCCAAGAAGATCACCCAAATACAGATCTCCCCGTGGGGCTTGACGGAGAAGACGAAGATTTGGGAGAAAAAATTGTCGAGGTAAACCAAAAGGATGTCCAGTTGGAATCATCGGATATCCAGTTAACACAAACAACCGTCCAGTTAAAAGAGACTTCTGACCAGTTAGGGATAAGTGAGGAGTTGGAGTTGGAGTTTGCGAAGAGGGAAAAGAATGCCGACGCAGTGAATAAAGGGAAGCAGGTCATATATGTCAGCAGTGACATGGAAGATGGAGCAATTGACCTTGGTAGCTCCTCCGACGAGGATGATGCAATCCCAAAAATGGTTAAAGCTGAACACGGTAGTTCTGGTCCGAGGAAGTCTTGGTCATGGGATTATGAGGCGGAGCGAGCGGTGAGGGAAGTCGAGGAAGCATACGAAAGACGAAAATGGAAGTCGACCACTTCTCCGAAGCCTGCTGAAAGTGAACCAATGGTGGTGGGGAACCCATTGGATACCAGCCAGTGTGGTATTAAGCTCCGGGAGGGACAAACGTTTTGGAGGAAAGAGGATGTGCAGGAACTCGTAGCGTGGGCGGGTCTGACTCGCTGCTTCACGACGAAGGTGAAGAAGTCAACAACGACCTTGTATGTTGTAGGGCGCGCTGCTCCCAAGTGCAAGTGGTCATGTCGGGCTTCAACTTACCAGGGAACGGGGTTATGGAAGATCCGAAAGCTTGTGGACGAGCACACGTGCTCGCTGAACGAGGCGGTCAGCCAAAAACGCAGTGCGTCATACATGCAGCTGGGGCGGCGCATTGTCGAAAGGTATGTGACCCAATACGTAAAACTTAACTGGACTCTTGCCTAAATTCCACTGGACATATAGATATATACACTGGACACACAACACTAGTAACTGGACACACAACTATATTAACTGGACACACAACTACATTCACTAGACACACAACTACATTCACTGGACACACAACTATCTTCACTGGACACACAACTATCTTCACTGGACACACAACTATCTTAACTGGACACACAACTATCTTAACTGGACACATGTGTGTGTGAATGGGCATGTTCAGTTTCAGACCATCGTACGACCTACATAGTTTCAAAAACAACAAGACATCATAGTTTTAAAACCTGAGCCCTAGGTTTCCCAAAACGACATACAGTCGATACCAAAGTCAACCAAATTAAATCCTACGAAAGCACAACTGTTCAAGGCACCAACAACATTTCCAGACAACAGTAGAAACAACAATGTTCTTGTAAAAAAAGGACGGAGCCAATGACTACTGAGGATCGAGGCTGGGACGGAAGGCACCGTGGTAGATGACGACACATAGGACTAGGCGGTAAGCATCGATAAAGGCGTCGTCCACCCCTTTGAATGCGCGGTCGCCTGATGCGAGCATCTGCATGAAACGGAGAGCGTAGGGGCCGGAGTCTCCTCTGCGTCGCAAAAAGTAAGTGTCAAACCTAATGCACACCAATTACACTATAAATCAGAAAATGGACTACGACGACTTACGATTGCTTGTTCTAAGGGATCTCCTTCACACGGTTGTACTTGAACGGCTGGGGCAGTTTCCCTGCATGCTTGGCGTGCAGCTCTTGGTGGCCATCCATTAGCGGGGGAAGGGTGTGCATGATGGGCTTCAGAAGGCCTGGCAAATGTCGCTCAGGAGTGAGACGAGTGTCCAGATCATACACACGGACAGTCCACTCGGCCAGGTCGATCTCAACCGCTACCCAATGGTTGTCCTTCAGATTCCATGGGGCCAAACCACGGTCGACGCTCGCCCAAGGCTTCGGACACCTCTCCGGAAACATACCGCTGAAGTAGTACTCCAACTCCTCGTCGACGGGCATGCCGGTTTGTCTCTGCAGCAGTACCCCGAAGTAGGGGTCGACGACTGCGACGCCTGCGTACTTCGACTCGCTGGCTACCTCCTTTCGGAGGATGCCGCATGCTTCGTCGATATGCTGCAAACAAGGAACACGTATCCAGTCAACCACAAAAATGTCAAGTTATCGGAGCACGGGTGACCGAAATTTACCTCTGAGCCCACCACTTTCATTGGCGTTTTTAGGTCCCCGAAGAAATCCCTCTCAAGGCGGGTGCCCAGCATTGTACGTGCGGGTTCAGTCCCTTGGGCGTCATCGGTGGTCAACCACTCGGTGAATGCGTCCACGTCAGCCCTGGTCATCAGGCCCAAGGCCACGGCGTCAACCCCCACAATCACCTTCTTCCCCTTGGCGGCTTCTTCTGCCCCTTCGTCACGTCCTCAACCACCTCCTTATCCTTGTTCCCCTTGTTGACACGCGGCTTCTTCACCGGTTGAGTAACTTCGTGGCCCTCTAACGTCGCAGGCGCTCGCCTCACCCTTCTGCTCTTACGCTGAAGGGGAAGTACGACCTCCTCCTGTGCCTCCTATGGTTGATTACATGACACAAAGTTAAAATAACATGACACATAAGTGTTTTTGACATGACAGTTTCATTAACACGACCTACCTTAGAGGTTGTCTTTGTCGTGGGTGCTTCTGGCTCGGAGATGGTTGACTTGTCCCCAGGCCCTTTGGCCACAGTCTTAGACCCCTCAGCTAACACCTCATCCTCATTAGCCCGGTCCTCCTACATGACAACAACAGATTTTTGACATGACGACTAACAATCTTCACATGACACTGGGCGGCAGATGGCTTACCTAAGCGGTTGTGACTTTGGTAGTGGCTGCTACTGCCTCAAGCCCGGCAGCCCCTACCATTTTAGTTGGCCCTGTGCTATCAGTCTCACCCTTGTCCTTCAACACTTCATCACCCTGCGCAAATATGCGAAGGAACTTAGACTCGACACCATTATCAACAGTCACATCGTAGTACGACAGGGATGACTAACCTGTGTGGTGGGTGTTTCTTTGGGAGGTTCTTGTGGATCAGCATCCTTCTCCATTTCGGTCTCCCCATCAACTGGTTCCTTACTCTTACCCATCTCCTACAGATTATGAGTTAGTGTGACCGTCATTCACAAAATTTACATCACGGTTTCAGTTAGGGTACTTACCTCAGAAGTTGTCTTGGTGGTTTCATCTTCACCTGCATCAGTACCCGATTTCTGGCCCATTTCCTTAACAGTTTCCTCATCCTAGGCAATTATGGGAAAGGTATATTACCATGACGCCTATATTGTTATACATGACGCATATATTGTTATACATGACGGTTAAGGATACTGACATTACAAATTGAACATCTTACCTCCTTTGACTGCAACTCAACATCTTCGGTTTCCTCACCGTAAGTTCCATGCATGTCCTGCGAGTGTGTCACCTCGTCCTCACCTCGCTTCTTCCCCCTCACCTCCCTTCTCAGCTCCTGCATCGCTGCCTCAATCCTTTCCATCCTCTCGTTAAACGTTGCCAATAAGCTCATCCCCAGATCATCCATCTTAGACAAAATCCTTGACACATCCACTTGGGCAGCCGTCGTACTTCCCTCACCCTGCGTGCCTGACCCAGATGCTTCCGTCGTGCTCGGCGCATGTTTGGCTTTATACTCCACCAAGGGGTCGTCGAAGAACTTATCCGGCTTCTCTATCGTGTACATGGTGCCAAGGATAACCCCCTTCCTGACCTCCTCGGCATCCGGGAGAAGGATTGTCCGAACAGCGTCCACCTCGTCGAACAAGCCCAACTCTTCCTTCGACTGTTGGATGAGGGAGGCAAGAGAATCGTACATGATGTTGTGCTCTTTCGACTTATATCTCAGGCACCGAGGGTAGGTTGTGCTTGTGCTTGTGCTGGTGTCAGCAAATTGTCTTGCAACTGGCCGCAGAGCCTCGTACACCCACAACTACAAACAAACAAAACAAACCAGGTGATGACATGTCGACACTTTGCATTTAATCGTGTCCTGTTACCAGGAGGCAGTGTCCAGTTTAAATCACTATTTGTTATGTGAGATTTATGTCCATACCTGGAATGCAAGGGGGAAGCCGGCTAACAAGTACGACGGCCGAGAGCTGCTGACCCTGTGCTGGAGCTTGCGCTCAACACACCGGTAGAGGAAATCGTGGGTTCGTTCGTAGCACAGTCTCCCCCACGGGCAACGCAAGAATGCCTCAGTGTCAGGCACCATGTTTACAACCCACCCGTGAATAAAGTTGCGGGGTTCCTTCGCAAACAGCACTGCCTCCACCAGCAATATGAGCGCGAACTTAAAGTGCCTTGCGACCGAACGCTCTGACTTCATCGCCACTATGTACTCCATCTCGAAGACCTCCATCCTCATCTTTTCCGCCCCTAAGAACTCTAAGCAGGCAGCCTTGTCCGCCCCACGTTTGCCGAGCACTTCAGTCCGGTCACTAGCGCGAACTCCGCGATGGAGAACCGGACTATGGACCCCTGGATCATATACCACGATTCTTTTTCCTTTTTCGACCGCAGCTGCCGCTGCAGGACGTAGTGGACTAGCTGGGCTGAGAACTCAACTTTGGCACCGAGCTTCGCAATGCCGCCAAACTGGCTTTCACAAAGACGTTTCCAGTCTGACGCGCTCAGGTACTGGTCTAGCTTTGCAAGGACATTGGGCCTGGCATATTGGTTGCACCTACACTTGAAATGCTTGTCCTCGGGGACAACATATATCGCCTGCACAGTGGGGTGGAATGTTAGACCGACTCATCTGTAAAACACTCTACCCTTGATCGACACTAGCCAAACCATACATCGCATGTTGTCGGTGTCTCCGTTACCCTTCTTTCTCCTGAATCACTCATGTTGTAGTTTGATACCCTGCAGGTTGGGGAGCAATACTTTAGCATTCTTCAAACATTTGCAGATTTTCATCACACAAGTCACAATGCACATGACGTTAAGTTCATATAACATGTCATGTGACAATTTTAACATGTCAAGTGACCATTTTCACATGAGAGACACCATATCTTTCCTGCACTTATCACAAATGACAGTAACTTTCTAGCCTCACCATATCTTAGCTTATACTTATCACCTGAGCATTATAACCATTTTATAGCTTCCACAAAATATAAGCCGCGCAATTTTGCAATTAAACATGACAGCAAACCTATTAAACATGGCAACTAAATATTAAAAACATGACAGTTTACAATGTAACAGCATTTACATTCAATAACTTGTTCCTGAAATTTTTTAAACCACATTTAGGTTCCCCGATTTCCCTCTATCTATTCTATTTTCCCAATCTCACCAATTTCCCCAATTCCCACATTTTCCCCAATTTCACCAATTTCCCAAATATTCACACAATACATGTATCGATTTCCCCTAATTTGCTTCCTCCTTCAAGGCCTTTACCATATCATCGCCACAATGGTACTTCCATTCTCTCCCCAACTCGAACACCCCCGTTCCCACATTTCCCCCCATTGTTTTCATACTAGACGCCTGTTACATCCCACATGACAGGGGCGGATATTTCACCCGTTATTTCATCCAATTGCAAACCATGACAAACAAATTAGGGTCTTCAAATGGTCCCTCATCCTTTCAATTTCTGCAATCAGTACAAAATCGGTAGGGTTAGGGTTTACTTACTTCAAATCGGTCGGTCTCTCTCTTCTAAACGCCCACAGGGCCGTCTTCTACACGTCGGGTTTACTGGCTTGAAATCCGGCGCCGTCTTCTCCTCCGCACTCCCAGGTTCGTCTTCTTCCTTTGCCTTCTTCTTCTCCTCTCTCGTTTTCGTTTCAAAAATGGCGGTTTCGTGCCTTCTCCCCTCCCTCCTCTCTCTCTCTCTCTCTCTCTGTTTTACACAGTTGGAAGATGTGACAGGTTTTTAAAACTGCCCTCTCTCTCCTCCTCCCTCCCACACTCTCCGTCTCTCCCTTCTTTAATGACTCCCAACAACCGGTTTCCACACCCCTTTCCCAATCGGCTACCTTGCCATTTTTTTGAAGGGGGGGTCTAACCCTTGCAATTAAAAACGGTTAGTGGGTTAGGCTAGCAAACCAAACCGAGACGGGGGTTACTTCCTTTAATTCCCTAAAAAAAAAAAAATCTTTTACTATATAGAAAATCATAACCCATAATCTATTCAAATAAAGCAATTGGAATTACTTGCTTCATAAATAATTAATAAATCACAACCCAGAATTGGCCCAAATCACAAAGATCAAATCTTGAAGTGGTTTTGTGATCGAAAATTAAAAAATCAATCAATAATACTAAAGGAGAAGTCGTCTATACTATGTGGCGGCTTCTCCTTTAATATAGGTTTGTTTGTTAATCAATTAATATTTTTTAATATTTAAATAAATTATTATTTATTATAAACCAAATTATTTCTGTAAATAAGTAATTAATTAATTCTTTTCTTTTTCTAAATCTTAACTGATTGATTTTCTTTTTACATTACTTTTTTAAATAAAAATATATAATATTTTGTAGTTTTGATTCATGGGATAATATATAAATAACAATTAGATCCATTTAATAAATTATTTTTTATAATTTAATTATATATTTACTTGAATCAATTATTCTCATTTCAATGATAACAATGAAGGTTATATATGTGGTTGTATGTGTATATGTGTGTGTAGTATAATCTATAGTCAGGTAATAATAAGTCGGGTAATAAATTATTTTATTACATTTATAAATAAAAATAATTAGTTTATTTTAGTTTAGTTGTGAAAGATAATAGATTTTGAAATTTATAGTATATTATTGAATTAATGCAACTATAATAAAGAAAAACCATTAGTTGAACGGGTGTTAATATGAAATTTAATAAAAGAAAATTAGATAAAGTGATAAGAATCATTGATAATTGTATTTAACTTATATAAATGTTTTACATATATATAAAATTATTATATAAAAAATCTAGTGGCGATATGAATTGACAAAGAGATTAAATCTTTTTTCTTAATCAATCAAAGGTCTCAAGTTAGTATATATGATTTAATTTCGGCTCTAAATTAAAATGATCAAAGCTTATTCAATTCACACCCTTTCAATTCAAGGCAGCTAGGCACAACAACAATTACCGGTGGTTTTAGGTGGAAAACTCCGTTAATGAAGGTGCGTGAGGTAAACTTTAAGCTTTCGCAAATCACAACATAGCCATATTGCATCCCCCCAGGCCAAAACAATATTTTTTCAAGTGATGTGTTCTCTTATACCTTACGATCACGAGGGGTTTAATCTTGTTAGAGATGTGAATGAGACCAAAAGTGTTCCACAACGGAAAGTTGAACATAACAAGTCATAGTATATGAGTCGGTGGGCTACTCCTCTCATTGTCAATTGGTTTTAGAATGGAACCTCATTCGGTTTGTGTGCTAAACTACTAGCGCATATGCGTCCGTGCACACGACCCCCAGTCATCGGTCCGAGTCGGATAAGAGCTAGTAAAATCGTCCCTCCCATCTTAACTCTTAAATAAAGTACTCCATTTACATGTCTCGAACTCAAAACAACAAATTAAGAAATAAATGTACCTTGCTAATTAACTCATCTTAGCTCCTTCAATCATCTAGAAAATTAATCAAGTAATGTTTCAACAACTCACATATAATAGCAAATCCTGCAGGTCAATGTGAAATGAGTAGACATATGCAGTTTTTGCTGATGAATTTGCTTCATCTTGAATCAAAAGCTCTATCAACTTGCTTAGTCTAATTTATTTAGATTGCACATGGAAATGGATCAATCATTCAATTGGGTCTCCCTTCCTTTCTTTCCCTAATTCATATAATATTAATCTTAGAATTATTTTATACTATAATTTGATCATACATAATTAAATATACACCTAAAAGATAAAAGTCTAATTAACGTAATTAGGAAATTAGTTCTTATACGTTAAGAGTTAATAAATATTCGGATAGATAATATATCCGTTTTATATATATTAATTTATCCAATATAAATAAGGGATAAGTTCTCTTGTTCCTATAAGATAGGGAGAAGAGATGTTTCTTTCAGGAGAGTCAGATATATCTCAAAACTTAGATATAGTCTGTTTGACATATACGTACGTAGTATATGTTCTTCTTATTAGAGGTTGTGAATTATAGGTTCTCCCTGCACCTGAATCTCTAACTACTGTAACCCTAAATCTCTTTACAAGGTGATCGAATTCGAAGGCAAGCGGCTAACAATTAACAAAGTGAAACTCCTATTTAGCTGATAATTAAGAATGATATCTCCTAGTAATGAGTTCACGAGTTTAATCACTTTTGTTGCGTTGTAATCGCTTAATGCCTCTATACATATATTTTTATTAAAAAAAAAGAAGAAAAAAAACTTGAAACCCCTTCAAGTGCCTATAAAACACACCATCTTTCCCATCTCTCTCTGGATACAAAACACAAAAAACGACCCATATTAGAGAAATTCAGAAATGTCATCTCCTATCTTGTGTTTGGTAGCTTTAGTTCTTGTTCCCACCTTGGTTGGCTCATCACCAGTTGAAGATCCTGAGCAAGTAGTCCACCAACTCAATGAGTATGTAAAAGCCCTTCAACCTCTCAAACACTTAACTGTTCCATTTAAATTGTTCCCATTGAAGAAAACACCACCTTCTTTAGGCACTATCCATGTCGAAAAAGCACAAGAAAACAAACAACACCTAACATATCTCCCCTAACTCAATTCTAACTCTCAACTATCCATCTTGAAACCATTACTCTATACCTTTTTTATTATTGCCAATGTATCTTGTTTTTGTTGCTTGATTGCCTATGTTTTCAGGAGAATCGCCAATGCGACAAGGAGAAGTCTAGCCTCCTCCTGCAGAACAGGCAATCCGATTGATGACTGCTGGCGATGCGATCCCAATTGGGACAAGCATCGCCAGCGCTTGGCTGATTGCGCCATTGGGTTTGGCAAGGGCGCGATTGGTGGCAAAAAGGGAAAGATTTACCAAGTAACGAGTCCAGGAGATGACCCTGTGAACCCCAAGAAGGGCACTCTAAGGTATGGAGTCATCCAGACAAGGCCACTTTGGATCACATTTGCTCGCGACATGGTGATCAAGCTCAAGCAAGAGCTGATGATGAACTCATTCAAGACAATCGATGGGAGAGGAGCCAATGTCCACATAGCCGGAGGGCCCTGCATCACCGTTCAGTCTGTGACGAACATCATAATCCATGGGATTAACATCCATGACTGCAAGAGAGGAGGGAATGCTTTCGTGAGGGACACGCCCACGCACTATGGATGGAGAACCATATCGGATGGCGATGGGGTCTCCATCTTGGGAGCAAGCCAAGTCTGGGTTGATCATTGCTCGTTGTCGAGCTGCACTGATGGGCTGATTGATGTCATCCGGGGCTCAACAGCCATCACTTTATCGAACAATTATATGACCCATCATAACAAGGTCATGTTGTTGGGTCACCATGATAGCTTCACAGAGGATCGGAAGATGCAGGTGACGATTGCATTCAACCATTTCGGAGAGGGGCTGGTTCAGAGAATGCCAAGGTATAAACAATCAACACTACATTGGTACTATTGATGGTTGGGATCAACTGATCATGGATTGTGCAGATGTAGACATGGGTATTTTCATGTGGTGAACAATGACTACACCCACTGGCAAATGTACGCAATCGGTGGAAGTGCAGCCCCAACTATCAACAGCCAAGGGAATCGATTCCTCGCACCAGAGGACCGGTTCAGCAAAGAGGTTAAGTATGGTTGCAGGTCACAAAAGCGTGTGGAGTAACAGGCTCACCAGATAACCAACCGCCTTTGTTTGGTTTCAGGTCACAAAGCGAGAAGCTGCGCAGAGCCAGTGGAGCAAGTGGAATTGGATCTCACAGGGCGATCTGATGCTGAATGGAGCTTTCTTCACCCAATCTGGTAGCAAGAGATCATCAACCTACGCAAAGGCCTCGAGTTTGAGCGCAATTCCAGCTTCTCAAGTCGTGTCAATGACTAGAGGGGCCGGTGCACTTCAATGCAAGAAAGGCAGGATCTGCTGAAACATCAATGAATCCTAACAAAGAGCACCAATCCTCTGATACTGTATCCCCTTGAAAGATCACTCTGATTACCTTCTACCGTGTCTCATACGAAAAAATGTAACAACCTCAGCCGGCTTTCACTAAGAACCATCAATTCAACTAATGGATTGAGGACAATCAGAAAAGCAAGTGCTGGTTTGTAGCATTCATATGTATCCAGAAAATCACACATGACAGTAATTTGAAGACAATGTTTGTTCTATCAGATGAATGCATTTCAGAATAAGGAGCTTATGTGATCTTCCCAATGATCAACAGCATATGTACATCACAAGAGCAAGCAAGAAACATATCAGAAAGCAAGAACATCGATTTCGGAAAGTGAGAGAGGATGATAACAAACAAGAACAATTTGCACAAAATTGTTGTGAAATCGAAAAGAAGACAAAGATGAGGTTTTTCAGGTCCAAGAATTATCGAAGGCGGCAGAGGTGATCGCCTGACAGAACTCTTCGAAATCGATGCGACCGTCTCCGTCCATGTCGGCCTCCTTGATCATACCGGTAAGCTCTTCGGCGGAAAGAGCGTGGCCGAGCTTGGTCATTGAATGCGCCAGCTCATCAGCGGTGATGTAGCCGTTCCCATCCCTGTCGAACATGTCGAAGAGTCCTTTGAGCTGCTCCTCTGTGTACGGGCTCTTGGAAGGGATGAGATCGGGCGCTACCAACGCGATGAACTCCGAGAACTCGATCAGGCCATTGCTGTTCTTGTCTGCCGCGTGGATGAGCGCTTCCAGCTGGTCTTCACTCGGCTTGAGTCCCAGCGATCGGAGGAGCGATCCGAGCTCTAGCTGCGTCAGCTTGCCGTCGTTGTTGCGATCGAAGGTCCGGAAGATCTCGCGCAGCTCCGCGATCTGATCGTCGTCGAGTTTGACTGGATCCTTGCCGCTCATCTCAGATTATTGAAATTCTAGATCTTCTCCGACTTGAAAACCCCCCAAATTGCGGGGTTTTAAAGCGTTTACTACTGAATTCAACCACGGAAACAATCAGAATTTTCACGATTTCAGTGATAAGCTTCGGATTTTGTGGATTTGAAATGTAATTCTCCCGAAATCGCTCTGGAAACGGAATCTGCAATTTTGGATCCTGAAAATCGGCGAAAATTTTGGGAGCGCCCAGGGTGGTGGGGAGAGAAGACGAAAAAGGAGGGAGGAACAAAGGAGGAAATTTTGGATGTTGAAAGAGAAGTGGTTGAGGAATTGGGATTGATGGGATGATCAAGAGTGGGTAGATCAACGATTGTGCCGAATTAATATGAATGATTTGATAATGGATTGATTGAATGAATGTTGAAATCTATATTTTGGGAACCCTAATCAGTGCTCTCCACTCAGAATTGGGAATTTTTCAAGGAAAAAGAAATGGGGGAAGAAGACGTCAGCGGTTGGGTGGTTTGAAAACACACCGACGTGCGCGGTTGGTTCCCTCCCACTCCCCGCCATCGTCAAACGCAGCGCCAAGAGCTGTGAAGTACCCGCGATTTTGGTCAAATTGCAATTAATAGCCCAAAGTTTGGAGGTAATACTGTAAATAGTCTTAAACCACTAAGTTTTGTAAGCAATGTGATTGAGAACTATTTACTGGACCTGATAAATATATATCTATCACTTAAAAAAAAATCTCACATTACTGCTAGTTTTTTTTTTAAATCTTGTTAACATACATTCTAAATAATTTTTTAATCCATTATTAATGTATTTAAAATAGTTTTGTTTAATTAGAAATTAGAAATGGAACAAAGTGATATCTTAAGATTTGATTTATTGTTAAAAAAATATTATTTAACTTATGCACTAAGAAGTTAGAAAATTTGTTTAAAAACCCATTATATAGTTAAAAACATAGATTAATTTAACCATTTGTACGATTGTAACTAGACCCGTCAATCGGCCATTCGGTCGGGTTCAGGTCGGGTCATTTCGGATTTTGGGTAAAACGGATTCCGGGTAAAATGGGTCCCGGGTAAATTCGGGTTGATTTAAACTCGGGTTTGACCAGGTTTCAGGTCAAATCGGGTCGATTTCGAGTTTGTCAATTTTTTCTTTTTTAAATTAAAAAATCATAATTTGGTAATTTTGCGATAATTTAAAAATGCTAAAATTAAAGACGTGGTTCAAAAGTTCTAGTGTTTGTAGTTATATAATATATTTGATCTAAAATACTTGATTTTTATTATTTCTTGTAATTTTAATAAAATTTAAAAATATATAAAATATCAAAATTTTAAATAATTTTTTTAAATTAATTTCATGCAATTAGTAATAAGCATAGAATTGTTTTTAATATTTTTGTTGACTCTATTTTGATGTTATATTATATGTTTGTTAGTATGATGGAAGACAAAGAAAGGTAGTATTTATTTTATGCAAATATCAATTAGATTATTTATTGGAATTTATATTTAATTAGTTGTTGGAGATTTTGTGCAGGATTTGTTTTGGTTATTGGAGATTTGAGGTTGACTTTCTAGAAGCTTCTTTGAAGATTTTGTGTGGGGTTGACTTTCTAGAAGCTTCTTTGAAGATTTTTTTAAGCAATCTTTAAATTCAAATGGTTGGTGGTTTGTTGAGATCTTCAAGAGATTTGATTGAACCAATCTCCAGTTGCCTTCAACATTTCAATACAGACCATCAGTACTAAAACAGTGTCAAGGCCTTACTGAAAGCGAAAACCCTGGTTTCCAGGTTTTGATAAGATCTTAACATTGGCTCAATTAAAAGTGTTGCAAAAGGATCAGACTCGGCTTAACACAAATAGGCCTATTTTTAATGGACTTTGTCTTTAATGGGATTATTGAGTTTATAATTCTGATTTTGTGGACAAATATATTATTGGGCCTAAGCATTGGATTTCAGGTTTTGGATTTCATATCGGGGTAGAGGTTTTAAATTATATCTTATTCTAACCCATATTTGTTAGCTTTAGTTGGTGAGATTTTCCAGGGATTTGGTTGAACATTATACAACACTTTCAACGTTTCTATTAATCATATCCTAGCAAATCCAAGTGAAGCTTCTAGAATTAATTTCAAAGAGTTGAAGATCTTTCCAGGCGGATTTGGTGCAACGTTACTCAACAAACTTGGAGCAAGGATTCAGACGTTTGATTTTCAAATTGGACGTGCTGACCTTTATAAAGAGAAGAGGAGGATTGCAGTCCATACATCAAGATACAGTGCTTAAAGTCTTCTGCAATCTCGTCTCCTGCAACAACATCGTCTCGCATCTCTCTTTGGTTTGAGCGTTTTATTTCTTTGAGAGTGTGAGGTTTCCATTGAGCTTTATCGTACAATTCATTTTAGGTTATACTAAGGGTTCTTTATCCAAACGTATAGGATACTCCGGTATCCATAGAACATTGTTTCACTAGTGTGCTTGGATTGCTAGATAGGAAGTTAGTCTAGAAGAGGGAAGGTCTTCTAGAGGTTGTATCTAGGGCTCATAAGATAAAGTGAAATAAAGTTGAGTTGAATCCTACGGGTTGGATAACCCTAGGCGGGGACGTAGGCTGGTTGTGCCGAACCTCGTTAACAATTATCGTGTCCTTTACTTTCTGTTCTTTACATTCGTGCTTGTCTTTTCTTTACAACTTATTCGCTACGTCATTTTAACTTGTTACTGTTTTTCAGATAAGGTCTTATCTCTTATGGTAAGGTCTTACCATTTCTGCATTTGCGAAAAGTTGACATACTCTATTCACCCCCCCCCCTTCTAGAGTATTTGTCTATTGTTTGTCTGCCTATTCCGCACTTCAATTTTAATATTTTTAGAGTTTTTATCAGCTTAAAAAAATCTGATGAAAGATCAAAAATCAAATACTATCGATCGGAGGGAGTATTACACAATACAAATAAATATAAAAGTTCTTGGTGATTGCAATTATAAAATATTAAAATGTAATAAATTGAAATCTATATAAAAAAATAAACTTATATAATTATAAATCAATCGGGTCAACTGGGTCACCGGGTCAATCGGGTCAAAAGTATCGGATCAATCGGGTGACCGGGTCTAAACACAAATGACCCGGAAAATCACCGGGTTTTCGGGTTCGGATCGGAAAAAATTTCCGAATCTTGACCCATAATTTTCCGGAAATACGAATCGGGTCAACTAGGTCGGGTCGGGTTTTGACATGCCTAATTGTAACTAATTTGTACTCCTATTATTTTTTAGAAAGAGTTAATCTTCTCTCGCCTATATGACATGTCTTCGTGCATTATGATGAACCTGTATTGATAGATTACATGGGTCTTATTATTGTATAGTGGGCCAAAAGCCCATTAAGGCCCAATACCTTTGTAACCTATATATATGTTATATCAATGAATGGAAACCCTAAGGAGGACATTACAATCAATCTCATACTCTCACATGGTATCACAGCCTAAAATCCAAAGACCCTAAATTTCTTTTTTTTTCTCTAACCCTAGCCGCCCCCTCTCTCTCTCCTTGCCACCCCCTCTCTCTCTCCTCGCCCGCCCCTTGCCGCACCATCCCTCCTCTCTCTCTATCCTTCTCGCCACCATGTCCACCGAAACCACCGCCTCCAAATCACCCTTCCATTCCGCCCTAACCATCTCCAACATCAAAAATTGCATCCCTATCATTCTTGATCATGAATCCAGTACCTACACCATGTGGTCGCACCTCTTCACGACCCATGTTAAGGCTCATAAAGTCCTCCACCACATTGACTCCTCCGCCAACCGCCCTGAAAGCGAAGACGATGATCTCTTCGCTCAACTTGACACCATTGTCCTTCAATGGATCTTCAACACCATCTCTAAAGATCTATTGACCACCATCCTTGACCCCAAAGACTCTGCCTTGAAAGCTTGGAAGAAACTTCAGGATATCTTTCAAGACAACAAGTCCACCCGTGCTGTCTATCTCGAGCACGAATTCTCAAGTTGCAAGCTTTCCTCTTTTCCGTCGATATCTGCCTACTGTCAGTACATCAAGACCCTGGCTGATCAGCGCCACCCGTCTAAATACAATGCTGCTGCTACTCATATACAGCAGACGGAACCTCTCCCTACATTTGAGAAGACCCGGTCTCAACTGATCTTGGAGGAGACTCGCCTTCACCGTCAGACAACCGACGCCGCCAAAGACAAGACGGCGTTGGTCTCATCCAGTGACATCATCGAGCAGCTTGCCCTCCAGCCCGGCCGCAGCAACGACCAGCAGGGACCAAGGGGCGGCGGCGGCCGCAGCCGCGGCCGCGGTAATGGTCGCCCGCAGCACTACGATCCCCGCCACCCCTCTTGGTACACCAACCCTGGCTACCCTCCTTGGATGCCCTATGGCTACCCCGGTGCATCGTTTCGTGGACCAGCCCCATATCCCAACCGTCAGCAGGGCTTGTTGGGTTCTGCTCCCCGTCCGTCGTCCGATCAGGCATACCCGACTGATGTGCACAACGCCTTCTCTTCCATGCAGCTGACACCCCCTGACGGCGCTTGGTACATGGACACTGGCGCTACCTCTCATATGACGAACTCCTCAGGTACTCTCTCATCTCTTTCTTTTAAGGGTCCTGCTCATTCTATTATCGTCGGCAACGGTGGTCGCCTTGCTACTTCGGGCATTGGCCACACCACACTACCAACCCCTACCAACCCTTTGCACCTCAACAATGTCCTTGTTGCCCCCAAACTTGTCAAAAACCTTATCTCTGTCCGTCGATTCACCACTGACAATAATGTTTCTCTTGTGTTTGATCCGTTTGGTTTCTCTGTGAAGGATCTTACTACGGGGGTTACTCGTCTGAGATGTAATAGCACCGGGGAGCTCTATCCTGTGTCGTCACCATCACCATCCAGCCCGTCAAGTCCAGTCGCCCTCTTGGCATCATCATCCAGTCTTTGGCATGCACGCCTTGGTCATCCCAGTCCTGCAGTTTTAGATTTACTTCGTTCTAAGAGTCTTGTCCAATGTAATAAAGAGCTTCGCTCTAGTTTATGTTCGTCTTGTCAGTTAGGCAAGCATGCCAGACTTCCCTTTCAGCGATCTTTAAACACTACATTTGCACCTTTTGATATTATTCATAGTGATATTTGGACATCTCCTGTGCCTAGCAAGGAGGGTCATAAGTATTACCTTTTATTTCTGGATGATTATACACATTTCTTATGGGTTTTCCCTTTGCACTTTAAATCTCAAGTGTTCCCTATCTTTGCCAAATTCCACGCTTACATCAAAACACAGTTTCACACCTCTGTCAAGTGTTTCCAATGCGACAATGGCCGCGAATTTGACAACAAAGATTTTCACACTTTCTTTAATACCAATGGGATATCCTATCGCTTGTCCTGCCCCTACACCTCTCAACAAAATGGCAAAGCCGAACGAATCATCCGAACCATCACCAATATGATGCGCACTCTTCTTTTCCACGCATCCATTCCCCTCCTTTATTGGCGTTACGCCTTGGCCACCACATGCTACCTCCTCAACATTCTCCCTTCCACCACCCTCAACCATCGCTCACCGTTTCAGGCACTGTATTACACTTTGCCCATATATGATCACCTTCGTACATTTGGTTGCCTGTGCTTCCCCAATCAGGCATCCACCGCCCCCCACAAGCTTCACCCTCGCTCTACCCCTTGTGTCTTTCTTGGCTACCCGTCTGATCATCGCGGTTACATTTGCCTCGATATCAAGACTCACAGGATCATTCTCTCTCGTCATGTCACCTTTGATGAGTCGCGATTTCCCTTCGCATCTCCCACACCTCCTGTGTCGTCGACAGAGTCTGAGTCACCATTCCCTCACTTCATTCTTCCCCAGAGCTCTCCCGGTGCTCCTGCGTCTCCCCCTCCCCCACCTCCCCCGCCACCATCTACCAACAGACCACACACCCGCAGCCTCTCCGGTGTCTTCAGACCCCGTCAGATCATCTCCATGACCACCGACCATCACCCCGCTATCCACCTCCCTTCACCTCGACAATCACCCACGCCTCACCTACATGCGGCGGCCGCGGCATCGAATGCGGCGCCCGCCGCAACCCCATTTGCGGCGCCCGCAGCCACAAACTCGTCCCTTGCTGCGCCCGCCGCAGCCCCTTTTGCTGCACCCGCCGCGTCGAACACCTCCCTGGCGGCGCCCGCCGCCTCTGCACCCGCCGCTTCCTCCTCCCTGCACCTTGCGCCTCTTGCCCCCGTCCTTCCCGACTCCCAGACCTCCCTCTCCCCCATCCCCACCTCCCACAAAACAGCCCTCCTCGACCCGAATTGGCAGGCGGCTATGCTCGACGAATACAGGGCCCTTACAAAGAATGGTACTTGGGTTCTTGTCCCTCGCCCTCCCGCGGCGAACGTCGTTCGCTGTATGTGGCTCTTCCGTCACAAGTTCCGCTCTGATGGGACGTTGGAGCGTTATAAAGCCCGTCTTGTCGTCAACGATCGATCCCAGCAGGTAGGTATTGATTGTGATGAGACCTTCAGCCCCGTGGTCAAGCCTGCCACTATCCGAGTGGTATTGAGCTTAGCTTTGTCGCGCAAATGGGCCATTCATCAGCTGGATGTCAAGAACGCTTTTCTGCATAGTCACCTGAATGAGACAGTCTACATGTTTCAGCCGCCGGGATTTACTGATGCCAATCGTCCAAAGCACGTCTGTCTCCTGAAGCGCTCTCTGTATGGTCTGAAACAGGCTCCGCGAGCTTGGTTCCAGCGCTTTGCTTCTCATCTGCTCCGCTTGGGTTTCATTGGCAGCCGCTCGGATTCGTCCCTGTTCATCTATCGCAGAGGCTCCGACATGGCATTTCTGTTACTGTATGTTGACGACATCATTCTCACCGCCTCTTCTGATGCGCTTCGGACGTCGATTATTTCACAGCTAAGTGCTGAATTCGCTATGTCAGATTTGGGTCAGTTGTCTTACTTCTTGGGAGTTGCTGT
Organism: Persicaria tinctoria; assembly: GCA_037127255.1. NCBI lineage: Eukaryota > Viridiplantae > Streptophyta > Magnoliopsida > Caryophyllales > Polygonaceae > Persicaria > Persicaria tinctoria. The sequence goes on from JBANSL010000014.1 coordinate 56,777,366, forward strand.
TCAGCGGCATTCGTCTGGCCTATTCCTCTCACAGAGTAAGTATGTTGCTGAAATTGTTGCTAGGGCTAAGATGAGTAACTGCAATCCGGTCGCCACCCCTGTCGATACATCCAACAAGCTCAGCGCTCACTCTGGTCCTTTGGTTGATGATCCGACTTTGTACCGGAGCCTTGCTGGTGCTCTTCAGTATCTCACCTTCACCAGACCTGATATCAGTTACGCCGTTCAGCAGATCTGCTTGTTCATGCATGCACCCAGGGAACCCCACTTTCATGCCTTAAAGCGGATCATTCGGTACATCAGCGGCACACTCGAGCTCGGCACCACGATCATTCCTTCCTCTAAGCTTGACCTTGTTGCTTACACTGATGCGGATTGGGGTGGTTGTCCTGACACGCGTCGCTCCACGTCTGGTTACTGTGTCTTCCTCAACGACACCCTTGTGTCGTGGTCGGCCAAGCGTCAGTCTGTCGTGTCTCGCTCCAGCGCTGAGGCCGAATACAGGGGCGTTGCCAACGTTGTCTCTGAGTGCTCTTGGCTCCGCAATCTCCTGCTTGAGCTCCGTTGCCCTCTTATGAAGGCCACTCTGGTCTTACACTGATAACATCTCTGCAGTCTATCTGGCTAACAACCCGGTCCAACATCAACGCACGAAGCACATTGAGCTTGATCTCCACTTCGTCAGGGACAAGGTTGCCATAGGACATGTCCGCGTTCTACATGTCCCGTCCTCATATCAGTACGCTGATATATTCACCAAGGGTTTACTTAGACAGTTGTTCATTGATTTTCGCTCCAGTCTCACTGTCCGAGCCCCTCCAGTTTCGACTGCGGGGGTTTGATAGATTACATAGGTCTTATTATTGTATAGTGGGTCAAAAGCCCATTAAGGCCCAATACCTTTGTAACCTATATATATGTTATATCAATGAATGGAAACCCTAAGGAGGACATTACAATCAATCTCATACTCTCACATGCATTAATTCGTAGATGTATTCTCATTCACAAACGGATTTGCTATTCGCACCATACCGTCTCGCCAAAGGCACGGTGTCAACCTCGGCTGCTGGTGTCGGTGGATCCAATGCTAACCCCGACTGCAGGTGTTGAGGAAGCATCAGTCGATGCCGAATGGAGGAATCTGTGAACATGACAATGTGTACGTTGAATAATTAAGTAACCAAAGTAATTGGGTCACAAGTTGAGATGGCCCAGTTATATTAGGAGGCCCAAGTCAGTAATTGACTAATGTCTAATTGTAGCATCATCGTCTAAAATTGTGTAATACGAAGATTGCCGACATCGGAAGAAGACAACGGTGAAAATGATGTCGATAAAATTTCTGCCGTCTCCGGAGGTCGCCATTGATGTCGTGCGGATGGCGATAATATGACCGTCCATATAACAACCCCTTCACAAATGACCTATAAATCAATCTGCACGTGGCATTAATCGATCAAACCGAATGAGCCATAGTAGATATGACAGGTAGAGGGAAAAATTATAAATTATTTATAAGATCATTTTTTGTTACTTTATACTCCCTCTGTCCAAAAATACATTTCCTTTTACTTTTTAGCACGTATAATAAGTTTATAATTATTAAAAAAAATTAATAAAAATGTTAATATTTTATATAGTTTTTAACTCCTAAAAAAACGTACATGAATAGTAAAGGGACATGTATTTTTGGACGGAGGTAGTATCGAATATATAAAGTAAATCCATGTTGTGGGTTAAACTTTCACTAGTACGATCCCTGCGCCATGGCGCGGGTTTTTTTATAAATAATATTTAGATATAGATTAATCATAGACAATAAATGTAATTCAATATTTTCAATTAAACCCATTGAGAGGACACGTGACAATAAATGTGTTAAAAATAATCGAAAAAAATAAATGTGTTAAAAAATACAATTGGGTAAAAGAGATAAAGAGAATAAATGTGTTAAAAATAAATGTAATTCAATATTTTCTATAAATAATATTTAGATATAGATTAATCATAAACAATAAATGTGTTAAAAATAATCGAAAAAATACAATTGTGTAAAAGAGATAAAGAGAAAAATAAATAATAAATAGTGAAAGATAAAAGCTTTGAATTAATCTCATTGGTTAAAAAATGTAACATCAAATAATATTGGATAATTAATATTAGAAAATATAGTTTCCATAATAAATGATATTATGTAAATAATATTTCCAAAAATAATTTTGAACATGGAGAGGACGTGGCAAAATTGCTTCTCATTTAAAGTATAACTAGTGCAATACCCGCGCCATGGCGCGGTTGCGATGGAAAAGAATCAATAAAACTGATCAGAAGTGGTAAGTAATAGTTATAATATGTTTTTTTTTTGACAAAAGGCAACATATATGTAAAATACAACAACATTAATCCATAAAAATATAAATCCTGGCATTTGGTTCCGATACTCATACAACCTAGGTAGAACCAAAATTAATGGAGTTGCTGCCTTATGTTCTTCCAAAGTGAGGCTGCAAAACATAAAAAAAAACAGATTTATTGTATATTCATAAGAACAAACAAAATGGATTAAAGAGATAAATAATATATATAATTAGACATTAGACATCTCCAATAAAAGAAAAACCAGGGCATGTCTACTAAATTTCCACGTTTGAACACACTTTCTATGGGAGGCATTGTAACACAAACATTGAAAAAAAAGCAACATTAAAAGTGTAACAAAAAATAAGTATGTTGGTTCAACAGTACCACATTACCTCTTCCAAACTTCTTTTCTTCAAGTTACATCTATTAAAATCAAATAAGGATAGGTTCCTTGATTTGTTCCGAGCGATTGTGCAAACCATAAAATATATCCCTTTGTGCACCTGAAATTCCAAATTTTCAAGATAAAATTTCCATCACATCAATATTGTCTAAGAAGATACAAAAAAAAATCACAAAAAGTAATAACCTGGTCGATTTAGGATACGAAATGTGTACAAAAAAAATTTCCATCACATCAATATTAGCTTTTGGTCTTTTGTGACCAATTGAAATAGAATTCTGATAAAAAAAAATTCCAGACACAAATACTGAAATCACATAATCTGAAATTATAGAACTAAGAAGAAAAAATAGAAGCTGAAGTCATAAGTCATAACCATACATGACAACAATGGTTGAACAAAAGGTGTAAATATTCAAAAATTGTTGAACATATGTTGTAAAATTAAGAATAGAAGCTGTCAAAATTGAGCTGATGTAAAAATCTGTCTGCTGTAAAAAATTCAGCAGTTGTAGAAAATACAGAAGTATTAAGCTGTAAATACAGAAATGCAGCAACTGTAAAAAATTCAGCAATTGTAAAAATACATAAATACAGAAATGAAGTTGTAAATTACAGAAAGTTAGAGCTGTAAAATGCAGAAATTTGAAGATGTAAAATATATAAATTTAAGTAGTGTAGCAAAACTGTTTTACTGAATTTTGAAGTAAAATGCAGAAAGTATATTGAACATTATTTGAGTGTTTTGAACCTTATTTTACTTAGTTTTTTGATGAAAAATACAGAAATAAGACCCAACATTTTAAAGATGAAATGTTGGATAGTACCATAAATATTATCATAAATTATGTCTCCTTTTTTCAAAACTATCGAGTTAGAAGATACAACGAACAGCAAGCGATCTAAAGAGTCCAAAATGCATGCCTTTGAAAAATACAGAAATAAGACCCAATAAAGGGAGTATACCCCTAAACTGCAATTTTTTTATACACCAAAATAAGAGGCTAAATCATAATTTCAAATACATGCCTTTGAAGTATGACAACGAACAGCAAGCAATCTAAGATGATAAAGGGATTGTTTTATAAGAGGCTAAATCATAAAAGAAGCATCTACAAAAAATAAAGGGATTGTTTTATAAGCTTTAATTTATCATCTTGAATATACATATAGGAAAACATGGAATGAAAGATAAAGAGTCCAAAATTAATGACAGAACCAAAAATTCTGACCACCCCTTCAGGATCGTTTATAAGTGATAGCAATCTAAGATAACTTTCATTCTAAATGGCATAAATCCATTACAGAACTGAAATCTTTAGATTGAATTTTCTGTATAAATCTTCAACCCACATATTGCCGAATTTACACATTGCTGTAAGTTAAATTCAGAAATATTCTCTCAGTTCTATAAATTTCAAGGTCATTAAGCAACTTGTTAACTGAGCACTTACAGGGTTACATGGAGGCCGAATATGACGATCTTCTTCCCCTGAAATTGAAAGTTGGTTTATTTACCTTGAAGTATTATGTACTCAAACGCCTTGCTAAAAAACTGTCTTTTCTTCGCAGAAATTGCAAATTTGCCAGCAAAATAAATAACTTTAAAAACCCTGAAATTGAACCCTAATTCCTCAAACAACGATATGGGGCAAAATAAATATCAGAATTAAGATCTTGAATTTTAGAAACAGAATTAAGGAAGACAAAGAAAATAGGAACAAACCAAACCTTATTTCTAGGACATTGATGAAGCCAGGACTCAGATAAGCCATTAGCCTCGACGATTTCCATAGCCAAAGCTCAGCGATATCCATAGCCTCGGCGATTTCCAGTAGCTCGATTCGGTGTGCGATTGAACAAAGACGGCAAGCGAAATCAGCGAAAAGGCCAAGAAGTCAGGGAACCGGCACAGGCAAGGGGATCAAAATTCGATTTAAGAGAAGAGGAGCCGTCTGAGAGAGAGGAGGGAGAAAGAATGGGAGAAGGAGGCGTGTGGGAGAAGGAGGAGGCGTATAACATTAGCCGAGGAACGATGTCGCTGGAACCGGAAGAGGCAAGGGGAGGCAGACGGCAGAGGCGGGCGTGGGAGGAATGAAACCCTAACCATTCATTAGTGCAAATTGTGGGAATAAAAAACGAAAATTAAAAGAAAAAAGATATGATTGGCCGAGGAGGAGAGAAATGTGGGGAGCATGCCACGTCAACGGAAACTCTTTGCAATTAAGTTATTATATAGATATAGATATAGATAGTTAAAAAATGTAACATCAAATAATATTGGGTAATTAATATTAGAAAATATAGTTTCCATAATAAATGATATTATGTAAATAATATTTCCAAAAATAATTTTGAACATGGAGAGGACACGTGGCAAAATTGCTTCTCATTTAAAGTATAATATAGATATAGATATAGATGTTGGTAAAGAAAGTTATTTTTTATATAATACTCCCTTTATTAATTAAAATTGGTTGTTTATTATTCATGTACGTTTTTTTAGATTGATAAAAACTATATAAAATATTTACTTTTTTTACCTTTGTTTTTATAAATTCATACTTAATAATAATAAGTATGAAATTATTTTTTAAAAAAAATATTTTATATAGTTTTTTAACACTTAAAAAAGCGTGTGTGAATAGTAAAATGTCAAGTTTTAATTAACGGAGAGGTATATAGAAAGTTGTTTACAACACATATTTTAAGAAACTAAAAACTATACAAAATATCAACTTTTTTTATTAATTTTTTTAATGACTTAATACTACCTCCGTCTCAAAATATTTGTAGTTTTACTTTTTAGCACGTTTTTTAAGAAGCAAAAAACTCTATAAAATATTAATTTTTTGTAATAATTTTTTTTAATAATTTCATACTTAATACAATTATTTGTGAAATTATTAAAAAAATTAATATTTTATAGAGTTTGTCGCTTCTTAAACTACGTGCCAAAAAAGTAAAACTACAAATATTTTGAGACGGAGGGAGTATTTGTTAATAATAAGTATGTAATTATTAAAAAAAATACTCCCTCCGTCACGAAATTCATGTCGTTTTAGCTCTTTAGTTTTGTATCAAAATAGATGTCGTTTTAGGTTTTCTAGGTAGTGGATAGTAATGATTTGTATTGATTTGTGTGTTGTTGACTTTTTTGAAGGTTTTGATTGGTTAAAAAATGTAGTGTTTAATAAAATTAATGAAAAAGTTAGTGGAATGATGATGTTGATTGATGGATGAGTGTTTTTATTAAAATTTGTGCATAAGGCTAAAACGACATGAATTTCGAGACGGATGGAGTATTAACTTTTAAGACAAAAAAAAATATTAACTTCTTAGAATACGTGTTAAAAAATTCGTATATATTGGTTAGGAGGGAGTAAAAAAAAATGGTTAGGAGGGAGTAAAAAAAAAAAAGTGGAGTGGGAGAAGCAAACGCAACACGGCAACAGCAACACCCTACCAACTTCAAACGCCAAAGATCTTTCACATCTCACTACGCACCACTTCAGATGAAACTTCGTTCTTTACCGAATCACTTGCCTAATCCTCCTAAAGGTAAAACCCTAACCCTAACCTACTCTCCATGATGATGTATTCTTGTTCCTCTTGCCAATTCTTTTCAATTCCTTCTCTGTTCGATCCGATCACCTTTCCAATTCGATTCCAATTTGCGTTTTGCTGTGCAATTTGCAATTTGATGGATTAATCACTTAATCTTACCGATTGCTGAAATTTACCCCCTGGGATTCTTCATGCTCAGTGTTTCAATTGGATGGTGTTTGTGTAGCTGGACACTTGGAATATTTCTTTCTCTTTTTACCGAGTGTTTGAATTGGATGGTGTTTGTGGAACTCGGTGCTAGTGTAGTTGTCGCTGTTTATGATCTAGTGCAAACTGAAATGAAAAAAGGCATTTCACGCGTATAAACCTTTTTATACTCTCTGATTCATTCTCCTTTTGCTAATTGTCTGTTTTGACTTCTAACTTTCTAAGTTCTACCTTCGCTAGAAAATTCAACCGCTTTTATTTGATTTTTCCTATGCTGAATTTTTTTGCCTCTCTCCACTGAGAATTCTAACTTGTTGACGGGGTCCAGGCTCCAGACCAAGCATGGTATTTTTCTTCTTGACATTAAAAAGGGATCTTGTTGTTTATTTCTTTCCAAGTTTCAGGGCTTCGGTGTTCCCTTGCCTAGGTTTGTGATCAGGATCTTCCGGGTGTACATTTATTTGTTTTGGGGGTTCAGGATTCTCAAAAGATGAGTGACAATTTGCTGGAGAAGGTGACCGCTTTGGGGGAGCGCCTGAAGATCAGTGGTGCTGAGGTGGGTAAAAAAATGAGTGCTGGGGTGAGCTCGATGAGCTTCAAGATGAGGGAGCTCTTCCAGGGTCCTAACCAGGCCGATATGATAGTAGAGGAGGCGACTGCAGAGTCCCTGGAAGGGCCTGAATGGGCCACCAATCTTGAAATATGTGAGATGGTCAACCAGGAGAGGATGAACAGCGCCGAATTGATTCGGGCTGTTAAGAAGAGGATTATGATGAATAGTCCTAGGATTCAGTATTTTGCTTTGGTGTTGCTTGAGACCATTGTGACCAACTGTGACAAGGCTTTCTCTGAGGTTGCAGCAGAGAGGGTTCTTGATGAGATGGTGAAGTTGATCGATGATCCTCAGACCGTGGTGAATAACAGGAACAAAGCTCTCTGGTTGATTCAATCATGGGGGGAGTCCTCTGATGAGTTGAGGTATTTGCCTGTTTATGAGGAAACGTATAAGGTAAATCCTGTAGTATCTTGTTTTTTCAGTTTTAATTTGAATATTTATTATCTAGTTTTTAAATGCTGACAGAGATTTCAAGCTGTTTAGGGTATAAAGTTGCATATGTTGTGAAGTTAATAGTGCTGTAATTTTCATTCTCCGTAATCATTTCTCGCACTCTTTTCTTGCTATGTAGAGTTTAAGGTTGAGAGGTGTCCAGTTTCCGAGACGTGATGAAAGCCTGGCACCCGGTGTTACTCCACCCCCTCCTGCTGTCTCTCAAGCTGAAATTAATGCTGGCTATACAGAGGCAGTGCATCATGTGCATGCTAGTCCTGTACGGACTTTTTCACCTGACCAGATTAAGGAGGCATTCAATGTGGCAAGGAATAGTATTGAACTTCTTTCCACAGTTTTATCTTCTTCACCTCAACAAGATGTTGTGAAGGTATCTGCTAATGCGAATGATTTCTGACTGCCTTTTCTACTGTTTGTTACCCAACATGATAAGGGGGTTTGGGGTGTAGGATATTCCATCATGTCATGCTGATCCCTTTGTCCAATGGATTCGTTTGGCTAATATTTTCTCTGTGCTCATTTCACTTGTTAATTTTTATTTATTTTTTTGTGTGTGGGTGGGGGGTTGATTGCTACTTGCTACGATAAATTTCTCACACGTGAGATTTAATTTAAGGTTTCTCAAATCTGGGATAGGTAGAGAGAATAAATGTTGGGATTGTGGGAATCTGTTTTTGCATTAGGAGGTATGAGTGTGGCTGATGTGGTTATTGCTACCATTTGACAAGTATTGTTTTGGCTTTGGGAGAACATGGAAGAAGTTGGTGCAAGTTTGTTCAAAACATTTCGCTGAAGAACTGCAAACAATTTCAAACTAACACTCCCTGACAACTCAAGGGGTAATAATACTTGATTCCTTGAGCTGACCCTGTGTTTCCATCTCCTTTTACAAGTGATTAGATAGATCCCCCTTCTGAATTTGTATAATCATGTTACCGAAGTTATCCCATGCTTATGGACTTCTGGCCACTAAATCCATTGATGTAAGAATTACAAACCCATTTTTAAGCTTTCTAGTGCATACTTGTACCCACTTTTAAATCGGGTTTATAGGAACTCTAATGTTTGAAAAAGGATTTATTTTCCCTGGTGTCTTCCATCTCAATATTTTTCGTGATCTATGACATTTACTCCGTACTTTTCTTTGTTATTGTGGTTGAGGTGCCTAAGAAATTCCGCACTGCCACTTGTGTGTTTATGTTTTTTAATTTGAAAGCTTTCAACTTTTATTGCTTGATACCCTTGATAGTTCTGGAGGTAGACCGGCTTTTCTATGGGTGCTTATTTGCTTACCCAAGTTTAGACCTCTCATTCTCTATTTCATTATGAAATCTTAGACCTCTCATTGGTTCTAACTTCGTACCCCCATTCTCTATTTCATTTCATAATGAAACATAATCTTATCTTAAAAAATAAGTGCTTAACCATCTCAGTCCCATAAGATAATGACATTTTATCAAAGGAAGTAGGAACTGCTCATTAATCTATATTCTTTTCTTTATTTGTTCCTGGAAAGGTGAGAAAGTATTAGAAATATTTTATCGTTGTTATGTAATTTGTTTCTTGTGAAGTTTTCTGGTTCCTAAAAACACTCGGTATAAAATGTCCATCCTCGCAGATATATAGTATGGTTTTATAGGTATATATATTCATTGTCGAATTCTCCTTTCTTGAGCAGGATGACTTGACCACAGTGCTTGTGCAACAATGCCGCTCATCCCGGTCCACCATCCAGAGAATCATTGAAGCAGCTGGTGATAATGAGGCCCTCCTTTTCGAAGCCCTCAACTTGAATGATGACATCCAGAAAGTTCTCTCCGAATACAAAGACCTGAAGAAGGCTTCAGATACTACTCATCGAGAACCTGAACCTGCCATGATACCCATAGGTGTCGAACCAGAGGAGGCAGTTTCTCGGGGGCTTCCTTCACCCAGTGGAGGACACGATAGGGAGATGATGGACGACCTCGATGAGATGATATTCGGGAAGAAAGCTGGGTCTGCATCAGAAAGTGGAAGCGAACCACCAAAGAAGCAGCAGCCAACCAAGGAGGATGATCTCATCTCCTTCTGAAACTTCAGCCATTGCAAAAAATCAACCTCCTGGGTTTGTAAATGAGATATAATGCTTGAATCTGAACCTCGTTAGTTATTACCATAGAGAGTATAGGCATCCTCAAATCATTAGGATTATATTTTTGCTGTTGATTAGTCTATTTTCTGTTGAATGATACTAAACGAGGCGTTTCGAACAAGGTCAGTGAAGGGAATCAAATAGAGGTTCTGCAATCTAAAATCCAACAATTTCGGTATCCTAGCTCTAGTGAGTCGGTGAGGATATCAGGTTCGGGCCAATATCGAATCTCAGTCAAATTAGTATAAAAATGTAGAATTGTCTTCAGAATTTAGGTTTTGGTTGAGTTGAGTTACTTACAGTCCCTTTAAGTTTGGCCCTTTCTTTTATTTTTATTTTTTCCAAAAAAGCAAAGTGTTGGAAAATGTCAGCACCGACGTGACTACTAAGTACTAACCAATGACGTCGAAACCAACGAGACAATATCACATGAGTGACAAGAAGAGAATATCAGAGATGAGGATCTCAATCTCTCACGGACACTTCCGGAGTCCTTTAGCCACATTGATAATCGACAGGTTGTCTCCTTCCACTCGATCTTTTGAATGGCAAGATTCTCATCCGCCATCAATCCCGCATGGAGGCCCCGTGTTTCAGCATACAATGCAAACGATGAACCACAAAACATAGCATCACATACCACCATCGAACCAGAGTAGTCTCGAATAACGAACCCTGTCGAATCCTCTCCTGAACAAAGTTTGGAGTCGTCAAAGTTGATTTTAAAGAACCCTACTAATGGGGGTTTCCATCTAATGTTTTTCATCATTTGGGATTGAGGTTGTTGTTTCTTTGCTTGTACATTTGTAGTTTCTTCATCAAATTCTACTTTGGTATGGTCCCAATTTTGGATCTATTGCCGAGTAAATCCCTCACATCCTTGCTCCTTAATCACATTCAGATCATTGAATATGATCTTGTTTCTTATGGTTCATAGGGTTCACTAATGTGGGTGCTCTAAGCATACTTGCACAAATTGAGAAGTTTGAGACCAATATCTTGAGAATCTATGCTAAAATTGCACAAATGAAAAATAACTATTAATGATAGAAAAGTGAGTCAGAGAAAGATTACTTAGAGCAAGTTTATCGGGTAAAAAAGTAGCACCCATGCTAGCCCAAAAATATTAAAAAATTAAAACAGTGTCAAGTGTCAGCCTCAAACGATACTACTGCTAGTATCGTCTCAAGTATCGGTTGCATTAATTGCACAACAGTAATGTGTTAGACTTTTTTTTCCAGGAAAAATTGCTTTAAAACAGCGTCGCTCCACTTGAGAAAGCCCCAAAACGCAGTAGGTTGCACTTAGAAGAAATAAGGAGGGGAAGGCTGGTGGGGGACATGTGGTAGCTTGCAAATAGAGGCATGAAATGAGAGCTCAGATGGCGACGGCTCAAGATGACATGTTGGGGGAGTATATTTGCAATTATAAAATGCATTTTTCGAATTAAAAATGTAAAAAAAAAAAACATAAGGGCTTTAGACAAAATGGAGAAATGGCTATTGTCGCGATTATTTTCACAAAATTGCATACAAAGTCCTTCCCAACCAAAATCAACGTCACCAAGAACATTTCGTGTACTTTCAACGAGCAACCAAGAGCATCAATATTTTGGAGTTTTGAGGTCCATTTGAAAGAGAGTTCTATAGATATATCAACTTTAAAGTAAGAAATTTCATTATAATTTATTTTTGATGAGCTTTTAGAGAAGAAATTGTGCGTTTTAGGGTTTGAAATTAGACTTAAAATTGATGAAATTGGTTGTTGTTTGTGTCTTTTGTTTGATTGTTGTTGATTTGAGTGTTGTTTGAGTTGAATTATAAGTACAAATTGGAACGAAAATGAAAAAAATTGGTCATTTCCTATGTGATTTGGTGCGATTTTTTATGTTGTTCCCATCAGACATAAATCTCGTGAATTCCTTGCTGTGTGCGTCGAACTCGGTTGCTGTCACCGAGGTGATGATGGAGGCTCATTTGCTGTCACTGAGTTTATGATGGAGGCTCGACTGCTGTCACCGAGGAAATTTATGAAGCCCGGCTTAAGTTAATGAGGCTATTTCTTAACCTCATCAATATCCACCGAGCACCCTCATTAACCTCACTCATTGGAGTCGAGGTTATTTATTTAGTTCGGTTATCAACGCTTCGACATATTTTTCAAACGATAATCAAGAAAAATAGTCGAATGTCTTTCGATAATTATCTGAAGCGATTGATATACCATAATAAGTATCGATCAATTAATTCCTTGATAAATTTACTAAAAGTTTGTTCAACTGATGGGGTATTTGGATGAACGCACTTAGGTTTTTTTCAATTCGCTTTCAGGGAGTTTTGGGCATGTTTGCAGTTGTTTGAAAAAAAAATGAAAAGGACCTGTGGTAATTTAGTTGAACTTATCTTGTCAATAACCATTCGAACATCTTGTCTCTAGCCTCACTAAAAAAAAAACTATCACTATATTAGATTCATTTTTATCTACCTATAGACATCAATTTTGAATATATTTAACCATATTTTGAAAAAAAAATATTTTCATTGTATACAATTATATGTATAATAATACCCAAAAAATTATTTAAAATATCTTTTAGTAGTACGAACAAATAAAATTTTGAAAATTTATCTTATATTTTTGGACTAAAAAATTATTTAATATTTTAAAGGTGTTAATAATGTGGATTGTGGATAGTTCAATTCACATCGTGTTTTAAAGGTACTAATTTATGAATAATATTTTTAATAGAAAATGAATATTATAAATTAAGCTAGATTGGAGAAAGGGGTATTTGCAAAACTAACTCAAATACCCGGACCCCTTTGCACCCCCTATCCCCTATCCAAATAAATTGAAAAAATGTAACCCTCCCCCTCAAAATCCCATGTTACCTCACCTGTTGTAGGCAATAGAGAGAGAGAGAGAGAGAGAGAGAGAGAGAGAGGACATGATCTCGTCACCCATCCAAAACACTTTCTCTCTATGCCTCTCTCCATCGAAGAGCTCCATTGAAGAGCTTATTTATTCTTTGATTTCTCTGTCTTCGAGGGTGACGGGATCTCCATGGAAGCTCGAATTCGTCCTGCGCCGCTGGTGTGAACCACCGCCAGAGCACCGCTTTGGTGCCTTCGTCATTCACCTTCGTTGTGATGACTTTTCTAGGTCAATTCGAGGCGAGTGGAGGCCGGATTTGGAGTAGATGAGATGGAGTCGAAGTGGAGAAGCCCTCATAGAAGCTTGGGGAACCGCTTTGTTTTTTTATTGATGAATGAACAATATATCAACTTTCTACTCTATGGTTTATTACTGGACACCATTTGGTACTCTACTGGACACCCAATGATTTCCTACTGGACACCCTATGATTGTTTCCTGTCTTGCGTGTTGTTCAATGTTTCTCTGGTTCTAGTTTCGCTTTCTCCCCTAAGCCAAGACGGTAAAAAGAGAAAGGACAGAAAGGACAAGACAGGGACATAGATAGAGGGGGGAAGAGTGACGGTAAGAGGGAATTAATATAATTTGAATTAAATCTTAAGTTTCAGAGAAAAACCATCGAAACATTAATATAATTTGAATTAAATCATAAGTTTCAGAGAAAAACCATCGAAGAAGAAGCAAGTGAAAAAGAAAAATAAAGTTGCAGAGGAGAGAGAGAGAGAGAGAGATTAGTGAGGATAGGACAGAGAGAGATGAAATAGTGACAATGAGGGGGCATTAATATAATTTGAATTAAATCTTAAGTTTCAGATAAAAATCATCGAAGAAGAAGCAATTGGGTGGAGGTTTTAACTGGACACCCAAAGCAAAATGACATGACACATATTGGAATCAACTGGACATGAGTTAGCGGAGAAACAGATTCACCATCGACTTCAGATAGAAAATGGGTAAATTTGCTTCAGATTTGAGGGAGACACCTCTCGCATAACCTTTATCGAAAGCAAACTTACCCATTTTCTATCCGAAGTCAATGGAGAATCTGTTTCTCCGATAACTCTTGTCCAATCGATTCCAATATGTGTCATATCGTTTTGCTTTGGGTGTCCAGTTAATACTAACTGCTTACACGTCAACCTGCAAATAAACCCCCGTCCAATTGCTTCTTCTTCGAAGTGAAACAGCAACAGTAAAGTCGCAGAGGAGAGATGACTCTTCCATCTCTCTCTGTCCTATCCTCACTGATCTCTCTCTCTCTCCTCTACAACTTTACTTTTCTTTTTCACACACACACACTCTCTCTCCTCTGCAGACTTTATCTCTCCACTACAGACTTTCTTTTACTTTTCTCTATCTCTCTCTCACCCTTTCTGATTTTTGCCAGTTGTCAATTACTGGAAACCCAAATGTCCCCCCCCCCCTCCCACTTACCTGCTACCGGGAGAACTTTTTACCAAATATCCGGTTTGACCCAATTAAAAACCGGATTGGGTTAACCTTGTAATAAATCCGGATTTTTTGGTTACTTTGTGCATTTCTCTCTTGGAGAAAATGAGTCGAGAGGGGTATAATCATAAATCAATTTGCCAATAAAGGATGAAAATAATTATGGGAGAGAGATATAATTGTAAATTGAATTGATAGGAAAAGATGGGTTTGAGATACTAGCAATACTATTGATAAAGTAGGAAAAGTGAAAATTGGATGTTAGAATGATGTGGTGGAAAGAGAAGAATAAAATATTACTCGTAGTATTCCTGGTATCCCTAGTATGTCTTGATAAACATTGTCTTGTGGTTTATTTGGGGTGGATTTTGAATTCAAATTAAACGAAGGTGAACTGATGGAACTATGGAGGTTAGAGAGAAATGGCGATGGGTGTGCCGAGGCCGTTGGGTAAGTCGCCGAGAATTCTTGTGATGTTACCGTAGACATCTATAAACTCAAAAAGAAAAGAACATGACATATTTAGATTAATTATGAAATCGGCTCAAAATTCTCAAAAATATTGAATTGGCTCATACTTAAAAAAAAAAAGTAAAAATGGTTAGAATGCAATATGTTACTCTCTCTTATTGGCAAAACATATCGTTCATTATTCACACACGTTTTTTTTGGATGGCGAAAACTATATAAAATAGCCATTTTTTTCATAAAGTTTTTTAAACAATTTTGTACTTATTAATAGTAACTAAGAAATTGTTTAAAAAATTATTAAAAAAATTGATATTTAATATAGTTTTTATCATCCTAAAAAAACCTTCATAAATAGTAATTGACATGTTTTGCCGAACAAAGAGAGCATAGGCCGATTTAGGGGGTGCAAAGGGGATGCATTCGCCCCTCCTTTCAAGTGACGAATCACCTATATTTGTTATACTTGTCGATAGCTTCGTTTTGAATATTATAAGCCTCGATCAGATAACTGAGTTGTTATAGGGGCGAAATTTTTTGGTTAGAATTTTTTTTTTCTCTGTACATATAATAAAGAATTTTTTTTAATATATTGAAAGAAAAACATAAATTGTGGTATAAATATGATATTTTATTACAGAACTTCATACAATAATTTAATAATTTATATGTGTGTGTAGCATGATTAAGATTTTTTTTAAAATATTGAAAGAAAATTATAAATTTTTTAAAGAATTTGTCATTGGTAAATGAAAAAAAATGATAGGATTGAAAACTATGACAAAAAAAACTCATAAATTGTGGCTTAAATATGACATTGGTAGTAAAAAATCCATAGGAATAAAAATTAGAATAATTTTTTAAATTATATGTGTAACATAATGAATAATCTTATGAAAATATTAAAAGAAAAGTGGGAAAGTAATTAAAATAACCTAACCTTTGGAGATGTGTTAAAAAATATCCCCACCTTCTAACAGTAAGAAAAATAACGTAATCTTTGAGAGAGGTGATAACAAAGTGTCACGATTATTTTTATAACTACAAATATGGGCAAAAACGATCATATGACTTGTTTTAATGAAAATGCTATCATTTGACCAATTTTATGTCATTTTTTTAGCCCAATTTATGGTCGAAAAAATGAGTTGGGATACTTTGTTACCACTTCTCCCACACCAAAGAAAAAATATAAAATTTGATTTAAATATGACATTTATAATAGGGGTAAAAAGTAATGGAAAGAGGTTTGAACTCATGACCTCTTTTATCATTATTACTTCCTTCTCTCCTTTTACCAACTAAGCTAAACAATTTTAGTGTTCTTCCTCACATTTTAATTTTTTTACCTTATTTTTTTAATTTTTTTTAAAAAAAATATACTTCGAAGTTCCGTTACCTGGGGGAGAGGGGGCGCTCCTTGTGGCCACCACTGGAGTAAAAAGTTATGAACGTTTGAAAGTTAAACACATATTAATTATTTTAAATGCCTTTTAATAAATCATGATGCTTTTATATTTTACTTAATTTGATATTTTGGTAATATAATTAAACCAAAGAGCTTCGAAACAATAGGTTACATTACTGTATTCGAAAATTATATAAGAAATTATGAAAGTTTAAATTTTGTATATCTTGTTACATGTTATTGCATGCTAAGAGAATAAATAACTTACATATTGACTTTGTAGGTTTAAGATTATATATTTTTAGATGAAAAGAATGTTGTTATAGATTAAAACGAATCATCTTTTTCATTTAAAGAAATATATATATATATATATATATATATATATATATATATATATATATATATATATATATATATATATAACAACTATGACACGGTTATAAAATAAAACATCGTCGTTTTGAACAAAAAAACTTTGTATTCTTAACTAAAATATTGTTGTCTAAAACTAAAATATCATCGTTTAATCTAAAATATCTTAGTTTTGTTTAGTTAAACTATAGAAAAAATATCGAAGAGTGAATCAACAATTTGTACAAAAGTTAGCCCCCCTTGATAAAGTTCTAGCTCTGTCATTGAAAGGGAGTATCATCTATCTTGATAAAGACAAAGAATCTTTAGGGATGACAATGGGTCAGATGGTGGGTAGATTACCCACTTCCATCACCTGACCTACCACCGAGAAACCCCCATCCGATCCGACTCATCACCCGCCCCGTCCACCCATCATCTAATAATTAATCAGGTGAAAATTCGGGTGAACCACATCACACCTCATCAAATTCAACCAAAAAACTTTAAAAAAAGTTTCCAAAATACTCCAAAAGAGAAAAACACTCCCAAGCGCAAAAACCCTCTTCAACCCTAGTTGCCTCCACCAAGATGTGAACTAGATTTGGTTGATCGCCGCCACCGCGGGCTGGCTCCCCGCCGACCTTGACCCACACTGCAACTCCTTGACCATCGCAACCAGAAACCCAAAACCCTAGCCTTAAAAACTTCCGCCGCAACCCAAGCGGTTCTTCCTAGCCGAGCCCGGGCGGAGCTCCCTGATCGTCGTCTTTTCATCTTCCGCTACAGCCGCAAGCGCAGTCTCCCATGACGGGATTGACGACTTTGTTGTTCAAAAAACCAGAAAATGTCGTCACTTATGGTCGGCTTTGTTGTTCCAATCTACAGCTGGTGGGAGTCGGAATGACATAGCCACATAGCAGACGGCCTTCTCCGTATTCATAGCTATCAGATCCGGTCAGTTCCCCACCAGATATGTGCCTCCTGAACCCTCCCTCTCAAGATCCCTCTCTCGCGGTCCTCATTCCTCCATTGGATTATTGTTCGAAGATCGGAAAAATGAAGCTCATCTCCACAAATCCACCCAGAAAACAAGGCTTCCACATGTCAGGCTTCCCATCCCCAGTCCCTCCCTCTGCCACCACTAGATTCCACCGCTCCCTTCTCTCTCCCTTTGTTTAGATTTGACCCCATCCAGATCTGCATGCTCTAGATCTGACCGCCTCAAGTTCTAGAACATGCAGAAACAACCTTCTTCCAACCAAATTTAACTCCAATCTTTCATTAAACTTGATACAAACCCAAAATTCCAACCCAAAATTTTAAGTTCAATCTCTTCTAGATCCCATAATCTGGCCTACCAGACTCCACCCCTCTCTCCTTAAAATTACGATTCCCAACCAACTATCACCTTTGATCCCACCACCCGCTACTTTCTATCCTGGATGTTGCTGGCGCTAGTCCGTCACCGCATTCGGAATCAGTTTTGAAGCTATCCAAACTAAACTCAACTATTGCTTTGTCTCCAGATAAGATCTCAAGACACCAGAGTTCTAATTTTCAAGTTGTTTTAGCTTTAAATTTATGTAATTATAAATTGTAGGCGAAACTAACTAAAATAACCCGACCTTTAAGGGTGTGTTAAAAATATATCCCAACCTTTCAAGTGTAAGATAAATATCCCGACCTTTAAAGGGTTGTTAAAAATATATCTCCACCTTTCAAATGTAATATAAATATCTCGACCTTTATAGGTGATGTTAAAATAATATCTCAAAAAAATTTGCACTAAAAAAAAAGCTAACAGGACATGCATATATGACAAAAAAAAAAGTTAATAAAAAAAACTTTAAAAAATCTATATAAAAAAAATTATAGATTTACATATCTTTCGTCTTTTATATTTTATACACACTATTTTCTTATAACTCTATATTAAAAACCTTGTTTTATTAAACCACTTTTCTTTTCTTTTTTTATCAAGGGAAAGAAATAAATTAATAAAATATAAATATATATATATAAAATGATATATTTACAAGTGTTTAATATTGTATTTAGATTATTTTTATATTTGAGGGATAACACCCATATTCGTATAATGGACCATTCGACTAATTTCGCATTTTTTATGAAAATTTATAATTTTAAGAAGAATAGTTAGAATTTTAGTAAATAAATTATGTAAAAAAAATGGGACAATTGAACAAAGAAGAATAATATGGAAAATTGAAATATTAATAAAGTGTCTTGAAATTTTTTTTTAAAATAATAAATGAAAAAACTTGTTTTCTTAAACCCTTCTATTAATTTTTTATATTTTTTTTTAATTTTTTTTATTATTAATTAATTTGCCACATATGTATGCCATGTTAGTTTTTTTTGGTAGAGAATTATTTTATATATTATTTAAACATCACTTATAAAGGTTGATATATTTATCTTACATTTGAAAGGTATGGATATATTTTTAAAATATCCTTAAAGGTCGGGATATTTATCTTACATTTGAAAGGTTGAGATATATTTTTAACACGCCCTTAAAGGTCGGGTTATTTTAATTAGTTTCGCCTAAATTGTAATATTAAATTTTTTTCTTTTGACTGGCGATCCTCTGCGTAGGATCTTAATTTCTCTTGACTTTGTGTGATTCTTTGTTTGCTTTGTGTTTGGTTTCTTTGCGATTGATTGTTCACGATTGGTTATAAATTACTGATCAACCGTCATGGTGAGAGTAACTTTGAGATGATTGGTTTATCTAAGAAACGATTCCTTTCCGCTTTAAGAGACTTGAGAACTCAAAATTTGGTGGTTTTAATTCCGGTAAATTATTGCACAGCTCGTCGTTTTCTCTTAAAAAAACCGGTCATGAATTATGAAGCGGAAGGGGTATTTATAGTATTATGTGTGGGTTGTCAGTGAGATCTCGTGGGAAAACGTGAAGCGTGGGCAAATGGGACATTGCCAGGGAGATGGTGCGTGAGGCCTATGTCTGCTAGAACGATTTTGTGCCGACATAGTATGAACGACGCCGTTTGGGATGACGGACACTGCATAAGGTAAGCCAATGGTCACCTGATAGCGAGACAAGAAGGTGCTCTCTTGATCGGTCTCAGTTCATCCGGTCGCGAACTTATGATCGCGAAGATTAATAGGATAATCGAAAAGTTCGTGCCTATTGATACAAGAATATATATTTAGCTGATCGCGACTTAAGCGATCGCGATAGATCAAGCAAGTGAACTAGTATATTGATCGCGAAGGAATCTTCATATGCTTGTTATATTCCGTGTTAGGTGACCTATTTATTACGTATAAATGAATATTATGATATGACTATTTATTGGGATATCATCAATCTTATCACACTAGAGATCTTCGATCTACAACATTTACTCCTCCACTCCCTACATCACATAATTAATTAGGTTAAATATTTATGATAAAAAAAATTCAAAAAATTATATTTATATTAAATAACAAGTCATATATATATTTATAGAATTTTTTTCTAGAAAAAAACATATTTAAAAAAAATTAATTTTAATATTTTTTAAAATATGTTTTTTCTTGAAAAATATATATTCAAATATATATATTATTTATTTATAATATAAATATAATTTTTTGAATTTTTTTTATCATAAATTCAATCTAAATATTTTTATGTTGTAGAGAGTGGAGTATATATGTTTTTTTATTAAGTAATAATTCGAGTTCAGACGAGTCCGAAACTCGAGACACCAACAAGTCGGCAGACGGATGAACAGTCAAACAATACAACATACACGGAAAATAAAATAAAAAGAAAGATGCCATCAACACGTAGCAGACACTCTGAGATGGATGAAACTAAGGGGAATTGATAGCCGTGAAGTTGAGGACACCGACGAAGAACGAAGCCAAGCACCACCAAGAGTAGCACCGCGTGCCAGGGGTACAGCAGGACTATAACTCTTGTGGACAGTGAAGACGAAACTCAAAGGAACATTCTCCCAGACACGGAGTCGCTTTTGCACACCACCACGGCCCATCCTGTCCCGACTCCGGGCACTGCAAATCCAACCAAGTCGTAGAACTCTCAGGAACACCAAAAACAAAGCCACATACTACCTGAAGAAAAATCAAAACACGGATTTTAATACTCGTAAGACGAGGGTATTGAAACAGCGGAAGATAAACATATAACAACAACAACAACAACAACAGACCCAGAACGAGAGAGTGTTTCCAAAAGACCCATACCGAAAAGAAACAAGAACCCTAGTAAAGCATGAGCACAAATCAGGTCACGAAGCAAGCAAAAGAAAATCAGAGCGAAAGCAAGACAAGCACACACAACACCAATCTCCCAGCATAAACGTCTGCAACCCGTATGCGTCTCCTCCAGTTGTCTCTATCCAATGCCATATCCTCTGAAAGCTGCAGTAAATTGAGGTCCTGACGGATAGCCCCCATCCAGCTCTTCTTCGGTCTGCCTCTCCCCTATGAAAAGCTCCAAGATTCAGAGTCTCACACCTTCGAACTGGGGCCGATCTAGGTCTTCTTTGTACATGCCCAAACCAACGCAATCTGACTTCTTGCAGTTTGTCAACAATATTCGCCACTCCAACTTTCCTTCTAATGTCGACATTCCTGATTCTGTCAAGTCTCGTGAGCCCGAACATCCAACGCAACATTCTCATCTCTGACACTGACAATTTTTGTTCTTGAGTTTTAGTGACTGACCAGCACTCTGAGCCAAAAAGAAGTGTCGGTCTAACAACCACCTTGTAGAATTTTTCTTTCAGTTTAATTGGGACTTTCTTGTCACAAAGCACCCCTGAAGCCATTCTTCATCTCAACCACCCTGCCTGAACCCGATGATCAATATCCCTATCCACTCCACCGTCACTTTGAACGTACGATCCTAGGTACTTGAAAACCTCCTTCCTAGGAATAAGATCTCCCCCCAGAACCACAGACGAGTCAGGATCCCTGACCTCACCTAAGCGAAACAGGACGTATTCGGTCTTGGTCCTACTCAATCTAAAACCATTTGACTCCAACACCTCTCTCCAGGATTCAACCCTACGAGCCAATCCCGTTCTAGAGTTGTCCACAAGCACGATGTCGTCAGAAAATAGCATGCACCAAGGAACCTCTTCATGAAGCGGAGCAGAAAGAGTATCCATAACCAACGTGAACAGAAACGGGCTGAGGGCAGATCCCTGGTGGAGCCCCACACGAACCTGGAAGTAGTCTGAATCCCTACACGGAGTTCTGACACTAGTCATGGCTCCATTGTACATATCTCTGATAACTCTAATATAGGACCATGGCACTTCTTTCTCAATCAAGCATCTCCAAAGCAGCTCTCTCGAAACCATGTCGTACGCTTTTTCTAAATCAATGAAGGCCATATGCATATTTTTCTTTCTCTCTCTGTGCGACTCAATCAAACGTCTCAGCAAATGAATAGCTTCCATTGCAGATCTACTAGACATGAAACCAAACTGGTTCTCAGAAATCTGCACCAGTCTCTGGAGTCTTAGCTCAACAACTCTCTCCTACAACTTCATCGTGTGACTAAGCAGCTTGATGCCTCTGTAGTTACCGCAACTCTGAACATCCCCCTTGTTCTTGTAAATCGGGACCAATTTACTAAGTCTCCATTCAGATGGCATCTTAGCTAACCGAAAGATAGCATTGAAAAGAGAAGTCATCTAGACAAGACCCTTGGCCCCTAACCATTTCCACACGTCACTCGGAATATCATCTGGACCAGCTGCTCTGTTGTTCTTCATTTTACAAATAGCTCTCTTAACTTCCTCAATAGTAATGCGTCGGTGGAAGCCGAGCTCGATAGGGTTTGAAGGGCCCCAGCTCCCTCCTGAGAGGTTGGGAACCTCATTGAGCAGTTCAGAGAAATACATCTTCCATCTACCCTTGATTTGCTGATCATCAACCAACAATTGATCGCTTTCGTCCTTGATGCATCTGACGGTGTCGATGTCTCTGTTCGATCTCTCTCTATGCCTAGAAAGTCGATAAAGCACCTGCTCCTCTCCCTCCTCGTCCAAAAAATTGTACAAACTCTCAAAGGCTTTGTCTTTAACCTTAGAAACTGCTCTCTTGGCCACCATCTTGGCAACATTGTACCTGAATCTGAGCTCCACACAGTCGTCACCAATGTCTCTATGTAACCATCTTTGGACCGCTAATTGTTTAGCCTTCACCTTTTCCTTCACCTCATCGCTCCACCACGCAGCCCCTTTGGAAGGTAAATGACCCCCTCTAGAAACCCCCAACACCTCTCTGCCAACTCTGCGAATACAACCCGATATGCAGCTCCACATCGCTTCTGCATCCCCATACAACTCCTCCAACCCCTCCTGTTCCGCCACTTGCCAAACCTTCTCTTTTAGCTTAGGCCCAATAGATCCCGACAGGCGCCACCACCTAATTTTCTCATATGAAAGATGATTCCTATTATGAACACGACCCCGTACCTCAAAGTACAAGACCAGGAGGTGATGGGGCGATGAAGGCTCACCATAGGGGATCACCTTACAATCCCTACACTAGCGAAGATCAACCTTTCGCACCAGGAAGAAGTCAATCTGCGAACTCCCCACCGTGATGACAAACATAACCAAGTGAGCATCTCTTTTTGGAAACCAAGAGTTGCATATGACACTCCCAGGCGCCCCAAAAAACTCTAACAACGCCGTCCCACGCACCATCATTTCTCTCGCCGAAGCCAAAACCTCCATGAAGCTCTTTGTACCCGTCATTGCCCTTGCTAATGTGAGCATTGAAGTCACCACCAATCACAAACTGTTCCGACTATGGGATAGACCCAACCAAAGAATCCAAAGCTTCCCAAAATAACCACTTCTCCGCACCGCACCCTACTTGAGGAGCATATGCACAAATCACATGAAGAAAAGAGTCCTCCAACACAAGCTTAAGCGCCATCAGACGATCATTCACCCTCTCAACTTTAACCACTCGATCCTTCCAAAGCTCCCCGACCAAAATGCCAACCTCATTTCTCTTCCTATCCAGTCCCGAGTACCACAACTTCCACCCGTCGATGAGGCGAGCCTTACTCCCCACCCACTTAGTCTCCTGGATACACTCTATGTCTATCCTTCTGCCCTTCATAATCTTCACTAGCTCAATCGATTTACCCGTAAGGGTCCCAATGTTCCAGGAACCCAACCGTATAGAGGAAGCCTTAGGCTGAGAGCGCCCTACCTGACCTTGATGTGAACCACGAGGTTGCGAAACCCCTTGAACCGGCAAAGAGACCACTGGACGAGGCATACGTACCCAGCAAGCAGATAAAAGACCAGGAAAGAAAAATCACACAAGTATGACAAAAGACAAAGAGAGGAAGCAACACACTAGCATAACACTCGGCCAAGGCACAAATGGAGCTACACAAATACAAAGTAAGGGCAGAAAGAAAGCTAATAAAAGCAACCCACCGCTCAAAACTAAAACCAAGATGAGCACACAAACAAGAGAGCAAGGGCAAACAATCTAACTATGCAGGCCAATGCAAAGAGGCACAATAAACAGTGCACCCAATGGTACGCTCAACGGTATAGATAAAATATAGACAGCGGGAAAGAGAATCACGGATAAAAGAATGCGAGAAAACTAAGGAATCTAAATGAAAAATAAATCATGCACTAAATAAAATAAATGAACTGAGCCAGGTAATAGCCAAAAGAAATAAGATCACAAAAGAACACAAGATCCAGCTAAACGAAACAATAGCCAATCCACCAAAATGCACGGGACAGACCTTATAAAAATATAATTATACTTGGACAACGAAGCGGATAAAAAGAAAACAACTTGAACTATAAGAATGGTAAGGAAAGATGGTACCGCACCCCGATCACGGGGCCGAAGAGCCTATCCATTCACACGCACTGAGACCAAACCCTTGGGCCGCACCTGCGATGCTCAAGCGCACCTAGAAGCCGTTGTGAGTCAGGATTGGACCACGGACAAGGGGTTGTGGTCGACTAGGATTGGGGTTGGGGTCGGGAACGTCCTAAGGTCGGCGATGGAAGGGGCTGTGGTCGGAGATGGAAGGATCAGGATTAGATTGGGTTGGGTTTTGGTCCAATGGAGGTTGGGTTTAGGCTGCTAGAGGCTGGAATTGGGTTGGCAAGAGAGGGGTTGGGATTTGGGGCTAAACCGGTTGGGGTTCAGGGATGATGTCAGTTAGGGCTTGGGACTAGGGAGGAGGAGGGAGAGTGGATCAGAGAGAGATAGGGTAAGAGCGACAGACCACGACGTTGGCAGGTGGGTGAGGGTAATGGTCGGGTTAGGGAGAAAGATCGGGGAAGAGGTGAAGAGTAACAGGGATGGTCGGGGCTGCGGGCTGAAACGGAGGGAGAGGGAGAGGGCTAGTGAGAGGAGAGAGAGAGAGAGGGGGGGGGGAACCTGGAGGGGGCAGAGCAGGGGGTGGCCAGACGTCGGGCGGCGGTTGGTAGCCGACGGGCTACTGCCGGAGGCGGTGGCTTGAGCTCACACGCGAGGGAGAGAGAGACGCGAAGAGAATTATTTATAAACATATATAAAAGTCATAAAAGAATTATTTATAAATACGAGAGTTAAAATAATTTTGTTATTATCATTTTCAACACCCTTGAGCCCGAAGGACCAAAAGACCTTTTGGAGGGGAGGTGGGGGGGGTGCTTGGCATGTAAGGGCAAGCTTGAACCTTACACGCCAAGGGTTTTTGTCAGGCCATCACTGACAGCCGAGGATGATAGGCAATGTCACCATCACCCCCACTCGAACAGCGGACCAGTAGCAGCAGGCCAACGTCGGCAAAACCCGGAGAATCGAGACCCAAATCAGGAGCCGGCAAATGGCGAGCAACACCAAGGCGACTCCAACTCCATCGCCCGAACCGAAGATTGAACGATTTAGAATTGGGTTTGCATGAGGAGGGTCAAGCAGATGTTGTAGAAGCCCATCGGAACACCCCGTCCACCAAAAAGAAAATTCGATAACAATCGCTAAACGAATCTCGGATTAATCGATTCAGTTTTAAGAGAGGGGGGCAAAGGAAGAGGGGAACCACCGGATGGCCGCCAAAGCCGACGAGCAGAAGCTCGAAGAAGGCGAATCAGAACCCCAACGGTGGAGAAGGCGAAGGAGGTGAGCCAAAACCCACCCCCGAGAAAGACGATTGCATGCGGAATCCGAAATCCCAAAAAATCGAGCCCCAACTCGCCAAAATCCCAAATTGAAGGAGGAATCTGGGCGGGGGGGGGGGAGGGGGAAGAGGAGACCCAAGGAGGGATCCGAGATTCAGGCACCGTCTCGCTAGAAAAACTAGGGAGAGAGGAGTTTTAGGCCGCCGACAAAGACCATCGGTGGCAAGATGGAGAGCCGAAGGCAGTGGTTCGAGACTCCTTGCATGATAGGTTGGACTCCTAGATGAGAGGTGGGGCTCCCGAAGGAGGATACCCTCAAAGTTTTTTGTATGTTTAGGTCACAACAAGTAAATTGAGTGGAGTATGTATGTGCAGTAAGAGCATATTTATCACCCAAATACCGTAGGGATACTTGTAATATTTCATAATAAAAAAATAGAGAAAGAGAAAGGAGGGATACTTGGCCGATACTATGCAAGTATCGATACTTGGGAGAGGCAAGTGGGCATATGTCAGGGAAAGTTGTTCATGGGTTGCTGCAAAGTATGATGTTGCAAGCTACGTGTCATTTCTTCAATGGCTGTAGAGTTGTTTGGGTGGATGAAGGTCGTGTGTCGCCATTTGGATGGTCATGATCAGAGATGGGTAACACAATTAAAATGTCGAAAATCTAATTTTCGACAATGAAAATGTAAAAATAAAAAATGAAAAAATTACCACAATACTATATTCATTTTTCTTTACCCATAGACATCCATTTCGAATATGTTTGATCATATTTCAAAAAAAATTATTGTTTTTGTATACAATTATGTATAATAATACCCAAAAATTATTTTTAATGTTATAATACTACTACTTATTATAGGTGATGTTACACCTCTCCATATCCCACACATTTATGTCTCTTCTATAACTCCCACATGGTGGAATATCAAAGGTCTATATTGATGGCCCTCTTATCTTGTAACCTTCCCCATCTATGCCTATATAAGGCCTTGTAGTTCTCATTGAGAGACACACCAATACAATACAATCTCTCCTCTCTACATACTTGTTTCTTATTTTGTTTCTTATTTTATTACGTTATTAGCACGATCCGCTCGGTAAGAATTCACCGATATATATACATGCATGAAATATCCCACCTATACTCATATAGTCATATGCTCGGCACTGCATGTTGTGAATTACATATTATATCCTACGGCATGATTATACTATACCTACAATTTGATTTCTTTGCGCCTACTCTTTGATTAATTAGCAATATGATCGATCATGTGAATGCAGTGGTATGTCCTATGCTTGCAATTTGATTTTGGTGTTATAACCGGCATTGAAATTTGATTAATAGCCATGATTAATTGATAGGCAGTAGTTTTGATATATGTATGTTTGTTAATCTGTGTGCATATATGCATTAGTAATATATATGTGACTCTACTTTTTAGAGCAGGGTTAAATTTCTTTTATAGAGCAGGACCAAAATACCCCTAAATATAAATTAAATTACGCCCTACCCAATCCCACCCACATCGATCTCACACGCCTTTTCTCTCTTCTCTCGGCTGCAAATACATCAAAACAGCTGCCGCGCATCCATCCGGCAAATCGCCTAAGAATCTGGCAAGGAAGACTGGGGTGCAGACTCCGACGTCGCCAGTGAGGAAGATGACAGCTATGGAGAGGGGCTTGAGGTGTGCCGCCTCTAAACTAATTGAGAAACTCTTTGGTTTGCAAATTATTATGTTCTTCAAACTAAATCACCAAAAGTTAAAATTGAGGGGAATAGGAAATCGGAAATTTCTTCATCCTTTCTGTTGAATGTTAAGTTTTGATAGACCAACCAAAACACTAAATCAGAGCTCTTCAATTAATATCTTTGCACTACATTAGAATCCTAAAACAGCAATCCAAATACAAGAAAACACCATCCAATTTTGAAAATCACAATCACAAAACTCCATAATTAAATAGGGGCAACCAATTCAAAGCAAGCCTACTAAGAAATCAACCTCATGATTCCCCAAGCGGAAATTGGCGAAAGCCTGAAACCCCTAAACCTCGATCCTTTTTACTCAGGACAGCCACATCAAATCGAAAGCTCAGAGAGTCCGAACATAGGGGAAAATTGAGAGGCTATAACGCAAATCTGAAATCTGATTGGTTTGGAGGATTCTTCGAGTAATGACGAGACGGCGAGACAAGACGACTCAGTAGCAGTGTGGATTCCTAGAGTAAACTACAAGTTTGGAGGAACAAATGGAGATTCTAGGACAAAAACTCCAACGGTCGCAGCGACCAATGAGGATCCGGTCGCAACGACCATTCTGTTTGTGGTCATTGCGACCACTTTGGGGTTAAAAATAATTGGAAAAAAAACGGTGGTCGCAACGACTATTTGGCATATGGTCGTTGCGACCATGTGTCCATGCGCTAAACGGTAAATTTGTTATGCGCTAAACGGAAATCGTGTATATATGTGATCGCGTGCCATTATATAAATCTCACCTTTTGTTTATCCGATTAAATTGTATAACATGATCTTGTTTAATTTGTTTGGTTATTTCCTTATATTATCGTATATCGTATATTATGATCTATATATTGTTGTTGTCTCATTTTTGTTATATCTCTTGAAGAGATTAACAAGTATTGAGTTATCCCCCGAAGAGGATATACTATATATATTTGAAGAATTGTCCTTGAAGAGACAAAAATATTTATCATCCCCTGAAGTGGATATATATGTAATATTAAGCATCCCCGTATGGATGATCGATTACCTCCCCTGAAGTGGATGGTTGATAGAAATTTGTTTTAGTGATGATTAA
The DNA here is from genome assembly GCA_037127255.1 of Persicaria tinctoria. Taxonomy (NCBI): domain Eukaryota; kingdom Viridiplantae; phylum Streptophyta; class Magnoliopsida; order Caryophyllales; family Polygonaceae; genus Persicaria; species Persicaria tinctoria. The sequence continues at coordinate 56,805,730 of JBANSL010000014.1, forward strand.
TCCCTAGAAGCGGATGGTTCATCTCGTTATTATCTCCCGAAGTAGATAAATACAGTAATATTTATTTATTACATATAATGCATGGAAAACGGTGCATGAGATTGAAGAAAAAATCATGGGGTTGATTTCATTTTATATGTTTTTTTTAGAAATGGCAAATCTTTCACGGTTGGAGTTCACCGGCCTTGATGTTTCCGGAAGAAACTATCTCACATGGGTGCAGGATGCAGAACTCCACTTGATTAGCCAGAATTTGGGAGAGACTATCATACCAGGCAATAGCGCATCCCAGCAGGATTGTGCTAAGGCGATGATCATGTTGCGTCATCACCTTCACGGGAGCCTGAAAGCTCAATACTTGACCGTGAAGAGTCCTCGGAGCTCTGGACAAGTCTCAAAGAGCGCTATGAGCACCAAAAGACCGTTATCTTGCCTCGTGCGAGGTATGAGTGGATGCACTTGAGGTTGCAAGATTTCAAGCAGGTCTTGGACTACAACTCTGAAATACATCGCATTGCATCTAAGCTGAAATTATGTGGAGAGAACATACAAGATGCGGATATGTTGAAGAAAACATTCTCGACTTTCCATGCATCAAACCTTGTGCTCCAGCAGCAGTACAGGGAACGTGGGTTCAAAACATTTTCTGAACTCATCTCAAGCTTGCTTTTAGCGAAAGAGAACAATCAGTTGCTTATGAACAACCATGAGAAACGACCTACAGGTTCCGCGCCACTTCCTGATAACAATCAAGGCACGCCTGAAGCGAATGCTACATCCTCCCGAAGAGGACATGGACGTGGTGGTCGTGGGCGCGGTCACAGCCGTGGACGTGCTCGTAGATATGACCAAGGTCGCAATCCCACATGGGTAAACCCCGATATCCAGAAGAATAATGGGAACAAGTCCAAGAAACAGTATGACAAACCTGCCCCGAAGGCGGACAGCCTTTGCCATAGATGCGGAGCACCTGGCCATTGGGTCTGTACCTGTCGTACGGCACCCCACCTTGTGAAATTATATCAAGATTTTGCGAAATCCAAGGGTAAAGGTGTTGTCACTAATTTTGTCAAAGGAGAGAGACCTGATGACTCTTTCTTTGACGGACTTGAGGATGCATATCTTGAGACATCTGATTTCCTTCCACAAGATGGAAATGACAAGATCTCGCCCATGCTTGAGAAAAATGTTATTGATCTCCCAAATGATCGCACCACCCTCTTTGATTAAATCTTGAACTATTTGCCTATTTTCATATTTTCAATTTCACATCATATCTTTACCTGAAGTTTGTTTGCTTGCTATTTCCCTTGTTTTCAATGTAGTGGACTTATTTTCCATTTTAAATAAAGTTTTGGGCAATATCGGTTTTATTTATACATGTTTTATTTATTTGTATAGAATGGATCACCCAAATGGAAAGTTCAATGGTGGGGAGCTTTGTCTCATAAATAGTGCCACGACTCATACTATTCTGAAAAACCCGAAGTTTTTCATGAACCTGCAAATGGCAAAGACCAGTGTCAATACCATATCTGGAACAAGTAATCTTATAGAAGGTTCCAGAAGAGCCTCTATCTTGTTACCCAAAGGAACAAGAATATATGTGAAAGATGCTTTGTATTCCAGTAACTCACAACGGAATCTGTTGAGTTTCAAAGATATAAGATTAAATGGTTATCACATGGAAACCATGAATGAGAATGATATTGAATATCTATTTCTCACATCTTTTAAGACAGGCCAGAAGCAAGTCTTAGAAAAGATGAGAACATTAACACCTGGTTTATATGGCACGGTTATATACCCCATTGAGAGTTACAATGTCACAAACCAGAAGTTAGTTGACAATGCAAAATTTTCTTTGTGGCATGATAGGCTCGGTCACCCAGGTGATACAATGATGCGCAAGATCATTGAAAGTTCACACGGACACCCGATAAAGGACCTGAAGTTCCTATCAAGGGGTGACTTTACATGTACGGCTTGTTCTCTTGACAAATTAATAACAAGGCCGTCAATGACAAAGGTCAACGCAGAATCTCCTATGTTCCTTGACCGGATTCAAGGTGACATATGCGGACCGATTACACCGCCATGTGGACCATTTAGATATTTTATGGTGTTGATAGATGCTTCAACACGATGGTCACATGTAAGCCTGCTATCAACACGGAATGTTGCATTTGCAAGGCTTTTAGCCCAGATTATCAAATTAAGGGCTCATTTTCCTGATTATTCGATTAAAAGAAACAGGTTAGACAATGCGGGAGAATTTACATCGAAGTCTTTTAATGACTATTGTCAATCAATTGGTATTGTGGTTGAGCACCCGGTGGCTCATGTCCATACCCAAAACGGCTTTGCAGAGTCGTTAATCAAGCGGTTACAGATAATAGCTAGACCGATGTTAATGAGGGCTAGATTACCTTCATCGAATGCGTCTTAGACCGACCGCTAATAATAAGTTCTCCCCATTACAGCTTGTCTCCGGAAGAGAACCCGATATTTCATATTTGAAAATTTTCGGATGCGCGGTGTATGTCCCTATTCCTCCCCCTCAACGGACTAAAATGGGACCACAAAGAAGGTTGGGAATATACATGGGGTTTGAGTCCCCATCAATTATAAAATACCTAGAGCCTATGACAGGTGATCTTTTTACAGCTCGTTATTTAGATTGTCACTTTGATGAAACAAAATTTCCAACTCTAGGGGGAGAAGATAAGGAGATAATTAAGAAAGAGATTTCGTGGAATTCCACTTCTCTATCATTTCTAGATCCAAGAACAAATGAAAGTGAACTTGAAGTTCAAAGGATCATACATTTGCAAAGTGTTGCAAATAGATTACCAGATGCGTTTACAGATGCCAAGAAGGTGACGATGTCACATATACCAGCTGAAAATGTACCAGCTCGATTGGAGATTCCTGTAGAAACTCCAAACCAACAAATAGCAAGGGATTCTCAAGCACGTCGGAAGCGTGGGAGACCACTAGGCTCTAAGGATACAATTCCCCGGAAGAGGAAAGAAACAATAACAACACATAAAAGTGTTGATACTCCTATTACTAACATCCATGAAGATATAATCCCAGAAGAGATATTATCTAAGGACCCCGAAAGAAAAGAAAAGGATGTCGAGGATAATTTTGAGATGTCAATTAACTATGCAACTACCGGTTTGGGGTGGCATCGAAATGACATAGTCCTAGATGACATATTTTCTTATACGGTGGCAATAGAAGTCATGGATGAAGATGACGATGATCCTCAAACAATGATGGAATGTCAAAATCGAAATGATTGGGAGAGTTGGAAAGATGCAATCAAAGTTGAGTTGGATTCATTAAACAAATGCGGTGTTTTTGGACCAATAGTTCCAACACCAAAAGGCGTTAAACCAGTCGGCTTTAAATGGGTGTTCGTACGAAAATGCAATGAGCGTAATGAAGTAGTAAGATATAAAGCCAGACTCGTTGCACAAGGCTTTTCACAAAAGCCAGGAGTGGATTATATAGAAACGTATTCACCTGTAGTGGATGCAACAACACTTAGATTCCTAGTTGGTTTGGCGGTTGTTGAACAACTTCAAATGCAACTTATGGATGTAGTAACTGCTTACCTTTATGGATCATTAGATACAGATATATACATGAAAATCCCCAAAGGATTAGAAATGCCTGAAGCATTAAGATCAAAACCTCGTCACATGTACTCCATCAAGTTAAAGAGGTCCTTATATGGGTTGAAGCAATCAGGTCACATGTGGTATAACCGCCTTAGTGAGTTCCTACTAAGACATGGTTTTATAAATAACCAAGTAAGCCCTTGCGTCTTTATAAAGAGGACAAAGTCGGGCTATGTAATTATAGCAGTTTATGTTGATGACCTAAATATTATTGGGACTCCTGAAGAGATTCAACAAACAGCTAATTACATGAAAAAGGAATTTGAAATGAAAGATCTTGGAACAACCAAGTATTGCCTCGGCCTGCAGTTCGAGCATACAAGAAATGGAATTTTCATCCATCAGTCAACTTATGTTGAAAAGGTCCTAAAACGCTTTAACATGGATAAAGCATATCCATTGAGTACACCTATGGTCGTACGGTCACTTGATATGGACAAGGACCTTTTTCGTCCTCGATTAAACAATGAAGAGATCGATATTAGGTCCTGAAGTACCATATCTCAGTGCAGTTGGTGCACTTATGTATCTTGCTACGAATACCCGACCAGATATAGCTTTTGCAGTTAATCTGCTAGCAAGATATAGTTCAATGCCAACAAAAAGACATTGGAATGGTGTCAAGCACATTCTACGTTATTTACGTGGAACAAGTGATATGGGGTTATATTTTGAAAGATCTAAAGGAGTACATGGTGCAAAATTGGTTGGCTATTCTGATGCAGGGTATTTGTCAGATCCACACAAGTCCATCTCGCAAATGGGGTACTTATTCATGTATGGTGGAACTGCCATTTCTTGGCGTTCAACAAAGCAGTCTCTTGTAGCTACATTATCAAATCATACAGAGCTTATCGCATTGTATGAGACAGGAAGAGAAAGTGTGTGGCTCAGATCACTCATCCAACATGTCCAGGAATCTTGCGGGTTGAAGTCCATTGTAAAACACTCGACAGTGTTGTATGAAGATAATGCAGCTTGCATCGTCCAAATCAAGGAAGGTTACATTAAAGGTGACAAGACCAAACATATATCGCCGAAATTATTCTCCACCCATGAACTCCAGGTTGAAGGCAAAGTTGATGTCCAGAAGATTGCATCAGGTGAAAATCTGGTAGATTTGTTCACTAAAGCATTGCCTACAAGGGTATTTAAGCAACTGGTACACAATATGGGAATGCGACGCTTGAAGGACGTGTGCAAAGTTGAGGGGGGGGTAGTTTGCTCTAGTATTGTACTCTTTTTCCCTTGATCTTGGTTTTTATCCCAATGGGTTTTTCCAGACAAGGTTTTTAACGAGGCAATACGCAAACTAAGAGGTGCACATCAAGGGGGAGTGTTATAATACTACTACTTATTATAGGTGATGTTACACCTCTCCATATCCCACACCTTTATGTCTCTTCTATAAGTCCCACATGGTAGAATATCAAAGGTCTATATTGATGGCCCTCTTATCTTGTAACATTCCCCATCTATGCCTATATAAGGCCTTGTAGTTCTCATTGAGAGAGACACCAATACAATACAATCTCTCCTCTCTACATACTTGTTTCTTATTTTATTATTTAATTATTTTTCAATAGTAAGAATTATAAATATAAGAAGATGTTTTTTTTGGAATAAAATACTATGTAATATTTGAAATATTAATTTAATAATAATAAATGAATATAATAATATAATTGATAATGAAAATAATTTTTGGAGAGAGGTATATTTGTAAATTGAATTAGTAGGAAACTAATGTAATACCCGTGCCTTGAAGGCACGGGAGCTTGATTTATTTTAATTTGAACATCATTTTATATATCTATATAATACTATATTTGTGTGTGTGTGTGTGTGTGTGTTTTTACAAAAAAAAAATATGTATAAAGTATTTTTTATAATTTATAAATGTGTGTGTGTGTGTGTGTGTTTACAAAAAAAAAATATGTATAAAGTATTTTTTATAATTTATAAATTAGTTGGAAAGAGATACGATACAAATTTTGAAAATAATTTTGACGAAACCACATTTAAAAAGTGAACCTCCTTCCACGTTCCCGTGGGGGAGGTGAACCGCGTGTCGATTTTCAGTTGGTCGACGGTCTTACCCGAAGCCCCCCTCCTGCAATTGTCTACCCTAAATGGGGGCCTCCACCTGTGCCGCCGGACCTAGTGCTTGGCTCGTTCCACTTTTTGGGCGATGATCTCACCAAGTGTCGGCTCCTTACCGAGTCGAGACGAACCCACTCAGATAGGCTTGTACATCTCCTTATTCTCGGCCTATGCCCCTAGGGATATAATGGGAACCGACCCCTTCCTCCGTACCCCTTCTCATGTATTTATAGTGTAAGTGTGTGTTTTAACATGGTGGCCAAACATGGCCAAATGTCACATGCCTCATGACATGTGGGAGGGGGGCATGGACGACATGTGTCCTGGCATGCATGTGGGAGTCGCGGACGGTTTATCGTCCTTGGACGTCTTGAGTCTCTATATTGACTCATACTCGCCCATTTTAATGTTTATAAGGTTCTATTTATATAGCGGGGAACCTTATTTATTTATGATATTTGAGAATATTATTATTTATATTTCGGGCATCATTACAGCTCCTCGAATTTCAGTTAAGTCGTGACTAAACTGGGGTTCGATAATGATGCATCGTATGCACCTGTTTTTCATTCATACCCCTCGTTCAGGAGAGACTTAGAGTTATCTCCGCGAGCTCATCAAGCTACAAGAGGAGGCCCTCCGTCACTCGAGAGGGACTTAGTTTATACTCACTTAAGAGTTATCTCCGCGAACTCATCAAGCTACAAGCGGGGGACCTACGCGGAGCAAGCTCCAGCGTCCTGAGACTCAATAAAATCTTCAATGGAGGCTTGTAGATGGTAGGCTTCGGTAGCACTTCGAGTGTTGTGACTAAGCCTTTGAACTGAATAAACCATTTTTCCAACTAAACCTGACTTCAAATAGACAGTTTAATTGGGCAAGATTTATGGCGGCACTTTGATGAACAAACATTGCAAGATTCATGACAGCAAATGAATCATCAAGTATCAATTTGCCTTCAAACATCACACCACACCTTATTCAAATTAGCAATGAATTCACATGTAACTTGAACCTCAAGCGAATACCATCAGCGGCTGTATTACAAAATTCTACAACTCTTTCATAAGAACAATCACATATCCCTTTGTGTATCCACCACCGTATCTCTTCTTTTATTATAATTTATCCCAATTTAAGGTAAAAATAGGCGACTGTTTTACCTTAACGGATGCCCTGAGCTCGCTCCTAGCATCGAGGGGCTCATTTTATTATCAGACTGTTCAAATACACATCCCAAACTCCAAGTATCGAATTCGGCTATTTGAATGCATGATTCATATTCTAAGGTGTTGACTCCAACCGCTCATGCTTTAGTCATGGAAATGAACTAAAGTGCATCAAATTATAGGGTGCAGTCCAAACAATACCTTTTCGATGTGCATTCGAGAGGTTTGAAAAATAAAAGGGGCGTGCCTATACCTCCATTTTCTATGCATAGGACTTGCCCTCTCTTTTCAAAAGATGAGAAGTGACGCCGGCCAGGACATCACCGAAGAAGCCGAGCCATGCCGTGCTCCTTGAGCATCCTCAATACTATATAGCCCCTTGGAAGAATGTATACATGTTCCACCAACCATGCCATAAAAATAGTTGTGATTTTGTTCGCGCCCCACAATATTGACATCCTTTTTGCTCGCGAACGCGTCCGAAACCTCTGTTTTCGAATTTCATTAGCATCGGGATTTTAACTGAGTGAATTTTGGCCTGAGAGGAGAAAAATATTCAATCCTTTGTGAAGGCGACTCGTCGTTCTTCATCCGCGTACGATCGACTGGCATCAGCTTTGGTTAGAGCGCCCAATTGCTCGGATGGCTCAAACGACAAGTGAAGGCAGCCCGACACCCTTCATCCGCGTACGGTCGACTAAGAGCAGCCTTGACCAGATCATCCGATGGCCCAAACGATAAGTGAAGGTGACTCGATGTTCTTCTTTGGCCGCTAACGATCAGTTTCGCTATTGCGAAAACAGAATCTCGCGAGGCCTCAAGCTGTCGATCAAAAAGTCAGCGTTGGGTTAGTTAGGCCGAATTCGTCGCGGCTTTTCGATTTAGTTGAAGCTAATCACTCGCGTGCGTCAGATCGGGACGGGTGAAAGATCCCCATCCCCCTCGCAAGCACATCAGTATGTTGTTTCAACTGTCGCTCGAAACCGACGCGGAGATCTAGACCAGGGAGATGGTCCGGGTTGACCAAATAAATGCATTTTGATTTTGGGTTTGGGCTCATCAGTATTGGGTCAGCCTGTTTCCATTGTGGTATAAATTGAGGAGGTGCTAAGCCTCCCTGTAATCGAACAGCTTCTTCATCCGCGAATAATCACAGACCTCTGCTTTAAATCATCCGTGGAAAGTAGTCGCGATTTTCAAGCAAGATCTGTCTACGAATCCTTGCTTTTACTCTGCTCCGAGAGTCATTCTTACCGCTCGAACGTCAACATAGTGTTTGGGACGCAAGTTTAGTGAAAGGATCGCATGATCGAGCCCCGGATGTTCCGTCACCATGCGAGGCATCGGTCGAAGCAAGAACAGAGCTCAAATGAGCTTCATCAATCAATGGTGGAAACCGTAGACAAAAATGAGAGAGGGAAGGGTCTGTTAGATCTCTCCGACCGAATCGATTACACGTTCAGATCCCTCTCCCAATTATATATAAGCTCTCTCTGGTCTTAATATTTATACTAGTTTCCTTATGCTGCCAGCCTTTTAATTTCTTGCCTCAGTTCGTACACAATTAGTCCAAGCTTGTGTTAGCCAAATTAATTACTTATCTTTTTCCACGCGCGGCCCAGTATTTCCAACATGATCATCCGCATAGATTTTCTGCAACCTGAATACGATGCCCCGTCTGCAAACGCAGCTAACATACCCCTTAATATCAAAATAGGAAACAAATATGTTTAAAATAGAAAACATATATTTTAAAATTTCAGCAATAATATTGACCAATAAGAAAATACCATTTGAATAAAAAATTCAAGTTTAATTGTGAGCATGACACATCAGTTATTGCTGAAATTTTTTATTCAAATGGTATTTTCTTATTGGTCAATATTATTGCTGAAATTTTAAAATATCTGTTTCCTATTTTAAACATATTTGTTTCCTATTTTTATACTAAAATATTATTTAATTTAATATGTTGTATATCAATTTGTGATCTATTTTAATCGTCTACGTACATTGAACATTCGTCAATTTTTGGCTGATTTTATTCTTGGATATTGAAATTGTTGATTTATCATTTTTAACCAATTGCAATATTCCCCACAATGTCTACATACAACGAACATGTAATAATCAATTTGTAAATATTCGATTTCAAAAATTAATTATAAAAATCAATTAGAGCCAAATAAGTGTTATTTTATAATTTAATTATTTTAGACATCTTAAATGACTATCGAAAAATAAATAATATTTTAAGACTCACAAGCATTACTAATACTTATTTTACATCTTGATGAGGCTTCTTAGATCACTTTTCTACCTTTAAGGATCTTTTTTTTACCATCTTACCTTTATTTTCACTATTAATTTCTCTATCTTTCTAACCATCTTTCTCATGAAAATAATCAATAAGTTATGTACATCTACATATTTAACTTCAAAATTATTCACACAATCATGTGCTTATGATTTTTTAATATTTGTACGGGAGCTTATATTTTACTTTTTTAGATCTATGCTAATGATAATAATTATATATTTATTTCAAATTATATTAGATGGTGTGTTTGAGTATTATTACTACTTTACCTTATTAAATCATTTTCAAAATTTGTATCGTATCTCTTTCCAACTAATTTATAAATTATAAAAAAATATTTTATACATATTTTTGTTGTAAACACGTATATATATATAGTATTATATAGATATATAAAATGATGTTCAAATTAAAATGGATCAAGCTCCCGTGCCTTCAAGGCACGGGTATTACACTAGTTAATATTACTAATTCTGCTATCATTTTGCTGACGTGTCACGCCCACAATTAAAGTTGAATTAGTAATATTAATAGATATATTGCAATCGGGAAAAAAAATGGAAACATGTCTCAATATTTACGGCAATATAACCGGAAAAAAAAGGGGACTGGATTCAATTCATATTTAAAATAGGAAACAAATATTTTAAAGTTTCCATAATAATATTGACCAATAAGAAAATCTCATTTGAATAAAAAATTCAACTTTAATTGTGGGCGTGACACGTCAGCAAAATGCTAGCAGAATTAGTAATATTAATAGATAGATAGATGATATGGGTTTTGGGATGCTATTGATAAAGTGGAGAGGAAGTCTATTGGAAAGACTGCTTTCGTCTATTAGCAAGATGAATAAAGACATTGCAATGTAATCCTTTTCATTTGAAAAAATAATGAAATGAGATGAAAAACAATATTTAGAATTTGTTTTGGATTTTTCCGTTTGGGGGGTTTCAATAACTTTTTTGTGTTTTCAACGTTGATGCTATAGCTTCGACGAACTTCATCGAGTATATGCCATAGCCTCAATGAACTTCACCGTGTTGATGTTATTTGCTCAACGAGATTGAGATTATATGTGATATCATATCTTTATATTAATAGATCGGTGTAAATTCTATCAAAAAAAATCGCCAAAATCACCAAGATCAAAAGAGAGGCGGTTGTTGAAGGAGCTTATGGCATGGTGGTTTGATGAGATGTTGGAAGAGAGTTATTGAATGAGCACAGTAGCATCGACTAAAACAAGGTAAAACGAGTGTTTTTTTTTGGGTAAAAACATAATTTATTTGTAAAAAAATGAAAAGAAACCGAAAGTAATTGTTTATAATTCATCTTGTCAATAGACAAAATGGGTGTTGCCGATAGACCTTATGATATTAAATAAGTACGGAGTACTAAACAAAGACAGCCAAGTCTTTCTTCTTCATGCCACTGAGAGTTTGAACAAATTATCCCTGAAATGGAACTAATTTACATCATTCAGGAAAGAGATCAACGAGTCATAAAACACTCCAATACAGCAGAATTTTCAATGTGTTTACAAAACTATCAAGACAGACATAGAAACAACAGCTATATTCACATTATAAATTATTTATACACTAGCATTCTAACTTGCTCATTGTTGCTTTAGAATACATAGCTGTGGGTAATTTTTCGCCATTGCAGGATTCCCTAAAGAAACTTTAGTTTCATCCGGAGAATCAATCCCTTCGACAACAAGGCTTTATGCCGCAACAGAGCTTCCCATGAACAGAGAGGTGGAGTAACTGATCATTCCAATGCCTGTAAGCCATACCAGATCTTGAGCTTGATGACCATGCATTATATAACTCATCCACAAGGTGACCCGTGAATCCATTGTTGCTGAGATCCAGTAATCTCAGATGCTTTGCATTGACAATGGCTTTTAACAGCTCCTGAAAAGCTAGGCTAGTTGAACAATCCAAATGGAATGGCCTCTGATTTGGGCACGGGTCATTGATTCCTGGCATGATCGCATCGTCATCACTATCAGCAACTTCTAGCTGATCTTCATGCATAGTGTCTAATCCAGGCTGCTCCGGCTGACCACTATCAACTTTCTGATCATCAAGCTTAAGATACGGTTGTACTGGAGCAGGCAAACTATCTCTAAATGTGCTTTCACATTTTAGTGATTCACATTCTTCTTTCGTCACATTTCCCCCAAGATTGAGTTCCTCAACCGAGTCATTCTCTTCAAGGAAATATAGGATTATAAGTCAGAAGGTAACATGTGTCTCCAAAAAACATTAAGAGTGTAAATTGTAGGGGTCTAGGACTTCCAACCTGCAAGTGCATTAATTATGCGAACTACTCCTGACAGACTGAGATGACATTTGTCAAGTGTCAAAACTTTGATACAACATGAACCGTTCATCAGTACAGAAGCTAATGCACTTCCTCCCTGCAAACCACACTTGCGGTCAGAATGTAGGGATCAATGATAAAAAAAATGAAACTACATAAAACCACATTTGATGAAATGATCATGTAGAAATTTTAATGAAATTGGGTATGCTGTTAAGGAAACAATCATTACTTACTAGCCTTACTAGGATAGTAGGTTTCAAATTTTGCGAGGGATAATTCCATCAAAGAGAAAGTTAGTCCTTCCTTCTGGAAGATACTTGAATTACATAAACAATGATTGCTTGTGTAAGAAGCTAGTTCATATAACTATGAGAAACCATATCAGAGAAACAGGAACCTCCTTCAAATGATTTTTAAGCTTACAAGTGGAGATAGTTGCTTGAAATGATTTTTAAACAGGAGCTTGCTTGCACGTAGGGATAGTTGTAGGATTGGTAAATGAAACGGTTTGATATCAAAAACGGACACAAACCTCTGGTCCCATCGAATTCCCCCCAAGATTCAGCTCCAGAATACCAGCTAACGCTAAAACGTAAGTTTTCTTTACGTCTAAGTATCTAGGCGTTAATCCACAACATGACAAGTCAAGCTTGAGCAGGTCTTGAGTGCCAGAGAACAGAGATTCTGTCAACTGCGATGCTTCATCCTACACGAATCAATAGCCAAAGTGAGGAAACCAATGCCAACGAAGGCTACCTGACAGCTACTGATATGAACAACTCACGCATCCAATGTTTGTAGCCCCAAGAGAAAGGCCTGACAAGCTTGAAGATCTGAGAAATTGGCAAACACCACCAATGGTAGGTTTGTTGAGCTTCAAGCCACTAAGACTTAATTCAGAAAATCTGAAGGAAAAATCAACAGTAACGATAAATCAATAGAACGTCAACAGTTACGTCTCTCTTTTCAAATCAAAATCTAAAACTGGGACAAATTGAAAAGACTTGGATAATATATTAACCTTTCCAGTGTAGAAAGTTTAGCCAATAAACTAGCTATAGTATTTCCAGATATTGGGTTGTTATACCCTGTCAAAAGCAGTACGATAAAAAGATGAGGGAATTTTAAAATTATGTGGACTCATGTAACGAATGTAATGAACCTCAATTTGAGCCATTACCTATTGAAAGGTGTGACAGAACTAAGTTTGAATCCAAAGCATCACAGACCTTCTGAATTGTTCTGGTTGTGATGCAACAACGTTCTATATTAAGACTATACAAAGCTGAAAGGCAAAATAAAAGTCAAACACTTGCATAAAGATAAGAATAAAGATGTACAGGAAAATTTGAGCAATTTAACCTTAGAATTGCATTATTTCCTATAACTATGTTGCTGAGGCTTCATTTTGTTCTGTCCCAAAATTCATATCGTAGAAAATAAGAGGGACAGACATACCTTTGCAATTTGACAAAATAGTGGACAGGTATGACCCACAGGCATCAGTTAGGCGGTTTCCAGAAATATTTAGCACTTCCAGACGATTAAGTAGAACAGGGCATTCACAAATCTGGAGAGCAGATCATATTAAGATCCAAATCAAAACCAAGATATGCTAAAATTTTATTCAGGGATTGAATATTCAAGAGTGCAAACTTGGGGAGTTAAAAAAAAATATTTTCTGCTAATTGCCTACTGTTCTCCCGAAAGAACTTGTTTATTCAATGCTTAACAAGTAAACTGAGTAGATTTAAAACCTGAAATAAAGAAGTCGGACCAAATAGATTGCAATGCAAATCGAGTGTAAAGCCACCATACTTCTGATTAGAGAGTGTCAGTACTTGTTTAAGTTTCTCCATCGTTCCATTACCTGAATTCAGCAAACAAATGATGCCAAGCAAAATGCTAGATAGTTAACAAGAGTATGTTGAAAGCAGAGATACATGCATGGAAAAGTAACCAGTCCTCATACCTAGCATATTGTGAGATAGATCTAATGTAGCTATTGTGTTGTCACCCTGCAATGCATCCAATAGAGGAAGCACTGACAAATCCTGAAGTTCACAGTTAGAAACAATGACTTCATCCTCTGAGACCTGAATACGAAAAAGAAAGGGATGATAGGCAATAAGAATAAAAATTTATTATAATTCTTATAACAGATGAACCAAAAGATTCCTTATAATAGATGCAACTGTTCTTCAAGGAACTCATTCTTACATCAAAGTTGTACAATTTCTTGAGCAACTTCATATTGGGCGGCTCAGATAATCTACCGCAACATTCAGTGTATGACTTAATAATTCGCTTCTTCACCCATGCTGTGTTAATAAAATTTGATGTAAGTTTGCAATGAAATAACTAATCACATAGAAACACAAGATATCCATGACAAAATAGCAAAGAACACAGCAAATGGAAAAATATTGTTGTACATCAGATTACCTTAAAGAATTAAGCTTTAAAAGCTGTAGGGCATTCTTAATTTAAAAACTTTCTTGTTGAAACAAACAAAAATTACAAAGTGCATTTTAAGTACAGTGCTTAGCAAGAGATAAAGTATTGAGCTGGTTAATTCCAATCATATCACTACATTAACTGTTTATTTGGGAAAATTCCAACTAATATTCACATCTAATGACTGGATATTTTGTGCTAAAAAGGAAAGAAAGAAACTCAAGGATGGGTTAAGTAGTAGTGAAGCTTTCCCTGGAATATCGACAAGTATGATTTTATTATTAGATGAGCCATAAAGGTACCATCAACATCAATATATAGCTATATATAAAGACAACATCTTCTGTGTGGACTACTATATCGGGCCATCGGCCGAACTTTCAGTATTTAACAATGTATGAAGTAATTGGCTCAAGAGTTGAGAACAGTTGATGGTTGAAAAGGATAATAACATTAACTTTGCATTTTTATGTCAAAAATGCACTAAACTTTGCTACAACTAAACATGTTGAATAGCTTGCATGGAGAAAATTTGATATATGACAATTGCTTGTTAGAGCATAATTAAGACAAGAATGAATGTTAGATATATAAAAATATTAATATAAACAAAAGTCATGCACACTGCATACCACTAATTGATGCTTCAATCAAATCTTTCCTTTCATTGATACTCTTGCTGCTCTTAACAGCTTCAGTAGTTGTGAGATCTCGCCCATCACATTTTAGTTGTCCAATGACAGGCAGAAGTCCTAACCAAACATTTTTTTTATCTGTCAGTTGAATAAATAACTCATCATAATAGATTTTTAAAAAGAAATGCTTAGGGTTCAGAAGGATCTGACAATGTCTATAATTCTATATAAATAGTACTTGATCATTAACATAGTAAGACAAAATGATCATCAGTCAGTGCAGATCTTGATGCTTTCAGTTAAAAAAAAGCATAAATGCCAAGGTCCGTTGTGGACTTGTGGTTAATAGCACAATATATGAAAAGGATTATCTTATCAGGTACATAAGATAAAGTCTGCAAGTTTCATATAGCAAGGATTAATGGCCTAGAGTTCATCAATTGTTAAGAATAGATATATCCATCTCATAATTTGCAATCCCAGTTCTCACATTTCTTAAAGTTTTATCCATTTTTAGTTTCCTACCATTTGATCTCTTCCCTACAGGCAGCTGAAGATAGTATAAACATGCCGCTTGAACCTTTAAGGCCTCAATGTTCAGTTCATCGCCAATCATACATGTCTTGGCATCAATTGATACAAAAACATCTTCAACTTTGATTTTTAAGCAGCTCTGCAACTAGAAATAAACAGAAGACATTAAATTGAATTACCCGAAAAGAGAAATAAAGAACAGCCAGAATATTAAGCGGAAATAGCATAAAACATGCAGGACATGTACTAGATAAGAACAATAAAGTAGGTTGCATTTAGACTACTTTGACTTAGACCTGCAATGTGATAGGATCAGAGGATCTCCAAAGTCGAAGAGCAAGAATCTCACACTCAACTTAGTTGAAGGATACTTCAATAAAGAGGTTTTGGATTGATTGACAAAGATGATCACATAGTAGCCCCTTTTAAATATAAAAAAGGGGGTTGGATCGAGGACCAACCCCCTTTTTTAGCTCAACATAGTAATCTCATGTTGACAATTAGGAATGCAGTGCAAGTATATGCAGGATAAAGTTGCTAAATATCATATGCAACTAGTTTAATACTTGTGTGTAATACACAGAATTCATTAAATATTTTGCACGAAGATATATATCTATCATTATATATAAATTTATGTTTTGATATTGTAATACTATAAAAACAATAAATCATATGATAAATTATTATAAACACAAAGCATATATATAAATCAATATAAAAATATATATGAATGTGTGTGTACGTGCAAATAAATCACATGGTAATTATTATTTTTACAAATAGCTAAATATTTTTAGCTTTTTTATATTGCGATAAAAAAAAAAGCTTTCATATATTTAAATTAAACTATGGCCTTAACTTTTATATATATGAGAAATTTATATTTCCTGAAATTATAATACTGTAATACATAATTTAATGTATAATTTTTTCCATAAATATTTTATATTCAATTTATTTAGATATTATAATTTATTATTAAAAAAATATGTATGGGATAATGGGGTAGATAGTGGGAAGTTATATAAAATAAAGGAAATCATTTTTTTTAAATTAAAGTAGATCGTCTATTTTACTCTCACCATACATTTGCTCTTATGACACCACGTGTTGCAATTTTTTGTGAAGGCGTTGCTTCACATTTTATAAGTATTAGGGGTGGATTTAAGACCTAATAAATATACTGTGCATGAGCAGATTTAGTGACAAAGACCCTAATCAAGGCTCCTCCCCCTGGCCCCTACAGAAGTCCTTTTACTTTCTTTGTCAAGAATCTTTATGCTAAAGCAAGTAGAAATAGCTTAGCTTAGAACTTCTCTCAGAAAATAAGATATAACCATAAATGACATAATAAAATTTCAAATTTTAACCTCATCAGTGCTCGAAGATTTAACCTTTGTGCTGTCTTGAAAAGCTTCTTTGGAACTGTTTGATTTATAGGAACAGGCACTCTCTTCAAGAGGCACAGGAGTGCAGAAACTACTATCATTTTTAGAAGGAAATACCAAGACATCCTGCCAGTGGAAAATGTAAAACTTTTTTAATATAATGAAAAAGATGGTGGATGATAGGAAGAAACATATTTGGCGTATCGGAATACCTGACATTGACAAGCCAAACCTGAATCGTCTTTAGCTTTATCTGCATTTAGCAAGAAAAAATAACTCAAAAATCAGAAGTACAACAGAATCAAAGTGAATTGAAGCTGAGTTAAGTCGTGTATTTACTTTCATTTGAAGTAGCAACAACCTCAATTAGATCAGAATTTTGCCTTCTTCTGCAATTAACATCATTGCAAAATTCATCTTCATCATCAGATAGTACTATGCGAGCACGCTTACGACCAGCAGATGTTTGGGGATTGCTTATTGATTTAGAGGAGCATCTTGGGGAAGATTCAGACATCCTGGATACTCTTCCAATGCTTTCTACACAATCAGCGTTCTGTTTTCCAACTTTACTATTAGATCGGAGAAATGAAATCAAAGGCTCATCTTCTAATTCCTCTGTGCCAGAAGCAGGTTTTACAGTATGGCGATCTCTAGTTCTCTCTGGCGATACAGACACATCAGACCTGTGACCAGAGATGCAGTAACTACCCTCGGTTTCTGTTTCAGAGCAACGATCTCGGTCTACCTTTTGTATTCCAAGCTCGCCATCATTCAATTGCTTTAAGTTGTCAATTTCTAGCTGCAATCTCCTGGAAAATCATGTGGCTTTAACAACTAGACTCATCTAAATGAATCCTATCAGTTTCACAGAAGTTAACTCTGCAGCATTCTAATATTATGTCCATCACTCTGTAAATATTACACTTCAGTCTTGGTTTATGTGTTCATTTTGGAAGTTAAAATGTTAAGCTTTCAAATTCAGGTGGAGTTGGTAGCTGGTGGCATGTATGCATCTTGTTTTAAAAGCAAGAAGGGTGTACCATTTATTTTATTATATAAAGCTCATAGGTCAGGGAGAAGGCATCCCTACTGGTGCAAGGAATTAGGCATTTTTGGGAAAGAGAAACATAGAAATTCTGATGACATTACCTCTTTGTACAGTCCAGTTCAAAATTAAAATTAGCTACGAGTAAGGAGGGGGGTGGCAAGCGCACAAATGGCAGAAAGCAACATCCTCAGGCAACAAGCATAAATAAAGCTCAAATATAGTGAAGTTATACATAGGAAAATCATACCTTCCTTCCTCGACATTACCAAATCTAATTGTGTGGCTGTAATGCATATTCTCTAACGCAGAAAGCTGTGCAGAAGGCAAGCTTGCCTGAACTGCAATCCTGCATGATCATAAACATTCAAGCAGAAGGATACTATTATATGTATGAATCATAGGAGAGAGTAATCTGATAAGATACTAGTACATGAAAATACTCAGATGTTGAAAATGAAAACATATTCGAAAGTTTCTGAGCCAATCATAAGGATGTAAGCACACAGTGAAAGAAGCCGACTTCACCAAAAAAATCAACGGAATAATACCTAGAAGACCTATGCCAATACAACTCAAAATATTAACACTATTATGAAATAAATATGCTATATCAATAGGAAAACAAAGTCCTCTGTATAGCATGAATGACAAAAAGGGAAAAGAAATTCAGAAATTTCATCGAAAAGCAACCATGCAAAACCAAAAAATTGCTCCTCGATTTTAATAAAAAAATTACAAAATCAAGCTTCATCATGCCCACAGTATTACGCTAATAGCTTCAAGATTCCACAAATAAGGTTTGAAACTCCATTTGAAAATTGTAAAAGAACTTTGATAGCAATAAAAAGATAAGTTCCTTGAAAACACATCCATGCTCCAGAAAACCATGTCCATAATAACCATGAGAAGATATAATGCACCTGTAGCCTTCTTCAAATGCTTTTAAAGCACCCATCCAATCACCATCTGAGTCCAAAACACCACCAATATTAATTTTAGCCAGTGATTGTCCCTAGTATCAACCATTGGCAATGCATAAGACTAAATCAGTTCCAAAATCAGATATATAACAACACTGTATAATAATTCAAGTACTAAATCAAAATCAATAACATTTGATAAATCAGTAAATATTATTACTGATTGAACAACCTCATATAAAGAAGCATGATGCAAGTAATGGAGCTAGAATGAAGCTTGTAGTGTTAGTCAAAACCTTGTAGAAATAGCTAAAGGACATGATGAAGAATACCTCTAGATTCCCAATCAACTCGTAAGTCTCCAAACTTTTTGTGCTCCATTTCAAAGCTTTATCAAATTTCCTAAGCTTCTGGTATGACTCTCCAATCACCAAGTAAGAGTCACTTAGCTTCTCTTTGTCACAAAGTTCATTAGCAATTCTCTTCTTCATTTTGGCAAATTCACGGTGCTGAACATAATCAATACAAGTTAAAAAAAAATATAAGAGGAAAAAAGGCAAATATGGCCTCAACATATTCCATCCAGTTATAGGCATACTGGACACCATGCATACAAAATGTGGAGTGTCCATTTAAGAATTACGCTCCAGAATTCTATTAAGAGAATGGACTAAATAATAGAAAATGTTAATTCTTTTAAATTAACACAAAAGTTGAATAGCCTACAATCATTTGTTGTACAATCATCACAAAATGCAATTTAGTAGCTCCACTAGGCAGCGTAAATAAAATTGTAGCTTATTGGTAAGGATATCATTTTGAAGTGAAAGTGTTATTAGCTATTATCTGCATGTGAAATCACCGGCCGAAATCTGAAGCAGTATTGCATAGCCAATTTCAATATTTCTATCAATATACACATGCAGATTGAACACAAAAGAATACAAAAAATGTTGCTTACTCTTGACCAGGCACAAATCATGCTTGCTTTATCAATCAGGAGGTCAATGGATGACATCTGCTTGAGTAAACATTTTCTCTGATTAGAGGTGCCCCTAGCATCATTTATTTTCCTTTTCAACCTTTTGAGGTTCTGGTCTTCCTTCTTGATTTCCCGCATCACCTCAATGGCTTGATTTACGATACGGATATTTTCATATATTTGATTTGTCAAAGCATTCTCATCTTCCATGGTTTTGGCAAGATCAAGCGCTCTTTGATAGCTACGCAAAGCCTCTTCATACTTTTGAATCCGGTAATGTAATTCTCCATAGTTAATATAGCCTTTTGCTTCCCCTTGCAGATGGCCTATTTGTTTACAAATCAAAATATCCTTCTTGATGTGTTCTCGAGCATTGTCCCACATTCTGAGCTCTGTGTAAACACTTCCCAGGTTGTGATGAAGCCTGCTTCGCGTATCATCATCATCCTTGACCTCTTCTTCATCGCAGATCTGCAACCCTTTAGTGAGGACTTTCTCTGCTTCCTCCAAGTTGTCAAGGTCCATTTCCAGCATCCCAATGTTATTATGAGCATCAATATATTCCTTCAGAAAAGATTTGTTAGATGGAGGGTTTTCCTTCAGTGTTTTAGCATATCCCATAGAAGAATTGAAATATCTTTTAGCATTGTGGATAGCAGAATGTTCACTGTCAGATTTCATGAACATTTCATGGTAAGTACGTCCAAGTTGGGTGCTTGCTCTTTGCTGCTCAACAAGGTCATTTGCTTCTTTGGCTAGCCTTAAATGCTCTTTCTGTATATAAAGGAGAAGTTAAAAGGTTAAACATCCAGATGTCAAAGAACACATCATTTCGGCTTGCTTTATAAAACAAGCAACATAATGATATGTATGTAGAGCACATAGATAACAGAGATCCATTTGTGAGGGGGATGGATAAATAGTGTTTTTCATAGTGAGCAAAATAATGGATTTACAAATTGAACTAAGAAACAGATCAAAATCACAATGTGTTGAATGATCCTACTCGAAAATCCACTCACTCTCTCCTCTAACTCTCTAAACCAAGGAATAGGATTTAGAATTCCTAACGCTCTAGAAGGAGGTGTTTCACAACCCGGGCCCAATTAGGGTTTCCAAGTTTGAATTCCAATTCCAACTCACAAAATTCAATCACACAATTCATCCTAAGAATTCAATTCTACAGCAGTCGCAGAACAATTGGCTTACATATTGAGCAAATATACAGCACTAACTCAGAAGAAGCTTCAGCAAAGTATTCTCCATGAAATGGTAAGTTGATTGAAGTAAAAAGGGGGGAAAACTGATCTTCGATGAAAATTAGCATGTATGTTATCCATTAACAACGACATAAGAATTCAGTTTCCCATTTTAAGTGCTACAATAAGCCACACATCACTGATTGTACCTAGCCAAGGAAAGTAAAATCCCATACAACAAGGCACGGGGTAAATGAGGCAAACAGAGCAGCAAGGAGATGAAATTCCGAATTCAGAAAACCTGATAGTGGAGGGCGTTCTCGAAATCCTGGAGACGGAGATAAATCTCACCAATGGACTGACAAGAGGGGAGAAGATCCTTATCGGAGAGCGAATCCGAAGAAATCTTGAAATCGATCCTCAGCCACTTGAGAGCCTCTACGTACTCCCCACGATTCTTCAAGATGTCTCCGATGACGTTCGCCCACCGCGCTTCCTCCCGTCGATTGCCGATCTCCTTGGCACTCCGGTAGGCGCGCTTGGCAGCGCTGAACTGCGCGTCCTCCCTCGCCATCACAGGAGATCGAAGCTGACGAACCAAACGGATGGATTTATGGATTGAGAGTAGGGTTGGAGGGATTTGGGATGAGAAAACCGGGGAAGGAATCTCCCACCTCCTTAATAGGCGCACTTTTGTTATTCGCCACAATTTCGAGGCGAAAACAGTCGGTGCAATATTTTCCCGCCAAAATGCTCGAGGAGTGAAGACTAGGCGCACTTTTATTCGCCACAATTTCGAACTAGTTTGTGTGAATTTCGAGTGAATGTCTAAGTGCAAGATGTCACTCGTCTATGGTTAAGATAAAAATTAGATATTTACGTTGAGATCTTTTTATTTTTTTACAACATAATTATGGAATGGATAGAGAGACAAAAAAAAACGAAACACTGAAGTGTCGAAAATTACATCAATTTTGTTGAACGCAATGAAAAACAATTGATAAGAGTAGCTATTGGGTTTTTACATTGAGGTTGGTGAGTTTTGACATTTTTTATTTTTTTTGAGTTTTGACGTGATGCATATCTCGTCAAAGTTCTTTGAGACTTTTCTATCAACTTGGCATATTTCATTGAGACTTTGCTATTAGCTCGGCAAGTTTCACCGAGGAAAGTATGAAACCTCGGTCAATATGAACGAGACTAATGCTTTAACTCGGCTATTTTTTCACGAGCTTATTGTGAGGAAATATCTTACAAAAACTGATCCCGTGATTTACTGAATGAGTGGCACCATAAAATTTTGGAGGGAAATTGGATCCGCGGGATGAGGTTGATGGAGGGAAATTAGAAAAGAAAAAAAATTAGGGTTTGGTGATGAATAGACAACTTTTTCTAAAACTTTGCAAAAATGTCACACTTTTTGGGAAAATGTAAAGGTAACCTAAGGGTCTACTTTTGCCCAAAAAAAATGTGACATTTTGGGTTGGTTGCAGGTTGGAGGAAGGAGATAAGACATTTGGTAATTGGTGAGGGTTTGGTTTTGGCGCCAAAAATATGGTGAGATGGTGAGGTGATGGGTGATGTGATATTTTGATATCTTTTACCATTTTTATGGTATAAAAGGGGAAGAGGAAAGAGGCTTTTCATTTTCTCTCTCATCTCACATGTTTTGCAACAGAAAGAGATGGAGAACGTTCCACCATTGAAGACAAGCTCCCGGCTTGCAGTTCCAGTTGTAGAACACTTGTAGGCTTCAGTCTGTGCCCTTTTTAGTAATCAAAATCCCCGTGTCAATGTGATCCCCTGGAAACCTTTGTTGGCAAATGAAAGGGGTAAGTGTATTTGGCGAAGTAATCCTCATCTATGGCGTTAGATACAACAGGACATCGATTTCATCTCATTGAAAAACCTAATCAGGCTCAAGGTCGGCGATGGTGCTTCATATGCAGAGTTGGCGTTGGCGTACGTGCCGAACTCGAAAGAAAAGGGTCATCCGATCATAATAGCTGATGATGACGACCTTGAGGCGTTTAAATTTCTGAACTCAAAGTGTGAAGAAGATCCATGACCCCTTGTGATATATGTAGGTTCATTGCAGAAGGAGAGCTTCGAAGTAAAGCAACTTGTCAAGGAAGAACGCCTTGCCGTGGAAGAACGCTTGAGTGGGCTACCCTCCTCCCCAAAAGTGTACGATTTTGGTGAGATTGTGAATGATGGGGAAAACGGTAAGGCACAACAAAACCCCGTGTCTCTAGATGATGTGTTATATGTTGGGGGAGAGGTGATCGAGGCCTTAGGGAATAACAAGGAGCTGGCTGCGATGGACACTACTGACACAGGTATATTTTCAAGTGACAGGGTACAAGGTCTAGATGTGATTGAATTGGGTGACACGGATACCTCTTCAGGTGACATGGGTCAGGGATTGGAGGTGATATCCATTAGCAGCGAGGAGGAGGATGACGATGGGTCAACCCCCACAATCGACTTTGGGGTCTCGAATGAGGACGAAAGTTTTGAAGTGAAGCTCAAAGAAGACTGAGATGATTTGGAGTTGTACGATGTCACATGATATTTCACAATTTGGGGTTTCACTGATTTTGACGTTTCACATTTCTTAGTGTCTGCCAATTTGTTAAGAAAATAACCCCTGTCGCCGGTTTGTATGGTCGTGTCACCTCAAGGAATTAACGTGTCACAATTTGAGCTTTCACTTTAAATTTGTTTTCGAAATGAACCATGTCACCTCTTTATATGGCCCTGTCACTTGAAGGATTTAACGTGTCTGTTTTTCCACACAAACATTTCAAAACCAAGTATGTTCGTAAAGAAAACCACCAAGGGCATAAGATGTTCATAAAAGACTAACATGTACTGACCAACTAATGGCATAAAATACTACACCTACTGACTAACGAAGATCATAACATCCTACAAGATGTGAGCAACAGAGTTCAGAAAATAAAACCCCAACAAAGTTCATAACAACCTAGGGGTATGAAAAGTACGCCTTGATAAAAAGTTATCGGTGGTTTATTACAGTCTACCATGGAAGATGACAACAACGAGCAATTGCATGTACACCCCGATGACAATGGAGATAATAACTCCTTCATAAGCTCCGTGTCGAAGCATTCATCCACTTCTCCCCATCCCCGCTACACACCCACGATAACAATGTTATGTTAATGACATCATTTGTAGAATAAGTTGGAGACAAATACAGATGTGAGGTACCTTGCCATCCACCGGGCTAAGCCATCGTTGTCGACACGGATACAAGTTAATTGCGGCCGCACTGGTGACATCGTCCTTCCCTTTTTGACATCATCCGTGTCACTCAACATAAATCACAATGTAATAAAAAAAAAACTTACCTCCTCATCCTTTTGTGCCCCCCGTCCCCTTCATTTTCATCGAAAAGTTTGTCTTTAGCTCCATCTTTCTCAACATCACCCTCCTTCTCTACATCAATGTCAAAACAAGTGCTAACATCCCTTTCTCTTTCTTCCCCGGCTCTTCCCATCCGTTTAGCAACCCGCAGTCCATTGACGATCTCCTCCAACACTTTCATCTGTAGGGATTAGGTTTTTAGCATCACTCATATGGACTAAGGTGAACAAAAGCGTTCAGAAAACAGCATCAGTTGACCTGGGTATGTCAAAACTCATTTATAATTCAAAAACAAGCTCAATTAAAACAGAAAACGACATTGTTGTCCAGCAACCAATGAAATTGAAACAAAAAACAAGAGAATGACATCAAAGAAAATATGTGGTATTCGTAGGACTATTCAAATTCATATCAGATTATAATCGTCGCTTAATTTCAGATCGAAATGATTATGACAATATCCTTTAAATATCAATATTTTACGTGTCACCTTGAAAATGTCATGTGTCAGGAGTCCATTTACCCTTGTCACCGAAGTTATGTAGATTCTGCAGAAAACGAAGATGTGCGAATGAATGACGTATTTTCCCATCCAATTCGAAACCCATGTCACCCAATTTCTCTTTCAAACAAAAAAATTCCAAATCAAACACGATTCAAACCTCAGTACTTCTTCTTCAATCACCCACCAAAACATCCCCATATCCCAATTTCAACTCCCACCATTGTCACTCTCTCCGACCTTCATAAACCCTAAATGAGATTTCCACTAACCATACCCGAAAACCACCCTCTTCATCCTTCAATCGCACCCACCATTATCACCCCTCCACAACCCATCACTCAACCCACCATTGCCCTTCAATCCCTAAACCCCATTGCAACTCGTTCACCTACACACCCGACACCCACGGTCGCACAAAACGGAGAAGAGAGAGAAGGATTTCGGGTTGAAGGAGAGGGGGAGTATCTTTATAGTCCGGCGCCGGCGTTCTTGCCTTCTCCTCCACACTCTGACGGCGGGGGATGTTCTCCGGCCTCCTTCTTTCGAAATCACCGGTTGTCTTCCCCTTTCCTTTTGCTTTCATTTGTTTTTTAAAATGAAGAGAGAGAACTGAGATGGAGAGAGGGGGAGTTCTGAAATTTTTTTTTCCCTTTTCCTTTTTTTGGGGGGGCAAGGTTTCCTTCTTTCCTTTTCTTTTCATTTTTTCTTTTTGGGGAATTTACCCCCTATCCCAGGTTAGCAACCGGGACATTTTTGCCAAATTTTGGGAAAAGGGTTATTTATGCAAATTTTCCAAAATTGATGCTATTTGTGCAAGGGTTTTTAAAAAATGGTCTATCTATGACCATTTTGCCTTAGTGTAAATGGGGCATATTAGATAGGTTCATTTAATTGTGCAGAGAAGAAAAAATGGTGACAAATGTTGAAGCATAGAAACAACATGTATGAGATCTTGTTGAGGCTCGCATATTTATGCGGACCTTGATTGAAGACGCGGAAGTAGGTCCCAAAAAGGTTGCAGTAGCACTTGATAAAGAATTCTCAACGTTTAAAACCCTTGAAAAAAATTTATGGAGAAGAGATGAACTATCAAGAGTACAACAACAACCCCGAAGTTCGGCAACAAGTACAGAGCGTTATTTGATGCATGGATATCTGCGCAATCATCGTCAACCAACCTCAATTCCGAACAAACACAGTCTGTCCTAATATTTTATACGTTTAGCTATATTCGCACTATGATACAATTTCGAACCAGTTTCTGATTATAACATTATATTTCGAACCAGTTTCTGATTATAACATTATATTTATAACATTATATCTCAATTAACACTGTTGAGTTTATAATTTACAATCGACCCATATTTTTTAGTCTATAAATTCAGCTCATAAAAATGTGTTGAGTTTCTTGTTTACTCGGCTGAGATCTTTGAGTCTAACATAAATACTCGACCCAAAATTTTAAGGCTAGCATGAATCCTTCTCTCGTCGTTTACTCTGATTATTCACGACATTCTATCCAGATTGTAGAGGCTCATCTGATGAGAAGTGAATGAAGAAACAATTAGTCATCAAAGGGCTTTTTCAATGAAGCTATTGATTGGAGCTACCAGGTTCATGGGGGAAATTATGATACAATTCTCTTCCTCACCATATGTTCTTATACTAAATAGATTTGAATAATACAAGAGAAAGCACCAAAATATGCCTAGTGCAAGATTATTGAAACAAATTATTCTAATGTGTGCTATAACTACTGAAAGCTGACAAGGCGGCACCTCAACCCATCTACCATTGCATCCAACAAAGGAAAAACAAATATTCGATATCTAACTCTATTTCTATTTTCATGATATACATGGTGAAAAAAAACTTCATCAACTGAGCATATGAATGAATGAATCCCATCAATACTGATTAAGTGTAAGATATACTCTATATTGTCCATATCAGAAGGCGGAGTTTAAGCTGGTTGGTAATGTCCCTTATATCGATACATATGATAGTAAAGAACACATTTTCATATTGCATCCTAAACAAAAATAAGAGCAGTACCTTCAAAACAGTTTGGCCCTTACTCGCAATGCTAAATTGCTTTGCATTTGTTGTCGTGGCCATTTGGGCCCGAGCAGTTATGCCTGCAGTAGATTTGTCAAATTTTTGTTTCCTGCAGGTCATTCCACAAACCTCACAAGGCAAAACTTAACCTCCTTCATGAAGAAACTCAGTAAAGTCAAGCAAGCATCAAATATGACTCATTCAAATGAAACTACGTAGTCCCCCCCCCCCCTTCTTAATCAAAACTTGAGGCAGAATTTAATGCTTATTGATTTGGTTTATCTTTCCACATTGTAAGTTGTAACTCTCACATTGGCCCAGCAGATTCACACAATTAAATCAACTCGTGAATTGGTTAATATCAAAACATCCAACTCATATACAGGATCAGTATTTTTATCCATTATTGAAGTGATCAATATTCAATAGAAGAAGTCAAAGAAGTTGCCTATGAATTTGGTCCTTTTGCTTTCTCAATCTGTTTCCTCACATTCAGTTTCCGAGTTTTTTTTTTCTACCTCGGCCCAAAACCTCGAGCTAAAACATTTTCCTCTACCAGATCAGTCAAGCTTATTCTTTTTCCTCCTGTAATCTAGTCGAGGTTCATCTCTTTCCTCGGCCTAGAAAGTCGAGTATTAAGAGTTTTCTCAGCCTAGATTGCCGACTACTTTCAGCCTAAAATTCGCCCCAAAATCAACTCTTATCACCCTACATTGCCATTCAATGTTCCAAATCCAACATCCTATGACTACTATAGCAATAAAACACTCCAAAAACAACACAAAATCGATCGAAAAAACTGGATTTTCACTATTTCGGTCAGCATTCAAAACCCTTGTTTTTTGTGTTGAATCATCCAAAATTAATGAATTTTTTACATTATATGAGAGAACATACATTTGTTGTGCTAGATCGGTGTAGATTTTGGCAAAAAAAAAACACTCTAAAATGGCTAGATCTACAAATGATGTTGATGAAGGTTTTTGTTCATGGGTTGAAGATGAAGTAGGGGTTGAAGGATGAAGGAGGACAGCTGTAAAAAAAAACTAGGCTAAAGGTAAATTTTTTGTGCTGGGCCATTCCGTAATTATGTTGTAAAAATGAAATGGATCTAAGCGTAAATAGGTAATTCTCGTCTTGACAATAGACGAAAGGCATCTTGTCGTTAGACTTTATGTAAAGGGGAAAACTGAGAATGAGATGCTAGGATGGCGTGGCAGAAAGAGAAGAATAAACATGGCCTAAGGCCACTCGCAGTAGTGAGCTCCAAGACCCGTGAGAGTGCCATGTCGGACCAAAAAAAAAATCATGAACTCGGGCCGAGAGGTACGCGCAGATGAATCTGTAAAAGTTGGGTTCATGGGGCTACGTGGCCCAATAAGGGTCTTTTTAGTAGCACCTCATTTAGGGGGTGGAAGAGGGTAGAGGGGGTGGAGGGGGTGGGGGTGGAAGATGTTGAGGCGTTTGGCTCCGGGATGGAAGGGGTGGGGGTGGCGTCGAATCGGGGGTGGAAGGGGGTGGAGATGGTCGAAATTTCCCACATTGGGAGGAGAAGGTGGAGTGGATTTCCATCCCCATCTATCTATTTTTGCCCCTGTTGTCCGCTCATCCATGGACAAGGATTAGCGAGGAGATGAGGGCGATTGCTGCTGCTTAACGAAGGCAACCTGAGACGAGCATCAGCACCACCGGGCTTCTTCCAAACAACGATAACCACCAGCACCACTGGACCGGATTGATTCGCACTTCTATCAGCTCGGTCCACGAAGTTCGACCTCAACGCGTTTGGTGTGGGGCTTGGATCCGAATCGAGGGTCGTCGCCGACTGCCTTGTTATTGCTCCGGTGTTGTTGTCGCACCGGATCCGTGTGTGAGTGCTCCAATTCCGTCGGCGACTGTGTGCTTCGAGCTTCAACTGTGTGGTACTGTGGTGTCGATTGAAGAAGACAAACCCATTACTCCTTTAATATCAAAGGGTATAAATGGTATTTCACAACATCTCATCAAAAAATAATCTCCAAAGACCAATGGATATTTTTACAAAAATAATCTCCACCCTTTCTATCCCATAAAATATATCTCCACGACTCCACCCTTTCCACTGCTTAAAAATAATCTTCACCCCTTAAAAAGCCCCCCGCAGAAAAACACGCCATATGAAAGAAGAAAGGTTGGGTGGGCTGCAGAGTGAGGAGGGAGCATATTGTGCTGCCACGTGGTCCAATAGAAGCGCGCCACGTGGCAGCGGGTGTGTTTTTATTTTTATAAAATGATTTTCTAGTATTTTTAGAAATCTAAAAAAAATAAGAAAAAATATTTTTAAATGTAATTTAATTTTATCTACCCATAGACACTCAAAAAAATTATTTTTCAGTATTTTTTGAGAATTTTTTTTTCCTAATAAATAATACCCATTTGTTCTTTTTAAAATATTAAAAAATTATTTTTTAACATATATATTATTATTAAATAAGTAGATGAATAAATAAATAACAATAGAATAATTTATTAAATACAAAAGGAATAGTAAAAAGTAAGTTATGAGTTCGGGGTTCGGGATTCAATACATTAATAATATGTCAACCATGATCTTGATACAACAAAAAGAATACATGTATTTTTCAAGAGAATTTCATCATTTTTAAACGAGAAGTGTAGCGTGTGTAGGCATATTGATGTCCACCAAAATAGCCATGTTGAAATGCACATTTTTAGCTCCTTATTTTATACACTTTGCATATTTCGGGCTGGGAATATGTTGAATTTATGTAATATATGCTTATTTGCAAAAAATAGAGGTCTACATAAGTTTTGGTTTAATATTGCACAATTTGGAGCCATTTCGGGACAAAACCAAGAAGCAAAGACGGAAGCTGGGCCTTACTCGATATCGAGTACTTTTCGTCGATATCGACCAAAGAGGTACGAGCAGAGCCTAGTCGAGGAGGAATTGATCGAGACAATGAGAGAAGAAGGCAACTCGATTCAGGACATTACTCGATATCGAGTAAATCACTCGATATCGACAAAGAATGTGAACCAAGGCTGATCGAGGAAAGCCTGATCGAGAAGCACAGCTGAAGACGAAGCCAACCTGAGCCTAGAGCTTTACTCGATATCGAGTACTTTTACTCGATATCGACAAAACCTAAAGTCATACCTGGAGTCGAGGAAGTAGCACCTAATCGAGAAGCCGAAGACCTAGGCATACCAAGCAGCACTTCCTCGATATCGAGTAAATTACTCGATATCGACAAGACCAAGAACACATGTCCGAGCCAGATCGGGGAGAGGTTGCTTGAGCAAGCCAGGCCAGCCAAAGTTGACGACACATTTCCTCGATATCCTCGATATCGAGTACTTTTACTTGATATCGACCAAAATTCTCCTGGGCCGCGTTACGCGGTTGGGCTGTCCAAGTCGAGTTGGGCTTAGTTAGGAACGAAGGAGTCCGAGATCTATCAAGGTTTATCCATGGAGAGAGGATTTATCCACACATGGAGATATTTAGATATATTTCCTTTTAAGATAAATGTTCTTTTATTAAAGTTTTATCTTTAGATATTAGATCGATATTTCCTTCCTTGATTAGCAAGGATTGGAAGCCTATAAATAAAGCCCATGTGGCTGGATTTTATTTATTGAATTTCAGAGATATAATTACACATAGAGTTTATGAGTTCAAAGGTTTTAGGGTTTTGCCGTTCAACGAAAGTTGGAGTGCAGGGATTGTAAAGACTTTGAATTTAGTTAAATGCAAGTTATTTCTTTTACATCAATGTCTGCAATTGCGATGAGGCGCGAGTAGTCCACCCACTTCTAGGGTTGGGGTGAGCCCAACGATAGCCACGCGTGTTTGAGGTAAAGATCCGACTTTTATCATGTTTTGAGCATCTACCACTTGTTATGTGTTTATTACCCATCTAATGGAGATCCATGCTAACAACTTGGATTGTAAACATAAAATCAGTAGATACAATTAGGGTTTCTTGAAAGAGTTGTCTAATTGTTGGAAAAGGCGAAAGTTTGATCCTTCGATGCAATTTACATGATTATCTGTTTTATTCTTGCCTTATACATGTTTGGTTATCGTTGTCGCAAACCCTAATCTTGGAAGTTCTCTTTCATTCATCAAGTTAAGATTCGAAATTTGCTTGTTCTTTACTTTCTTTTTCTCCTCGATCTCGACCAAATTTGGTCAATATCGACTACTGACCTTCGATCCTAGATCGATGTAGCTTCTGGTGTGCAGGTACCCGACATCGACAAGAACTTTACTCGATATCGAGTAACCTCTGCTCGATATCGACCAAAGTCGTAGCCTGCCGCCTGCCCTGTTCGACTTGCTCGATCTTCTGTCGACTAACCCTAGTCGAGATCGAGCAGTCTGTAAGTCAACTTCTGCCGTGAGATTCATCCGCTGCATAGGATCCGCTGACACACTTCCTCGATGATCGAACCTGACTTTCTCTTGCTACATCGGGAGGGAGTCTTGAACATTATTTGTTGGGATCCAATCGGTTTGCTTTACTTATTTCGTATTTTCTTTGCAGTCTCGATTTCCTCTCTCAACAAATTGGCGCCGTTGCCGGGGAAGCTATCATTCGCGCCTTAGGTAGTTAAATCTCAAGTCTACTTTGAGTTACTTCACATGTGTATGCGCCGTTCTGGTCAACCACCTGAGTTTGATGGCTTAGACGAACCGGAACGCCTTCTACACGTCCACGCTAAACTAAAAAGAGTCATGGCGGCCACAGAAACACAAGAACAACTGATTGAGAGGCTTCAGAGAGAAATAACCGCCAACAATGCTGCTCTCGCCACTGAGAGAGCAGACAGGGAACAGGAAGCTGAGCGAAGGAGGCAAGCCGAAGCTGAGCTTGCCCAATACCCTACCACTGCAGAGGATTACATGCACCCGACTCTCGTCGTGCCTGAATCGGCTATTCTAATCCCTGAAAATACTTTTGAAATTCGCATTCACTTCCTTATTGAACTTAAAAATAATGCTTTTCATGGAAGATTTAATGAATGCTCTCTTGAACATATTACCAATTTTTCTGACATGTGCCGTACTCTTGCTGAAGGTACTACTCTGGAATATGTCAAGATGAAGGCCTTTCGTTGGTCTCTCGCTGGTCCTGCATTGAAGTGGCTTGAAGGGTTGAAACCACGATCCCTCACGACATGGGCTCAAGTAGAGCAGGAATTTTTCAACAAATTCTTTCCTCCTGCCAAGACAGCACTCCTCCGCCAAAAGATTACAGCTTTCAAACAGAAGCATGGGGAGCCGCTAGCAAAAGCATGGGAACGATATAAGGAACTACTGTGATCTTGCCCTACTCATGGACAACCACCCTATGTCATTCAAGAGATCTTCTTCAATTCTCTTGACCAAGTCACTAAGGATAGGATCAATCAGTATACTCGATATGAGTATCTAACGATGCCACCAGTTGACGTATGGGGTGTACTAGACAAGCTCACCAACTACGACAACAAGTATGGGGCTTCAACAAACTATGATGAAGATGCCTATGCCAAGCCAGCCCCATCCATGCCCCTCTATGAGCCTTCCAAAGAGATTGACCCAGATGTTAGGGAGCAGTACTACAGAGACTAGAATCGCAATCTCCTCAAGCAAGTCAAATATCTCTCTGTCAACCAGCCTTGCATCGAATGCGGATCACAGCGGCACACCACTACTGAGTGCCCACACACAGAGCAAGTCAGGATGGCAGAGACCCACGAAGAGGTAGCTTATGCAGGGGGTCCAAATCGCTATATGGGGGACCAAAGGTTTCAGCAACCACAATGGAACCAAGGTACCCCTAGGAAACCCCCACCATACAGAGCTCTAGGACATCCAGAGAGAGATCAAAGGAAGGATGATCTACAAATGATCCTTGATGAGATGCGCCGAAATCATGCACAGCAGCAACAATCTACAATCGCCATCAATAATCAGCTCTAGAATTTCAACACAAGATTTGGAGAGCTGGATATCTGGAAGAGGAGCATAGAGACCCAGATGGGTCAATTCGCGGCCCAAATTCCATGACCGACCGGGCAACTCCCTGGGCAAACAGAACCAAATCCTAAGGGGAAGACCGGACACGTCGCAGCTGTAAAGCTCAAGAGCGGGCACCAATTACGCGAGCCAGAGATCGGAAAGCACCAGGACAAAGCAGAGCAACAACTCGACAACGAGCAGCAGCAACTCGATGTCGACCAAAGTTTGGTCGATATCGACAAAAATCTACTCGACATGGAGGAGAAACCAAGCTCAGACTCGTCTACACAGCTCAACAACCCAAAGTCGACAACATTAGTCGATGTCGACCAAACCCTTGTCGATATCGAGGAAAAAGTTGTCGATGTTGACGACTCTGCAACACGTCCGACGTCTGTTCTGGCTCCGAAGCAGAAAAAGACACTGCCTTTCCCTTCCAAAGCGCTAAAAGATCCCACTGCAGGTAAGTTTAAACGTTTTGTTAATATGCTTCGAGAACTGAATGTCTCTATTCCTTTTACAGAAGCTCTGCAAGAGATGCCTGCTTATGTCAAATTCCTCAAGGAGATCCTGAGAAATAAGCGATTCATCTCAGAAATAGCTAGCGAATGCAAAGTGCTCCACTTCCCTGAGAAGAGACCTGATCCTGGTAAGTTTTCTGTTACTCTGGGATTTGGACAATATAAATATGAGTCCTTGTGTGATTTAGGGGCAAGTGTGAGCATCATGCCTTTATAAATTTGGCGGAAGGTGAAGATAGGGTCTATAGAGCCTGTGGATGCCAAGCTATACATGGCAAACAATACAGTGGTCATCCCTACAGGTATGGTTGAGAATGTCCCTGTCCAGGTTGGTAAGTTCTTTATTCCCGCTGATTTCCTTATTATAGACTGTGCTGAAGATCCTACTAGCCCTATTATTCTTGGTAGACCATTCTTAGCTACTGCAGATGTCAAGATTAGTGTCAAACAGCGATTGCTCACCTTCACAATAGGCGATGAGGTCTTAGATTTCTCTTTTGGCCCTGCAAAAGAGGAAATTTCATGGTTGGAGGTGAAGAGCATCAGCAACCAAGGGACCAAGCAAACAACAGAGGAAGGCACCAAAAATTTGCTCGACATCGACAAGCCTTCCTCGATATCGACCAAGGTGTTACTCGATGTCGACCAAACTTCCTCGACATCGACTTCCTCTGCTGAGCACCAGACTTGCCAAGAGCCTAAGTATGGGGTCCCTGTACTCGATGTCGACCAAATTTACTCGACATCGACCAACCCTAAGCCCGAAGATTTCTGTTTTGGGCCCGAAAAGGTAAGTTCAGGTATGAGTTCTACTCCTCCCCAGTCCATTAAGAAATTTATAAATAATTTATGGGGAGGTAAGGTCCCGTGGCGAGAGAATCTGCGGAGAATGAAAGCTGCAAAGAAAAAAAAGGGAGAAAAGGAAGACTATGCAAGCAACCACCTATCAGCCGAGCTTGCATACTACAATCAGGACCTAGATGATCCAGGAGAAGGGCCAAGCACAAGGGGCCCCACATTGACGGTCATTGAGCACAAACGGAAAAGTCGGCCTAGCGACTCTAAAATCTAGAGCATGTATATAAAACTTTTGAATTTTGGGACTTTGGAACTTTTTTTTGGTTTTGGTTTTTGTTCTTTAGTTTAGAATACTTCATGTGGAAAGTCTTGTCTTTGTGTGAAATCTAACACTTTTAGGTCGGCAAGCATAAAAGGATCGCGAAAGGTGGAATAAGAAGTCCCTGAAAGATAGTCGAAATCGACTAGGCCAGTCGAGAACGACCAAGAGGAGCAGCCCAGTTTTACTCGATATCGAGTAGGCCAACTCGACATCGACCAAGTCAGAAGGCTCCTCGACTTCAGCATTCCACTCGACGCTGACAGCTTACTCGATATCGAGTACAGTACTCGATATCGACCAATCCAGTTCCTCGACAAACCCTGTATTGCTTTCCTCGACGCATTATTCGGTGAGTTCCTTCCTTTACTCTTGTTTTTATTTGATTTTATACAGTGGGGACACTGTATATTTTAAGTATGGGGCGGGGGAAGAGCTCATTATCATTATTATATGTTTTATTCTTGTTTTTGGTTTTACATGGTAAAATTTTGAGTAAAATTTTAAATTTTTATGCATAAGGCTAAAAACTCAAAGTTCTATAAGACATCTCTCATTGCTTGTAAATTGTTCAAAGAAATAGTGTCATGGAAGTTATATTGAACTCGACGATGCAAAATTGGATTCATTAGAGATATAGTATGAAATTGCCTAGTAAAGGGAAATCACAATGAAGTGCATATTTGGATGAAAACCATGAAAGAAGGTAAAATTTGATGTTGTTTTTGACATGTTGCATGATTAGAGGATGGATGACTTTATATTTCCATATAATGCTCATGTTGTTATATCCTAGCCATACCTATGCTTATGCATCACAAAAGCCATATTATGCCTTATTTCAATTATTGCTCCATATGTTCTAAATATTTCCCATTCTTTACTTTATTTCCTATCTGGGGATTATGCTAAGAATGATGTTACATTATGGAGATTTTCATATGGTGTTTGTGTTGTTGTTATCATTATTATTGGAGTTTGGTAGGAAATTGTTTGAATATATGGAAAATTTAATGAGTGAGAAAAAATCCGGTCACCTCAGGAGATAAAGGTAGATCGACCCTGTTCGCTGAGATAATAGTTTGGCGAGATGGGACACACAGGTGAGGTGTCCGACGCACTAAGTATCCGGGGCCATTCATGACACCCATGTTTGCAACTCGCGAGAAGGCAGTGCTGAGGTTAGAGAGGTAAAAGCATTATTATTGACAAAAGCAATGTGAAAGGTGATGATTCTTATGAAGAAAGGATGTGGTATGAAAATTTGGAAAGTACTCCATTTCCCCGGATTGTAGCACCACATTGCCAAAAATTGCCCACCTTTAGCCTTTTACCAATCTACTCCTTATTGAGCTTAAATTAAAGTCCTATTGATTATTAATGCTTTGTCATATAAATTGTTTTTGCATAACCCTCCTTTTGTGAGTAGATGTTGCTTTTAATTGCACATGCATGGATTTGTGACATAAGTATTCTAAACTAAAGAACCAAAACCAAAACCAAAAAAAAGTTCCAAAGTCCCAAAATTCAAAAGTTTTATATACATGCTCTAGATTTTAGAGTCGCTAGGCCAACTTTTACATTTGTGCTCAATGACCGTCAAATTGGCGCTGTTGCCGGGGAAGCAATCATTCGCGCCTTAGGTAGTTAGATCTCACGTTTCCTTTGAAGTTTTCTTTTACAGGTGTATGCGATGTTCAACCGCCTGAATTGAACGCTTTAAAATGCAAGGCTCATATGATATGGAGGCCAAAATAGCAGAGCTTCGCCAACATATAGCGGAAATAGACCGGGAGAAGGCGGAATTAACCCGTCAGCGGGTTGCCGATGCCGCCGAAACCCGCCGGCTCGAGGAACAATTGGATGCCCGCCGAAGCTTCGCATGATGAGGTGGAAATATCTCTTCCTACTCCAACGTTTTGTTGTGGTTGAGACGAGCAAACAAATCAACCAATGAAGCGGAAGAGGTATAATGAGGAGGTATGTATATTTTCTTTATATCTTCCTTTATGCATGCCAGGTGGAGCCCAGGAAGAAAAATGGGTGGAGTCATGGAGCATTCACTCAGGGAGATTTAAGCTTCTTCACATGATGCCCCCGGATGACATCCCATGCTTCCCACCACCGGAGGAACCACCGGATCCACCTATACCTCCGGACAAAGATGAGCCAGGCTAATGCTTAAAAGAGAAGTCGGTCTAGCGACTATAAAATCTAGAGCTTGTAAATAGACATTTATTTTTGAGATTTTTAGACATTGTTGCTTTTGTTTTTGGTTTTGAACTTTTAGTTTTTCTATTGTGGGTATTTCTCTTCTACATTTTTCAGGTCCATGGGGATAGAAGCAAGCTAAATTCGGACTAGGCCCAACAACATTTTCACTCGATATTTTGAAGCCCTGCACACCTGTCTAGTGAGTTTCTTTCTTTACCCTTGTTTTTAAACAGTGAGGACACTGTAATGTTTAAGTATGGGGTGGGGGAAGGGCTTACTTTGTGCATATTTGCCATATTTGACATTATTTGTGCATTATTTCTTGAATTGCTTATACATGGCTATTTTGGAATTCATTATTGATTTATGGGCTTATATGCATGTTTTCCAAAAGTTTGAAAAATGACCCCCATTGAAAATTTGAATTAATGTCATGGAAGTTTTATTTAACTTGACGATGCAAAATTGGATTCATTAGAGATATAGCATGAAATTGCCTAGTAAAGAGAAGTCACAATGAAATGCATATTCTCTTGAAAACCATGAAATGAGGTAAAATTTGATGTTGCTTTTGACATGTTGCATGATAAGAGGATGTAGGACTTTATATTTCCATATATGCTCATATTGTTATATCCTAGCCTCACTTATGCTTATGCATCACAAAAGCCATATATATGCCTTATTTCAGTCATTGCTCCACATGTTCTAAATATTGCCATTCTTTACCTTATTTCCTATCCGGGGATTATGTTGAGAATGATGTTACATTATGGAGATGTTGTATGGTTGTTGTATTGTTATTATCATTATTGGAGTTTGGTAGGAAATTGTTTGAAATATATGGAAAATTTAACGAGTGAGAAAAAATCCGATCACCTCAGGAGATAAAGGTAGATCGACCCTGCTCGCTGAGATAATAGTTTGGCGAGATGGGACACACAGGTGAGGAGTCCGACTTTCTTACCTTGGCGTCGTTGAAGAAACTCAAGATGAAGAGCCAGAAAAGAAGAAGTTGGACGTTGTTGCCCAGGATGTTTTAAGGACTTCTGGTGTGCAGGTACCCGATGTCGATAAGAACTTTACTCGATATCGAGTAACCTCTGCTCGATATCGACCAAAGCCGTAGCCTGCCGCCTGCTCTGTTCGACTTGCCCGATCTTCTGTCGACTAACCCTAGTCGAGATCGAGCAGTCTATAAGTCGACTTCTGCCGTGAGATTCATCCACTGCCTAGGATCCGCTGACACGCTTTCTCGAGGATCGAACCTGACTTTCTCTTGCTACATTGGGAGGGAGTCTTGAACATTATTTGATGGGATCCAATCGGTTTGCTTTACTTATTTCGTATTTTATTTGCAATCTCGATTTCCTCTCTCAACACATATATCTAACTCCAAGTACATACCTTAAAATATCGATTATAGCGGTTTTTGTTTAGTATTTATTGGGGGACGTCTCGAAACGTCGGGTCTAATGGGCAGATATCATCCCGACATAGGCCATTGAAGCCACGTCCACGCCCAACCATTGCCTCGAGCACGTCACTTATGCATTCTCTAATCATCGATAGAGATCATTGGAATCTTTGGCAGGTGTTCCGTTGTGATTCGCCCCACGCCATGGTGTTGACGAAAATCGCAACTTTTTCCATGACATGACGTTGTGGGAACCACACAATCCATACTGATGTTCTAGCACTTCACAAAACCTAATGAATGTCTATTTTCTCATACGAAAGTTTTAGACTGATCTGAGATCAGTGGCGTGGTTGACGATGTCATCCACCCACATAGCACCGATGTAAGTGGAGATGTAGCACGAGACTTTCACAACATGCTTGTAGTAGTGCTCGCCAATCACACGTGATTGTTGTTGCAGGAGGAGCAAGATGATAATAGCTCATTTATGTTGACGTTTCCGTTCACGTGTATGAGTTGCATCATCCATGTTGAGCTCCCTGCAATCCCAAACATGCATGGTAAGCACTAACTACATGACAAGGCATGAGTGCATCCCTCTTGTTCTAACTCGCAACACCATAGTAGAGAAGGCATAAATTCTAGCGACGAAGACATTTAACAACATCCATGCAACATTGCAAGAACACTGAAATGTTGTCTAGAACTCATAACAAAGTAGCAGACAATTCTGAAATGCAGACAACGAGTTCAACGACAATTAGCAACCTACAAACAGATTATGGGAAAACCCAAAGATGTCTGACATAGACACAACCATAGAGGCAATAAGAACACAATAAGATAGCACACATGTTGGCAACACACAATATAGACACATTCATGACGAAGGCACACATGGTAGCAGGCTACGATTTCCCTCCATTATACTCACAATGCCACTGGAGCCAAGAAAGCCGCGAGCTATTTTTCGGCATCGCGATGAAGAACATGGAGGTGCATTCATTGTTGATCAAGGCGTAAACTCCATAACACCATAACAGACTGCCATCCTCGAGCAAACCCTCATCAACCATGGTGGCAAGCACGTCCATAACCCGTTGAGCATGTCCTTCTGGATTGTTTGAAGACTCTTCATCTTTCAGAATAGCTATGAGTTCCCTCTGAGTTTCCTCGACCCCTTCGACATGTCTTTGGTAGAGGGACGATCTTGTGGACTGCCGGTTAGATCTCTTTTTAGTTGTCTGCGTGGATGTGGCTCCTGCAACTCTCTTCCCACACAGATCTGGCCCGGCCGTTGGAGCAATGGGGGGGATCCGGTAGGGTTCAAGGGGGTGGTTCCTGTAGGTTTGACTTGAGCAGATGCGCGGATCCCGCGAATTATATTCTGCAAGCTTCCATCGCCAGTACCAAATTCAGCAGTAAGTTCGTCGAAATCATCCCCCAAGTCCTATTCGGTGTCCACCTGTTGACTGTCAACACACCCAATTGCCTCACCAACGGCTAAGGATGGCGGTGGAGGTGACACGTCCATGGAGGGAGCCACACAATGTTGCCCCGTGGCAACATTCCCTCCATAGATTTGGTCTCATATGTCCTCTAGGTCGGGTGAGATTCCCCTCTTTCGGAATTTTTGGAAATTGTCATTCTCCTACGGACAAACAAAGGTAAGATGATCAACAACTAAAAGAGAAAAAATCCTTATTACAAAGCTGTAAAGTGTAAACCATGTACATGTTGCAAACAGAAAAAAGAGGAATTGAGAACAATGTATGCATTTTCATGTCAGTTCTAACTTGTTGAATAATGTACGCATTTCCGAAATAATTGTATACATGTAACATTTATGAAATAATTGTATTTGATGGTATCCCTTTCAAATGTATATAGGCAGATAATGTAGAGTAATGTATGCATTTTCATGTCAGTTCTAACTTGGCGAATGTAGGTAAAATCACACACCAATTCAGAGAATAAAAGAAAAAAAATCCTTATTACAAAGTTGTAAAGCATTTACATGTTGCAAATAGATAAAAGAGGAATTGAGAAAATAAATAATTTCTATAAAAAAAACCCATCAAACTCGCAAATGGCATTTCACTTAATCAGTCACTATAAAGATATAACCAACAATACTTCAATCGCCTGTATTTTCTTCGCCCACCACTCCTTATCTGCGACGATTGTCCCACTAGCAGGGTCCCAACCAAGACCGGTCTCCCCATGTTTCAAGTCTTTCCATTCTCTCCACCGTTCTTTCATTGCAGTATGCTTGTTTTTTAGAGTTTCTTTCCCACACTTCTTGCTAATAGCTTTCTCAAATTGGATAGTAAGTTCAACCCAACTAAATTTTTGATCTCGACCATACCTGCGCTGATATGTGAGCATGAGATCTAGAAACTTTCGCATCAATTGATCAGACCACACAAACGACTTGTCCTTGTCTTTCGGAGGGGGCTTGCTGCTTGACGACATGGTGACCGTGACAAGCTGTATTGGAACCAACATATACATCAAATACAAGAAATACAAGATCTCCCCTGTCATTGGTATATAATGAAACGTAAAGAAGAGATGCTCCATCAAGACTTACGAACACGCATGACCAACACTTGCAAAAGTGTTAACATCGATTTCAGCAAAGTCAAGAATGCAGCTATAAGTGTGAACAACAGTTTATGCGAAGTCAAAAATCAACCAGAATGTCCCAACACCCAACAATCGCAACATCAAAACAACAATAAAAAATATTTTAAAATCCTATTGCCATTGAGGTATGACTCCAAACATAAGAAATAAATCATGTACTGATTAAATGTCTACGTATCGAGTAGAGCATCATGATGAAAGGCTTACAATCTCATAACTAGAAGAAGTAGTTAATGGGTGGAAAACACATAAGCAAACAAGACATAAGAAGTTGTACGAAGTAGAATTTACATAATGACTCAAATAAACCCATGTTTTTCTCTTAGTCATTTCATCGAACACATGGAATGCATCCTCAAGCTACAAGCACAAGTCTACACCAATAAGATTTCACTCGACCAATATATCACTATTCCATAACACACGAACAAATCAACAAACAAATCGAGAGACAAACATATCAGCAATAACACACGAAAAGATCGACGAATTTAGTGTCCCGCAACTTCAATTCACACTTTTACTTCAACTATCCACTCCAATCGGTGACAATAACACATGAACAGATTAGCAAACAAATTGAGAGACACCAACAACCACAACGCATGCAGAGAGAGATTCAAGGACGGTGCAGCTAGTGCATTGCCCGAGAGAGAAGAGAGAGGAGTCGAAGACTCGAATGAGGTTACCTGGCGATTGGGAAAAAAGGGCAGTCGAATTCAAAGCTCCAACGCGGGTTGCTTCCTGAAAAATAACACAAATCACAAGTTGTCCGGTTCAGGCACGTTGAACCAGCATCCCGACCTCCTATTTGGGTCAAAATCGGAAATGGTAGGAGGAGGAACGCTTACCTTGGAGCAGCCAGCCAGCAGACACACCCTAGGGTTTTCTTCCTCGTATGTTTGTTCGATCCTCACCAAGAAAAAAAAGGGCAATGGGTAAGAGAAGAAGAAATAAAAGTGAGGGTATTACAATCATTTTCCCCATAAATATATCTCCAACACCTTATACCCACCAAACACCAATTAGGTTTTTTACAAGGTTTTTTTTAAAAAAAAAACTCCACCTCCTACACCTCCATAATACACAAAATAAACTCCACCTCCTAAAAAATATCCAACCCCTAAAAAACCTCCTTTTTACCAAACACACCCTAAGTTGGAATAGAAATTTTAAGCTGAGGTGGCAGAGAAAAAGCAAGTTAAGGGTCCGAGGTTGGGCTCACAAATGCGGATGACTTAAGAGATCTCTACTGATCTTATCAATAGACCATATTTATTTTTTCAACCCCCCCCCCCCCGGCACTAAGTCCGGGTGAAAAGGGGTTTGTATGTAAATTCAATGAAAGAATGGGGGGTCTTAAAGACCATACAACTTTAGTTATCACCTTCAAAAGCAAGGACACAACCTAGACTTTGAAAGGTAGATACTAGATAACCATCGTAAAATGTCATGGGTGTATGCTTCATCCAACATACAAGTCTTCGGGACACATAGTAAAATACTAAGAAAACAACCAAGGGTGTGCATAAGACTCGCATGTCTCATAGACCACACCAATAAAACACCAAGGGGGTTTGTTCCAAAGGGACGCAACCCTTCAAAGACACAAAACACCCATACAAACCCTAAGAAGTGTTCTCGGAAGCACGTAGGCCCAAGGACACACCCCAAAACCATGCAAAATAATCCAAATAATCATCATCCAAAACATGGGGGCTGATTCATCAAATATTATCAACTTCATGGGTTGGGAAGGAAGTGTGGAGCTAGGGTGTCTCAACAGGCCCGACCCGACCCGACACAAACGGGTCGGGCCAAAACCGACGACCCGATTTTTTGGGAGGGGTGGCCCGAAGCCTGAACCTTCGGTTACGGTTTTTTCAGTTTTCGGCCCGAAAAAACCGAATTGCCCAAGGTGTGTTTTTGTGCCCCAAAAAACTATAAGATTCAAAAACATGTGAACCAAAATTGCCCTATAGTGTAAGCATCAAACTTGTCCCAAAAGCCTAAATTACAGCCTAAAATTT
This sequence comes from Persicaria tinctoria, assembly GCA_037127255.1. Taxonomy (NCBI): domain Eukaryota; kingdom Viridiplantae; phylum Streptophyta; class Magnoliopsida; order Caryophyllales; family Polygonaceae; genus Persicaria; species Persicaria tinctoria. The sequence continues at coordinate 56,848,443 of JBANSL010000014.1, forward strand.
TCATAAACCCTAAATTTCTAAATGCCTCACAATAATCACAAATTGGTTTAGAAATTTGAAATTACAACTATAATATAACAAATTATTGATAATAGAAGTAGATTAACATAAAGAAAATGTGAAATTTTGCCAAAAAAAATAAAATCGAACCATCAACCATACACCGTTACACTGTTGACTGTTGTTGCTTCGTGTTTCCTGTTGCCTGTGAGGCGTTGAGGCTGTGACACGGCCGTGGGAGAGGGACTGAGGGAGGCGACGCCGAGGAGGGGCTGCGGGAGAGGGAGGCGAGAGCGACGCTGGGAAGTGGATCTGGGACACTAGGAGCGAGAGCGATTGAGCGAGGAGCAACGCAGGGAGGCGACTGAGGTCGTGAGGTTGCTGCGGAAGAGGGAGGCGACGTCGGGTAGGGGCTGCGGGAGAGAGAGGCAGCGCTGGGCAGTGGATCTGGACTCTAGGAGCGCGAGCGACTGAGCGAGGACTGGAGCAACGCAGGCCGCCGGGATGAAGTTTGAAAGAAAAGTCACGGGATGGCCGTTTCACTTCACTCTCCAACTAATGGAGCAAACTAGGGTTTTTATTATTTATTTTTTTTTAAAGAAAACGGGTTTTTACACCGAAAATTTCGGTTCGGTTACGGTTATCGGCCCGAAACCGAATTCTGAAATTCCTCGGCCCGAAGCCCGAACCGTGACATGTCGGGCCGACCCGAAACCGACTTTTTCGGTTCGGTCATGGGTCGGTTTTCGGACCGGGCCACATTCTGAGCAACCCTATGTGGAGCAATCGAAACACATGGGTAGCTATGATCTTGGCCACGACTTCCACCGGGATGTGGTTGTCATCATGGATCTTGGCATTTTGAGCATGCCAAGTGAAGTAGATGGCTACCGAAAATGCATAGGTTTTGGCCCTCATGTTGCAACTCTTCTTTCGCTTTTGCCTCCTCAACCATCTAAACCCTCTAGCCAAGGTGTTAACCTCCTCTGGAATTCCAAAAACAGCCCGAGTTCTCCTCCAAATCTCCTTGGAGTAAGGACACTCGAAGAACAAGTGCTCATGGGTTTCGAGCACCTCTTCATCATCACAAAGCTTGCAATAATGATTAGTGTCAATGAAAAACAACCTATCAAGAGTAGGAAGCTTACCTAAAGTCGCTAACCAAAGGATGAAGCAATGCTTGGGTGTATTATCCTTCGCCCAAACTTCTTTGTGCCACCGAACTTTATCCTTCTTTTATCGAAGGTCCTCATAAGCTCTCTTGATTTTGAACTCGCCTTCACTACACCAATCATCAAGTTTATCAACAAGGTTAGAGGTAGAGCAGATTTTATTTTTTACCTCAACAAGAGCCTTGATGAGAGGAGAGTCCTTCCTATGCGCCTCCCAATTCTCAACGTTCCTCACGGTGAGGTACTTGTCATGCACCCACCTCACCCATATGCTATCCTTCCTCTCATAGATACGCCAAAGATGCTTGGCCATGAAAGCCATGTTCCATTTTTGGATATCTATGAGGCCGAGTCCTCCTCCTTGCTTGAAGAGACACACCTTAATTCATTTAACTCTTGGGGTCTTCCAAAGGAAAGATCGGCAAAGGCTTGTAAGGGATCGAATAATGGCTTCGGGGACAGGTAAGACCGATACCTAAAACCCTTCAATCCCTTGGATGACCGATGCAATGAGCTCCCTTCTTCCTGCATAAGAAAGATGCTTTCCCGACCAAAAGTTTAGTTTCTTACCAATTCTTTCCAAAAGAGGGGTGTAGTGTGCAACTCGGAGCCCATGGGGGCTGATGGGCACGCCTAAGTAGCGAAATGGGAACTCTCCATCTTTGAAGCACGTGATCTCTTTGAGCGCAACAACTTCATGTTGAGGGTCCGAGGCTAAAAATATAGCCGATTTGCTCCTATTAACCTTAAGGCCGGGCACCCTTTCGTACTTTTGAAGGCACCCCATTGAGACCTTGACCGAAGCTTCATCTCCACGCGAAAACATGAAAATGTCATCGGTAAACACAAGGTGTGCAAGCCTAACATTGTCACAATTTTGGTGGAAATTGAAGCCCGGTTTGCTAGTTTCCGCCTTCACGAGCCTGGAGAAAAAATCCTTAGCAATAACAAATAGGGGGGTAGGGGGTCTCCTTGGCGGAGACCCCTTTTCCCCTTAAATAGGTCATGCATTTCATTATTGATTTCAATAGAAAAAGAAGTAGATGAGACACATTCTATAACCCAATTCACAAACATAGGAGGCAAATCAATCTTATGCAAAACAAATTTAAGAAACTTCCAAGATAGGGAGTCGTAGGCTTGCACCTACGAGTATCCCTTTTCACATTATACCTTCGAAGAAGTTCTTGAACTAGGAAGATGTTGTCCGACATTAATCTCTCCGGCACAAAGGCCGCTTGAGCATTATCAATCAAGTAACCCAAACATAATCCAAGTCTAGTAGTAATGATTTTAGATATCACCTTATAAACCACATTACAAAAAGAGATTGGACGGAAGTTACTTACTTGGTTGGCTCCATCATTTTTCAGAATCAAGCTTACCACCGTGTGGTTGAGTTGCTTTGAGAGAACTCAATTCCGGAAGAACTCTTTCACGGTTGCACAAAGTTCACCACCGGTTACCTCCCAAGTCTTTTTGAAGAAGTTCGACGTGTATCCATCCGGACCGGGGGCCTTGTCCTCATCTGTTTTGATCTTCTCATTGGACACCGGAGCAATGAGCATGCCCTTGTCTTCTTTCTTTACCGTGGACCCTCTAGCAAACCAAGAAGAGTCCACGTCTTCGGTCAAATTTGCACAACCAAGAAGCTATTTGTAGTATCCAACAAATTCACTAGCCACATCCTTAGAAGATGTAGAAATGTTTCCATCCCTTTTTAGAATTGACACAATATAGTTCTTGTGACTATTGAATTTCATAAGTGAAAGAAAGTATTTGCTGCATTGATCACTTTGGAGAGTGTACTTAGCTTTGGAGATTTGCCTAAGGAATGAGTATTCCGCTTTGTTGAGCCTATCCGCCTTCATTTTCACATTCTTCAAAGCCTTCCCATGTTGCTGAATTTTCCGGGTTAATGCGAGCTTCCTCCACAGCTATGTTGAGTGCCTCGTTTGCTTCCTTAGCTCTTGATGAGACGTGTCCATACTCCTTTGCTTTCAAACTTTTCGGCGGCCCTTTAAGCTTTTTTTAGGAGTTTGCAAAGTCGAAATTGGTAGGAACCTCTCCAAGATCCATGCCAATTCTCCTTTACAACATCTCCAAACTTACCATGCTCACTCCACATGTTTAAGTACTTGAAAGTGACCTTCTTTTTCCTTTCTTTCCTACAAAGAGTAACAATGGCTGGCTTGTGGCCCGAAAGGCCCCACAAGTCGTGGTAGTTCACATGACAATAGATATGGCGATTAATCCATTCATGGTTAAGAAGCACCCGATCGATTTTGCTCCATTTTCCTCCTTTGAACCAAGTGAACTTATTGTTGCTCGAAAAGGATGCATCCTCTAGACCGAGATTTGTGCAAGCTTCAAGGAGATCTCGGCACTCATACATGCTAACCGGCTCCGCATTCATCCTTTCATCGCGTCTCATGACATAATTGACGTCTTCGATCAACATCCAAGGTAATGTGTGGCTGCATAAGATGTTAGAGACATTTTACCTCATGTTTCTTCTATGGACTACCGTATGGAGTCCATAAACAAAACAAACACCAAACTTTTCATCGGAACTCTTAATAGTTAAAAAGCAAGCAATATGTTAGACACCAACCTCAATAACCTCCAACAAAACAAAAGAGGGATCTCAAACCACTAGGATTCGACCACTTGTGTCAAGTTGGAAGTTAGAGACATGATCCCAACCATTGAAGTAAGTAGACATAAAATTGCAAAGGCTAAAACTACCCTCACGGAGTTTAGTTTCAAGAATGGCACATACCTTCACATTGTTGTCCCTTATTAGTTTCCGAACCCTATTTTGTTTCCGGGGATGGTTCAACCCCATTATGTTCCATGTGATGATCTTCATAGAGACCTATGGTTTGTCTTATTCTTACCTCCTCCACCATCCTTGCTTCTAGTAACACGAGAGCTTGTTTGGGGTGGCTTTAGGGGCCATTTGTTCTCGTCTTTAAGGGCATAGACAATAGTATTTTCATGAGTAATATGAGCTTTACCTTTCCTCCTTTGTGCCTTGGTTAGAACTTTAGTGAACATTGTAGAGTCATCCGAATCCGCTTCATTACCATCCTCACTCTCGGCATGCCTTGAGTTCTTCTCCGAGGAGGAGACATCAAGATTGCTTGTTTCCTCCGTGATTCTGACGCCTTTCCTCTCCCCTTTCCTATTGTTCATATCATTTTCAATGGTAAGATCATGGATAGGGGCTAAGTTACGAACCTCTTATTGAACATTTATCTCGGCTTCAGTGGCAGATCTAGTATATCAAAACTAGGTGAGCAAAAAAGTTTTAGTCATGACAAAGAAGCGGTAAAGGCGTTCGGAAATGATAAATGGGAAAAAAAACATTCCGGAATGGCTTAACTGGAAATGAATTGCGGGCAGTACCCAAAGGTCCCGGTTCGAACCCTGGATGGCCGCTTTTTATTTACAAATTCAAGGGAAAAATAAACATGTTACATGTTGTCGATGTTGCGTGTTACACATTAATTGAATTGAATATTGAAACTTTTTTGTTATGTATGTGGAAGGAGGGTGACTACTGAACTTGGAAAAAAATTTAGGCCCAAATCAAATTATCCCACCTAAACAAAATATGACCCTGGAAAAAAAAATCTTCCCTAATTTTGAATTTTTTAACCCAGCAATGGCTGGGATCGCTCCCTAAGCCATCCGTCACTCCTCGGCTTGCACATGCCTTTCTTGCTCACTCTCCTTTGTTTTCTTTGCTGAGGAATTGCTCTTCCTTCTTTTCTTCTTTTTGTGAGCCGAGCTAGTGGAAGCTTGGGCATTGATATCCATGGAAGTAAATGTAGGTAAAGGAGTACCGATGAAACTTACAATGGGTGGGGGAGAAAAAGGATGCTCAACATTCACCTCATTAGGGCATACATCCTTTGTTGCATTAGGGCATGCATCCCCCGTGGGCTAGGGGTGGGCATTACTGGAATACCGGGTATCCGACACGAACCGAATAAACGTGTCGAATACCCGAAACCGTTTAGCATCAAAAGGTCGAACCGTGCACGAACCGCTATAAACCGGGTATTTGACACGGTAAAGCTATTCGGATCCGTGACGGATACCCGTGTTATCCGACATGAACTGTTAGCCTCTTCCCTTTTTTTCTATGGGTTGTGTCTCTGTGTGTGGGTGCACAAATCAATTAAAAATTGTACAAGGATCCTTTCTTTCCATAGAATGAAGTTTACGATCAATAATTTGGTAGAAATTGGTAGAAAATCAGTAGACGACAAGGAAAAGGGAAGTTTTTTCCCTCTTTCTAACCATATTTTGTCAAACAGTAAACATGAACAACCAAACATACATAGCCTAGCTAAATCTGAAATTGAAGCCATAACTGTTCAAATTTGACAAGGAGGATGATAGATCTGAGAACATTGACATAGAATCTCCTTTTTACATACTCAATTTGGTCTTCTTTGTGATTGAAGCTTGAGATATGTTTTTTTGGATTCTTTTGTTCTTAATAACAGCCTCTTCGATCGCCTCGCCATTGCCTTGTCACCGTGAGCCGTCTCTTCGCCTCGGCGTCGCCTTGAGATGCCTCTTATCCTCGTCGTTCCGTCATTGTGAGTCGCCTTGTCGCCGCATAGTTATGACGGAGTGGAAGGCGTTGTCTTTGTTTTGATTAGGGGTAACGATGGCAAGTGAGCCGTGATAGGGTCTATTTTAGTCATGTAATTACATATTATATTAGCTTATTTTCATGCATATTTTACATATTTTATAGTAGTTTGTATTATTTGATTTTCGGAGTCTACACCAGTATTTTTTATATATTTCAGGTAATTTCAAGATTATATGGATTTGAAGATGGATCAAATACAAATTGAAAGACAAGGTGGACCGGGCCGGCTTGGGTATTACGTAGGCGGGGATGCGGCTCCAGTACGTGGGTTCAACAAGTGCGCTTCATCTTATGTAGACTTGAATTAGATATTAGTTAGATAGATACAGTAGAATGGAATATATTATTATATTAATATAGATTAGATAGATAGATTATAGTTTAGAATCTTAGCTAGATTATATATAGACATTCATACGGCAGAGAACGGGGACCGAGCCGACTAACACTTTCAACCCTAAACCTTTATTATGTTTTGTCTTATTTTTATGGAGATCTAAACTCTTTGGTTTGATAAAGTTGTGAGATTTCTATTCTTGTTCTATTCCTATTAATTCGTATTGATTCTTTTGCGATTATTGTTGATTTCTTCTAGTCCGTACAACTAGTTGAGATTATTGCTAGGATTTTGTAGATTCCTCGTAGCGAACCTTAATCCATAGTAGCAAGCATGTCTTTTTAGGACTCGTAGGACTAAACTGGTGTGTAGAGAATCAATTACATGTTGAATGCTGACTCGTAGCTTGGTGTTGCATGTATCCTGGTTAATCCTTAATCTTAATGCTACTATTAGGTTGAATCTTGACCGTGTTAGGGTTGTCTAATTAGTAAGGGTTACTAGGACTCGTAGGACTAGTAATTTACTCAAGATCAGGACAGGAATAATAATATGATGAAAAGAGAACTTGAAGAAGAATCAAGGATCAACTAGTCAAATTAAAGTGGATGTTTATAGATGAAACTCTATTCTTAATTGTTATCTCCATTGATTTGTTTATAGTTTAGTTTATTTTCTTTATAATTTCACCACTCAAAAACCCCCTATTTTCTCTTAATTGGTAAATAGACTTAACTTAGGAATAACTTGATTCTCTGTGGGATCGACTCGTGCTTACCACGCTACATTAGTTAGTAAGTTCGAATTTATTTTGATACGGTTTAGGCGACTAAAAACCGTCCATCAAGCCGCCTCATCGGCCATCGCCGCCTCCGTCATGGACATGGTCTCCGTCGCCGCCTCGTCGAGCCACCGGGAAATTTGAGAGGGAGAGAGAGTGAAGTTTCTCTCTGAGATTTGGAGAGGATATGGGGTTTCTTTTAGGAAGCTGAAAGTCTAAAAGGTCATTATATACTTAAAAAAAAGGAATGAAGAGTAAAAAAAAGGAACATCCGAATTCGAACCCAGGGTGAGCTGAACACGCATGGACAAACATGGGCTGAGACCAACTAGGCAAGCTGACGTTACTGATCCTTAATGGATTTTATTTATATTAGTACTATATCAGTGTACCTATAACTTTTTTTAAAAAATTAAACGGTTCGTGTCGGGTATCCGACAAGGGGATATGCCCGATCCGAACACGAATCATTTAATGTCGTGTTTTAGCAGTTCATGTCATTATCGTATCATGTCTTTTCGGTTTCGTGTTTTTTTGTGTCGTGTTGTTGTGTTTTCGTGTCATATCAGTCGTGTCGGGTTTTTCTGTACACCCCTACCATGGGCCGACTATCATCATTCACCAAATGTTGCCTATTTGCGGCATTTTGAGTGCCAATAGGGGTTGTGGGATCGTGGTTGTCCGATGGGTTTGGTTTTGTGTCCGAAGGGTTACCATCCTCACCATTTTCCACCTTGCCGCTAGAACTTAGGTCCTTTGTGCTTTCATTGTCGCCCTTCTTGCTAGCATTGGATCTTTTCTCATTGAGCTTGCACTCGTTAGCATTATGACCAAGTGTGAAACAATCTTTGCAAAATCTAGGCTCATTTTCTATAAAGAACTTGCACAAGAGAACATCATAATCATCAAAATACATGTTTACTTCCCGGGTGATGTCCTCACCAAGATTTACCTCGACCAAGGCTCGAGCGTATGTTATCCTCTTCCTCTCATCCGTGACTTTGTCCAAGAACACTGGGGTGCCTACATGAGAAGCAACCCATCCTATGATATCGGTCGTCCAATAGCCTGAGGGGAGCTGTTGATAGGAGGTAATCGAGACTTGCAATAATAAAATAGAAATAAATCACAGCAAACCAGATTCCGTCCTTTGCAAATAATTACAAGACCTCTTCCTGATGTAGCAGCGGGAAGTCAGGATCGATCCACGAGGAAGTGTGTCAGCGGATCCTAGGCAGCGGAGAAATCTCACGGTCAGAAGTCGACAACAGGGTCCTCGATCTCGACTAGGGTAGTCGACAGAAGATCGAACAGTCGAACACAGCGCAGCAGCTAGCACAGGGGCTCGTCGATATCGACCAGAGGGTACTCAATATCGAGTAGAGTCCTCGTCGACTTCGGCTTGTCTTGTCGAGTACCTGCACAATTAAGCTACAGCGATGCTAGATCGAAGATCAGTAACTCGAGGTCGACCAGGCTTGGTCGAGATCGAGTAAGGGCAGAAGATAAAACGAAAGAAAATAAAGAACAAATGCTTTGGGGTTTCGACTAAACTTAATGTAAAAGGCTTCCAAGATTGGGGTTTGCAACAACGATAACCAAGCATGCATAAGGCAGAGATAAACAGATAATCATGTGATTTGCATCAAAGGACAAGCTTTCGCCTTTTCCAACAATTAGACAACTCTTTCAAGAAACCCTAATTGTCTCTACCGATTTTATGTTTATAATCCAAGTTGCTAGAATGGATCTCCATTAGACGGGTAATATACACATAAACAAGTAGTAGATGCTCAAAACATGATAAAGGTCGGATCTTTACCTCAAACACGCATTGCTATCGTCGGGCTCGCCCCAACCCTAGAAGTAGGTGGACTACTCGCGCTTCATCGCAACCTCAGACATTGATTGATGAAAAGAAACTTGCATTACACTAAATTCAAAGACTTTACAATCCCGGCGATCCAACTCTCGTTGAACGCCAAAACCCTAAAACCTTCGAACTCCTAAAACTTCTCTTTGGAACTACCTCTCTACTTCTGAAATTGAATGAATCTAAAATCAGCCCCATGGGCTTTATTTATAGCCTTCTATTCTTTGCTACTCAAGGATATAAATCTTTATCTATATCTAAAACTATATCTAAAAGCATAATGATAAATAAAAGCAACAAAGGAATTAAATCCAAAATAAGGAAATATATCTAAAAGTCTTAAAGTGGATAGATCCTCTCCTTCATGATGTATCTTGATAATTTCGGATAGAATCGGCAATCTTCGGGCCCAAGCAATCCCAAACCGAGTAGGATTCGTCAAACCGAGTAACGCGCATTCTGGAACCGTCGTCGATCTCGACAAAGGTCTTGTCGATCTCGAGTAGGATTGTTGTCGACTGGGCTTGGCTCGGCGTCTCGGCTAACTGGTGCTCGATGTGGCTCAGACTTGGCTCACGGGTCTAGTCGATCTCGAGTACCCCTTGTCGATCTCGACTAGACTAGCCTTGTCGACTAGGTCTTCTCGGGTGATTCTGCTCGACATGCTCGGACACGGCTTCCGGGCTCCTCGATCTCGAATAGAGTGTAACCCGGCATGTCCTCATCTTCGTCTTCTCGATCAGCTCTTCCTCGACCAGGCTCTCCTCAGACACTTTTGGTCGATCTCGAGTAGAGTGTACTCGATCTCGAGTAAAGATTTCTCAGCTTTCTGCTCTGTTCTTAAAACGCACTTTCCCGAATCCTCGTTCGTCGGATTGACGCATATGACCATGCGTTGGAAAGATCTTTTCGAGGGCTACAACTCTCATGAAGACATCAAAGCTTGATTCAGAACGAAGAATGGTGAAAAATGGCTTCTTCTCCAGCTGCACCATTCTTAGCTTCTCCATGAGTTTCCTTTAAGCTCCAAAGTGCGTCCGATTTCTTCCAAATATAACAAAAACTTGTGTAGACCTCCATATATTGCAAATAAACATAACTTACACAGATTCTATATTATTTTAGCCCAAATGCATGAAATGCATGCAGAAATCGATATAACAGTAAATATAAAACATGGCATAAAACATGGACATCAGGAGCCCATGAATCTGAATCCAAAGAGGTAAAGTGGCTATGTCTCTCCTTGAGAAGGAGAACTTGCCCGGCACATTCTTTAGGATTAGGGGCCTCCCATGGATGAAATAAGGTCCTCCCTTAAGAACTTGGTTAACATCGCTTTCAGATTCAAAGGAGGAAAACAACCAATCATTTTCAATTCTAACATTCGATTTCACTCCCCATGTCTTACGAAGCTCATTTATCTTGAACGAGTCGGGGAGGAAACCCACATATTGGCCTATGAGAGTCCAACCCCAAACGGAGTGTCTAAGGAGGGCCTCGGAGACCTTGATATCCACTCTTCCTTTAGTTGGGGGATGGAACTCAAGTTTACCCCCACCCCCAAATTCATGAAGATTTTCTTCGATTTGGAGGCCCAAGCATTAGATCGAGGAGGGTTGAACTTACCTTGGCTTTTTTTACCTTTCTTGAGTTGATCGGCATTGGAGTGCATGGTCGCTTTGCCCTTGTTTTGTTCATCACTATTACCCGGCACCAATACCCCAGGCGTTGAATTATCCGAAATAAGAGGAATCAGATGGCCCTGGGCAGAGCTACCCGGATCACTCGAGTCTTTGTTGATGTCGCTAGCCGGGGGAGGAGAGGAGTTAATCGGATTTGAGCCACCCGGGTAATCTGGGGGAGAGTTACCCAAAATCTGGCCAACGTACAAACCCATGGGAGTTACTCGATTGCATCAAGGAGTTATCCGGTTGTAGCGACAAACGAGATAACTCTTCGATGGTCAAGTTGGGGGGGGGGGGGGGGGATTACCCGGAAACAAGCAAATCGGGTAATCTAGGGGAAAACTATCTAGTTCCTCACTCATCCTGCACGGAGAGCCACCCGATAGGAGCCAGAAGTTACACTGTTGATGCACCAAATCAGATGGCTCATCATCGATGGCCCTATCCTTGTCCGATGAGGTGAAACCTTGTCCATCAGATAGCGCCAACAACTTTAAATTCAAAATGTCATTAATTAGAGGGTCATTGAATGCCCCTTGTGAACTTCCGAGATGCCTTCAATGGGGGAGGCTCCAAGCTTTGAATGTGATTCATGCACCTCTCTCCTATCAAGGGTTACCGTTGGAGGGTTTGAGGCTCCATCCGCCGGCGCCACTTGTTGTACCATCACTCCATGTGCGACGCTACCACCGGAGACGTCGTTGAACTCGCCAGAGAAATGCTCTTCGATCAAGTTCGGTGTCTCCATTTGGACCTAAGTCTTCCACCTCACCATCCACAAGGACATCAATGGGGTTAGAAGAATCAGATTTTCGAGAGGATTTACCTTGCTTTTCATTCATGGCGTTGGTCTCTTTCAAGCTTGAATCTTTTTTCATCTCTTTGCTTCGCCATTCAAATCCATTAGGATGAAACTCCTCCTTCTTTGATTCATCCACTATTCGAGTAATACTTCATTGGATCTCCAATGGAGTCTCCATCGGCCATGGAAGAAGGAACAAAAACGAAACAAGAACAAGGAGAAACAAGAGGAAAACAACGAACAAGAACAAAGAAAACAAACAATCGAAAAGATGAAAACAAACCTCAAACTAAGCAGGCAACAACTAAGAAAACCAAAAAGAAGAGAAATTAAAACAACAAAGCAAGAGGGAGAAGATAGCAAAGAAGAAGAGAGCTTGAGAAAGAAAGAAGAGAAGGGGAAGAAGAAGATGAAAGACGAGAGGGACAACACCTACCACCGCCGGAGACTTACCACACCACCATCTACGGAGGGAGGGGAGGAGGAGCCATGAAGAAGGGGAGGAGAGAGTAAGAAACACCCCCGTCCGGGCTTGGCCAGAGAGGAGAACACCTTTGGCCAGAAATCGTCTATGAGAGTTATCTCTCTTCTTTATTTGAGAGTTCTTTCACACTGGGAGCTCTTTCAAGATTTTATGGGTGGTGGTGTAGTGTTGTATCAATAGGCCATATTTGTTTGTAGTATTGTTGTATCATGATAGTCCTTTCACTTAGCGCTCCTTAGAGCATTTTTATCGGTTGTAAAACAAGCAGAGATGCTTGTGATTTTAACAATAAAAAAATGGAATAGTACTATGAACGATACTTGGACGATTCTGTCATAGTATCGATACTTGGTGTAAAGTTTATACGCGTGTCAGGGCTGAGTTGTCTCGCATTAATTTTTTTCGGATCAGTTAATTCAAAACGACACCGTTTGGATGAGTTTAGAGTCAAAACGCAACATTTATATCACTGCAAAAATTTGGCAAAAGAAGAAAAGGGGGGACACGTTTCATGCTTCAATTAGTGGAAGGATTGAGCGGTTCAGATTCCGCCACATGGACGGACAAGATAAAATCTGGGTTGATACAAATTATATATAAAATATGTAATTTTTGGTATTTAAAATGTATTAAAAAAATAAAATAAAAATACCACAATACTATATTCATTTTTCTCTACATATAGAAATCAATTTTGAATATATTTGACCATATTTTTATTTTAGTACAATTGTGCAAAATAATACCGAAAAATTTAATTGTAATTATTTTTCATTGGTAAGATTAAATAATATAAAAGATAAAATAATTATTTACGAATAAAATAATATTTATAATAAAAATGAATATAATAATATAATTGAAAATGGAAATAATTGTTGGAGATGAGTATATTTGTAAATTGAGTTGGTATAAAAAAATGGGTTTTGGGGTATTAGGATGCTACTCATAAAATGTGAAAAATGAGAATTAGATGCTAAGATGATGTGTTGGAAAGAGAAAAATAAAATATTAATATTTTTAGTATCTCTAGTATCCCCTTGATAAACACGACCTTACCTCCTCTCGTTTTTACCAACTTTTGTCTATTTTTTCGAATTCTTATTTAATCATAAATAAATAAATAAATAAATAAATAAAAATATAAGCCAAACTCGAAATGAGCCGAGCTGTCCAATTGCTATGTCTAATCGGAGGCATCTTAATTCAGCCCTTCCCTCCACCGAGGCAGTGGCACCGACTGTGAACTTGAGATCTCACTCATCTCTCCTCTTCTCTGCTTCAATGGCGGGGAAGCACCTCTCCTCTTCTTCTTCCTCCGCCACCAGGGAGAGGCCCCTCTGCACCTCTCGCTTCCTCATTCTCACCCTCTCCCTCCTCTCTCTCCTCTTCCTCTTCTTCTTCTTCTTCTCCTCTACTTCCTCTCCCTCTCCCTCCCCTTCTTTCGCCGCCAAATCCTCCATCCCCATCGCTAAACCTAACCCTAATTTCGAGTACTCCTTCGTCGCCTCGCTCGAGCACTTCCTCACCGAGAAGCTACCCCGGCTCCGTCACACGGCGCCCAAGGACGACACCGTGAGCGGCGATGCCGTTAACGACGACACTGTGGCCAGGCTCGATGATTCGATCTGGAGGACGGAGATCGATCGGCTCTACCAGGACTCGTTCTACCCGGCGTCTTCCATGCCGCTTAGGGTTTATGTTTACGAGATGCCTGATAAGTTCACCTACGATCTGCTGTGGCTGTTTCGGAATTCTTACAAGGAGACTGATAATTTGACCTCTAACGGCAGCCCTGTTCATCGTCTAATTGAACAGGTATCCCTCTTTAACTACTCAATTTCCGAGGGGTCCTTTTCTTCCTTATCCAAGTCTAAGAGTTACCTTCGTGACTTATGCAGCATTCGATTGACTACTGGCTATGGGCGGATCTCATTGCTCCAACATCAGAGCGGCTGCTGAAAAATGTTGTTAGAGTTCGTCAACAGGAGGAGGCTGATTTGTTTTATGTTCCATTTTTCACCACCATCAGCTTCTTCTTACTGGAGAAACAGCAATGCAAATCACTTTACAGGGTGTGAGTGGTTCTCTGTGGTTTATCTTGAGTTATTTCTTTATCATTTAGGAGTATCTCACCATATTTGATTAGGCTGTCAAGAATGAGTAAATATTAGATGATTCTGTGTTGGATATTTGTGAAATATTGAATCCAAAAGTGATAATGATCCCAAAAATGATTTCAATCTTTTTCCTGGACACTTGAAAGGGGCAAGTGATGATTGATGAATAATCTCTTTGTTTTTATACCGTGTGCTGGATAAAATCCATTCAATAAGCTACATTCTACATGTTATTGTTTTGGGCCATTCTATTTGTCACGAGTTGCTTTGAATATGTGTAGGCGTTTCTGTGCCTCTGGATTGTTGTATTTTGTTATTTGTGCTTTAGGATATTAAGATTCAAGGCTTAACTTTTGATGTTGATTGAGAGTTTGAGACAAAGGGGCTGAAACATGTTGTGGTTAAGTTGTACCATTCATGTTAAGAGAAAGTAACAGTGATGAGCACAAACATGTGTATTCAGGAAGCTTTGAAATGGGTGACTGATCAACCTGCATGGAAGCGATCCGAAGGCAGAGATCATATCATTCCTGTTCATCATCCCTGGTCATTCAAGTCCGTTCGTAGATATGTGAAAAATGCAATTTGGCTGCTACCGGATATGGACTCTACAGGAAACTGGTATGTTCTGTAATCCTTGAAATCTTTTTGTCTGTCCTGCTAAAAACAGTATCTTATATGCTATATTCTCTCGTTATGCTTAGGTACAAGCCGGGACAGGTGTACCTGGAGAAAGACCTTATACTCCCTTATGTTCCAAACGTCAAGTTTTGTGATGCTCAGTGTATAGAGGAAAATAAATCAAAGAGAAAAACATTGGTTTTCTTTCGTGGAAGGCTTAAAAGAAATGCTGTAAGAATTCCATCTCATTAACAACTTGTTTTTGCTTCTAAAAGTTATGAATGAAACTGGATGGCAAGATGAGCAACCTGATCTGATAATTCCCCCTCAATTTGTTTTTACTTTCATCTTGTAGATAGTTTGGGCACTATCATAATTTTGTGCGCAGATGTTGGTTTTTCTCTATTCATTAGTCCTGTTAAAATTACGGGTTCTTGTTTTTATTATTTGATATTTTAATTCCTCTCATGGTACCTTGTATTGATTAGTAAGAATAAAGTGAATTAGTGATACTCCAGGAGTCCTTGTAATTGGGTCTCCAATTTATAGGTGGTTGTATTGTGCTTAGTAGTTAGCGGTGTTCTAATAAGTGCTAGGCGGATCCTAGGTAGTGAGAGGCCGCCTAGCGCCTAGGCGGCGCCCAGGCGGTCAAGGTGGATGCCTAGGCGTGCTTAGGCGGCCATTTAAATCTAGGTGGAGGGGGTCACCTAGCGCCTAGGCGGTGCCCAGGCTAGGCGCGATTTTTAGAAGAGTGGTAGTTAGTAGTATGAGTTGAATGCTAATGAACCTCAATATTCAGGGTGGGAAGATACGCTCTAAACTAGTTGCTGAGCTTGCTGGTGCTGAGGGTGTTTTTATAGAGGAAGGGACAGCTGGAGTGGCTGGGACAGCTGCTGCTCAACAGGGAATGCGCGAGTGAGATTCATATTTCACTTTCATTTTTATCAAGTCCTTCAATTAATGAATTCACCCTTTATCCAAGACTTTATCCAAAATCAATGTGTGGATTTGAAATGATTAGTTGACAATTGATGCCACTAATTGTATGTTTGATCATTTATTTAGCATCGATCGTGTTAGAGCCTATCTGTGTGGATGTCATTTTCCTAAATTATCTTAGTTTAAGCAAGGTTTATTGCTAATACTGCAACAGCCTACTAGATAAAATTTGTCTTGATTGTGGTGAGACTGTGAGAGATCCCTGAAAAGACACAGTAACAATAAAATTTTCAAAAAAAAAAAACAATTATAATTGGTAATATTTATGGGTTGAGTGATCCCTGAAAAGGAGGTTGAGTATTTTAGGTGCATCACGTTAATCATAGTTGGTATGTGAAACGGATGACACCTTAACTTTGATAGCCTATAGCCATCACACGTGCAACTTCTAAGTATTTGATTTGTTTTTGGGTTATTAGGTCCATCTTTTGCCTTAGTCCAGCTGGGGACACTCCATCATCTGCAAGACTGTTTGATGCTATAGTCAGTGGGTGCATCCCTGTCATAGTCAGTGATGAACTGGAGCTTCCATTTGAAGGGATTATTGACTATCGAAAGGTACCTCGTATGCTTGTATTAATGTGTGGCTTTCACCTCAGGTTAGGAACATGTTTTTGGCATTCTGAAATAAAATATAGCGAAAACCCTGTTTCTGATTTGCCTAATGCTTCCTTTTAAGGAAAAGTTTAATCAAGAATGATATACAATTAAGTTTGTGGATGAGACCAAAGGACTGAGTGTATATTCTGTAATTGATTGTAGCATGTTCACATGCCCATTTTGCCTAATGAGATATTTCCCAAGGCATCCCAGCTTAAACAAACTTTAGTCATGAGGCTCTTGTACGTGTTTGAGTAACTTGTTGAGAACAGGCATTAATTTTTTCATCGAGTCATTGATAGAAATCAAGAAACCAGGGAAATTGAGTACAGAGAAAAGGAAATAAGAGAGACTTATTGCATTAATATGAAGTGAATGATAAGATTGATGAGAGAGCAATCCCTCTCTCTCTCTCTCTTGTAAAAGAGGAGTACTCCTTGCCTCAGCTAGAAGCCAAAATCTCAAATTCATTCTTCCTCGATGATTCTTGCGCAATACAGCCACCCTTATTTAAGTAATAACTTAGTTTAGTTATTTAGAGTGGTTCATCTCACCCGTCAATAGTTGTCTGTCTCCTATCCATCCCCTTCTATGCCTTGAATGAACCAACATCTCCTTGGGTCTTACTATGGCTCTTTTGAAATAAATGTGAATAACTTTGTCAATCTTTTCTTGTTTCTCTTCAACATGAATCCAGATGGCACTCTTTGTTTCTTCAAGTGATGCCCTGCAGCCTGGCTGGCTTTTATCATATCTCAGAAGTATAAGCCCCGGTCAAATCAATGAAAAGCAGAAGCACTTGGAAAAGGTTTGTTTCTGCATTGTGCATGTTAAACGGTACATATTTGTAGTATATGAAAGCAAGAACTTCTTCCTGTGCCTTCGTTTGAGAAAGGGATGGAGTTGTTTATGTATCTTGCTGCAGTTGCTTTTAAGATCACTATCAATTTTGCAGTTTAATGACATTGTATTCATTTCTCAGTATTCCAGGCATTTCATTTATTCAAGTCCAGCTCAACCATTGGGTCCTGAAGACTTGGTGTGGCGAATGGTTTGTTACTAACTTGTTCATCAAAATTTTTTCTTCGTCACACAACACTAGTTCCATCTTCTGAATGATATCAAGTTGCATTTGCGTATGCATTAATTCTTAGAAAAGCTAATTAGGTGTACAGTGTACTTGTGCATCTCTCATGTGGAAGTCCCAAGGCTTAACATATTTTACTTGGTGCAACCATCTATATTCATGTCATATGTCTATTTTTGTCTATTAGCTTTTCATTGAGTGTTTATATGGAACAACTTGCTTAACTATCCTCTTAACTCATATTGAAAATTGGGGCAGATTGCTGGGAAGTTGGTAAATATCAAGCTTCATATCAGGCGCTCGCAACGTTTGGTAAAGGAGTCAAGAAGTCACTGTACATGTGATTGTCGGCGTTCCAACCTTACTGTTTCACAGACACTTTCTTGAGTTCTCCATCCATGCTCGTCAATTTGCTTGGTTCAGGTTTCATAATTCTTCACACTAGCTTCAAGTTAATTATATTCAAATTTGGCTAACACGGTTTTCATCCTCTCAGTAATCGGTATGTAGGCGGGAGGATTTTAGGAAGATATGTGGACTGTGGTGGTTGTAATTTGTAGAATTCATACATTGTATCTTTTGAGCTTTATTTGACGGGCATGAGAGTTTGTGTCGACTTGGCTTGTTATTCCTTTGAGTTGGCCGTTATGTTACTTTAGATCCAAGTGAAGGGGTTGATCCAGTTTTGACACTACGCAGCTCATTGTCTGTAGCACAGTAGCTTGAGTATTCATGTCAGCCGATACGAATCGAGTGTGTTTGGGATGAGCTTTGATGTAACCCTCCTCAAAATTGAGATCATTTTATGTAATTTGACAAATATATTAGTTGAAAAATAGAGTTGGGGCGGTGGGGGACTAGCAGTTAAGACTAGAGTATGAGTATTAGTTTAGTGAGTTGGGTAAACCTCCAAATTCCCCAGCTGGTGTGGCGTGTGTATATTCGCCGCGTGTTTCCCCTCACATCTCGCCTTTGATTTTGCTAAATTTATTTTATTTTATTTTCATATTTGATTTTTCCACATGAGCGTCCACGCTGTCCCACCACCGGAGTGGACCTCATAATGATTCGACCACGTTAGAGTTTAGACGGTTAGAGTGCGGCCCATGCGTCTCATTTCTTTACATTTATTTACTTCTGCAATTGGTTTTTATTACCTACACACTTGGTGCGAATTTTGTTAAATTTTACTCTATTTTATTATATACTCCGTATTACGTACTTAAATATATAATTATCTTTGAATTAATATAAATAAATATAGATTAAATATATAATTTATTATATGTTTCAGTTATGTTATTGTTTTTATGTGGAAATTTAAAAAGTTGATATTTTCATAGTATAGTTTTTAGCTTATTCTCTACTTCTCATCTCTACTCTCTATTACTCCCCCAATTTTTATATTTTTAATATAAGACATTTGACTTTTGTGCACGTAGTTTAAGCCTTTAAGGAGCTAAATTTTTTTTAAATATTAAATTTTTAATTATTTTTTTTATATTGTAATACTTATTATTAATAAGTATTATAATGTAAAAAAATTTAATTAAAATTTTGAATATTTTATAGAGTTTTAAGCTCCTTAAATTACGTGCACAAAAGTCAAATGCCTTATATTTTCAATCGGATAGAGTATTATTTATTTTATCATACGTTATCAGCACAATTTGCTCCATTGAGAAAAATATATATATAATCTAAATCATTATTCTACCTTATATACCTCGGTTTGTTTAAAACATGTTCCTTATACATATTATGAATCATCCCTCGATGAGTCGATAGTAAACACTTATCTGGTTTTTTTTATTTTGATTTATTTTTCATATCCTCTGAGGTAGATATAAACTAATTTCAACCCTAAAATGTTGAATTTAATCAAATTCTTCGGATATAAAATAATTTCAATGTTGAAGTGTTAAATTAAACAAAATTTCCGTATCCATTGAAGCGGATATAAACTAATTTCAAGTTTTCAACCCTAAAGTGTTGAATTGATCAAATTTGTAATATCCCATGAAGCGGATAAACTAATTTGAATCCATCAAGCGGTTGGATCAATATGTCGTTTCCTCTGAAATGGATGTTCTTTTTACTTATAATTTATCTCTAAAGTGATAATTTATCTCCATATCTTGAAAGTATTTGGACGATAACTCTATAAGTTTATATGTTTGATAATCGATTAACAATATATTTTGTTTAATTTTTCTTACACTTTTGTATCTCGCTAATAATACCTGATCGGGCATAGCTTTTGCAATTAATTAACTTGTTAGCATGTATAACTCAACACAGGCAAAACGTCACTAGAATGGTGTCAAACACGTTTTGCATTATCTACATGGAACAAGTGAGATGGGTCTATACTTTAAAAGATCAGAGGGAGCACAATATATATATACAAAGTTAGTTTGTTATTTTGATGCAAGTTACCTGCCTGATACACATAAAGTCAAGTCACAAACATGATATGTGTTCATGTATGGTGGAACTGCTATTTCATGACGTTCAACAAAGTAAACTCTGGTTACTACATCATCAAACCATGCAGAGTCGATTGCATTGTATGAAACCAGAAGAGAATGTGTGTAGCTCAAATCCTTCACACACCATGTCCAAATATCATGTGAATTGGAATCAAATGTACAAAAGCCCGAACTGACTGATGTTGAAGAATCAACGGGTGTTGATATTTGAATTATGAAGATAATACAACTTGTATCATCCAGATGAAGAAAGGGTATATCAAAAGGCCACAAAACCAAGCACATTTCCCCAAAGTTTTTCTCCACCCACGAGCTTCAAGTAGAAGGCAAGGTTGATTTACTATGAATTCGATTGAGCGATAACCTAGAAGATGTATTCATTAAGGTCTTTATTTACACAACTTATATACAATACTGACATATGATGCTTGAAAGATGTAAGTTAAGTTGAGGGAGAGAATAATAATTGTACTCTTTTTCTCTTAATCTTGGTTTTTGGTATGATTTTTTTAAGATAAGGTTTTTAATGAAAAAATATATAGGGAGGTTTATCTAAAGGGGAGTATTATAATATTATGATCTTATTTGTTTTGAATAAACGCTAGAAACCTTAGTTCCCTTATAAACTCTTACATATATAAAGAGTAATTTAAAACCTTAATGAACGTATCAATTTATTATCTATTTCTTCTCTCTGTTCTCAACAATTCTCTATTTTAACGTAAAATCTAATTGTTGCATGCTATTTAGATAAATGAAAGTATTATACCCTAGTAGTTAGACGTCGGAAAAAGATCCTCACATTATTTGGAATAACGTGAAAAGAAAAGTAATAAGTAAAGGTATGTATATAATTTTATTTCATTTATTAGAAAGTATACAAATGAAATGTTTTAATTAACGAAAAAAATATATATATTAACGCAATCAATTGGGATTGAATCGTCCATGGAGGTTGTTATAACATGTGCATTGGAGGGCCCAAAGGCTCTTACTATTGCCAAATCAGCTAAAAAAAAAAAAAAAAAGAGGTAAGGGCCCAAGGGAGGAGGCTCTTAAGATGGAGCCCGGATTGGAGAGGCTCTAAGCACGTAGTACGAGGCCGGTGTTAATTCACCCCTTAAAAATTGAATTTTACACATGTTTTGTAATTGAAAAATAAAAAATAAAATTATATTATAAGTGTGAATTAATTTTATCTATCCGTAGACACCCATTTGCATATGTTTTTTGTAAAAAAAATATTTTGCTTACAATACCCATATGCTATGTTTTGTTCATTTTTCTCCCGTTTTACAACTTAATAATAATAATAATAATAATAATAATAATAATAATAATAATAAAGCGGGCATTGCAGTTCAGAAGGAAGCGCATACAGGTATGAGCAATGACGAGGGTGTTGAGCTGAGGTCGGGTGATCTGCTTGTTTATGGGTGGGACAGAGGGAGAGATACTTGTATCGATGTGGTCGGGGCTTCGCCGTTCACGACTAGAGCCAATTACTCATTTGTACTTGGCAAGGCGGTCTCTCAAGCCACTGAAAGAAAGAAGAAGAAGTATGCTGATGTTTGTGCTGTTAAAGGGTATGGCTTCATGGCTTTTGCGTTCTCTACATTTGGTGAATTGGGAGACGATGCTATTAGTTTTTTGAAACGGGTTCAGTTGGTTACGAAAAGCCACGGGTCGTCGTCCATTAATGGCGATTTCATATTTCATAGAGTTGGTTTTACTATTCAAAAAGGTGTTGGAGCTCAATTTGTTACGAGGTTCCCATCTAACTTTATGTAAGTCATTCCTCTAATAATAATAAGTTAAGGGCCCGAGAGTCAGGCTCTCGGCCGAGGATGCAAATAACAAAAAGATGGAATAGAACCCTTAAACCAGGGGCGAAGGGGGGGGGGGGGGGAATGTGGTGGCTCGAGCCCCCCCCCCCCCCCCCCCCCCCCCGAGCGGGAGGAAAAACACAAAAAAAAAAATTAAAAATATATTTTTTTTGTAATTTTTGATAATTTAAGGGGTAAAAGCAATTAAAAAGAATAAAAGGTCAATAAGAATGCTTAACTTAGTTGGTATGAGGGTGGGTTCATTTATTGATTGTTTTTCATTCTTTTAGCTTTTTACACTTAAATCATAAATTTAATGTATTTTCTATTATATTGATTGTTTTCATTCTTTTAGCTTTTTATACTTAAATCATAAATTTAATGTATTTTCTATTATATTTTTACAACAAAGATTATATCTTATATATATATATATCTTAAAAAAAAAAACTCGAAAATGTAGTTGAGCCCCCCTGGATTTTTTTCTGGCTCCGCCCCTGCCTTAAACTAATGTGGCAAGTAAAAAGTAAGTTAAAGGCCCGAGTCTCGGACCCTCCGGTGTGCATGCTCTTAAAGCAAATTAACCAACCTAAAGGTATTTTTCGTATCATCGACATCTATAATATTATAACTATGAAAAATGGCCAAAAAAGTCAGGCATATGGGAAAAGACCAAATGGGAAAACAATTTTTGTTCATGTGATGTGAAAACCATATGTATATATTCAACCAATCTAACGTCACCCATTGTCACATTAGATACACCTGAAAATCCTACCATTTATGGAATTTACGTAACTCAAATCTTAATATTTTAATTAATAAATTAAAATATACGGAGTATTATTTATAAAATAATTAAACTAGTATAGGGTTGGTTTCAAAAGAGAAAACAAGATTTAATGGTCTATTCAATAAAATTTATACTATAGATTCATCAATATTTAGTTATTTATAAAATTTATTCATTATTATTTTTAAAAAATTATCAAATAATTTTTTTAAAAATATATCCCAACTATAAAAGACCGTATTAATAAAATATCAAGACTTTTATGTAGCCGCTCGTAATTCTTTTTAATACAGAGTAAGAATTTAAACGTATTGGCCATGTTGTTAACCGCCCAAAAAAGTATTTTCGAACAAGTAAAAAGAACTTATGAAAGCATATGTTAAATGTCTTAATTATGAAAGATTTTCTCAACTTTAGTTTTTTCTCAAACTTTATTAGCTTAGTTGATAAAAATAATATGTACTATACTATGCAGTGTTTAATACTCCGTAGGTTATAATAGGTTACAAGTTCAATTCCCTCATTTGTTGTAATGGTCCTAATGGACATAAATATATTTTCATGAATAAAAAAATATTTTATTTTTTTATAATTACTCCGTTGGGGTAGATTTATTTTTTAATATGAAAATCTTTGTTAATTTATTTAAGGTTTTAAGAGCATATGGTAAAACCTTAAATTGAGAAATATTCTCTACCAAAAAAGCAACCGACCCTAGAATTTAATTAAAAAAAACTAAAATAATTAAAATTTAAAAAACATTTTCAACTTAGGACATAGGATAGAAAAATCGATTTATTTATATCATTATATGTTATTTAAGTATTATAAAGACGGAATTAATAAAGTTTAACATTTAGCATCTATAATATGGCAATTTTTTTTAAGGAAAGATTATATTTAGCGAACCCCATGCCAATTATACCAGGGAACATACATGTATTAGTATCATGTTCATAAAGGAAACTTTCCCTTCTTTAATCTAAAATTATTTACGCGTTCTATTTAAATATTCATTTTATACGATTAATTCATTTTTAAAAAAATATGATTATACACGCTATTACTCCTTATTTAAAATTTCTGGGTATCACTGGCGTCTGGCAGTAATCTCCAGTATCCTTAAAAATTGGCCGTAATTTCTGAAGCTCCGAGCTCTCATTTTGAATGCTCTCTCTCTCTCCCCGTTCCAGCTTCTCCCCTTTCCTCAATCTCTCTGCAACCGCAATCCAACAGCTTCGCTTGCTCCTGGTTTTCCTTTCAATCTACTGAGATTTTGAATTCAGGAGTAACAGATCTAATGCTTTTTCTCAATTTGGTATGATTTTTTCTAGCTTTCCTTCTATCCTCGTCTCCAAATTTGCTTCTTTCTGATTAACGCTAAGAAATCATGTATTTCCGTGCTGAAGTTTGCTCCTTTTAAGCTTCGATAGAAGTAGGGATTTCGGTGTGCTGCCTCGTTGGATGTCTCTGCCAGCAAGTGCTTTTGCTGAGATTGAGTTCTGTTAACGCGTTTTGGAGGTTCTCCTCTGTGTTTTTTCCTGTAACTGAGTTTCTGATTTTAGGTATTTTTTGGAAGATCTGGTAATAGGTTTGCTAGCTTAGAACATTTTCCTGTAATAGGCTTGCATTCACTGTTGGTGTTGCTGATGGAAAATTTTGGAGCACTGACATCGAATTGATTTTTCCAGTTAAAGGAGTTGCAAATTGTTTAGCTTGATTGTTAGTGTTAGGAAAATAAACTATTACTTTTGGGATCTGTTGTTGTTCTCAATTGATGCTTTCACTTGTGAAAACTTTATAGTTGCATTTTCCACTTGTTCATCCAAAGACGTTACTTGGATCTATCTGTGATGGTTCTAATCTTAATGTTGTAGAATCTAATTTGGGGGGTGAAATGTCACTGTGCAGGGGTTCAGGTCCTGATATTTGATAATTAGTTTCATGGCGTCAAGATCATTCAAACAAAGTCGATCAACACTGTCACGGATTTCAGATGCATCATCTGAGCAGCAGCAGATTAGGCCTCCGATACCACCTACTGTGACCTTTGCTCGGAGAACTTCATCTGGCCGCTATGTTAGTTACTCGAGAGATGATCTGGATAGTGAGCTTGGAAGTGGGGAGTTCATGAACTACACAGTGCAGATACCTGCAACACCTGACAACCAGCCAATGAGCAGCATTGTTCAAGCTGATCCGACGATATCACAAAGAGTTGAGGAACAGTATGTGTCGAATTCCCTTTTTACTGGAGGATTTAACAGTGTTACTAGAGCTCATCTGATGGACAAGGTAACCGACTCTGAAGCTAGCCATCCTCAAATGGCTGGTGCTAAAGGATCGTCGTGTGCGGTCCCTGGCTGTGATGGAAAGGTGATGAGTGATGAACGTGGCGAAGACATTCTGCCTTGTGAGTGCGATTTCAAGATTTGTAGGGATTGCTATATGGATGCAGTTAAGTTAGGGGATGCAGTTTGCCCCGGATGTAAGGAGCCTTACAAGAACACAGAATTGGATAAAGAGGCTGTTGATGATGAAAGGCCACTCACTCTTCCAGCCCCACAAGCCACAGGGATGTCGAAGATGGAAAGAAGGTTGTCTTTGATGAAATCTAATAAATCCATTCTCATGAGAAGCCAGACCGGGGACTTTGATCATAATCGTTGGTTATTTGAAACAAAGGGTACTTATGGGTATGGAAATGCCATCTGGCCTAAGGAGGGCGGTCTTGGTGGCAATGATAACGATGGGACACAAGAGCCGAGAGAGTTTAGTAGCAAACCATGGAGGCCTCTTACCCGCAAATTGAAGATACCAGCTGGAATTCTCAGCCCATACCGGTATTGCTTTAATTTCTTAGTCTGTTGTATATTTTTCCATTACAGAATATCAAGGAAGAATTGCTCTGTATCATGTCTCCACTGGAAGTTTTCTTCATTCATTTGCTCTTTCATATATAATACTCTTGGCATTAATGTATTGTGTATATATCTTTTCTTCATCATAATCTTTTTGTTGTGTCATTCGAATTTAGATGTTAGTTCTTGATTAAAACTTGTCGTTAATTTCTTGCATTTATCATTCTTAGTTTGCTTCTTTTCTTGATTCCAGGCTTCTAATACTTGTCCGGATGATTGTTCTTGGCCTATTTCTGGCTTGGCGGATTCGGCACCCTAATGAAGATGCAATGTGGTTATGGGGAATGTCTGTGGTCTGTGAGCTATGGTTTGCTTTATCTTGGCTCCTTGACCAGTTGCCTAAACTCTGCCCAGTCAATCGCGCTACAGATCTCAATGTCTTGAAGGAAAAGTTTGAGACACCATCTCCCGAAAATCCCACTGGGAAGTCTGATCTTCCTGGTATTGATATCTTTGTCTCTACTGCCGATCCAGAGAAAGAGCCTCCTCTTGTCACTGCAAACACTATTTTATCAATCCTAGCTGCTGACTACCCAGTTGAAAAGCTTTCCTGCTATGTTTCCGATGATGGTGGTGCTCTTTTGACCTTTGAAGCTATGGCAGAAGCTGCCAGCTTCGCAAATGTATGGGTTCCTTTCTGCCGTAAACATGGTATTGAACCAAGAAACCCTGAATCGTATTTTAGCTTAAAGAAGGATCCATACAAGAATAAAGTACGGCAGGATTTTGTCAAGGACCGTAGGCGTGTAAAGAGGGAATATGATGAGTTCAAGGTCCGAATCAATGGGTTGCCCGATGCTATCAGGCGCCGCTCTGATGCTTACCATGCTACAGTCGAACTCCACGCCCTCAAACGTCAGAGGCAGAATGTGACTGAAGATGAGCCATTGGAGGTTGTCAAAGTTCCTAAAGCTACTTGGATGGCTGATGGAACTCACTGGCCTGGCACATGGATGAGTTCTTCACCCGAGCATTCAAAGGGAGACCATGCTGGTATCATACAGGTACGAGCCCGTACTTTCAGGGAATGCTTATTTTCAGAATCTTGATTTTGAAGGCTTACTATATTGAAGAATATGTTTTGTCTCAATTAACAGGTTATGCTCAAACCACCAAGTGATGATCCTTTGCTGGGTACTTGCGAAGATAACAAGTTCATCGATGTTACTGATGTGGATATCCGCCTTCCCTTGCTGGTCTATGTATCTCGAGAGAAGCGTCCTGGATATGATCACAACAAGAAAGCGGGAGCCATGAATGCTTTGGTTCGAGCATCGGCTATCATGTCCAATGGAGCCTTCATTCTCAACCTCGACTGTGATCATTATATATACAATTCCCAAGCTATGAGGGAAGGTATGTGCTTCATGATGGACCGTGGGGGTGACCGAATATGCTATGTGCAGTTCCCTCAGAGGTTTGAGGGCATTGATCCTTCTGATCGCTATGCCAACAACAATACTGTTTTCTTTGATGTCAACATGAGGGCTCTTGATGGCCTTCAGGGCCCAGTTTATGTTGGCACTGGTTGTCTCTTCCGAAGAGTGGCCTTGTATGGATTTGACCCACCAAGGTCTAAAGACAGGGCTCCTAGCTTCTGGGACTGTTGCTTTTCTCGCCGCAAGAAGCACAATTTGGCTGCAAGCAACCCTGAAGAGAACCGGGCTCTTCGCATGGGTGACTTCGACGATGAAGAGATGTCCTTGTCTGATTTACCCAAGAAGTTTGGTAATTCAAGATTTCTTGTTGATTCTATACCTGTGGCGGAGTATGAAGGGCGTCCCTTGGCTGATCATCCGTCTGTTAAGAATGGAAGGCCACCAGGTGCTTTAACAATTGGCAGACAACTCCTAGACGCTGCAACTGTAGCTGAGGCCATCAATGTGATCTCGTGTTGGTACGAGGATAAGACCGAATGGGGACAGCGTGTTGGATGGATTTATGGGTCTGTTACTGAGGATGTGGTCACTGGTTACAGGATGCACAATAGGGGTTGGAAATCAATTTACTGTGTGACAAGCCGTGATGCATTTCGTGGGACTGCTCCCATCAATCTCACAGATAGACTCCACCAAGTCCTCCGTTGGGCAACGGGCTCGGTTGAGATCTTTTTCTCTCGAAACAACGCCCTTCTAGCCAGCCCCAAAATGAAGATCTTACAGAGGATAGCATACCTTAATGTGGGCATTTACCCTTTCACATCCATCTTCCTTATTGTGTACTGCTTTCTTCCAGCACTATCGCTCTTTTCGGGCCAGTTCATAGTCCAGACCCTCAACATCACCTTTCTTACCTACCTACTGATCATCACCGTAACACTCTGTATGCTTGCGGTGCTGGAAATCAAGTGGTCCGGGATCAACCTGGAGGACTGGTGGAGGAATGAGCAGTTTTGGCTGATCGGTGGTACGAGCGCCCATTTTGCTGCTGTCATTCAGGGGCTGCTTAAAGTCGTTGCAGGGATTGAAATCTCCTTCACACTCACTTCCAAATCAGGTGGTGAAGATGGGGATGATGAGTTCGCTGATCTTTACATCGTCAAGTGGACGTCCTTGATGATACCGCCTATTCTGATCATGATGCTCAACCTGATTGGCATTGCTGTTGGGTTCAGCCGGACAATATACAGCACTATACCTCAATGGAGTCGTTTGCTTGGCGGTGTGTTCTTCAGTTTCTGGGTCTTGGCTCATCTTTACCCTTTCGCTAAAGGCTTGATGGGGAGGAGGAGGAGGACGCCGACCATTGTTTTTGTATGGTCCGGGCTTCTCGCTATCACAATATCCCTCCTCTGGGTGGCCATTAAACCTCCATCAGATACCACCCAGATAGGAGGCTCCTTTGAGTTTCCTTAATTGGTAAACTTGATCAATTTTTTTTTTTTTTTCAAAATTTGTTTCTTGCATTGATTCTCAATTATATGGAAGTTATATTGTTCAGTTATGAGCAAGAAAAATCTGGAGAAAAAAACATTATTTTCCCCTAGTTATTGTTCAATTTCCTGTACTTGTATCATAGTAGATAGGCATTGTTTAGGAAATCAGGCATGTTAGCTGGTTTCAGGAAGATTGAGAACTTTGTTTGGGATTTTCGAAACCTGCTGCTGAATGTTGTTCTTGTAGAGATGCTAGTTTATTGCTACCTCGATGTTCCTTTTTAACATGAATCAATGCTAGCTTTTACCAGTCCCAGGCGAGTGCGAAACGAAAGCCACATAGGAACCAAACCAGTTAAATAGCCAAGTTTTGAAACTGTGAGGTCTTTGATCCTTTCAGCTCTTCTTGTGCTGCTCATCTCACCATCAATCTCCGCAAGGAAGCAAGATCTTTGGGGTAGCGACTGAAGAGATGCTCATCTCACCATCAATCTCCGCAAGAAAGCAAGATCTTCGGGGTAGCGACTGAAGAGATGCAACGAAGCAGCTACTTCACCTTCGTGTTGCTGATCAACGGATAAAATCCCGCCTAACATCACCTTGTTGATGGCCACTTTGATCCCTGTCTATGCCTCTTTCCTCGGTGAGGTTTGTCTTGCTATTTTTGCCAGCAAATGGGGATTTTTCTTCGTCATAAAAAAAACATATCGCCTTGTAATCCAAACGAATTTTAAAAATTGAATAATGGTCCTATCATTTCGGAAAAGATAACGATAACAAAATACTGTATATCGGTTACTATTAATATAATTTTTTTGTAAGATAATGAAAGTTATATGAAATATTAATTTTTTAATTAAAATTTTAAAATAATTTTATTTGAAATTATTTTTAAAAACTAATTAAAAAAATTAATATTTTATAAAAAAATTATCATTGTAAAAAAAATGGGCGTGAGTAATAAACTGACATGTTTTGATGTGTGTGAATAATAAACTGAAATGTTTTGATATATTGATGTTTTTTTTCCTAGAGCGAGCAATCCTAGCGAAGAAAGCGTCATCTTAGAGCGTCCTTTCGGACGAGATCATCCAGAACCGAATCAGCCAGCAGATCATCGCCGGCAGAGATGCTGTAAGCCAGGTGCGCGACCCTATCAACAACAACATTGGATTCCCTCAAAATATGACAAATAACAAACGAATCAAAAACAGAAACAATGGAACGAATATCTGATAAAACCAGTTCAATGCACCAAGGACACTCCCAAATATCCAGTAAAGAATTGACAATTTGCAGATTATCCCCCTCAACAAGGAGATGTCGAATCCCCAACTCTCGGGCACGTAAAACCCCGTTCCGAAGAGCCAAAGCTTCGGCAAACACAATTGAAGTATTATTACATCGTCCCGCACCAGCAGCAACCACAAGGGCCTCCAAATCCCTAATTATGAAACCATAGGATGCCTAACCAGACTGCCTACAGGAGCCATCAAAATTGAGTTTTAAAAACGGTGCTGGAGGGGCTACCTAGCGAGCATTCAACCTTTTGCTTGATCTTGCTGTAGCAGTTGTCCGCCAGTTCCCGGGCATACCAGTATGTTTTGTCTGAAAGGATTGAGTTTCCAAGTTGTACCGTGAGGCTTCAAACCAGCTATGTTTAGTAGTGTTGATATGGATTCGAACTTGATTTATAGTGACATTTTGCAAAGGCCAAATTGCAGAAAACCACCCTTTAAATAAGCTGTTTTGCGTGAAACCACCCCTTAAAACGAAAATTGCAAAAAACCACTCTTTAAAACTGTTTTCTTTGCAAAGTCACACCCATCACCCAATTATTGTTAATTAAATGTTAAAGTGCATGAAAATCAATTACATCCCTTGTTTTTATTATCATTTTAATTTACCCAATTGGTATTAATTAATTTTTACCTTTTAACATGTTTTTCAAAAGTAATTTTTTTAATGAAATATCATTTTTTAAATATAATTTCACACTTATTAGTAAAAACACTCTATAAAAAAAATAGATATGATTGATGTTTTATATATTTTAAAAAGTGTATATTACTAAAGGGTTACTTAAAGAAAATACATTTTAAAAAAATGATATGTTATATAGTTTTTATTATTCTAAAAATATGTTCACTATTCCACATACATTTTTAGAATAATAAAAACTATATGAAACATTATTTTTTTTAAAAAAAATATTTTCTTCAAGTAACCCTAGTATTACACATTTTTTTATATGTATAAAACATAAATTACACATCAATTTTTTATAGAGTTTTTTTGTAAGTATGAAATTATTTTTAAAAAAAACAAATTTTTTATATTTATAGTGTTTTTTGCTTTTGAAAAATATGTCAAAAAGTTAAATATCAACTAATATCAATTGAATGAGTAAAATAATAATAATAATAATAATAATAATAATAATAATAATAATAATAATAATAATAATAATAATAATAAGGGGTGTTATTAAATTTCCACACACTTTAACATTTAATTAACGAAAATTGGGTGATGGGTGTGACTTTGCAAGAAAAACGGTTTTAAAGGGTGGTTTTCTGCAATTTTTATTTTAAGGGGTGGTTTCACGCAAAACAGCTTATTTAAAGGGTGGTTTTCTGCAATTTGGCCTTTTGCAAATGTCCAAAAGCCACATGATTCCTAAAGAACCGAGTAGCCCACTAGGAGTAAAAAATATCATATAAAACTAGCTTAGAATAATGGGTAAATTACACATAACCACCCGTAAATAATGGTACTTTTCACATAACCACCCATAAAAACTTAAATTACAGTAAACCACCCATAAATTTGATTTGTTTTCATATGACCACCCACACATTAAACCTTTATTTGTTTTGTTTAAAATGACTAAAATGCTCCTAATTCAAGCTTATTTGTTTGTACTTTATGTTGCATTTATATAAGTACGTGTTTGGATTCCAATTGTATTATGTTTATAATGTAAAATAGACAAGGTTGTCTTTGGTAAACAAAAAATTAAAGATAAATTAAGGGTGTGTTTGGATTCCATAATTTATTAAGGGAAAATGGCAGAAAACCACGCCTTAAATATAGGTCTTTGCAGAAAACCACCCCTTAAAATTAAAATTGCAGAAAACCACCCCTTAAACCCAATTTGTAGGTAAATCGCCACCCACAACATTTTTTCTCGATAGTTTTCCGTTTAAAATGGTGAAAAGTCATTTTTACCCCTCCCTATTAATGTTATTTTAATGAGAAAAAAATGTATGAATTGAAATAAATTAATAAATATATTTATTCATCATTTTTAATGTTATTTTAATAGAATAAAATACCTTTTTCTCTCACTAACGGGATGGATAAATATATTTTATTAATTTATTTCAATTCATACATTTTGCTCTCATTAAAATAACATTAAAAATGAGGGGTATAAATGACTTTTCACCGTTTTAAACGGAAACCTAACGGGAAAAAAGATTGTGGGTGGCGATTTACCTCCAAAATGGGTTTAAGGGGTGGTTTTCTGCAATTTCAATTTTAAGGGGTGGTTTTCTGCAAAAGCCCATATTTAAGGGGTGGTTTTATGCCATTTTCCCATTTATTAACTATATATAATGTAATAGTTTTATCCTGATGTATGTGATTATTTGGTTAAATTACTAAATTGATGTATGAGATTTTTATTTATATAACCCACTGCTCACATAAACCGAATTAAATAATTGAATTATAATTAAAATGGAATGGAATTCAACCCCACCCTAAATACTCCAACCAAAATATATCTAAATTGGATTTGCAATGTGAAGAGTCGAGACTTGCAATAGCTCATAACAGTCTCTTCTCCTTCAAATGTTAAATAAGATAGGGATAAGCTCTAAAATAAAACAAAATCGTTGCTTTAAAAGAAGGGTAAATTACCTCATATCTTACATTACAAACCATATCATTTAAAAAATAAGCTAAACTTATACATATCATTTGACAAATTAGCCAAACATGAGGTTATGTGAAAAGTAAAAGTAAAACCGGATTATTTAACAAATGGGAAGTCTTATGAAAAGGGTAAATGATAACTAATTACAAACCATATATTATTTTAAAAGGGTAAAAGTAAAACCGGATTATTTAACAAATGGGAAGTCTTATGAAAACAAATCATTGCATTAATTACAAATAAGCTTGAATTAAGGGTATTTTAATCTTTTTAAACAAAACAAATAGAGGTTTAATGAGTGGGTGGTTTTATGAAAAGACAGCTAATTTATGGGTGGTTTAATGTAATTTAAGTTTTTATGGGTGGTTATGTGAAAAATATCATAATTTATGGGTGGTTATGTGTAATTTACCCTAGAATAATTTAAGCGGATGTTATTAAGCACCACATTTGGTTTTTGAACATTAAAATTATGTGTATGCGCCTTGTGATTGTATTGGGGAATAAAGGACAGGACCTGTTTTGTGAACGGGTAGTCCATCAGAAGGTGGTGTAGCGATTCGCAAAAGAAGCCACAAAAGACACAACTCATAGGCACTCCAATATGGGACATCTGTAGCCGTTGTTTGGTTGGTAAATTATTCGTGGCAATTTTCCACAAGAAGTGTTTTAGTTTAGGTGGAATTTTTAATTCCCAAATCCACTCGCAATTGAATTGGTTATCTTTTGTGTTGCTGTTGACAACTTTGGTAGCCGATTTTGTTGAAAACCAACCCATAGAGTTAGGTCCCCAGTATAGATGGTCCGTTAGAGGAGAAACTGGTATAAAAATATCTACAATCTGAGAAATAATAGTTGGGTTTATAATACCATTAAGGTCTGTAGCAAGTTTGTGTACATTCCAAGAGTTGTTATAAATGAAACGATTAACCTTCCCGCTCAGATGCTCATCCAAAAGAGGACGATCAACACAAGCTGCGAGGGGAGTTTCCAAGACCCAATTATCATGCCAGAAATCAATATCCGAACCATTGCCAATAAACCAACGAAGTCCTTTTTCAAACGTAGGGCGTAGAAGACAAAGCTTACCCCATTGCCAGGATGTGCTACCTTTTTTGTTATATTTTCTGATAGAAATTCCTTTCAAATACTTTGTTGACACCACCTTAACCCATATATTGTTGGGTTCAGCCAGAATTTTTCATAGAAGCTTTAGCTGCAATGTATAAAAGCCACATCTTGGCTCCTTGTAGTTATTTTTAGCGAACTCTTCACATGAATTATAGACTAGACAAAAAATGTGGCCAACATTCGACTAATCAAGATTCAATTCGAACCGAATACCAATATTCAACTCGCTTTGCTTAAATACCAATCGTGGAAACTAAATACACTGTACAACGTTCATATCGACGCGGTGACACGTTCATATCAGGTTCTGGTGGTACCTAAACCCTGATTTTCCTTTTCCTGTAGCACCACATTAATAAGAGTCAAGAACGTATTCACCCTTCACAAATAGACGATAGTATTACAATAAAGCAACGTTAGTAAGAACCATGACGATATCATCAGGTCGACGGGGATAGAGCCATAGAGCATACTGCATACCAAAATGGAAGAACCGACTCATAGAGTCAGAGGAGGGAAATAAAGGAAAAATAAAATATAAAACCAATAAAAGGAAAACCCTACTAAAACCCTCTTCTTCCTCCCGTTTATGGTGGTTTCATTGTCTTGCTTCCCAAGCCAATCTCCTTCTCAGATCTCTCTCCAACAAAGGGACCTACTGCATCCACTTCCACCTCCTCCCAATCTTGCGATTTTAGCGAAATCTCAGACTCCAAGTTCTCCTGCAGCAATTTCTCGCTATCCATGGCGGCTAGAGCTGGTGCGGCTGCGCTACTCTCAGCCCTAGCCTCCGCGTCGCTTGGCGTCGAATTCGCCTATGCTGATGGTCCGTTTAACTTCTCCCCCTTCTCCTCATCTTCTTCTTCCTCGGCGCCGTCTCCGCCAGCAAATGTGCCCTTGCCGGCATCTCAAATGCCGGCGAATTTGCCGGCGGCGAAGCCTTCTAGTGCTCAGCCTCGAAAGGAAAAATCTACAACTGCGTCCACTGGATTTGATTCTAAACCTTTGGAGGAAGGGTCTGAGGCTCTTAAGAAGATTACCAAGTCCGGTTACGCCAAGCAGGTTTTCGTTTTTCTTTTAATTCCGGTTGCTTTTTATTCCTTATGCGCTAAGATCAATATATGAAAGGTAACCAAGCTGCTTGTAGTGTTTGTGTTTAGGCGAATTTTGAGACGATGCTGTTCTTGTCACTTGTGCTACTCCAGCTGATAATAATATGATCTATCTTTTCTTTCATTTGCTTGGGGTTTATCAACTGGGTGCTTTCCTACTATGAGATTTCAATCTGTTTTTACCAATTATTTGGTGGCAATATCATTCACGGTCATTGAGATTTAAACCTTCATGAAGATGTCTGGTTGTGTTTTCATTGGCTAGCACGAATGATTACATGTCCTATGTTGCTTATTTAAGAATTCTCATTCCAGATGCTTGAGATCGCTAAGAAGCAGGAAGAGACCAAGCAGAAAGAAATGGAAATGAAGGTGCTAGAGTGTAAGAAGATGCAAGTTGAGGCCGAAATTGTAAGTTGATAGACCTAGGTTATTTACTTGGTTTCTTAATATGCCCTGTCAATTGCAATGTATTCAGTTTCATTTTGGTTATTCATAGAGGGTTTGGCTTGTGGGATGGACAGTCCTTTGTCCTTCAGAAGAAGAAGAAAATCTCATTAATCTTTGTTGGACGAGTAAATAAAGTCTTTAATTGTCATGTTCATTGGTATCTTTTGTATGTTCGTCTCCAGGAGAAGCAAAGGGTGACATATGATGAACAAAAGAAGTTGGTCCAACAGCAGGCACAGATAAACACCCAAATGAAAAAATATGAGGATGAGCTAATCAGAAAAAGAAAGGCAGTATGTGGTTTGAGATGATAATTTCTTTGGGTAAGGTTTTGTTAGAAGTTGAACCGGGAGAGATCAGTTGCTAATTTTTTTTATATTCACAGGCAGAACATGAGAATCATCGGCAAAGAAACCGAGAGCTTGTAAATCTTCAAGAGGAATCTTCAATGAGATTAGAGAATGCTAGACGTGCAACAGAGGAGCAGATCGAAGCTCTGCGTAGGCAAACAGAAAGAGAGAGGGCCAAGAATCAGCAGGAAACTATAAAAAAGAATGCTGAAGAAAAAGCTAAAGCGGATGCCCATTTAGCAAGGTTGAACGAAGAGTATGATAAGGATTATCTTGTCACAAAAGTAAATGCTGAGACAGAGAAATGGCTTGCTGCTATAAACACCAGCTTTGAGCATATAGGAGGTATCCTACTAAACTCTTGTTTAAAACACGATTGAAACTTGTCTGGAAAGCTACTGTTTCTTTTGGCGTTGAATTGGTAGAAAATATGATGGTTAACTGATTGCTGATATTTTTGTAATCTTTATGGGGTTGAGAGTTGAGACTAGGTGAGCATGGTTCTCCCCCTTTTATTTCTCTTGATGTGATACTATTAGGATTCCTCAAGCTAAAACTTTCTCTTCCCACACAAATTTGAACATGCATGGCAGTGTCCTTGTAAATTTAATAAGCTTGTTGAGGCTGATTGACATTTTTATTTTGAATGCACGCGAGATGTACTTCTGTTCCATCTTGATTGTTATTTTTTCCATTCTCTTCGGGTTTCATTTCTATTATTTATACTTGGTTAATATTGAAGGGCTTGGTTGACTATAAAAGTAATTCATATCTTTAAATATGCATATGTGTATAGTTCAATTCCTCACCAAAGTGGGCGATTTATTTGATTCAGCTGACTTGCAAGCTATCTTGATGGATCAGAATAATTTTCTTGTCGTTCTATTTTATCTTGCCTCCGCCGTTTTCAGTAGGATTTAATGTTTTGATTCTATAGTTTGGCTTAATACAGTTGCAGTGCATTTGCTTGATTGTGAAATAAACATTTGTTGATGGTATAACTCCAACATATCTTCAGATAAATTTATTTAGTTGAATTATTTGCTAAGGGCTGTTTATTTTCATTAGGCGGTTTACGAGCTATATTGACAGATCGTAATAAGTTGGTTGTAGCAGTTGGTGGAATCACTGCTCTTGCTGCAGGTATCTACACAACAAGGTATGTGAGAAAATAACCAGCAGTGTAGAAGTTGCATGAAATTCAGACCGACTCAAGGATGTTGTTAATCTCGAAGAATTGATGTTCATTTTATGATGCTTTTTAATTAAGATGTTGCATGTGCGATGAATAAACCCCCGATGCCTGCTAAATGTAGTCTTTTTACATTTGAAGTGTAATCAGAGGAGGAGGGGGGCGTGTACTATAACTGACGTGACATGTTATATAGCTTCAAATAACAAGACTATCTTGTTATGGGATGCTTTAGAGAATAGGATATGTTCTACTGTTGATGGTTGTTGAGATATATTTTTAGCCAAAAAATTATAAACCACTTCGTACTGATGGGGCGTGTTGACTACTTGACTCTTGAGTACCACAAAAAAAAAGAGTAGATTACCTTGTTATAGAATGTGCTCTAGGATCAAATCTGTGGCAATGACCTTTTATTTCCATGGTATGATGTGAAGATGAGGGTAGTCCACTAGAAGCTAATGAGTTGATTATGTAGCTTTGCCCTGGATGAGAGCCTTTTGGATTCCGTTATCAATCTTATCATGCAATAGGCTATGCTGAGCTTAGCTGGCTACTAGAATATATGAAAATAACTTTAATAGGTGGGCACTGTCATGTTATATATCTTCCCCTTTAAACATATCTGCTTGTGTTTCATTTTCTATTGTAGCTTCCATTTGGAACATATGTATAATGCCATAATAATGTGCACCGTGCTCTGTAGAGGAATGCCATACATGCGAGTAGCCTAGCCAAATGTTAATGCTATTATCAATGTAGTTTATTAGGGTCTACAAAATCTTGTTCTAATTGTGTAGAGAGGGTGCCAAGGTGGTGTGGAATTATGTAGACAGAATATTGGGACAACCGTCACTGATAAGGGAGTCCTCACGAGGGAAGTACCCATGGTCAGGCTTTTCCTCGCGATATATGATGAGCAAGCTAAAAGGCTCAGGCGGAGCATCAAAGGGATTGGGAGATGTGATTCTACATCCTTCACTGAATAAAAGGATAGAACAGCTTGCCTCTGCAACAGCAAATACAAAAGCTCATGAAGCTCCATTCCGGAATATGCTTTTCTATGGCCCTCCAGGAACTGGGAAAACAATGGTTGCGAGAGAGTTGGCTCATAAATCTGTATGATTCTATTTCTTTTATAAGTTTCTATGCCTTAATGACACATCATCTGAATCAATAAATCATTAAAGGATTACCCTGGCTTTATTGTCATATCAGACCTGGGTAAAATTTTCTACAGCATTTCTAGATCCCATTAGCCTCTCCACGGATGATATTTTGTTCTTGTAGTCGTGTCTTCAGAGACAAAAGTGGCTTCTGTGGTGTCAAGGTCTGTATGGGACAGTGTTTCCATGTGTACAGATTTTTTGAAGATTTTGAAATTATTTTGGTTCTCACATAATGTTTTTACTTGAGATATTTACCTTTGAAAGGATTATTACTTATTTAGTAGATGATGCCATAGTTGCACTGGAATTCTTTCTGGTTTGAAGCCTGTAAAAAATATTAATTTGTTTGTTTTTTGTGCCTTCTTACTCTGTCAGGGGCTAGATTATGCATTGATGACTGGGGGAGACGTAGCACCACTTGGGGCACAAGCTGTTACAAAGATCCACGAATTGTTTGACTGGGCAAAGAAGTCAAATAGGGGCTTGTTGTTGTTCATTGATGAAGCTGACGCCTTTCTATGCGAGTAAGCTGTTCTCTAGTTATGTAACAAGATACCTAGCAACTCAGTACTTGTAAATTTTTTCATGGGCTACATCGGAACTTGCATACTTCTGCAGGCGTAACAAAACTTACATGAGTGAGGCCCAACGGAGTGCGCTCAATGCCCTGCTTTTCCGCACTGGTGACCAGTCGAAGGACATTGTGCTCGCCCTCGCTACCAACCGCCCCGAGGATCTTGATTCTGCCGTGGCTGACCGGATTGACGAGGTTCTCGAGTTCCCACTTCCTGGAGAGGACGAACGTTTCAAGCTTCTGAAACTCTACCTGGACAAGTATATAGTGCAAGCCGGAAGTGGTAAATCTGGCTTGCTGAATAGATTGTTCGGGAACCAGCAACAGCAGATAGAGGTTAAGGGTCTGACGGATGACATGTTAAGGGAAGCAGCTACCAAGACTGAGGGTTTCTCAGGGCGTGAAATTGCAAAGCTTATGGCTAGCGTCCAAGCTGCTGTGTATGGTAGCGAAGACTGCGTTCTCAACCCTCAGCTTTTTCGTGAGGTTGTGGATTACAAAGTCGCAGAACACCAGCAGAGAAGAAAGCTAGCCGATGAGGCCAACAATTAACAAGTGATCTGTTTCGAATTTACCTCTTTCATTCTTTCTTTGGTAATGTTAACCATTGCTTTGGTAATACACAGCTTTTCAGGAAAATTTTGAAAGATTTAACTTATGAGTTAGATTAGGTAAACAGTTCCAGCTGAATCAGGCAAATGATTCAAAGGCCAAACAAGTGATTTCCAAATAATATATCTTGTTTTTAATGTAAGGTATCCAGGGATAAATTTTGATGCAGAAAAACTGCAACTAGTTAGCCTAGTTATTTGCAGAAGAAATGTAGAATGCCAGTGGCGTTTATGCAATCAACTCCATTGGAGTCATCTTGCTACTGTCTTGTAAGATGTATGAAACAGCACAGCTACGCCGGAATGAGTGATGCTATAGTCCTGAGATGGCACAGTTTTGAGCATGCATATAACTGTCCAGGAATCCAGAATATACTGTAGCCTGTAAAAATGGATACCAAGTTACTAACAACAACATTGGCACCATCAATAAATCCCCAAAGGCTAATTCCACTTACAACAGTATATGTGCATTTATAAGAATAGGGTATGTCAACTTTGTGCACATGTGAAGAAAAAACTTGTGCAGATAGAAATAGAACAGCTAACTAAATTGTGTCTAGAGATACTGAACAATTGCAGCCCTTCTGCCTAATCTAGTACGAAGAAAAGGTAAATACTTTATGGACTGTCCCCAACCCAAGTCTTTAAAAGAGTTTTGAGATGTGGATTTTTCAGTACTAAGACTGTACAAACCGTTTGTCTCGCATAATTTATTGTCTCACAACATATTGTATAAACACTTTACGTTTAATAACTTTCTAGGATGTAAATTTTCTCGTACTAGTTCAAATCATCTGTCCTACATGTTGTCTCATTTATTGTTCCACAAAATATAGTAATACTTTAACATTTTTTTTTTTTTTGAGCAAGTAATACTTTAACATGGTTTCTAAAATAAAAGGAATAGAAAGTAACGCCCCTATCCTTTAAATGAACTATTAGTACCCGATCTAGATATAGAACAATTAAGTCCAATCGACCTGAATTAAGATCGAAAAAATGAAAGTAATGTCCCTTCCCCATAAATGAACCTAAGGGGATAATGATTTAGACTAGTAATATCCTAAATCAAACATCAACACACTATAGCATGTCAAAGTATTGGTCCAATATTACCTTAGCCGTAATATTTCAAGAAATTCAAACATCAACTCACTAGATTTTATCCACAACCTATTGTGATCTGTTAGTGTTCTGTTGGGGGCAAATTGGTCCTGAATGGATATGGAGCACGTTTAAGTGTCTTCACCATTTGACAAGTATAAGTTTAATCGCATTTGTAAAAACAGGGTATGACTTTTTCTTTTGTCCACCTTATCTGCCACCCAGTTTCAGAGTCAGGTAGCCA
The DNA here is from genome assembly GCA_037127255.1 of Persicaria tinctoria. Classification (NCBI taxonomy): domain Eukaryota; kingdom Viridiplantae; phylum Streptophyta; class Magnoliopsida; order Caryophyllales; family Polygonaceae; genus Persicaria; species Persicaria tinctoria. The sequence goes on from JBANSL010000014.1 coordinate 56,888,472, forward strand.
CCGTTCAGTGTGTAAAAATAATGTAAAACAACAAAATAGTTTTCCAATCAATTTAACAGGTTTACAAAGCGTACCCAGAGATCGGGTTTGATAAAGAAGGCGCAACTAGTTTGATTTGTTATTTGCAGAAACGACGAGGAATGGTAGCATCAGTTTCTGATCTTGAAAACACCAAAACAGAGACAGAATTGCAAATCTTCATTAGCAGTCTTGCCTCTGATACACTGTTTAGTGATGGTGGTCTTGAACGTATCGTAAGCCGCAGTATTTGCAGATGGCAGGCTTGTCCAGGTCAAGGCAAATGTACTCAATTGGATGTCCCAAGGAAGGGTTTGTGTCTGTTGACAGTTGATCACACAACACAAATAATATGATGTTAGATGGGAGTTATTGACTTGTAGTTTCTTGGAAAAAATAATTATGAAAAATATAAAATCACAGACCTCCTTCGCATGCAACTATTCTTCCTTCTACTTTGATGGGTGGTACTTCCGCAATCAACTCCATTGGAGATTTCTGGCTCCTGTTCTGTCAGATAGAGAAAAATAATACATTTTAACTAGATGGAACTGAAAAATGGAAGCAACTTAATGACGTGATTTTGATATGAATGTTTGACTTGTTAGAACAAAAAAGTGGCAACGTAGAGAATGAAAGCAGCACATTTAGAACTTAAATCCCAATATCACATATCATAGCCATTAGATGACCAAGTTGCAATAAATTCCCAAAATAAGTGAACTTACAGGCTTCATATAATTGTACTGTAAGAAGATATGTATAGATCATAAAAACAGCCATGCAATACAACAACAACATCAACTGCCTAGGGTATAGCAGGCAAACAGTTGGTATACATGGATGCCAACAACATCAAAAAATTGGGCAACCACCCACCTTACAAAGCATTGTATATACAAACTAAATGGTTGAATTATATATGAGCATGCGTAAAAATAGTTTGGTTTTGTGTTATTATCATATAAGAACAGGAAAAATTATTGGAAGGAAGATAACGCATCTACACAAGGCTCAACTGTGCCTAGGGAAACTGAAAAATTGCAGTCATGCAAGCAGTTTAACTGAAGTATTGTCCAAACTACAAAGGTTGATGCACCACACCTGTTGTCTGGACTAGATCAAGGTGCTTATGTCACAGCTTTATAACATCATTAAGGGAGCTGTCCAAATTTTGGATTTGTATTAAAAATAAAAATTAACTCAGGAAGAATATATCATTGATATGCATTCCTCCAATATTTTCCACTTTACAGCTTTTTTGAAATGTTACTACAAAGTTTTAGAAAAGCTACGGCCATGCTTAACTAGTAAGTTATTAGGCATATGATATAGCCTTGAAAATGGACAATAATAAGCATGACATTAAAGGTACAACCTTCGGCTATCCTTTTAAATTCAAGGTATAAGTATTAGATTTCATAAATAGTGTTGCCGAAGGGTTGACCTATTACACTGAACAATCAATTTAAGAGGATAAATAGGCAGAAGAAGCGAGATAACATGTAAAGTATTCAGGAAATTTGTTGATTTGTTACTATTACCTTATTGTAACTACATAAAGGCCATCAAGCACAACCTAAAATAAGCCTGAATGAAGCCAACAGAAGGTGAATAACTTTACAGATTGGGGGAAGTACTTCTGTGGTCTATGGCTGTGTATTCTACAAAAAGGGGGAATCCCCAAAATTATTATTAACAAAATGAGGAAGCTTGGTGTAGAGTCAGAACATGATTAGTATTATCCAACAGATGTCTTTACATTTCCAAAGAGTTGTGTAGCCACTTACTCTGTCGTGACATCACCAATTAACTTCACATCATAAATATCTAGCAGTAGGAAGTAGGAACTCCTGAAGATTTCTCATCTTCATTGCTAGTGTGTTGGATTAGCACTCAATATAGGGGTTCAAAACATGGGAGCGCAACAAATGTTAAATACTTGCATAACATTGCAAAGGATTTTAAGCATCGAGTGACATCAATTTCAATTAAAATCTAAAACCATGATTTTGAAATGTTACTATTCAGCAGACCCTTGACTCGTTCTGTTGGGGCAAAATTAGACCGGATAGGAATAAGTTGAACTATTTAAGTTTTCACAATTTGGTAAGCCTGGGTAGTTGGTACTAATAAGCACATTGTTCATAGAATATTTACTGATAGAACTAGAAAATAGCATATTCACGCTAATCAAACATCTGATGAGAAATACAATCAGGAAGCTGACTCCAAGAGAAACGCATACAGTATCTAGAGCAACTAATTGGCCTAGTTTTTCACTTTATGAACACATCAATTCCAAGCAACTACTCCCGGGAAAACCTAAAAATGGAAGTGACAAATATCAACCAAACGCCGTGCTAATCAATTAAGCTAGTTAAGGCTCTCTCAGACAGACCGGTTGAATCGACAGGGAAAAGACAAGTATATATAAAAATTATTCGCGATTTCCGACACTATCCATAAACAATTGACAGAAGGAAAAAGATAATTCCTCCTGTCAAATGGAGCTTATGAAATCAGAAAAGAAAACGGGAAGCAAATGGAAACCCTAACAACAGCAACAGGATTAGGAAAGGGGGGAATCTCTACCTGCATCCATTTGGCGGTGTGGCTGGTGGAAACCTCACCGCTAACGATGGAACTGAGGCACCTGGCATTGACGCTGGAAGCGCTCGATCTGGCTACGGTTCTGAGCAAGCTCAACGCCATTTTCGATCGATCTCCGGAGAAAAAGAGAGAGATGTAGAGATTGAAGAGAGAGAAAGAAAACTAGAAATGGGTATTTCTAATTCGAAAGGGTACTTTAACTGGGCCATAGCACATAGGCCCATTTCAAATCGAATCAGCCCAAATCACCAGAAACAAGGCATCAAATCAACCAATTTTTTTTTAATTGGGCTACACATTTTATTTTACATTATGTAGATTTTAGGCAATTGACAAAATTCATATTTAGAACAAAAACCCTAGCTTTTTACAACCCCCCCCCCCCAAAAAAAAAAAAACCCAAGCCCTAGCTCAAATGGAATAAAATTACATCGTATACATCCCTTTCCTCTAAGCCCTCTCACTTTGACCTATTCCACTGCAGCCACGTGTATAAGTAGTTGGTTGGATTGAAGGTTGGAAGTTGGAACCCAAACTAATTGTTTGGTACACGATAGAGTGGAACAGGACACGGACCCTCTTCAGTCTCTAGTGATGCAAACAAGGAGCGAAATAGTCGATGCAGTGGGCGAAAGAGGAAGCCATCAAGGGCGTTGTAGGTGCGTTGGGAGTGCACAGCTAGCCATTTTGCAGCCAAACAAAAAACAATGACACCATATAAGATATGTAATGCAAAGTCAGGGATGAGTGGCAATGCAAGGAAAATGTTAGAGAGAGATCCGAAGAAAATCATATGGCCTTGCCCTCGAAGAAATGCTCCATGAGATGGGAATACAAACAAGTGATGACGATGGTACATATAGGAGATGAAGATATAAGCAAGGAAGGAATAGATGGAGATGGACATGGTGACGGGGTGAGTGTCGAAAGGGGTAATGCCTGAAACTGATGGATACTTGAGAGCGAGGAGGATGGTTGTAATGGAGGTGAAAAGGGCATGGATGCTTATATGGTTGCTTGTGGGGATCGGTGGGGAAAAGACCTGGTTGATCACATGCGACAAGTTTATCATCTTCTTAATCAACTCCAACCACGGCCCTGGGTGTGGGTGTGTGTGGGTGAGCCGTGGGGGATATAAAGACGCAGATGAGGAAAATATATAGATCGAAGGTGGCAACTGGCAAGGGATGATGTATTTGTTCAATATTTTTAAAGTGGAAAAGAAATTTGTTCTCCTTAGAAAATGATGTATTGATAACCGTGTTTTTATTGATCCCTGGACTTTGTTCTACTTCGAAAATGTTATATTGATAACCGTGTTTTTATTGATCCTAAGATAAACTGGGCCATAGACTCCAACGTGCACTATTTTTGGGTGGGGTTGTGGGGGGTTGGTGCTGTTGGAGGGGTTTGGAGGGATGTGGAAGGCAATGGAGTATATAATCAGTTGAAATTCCCTCTAACACTTTACGTGTTACATCCGGTGTTACACTCATTATTTCGGATATAAATTTATATTTAAAAATTAATAAAATTTATATTTATACACTATATACTTATATGAACATGTCTATAAACTTTTATTTTAAAAATATATGTTTTAGAAAAATAAAAAAAAATTATTTTCTAAAATAATCAATCTTTTAATTATCCGTAATTTTTAATAATAATTTTTCATGATAAAACTTTATAAACATGTTAATATAAGTGTATAGAATATAAATATAAATTTATATATAAAATAATTAAGTGTAACACCCGATATTACAGGGGATCCTCGTTGATAATCAATAGGAAGATGGAGGATTGTATAGAGGGGTTGAGGGGAGCTAGTGTAGGGTTGATATAGAGCGGGGAACCAGTCGATGTTAGCGCTGGTTTGGTATTCTTTTGGAGAGTTTTTTGGGTACGATTGCACGTTTCCTTTTCTTATATGACCCGGAGTTTGGTCATACCTTTTGTATATTTGGTTTAACCACCACATCTATATATTTACCGTTTCAGACAGCGACCTCATATTTCTCACTTTGATTTTTTTTTTAAATCGTGTCATTTTAAAATTTTAAAGAAAAAAATATATTATACAAGAGTATCTTTCCGTTTGTATCCCCTATAATACTTTGTGGGCTACACTCGGTGTTATATTTAACTATTTCGGGTATAAATTCATATTAAAAAATTTTAAAGTTATATTTATACGGCTATTTTGCATAGATATGCCAAAAAAAGTGGGGATTGACAAAAATAGCACCACCATGTGAAAAATTGCATGGGGCTATTTTTCAAAAAAAAAAAAAAATTACATCCTTTGTACCGTTACAGGTTAGGGGGAGAGAGAGAGAGGGAGGTGCCAAGTGACACCAAATTTAAATTTAAAGGGGACCAAATGGGAGGGAAATAAATTTTTAACCATTTTCATTTTCTAAAATAAAAAAATAAATTTCTTTTTGAACTTAATTTAATTTTATCTATCTATAAACACTCACTTTATATATGTTTATGGAAAAAAATATATTTTAAAGTGAGATTATTTTCTGTACAGAGAGAGAAACAAGACTTAGTGCCAGTCAATGCGTTTTTCATGTCACTAACGTCTATTTATGTGACAATACAGGTATATCCCGTGTCAACTCTTTTCACTCTAACGGATAAACTCATGTCTGAATATAACAATTATCTTAACGTATATCATGACAGTCAACTACATGCCACTTAATATGATCGTCGTGCCACTAACGTTTATTTACGTGCCAATATATGAATTTCACGTGCCAACTCTTACGAATCCGACTGAGGCACATAAGTACAAATAGAATAAGCAAGGCCACATCTCTACGAGTCCTAAAATCAACTAAAGTCAACAAACTCATGCTGTTGTAAAAACAACAATAGGAAGTTTCTTACGAGTCCTAAAATCCTCAAAAGCGAGCAAATGTACGAGTTCTAACACAACAAACTAGGGGTGTGCATATCCAGGTACCCGACACGAACCGGTTAATCGTGTCGGGTACCCGGAACCGTTTAACCCCAAAACCCCGAACCGTATCCGAACCGTATCCGAACCGTCTAAACCCGGGTACTCGACACGGTTAGGGTATTCGGTTTCGTGTCGGATACCCCGGTACCCGACATGAACCATGTTTTTTTTTGTTTTTTTTTTCCTTCTTCATGTGTGGAAGTGTCAGATACCTTCAGCCATGAATTCTACAAACCAAGGCTCTAAAACAAAAATTAAATCCTACGAACAACAATCTCTTGAACAATCTTCAAATCGAAAATTGAGAGAAACTGATCTAGATTCAATCAAAAAGACCAAACTGGAAAATTAAACCAACCATATAGATCTAGACCAAATCGAAAACTCAAAGAGAGGGTGGAGTTGCTTGTTGCCTTATCCTTTTGATTGAGAGAGATAAGTTGATTCACTAGTTATCTTTAGCCGGATATTTAGAGAGGATTGAGAGAGAAAAATGGCGGAGCCATGGATTAGCCTAACGCCCTTCAGCCTCTTATCGCCTGCACCTTCAGGCCTCCACGGCTCCACCAGTACAATCGCCACCGGATCTTTCGAGAGAGGGAGCGTCGGAGATTGAGAGAAAGATTAAGAGAGAGCGTTGGAGATTGAGAGGAAGGGTTCACCGTCGTCGCCGCCGCCTCGACAGAGCTTCCGTGTTCAGACTTAGGGTTTTGAATTGGGGAGAAATAGGAATGGGAGGCTTGAGTGCGTGACAGGCGCCTGCTTTTTTAAAAAAAAAAATCCCAAGTTAAAAGTAAAACAAGCCATTTCAAATTGGCAGAAGACGCTTCAACGCTTAACCGATCCCTAGTCCACTTACAAATTGGCAGAAGACGCTTCAACGCTTAACCAAATGGGCCATTTCATCATCCTGATACAATATGGATTATATAATTCTAGTACTACATTAAATATAGATTAAAAAAAATTAAACGTTTCGTGTCGAGTACCCGACAAGGTGATTTGGCCGACCCGAACACAAACCGTTTACATCCGTGTTTTAGCGGTTCGTGTCATTTTCGTGTCGTGTTTTTTCGGTTTCGGGTTTTTTCGTGTCGTGTTTTCGGTTTCAGGTTTTTCTGCACACCCCTACAACAAACAAACACATTCCCCCCCAAGGGGGCTATCTAGGAGCCTCATTCAATCTGCATCAGCAAGAACGTCATCCATATGGTAAAGGAGTCCCGTCTTGGAGAAATGGTTGACCCTTCCAATCTCGGAGAAATGGTTAGCCCTCCTAATCTTAGAGAAAGGGTTGACCCTTCCAATCTTGCTCGACAACGTCGATACGACCTTCCCTCCTTTAGTTTTAACCATAGCTCACTTGTTTTATACCTGAGATACAAGTCACAAGTGTGTACACTAAAAGTTACAGGTTGCTAAAACAAGTGCTAGTAATTACAAAATATGTGTTAGTAAAGAAAAAATCCACGCCAGTAAAGAAAAAATCTATGCCAGTAAAGAAATAATGCATGACAGTAAAAATTTCCCCCATTCCAAAATCCACCAATTATTCAAGTCAATTTTTTTTTAAACATTGAAATAGCGAACAGGTCCAACGAAGGCTGCCTCGAGAGTCACGGGGGACCGCCTTCGCCGAACAACCTCATCACCCTCCGTAGGACCTCCAGCGCCATCGATGCCTTCACCAGACAGCCTCGACACCCTCCGCAGAACCTCCAGCGCGCCAATGCCTTTGCGACTTCGCCGACTTTGAACCTCTAGAGCCCTATGTAGAACTGGAGGCTCCCTCCCTCCAGGTGGTGCGCTGATGTTGAATCTGAATTGGAGGCTCCAATCTTCACCATCTCAACAAGGGAGTTGTTGAGGAACGTCTGGACTTCAAGATCCCACTCTCAGCAAGGGAGTTGTCACCATCTCAATGAACGTATGGAAGCTCCAATCTTCAATGGCGGCTTCCGAGGAAGCTGAGGCGATATTAGGTTAAAAAAAGGAGAGTCTGGCGAAGGCTGTCCCCCGTCACTCTCCCGTATAGAGCGCTGATGCTAGCCGTGTCTCCGAGATGCCACCACGACCGCCGCCCTCAGTCTCAGGCCTCCGCTTCTCCTTCTTCTTTCCTTTTTCTTTTTTCCCTTCTTCCCTATATTTCTCCATGTGCAACTTGGATTTGTGGATTTTAGGTACTAGTTAGTTCTGCAAAAAAAATTGTACAGTTTGCTACTTTTGCAAATTTGGGTTGGGGGGAGGGGGGTTATTTTTCCCAGCATTCCACTTTTTTGGTATATTGAGTAGCATTCCTTGTATTTGTACTCTATATTACTTATATTAACATGTTTATAAAATTTTATTGTTAAAATATATGTTTTAAAAAAATAAAAAAGTATTTTCAAAAGCAATCAATCTTTTAATTATCTGTAATTTTTAATATTAATTTTTCATAATAAAATTTTATAAACATATTATTATAAGTGTATAAAATATAAATATAATTTTTATAAATTTATACTCAAAATAGTTAAATATAATAATGAAACACCCAGTATTATAGGAATTCTGCCCCTTTTCTTTCTCTCTCCTTTCTTTCCCAATCTCTCTCCTCCTCCCTCTCCATTTTACTCTCTTTATATATATATATATATATATATATATATATATATATATATATATATATATATATATATATATGAAATGATCATTTGTAAACACCTATTAGAATACAATTTATGAACAAATCTAAGCCTTTAAATGGAGTGAAATGGATGGTTAAGATTTAATCCACATTTCTGATTTTTATTTTTTCAATGCGGGACCCACAAAAAACCCACCAAATCACATTCCTCTGCGCGTGTCTTCAAACCGAAACCGTTGTTTTTTTTAAAAAAAAAAAAAAAAAAAAATCCTTCTATACACGTTATTGGGGGAGAATGGTGATTTCTTCTGGGCCCCATGAACTATTGTTACAGTATTTTTTTTATGGCGGGAGTAGTTGTCTTGTACTGTACTAATGTACTTGGTTATATACTGTATAATATTTATATGTAGTAATCATTTGCGTTTTGTATTAATCAACTTCTACAAATAATATTTCGTATATCGATGAACACTTCCAATATTTATATGAATAATTCATCATCTATCAATGAATAATTTAGAGTTTTAGTTGTAGTTAATTACATGAATAATTTGTCATCTATCGAATAATAATTCCACATATATGGACGAATAATTCCTTATATATCGATGAATAAGTCTATTATTTATATAATATATTCATTCACATCACACCATACCACACCACCCTATGAATAATTTATCACATATTGGCGAATAATTTATCCAAAATCAATGAATAGTTTAGATATTCCTACGAATAATTAACTTATTTTCGTCAATAATTCATGCATTCCAAAACACACACGAAACCATTAAGCACCCTCAGGCTCACATATTACTCTAGAATTCAATTGTTTCTACGAATAATTTATCAAGTATCAATGAATAGTTCAATTATTTCTACTATTAATTTGTCAGATATAAACGAATAATTAAAATATTTCTAAATTTAATTCATAAATTCCCAAATATCTAAAAAAAAAGGGAAATGAACTAAGTCATTAAGTTATTTCTACGAATGAATAATAGTTTCTAACAAATAATCGGCCACATAAATATGAATAATCTTTTATATTCAACACAATTTAATTAAACAAATTTGCTTATATATACGAATAATCACTTGTATATGCACGAATAATATATTATATAGAGCACAATTTAAATAAATAAATAATTATTTATATATACACTTATATATATAGGAATAATAAATTTAAACAGGATACTGGAATTTTCCAACTAATTTATAAACTTATTACTACTTATGCTCACCGTAACCTCTTTTTTGCGGGCTCTCTCTTTCTCAGAATACGTAAACGGTAAACCCCATCAAATTCGAGGTTTTTGTATTCCTCTAATTTGTTTCATTTACTGATGATTCTTCATCTGCTTCTCACCTTTCGTACTTCATTTGGGATATTTTGGTGGGGGGGTACACGCGCCTATTCAAGGGAGTTAATGTGTTTTTCTTTTTCTTTATTTATTAAATAGGATTAATCTCAACCGTTTATTTAACCAAAATAAAAGGCCTAGATGTGTTCACAAATTTCACCCTAAGAGGTGTTTACACCAGAACCACCCTCTCTCTCTCTCTCTCTCTCTCTCTCTCTCTCTCTCTCTCTCTCTCTCTCTCTCTCTCTCTCTCTCTCTATATATATATATATATATATATATATATATATATATATATACATACATATATATATAGGGTCGGGTTCGGGTACACACAACTCCAATAGTGAGAAGGAAAGAAGGATACTGATTGGCTGAAAACAACATCTCCCACGAGCGCGCTATTTTTGCCCACTCGCAGTGAGCGCGTCACGCCACGCGCCTCCTATAAAAGTATCTTATTTTCCTCTTTTTTTTCTTCTGTTTCTCTCCTTTCTTGTTCTCCAAGCTTCGAAATAGCCGATTTTTTATCTTTCCTATCTGATCTGCGACTTTGATCTTCGAATCTCCTCTTCGAATCATCGATGACAATCTAAGAACTGAAATCGCTAGATTTGGAGCGTGAAATAGAAAAAATCTGCTCAAATTCTGGAAATCAAAACAAAATCGATATAATCGACAGATCTGCTGCAACTTCTTCAATGGAAACAGGTAAGAGTAACAACAATGATAAATTATAGTTATAATTATTCTTTCTTCTGTTAAATTACTTCAATTATGATGAACCACTTCCTATTACAAACCTAATTGCAGATATGGATTCAGTTATGATAAACACTATCTGTTATGCATGCTGCACCACATACTATTATAAATGCTAAATCAAAATACATTAGCGATTGTATTAATGTTTCATTATTGACATAATTCATTGATGTTTAACGATTCAATTATGATGAACCACTATTCTGTTATACATGTTGAACAACTTCCAGGTGAAAATACTGAACCACATGCTATTATATACCTGAATCGCTTTATTTTTATTTAATGAACAGTTGAGAAATGCTTGTGTTATCATACATCCTAGTTACTATGATGAACCACTTTCTGCTATTTATGTTGAACCACTCTCTATTATATAAACTAAACCACTTCTTGACCACATGCTGTTATATACACTAAATCAATTCCCATTATATATACTGAACCACTTCCTCTTATTTAAAGTGAACCACTTCATGTTATATTCCTGAACCGCTTTGTTTTTATTTATTGAACAGTTGAGAAATGCTTGTGTTATCATACATCCTAGTTACTATAATGAACCACTTTCTTCTATTTATGTTGAACCACTCTCTGTTATATAAACTGAACCACTTCTTGACCACATGCTGTTATATAAACTAAATCAAATACCATTATATATACTGAACCACTTCCTCTTATTTATATTGAACCACTTTCTGTTATATTCCTGAACCGCTTTGTTTTTATTTAGAACAGTTGAGAAATGCTTGTGTTATCATACATCCTAGTCACTATGATGAACCACTTTCTGCTATTTATGTTGAACCACTCTCTGTTATATAAACAGAACCACTTCTTGACCACATGCTGTTATATACACTAAATCAATTACCATTATATATACTAAACCACTCCTGTTATTTATAGTGAACCACTTCCTGTTATATTCCTGAACCGCTTTGTTTTTATTTATTGAACAGTTGAGAAATGCTTGTGTTATCATACATCCTAGTTACTATGATGAATCACTTTATGCTATTTGTGTTGAACCACTTCCTATTATATAAACTGAACCCCTTCCTGTTATATGTGTTCAACAAGATACATATTGCATTACAAGTCCAGTTGTCATCCTTCCAACAGAGGTTGGTTCGCCATCAGAGAAAACTTTTGTTTTGGAAATATCACCTGGGAGTTCAAAATATTGGATACCAATATGTGATGATCAATTGAAACCTACTATTAGGAGCATTTTTGATACCCTTGATGAAGGTTCAAAGGCATATGAGATGTATCCTTCAATTTGTGGTTTTGACACTCGATACAACACACAATCAAGATCAGGGGGTATTGTAAGGTTAAAGTATATTGTGTGCAACATAGAGGGTGTGAAAAATGGAAGAAATTCAATAGGAAAAAAGAACACACTGTCAAACAGGTGTGATTGTAAAGCTAAAATTATTTTCACAAGGACAACAGATGGAAAATATATGGTAAGAGCGTTTGAAGAACGCCACACACATGAACTTAGAGCAACCCCAACATCTATTGCAAAAAATCTCTAAATAATAGATCAATATATCAAAATCTCTAAAAAAAATTCACCTCAACTCCAACAGTTTCTCCGTTTTACAAATTTTTACATTTATTATACACTATAATAAATACATAAATTTATAATATATACTAAATGCATTTATGAATAATGATAGAATGGATGGTTAAAAAAGAATTGCCTAATGCAAACCAAATTGCAACCACATGCAGTAAAAGGACTTTGTATGGATTTCAAAACAAAGAAAAACAAAAAAAGCCTTTCTTTCTCTTAAATAAACAATTTGAATACGTACATCAATACCTTCAACTTGTCTCAAAGGAGAAAAAAGTAGAACTACTGCTGCATCTACAACAATACCTTCCATCATAGACATAGCAACCGAACAACACATATGAACAACATAAATTGAACAGCAATAAACCAGGAGTGTCAAGGTGAAGTTACTGTAGCATTAAATTTTTACATAGGAAGGAGTGAAACATTAAATTATAGAGATCAAACCTCTTCCTCTAAATTTAGAGATTTTTTTCCTCTTCCCTTCTATTTCTCTATTTTACAAATGGATTTGCAGGATCTGTTGGGGTGAAAAAGGGGTTTTTTTTCTCTAAAACTCTCATTTTCTCTATTTTACATATGCTGTTGGGCTTGCTCTTAGGGATAAGTTTATAGGAAAATTTGCACAGTCTAACTTCAAGTTGGAGATGATTCATAGGAAGTTTGTGTTAGATTATGCTCAAACGAAAATTGGTGCTGTTAAAGCTCACAAGCTGTATGAAACAATGATGGGTGGGTATTTAGAAGCTGCTGCGACTGTTGTTCAGTTCAAAAATTTCAAACGAGATTTGATGGCTTACATGAAAGATTCTGATGCTCAGATGTTGATAAACCGTTTAACAACAAAGAAGAAGATATGCAGTGCATTTTACTTCAACTATGCTGTTGATGAAGAAGACAAATTGAAAATGATATTTTGGGCAGATCCAATATCAAGGAAATATTACTCTATATATGGAGATGTTGTCATATTTGATTCTACATACAGAACAAATAGGTACGTGTTTCCATCAATTAGATATTGAACCACTCTTCTAATTTTACTGAACCACTATCTCTTGTAATAATCAGTCACTGTCTTATCTTAATGAACCATAAACATTTCTATATAATGAACAACTATCTATTATATTGATGAAACACTCTCTCTTATACTGATAAACAAATCTCTCTTATATTAATGAACCAATCTCTTATCTTAATGAACCATAAACTCTTATATATGATGCAACACTTTTTGATAAACATGCTATGCACTGTTATTTGCATGTACTGAACCACTCTCTGTTCTATATGCTTAACCACCTACTGAAATATATTCCGAACCACTTCATTTATATACGTTGAATAAACACTAAATGTTATAAAATTATGTTGAACCACTCTCTGTTTTATATTATGAACCACTATTTGTTTCATGTTTCAGATATAATATGGTGTTTGCCCCATTCAGTGGTGTAGACAACCACAACAAATGCATTACATTTGCAGCTGGTTTAATAGTGAATGAAGATATCACATCATATTCATGGATGTTTTAAAATTTTAAAGAAGCAATGGGTGCTGAACCAAAGCTTTTGGTGACTGATCAAGACCCATCTATGAAGAGTGCAGCTAGATCCATATTCCCTACCACAGAGCATAGATATTGCATGTGTCATATAATGTGTAAGGTACCAAAAAAGAGTTGGCATCGGTTTAAGCAAATGTTCAGCTTTTAGAAGAAAGTTAGATGCTGCAGTGTGGAATGATGAAATTGAACCAGAAGAGTTCGAAGAGATGTGGAAATCTGTTATTGAAGAGTACCAATTAAAAGGAAATGATTGGTTGAAAAATATCTTTAGCATCGGAGAGTCGTGGATTCCAGCATATAGCAAACATATACTGCTAAGTTGAGTTGGCATAACTACATCAGTTGCGGAGTCTCAGAATAAGTTCTTTAAAATGTATACAGATAAATTCTTCAATTTGGTTGAGTTAATGATGCATTACGATACTGCTATTGATAGTCAAAGACACAACCAAACTCTGTTGAATATTGCTGATCAGACAAAATCTTCAGACATGGTGACTGATTCAGCTATAGAAAAATATTGTGCATCAATATTTACATTACATGCCTTTCGAAAAATACAGTTGGAGTTGAAAGGAAGGTGTCGTGTTCTCAATGTTGCAGAAACAGAGGAAAATCATTTGTTTACTTTAAGAGATATTTCTGGTACAAAGTGCTTTGAAGTTGAATACCATACTTCTACACAGTTCACAAAATGTAATTGTGTCCTGTTTATGAGAGAAGGTTTACCTTGTCGCCATGTTTTCCTAGTATTGAAGGACCTAGGCATAAACAAGTTGCCTGAGAATTTGGTTTTACTGAGATGGACAAAGGAAGCAGCATTATCTCCAATATTCAAAATTGATGATGTAGTTATTCAGCAATGTGCACAGATTGATGCGTGTAAATCATTAAGAAGTGAAACTCTTAAAAAGGTCCATAATTTCCTGTCGTTAATTGATCAAGATGAAGAAATTTTGAAGAAGCTTAGTGATTGGATGGATGTATATATTGAATCAGTGAAAGAGGTGCTTAATCAGGTTGACCAACCACTTGATAAATAGAAACTAATGGAAGATTTTATTGGTGTGAAGGTTCCAGATCAGGTTGTAGTCAAGGACCCAGTAAAGGCAAGCAATGAAGGCAGTGGGAAGAGATTAAAAGGGGGAAAAGAGAAGGGAATGGACAAGAAGAAGAAGACAACAAAAAGAATGTGTAAATAATGCAACAAACTAGCATTCCATGACAGCAGAAACTACAGAAAGATTCAAGTAGAGAAGCAGAAGATGGAAGAAATGAAGAAAGCCGCTAGTAATATATTTCATAAACAATTTATAGTTAAGTTTTCCTTACTGTTGTTAATTTGTTATTTTGAACCATTCTTTCAATATCTGTGATGAACATTTATTTTTCAATTTGATGAACCACATACTATGATATCGCTGAACATCATATTAAATGATATTCCTGAACCATTTGTTTGAATCTTGAACAACTCCTGCATGTAGTATCTGATCCTATGTTATCTACTGCGTGAACCAAATCAAGTGTATGATGCGAACCACACACAATGATATCCCCTCTAAACACAATAGGATATCCCTGAATCACATAGTCTTCACATTTAGCTCTACCTCATATCTCTCATCTGCGGCATCCTTTAATTCTTCTGCGTAAGAAAACTCACTCTTGCATTCAAGATCCTCACACCGGAGCTTTTAGTCTGAGCGAATCCAAAGAACCAAATCCTGGATTTTGGGTATCAATAATATCGGGTGGACGGACAGTTGAGCCATACTGAATAGTCTCACTTCGCTGCAAAAAAAAGTAGAAGACCAAAAGGCGTCAAGCATCCCGGTTTTTTCTCTTTACTATTACAAAAAAAGAAATACCTAAATGAAGTAAATGGGAAGCCATATGACCCCTAGTATGCTAGTTCGTGAACAACCTTAAAAAAATCGTATAGAGTAAATAAAACATTACATTATATTTTAAATTTATAAATTAAAAAAATAAAATCAACTATAAATATTAAATTAAACTAAATAATATATTAAATTTAAAATTTAAAATAATTATTAATTTTTGTGCGCCTAGCTTGCTCTGTACGAACCACTTCTTTCTTAAAGTCCATATGAATTACTTTCAATTCTTCAATTCGTACATCAATTCTTCCTTTTTCGTTGGTCAACTGCAAAACACAATTAAATATATATATATAAACCATATTTTAAATAAACAAGTATAAATGTAACTAAATAACAGTTTTTAAATTTTACCATAATGACTTCGTTTGTGTTGCCATTACGAACAGAAACTCCTCGCCTCCTTTCAACATCTGCTTTCTCCCTTAGAGTTATGCCAAAATGCATTTAATGGACAGCAGCAGCAGCAGACAACCTCTCGTTCGTTTCAGTAATATTTGTTTCTGCATCTAAATCTAAATAAAACATATAGTATCCAGGATAGAGAAAGTCATCTAGAATATCCATGTGTTCACAAATGACTTTGACCCAACTGACCAATACACATTTGTAATCAGGAACTGTATTTGGAAAAAATGAATTTTGAGTAGAAGTGGTGCTTGAATCACTACTCTCCATTCCAAAAAGGACTTTTAACTAAATGTTTAATAGAAGCGAGTATACTTTACAAATGAAAAAATCAAGAGTTTATATAGAAATTCAAGGGCAGTTATATAACAGTTACAAAACAGTTGAATAACCGATTTAAAAAAAACAGTTGGATAAACATAAACAGTTGTAAAAGGGAAGAAGTAAGTAAAACAGTTGTAAAGAAGTTATAATTTGTAACTGCAAATTGATTCAAAAACTGTAAAGAAGTTATAGTTCCTGGACCTCGTAAAGTATTTACTCTGAACCACCTAATCTAATATAGATGAAACAAACTCTTTTTTATCGCTCAATAAAATTGCTAAACCACTCTCTATTATATCGCTGAACCACATACTGTAATAACTCTGAACCAAACTCAGTAATTCACAATTATAAAAACAGAAAAACATACTGTTAGATATATATTTACCCAAAAAGTATTTACCATTGTTTGTTAGCTAATATAATGCATTTGTGATAGACACATCACAAACCAAATGCCCCACAATAGAGTACCATTGTTTGAATCCATCGACACATCAGACACCCAAAATACAGTACCTAAAATACAGTATTTGAACCATTACTTTTGAACCAATCAATCAACACATCATAGTTTTGGTAACGGAGGATTTAACTCCTTAATTTTTGCCAAGATATCATCCTTTATCTCATTGATTGCAGACTTGACAATTGCTTCATGTATAGCTCATGAAGTGAAGATTCGATAAAGTAAAACAAAGTAATATAGAAATACTCTAGAAGGGGGGTTGAATATAGTATGCCGGTTTTTCGCAGACAGTCTCAAGACTTTTGAAGCTCGTGCAAAACCCTTTGAGATTAGACTTAGTCTTTTATCTGAAAACCTGAATCACAAAGTTAAACAATCGAACCAAGTGCGGAAATAAGGTAAAGCAGTAAATAAAGGACTCGATGAGTTGTTTACGAGGTTCGACACGAACTTGGCCTACGTCCCCGCCTAGGGTTCTTCCACAACCCTAGGATTCAACCGGCATTATTGATTCACAAAGATTAGGATCCTAATAGCTCACCGAGAAGCCTCTCTCCTATACAATTGCAATCTAGTCAACTCACGTTCCCTTGGAGTCCTAGACTAATCTAGAAGAGCCCCACCTCTCTCAGCTATCTAGTGCAATCCTCTTACTCTCGAGAATCAAAAGCCTAGTGTTCACTTCCTGAGTTACAAACTCTCGAGTATAACACTATGAATGAATATATCCTATACGCTCACTGTGTAACTCTCAAATGCTTTGAAATGAAATAACAGACTCTTAGGACAAGCAGAGAGCACACGAAGACAGATTTCTCTTGAAGGCTTGTAGTGTATGAAAGCCCGAGTTCAATGAATGTGTATCTTCTGTCTTCATCTTCCTTCTCTATATATTGAGACAAATCGGCGCCAAGGATCTTCTCCAACGGCTAGTCTAGATCATGGCCATCTTCGAGATCTTCTAAACTTGGAAACTTTTGAAGCCATGATCTCCGATTGTGTCCTTCTTAACTTTTCGACTTTGGAAGGAGATAATATTTGAAAAGATTCCTGAAATGTTAGAATATAATATCTAGAAGCATATAATATAAAATAAAATAAAATTCAAACATAATATCATAGGTAACAGGTTTTGTATTTCATCAACACTGTTAAAGCTCCAAGACCTTTGACACAGACATACTGTCAAGGCCTTTGAAACTTATTCCGATTTTCATCAAGGGAGGGAGTTATCAATTTCCCCCTTGATGAAAGACAAAACCTGTGCATCCTGCAACTTAGTCAAGCATAAATAATATAAGTGAGATCGGACTAAGTACATGCAAGGGTTAGACAAATGTTGGATCAAATTTTAAAGCATGAAAAATCATCCAACCGAAAACCAAAAGATCAAATACCAAGGTCTTCCAAGACCTTCATAGCAAAAAGGTTTTCAAGTCTAAACCAACCACATATCATCTCCCCCTTTTTGTCTTTCAACAAAGGGAGGAGGTAAAACAGTCACCAAAAGTTTTGAAAAAGTTTCCAAAAACCAGCAATGTTTCAAGTTTGGGATAGGGATGGGATAGGATAGGGTTAGGCTTCGTCGTCCAGAGCATCATCAGTGAGCCTCGTCCACAGACCTTGCAGCATCTTGGATATCCCGCTCATCTCCGTCATAACCTCCTTGTGCAGCTCCTTGATATCCAGGCGAACTTCCTCCAAGCCCAACTCCAGGTTGTCCATGCGTTCATCAACGGCTGGGCAGTGGGAAGAGCTTTTGAAGGAGTGGCAAGACTCAAGGTCCCTTGGGGAGACCGAGTGATGCCAATCTTTTCAAGGCTCTTGGAGTCGAACTTACCCATATGACGTTGTTGTTCTTCATTTTTGAAATCAATTCCAGAAGCTTTGAAGAGTTGGGTAAAAAGGGTAGCAAAGGGGAGGGGAGTTCCTTTCCTGACTTTTCTTGTGTGAGCCATGGATCCTAAAATGGTGTTGGCCAGATCAAGATCAAGGCCATTGAGAATACGGTAAAGGAGGACCATGACATTGTCAGTAAGGAGTGAGCCAGAGTTAAGACGGGGTAAGAGGCATCGAACAATGATGTTAAAAATAATTTTTGCCTCAAGGGTAAGGGATGAGTGGGTGAGCTGCTTTGAGGTGCTGTTAGATGCTTCAGGTAGGAGGTACTTGGCTCGAGCAAGGATGATACAGTTTTCTTTTGAGGGATGTATTTCAGAGGGTGGACATGGGCTAGGTAGGCCAAGGAAATCTGCAAAGTCATTGGAGTTGAAAGAGATTCTAACCCCTTTGACAACAGATTCCAAAGACCAACCATTGTCGTCGTGTTTGGCTTTTAGGTTTATGTAGAACAGGCGGGTAAGCTGGGGATAATAGACGGTTTCAAGATTGAGAAGGGTCCAGGCTGGGGATTTTTTGAGAAGATCAATGCAGTGTAACTTCAAAGCTTCAAAGAACTCGATATCCAAAAAATCAGAACAGCATATCCTACGAGTTCGAAACTCATCTACCCACTTACCAGCAGTCTCAGCATTTTCAAACCAAGAGGAGGGCAAGGATTGGTTTACCTGGATGTAGGCAGGTGGATCGACATTCTTCCTGCGAGCAATCGTTGGAGCAGCTTTCTTGGCAGGCGCCTCAAGACCTCTGAGGGTGCCCTTCCTGGTGCGCTTGGGGGATGGAGGCTTGATTGCAATTGGGGCTTTCCGCTTCTTTGGAGACGGGGGAAGGAGGAGAAGGAGAAGGAGATTCTTCCTCCTCTTCCTCAGACCCCGAGTCCTCACCGGACCCCGCTTCATCTCCTTCAGCTTCCTCGTCTTCTCCAGATCCGTCTTGCTCTTCGTCTTCTTCCTCAGGCTCCTCTTCAGATGGAACCTCCTCGGCTTCGGCTTCCTTCCGAATCCTCTCAGCTTCCTCCTCAACAAGTTTCCTTGCAAGCTCGGCCTCCTCCTCGGCCTTTTTCTTCTTCAAGGCTTCCTCTTCGGCTTCCTTGGCAACATCTCTTTCCAGAATAGTGTTGAGATCATCTTCCTCCTCTTCCTCGTCCACCTCCTCGGCTAAGATCTTCTTTTTCCTTTTCTGTTTAGCACCGAGGGGCTTCTTAGCAGAGCGTTTTTTAGAGCCCTTGGTAACAGTGGCTGTGCTCTCAGCGATGGTGCTCTGGACAACAGTTGGGACAATGACTTGAGGAGTGGGTTCAGGTGTGGGAGAGGTGGCAGTGACCTGACATCCCTTGGGGGTGGCGCCAAGTCTTTTGGGTGTGGAAGTTTTCTTTGATTTGGGTGCCATGGAGGAAATCGGCTAGGGTTTTCTTAGAACAGGTTGAGAGGTTGAAGAAGGAGAAGGTGAAAGGGTTTGGATAAGTTCTGAGTTTGTGATGTAATCAGGTACATAATTGGGTTTATGTAGAGAGAGATGATGGAGTGATGGGACGGGTTTAGAGTTCCAAGGGGAGTAATCATAACATTGCTAATTTTGAAAATTTCCAATTCAAAATTCAAATCCTTTTCTTAACCAAAAATAAGAGGGAAAAAATTATCCGAAATAATTTTTCTCCAAAAATATCTCAACGGTTAAAAAATAACATAAATAGAAGATTTTAAAATCCGATAAAAATATATTTGATTAAATATCTAAAAAGATATTAACCAAATATATGTGATCCGATATATGTGATCTACCATTTAGTTCACAAACCTTGACATAGTTCTCAAGGGTCTTGACACTAAGTAGAATTTATCTTTCGTAAAGGGAATGCTCCCCCTACGAAAGTGCATCCTTGTTAAGCATCCCAATATCTCGTCTAATGAAGGTGAACCTGTCCTATGCCAAAGGCTTAGTAAAAATGTCAGCCCATTGATAATTAGTTGAAATAAACGAAATGGACACATCACATTTTTCGACATGGTCTCTAATGAAATGATGCCTTACATCAATATGTTTGGTCCTTGAATGCTGAACAGGATTTTTAGTGATGGAGATGGAACTTGTATTGTCACATTTAATAGGAATGCCTTTGAGGTTGATGCCAAGATCTCGCATTTGTTGAGCTATCCAAAGGATTTGTGAGCAACAGGCTCCAACTGCGATGTATTCGGCTTTTGCAGTGGATAGAGCTACTGAGTTTTGTTTCTTTGAGTGCCAACTGATCAGATGCTCCTAAGAATTGGCAACATCCTGATGTTCTCTTCCTATCCACTTTATAACCTGCAAAATCTGCATCAGAATATCCAATTAATGTGAAATCCTTTTGCTTTGGGTACCATAGTCCAAGCTCTTTAGTGTCATTGAGATATCGAAAGATCCTCTTCACAGCCACAAGGTGAGATTCTTTAGGATCAGCTTGAAACCTAGCACACATGCAAACACTAAACATGATGTCAGGTCTACTAGCCGTGATATATAATAAAGATCCAATCATTCCTCGATACTCCTTTTTATTGACACTCTTCCCAGTCTTGTCTTGCTCTAGAGATAATGTTGAGCTCATGGGAGTCTTGGCTGCTTTGGATTGATCCATCTTGAACTTCTTCAAGAGATCCTTAGTGTACTTGCTTTGGTTGACAAAGATCCCTTTCTTGGATTGGTGAACTTGTAATCCCAAAAAGAAGTTGAGTTCACCCATCAAGCTCATCTCCAATTCACTGCACATAATGTCAGAAAATTCCTTGCACAAAGATGTGTTAGTAGCACCAAATAATATATCATCAACATAAATTTGAATAACCAAAATGTCCTTTCCTTTGGTCTTGATAAAAAGAGTCTTGTCGATCAACCCCCTTTTAAAATCATTTTCTAAAAGATATTTTGACAAGCACTCATACCAAGCTCTTGGGGCTTGTTTCAAACCATAAAGCGCTTTGTCAAGTTTATAAACATGATTAGGAAATTCCAAACTTTCAAAACCTGAGGGTTGAGCCACATAAACTTCTTCTTCTAAGAAACCATTAAGAAAAGCACACTTGACATCCATTTGATATAACTTTATGCTCATAAAAGATGCAAATGCTAATAAAATGCGAATGGCTTCAAGCCTGGCTACGGGAGCAAAGGTCTCCTCGTAGTCAATGCCTTCCTCTTGATTGTAGCCTTGAGCAACAAGCCTTGCCTTGTTTCTCACAATCTTACCATTCTCATCTAGCTTGTTTCGAAATACCCATCGTGTGCCAATGACTGATTGATGCTTTGGCCTAGGCTTCAAGGTCCAGACTTTGTTCATTTCAAATTCGTTAAGCTCACTTTGCATAGCAATGATCCAGTCTGGCTCTTGAAGTGCCTCATCTACCTTATTTGGCTCAATAAGAGAAACAAACGCGTGAAAAGCACAAAGATCTTTAAGTTTAGAACGAGTTTGAACACTAGAAGTAGGGTCAGAAATGATATCCTTTAATGAGTGTGATGAGGAGTATTTGAATTTCCTTTTGCTAGTCTCAGCTCCTTGATTCGTCACACCGGTAGGATTGACTTGTGGTACATCTGACTCTGTGGTCCTGTTAGGTTCAGTTACAGCAGTTTTTGACGCTTCAACACTGTTGGATTGGACACCAAGGGCTTTGGAAGAATCTTCAACACCTTGGGAAAATTCTTCAGTGTTGAGAATCTGTTCCTGCATGTTCCTCTTCTCTGTGTTCTTGGTGGCAGCATCAACACCTTCCTCATTCTCTGCATGGATGTTAAGATCTATATCTGCAACACTTTCACTCAAAGAACCGTCATTTCATTCATCAAATATAACATGTATACTTTCTTCAACTAACTGGGTCCTTTTATTGAAGATTCTATAAGTTTTGCTACTTGTGGAGTAGCCAAGAAATATACCTTCATCACTACGCGCATCAAATTTCCCAAGGTTATCTTTTCCATTGTTATGAACAAAACAAGTACAGCCAAAGGGTTTAAAATAAGATATAAGTGGTTTGCGGCCTTTGAAAAGTTCATAAGGAGTTTTCTTTAAGATGGAACGAATAAGACAACGATTCAAAATGTAGTTAGCTGTGTTAACAGCTTCAGCCCAATAGGTTTTAGTTAATGCATTTTCTAAAAGCATAGTCCTGGCCATATCCTCTAAGGTGCGGTTCTTGCGTTCCACAACCCCGTTTTGTTGAGGTGTCCTAGGAGCAGAAAAGTTATGGGAGATGTCATATTTAGCACAAAACAAATCAAACTGAAGTTGATCACTCCGAATTGACACTATGAGCTCGTTTCTTAAAGTTTGCAACTCCTTATAAAGTTTTGAAAACTCAAATAAGGCCTCTGATTTTTCTTTTGAAAATGCAACCCAAGTATATCTAGAAAAATCATCAACAACAACTAGCATGTACTTTTTACCATTGGGAGATTTGACTCGCATAGAAACACATAAATCCATATGTAAAAGTTCAAGGGGTCTAGAAGAATTTACAACCTTTTTTTGAAAGAGCTACGTGTTTGTTTACCTCGTGTGCATGCATTGCACATATCAATACCTTTGAAGTCCATCTTAGGTAGCCCTCTTACAAGCCCTTTGGACACAAGCTTCTGTAGTGTATGTGGGCTCACATGACCGAGTCTCCTATGCCAGAGCTTTGGATCGTCCGTCAAAGCCTTTAGACAGGTTAAGCTTCCTTGTGCCACTTGATCAACATTTACAGCATATATATTGTTGTAGCGATAAGCAGTTAGTATAACTTCACTTGTATCTTCTCTGCACACTAGACATCTTTTCTTGTTAAATCTGACATTGTTGCCACTATCACATAATTGAGAGACACTAAGCAAATTATACTTTAAACCATTAACAAGATAGACATTTTTAATACTATGGCTGTAATCACTTCCAACACTACCAATACCAACGATGTCACATTTTCCTTTGTCACCAAGAGTGATTGTTCCTGTGGATTGCTCCTTTAGATCATGAAAGAGAGAACTCTTTCCACTCATATGCCTCGAGCATCCACTATCAATGATCCATTTATGTTCCTTCACCTTGGTGATCTCCTGCAAGACAAACATCAACCTTTGTGGCTAGACCAATAAGAAAATTTGGATCCATTGTTGGGGTAAACCATATTTGGTAAAATAGTGCCTTTTGGAACCCAAACTTGTGTTATCCGTTCTTTTCTCAAATGAACAGGAAAAGTATTGCGAATGATATAAGGATCCTTTCTTCTATAGGGGCAGGTCTCTTTTACATGTCCCTTTCTAGCACAGTGGTGACATATAGGAGAGGTTCTACTTCCTTTTGCCTTTACAAAGGTGGTAATGTGCTGCTTCTTTAAAAACCTTGGATTGTAACCAATACCACTTTTGTTTTGAGAACTTTGTTGCTCACCCAACATCCTATCAAGAGTGCCTTTGGATTTGGTAAAACTTATGAGGGCTGTCTGTTGGTCTTGAATCTTATTATTCAGGGAGATCTTCTCGTTCTCTAAGTCATGATGCTCATTTCTCAGAGACGAGAGATCTTGCTTGAGTTCAGATTTCTCTGAGTCAAGAGTCTTGACTTTAATGTCAAGACCTGAATAAGAAGTTTCAAGACTTTTGACCCGCCTAGACAGTTCCTCAATAGTTCTTTCCTGGTCCACAGTTCTCTTAATAAGAGTGTTAGTGTGGGCAATAAGTTTCTCTTTATTGGCAATCATATTAGAAAGGAATTCCGATAATACCTCTTTGGGACTTGCCATAAGTTCTCTTACAGTAGCTTCAAGCTTTTCGTCGTGAGATTCATCTTCTGAGGCCATAAGACAAATATTGGCCTTCTCATCATCGAAGTCAGAGTCAGAATCGCTCCAAGTTGCCACCATGGCTTTCTTCTTCCATTTGTCACCCTTCTTGGACTGGGTCTTTGTCTTTTGAGGGCAATCCTTCACAAGATGATATGTTTCACCACATTCAAAACAAGACAAAGGTTTAGTCTTCTTTTCATACTTGTTGTATTGAGGCTTACCTCGAAATTTTGAAGACTCTGATCCATCCTTGTTGTTGAATTGCTTCTTCATTTTGAGAATTCGAGAAAGGCCTTTTGTGATAAGAGCAAAAGGATCATCTTCATCGTATCCTCATCTTCGGAATCAGATCCATTTTTAGGCTCATCCTTCTTAGACTTGAGTGCCAAGTTATTAGTGCTAGCTGGAAGTTCTCCATCGTCTTCATTAAGGATCATCTCATGCGTGATCAGCTTCCCAAGCAGGTCATCAAGGGGTAGAGTGGTGAGGTCCTGTGCTTCCTCTATAGCTGTTACTTTTGGACCCCATTTTTCTTTTGGGAGGCACCTCAGTATCTTCCTCACTTTCTCAACGTTGGTAAAGCTCTTGCCGAGAGAGTCAAGGTTGTTGGTGATTTCTGTGAATCGTGTGAACATGGCCTTGATTGACTCATCAGACTTCATTTTGAAGAGCTCATACTTTCGAAGGAAGATGCTGATTTTGGTGTCTTTCACTTGGCTCGTTCCTTCATAGGTGACGACCAGTTTGTCCCAAATCTCTTTAGCTGACCTACAAGATGAGATACGGTTAAACTCATCAGTGCTAAGACCACAATAAAGTAAGTTAATAGCCCTGTAGTTTTTGGAGACGAGTTCAAGATCCGCTTGGATGTATTCAGACTCCTTCTTTGCGACTTTGGTTCCATTTGGTCCGTCTTTCTCTGGAATCTTCGGACCATTCTCTATAATGTTCCAAAGTTTCAGATCTTGATCTATAATGAACATTTTCATCAAGGATCTCCAGTGGAGAAAGTTGTTTCCTACAAAGAGTGGTGGTCTGCTCGTGGACCTTCCCTGTGCAAATCCTCCGCTTGCTTCACCAGACATGATCGAAAACTCACAAGATTGTTAGATCAAAAGCAGTGAGTAAGGCTTTGATACCAATTGAAGGTTCGATAAAGTAAAACAAAGTAATATAGAAATACTCTAGAAGGGGGGTTGAATATAGTATGCCGGTTTTTCGCAGACAGTCTCAAGACTTTTGAAGCTCGTGCAAAACCCTTTGAGATTAGACTTAGTCTTTTATCTGAAAACCTGAATCACAAAGTTAAACAATCGAACCAAGTGCGGAAATAAGGTAAAGCAGTAAATAAAGGACTCGATGAGTTGTTTACGAGGTTCGACACGAACTTGGCCTACGTCCCCGCCTAGGGTTCTTCCACAACCCTAGGATTCAACCGGCATTATTGATTCACAAAGATTAGGATCCTAATAGCTCACCGAGAAGCCTCTCTCCTATACAATTGCAATCTAGTCAACTCACGTTCCCTTGGAGTCCTAGACTAATCTAGAAGAGCCCCACCTCTCTCAGCTATCTAGTGCAATCCTCTTACTCTCGAGAATCAAAAGCCTAGTGTTCACTTCCTGAGTTACAAACTCTCGAGTATAACACTATGAATGAATATATCCTATAAGCTCACTGTGTAACTCTCAAATGCTTTGAAATGAAATAACAGACTCTTAGGACAAGCAGAGAGCACACGAAGACAGATTTCTCTTGAAGGCTTGGAGTGTATGAAAGCTCGAGTTCAATGAATGTGTATCTTCTGTCTTCATCTTCCTTCTCTATATATTGAGACAAATCGGCGCCAAGGATCTTCTCCAACGGCTAGTCTAGATCATGACCATCTTCGAGATCTTCTAAACTTGGAAACTTTTGAAGCCATGATCTCCGATTGTGTCCTTCTTAACTTTTCGAATTTGGAAGGAGATAATATTTGAAAAGCTTCCTGAAATGTTAGAATATAATATCTAGAAGCATATAATATAAAATAAAATTCGAACATAATATCATAGGTAACAGGTTTTGTATTTCATCAACACTGTTAAAGCTCCAAGACCTTTGACACAGACATACTGTCAAGGCCTTTGAAACTTATTCCGATTTTCATCAAGGGAGGGAGTTATCACGAAGATTGACCAAAGTCTTGCTGGAATTCTTTGAAAATCCACTATGCCAATCTGGTCCATTAATTCTCATGAACGTCTCCATCTGACGCATACAGAAGACACCACAATCAACGAAGTTGTCAGTAGTTGCCCATTTAAGATCCATCATGACCGATTTTGCTTTGCGAATATGATCAGCTTTTGACTTCAAATTCTTCAAATCTAAGTACTTACTTAGAAAATTAACCTTCATTTAAAAAAAAAATGGGAAAAAACATATAGTTATGCAATAGTTATAGCAACTTTGGGTATATATAGTTACAACAACTCTGGGTATATAAGCATATTTATTGGCAAAGGGCAATGTGAGCTTAATGTTATCGATAACGGCAACCTCCTTTGACTTGATATTGAATGTTATAAGATAAAAGTACTTCGAAGCAAGAATTGGTAGCATTATCTGTTTATAGTAAAGAATATTATTTTAAATCTAATTGACATAAATAAAATATAAACATATAAAAATATAATAGTAATTATTTAAAACAAACATACCAACTCAATCTCAGCCAAATTTGTTGGACAAACAACTGTAAGCAACTCATCAAATCTATCACGAAAGACATTAAATCTATTTTCAATATCACCAGCGCTGGACGAAACAATTGTCTGTGCCTGGAAATAAATAAATGACACTTAATTAAGATCTAGAACTGCATTAATTAAAAATTTCCTAAAAACTCAATAAACTTATAACATAAAAATTAAACTTACATTGAGAGTACAAGTGCAACAATATCTGCTAATAGATTCATAGGCCCAACGTGATTCTTCAACATTCAGTATTTTAGCCCACGTATCAATGATTTGAGCATCAACGTACTGATCATATTGTAGCGTTTGCATTAAAGCTCGAGGGATTTCCATCCCTTTGAATTTGAAAAAAAACTTCCATATAATAAACATAAAATATTTATTAAAATTAATAAATTACAATTAAAACGAAATGAAATTAACCTCTGAACCACAATCACTTGACCCGCTGACCCACGCTATAAATCCCTGAACCACTCTTAGAACAATTGCATCATAAAACCAAAATTAAAGCCCAAAGACCACAATCAAATGAACCCCTGAACCACACGGGATTAAATCCCTGAACCACTCTCAGTTTATAAAGCTGAACCAACACCGAAAAAAATATTTGTGCAACTTACATCAAATCGTCTTCAACATCTGAAACATATTTGTACAACTTTATAACAGCAGCAATCCTCCTCTTGTTGGGATTAACAAATCTTTCATAAAAGGGACTTCTCATTTCTTTTGATGGTAATACATCCCTTGTTGGCTGAACCCTTTTATCAACAATTTCTTTTTCTTTCTTGTCACCCTGAAACCAAAAATATTAACATCAACAAATGATATAATATAACTATATTTATATATAAATGATATAAGTATAATTGATTACAATCAAACCTTATTTCCATCCAACAACCTAATATTCACATACTCTATCAAAGTGAATTATTAGTGAATTATTGGGGTGATATCCACATAGTGCCATACTTTAATTTCATGCCAATCAGTTTCTTCTTTGTTCTTCTTTCATCATTAACATATTCCATGTCAAAAATTTGTGGTTTTCTACGAACCTTCGGCACTGGAATCTTTATAACTGTTTTTTCTTCGTTTGGGCAATATCAGCAGGGACACCCTATTAAGCAAAATAAAAAAATAAGTATTATTTCCCAAATAAAATATTAATAACAAATAATATAAATAAAAAAATATGAAAAATTACCTTTGACGGGTCAGCTTTTAATGGTGCACAGTATTGCTGTTCCACTAGTGCTAGATGTTCTTCAAAAACCTGCTAAATTGAAAAAAGAGTATTAAAGATTAAATATAAAGGCATAAACACTTAAAAATATATTTAAAAAATCATAAACATAAATAAATTTAAAGAATTACTATTTTATATGATGTTTGAAGAGAAGCAAGCCTAGGTATATTCTGGAGAGGATTTGAAATAACAGGGTTCTCATTAACTGACAGTTGCTCCTTTAAAACTGTCTGAAAAGTGGGAGGATTTGGAATAACAGGGTTCTAAAAAATTGGCAGTTGCTCCTCTAAAACTGGCTGAAAAATGGGAGGAATTTCATTGCAAGGGACCTTCAGATAAGATTTCTCAACAGTCCCAAATACTTCTGCAAATGTTGGTGGTTTTTCAGGTGGAGTCAGGCCAATACTCCATGATGGGTTGTCAAGCCGTATTCTATCAATCTTTTTTTTTTTTGCAATAGCAATATCAACAATCTGCATTAGTCTATCTAGCTCAGGATTGTTTGCAAATTCATCTGGGGTTGACTTGACTTCAGGAGAGCAAGACCCAACAATTCGTTTTGCAGCATGGTTCATGTAATTGAGTTCAGGATCCTCGTGTTTCTCCGAAACAGATTCGATTGTTAGCTCCGCTATATTTGATATACATTTAGCCAACAAGCACATTTCAGCCCTGTACCTCTCTTTTAGACTCTGAACAACAAGTGAAAATACTATTATATACTGACTTAATTTCATATATACAAAAAAAATACTATTAAAATATTAAAAACACTTACTTTTTTACCATGGCCTTCAAACAACATAGCATGATTCTTTACTACATCTTCTTTCCCAGGTTCTTCAACTTCAGAAACCTATGTAACAGACACTGTGTTATATATGATAACAAAAATATTGTGTTAGAAAACAATCAATAATAACATCCCTGAACTCCATATAACTTATAAATCTCAAACAAACTCACTCAAACCACTGAACCACACTCAATCTCAAATAACATCGCTCTCAACCGCATTTTATAATGTACCACGACCACTAACTGAACCACATTTTATTAGTTGCATGTGCTGAACCATTATCTGGTCAATATGATGAACCAATTACTGACATATTTGATGAACCACTTCATTTTATAGTTGACCCTTGAATAACATATAGGTATATAACTGAATTAGACACAGAATAAATACCTAAACAACATATTATAATTTCATATATACAAAAAAAATACTATTAAAATATTAAAAACACTTACTTTTTTAACAGGACCTTCAAACAACATAGCATAATTCTTTACTGCATCTTCTTTCCCAAGTTCTTCAACTTCAGAAACCTATGTAACACACACTGTGTTATATATGATAACAAAAATATTGTGTTCGAAAACAATCAATAATAACATCCTTGAACTCCATATAACTAAAAAATCTCAAATAACATCGCTCTGAATCGATTGAACCACTGAATCACACTCAATCTCAAATGACATCACTCTGAACCGCATTTTATAATGTACCAGGACCACTAACTGAACCACATTCTATTAGTTGCATGTGCTGAACCATTATCTGGTCAATATGATGAACCAATTACTGACATATTTGATGAACCACTTCATTTTATAGTTGACCCTTGAATAACATATAGGTATATAACTAAACCAGACACAGAATAAATACATGAACACCACTCTATTTTATAACATCAACATGATAATCTAACAACCAAAATCCACTTACTACTTTTGTAGGAACTTCAAACACCTTGGTGTGTTCCTTTGTTGTATGCTCTCTGTTAGGTTCTTCTTTTTCACAAACCTATAAAAAGGATGATAAGTTATATATCCTTTATATAGAGTAGCATATATTAATGAACCACATAATTATACTATACTATACCAACAACTAAATAATATTGCTTAACCAGACACAAACATCCCAGTAAAATATGCTGTTCAATTGGCTCGATATTCAATTAACCCAAATATCTCTTGTTCACTAATATTGTCTCCGGCAGATAAAGAGACATGTTGTTCAATTGGATCGATACTTAGTCGTGGCAATACACGCCCAGAACCAAACCCACTGCCTTTCATCTCTTCCCCTTCCCTTGCCTTAATAGACTGATTTGTCCAATTGGCAAGAATGGGTACTGATCTCGGTTTCTCTTGCCTTTGAAGGCGAACCCGATCAACATAAAATAGCCGTAATAACAGAAAAATACCAGCAAATATAAGAATATTTAAAGAACATGCAAATATAATAAAATAAAATATTCCTTATTTATCTCACTTACCACCAAAAATGGGAGTGAGCCCGTGAAACTAGAATTTTTGTTACGAGACCATGTTTTTTTAGTTTCTACAAGCCGGTCTAGCAGAAACCCACACCAATTAAAGTGCTTAATGCTTTCTAAGTTTTCAATTACATTAAAGTAACTAAAATTTACAGTTCCATTTGAGTTGCATTCAATCAACCCTGAAATCAAGAGTAATATAAAAACAAGTTTTGAAAAATTGCCTTCCATCTTTGTCAGAAACCATTCCCTTCACCACATCAGCAGCATGGATCCTCTTTTTGTTTGAAGGCAACTGAATTCTTCCACATAGATAGAGATGCATTAGTCCTTGTATTGAATGACGCATCAGTAGGCACTTGAATTGACCCCATTGGAAATCCAAGAGCAATTGCAACATCAACATCTTCGATAAAAATTGCATCTCCATTAGCTGTAATCAATGCAACCCGATCTGCATCAAAGTTTTCCACAAGCCAACGTGACAGAAACAATGGCATATGCTTCATCTGTAGCTGCAAAATACTACTGAATCCAAGCTCTTTAATGCTTCTTCTCTGAGCATCATTGAGTTGTTGAAATGAGTCAACCAGAGAATGTGGATGTGTCCTGGATTCTATACGAACATATGTCACTGGTCCCTTTGGAGTAACCACAACTTTGGATTTGACTTTTGTTTCATGTTCTTCTTTTATAACAACATCCTCGTCGTTGTCAGAATCTGGTTGTTTAGAAACCTTCCTCTTCTTTTTAACCTCATTCTTCACCCCCTTACTTTTCTCAGGTTTACGTTTGAATTTTTCCATAACAACAGCCAATGGGACGTCATCTAGAAAACAAATTAAAAAAAGAAATATATCAATACTATGTTAAACAATGTTGAACCAAAACTATAAGTTACTCCTATCCAAAAAAACAAATAAGTTACTCCTATCCATTTCACTTATTTAAAACAAATGAAAAACTTAACACAAATTTAATTGTTGAACAAGTTACTCAACATCTGATGAACACCATAGTATTTAATTTGATGAATAGATCACTATTACATCACACCCCACATGCATAATAACAAATTGAACAGATGTGACTCTTGAAACACTATTCTAAACGAACTAACAAATAAAACAAAATTTTAAACAACTATAACCAAATAAAGTAAAATATAAACACTGGCGATTCCGGATTTCCATTTTTTATCAACAGCGACAACTCAAAAAACAGACAAAATCGTTCCCCTTCATTCATGACCAAACGTTGACATACTTTGACTTTTGAAATACTACTAAAACAGAAATCACAACCAAAACTAAATGTTAATGAACTAGAATCAAATAAAGTAAAGTATAAACAATAGCGATTGAGGATTTCGATTGTTTATCAACAGCGACGACTGAACAAAGAGACAAAACACAAAAAAAAGGATAAAATCGTTAATAAATGAAGTAATAAGGAGTAAACATACGAAAATGAAAACAACGAACTTTGATTCAAGCTTACATTACCACGAAAATGGCGAGATTGAGAAAAGAATCGAAATGACAGAGAGAATGACCAGTTTGAAGGAAAAAGGGGATTTCAGTTTTCAAGACGATGAAACGAAAGCAAACCTTTCACCACGCAAAGGTGAAAATGGTATGACACGTAACAACAAATACAGCAAGCAAAATGACAAAACTGCCCCTATAACCGCTATTGGGCTTTTTTTTTATTCTCTATTGGACGTTTAAAAAGGTATTGGGCTTTTATGCTCTGAACATTTATTTCTAGAAAAATGAAACATTTTATTTCATTAACCACACATTATAAAATTTGAATTTAATTTAAGGAAATTTTAATTACTCTCTAAGAGGAATACTAAACCACAAACATTACATATACTAAATCAAATAATAGTTAGTAATACTGAACCAATTAAAAATACACTCTTAAACGCCAAATATTTTGTTCTATGAACCAAATACAATCATAGATGCTGAACCAATTCTTAATAAAATCCTGAACCAAATAATAGTTTGAAATACTGAACCAATTAAAAATACACTCATAAACACCAATATTTTGTTCTATGAACCAAATACAATCATAGATGTTGAACCAATTCTTAATAAACTCCTGAACAACACATGCAGTTATAAACTCATTGTCCATAAAAACAATGATAAATAAACAAAATAGACTACTTGTTATCATATATATCAAAAACAAAAAGTTGTGGTTGTCGTTGATACACAAAATTAACTGTCCCACAACCCAAAATACATCCACATAAACAACTAATTAAAGTTTCAACAAAAACTACAGATATCACATTAAAATCTTCAATTCCCAGGCTGGTAATCGGTAATTCTCGCAATAACAGGCTGCCTTTCTTCATTCATAGGAGAACATATAATCGCATGCATATACAACCTTCGAAGATCAGAGACCACATTGCCCAAGTTCTTGGATAAGCCACAATTCCAATCATTTATACCCAAGTAAGCCTCCAAATGACGCATGCAGAAGACGCCACAATCGATGTAATTATCAGTAGTACCCCACTGTAAATCCAGACAGAATGGTTTGCAATTGCGAATAAGGCCCGCCTTACTGGAGAGCATCATCTTATCTAAGTAGTGACTCATCAATTTAACCTTAATAGTTAACAACAACAAAAAACAATTAGTGGATGTTGATCCAAAAAGAATAAATCAAACACAAAAATGTGAAAATGAATGTATATACTTACAACTACTTCTGGAATGTCATAGTATCTCAAGTCAAAGCCCACTGCCAGCTTCATGTTATCAATAATAACAACTTCCTTTAACTTAAAATTAAAGCATATAATATAAAAGTGTTGAGATGCAAGGATTGGCAACATGATCTGCATAAGGATAAATTTAATTTAAATTATTTAATTCAAATTTAATATTAAAAGAAATATACAAATCAACAACAACAATTTAATTGAAATTCTTTAAATAAACTTACTAATTCAAACCCAACCAAATTTAAAACAGATGAGTCTCTAAGAAGCTGATCAAATTTAGTATGAAACATGTAGAATCGCCTTTCAAACCTTACATCAGGATTAGCAACAACTGAACCTAACTGAATAAGATTAACAAAACTGAGTTAAAAAATGAACAAAAACAAAAATTAAACACTTAATCACATGCATTAAAAATTAAAACTTACACTGAGATCACAAGTACCAAAATATCTCGTACAGCCATAAAATCTCTCTTGGTAGTTAAGAATTCTCACAAAAGTATCAATCACTTGGAACATATTCATTAGAAAGTAAGGATTGAAACACCATACGTGGCACAATGCGATTTTTGAATTTAAAAAGAACTTCCTTGTTATAAAACCAGAAGTATAACAAACTTACTAACAGATTGAAATTAACCAAACTATATTTCTTTCATGCATAACTAAAATTATGTAATCAATAAATTTCATATATATAAGAGCAACTTACATAATATCATACTCAGGTTCAGCAACATAACTGATAAGCTTGTAAACAAATGGTGAACTTAGAAGATAGGGATTAACAACTTGGCTTCTCAAAGGGAGGTTTGATTCTTCCTGGTCATTCGCTTCACCCAACTGTTGATTCTCCCTGATTTTCCTCTCTTTTTCCTGTTCATTCTTTATTTGCCTCTTCAAGTGTGCCATTTTTGTTTCATCTACAAAAAAATTCATTAATATCTAAATCACATAACTAAAATAAAGCAATAAAGCCCACATAGTTAAATAATCGCAACCATTCATAATAAGTAACTACACATACCTAAAATAAAGCAATAAATACAAACATGCATACATAAATAAAGGAATGAACCCAACAGAGTTAAAACATCTGAACCAAACTAAAAAAACCACTAAATCCTCTGAACTCAAGCCAGTAAAATAATTTGAACCACAATCAATAGAAGTAATTGAACCAAAATTAAACCATACATTAAAACTAAAATAAACCCTAAATACAAACATGCAGATCTAAATAACATAACTAAAATAAAGCAATGAACCCCACACAATTATATAGTCTGAACCAGTCATAATAAGTAACTAAAAATAACTAAAATAAAGCAATATATACAAACATGCATATATAAATAATGGAATGAACCCCACAGAGCTCAATCATCTGAACCACATTCAATATAAGTAACTGAACCAAACTAAAATAAAACACTAAATCCTCCAAACTCCAGATAAATGAATGAAGGGATGAACCCCACAGAGCTAGATCATCTGAACCACATTCAATATAAGTAACTGAACCAAACTAAAATAAAACACTAAATCCTCCAAACTCCAGATAGTAAAATACTCTAAACGACACTCAAAATAACCATCAAAATAAAATATTAAATCATTTCTTCATCCTTATGTTGAATACTATTTAAACAATACGTTAAAACTAAAATAAACCAGTAAATACAAACATACAAATCTAAAAAACACTAATTTTGAAAAGCATACTATTTATAGAAAAAAAGAAAAAAAAGATCATGCAACAAAAACAACGACATACCGTGGAAGATGATGTTTTCCATTGTAAGCGAAAACAACCAGCAACTTCAAATCTCCGAATATGGAGGTTACGTGGAACCAAATACAACGCTAATGGAGATTTTGAGTTTGGAATAAAAACAAACAAACAGACTTTTAGAGAGAAACTGAAAAAAAAAACCTCGATTCAAACTTTGAGTTTGAAATCGGAAAACGAAAAGCGAGAGAAGAGGGCAATCGATTACCTTCAAAGCGCGATAATGATTTCTCTGGACGAAATCCCCTAGGGCAAAGAGAATATCAGAGAGACTAGAAGTTGAAAAGACATAATCGGCATTCAAAAAGACAAAAATACCCCCATTTTTTCCCCGCGCCTCACGTGCCTACCAAAATATTATTATTTTAATACAAATCAACCAATTACACCCCTTCTTTCCTTCTCACCGGTATATAATATTCTCACTTGAACCTTACCCTATATATATAGGATGGTTCGGGTGTACTCAACCCTTATTGTGTATAATGTATGCAAATCTGAACCGTTAATTGATAGATGATAGAGGGTCAAGATTAATTGTGTTTTTATGGTTTTTTTTTAAATTAAAAAATGGGCCTCACATAAATAACCACTTACCTTCACCCATCGTGTGCGTGAACTAGAAATCAAATTCGGATTTGTGATTGTGCTACTGCTACGGCAAATTTTTGAGTTTTCCTTTTCCCAATTTACTGTGGAACCCATGTATAATTTTTTTTAAAATGAAGAGAAATGACCAATTATAATACATCCATACCATCGAATAATAATCCATCGATATCATCGCATAATCAAACG
This sequence comes from Persicaria tinctoria, assembly GCA_037127255.1. NCBI lineage: Eukaryota > Viridiplantae > Streptophyta > Magnoliopsida > Caryophyllales > Polygonaceae > Persicaria > Persicaria tinctoria. Next base: position 56,924,474 of record JBANSL010000014.1, read on the forward strand.
ATACTATCAAATAATTAAGCAATACAATCAAATAATTTTTATTTAAAAGTAAAGGGCGTTTTCAGGGTGGTAGCCGATTATAATAATCTATCGATAGCATCGCATAATCCGTCGATACAATCGAATAATCCAACGATAGCATTGAATAAATTTTAGTTATTTGTTAAAATGACATAAGTTACCGAATAATATTGTAACATCATCGAATAATTCATCGATATCATCAAATAATCAATCGATACCATAGAATAATCTGTAAATACCTTTGAATAATCTATCGATACCTTCAAATAATCTATTTTTAGGAAAATTCACAATAATAATATGGAGCGTTAATTATAATCAAATCATAATTTTTTTTATGCAAATTTGAATACATAATATTAACAATTCAAGATATATATCCATTGACTAATCAACTGAGGGTGATAGCCGATAGGAATCTATTAGCAATGTAAAGTCGGTCGTAGCACTGAATAATCGTTTGATAGAATCGAATAATCTTGCAATACCATTGAATAATCCCTCGATACCAACGAATAATCGACAAACCTTCAAATAATACTAATAATTGACCATTGAATATGTTGTAATACAACCAAATAATTTTTTTTAATCACGCAATCTTCACAATTCTAACGTAATTTTTTTTGATGAAATATGGAACGTTAATTATAACCACATCCAAGTTTTTTTGGAAAATTTTAATTATATAATCTTAACAAATCAAATCTATCCACTAGGTTTTTTTCAAAAAAAAATCAGCTAACACAAGCCCACATGTTCATCCAAATTCCAATCACCCGTGAGCATTGCACGCGCTCCGTTTGGCACTGAGGCAAGAAATCATATGGGCCCCACCATTTTAATATAAAAAGAAAAAAGAAAATTGTCTATTTACCACAACCATCCGATCTACTAAATCAACGACCTAGATTTGTGTGTGTGTCTATATATATATATATATATATATATATATATATATATATATATATATATATATATATATATATATATATATATATATATAATTAAACAAAATTACAATAGATTCTCTCTTGATAACAACACCTCTATTATAATAACATAATTTTTTAAATATATTTCTAAAAATGTTAAGCATTCGGTGATATCAAGCGTCCGGTGTCGGATTCTATATTATGACACTACCTCCGTTCAACAATATAGGTCTTTTTAGATTTTGCACGTTTTTTAAGAACTCACAACAAGGAATCTACAAATCCTTAGCAATTGAATTGATCTAACGAGTTGGCCAGACAAGATAGAACAAAACAATAAACAATCAAGCACAAAGAAGTTGAAGCATTCAAATATAGGAAACAAGGAACGAGAATTAGAAACTCACAATCAATCCAAATAAAGCTTCAAATTGTAGGCAGAACAGATGAGTTTAGTTCCTCATGGAAAACATCGCTCAATCTCTAAATTGTCTAATGAACGTAGAATAGAATAGAAGTTCAAGAAAATAACAATAATCGGCCTTTTTAATAAGTCTAAGTCGGCCATGAAACAACTAACACAACTAGGGTTTTCATTAAGTAAAACGCAGCGTCGCTGACGACCAATGCTGCTCCTTCATACCTGCAGCATCTCTACATAGCAGCAGCCGTGGCACGCCTGCTCGTGGCATGTCCCTTGTCCAATCTGAAAGCAGCTCCAAGCTTGTTTCTTCATTCCTTGCTTCAAGTGCTCCATGCCAATGTCTCTTGTACTTCTCTCCAAGTTATTGCATCTCCCAATTGTATTCAGATTCACTCTGCAAAATAAACACAAAGTTGCGCAGAATCCGAATTCTTCCAGAATAATCACAAGATGCAAATTAATTATAGATTATGAACGAAATACAACCTAACTAGCCTAAAAATGCCTATAATGCCTATCTAATATATGCATTATCAAATTCCCCCACACTTAACCTTTGCTTGTCCTCAAGCAATGATAGAATGAACATGAATCAATGTATCCCAGAGAAAATCCCTTCAAGTTTCAACCTCATCAAAAAGCAACATCATAGCAAGTGCAAACATAAACCAAGCAAACAAACGTCATAACAAGTATTCCAGGGATCAAAGCTTAGAAGTAGACATCATCCAACCTCACCAGAAATATGTGTTTCACTCATTCTCTCATGTGTTTAGGCTTTAAGGTACAACTCTCAACTAAAACCAACATGCACTAAACTCATAGACATTGACCACCATATCACCAAATCTCCACCGAAATGTCATTACTTGCGGAACACAATAAAGGAAACTAAATAAAATGTGACTTTTTTTTTCTCTTTTGTTTTTTTTCTTTTCTTTTTCTATTTATTTTCTTGTCTTGGTGCTTTCCTTACGCGAGGTGCAAACATGGGTGTCATGAATGGCCCCGGTCTATCAACACCTCAACCTACTAATATGAAGTCCACTTGAACATCTTTTGACCCAAGTTGCAAACATGGTTGTCATGAATGAACCTGGTTACTCAATGATCAAGCTTTCTTTCCTAGTGGATAGTTTTCAACACCGTTTTACGCGAATCATACACATGGGTGTCATGCGTAGACTCGGTTACTAAGTGCATCAACCATTGCCACCTTACTTCAGTAAATATGCACAAATTCAAACAAAAGACTCAAACTATAAACAGAAACTCCGCAAGCAATAAACATGTGAGTCGGTCTTGAAAAATAGATACTGCAGTCAATGCCAAGAGGTAGCAACACAAGGAGAGTAATTCACACAATTGAGCAAAAGATTTCAAATAAGGCTAAACATTCTCACAAGGTCATGTTTTTAGGACTTCAATCATACTTTAGCTCAATCATACATGCTCAATTATATTTGCTAGCTCATGTTCCACAAAAATCAAATATAGACAAGGCCAAAACATCCAGAACTCTATGGGATTTATATGATCATGCTGAAATTTAAATTAGAGGACAAACTAAGCCAGATGGGTAATTGAATAACACATATGGATGCAATGCATGCTTGTTTTTGGATTTTTCGATTTATTTTAATTACGAAAATGGGAAAAAATTAAAAATTAAATAAACTAAACAACAATTAAATAAACTTAAACATGGTGCAGAAAATTAAATATGATATACTAAATGACAGTATATACAAAATTCCTCTCCCCCACACTTAAAGTTTTCATTGTCCTCAATGAAACAGTACAGACAACAAAAATAAATCAGATGAAATCAGGGTGAAGGAGAAAGAAACTAACCACTCACTAGGGAGGAGGCTGGTAGGGCGGAATATGCGGGGACTGCTGGCGAAGGTAGTAGGTCTACTCCCTCCGCATCTCCTCCATGTTGTAGGCCATCTCCCGCACATTGCGGTCAACGTCGTCGATGGTGAACTCAAAGGAGTCCTGGCGCATAGACATATGATGGAACTGTGTGAACATGTGGTCTCGCCAGGCATCATCATCAGCAGAAGAGCTAGGCCCCGCAGAAGAGCCAACAACGTACTGTGCATCCCCCATGTGATAATCGGTCTGCTCAGGGGCATCCTCTTGGTCCTTCTCATCAGCATCCTCATCATCATCATCTTCATCGCCCGAGAGGTTGAGGGAAACATTGGTAGGGCCATAAGTCAAGCCCCTAGGTAGCCTCAGTCAGTGGTCTCCCTACTTTCTCGACTTCCAGATGAAGCTCGTCGCCTCAGAGCCCTCAATCAGATAGGCCCTCCTCAGCTGCTCCTCTGTATAAGTGTACCCACCAGACATAGGTACACTGCACTGTGTAGGATCAATATAGCGGCGGGCGATGAGGCTGATCATGCCTCCCAGACCAATTCTGCCTTTCTTCTTCCCCTGGATCCGCAGACAGCTCTCAATAAATATCTCAACCCAGTCTGGCGTAACATGGGACTAGGGAGCAAGGCTCCATAACCAATGCAAATTGTCGGCGGGTATCTTGTTCACATCACCCTGGCCGCTGATAGACATGGTCAGGACTTTGTGAACCAAACGAAGGCAAGGATGGACAACCTTGTGGTTGTATTCGCCTCTATGTCCATCAAATGTAGAGTCAGTCGCCGCATACCAGAAGTCATAAAGTTGCTGATCAGACACCAGGTTAGCCCAATCTTGGGTGGGCGCCTGAGTGATCCCAAAGACCTCTCTCAGCTGGGCAAAAGTACAAGTGTGGATCTGGTCCATCAAATGGAGCTGAATCCGTGAATCATCCACACGCTCCAGCGTAACTAAGAACTCCCAAGCTAGCTCAGCATATGTGGTCGATCCACAGGGAAAACCTGTCGTTGATCCGCCAAATTTGACGGAGGGAAAACCTGTCGTTGATCCGCCAAAGTAAAACTCAAACCTATAACTAGTATAGCAATAAGTAAGAGGTCGATCCACAAGGAAATTTGTTATTCAAGTATGACTTAAGTGCCAATTAAGTAACCAAATAGGGGTTTTTTTGAGTGTGTAAAGATCCGCCTTTTATCAAAGCGGATTGATGAAAGCAAAGTAAATGAATTTGATTCAAACAATTATGAGAAGCAGTTCTACCTATAATTTTTCACTTTATTTGGTTTGAAACGATCCTTGTAACTTCTTCTCGTCCTATTAAGTTTCCTATGAATGCCCTTGTCCCGACCTAATATAGTTACTAGTCCAACCAGTCCTAGCAACCCTTATCAATCGAACAGTCCCTAAAGAAGGATTTAACCAAATTGATACCTTTAAGTTCAGAGATTAGCCAAGGTATTTGCAGTCCCTAAAGAGGGATTTAACAACACATTAAACTTCCTACTCATTCAATTAGTTCAACCAGCCCTAAAGGAACAAGTTTTCTACTTAGGTTAAGGTTCACAACCACGAATCTACAAATCCTTAGCAATTGAATTGATCTAACGAGTTGGCCAGAAAAGATAGAACAAAACAATAAACAATCAAGCACAAAGAAGTTGAAGCATTCAAATATAGGAAACAAGGAACGAGAATCAGAAACTCACAATCAATCCAAATAAAGCTTCAAATTGCAGGCAGAACAGATGAGTTTAGTTCCTTATGGAAAACATCGCTCAATCTCTAAATTGTCTGATGAGCGTAGAATAGAATAGAAGTTCATGAAAATAACAATAATCGGCCTTTTTAATAAGTCTAAGTCGGCCATGAAACAACTAACACAACTAGGGTTTTCATTAAGTAAAACGCGGCGTCGCTGACGACCAATGATGCGGCCGCGGCATATGCTGTGACTACGGCATATGCTGCTCCTTCATACCCGCAGCATCTCTACATAGATGCGGCTGCGGCACGTCTGCTCGTGGCATGTCCCTTGTCCAATCTGAAAGCAGCTACAAGCTTGTTTCTTCATTCCTTGCTTCAAGTGCTCCATGCCAATGTCTCTTGTACTTCTCTCCAAGTTATTGCATCTCCCAATTGTATTCAAATTCACTTTGCAAAATAAACACAAAATTGCGCAGAATCCGAATTCTTCCAGAATAATCACAAGATGCAAATTAACTACAGATTATGAACGAAATATAACCTAACTAGCCTAAAAAATGCCTATAATGCCTATTTAAGATATGCATTATCAATAGGCTTAAATGTGTTCAAATAGGATCACACTAAAATTACAGAAATGCCCCTCTGGGGTTAGCTCACATACTCACCCATAGTAATAGAACAATGAGACCTCGCAACGGTTACAAGCTCTAGTCCTCTAGAATCCCCTTGAACAGATTTCTCTTTCCTGCGCCTATGATACTGGTCTACAACCATTGTTTCTTCTTGAGTGTAGCATCTACGAGGCTATCGACAGAATCGCCATTTTTAATTCAGCGCAATGTTTCTCCTTCGGATCGCGTTATAGAATAATGAGACCTTGCAGTGGTTACCAAGTCTAAACCATAGAGAGATATCAACAGTGGCGGATCTTGAAACTGTTGATTAAGAGGGCGCAAAATTACCATAATTTTTTTTTCATGTAAAATGAAACCCTAATTTTTCTGTTCTGAAAAATTATCAATATTATCAATTTGTAACTAGAATAAAAACATATATCGTGCATACTTTGTTTCATTGTTTTCAAATATTTCAATATAACCTCCTGATTTGAAGTTTTCAGTTATAATTATATTATTAAGGCATGAAATTTAACAAACCATAATTACAATAAAAGTATATCAGTTTGGTAAATGATGTAAGTTTAATTCTTATGTACGTTCAAGACTCCACAGATTGGGAATCTGGAACGGGGTAAGAGAAGCAGAAACAAACCAAAAACGTAAACCAAAGAACAGACGCAAGATTTACGTGGTTCGGCCGAAGCCTACATCCACGGAGCCTCAGTCGAACGGCTTGAGAGCACTAATCCACTAATCAGTTAAGCAGGTTTACAAAACAGGTTGCCCTAACTCAAGACTACGGCAGATACAAGCAAAGAACAGAGTACGAGAGACATATGAGTGCAAGAAAGAGATAATCGAAGCAAGCAAGGAAGAAAACACCCTAGATTTGAAGATCGGAGTCAGATTGTCATTGGAGTGAACCAGAGAAGAAGATCTTCGCCAGAACTCTGGACAGTCACCTTCTTCTTCTTCCTAGAAGCCGGATCTGGAGTCTCCGAAGGAGATCCGCTCGAGATCGGCCGCCGGAGCTTCGCTGGAGCTAGGAGAACAGCAAACCCTAGCAGAGACTCTCTCTCTTCTCTTTCTGGATTACCTTTGGAGCGCCGCGTCGAATGAGCTCCGAAACCCTAGCTCTTGGCTTATATAGAGCGAGCTTCTAGTGAAACGCTGCGTTCAACTTAAACGGATCTCATGAGCTAAGACATCAGGTGGACAAGGAGCTGGGCTGGCTTTGGGCCTAAGAATTGGGCCGAGCCAGTGAAGCTAGTAACCAGTACATGCATACATACATAATATATCATATAATGCATGACCTACATATATACTATACTATATAGGTGTAACATATATGAGCATAAGATATAAAATCCTACGCTTCTAATATATGATAGTTCTAAGTATAATATATATGTTAGTACCTTGCCTTAATCTACCAAGTAACCTAAGTTAGGGCCTTCCAATATTCCTAGAACTAATGTTTAGATTAAGATTGACATTACAATTTGCCCTTCTAATCCAAACATTAGATCTATTAAAAACACAACCTACTGATCAGTGGATAAATATTCTCAAACCATTCAACCTCATCATCGGCTCAAAATACCATTTCTCTAAGGTGGTTCTCCAAGGTGGAGAAAATCCCTGCAAAACACAAATTTGTTAGTTGGGACTACTTTTGTCCCAAAATCAGCAGGATTGATGTCGCCTTTGATTTTCTTCACTTCTAATTCTTGAGCTGCAACGCGATTACGAATAAAGTGAAAACGCACATCAATGTGCTTAGTTCTTTCGTGATACATGGGATCTTTGCACAAGTATAGTGCACTCTGACTATCCGTATGTATAACGGGTTTTGGTGGCTTTTGTAGGATTTCCCTGGGGATTCCTTTAAGCCATATGGCCTCTTTTGCAGCTTCAGTAGCGGCCATGTATTCAGCTTCAGTTGATGACAGAGCAACAACTGTTTGCTGTTGAGATTTCCATGAAACACAATTACCAGCCCATGTGAAAAAGTAGGCGATAGTGGATTTGCGGTTATCCTTGTTACTAGCAAAGTCAGCGTCTACATATCCATTCAGTTTATCAATAGGCTCATGTAAACCATAATGTAAACAAAGACTCTTCGTACCAGTAATGTAACGCAATAAGTATTTCATGGCAGTCCAGTGATCATTTCCAGGATTAGACATAAAACGACTTAGCACAGAAATGGCAAATGCAAGGTCTGGGCGGGTGCACAACATAGCATACATAACGGACCCTACAGCTACGTCATAAGGGACCTTATCCATTTCTTTTATGTCATCTAGCTTAGTGGGACAGCTTTTCTGGGTGAGCTCTAGGTGCCCTCCTAGAGGTATGGATGTAGGCTTAGAATTCAACATATTAAACCGATTTAGGACCTTAACTACATAATCGTCCTGAGACAACCATATTTGCTTGTTAGGTCGGTTTCTAATAATATTGACACCAAGAATCTTCTTGGCATTTCCTAAGTCCTTCATGTCAAAGTATTTCTTAAGATCCTTTTTAACAGTACTAATAGGAATCGTAGAACTGCAGATCAATAGTATATCATCTACATATAATAACACATAGATCAAGGATGATTTAGAAACACTTTTGAAATAAAGACATGAATCATAACTGCTACGAGTAAACCCAAGTTTCTTGATCACAGCGTCGAACTTAAGATTCCATTGTCTAGGAGACTGCTTGAGTCCATAGATGGATCTTTTTAAGTGACACACGTGATCAGGGAATTTGGAGTTTACAAAACCTTTAGGTTGTTTCATATAAATGGTTTCATCAAGAGTACCATGTAAGAAAGCAGTCTTGACATCCATTTGCTCTAGTTCCCAGTCAAAAACAGCACACATAACAAGCATAATTCGCATGGTTTTATACTTAACAACAGGTGAAAAGATATCATTATAGTCTATTCCTTCTCTCTGGGTAAACCCTTTTGCCACAAGGCGGACTTTAAACCTAGGGGGCTCTCTAGGGTTTAGACCTTCCTTGAGCTTATAGACCCATTTAGAGTCTATTAGCCGAGTTTTAGGAGGTCTTGGAACCAGACTCCATGTTTTGTTTGTATACATGGAGTCCATCTCTTCTTTCATAGCAGCTAGCCACTGTTTGACATAGCTATTCTTAAGGGCAGATTCATAAGAGCTAGGAGTAGTAGGATTTCTAACAATATCAGCAGTAAGAAAGGCATACTCCATAATATAAGAGGTATACTTCCTATTGGGGATTATGGTCCTAGGTTCTCTATCCCTAGTTAACTGATAATCATGCAAATTAGGTATAGCAGTAATATCAAAAGCATGTGAATCAGAAGGGAGGGAGGAGAAAATAGAGGACTCTCTTTGAGAGTCAATAGAAAGGCCATTTACATCACCAGAAGTAGAAGGAGAGGAAGAAGAAGTAAGAGAGAAGGGAGAAGTAACTTGCTCAGTGCTAGACTGAGGCTTAGATTCCTCTTGATCAGTTTGAGGATCATGTTCTTCAGCATCCTCTTGTTCTTCCTCTTGTTGTCCCCCCTGTAGTGTGGAGTGTGTGCCCTTCGGGGCTGTTGTGAAAGTCCTACCAGTGTCATGCTCATCATCATCATCTGAGGACTCACTTTCTTCGGGTAACAACTGTTTTGTCTCTTCAGGGGTACATGTGAACTCAGAGAAAGGTGTTAGCTCAGTTTTTAAAGGGAAATCTATCTCATTAAATCTCACATTCCTTGCTGTGATAACTTTGTAGGGTCCAGGTTGCAAGAGAAGCACCCTGAACCCCTTTACTCCATCAGGATAGCCAAGAAGAATACCCTTCAAAGCCCTTGGTTGCATCTTACCATCACTGATGTGAGGGTAGGCTGCACATCCAAAAGGTTTGAGGTACTCTAAGCTTGGTTGCTTACCTGTCCATTTAAACTGGGGAGTAACAAAATTAAGCACAGAGGTAGGAGATCTAATAATAAGATAGGCAGCAGTTAATACAGCTTCACCCCAAAGAGTAATCTTAAGGCCAAAACTAATTAACATGCATCTCACTTTTTCTAACAAAGCTCTATTCATCCTTTCTGCATTTCCATTTTGTTGTGGAGTTCCAGGTACAGTTAAGTGTCTCTTAATCCCATGTTGTTGGCAATAAGTATTAAATTCAGAATTACAAAATTCTAGACCATTGTCAGTTTTAAAGCATTTCAGTTTATGATTGGACTGACTCTCTACCATTACCTTCCATCTTGTGAAAGCACCAAAGGCCTGATCCTTTGATTTAAGAACGCTTACCCAAACTTTCCTTGAGAAGTGGTCAATGGAGCTAATAAAGTATCTCATACCCCCTGCAGTAGGGACTAGTGAAGGTCCCCATAGATCAGAGTGTACATATTCTAGAGGAGATTTAGCAACATATGAAGACACAGGAAACTTAAGTTTGGCAGATTTGCCCAAAACACAATGTTCACAGAATTTAATATCAACAGGTTTCTTAGGTAATAGGCCAGATTTATGCAACTTTAATAAGCCCTTGTTGCCTATGTGACCAAGCCTGTTATGCCATATTTTAGTCTCAGATAATGTCATAGAATCAGAAGTAGAAACAGCATTCACTTCAGGTTTAGAAGAGAGAACAAAATACAATATTTTCTTTCTAACAGCTTTAACAATCACAGTTCCATTTCTGGAAATAGTTCTCACACCATCAGAAGAATTAACATTGCATCCTATTTCTTCTAAAGCAGATTCAGACATCAGAGTTCTTCTAAGACTAGGGACCCACTTAACATTGGTGAAAACTCTAACAATGCCATCATGCATGAGTAAGGGAACATCACCTACACCTTTAATATGCAAGCAAGTATGATCACCCAACATGACATCACCACACACAAACTCATTTAAATTTCTAAAGAAATGCTTGTGAGGAGTGGCATGCATTGTACAACCTGAATCTAATATCCATGCATTAGAAGAATCAACAGATGAAATCTCAGTACACATGAACAATTCAGCAGAGTATTCACACATATTTTCAAGCACAGCAGCAGACAATTCAATGTTATTTTTCTTAGCAAGATCCTCGGCCCTTTTTTTTCCTGCATTCCTTAACCCAGTGACCCATATTACCACAGTAATTGCATTTGGAATTAGGGTCAGATTTCTCATATTTCTCAGATTTAGGCTTATCTTTCTTATTCTTCTTATTCTTATTCTGCTTATTGCCCTTCTTGCCATTTCCTTTAGTGAACAGAACCTCAGGTTTGTCAGCTTGATCATTTTTCAGACCTTTAATCTTGAAAACTTTCATGATTTCATTCTTTTCAATGATAGGTTCAATCAGATTATCCTTAGTAAGTTCATCACGACTAAATTGAATGACATCTTTGAAGTTATCAAACTGAGTAGGCAGAGAATTAAGAAGTAAAATAGCCTGGTGAGAATCTTTTATGTCATCATTGCATCTTTCCAGTTCTTGAGTCATTTTAAGAAACTTGTCTAGGTTATCATCAAGAGTAAGAGCAGTATTCATCTTAAAAGTGAATAGACGACATAGTAGAGAAATCCTGGAGGGCAAGGATTTAGACAGAAAAAGCTCCTCCAAGGCATGCCAGAGGGAGTAAGCGGAAGAGTGTTTTACCACTTGTCGAGCAATGCCATCAGTGAGGCGTAGCATTATCTCTGAGTGAGCTTTCATGTCCATTTCGAGCTCTTCAGCTGTGGACTGAGTGGTAGAGGATCCTCCTTCAACTTTCTTCAGTTTTTCATCAATTTTTGGTGGATCCTCATCATTGATGTCAACTCCCTTGAGGAGGGAGGACATCTTAGAGGTTCTGGTTGCAGGCTTCAAGACTGCCTTCCAACAACCTTCTTTGATGAGAACAGCTCTCATCTTGACTTGCCACATGGCGAAGTCGATAACACCATCAAATGGCATGATTTTTAAGGCGTTATCCATGATGTTTGGTACCTGCAGTGTCCAAGAAACAGGTAAGTATCAAAGTTTATGTAAGCGGAAGCAAGAAGAGTGCAAACAGTATACAAGACACTCTATAAAGACCCTAGAATCACAGGTCTTCGAACGGATCTAGACCAGTGGTACGTCAGACAGGAGAGGAATAGCCCAAGCCTGAGCTTTTTGAAGGACTACCCAATGTCCTGCCTCCAATCCCGCTCCCTGAAATCCAATAATGGCACAGGTCGGTAAGGAAAGGGACTCCTCGCTCTGATACCACTTTGTAATTCTTATGTACGTTCAAGACTCCACAGATCGGGAATCTGGAACGGGGTAAGAGAAGCAGAAACAAACCAAAAACGTAAACCAAAGAACAGACGCAAGATTTACGTGGTTCGGCTGAAGCCTACGTCCACGGAGCCTCAGCTGAACGGCTTGAGAGCACTAATTCACTAATCAGTTAAGCAGGTTTACAGAACAGGTTGCCCTAACTCAAGACTACGGCAAATACAAGCAAAGAACAGAGTACGAGAGACATATGAGTGCAAGAAAGAGATAATCGAAGCAAGCAAGGAAGAAAACACCCTAGATCTGAAGATCAGAGTCAGATCGTCGTTGGAGTGAACCAGAGAAGAAGATCTTCGCCAGAACTCTGGACAGCCGCCTTCTTCTTCTTCCTAGAAGCCGGATCTGGAGTCTCCGAAGGAGATCCGCTCGAGATCGGCCGCCGGAGCTTCGCTGGAGCTAGGAGAACAGCAAACCCTAGCAGAGACTCTCTCTCTTCTCTCTCTTCTCTTTCTGGATTACCTTTGGAGTGCCGCGTCGAATGAGCTCCGAAACCCTAGCTCTTGGCTTATATAGAGCGAGCTTCTAGTGAAACGCTGCGTTCCACTTAAACGGATCTCATGAGCCAAGACCTCAGGTGGACAAGGAGTTGGGCTGGCTTTGGGCCTAAGAATTGGGCCGAGCCAGTAAAGCTAGTAACCAGTACATGCATACATACATAATATATCATATAATGCATGACCTACATATATACTATACTATAGAGGTGTAACATATATCAGCATAAGATATAAAATCCTACGCTTCTAATATATGATAGTTCTAAGTATAATATATATGTTAGTACTTTGTCTTAATCTACCAAGTAACCTAAGTTAGGGCCTTCCAATATTTCTAGAACTAATGCTTAGATTAAGATTGACATTACAGTAAGAAATAATTTACATATGTTCAGTGTTGAAAATTGAAATGCTTATAACTTTTTGCTCAGATATCGGATTTGGGCTTATTATATATCAAATCGAAGCTATCGACGGGAGAAATATGTATATTAAATTTTATTTTTGATTGGGGGAACGACTGACACCCCTGGCCTAAAGAGGATCCGCCTCTGGATATCAAGGCAACATATATGGCTGGAGAGCGCGTCAATTCGATCAACATGGAGCGCACGTTAATTAGTTTTGGACAGAGAGAGAAGTCAACGTATGGGTAGATCGAGATGCTTCGCAGTACGAAGTTCGAACTAGCTTGTGAATAGCGCGATAGAGGGAGACGGTAACCGGAGCATCGGATTTGATTTGCATTTTGGAGAAAGCCCACCAATATTGGCTAAATCAATTAAACTCGATGCATCATGAATTTTATCTGTGCATATAACAAATTAAGATCCTCATCCAATAATTCAAGGTCTTTTTTTGATTGAAGGCGTACGTTGACATAAAGAAGTCAAACAGTGGCCAGATGCCGTTTTGATTTGAAACCCAAACTAATTAATGGTTTCGCACATAGACTGGAAGAAGGCTCTCTTGCATTCTTCTTGATGCAAACACCGTGCGAATTCCTCGAAAGAGGAAGTACTCAAGGGCGTTGCCGAAGAGTCCTGGGTACTGCAAAGTCATCCATTTTGCGGCTGAAAGGAAAACAAAGACACCAAATAGGAAGGGCTGTGCAAAGTCAGGGATGAGCAACAGAAACACCAGCAAAGCAGAGGAGAGAGAGCCGGAGAAAACCATAAGGCGTTGAAGAACAACACTATGTGATGGGTATTGGAAGACCGAGATAAAGGCAAGGGAGTAGACGAGGAGGGAAGATACGGCGATGGACATGGTGACGGGGTGGGTGTCGAAAGGGGAAATGCCTGCAGATTGATACTTGAGAGGGAGGAGAGTGATGAGGGTGTTTGTGTTGAAGCTGATAAGGTTGTGTAGGTTTTGAGGGTTGATTGTGTTTGTGGTGAGTGGTTGATGCAACGGCGCCGAATTTTAGGCAAGATAGAAGAAATACAAGTAGTTTATCATCGTCTTGATGAACTCTGATCTGCCTAAAACCTTCTGTTATTGCTTTCCTCTGTTCTGGACGGTCCATTGCTTCTAATAATTAACTTAGTACTACAAAAGAGGGGGGGGGGGGGGGGGGGTGGTTTTATGGAGGAAATGGTACTAAATACCAATTTTTTTAAAATCTTTGCAAAAATACCATCGTTTTGGAAAAATTGGCAAAAATACCATTTTTTTCCTAAATTTGCAAAAATGTCCAGTTTAACACCCCCAAAACCTGCTATCCTAGGTTATTATGCCCAAAAAAAAAATTAAATTACAGATCTGGTCGCCGTCGGGGCGGATTTCCATTATCTTTTCTATTGGTTCCCGGATCTGAGTGGTTGCCGATGGTGTTCGCCGGGGGGCTTGGTGGAGGGGGTGTGTGGTGGTCGGTCTCGGCCTGGATCTGGCCGGAGGTGGGCTCTGGCCCTCTGGGCTGTTGTTGTTCTCTCTCCTCTCCCTCGCTCTTGCCTTTTTCTCAAATCTGGGCGTTGGTAAGGGTTTTTCCGCCGCCGCTTGTCCGAGCTATTGGTTCCCGGATCTGAGTGGTTGCCGATGGTGTTCGCCGGGGGGCTTGCTGGAGGGGATGTGTGGTGGTCGGTCTCGTGTCACCAGATCCCAATTTTTCAATGCTCCGAAATCTCCAAAAGTTCTGATTCGTCGAGTTCTTTCTCTATCCTCATGGCGATGGCTCCAATCGACGAAGAAGGTACGGTGCTCTCGAATTTCTCTCCTCTTCTAGCCCTAATTCGTTCAGTTTTGCTTAGATTTGCTTTTTCTCCGTTCAATTTCATATTGCAATTACCCAATCCATGAGAAATTTGCCTTTTGTAGGTAACGAGAAGGATATGAAAAGCGTATTTGCTACTGGTTGGTATATGACAAGCCCTAGCCCTGGATCGGAGTTGCTGCCGCCGATGACGCCTAGGAGGATCATCACCAACTCCGGTAGAACCCTAGCGTTCTCCAATTCCGCAAGGAGGTTGGATCTCCCGACTCCAAAGAGATCTCTTGCTTCGCGAGCGAACAAATCATTCTCCAACCTCCAGGATCTGGACAGCGACGAATACTCCGAAGTGAATTCGCCGCCGATGACTCCCGCTACGCCGTCATCTCTCTCTCTCTCTCTCTCTCTCTCTCTCTCTCTCTCTCTCTCTCTCTCTCTCTCTCTCCCCTCCCCTTTGGGACAACCTGCAACCGGCTAAGCAATTTCCCCATCCTATTTGCACTAATACCACATATGGTATTTTTGCAAATTTTCAAAAAAAAAGTGGTATTTTTGCAAACACACCAAAAAAAGTGTATATTTGTGCAAATAGCTCTTATTTATATACTCGGGAAGGGGGTTGGTGGCTGAAAAACTATAAGGCCATGTAATAGTCAAATAAATAAATAAATACAGTAAATATTTAGAAAACTAGTCACATTTCAAAACTAATTACCAAAATATAAAAGTTAGTGGCATGATAAACAATTTTGTTCCCAAATGGCCAAAAATCGGAAAGTTTTTAGGAAAATAGCCAAGATACGAAAGATTTTAGGGAATTAACCAAACTCCGGATTTTAAAAAAATATATAATATGTAAGTTGTTGTTTCAAACAACGACTTACTATTTTTTTTATTAAAAAAAATCATTTTAAATTGAAAAAAAAAACTAAAACAGTGACTCTCCCTTTATTAATTTTTTTCCCAAAGCTTGAAAGTGAAACAAAAATTGATCGACTTCCTCGCCTTTCGAACGATCTGCAAATCGGCAAATTCGGCTTCCTTGCCTTCCAAACAATCTGCTCGAATTCAGCTTCTTCGCTTCCGAATTGGACTTCCTCGCCTTCCGAACGATTTGCTCGACTGCACTGCTTCAATTGGTCTATTAGTTTGATTAGGGTTCCACGCCCCTTAAAATTGGTCTAATGCTTGTAATTTGTTCTTGTTGGCTTCAACTTGAAATTAATGTTCCTTATGTTGTTTCAGTGTATGTGGTCGCTCCTTAATTATAACAATTCCGGAATGGCTCACCGAAAAGGATTTGTGGGCAGTACTCACGGATCCGCGGTTCGAACTCCGCAATGACCGCTCTTTATTTAACAATTCAAGATCGCTCCTTAATTATTTATTGATATTTGATCTTCGATCAGCACTTAATTTTGATGTACTGCAGCACTATGACTTATCCTAAACCCATCGCTTAACTCTCCCATATATGTTTTTTTTAGTTTTTTTTTCAATTTAAAATGATTTTTTTTTATAAAAAAAATAGTAAGTCGTTGTTTCAAACAACGACTTACATATTATATTAGTTTTTTTTAAAACCCGGGGTAAAGTCGATATTTACCCCACTTTGGCTAATTCTCTAAAATCTTTCATATCTTGGCTATTTCCCTTAAAATTTTCTGATTTTTGGCTATTTGGAAAAAAAATTCATGATAATAACGTGTGTAGTCCCACCTAGATAATTTAACGCACTTTATACTTTTGCACTTTTAAAAATATTTCGAGCCCTAAAAAAACATATCTATCATCAAATTCACCCTCTCGTCAAACCAAGAATACACTTGTGGGTCGCCCTAGTCGGGGTGGCTTAGTGATGTGGGGTAAGGGATGGTAAGGAGGTTTCGGCTTTGATTCCCGTCTCCGTCCCTTTCCTCGGATAAAAATTCAAGGTTTGTCTTGCTCTCTACTAATGGCGCAAGCCGATTTATCTGGTACGTGGCTCTTGCCAGCTGGGTCACAGGCTCAGGGTTTACTTGTAAAAGTGAGTTCCTCGTCATCAAAAAAAATACATGAAGATCTCAAATCCCTCCGTCATTAATATTATTATTACATATAATATTATTCCACTCAAAAGATAAGTGTTGTTTGACCTTATCCATGAACATATCTTCTTATTAAGATTAGTTTGTTGAAGGGATAATCCTCATCATTTAAGTATATATGTATAAACTATAAAGGAATTAATCCTCTATACATGAGATACAAGAGAGGAAAAACTAAAACATTTATACAATTCCAGAGAACTCTATTCTCTCCGCTCCGATTTCTCATAGTGATATAGATTGTGAATAGTGTGTCGATCAACGGTTAGTTTCTCTGCTCTTCCACATGGGGATCAAATTCCATGGCGTGGAAGATTCAAGACTTTCACTATGCTGATCTAAAAAACTAAGGTATGCCAATTGAGCCCTAATTTCTAACATTGTTATCAGAGCTTTATGGTGTGTTTGGGAGGGGATGGAAGGGATGTGGGTTAGTTTTTGGGTAGTGCACCCCGAGGTGTTTGTTATGGGGTGGAAGAGGTGGGCGGGATGAGGATTCCGAGGATGGAAGGGGTGGGAAAAGTGGATTTTCTCCACCTAGGGGATATGGGTGGACGAGATGGGAAGCTAAAAGATCTTAAATTGCCCTTCAACACCTCCCCCTCACACTCACTAGCAAGCTTCAATCATTGTCTAGCGTTGTCTTTTGTCATTGCTTCTTTCTATCGAAACGATCGTTCATAAAGCATTCGGTCCACCGTGTCGATTTCCTTCGATCCTTCGTCGTCGATTACTTCCGATCCTTCCTCGTCGCCGCCACCTCACCGAAGTCAACTGCCTCCTTCACCACCAAACTGGTCGTTTCGAGGGCCCCATCAGGAATCATGAAGCCCATTCCCATCTCCTTTACAATGCAGAAGCCCATTCTATCCACCCTTAAATATAATCTTCATCCTCTATAAAATAAATCACTCGCAAAGACACCCTTAGGCCTGATTCGAGACCATTCACGCCATATTGATCTAGATCAAAAATAAAATTGCTTTTTTGTTTTGGGATACATGATCGTTGTTCAGTGTTCTTTAAATTCTTTTTTTTGTTAGATAAAGTAAGAATTCGAGACCAGACAGGCCTGATTCTTATAGGCTGACAAGTCGGCAGATGTAAAATCGTCGAACATACAACAGAAAACTAGAAATCGGCGTAATAAAGCAAGCAATACACACTCTACAACTGGACAAATCACACTCTACAACTGGACAAATCAAGGCAACGCTAAAACTAACAAGTTGCAACCATAGACTAAGAACAAAGTCAAGCACCACCATTCCTCCATCAATTAGCTTGCAACCGATGTAATAGGAAAACTAGGAATCAACACACAAAAAGGATAGGATTCCGGAGAGAAGTCCGTGAATGAACTCGAAGCTGGGTAGATCGGGACCTAGAAACTGATTGTAATGAAGGGGAAAATCAATTTTAAGGTACTCTGTTTGGGAGGAATTGGAAATTGCAGTTGTAAAGAAAGTTTGACTGATTGGAAAGTGAATCTGTATTTTGACAATCAACCGAGTCTATGATTACAACTTATGTATGAAGACGACGTAGAAGACGACTATTCAAAACTGAGCCTAAAAGTCAAACATAACTATGGCCCAACACTTGGCCCAATATTGGAATACTAAAGTCCAAAATGAAAGCAAGTAAAGTCTAAATAGAAATTCAAATATAACAGTTGATGAACGTAGCTAATGAAATCTTAAATCCATATTACATATATTTGTTCTTCAAATGATCATTGTCCTCAATGATCAGTAGCAAACTCCCTATCAACACCAGCAACCTATATTTTAAACTTCATCTTCAAGCATGGATCGTTGTCCACCCGGATCGAAAACAAATGAAGCATCCTTGGTAGCCCAGGTTCGGACATTAAAAACAATGACCGTCTTCCTCATTTCCTGAGGTGGATTTAGCATTATTAGTGGCAACGTGCACTCTAGATTTAAGTCTGTCATTGACAGTGAAGCACTCTTGTCTCTTGGACCTCAAATATGTGTGTATTATGTAATGTTGAAGAAGCGACCCTCGATAATATGTGAACACACACTTGATATCTTGATGATCGCTCCCTCCAATTTTATTCAATGGGGTGTAATTTTAGCAATTGCTGCTTTAGTGTAATGGTGTGCACTTTCCAAGCTCGGCAGCAGGAAAAAGAAGGAGATTAGCCTCAAGTACCAAGTTGCAAACATGAATTCCATGTCAAATAGTTCCTCTTCAATACATTGCAAGCCGCTTTTTTCTTGAGCCTTGCATTTTGAATCAACAAAGCAGCTCACAACCCACAATTCCCCACTATTGGGATGGAATGTTTTCTCATCATAACAAGGGTAAGAGCATTTATCAGGCCCCACAGGCTTCCCTTTCACACCAAGGATGTAAAGACCGGGAAATTTTATAATATTAAAATAATGATTTATAATCATCTCGATTTCTAAGATTCGGGAGGTTTGGAATTTCCGTCCTGAAGCTATTGGTTTACTCTAAATCCTTTGAAACGAGTTCCGGCATTGTTTAGTTGAAAATTTAAAATATGCTTTATCCCGCTTCCATATGCGAAAATTTAAACTAATGTTTGGAGTTCCTTATTAAATTCGGAATTGGAAATTTGAAAATCTTTTTGAGTTGGTTCGAATAAGGTCAGAGAGCGGGTTTCGAGATATTTGTTTGGCGGTTCAAAATATCTCTTTAATTTCATTTCTTTTCTCTTTTCTCTTCTCTCCCTCTCTCTCTCCCTCCCTCCCTCTTTTCTGTTTCTGTAACCCATAAAAAGTACCATAGCCATTGCCAAATCCCACCACTGTTACCAGTTGCACCACTTCTGCCGCTTTTGCCAAGCCAGCGTGACCACCCCGGCCTCCACCCCTTCACACCACCATCTTCCTTCCTTCTCAAGTCCAGCCGCCAGAAGCCACCACAGTTGTCGTCGTCGACACCGAGCAGCCAAGACCGAAGTTTCCCCTGCTTCACCAAAGTGAAGTCGAGCACCCTTCCTCCCTGCCGCCGTTGAAGCATCTAGTCTCTCCTCCATTTCATCGAAGTAACAACATTCCGATCACCGTACAAGTCAACCAGAAGCATCCGTCGATGTCGCAACGCCTCCAATTTTTCTCTCCTTCCCCTGACTTTCGTTTCCGTTCGGTAAGCCCTCACTCCTCCTCCTATTGGTCTGAAATCACATAAAGGTGAAGCTTTAACCTCTCTACATCCGTCCTAGGCCAATAGCGGCTCGAATCCACCACCATCGGAGCCAAATCGAGTTCCCGGCGTAGATCTTCTGGCGAGAATTCGAATCCTCGGTAATTTCTCTCTTTCTCCTTCCTCTTTGCCCGCGTTTAAGTCGTTTTGGGTTTCACTAAGGTCGGGAAGGGTCTAAGAGAGGAAGTTAGGCCGAGGCGAGTCCCTTGGAGCTCTGTCTTTCGTTTCCTCTTTCCGTCTTTATTCGGACAGGTGCTTCTGGGATTTGGATTTGGGGAAGAAGATGGGTTCAGTGGGTTTGTTTTATCTTTGGTCCGGTTCATCCATAATATTTATTATTCCGATTCGGTTCATTAAAGGGAAAGGCGCGGGATGGGTTGAGAGTGGGCCGAGTCTTGGGCTGGTTGTGGACTCGGGTCCGGTTCTTCATCCGGGTTGGGCTATGCTATTGGTTTGGGCCTCCTTTTGTTCAGATTTTGGGGTTTGTTACGAGGGTTTAAATTGTTATATGTTATTATGTATTAAGGTGTTATATTATGTTATTACATTGCTATGATTTGGTGATTAGGTATTTTCTGGAAATTAGTATATATTATAAAAATGGATTTAGTTTTGGTGATTAGGTGTTATATTCGGTTCATTAAAGGGAAAGGCGCGAGCGATGCTACGGGAGTGAGCGCGAGAGCCTGGGCGCTCCTGGCGCTGGGCGCCGAAGCCGGGCCGCCGGTGTCCAGGGACCAAGCCGAAGACTGGCGCTGTGTTTGGTCTCGGGGATGGGACGGTGATTGAGGTTGAAGATGAAACAGATGAATGGTGATTGTATAGGTTCGGTTGAAGTAACAATAACATAAGAACCGGATAGCCTTTGGGATTGATAATCGAGAACCCTTTAATCCATAAAGGGGTTTCTCAATTCTATTCAATCTGATTTAATTCAATAGAACTACAACGTTTAAATAGAAAACCTAAGAACCAATTCTACCGTGCAAGATAGAATTTAGGTTGATAAAGATAGAAATTTAATCCTAAAGATAAATAAACCTAGAAGATAAAACTTAATCTAAAATCCTAAACATCTTATTTAATCTAACTAAGAAATACTAAAAATAAGCAATTCTATAATTAGACTCCAACTAACCTAGGAGTTACTAAAAATAGAATATATATAAAAAATAAGAAATATAAATAATAAAATAATTAACATCGTTTCTTCAACGACTCCCAAGGTGGAGCCTTTTTCTTTCGCTTGAGGATGACATCATTCTCCTCCATTTGAAATCGACTCGTCCTCGAGTCGTCGCCTGGATCAAGATCGTTGTTTGACCCACAGAAGGCCATCTTGACCTGCATCATTCTCCCCCTCTTATCTTCGATTCGTCCTCGAATCGAGTCGGAGATGATCGGCGAGGAAGGAGCAACAACCTTCAAAGAAGATGATGGAGGAATGGGTGGAATAGGTGCCAGGAGATTTCGAGGTATAGGAACCCCAAAAACAACACCTTCATGCGCGATCGTTGAACGGACTTGATCTTCAATAAGAATAGGATCAATGACCACACAAATCTCAGCAACTGGAACTTCATAAACATGCTCAAGAGGTACAATCGCTAACTCTTGAGACACATCATCAAGTACCTCATCCTCGTCAACGGAATCAACATGCTCGTCCTGCAGAACACTGTCGCAGTCTGCTTGTAACACAAATTCGGAGGCCTTTCCGGGAGAGTCTTGCAGCGTGTGACCCACCGTTGGAAATCTCGTCGAGTCAGCTTCACAACAAGACTGATTTGACTCAATTCCGAGTTCGGAGTCAACGGGAATCTGCGAAACAAAATCATCGCGCAGTGCAGTCTCTTGGCCAACGAAAGTATTCGAAACAACCTCCTTTACCTTCCCGTCGGCCGTATAGTAAAGAAAAATCACGTCCACATCGGGGGAGGATATCTCCAAGATCTCAGAGGTAGGTGACGCGTGAGGCTGACTATTAAGAAGTTTCTGAATATAAACCTTCCTCCAAGCGTCATCAAGCCAATTAGCTTGCCGTTGGGCCGCTTCCTCCAACTTTCGTTTTCGTTCCTCCTCAACTTCTCGTTGTTGGAGAAGCCAAATCTGACGGAGGCGATGTTGTTGTTGTCGTTTCTCCTCCTCAATTGCGGCTTGACGTTGACGCTCAAGGAGTTGTTGTTGTTGTCGACACCTCTCCTCTTCAATTTCCGCTTGCCGTTGAAGCCAAAGGCGGCGCCTTTGAGCCTCTCGTTGTCGCTCTAAAGCTTGTTGTTGCAAAGTTCTTCTCTGCAACTCTCGCCGGCGTCGTTGTTGTGCAGCCCATGGATCGGGATCATCATCCCAGTCGCCTCCCCAGATTTCCCAAACCATCAAATCAAAACATCAGTATCATCAAAGTAACCAAGAGCGTAGCATAACCCGTCTCTGAATACCAATTGATGTATTGCAATTGGCTAAGCCGTCCAATTACTAAACTAATGCGTCGATCTTTCTTAGCTCTTTGAATTTCTTCTCGATTTAACAAAACTAACTAAACTAATTATTAACTAAATAAGCTACGGTATAAACTTAACTAAATTAATAAACTAAACAAAACCAAAAGTTATTAACTTAAGAAAATTAACAACTAACATATATCGATGGAACTAAACCTAATTAATTCTAAACTAACAAATTAACAAAGTAACAGCTACAGCAAAGTAAGCGAAGAGAGAGCGAGTGCACGAGGACTGGCCGGGCAAGGTTCGCTGGGACGATCCGGACACGCAGGGGTGGTGGTTCCTCAGGGCGTGTGAGCGCGGAGCCGTCGAAGTCGAGGACCAGCGCGCGCGTCTCAGGGATCCGAAGGACCAGACGCGACGAAGCCGAAGACGCTGTGTAGACTAGCGATCGAGAGCCTGAGAAGCCGCGAGCGATGCTGCGGGAGCGAGCGCGAGAGCCTGGGCGCTCCTGGCGTTGGGCGCCGAAGTCGGGCCGCCGGTGTCCAGGGACCAAGCCGAAGACTGGCGCTGTGTTTGGTCTCGGGGAGGGGACGGTGATTGAGGTTGAAGATGAAACAGATGAATGGTGATTGTATAGGTTCGGTTGAAGTAACAATAACATAAGAGCCGGATAGCCTTTGGGATTGATAATCGAGAACCCTTTAATCCATAAAAGGGTTTCTCAATTCTATTCAATCTGATTTAATTCAATAGAACTACAACGTTTAAATAGAAAACCTAAGAACCAATTCTACCGTGCAAGATAGAATTTAGGTTGATAAAGATAGAAATTTAATCCTAAAGATAAATAAACCTAGAAGATAAAACTTAATCTAAAATCCTAACCATCTTATTTAATCTAACTAAGAAATACTAAAAATAAGCAATTCTATAATTAGACTCCAACTAACATAGGAGTTACTAAAAATAGAATATATATAAAAAATAAGAAATATAAATAATAAAATAATTAATGCCGTTTCTTCAACGACTCCCAAGGTGGAGCCTTCTTCTTTCGCTTGAGGATGACATCATTCTCCTCCATTTGAAATCGACTCGTCCTCGAGTCGTCGCCTGGATCAAGATCGTTGTTTGACCCACAGAAGGCCATCTTGACCTGCATCCGTTCATTTGAACAACACTTGGTAGTTGCAGTTTGCTCTTGATGCATCGAGTGCTGGTCTTACCAATTTCACTATCTGTCCGTATCACCGGCAGAAGATTACAACTCTTAGCCAACAAAAACAAGAGCAATATCAGTTGACTCAAGAGAATCTTTTCCGACACACAACAACTTTCACCATCCCCTTTCAATGATACCCAACTCAAAATGCGAGCCTGATTCTCCTCCAAAATCAAAAGATAGCAGCTCAACGAGATCATAAGTTACAGTCCTGATAATGCATGATTTGTATAGGCATTTTAGGTAGTCCTTAAGTTTTTTAGGTTGCATTTAGATATGTTTTTAGCATAAAGTGCATTCATTGTCTCTCAAGTGGAAGAGATTGGAATCTACACGTTTTCAGTGTTTATTTGTAAGAAATAGATTCGAGCTTCGAATGGTGGATAAATCATGGATCCAATGGAGCTAAGACAAGCCAAGGAACAACGGATCAAGGAATTGAGGTCTAAGAGTTGAAACGACAGCGAGCCACGAAAGCTGCTCGTGCTGCGCGAGTTGAACTTAATTAAAATGCAATTTCATGTGGCCTCGGATGTCCGATCGACTATTATGATCGTGCGTTGGAAAGGTCTCGACAAGCTCTACGAAATCATAAAGTTTACATAAGTCTCCATAGTGAAATAAATTATTCGCACCGCGAAATTATCGGCGTCCGCCGATCCTGAGCACCCGTGGAAGGAACTACGACACTCGCTGCGTCGGCGCCCGCCGATCCTGGATATTCGCAGATCCGGCCAAGGATTCTACCGACCCATTGGGCTTTTCTTTTTACACTAAGATTGTTGACTCCCAAGGTTTTAGCGCTATAAATAGGGCTCTCTTCCCAGTCATTCATTCACACAATTCACATTCATTCTCTTCTCTCTCTTTTAGGGTTCCAAACCCTATGTTTTCTCCTTTCTTTTAGTTTTGCATGAAGATAGACATGTCATTCTCTACTCTCTCTTTTAGGGTTCCAAACCCTATGTTTTCTCCTTTCTTTTAGTTTTGCATGAAGATAGACATGTCATTCTCTTCTCTCTCTTTTAGGGTTCCAAACCCTATGTTTTCTCCTTTCTTTTAGTTGTGCATGAAGATAGACATGCTAGGCTAATCTTCCACTCATCTACTTGTTAAGACATTGGTTTGGTTATCAGTTTAGGTTCTTTCTATTTTATTATCTCGTTTCCTTTATGCTTATATTGTTATTATGTTGTTACTTTGTCTTGATTGATCACATAGACTGAGTTGTGATGTGCGCCTATTTTACCTTGTTATGTGCTTACTTTTATTCCAATTCTTGTTTATATTTTATACTTTTAGGTTGGGAAAGAGTGGAATTTGTGTAGTTTAAGTTTATTTACAAGAAACAGAGGTCTACTTAAGCTTTGGTTTAATTTTGCACAATTTGGAGCCATTCTGGAGCAAAACCAAGAGCAAGGATTGACTGCAGTAAAGCACTCGACATCTAGTGGGAGCACTCGATGTCGAATGAAGAGGAGCTGAAATATGTCTAAGTGTTGGACAAGCAAGCTATTGTAATTTGAGTCGATATTGGCTCTTGAGATCGACCGAAGCACTCGGCATCTACTGGAGTACTCGACATCTAGTGAGGGTTAATCGATGTCTAGTGAAGATCATCCACACTTAGCAACTGAAGAGAAAAGATCCACTCGAGATCTGCTGAGTTACTCAAGATCGAGTGAAAAGCAGTCGATGTTGACTGAACTTGGTCGACTTCAACCAAAACCCTAGTGGGTCGTGGACGAGATTTGAAGAATCCGAGTTGAAGGAGACTTACTTATGCATGAAGAGAAAGATCTTAATTTACTTTATAAACTTCTATCATTATGGGTAAATGTCTATTTACCCTATGGAATTTACCTATTTAGATATTATTTTATTATTTCAAGTTATAGTAGGATTAGAATTACTTTCCTAGGGTAGCAAGGATTACTTTACTATAAATAAAGGCATTAGGCCTAGGTATCCAATTATCCAAGAACACAAGCAATTGTGTGC
Source organism: Persicaria tinctoria (assembly GCA_037127255.1). NCBI lineage: Eukaryota > Viridiplantae > Streptophyta > Magnoliopsida > Caryophyllales > Polygonaceae > Persicaria > Persicaria tinctoria. The sequence goes on from JBANSL010000014.1 coordinate 56,950,035, forward strand.
CCTAGTGGTTAGAGGGAGGGTCGGTCGAGAGCAAGAGAGAGGTTGGAGTTTTCAGTTGTACTCTTTTGTTTAGTTTTAATTCAAAAGGTTATTCCTTATGTTTATGATGACGTTCACCATGATGATGGGTGAGTAGTTGCCCCACTTCTAGGGTCAGGGTGAGCCCGGCAATAGCATGTAAGTATGCTTGAATTTATGGTTTTCTTATGAGTTTATCATCTTCTATCTCGTGCTTAATCCTTTGCGAAAGTTGAGGACAATTGCTTATTTATGATTTTGAAGCAAAAGTAGATTTATTATGAATTAGGATAGTAATTATGTGTTGCTTGCGAAAGTTGGTTAACCCTAATTATGAAAAGGATAGAAACAATTATGATTTTATGTGAAAGCCTCTATAATTCTATTTGTTGATTGTGAAGGCCATCTTATGATGATAAAAGCATAAACTTTCATAATTCTTGTTATTAGCATGCATAATTATTGTCGTGGTTATCCCTTGCCTTGGAAGCTTTTTACATATTGTTGAAAACCCCTTTGAATATTTATGATCATTACATCTTTACCATTCTTACATTCTTCGATCGTACTTTATCGACAAAAGTTTCCGTTTTTACGTTTCTGCACTCGATATCGACTCACCTAATCGACATCGAGGGCTACTGACTTGACATCCACTACCTTTTAGTCGACGTCGATTGTTCTGTTGTGTTTTGCATGCTGCTGAGGAGAAATCGACTACCACTAGTCGATATCGACTTAACTTGGTCGATATCGAGTGACTTCTGGTCGATACAGAGAACGATTCTGGACTATTTAGGTGAGGGCTTACTAGATTTCTCGAGGATCGATCCTGATTCCCTTCCACTACAACTGGGGAGTCTTGTAATTTATCTTTTCTAGGACGTAGGAGTTGGTTTGCTTGATATTATATTTATTTATGTCTACTTTATTCCCCTAACAAGTTGCATCTAGCTAAGGGTTTCGACTACCTCCGCTCTTGCAGGTCAAACCTATATAGTAGCAAATACATTCAATGATAATAGGTTCGGAAGCCGACTTGTGTAAGAAAATCGACATGTGAGAATCATCTCTTTTAGCGGAAGCGTAGCTGGGTTGACAACCAGATGACACGTCGACAATGCGGGAGAGATGCTGATATATGTGCTACGGAGACTAGGGACCCAATGCTTCTCGAACCCCATGCAAGAGTTTAGGGAGTTGGTATTGACTAGTGATCAAATCAGGAAGCTATACAATTCTACGCACAAACCAGTCCCTATGATAATAAGAAGAATCGAAGAATGAGGTAACCGACCATGTCAAGATAAGTAGATGAAACTAGTCCCATCATATTCACTCACTCATTGTTACTTATTGATTTTGTTATTTTATTCACAACCATCAATCAACTGCTTTGCTTTATTCTTTCTCTCTTTATTTTGCATATTTGACAGAAAAACGTACTAAATACACGCTGGGTTTTAAGAAGGAAGCCATTTGTTCGTTGTAAGATAATTTAGAAGAACTTCCATCTTACAGTTTAATAGGTTGCATATTGGAATATCTTGCTTATGAGATGTGGGTTAAAAAGTTATACCTGCATCAAAAATCGAATTGGGGGCCAGGAAAAAAAAAACCTATAGAGGACTTGAAAATCATTTACTCGCACAATCTTTGCCTTTACTTGCACAGAGTTTTAGTTTACTAGCACGAATTTTTCTTGTGATGGCATTTATTTTGTTATTACTATCACTTGTTTTACAAACCTGTAACCTTTAGTGTACACACTTGTGTTAGTAATCAGACTTTGGATGATAAATTATAAAAGGAAAAAAGGTATGCAACAAACACAACATGTATTGAAACTTTAGGCTCTTCCTCTGGAGAAGCGCTTTAGATGGAGGGTCAACCATTTCTCAAGTAAATGGAAATTGTTGTCAATGGATGATGCTTACTAAGTTGAAACTGGGACACAAAAAAAAAAAAGAATTCGGTGGTAGGAAGAAATCCAGAAAGGCCATGAAAATAACTTCTTGTCAAGCATTTTCTCTTAGTTGGCAAGGTTTTTTCCTCAACTAGCATGCATTTTGGAATTACTGGCAACTATTTTAGCATCTTGTAACCAGTGTACACAATTGTCTTATGTTTAACAAAAAGTGAGCCATGCCCAGAGTTAGAGGAGGGAAGTTATTGTCAAATCCGTCGAACAAGAAGGTAAACCCCAAGATAATGCAATAATGTATATGGTTGGTTTTCATTATGCAACTGATCTAAGTTGGATGTTTTTGCAGCCCACATATGCTCTACCCCCAAATAATCACTTCGGAGGGAGGGCCAACTATTTCTCAAAGATGGGGCTCCTTTGCCACATGGATGATGCCTTGTAGCTAAAGATTGGAAGAGGCTCATTGCTAGCTCCCTAGGAGGGGTTGTCAAAATGTCTACTCACGTCACATTCTCCACCACCCTCATTCACTGGTTCCTTGAGCATCAGTTGGAGACGATGAAGAAGTGGGATACGTGGTACCAAATACAGGGGTGGCTGCTCCGCTTCTCCATGAAGGAGTTTGTCTTGGTGACGGGCATGAACTGCTGCTCCCGAAGGTGTGACTTCGAGCAAGTTGAATACAAGGATGCAATCAAGGACTTTTTCGGCAAAGACAGGGTCAAGGTAAAAGAGCTGGAAGTAATGTGGGAGGTGGCTAAGGAGACGGAGAGGAGCGACAACAGAAAGTTCAAGCTTGCTCTCCTCATCATCATTGAGGGCATCCTCTTGTCGGGTTCGATTGCGAGGAACATACGCGGGTAGGTGGTTCGGTTACTAGACGATGTTGAGCAGTTCTTGAAATACCCATGGGGGAGGGTCGTGTACGAGGTAAAGCACCAGAGTCGAAGGGCGCTTTGTTGAGGAGGGTTGAGCAGGGGATCAAGGAAGACATTGAGAGATCCAGTTATACACTAAACGGATTCCCGCTTGCATTCCAAGTATTGTTAAGGTGGCATGTGAATTTATTTTTATGGCACGTAAGTAGTCGGTTATGGCACATGATTAGTCGTTGTTGGCACACAATGTAGCTTAGGAACAATACTGCTTGCCCCCCTCTGAAAAGGACGAGGGCGCTGATGCGAGGATTGTCGCAATGCTTCAGCAAATCCTGGACCGCCTGTCTGGGCTCGAGAAACAATTCAACGAGATCAGGAATGAAATTGCCTCACTGCACAAGGCCGGACAGGAAAACGAGGATGAGGTCTACTCCTCTAACTCTTATCTTCATATGGTTTTACAATAAGTTGTTGCCACTGAAACTGGTTTGGTTGGCACATATTATAGTATTTATGGCACGCAAATCTAAACTACTGGCACTAATGCATAATCTTGAGCCCTTGGGGATTCCATTTGAAGTCGGGGGTGAAGGCCTTAACATGAAGAGTGTCTAAGTTTCCCTCGAGACATTTGCTGACTCTGATCGGATCGTGCCCCCAACCACACAAACTCCTCTACCCACAACTAAGATTGAGGTATTTTTGTGATTCACCTAATCTTTTGCTCAAATGTGTTAGTCAACTCAGGCTCACATCTGTTTATGACAGTTGGAGGAAGGCGATCAAGAGGAAGGAGGCCGGCCCAAGAGGACGAGAAGGGCCCCCGCGTAACTAGAAGAGTGTCACGTCTCCCCGCTAGTCAAGAAGGCGCGCCCCACCAAGGTGTCAGCAATTTATCGATGTCAGTGTTTTGAAACTGGTTTGGTTGGCACATATTATAGTACTTATGGCACACAAATCTAAACTACTGGCACTAATGCATAATCTTGAGCCCTTGGGGATTCCATTTGAAGTCGGGGGTGAAGGCCTTAACATGAAGAGTGTCTAAGTTTCCCTTGAGACATTTGCTGACTCTAATCGGATCGTGCCCCCAACCACACAAACTCCTCTACCCACAACTAAGATTGAGGTATTTTTGTGATTCACCTAATCTTTTGCTCAAATGTGTTAGTCAACTCAGGCTCACATGTGTTTATGACAGTTGGAGGAAGGCGATCAAGAGGAAGGAGGCAGGCCCAAGAGGACGAGAAGGGCCCCCGCGTAACTAGAAGAGTGTCACGTCTCCCCGCTAGTCAAGAAGGCGCGCCCCACCAAGGTGTCAGCAATTTATCGATGTCAGTGTTTTTACTTTTACGACATCAAATATTTGTGGTTATAATTGTGATTTCTATTATGTTAAATTGTGTCGGCAATTTTTTTGGCGCTAGCTAGATTATCCATTATAAAATGAGCTTGTTATGTGCCATGTGTTTAAGGACTGGTGTCAGCAATTTATTTCTTCTTTCTTTTTCTGTTTTTGCTACTTGATTCTACCATGTGAGCAATAAGTTAACGTGTCAGTAGTTTTTTATTTAAAGAAAAATGATACACCTTTAGGTCCATTTCTCATTGAAAAATGGACTTAGGAAATTCTTATGTAATACTCCCTCCGTTAACTAAAACATGACGTTTTAGACATTTGCACATTTTTTAAGAAAGCAAATAAAAGTAAACAAAAATACACTTATACCCCTAATTATTACTTTATTTTTTTCACTTTATTGAAAACTATAAACTAACAAATCCCTAATCATTCCAAGGATAATTTTGGAAAGTGAACACCAAAATACCTAAAACGACATATTTTTTTAACAAGATTTTACTCCTTGGACGACATGCTTTTCTTAATGGAGGGAGTATTAATTAGAAAGCGGACATAGGAAATTATTAATAAGCGGACATAGGGAGAATTATGACATATAAAATTATTAATAAGCGGACATGATTTCATTGTTCTCTCAATTCTATCTTGTATGGTTTGTGTTATGATTTATGTCCACAACGTTGGTATCAGCAACGTCAGCAACTTCGGTGCATGTCATCAAAGTCGGTGTCATCAAATTAATCTTGAATAAGTTTTTGAAGCATTGGTATGTGCTGGTAGTGGACACAAAATCCTAGTGGCAATTCTAAAGTGTTAACACGAAATTCTAGTTAATTTTATTAAAACACAGAGGCCCCGGTCTCGGCGCCAGCAACGTTGGCATCCCCGATATCGGCATCAGCAATGTCGTCGCCCCTGATGTCAGCGTCAGCAACATTGGCGACCTCGACGTCGGAGCCAACAACTTTTTTTGATATCGGTAAAACAGATAAAATTGCTGGCGCTAGGAGAAAAAAAATTAAAAATTGCTGATGTGAAGAAATTTTATTTTTATTTTTTTAAAGTGTTGACTCGGAAAAAAAAATTAAGTGTTGACGGAGGAAAAAAAAATTAACACGAAGGGGGGCACAATGGGGCATGTGCGAGGGCATGGGGGCACATGTGGGTGGACATTTTGCCAATTAAATCAAGAGGGTGGACGGAATGCAAATTAGGGCACAAAATATAGACATTTTACTAAACACACACAAAAAAAAGTAGGGTACAAATTGTAAAACTAAATGAAAGTATTTATTCATATTCTACACGTCGTTGGTTATTTGACCTTCTCCGACTGTTGCGCGCCCTTCCTCCTCCACTCGAGACAAGCCTCGACTTGCACTTAGTTGACTCACCATCGAGATCCTCACTGATAGGCCTCTCCAAGCTCATGACCCCTTAGACTCGCTCTTCTCAATGAACAGTATGAAATTATGAATGACTCAATTTAATTTGGAGGTGGGTTCTTTGGGGAAAATCATCAAACTGGTGGTAGGCAATATTCTGAACGCATACGCAAAATCATGAGAGAATAGGAATGACACCTTGCAGATGCATGTAAGTTCGATCTCCTATCCATCTATAAAAAAAAGTAAAATAAATGCATCATAAATATGTAATTATAGAATTATTATCTTCAGGTAAAAGATTTTAGCACATACAAATTTGGTAGGGGGTGGTCGTAGCAACCAAAGCAGGGAATGGTCGTAACAAACCAGAGCATGGATTGGTCGATGCGACCAAAGTAGGATCGGCCGTTGCTATTTATAGTTGTATGGTTGTTGCGACCTCATCATTCCCAACCTCCATTGGTGTTGGATCCTGAAACTGTTAGTTGAGGGGGCGGAAAATTAAATCCTAATTTTTTTGTCAAAAAAAATCAACTACAATAAAATCATAAACGTGCATACTTTATTTTAAAGTTTTCAAATATTTTAAAATAACATATTAATTTCAAGTTTTCGGATTTAATTATAGTGTTAAATTACGAAGTTTAACAAACGATAAATACCATAGAAGTATATGAATTTGATAAATGATGTGGAAAATAATTTAAACTGAATATGTTTAGTCTTAAAACGTTTTTAACTTTTTAATTAGGTGTCGGATTTGAGATTATAATATATCAAATCAAAGCTATCGACGAGAAGAACATGTATATTAAATTTTATTTTTGATTATGAGAGAAGGGACGATTGCCATCCCGAGCCCCAAAAAGAACCCGTCCCTACTTCCATCACCAAAATCACTTTGCCTAAACCTCAACCCAAACTCAAAAATGGTAACCATTTCATTTCTTCACGCTTCGGTCATTTGTTCACTTTTGACACGTCAACCATTGCATCGAGGAAAATACTTGGATAACTCCCATAAGGGTGACAATAGGGGCAGTTATGTAAATTCCACAAAAAAATTCAAATGGATAAAAGAAAATTAAAATCTGAAAAGTAGGTAATGAGTACCCTACTTTTAGTCTAGGTTAATGATGATATTTTTAATTTTACTTTTCCTATCAAATATATATTTGAATTGCAAATTTACATTTTATTCAATTACAAACTCTCAATCTCCAACCGGTAATACACTTCTCCTCACACGTTTTGGCCAAAATGAAGAGCTAACTCGCCGGAATTTGTGGTGGATTGTCGGATTCAATGTTTTTACCTTTATTTTTCATACCAAAATGACACATGCCACATAAATCTCAATTTAAAAAAAAGGATCAAAATTGCCATAATCGTCCGAGATTGATAACAATCGTAAAAGAATTCATAGTTACGGAGTATTAATCTCTGCACAAGTTCATACTTATATAATACTACATTTTCAGTTTTTTTTTTTTCCAAATGCTACTGTTATTGCTTCGAATCAAAGCCCGCAGGCCGATCGGCAAGCCGTTGCTAGTTATTCTATCCAATTGGAATTTACGGAGTATATATTAAAGGGAGCAGCAGGTCACCCGACTATCCGCCAGCGTTAGATTGGAAATTGAAATATGACTCTCTTCTTTTTTAAAAAAAAAAAACAAAAATAAAAACCTACATAAATTGGTATTGGTGGAGAGTATCACATGGATTTCGAGTGTGGACCGTTAGATCAATGTAAACGGACGATCAAAATCTCTTCACATTCAAGGATACTCTACACATCAAATTTAGTTGGATGAGTAACCACGGGATGCACATACCTCAATGGTCACAACATCTCCTATGCACTCCATCAACCCGATTTCGAATCTCTGTAGCGGTATAAATCCCCTTTTTTCTCTATTTTTCTTTCGTTCATTCATTTCATTTTTTTCGACATTTTTCAATATTCAGTAAAAAAAAGTGAATGTGGTTAAGTTATTGTATAATTAACAATACTTTTAAAAAAATTACTAAAATTATATTTTGAAGTTACATATGTATATTCAAAATAATTAAGTTCCATATGATTATTAATCACGTTAGTGAAAAGTATTAAGGGAGCAGCAAGCCGCCCGGCTATCCGCCAACAAATCTTGTTTTTTTCTTTTTTCTGAAGCATTGCTTTGGAAATTGAAAATTGTCTTTTTTATTAAAAAAAAAATACAAAAATTGGTATTGGTGGAAAGTAGTTCACATAGATTCCGAGTGTGGGCCGTTAGATCAATGTAAACGGATGATCAAGATCTCTTCCCACCCATATAGAAATTGGTTTTGGCTGATTTTTTTTATTTTAAAAAGGGCTTTTCCCGATTGCTTGTAGCCACCCATACTTTATTGTTTTTGTTAAAATCAGCACCCTAAGTCTTTAATAATTGTCCATACTTTTCTTTTTATTCCAAATCAGCACCCTACACTTAATACATTTCTTACCAAAATTCGTAAACTTAAAAAGCAAAGATAATTCAAATTCATAAAATATATATGAATGTATAACATCTAATATCATAAATCTTACTCGTGTAAAAGTTAAACTCATAAACTTTAATGGTCAAATTAATAACAAGAAGAAAAAAAACAAGAAGGAATCAAAACTGTACAATTGGTACTTATAAAATCAAATTAATAATTTAAATATTATATATGTATTTTGAAATAATTTATCCGTCAGCATGTCGGGTGGGTGATTGAAGAAGGTTAATTGCACAAAACGGAAAACAAAAAGAGTCGTTTTAAATGATGTAGATATGATTTAGGGTTTAGGGTTTGGGGTTTGGGTTTGGGGTTTAGGGTTTAGGGTATTTTGATCGATCGAGGTAGTTTATTTTGATCAAACATTTTTTTAAAATATTTTAACCACAATGCGAAGTTTATTAAATATATTTTCTCGATTCATCAAGAGAGAGTACTTTGATTGATCGACGTAGTTTAATTTGATCATCATAGTTTTGAGATTTGTCATTGAGATTTGAAATCAAGATTAAGATCAAGATCGACATTTGATATTGAGATTTTATATTTGAGAATTGAGAGTGGGGTTTGATATTTGAGATTGATATTAAGTTTGAGATTGAGATTTGAAATCAAGATTAAGATCAAGATCGACTTTTGATATTGAGATTTTATATTTTAGAATTGAGAGTGAGAGTTAGTATTTGAGACTGAGATTTAGTTTGAGATCGAGATGTAAAATTGAGATCGAGATTTGAGATTTGTCATTGAGATTTGAAATCAATATTAAGATCAATATCGACTTTTGATATTGAGATTTTATATTTGAGAATTGAGAGTGAGGTTTGATATTTGAGATTGAGTTAATGATTGAGATCGAGATTTGAGATTGAGAATAAGATATATTATTATAATTTTATATATAATCGATTTAACAAAATAAAAAAATTATATTTGACTATATAAGTTGTATAGAAATTAAAAAAAGATGTATAGATAAATAAATTATTTCAAAATATTTAAATTTTATATTTAAATATATTAAATAAAATTGAGGGTTGAGAGTGAGATTTTCATTTTTTGGTCTTAGTTTATTACCATAACGTAAGTATTCTATAACATTACTACATATAATTCTCTAATTTATATATGAATTTCTAATGTGTTTTTTTTATACACACTACTACATATATAATATTATAATCCTCTAATGAAACATTTTAAATTTTTTACTTTTTTAGGATATTTAAACTAATTTATTAAATTTATCTAAATAAATTTAATTTGAAAATTATATGTAGTTTTATTTATTATATTTGATTTTTTTTTCAATTACATTATATATAATATATTTAAAGAAATTTTGAGAAGCTAATAATTCGGAAAACATTTATTTAAAATATTTAAGATGTTTTTGAACATATAATTGGCGAATTTTTTAATCACCCAGCTAAATGTGATAACTTTATTTGGCGGACTTTATTTGCGCCTAAAATTTGGCCCAAAATTTGTAAATCCCTCCAAACGATTAAAACCTAAATATATTCCTCCCCTAACCCTCGCCGCATCTCGATCCCTCTCTCGCTGTCTCCCGCCATTGAAGGCTTCCTTCAAGCTCCCATGGCTACCTTTCTCCCTCCTTCCATCGCTGCCTCCTTCAACTCAAAGCAACCTCCTTCACCTTCCTTGAACCTCGCCTCCCTCTACAGCTACTCGCCCTCTCTCGCATTTCGCCCCTGCTTCTCTGTCCCTCTCGCATCTGCCCTGGTGAACGAAGATGGAGGTCCCGGTCGATGCTCGTCCGCTCAGACCCGGAGGCGCCGCCGACGAAGATACTCCGTTGCGCTCTAGATCCGGAATCTGGAGCTCTCTTCGACCATCTCTCCATCTCTTTCTTCCTCTCAAACCCAGATCTCCCTCTTCCTCGAGTCCGGCCACCTATCGATGCTCTCCTTCGAGCAGCCCCCAGTCCGGCCATATCCCGAGCACCCTCTTCGGCCACGGCGGGTTCAGCCTCCTCCAGCGCCATGGCATGTACCAAAATTTATCTCCTTGCTATTTAGTTTCATAGTATGGCAATTTTACTCAGGAATTAGCAAAATTTATCTCTTTGCTATCATTTTTTAGTACTAAATGAAGTCTGAAATTAGACTAGGCAGGTACCAAATTGAAATTAGTACATAAATACCTTGCCCGTTCTTACTCTTTTAGAATACCATTTCTATCCTGCAGTGCCAAGGAAAAAATTGCTGTGTTCGCTTGTGATTGTAGCACTGAGGCTCTTGAGAGAGCTAAGGAGAATCTAGAGCATGCTAACATAGTTTGTGCTGAAGACCGTTTCCACACGTTCTGTTGTGATTTCTCTACTGCCGGATTCCCTTAGTGGTTGGCCTGTAATTTATGCCGGGAATCAGAAAAACCTTTGTGTTGCTATTTAGGTTAGATTTGATAAAAATTTATGTTTTATGCAGCTCTCTTGATCCTAGCAACTTATGATCAATTTATTGGTTTTTGGTTATGGTTTTTCAATTTCAGATTTTTTTTGATAAACTGGTTTTTCAATTTCAGATAATGCAATTTCAGAAGGTAATTTTGCAAGTAAACTGTCTTTATCAGACGAAGAAAGCAGTTGCATTGGTGGCATGGATTTCATATTTTCATCACATTGGTATGTGTTAATGTGCTTCTCTTGGTCTATTTGGCTTAAATACTATGTCTACGCAATAGAGCTATAATTGGCAGACATGCCAAAGGATCAACAGAACACAAACAAGGGACATATTACTTACAGAAACCGCGGGAGCCCCAGAAACCCACAGCCACACTTCCACCAAGTCCACCAAGAGAGAATATCTATTGTTGGATTTGGTGGAAGACTGGGCTTAGGCAAAAGCCTATTACAAAATGACATTCTTGAATGTCTAACGCTAAGTGCTTATCCCTTATTTATAATAAAACTCCTTCCCATGGGCACTCTTTCTCCCTCACAGTTTTACCAAATTGCCCCAACACCCTTCTAGCATAGCCTTGGTTCTTCTAGGCTTTTCCAGGAATTAACCATGTGTTTAACACTATAAAACTATCCCATCCCCTTCGTATGAATTATGACCTGTCCATAACTTGTACGAAGTTCTTCGTGTCTGGGAACAATAGATGATTTTGTTGATACACTTAATCCATCTATCTGGTTTTCACATAAACATCTTAATTCCATGAAAATTGCCCTATGCTTTAGTTGTGTATAGATAATGTTGGGCTTGAATAGTTAACGTTGCTTCACATGTTGTTCATCAGATATTTACCCTATCAGCGGCACCGTCAGAAAGGATGCCATTGGCCATCAAAGAGTGTTTATCTTTTTTGAAACACGGTGGCATACTCTTTTTCAGAGATTATGGTAACACACTATGTACATTAGATTCATCATTAGTGCTGTTAATGAACTGCTTTGTGGCTTTTATATTACCAAACTTTGCAACAGTATATTTTCTTACAACATCTTAATTCCATGAAAATTGCCCTATGCTTTAGTTGTGTATAGATAATGTTGGCTTTTATATTACCAAACTTTTAGATTCACCACTCTCTCTCTCTCTCTCTACTGTCATGACATACTTTGTTTCCGTGTATCTAGAGTATCCCTTCATAACTTTGATTATATATTTTTTAAATTCTCTCAGTCATGTTATATGGAATTGGAAAAAGTTAACTCACATCTTATCTTTTTATAGCCCTAGGATGGTTAGGCTTGTACAGTTTCTGTTCAAGTCCAATGCTGCAAACTCTTTGGTTGAGGATTATGCTGCATGTCTAGTCAAGAGCAGAAGAGAGCCAAACAGTAGAGAATAGTAGTGTCAGTGATGATCCAGAGGTTCTTACTTCTTATACTGCAGGTGCAATTTAAAATCAGCATATTGTTTATATTGGTTGATCCCTTGATAAACACAATTTTTAACCATGATCTATTTTGTGCAGCTTTTGGTTGACAACATCAACTGCCCCAAATATAGCACATTTACTACTAAAGTTTGATTTAGATATCCCTATTGAGCTTACAGTTCTGCAGCCAAAATTTAATTACAGGTACAAATGCTTTATCTTGTTTGTTCCTGCATTTTTGTCGTGAAATTTATGTAGGTTATTTGAACTTGCATTTGCTTGAAGGTTATTCTTGAAATCTTGAACAAACTTTTGAGGCCTGAAATCAATGGCTTCCAAGTTAGTACTTAGCTTTGTGTCCATTTTGGCTTCCAAGTTAGTACTTAGCTTTGTGTCCATTTTGTTTAAGAGGATTGCACAATTAGTTTTCTATCCTGAATTTTGAGTGTTGAAAATATGCAGCTCATGTACGAGTTGTGTGTAGATCCACTTACCTGTGACTCTATGTTGGACCCGTTGAGTGATAGAAAATACCAGTTCTTTGTTAAGGTAAACTGTCATTCTTGCCTTCCCACAATTTTTGCATTAGTCATCCCAGGCATTCACTTTGAACTAATTATGGTTATCCTCTTTTTTTCAGCATTTACACTCTTGGCGTTGCTCCACTTCCTAAAAGAAATAACACACATGCTCTTCGTATTAGCTCTCTGCATCAGGTGGTAGAAAACAGGTGGTAACTCACCGCGTATTAGACCCATGGTCTTCGTATCAACACCCAGGCTCATTGCCTTCCACATTTTTTGTGTAGGTTGTTTAGTATATATGTGAGTTTTGTTTGTGCAATGTGACAATGTCCATGCTATGCTTGTGACATGTTTTGTATGTGGGTTCTATTTATTATGACAAAAACAGGTGGTAGAAAAAACCATTGTAATTATATATATTTTTTAATAAAAACTTACTCAACGTAAATTTGACTATTTTATAAAATAAGAAATTTAACATAAAGGATTCTCGGGATATTTGTTCGACTTTGTGATTTTATGGTAACTCGATACCCATTAACGAGAGTTTAAATTATTATTTTTAGGTGAACTCGAAATTTTACGATAATTTGATCCCGTTTAAATAAAGGTCAAATAACTTACACTATGTTAAAAAAACGTGAATATATTACCAACTTTTATAATATAAGTGAAATAAATAGAATTATAAAAAAACGTGAATTATAAATTATGTTCATTAATTACAATGAGTTAAAAATAAAGAATTATGAGAAAAAATAATGTTGAATTAACTTAGGTCTTAGCCGAAAAGAAAAGAAATAAATAAATTATAGAGGGAAACCTAGCCCTAGAGGGTAGGGTTTAGGGTTTGGGTTTTGGGGTTTAGGGTTTAGGGTATATTGATCGATAGAGATAGTTTAATTTGATCAAACATTTTTTTCCAAATATTTAAACTAAAATGCAAAGTTTATTAAATATATTTTTCTCGATTCATCAAGAGAATATTTTGATTGATTGATGAAGTTTAATTTGATCAACATAGTTTTGAGATTTGAAATCAAGATTCAGATCAAGATCGACAGTTTGATATTGAGATTTTATATTTGATAATTGAGAGCGAGGTTTGATATTTGAGATTGAGATCGAAAATCGAGATTTGAGATTGAGGATAAGATTTATATTGTTCTAATTTTATAGATAATCGATTTAATAAAATAAAAAAAATATTTGAATATATAATTGGTATAAAGTTGAATTATAAATTAGGTCTTAGCCGAAAAGGAAAAAAAATTATAAAGTGAAGCCTAGCTCTAGGGCGTGGGTTTAGGGTTTAGGGTTTAGGGTATATGCAAAGTTTATTAAATATATTTTCTGTACTCATCAAGAGAATACTTTGATTCATTGAGGAAGTTTAATTTGATCAATATAGTTTTGAGATTTGTAATTGAGATTTGAAGTCAATATTAAGATCAAGATGGACAATTTGATATTGAGAATTTATATTTGAGATTTGAGAGTGAAGTTTTGTATTTGAGATTGAGATTTAATTTGACATAGAGATTTGAGATTGATATCGCAATTTGAGATTTTTAATTGAGATTTAAAATCAAGATTAAAATCAATGTCGACTTTTGATATTGAGATTTCATATTTGTGAATTGAGAGTGAGAGTTTGAGATTAAGTTTGATATCGAGATTTGAGATTGAGATTGCGATTTGAGTTTTTTCATTGAGATTTTAAATCAAGATTAAGATCAAGATCGACTTTTGATATTGAGATTTTATATTTTAGAATCGAGAGTAAGATTTGATAAATGAGACCGAGTTAATAGTTGAGATTGAGAACAAGACATGTAAGTTCATAAGCTGTAGTGGAATAAATTTATATAAGTTCATACATATATAAAAGCTATACTAATATAAGTTCATAATTAACTAAACCTATACTAATAAGATCTATAATACATAAACTCATAGTTTTTGGTTGAACTAATTTATACAAGTTCCTACATATATAAAAGTATTATAAATGTTAGTTTCCTATTTATTACTCCATAAGCTATTATAATAAATTTATAATTTAAATCAAAATAATATTTTTTTTAAATGAACTATAATAATATGTTTAAAATTTATATTGCTATATATATACTATTTTAAATATAAAAATGATATAAATTATAATCGAACTGTACCAACCATTTTTCCATATCTAACGGTAGAAAAGGTGATCCGTGTGCTCTTCTTATCAACCAATAAATATCTTCCATACTAACCTATGAACCGTTGATTAACTTTAATCTAGCGGTTGAGACTTTAATTTCAACTAGCACACAGATCTCCCTCCCTGCGCCTCCATCTCGCCTCTCACTCCCTCCGTTCACGTTCTTTCTGCTCTCTCACTATCGCTGGATGGCGCTCCTTCATCGGTTCACATAGCCTATGGCCGAACTCCTCCAGTTGGGCTTCGAGTTCACAAATCTCGTGGACTTGACTGCGATGTAATCCCAGATCTACATCTCTTCTTCACTGGCCGACGTCGAGTCGCTCGAGTTTCACTTCTCTCCCTCTTCGCTCGATCTCAAATGACCATATCTTCCTCTCTAATTCGCATCTCTCCTTCTCCTTGCCTCATCTTCCTCCCTGATCTGAAACTTTTTCGATCTTACATATCCTTCCCGAATCCAAAGCCCTTGCCCCTTCTTCCAAAGCCTCTCAATCCCGAATCCGAAGCCCTAGCCACCTCAGACTCTCTCTGTCGCTCAACCTCGAACTGGTGAGTATATGAGGTTTTGATATATTGTCGTGCATACTGCAGAGTATTCCGAATTCGCTTGTAGGATGAAGGGTTATAGAGATATCATAATGAAGTAGTTTCTTAGTTCACTGTAAAAGAAATTTTGAGACAACTATATACTTGTTATTTCATTTAGAGTCGGGTGACTTGATGGGGCAAGCCAAGGTATTCTTGTATGCAAATGGAAAGGATCAACCTCCAACTGCAATTGATTTTGACAAATCATTGTTGAGAGACTTGCTGTTTAACCACAATCCGACCAAGGCAATACTTTATATTGCTTTTGTTATGGAAATCGCTCCTAAAATCACAGAAAGAACGCGATACCAAATCAAGCAGACAAGGACACACACAAATGTTTACGCGGTTCGGGTTTAACCCTACATCCGCGGAGCCTCAGAGGGGAGACTCGCCCAATGTCCACTAGATCAAAGGTTCAAACTAGAACTCGGTTTACAACATACACAACTAGCAGATACCAAAGCCAGAAACCCTAAAAGACATGAGAATACAAGAGCAAGATAAGATGCAAGAGTAAGAAGGAATCGGAGATGAGAATCTCCCTTTTCCGCTAGATCTGTGCTTCTCAGAAGAAGCCCCACTCGGATCTAGGAAGACGAAGCTAAGCTGTGTCGAGGATGTCCATCTCGGAGCTTGGATCGCCGTCGTCTTCTCTTCCTCTTCTTTCCTTGATCCCAGACTTCGCTCTCTCTCTCTCTCTCTCTTTTAGGTTTTACCTTGGCGTCTCTGAAGTATGTTGGATCAGCTAGGGTTAGCGCCTTTTATAGGGAGGCACTTAACCAAAAACGCAGCGTCTCAAGCCCTTCAGGTGTCATCTGGCTTTGGGCTCAAGTCCAAGTTGTAGCAAGAATAGGCCCAAAAACATTTAACACTTCTAACCCACATTGTCACCTTCCGAGCTGGCCCATGTGAGATCCCTCCAACCTGGCTAAACCAAGAGTTGATCTTCCATGAGCCATGGTTGCTCCAATGTGAGTGCTAAGGTACCTGTTCTAGTGTGCTATTGTCATACACGAGTGCTCTTAAGAGTTTCTCAGATTACAAGGTTTTACAACTTTGTATGCTGAAATCATGAAACCCTCTTTAATTTTGTCAAATTGATTATGAATCTTGGTGTTTGTAATGGTTCTTTTTCATTTCCGATGGCAGTTGGCTTCAAGGATAGAAGAGTATCGCCAACTGCTTCGTCTTCCGGCTGAATTAGTAAGTAGCTGCTTCTGATCTATTCATTCACTCTATCAATTATTTTGATTTGGCATGGATATCGCTATTGTTGGGATGTTGAGTTCAATCTTAGAATGTCCTTGATTCTTGGGAGTATTTGTCTCTTTGTTCGCATTTTAAAGATGGATCTTAGTTATTAATTGGGAAATATTAGCTTATTGATGCTATTTGTCAGGTTTGAGTTGCTATTTTCTGAATTGTGTTTCAATTCCGTTTGTTTTGGATAGGGTTTTCTCTCATTTGAGTGTTTATTGCAATGTCTCTTCTGTAAGATGCCTTTTTCATCTAAGCTTTTTAGACTTTTAACATCAATCCATTCCTTTTAAATAACTTTGTTAATTAGTTTTGTTCTTTCGCTTGTCCTCAAGGTAGCGAGTGGTGTACTGGTGTGGTCTCAGGGATTCACAGAATGGCACTCCATGGCGAATGATGTAAGATCCTATTTGTTCTAGAATTAGTGTGTAGCTTGATTGCTCATTTTTTAAACAAAATTGTGTTTTGGTCAAACAGTGGTTATGCAATGCTGACAAGTCATCTCATGAGCCCCGACTGAGACTTAAGTATCTTGGCTTCACATATGGCATTTTTTTAATCAAATATTTGTCAATTGCAGACACCGTGGTTTTAATTTTTGTCACTCTACTGTCAATTGCAGGGCATTCTTTGGATCAATTGCAGGGCATTCTTTGGATCATTGTATAGATGCTTTGTTTGGCAATATAAATACAGACATCAAACTGATCAGGTTTTCATCTTAATGTCGGTCTTAACTGTACTTTCAGTTCACTACTTTTCTGGTTTTCATATTAAAGGCTGGTGATCCCTTGTAATTACTATACAAAGACTCTTCAAATATTGATTTAACTGTAGTTTCAGTTCAGTACTATTCTGGTGTACCCAAATGCTTTGATAGTGAAGCTTTGTTTTCTGGTTCAGTCCACGCTTATTCCAGGTTAATGAAGGGGTCATTAGATGAATGTTGTTTGATTATTTTGTCACAGTAGCATCTCAAAGCACTAGACGCAGATCAAGTATGTATCACCGACCTTGTTGAAGAAAATGTGCATTCACTTATTGGTATGTCAATCTTGTGGTATTACATCTCTTTTCAAGTTCAGAAACTTGACTTTTAGGAATTAGATTGACCATTGATTAAGCTGATTTATACATACAAGGTCAGATGATTTCTTCTGCAAACTATGACTGAATAAGAGGAGGGAGTCAATGAAGTGGACATTAGCATGAGGTAATATCTCTGTCCGACGGAAATTAAAATTACCCTGTGAAGAAAATTAATCGTGCCATTTCACACAAATGATTTAGTTACAAACATTAATCAGCCTTGCCTAATGCAAGTACTTGACCTATTTGGTTATTAGTCAGAACATTGGCATTGATAAAGTATTGTTGCTTGCACCAAGTTCTGTTTCATTAATATTCAAAGTGTAATTACTTGGGTGCCAAGATTAGTGAATTTCTAGAACTGTGCATTTTAACTGTTTCTGGATGAGAAAATGAACAAGTTGAATTTTCTAGAATTGTGCATTTTAGCTGCCTAATGGCCCTAATATTATATCAGTTCATGGAATTGAACTGGGCTTGTACCGGATTTAAAAGCAAATCTTACACCATAAAAATCACAATGATCGGCGGATTTAAAAGCAAATCTTACACCATAAAAGCAAATCCTACACCATAAAAATCACAATGATCCAGGCTATATTAACTTTTAGGTCCGGGCTAAAATGTGTTTTTTGTACTAGTGAATCAGAGATCATGTGTTTTCCTCTTTATTTTGTATGTTGAAAAGAAATGTAAATGAAAGAAACAATCCTTCTAGGAGCTAGCTTTTAAGCAACTCTTCCTCTCTTCCTCTACCTTACCACTCTGTCCTCCATTCTTCTTAAAAAATAAAAATCTATGACCTCCTTTGTCTTACCCAGCCATACCATCAAACCTCCATCACCTTACCCTTCTACCTTAGCTGAACCTAAAAGGCATTGATAAGAAATGTGGATAACATAAGAACACTTCTAAGATTGCCCTTTTGTATTTTCTTATATATCTTGTCGAGCTGATTCTTGCACTGTAGTTCAATAAAAATTGTCTTTGAATGGATTCTTATTTAGTTTCTATTATCCTAAATACAAGTTCATTCTAATGTTCTATATCATCTTTTCTCACAATATTCTTGCTCTAGTTTAGCTTTGATAATTTCCATAATCATGTGTTTCCTTTTCTGTTCGTGTTTTACTGTCACAAAAATTGAATTAACTGTACAACCAGTGTGAATGATGATATAGTTCTATGTGTGCAACAATCCTTTGTTCCATTCACCTTCTTTTCTTTGGTTCTTTTGTTTAGTTCATATTGCTCCCACCCTCCTTTGGATGTATCATCCTTTGTTCCATTCACCTTATTTTGTTTAATTCATTATTCCTTTTACTGTATACTAATTTTTCAGCCCTTATGTGTAATCAATCTGTTGTCGATTCCCAAGTCTCTTTGTTCTATGTACTGGTTGCTACTTTGAGCTCCCTGGTTTTAACTCTGCTCCATAACCGTAAAGTGTATCTGTGTTTTGTTTTCTAGCCAGTTCTAATTCCAATTTGAGTGTTTGTGACCACTTTTCCTTTTTCAATCGTGACCAGGGAGTTGCATAGAAAGGAGTTGAGGATATTGCTTTTCCTATCCCACATCTCTTTGCATGAATAAAATACACTACATTATATTGCTTCATGAAGGGAGTTGAGGATATTACGGATGCTTTTAGCAATTAGCATGTTTAAAAATATAGAAATTGGTCATGATTTGGACTATTATATTCACATCCTGCCTTTAAGTATATGAATAGAGTCCTTGAATTTACAAGAACAATTGCCAACTTTCGTATAAGTAGAGTCCTTAAACTAACTTTCAATAGCTTGGTTACGAATGTTGCTTTGCTTCTTAGAGCAAGAAGGGCATGCTATATTGCTATATGTCCATTAGTGCACTTCGATTCAAAGTAGATTAAAAAGAAATGCAGGGTAGTTAAAGTTAAACGTTACAATGTACCAAGTATTGATTAGAATACCTTTGCAAAGCTGTGCTGTTGAGAATTGATTAAACATTTATTGTAGCTTTTCTGTTTCAAGACTTACATATAGCTTGTTAGAAGCTTCATAGTTTTTGTGACCAGCCCTATGGGATAAGGAAGCATTGTTGTTGAGAATTGATTAAACTTCAGCTTGTTTTTATTAATATTCATGTAGATCGCACACAAATCTCCTTTGAAACTTTTCATGTTTTGTTTAGTTTGTATCGCTCCAACCCTTAATTTGATGCATCATCTTTTCGTGTTCTATATGCCGGTCTTTTCAGCCTTGGTTATTACTTTGAGTTCCCTTGGTTTTTTAACTCTATTAGATAACTTAAACTGTATCTGTAATTTTGTATATTTCATTGCCAGTTCAATTCAGCTCTCTTGAATTCCAGTTTGAGTACTTGTGACCAATCTAAAGCCTCTTAGCTCAAATTGGTAGAGCGTTGTGCTCAAGCACAAAGATGTGGGTTCAAATCCCGCATTGACTACAAATTTAATTGAAATGTAGTAGTTGAAATCAAGAGTAACATTGTTGTTTAATTGTAACACTATTATTTGGATGTAACATATTTGGTTAAATGTAACAAATTCTATTAAGGTAACATTTATTCTAAAATGTAACATTTAACTCAAAAGTAATATTTTTGTTATCAAATGTAACATTGTAATACTTTTAGGTGATACATTATAAGTGCCTGCATGCTTCTCGGCAATGCGTTGCCTTTCCGCAGGCTGATCGACAATTCGTTGACTTTCATTATAAGTGCCCGCAGGCTTCTTGGCAATCCGCTGCCTTTCCTCAGGCTGATTGGCAATCCACTGAATTTAATTATAAGTGCCCGCAGGCTTATCGGCAAGCTGCTTTCTGTTATTTTCGTATAAAAAATAAATATATAATAGACATTCGTGGGAAAACGAGATTAGTGTAGTTATTAATTTATTAAAAATAACGTAAATAATTTTTAACGAACATCTTTTTAAAAATGATATTTTTAAAGAATTGATTATAAACTTTATATATACACACAAACAAATGCCCGTTGCCTGTTATTTCTGTATTCAAAATAAATACTGTATATAATATACATTTGTTCAAAAAATAATTTGTTTTTCCCGAAACTGTGAGTCGAACGAACACATGACCATTATTTTAGTAAAGCTTGGTTCTATTTCCATTAGTACTAATTTGTAGAATTTATAAAATGGGTAATTATATGAAAAAAGGATTCTAGAATTTATAAAACGAGAGTTGCAATTAATATTTTATACGGAGTATAGTTTTTAGCAAACGTGTCGAAAAGTCAAACGACACTTATTAATTAACGGAGGGAGTATTATTATCAGGCGAACTCGGGATGTTATGATAATTCGATCCGGTTTAAATAAAGATCAAATAAATAACTTTACACTGTGGCTATTAAAATGTGAATTATAAGACTGATTTTATTATATAAACAGAATTATAAAAAAAACGTGAATTATAAATGAACACTAATAAGTTACAAATTACTAAAGAATTGTAAAAAAAATAAAGTTGAATTATAACTTAACCCAAAAAGAAAAGAGTAGATAAATTAGAAGGGGGAGCCTAGCCCTAGAGTATATAGCCTTTTAGAAAAATCTAACCTACTTTCACTTATTTTTCTTTTTTTCTTTAAACATATTTTCAAAATGACCTCTAAATACCCCTATTGTCACCCTTAAAGGAGTCATCGAATCATTGTCCTTGCATAGATATGCGATATGTCTAAGAGCATGGGCATCGAAGCGGCAATAGGTTGCCGCTTCCAAGCCACGTTGGATTGAAAAATTAAAAAAAAAAAAGGATATGGCAAGTGGCAAATCATATTAGTTCTTGCAGAAGCGGCGAAATGAAGTGATGAAGCGGCAGCTTTACGGAGACTTTCCAACACACAAACAAAGGAAAAAGAGGTCATGTGCACAACAAGTGCATCTCCTCTATCCTTTAATGATCTAAAAAATCCAGAACAGTGTATTAAAAATTATTATTTAAAAAATGTATAAATATATTTGAATAGCATTTAATGTTATCTCCCTATAGACACCTATTTTATATATATGTTTGATGTTTGATTAAAAAAGTCATAAAATTAATTTATGCGATTAAAACAATTTTATTTTTTCACTAATATTTAAATAATAATAATTTTGTACTCTGGAATAATTATTAATAAGAATTAAATAAGAAAATGAATTTATAAATTTTTAATAAAATAAAAAGAAAATGATTAAAAAGTAGGTGAAGGGTTGGAGAGTCGAGTGCACGGATGTGTGTAAAATTGATAAAAGGTTGAAGGAGTGTTTTATACTGATGTGGGTGAGGTTCCTGGACCTTGTGTTTCTCCGGCTACCAGTTCTACGGGCTGACGATGCGGACTGAGTGCGGGGCCACGTGGTGTTCGTGGCTCGGTTTGGATGGTCCGGTATTGTTGCCTGTTCGGTCGGGACGGTTTGTATGGCTGGTGTGGTGGCGGTCCACTTCCTCCTTTCAATTTTCCGGCAAACACATCATTTGTAGTGGGTGGAACTCGTTGTTTGCTGGGGGTTGTGTTGGTGGTGCGTCGCCAGCGTCGTCTTCCGTATGAACAGTGCTGGAGCGGGTTGTCTACTTGTCTTCGATGTTGAAGACTTGAGGTGCGCGTGCAACTCTTGGCGCGTGTGGGCTTAGTGGTAGGAATGAGCTTTTTGTGGGCCACGTGGAGGTGCTTTGGTTCTGAAAAGCTGCTCAAAGGATACTCCTTTTGTGTTTCTTTTTTATTTTGAACTTGACTTTAGGTTTGACTTTGACACGAATTTATGCGGTAGTTTAAGGGGATGTAGTAGTGGGTTATTTGATGCTCCTTTTGAGTATCACGTAAGGGGAGTCTTTATGTGGGGTGGAATTTAGTGGGTTACTCCGTAGTATTTTGTGGATGTTGGGTTCGATTGCTTTCCGTCTACACAATGTCGTTACATTCCCACATCGGCAAGCATCTCAAGATGTAGTGCCGAACGATTACGCTTGTCCTGGTGTGGACTGGGATGTGGGCGGCATTGTGTATTATGGTAAGCGTTTCCCCTAGCATCTTTGTGGTTGGATTCATGCGGGTAGATTCTTATAGTATGACTTTTGCGGACAGTATATCTTTTTACGTAAGACTCTTAGTATGGTCTTACCTTTTGTTACTCCTTGGCTTTACGCCACCATCTATATTTTTACTGTTTCAAGGCGGAGAAAAAGTGAGTTAAGGACAGAAATAGCCAAATAAGTGTTCACGGATCCACATAACCTAAATCCCATTTCATTTCTTCGATATTTTTTATCCCACCTACTTTGATTACTGAAGACGCAGAACCCTAAATCCCATTTTATTTCTTTCGATATTTGACGCTTACCGAATCTTATATTCGCCGGTGCAGGCGACGGCGTTCGAGCCCGCCGGACCCAAGGATCCACGGTTGAACACTTGGTACGATATCTCACTCTCAATTCGTTTATTTGTTTTTTTTTTCTCAATGTAGAAATTGAAACTTCGAACTATTTCGCCCTGTCCTTGTGGATTGGAGACTTGTATGTGTATGGTAATTTGTGAATTTGATGGTTCATAGAACTCAATAAGTGTCTCGCGCCGCTCATAGGACTCGAGAATGGCGCAGGGGACGGTGTCAAGCGCCATTGTAGCTGCTCTCTCCACTGCGGCGTTCTCCTACTTCCTTTACAAGCACCTGTTCAGGGAAACATCAAGATGCAGCAGCGCTTCTAAACCCTCGCCTCCTAAGAAGCCTAGAAAAGGCCTGCTGGATGCGATTGGAAACACTCCTTTGATTCGGATCAACAGCCTTTCTGACATCACCGGCTGCCAAGTAAACAACCCCCTGCTCCGGAAGTCTTTTGCGAGTGTCCTAAGTTGGTTGAATCGTTCCCGGAGCTTAATTGATTGTCTTAGTTTGCTGATTGTGGATGTGTTAGATTCTAGGGAAAGCTGAGTTCTTGAATCCTGGAGGGAGCGTCAAAGATCGAGTTGCTGTTCACATCATCGAAGAGGTAATTGTTTCAATTTCAATCTCAATCCCTTTGTTATTTATTTCATTGATTCCTCTTATAGCTAAGTAAGCAAGCGCAAGTAAGATGTTATTTCAATACTTGGAGATTCATTGCAAATTGTTAAAATATAGGATGAAGGGCTTCATAGTTTCTAATTGTTAAAATTTGGTAGCCTTGAGTACATTTCCTTGCAAATTGCCATCAATTTGTGTTTTGTTTTGATTTCTTTGGCAAATTTGGAGGTGTTTGTCTTGATACTCATATCTGCATTGTCAAATTTGTTCATTTTTATATATGTTGCTTCTTTGTGCCTGCAGGCCTTTGCATCTGGCCAGTTGCGTCGGGGCGGAGTAGTCACTGAAGGGAGTGCGGGAAGTACTGCTATTAGTCTTGCAACTGTTGCTCCGGCTTATGGCTGTAAATGTCATGTTGTGATTCCTGATGATGCTGCCATTGAGAAGGTACTGATCCCTCTCCCTCTTGTGTATTGATACACTTGAAGTTAGGAGTGTTGTTTTTTAACTTTTGCTTGTGAAAAATCCCTTTATAGGCTCAAATCATTGAAGCCCTTGGAGCAAAGGTGGAAAGAGTGAGGCCGGTTTCAATCACTCACAAGGATCACTTTGTTAATGTGGCAAGACGAAGAGCTGAAGAGGCAAACACATTTGCAATTGCACGTGGAAAGGAAGCTGACATAGTGAGCAACAATCATGTGATAAAGGAAGAGAAGCAAAGTTCAATGTTTTCAGATGATTGCACCGGTGGTTTCTTTGCAGATCAGTTCGAGAACCTAGCCAACTTTCAGGCCCACTATGATGGTACCGGACCTGAAATTTGGGAACAAACAGGGGGTGACCTTCACGCATTTGTGGCTGCAGCTGGAACGGGAGGTACTCTAGCTGGGGTTTCCAGGTTTCTCAAGGTGAATACTTTTCACACTTTTTGCGTACTTTTCATCAGTATGTTCTCTGTTCTCACAACTAATTGACTTGGATGAACAGTTTGCTAATGTCTTGCAATTTTCTAGGATAAAAATCCGAACATCAAATGCTTTCTGGTTGACCCTCCAGGATCTGGACTGTTCAACAAGGTAACAAGGGGTGTGATGTACACAAAAGAAGAAGCTGAAGGAAAAAGGCTAAAGAACCCATTTGATACAATTACTGAGGGAATTGGAATCAATAGAGTGACCCGGAATTTTGAGCTGGCAAAGCTAGATGGTGCTTTCCGTGGTACGGATAGGGAAGCTGTTGAGATGTCAAGGTTAGGCCATTTCCATTTTGATGATCTGTATTTGCCTTTTCTTTTCTGTCCGGAAATTCCAAAACAATACAGGAAGATAACTTGCGGACATGATGTTTGATAAAACCGACTGAGTGTTGCACCCTGGAGTACAAGTGTCCTAGACATACAATAGGATATTAACTCGGTGACTTCAACCTTCTGAATGCTTCATTTTGGTTATTTTCAGTCTTGGGATTTTGATATTGCTACTTTGCTTGGACATGGTATATTTTCAGGTTACTTTTGAAGAACGATGGGCTATTTCTAGGTAGTTCTTCAGCCATGAACTGTGTCGGAGCTGTCAGGGTAGCACGAGCTCTAGGGCCTGGCCACACAATTGTTACAATTCTTTGCGACAGTGGGATGAGGCATCTCACCAAGTTCTTCAACACCGAGTACCTTTCTCAACATGGCTTGACACCATCGGCTACCGGATTAGAGTTTCTGGCTTGAGCTATATTCTTTTCGTAGGACCCTAGCCATGATTTCATGGATCAACAAAGGCAGGGACCATGTTACATCAGAAGATTTTAGGACCAGTCTCCCAGGGACATTAGCAATTTTGAACATTTTGCATCCGAACACATCAATGTAGGCTTTAAAAACCTTCCTAATTGTGTCAAACACTTCCGAAATCAATGCAGAATACCCGACTTTACAAGAATGCAGAATACCCGACTTTACAAGAGAAACATCAGAAGCTGTAAATTTAGAATTCAGCACTGATGGTGAACTGCTTTTGAAGATGGGAACAGATGGATAGCTTTTCGCTATCCCAGCCTGACTAGTTAGTTGTTTCACATAACATATAGCAGGACGGAGTACTTAAAGAGTGGCAAAACCAATGTTAACATTTGAAAAATATAATTATAAATTGTTGAGGATTGGTATATTCCTGCAAATCACAAGATAGCAGCATTGCCCTTATCTTCTACTTGAGCTTATGTTTCGCTAACGAATGGATGCCCGAGGGGCACTGGCCAAAACGATCTTTGCTCAGGAGCCTGATTCGACAAGTGTTCAAAGTAAATAAATGATTCAATAGCTCAGGAGGGATCAAACCTTAAAAAGCTCTTGAACTCCCGACGCATGTTAACTAGAGGATCCTGGGAATAGCCGTTGTGAGAACAAATATCCCTCATTTGCAAAATCATATGATGGTGTAGAGAAATACTCAATAGTTCCACAAAATGATAGCAAATATACCTCATTTGCAAAATTATATGATGGTGTAGAGAAATACCCAATAGTTCCACAAAATTAGGAGGGTCGTGGAAACTATTCTCCACGAACTTTAAAAGATGGAAAGAGTTAAACAGTAAATTACTTACAGCACCCACAATGGTCATCCTTAAGTGTCTTATCTTTTAAAAAGAAAAAATTAAAATTAAAATATTAACATCACTTGTCAGGAAAATAAAGAAATGGGTTTCTCTGACAAATAAAGAAATGGGTTTCTTCTTTGTGAGGGGAGTTTCTACTGCAAATAACTTTTATAAATGGGAAGACACTCATCGCTGACATTTTATGATTTTTTTTTACTTCTCTTTTTTTCTTTTTGAATGGGAAGACACTCAAACAATGAAGGATGTCGATGCTCTTAGATTCGGACAAATAAACCCTAAATTATGTTGGGGTTTATTTATATTCCCAAGAAATACAACAACAATTTATAAAATTTAAAGATAAAAATGATTTTAATTCACCTTTTCAACTTCACCTAGATTATAAACCACTTTAATGAATTCACTTTTTATTGTCTTATTTTTAATAACAAAAAAAAAATCTATTGTCCAACTTTGTACTTGAAATTTAAAACTTATTCAATTTAATTTTCGTCATACTTCATCCACATGAGTCAATCTACCTTCAATGACGCCCCTTTTACTTGGTTCACATTTGCTTCCCAATCCACCTTCAATGGCGCCCCTTTTAATTTCCCTCCTAACCTTGAGCCGTGAAGTTTTTGTGATGGATTTGTGTCTGCCTTAAATACTTTTATAGTTTTATAGGTCTCCCAAACCCCTTCAATCTCAATCATCTCTCTCTCCTTTTTTTTCGGCGAGAACTTTGAATGCATTAAATGCACGGGTTGTATTTAATACTCATCAACTCATTCCTCTCTCTCTCTCTCTAACCTTCAACCGAGTAATTGTGTTAAAAATAAAATTTGCAAAAGTGACATTTCTTCCCCCCCCCCTTCAAATTATGTAGTAGCAGTGCTACTTTTACAAAGTTCCCATCTTTTTTGTATATTCATGTAAATTAGCCTTAAATATTTTAAGAGTAATAAACAAATATGCAAAAATAGATAAAACCACCCACTATTCATTGTTGTTTGCAAATAATCACCCCTTATTCAAAAATTGTCAAATAAACACCGACTATTCATTGTTGTTTGCAAATAACCACTCCTTATTAAAAAATTGTCAAATAACCATCCATTAAATATATGTTGTTTGCAACTAACCACCCATACGCATTTTCTTGTTAAGCCTCACTTAATTTAATATGAAAAGACAATTATACCCCTATTCTTTAATGTTTCATTTTTAGTTAAAAGACATACTTCTCTTTGTTGCTTGATTTTTCAGGTATTACAATTAGACCTGTCAAATGGGTCATTCGGGTCGAGTCACTTCGGGTCCCGAGTAAAACGGGTTCCGGGTACATCCAGGTTGTCTCGAACCCGGGTTTGACCGAGTTTCGGGTCATTTTGGGTCGATTTTGGGTTTATCAATTTTTTCTTTTTTAAATTAAAAAAAGTCATGATTTGAAAATTTTGGATAATTTTAAAATTCTACAATTAAAGACGTTGTTCATAAATCATAGTGCTTGTAATTATATACTATATCTGATCTAAAATATTTTATTTTTATTATTTCTCGTAATTTTTAATAAAATGTAATAATATATAAATATCCAAATTTTAAACAATTTTAAAAAAAATTGATATTTTATATATTATTACATCTTATTAAAAACATTTGATTTTTATTATTTCACATAATTTTTAATAAAATTTAATAATATATAAAATATCAAATTTTTTCTTTTTAATAAAATGTAATAATATATGATTAATTTTGGGTGGGAATTTTTTTTATTTAAAAACATTTGATCTTTCATTTTTTAATTTATTAAAAAAGGTTTCCGAGTAATCGGGTAAATCAAATGTCCCGAAACCCAGATTAAAAATTTATTAAAATTTTATTTAAAAATTGACAAACCCAAAATAGACCCAAAATGACCAGGAACTCGGTCAAACCCGGGTTCGAGACAACCTGGATGTACCCGGAACCCGTTTTACTCGGGACCCGAAGTGACTCGACCCGAATTACCCATTTGACAGGTCTAATTGTAATACCTGAAAAATCAAGCAACAAAGAGAAGTATATCTTTTAACTAAAAATGAAACATTAAAGAATAGGGGTATAATTGTCTTTTCATATTAAATTAAGTGAGGTTTAACAAGAAAAGGCGTATGGGTGGTTAGTTGCAAACAACATATATTTAATGGGTGGTTATTTGACAATTTTTTAATAAGGGGTGGTTATTTGCAAACAACAATGAATAGTGGGTGGTTATTTGACAATTTTTGAATAAGGGGTGGTTATTTGCTCTCTTTTTAAGCTTAAATCCAACTCTGGCACTTGAAATGGGTCCGAATCAAAATGCACAAAACTTTCCCCAAAGCTTATATGATATGTTATCTCCATATACTCAACAACAACCCAATGCAAACTCAAACCATCATAGCCTGCATTCATCCCCTCTTGATCAAGCTCATTCCTACTATCCCAACATGATGCATCCCATGCAGTATTATTCCGCTCCAAATGTCCTTCCCATCCCAAATTCATCTGAATCTCCAATATTATGTGGCACACAAGAGAGCATCCCAACTTATAGCACCTAAGATGATGTCCAAGAAGAAGATCGAGGTGGATGAACATGCAGCCTGCTTCGGGACGTATGGAGAGAAGGCAATGGAGTGAGAAGGAAGATGAGTTGCTCCTTAGTGCATGGTTGAACACCAACAAGGATGTTGTAGAGGGAAACAACCAATCGGCATCCCGATTTTAGTCAAGAATAGCAACATACTACAACAACAGAAGAGGAAGGATGGCTCCACGAGAAAGTGTGCAATCGAGTTAGCTATGATGTTAGCAAATTCGCTGGTTGTTTTTTCCAAGCGTCAAGGGCAAGGGAAAGTGTGCAATCGACCGATGATGTTATGAACAATGCTAGAATCATATATAGCACATACCACGAGAGGCATGCATCATTCAAGAATGAACATGCATGGCGTATTCTAAAGAATGAGCAAAAATGGCAAATTTTAGAGCAACACCATGAAGAAGGTGCCTCAAAGAGAACGAAGGTTAATGCTTCAAGGTCGTACACGTCGAGATCCACACCCCCCCCCCCCACTCCAGGATCTAACCCCCAACACCTTTGAGTGATGGTTCATGTAGTCGTCCACCCGGTGTGAAGGCTACCAAGCAGGCGCTAAAGAGACCAATTGGTGCCAGTAGTGAATCGACCGACAATGATGTCGTTCAATTATCGATGACTCCTAGTGACATTGAGGACAACATGAAGGTTCCATTCGATGGTCCTGTCACTCGTGCAAGGGCCAAGAAGATTCAAACTGCAACTAAAGTCTTTCTTGTCCGTCACCATGGGACTTTAGAGCAAGGGGTCAGGCCACCCTGGATCACTTGGCTCAAGGTTACACCACCAGCACCGGAAGTGAGCTTGCGTCCACACTCGGAGCTCATGAAGACTCGTCAACACCCGCCTTGATCAAGACACACATGTCACTCGGCCCAAGACATGTCGAGTGGATTTGGTGGGCTTGGCCGAGTGGGCTCTTGTGGGTCGAGTTCTATGATATTAATTACCTATGTTATTATTTTATGCAATTTAGATAAATAAGGTGGAATTAATTATATCTCTTCTAGATATAATCCTTGGCCACCAAGTTATGAAACATTTATCTTATTAGGAAATATTTATCTTAGGGTTATTTTATTTATCTTTAGATAGAATTAATCTATCCAAACCCCTTTCCTTTGCAAGGAAGGATTGGTTAGATCTCCCATAGTTTTCTATAAATTCATGTTATGCACCTCTGAATTAATTAGATTGAATTAGAATTGAGAACCCCTTTATGGATTAAAGGGTTCTCGATTATCAATCCCAAAGGCTCGTATGTTATTCGGCATTCATCCAAACACCATCACACATCCCCGTCATCATCACCTTGATCAAATTAATTAAACAGCCTGCGTTCTTTTAGATCCATCCAAGAAAAGGAACACCGGCGGCATAGTTCCTGGATACCGGCGGCCCGGCTTCGGCGCACAGCGCCAGGGGCGCCCATGCTCTCTCGCTCGCTGGTCTTCGCTCCCGCATCCCCAGCACCTTGCTCCGCGGGTTTGCACTCTCGATCGCGCTCGCATCCGCCCTCGCCACCAGCGATCGTTGTTGAGGCTTGACGTCCGCACACCCTGAGGAGACTCGCTCATGTGTGCTCGGCGCTGCTTCCAGCAAAGCCCCGTCCGCGCTTACAGTTCCGCGCGCACCGGTCTCCCTGTCTTCGGCACCCTCGTCCTCGCGCACTCGCTTTCTCTCTGCCTCGCTTTCCTTTGCTTTCTTTAGCTGTTACTTTGTTAATTTGTTAGTTTAGACTTAATTGAGTTTAGATACATCGATATATGTTAGTGGCTTAGTTTTCTTAAGTTATAAAACTGTTACTTTTTGTTAGCTTTAATTTAGTTAAGTTTAGACCGTAGCTTAATTAGTTAATAACTTGTTTAGTTAATTTGTGTTAATTAGGAGATATCGGAAGAGCATTGCAAGATCGGGCAGATATACGGCGTGGTTCTTGATCTTGAGCCCACAGGCGAAGGATCGGGTATCCCAAACATATCAGACAATGTGGAGTCACAACGTAACTTAATGTTTGATGAATTTCTGACCATGAAGAAAGAAGAGATGGAGCTACAGAGGGAAGCACTTAAGGCTAGGAAATGGCAATAGGAAGCAAGGGAAAGAAGAGGAAATAGAGATGCGCGAAAGGAGCGAAAGGAGGGAAATGAAGGAAACTGAGATGAGGGCGGAAAGGGAGAAAAATACAATATGCTTGAACACTTAATGTCAAGAACTGGGTCACTGTCAACACAAGAGGAGTGGTTGAAAGAGTCTTTGATGAAAGAGTTTTCATCAGGTTGAACTGGGTAGCGACATGTGTTCTTGCGTATTGTGAATGCACTAACTGGTGCATAGCCATACTTTTAGCAACATCAAGATGTCGTAGGCCAGCTAGGCCTCTCTCCATTGCAAAAATGCACTGCTGTCATGTGCGTGCTTGCTTATGGAGTTGCGACTGATATAATCGATGACTACGTCCGTATTGGTGCAGGTCGTGCAGCAACAACAACACGATTGTGCTTGTCAGGCTTCGTTGATGGGATCATCTCTCTATCTGGAGATGAGTACCTAAGACACCCTAACAACGCCGACATGCAACGCCTACTCCGTGTGGGGGAGCAACGCGGTTGCCTAGAATGATTGGGAGTATCAATTGCATGCATTGGACTTGGAAGAATTGTCCAACAACATGGAAGGGTCAATACGCCCGTGGTGAAAAGCCCGCAACCGTTGTTCTATAAGCAGTGGCGTCGTATGATCTATGGATTTGGAATGCATTTTTTGGAACTCCAGGTACGTGTAATGATATAAATGTTCTTGATAGATCACCTGTATTTGATGAAGTGTTGCACGGAAGAGCTCCAAAGACAAATTTTGTAGTAAACGGACATGAATATGACATGATGTATTACCTGGCGGATGGAATTTATCCTCCATGGCGAGCATTCATCCCATCGATTCGACATCCATTTGGCTCAAAGGACACATTGTTTTCCCAAGTCCAAGAGTCGACTCGTAAAGATGTGGAGCGTGTGTACTACAACAACGATTTGTTATTATTCGTCAACCGACACTAGCTTGTTTAGGACTTGAACTTTCTCGGAAAAAATAATGACAACTTGTATAATATTGCATAATATTATTGTGGAAGACAAACGTGATAGCCACCAGCTACACATTCATACTATTGATTTCAATCATTTGGAAGAGCATGAGCCACCCGCTTTAAGAATACATACCGATATGACTGTATTCTTATCAAATAGGGCCCGAGTTTGAGATTCGGCTTCGCATCATCAATTGAAATCCGACTTAATTGAGCATATGTGGCAGAAATTTGGACCTTCAAGACATGATACTTAATTCCATGTGTTAGCGTGATTCTTTTCTTTGAAGTTTCGTGTCTTTTTTTTATTGTTTATCATTTTAGATCATGTATTTGAATTATTGCAATTTAATATGCATTTGGATTTTTTTTACAATCTTATTTTATTAATTTCAATAAATTTTATTATTTAAATTATATTAAAATAATAATAATATCCTTCTACTGTAAAATAATTTTATACGATGAAATTAAATAAATAGATGTAATATGTCGGATAATAACATAAGTATTAAATGATGAAAAGTCGAGGTAGGGCCCGTAAGTGGATTGCAGGGACTTGAGTTAAATTGATAAAAACAGTAAAGAATGTACTTGTGTTGAC
This sequence comes from Persicaria tinctoria, assembly GCA_037127255.1. Classification (NCBI taxonomy): domain Eukaryota; kingdom Viridiplantae; phylum Streptophyta; class Magnoliopsida; order Caryophyllales; family Polygonaceae; genus Persicaria; species Persicaria tinctoria. The sequence continues at coordinate 56,982,607 of JBANSL010000014.1, forward strand.
GTGGCAGGAAAAAAAGGTTAAGTACAGAGGTAAGTGTACAGGGGTGTGCATGACCTTATGTAAAGGAAAGTACACTCCACCATTTCGGTCTTGCTATCCACACGATGATTTCTCGACAAATGCACGATCATGCCAGTTGACACCGATATTTTCGAGTCGATAGAGGGTTGCTGTGAGAGGAGAGGAGTGGCTTCACTGGTCGAGGGGCTGACACATGATGTAGGTTTAGGTGGATGAGGATCTGCTATGTTTTGTGATGTGTGTGGTGTTTGCTGACTCTGATTCCCCGTGTCGGTGGAAAGACCGTGCATTTGGCGAAAAAATCATCGTGCCAATAACAGGGCCCCACGACAACTAAATTTTTCCTTCTAATTTCTAACTTACACATATACATATACATATACATACTTAATTATACTCAAAATTTATGAATAAGGGTAGGCTAGACATACTCAAGTAATCAAAACCCATTTATATATTCGTCGGTGTGGGACCAATGAAGTCAAGTCTCAAGCAACTAAAATCCCTTCTGCCCTAGTGATAAGAGCGAGATGTTCTCTTATACCTCGCTATCATGAGGTAAATATTTAAATTCCATTAGGGCATGCGTGATACTTGTGTGGTACTCATGTCTTGGTTTGCCTTAAAATGGGTTGAGCCTTTTCTAGTGGTTTGCCATTGACTTTTATGGTTCGAGTGCTTTGTAGGCTATTACTCAAACATGTGTGGAGGATTAGTTGATACCCTCGTAACCTCCACATCATAAAAAAAAGGGATCAAAAATGCAAAATCATCTAAAAAGCAACAAACATGCCTAGATTCTTATCAACCCGGCTATTATTTCCCTCCTTTGCAATTCACACGACACACCCGATTAAATCAATTCGAAATAACTTTCAACTCGATCCGGTATGAAGTAATCCAACTCGATATTGACCGAACTTGAAATGACTCGACACACTAGTGCATTATACCAAAAGCCGACTCAATGTAAGCTCGATCATACCTAATAAAAACCCAACATAAATCATATTTGAGTGGCCCAAATTTCAAATCTTAATATATGTTGTAACGAGAATGATAAACATACAAAGAACAACACAAATATTTGAACGTGGCTTGGTAATAATGCGTTATCTACGTCCATAGGCAAAAAGAACAGATTTATATTAGAGGAGACAGAACATATTAGGGTTACCAGGGGTTCGGTATATTGTTATAACTTTATAGAATAAGAAAAGTGAAGTCGCAGGGTCAGTTTGAACTAGTGAAATCAAGTAAACTCGAGCATACATTAAGGTTACGGAAAATGGCAGAAAACCACCCCTTAAATATGACCTTTTGCAGAAAACCACCCCTTAAAATTGAAATTGCAGAAAACCACCCCTTAAACCCATTTTGCCTATAAATCGCCACCCACAATCTTTTTTTCCGTTAGTTTGCCGTTAAAAATAGTGAAAAGTTATTTTTACCCCTCCATTTTAATGTTATTTTAATGAGAGAAAAATGTGTGAATTGAAATAAATTAATAAAACATATTTTTCCATCCTGTTTAATGAGAGAAAAAGTATGCTATTATATTCAAATAACATTAAAAGGGATGAATAAATAGATTTTATTAATTTATTTCAATACATACATTTCTCTCTCATTAAAATAACATTAAAAGAGATGGGTAAAAATGACTTTTCACCGTTTTTAACGGAAAACTAACGGAAAAAAAAGATTGTGGGTGGCGATTTATAGGCAAAATGGGTTTAAGGGGTGGTTTTCTGCAATTTCAATTTTAAGGGGTGGTTTTCTGCAAAAGGTCATATTTAAGGGGTGGTTTTCTAAAAAAAAAGTCATATTTAAGGGGTGGTTTTCTGCAAAAAGTCATATTTAAGGTACCATGTTGCAAAATCCCCAAACAAAAAATATTGAACAAAAATGCCCTCTCTTTTCCCTACCGGCCGGCCCCACCTCAAATTTCCTCCCTACACTCTCTCATCACAGTCGGTGACGCAACACCCTCCTCTCTCTCTATAGATGCTAGAACCCTATAAAAAAACAGAAGGGATCAACAAACCCTTCCAATTCCCAAACCCCACCCTACCCCAAAAATAAAAGGCAAAAACAAAAATTAAATTCGAAAATCAAAATTTTCCTTGGAGGCTCCTCTCTCTCTCTCTCTCCCCCCTTCGCCGCGCTCACGCGAACTCTGCTTTACTTTCAAGCAGAGTTTCCCCCCCCTCTGTTCCGTACCTTATTTATAGGGTTTTTGCGCCACCAACCTCCGCCCCGCCCCCCCAGGTCTTTCGTTAGGGTTTCTCCGTTTCCCCGATCACCCATGGCGGCCGAGAAGCTCAGGGATTTGAGTCACCCGATTGACGTGCCCATCCTCGATGCCACTGTTGCTGCTTTCTATGGAACCGGATCTAGAGAGGAGGTAATTTTACTTTTGGTTGAAGTTGACACTCCTGAATGAATGAGCTCAACTGGTTTTTTCATGTAGGGTTTTTTGATTTTCTTAGTCTAATTTATCGTTTTTTATTTGGGGTGTGTGGGAGGGACGGGGCGAAGAATTTGTGTTTGCCTTATCGGATTTGGTTTTGCCTATCAATTTCATGTCTCAGTGAACCGGGGTTTAGTGGTGGTTTTGGATGGATGGTTGACTGACTGCAAAACGAACCCCGGCCACATAGAGTGTGGCCACAGATGAATGAAAAGGGGAAGATTTGTTGTCATCATTGCTTGGTGTTTCAGATTTTGACTGAAACTGTTTAGCAGATGGCTTTCATGTTGGTCAATTTATGGTATCATAGACAAGTGTACCCTTTGAATACGGCATTGTGAATTTAGATGGTGCTGATGCACGGGTGTTCAATTGCAGATTTCATGTTTAACAAATTTCTAAAGAGGTTGCACCTGTCGCTTAAAGTTTTGTTTCTTACTTGAGATGACAATATATTTGGCAGTGCAGTTATTGCACTACGTTATGCTCTGTGAGACGATGTTAGTCATTATTACAATTGGAAGGGTTTATACGAGTTACGAGTAGCACATAGGAGTCTACTCTTGATTTACGAGCATGATGGGATTTGTGTATTTATGGAGCAAGTGTATGTGATTTAAGTGGTTTGAGAGTTTAAAATGCAAGAGTAAACCCAATATGATCACCTCTCTCGCTTGATTATACTTTCTATGAATGAAAGTCGTTTTGGAGAAAGACGTTGAACACTATTCAATGTATCTGATGTCGTGGATTGCTTGGATACAGAGTGAGTTTTAATTAGCAAATTTCTAACTAGGATAAAAAGGATACCTACGGTCCTACACACAAACTTTGTGCCTAATGGATGGGTGGTCAAGGCCCTTAATTCGCTGCTTGAGTTACATCTTGGCAGAGACGTTAACTTCAATGAAGTATTATATTTATACAATAACTAGTTACTTGCACCTTTGTTTATTCTATATGGATTATGGGATTAGCCTAGTTCTGCCTTTGAAGTCATGTAGCAGCGGATCTAGATGTTAGGAAGTTAGCAAGAAAGATGATAGTTACTTGTTATATTCCCATTTATCACTTCATTCTAAGGGCCCTTTTTGAGGTTTGCTTTTGATCAATTGTTTTTTTGAGTTTATTCTGAGAATGCGAAGGTGTTGTGTTCTTGGAAAAGTAGTAATGAATCCTCAATAACTCTTATCCAAATCTTGTTGAATATTTTATAATACTTGGATGAATGAACACTATTAAATTAGTCCGTGTTGTGTTCTTGACAAGGGTGTAATGAATCCTCAGTAACTCTTATCCAAAGCTAGTTGAATATTTTATAATACTTGGATGAATGAACACTATTAAATGAGTCTGTCAAGGTGTTTTGTTCATTATTTTGGGGCCAGAAATAAATTTATTGAATAAAGGCAAAAGATTATATCGATGATGTGTGCCTCCAATGAAAAGTAAGCAAATTGTGAAGGCAGTGGAGATCGTCAGTTCATGAGTACATCGAAATGAAGTATTTTGAATCCCAAGTCTCTTATTTCTTGCTAGGGAAAACGAATGCTTAGTAGAGCTTGTACATATTGTTGGACAGAATATGTTTTTTTGTTCCTGACAGTACTGCCTAAGAATTGACGAATTTAGCAGTGAATGGTTCTTCTGCTTGACAATTTTGTAAAAACTTGCTTCCAGCTTCCTTTCCTTTATGATCTTGGTGTGGGAATCTATTTTACATCAACTGAATGGGAAGTTCATATCATACTGTTTCTCTAGAACCATGGCAATTGATTGTTTACTCTAGTTTGCTTAGTCTCTTTAATTTATTCTCTTTGGTGTTGCTGCAGAGGGCTGCAGCGGATCAGATTTTGAGGGACTTGCAAAACAATCCTGACATGTGGCTCCAAGTCGTGCACATTTTACAGAATACACAGAACCTGAATACAAAATTTTTCGCCTTGCAGGTTAGTGATACAATTTCTATTTTTGATCAGTAGTGATACAATTTCTCTAACCACGAGATGCAAATTAGTGCCAGGACTTATATTTTGGTTGTTTCATTAAGCTTTATTGTGGGCAACCCTGCTCGTTTTTCAAGTATTTATTATTTTAACTATAGAGAGGGTTAGGGTTTACTAAGCCACTAACACTTAGATACGAGCCAAGTTGGCATCTTCTGAGTTTATGCAGTGTGATTCCTTTTTTTGCATATTGGTTTGGTTTCTAGGGATTCAATTTCTCCATATATTTTAGGTACTTAGTCTTTTTTGTTTGTAGTCTTAAGTACACTTCAGATAATATATGATTATGTTAGGAATAAAGAGAAAAGCTGGTGCAATGATTATGTTAGGGATAAACAGAAAAACTGATGCAACATTCTCACTTTCTTTTTAAATACTCTTTTCTTCCAAATCAGAGAGGATAGGAAAAGTTGTTTTTTTTCATGGAAAGTTAGCATGAAAAAAGCCTATTTCACTTATTTGTGTCATATCTTATGAGAGTACAGAAACGTGTAAACACAATATCACAAATTGGAACAATATCACAAATGATTTATCATAGCACTCCTTTGGCCCTTTCCATTTTTATTGTTAAATTAAAAGTTAGTTCAGGGCACATAATGTAGGAAAATGAGTAAGCTAATTTGCTGGTGCATGGTGTAAGAATGTAATGCTGCTAGAGTTTTTCTACCGAGTGATTTGATTAATTAATGTAGTGAATACTTTTATAAGTTTAGAAGAAAAAAACGCGGGCAATAATGATTTGGGGGTTGTGTAGACGACTTCTAATAGATGAGGTTTTTGTGCCGCATAATTTTGCCTGTGAGCTTCATTTGCCTTTGACAAGAAATTAACCAGACCCCCTTTTTTTTCTTTATATAACAACTTATACTGAACCTCAATTTATTGAAACTTTATGAGGATATGGCTTTGGATAGAGACGACCGGAGGAGTTGCATTCGGGCTAAAGTTGGTTAAAGTTAGGGGGTGTGATGTTGTGTCCATTTATCTTTGCTTCTGTTTTGTCCTCCGTTATGCATTTGTTTGGCTCCTTGTCATCCCGTGTGACCGGTTTCACCGTGGTTCTTGCTTCCTTTCGTTCTGGGTCTTTCGGAAACACTCTCTCGACTCAGTCGGGGAAAGAGTGCATACATCCCGACCCTGCCTTATCGTAGGGTATACTGGGTTGTTGTTGTTTTATATAACAACTTTTACAATGTTTGTATTTGGTTTCCTTCTCTGTAATTGTAATTGTTTTTACTTATAGGTCTTGGAAGGTGTCATTAAGTATCGGTGGAATGCACTGCCTATCGCACAAAGAGATGGAATGAAGAATTATATATCTGAGGTCATTGTGCAGCTTTCAAGAGACGAGGTGTCTTTCAGAAAGGAAAGTCTTTATGTCAACAAACTAAATGTTACACTTGTTCAGGTATTTCAATTACATTATCTTTGTTATACTATTAGACAATTAACATGTCCAAAGTGTTTCGATTACATTATCTCACACTTTGGCATATTCTTTGAACTTGACAGATCTTGAAGCATGATTGGCCAGCTAGGTGGCAGAGCTTTATCCCTGACCTTGTTGCAGCTGCTAAAACGAGTGAAACTATTTGTGAAAACTGCATGGTTATTTTAAAAGTACACCTTTATATTCTCTTTTGTTTGTTTAGCTATTTCTTAGAGATTTATGTGTATCTTGTATGTGGATCAGATAACACTAGGTATTTCATTGCAGCTACTAAGTGAAGAAGTTTTTGATTTTTCAAGAGGAGAAATGACTCAACAAAAGATCAAAGAGCTTAAGCAGTCACTAAATAGGTAATTTGAAACTAGCTTGTTGAATTTACTTTTTATAGATGGATTTTAAATATGGTGGAAGAATTTTCTTGAGGAGGGTGAAGAAAAGGGAGTGGATCATTTACCTTGTCGCAAAAAAATATCAGTGACATATAACAATTCACTCCCCCCTTACCTATTCTCAAAAAGCACGTTTTCCAAAGTTATTTTCTTATTCATTTACTACTTTCTCTACATTAATCTGATTTAATTGTTTAGGCGGTGCTAGTTTTTTTCCCCTTAGTCATACTTAATAATGATGTCAAGATCAATTTCTTATATTTGGTACTCGTTTGCCTCCTTAGAGAAATTTACAAGAGCACCTTATAATAAAAATTTCTAAAATGACATTTATGATATAAACACCATATGCTTGGCTCAAGATGATGTCAAGCGCCATAATTTTTTGTGGAATAAGTGATGTCTGTCTTTAAATTGCTGATAGTTTTTTGGTATGATTGTAGTGAATTTCAACTCATACATGAGTTGTGCATCTATGTGCTGTCAGCATCTCAGCGGTCTGAGTTGATTCGGGCTACATTGGCCACTTTGCACGCATTTCTTTCATGGGTTCCTTTGGGCTATATATTTGAATCACAACTGGTTTGTCTACTGATGCTTTTTTCTGTATTATTTTCTTCCACTTGCTGTTGAATTTTTATAGGGATTTTAGGGTTCTTTTTAATTAGTACCTGTTGGATTAATTTTGCAGTTGGAATATCTTTTAAAGTTGTTTCCTGGGCCAGCCTATCGTAATCTGACTCTTCAGTGTTTAGCTGAGGTATGTTTCTTTGAACCATGATTATGTTCTTTTCTATCTATGCTTTAAACTCTATTAAATATCGTGGTTGTGCGCTAATTACAGGTTGCAGCTCTGAGTTTCGGAGATTATTATGACACACAGTATGGGAAGATGTATACCATATTCATGGTTCAACTTCAGGTAAATATATACTTCTAATTTTGGCGTGCCTCTTTAGTACCATGTGGCTTTTATAGCACATGATGTCTGTATGCTATTTATTTCATTATAGTTCATACTATTTGTGGTTACATAATCATGCAGACAATCCTTCCATTGAATACAAACATACCTGAAGCTCATGCAAGTGGGACTACGGATGAGCAGGTAATGTCTGCTTAAAATAGTTCTTGTTTACAAGGGTTCAATTTTTAACTTTTTTTTTTAATTTATAAAAATAAAATTATCCTTCATGCAGGCTTTTATTCAGAACCTGGCACTCTTTTTCACCGCTTTTTTCAAGGTAAATCTCCTTCATGCTCAGAGAAGTGGTCATTAATTTTTCATTGCATCTTTTTTAATCCATTTTCTTATGGTATGCCCAGCTAATCTTTGCGCTATTATGAAATCAAAGATTCTTTTGAAAATTCTTTTTGCATCAAGCTTAATTCATGCAAGTTCCTGTTTGTAACTGCAGTGTCATATCCGGCTCCTTGAATCCAATCAAGAAAATGTAGCTGCTCTTTTGATGGGCCTCGAATATCTAATTAACATCTCCTATGTTGATGACACAGAGGTCTTTAAGGTTAGGCAACATTTTTTTTTTTTTTGGGTGTAGCCAGATGTATTTACCGCCACCTAATACCTATCCCCCAGGCCCCCACCCCCACCACACACAATTTTTTTTCCATTTGATATCTTAGTGAATTTTTCTCCACAAATTATTCTTCACTTTGTTTTTTACTTACACATGTCAACAGGTTTGCCTTGATTATTGGAACTCCCTGGTTTTAGAACTTTTTGAGGCTCATCATAATGTTGAAAATCCTGCAGTCACTGGAAATATGATGGGGATGCAGGTGTGTACATAATGCTATCTAATATTCTAATGCATTATGTTTTCTTCCACAAGCATCTGCTATTAAATTCTTTGACAAAAGGTCTTTGCATCCATACTTTTTCCCATCCTGCTGTATTGATAGATGCCATTTTTTCAGGGAATGGCTGATGGCATGGGAGCACAACATCTGCAACGAAGGCAGATGTATGCTAGTACGATGTCCAAATTGCGTTTGTTAATGATTTGTCGGATGGCAAAACCTGAGGAGGTTTTGATTGTAGAAGATGAAAATGGGAATATTGTGAGGGAGACAATGAAGGATAATGATGTTCTAGTGCAATACAAGGTAATAAGATTTTTCAAGTATCTATGTTATATGTTTTAGTTACATATTGTTTGCAATGCTGATTTTGTATGGTAATCGTGTAACTTCAACAACCAGTAGTTATGAGATTATAAATAAACATTAAATATATTAGATGTCCATCATCAGTGAAAGAAAAATAGAAGGCATATAATCTCGTTTGGATCTGATTTGCTGGCTGACTGGCCCTATGTTATTGTGAAAATAAGAACATTAGTTGTTTGACTGTTGTGCTTATGATTGTTGTACGTTGAATGATTGCCACCAAATCCATTTTCACAACATGGGGGTCTGTACTCTGTTGTTTGTTATTGCTTATAGAGAGGATGTAAAGTTTGGGTGATACATGGCTACTTTGGTAATAAGTTTTGTTTGATGCGGTGGCTTTAGTTCACTATTATGCAAATTTTATTAGTTTCAAATGAAAACATGGTTGGTATTATAAATTATGTTATTTTGTCTAGCTCAAGAATATGGGTTCTTGCTAAAAATGGCACTTCTCATATCTGGGCTTTTACCTCCTCCTAGCCTTAGCATCTTTATCGTTGCTTACCTGATGCATAGCTGGTTATATGGGGCAAGGGCAGCAAGAGCAACAACTCCCCACACCCCATCTCTTCTCCCCCTCCCCCCTAAGCAAAAGAAAATGGCATTGTTCTGTCACCTCACCATATAGATTCCTCAACTTCCTCATAAGCATTTATTTATTTATTATCAAAGTCATCTTGCTCCTTATAGAAGTTCCAATGCAGATTATGAGGGAGACGCTCATCTATCTGACACACCTGGACCATGACGACACTGAAAAACAGGTACCCGTTTCTCATTTGCCTCTTTTTGTCTTGTTTTTTTAATATGCAGTTCCTACAATTCGTGCATTGTATTCATCCTACACTTCGTGTAAGTGTGGGTTTGTGTGTGTACTAAATCACAATGTGTGTGCTACTGTGCTGCGACAAGTCCCAGGTTTTAGCTGTTTTGTATCATTGTCAATTCTGGACTGTGGCATAAAATGTTTGCTAGGTTGAATATTTCTTGCCTTCAAATGGGCAATGTATATTCTATTCTTAATGTTCCAAATATGTGGTATATCCTAAATTTCTATGAACTTGTCTTTTTCATGCCCTTCTTAAATGTGGGTTTACTCATTTTACCAAATCACTGTGTTCTTGTAAATGTGGGTTTACTCATTATACCAAATTACTTTAGTATTTCTTTTTACTGGGAATTTATAACCTGTTGCATGATTGTGAAAAAAGTTATGCATTACCTTAACAGGGATCTGTTCTCTTCTATAAATCAGATGTTGAGAAGGTTAAGCAAGCAGTTGGATAGCCACGATTGGTCATGGAACAATTTGAATACGTTGTGTTGGGCGATAGGATCAATATCTGGGTCCATGTTGGAAGATCAGGTACATTTTGTTAAACAAATTTCTCTACTATGATTTGCACTTCGTCTTTTGATTGTGTGGGATTGTTGTAGTGGATAACATCGCATCAAACCTGAGGAACTGGAAGAATCTTGGGGATCTTAAACCAGTAACTGCACTGAAAATGAAGTTTGTCCTGCATTGTACCATTGATCACTGTTGGAGTTTTTCACCCCCGTTTTTTGGGTTTTCGGTTGATAAGAGTGGAAATTAACAACAAAGGGATATGTACTGAAAATTCAATTTAAACTTTTATAATAAATGCAAATTCAAGATTCCTGTCTCAAATTTCCAGATGGGGTTTCTGGTCTTGGGTTGGGACTTAAGAGGGATTTGGAATGGAATCTTGCAAGTTCTTTGTCTGGAGAGTAGACCAGGATACATCCAGGCATAGGTTGGATAAATATGTACTCAGTATAACATATGCTAGAATCATTTTTTTATGTTTTGCTTCCTGCTGGAAAGGATTTGCTTTTTCGTACTGTACACTGAGTTTTATGTTACATCTGCAGGAAAATAGATTTTTGGTGATGGTCATCCGTGACTTACTGAATTTATGTGAAATCACTAAAGGGAAAGATAACAAGGCTGTCATCGCAAGTAACATCATGTAAGTGTGAAGTGTTTCATTCCAAAAAATTACATCTGCTGGGATTCATTTGCTCCTGTTGACATGCATGTACCAATACTAATTTGAATTTGATGTATCTAGTTTGCTAAAGGACTTAGTTTGTTGCTATTTCCACTTAACTTTCAGCCAATGAATTGCGTGTTTTGCAGGTACGTTGTTGGACAGTATCCACGGTTCTTAAGAGCTCATTGGAAGTTCCTGAAAACTGTTATCAATAAGCTGTTCGAGTTCATGCATGAAACACATCCAGGAGTTCAGGTTATTTGCTTTGATCAATCCTATTTTTCCTCTTAGGACTTCACATTGTAACTGATTTTTTGAATTGTTATGTGATTTTGTATTTTATTATCGAAGTTGACCAATAAATGTTGGTTCTTGTAGGACATGGCATGTGATACATTCCTGAAAATAGTACAAAAATGCAAGCGTAGATTCGTTATTATGCAGGTACAGCCATTTTCTATGTAATGCAAACATTGAAAAAACATTTTTTTAGCTGAGATTGTTGCTTATTCTTTTACAAGTGACTAATGCTGGTTTATTGGATAGGTTGGAGAGAGTCAGGCCTTTGTATCTGAACTTCTATCAAGTCTTTCAACAACCATTACAGATCTTGAACCACACCAAATTCATTCATTCTATGAAACTGTATGCCCCTCCACTTCTAGAAAAGCATGCTGGCTTGGATGTTAAAAATTTTTGTTGCTCCCTAACTATGTTGCTTTGCCATTTTAGGTTGGTCATATGATTCAAGCAGAGTCTGACCCCCAAAAGAGGGATGATTATTTGCGGCGATTAATGGAGTTGCCAAATCAGGTGCACTTTTCTTCTTGGTTGAGATATTCTTTACCGTACATAAGCATATTATTATTCATACTAATAATGCACTTAAGACTCATGCTTTTTCTGGTTGTGCAGAGATGGGCTGAAATAATTGGGCAAGCACGACAAAGTGCAGATGTTCTAAAGAATCCAGATGTCATCAAGGCTGTGCTTAATATATTACAGGTATATTAAATTTTAAGTTCATGGGGCTCAAAATTTTGTCCTAAAATTCTCAGAGACGGCTCTTCTCCAGTAGCTCTAGCTAAGCTGAATGTTTACTTAATTTGTGTTAGCTTGGTTTATACTGTTTTCTTTTGATGATACATAGTGCTTGCCTAAGATTTCATTTTTTGGCAAGTTATCGAAGTAATAATAATTTGTTTGGGCAACTGTTCAGGATTGTCACTAGTTCTCTAAGATTGCCTTTTGCATTTCGTATGCTTTCCTTTTTACTGTGCTTGAATCATTCTATCAGTTCTTAGATTCTCTGCAGCTGGTAGTTTTATGAAAGATTTTTGATATGGGCTCTCTCTAATATTTTTTATATGGGCTCTCTCTAACTGTTTAATGCCTTTTAACAGACAAACACCAGTGCTGCAACATCGCTAGGGACATTCTTCTTTCCACAAATCCAATTGATTTTTCTGGACATGCTGAATGTTTATAGGTATCATCATTGATTGCAATCCTTTTGGGGCACCTTCTAATTTCAGTTGACATTGGAATCAATGTATCTAATATCTCTGGTTCTGTCGTCAATTATTACAGGATGTATAGTGAACTGATATCAAGTAATATTGCTGAAGGCGGGCCCTATGCTTCAAAAACTTCCTTTGTTAAGCTTTTACGGTAGTGTAACCACTTCTAATGTTCTTCTAGCAAGTGGATTTTTGCTTTATTTATTGCTCATCTCTTCTTCTTCGTTACCTTCTTTTTGCAATTGCAATTGAAATGTTTCCCTTAAAACAGATCAGTGAAAAGGGAGACACTTAAGCTTGTTGATACATTTCTGGAAAAGGCCGAGGAGCAACCGCATATAGGGACACAATTTGTCCCTCCAATGATGGATCCTGTGCTTGGTGATTATGCAAGAAACGTGACAGATGCCCGAGAATCAGAAGTGCTATCCCTTTTTGCAACCATAATAAACAAGTAATTTCAAAACTTTGCTTGTTTGGTTTTGAGTATGTTTTACTATTTGTTTTGAGCTACTCAGCTTATTGAGTAGTACTACTTGCTCATGACACAGTAACCCCAAGAGAAATTTTGTAAATTCTACGAAATTCAAGCTATAGTTTGGTCGAGCTTGAGCTATTCGGCTCATATAATAAACCTAATAACAATCAAAATCATTTAATCTCTAATGGATTTTGCAAGCCCAAACATGTACAAAAAGGGTTGTTATCGGAGAGAGATAAAAATGACATGTGGAAAGGGAAATAAGGTTTTGTTTAGGCTGGGTGTTGGAGGGGGGTGGAATGGAGCTTCCGTCAAATTTAGGGCTGTTTATAAGAGCAAAAGTGAAAGGAAATAGGAATATGAGAGTTTTTTTTTTTTTGAGTGGTCAATATATTGCAATTTTCCACTTACAAAAGTCTAGCACCATATTAAGCGGTAAATATGCGAGCTTTTGGGCCTTCGTAATGAAGGCAACTTTCCTATGTACGGGTTGTTAATTTGATTCTTTGGTGGGTGAATACCTTTTCTTGGGTTCAGAATAAATGCAACAACACACTTATACCTGGATATGCTGGTGCATACTATACCCTTTCTCATTTGGTCTTTGGATAAAAGAGCCCATATTCCTTTTAAGTATTCCCTTCCTGTTTTTTTCTTCGTAATATCACTTATTTATTGTGAGTTTCTAGGCTGAAAGTGGATAAGGCTTTTCATGTGGACGGATAGTATTCTAGGTCCATGCAACAATTTTTGGTTGTGCAGAGATGATGAATGAACATAGATGATCATTAGCTGTGTTGTGTTTTAATAGGATAGAAGTAATTTCAGTATACTTATTATATACTCCCTCCGTTCCTTTTTATTTGTCTTTTCACTATTCATGCACGTTTTTTAAGGTGATAAAAACTATATAAAATATTTATTTTTTAATAATTTTTATTAGCAATCTCATACTTATTAGTAATATTATTAAAAAAGATTTAATAAAAAAATGATATTTTATAATATAGTTTTTACCTTTCTAAAAAACATGCCTGTTTTGAAAATGACAAATAATAAGGAACGGAGGGAGTACTGTATTGGGTTCCTCATAGTCTTCGAGTGTGATGTCTCTTGCTCTACCCTTTCTGTAGGTACAAAGTTGCAATGATAGACGATGTTCCTCGCATTTTTGAAGCTGTATTTGGGTGCACATTAGAGGTGAATATTTCAGCTCTTGCCAAAATGAACCTTATTTATTTATTTTGCAGATTCAAACTGAGAAATGACTTGACTATTTGGTTTGGAGATTTATGCAAACGAATTTGATTTTGTTCATACTTTATTACAAAAACGTTTTGTACTTGATATATCTGTTTACTTTCTTTTTTGGCTAAATGGATTTAGGTAGTCTATCCGATCACGTTTCATTATTCTCATTGATTGTGCTTACAAAATGGATTTAATGTTGTTTGGACTCGCCTTTGGGTTTACAGATGATTACTAAGAACTTTGAAGATTACCCTGAGCATCGCTTGAAGTTTTTTTCATTACTTCGAGCCATAGCTACACACTGTTTCCCTGCTTTGGTTCGTTTATCTCCTCAGGTTTGGTTAGCCTTTCCTTCATGTGTACTTTCCATTTTCATGTGTACTTTCATTTTACAAGTGTGTTGCAAAATCTTCGATGTTATTTGAGTGCGTGCACCATTTTCTTTTCTTTTATTCTTTCTTTTTTAGCTATATGTTATGTTGTTGAACTGATGTTGGGTTTTTAAATATACTTTCTCCATTTTTCAGCAATTGAAGCTTGTTATGGACTCCATTATATGGGCTTTTCGTCATACAGAGAGAAATATTGCTGAAACCGGGTTGAACCTTTTACTGGAGATGCTGAAGAACTTTCAGGTAAGACACCGTTCAGATTTGTTAAATTGTTTGTTGATGTTGACCCATATATGCCCTTAAATGAGTGTTGGCTATTTGTAGGTTTCAGAGTTTTGCAACCAGTTCTATAGAACATACTTCTTGACCATTGAGCAAGAGATTTTTGCAGTGTTGACTGATACATTCCACAAACCTGGTTTCAAGTTGCATGTTTTGGTGTTGCAACACTTGTTTTGCTTGGTAAAAGAAGGGTTTTCTTCTTTTTTTCTCCTTTCTGGCTCGTCTTGTCTCTTTTTTGTAGGATGATAATATATGAGCTTCTTTTTCAGGTACAATCTGGTGCAATAACAGAGCCTTTATGGGATGCAGCTTCTGTTCCATACCCATATCCAAATAATGATTTGTTTGTTCGAGAGTATACTATAAAGTTATTGAGCTCGTCCTTTCCGAATATGTCGGCTGCTGAGGTGAATCCACTGATTCGGGTTTCAAATGTACATTTGTTTGTAAGGAAGCAGGGAATTTTTCTTCGAATATTACTGAACTTTGGATTGTTTCAGGTGACACAATTTGTTAATGGACTTTTTGAATCAACAAATGATCTTTCTACTTTTAAGAATCATGTAAGGGACTTCTTGGTTCAGTCCAAGGAATTTTCAGCTCAGGTAAGACTAGTTAGATTAAACTTTTTTCGTTTCCGTCTAGAGGGAACGTTACCTAGTATAATTGGCTTTGATGGAACATTGTGAATGTCTCACACTGATAAATGGTGTGTGCAGGACAACAAGGATCTGTTTGCAGAAGAAGCTGCCCTTCAGCAACAGAGGGACCGTGAGACAAAACTACGAATCCCAGGTCTAATTGCTCCGAATGAGATACAAGATGAGATGGTAGACTCGTAGATGATGGGTCAAGAGATGTTCATGGAAGTCAAATCCCCGATGGATGTGTGAGCCTAATCCCAGTACCCACAAGTGAGACTTATTTTGCGATCTTATCTGAATCATGAAGGTGGCCCTGCAAAAAAATCAAGCTCTGGTTTCGGCGAATGTTTTGGCAGTTCGGTTGGCTGGTGTGTAGAATAGAAGTAAATGTAGCTTTTTCTGATTCAGGAACCTCAGTTGAGGACAGGGCTTGTGTTTGTAAGGGTTTCCTGAATTCAGTTCCCTTGTGTTCATATCGTCGATGGTGGACACTAGCTATACAAATTGTTCGGCATTGGGCTCGCGGCTGTTTTCTAGGGTTTGGTGTATACATGACTAGCTGCTTGTTGCTGAATCCTTCACTCCCCATCTCTTCCCATTGTAGGTGTTCAATCCTAAAACCGCATGTGTTACGAGAGCGATCTAGCTGACTATGAGCTCTCATTTAATCTCTTTATTGAAATTTTGTTACCTTTTCAATGAGCAATGAATTTTCTGTTTGTAGATTTTAGAGGGAAAAAAAGTAGGTGTTCCTTATAAGATTTCTCGATTAGCTTTCCCATTTCTAGTTTTTTGCCTTCTCGATCTCCTCAATCTGAATAGTTTCATGATGGATTCTTTTGTTTTGATTGTTGTTTTCTTGTGCTAGATATTGGTTGCTGCTTGATAGTTTTGATTGCCGCTTTCCCATAACTCTTTTGATTGTTGTTTTCTTGTGTTAATTTTGTCACTGTTTGAGTTTCTAGGGTTTGAACTTGCAGGTCTGTTAATTGTGTTAATTTTGTCACTGTTTGGGTTGTTTTCTTGTGTTAATTTAGTGCTTTCCTTTTTCTTGTTGAAAATTTTGGTGGTTAATTTATTGAATTATTGATGCTTTGTTTTCATGAGTTAGCAAAGTTATTGAGTTCAGAAATTGGGTAGACTTACTTCATCGATTGATTTTGTCTTTGAAGACTGGGCTTCTAGCAAGAGGGACCAAGGTTTTAAATTTTAAAAAATTTGAGTAACTGAGTTCTATATTGCTACAATCGATTGATTGCAATTTTGATTCAGGATCTACGAGATTGTAAGAGAGTACTGAGTTCTATATTAATTTTGTATATAGATTGGTTTTTTATAAACGCTGCTCATCAAATCGATATAGTATTTGTATTTGCAAGAACAAGTAAGAAAAGGATAGAAGTTGCATCCAGGCACCGAGCTCGAACGAGCTTGAACGAGCCCAACTAACGAGCTCGAACGTGCTTAGGCTCGTTCGTTCAACTTGTTCAAGCCTAACCAAGCCGAGCTCGGGCTTCACCCTGGGCTCGCGAGCCGAGCTTGAACACCAAAAAAAGCTCAAATAGTTTTTGGGCTCGAGCTCGGCTCGGCTCGTTTCCCATTCGAGCCAAGCTTGAACATGTTAAGCTCGGCTCGTTCGGCTCGAATATCACCCCTACCCCTTGCACTGTTCCGCTCCCCAATAGACAAAATATAAAGAATTTCTCTATTTTCTTTTTTATATAAAAAAATTAGATGCTAACCTACAATAATAAAATAATAGTGGATGGGCCCCATTTTGTCTGTTGGGGAGCGGAACAGTGCAAGGGGTGGTCTTTTGTAAAAACGGAATCCAATCTTAAGGGTGGTTTCCTGCAATTAAAGTTTTAAAGGGTGATTTTTGGCAAAATACCTTATTTAAAGGGTGGTTTCCTGCAATTTTCCCATATATAACACTTGATAATGCATATAAGATCAAGGTACATAAATAAGACCTATGAGAGTCAACAACCTTAACTAAATGCGCGCAACGACATATTCCAAAAGCGTCTAAATAGATGCTATATATCCTTTACCAAAAACAAAAAAAGATGCTATATATCAACCATAAAGCTTGTTGTCACCAGCTCTTCTACGAGACACAACACTCTCTTTAGTTGTGCAATCACTTTGAATTTTATCAAAATGGGGCATCACCAATTCACTTTCTTTTGTGATGAAGCCAACATTCATATGCCGCCCTTTGGCTACAAACCTATTAGAATCTATACACAGAATCAAAGTAGCAACCAATTAATCGACTATATATACCGTTGTAATTTCAATTCTAATTACAGAGAATCAAATCAACCATTCCCATAAAGCCTTTAGATATATTTTGCCACACTGAGTATGGATAACCTTCCCGATGTACTTTAGGGAAGTTAAAGAACGTGATTCATTCACTTCCATTTGGCTACATTCTTATGGGTTTAATTTGTAGCCGAAGGCCGGTATATGAATGTTGCCTTCATAGCGAAAGAAAAAGAACTAGTACGTGATACCCTCTTCTGATGAAATCCAAATTAAAGTGACTAGCTGCACGGCTAAGAGAGTGTTGACTCTCACGAAAGAGCTGGTGAAGGAAGGGAAGCTTCACGGTTGATAACTGATAATGCATGATTTGTATAGGCGTTTTAGGTAGTTCTTAAGTCGTTTAGGCTGCATTTAGTCATGTTTCTAGCATAAAATGCATTCATTGTCTCTTAAGTGGAAGAAGTCGGAATCTATGCGTTTTCAGTGTTTATTTACAGGAAATAGATCTGAACATCGAATGGTAGAGGAATCATGGATCAACTGGAGCTAAGGAGATATAGGACAAGCTATGAAGGAGCCAAGACAAGCCGAGAAACAATGGAGCAAGGAATTAGGGTCTAAGAGCTGAAACGACAGCGAGCCGCGAAAGCCGTCGGCGCAACGAGCTGAACTTTAAACACAATTTCCCGTGGCCTCGGATCTCCGATCGACTATTATGACCATGCGTTGGAAAGCTCTCGACATGCTCACCAATGTCCTATCAGCACCTGCCGATCCTGGGTTTTCACAGATTTTGCGCAAGATTCTGCCGGCCCATTGGGCTTTGCTTCTACCTTAAGTTGGCCGACTTCTAGGGTTTTAGCACGAAATATGGCTTTCTTCTCAGCCATTCATCATACATTCACACATTCATTATCTTCTCTCTCTTTTAGGGTTTTGCCTCCCTCGTGGAGCGGAAATCCTAGGTTTTCTCTTTTCTTTTATATTTTGCATAAAGATAGCAATGTTAGGCTAATCTTCCACTCATCTACTTGACGAAACGTTGGTTTGGTTATCAATTCAGGTTCTTTCTATCTTATTATCTCGTTTCCTTTGCGCTTATATTGTTATTATGTTGCATGCTTTGTCTTGATTAGCTACCTTGACTGAGTTGCATCTAGCTGCGATTTTGACTACCTCTGCCCATGCGGGTCGAACCTCTATAGTAGCAAACATATCTAGTGATAACAGGTTGGGATGCTAGTTTGTGTAAGGAAACCGACACTTTAATAAAATTGCTTATCAAGAGTTGGGTTGACAACTGGGTGACAACTTGCTACTGTATGTTATATTATTGAATTGCTAAGGAGACTGGGGACTTAATGCTTATCGAACCCCATGGAAGAGTTTAGTGAGTTGGTAGTGATCGAATAAGGAAGCCATAAAACTACGTGCACAAATCAATCCCTAGGGTAATTAGAAGAACCAAGAATAACCAACCATGTCGAGATAAGTAGATGAAACCACCTTCACCACAATATTCACTCATTGTTACTTTGCTACTGTTGTTTTCCTGTCAACTATGCAGGAGAGAGAGAGAGAGAGAGAGAGAGAGAGAGAGAGAGAGAGAGAGAGAACAGAGCAATGAAAGCAAAGTAACAATGAGTGAATATTGTGGTGAAGGTGGTTTCATCTACTTATCTCGACATGGTTGGTTATTCTTGGTTCTTCTAATTACCCTAGGGATTGATTTGTGCACGTAGTTTTATGGCTTCCTTATTCGATCACTACCAACTCACTAAACTCTTCCATGGGGTTCGATAAGCATTAAGTCCCCAGTCTCCTTAGCAATTCAATAATATAACATACAGTAGCAAGTTGTCACCCAGTTGTCAACCCAACTCTTGATAAGCAATTTTATTAAAGTGTCGGTTTCCTTACACAAACTAGCATCCCAACCTGTTATCACTAGATATGTTTGCTACTATAGAGGTTCGACCCGCATGGGCAGAGGTAGTCAAAATCGCAGCTAGATGCAACTCAGTCAAGGTAGCTAATCAAGACAAAGCATGCAACATAATAACAATATAAGCGCAAAGGAAACGAGATAATAAGATAGAAAGAACCTGAATTGATAACCAAACCAACGTTTCGTCAAGTAGATGAGTGGAAGATTAGCCTAACATTGCTATCTTTATGCAAAATATAAAAGAAAAGAGAAAACCTAGGATTTCCGCTCCACGAGGGAGGCAAAACCCTAAAAGAGAGAGAAGATAATGAATGTGTGAATGTATGATGAATGGCTGAGAAGAAAGCCATATTTCGTGCTAAAACCCTAGAAGTCGGCCAACTTAAGGTAGAAGCAAAGCCCAATGGGCCGGCAGAATCTTGCGCAAAATCTGTGAAAACCCAGGATCGGCAGGTGCTGATAGGACATTGGCGAGCCTGTCGAGAGCTTTCCAACGCATGGTCATAATAGTCGATCGGAAATCCGAGGCCACGGGAAATTGCGTTTAAAGTTCAGCTCGCTGCGTAGACGGCTTTCGCGGCTCGTTGTCGTTTCAGCTCTTAGACTTCCTAGCTTGCTATGTAGGTCTTATCAGCTCACGAGAAGGCTCATCACCAGAGTATGATACAACAATTGTAGACTCAAGAGAATCGAAGCCAGATCCCAAATGAGGAACTGAAACAAAGAACTTTGGGTTTACAGATGATTACAAAGAACTTTGAAGATTACCCTGATACATTCCACGAACATGGTTTCAAGTTGCATGTTTTGGTGTTGCAATACTTATTTTGCTTGGTAAAACAAGGGTTTTCAAGTTACCTAGTATAACTGACTTTTGATGGAACTTTGTGAATGTCTCACACTGATAAATGGTGCAGGACAACAAGGATCTGTTTGCTGAAAAAGCTAATCTTCCGCAACAAAGGGACTGTGAGACAAAACTAGGAATCTCAGGTCTAATTTCTCCGAATGAGTTCGGTACAAGATGAGATGGTAGACTCATAGATGAAATCCCAGTATCTGCAAGTGAGACTTATTTTGATATCTTATCTGAATCATGAAGGTGGCCCTGCAAAAACCAAGCTCCTACCTACCATGGATCGGAGTTGTACAACATCTTCTCTCCAATTGATCAAGAGGTTCACGTGGACGGTTGCTCCTAAGTCCAACCTACCATGGAGGTGGAGTAGCTAGCTAGACATCTTGAAGTTGAGCTCACATCGACATCAATGTAATGATACATACAAATACCATGTGAAGATCTATAAAACTCCTACCCTACCTACCATGCATGGAGATATATCTCTCTCGTCCCTCACTCAACTTTCCTCTCCACCTTTGTTGTTCGCCTTCATCAAGCTTGTAATTTCCTTTTTCTCCTCCCACTCCCATAAAGCCTTTAGACCATCAGCAACAAAGAGTCACACGAATCAAAACTCATTTCAACCACATCAGCAACTATTCATACCACGTCAGCTTTCCACTAACTTTTCAGTTTTTTACATTTTTCATCCACAACAAAGAGTCGTGCGAATCAAAACTCACTTTACATTTTTTTATATTTATTAAGCTAAATGTTGATTTATTTTAGTTAAAATTTTTGGTTAATGATATTATTAATATTAATATTAACATTAATACGTATCATTAAAATAAAAAAGGCATACAAATAAATTTAGAAATATTTTATTAACTTGATACGCTGAAAAACACCCAAAAAAAATTACACATCTTAAACTTGCAAACAACATATTAAATTTGAATGTTCAAATTTCATTTTTAAGGTGTAATTTCGTGTGTTGTCATGTTCCTGGTGTAGTGGGTATTGTTATTTAATGTTCAAATTTATGTATTTTTATGATGTAAGTTTATGTTGATTTATGTTAATGTTGTTTGTGTGACTATAAATCTTTAACATATGTTAAACCTAGCGAAATTTTTTTTTCTTCCAAACATATACAAAATGGGTGTCATTGGGTAGAGAAAAATAAATCGTATTCAATTTTTTTTTAAAAATAAATTATTTATTTAACGAATAAATGGGGTTTTAATTTTAATTAAAACCCCATGCCATGTGTCTAACCACCATTGGCTATCAAAAAAAAAAAAATATGGATGAGCCGCATCAACAATTGGCATCCCCCGTCCATTTTTTGAGTCGAATCAAAACACTCTCTCTCCACTTTCTTCAAATTTTTGCTGAGCTGGCGGCCAATTTGATTCGCGGGATTCTCCGTTGCCGATGGTCTTAGATATATTTCGCCACACTATTATGGATCACGCCGAGCATCATGTACACAATTCAAACTTCCTTCATCCTCTCATTACCAAAAATAAAATAAAAATCAAACTGTACCTCTGTAACACAAACATTCTCATCTCTCATCGTAATCCCTTAAGGTGAGCAATATAAAATGATGCAAAACGCAAGCTGGATCTTCCCTTACAAATTTTTAGATGCTTTTTCAGTCCTATTGTCGATGCTAAGTAGCAGTCACACTTCTAGAGCTACTCAATTCACTACAGCACCCGACGCATTTTGCATCAGTTTATATTGCTCATCATTTTATATTGTTATCCTATAGTAGTAAGCCTCTTTGGTGGTTGGGGTGTTGTGTAGCTATTTCCGCAGGTAGTGATTCATTACTCAATCGCATATATAAAACCCTTATATATAGGTTACACCATTATATATATCACACGATACTCTCATCACATATATAAAACCCTTATACACAATCATATTCTATCACACGATACTCTCATCAAATAATATATTCATTCAATGTTATGTATAATGATGGAAGCTCACTTGTGAGCAGAACAAGAACAACGTTCCTCTCCCATATTTGAGGCAAGGCAAGGAGGTTGGGCTCTCCCGTCCTTGAACCACAAAAAAACGTTGTTTTGGAGGAACTCGTTGAGGAACATGCGTAGTATATATTAAGCTTCAACCACAAAAAAGCGTCCTTACTTTATTACAGTCAAGCTATCACCTTCTATAATGATTCTGGAAAGACGAAGGCTTCTACCTGCCGTTAGATCAACTATCATGCTCGTACATTTCGCAGTGAGTGGAGAAGACAACCCGTAAAGTTCTGCACTGCAATCCATCATATTTCAGTTGTGATATCGAATGATCCATTCTTTAGTTGTTGGACCATCTTGTGGGCAAGATCCATCAAAGTTAAGTTTAAACGCTCCAATCGGGTGGTTTTGTCCATCTTTGAGTTTATTTTTTAGGTTGTTCTTTCGCCTTTGTAATAATGGTTTCATCTTCTTCATTCTTTTGTCTCTTTTCCCATTATGATATTTGTAGTCTAGTCTATTTAACACAAACGTTGTGATATCTAATTACTATGTTTTCGAATGCCTTATTGTTTTTTTTTTATATATAGGTAAGGATTCTAAATATCAAACAACCCATTGTTTAGTAAATCGAGAGGGCGAAAATCGCCAGACAAATTGACCGCCATGATATAAAAAAAAAAACAAAAAAACAATCTAACCAAAAACCCCCGCAACCCTTGGACAAGTAGCACCAATCTTTTTGTTTCTAATTGTCCAACATTTCCACCAACAAAACATCAAAGTCGTTACTATTATTTATTATCATTACAAATTGTAAATAAATATTAGTAAAAAATAAGTAAAAATAAATGGAGTACTTTAACTAATTAAAATATATATCTATATAATATAATATGGAGTATACTAAAACAGAGACCCGAAGTTTTCTCTGGTGCAATTCACATATGTGTTGCTTTCTAGTGCAATCTAACCTGAGTGTTTTGACACGTTAATTAATGATGATCCAATATACTTAAGCCACATTAGACAATGACCTCATCTCTTTTATTCACATATCATCCTATGTGTCCATTTCATATATTAAATTGTTACAAATTAATGTATCATTTTATCATGAGTTATTTTATAAATATTGTACCTTGAATTATTTTATCTTTAGTCATTAAGATTGATTATTTTAATTCATTATGTCTAATGATAAGATTTTATTATTAATTAATTATATATTGAACACTAAAATGTTTCATCAAAATATTTATATCAATTATCAACCTCATATCTTAAGTCTTTATAAAATCTATTATTTTTATGATTGCTTGAAATTTTTTATTAAAATATTTTAATTGAAATACTTTAATCTTTATATAAATTTTAATAAAAAAATAACTTTAATATAATAAATTATAATTTATCAAAAAAATGCGAAAAAATAGTACTAGTTTTGTAATAACTAGGGGTACCCGCGTGCTTTGCACGCCAGTTTATTTTACTTTTAAAAATCAATAATTAATACTGTAACTTTTATTTATTACTATGAGTTTATTGTCAATATAGATTAGCTAATTGCATAATCATGCAAGTTTTTCACAAGAAGCTGGATTTACAACAACAATACCATACATGATACACTAGCTCTTACCATTTCAGCCCCTACTAATAAATTATCACTCACATTCCAAAATGATGTAATCCATGAGCCAATGTACTATGTACATTTTAAAATAAAGAGGGGAGGTGAAGGTCGAGTGGGTTTGCAGACGCGCCAATAGTGCTGCTGATGCAATTGCACAGTGGTCTTTCTCCTTGGATTCTAGTTATGCAGAGTATTATGAACCTCCATTATGTGTTGCATCTCTGCTTGAGTGCAACTTGTATAACTCTTCTGCTTAAGTACTTTAATAAAATCACAGGGCACTAGCTGCCCGACTTGCAAATAAAAAATAAAAAAAAAAAGAGGGGAGGGGGGCTCTCTCTACAACAATCCCCTTCAACAATTCATAAGCCAAAGTGCTGCTTTTGCTTCTTACTGTCATTAGGACTTGGGAGTTTTAAATTTGCAGCTACTAATGCTCGAAGATGGTCCTACGCCTAAGCAGCTCGGATAAAATGCTCCTCAGTTTATCGACAGAGACAGGTTTCAGTATAAAGCCGTCGATGCTTACTCTCATGTAGTTATCTCTGGTTGTTCTATCAGCCAATGGAATCAGCACTATGAATAGCGGCTTCTCGTGCCTCTTTGATAGCCTCTTATTGATGTGAATGGTGACCTCATAGTTGTCCATCCCAGGAATGGAGACGTGGAGGAAGACCAGCTTGTACTCCGACAATACATGGAGAAGGCAATCCTCGCCTACGCATGTTACTTCACATTAGTGGCAAGAGAACTAAAAGCAAACAAATTATTATATATTCTTGCATATTTTTTTGAAATGCAGAGCATAATCATCATTTCTTGTGAAAAGATTAATGAGTTCAGTTGGAGTTTCATTAGTGGCAATATATGTCTCTCCGTCACAACAACAAAAACAATGAGATTCAAATGCAAATTTTTTTGCTCCACATTTGGTGCAATTACTTCCTAATGTTAACCTTTCAGTACTTGTCGGTATGCAATTTATTCTTTCTTCATTATTTTTAATGCGTTTACTATGGTATGTTAAAGGCATTTCACTTGTGTGATACTTTTTTTTAGTTGAACTTCGAGATCCCATCTTTATTAAAAATTTCTTCCTATAGAATGTGCAAAAATTTGTTCCTGCAAAATATGCAAAAAAATTTTTTTGTTAAATACAACATAACTAATGGTAATGAAATGAAATATTTGAAAGATTAGAATTTATAAGGCCATAAATAGAACCAAAACATTTTCAGTCTAGTTGTTTTTATTAAGTCTTTGCTATCTTTTCTATCTTTTTACTCCTTTTTAATAGTTAGATCTACGATTCTAGAGTTGAATTAAGTATAAAATAAGATTAATTAGATATTCAATATTAAATTCAAGATTAATTAGATATATAATATATATTTTCACTTTCTAAATTATATATTGTTAGGACAAATAAGAAATTAGGATCATGTTTTTGAATCTCAGATAAATTAAGAATTATTTTTCATATATTCCTAATTTTAACGTTATATTTTTACTATTGATTTTTATTTAAAGTGATTCTGTTTTAAACTCTTGAAAGTTGATTGAAATAAGTTGCCCTATTACAATTATATACCAAAAATATTTTGAAATAAACTTTAAGACAAAAACCATATGCTTGAAAATAAAAGTACTAACCTTTAGCAGATGAGAACTTTCTTTCTTGTCACCTTGATACTTAGAAGTTAGAAATTGAAAGCAAACTATATATATATATATATACCCGTAAAAAACCATATATTTCTTTATATTTGTATATTGAAATTCAAAAACCACATGTTACACAAAACTGATCAACGAGCCTTTTCCGATTATCTCTAAGTCTCTAACTTCATTTGATGATTCTCACTGTAACAACAATTCTATATCTCCAACCTTAGCATTTTTGCTTGAAAGAAATAACTCATATCAACAAGCATGTGTGTGTCTGTACATGTATCAGTATATGATTGCACATTTCATTTGATCAAAGAAGGCGAATGATTCGACAGTAAAAGCTCAAAATTGTTTTCTGGATTAGCATTTAATCATCAAATAATTAAAGGAGGAAGTTAATATGTCATTCCAAAAATCCCAATTGACCAAATTACAACCTAACCCTAAATCAGCAATTCAAATCAGCATAAAACAATTAGAAATAGATTAAAATTGATAAGTTAACAATCTCAAACCTTGGGTCCTTTAGTGCTACAATTTCTCCTGTGCCTCAAGCGGAGAGATTGAAAGGCCGAATGAAATGAACGAGAGAGAGAGGAGAGGCTTTGTGGGCTGGCGCCTGGCGGAAGCGGAGTATCCGAGAGGCAGACAGGTAGAGGAAGACTCCGGCGGTAGCAACGGGGAAGAGAGATGAACGGGCGGACACTCGGACGGTAGCAAAGAGAGAGGTATGAACGGGTAGAGGAAGACTCCGCCCGACGGAAGTGGACGGTGAAGACACATGGGTGAGAGGCGGTGTATCTTATGAAAAGGTGATAATGGGCTAATATTTTAAAACATCTTTTCATGGGCTCATTGAAATGAAAAAATATGGGCTACCACAGGATCCAAAATCTTTGCCTTAAAAGTTAAAACTATGTATCCTATTTTAAAACGTAAATTATTACAATAACAGGGGCAAAATGGGAAAGAATTTGTGACTATTCATACGTCAACTCTCGCTTTTATATAACTAAAGATACGGAGTAATATATACGGTATTATCCCCCAAAAAATTGAGGCGTGGCTGATAAAAGGTTTTTTTTTGTTCAAAACAAATTTCAAAATGTTCGATTTCAAAACGCTCGATTCAAAACAAATTTCAAAACGCCACTCCACAGACATTTCTCTTTCGCACTGTCTGCGCTTCTCAACTCTCCTCAGATCGGCTGTTTCAGTGAATCCCTCTCACTCTCTTTCTCTCCCAGCCTCGTTTCAATTCTCCATTTGATTTCCGTCCAGCTTTTCCTTTCATCGGTTTCGGTTTCGGTTTCTGAGTTTGAGATTACCTCCTGTCAGTTCTAGGGTTAGTTCGGCCTTTCTGAAGAACTAGAAGCTTGAAGTGACCGAGAATGGGCGTCGAAGACTACCATGTGATTGAGCAAGTTGGCGAAGGCTCTTTCGGGAAGGTGTTTAAAGGAAGGAGGAAATTCACTGGGCAGGTAATGTGTTTATTTTCTTAAATTCGTTATTACGGACTTCGTTTCTGTATCTGTGTTGATGTTTCTGGACATGTGAGCACATTGTTTGTGATTTCAGACTGTTGCTATGAAGTTTATAGACAAGCACGGTAAAAGCGACAAAGACATCCATAATCTTAGACAAGAAATTGAGGTGATTCTCTTCGGTCTTGAGTATTTGAGTTGATGGAAAGCTCATTTTCTGCTAATTAACTAAAAATTTAGGAGAGAATCACTTTAAAATTGTTTTGACTTCTTACAGCCCTCATGGATTTGGCATTCTCTAATCCATGCTTCTCTGCATTTTACTTGCAGATTTTGAGAAAGCTAAAGCACGAGAATATAATCCAGATGCTTGACTCCTTTGAGACATCACAACAGTTTTGTGTTGTCACTGAGTTTGCGCTAGTAATTCTTCTTTCAGTTTTGTTTTCCTTGATTATCATTAAAAAGAACAACGATCACCTACATATTCCATGTAATAGTTGGCAGTGAAATACAATACAACAAATTGGTGTTGGATTATTGACAAATGTTACATAACTTGAAAAGTATGTCCAATGCACATACTAAGGTATATAATACATTTTCGTTAGACATGATTGATGTAGTTGTATTTGCAGGGTGAACTTTTTGAGATTCTTGAAAATGAGGAGTGCCTCCCCGAGGACCAAGTACAAGCAATTGCAAAACAATTGGTACCTTCTCTTATTTGAAGTTAATTTTATTTATTTTCTTGTGTTGGTATTGTGGAGCATCTTTGTGTTTCTTATACACTTCATTGAAAACATAAGACTTGCAAATGAGAGAACTAAATAATTGGTATGAAAAATTTCAGGTAAGAGCACTGCATTACCTGCACTCGAATAGAGTTATTCATCGTGATATGAAGCCACAGAATATTCTTATTTGTGCTGGTTCAGTTGTGAAGGTCAGATTTATAGCTATGCCTTTCATCCTTTGCTCGACTTCAAACTACATGTTTATTACTGTACTGTGTCTTTTTTTTACTCCCTCCGTTTCCATATAATTGACGTTTTGAGGTTTAGAGCATTTGTAAAATTAACTGACGTTCTACCTTTTTAATTGCACTGTCATCCGGTGGACCAGTACTCTGTACTCAGTAATTAAATGAAATTTGATGATTTGACTCTAACTTTCCATTAACATCCTAATCTTCTTTAAGTTTGAATTTTGAATCCAAAATTTGGGTGAAGCTAAAGGGTCGCTTCTAGTGTTCTCTGTAGAGTTTGTACAAGCCTTTCATGCCACGAGTACAATTTCTTAATTAGTGTGCAACATTCTAAAACGTCAATTAATTAGAAACGGAGGGAGTATTATTTAATTGACCACCACTTTTTCCGTCGAGTTTCTACTGCAGCCTCAGGGCTTATGTTCTCTCTTCTTTGAGCACTACTCCAAATCCATTCAATTTCATATTCTTTTGTTTAGTAAGTTTATTATGTTGTTAATATCTCTTCTCTTATTGAAATCTTTTTCAGCTTTGTGACTTTGGATTTGCACGTGCAATGTCTGCAAACACTTTTGTTCTAAGATCCATCAAAGGTTTTTATTCCACAACAGTTGTTCGTTTGGCTTATATGCCACTTTTACTTGACTCTCTTCTCTCTTAACAAGAACATTTTTGTAATGATTCCGCTATCAAATGCCCCTAGGTACTCCCCTCTACATGGCTCCCGAGTTAGTTCGTGAGCAACCTTACAACCACACTGCTGATCTGTGGTCTCTCGGGGTTATTCTGTAAGTATTTTCATTTGAACTCTTAGACTAGGTTAATGAAACTTGCTTTCAACAAGTATTGTTCACTTTTGTGTTTGTGTACTTCTTGTTTCTTTTACTTTCTTTTCAGGAGAAAGCACAAGGAAAACATTGTAGGAGTTTCAGATGTATTGTTTTTTTAGATTGTTTGTTGTTGAAGGGGAAAACACAAAGCACCAAAAAGCAATTAGGGACCCATTGCCTAGGTTTAATATATTGGTCATTTAAAAAAAAATTAAATTAAAATATATTTCACACAATGGATATTGAAAGTTATCCATAACAAGAGGACAACAAACTCATATGAGCCATTTATAAAACAATTTAGTGCTAATTAGTTTTATTTTACAGTACAACTTTACAAGTATGACTATAAGTCTAAAACTATTGTTTAAAAAAACAAGCATCATGTTATCTTGTGGTGCTTTATGCACTGATTTTGTTTGGAATTCATACTCAATTTTTCCTTTTATTATCTCTGACCATTTCTGTCCCCTAATGGATGCCACAGGTATGAGCTTTTTGTTGGAAAGCCACCATTTTATACAAATTCAGTATATCAGCTGATCCGACACATTGTTAGGGTATTTATCTATACCATCCTATGATTTTGAAAATGTGTGATATTTGGTCTTACACCTCCTATTCCCAGAATCCCGTTGAATATCCAGACAACATGAGTCGGGAGTTCAAGAGCTTTTTAAAGGGATTGCTTAATAAGGTATGTATTGTTTTTACTGCAGTTCATTTATTTGAGAGAACTCCTGAGCATATATTGAATTACTGATTTACTTTGAACATTTGCCTCACCAGGCTCCTCAAGAAAGATTATCTTGGCCAGCCCTCCTCGAGCATCCATTTGTTAGAGAAACATCAGCTGAAGTAGAAGCAAGGGTAATGCTGTTATCTTGTGATTTGCAAGAATATACCAATCCTCAATGAATAATTCTTTCAAATTCTCACAAGGTTTTTGCCACTCTTAGGAACTCCGTGCTGCAATGTTATGTGAAACAACTGGTCAGGCTGGGATAGCAAAAAACCATCCATCTGTTCCCCCTTCTGAAAAGAGTCCTCAAGGTAACACCCTAATTTTTATCCATGTGAGTGATAATCAGCTCACTACTTTCATATATTATTAGAAGTTATATTTGCATATTTGTGCAGGAAAAAATCATTCTCCATCAGTGGAGAATTCTGTTGTCCCATGTGAAGAAATTCAGTCAAGTAGTTCTGAAAACTGCAGCAGTTCACCATCAGTGGAGAATTCTAAATTTACAGCTTCTGATGCTTCTCCTGTAAAATCAGGTATCATGCATTGATTTAGGAAGTGTTCGACAAAATTAGGAAGGTTTTCAAAGCGTCCTTGTTATATCTGGATTCCATTAATATCCCTATCTTAAAATGCTATAAGCAATTTACCAAACAATCTCTTAAGTTCTTTTCTATCTTTGAACCCAAAATGATATTTTAGTCATTGCTAAATTTAGAGAACACTTCTCTGATGTGATTGTGAGCTTATCTTTATTTGTTACGTTTCATTTCTAGTCTATATTCTAATTCTCTAGTATAGCAGTAGGTCAAGTAAGGATAGGAAGAATTTATCTTGTGTAAAAAGATGGCAATGGAAATAAAACATTCATTAGGTCATTCATTACTTATTGGTAATCTTCAGTCCTTAGTGCTAGGCTATCAATAAAGAAGAGAAGCTAATGCCAGAAGAATACACTAATAAAGAATAGAAGGGAGCATGTGATGGGAAATATACAGTCCTTAGTGCTAATAATCTATTGGCTGTATCTGATATGACTCATTACTTCATTAGCTCAATTACCTTGTTACTTCATTAGCTCAATTACCTTGGGTTTAGGGGTGTTTGGAATTATTTTGCTTACTAAAATGACTTTCATAAGTTTCATTTGACTCGTTACTTCATGGCCCCTTTTCAAACCTTTCGTAAGTTTCATTTGACAAAGTTGTTGAGGCCATAGCCTCTTCAAACCTTTCATAAGTTTCATTTGACTTGTCAAAGCTTACAAAAGTTCATTAGTGATTTTCATCAATGTAACAGTGCCCTACATTCATTCATGTTTCCTATGTATCAAAAACTGATAAAATAGGAAAGGAAAATGAAAAGGGAGTTATTCATATATCACACCAACTTCTGTTTCATCACAATGGGGTGACTTAAAGAGTACTATCACCTTATATTGGAAAATGTGGGACACGTGTGTCCTATATTTCAGGTTCTCAAGCATTAGACAGATTGGAACAAAAATCGCGAACAGTCAATGGTGCTAAACTTATAGGACAGGAGAAAGAAGATCTTAAACTTATCTTGGCACCAATTAAGAAATGGAGTCAAAGCTCAGATAATTCTTGCAGGTAAGGAGAAGATGCAGCTTTCTACCTGTACTTGCACAAATCTTGCTAGACCTTCAGCAATTATTGCTTAATTGAATTTCTGTTCTCAAATGTTACACAGGGACCAAAATGTTGTCAGTCTGCACCATTCCTTGAGGATCTTTGCAAACTTAGCTGCAGCTAGTGCTATACAACTTAGTGAGCTTGATGAGATAATATTTGAACTTCTCAGTTTTACTGCTGCAGTAGTAGCCAAAAAGTTGTTGGATACTAATGACTTAATAGTAAAGGTAAAGTAAAATGCTCATCTATGAAACAAGAGTTGCTAATTCAAAAGATTAAATTATGGCCTCAAACTTGTAAGTGCCAGGTACTCTCCTCCCAAAAAATTTAAAAGGGAATGAAGTACTTTAGGTGCATGTCATGATTTCATGGACATTGTTATGAACTTTAAAATCAAGATGTTATCCATATTATTTCAAGTTGTTATTGCAACTGTTTTACCTCTATCTCCTACCACCAGGAATGGATGTCACAATATTAATTTTTTGTTGCAGAGTTTGAAGGTTATAAGAAAATTTATTGATTATGCTGGGCGAAGCATTGGAGGTTCATATTTCACCCAGTGGGTTGCTCTTCTAGAATTGTTTTTGCAGGTCACATTCTTTCACCAATTTTTATTTGTATCTTCATCTTTTAGTGCTGTCTGCTTGCATCTTTAAGGATCAATCCCTGATATTTTAATTAGCAATTTACACAAGAGACTCTTTCCATTGCATAGTCTACAGTCTACTCATGGTGCATTAATACATCTTTCTTACATTTGTTATAGGTCTGCAATTGGTCAGAGAATTCAGCTGAGGATGTCTTATATGAATCCACTGCCTGTATTTCAGTTATACTGAATCAAGTAGCGCAGGCATCTATCAACCAGGGTCCTTCAAAAGATAAGGATACTCTGATGCAAATTCTTGATCATGCTAAAACAACTGGTCTAGTGGATTATCTATGCTTGTCACTTACAAAATTTGGGACAGGCCTCATATCTGGCTCTTCTAGTTTCTCTAGGGCTGCTTCAGAGGCCTGCAAAGCTATGTGGTTCTTGATAGATGCTCTAGAAAACTCTAGCCCCAAAGGATATGCTTATGATTTCCCACTTGATTCATTTAGAGGCCACTCATTAGCCCGGCTTGACATCAGGGACGGGGATCGACTTTCATGTGTTAGTGTGGAAGCTGAAAAGATAATTGATACAGTAACTAAAGCGTTTATGAAATCAAAGCCTGTACAAGTTTCTATGTATTACTTTCTTCACCAACGTGCTGAGACAGTGCTGTCAGCCACTATACAGGTTCCTTAACTTTATAACACATTTCTGCCCTTTTCTTGTTTAATTTTTTATTACTAGAATCTGGAATTGTGTGCAGTATGACGAGCCATTCTTTTCTTAAAGTGTTTTAATATGCACGTCATAATTAGAGGAAGGGGATTTAGTCCACTCTTGGCAAGGATGGAATGGTTGAGTTCAAAAATCTATCAATTTGAGTTCAGAGGACTCGGCTTTATGAAAGAAAATGATTCATCCCCATATTTAAGCTCAGTGTCCCTTCTTATAATTTATGTTTACATTACCAAATAGTTAAACCACCTGTAGGGAAGTACTTGGCTGCTGTGTTATTTTTGCTGTACATTCTCTATGATGTATGTTCTGTACTAACTTTAACTAAAATCATCCATCATTTTTCTTTCAGATCTTGCTCAGGTGCTGTATGAACAACGCAATCATTCCCAGCACACTTTGTGGCCTTCCCAGTTCCTTACCGGGTGGAGGAGAAGATAATACCTTTGTTTCAGAAATCTTTTCCACACTGTATGCGTGCACATTACCTTTGAACAGGGATCCTCATACTGGTGAAACTACTCCCTCTAAGAGCAAATTTGCTGATCCAAATTCTCTAGTTTTGCAATCTTGCCTTTTGTTAGCTGCAATAGCACAATCTTTCAAGTCATCCGGAAGAAACTCTGCAGTTTTCATTCTGACAACTTCCTCAAAGAGGCAGAAATCAAGGCTTTCAACTCTCGCATATCATTTTTCATCTGATGATGTCATGAAATCTTCAGTTGAACCCTTCTGTGCATCAGCCATGCTAGCCTTCGCGTCCATTTTATCTCTTGAGAGTGGAGCTTCTTCTGAGTCATCTATCATTGATGTTGCAATACCCTTAATCCCACGTACTTCTGCTATATATGATCATCTCAAAATAAAATTTAAAGATGATCGAGAAAAAAGAAGCACTCGAGTAAATTGCAAACTCTCATACTGGCATGGACTAAGCGATGGATGTGTTGGCTTATTGGAGACAAGATTGAAGTGGGGAGGGCCTATGGCAGTTCAACAATCTTGTGCTAGTGGCATCCCTCAATTACTTATAGACTTATTGGACAGCACCATTTCTGATTGCTCTCTGCAAGAGGCTTCATGTACAGGAAATAATGTTGGACTGTCTCCTAATGGAGTTGTGTGGGCTGTTTCAACAATAGGCCACTGTCTTTCTGGTGGTGCTATGGCTTTCAGACAGATACTGATGCGGGCTGAACATGTCAAGCTTATCGCTGACTTGATATCTGATACACATCTCAAGTTTATCAGATCTTGGACTGGACCTGGAGGAGGGAGAATTGGAACGAGGGATATCATAAATGCTGTGATTGATCTGTTAGCATTTCCTTTTGTTGCAGCGCAAAACAACACAGGTCAGCCATCAACCACGGCTTCTGTGAGCAGTGGATTTCTTCTGAACCAGGGTTCTCCTGGCAGTAGA
Source organism: Persicaria tinctoria (assembly GCA_037127255.1). Lineage (NCBI taxonomy): Eukaryota > Viridiplantae > Streptophyta > Magnoliopsida > Caryophyllales > Polygonaceae > Persicaria > Persicaria tinctoria. The sequence continues at coordinate 57,016,567 of JBANSL010000014.1, forward strand.
GTGTGCAAAGATGATGCAGAGACCATGAAAGCAATTGAAGAAAACACGGGAAAATACATCAAGATACTTGTGGAGGTCAGATTTTCATCCACTGTTAATGTTTATAGGTGGTTAGCTTTGTTTTACTTAGGTTTTGATCATTTTACGATTGTTTGTTTTGATATCAACTTCACTGTTACATGACACAAGTGACAACAATTTCTACAAAGTTATTGAAGAATGTTTCCGTGAAATGCAGAAACCCTGGAACTACGAATAACTCTTATACACGATAATTGATTTGGTCCCTAATAAACATGCTTTTTTATATTCTACTATGCTGATTTGGTGTTAATATCTCCCTATTGACCTATTCTCTTTGTTTCTTGGAGCTTTACAGGTTGGATTTCCTCCTATGATTCTGCACTGCTTAGATATTTTGGAGCTTGCAGATACAAGTAGACCTGTTGCTTTCCTTGCGAAGATGGTCAGTCATAAGCCATTAGTGATTCTACTTCTAGGAAAGGGCATGCTGGATTCAAAGAGAGTAAGAAAATTACTTGGCAATACAAGCCCGAAAGAGGTCATCCTGGACATGCTAATGATAATATCTGATCTTGCTCGTATGGATAAGGTAATTATTACTGTCCGTATCTGCATTTCTTTCACACAGCTTCTGTTTCTGTATTTTCAAGAGATTGTAAAATCATCTCAATTAGGCAAACTGAGATGAGAAGGGCCCGAAGGGGTTCTCAATTTATAGGGACTAGTTACATGTGTATGTGTTTGCTTGCAGGTCTTCTATGAGTGCTTAGACAAAGCCAACCTGTTGTCGTTCTTGAAAGGGTTCCTCACACACGAAGATCCAAATGTTCGTGGGAAGGCTTGCAGTGCAGTTGGCAATATGTGTAGGCATAGCTCATATTTCTATGATCAACTTGTAAGTCACGCTCTCCATATTTACATTAGTGGGCATAACCATTTTATTCTCAAGCTATCGATAAAAGCCAAAATATTGCCATCAAAATCATTTAATCAGTTTCTTCTGGATGATTTCATTTTGCAGGCCACTTATGGTATCATAGCTCTCTTGATTGACCGATGTGCTGATCAAGACAATCGTACCAGGAAATTTGCCTGTTTTGCTGTAAGATTTGTCGTCTTACTTTCTTTTCTTTACTGAGAGCGACGACATAATCATGTTAACAAGCCCACTCTCTCTCTCTCAGATCGGAAATGCAGCCTACCACAGTGATTTGTTGTATGAAGAGCTCAGGAGATCAATCCCTCAACTAGCAATCCTGCTGGTTTCGCCAGAGGACGATAAAACTAAGGCAAATGCTGCAGGTGCATTGAGTAATCTTGTTCGCAATTCCACCGCCCTCTGTGGAGATATTGTGTCCAAAGGCGCTATCCAGGTTTGCGCTGTGCTCCTCTTTTATTTACTACGTCAATGGATTCAGCCTTGGTGCAAGCAAGTGCTGAGTGCTCATAACATGTTTCACATTTCATTCAAAACAACTTTCCCGCTTGCTGAAACTCTTGTCATGCTTTGCAGGCATTGCTCAAGCTGGTATCCGAATGTTCTTCCTTGGCCTTGAACCCAACAAGGAAAGAAGCCTTGAACCAGTCGCCTCTAAAGATAGTCCTGTTCGCTTTGGCCAAGATGTGTGCTCACTCGCCTTGTCGACAAGTCCTCTGGTCATCAGACTTGTTTGTCGCAATCTCTAGGCTTAAGCAGTCACCAGATTCGACTATTTCAAACTACGCCGCAATCATCTGTGACAAAGTGGGAGCTTGATCCCAAAATGAAGTTCTTCATTTCTAGTTTTCATCTTCTTGTAAAGGACAAAGGAGGTGGAGTTTAACATGAAGCTTCTGGCTTCTTATTGAGCTAGAGCAATGTGGTTTCCAACTAGAATACTAATACCGTGATATATTTGATTATTTTTGTCTCACGTTATGGCTCAACTTAACAGTTTCCTTATTTTCTACTGTGTAATTATCGGGTTTATTTTTCGAAATGTATAAAAATTCTAAGTTTATCAAAATTGAGGTATATCTAATCGAATTGATTTTTCTATAGTTTTTTCAAAACACAACATCAAATCATACTAGTCTTTCATGTCAATTTTGATTTCTTCCATTCCAACTAAAAACATCAAATATCATACTTCCAAAATATATATCCTTTGATTTTTAACACATTTAAAAAAAAAACTATATAAAATATTAATTTTTTTTAATAATTACAAATTTATTATTAATAATTTTATAATTATTTTTAACAAAATTTTAAAACTACAGTAATATTTTATATAGTTTTAGTTATATTTACACTCAATAAAAAACCTAAAACGCTCTATCCGAAGGAGGGAGTTTTGACCCGCCGCCACCCTTGCTCCAGATCCTTGTCGGACGCCGTCGCCCGCTGCGGCATGTTGTGTTTGGTTTCTCCTGCAGCCACCCCACCAAACACACCGCCTCTACTTGCCATCCTCTCGGCTCACCACCACCATTCAACGCGCCTTCGCTTGCCGTCGCCGGCCTTGGCTTGTGCCGCTTGGCCTTCCGCCATCAGTTCACCCTCCTTAGCCACCATCCGTGGCCACCGCTGTCCCCTCGGTCCCCGGAGTTCTCCGGTATCTCCTAAAAAAGCATTCCAAAAAGTAAAAAATATGTATTTCCGGACGGAGGTATGAAAACACGAAAACTGACTTGGTTTCGCTCTAACAAAAACTCTCCATATCAGACACCCCTCAAGTATTGGTATCGATACAGACATCAAACCAAATCTTCTACTAAACAACATTTACACCAAATTTGACATTAAGGCATTCACACAAATGGCCTTTACTTGGTGGAGTATTTGGTATTTTCGAAACCAGATTGTTTTCCACCACATAAATAACGCCTCTGTGCAGGCTATAGCCATTTTCTGCAATTCTACTTACCAAACATGGAATGCCAGAGTTGATGACTCGGAGACGAATGGTATAAACCAATCTAGGAACAAGGCTTGTGGAACCGCGGTAGGATCTAAATCAACCAAACATACTCCTTCTATGGCCGAGATTTGGGAAAAACCACCTATGGGTTACTACAAACTGAATTTTGATGGTTCTTACTGCCATTCGGGGGTCGGAACCTTCAGCTTCGTGATCCGAGATCATATGGGAAATATACGGTCCCTAGGGGGGGCCTGTAATAATGGCTCCGCGGTTTTCACAGAGGCCATGGGCCTTCGGATGGGGTCTCCAAGGCGAAATCCCTAGGAATGAATAACCTTTTGATCGAAGGAGATTACTTGGTCGTCATAAAGGCTCTGCTAGGGGACTGGTCTTGCCCCTGTACTATCGAGCTGCTGATGACTGATACGACTGTCGATTTATATACTTTCTCTCATGTTGTTATTCGTCATATTTTCAGGGATACTAATGCTGTGGCTGCCAAGATTGCACGTCTGGCCTACACTGTCACTGCCGATGATAGCTTCACTGATGATCCAGAACTTTGGCGCTAGGAAAGAAGCCGGGTCGCCGGCGTTTTTTCTAATATTTACCTGCTTCCAAAAAAAAAGAAAAAAAAAACTGACTTGGTTCGAGTTATTTTACGTTGAACCCGGTTTATTCATATTTAATTTGTTGCCGGGTCACTTTTGCTACCCAGTTTAGTCTTACTGTATTTGAAAATTTCTGAATTCTCCGTTTTCCATAATTCCTGTCTTTTTGGGATTCAGTTTCGACAGCTCTGAGATTTCCAGGGTGGTGGTAGATTGCTAGATTCGTTACCTAGCATCTAATACCCCTAATCTACGCTCCATCAATACTCAAGGTTTGAGCCCAACCTAAATCGTCCATTCTCTATGCTTCAATCTCTACTGATCCATTTTTTCTCTTTGCGTTTCCGTCTATAATCATTGCTATTGGCTATGAACTAGGGTTTTGATAGTTCGAATTTGAACTGATGTATCGATAGTTAATTTGAATTGAGTAACATCATCTGATTCAGGGCGAATTTCTGCTCAAACATCCAATTTTTTTTACCTTTCCGATTAAACATCGCCTTTGACTCCCGCTGTGTGCAGGCTACAGTATATGAGATTGGATTAAGTTGTGGATAATGAGGTGGATTAAGGGTTTACAGACGGCCATTGCTAGGGTTGGTCGTTCGCAGAGCTGTAGAGAGGTTGAAAATGCCCCTAATTTCATTTTAACTGGCCTAAGGAGCTGTTCGTCGAAATTGGGGGAGCGGGGGCCTGAGTTGATGTCTGGATTTCGTCCATATTGTGGGAATTCCAGAGGTGATTGTTATCTCAGTAGGGATTTTCTTGCAAAGCTTTTTGTTGCTGATAAGAAAATGGAGAAGGAGATAGAGAAGAGGAGGAGGAGAAGTGTTAGCTGTAGGAGAAACATGTGCAGTGGATCTCAAGAAGAAAGGAAGGTGTTCAAGCAGCCGCCAATTAGTCAATCTACTGTTGGTTACTTGGCTCCAACCTCTCCCGATGAGGTAGGCAAAGCCATTTGTGGTTCGTGTCATTGTTTTATTTATTGATTAATGTTTTCTAGTGAGTATTTTCAAGATACTTTGCAAGCTGACTGTTTTTTTGCAGGTTATGATTGCACCACTTCTTGCTAGATCGAATCTCATGATCACAAGGGAGGTGGAATGGGCGAATCTTATGGTTGGATTTGAGCAGGTCATTTGTTTTATTGCTAGATCATTCATCTTTAAACTCTTTATCTTTTTGAAATAGTGGTTAGTTTCTATAGATTAATTGATTGAGTTGAGATTACCTTTGTTTTTCGAGAAAAGTTTCTCAACAAAGGATTTATTAGAGAATGTTGAAGAAACAACTATGCTACTTATAGTGATTAAGCTTTTGATTGGTTGTAAAAAGTTGAAACTTATGAGATCGCATATCTTTTGGGTAACATTTTAAGTTTGAACTATCTCCACAGATAGTGTTTACCTTTTGTTTGCTTGTCTTCCTATGTCCGCCCTTTGATTGCCTTTCTCTAAAGATTAGTCGTTTTTTTCCAAATGCAGGAAAACAGATATGCAATAGTTGATGCGTGCTTCCCACAATCCGTATGATGCTTTATAGTTGGTATTACTTTCAACTTTGATGTGTTACAAATGTCTGACTCTTATTCTTTTATATCCTTCTTGTAGCCTGTAGGTTTTATCCGGGAACAGAGTAATGCCATCGTCAGGCAGGTAGGATTTTTATCCTTTGTTTTTTCTTTTCTTTTTCCCTTCTCCATCCTTATTTTATTTGGTTTAGTCGTGAATGCATATTATGCATTTTGCTGAGGTAATGAGGTAGTCTCTTGATAAAGTTTAGCTGGTTTCCACATTGTGTATAGTGAAATTTTGAGTAGTCATTCTTAGACATCTTGTACCATCTGTAGGCTCGTAATCTCCTGATTACCTCCTCAATTTGTTTAAGTTGCCTTTCTGCTCGACAGCCTTGATTTGCGTTGTGTACTATCCTGAAAGTCAGCAAGACCTTTTTTTGTAAAAAATTTAACTCCAAGCAAATACATTGTCCAGTCTTTGCCTTTTCAACATAAGTATTCATGTGATTTGGGCAGTTTGTGACTGAAAACAGGAACTGGAAGCACCAAACAAGACTTATTTGGTTATAAACTGGAGATAGTAACTAAAATTACTGCACAAGTAGTTTATGGAATTTCTTGTAAGAACTGGACTATACTTGTGGAAATGGAAGTTGACTCCCCCCAGGTCATGGGGCTTATTTTCTTCCTATGTATTGTAGGTGGTTTAGATGAAGTGAGAACCATAGTTTACTATGTAGTTGCATCATCATCGATCTTCTTTCTTGTCTTTGTTTAGCAAGTGATGACAAGTTCGTTTCTAATTGAGAAGCACATATAGGACTTATATGGTACAGCATCCTCTTTTGCTTCACTTAGTCTCATGTTGCAACTTTTTTCAGAAGGTTTTGCAACTCCCTTTAGTTTATATTTGAGGATCCCTTTAATGCTTTTCCGTTTTCGGTTGATTTACTCTACCATAATCACTTGGCATTCTTGTTTTTTCACTTTTTCTTGGTATTTATTTTTGACATGTATTTCAGTAATAACCTTTTGCATACTTAGAAAATATCTCATATTAATACATTGTCTGTTTGTAAATTTTTAGGTGCTTCGTTCTAGGCGTCCATTTGTTGCTTCCATAACTGATGCCATGGGTAATGAGCTATTTCAGGTGAGCCTCATTGTTTTTCTTGAGTTCTCTTGAACTTTACATGTATTACTCATTTCATTGGATGTGTAGGTTCGCAGGCCCTTTTGGTTTATCACCAGCTCAATTTATGCAGAAATAAATGGCCAGGTATGCCAGCTTTAGCCATGTGAATATATCTATTAATTCAAAGTAATTCTAGAGGATGATTTAGTGTTTAAATGTATAAACTAAATAGATAAGCTGCATGAATAATAGGGATTCTTCATGCAAGAAAATTCGAAATTAAAAACCATCAGATGATGGAATTATTAGTTATTATAATAGGATTCTTTGTCTAGATGACCTAAAAAAAAGATGTTGGTACTGCTAAGTTGTTGCTACACTAGCTAAATGAGAAAGTTTTCTAAGAGCAAGCTATTGAAGCTCTCCTAATATGTTCGTTTGCAGGTAGTTGGTGTGGTCCACAGGCGATTTAGAAGTCAGCCGGCCATTGACACTTTCAGAGCGAGCTATCACCCTAGCTCTTAGATTGAAGATTTAGAAGTCAGCCGGCCATTGACACTTTCAGAGCGAGCTATCACCCTAGCTCTTGCAATATCACTTGATAATGATTTTTTCTCAAGGCACGGAGGCTGGTATGTTGCTAGTCTCCTTTTCCGTCTTTTCTATAATCATATAGTGCTTCACTTAGCATTATTATAACCGGTAGTAGCAATTTGTTTTATATGAGCTATATTTGCCTTGAATCAAATTGAGAGTTTAGAACCCCTCGTGTCGACTTGTTGTTTTATAGATGTTGACAAGATGTGGGAGCAGTTAGTGCTCTAGTGTGTTGCTAAGATATTTTGGGATAATTAGTACATCTGTAAATATGAGAAGTTATTGACAGAAGAGCTAAGTGATTCCAGTTTTGTGAAAATCTTGAATTTTAGGGAAGAATTATTATTCATAGGTATGTCTTGAAACTCCAACAACTTTGAGATGTCTCAAAGACAAAAATGAAAAGCATGGCTTTGTGTATTGTGTTTCGAGTACTAAATGACGGGGCTTGCTATCACATATGCTATAAGGTAATTTCGTTTTGTCTAAATGATATTTTGTCTCTTATACAGGGGGCTGCCCATTATTCTTGCTGGAGAATAGATATGGAATATGGATGATTGCTTCGCCGGAAGTTGCATTGAAGTGTGAAGAGACAATGGAAAGAGAAATATGAAGTTGAGTTCTGTTCATTTGGAACAATTTTAGTCATCATACCAACCATTCGGTTTGTGAAACTCTGCAGATTTACTCTGCATTTTGGCATCTGCAAGCACACAACAATTCGATGAGCCACACGGTTCTTGTTACCCTCTCTAATGCACGCAAATGTGAATGTACAAAAGTAATCTCACAGCTCTATTTAGCAAATACTTCTCTGAACACGCAGGAACCGTAACAGTGGAATTAGAATTAAACGCATGTTTTCAATGATCTCGAGAAACCTTGTGGAACCGACTGGTGTGGTAACATAGCTTTTCGGCGAACATGGGGTAGTTTTGTAATGGTCAGATTTGGCTTTCAAGTGCAGTTCTATACTACTATCTATTGATCAAAAAAATACTACTATCTAAACCATCAAAACTATCTAAGACATGGATAGCAGCAGTGTAGGGGTGGATGGGTGGGTGATGCAGTTACAGAGGTTTTTTTTTTTTTGAAACTAAAAAAAATTGGCTAAGTGAGAGAACATGCACTAGCCAAGTGCATTCGAGTGGATGAGATCAGCAAGTTCTAAATTGTCCGGAATCGAAGAACCCGAGAAGTCAAAGTCAAGGTGCGTGTGAGGCGGTCAGGAGCCCGATTTGCTTCTCTATAAATGTGTCGAGTCTTGACAGATATAAAATAGCCTAAATAGACGGAGGAGTTAAAAATAAGCATTTCAATCTCTCCTGGATTGTCACCTTCTATAATAACAAGAAACTATGATAAAGATTCAAGAAACTCATCTCCAACATTTCCAGCCAAAAATTAATGGGCAAAGTGGTTCATTTTTTGAAGAAAAAATGAAGTGATTTGACATTGCATGAGTTTGGTTTTATTTTTGCCGTTTAAGAAAATTAATTGCATGTATTTTTTTTTTATGAAATTAATTGCATACAATTTTTGACCTTCCATAAAAGACATGTAAATTGCAGCTTCTCCTCTCTCCCATCTATCTTACCATCATCCCCCATCAACTCATTTTCCAGCTTCATCTCTCCCATCTATCTTTTCATTTTTTTTTTCTTATTGAGATGGATCCAAATGACCCAAACCATCCTTACAGTTTCAGAAATTTGTATACGAGTATGGGAGATTCTCCAAATCCAAACACTTAAAATTTCTCTTATCCAAACATGTATTCATCACAATCACCAATTACCCCAACATCTCATTAGAGCTCTTTCGGAAATAATTCGTGGCCACAAGTTGAGGAAGTAGCAAGCCTCGACGAGATTCAAGAATCACCACTCGAGGGTTCCCAAGAGCAAGGAAATCACAAGAGAGCCACTCGTGCTAGAGGTGCTCGTGGGAAAGCTGGACGTTGGAGAGCCTCTCGCGGAAGAGCTACTGGTGAAAGAGGAGTACGAGTCAAGTGGAGTCAAGCTGAAGATTTATTGCTTGTTAGTGGTTGGATTAATACTACCACCGATGCTCGAACAAACACTCAACAAACGGCAGGAGCATTCTGGAATGACTCACTGGAAAAGACTTTCGAGTAGTACCCAAAGGTTCTCAGTTCGAACCCCGGATATGACCGCTCTTTATTTACAAATTCAAGGCAGGAGCATTCTGGGAGAGATTTGCAGAATACTACAACACAAATAGGGACGATGATTGGCCCGAGAGGATTGTTTCCACTGTTAAACCAAGATGGTATACACTATCCCAAGTTATGGCCAAATTTGTTGGTGCTTATTCAAGCGCCAAAAATCATCAAGCTAGTGGGGAAAATGATTGTGATGTCATGCGGAACGCACACGCTATTTACAAGGGTGATCTTGGGTACAACTTCTTGTTTGAGCATGTCTGGCATGAGCTCAATACTGAGCCCAAATTCCACAGGTGGGTTGCATATCAAATTCTACATCTAGTGGAGGAGGTTCAAAGAGGACTAAGGGTGTGTTTGGGAACGGGATGGATTTTTGGGGATTTGGTGGATTTTAGGGGATGTGATAGATGAGGATGGATTTTTGAGATGTAAAAGATGAAAACTCAACACCCAAATTTTTGGGTTTTGTGTTTAGTTGTATTTTGATTTTCTGGTGGATGGAGTGATGGGCAAAGACCGAATTACCCCCACTTATGCACAGGAAAAGACGAAAATGCCCCCAATTCATGCCCCTCTTGAAATTTCTCAATTCAATTTTTTTTTTGGTGAAAAAATTTCTCAATTCAATAACCCAATAAAACCAGTCAATTCAATAACCCTCTGCTTCTTCTTCAACCCTCTTCCGTTCTCAGATTCGATTGCCATGGGAGACCCAGACCGAGCTCTCCTCAAACCTTTCGACCTCTTCAATCTTCATCGCCGATGGGGAGCAACACCTCGAAACCAGACGACGTGAACGACGCCGATAGCTCAGATCCAGTGCCGAAATTAAATCACCGTACGCAAGTGATCGAACAAACACGAAATTCAAAACTGATCTACTGCAATTCAGCTCCACCGCCGCCTTGCTCCGATTCCCATTCTCGGCAGAATCAGGCCTCGAACGGCTCGAAGGAGAGAGAGAGAGAGAAACGGAGATGGAGGAAGAGGAGGAGAGAGGGGAAGTGGTGAGAGAGAGAGGGGGAACCCTATGAAGAATAAAAACCTTCGTCGAACGTCGACCGAGAAAGAGCCCATCCTCCGGTTACTGAAGGCCTGGAGATAGGAATTCCAGCGTCGTCAACGACGATTTCCATCGCTGTAACCAACATCACACCGCCGTCGCGATCAGCTCCACCGCCACCTTGCTCCGATTCCCTTTCCCGGCAGAATCAGGCCTCGAAGGAGAGAGAGAAACATCGATGGAGGAAGAGGAGGAGAGAGGGGAAGTTGTGAGAGAGAGAGAGGAGGAACCCTGGAGGAAGAGGGGCAAAATGGGGGAAAACGGAATCCCCATCCACCAAACCTTGGTGGAGGAGGTGCAAAAACCCATCCCCTCCCATCCAACAAACTCCCCATTTCGCACCCTTCAAACCCCCCCCTAAACACATACACCCAAACATGGAGGCGGGAAAACCGAGGCAGAATTGCCATCCTCCAAACCCCCTAAACACTACACCCAAACACACCCTAAGGTAAATGAATTTGGAGTGTACACATCCAGTGAAGGATCGGGCACTCCTTTAAGTGTATGTTTCTGGAAGTGAGAGTGCTCCAGTGCGATCGGAAGGCATAAAAGCAACAAAAAGAAAGGGTAAGCAGGTTATTGGGAGCTCAAGTGATCAAGCTAGCAAAGAGGCCGAAGAGGTTGTTCAATTTTTATTTTTTTTTTAGTAAGTTGGAGAAAGAAACAAGGAGATGGAAGGGGATAAGGCAAAAGCTGCTCGTGATAACATGATTGCGCAAAAGTTTGCAATGCTTAACAAGCTGATAATGGAGCCTAACCTTGAAGATTGACAAATCAAATGCAGGGACGGACTCGTGAATAGGGGTGTTATTCGAGCCGAACGAGCCGAGCTTGCCATGTTCAAGCTTGGTTCATTTGTTAAACGAGCTCGAGCCGAGCCGAGCCTAATTTTTAAACGAGTTTTTTTTTTGGTTCAAGCTCGGCTTGTTTTAGTAAATAAACGATCTCGAGCCAAGCTTTTTTCGAGCTTTAAGTAGTTTTACTTGGTCATAACATATGAACTTAAAGAAACTTGTATGTTTGGTAATGTGGTTTCAAGTGTTTCATTTCCCTAAGTGAAATGGATCTTCACATTGTTGTATGGTGTATGTTTTCAAGTGTTTCACATCGTTGTATTACTATTATGCATTCAATGTTCAATTAAGATGCTCTTCAAAAAGAAGATAAAGGTTATGCATTCGATGCTCTGTGCGAAGAAGATAGAGTTTACTCTTTTGATGCTCTGATAAGATGCTCTTGAGAAAAGGAAAGAAGTTATTATTTCAATGCTCTGATAAAGATTCTTTTAAAATACGGCATGCAAATATTCTTTTCCAAGATGCTATTTGAAGTATTATAAATTCAAGGCTATGCTTGTCCAACTTTGTGGATGGCATAATAGCTTCTTTTGGTGATACATACCTTCGGAGGCCAAACACAATAGACATACAACGCCTTCTTCATGTACGTGCACAACGAGGGTTCACGGGTATGATCGGTAGCATCGATTGTATGCATTGGGAATGGAAGAATTATCCAACTACAATCAAAGGTCAGCTCGAAGGAAAAGACGACAAACTAACCATCGTGTTAGAGGCAGTTGCATCGTATGATCTATGGATCTAGCACGCGTTCTTTGGCACCCCGGGTACGTGTAATGATATCAACGTTCTTGATCATTCTCCTATATTCGATTATGTGTTACAAGGTATATCTCCACCAGTGTGCTTTGAAGTCAACAAAAATCAATTTAATATGAGTTATTACCCCCCTAGTTGACGGGATTTACCCAAATTGGGCAACTTTCATACTATCTATCAAGCTTTCGCAAGGAGAAAGGACTAAGTTATTTGTTACATATCAAGAGGCTACTCGAAAGGATGTCGAGTGAGATTTCAGGGTCCTACAAGCTCGATTTGCCATAATAAAAAATCCAGCACTTGCATGGGACAAGCTTCCGCAAGGAGAAAGGACTAAGTTATTTGTTACACATCAAGAGGCTACTCGAAAGGATGTCGAGTGAGCTTTCAGGGTCCTACAAGCTCGATTTGCCATAATAAAAAATCCAGCACTTGCATGGGACATTACATTAGTGGGGAGGATAATGAGAGCTTGTGTATTTTTGCACAATATGATAGTGGAGGACGAGCGAGAGAACTACAGTCTTTCCTTCGATTTATCATAGTTTGACCAAGTGGAGGGTAATGACACTACATACTCCAATCGATAACCAACCTCCATGGATGAATACATCGAAAACCGAACGCAACTTCGGAATAGAATTACACACTATCAATTAAAGGAAGATTTGGTTGAACAGATATGACAGAAGTTTGGAAATGGATGAATGAATTATTGAATTTTCTTCTATGATTTCATGTCTAATCCCATGTATTTCGATGTTTTTCATTTCATGAACGATGACATGTACTCCTTGTATTTCATTTATATTTCACTTGTGTTTTGATGTTTTTTCGTTCCAATGAGAATGTTTACATTTCAAATTACGGTGTATTATTTGCACTTTGGACAATTTTTTTTCGAAAAAAAAAACATTTCATTAAATATCAGTATTATATTAATTTTTACAAAACATATTACAATTATAAATAATATATAGTATTACTCTTAAACATATTGTAATAATAATAATATATAATGGATGGTGAAAAGTAAAGTTAAGAAACTCTAGAAACTCGTATTGATGTAGGTAAAAAAAAAGTAAGTTGAGATTTTTAAGGAGAGAGAAAGTGATAAATGGGGTTAAGAAACCCTAGAAATCGACATGGATGCGGATGCCCTTAGATATGTCTGTTGCAAAGCATATATATTATGATTCAGATTAGCCCCTGTTTAGTGGAAGCACGATTAAAGTTAAGATTGAACTAGAAGAAGCAAAATTTCAGGGTCACGATGGATGATAGAAAATTGGGGATAAAGGGGAGCTTGGAAAGGAGATGTGAACAAGGAACAAAAAAAAAAGGAAGCATGTGAGAGACATGCCAAAACTCTTCAGGCTAGTTAACAAGCTGCTTTTGATCAGTTGATACTCCAGGCTTTAGATAATTGCAATTTATGATGATCTTTTTTTATATACCATCTCTTTCATAGTCAAAACTCTGCAGGCATACCATATGTAAAGCAAAAGAATCTGCTTTGTATCCTCATGACTCACATTTATCTTCTATTTATTTCCAATATCTCAAGCTGACACATTCATTATTTTCCCAAGGCATGGTATTGAACATCAAATTAGACTTCCTTAGAGCAAGCCCAACAACTTCTCTAAAATAGAGAAAAATGAAGATTTTAGAGAAAATGTGCATTTTTTCTCCTCAACAGCTTCTCCAAACCCATCTCTAAAATAGAGAAATGGACGGAGAGAGGGGAAAAATCCCTAAATTTAGAGGAAGAGAAGTTGATCTCTATAATTTAATATTCAGTTGTCCCTATATAGAATTTAATGATACAACCCCACATTTTCACCCATAATATAAAAAAAATTCATACTTAATTACTAGTAATAAAAATATAATTATTTTTAAAAATTAATTAAAAAATTGATATGATTTGATATAATATATAAATTAATTATGTTAAATCAACATAGATAGAATAAAACATCATAATTCTATGTTAACTTTTATAAATAAAACAGCACAACTAATTTCATCCAATTTCATGCTATAAAATTCACATTAAAAAATTAGTCTATAAAATTTTCACTTCAAAAAATATTCACTTGAACTCATAACTCATATTTGAATGATTTTATTTTTATAAATTATAAATTAAGCCTTATTTAATTAATTTAATTAATTAATCATATATGATCATTCACCAATCTAATTTATAATAAAATATATATTAACTAATTGAAAATAATAAGATTAAGTTTGAATAATATTTTATCCAATTTTATGATAACTTTTATAGTAACAATCTAAATTTAATATTAATACCACTTAAAAAATAAATATCAAATTTATCACTAGATTTTGTTTTAAAAAAAATATCACATGAGAATATGATAATAATAATAATAATAAAATTAATATGTCGTGTAAGAGGATGAGTAACATATAATAGTTTACCAACAAATGTGAGGCTAAATGTTAGAATTAAGTTTTTAGAAATGTAGAATTGAATATCTTTCATAAATGCATTTATTTATTATAGTCTTTAATAAATGTAAAAATCTGTAAAATAGAGAAGCTGGTGGAGTTAGAGTGAATTTTTTTTTAGAGATTTTGATATTTTAATCTCTATTTTAAAGATTATTTTACCAAAGCTGTTAGGCTTGCTCTTATGTTACCTGGAAGCATCCACCAATTATTTGACCTTTTCTTACTCACCCTAGCAGGGTAGCACCACTACTTTAAAAAGAAAAATAAAAAGGAAAAGAATTCACATGTGCATGTTTATCATCTTCTTTGCCCTCTTGGTATTGACTTCAAATTTCATGCAATCAGTAGGCTTTTTATTGGAATTAATTTTTTTTAGGGAAATTCCGTTTGGTACCCCCGAGTTTTTGACAATTCTGGATGGTGTCCCACACTTTTTTTTTGTCCGGATGGTACCCCTGAGTTTTGTCAAAAGTCCGGCTCATGCCTAAAACTCATAGTTTCTTCTTTTTAATGAATAAAACCACCCATTATTTTTATTTTTTCATAAATATGCCCATTTACTTTTAACATTAAACAAAACTACTTATCATTTAACTAAATTCAAAACAAAATTGACAAAATCACCTTTATTTTTTAAAATTACTAAGATCACACATTATTGCCAAAGTTGTAGCAAAAAATACCCATTCTTTCCAAAAAGTTTTTTGAAGAAAATCAACTATTATTTTTGACATTACACAAAAGATCCGTTACATATTTTTCATATTTTATAAAAAATAAATCTCATTATTTGTCAAATATTGCATGTACATAATCACCCATTATTTACAAAATTATGCACAAATCCACTATCTTATTATGTGAACAAAAATAGTTAACCTATACATTATAAAAAAATACTTTGTAAAACCATACTTTGTGTAAAACCACCCTTTATGCTTTAAAAAAATGCACAAAATCATTTCTTGTGTAATAAAAGAAGGTGTTATTCATTTCTTTTATTTGGAATACATAAAACCTAATAAAATAAGAATGATTAATCTCTTATTATATTTTTCTTTTACAAGAAGAAAAATAAAAAATAAAATTTACTTTTCTTTTTCAAAAAAATTATAATCAAGCATTTGGTTAAATTGATCAATCACATTTACAAATGTTTAAAGTTAATGAGATATAAGTTAAATATTGTTTTGAAAAATAATATGTGTTAAAAATATTGCAATAAAATTTTTTGGAAATATTGCAATAAAAATTTTGGAAATATTGATCAATCACATTTACAAATATTGCAATAAAAAATTTAGAAATAATATGTGATTTTGTAAAATTTTAAAAAATAAAGTTGGTTTTGTCACTTTTGTGTTGAATTTTGTTAATTAATATGTAGTTTTGTTCAATGTTAAAAGTAAATGGGCATATTTATGAAAAAATAAAAATAATGGGTGGTTTTATTCATTAAAAAGAAGAAACTATGAGTTTTGGGCATGGGCCGGACTTTTGACAAAACTCAGGGGTACCATCCGGACAAAAAAAAAGTGTGGGACACCATCCGGAATTGTCAAAAACTCGGAGGTACCAAACGGAATTTCCCTTTTTTTTAATTGATTACTCTTTGTTGCATATTTGATAAAATCATCAACAAGGAGATTCCTACAAAGATGGTTTTTGAGGATGATGAGGTACTCCTTGATTATTCCCATCACATATCAAATGGCTTCCCCTATTGGGAACTGTTATAGAACTTTGAGTTAGGCTATGAATTTACTTATCTTTATACAAGTTCGGAATCTTGCTTTCAAAAAGTCCCCATATTTATCTTTGTTTAATACGAAGTTAGCAATATGACTAAATTTTTTCAGATAATCTTGCTCTTATCTTCACAATTTTATATGAAGACTTTTGGAAATTGTTCATTGTAGCAATAGTTGTAGATTCAGGCAATCTGTTTGTTCATAGATTGGTTATGTTTCTACATGTACGCATTTAGAAAAAGGGCTTCAGTGTTCACAATATCTTTTGGCATGATGCTTATTTTGGTAGTATTGATGTCAATATTGTTAGTTATCTTTTTGTATAGTATTCACAATATCCATTTGCAATATAAATATGTATTTTGAATTCTCACAATCTTATTTGAAGTATTTTATTGATGTGTATATAATAAAATTATCAAATTATCTATGATATATCATTTCTATATAAAAACATAAAATTAGAAATTAGAAAAGGATATATATTAGCTGTTGTAGGGCCGGCTGCTGTTCGGTTTTCTTTAGGCAATTTGGGTGATGTTCCAACAACTTTTATTTTGGTGCTGAAATTGGAGTGTTTTTCTTGTTGTAGATGAGGGTCAATCTTAGGTGTTTATTGTTCGACGTTTTGGTGCTGAAATAGGGCATGCTTTGGTGTTTTTTGCTGAATTTTTTCTGCTTTAATGAAACAACAAATAGGGATTGTGTTTGTGCTGTCATGAAACAAGAAATAGGGGTTGTTTTGTTGCTTTTTTGATGAATTTTTGCTTCTGTAATGAAAAAAGAAGTAGGGGCTTCTTTGTGCTGTCATGAAACACTAAACAAGGGCTACTATAGATTGTTCGTTGATTAGTTGATACGAGGATGCAGAATACGTCTTTGTCTGCTTGTGAGTCATCTACTCATGTAGCCCGTATGCCAACAAATTGTAACGGCCCAGAATTATGATTTCCGGGTTACGTTTCAAGGGATGAAAACCCTTGTTCGGATCTTGCAATCCAGGTACGGGTCGAGGTTTCAAACTCATTTTTATGGTCAGTAATAAAGAGGGATTTCGAACCCTGAAAATATCGTAGGGCCGTTGGGTACCCTTAACCTGTCCTAAGACTATGTCGTGAAATCCAATTCAAATGAAATAAAGCGGAAGCAAGGTTAAGATACAATGACACAACAGAATCGGGTCAAAACCAAATCATAAACAAGTGATTACCATTTGCCAAGTTAGAATATTAGTCAGGTTCTTTGATTCGCCCAAGGGTTTCCCGTCACATAAGCATGGAGCAAACAAGATCTGCAGAAATACCTTTAAAAGAAGAACGGGGAAAGGAGTCAGATCGAGCCACTCATGTGGGACCGGCAGTCCTCGCTGAGGCCACATAGTATGTGCTATACCTAATAAAGATGCTCTAATGCAATACGAAAGTCAAACACACTAGCATGCTCCTAATTCATAATAATGTGCAGAAATACTGTAAAGGGCCCAAGACAATGCCAACGGCATATCCCTCTCCTACCT
Organism: Persicaria tinctoria; assembly: GCA_037127255.1. Taxonomy (NCBI): domain Eukaryota; kingdom Viridiplantae; phylum Streptophyta; class Magnoliopsida; order Caryophyllales; family Polygonaceae; genus Persicaria; species Persicaria tinctoria. The sequence goes on from JBANSL010000014.1 coordinate 57,033,992, forward strand.
CCACCCCTTCCGATAGGCGGAGACTGGCCGGCTCGTGAATGCATTCCATATAATCGGGTGGCACGCATGCCCAACCCGTATCCACAATAAAGCCCGCAGGCATCTCATAATATAAGGAAGTTCATGACTTGATTGACTCAGGGTACCCGATGAGGCTGGGCTACCCTATGACCCTAGCAAAGACTCTAGGACTATCACAGACAACGGCCGTTCTGTTTCAAACGCATAAAGTAAACAGATGCTCAATCAATTAGTGCAACCTAAACATGATACCACATGGCATGCTTTTATGCATATGCAACACCTAACATAAAATACAACAACAGGCATGAATGTCCAACCTGAGTAAGCCCCCTAGGGAACTTACCTGAAGATGCAGAACAGCAAAATAACACAAGCAAGGGCCCAATGCAAGTCCAGAGTATAATCCAATAGCAATACACACCTATCATCAAGCCACTCTCATAAGCTACCGGACCAACATTCATACACATGAAACCCAAGTTCCAAACATCCTCAAAACCAATCGATAGTAAAACCATTTTCCAAAACCTTTCCGCTTCGACCAACATCAACCAACACCATTTTACTAACAAAATTCCGGCACGTTCATTTTCATAGTTATTACATAATTGAATTCCGACATTTTGGTTTCCCACACACAAATCCATAAAATACAATTCCGAAACTTGAAAATTCCTTTTAAAATAATTTATCATCAATATATTTAATTTACATCAACTACTTTATTAATAATTCATTTCCAAAAAACCAAAAATCACATATCTAAATCATTACACAATGCTTATCCCAAATTATAATTTCCAAATACTTTTATAATCCATAAAATTTCCAGAATATATATTTATTATAAAAATCCAGAATTCACATAATAATAATAATATTCTAATAGACTAACAATAATAGAAATCACAACATATAAACATAACTTATAATATATATAACTCAACAACAACTCAACAATAACACAAAACAGGCCCAATCCCACAAGACTCGGATCCGGATCCTAAAAATAGGCCCAAGCCCGGAAGCTGAAGAAAGAAGGAGGCCCGAAAAATAGGCCCAACACTCACCCATCCCTTTCCCATTAATGAACCGAACCGGAATTAGTAATTATTATGGCTGAACCGGACCAAAATAAAACAATTGCACTGAACCCATCTTCTTCCCCAAATTAATTGAACAGAGCTCTGTGAACGGAAAAAGACGGGAGAAGAATGGAGATGCCAGGCCGGCCGACGGTGACTCCTCTCCGAACAAAACCTCACCCAACAGGCCGACAACCAATTCCGACCCCACCCAATCAAAAGGAAAGAAGCGATAGCAAGGAGGAAGGAGGAAAAGACATCTCACCGGGGTTGAAGCGTTCGCCGGAGCAAGGACCGATTCGGCTCGATTTGGCTCCGTATAGCTCCGCCGGTGGTCGGAACGAGTAGCTCTTGGCCTGGGATGAGGGGAGAGTGAGTAAAGGTGGACCTTTACGGCCTATTAGCGCGAAAGGAGGTGGAAGCGGGGGTTACCGGATTTCTGGACGGAAAATAGGGAAGGAGAGGCGCCTGCGACGGCTCTCGGCGGCTCTGGGCAGTTCGGGGCGACTCCTGGTGTGCTCGAGTGTCCGCTGTGGTGCTCAGTGTGCTCGGGAGAGGCTCGGGGAACAGAGGTGCGGCGCTCGACAGGTGCTTGATGGCTGCGAACCAGGGATGGCGGGAGTGGCTCGGGGTGGTGGCGACGGTGGCGCTCCGGGGACGCCGTTGGCTCCCGAGGTTGCTCTCGGCTCGATCTCGGTCGGAGGAGGAAGGCGGAAATCGAGGGTGTTGCTGCTGGGTTCCGCAATCGGTGATGGCCGGAAGAAAAATGAGGCAAAAGGGGGTTCTTTTGGTTTGTTTTGGCAAGAGAAGGGAGAGAATAAGCCTTGGTGGGTTTTCTGGATCCAAATAGGGGAGAGGAAATTGTTTGGGGGGGGGACCAATTTTGGATAAGTGTTGCTGCTGAGGGATTGTAGTCTTGTGGGGTGGGTGGTTCTATTGCATCAGATGAAGAAGAAGACAAGGAGAGCACTGCTGGCTGGCAACGTGAGAGAGAGAGGAGGAAGGAAAATAAAAGAAAAGAAGGAATTTATTTGGTCCCAAATCCCAATCCATAAAACGTAAAAGAAAATGCCCGACATTTAAATTCGAAACCCGTTAATCCCGACATTAACGGAATAAATTAAAATTTCCAATTCAGAATTTAATAAGGAACTCCAAATATTATTTTAGATTTTCGCATATGGGAGCGGGATAGAACATAGTTTTAAATTTTCAACTAAATAATGCCGTAACTTATTTTGAAATATTTAGAATAAAACCAATAGCTTCAGGACGGAAATTCCAAACCTCTCAGATCTTAGAAAGCAGAGTGATTATAAATCACTATTTTGATAATTAAATATTCTAAAATTTCCCGGCCTTTACACAAATATTGGCTCTGAGACTGCGCAACAAGCTTGGACTCCGATGGTCTCTAATTCCCATATGGCTATAGCTGACTAGCTAAGGGTGCTCTGCAGACAATATTTGAGGTTTTTGCTTGTAGCTTTGTAATTTGTAATTGTAGAAAGTATGTCAAACACTGGAATTCCGATGTAGGATGAATGTTTTTAGGTCATTTAGATGTGTTGTTTTCGCTTTTCATATTCCACTATTTGTTGTTCATATGCATCATTTTAAAGTGACGATTTGTATGGTTGATTTGTATGGTTAATTACTAGAATAAAAATTGGAATCCTGTTTCAATTATATAAAAATGTCACATTGTCACCATAAACAATTACGATTTATTGAAGTGTAATAACAAATGTCATCAATGAGTAAAAGTCATCAATAAAAGATGCAATCAATGAAATGTAATCACAATCTATGTTATATGTCATCAATTGTATAAAAATGTCATCAACAAAAGATGTCTCATAAATTAGTGAGATCAATGAAGTGTAATCACAATTTCATCAATGAATAAAAGTCATCAATAAAAGATGTCATCAATGAAGTTTAATCACATTTTATGCCCTTGTGTCATCAATTGTATAAAAATCTAATAAAAATGTCACAATAAATAATTGCATCAATGAAGGGTAATCATAAATGTGTCATCGGTGAATAAAAATAGAATCAATGAAAATATATCGATATATAATTGACTAAGTTAAAAAAGTGGCATCAAATGATTTCATTTAAAAAAAAAGTGACATCAAATAATTACATTAGAACAATGGTATCAAATCAAAACTTTGAAAAAGTGGCATCACATTAAAGGAAAAAAATGTCATTAATAAAATGACATCAAAAGATTCAAAACACTACTTTGTGGTTATAGTAGTCAACGACAAAAAAAATGGCATCACTAACATGTCATCATTTAAAAAAATATCCGAATGAGTCGATCAATGGTCAAACGTTGATCGGTCAACGATCAAACAGGTTGACCCTTGACCCTTAATACTCCATTTGGGAAGGGTCCGTCTAAACTAATTATGGATAGTTTCGGTTTCTCTCCGCGATTTACTGGATGGATAAAAGAATGCATAACCACAGTTACCTACCCGGTCTTAGTAAATAACGAGCCCATTGACGTATTCACTCCTGAATGAGGACTTAGACAAGGAGACCCTCTTTCTCCATACCTCTTTCTCATATTGTCGAAAGTTCTAGCACGTGGGCTATATCAGGAATCAGCGGCTCCTCGGAGCCACCTAGGCATCACAATTACACGTAATGGAACTAGAATCCCATTTCTGGCATTTGCAAATGATATTGTCATTTTTGCATCTGCCACGAAAATTGCATGTGATCAAATCAATAAAGTACTTCGGGAATTCTCTTTCATATCAGGACAAAAAGTAAACAGACATAATTCACACTTTCAAACAACCCCAAACATGACAACAAGCCAGAAAAATGCGATTCATAACGAATTAGAGATCACCTGCACAAATAACCTGGGCCCTTACCTCGGATGCCCCATCATTTGTGGACGGGCTACCACAGAAGTGTTTACTTACCTTTTAAACACAACCAAATCTCAACTCCGCAAATAGAAAGCTAGCTGCTTGTCACAGGCAGGTCGATGTACATTAATCAAAACAACTTTGTCGGCCAAGCCACTACACCTTATGTAATGCTTCCTTCTACCAAGAACAATACATATGGAACTAGACAAGATTAATCAAAATTTTCTATGGAATAAAGGCCCTAAACACAAGCCGCTAATTAGTTGGTTTGGGGTTTGTAAGGAAAAATCACACGGGGGTCTTGGACTCTGAAACTCTGAGGATATGAACAAGGCATTACAATTAAAATTGTTATGGAAAATTCTAGATGAGCCATGTAACCTGTGGTTCTCCTTGATTACGGAAAAATACCTAAAACACCAACATATACTACAGTACCATAAAAAGAGTGACTCTTCTTGGAAATCGGCCCAACTTACCAAATTAATTCCTTTTTTTAAAGAAGACATATGCTGGTCTATTGGAAATGGTGAAATTATTAACTTCTGGAACGACCATTGAATTGGAAAATTACCCCTTATTACTATGATTAAGGATGGGCAACAAGTTGACACCAGTATTACTACACATCAATTTATAACACAAGACAAAAAGTGGAACTTGGAAAAGCTAAGCTCAACCCTTCAGGATAACTTACCAAATGACGTAATTGAAACAATATTGACATCCCCAATCCCCAAGCATATATATAGATAGGTTATACTGGAAGTGGAGCAAGAATGGATGGTTTAGTACTAGCTCTGCTCTACAAATGATCAACAATTTCAAACGGCATCAAAAATCTGACATGAGATGGATCTGAAATCTCGACATACTCTCAAAAGTTAAAACTCTACTTTGGAAAATAACGAAAAATGGTCTACCTGCATCAGCCAGACTAGCCTCCAGAGGGATAGGAATCTCTACTACATGCCCACACTGCGACTCAAATTATGAAGATCTACTACACCTATTATAGGACTACCCTATCACACGAGCAACGTTAGCAATTCGAGACCCCAACCTGATAATAATCCTAAATACCTATTTTTCACAAGGTACTGAGTTAAATAGTATCATTTGTGACATAAAGGAAAAAATTGGAACCCAACGTTTCACTAAGCTAGTGTTTGGCTAGTGGAGTATTTGGTACTCCCGTAACAAATCACTCTTCTACAACGCAAAGCCAGACATAAAAAGAATAATCTCTTTCATTAAGGACTAAACTTATTTGTGGAACACCTCCAAACAAAATGATGACTTTACCGAAGATCAAGAACACCACCACAACAACAAAGAGACCCAAACCTTATCTATAAGGGCAAGGAAGAAGGCGAGATGGAGGGCCCCTGCAATAGGTACCTACAAACTCAAATTTGATGGAGCTTTATCTTCTTCTTCGGTTGGCTCCTTTGGATATATTATTAGAAACCATACAAGCACACCGATTTTTTATGGCGCCAGCCCATCCTCCATATCATCAATTTCTGGAGCTGAGGGCCTGGGCCTTTGGTGTGGTATCAATGCTGCAAGACAAGTCAACATAACCAATCTGATAATCGAGGGTGACAACCTCACCATTATCAACAATCTCAAGGGATGTGGGAAACCTACGTGTGACTCGGAAATGATTGTCTTTGACAGTCTAGTCTCCCTTGGTTTCTTTCAATCATTTGAGATTCGTCATGTCTTTAGGGAGGCAAACCGAGTTGCAGACCGCTTATCGCACCTCATTATTGCTTTCTCAGGCTCTATGACACCTGATGATTCAGTGCTTCACAATTTCATTCGCTTGGATGCTTTTGGCATATAAGGTCCCCTTATTGCCAAATTATTTCCGGTTAAAAAAAAACAATACTAACAATGGTCCCCGACAACGGCGCCAAAAACTTGATATAGGCTAAACCTATACCCACAACTGTATGGGGTTCAGTTGTATTATATCGAGTGTCGAGATACATGGACTATGTGGTATCGATTGTAATTTCAAACTGATTAAACTAAGTCAAACAAATAAAAGAGAAATATTTATATGGATGAAAATTAACCGACTGCTAATAAAATAACTTTATAAAAGTGGTATTCAAACACAATATATACGAGGCAAATCTAGGATAAAAGTTCACCACAACAATTATCTAGTAGATTAATTGAAGGTAGCTATCTAATGTACTTACTAATCTCCTTTCGGTCTCAAATTTTAATAGGAACTTTAATCAATCATGAAATCAATTAGATTAAGTACATTAAGATTGAATCTAACAAATATTCAGATAACCAAATAACAATACTAACACTACCAAATAATCATTGAGATCACCCAAATCCTAGAACGAAGAAATCAATCAAGCATAATATAATAAACGATGAAACAGATTATAGACATAAATAAACCAAAGTTTAGCATAATATGCAAATCAAAATCTTCGTCCTCGATCCAGAGTGTAATACCGAAAACAAGATAAACAAAATCTAAACTAACAAAGTCGGAAGTGTTGTGCGGCGTCCGAACTCCAACTCCCCTGATCGTTTTCACATATGAGTATATATAAAGTAATCTGATAAATTACAGTTTAGCCATCACAACTTAAGAATTAAAATTTAGCCCAATACCTAATTACAAAATTCAGCCTATAAAATCCAAATTTGGCAGTTTCAGCACTTTAGCTTCCAAGGTCTGATGCAACCATACTCGTCAAACCATACCAACTCTTGAATTTCTTCAATATTATCCTCAAACTGCCCGAAATAAATAAAAATCTGGTGTAGACTCCGAAAATGAAAAATAAAATAAATAGAGTATAAAATATGTCAAATATGCATGAAAATAGCATAAACTAATATGCAAATGCAACCCTAAAATATGACTAAAATAGATGTTATCAATAGGCGTTAGAAGAATAGAATTTAATAGTGCTCTCTTTGAGCTGCTTTGAAAGCAATTGCTGTAGTTTTGTGGTATCCCATATTTTGTTATTAGTTAAAAGGTGACTAGTCTTTAAGTGGAGGTCGATTGTTGTTGTGTCATTTGCAAGAGTGACGAGGGGCGCGTCGCCATATCAGAGGTCTTCCTAAAAACTTATAGCTTCTCTGTTGCCAACAGCTCAACGCATACCCTTCTTAAAAATGGGAAGGAGGTTTGAAAGCTTCAACTATTGCTAAGAGAAGCTTCATTTTCAGATATATTGGAGAATATGTTGTTGTTTTAGCTATTTTTGTGTGATGGTTGTGACCCATGGGTTGTTTGGTTCAGCAAGGATTTTCCAAAGTAGTTTTAGTTGAAGCACGATATTCATGTCTTCGGAGCAGCGAAGACCAATCCCTCCATTTTGCCGAGTTTCGCAAACTTCATACCATCCAATAAGGGGTTTATGCTTGGGGCCTTTGTTCCAAAGGAAGTTTCTGCTGATCCTGTCAACCATAAAATATTGCACCATATGAAATAGTTTAGCTGATAGGGTTGTTTTCATGAGCGTACATCTCCCGCATCGAGAGAGAGAGAGAGAGAGAGAGAGTTTGCTTTCCATTTTTTGAGTTGATTTTTTGTGGAACATAGAATGGCGTCTAAGGTAGCTTTTGTTACACGACCTCTAATGATCGGGCAACCCAGATATTTGCCGATGTTAGTTGTAAATGGGATTCCCGGTTTGGTTTGGATGAAGTTCTTTAGATGAGCGCTTGCGTTAGATGTTACTTGAAAATGTGATTTAGATTTGTTGATCTTTTGGCCCTAGAGGGAGCAATAATCAATGAGTACTTTGTTTATCTGGTCGTAACCTTGTTTAGTAGCAGCAACGAAAGTAACAATATCGTCCGCAAAAGAGAGGAATGAGATCTTTACCCCAGGCACTGTGATAGAAATACCAAGATGACTCCTGGGCAGATGCACTTCATGATAGAGTCCTCTAGCAAGGACCTCGACAATAATAAAAAATAGGTACGAAGAAAGGGGATCGCCTTGGCGGCCTATTTCTCTTTTTGGTGAGATTAGGTCGGTTGGTTAGTTGTTAACCATAACTGAGTAGGAGATGGTAGTTAGACATTGGCGAATCCAGTTGACAAATCTAGGGGAGAAGCCAAATTTGTCAAGGATGGAAAGGAGGAAATCCCAATCCACGAGGTGAAAAGTCTTTTCCATGTCGAGTTTGACGGTTATTCAACCATCTTTACCTTTCTTTTTTTTGAAAGGAGTGAAAAATTTCATTGGCAATTAAAATGTTATCTTAAATGACCCTTTCAGCCACAAACAAACTTTGGAGTGGGTGGATAAGTTTAAGGATGATTTTTTTAATCGTATGGAGAGGACTTTAGATATGATCCTATACGTAGTTGAGCAAAGGTTGGTCGACTTGTATTGGTTTGTACTTTGTAGTAATTGAATTTTCACATTTGGGAATAACAAGGTGTAGTTTATTTGTTTTAGAATATGACCACTAAGGAAGAAACTTTTGGCCGCCTTGGTAACATAATGACCAACAATATGCCAATATCTTTTGAAGAAGCCCACGGGGTCTTACATTCCAGAATCCAATTTTCATAGATAACCATAGGGCTGTTATATGAGCTGAACAGCTCGAGCTCGGCTCAAAAAAGCTCGACTCGAGCTCGCTCATTTATTTAAACAAGCCGAGCTTGAACAAGATTTTAAGCTCGGTTGAAAGCTCGGCTCGTTCGAATAAAGCTCGAATAGCTCGAATTCTATGGAATTTCTAAAATTTCCTTTAAGTTAACATGTCATAACCAAGTAGAACTACTTAAAGCTCGAAAAAAGCTCGGCTCGAGCTCGTTCATTTCCTAAACAAGCCGAGCTTGAACAAAATAAAAAGCTCGTTTAAAAAATTAGGCTCGGCTCGACTCGAGCTCGTTTGACAAACGAACAAGCTTGAACATGCCAAGCTCGGCTCGTTCGGCTCGAATAACACCCCTAGATAACCATAGGAAATGGAAGTGGTTTTTAATGTGGTTGTAGCGTTGATAGACAAAGCAAACAACACAGGGTTTAAATGGATGCAAGTAGTTGTAACAAGCATGATCCCTATGAAGGGGAAGGGGTTTTACATAATACACACGAGAGTTATTAGTGCATAAGAAATACGATCCGAAGAGAGAATCATTGAAGAGAGTAGTTGTTTAAGAGCATTTAAAATTATAATGCTAGAAGAGCAAACATAAGGAGCTACTAAGTAGATGATTCAAATTAGGTGATATAAAAACAATGGCATAGGAAGAAAATAAGTAGACAAGGTTTGTAATAGTATGGTAATGTTTAGAAAAAGGTATCATAGGTAAAACACATTGAGATTGAACATTAACAGAAATGCAATATAGGAGTCCGAAGTGGAGATTCCAAGAGCAAGCTATGCTGATTCGACTTTTCAAACGTTCAGATGGGTTATTCGTTTGTTGTCGTTTGCAATTAACGTTCTTGAGACCTGTAAAGCTGAGTGAAAACAAAGAAGATTGTGCTCTGGGATAAAAGGGCCGACAAATCATTAGTATTAATAATAAAAGAGGGCAATTAATCATTGTATTCAAAGATATATTTTGTAATGGATTTGTATAAGAGAAGACCATAGAGAGCTGATTGGAAATCATAGAAATATGATACCAACACATGGCCAAGCCTAAACATACAAGTTCAGGTAGTGCAGAAACCACAAAAGTCTGGATAGGGTTATAGATAACTAGGTGGACCAGAAGCAGACAATGGAGTAACAATTCAAGGGTAATTGAATTTGTGTTTAATGGTATAATTAGGTATTGCCAACAAGACTAAGCAAGTGTAAGATTAGTTTTTAGCAATGAGCAGTTGGTACCAAACAATCGAAATAATAAGCAAACTAAATAAATACAAATCAGACAGAGGGAATGAGGCCATAAACAGACAGAGAGAATCTCCATGATATTCTTATATGTTTTATTGTCTTTGTCAACATTTCAGATTACTTGTTCAATTTGTCTATCCATCCTTCCAATCAAGGACATGGTCATCAGACATTTGGTGAAAATGTGAACGTCGTCTTTCATATCATGATCACAGAGAGGGCAATTTATCGGGACATGGATTCCCTTGCATTGCAGTGTGGTTTTCGTTAGTGTCCCATTTAGAAGATTTTTCCAGAGAACGTTTTTAATATTTGACTGGCATAAAATAATGACATGTGGCATAATTGTTTCTCATTTAATATATACATATAGGATATATGATATATGATATAGATTAGCGCCGGTCCTATCGTTTTAGAGGCCCTGGGCAGGAAAAAAAAATCGAGGGCCCTTTTATATAGAAAATGAACTATTTAATATTTTATCTAGGATTTTTTGTAAAAATATCTTACATTAATTCAATGTGGTACGTGCAATATTACTTATAAAAATCCATTTTAACATCCTAACAATAATAGCATATCTCATCTAATATTTTAAAAAATTATTAGCAACTAACACAAATGTATAACACTATTAAGAGTTTTCAAAACTTAGGGGATAAATTAGGTAGAGATTGTATGTATTATATGTGTAATTTTTTTTTTAAAATAGAGCTCATTTGCAAATTATATTTTAATTCACTTGTTGGGCCGATTAAGATTAAACATTATATTTGGCGAGCCTTTTAAACGAGGGAATGATTTAATTGAGCCTTTGTAAACATTTAAAAAATAAGATAACATTATAAACAAGTATAATAATATACTACATATAGTCCGGGATGAGCCCTCTCACGGATTGGACTCTTGACGGTACCCAGGCTGCCGTTGTGCCTGGACCGGCACTGATATAGATAGATATATTTATGTGTATAGGCATATAGGAAGGTTACATATATACTCTCTCTATTAATTAAAACTTGTCGTTTATTATTCATGTCCGTTTTTTTAGAATGATAAAAACTATGTAAAATATACATTTTTTCACATTAGTTTTTATAAATTTATAATTAATTGTATTACGTATGAAATTATTTTAAAAAATTAATAAAAAGTTAAGATTTTATATATTTTTTAACACCTAAATTAATGTGTATGAATAATAAAACGTCAAGTTTTAATTAACGGATGAAGTATAATAGAGTACTTCTTAATACATTCTTCTTTTTGAAGGAAACAAAATATTTAGCAAACAAAATTGAAACAAACCGACTTTCCACTATTTTCCATCAAAACCCCCCACACCCCACCGATCTTAAAACCCTCCGTCTGCGTGTCTCATCTTCAGATATAAAATAAAAAGAAAAAGGAAATTAAGCCAGAGGAGAGCTGCGCCTTGCGCCCTTGCCCTTTTGAACCCAAAACCTTCCTCCTCCCGAGAGTGGCGCCCCCATTGCCAAAGAGAGACTGAGAGAGATGTGAAGAAGCAAGACGATTTTTTTACTCGCTTTCGCCAAATGCTTCTCCCTAGGGTTATGAACCCCCGCCCTTTCCAATCGTCTGGCTCTTCAAGCTTTTGATTTTCTTTTGCCTTCTTGTGCTCCGGATTGTGATTCTTTGCCAATGGCAGCTAGGGTTATGCCGGCTTCGGCGAATCCGTGTTGCGCTGCAGTAAGTGCTTTCTTCGTCTGTTTTGGTTTTATTTCGATTGCGTTTCAGTTCGTTTGATTTTTCACGTTCTCAATCGTTGTTTTTTCCTTTTCCAGTTGCAATTGAGGTGCTCGAAGTTGGAAGAGAAACGTAATGCTCTTCGACAAGGCTGCCATATACTAAAGGATCAGTTGAGCAGGTTAGAAGCTGATAATTCCGGCCTAAAGAAAGGTAAGAGATCTCCTGTCTTGATTCACTGCAAGTAGTTTTGGTGCCATTACGTTTTGTGTATTTCTTGCGAATTACTACTAGATTTGTGATACGAATGATTAGATTTTGACATTGCGTCTAATTTGATATTTAGATTGGGTTTGTTTCAATTTGTGGGAATTTCATTTAAGTGGCGGAACTCATTGCTGAAATTTCGAATGGTGAGAATGTGAAAGGTTTAGACTTTATTTTTGCTTGCTTTCGCCTGCAAGATAGAATGTAGATTCAATCTGAACTGCAATGATTTGATTGATTCAATAGCTATCAGTCAGGTTTGTGGTAGAGAAAGAACATTTGAGTTGTGACAGTTGGAATTCAAACTCTCTAGTGTTGATGAAATTGGAAATAGTAATTTGTAGTCAGTCAGATTTCGCTGTGGTGGGTGAGGAGTATGATGTCAACACTTTTCTCTTGTAATTTGAGACTAAACCCTTAGCTCAATATATACCCAATCATCTAACTCACTTTTATTTCCACACAGAATTGTAGATTCTTTTTATGTTATTCAGTGTGAATAGACATAGATTACAGTGGAACTGTAGATTAATTTTATTCATCGTTAATATTTATCGTCTTTCATATAATAATTCCTCACCCCCTTTTGATTATCATCCGTTCCATTGTTCAAGGTATTGCTTGCCTCATAGATGATTGAGTTTTCTAGCAGATAGACCAATGGCTTATGTGGTTTGTTGTTATTTGCAGCATATGATGAAGAGCGGGCACAAGCAGATCACATTAGAGAATTAAAAGAGAAAGAGACAGCCTTTAGGATCTCTGTGGAGTCTAAGGTTGCTGAATTGGAGTCTCAGCTCTCATCTTTGCAGCAAGCTGGCTCTCTTCAATCTCAAAATTTGGACAAGGAAATAACGATTCTGCATGGAATAGTTTCTGAAAGGGAAGTTGAAATCGATAGGTTCAAACAGCTTCTCGAAGAGGAGACAAGAAAGGCTAATGCTGAGAGAGAAAATGCTAAGGTGGAGAGGCAAAAAGCTTTGAAGCTCAATGAAGATTTGGAAGCTCAAAAGAATAGATCCAAAGAAACCTGCACCTATAATCATGCTGAAGCCAAAAGTGTTGATGATTTGGAGTCTAACAAGGCTACACTGCTGAAATATAAAGAGCTTGCAGATCAGAATGAGAGGAAGTTCACAGATGAACGGTCTTATGCTGATAATTTGCTGAAGCAATGGGAAGAGGAAACTGTGAAGGTTGAATCATTACAGAAGGAACTTCTGGCACTAAAATCATATCATGAATCTGCTGAGGCTGTTTTTGCAGTGCAACTTTCTGAGAAGGAAGCAGAACTAAACCATCTTAGAGATCTTCTTGAGGTGGAAAAATCAAGAGCTGATGCCGAGCAAAAGAAAGCAGCAACATTGCAGGAGACACTTGAACTTGAGAAAAATCAGTCTCTTAAATACTCTAATCTTGCTCAAGCTGAAGGAGAGAAAGCAAAGGAGAGTCTTCTAAAAATGGATAGATTGAAGAATGAAGTGTCTAAACTAATTTTAGAGCAATCAAAGAGTGAAGACATGAACATAAAGTATGAAGCTGAAAAGCAGAACGTTCTTAGGGAAAGGCAGCGTGCAGATGCAGAGAAGGTAAAAGTTGTAGAGCTAAAAACGCTTGCAGAAGAAAATGAGAAAAGGGTCATGGAAGAAAAATCCAACTCTGAGCGGCTATTACAACAGTTGGAAGAAGAAAGGCAAAAGGTGGAGACATTGCAAAAACAGGTTCAGGAACTGTTGTCACATGTTGAGTCTACTGCAAGTGCTCATTCTGATAACTCGGAATTAAAAGAAGCTCACTTAAAACTTGAGACTGAGAACAGAAGGTTAATTAAGGAGAAAAAGCACATGGAGAGGGTAAAAGGCCAAGAGCTAAAAAACCTTGCAGAAGAAAATGAGAAAAGGGTCATGGAAGAAAAATCCAACTCTGAGCGGCTATTACAACAGGTGGAAGAAGAAAGGCAAAAGTTGGAGACATTGCAAAAACGGGTTCAGGAACTGTTGTCACATGTTGAGTCTACTGCAAGTGCTCATTCTGATAACTCGGAATTAAAAGAAGCTCACTTAAAGCTTGAGACTGAGAACAGAAGGTTAATTAAGGAGAAAAAGCACATGGAGAGGGTAAAAGGCCAAGAGCTAAAAAAGCTTGCAGAAGAAAATGAGAAAAAGGTCATGAAAGAAAGATCCAACTCCAAGCAATTGGCTCAGCAGATGGAAGCAGAAAGAGAAAAGATCAAGGTGCTGCAAAAACAGGTGCAGGAACTGTCTTCAGTTTCTAAGTCGACAGCAAGTGTTTATTCTGATCACTTGAAGATAAAAGAGGCTTACTTAAAGCTTGAGGATCAGAATAGGATGTTAATTAGGGAGAAAAAAAGGATTGAAGCAGAAATGGGTAAAGTAGATGACCTAAGAAAGCTTTCAGAAGAAAATGAAAAGAGATACTTTGAAGAAAAGAGTCGCGCTGATAGTGCATCTCATGATTTAGAAATGGGTAAACAAAAACTTAAGGAACTTGAAGAGGAACTTCGCAGTCTAAAACTCTCCAGGAAACCGGTTGGGAGTTCTACTCTTCGTATTGTTCCTGATGTGAGTATTAGCACACCAATTTTATTGCATGAACAATTGAAATTGGAAAAGAAGCGATTGAAGCATGCCAAGCAAGTAACGAAGTTTGAGAAAAATCGTAATAGTGTCTTGCTGTGTGAGTTAGGGAAATTAAAGAAGGATTTTATTCGAACAGTGCAACACCTGGATATGTTGGAAAAGACTTTCTGTGGGGGAGCTCAACCTGTTGATAAGTCTACAAAGGTTAGCTCCGACATACCATCATAGTTTAGTTAAACTGCAGAAGTGCATTCATTTTCATTCATTTCTTTGATGATTCATGTTTTAGCTTTCTTCCCATTCTTATTAATTTACCTGGAGATTTGGTGTCTTTTTTTACCCCTAAAGGCAGAGATATAGTGAACAAAAATTTCCACTTGAACTACATGTTTGCCAATTTGAGCATAAAGTTTCCGCTGCTTCTGCAATTGAGTCAACATAACTGCTGATATGATAAATGCTCTGGTGTTGGTTAGTCGGAGAATATTATAATATTGGTAGATATTTGCTTCTTGTGGACCTGTTGGTCTGATATAAGAAAATTATCCATTTCCTAAGATGTGTTCTTTCATTAAATTCCAGCTAAGGGACTTCCATAGAAGCCAAACATGCTTAATAGCTATCGAGATCTGGCATTAAACTTCTAATAAACATATGATACTTGATATGCATGTGGAGGGGGATGACTTGGAGATATCATGTGCATTTAGGGTTATGACACTCATACTATTTGCTCTTATTGGTTGTTATTTGTTACATGTAGATCTCAGTTGTGCAACACTTACTACTTGTACAGCTGTAAAATTGATCTCTTCTGCTCAATTATACATGAGTTGGTCTCACAAGATTCTTTGCATTTATTTGTACCAAACTGCCAACGCCTGTGCTGTGAGGATTTATGGGAAATGGATGCCTGTAGTTGAAGTCGGGATACAGCAAGTATAGCTCTGCCAAACACTTTTCTTATGTTGGTTGAGTTTCAAGGCAAACAAAAGCTGGCATCCCACAAGCTTAGTATAAATGGATCTATAGCCCTAAAATAAATTGATACATTTGTCTCAAGATACGCGGAAATAGATGCTGGGAGACGACTGTTTAAAAAGTTCATTTAGTTGTTTTTTCACACTTTCTTATGGGGAGGCTGTTAGGCGCTACATGCTGAAAGGGCAGGCTGGATTGTGATGGTGTAGGTTGACATGTTTTCATTGTGTATTCGTTCTTGATCTTTTATATAGTTTTAAGCATATTCCCTTATTATTATTATTTCCGCATATCATCATCATCATCATCATCATCATCATCATCATCGTTGTAGTTTATATATTGCCTTGTTGCAATTCATGATTTGGTTTTGATTTCTGCTTGCAGTCAAGTGATCTATTAGAGTTGCAAAGATTATGCCTGAACAAGATGCTGCTTGGTTCAAATCTGTTTGAAGCACTTGAAGATGGGCTTGTTGTGCCTGGTTCTTCTGCAAGATGTGCATCAGGCTATACTGTTCCAGTAGGAGTACGTTCTCAGCCGGACAATGGCACAGAATCACCTTCAGGTATTACAACTAAATTGCATCCTTTGGTTGAAGGTGGTCCCCGAGAAATCTCACCAAATTCTGTCATGGACTCCAGTGCAGCATCTTTTCCTGATAAGCAGTTGCCGGGTTCACAGGAACAAGTTGCGGGTTCTCGTGCTACACCCATCATAGCTGTAGACGGGAAAATAAACCCTCTAGCAACCGTTTCTAAACATTCTGATCAAGGTGGCAAAAGGAAGTACAGTGCGCATGTTGCTACAGTGGTTGATAATAGTTCCAGAACTCCACTTGAGAATTTGTGTCCTCCTAGTAAGAAGAGGAAGAAGCTTCTTGATGAGTTTGAATCTCTCAAATATATGCAAATTGAAAATAGAAGGTTGCAGGAGGAGTCAGAGAAAAAGCTGTCTAAAATGTATAGAAAACTTAACAGGCTGATGCCTGGACAGATGGAAGATGTAGGATGTTTGTCACCTGACATGGTTGCTGCTCAGGATGATGGATCTCGCAGGAAAAGCAAGGCATCTCCTAAACCTGGAGAAACTCTTGATCATTCACATTACATGGCTAAGCAAATAAAGCTAAACAAGCTATTAGCTCCTCCTCCTTTACCTGCCATAAAGGAAAGAGGAAGTGCCCAGCCCTGTGTTGATCATATCAGTGATCAGGATGCTCTGCTAATTTTCGAAGAACGGATTCAAGGGAATGTCATGAAGTTACTCGTGTTGGATAATGAGGCTGATGAGGAATTGTTCCGAACTGCTATTGAAAATCCTTTAACACCCACTCTTCCTATAATAAATTGGGAAAATAGTGGAGGAGTTGGTATAGATCCTTCCGGATGTGATGTGGTTGAAAGCTCTCACATAAATCTGTTGATTGGTAGAGACAGTGTGGCCTGTGGTGACCATGATGCAGAAACAAATGACAAGTCTAAATACTATGATCCTGGATCTGACTGGGCAATAAATAACCATATTGACATTGAAAGAAATAAAGAGAATGATATTGGGGTTGGTTTTGAACAAGTTGGAAATGGAACAAAGATAATGAGTGCATCTATTGCCGTAAGTAACAGTTCAAAGCCGACAGATAGCTATCACTCGGGAATGACTAGTGAAACTATTCCACTCTTCTGCATTTTGCTTACCCACATGGAGGATATTAACAGGATCAGCATGATGCTTTTTGCTACTAGGAAGTGTTTAACACAATGTTTTATGCATTCTCAAACTGATAAGATAATGATGAAATTGCTCACTACTCTTGCATCAGAACAGCTGCTCACTCTCAAGTAAGTTATTTGATTTGAGATGAGTGAATTAACTTGCCTAGATTTTTAAGTTTAGTTTATTAGGACCAACATTTGCTGCTTGTGAATCGGTATGGTATGAATACATTATGTGTGGCACAATATACTAATTTCCTTTGTGTTGTGCCAGGGAAAAAGCATGTGTGTTCTTCTCCCTTACTATGCACCACTTATTGCAAGTGTCATCAAATGAGTCAGAGGGGTACCTTAATCAGGGTTTCTTGTGTTCCTTTCCGTTATATCTTGGTTCAGGTATGTTTATTCTGATTACTTATATCACGATATGGATACGTTTTTAGTTGTATGCTTACTATATATTGTTCTTCGCTTATGAGTTCATCTACTCTCAACTTTCAGTTCTTTCTGATGTCAAGAACAGAGGTGTTTTGGCTGAGTCGTTCTGTTTTAGTGAACTCTTCTGTCTCTTTGAAGATTTCATTTGTCAAAGAAGAATAATCTTTTGTGGAGACAAAGATACAGAGGCAAATAATTTCACTTCAAGATTCAACATTCTTTTAGAAGGAAAGAAGGTGGTGTTGTATGAAAAAATAGCTTCAACTCATGAGGTGTTTGCTGGCAGCGTCATATTCTCATCAATCTGTTTAGCTGTTGGTCAGATTAGCATTTTATTGGATGTTTCCTTCAAAGTTCTCCAAATGTGGCCAGCTGATGCTCAACTCATCCTCTACATACTTCATGGTTTTGCCTTTGTTTGTGGGGAGAGATATTTCTTAACAAATAATTACAGTATGCAAATGGAAGTTGTAAAGTCTATGGTGAATGTCCTGGAGAATGCTCATGAAGTTCCTGGTGCAACTCTTAGTCAATCAGACAGCAAAACCTGTCATCGATTTCCTGCCTGTGCTAGATGTCCACTTGCAGAGAGTTTGCGACCTCTTGATATTTTATCAACGTTAGTTGAGGAGCTTGGGAAGCATGCCTCTGTTCCTATGGGTGGTGTTGATTCATCTTCTATCTTGTCCGTACCTGATTATGCACCTAACAAGGATATTTACAGCTATGTTGACATCATGTCATCAGTGGAGCTGATTTCAATCATCATGGTATGGGTTTCTTCTTTATTCACTGTATATTTTACAGCTTCTCTAATTTCTATGAATTTCTTTGCCATTGTTCTCAGATAGTGGCATACTGCTACTAACGTGATTCCCACTTGCCTTTCCCAATTATGGTTTACTTGGTGTTTATTATGATAATCATAAAGTTTGATATTTATCTGTTGTTTATGCTTTTATTGCTGTACTCTGCTTGTGTTAGGTTTTGATTCTTTGTATGGAACCATGAGAATTATGACATAATTATGTTAAATCATGTATGAAATATTAGACAAGAATACGAGATTGGGAGCTTCTCTAATGCAGAATACCTTGATGGTTACTAGTGATTCCCCTTGTAACATCTTTGCAACCATCTTGTTTCCTTCAAGATGAGTAACAATGAAAAAGCAAGCTAGAATACAGCTAAACCCTCTTACGGCTCATTAGATTTTGAAAGCAGATCATTTTGAGTATTTAATTCAGTAATCATGCGAGAGAGAAAGCATTGGATTTAGTCGGTGACTGATAGAATTCAGTAATCATGCGAGAGAGAAAGCATTGGATTTAGACGGTGACTGATAGATTGCACTGAGTGCGAGGACTCATACACAGGGCACCATTCAAGCAAATGATTTGCAAGAGGAAAACCACTCTAGGCAACTACCAAGAGGACTATTCTGCAGGAGAATCTCCCACGTTTTGTGACTGATTGATTAATAAACTTCCATAATTACAAATGACCCTAACTAGGGACTTAAATAGGCTACTGCATATAAATTTTAGCCACAAGGACATTGGGATTACAAAAATACTAGAACCAAGAAGTGACTCTTACTAGGCCTAATAGGAAGTCCTCTATTTTTGTTGGATTTATTTTTGCTTTATTTGAACTTTACAATCTGAGAAGAATTTTCATTGAATTTTCTTCCAGGGATGGAGTTGGACAGTTGAAAAAGTTTTGCCGGAGCTACGAAAGCTGCTACCATCATCCATCCAGGGGAATTTTTCTACTTCCCTTGTGCTTCTTCTTGGCCGGATGGGAAGGTGAGTTTTATTGTGGGTTCTTTATCATGAAAAATTGGTGATGAAAGCAACTTCCTTCACCATTTAATTTTGTGTATGTAGCTTCAAATAAGAATCATTTGATGAGAAAAATCGCACTAAGCAAATGTATGAAAAAGGAAATTTCATTTTTTTTACTGGTTGATCAGTTACTGAGAAAAAGGAAAAATCAGTTACTATTTACTGTTAGTCCAGTTATTATAAAAGAATGTTCTGATAGAATCCAAAATACTAGCCAATTGTGAGTACATCATACTATCTCATTTCAACAACTTCTAGTATTCGGACATGATAAAATAACACCTACACAATTCAAAGGAATTGAAGCAAAACTAATCAATTGAGTCTGTATGGTGTTTAACCAATCTTCTTTTAATCTCATTGTTATGGATTTAGCTTGGTTTCTAAGCACTCAATCAATTAGTATTATGGTGTGTAAAATGCTAACATAATTTATTCACTGTAGGTTTGGTGTGAAATCTTGTGGGTATGAAGATGCTGGGGTTGTGAGTTTAAAACATTATCTATCTTCACTCTTTCATCAAATTCCGTTGTTGGAGCACAACCACAAAGTTGCTTTAGCCTTATGTTCGGCATTGGATGGGATTTCCCAGCACAACGAGAAAGGATCACAGAACAAGCTAGATTGCGCCACTGGTCTTTCCGCTGCCTCAACCTTCATCAGAAATTGCTCCTCATCTCTGAGCAGCGAACAGAAGGGCTTAAATTCAGCCTTGAAGTATTTCCCAACTTCCCATAACTAACAACTCTGTCTCCTCGGGTTCTTAGCCATCTTTTGGTTGTAGGTAGAAAACAAAAGTATATTGAAGAGCTTGTTTCGTAGCAGCGGGGGTGTTTTTTTTGTTGAAGTGAAACAGCCGAGAATTTTTGGGTCTGGTACCATTTTCATGAAGTGTACCATTTTCATTTCACGCGGTTCTGCCAATTGGTGGAAGTACAAAGGAAGTTTCTGTGAACTGTAAATATCTTTTGCTGTTTTGCCTTGCTCAATTTTCTTCCAAGATTGTTGCTATGGCATCTACCACATTCGTGGTACTTTTTTTTTGGTATACATCACATTGATCTCGTAAGTTTCCTTGCATTTTGTTTTTAGATTTGGGGCCGATTTCAAGTTGCAAAGATGACCAACAGCTCCACAAGTTAAAGGTTTACTTGACGCATGGATCGCTGTCCCATCAGCAACCAGAGGTCCAGAGGTACTCACTCTTCCAGCCGGGCTAGGGTTTCCAAGATTATGCAGAATATAAGATCCCAACTTTACAACTGGTCTATGATTTTGTTGAACTATGCTGAATTGCTTATTGGGGCCTCTTCCTCTGTAGTGTTATGTAACTGATTTCTTTTTGTCGGTCGGGTTCTTGATGATGCTGTTTATAACACCTTAGGGGACAAGGGTGATCGGTTAGGGCTTGATTGATGGAGGAGAAATTTCTATGCAATTTCCTTAAATTTGGTCTTTGATACAAATGCAGCAATTCAAATTTATATGTGCGGACATCGGAAATTGCTTACAATCTAGGCGTGTCTCGTAAACAATACATGCAATGCTAATGTTTAATTTTTATGGAAATGCTTCTACATTGCTTCAGCAATTGTAATTTGGAATGAGATTTTTTATGTTAGTCTAAAGAGGAGCATCTTTTAAATATTACGGTGTTCATTTGTTTTATTGTTTACAAGGTGATGAAAACTTTGGTGTATCAATGAACCGATGGGAGATCATTAAATAATAAAAAAAAAACTCTATTTCCTTCTTATTAAAAGATCATTTTTAGACTAAATTTAGATATTTAAGTCAACCTCTATTCTTTCTTATTAAAAGATCGTTTTTAAGAAAAGTAAAGCAAAATAGCCTTTTTTTTAGAGAAAACATTTTACCAAAATCTACTTGATGCTAAGTGTATTACATAATTACATTACTTGATATAGTAAAAAATATATTTTGTTTTATATCCTGCAAATTGGATTGGAAGTAATATCCATGGACGGATTCAAGGGGGGCTCGGGGTGGCTGAAGCCCCCTAGTCCGGGAAAAAACAACGTTAAAAAAAATATTTTGAGATTTTTTTTGGTAGTTTTTACTAAATTTTTAGATAAAAGAGTGTAAAAGGATAATGAGTTACTAAGACAGCTTAACTTAGTTGCGAAGGAGAAGGATTTATTAGCCTGGATCATGAGTTAATATCTCATTAGCCTCATTTTTTATACTCTGTACTTTTTATTTCTCCTAATTTTCTTCTAGTAAAAATGTCTAATTAAATAACAAATTTAATGTTCTCTTCAATATATTTTAACAAAAATATTATTTTCTATATATAGATATAAAAAATAATTCTCGTTTTTTAATTTGTTGTTTTTTCTTTAATTTTTTTTCCATAAAATGTCTATTTAAGTCACAAATTTAAAGTTTTTCTAATATATTTAAACAAAAAATTATCTTTTCATACACACAATTATCTTTTTTTTGTTTTGTTTTTGTTTTGTTGTTTTTTTTTATTAGAAAAGAATTCGGGTGAGCATGTGATGAGGGATTTTTAGTCGCCTTAAATCCTATTAAATAAATCCGACTAACGTAACTAATGTAGTTTGGCAAGTACGGGTCGATCCCACAGAGAGTCAACGATTTGTATGCAAATCAGAGTGTGTCAACAAGAACAAGAAACAAAGAGGGGGGATTGTGATGATTTGAACTAACTAATTAAAAAATAAAAGTAGACAAAAGTAACAAACTAAACAGTTTGAGGAAATGAATACAAGAAGAATAGCTTAGGTCAACCAATCTCATCAATCAGGTTTGTTCATTTATCATCGAAATCGAATAGATAACTTCCTCTTGAATACTTTGTTGTGGAAAGACTAGGTCTTTTGAATCCAATTCCTTATCGAATCTAGTTAACAGGACAACCAGACCTTAAAAACCCTAATTATCAAACAATCTTGAAATTATCAAGATTAAATTCAATAATCGCTGAAGCTTAAAGGAAATCAACAAAGACAATCGACGCGCACAACCAGTTATTGCATCAATTGCAAATCAATTCTTTATACAAATCCATAAATCAACTAGTTTAAGAGATTTATACTTTGCTGCTCGAGAATATAGATAATTCAACTAGAAATTACCTATATCTAGCTATAGATTATCATGAAAAGGCATCAATTGATCAAGCTAATGAAAATTCACGAAAACCCTAAACATTCAGCGCAAAGAATTAAAAATATTCAAAGAGGAGTATTAAGAACATAAATCTCACAATGAAATAGAAAACTGAAGCTTCGATTAATTTCCCCAAGCAAAGAGGTTTAGTGGTTCATGGTTGAAAAATAAAAAAAGTGCCTTCAAAAGCTACGTCTCCATTCGTTCCCCATTCTGTTCAATCCCCCCTTTCTTTCAACGTTTCGTCTCTTCCTAATAGAAATTAATAATAAAAATAAAATATAACACATTTCATTAATGAATCAAAGTAACAACTCTGTCTCGCACTCGACACAAAACTCAGGCTCGCCACCACATAACTCGGTCGAGTTCATCTTGCTCCACCCGAGTTCCTCTGAATCCAAAAGCTCGGTTTCCTTCAAATAACTCGGCCGAGTTTCTTGCCATCTAGGCCATATTTTTCCTTGGCAGTTCCCTCCTTTGCATATGCTTAGCTCCTCTCTTCGGCTCTATTGCTCAAGGCTTCGATTTCCGTCTCATCTTCCAACATTTACACGAGCTCAGCTCCATCTCTCCACAATCACCTGAAATCATGCACAAAACTTGTAGATTCCGACTCTAATTGAAACATAATGAAAACATAAAAACTACTCTAACTCATGCATTTTTCCCTACCTAAACACATCTAAATGTTTATATTAATACTACCTGAATGTGTATGATCAGCATGCTCTACCCGACAGCATCCTTGCGGATGAGGTCAAGAAGACCTGAATTGTTGTAAATATCGTCACCCCAAACAGAGTGGCAAATGTGTGCAATCTTTTCCGCCACTCTATTGCCCAAAGAGGGAAAATGAAAGAAGGGTACTTCTTTCATAGACGATAATAACAATTTTACATTAGACAGTCGAAGCTCAATTTCCCATGGGCATGTAGTGTGTTTATTTAGATGATTAATGATTATGGAGGAGTCACCCTCGATGTGGATTTTCTCAATACGGAGTTGAATGGCCTGTTGGATACCTAGTTTTAAAGCAAGCGCTTCGGCTTTGAGCGGACTTTGAAAACCAAGTTTCTGAAAGCTTATGTTGATTGGTCGGCCTTCCCAGTCCCGAATAACTGCTCCCGCCGTGCTGTCTTTATTAGTTAGCGAAGAACCATCAAAATTCAGCTTGAAGATTCCAGTTGAAGGTTTACGCCATTTAGTATACTTACCTTTTTTCCTTTTGAGTTGGTGCATGTTTTCTCTCAAAGGCGATATGAGATCCGTGTCTAGAGCAAAATCCAATTTGTCAGTTTTTTTCCACTCGTGCATTTGAGTTCTTATGATGTGTAGTGTGGTAGCCCCTTGTGGAATAGGAATCTTCCTAAAAACGAGTTGGTTCCGAGTGTACCAAGTATTCCACCAAACGAAGGCAAGCTCCACTTTAGCCTCAGTACCGAGGTTGCTCCCTAAGAAAGAGATAATAGGTTTTATGTCCCGACTTTGAAAGACCATGTTATTAAGAGTCTAGGTGATTTCTTGAGTGAATTGGTGAAGAGAACGGGCAAAAGGACATTCGAGTAGGATGTGAACTTCATCCTCGGTCGCACTGTTACAGAGGCTGCAACTGGATGGCACAAAAACACCCCTTGAAGCAAGCCTAGAAGCAGTCGGGAGACCATCATGGCAAATTTTCCATAAAAAGTTTTTTTAATCTTTGGTGGAACGTTAATTTTCCAAATCCAGTCGTTAATGTCAACTACGCAAGATGATTGCGAAGTGATCGATAAGTTTGTAATCACTCGACGGTGTGAACCACCCAGCCCTATCAAACCACCAATATAGGCGATCCTCAAAGGAGGATATGGGCAGCGGGATGTCCGTTATTTCCTTGACAATGTTTCTGGGTAACACATTATGAAGTTTCTCCGACCACCATCTGCCACCCAAAATGTAGTCGCTAACCTTTTCATTTGCATTAATGTTTTGGGGGCAGTCTTCCCGAGACTGCAGGGCGGAAGTGATAATCTAGTTATCTGTCCAAAATTTGATAGATTTTCCATTTCCAACTGACCAGATAAGACATGCCTTAAAATTTTCAATTAGTGACATTAGTTTCGCCCATTGCTAGGACATTTCCACCATTTTGGTTCTCATCTTCCTTTTTGTTTTTTCATTGTGCCATTTTCCATGTTTTTCTTGAAGGTTTATGTTCATTTAGGTTATTTCTCTTCAGTAGCAGAGCTAGGATTTTGGTCCGGGGGTCCTAAAAAAATTTCGTTAAATATTTTTTTTGGTGTATACTTATCAAGAAGATTTTATCTAAAAAAATTTGAAAAAACACTAAAATTGTGATTTTTTTAAATTTAAACGTAAATATGATATTTTTTTTAATGAAATAGCTGATAGAAATAAAAAAATATAGAGAGAAATCGAGAAGAATTAATGATATAGTAAAACATAAATATGACATTTTTAATGAAATAGTTGATAGGAACAAAAAAAATATAGATAGAAATCAAGAAGAATTAATGATATAGTAAGAGAAATAAAAAGTGAAGCATTTGGAATTTGAGCTAGATAACACTTTTGTTTCAAATATCATTTAATGATGTTATATTACCTTAAAAATACTAAATATATATGCAATTTTTTTAGTAAAAAAAAGGTGCATAGATATCGATCATTTATACTACCTCCGTTCCAAAATACATGGACAATAAGTATCAAATTATGTAAAAAAATTAATTAAAAAATAATATTTTATAGAGTTTTTTACTTTTTAAAAAACGTGCTGAAAAGTAAAAGCTCGTGTATTTTGGAACGGAGGGAGTGCTGTATTTCGAACGGAAAAGACTAGAATGGTTCTTGTCGTCATTGTCTATGCGGCATTATAAAACAATTGATATAATGGCCGGTGCTTATATTATAATTCGCTTCCTCTCCATTATTTGCCCATTGAATTTGTTTGGAAATATCATTATCAGCACATTTATCAATAGTAAGTTTTAATTATTATATATAAGCTCGTTATTATCAATATAAATGAGTTTCTTATCAACAACCAGCTAGCATATTGCATCAATATATAATTTTTCCCCCTTTTTATTCTAATCGATATTTTATAAATGATACCATGTTGTATATTCACAAAAAAAGGAGTTTCGTAAACCTATAATTGTGGATTGATAACATGAAATAAATCATCAATAATGCAAATAAAATTGAGTTTTAGAGTAGTTAGTGACTTCACCGACCTATACGTCTTGGATGAACTCACGAGGCATGTTTCATGTGGGCGATTAAAGAGGCACAAAGAATGTGGTAATTTCAAACCTAACACGTCTTTTTTTCTCTCTTCCTTGGACCTTTCATATGGTTGGTTAATTAATACTTAATACTAGTAGGATTTCCGGCTAAATGATCTATGAAGAGTATGCCATTTTATTTCCTATTGTCATTTCCTATGTTTTTCATGTAATTTCCTTTAAGTTCTAGTCATGTTTGTAATAAGGAGACTTGTCTTCATGTGACTTGCACATGACCCTTCTCTAGGCACTATATAAGACACAATGTGGCATTCTCTCCCAATAGTAGGGTTTTGGGATTGCTGCCCTTACCTATGACGACATTCAATGCCAATGAAGAAGGTTTCTGAATTGGGAATGGAACAATAACCTTCCCATTTACATTTTGCTGGTTATTCTTACTTTGATCATTGATCTTTAGCTACAGATTATGCATAGTTTGTTCATGGTATCAGAGCAAGCAGGTTGACCTTCGTCTTCACCTCGCTTTTAAGGGTTTATGTTTAGCACAATTGGAAATTTTGGATCGCAAAACACATCTCCTGAAGATATGGCAGCATCATGTAATCTTGGAGACCCTTTATTCCTTTCTAACTCTGACCACCTTGGTGCTCAGTTGGTGGCAATTCCATTTGATGTGACAAACTGTATGACATGGAGTCAAGGAGTGGTGATGGCTCTTGGAGCAAAATGTAAGTTAGGCTTTATTAATGGGTCCTGTTCTAAACCTGCTGCTGGATTTGTTGATCTAGAAAAATGTATAAGGGCAGACTTTATGGTTAGATGTTGGCTCTTGAACTCGATGAGTAAAAATGT
The DNA here is from genome assembly GCA_037127255.1 of Persicaria tinctoria. Taxonomy (NCBI): domain Eukaryota; kingdom Viridiplantae; phylum Streptophyta; class Magnoliopsida; order Caryophyllales; family Polygonaceae; genus Persicaria; species Persicaria tinctoria. Next base: position 57,060,689 of record JBANSL010000014.1, read on the forward strand.
TGCAGAGGGCTTTATGTTTGTTGATTCATCTAGAGCTTTGTGGGAGGAAATTATGGAGAGATTTGATCAGTCCAATGTGCCTCTTATCTTTCAGATCAGGAAGAGATTGGGAAATATTGTTCAGGGGTCTATGACTTTGGCAGAATTGTATAATCTGTTCAAGAGAGGATGGGATGAGCTGCATGTGTTAGAGAATTTGCCTGAATGTAGCTGTAGTGCTATGGGTAATTGTACCTGTGATTTGAAGAAGAAACTTATAGAAATAGAATGCAGGAACAGGCTAATGCAATTTTTAGTGAGTTTGAATGAAAACTTTGAAGCTGCTAGGAATCAAATCCTAGCTACAGACCCTTTGTCCACTATCAATAAAGCTTACTCTACGTTATAGCAGGTTGAGACTGGAAATGAGGCCACAAATGGGACAACTGGGTCACTTATTGGTGCTTCTGAATCAAGTGCTATGGGGGCTAACATGGGCAATACTGGTTATCAGAACAGTGTTGGGAATAGTGGTGGTAGCAGTGGCCAACCATTCAAGAAAGAAATGAGGGTCGACTGGAAAGAATTGAAGAGAATCAAGCTTAACTCTAAGTGTACTCACTGTGGCTATAAGGGACACACGATGGATCAATGCTTTAAGATCCATGGGGTACCTGAATGGTTTAAAGAACTCAAGGAGAAAGAAAGGAAAAGCCATGAACCAGGATGGCAGCTAATGCAACAGGCTCAACTTAAGGGAGTCCTTTAGATGAGGAAGGTGGGGAAGGACACCTGGACTCTGCAATGGTAAATGTTGTTTATCAAGAAGTTCTTAAGAAGATGAGGGGAAAGAATGTGCATGATAGCAGTGGTGGTTCCTTTGCCAATTTTGCAGGTAATCTTCTTACTACTAATGCTAATGTTTGTTTGAAAGACGAGACATCTGTTCAGTGGATAATTGATAATGGAGCCACATATCACATGGTTGTTGATTCTCAATGTTTATTCAATAGAAGAAGGTTGGAAAGATGCTTGAGGAAACATGGCTTATACAAGGTGTTTACAGAAGATCCAAGGTCAAGGCTAGAGGAGTCAAAAGTCTTTAAGAGTTGTAATAAGGCTAGCGCCAGTCTAGAGACAGTTCATGCTAGATTTGGTCATAGTTCCATGTCTAAGTTGAGACATTTGCACATGTTTGATGCTTCTGTTATGAAGGATTTTGTTTGTGAATCTTGTTCCTTGTCAAAACATCACATACTTCCATTTGAGAGAAGTGTTAGTATGGCAGAAAAGCCTTTTGAATTGATCCATATGGATTTATGGGGTCCATATAAATGCATTACTTTTAAATGGCTTTTCATATTTTTTGACTATTCTTGATGACTGCACAAGGGTCACCTGGACCTTTCTTTGTAAGAACAAGTTACAGGTGTTTAAAGATGTCAGTGATTTCCTAGCTTATGTGAAGAATCAATTTGATTGTTGTATGAAATGCATAAGAACAGACAATGGAATGAGTTTGTGCATAAGCAATGCTTAGACTTGTTTTCCACAGAAGGGATTGTTCATCAGAAAACAATTCCTTATACTCCTCAGCAGAATGGGAGGGTGGAGAGGAAACACAGACATCTTGTAGAGACAACAAGATGTTTGAGAATACATGCAGCTTTGCCTATCAAGTTTTGGGGTGAGTGTTTATTAGCAGCAACTCACTTAATCAACAAGATGCCAACAAAGGTGTTAGCATGGAAAACACCTTATGAAAAACTTTTTAACAAGGCTCCAAATTACGATGAACTAAGAGTGATTGGCAACTTATGTTATGCACCTGTGCCTCATGCCAGTAAGGATAAAATGGGTCCTAAAGCCAAGCAATGTGTCTTGTTGGGATATCCTTTTGGACAAAAGGGATATAAGCTTTGGGACCTTGATAGTCACAAAGTGTTTGTTAGTAGAGATGTCATATGCAGAGAAGATGTATTTCCTTTTAAAACTGACAATCAAGACGAGCATGACCATGAAAATGCTGAACAGATGTACATATTGCCTTTAGTAAATCCTGCAATAAAAGAAGAAAATTCCACACAGTAACCTACATTGGTGCAGGGGTCACCTGTGCATAGTCATCATCCTGGTGAGAGTAGTAGTTCATCAAGGATTCCATCACAAGTTGTTGATTCCTTGTAATCTGATGCACACAATAGTCCCATTACCGCTGAATTGTTGCAAGACTTAGAGGCATTTCCTCCATTAAGAAGATCAGTTAGAGAGCACACCAGACCAAGGAGGCTCCAAGATTATGTCTGTCAAAATAGTAGGCAGAGGAACTCTCTTTCACAGTCATTCTTAGCTGAATGTCTTGGTGAAGTAAATGAAATTGAAGATGAAGTTATTCAATCATTTGATTGTATGGCAGCTGAGCCTGAACCTTATTATTATCATCAGGCAGTGCAAAATCCTAAATGGATTGATGCAAATGAAACAGGAAGTGCAAGCTCTTGAAAGAAATGGCACGTGAGAGCTTGTAGAGGTGCCTCAGGGAGTTAAACCCATAGGAAGCAAATTGGTATACAAGATTAAATATAGACCAGATGGGTCCATTGAAAGATATAAGGCAAGATTAGTGAAAAAGGGATATAATCAGATCAAGGGGACGGATTACAAGCACACCTTCTCTCCTGTAGCAAAAATTGAAACTATTAGAATCTTGATTGTAGTAGCAACAGTAAGGAATTGGCCATTGTATCAACTAGATGTCAACAATGCATATTTGCATGGCAATCTAGAGGAAGAAGTTTATATGATGCCACCTAAAGGCTACCCTTTGAGCAAATCTGGGTTGGTTTGCAAATTGAAGAAATCAATCTATGGCCTGAAGCAAGCTTCAAGGCAATGGAATGCAAAGTTGTGCAAATTCTTAATGAGTTTGGGGTATGTTCAGGCACTCCAAGATTACTCATTATTTACTAAGAAAGTGTCTAAAGGAATAGCTGTGGCACTGTTACATGTAGATGATTTGCTACTTTCAGGTGATGATGAGAATGAAATCAGGCACACTAAGCAGGCATTATATGAGGCTTTCACTATTAAAGACCTTGGGAAGGCAAGGTACTTCTTAGGCTTGCAAATCATGCATGACAGTAGAGGTACATTGATTCACCAGAGAAAGTATGTGCTTGATATTGTTGAGGATTGCAAAATGGCAGATTGCAAGCCTGCTTTATTTCCTCTTCCAAGAGGTTTGAAGTTATCCACAGATGTGGGGGATATATTGAAGGATGCAGAGATTTACAGAAGGCTTATTGGCAGGTTATTATTCTTGAATTTGTCGAGACCAGACATATCCTATGCAGTGCAACACTTAAGCCAGTTTATGGTTGAGCTAAGGAAACTACATCTAGATGCAGCTCTGCATGCGGTCAGATACCTTAGAGGGACAATTTCAATTGGTCTGCATTATCTTAAACAGTCTCCTATGAATGCTTATGCAGATTGGGGAGCATGCCAGTTCAGTGCTAAGTCCTTTACTGGTTATTGTGTATTTTTTGGAAGAAATTTGGTCTCTTGGAAAACAAAGAAGCAAGTGACAGTGTCTAAATCCGCAGCTGAGGCTGAATACAGAAGCATGTCCATGACTACAAGTGAGTTGGTCTGGGTGGAAGGAATATTACAGATATTGCAATTGTCAATTCCCCTACCAATTCCATTATTTTGTGACAACAAAGTTGCTATACATATTGCTGAAAATCCAGTCTTCCATGAGAGGACAAAACATTTGAGAATTGATTGCCATTTTGTGAGAGAAATGCTACAGGAAGGATTCTTACTTCCTCAGCATGTTAGAATTGGACACCAACTAGCAGATATACTTACAAAGGCTCTTGGTGAAAGGCAACACACTTTCTTATCTTCCAAGTTGGGACTTGTCGGTTTGCCACCAAGTCCAACTTGAAGGGGGGATATGAAGACTATGTCATTTTATTTCCTATTGACATTTCCTATGTTTTTCATGTAATTTCCCTTAAGTCCTAGTCATGTTTGTAATAAGGAGACTTGCCTCCATGTGACTTGCACATGACCCTTCTCTATGCACTATATAAGACACAATGTGGCACTCTCTCCCATTAGTAAGGTTTTAGGATTGCTGCCCTTACCTATGACGGCATTCAATGCCAATGAAGAAGGTTTATGAATTGGGAATGGAACAGTAACCTTCCCATTTACATTTTGCTGGTTATTCTTACTTTGATCATTGATCTTTAGCTACAGATTATGCATAGTTTGTTCATGATCGATCTCTATATATGTCGTCGGGTCGTGTAAAAAATGCAGGTGAAATCATAAATGTATGCGGGTTTATTCACGTTTAACTTGTGAATGATTTTACCTTTATTTTTCCAAGCAAGCAATGGCTGGAACATTTTGAATTTAAACATTTTGATAGATGTATCTTATAACAAGCTAGGCACACTTTTGAGTTTTGATGTATATAAAGTGATGTTTTAACATTTTATAACATATTTTACACATAAAAAGGGTATTGATAGTTCTTTATAAGAAAACCAAGTGTCTGAATAGTTGATTGGTGATGGTACTTCAATAAATGTTTGGTATGACCAATGGCTAAATGACCAACCACTACTATAATATCTCAATAACGACGACCCAAAAATGATGGTTAGCCAGCTACTCACGACACATAAGCAATGGAATGTCTCCTTGATTAATGACCTTTTCCCGCAAAACATAGTACAAATTTTTTTAGGGATACAAGTCCCTAAGTGGGATACAAAGGATAAACTAATTTGGAAACTGGAACCAAATGGCAAATTTACAATTAAATCAACTAAAAAACTGATAAATTATAACCAACAACACAATTTGGATGCTAATTGGATTTGTAAGTTAAATCTCCATCCGAGAATCAAAACCGATGATGGTGGATGGATTGTCTACAAAACAAAGACTTAACAAATATATAAATAGAGTTCCGCCGCAATGATGTCTTTATAAATTCGGTACAGAAGAATTCTCACCTTGAAGACAAATGTACATTTTATATGGCAAAATTTGGGAAATCAGGAATGATCTTCAAAAGTAAAGAGTCACCTCCAATGGCAAACATAGCCCATCAAATCACAACAAAAATAAGCAAATGGAATCATGATAAGATCAAGGAACTCTAAGTGGATTAAACCAGAGGGGACTGTCTACAAAATACACGTGGATGACTCAGTTAGATCCACGACCTCTTGTCATATGGAGGGAGGGGGGTTATTAGGGACTCCAAGGGCCATATAGTCGATATTTTTTTAGCAGGATACCTGTAAAGGTACTGTCTTACAAACAAAGGCGGCTGCAATCCTTAAGGGATTACAGATGGCTACCATGAAAGGACTTCGTAAAGTTATTATTGACAGTGACAATCAAATACTCATTAACACCTTGAAGAAATAGATTTCATGCATTGCTTTGAAGAAATAGATTTCAGGCATTGCTTTAGAGAAGCAAACAAAGTAGTCACATAGTTAGACATGGCATCATCTGTAATAGATCTACTCTCCATTATAATAGGGACTTGTATTCCATCATCATTCATGATGATCATGGGGTTTTACTACGTCCCACGTAGTGCCCCCAAATGTTTGCCCACTGTAAAAAAAAAAGTTTCTGAATGGTTTTTCTGATTTTTTTTTTAAGAATTGTTTTCTAAAAGTAATATATCTGGAGAGACAGAGTAATTTTGTAAATTAACTCTCAATTTTTTCTAAAACAAAATTTTATAGTAGAAATTACCAAGTACTAGTTTTTTTCCCAGTGATTTTAGCATGTATGTGTGGATTGTACCTTCCTCTATTCAACTAACTTAGAAGTGAGAAGGATGTCTCATACGTGATAATTTGGGTATGTTCTTAAAGGCCTTTACCTTTAGTTGTGGTGCTTGTAAGGCACTCGTGACGGAGTTGTGGACTTGTGGGCTATATATTGTATGGTCTTAAGATATATGGTCATGAGCCTAGGTTTCAAACAAGTGATACTCGAAACCGATTTCTCTGTCGCTTGCGATTTGATTGGCAATTGGAGGTCTGACTCTCACCCGACCATCCACCTGATCATAAGATGTTGGACATTGATAGGATCCACAATGGGAGATTAGGATCTTAAAGATACACCACATGCAAGACCATGTAGCGGTGGATATCCTTGATAATTCGGCATTACTTTTATCTAGCTAGTTTTACATCCTAACGATGGACAATTCATTCGTTGTCGCTTAGATATCATCCTGGCAATGGACATAGATTAGGTCGTCGCCTGTTAAAGGGTCGAGTACAATCCATTAAGAGAAAACTATGAGGTGATGGACATATCATTTGTTCGTCACTGAAAATCATTTTGGGTGACAGAGTTTTGTAGTGGTCGCCACAATATATTGTCGCCTGAATAAAACTACAATTCTGGCGACAAACAGTTCATTTCTCGTCGCTTATATATCATCCTGGCAACGGACATCTATTTTCGTTGTATATTATTTTTTCAAACAATATTTTTTTTTTTAAAAAAAAAAAGAATTTTAGGTTCTTTATTTCGGAAGAGTATTAAGGTTATGTTTGTGTCATTTTGGATGAAAATGGATTCTAAATTTTCTTAGGATGATTAGCTCACTAATATCACGTTACTAATTCAACAAAATTAATGATGATGAATTTTGCGTTGGATTGATTGATTAGAATCAACATATATATATATGGAGCTTGCTTAAGGTTGAACCAACGAGAAGAAATTTCTATGAAGTTTCTATTAATTTTGGTATTTGGCAACAAACTTAACTCTAATCCTTTCCCCTCTCCCCATCTTTTATATAAATGGATTAATTTGGTGATTGTCTAAAAAAAATGGATATAATTAAGTATTGAATATTTTTTTAAACAAGTTAAGTAAATGTTTAACTTATACTCTTAAAAATCCATTATATATATTGATAGATGGAAAAAGGTTGTGGTTCTCATTTCTCATTCCTCTTTTTTTTATATAGGAACTAGCTATTGTATAATTTTGTATTGAATATTTTATGGGGCTGCATGGAACTGGGCCGTTTATTAATTTAGAAAAACAAAACAATATTATTCCCTCTAGGAAAATAATTTTAAGATAAGTTAAAATAATTTAATTTAAAAAAATATTTTTCAATCATTTTTTTTTTTGTATCTCATGTTCTTAGAATATATATATATAGGCCGGATAGATCGAATAAGTAACTAGTAATGGATTGATTGGGATGAGAGGTCCAAGTTTGAGCTACAAAAATTTAGATTGGAAATTAATTGATTAACAAGAGCATTGGAGCATATATCTTACAGCATATTATATTAATGGCTTTTCCCGGTCAATTATTTGCCATCTAAAGCAATGTTCTATTTGAATTTTTGTAATCAATATTTAAAGGAACGTGGGAAATAAATGGTGTTATGCCAATCATATATATTTATGTATGTATGTATATATTTTCAAAGCCTTATCATCGTGGAAAGATTTTTGAAATACTGCAATAAAATATAACTATATATCGAGTTGGATTCCACTGGTCTGGGTCAAGCAATATTAAATGTAAAAATATTACCTCATTTCCTCTTTAAAAGAAATGAAATAATTCCTTATACCAAAAAAAAAAAAATGAAATAATTCCATTTTAGGATTTTAAAGTTATGGGATCTATATAATACCTTAAATTAGAAAACTTTGATGAAGTGTCATATTTTTCTTGATTTTAGTTAATTCAATCAATTCCCTATTTTCTACTTTTTTATTTTTTCCTCTCCCCGACTTCCTACATTTAATTATTATTTTTATTATTGTCTTTATCTTTTTAAATCAGTCATATTCTTTCTTTTATTTTCAGCATTTTTGTTAATTATTGGGCTTAATTCAATACATTGAATTCAATTTAATATAGCTACTGGACTTAACTCAAATTTATTTCCTTTAATTACTTTTTTCTCCTTCTTTTTATCTTTTCAAACCAATTACATTTTTTCTTTTATTTTTTTTATCACATTTACTATATATATTCTTAAAATAAAATAGTTTTAGCCTATATGATATCCCTACCCTTTTTTTATCTCTTTAAATCAATCTATTTTTTTCCTTTATTTTTTCTTCTTCTTCCCTTTAAACCAATCATATTTTTTTTTATTTTTGATACATTTACTAACTATTAGGGTTAATTCAGAACATTGAATTTAATATAATCTAATGCTTACTATTAATTTACATGTAAATATTTATATATTATAAATATATGATCTATATATACTACTTAATATATAAGCCTTTCTGATGATATGGCATAACCAATATCATTTTAGATATTGGTTATACCATATCACATTTAAACAAAGTTCTAATGATACTATTATTTTTACTAAGTGATTTAAATATCTATATTTATGTATTATACTTTTACATGAGATTTTTTTAAAATAATTTTTAGATATATTTATAAGATACATTTATGTTAAAGATTTTAATGAATTTTATCTTAATTTTTATTAATATTTTATAATATTATTTTTTAAATTATCAAGAATTTAGTTTAAAAAATCGCGTCATGGCGCGAGTATTATACTAGTACTTTTTAAACTACGTGGGATAGACTACGTACACCTATGTGTTGGTTTTAGAACTTCTTTGGAAAATCTATATGGATCACGATAGTATTTAGGTTAAAACAATCGAGGAGAAATATTTTCACTCAGAATTAATCATGAAAAGAACTAGGAACAATACACCTTGACAATTTGGGAGACTTCTTAACTTCAAAGATCGTTTTCACAAAGACCTTTAATTTGTGGATCATGAAAGATTGTAAATCCATTAATGTTTGGGATGACGCGTGACTTATCGATTTTTCAATTGGGTGCATGCTTCCAAGAAAATCAATCACAATAAACCTGCAGGTGGTGTACCTCGTGGACCCCTAGAGAAATCGGAATGAAAATTTACTTCAAAGACTTTTCCCTCCACATATAACTCACAAGATAATGAATATTAAAATTCATATACATGGGACATACCCGATAGATTAATATCAAAACCAAATACATATGAGTCTTTCACAACAAAATCAACCTAGAAACTCATTAACCAGCATCCAATAAGCGAACTTAATTACAATTGAATTTGGAAGCTTGACATTCCCCACAGAATTGAGAACTTCGATCATATGGAAAGCAACAATCAATGTCAAATACAAGGGGGACAGAGACGACAATTGCAAAAGTATTTTTTTTATTAACACCCGATTTAGGCGACGAACAAAACGTACTAGTCTTCACATCTATTTAAAAATAAAATAAAATACACACCCAGGCGATGAAAATAACACGTAACTCGATCGCTCAACATCCTAGGCTATGGACACAATAATTTAGTTCGTTGCCTAAACATTCAACCAAACCAACTTCCAACTTATCAGGCAACAAACTCAGTCAGTCCAATTGGTCGCCTCAACACCATTGCCTGATCTTGTCTAAATACATAAGCCTCCAAGTGATGACATTTTATCCTGAACCTCTGTCGCCCCTCAACACTCGACACAAATGCCAAATACAATCTTCTCATGCGACGAGCATAAGTAATTAAAATATGTTGAAAAGTAAATATAAAATTATTAATAAAAATATTGATAAATAATTTTTATCTTCTTATTAAAATACGTTGAAAAGTAAAAAGGAACTTTTGCCTAAATAAAATATGATATATATGAGTAATTAAATAAAACAAAATTTAAGCGCGTACGTAGCAGATTTTAAAACAATGGAATATTCAGAGGTGGCAATCGGGCGGGTCGGGTCGGGTTTGGGTTTGGTTAGTCGGGTTTCGGGTCATTCGGGTTTCGGGTAATGTCTAATAATTTGGTCAATCGGTTGGGTCGGGTTCGGGTTTCGGTTGTATCGGGTTTCAGTTATTCGGGTTTCGGTTGTCTCGAGTTTTCATTATTTCAATATTCATTTAAAATTTTTTACTAGATTGTAGCTTAAAGTTCGGGTTATTTCGGGTTTCGGTTATAACGGGTTCGGGTCTTAATGGGTTTCAGGTTAATCGGGTTTAGTTCATTCGGATTTCGGGTCCAAAATGGACGGGTTGTGTCGGTGTTCAGAATAATCGATTTCGAGTCGACCGAGTCGGGTTTTCGGGTTCGGGTCGGGTTTTGCCTGCTCTAGGAATATTATACTTATAAGGAATTTGTGTCCCCCTCAGGTGGTGAATACCATTTTAGAAGTTCCAATCCCAAATTGGAACACACTTAGTTTGGAAGCTAACAAAAAATAGTGAATTCATGACCAAATCAATGCACAAAATCCGAAATCATACTGCACAAAATCCCATAAATCACAACTGGATCTAGAAGCTCAACTTACTTCCCAAAATTCAAAATTTCATCTAGAAGGTGCTGATAGAAGGCTTACCAACTAAGATGAGACATGATAAGCACTTTAACAGGGTGCCAGCTCAATGTGTGTTGTGTGAAGGTGCCGACGAAGATTCACACCATATCCTTCTAGAATGTCTCGTCTCTAAAGCCATTATATCAAACTATGAATACTTAAATGGCAAATATTTCATTAATATAAAAGCGGAGCACTCAATTCAAGAAGACCTCGATCATCTCCGTTAAGCACAACAATTCTCACTTTGAAGAGCTATGTTTCATATGACACTCTATTTGGGAATTGAGAAACAAAATCATCTTTAGCAACCACAAGGGGGAATCATATATATCTATTGCTCACCATATACACTAGAACATTAGAGATTGGAACCAAACTAGAGAGAAGGAAGTAAAAACCTGTAACAAAGAAAAACGGAAAACCTCTAGTTGGACTAAACCACCAAATGTCGTCTACAAAGTAAATGTAGATGGCTCAGTTAAGGCCCCTAATGAGTGTCATATAGAGGGCATCATTAGGGACAGTTCGGGCCAGGTGATCGACATATTCCACCAGAATGGAAGAAAAGGATCTATTCTTTAGACAGATGCGGATGCCTTCTGCTTAGGAGTGCAACAAGCCATTGACAAAAGGACTAACAAAGGTGATCATTGAATGTGACAATCTCAAAATTGTAAATGCGATAAATGACCACTCAAAGGTCGATTGGGAAATCTACAGAACCATTGAGAAGATCAATTTGCTGAAAAGATGTTTTGAAAAAATTGAATTTCAGCATTGTTTCAGAGAGTCAAATGCAGCAGCTGATTATATTGCTAAGGCTAGAGAGATTTGTAATTTGTCAACTCTCCCCTTTCATGGGGACCTTATTAACAACATCCTTAAGAATGATCAAGAATGAATCCTGTGTTGTCATGACATTCTATTATTTGCCTACTGTATAAAAAAAAATTATGGGTTGTTTGAGTTTTTCTTTCATCTGTATTAATTTGAGTTTTTTTAAGTGTATTGTATATATGTTGACGGATAATATGTGTGCTCATTCGTTGGCCTATTAAGTTACCAACCTCGAAAGAATTCTTACCTATTTTTTTAAGGGAAATTTACAGAAAATCACCCCTTAAAAATGAGTGTTTTCACTTAACTACCCCTTAAATTCAAAATTATAGAAAAAACCGCCCTTTAAATGGTTTTTACTTACAATTCACCACCCTTTTATCTATTTTCATTAATTTATCATTAAATATATTATATTTTAATATCTTTAAACTCAAATTTGATTATAATTATTTTCAAATTTTTTATTTAAGGGCTCGATTATATTTTAAGTAATTATTTTTGAAAAATAATAATAAATACATAGTAGTTAATAATTTTCAACTTAAAATATGAGTTTGATCCATTTTATTTGTTATATATAAATTTTTTTTCTTTAAATTTACCTAAAATTTAAAAAATTAGGTTATCAATTAAACATATAACTTAAATATAGTTATTAAGATGATAATTGTAGGCTACATTTGTTATTTTTTTTAAAAATAAATAAAATTATCCATAAAATATAATCGAGCCCTTAAATTAAAATTTTGAATATATTTATAATCAAATTTAAGTTTAAAAATATTAAAATATAATATATATATATATATATATATATATATATATATAGAGAGAGAGAGAGAGAGAGAGAGAGAGAGAGAGAGAGAGAGAGAGAGAGGTTGGTTCATGTGTACTCAAGGCTTATTGTGTATCATGTGAACACATCTTGACCATTGATTTAGGAGGATCGGAGGGCTGATATTATTCGACAATATTGATTAATTAAAAAGGAAAAAGGAGAAAAAAATAACCCAGCATATATCACGCGCGTGAACCCAAACCATCCAAACCCTATCCCACCATCTTCACTTTTCCAACTAGAAGAAAGAGAGGGAGCATGGAGGGTGATCGGGCAAAATCGAGCATCAACACTCATTTGAACACCGGATGTAGGGGCTCCGGCAACTCAGTGCTTAGATCTCTGACAATCGAAGGCGGATTTTGACACAAACCACCTTCTAAACAACCGACGCTAAAATCGTCGGCGATTTGAGGCTGGTGGAAGGGCGAGAACCGATCTGGCCAAACATCTTCACCCGAAGCAGGCGATTTCATCAATGGGTAAGTGTGTTTTAGGGTCGAATTTCTAGTCTTGTTCTTGGCTGATCGAATTTGGGGTTTTGTTCTTGATTGTGGATAATTAGGGGCGAGTTTTAGGTCTCTGTTTCATATCGAATTTGGGGTTTTCTATTCGATCGGGCGAATTTTAGGTTTTGTTTCATATCTAATTTGGCTGATTGAATTTGGAATTTCTAGGTCTTGTTCTTGGCTGATCAAATTTGGGGTTTCCTATTCGATCGGGTGGGACTCCAACGCTTAGGACTTCGGCAGTCGAAGTCGGTTTCCGATCACCACGAGCAGCCTCCGAAGCAAACGCCGGCGCAGCCCATCAATTTCTCCTTTTCGATTTGAAGCTGACAGAGTAGCAAGAACGCCACACAATCAAATGAGATTAGCCCTAGTTCCAGAACTAGGTTCTCTGAGTTCATCAATGGCTGGTAAGCTAGTTCATCAATGGGTCAAAATCTGGAATCTTGTAGGATAGAATTTGGGATTTTGTTTAGTATTCGATTGTATCGCTCAATTATTCGACGATATTATGAGATTATTCGATTGTATCGATAGATTTATCATAGATGATAAGGGATGCGGGTTATTCGATTGCATCGCTCAATTATTCGACGGTATTATGAGATTATTCGATTGTCTGAGTTCATCAATGGGTAAGTTAGTTCATCGATGGGTCGAAATCTGGAATCTTGTAGGATAGAATTTGGGATTTTGTTTAGTATTCGATTGTATCGCTCAATTATTCGATGGTATCATGAGATTATTCGGTTGTATCGATAGATTTATCATAGATAATAAGGGATTTTCATTGGTGTATCTACTCTCATCCTCTAGTGAAATGCGGGTTATTCGATTGTATCACTCAATTATTCGACGGTATTATGAGATTATTTGATTGTATCGATAAATTTATCATACATAATAAGGGATTCTCATTGATTTATCTATTCTAATCTTATAATGAAATGCGGGTTATACAACACTAGATACACCAATGGAAATTATACGTCAATTGAACTTACAAGTGAAATGCGGGTTATTCGATGGTAACGCTAGATTATTCGACGGTATATTAAACTCTGGAACGTCAATTAGAATAACATACTAACTAATTTTTAGGAAAATTTAGATTACAAAATCTTTTCAAATCAAATTATGATATCAATTAAGTTTTTTTTTTTTAAATAAAAAATAAAACATGGTCCACTAACCAACAACTCAAATCAAAAAATTCATTCACGTGTACACGCGCTTGTTAATTGAAAGTGAGGCAATTCCACCGGGTGGGTCCCACTGTTTTCAATATTAAAAAAAAAAGAAAAATATGTAATTATCCTAACCATCCATTTCAATAGATCAACGCACATGATGTGTTCACATGATACACAATAAGGCTTGAGTACATATGATATATATATATATATATATATATATATAATGATAAATTAATGAAAATAGACGGAGGGGTGGTGAGGTGTGAGTAAAAACCATTTAAAAAGCGATTTTTTTTTAATTTTAAATTTAAGGGGTGGTTAAGTAAAAACACCTAAATTTCCCTCGAAAAAATTTAGGGTGGGATTTGGGAAGGGTGGCGGTGAGAGGCAACTCCACTCCCCAACCGTACGGGGAGGACTACTCAGGTGGGCCCCACTCGTCGTTCCTGTCTTCACTGACTGTGTTTCCGGTCCTTAATAAGGTCCACCTACTTCCCTTTCCTCTTGTTCTATAAGAAGGGCAGGGGCGGGAGGGAGGAGTCCCAACAACTAACATAGTTTTAAGTACGTTGTAATCCCTCCTCCTTTCAACTAATTCATTCTCTGGATCACTTTGGTGGTTAATTTGTATGGCCGCCAACTCGAGCGCTATCAGAGGAGTCGCCAGCTTCCCTAAGCGGTTGGTGAACCAGGTCCGCACTCGCGACCCCGCTCCAGCTCTTTCCGCTTTCAGGTATCATCCGCCTCTAATTCCATCTGCTCACTGAGTCGTACCAAAAAGGGGTTCTTGCTTCATACTCCGGTATATATTATGAATTATGATCGATTGGATATGATTACTTTTCATTTTCACTAGTAGTACCAAAAAGGGGTTCTTGTTTTTCGCGCTCTTGATTTCTGGATATACCATCCATGTGATCGAAGAAGTACCAATTAATTTGGTTGACATATCGAACCTAGCTAGCTCAATCAATCATGTCTACTGCTTCGTTTATTTGATCCGAAATTAAGGTTTAAATGTGTATCAATTTCAAGGTGAAGATAAGATAATTATATAGCTAGGTAGAGCCAATTCATTAATCAACAATGGGTTTGTAGTAATAGATAAAGTTAGTGTGTATATATATAATATATATAACTATATATATGTTGTGCATTGTGAAAATATATATCTCTCCTTTCAAATGGGTATAATTGGATTTCATGCCCTTTTTCAATATAGCTTTTGCAGATGGCTCCAAATGTTGAGGCATATATAAATACATATATATATGGAGTTGCTTGATCACCAACTTTTACACTAGTACTGTATTATATAGTAGTAATCAAATTCATTGGGGGTGGGTTATTTGTCCCTTTCTCAACTCACTCTCTAAGTAATCTACTGGTTTTGATTTTCCTGGGGAAGTTGGATCTCTGGTCATACCCCCCATTAATTAGTTTAACAACAACTTGTAATTTTCTAATTAAAGTACACAATTCAAGTTATATATATATATATATATTATGATTTATGACATCTACTATATGATGTATTAATTATTAAAAACTGAATCTGATATATGTAATATGCATGATGATTGATGAATGATGATCCAGTGGTTATAGCAGGAACGTCCACACGTCTGTGTATGATAAGAACGTAGAGGAGCATGTCTGTCCGGCTGTGGTGCCCGATGATATAGTCCAGCAAAACTCCGAGTACTGGGCTCCCAATCCTCACACTGGGGTCTTCGGACCGGCTGCTGAGGCCACCCCACGCGGTGCAGCTGCCAGCGCCGCTGGAGGATCAGAGTCGGTGTTGGACCAAAAAGCCTTCTTCCGAGGTATAGAGAACCTGGATAAGCCTCACCACCCTTGAGATCGAGTTGAGAGAGTTTATATATCTATGAATTATGATATGGTTGTTTTGTAAAATAAATGGATGGATGCCTTCATCATTTTATTAAATAAGGAATTGGACTTGTGAAAATCAGATGTAATGGTCACTAGTTTTTGTGGGGTTTCGATCAATATCATGGTGTGTGTTGTTCTGTACGTCTTTAGTTGTTGATTCCAGTGTAAGTACGTGCAATCCTGTATTTTGGTGTGTCAAATATATTTATGTGAGTTTCAGATCTCTCGCTATCTTAATTAATTTCCTCAACTTTCACCCTGAAAGCTGTTTGAATTGATTGAACTAAAAAGTGGGTGCTTAGTTATTGCAAAGCTTAATTGAATTTGGGGAGTTAATTAAGACCTGCAACTCCATACTTGACATTCATGATAGAATAATTAATCAATATCCAACACAGACTCAAACCTGAAAATCTGATCCAAAAATAGATATGAATCCTAAATCTAAAAAACATCCAACTTAAACCATAACCGCCTTCGAAATAATTCATTTTTTTAGTCAAAAGTGGCACATATTATTAAATGCGATCAATCTCCGCAAGTTCAATCAGACTTTTGGGAAAAGGATTGAAAAATACACGATCGACACCATTCAGTGGGATAAGTCTAGCCACTGAATGTGCCAAAACGTTGCCATTACGCCTTACATGTCCAAACAAAAAAGGATAACGGTTGAGATTAAAAGTAAGTTAATCGTACCCAAAATATTACTAATATATAGAGAGAGAATAGATCGTATGTAGTGATCATGTTAACAAATCTAAGTCACTGAACTAAAAAGATCAACGACTGAGATTAAAAGTAACTTTTGATTATTCGGTGGTATTGGGTGATTATTCGATATTAAGTTAGTGTTCCCTAAACCTGTGGATTTCATGCCTTTTTTTCAACATTGCTTTTGCAATCTTGTTAATTAGTAACTGCAAATTGCAAATTCACTGGGAGTCGGTAGGTTTTGTGTCCCTTTCTGAACTCTCTCGAGTAATCTACTTGTGTTGAATTTCCTGGGGAAGATGCATCTCTTGGTCATACTAGACACACATTAGTTAATTGAAGTACTTGTAAAAACAACTGGTAATTTTCTGACTAGACATGAGTACTAAACTACTAATACATACAAGACCATGCAATTAAGGGTTCTGTGTATACAGTCTGAAACTAACTGTACAAATTATATGAATATCAAGGGAAGGGGACAGGTAAATGCAGATGGATGAGCATATGATGTATCCAGATTTAAAACTGTTTCTGATGGTTCAGTTGTAGCAGGAGCGTGCGTGCATCTTTGTATGATAAGAAGGTAGATGAGCATGCCTGTCCGGCTGTGGTGCCAACCCTCACCTGGGGGTTTTCGAACTGGCTGCTGAGGCATCCCTCACAGTGGAGCTGCAAGCACTGGTGGAGGATCAGAGTTGGTGTTGGAGGAAAAAGCCTTCTTCCAAGGTATGGAGAATCTGGATAAGCCTCAGCACCATTGAGAGGCAACAACAATAGATGACTACAATATAAGCCTGTAAAATTGTCCGAGTCTATATATGAGTTGTGTTTGTAGGATAAATGGATGCCTTTATGATTAACAAGGAATTGGACTTGTCAAATGTGTTGTTCTTTCTCCAGTTCTTCATTCCATTTGTTATGTAAGATATTTATAAGAGTTTCAAATCTCTCTCATTATCTTTCCTTAACTTTCACTATCAAAGCTGTTTGGGTTAACTAAATCGATGGTTACAGAGTTTCAATATTAGTTATGGGGAGTTAATTAAGAGCTGCAAAATCTTAGTTATGAATCACAGCCTCACAGTTTTTAATCTTTTATATAGGACATGTTCCACCAATTGATTAACTATGTGCATACCTTCAATTCAGATTATTAGATGAGAATCTCTGCTCAGGGCCATTAGTGCAGCTTGTAGCATCTCTCTGGCCTTCCTATCAGGAGAACATCCAGCAGATTCCATTTCCTGATATAGTTCCAGAATCTAACATCAAAAAGCATAAGACTGTGTGAAATCTTAAAGGTGAAAAGGGGAGAAAATAATCAATAAAGAAAATTCGGTGTTATTCTAAGAAAGATTTAAACAACACCTGACTAAACTTCTTTGCTCTCATGAACGCCTTCATTACAGTGGTGTAAGTAATGACATCGGGACTAATACCCTACATACAAAGAGAGGAAGCGTTTGTTATTAAGATCTCTCACTATGGCAAAGCAGAGCCAACCAAGAAGAGACGAATTTTGAAGACTTAACAGTCTCAATAATGTGGTGATAGATAGACAGTGCCTCCTCGTGTCTCCCAGCAATACCAAATGCATTGATTAAGACATTAATCATAATAAGATTCGGTTCTATGCCTTCCTCTTCCATGATCTTAAGAACCTTAACTGTCTGCTCACATAATCCCTGGACAAGAACACGTTCAAAACTATGTCTAGTAAATTTATTCAGTGTGATACATCATTCTACTAGACAAGTGCGTTCACAACTTTGATTTCTTCCAAGGAATGTTGCAAATTTACCTCATTTTCACAGATAAAAAATTGTTATCACAGTCAAATAATAAACAATTTCTGAACTGCTATGCCTGTAACTCTGTAAGTACAGTATGACCATAGCATCATCGTTCACTCAACCCTAGAATTCACAGCACAAGGGGTTCCTCTAATTATAAAGTGGATGAGGAAGGTTAAAAAAACAATTTCCTCCATTACTACTATACTAATAAGTCAAATGATTAAGTTTCACTCTTGTAAAAAAAATAAAAAATAGAAATCTTATTCTTCAGACATGAGGAGTACACAAGGAAATAGATATAGTCATATACAGAATAACGTTTTCCAGGTAGCAGGCGCATCAGAAATAGCACAAAACTGACTAAGAATGAGATGGATGATATCTACCTGATTAGCATATGCATTTGCAAGTACACAGAATATATGAGGAAGCATAGGAACACCTTCGGCCTTCAAAGCGGATATGCTATCTTCTGCATCATGAAATCTCCCATACTGTCCGTAAATATCAACCAAAACGGCATATATTACACCACTGGTTTCATGGCCTTTAAACTTCATTCTCTCAAAGCTTTGTCTCAGTAAATCCCACTTCCCTCGCTCCGCCAACCTACTAATCATGGTAATAAATATCTTCGGGTCAGGATACATCCCTTCCTCTTGCATCTCTCCAAACAGGTCCAGTGCCTTATTGACATCTCCACACACACAGTGCCACCTGATCAACGAATTCCATGTCGCTATATCAGGCTTCACACCTTCCTTCTGCATTTTATCGAACACTACCAAGGCGTCCTCTAGCTGGCCATACTTACCAAATGTATCAATTATGCTATTATAAATCTGCCTATCCATGGGTACTCCCAAGTTCCTCATCTCTTCCACAACACCCATTGCCTTCTTCCACATCCCGTTATCTCGGTAAAGCCCGATCACACGACTATAAACAAAAGAGCTCAATGCATAACCCCTTTTCTTCATCTGACCAATAATAAACCAAGTATCACTCAACCTACCAGCATTCACATAATAATCCAAAAGGGTCTCAAAGATTTCTTGACTTCTATGAACCCCAAAATTATCCATCATCTTTAAAACCCTATTAGCTAGTTTCAAAAGCCCCTTTTTCAAGAACCCCTTCAGCAAAGCATTGAAAACAGTAAGATGGGGCCTCACCCCAAAATAAATCATCTCTTGGAACACCATTTCTGCTTCTAGAGTTCTACCTACATTCCCTAAAGCTTCAATCAAGGCAGTGTAGCACACTAGGGTTGGCCTAAACCCAACTGATTCCATTTCAGACACCAATATCATCGCCTTCTCTACATAACCTTTCTTACACAGATTTCCAATAACAATACTGTAAAGCTCAGATGGTATCTCCTTACCAAGTGGGTGATCCCCAAACGGAGTGTTGGTGGGATCGGTAAAGCTCCCACCTCTCTCCGCACCGGATGATTGATGGATGGCATGATGATGCAATGGGTAAGAAAGGCAATTGATAAAGGCGGTATCGTTCAGATTATTGAGAATTTTGGGTGGGTATGAAAGGAAGAGAAAATTGGGATGATTGCGAGGAGTTAGACACACATATTTGGGAGAAATAAAGGGTCGGAACTCCATTGTCAGAGCAATCAAATCAAACGCTAACCTTAATGAGTCGTCCGACTTTGAATGCGCATCGCCGTGTACCAACGTCAACCACAAGGCCACTGCAGGTAAGCTACTCCTTCCAAACAAAATGCATCCTATTAATTACCTATTTTAAGAATATGTGAACGAGGACTGAGGAGCATATTAATGGATTTAATAATGAACATATCATTAAAAATAACAATAAAAAAACTGAATTCCATAGATGATTAGCGAGCATGTTAGCAAGTTTCATATGCAAACTGAATCATATAAATACGCTATGATCTGTAAACTGAATTCCATAAATGCAACTGGAATTCCATTAACTTAATTCCAGAAACATGTAAACTGTAAAAGCCCAACCACTATCTCCAATCTCAGATTCAGATCTGAAGCCCTACTAAAGCCTAGGGGTGGGCAAACCCAATTAATTGCGATTTCAATGACTAAAACTCAATGTTTTTTTGAATTGAAATGACCAATTAATTTCATAGAAATTAATTGCAATTTCAATACAATTAATCAATTAATTGATAATTGCATGAAATGAACATGACTAAAAAAGGAATCAGATTGTTATCTAAAATGGGACAAACCAACAGTTAATCAATTTTATAGCATATTACAAATGAAAAGCTCCTTTCAGAATCAATAAAGTCCAATGCTTGAATTATCGAATCATATAAGGAGATTGCTCTATTCAGAATCAATAAAGTCTAATGCTTCGAGAAAATCATGATCAAGATGAACAACTTTCTTATGTTCATCACTAATCTTCATCAAATTTGAGTTTCACGTCTGTTTCATAAACAAAAGCTCATTATTTATAATACGACTGAAATGGAAGAATATAAGCTGAACATCAAGAGATTAAACATGAGCTGAACATCAAGAGATTATAACATGAGCTGAATAGGAAGAATATAACCTAAACTTTGACTTATAAACAAGCATGAATGGAAGTAGAAAAAATCGGACAATAGAGCAGCATGTATCAGAAGTTGCAGATAGGAGTTCTGTGTGGAACCAGAAGGTTAGAACCATAACATGCAAAGCAAGCATCACAAACTGAGCAAGATACATAAAAGTCAGTTCAGAAGTTTGCAGACACAGAACCATATCAGTAAACTGCAAACAAGAAACTAGTAGGCCACACAAACACAAAATAAAAGCAACCACAGTTCACATGTAACCATATCAGTAAACTGCAAAAGAGAAACTAGAACAAATGGACCCTTTATTCAAATCATGTTAAACAATCATGTATCCTGAAGTAGCTTCTGTTGCATCCATGGTTGCAAGAGATCTTATTGCTCGCTTCCAGTGTATATACTTTGTGACTAGACAAACACTGTCTATTTTTTCAAAATAGACAACCATGAAGATGTCTCCCAGAACTCTAACTTCCAGCAAAAACAAAAGCTTTTGTTGGCAGTGTGATACAATCGTACCGGACTTAGCTTATATGGTATAAAGCAATCAGCCTATTTACTGAAGTCAGCTATCTAAAAATATAAATATAAGCAGAATATTTGAGCCTTTAAAAACTGAAATAAGCAAGTCTAGCACCGGGCATCAGTTCACTTGTGGGGAACATGTCATGGAGCATTACCACTCTTTCAACAAGAATGTCGTCAGCTGATATAGAATCATTAATTCTAGTCTCTTCTACAAAGACTCTCACAGCCTCTATTGCTTTTTTCCCCATCATCTTTGGTATGAGAGATCAATCAAAGGTTTTATTAGAATAGAAATTCACAGTATCTGCATAATGACCGAATATATATACCAGATATTGTCCTTTCTCCCTAGTCCATACATGCAAAAATATATTTATCCAGAATACATGTCAAAATATTTGTTGAATTTGCATGTTAAAAGAAAACCAGGCAAGCAAAGCAGCACACTGAGGTTTAAAATAAAAAAAAATAGTGAAAGAAAGGAAAGGGGTGTGGCAAGGAAAAGTGGTTTGATACTTTTAAAAGCCATGAGAAAAAAATGGAAAGTTATTCTGAATAAAGCCTTGCTCCATTTGTACAAACATAATGTTTATCACTTACAAGGATTCGCCAAATAGAGAACACAGAATTTAGATGCATCAACGTACTATGCCTAATAGGTCATGTAGCACAGCTGCACAGGAGATACTAAATTAAATTTCTGTCACAAATGGGATAGGTAATTACACACCTTCCCTTCAACTTGCATACTTGTTATGTTTATCTCGGTCAAGATTCCAAATCCTATTGCCTCTTGAAGTTTTGCGGCTAGAAATGCACTCATATAATGATTATCATCTGCGGTTAAAAATTTAAGTCATGCTTCAGCACCTACATTTGTAAAATGTTCATGCATCAAATGCTAGAAAGAGTAGTTGGTAACTAATGTAAAGGAAAATCGCAAAAGAATACACAAATGGCACCACGTATCAAGTGAGTGTCTTAACGAATGATCCTTATTTATGTTATTATTAGGGTAGCTGAATCTGCGAAGAGAACTCGCGTAAAGAATCAAATCTTCCACATATCAATTTGCTCAATCAATCAACTATTCATACAGCAAGAAATCAACTCGAGCCCGAATTGCACGTACAAACTCAAAACTGAAGCAATCTCGCATCCGATTTCCGAACCTTACTTTCTTAACTTGAATCAGCCAATTAAGCACCTAATATCACATCTCCCACCCAAACCAAACACTCAGAAGAAAAAAAATCAAAATCAAAATCAAGCGTACCTTGGATTGCTGAAGGGGCCAACTTAACTGGGTGCCCGAATTCAAAGCAGTGATCGGAAGCATCAGAGCGCACCTGCGCTGCCAGCAACGCCAACAAAACGAAGGCCGAAGGCGACAAGCCGGAGAGATAAGGTGGCCAGGGAGCGGAGAAGCAACGAGTCCAGTGACTGGTGGATACATCGTGATGGCAATGAAGTAATTATAAAAGGGCAAAACGGTAACTCGACTTTTTATGAAAGGATACATTTGGGCCAAACCCATCAGCGGCCCAACCCATCAGCCCAATAACAAAACTCGGAATAAAGGCACATCGCCTCAAACCCTAATCCGGATGAGATATTCAACCTTCAGCACCTCATTTTATTTGCTCCTTCCCATATCTGTTGGAAGTGTTCGGCGTCTCTCCCCACAGGTAAACCATTGTAACCTATCTACCTCGTCCTGCTCTCTCCGCTAGATTGGATTGCTTCTTGTTTAGATTTGATTTGATTTGATTTGTATATATCAAATCGCGTTTTCCCCCTTCGTTTCGTCGTAGTGTTTTTTTTGGAGATTGTGCTTTGCTCATGGTTCAGCTGCATCCTTGGTTTCGTGGATCCTAAACGATTGTTTGCATTGGCCGATATTTGGTGTTCGTTTGAAGTTAGTATTCGTATAGGAATGTTTTATATTTGACTTAGCTCTCTTCAAAGAACGTAATTTGTACTCCATTTCTCAGTTTTCAGAGTGTGCTGATTTAAGCGTCTCGTAGTTGTGTTTGAAAATTTGAAAGCTCCGAATCATGATCCAGAGATTATGTATTGTGAATATGCTTGGATGATTTTGTGTTTTTGAGATGTTTGGTTTTGTGAATCTAGCAAATCGTTTTTTGATGGTTATCATCTTTATGATGGATTTAGTGTGTAAACACCGCATTTATTTTGGATTGTAGGTAAGCCATGGTGAAGCACAACAATGTTATCCCTAACGGCCACTTTAAGAAGCACTGGCAAAACTATGTGAAAACCTGGTTTAATCAGCCAGCCCGTAAGACCAGGAGACGCCAGGGTGAGCATTTCTCCTTTGGGACTGGGTTCACTGTATTTAATTATTTTGCTGTTCATTGTTTTGGATCGAAATTGCTAAACATGTATCTGTTAAAATCAATTTTCAGCTAGGCAAAAGAAAGCTGTGAAGATTTTCCCTCGCCCAACAGCTGGCCCTCTTCGTCCCATTGTTCATGGACAGACCCTGAAGTATAACATGAAAGTTAGAGCTGGGAAGGGATTTTCTCTTGAGGAGCTCAAGGTTTGTTAATTGTTATATAGTGAGATTGATTAGTTAAATTGCAACTTCTATCCCATGTTAGAAATTGTGTGATTAGGAGTTTGATTTAAGAATGTGTAAAATTCCAACCTGGTAAATGATATGTTAGAAATTGCTTCGGAACACAGATGATAGGATAGAATATATTACATTATTATTTATTGCCACCTGGTAATATCTCTCTATTGTCTGCCACTCTGTTCAACTTGTTTTATTGTATGCCATTGTAAACCGAATGTAACCTGCGTGTTCAGGCGGCTGGAATCAACAGGAAGGTTGCCCCAACCATTGGCATTTCTGTTGACCACAGGCGCAAGAACCACTCTCTTGAGGGTCTTCAAACAAATGTCCAGAGGCTGAAGACCTACAAGGCCAAGTTGGTCATTTTCCCGAGACGTGCCAAGAAGATCAAGGTAATTTGTACATGTTCTTTAGTTAAAATTAGGAAAGGAAATTCAGAGTGATTCGAGTATCACCGAAAGGTTTGATGTTTTAATGTCAATGCACTGAGATCTTCACTGTATTTTTTGTAGGGTGGTGACTCTTCACCCGAAGAGTTGGCTAACGCAACTCAAGTCCAAGGTGATTACTTGCCAATTCACCTTGAGAAGCCAACTGTTGAGCTCGTGAAGGTCACTGAAGAGATGAAATCATTCAAAGCCTATGACAAGCTTAGGTTGGAGAGGACGAACAAGAGGCACTTGGGTGCTAGGCAGAAGAGGGCTGCTGAGGCTGAGAAGGAAGACAAAAAGTGAAAAAAACTACCGGCCCCAAGGGATTCAGACTTGTCTTCCTGCCATTCACCCTTTTGCGCAACTTTGTGCGCAGTTTCCAGTTTTAGCGTTTATATTTCCTGCCAATTTGGAGTATTTCTGTGCTGGATTTTTTCATCTTGGGCTGCAATTTAGATTATATGCAATTTTGAGTTTGTTATGTTTGTGGCCTCTATAGACTATTGGTACTGTATTAGGGTATGTTTGGTATGCACATTTTTTAATCTAACTTAAGATTATAATCTAGCTTAAGATTATAATTTAGATCAAATTTTTTATCTAGCTTAAGATTATAATCTAGCTTAAAATTGAGCATCTTGTTTTGCATATCTATTGATTATCCAAGCGTTTTGTAGATTAAATGGTAAAATTACCAAAATGAGCCTATTTTATTTGATGGATGACTTACGGTTTGGTTATATTTGGCCTGGGCTATAAAGTTTCTTTATAAAAGAGAAAAAATATATGACTTTATAGCCTTGCAACATTTTTTTTTATTGAACTTGGTTTTGTGATCATATCCGGCTTGCGAGTAATTAGACAAGCTCGAATTCAAGCTCGTTTGCTCATTTTTGCTTGTTATCCTCGTTTTTTCTTGTTATGCTCGTTTTGTCAGTTTTGCTCATTTTGATTGTTTTAAGCTCGTTTTCAAGCTTATTTCAGCTCGTTTTTAACTCTATATCTTTATATCAGAAATTACATGTAAAACTACATTTAGAACTCAAAAGTACATAGTCTCGAAATGAAAAGTTGAAACAAAACATAGGCTAAATAACACATTCAACAACAAGCCAAGTTATTCCCTTTCTTCATCTTTGATAACACAACCTTACATCATGCAAGGGACATTCGTGAATCATCAAGCTAGAAATACTTGCCCAACAAGCTCGAAATGAGGAGGCATATATATATTAGCAAAGCATAAAACACCTTGACAGTAATACAAAGTATTTGACAACTATATATGAACAAGAAATCAATTTCATTTTCACATACTAAGTCAACACAACTCTGCACACGTGCACTAGAAGAATCTCACCATAAAACAAGACATAAAGTTTAAGATGGTAGCAGACATATCATAGTAGAAGTCAATAGAAGAATGCAAGAAATCTGTTTCTAAAATTTCTGAAATTTCCTCAATTTTGGGATAGTTCTCCTGGTCACTGGCTCGCTTGCAAGCTGGTGGCCGACGAGGAACACCAGAGTCTATCGTAACAATATGAATGTGACTGCCAATTGTCGCAATATAAGTAGGTGAATCCGGAGCCTCAGACAGGTCAGACTTTCATAGAAAGAAATCTGTTTTGATAGAAAACAGCTTTTAGAAACAAATTTCAGAAACAAATTAAGATCTTCATACTTGCTTTAGTCCTGATAAAATTGGGCCCTTTGGAACTTGCATCCATCTACTTTGATGTTGCTACAAAAGATTGAATAACAAATTATAGATACATATATATTACATATTTTTTTTTTTACAGAAATAATAGATATGAACTCTCATAAAGTGAGAACACTTGACCATCCACCATCATATTTCCATCTATAAACCATCTACCTACACAGGAATATATCTACTAAAGAATATTTTTATACATACAGATTATGAGAACACTTGACCAACAAAAGCTCTTCTGTATCAAAGAGCTTAACATACATTTTTTTCACAAACAAAACCCAACTGAACTGATTATGTAGGCTATATATATAGATATATAACATGTGGTAGGTTCTAGTTTTTTAGTTTTCAGAATGGTGTAAATTACTGGTGTTTATCAAAATGTGGGGGAAATAGAAAGCTATATAGATAGCATGTAGGCTATATAGATAGCTTGAGTTTGAACATTTAAAACTACCTTTTCTTCCATACATTCATCTGCATAAACTTGCCATATTAATAACCTATACATTATGAAAGTGTAGATTAATTTGATAGCAGTGAACTACATGCAATCCCCATTATATTGTAAACTACATGCTTGTTTTCTATCTCAAGGTAAAAAAAAAAAGGTATTACTTTTGCCCCTAAAAGTTTCAACTTGCTCTGAATCTAACTGCAAACCATTTTAAACTTTCAAAGACAAATTAGAAGCATAAAAATGTGTAACTACAGAAACCTATTCACCTGCAGCTTGATAATAACAACAACAACTCCTTTCAAGTTAATTACTCTAACTGTGAACCAGAACCCCCAAGAAACCCATCACCGTAGCACCTCTTTGAGATCAATATATACTTTCTGCATCACTTCACTTTCTATCCTCTCTTCATTTTTCACTCCCTGCCCATTTTCACAATCCACACACGCATACTTCAAATTAGTTATTCAGATCATTCCTCATACTCAGACTCACTTATGCATAGATAAACTTCTCATCCCCAAATCCCCATTCACAAATGCTACAGATTATCAAAACAATTTCTTCATCTCTTCATTTCCACCAGCATGGTCCCTAGTTCCCTGCCGTGTTACAAATTACCAAAACAAGCACACAAGCCATTCACAGATGACTGACACAAGAACATCAATTACACGAAGGATAAATAGGGGCGTTTCACATAATCCTAAAATCGGCCACATAAAACAAACCCAAACAATTAAATGCGAAATTGGAGATAACAGGGTTGTTGCAAATCGAAATTGAAATCGAAATTAGGGTTCTTACCTGAAGAAAGTGAAAGAGTTTGGTTGAGAAGGTGAATTGGAACCTGCGATGAGCCGCTGCAAACAGCAAGCAGGCAAATAGATCAGTGATTTCAAAACCTTATTGAGAAATCGAATCGATTAAACACTCATCTTAAAATAACGATATACTGAGAAAAGATCCAACACTTTGATTGTTCATAAGATTGAGATCATTATGAACAATGCAAGAAT
Organism: Persicaria tinctoria; assembly: GCA_037127255.1. NCBI lineage: Eukaryota > Viridiplantae > Streptophyta > Magnoliopsida > Caryophyllales > Polygonaceae > Persicaria > Persicaria tinctoria. Next base: position 57,088,240 of record JBANSL010000014.1, read on the forward strand.
GTTCCATAATCCCTCAACCGTACCGTTTAGGGTTGAGGCCTAACTGACTTCAATACCTTCATACTCGTGAGAATACCAGATTCATATACATTTTCCCAACAGAAAGGCATGTCCCAGAATCCCTCCCTCAACTCTCAATGGGAGTAAGTTGGAGTTTTTAATTGCAAACCGAAATCAATTTTGGCATATCATTGTTTACTATACAATTTTAAAAGCGGGAAACACTAATTAAAGAAAAACAATTCATACTCAAAAGCACATACTCTTCACCCTTAAGTTATGTATGTATATGTAACATCAAGAAAGTTACCACTTACCAGCGGTTGTCAATTCTGGAGGCAGATGATGGTGTGCCTGCAATTACAAACACACAGCAATTAAGAAAAGGTATTAAAATTTCATCTGTCCTCTGCCTAATTGGACATGGCCACTTCCTAAAAACCCCAAATGATTACAAGGCAGTAGCTCTTCATCTGTTTGGAAAATCATGAAGTAGAAGGTCCTTTCTGACGGTATGTAGCCTCCGGAATCGTGACTGTGCTGGTGGAATACCACCAAGCTTGTCTTCCGGGACACAACAATCTCATTAAGGTCTCCCAAAATGCAAAATGGAATCATGATCTGCGTTGTATACTGCAAAATGGAATCCCAAAATGAATCTTTTGAAAATTTTGATCAGGAGTATAAACGAGCGAGATTTCACCTTCCGAGACTGGAACATCCTTCCACAGAAGACAAATTCCACAGGAAAAATCGATAGTTGGGTCGAAAGCAATATTACTAAAACCACACTTTTGCCATAAATGGTCAGGAGGAGGCTTGTTTGAGTTTGTTTCCAAAAGTGCTAAAATGTTTATGTAATTATTACGATAGAAAAGTTCTGTATCCGTCCAGAAATTCCTTCGTTTAATCCCTTGGCAATTCCAATAACATATATCCGTCCAGAAATATCTGTTTCCAAATTTAAATATATTTATTTCCTATTTTAAATATACTGTATTTGTTTTTGGATTGGGGAAAGAAATCTGGATTAACGTTTATTAATATAGTTTGATAATTTGGTTTATGAAATAAGAATAAAATGAATATATACTACATATGTATCGATATGATTTCTTATATATTATTTTATTTCTTTTGTATAATTACCCATTCTTTACCTCACCATCTCATACATATTTCATTTATAATATATTATAATTTATGATATCTTAAACATTTTTAATACAAAACATTTGTATGAAAAAATATATACTTTATTAAAAAAAATATTTACCATAATTACATGACAACTTATATTTTCTTTTTTTAGTTTTATCCTAATGATAATAATTATATATGTATTTCAAAGTATATTAGGTGGTTTGTTTGAGTTTTATTACTCGTTTGCAACTAATTTACCGTAATTGTATCTCTTTGCAACTAATTTATAAAATTTTAAAAAAAATACTTTATACATATTTTGTTGTAAAAAATATATATTACTACCTCCGTTCAGAAATAAGTGACGTTTGACTTTTTAGCACGCTTTTTAAGAAGTTAAAAACTATATAAAATATAAATTTTTTAATTGATTTTTTTAAGAATTTTATACATATTAGTTATAAGTTCAAAATTATTTAAAAAAATTAATAAAAAAGTTAATATTTTATGTAGTTTTTAACTCCTTAAAAAGTGTGCCAAAAAGTTAAACGACACTTATTAATGAACGGAGGGAGTAATATAGTATTAAACAGATATATAGAATAATTTTCAAATTGAAATGCATCAAAATTCCGTGCCTTCAAGGCACGGGCAGTACACTAGTTAAGACTAAAAGATGACATAATTTGTTACATCCTCTGGCCAAGGTTAAGCTTGATTTCTTAATCAAACCTTTCAGACAATCCAAAGATTTCCATATTCCCAGTATGTCAAATGTGCTGCTAGTACACTCACAAGTCACAACATTAGAACCTTGAGACTTAATAGACAGAGAGCCTGAGTGGCCTAGAACTATCCGCAACTGCACTTTTCGCAGACCTCTTGCCCTCTTGCCCTTGGAGACTGTTCTCGCTCAGGTGACAACCAGTATAACTACCATCAGGGAAACCAGGGAGATGCCTTGATGTACCATAATCTAAACTTCATTAAGAACACTATGTATGGTCTTCAGCTGCTCCAACTCCATCCCATGAGCAATCCCAGAGTCAACATAGCACAACTGAGGAGGGGAAATATAGGATCTATATCAGCAAATATGAAGAGAGAGTGGCATATACAGTATCACTTCTCTGGATTGTGATAGACCTGGTATTGAGGCTTCTTGAGTGTGTGAATTCCTCTTTTTATCAGCGGCTGCCACCCAGCATTTGACTTCAATGATTTTTCAAGCTCTATTGTTTTCTGCAAGAATGGAGAAGACATGTCATTAATTGTAGAATGCAGTTGCACCAAGGTCATAAGGTGTTGTCAAGTTTCAAACACTGATACAGATATATAGATGCAACTTTCACATTCACAGCAGTTTGCACAAATCCATGATCAAGTTTCAGAATCCACAAGCACTTCATCCAGTTACGCATACGTGTTTTTCGACAAAATCATTCTAGCTATGAAGGAGGTTTATTCAAGCAAATGAATGTTTTTACCAAACTCAGTAATAGCTAAGGAACATAACAGTTGTCACCCCTAGGCAAAGGAGGTAATCCAATGAAAATTGAGGGATGGTTCAATCCAAACAAAGGTTTTTCTTAGTTTAAATCATAGCTCTCTTAAGAACTGAGGCTTCAGGAAATTATTCAAGCATGATTTTAGCTTTAAGTAGCTTTTCATGAAAAAATTAACAGTTTTAAGTGTTGCAAGCATCAGGCTGTGAATTGTGGGTATACTTAGAAAGTGAAGAACCAAAGGCAAAACCTGAGGATATTTCTACTTCGGGAGCAACCTAGTTAAAGATTGAAGCTAAAAGCAATAAGCTGTCTTCGTAATAGAAACCAAGAATAAAATATAAGCTGTCATGAACAGTACAGATTAAGAGGAGTACATGTCCCGGGTCTAAGACGAGCAGGTTATATTGTTTGACACCATTCTTCTGATGCTTGACTTGGATCCCCACGATGGTTCTTGAATGTCCATCATGCTGGAAGTATAGGGGCCTATACATTGAAGATCAATGGAAAACAAATTAGACAATTAAAAAAAAAGAGAAAAAAATATGTTAAATGTGTTATAATAACAACATGAAAGTCTATCATTTGCATAATATTAAGTCTGCCCATCGTCACTTACATCTTATTGGTAACACAAACACGCTGTTTAACACAGTGACTAGGATTATTGTCAGAAAAATAGTTCCACACCCAATCAACAAGAACCTGATATCCTACACTCTCCTTTGCTAAGCCATCATCACACTTGTGACGGTTACCTGCATTATTCAATCTCCGAGTGACAAATTTATCCATTGGCCCATATGCTTGCCGTGCATTCTTGGCAATTCCCTTGCCATCAAAATCTACCACCCTTGCCCTAAGACCAAAAGAACGAAATAATCCAGCACATTCAGTTGTCCCAATCCAACTGTTTTTGCCGTAAATTCTCCCACCAAAATAACTTGATCCAACAACATCAAAACCTTTCCCCCAAGCAACTTCCATCCATCTCTGAAGCGATGCAATGTCCGGCACATAACCACAACCCCCAAAGAGAACCTCCTTGGCATCTGGTCTATGCATAAGAAGGTGAGAGGTAGCCATCTGGATGTTACGCCACCCACAACCCCAACCTGCATCCTCAGACATAGAGCTCTGAAAATGATCAACATATCCGGACAACATGCATTTTGAGTATTGAGTTTCTGATTCCAAACATTTCTTGAGTAAAGCCATCAATCCACCTTCAATCTTATGGAAGAATGTTCTGCACTGTAATCCTACTGCTATGCAGACTTGTCCCTCAATGCCTCGTGCTTCAACAGTGTCCTTGTTTCCCTCAAACCTGCTGGTAGTGGTACTGCTAGAAGGAATGGATGTGGATGCAGGATCATAATCATAGTCATATAGTCTCGGATCATACTCAAAATGCGCATCTGAGTGATAATTATCCCTCTGTCATATCATCATAAAGTAGCCTCAAATTAAATTATTTTATCTGACCTTCTAATAACAACACAAAGTGAGCACAGCTGATACAAGGAAATGCTGAATAAGAATCAGGATCAGATTATGGAAATTTCAACCTGATTCCATTCTCCCCAATTTCAACTAATGTTGACAAATGGAAACTCAACGGACACAAACAAACAAGTTTTGAAATTTAAGGAGGTTGAACTTTGTGGATTTTAGAAGATGAATTTTGTGGAACGGGTTTTCTGTATTACCTTCTCACCAAGATCTGATCATACGAGTCAATATATACAAGTTATTAAAGAGCTAACAACCTATTAGAACTAACAAATCTGCTATCACAACTAACTACATCCTAGCTAACATCAACCACTACAGATTTACAATTGGGCCTATTATGAAGCCCACTCTCTGACGTCGAGTCCAGCCCAAGCAAATCTAAATGTTTGTTTCCCTCGTTGCTCTGTATATCATTGCTGTCATTGCTGTCATTGCTGAACATGAGCACAGTTGACACTCCTGTGTCTACATCCCCCCCGCAAGCTGGACGTAGAGGGAGGCGAAGACCAAGCTTGGAGCACATGAGGTGATGAAGAGCAGCACCCAGTGGCTTTGTGAAAATATCAGCAAGCTGAAGACCTGAGGGAACATAAGAAGTACTGATGAACCCAGCTTGCACCATCTCTCGTATGAAATGCCCGTCAATCCGGATATGCTTGGTACGCTCATGAAAAACGGGATTGTCGGCAAGTTGTAAAGCCGCCTTATTGTCGCAATGAAGAGCAATAGGTAAGTGGACAGAAATATGAAGATCCGACAGTAAACTATGAAGCCAAACAACCTCGCTAGCAACCGCAGACATGCTACGGTATTCACTCTCGGCGGTGGACTTGGAAACTGTCTTTTGCTTTTTGGTCTTCCAAGAGACCAAAGAATCCCCAAGAAAAACACAATAACCTGAAAGGGAACGAGCAGTATATGCACAACTGCCCCAATCCGCGTCACTATACGCAACAAGTTGCAAATCAGAAGATGAAGGATAGAAGAGCGCAAAATTGAACGATCCCTTGAGGTACCGTAGAAGATGCAAAGCAACATTCATATGTGGCTGGCGGGGTTCAGAAACGAATTGGCTGAGTTGCTGAACGGTATAAGTGATATCCGGTCGAGTTAAAGTGAGATAAAGCAAGCACCCAATCAATCGGCGATACCGTTCAGGATTAGAATATAACTCACCATCAGTAGGAGTAAGCTTAAGACCCTGCTGCATAGGAAATTTAGCAGGTCTGCACTCAGAAACACCAGCCCCATCTAAGATATCAAGCTCATATTTGCGCTGATTAAGTAATATGCCATCAGCTGACCGAGCAATTTCCATGCCGAGAAAGTAACGAGCATGCCCAAGGTCTTTGATGGTGAATGCCGAATGCAACGCAGATTTCAAACTTGTAATTTCCGAAGAAGAATCACCAAGTAACAACATATCATCCACGTAGACGAGAGCAATAGTTATATTGCCAGGACTCCCTTTGACGAACAAAGAGTGATCGTAAGTAGACTGAGCAAAGCCCCTGCTGACCAGAAACTTGGTAAGAGTGATGTTCCATTGACGGCTAGCCTGCTTAAGGCCATAAAGGGAACGAGTTAACTTGCAAACTTGACCAGGCAGAGCCTTTTCGTACCCAGCAGGAGGAACCATGTAGACCTCCTCATCTAAATGCCCATGAAGAAAGGCGTTATTGATGTCTAACTGATGCAAAGTCCAGTTCTTAGCAGCGGCTAAGGCTAGAATAACCCGAACTGTTGGCAACTTGGCAACCGGCGAGAACGTATCTTTGTAGTCCTTGTCTTTCACCTGATTGAAACCCTTCGCTACCAACCGAGCCTTGTGCCTCTCAACTGAACCATCAGCACGATATTTAACCTTGAAAACCCATTTGCACCCAATTGGTTTCTTACCGGGTGGCAACTGAGTAAGAATCCAAGTCTTATTACATTCAAGAGCCTGCAGCTCCTTTGCAATGGCATCTTCCCACTCTGGATGACCACGTGCCTGCTCGAATGAGTGAGGCTCAAAGATCTGAAACACAGCGGCTAAAGACTTGACAAACTCAGAGGAATAATGTCCCAAGTGTTGGGTACTGAACATGGCAAAAGACTTAGAAATTCCAGTAGAAGGATCAATATGATCTCCTCTGGAAGGGAGATTGAGACACACAAAGTCTTGCAATCGGGCTGGGAGAACAGTATGCCTAGTGGATCTACGAACACCCGGGTCACGTTGAAGAGAAAATTCAGCCTCTACAACATCAGGGTGAGATGAAGCTTCATGTTCAACACCAAGATCAGATTCAAAGGCAGAAACTTGTTCATTAGGTTGCACAGAACCTAATGAGGAAGAAGGGACTATCGAATCAACTAAATGCTCATTCCAATTAGGATTGGCAGCAGGATTGACAATCGGCAATGATTGCTCATGAACATCATGATCTTTATCTGACTGATCATGGAAAGGAAAAGCAGTTTCCTTGAAGACAACATGTCGACTAACAAATATAGTCTTGGTGTCAAGATCATCGAGCTTATATGCCTTCTGATTAGGCGGATATCCAAGAAAGATACACCGTCTAGCAGTAGGTTCAAACTTGTCTCGATGAACCTTACTTTTAGAGGCAAAACAAAGACAACCTACGACTCTAAGCTCATCATATGTAGGTGCCTTCAAGAACAAAACCTCAAAGGGTGACTTACCTCCAAGGACTGAAGAAGGCAACTTATTGATGATATGTGTGGCACTTAGCACACATTCTCCCCAAAACCGCAGGGGCAAATTAGCATGAACTCTTAGAGATCGAGCTGTCTCAATAAGATGTCGATGCTTTCGCTCTACCCTGCCATTCTGCTGGGGTACTTCAGGAGCTGATCGTTGGTGAAGAATGCCTTTCGAAGCAAAAAACTCAACACACCTACGTTGTGTAAATTCAGTGCCATTGTCCGTCCTTATAACCTTGATAGAAGCACCGAACTGAGTAGCTACTAACGCAACAAAACTTTCAATCATGTTGAACACCTGCACTTTATCATTCAACAAATATGTCCAAGTGCATCTAGAATGATCATCGAGTATGGTAAGAAAATACTTTGCACCCGAAATAGAAGCAACTCTATATGGACCCCAGAGGTCCATATGAATCAAAGCAAACGGTTCTGCAGCAATCGATTTGCTAACTGAAAAGGGCAATCTATGGTGTTTGGTCAAAGCACAAATATCACAGTGTAATGTTTTGATAGCATAGCTATCACACACAGGAATCAATCTCATCTTAGCCAGAGATGTGTGTCCTAGTCGCGCATGAATAATATCCAGATTGTCACTTGCTCCGCAAGCATTAACAACTTTATTGAAAGTAAAACGAGAAGGATCAGTAAAAGTACTCTCTGCAGCAGCTGTATTCTTCAGTTTATATAATCCTTGATCAGCCCATCCCTTAGCAATAATCTTCCTAGTGAAAAGGTCCTGTAGAACACAAGCAACCGAATTAAATCTGAGTTCTCTTGATCCATCAAACAACAACCTCGATACCGACATGAGATTTGGTTGAAATCTGGAACAAAGAGCACTCTGTGGATCTCAAAACCGTCAGAAACAGCTACTGTACCAGCATGCCTGACTGTTTTGACCGATCCATCCGGTAAACCGAGCAAAACCAATTTTTCTAAAGCATAGAACTCCTTAAAAACGGATTTGTCAAAAACGATGTGATCCGTAGCACCTGTGTCAATGATCCAGATGCTCCGATCACCTTTCTGATTCAAATAAGTGACAGGTGTATGAATATTACCTGCGAAATTAACCATGGAATGGTTATTTTCTTTGTCTGTCATTTCAAGCCTTCCTTTACCCTTCATCATCTTCATTATTTCTTGATAAACGGCATTCACGACTCCTGAATCAACTGTCTGAGAGCCCCCTGATTCAAACGGACTGTCTGCAACTGTCTGAACATCCTGAATCTGTGCAGCGAAGTTCTTTCCTTGCTGATTGCCTTGAGAATTCCCACCGTCTCGGGGACCTGTGTACCAATCGGGATATCCGATGAGTTTGAAGCATGATTCTCTCAAATGCCCCTTCTCTCCACAGTGATAACACTTTCTATCGTATTTAGCCTTTTTCATTTCCCTTTTCGCTGCTTCAGATTTAGAGCTCTCTCCCTTGCTATTCTCACTCTGTTTGAACTGAAAATTTCTACCTACAGCTATAGCGCTTGAATCTGTAATAGAAGAGCCAGCTCCACCCGTGACCTCTTTCTGTCTTTCTATTTGCAGCACCATATGAAACGCTTTATTAACACTCGGCAGAACTTCCATAGACAAGATAGAATTTCGAACATGCTCAAAAGTATCAGCAAGTCCCATAAGGAACTGCATAAGCCTAGCTTTAGCCTCCTTATCAAGCAATTTCCTCACCACAGAACATCTACACTGAGTCATAGCACCACACTCACAGTTTATACTCCCTTCGAGTGTCATCAGTTCATCCCAAATTCTCTTAAGCTTACTAAAATATGCAGAAACCGATAGGTTTTCCCGTCTAACATTGCTCAATTCTCTATGCAGTTGATAGATCAACGGTGCATTAGACTCAGAAAATCTCTCACAAATCTCATCCCAAAGTTGATTTGCTGACTGAACGTACATAAAATTTTCAGCAATATCAGTATTCATTGTGTTGATAATCCAACACATTACCATATAATCAGCCCTTAACCACTGGTCATAGTCATCATCAACCTCACTCGGTTTCACACAAGCACCGGTGATAAAACCTAATTTCATTTTGGCTCCCAAAGCCATACGTATGCCTCTGCTCCAACCAGAAAAATTCCTTCCATTGAATTTAGCAGCAATGAGTTGCATACCTGGATGATCAGATTCAGACAGGAAAAGCGGATTGTAAGCAATCGAGCCATGGTTCAACTGATCTCCAAGTCGGCTTCCTTCGCCGATCGAAATCTCTCTCGTACGATCTTCGTTCGTCGCTTCCATGACTTCTACCCAAGCGATCACAGAAGTAACAGTAATTCGAAGAAGAACAAAGATCAACCTCTCACAGCACCAAGCCGAGCGCAAACGCGCCAACCAAGCCGAGTGGGGTTCCATCCTAAAACCAATTGGTGTTAGGTGGAGTAGCCCACTGGCTTATATGCAAGGCTTGGATTCCATTTTTAATCAATGTGGGATGGTTATATTTCCCATCTTTCCACACACCCCCCTCAAGTGCAACTGCCTGGCCACGCATTATTGCCAGTTGCACTTGACGACTTAAGCCTTAAGGCCGGCTAGCCAATTAGACCAGGAATCCAAACCACACCGCACCTTGCCGAACCTCAGCTCTGATACCATGTGGATTTTAGAAGATGAATTTTGTGGAACGGGTTTTCTGTATTACCTTCTCACCAAGATCTGATCATACGAGTCAATATATACAAGTTATTAAAGAGCTAACAACCTATTAGAACTAACAAATCTGCTATCACAACTAACTACATCCTAGCTAACATCAACCACTACAGATTTACAATTGGGCCTATTATGAAGCCCACTCTCTGACGTCGAGTCCAGCCCAAACAAATCTAAATGTTTGTTTCCCTCGTTGCTCTGTATATCATTGCTGAACATGAGCACAGTTGACACTCCTGTGTCTACAAACTTACAACCTAGAATCTTCATCAATAAACATAGAACAGGCCTTTATCAGAGAGCGAAAAAAATGAAAGGTAGAGATTATCGGTACCGACGGGTCTGATAGGGCTGGGAGAAGCAGCAAGAGCTAATTGCTTGGCGAGTTCCAAATCCGTAGAGAGCTGATCCTCATCCAAATGTCGATTTACGTGCCTTGTTAATTGAAAACACAAAATCGAAGCTCAATCGAATCAATAAAATACAGAAGGGTTTCTTATGACAACCAACAACAATCAAGGAAACGTTCAACATCGATAGATTACTGAGATCCCCTCCCCCCTGGCACGGTAAGCGTTCCAATCGCGAGAAAAAGAGGGAGAGAAAGGAGAAAACCTTTGGAGGTCAGGGGCGGGAACTGGGAAGTTGCAGATTGGGCAACAGGGGAAATCCATTGGAGACACGCGTGGGAATCAATGTGGGATAGAGAGAGGGGACGGAGGTGTTCTCTTATATACTCCGTAAAAGAAAAATATAATAAAATAATAATCATTATCTTATTAGTTTTTTATGTATTCCAAACAATAGAGATGAATAACACGTTCTTTTATTATATAAAAAGTAATTTTGTGCATTTTTTAATCCAAAAGGGTCTCAAAGACTTCTTGACTTCTATCAACCCCAAAATCATCCATCATCTTTAAAACCCTATTAGCTAGTTTCAAAAGCCCCTTTTTCAAGAACCCCTTCAGCAAAGCATTGAAAACAGTAAGATGGGGTCTCACCCCAAAATAAATCATCTCTTGGAACACCATTTCTGCTTCTAGAGTTCTACCTACATTCCCTAAAGCTTCAATCAAGGCAGTGTAGCACACTAGGGTTGGCCTAAACCCAACTGATTCCATTTCAGACAGCAATTTCATCGCCTTTTCTATATAACCTTTCTTACACAGATTTCCAATAACAATACTGTAAAGCTCAGACGGTATCTCCTTACCAAATGGGTGATCCCCAAACGGAGTGTTGGCGGGATCGGTAAAGCTCCCACCTCTCTCCACACCGGAAGATTGATGGATGACATGATGATGCAATGGGTAAAGACAGGCAATTGATAAAGGCAGTATCGTTCAGATTATTGAGAATTTTGGGTGAGTATGAGCAGAAGAGAGAATTGGGATGATTGCGAGGAGTCAGACAAACATATTTGGGAGAAATAAAGGGTTGGAGCTCCATTGCCGGAGTAATCAAATCAAACGCTAACCTTAATGAGTCGCCCGACTTTGAATGCGCATCGCCATGTACCAAGGTCAACCACAAGGCCACTACAGGTAAGCTACTCCTTCCCAACAAAATGCATCCTATTAATTACCTATTTTAAGAATATGTGAACGAGGACTGAGGAGCATATTAATGGATTTAATAATGAACATATCATTTAAAATAACAATAAAAAAACTGAATTCCACAGATGATTAGCAAGCATATTAGCAAGTTTCACATGCAAACTGAATCATATAAATACGCTATGATCTGTAAACTGAATTCCATAAATGCAACTGGAATTCCATGAACTTAATTCCAGAAACATGCAAACTGTAAAAGCCCAACCTCTATCTCCAATCTCAGATTCAGATCTGAAGCCCTACTAAAGCCTAGGGGTGGGCAAACCCAATTAATTAATTGTTATTTCAATTACTAAAATTCAATATTTTTGTTGAATTGAAATGACCAATTAATTTCTTAGCAATTAATTGCAATTTCAATACAATTAATCAATTAATTGATATTGCATGAAATGAGCATGACTAAAAAAAGAATCAGACTATTAACTAAAATGGGAGAAACCAACAGTTAATCAATTTGATAGCATTTTACAAATGAAAAAGCTCTTTTCAGAATCAATAAAGTCCAATGCTTCGAGAAAATCATGATCAAGTTCAACAACTTTTAGACGTTCATCACTAATCTTTATCAAATTTGAGTTTCACATCTATTTCATAAACAAAAGCTCATTATTTATAATAGGACTGAAATGGAAGAATATAAGCTGAACATCAAGAGATTAAACATGAGCTGAACATCAAGAGATTATAACATGAGCTGAAATGGAAGAATATAACCTAAACTTTGACTTAAAAACAAGCATGAATGGAAGTAGAAAAAATCGGACAATAGAGCAGCATGTATCAGAAGTTGCAGATAGGAGTTCTGTGTGGAACCAGAAGTTTGGAACCATAACATGCACAACAAGCATCACAACTGAGCAAGATACATAAAAGTCAGTTCAGAAGTTTGCAGAAACAGAACCTTATCAGTAAACTGCAAACAAGAAACTAGTAGGCCAAGCAACCACAGTTCACATGTATATCAGTAAACTGCAAACGAGAAACTAGAACAAATGGACCCTTTATTCAAATCATGTTAAACAATCATGTATCCTGAAGTAGCTCCAGTTGCATCCATGGTTGCAAGAGATCTTATTGCTCGCTTCTAGTGTATATATTTTGTGACTATAAAAACAATGTCTCTTTTGCAAACATGAAGGTGTCTCCCAGAACTCAAACTTCCAGCAAAAACAAATGCTTTTGTTGGTAGTGTGATACAATTGTACAGGATTTAGGTTATAAGGTATAAAGGAATCAGCCTATCTACAGAAGTAAGCTATCTAAAAATATAAATAGGTGTAAGATAAGCAGAATATTTGAGCCTTTAAAAACTGAAATAAGCAAGTCTAGCACCTGCCATCAGTTCACTTGTTGGGAACATGTCATGGAGCATTGCCACTCTTTCAACAAGAATGTTGTCAGCTCAAATAGAATCATTAATTCTAGTCTCTTCTACACAGACTCTCACAGCCTCTATTGCCTTTTCACCCATCATCTTTGGTATGAGAGATCAATCAAAGGTTTTATTAGCATAGAAATTCACAGTATCTACATAATGACCCAATATATATACCAGATAGTGTCCTTTCTCCCTAGTTCATACATGCAAAAAAATATTTATCCTGAATACATGTCAAAATATTTGTTGAATTTGCATGAAAAAGAAAACCAGGCAAGCAACACACTGAGGTTTAAAAAACAAAATAAATAAATAAATAGTGAAAGAAAGGAAAGGGTGTGGCAAGGAAAAGTGGTTTGATACTTTTGAAAGCCATGAGAGAAAAATGGAAAGTTATTCTGAATAAAGCCTTGCTCCATTTGTACAAACATAATGTTTATCACTTACATGGATTCGCCAAATAGAGAACATAGAATTTAGATGCATCAACGTACTATGTCTAATAGGTCACGTAGCACAGGAGATACTAAATTAAATTTCCGTCACAAATGGGATAGGTAATTACACATCTTCCCTTCAACTTGCATACTTGTTATGTTTATCTTGGTCAAGATTCCAAATCCTATTGCCTCTTGAAGTTTTGCGGCTAGAATTGCACTCATATAATGATTATCATCTGCGGTTAAATAATTAATCATGCTTCAGCACCTACATTTGTAAAATGTTCATGCACCAAATGCTAGAAAGAGTAGTAGGTAACTAATGTAAAGGAAAAGCACAAAAGATTACACAAATGGCATCACATATCAAGTGACTGTCTTAACAAATGATCGTTATTTATGTTATTATTAGAGTAGCTGAATCTGCGAAGAGAACTTGAGTAAAGAATCAAATCTTCCACAAATCATATCAATTTGCTCAATCAATCAACGATTCATACAGCAAGAAATCAACTCGAGCCCAAATTGCACGTACAAACTCAAAACTGAAGCAATCTCGCATCCGATTTCCGAACCTTACTTTCTTAACTTGAATCAGCCAATTAAGCACCTAATATCACATCTCCCACCCAAACCAAGCACTCAGAAGGGGTTAAAAAAAATCAAAATCAAGCGTACCTTGGATTGCTGAAGGGGCCAACTTAACTGGGTCCCCGAATTCAAAGCAGTGATCGGAAGCATCAGAGCGCACCTGCGCTGCCAGCAACGCCAACAAAACGAAGGCCGAAGGCGACAAGCCGGAGAGATAAGGTGGCCAGGGAGCGGAGAAGCAAAGAGTCCAGTGACTGGTGGACCACGTGGTTGCATCGTGATGGCAAAGAAGTAATTATAAAAGGGCAAAACGGTCACTCGACTTTTTATGAAAGGATTCATTTGGGCCAACCCATCAGCCCAATAACAAAACTCGAAATAAAAGCACATCGCCTCAAACCCTAATCCGGATGAGATATTCAACCTTCAGCACTTCATTTTATTTGCTCCTTCCCATCTCTGTTGGAAGTGTTCGCCGTCTCTCCGCACAGGTAAACCTCTGTAAACTATCTACCTCGCACTGTTTTCTCCGCTAGATTGAATTGCTGCTTGTTTAGATTTGATTTGATTTGATTTGTATATATCAAATCGCGTTTTTACTCCCTTCGTTTCGTTGTAGTTTTTTCGTGGAGATTGTGCTTTGCTCTTGGTTCAGTTGCATCCTTGGTTTGGTGGATCCTAAACGATTGTTTGCATTGGTCGATACTTGGTGTTCGTTTGAAGTTAGTATTCGTATAGGAATGTTTTATATTTGACTTAGCTCTCTTCAAAGAACGTAATTTGTACTCCATTTCTCAGTTTTCCGAGTGTGCTGATTTAAGCGTCTCGTAGTTGTGTTTGAAAATTTGAAAGGTCCGAATCATGATCCAGAGATTATGTATTGTGAATATGCTTGGATGATTTTGTGTTTTTGAGATGTTTGGTTTTGTGAATCTAGAAAATCGTTTTTTGATGGTTATCATCTTTATGATGGATTTAGTGTGTAAACACCGCATTTATTTTGGATTGTAGGTAAGCCATGGTGAAGCACAACAATGTTATCCCTAACGGCCACTTTAAGAAGCACTGGCAAAACTATGTGAAAACCTGGTTTAATCAGCCAGCCCGTAAGACCAGGAGACGCCAGGGTGAGCATTTCTCCTTTGGGACTGGGTTCACTGTATTTAATTATTTTGCTGTTCATTGTTTTGGATCGAAATTGCTAAACATGTATCTGTTAAAATCAATTTTCAGCTAGGCAAAAGAAAGCTGTGAAGATTTTCCCTCGCCCAACAGCTGGCCCCCTTCGTCCCATTGTTCATGGACAGACCCTGAAGTATAACATGAAAGTTAGAGCTGGGAAGGGATTTTCTCTTGAGGAGCTCAAGGTTTGTTATATAGTGAGATTGATTAGTTAAATTGCAACGTCTATCCTATGTTAGAAATTGTGTAATTTGGAGTTTGATTTGAGAATGTGGAATTCCAACTTGGTAAATGATATGTTAGAAATTGTGTGATTTGGAGTTTGATTTGAGAATGTGGAATTCCAACCTGGTAAATGATACTGTATGTTAGAAATTGCTTCGGAACACAGGTGATAGGATAGAATATATTACATTATTATTTATTGCCACCTGGTAATATCTCTCTATTGTCTGCCACTCTGTTCAACTTGTTTTATTGTATGCCATTGTAAACCGAATGTAACCTGTGTGTTCAGGCGGCTGGAATCAACAGGAAGGTAGCCCCAACCATTGGTATTTCTGTTGACCACAGGCGCAGGAACCACTCTCTTGAGGGTCTTCAAACCAATGTCCAGAGGCTGAAGACCTACAAGGCGAAGTTGGTCATTTTCCCGAGACGTGCCAAGAAGATCAAGGTAATTTGTACATGTTCTGTAGTTAGAATTACGAAAGGAAATTCAGAGTGATTCGAGTATCACTGAAAGGTTTGATGTTTTAATGTCAATGCACTGTGATCTTCACTGTATTTGTTGTAGGGTGGTGACTCTTCACCTGAAGAGCTGGCTAACGCAACTCAAGTCCAAGGTGATTACTTGCCAATTCACCTAGAGAAGCCAACTGTTGAGCTCGTGAAGGTCACTGAAGAGATGAAATCATTCAAGGCCTATGACAAGCTTAGGTTGGAAAGGACAAACAAGAGGCACTTGGGTGCTAGGCAGAAGAGGGCTGCTGAGGCTGAGAAGGAAGACAAAAAGTGAAAAAAATTACCGCCCCCAAGGGATTCAGACTTGTCTTCCTGCCATTCACCCTTTTGCGCAACTTTGTGCTCGTTTTCTAGTTTTAGCGTTTATATTACCTGCGAAATTGGAGTATTTCTGTGCTGGATTTTTTCATCTTGGGCGGCAATTTAGATTATGCAATTTTGAGTTTGTTATGTTTGTGTCCTTTAAAGACTATTGGTACTGTATTAATCACACAGTTTTGATTGCTGCTGGTATAGTCAGTTTTGGCGTCCTATATGTTCTATTGCTCTGTAATTGAGCAATGAAACCCAATATACTGAACGAGACCACCACTTACCTTCTACTTCTACCTTGGTTCCCAAATTAAACACTCATCTTATTTAAAATAACGATATACTGTATATACTTTGTTAAGAGGTCGTCTGTGTTGTAAAACCATTATTGGTGGATGTTTCACCTCCTATAACTCCTACATATAATTCCAATATAAGGGTTGTAACCTCCCTTGAGAGAACACTCATGAATGAGAAATCTCCCTCACGTTATCAGCACGGTAGACTTCGTTGGTCTTCGATCTTCTACAAGTTTGCTCTAGCAATTGATATTTCAATCCTTGATATTATTATGTGTTTGTTTGTTTTGTTTTCGATGTCGTTCCTTCTCTGATCGGTATATTTGGTGCTTCGAATTTCTACGGAATGTTTACTGCTTTTTCCAATTGTTTGGTGATCTTGTTTCAAGTAATCCATCTTTGTTTGCGTTTTATCTTTTACTCCCTCCGTTTCAAAATAAAAGTCGTTTGTCTTTTTCTGTACGTTTTTTTAAGGTGATAAAAACAATATAAAATATTATTTTTTTATCAATTTTTTTTAATAATTTCATATTTAGTAGTCATAAGTATAAACTTATAGAAAAAAATTCGTTAAAAAAATAATATTTTATATAATTTTTACCTCATAAAAATACGTGTAAAAAAATCAAACGACTTTTATTTTGAAATGGAGGGAGTATTTTGTTTATGTGTGCTCAACGGGGGAGGTTAGAGGTCTTTTGATCTCGTCCCGATTCAGATATTGCCAACTCCACAAAGGGTTTCAGCAGAATGAGTTTCAAGCTGTGCAAGGTTATTGAAGTTGCATCGAGTTCCTCTTCCACAGGTCCTCGATGCCGGGATCGGCCGGTGGTGAACCCAGGAGAAGAGAACCGCCACCGCGACGGGGCGATCTAGTTCTGCTACCGTGGGTGACGCCGCCGACCTCCACGCAAGCCCCGAGTTCAAACATCGGCCTATTCGGAACTAGGACGGCGGCCAGTATCCCTTGTAGCAATGACACCGAGCCCGGACTTGAACAGAATCGCTAAGGGACCAAGATCCGCCTCTGCGAATTCAAAAGGAAGGAGACAAAGCTTTCAGAACAACTAGTAGAATTCCCGTGCTATGGCAGGACACGGGGAAAATTTTAATAATGTATAAAATTTATGTTACGGTAGACACAAAGAACAATCCGGAAAAAAAAACATAATCTGGTAAATAAAATGAATTGATGACTTTGTATTATCTCTATATAAATCAATCAATACTTATACATTATTAAAAGATAAGTAAAATAGGTACATAACGACGTATCCTTAATAGTAGGAATATGAAAAACATAAAACATTTTAAACTAAACTATAATCAGGGTTCGTTTGGTTCAATGTGGGAATTGAAATTCCCGGGAAGTTACTTCATGGGAATTGAATTTCCGGGAATTCCAATTGACGGGAATTCTAAAAATATGTTTGGTTGATTTTTTATTCTAGGAGATTAAATGTAGGAAATGAAAATTTTCAAGTTAAAAATGGGGGAAGTTGAACTTACCTAGGGGAGACTAGGTAAGTGAACTTCCTCCATTTTGGGGGAATTCAACTTCTCGGGAAGTTGAATTCCTGTGTTTTTTAATTTCAAAAACACCAACCAAATACAGGAATTCCTCCTACTTCCTGGGAAGTTCTACTTCCTGGGAAGTTCTACTTCCTGGGAAGTTCTACTTCCTGGGTTTTTAGGTTGTCAACCAAACGAGCTCTCATATTTGGTTAAAAAGTGTAGAATTTTCTTCCAACAGTATAGTATACTATTTATCGTGTACAACATTGTATGATAATTTTTGTAGATAACTAACTTAATTTTCTGAAACTAAAATTTTGAGTTTGTTATTTTAAGATTGTAACGAAAAGAATAAATTTTTAATTTGATAATGATATTATTATTATTGACAATTTATGATACTCCCTCCGTCCAAAAATACATTGCCTTTTAACATTTTGCACAAGTTTTAATAAAATACTTTACTTATAAAAAAACATCATCATTGCACTAATTTTTTCATAAATTTTATTATTTTTTAACACCCACTACACATTTTAACCAATCAAATTATTTTAAAAAGTCAACAACACACAAACCAATACAAATCATTACAACTTTTTACCTAGAAAACCTAAAAGACCATCTATTGTTGGACAAAAATTTACATCTAAAAGTCCATGTATTGTTGGACGGATGGAGTATAATATATTTTTTTTACAAAATGGAAGTAATTTTTAAAAATATTTTGTCATATATAAATAGGTTTCCAACGTTGTAAAAATCTCTCTGTTTTTCAAATGTTTGAGGTTGTAAAAATAAAATTAAAAAATCTTATATAGAAAGTAAAATTAAAAAAAAAATCTCATATGGAAGGAAAGGTTGCCAAATAAGATCACTTATATATTTTTTTCGTTATTGGTCTTTTTTTAATTGTCCAAATAAAACACGAATTGCACTTTTAAAAGAACACATGGAACTATGGAAGGGATCAAGGGAGGAAGGCGTCAAGTTCAACAATTACGGTTATACGGCGAGCGACGAAGAGGAGGGCGAGGGAGGCGAAGATGGATATCGGCGATAAACGATGCGGTCGAAGACGAATTTAATGGGTTAAGCCCGGAGGCCGAAACTCAGACGGTGCCGACCAGAACCGAAATCTATGGGCTAAGGGGAGAGAAGAAGAAAGATTCGATTTCCGGATGGAGGTTCGACCATTTATGAAGGTAAGTTTACCAAATTTTGATTGAATTTCAGTATTTTATCTTATTCTGAAAATTAGGGTTTTGACAAAATTGTGCTCGAGTTGCTCTGATTGATTGGGGTTTTGTAGTCAAAATCTGAATTGAGGGTGATTGGTTATGGTGTTTGAAACTCAGATTCAGGTGATTGCCTCAAAGATGCCAATATAATGTTGTCTGAGAATTGTGCGAGAGTTTGTGATGTAGTTGCCAAGTCATGGTTGAATTATAATTGAATTGTGATTGACCTCAATTTGATGTGATTACCTCAAAGGCTTGATCTGCATTTGTTGTGTGGTAATGTTGAGTTGGGTTCCTTACTTTGGAGTTGTTTAGGATAAGTTTTGATTGATACCTGGTGTTGGGTAGGTGAGTGTGTTCTGTATTTGGAATTAACTGTGTTATACTATTATGCCTGATATAAGCTGTTGGGATCATTTGTCAAACTACATTATTTAGCCTATTAGCTCAATTGGTAGAGCAATGTGACGAAGCACACGATGTGAGTTCAAATCCCATACAGGCTATATGAACTGTGGGTTCAAATCCCACACAAGCTATATGTTCATAGCATAGGCGATGTCGCTTCGAATCCTTCCGAGCCTATTGGTGGTTGTTAGACTATTAGAAGTTTACTTACCCCTTATATAGGTTGCTTTCATATTACAAATCATCGAAATATAGTTGACTGAGGGGATTTGTTGCTGATCATGTTTCCAATTGGACCATTTGATATTAGATGTACAATATTGATACCAATTGAGGATTCCATTCCTTTCCCTTATTGTATTTAGCTTCTCTGAATAGAAGATGCACATGTTTTTGAGGATGAAACTAATATTATATCTGAAAATATTATTGTATTTAGCTTCTCTATCATTTCTTGTAATTGATTTACACAGTAGATAAGATAATGACTAAAAGAAAAGAAACAACAAATGCCAACAGGGGAAAAAGAGTAAAAAAAGAGACTTAGTTTTTTTTTTTAAAAAAAAACAAAGGTACTCCATATATATAAAGTGCAGATCCACATAGGACATAGAGATCAATTCAATACCTACTTCCAAGATAAGTAGAAAAAATGACATTAACACAGTACATAGCAGTTTGCCAGATCCAAGATAAGTAGGAAAAATGCAAAGGGCACATCACATAACTAAACTTATTTAACCCCATGTAAAGTTATAACTCAAATAATAATATTAACACAGTACATAAATTTTGAGCAATGGAGTGATGTCAACATACAGTCATATTAGCATATCAGATACAAAAAGAACACATGAAATTACTATTCCACAGATATCGTGGTTCAAATATACGAATCAGATACAAAAAAGAACACATGAAATTGATGAAAATCCAAGTTACACTTGAAATACAGAACACAACATAAACAAAAAGGATAAACACCCAAACATTGTGGGAGATCAGTATTACAACTAAGATCAGCTCAGTTCATCACAACCAAATGTTGTAAAGCTTCTATATTTAAAAGTTTGTTCAAAACGGGTCAGCCAATTTGATGGTAATGCCATTACTTTGATAGCAATGCAGACTGACATCTAGTTCAGTCCTCGTACAAAACTTCTCCATAAGTAGCACATGTGCTCTTAATATACCTGCAAAGTAGAGGGAAAATAAAAATTGTATTATCAAAATCCCAAATCCAGCCCACAAAATATATAAATGGAGTTTTGTGTACAATAAAACTTAAGTAATGAGCTAGGAGAGATTGAGTAATAAAACTTAAGTAATGAAAGTAAAATAGACCACAATAGCAGAAAATTTATAGGATACACACACCAACCCACAAGGAGCTAGGAGAGATTGAGAACTTTCATGTTATGCGAGATCTTCACCCTAACATATGCTGTTGAGAATGGCTACTGAAGTTATCAGTTGATTGAGATGCCGCATACTGTAATGGCAACATCATAATTTAAATAACATGTTATATTAAACATTGAAATGCCCAAACTAATATAATTGGGGATTAAAAAAAATCCAGTAGTACAATCATAAAATATATTTATGATTCAAGGGAGCACTAAAATATCCAAGCAAGCATGTAGATGACAGTTTAATGTTTAATGCAATATGGACATTGCATTGCATAAATATATAATTACATTAAAAATAAACATTAAACCAATAGACAGACTGACAGAGTCTCCGCTTACAGTAAGAGGTGAACGTGTTTAATGCAATATGGACATTGCATTGCATAAATATATATTTATGATTCAAAGGAGTACTAAAATATCCAAGCAAGCATGTAGATGACAGTTTAATGTTTAATGCAATATGGACATTGCATTGCATAAATATATAATTACATTAAAAATAAATATTAAACCAATAGACAAAGTCTCCGCTTACAGTAAGAGGTGAACATGTTGATGTAGATGCATATCAGTGGGAAATCAGTGAAATCGAAAAAAGGGATAAATAAAGTCAGGCAATAAAGATGCAGTATATGTGGATGATTTATCGAAAGAACAGGCCTTAAACCAGGATTGCAATTTGATATTTGTTGACTTCAATAAAGATAAGTCGAAAAGAAGAAGACAAAGCAATTAAACAATTCATTCATAAACTTTTTGGTTCATGTATGGATTATATAGATAGGCTTATAGCTATGTCTATCATATGGTCATCATTAAAGGATAGTCATGTAATACCCGTTGAGCTAGCAAACAACTACTAATAGAGAAAGACAGTAGCTATATAAACTAAAAGAGAAAGACATTGAGATAAAATGAAATTGGCGGATGAGACAGATTCGATAGAAATTCAAACATGAAGTAGAGGATTGATATATTGGGTCTAGACGCACTTACACCTAGCAAGTCCATGGAAGCAAAATTGGTTCACTAACCTCTTCGATTGGGCAAAATAGCAAACTGAATCAGGCAAATAAAGGGGCGGATGCAAAATTGGTTCACTAACCTCTTCGATTGAATCCGTTGTTGGTGAAAGGAAGATCAATTCTTGGGAGCGTATATATAGAGAATGTGTAAGATGTGAAGAATCAGAGGCAAAAAATTCTAGGAACCAGGATGTCGGGCAAAATAGCAAATTAAATCAAGCATGTAAAGGAAACGATGCACAATCGGTTCACTAACCTCTTCGATTGAATATGTTAATGCTATGAGGGAGATCCATTCCTTTAATCTAGGGCCAGGCAGAACCCTGAAAAAAAAAACCAAATTAATTGTTCTGATATGTTGTAGAAAATAAGTATAATAATGGGTAGATATAGAAGAAGATTACCTTGGAGAGGAGAAACACCATAGGGAGGAAAGCCATAGAAGATGGAAGATGTGAAGGAAAAGAAGCTGAATCTGTAGAAATCTGGAAGAAGCAAGCAAGCGCCTTACCTTGGTTGTGTACCACCTTCGAAATCTGGATTGGAGGAAGAAAAATCTGTCAAATTTTGAAAGACACAAAATCTAAAAGAAGCAAATTGAAGAAGAAGCCAGGGACATCGTCCCGCCAGCATCTGAATATGAGAGAGGGGAAAGCTAGATTTGAATCCTGAATATTAAAAATAAGGGCCCAAAGAAGGGAAACCTTACACTTGCGGAAGAAGACAGAAAATCAAGAGGGCGAATTGGAGGGAGAGACGACGCAGCAAGGAATTGGAGGCGGAGTTCGCAAGCAGAAGGGTGTCGGAAGGAGAAGAGATGCGCTATAGAACGGAAAGGAGAACGGGGGCAAGCGGAGAAGCACAGAAAGAGGGCGAAGAGGAGGAGGGGGTATAACCTTACCGGCGGAGGAGGAAGAGCGAAGGAACAGTGGAGGATCAACGATGGAACCGATAGAGCGAACGAGGAGCCGAGGAGGAGACGAAATCGTCCGAATGGAGACGAATCAGTATTCAGGAAGAACCCTAAGCAAGAGGGGAAAAAAAGAAAAAAGAAAAAATCTCATTGGACGAAAAGGAGAGAATTGCGGGAAGACTGTCACGTCAGCGAAAAGTATTCGGAATTAAGTTATTACTAGTGTAATACCCGCGCCATGGCGCGGTTGCGATGGAAAAGAATCAATGAAACTGAATTAGTTAAGTTGAATTGTATAACAAAATTAATCTAGAACAGATCAGAAGTGATAAGTAATAGTTATATTATGCTTTTTTATTGACAAAAGGTAACATATATGTAAAATACAACAACAATCCATAAAAATATAAATCCTGGCATTTTGTTCCGATACTCATACAACCTAGGTAGAAACAAAATTAATGAAGCTGCTGCTTATGTTCTTCCAAAGTGAGGCTGCAAAACACAAAAAAAAAACAGATTTGTTTTATATTCATAAGAACAAACAAAGTGGATTAAAGAGATAAATAATATCAGTATATAATTAGACATTAGACATCTCCAATAAAAGAAAACCCAGGGCATGTCTATTAAATTTCCACGTTTGAACACATTTTCTAGGGGAGGTATTGTAACACAAACATTGAAAAAAAGCAATATTAAAAGTGTAAGCAAAAATAAGTTGGTTCAACAGTACCACATTACCTCTTCCAAACTTCTTTTCTTCAAGTTACATATATTAAAATCAAATAAGGATAAGCTCCTTGATTTGTTCCGGGCGATTGTGCAAACCATACAATACATCCCTTTGTGCACCTGAAATTCCAAATTTTCAAGATAAAATTTCCATCGTATCAGTATTGTCTAAGAAGATACAAAAAATTTCAAAGAAAGTAATAACTTGATCGATTTAGGATACAAAATGTGTACAAAAGCAATAAATAACCTGATTTAGGGGGGAACTCAATTGAAAATGAATTATCTAGACAAAAATCAGAGTTGATGGAATCTAGAAGAACCATAGATGAAGCCATTGAGAAATCAAAGAAGCCTGATTTAGGATTGAATTGTGAAAGCTAAAGGAGCACATACTTGATTCAACATGCACGGATCATTCACTCTAGCGTCGTACTGGATTTAGGTTTAATTGATCCCCATAGAAGACACTATAAAAGGTTGTTCATGCGATATGAATTGATGGGATGATGGGGAGTGGGTTAATAAGGGATTAGTATTTATAACAGAGGGAAAATGGATAAAACCAAATCAGAAGTGATTTTTTTTCCGAAAATAGGAAGAAATTTAAAAAATAACAAATGGGTAATGTGATCAAAACAAATCATTACCATAGAAGAAACCTTAACAACATGATTTTCAAATGTGATAAAAACAAATCATTGCCATAAAAGACTGAACTTGCAAGTTGCAGCTGTAGCTGTACTTACATTGCTTGGACAACCCATGTTAAATCAGAAAATGATACCTAAGTAGTAATCACTCCCGCAATCTGCCATAATACAGCAAAAAGCTAAACAAACAGAAGACAGATGCATATGGACAAAGTAGAACAGGCACAAATCACAAACCAAAGTACCAGGAGAAGTAAAAACCTAAGATAGTCTTATAATAGTAGAATTTCACCAAAGACACAAAACCATATATTAAGATATTATATCGATATATATTTTGAATTAAACCCAATAGTTAGTAAATGGGTAAAAAAATGAAAATTAAAAGAAAAAACGTGATTGGTTAAAAGGGAGTGGAATAAGAAGAGCGCGCCACGTCAGCGGAAAGTATACGAAATTAAGTAGTTATATAGATATAGATATAGATTGCAGATTTGGGATAAATTACAAAACCAGCCCCGTAATTTCAAAAATTGCGGACTAGTTTACACTTTTCTGATAATTACAAAACGAGACCCAAACTTTTAGAGTTGTATATATCATCCCTGAAGCGATTGAATTTAGCTCGTGAAATAGATAAATGTATCCCCTGAGGATGATGTGTATAAGTATACATAAATTATATCAACCCCGAAGTGTAAGTGGATGAATAAAAATATAAATTTATCCGATAGATAAATCAATTTCATCTATCGAAGTAGATTAATGTACCCATTTCTCGAAGTAGACGAATAGACAAACCATGTCCCCGTAGAGATGATAAGTATTTTTTATTAGTTTTATTTATTTTATTTTTATGCATTTTCATTCTTCATCTCCCGAAGTAGGTGAATGAACAAGTCGAATATTTGAGATAGACCGATTAATTTCATCTCTCAAGCGATGAACCAAATATTTGCATCCCTGTAGTGATGCGTTAATGATTATCTTTTTATTTTATTTATTTTATTTGTATATATTATATTTTTATTTTTCATCTCCAGATCAAAGTAGATGAATAGACATATCTCATAAAGTAGATAAATCGTACCCTCGTAGGGATGAACCGGTAAACGTCGTCTTTGTAGTGATGATTGGTATAGCCAGATAAGCAAATCAACTCTGATCCTTAATGTTTCTCCATCTGTTTCCCGTAGTAAATGATAAAATTGCATGTAAGAATACCACCTCTTGACGTAGGTGACAAAATGGTCTCGAAGATCTATGTTAAATTTTTGTCACTCGAAGTTGACATTAATTTTATTTATTTATTTAAGATTATTATTGTTGATATTCATTTTTTTTTTTTGATTAGGTAATAATTCGGTAGGCGAGCCTAACCGAGAGCATCCCGACAGATGAGATTAAGAAGATCTGGGTGTTCTTCCAGTGCCAATCCGTTAACAGGATGACCAAGGTGTGCAACCTTGTCAGCCACCCTATTACCCTCACGGGGCACAAAGGAAAAGGAGATATCATGAAAAGACCTAATGAGACCTTTGATATCACCCAAAATTAATTCAATTTCCCACAGACATTTTCCTATACCCTTCAGATGATTTATAATGATCAACGAGTCACCTTCTATGATTAGGTTGTTATAGTTACAATTTTTGCACAGATTATTCCTTCTCTTAGGGCAATTGTTTCTGTCAGGATCGGAATCGTCTTTCATACTTTTTTATAACCCAGTTTGAGGGCTTGCCCCTCCGAATCTCTAATGACGTACCCCGTGCTATATTGTTGATATTCATGTTTCTTAATATACTTTACTATTTAGTATTATCTTTTGCATAGTTTTATTATTATTATTCCCTTAATCCACTATATTGTGAGTTTCAACACCTATTTTGTGGCCGGGCTTGAAGTTCCTAAACTCAATGGTTAAACAATCCAATAGATTGTGACACTTATCTCGCTAAGAGCTCAAAGTCTCGATACCATTTGTAAACAATCCAATAGATTGTGAGTTTTCATCAAAATCTGCATAAAAGCTTGAAGACTTTAATTCATATTTTTATAAACTCTAGAAGAGTAGATGATCTTATTTTTAGTTTTTGTACTCCCGCAGAAGTACATGGAATATGGGATATGACATATTCAGAACTATTTTTAGTTGGTTAGTACAACCAATATAAATAACCAAAAAAACATGATCTGGTTTACAAGGCCGCTTCCTGACAATCCTCTAAGCATGACCCGGAGCATACCCCTCCTGTAGAGGGTGTAAAAGAGGTAATGGTTAAGCGTGAAACTAAAGTTATTGTTGTGGCTTATAACTAGGTCATCTTTGTATAGTTAGTTTTTAATGTCCTGAAAAATATTATGAATAAAGATAAATATAATTGGTCGTTAGTTTCATACCTGTAGTATGAAACCAAAGGAAGTTCTGAAAATACCCAGTTAATGACATCTGATTAAATAAATGGATCACCATGTACAAATTTCAATTGTTAGAATGTTTTACCATTGAAACTCATGATGTCACTAACCAAAAGTTAGTTGATTTCTTTGTGGCATTAATTGGTTACTCAAGAAAAATGATGATTTGCAAAATCATTAAAATTCACATGAATTCCCACCAAAAGGACTAGAAGATCCTTAATAAGGGTGACCATACATGTACGGCTTGTTCTTGTTGCAAAATAATAACAAGACCGTCTATAATAAAGAGTAAATTCAAAGTCTCTTGTGTCTCTTGATCGAGTTCAGCGAGACAACTACGAACATATAAGTCATCGCCATATGGACCAGTGTTATTCCAGTATAGATGCATTAACACATTGGTCATATGAAAAGGTAGAGAATGTTATCAATCACATTGTTGAGTATAAAGTAGCTCACAATGACCTAGAAGAGTAGTTAGTCAAATGGGCCCATGCAATTTCGCATTTAGAATTTGACACAATAACTTCTATCAAATTATCTCCAGAAGAGAGTACATGTTTCGAGGTCTCCTCCACAATTATCTAAAAGACCACAAAGAAGTTAAATGATACATTGGGTTTGAGTCCCTAATGATATCAAATACCTCGAGCTTTATAAAGGTGATCAAATGCTAACTATTTCGGGGGAGAGGAAATGAGATTATTAAGAAAGAGATTGCATGAAAGCAACTTCTCTAACATTTAGGATCCGCGGATGAATGAAAGTGAACTAGAAGTTCAATACTTATGTACACCAAATGATAATTACATGGTTTAGCAAAAAGCCATCAAATGCATTTACTAAGGCCAAGAAAGTGACTAAGTCACATATATTGCACTGGCTAGCTCATTTGGAGGTTCCAAAAGTAACTCCGAAACAAACAAAAATCAACTGGTTCTCAAATACACCAGAAGTGTTGAAGATCACTAGGCTCTCACTTTAGGATTCCCCGGATGTGGAAAGAGCTCATGTGAATATGATGATCATCAATCAAATAATGGATGTCGACATCGAAATGTTGGTAAAAGAGATAGAAAGAAGAAATTCGTGCAAAGATGAACTCTTTAAGCATGATGCTATTGGACCTGTAGCTCCAACATCGGAAAGTATAACATCATTTGTTTTAAGTGGGTGTTTATACAAAACCACAATAAGCGAAATGAAGTTGTAAGATATATAGCAAGATAGATTGCATAAAAGTCTACAGTGGATGATATAAAAATATATTCACCAGTAGTGGATATAATCTTTGGTTGTCGATGAATCGACTCTAACCATAATTGACGGGCATAGTAGTTGTATACTCAAATTGATCATTAATAAACGAATATAAATGAAAATGATCCAACACTTTAATTGTTCATAAGATTGAGAAAAGATCCAACAATTTGAAGTAGTAAACCAACCTTTCTTCGCCGGTCCAAATCTAGGTCTAGGCATTTTCATCTATAGGTTTAGAAGTGGAATGGGCACACAGATTGTATGCACTAGAAGTAGTAAACCAACCTTTCTTCACCGACAGTTAATACAGCCGATCTTCGATCGGATGAATTGGAAGTGGGATCTTTGAAATCTTCTCAACAGTTGCTTGGTCTAGGACTAATTGTAACTTGTCAGTATTCCATTTTTTTATCAGTGATATATTCCTTGACTTTTTCATTCAGGCAAGGTTATTAGGATCGAGATTCTAGGATCGAATCACAACAGTGTCTGTGGATCGGATCGTAAGATCCTATAAGGGGATCGTAAGATCCTCGAAATATAATTAAATAATAAAATAAATATATAATATATATATATATAACAAAGTTGCTTAATTTAAGGTTGTAGAATGATGAAAAAAAATGTTAGTTACACAATATATTTTGATTTTAAGACATAAAAAGCTACATTTGCGACCTTCGACATTGTCATATTGCTTAAAAGACTTGAAAATAATTGTATCTAAGCTATTTTCACGTTTCTTACATGAATGTGTACATTTAAACACCCTAAAATCAACCAAGGAAACAAAAAAATGTTTAAAAAATACATATTATTAATAAAAATAGGATCTTTAGGATCGTGTGGGATCGTAAGATCCTATCAATCAATTAAGATTCTAAATATCCCATTGTAGATCCTACACAAAAAAGATCTTATGCATAGATCCGGATCGGGCCTTAGGTAGGATAGTAGGATCTTAAGATTCTAAAGATCCGGATCGAGATTCTAATAACAATGCATTCAGGTCTATCTTGTCAGGGCAAGTACAGTGTTGTAGCATATTTAGATTAGTTGCCCAGTTATCTGTACAGAAATTGATAGTTCTTCCATTACCTACCAGCCAAGCCATACCAGTTTTGAAGTCCGGGATTAGATAGCGCAGTTTGGACCATTGCCAAGATGAACTATTTTGTTTGTTCTAATTTAGCAAGTTCTCATATTTGAGGTACTTATACTGGTTTATTCTGACCCATACATTATCCGGTTCCGCCATGATTTTCCACATGAGCTTTAGTTGAAGGTTATCATTCATGTGTTTGGACTTGCGTAGACTCATACCTCCATGTTGTTTTCGTTTACAAACTTTGTCCCAGACGATGATTTGAGCGGCACATTGTATAGAACTCAGATGGAAGAAATCAGAGAAGTTGTGACAGAGGTTCATGGTGATGCTTCGCTTGATTTGGTGCAAGGGCTTACAGGATGCTTGAGTGGGAAGGGGATGCAGGATCCGAAGAGAAAGTCTCTCGTTTCTTTTGCTGATAAGGAAACTTGGAGCACTTGTGATTTGTCTGGATTGCAGACAAGATTTAGCAGAACTTCTGAGACATCAGAAGAGGATGGCACAAGTGTGGAGTTTGCTTCAGAGGATTGTTCTGATGGGATAGCCGTATTAGAGGGGAGTTCATCAGGTGCTATGGCTTGTGGCAGATCTGAGCACGACAAGCCAACACGGATAGAAGAAACTACCAGAGGGTCAGAGAGAGGAGGTCATGCATTCACCAGGAGTTCTACCTCGGAGTACCAGAGTGTTATGAAGGAGGGGGAGGTAGTGGGTGATGGTGACATCTGGCGAGCATCAGTTCTGCGTCTCGTAGGTGAGATGGGACTCGGATGCGGATGAGGCCAGGAGAAGCAGGAACGTATTTTCCTTGGGCCGGAGGGGGAGATTGTTGGGCCTAGGGCCCATGGAGTCCAGCCCAAAGTGAAGGCCTTATTTGCTTCCTTCTTTCTACAAATTAAATCTGTGTTAAGTTTAGATCTGTGTTAAGTTTAGATCTGGTGAGAGCAAACCATTTAGATATGTGTTAAGTTTAGTAATATCCCACTTATTTGTGTTGGAGATGAATCGATCAACCATCCAAGCAGCTGAAACCTCATCCAAAGGCCTGAGTGCAGATTTTTCAAGTGGAGTATTATGAACCCAATTATCAGACCAGAAATTAACCGACTTTCCGGTCCCAATGGACCAGTGAAGGCCGGTTTTGAAAAGATGTCTAATCGCAGTTAGTTTGGACAATTGCCAAGAAGCGTTACCCTTTTTAACATAGTTCATCAGTTGGGAACCTTTCAAATACTTTTGTGAGACAACCCTAACCCAAATATTATCTAGTTCAGTAATGATCTTACAGTGCAGCTTCATTTGAAGCGCTAAATTCATTGTCTCAGCTTTGTAAAGACCGAGACCCCCCGAAAGGGTGTATGAACAAATTTATCCCAGCTAATGAGAGGTGTCGAAATGTGATACGTTTGGAATCCCCGATCCTTCGCATGTGGGCTCGGAATCAAGAACACCAATTTGTTGATGGCCCGATCTTGTAATTATCCTTGCTATTCTCGATGTTTACAATCACTTACAATAAAGACTTTTAACTATTGCGAAATAAACGAAAACAAACAAATAAAAACTAAATAACAACCAAGTAAAACAGCGACAGAACTGGTGCAGCAGCGACGGAAGAAAGACAGCAACAGTGACGGATGCTGCGTGCAGTGCGGCGCCCATCGCTCGGACGTACCGCGGGCACAACAAGCCTGCTGCGGCCGCTGCCAGCGACTGGCGCGGGCGAACAGCGACCGTTCTAGTGTCTGCAGCGACGGTTTTGCTGAATCTTCTTCTTGGTGCTTTTGGTTTGTGTTGGATTAGGGATTGAATGTAGGTTGGGTTTGGATTTTTTAATTGCCGAATGAACAAGAACATAAAGATAGTGAAAGGCTTTTGGATTGGAGGAATTGTAGAAACCTTAAAATCCTATTAAGGTTCCATAATATAATTTTCCAATCTAAGTAATTCAAAGTTTACAATGTTGTTTAAATAGAAAAACATACCAATTCTATATTTGCAAAAGATAGAACTTTGATTAGATAAAGATAAATAAAATATCTGAAGATATATAATTATTTCCTATGATAAACCAAACTAACTAAGGATAGATAAATAACAACTTGGTGGATAAGAAATACATCTAGAAGAGATATAATTATTTCCACATTTTATTTTCTAAATTCAATAAATTAAATATATCTAATAAAATAGAAAATCAGCCCACACATAGGAGAGGGACTCGACATGGGCTTTGGCCCACTCGACATGGCCTCGGCATCAACACCATGGCCTCGACATCTACCCTATGGGTGTGTGTCTTGATTCATCATTCCATGGTGGCGCCTTCTTCTTCCTCTTGAGGACGACACTTTTACATCAATAGCCCTCGAATCGGTCTTGAGAGCTCGCCTGGATCAAGATCATTGTTTGACCCACAGAAAGCCATCTTGATCCGCATCAAAGTGGCCTCCTTATTCCAAAAGAATTGTCTGTAAACCTTGTCGAGCTCATGTAAAATAGACGATGGTAGGAGAAAGGCTTGCATAATAAACAACGGTTGCATTGCAACCATTTTTCCCTGTGGGTTCGACTCCGGACTTCATCGCTATATTAGTTTATTGGTTTATCAATCTATTTGGTTTACTAATCTATTGGTTTGAGCATTGAGTCAGGATATTATTGATATTTGGCAAAGGACGAAAAAGCCAACGACGTTCGTCCCGCACCACACACTCGGTAACAACTTTTTTTTTGTGACATATTTTTTTGTACGAGATCACTGTCACCACCCATATTGATATTAATGGTTAATTTGATTGATTTTGATTTTATATCTTTTCTATATGTTAAACGTAAAGAAGGCTCCGTATCTTTTGATTTATTCAACGGAAATTTCACCTGTTACCCCTGAGGTATTGCGTTTTTTGCGTAGTGTAAAAAAGATTCACTAATTTCGCAAGGTACCCCTAAGTTTTATATAAAATCCGCCCCATGCCTCTGCTTAGTTAAAACTAACCGTCGCTACCAATTCCGTTTGTTTCTTTTGATTGAGAAAGAGAAACGAAGAAATAAGAGAAGCAACAACTAGAGAAGAGGAGAGCCCGATTGGGGGTGAAGGACTCGGCGGCAACCAAGAGAGCCCACACAAGGCACCCATCGGAGGCGCCGGAAGGAGTGGAGGTGCCACAGGATCCGCCGGAAGTGGTGGTGGAGGTGTCAGTCAGGTATGTCCCCTTTTAAAAAAAAAAAAGGGTTTTAAAGGTTGAATTTGGGTTTCAATTTGTTTGCACTTTGTGTTCATTATTGTAGTGTTTTTGTATGGTTTTTTTTCTTTTCTGATCAAGTCTAAGGTCATTTTAGTACATAAAAGATGTGAAATTATTAATTGACACGACTAAAAGTAGGGTCAAATTATACCACAATACGGCACATGGGTCCAATTGATATATATATAGATTGATATAGATTTATACATGTATTGATTTTGTTGAAATAATATATAGTAGTTATTTTTGTTGAGGGTGTTCGCGCTCGATTTTTGCACCCTTTTCAGGCCCAGGGATGACATCCTGAATTAGGTAGGGACTAGTGTAGTGCCCGTGCCTTTAAGGCACGGGATTTTGATCCATTTCAATTTGAAAATTATTCTATATATCTATTTAATACTATATTAATATATATTTTTTCACAACAAAATATGTATAAAGTATTTTTTTAAAATTTATTAATTAGTTGCAAAGAGATACAATACAAATTTTGAAAATAATTTAATAAGGTAAAGTAGTAATAAAACTCAAACACACCACCTAATATACTTTGAAATACATATATAATTATTATCATTAGGATAAAAGTAAAAAAATATATAGAAGTTGTCATATAATTATGGTAAATAATTTTTTTAATAAAGTATACGGAGTATATTTTTTCATACAAATGTTTTGTATTAAAATTTTTCAAGATATCATTAATTATAATATATTATAAATGAAATATGTATGCGAACGATGAGCAACGCTTCTAATCGATCGACTTGCACTCATGTGTTTCACACAAAAAGAGAGACTTTTCTATAAAATTGAACGTGAATGTTTACAATGGATGAACTCGGCATATATAGCCCTAACAAGGCTAATTTGGGCCGAAATAACTAAAAGAACAACTTAAAGAAATTAATAAAAATAACCCCTAAAGTTTCCTAAAATAACTTAAGTAAAAATAATACTAAAAATAGTAACATAAAGGAGTTCCAACACTTAGTCAAATCGGCATGTCTAAAAATAAGGTGGATCGGTGATGTCTTGAATTCCTATACACATATAGGTCTTCAATGTTGGCTCCGGGAGTTGAACCGTGCTCGAGAACAATGCGTGACTCACAAACATGAATGAGTCTCGTTGAAGCTTTTTAGCTCGGGCTCGAGTCATAGGTCCTTCTCCAAGGTCTTATGAAGATGATGAAGATGATGTTTTATGTGATATTGTGCCTATGCAAGCTTGTCATATTTTATTAGGCCGTCCTTGGCAATTTGATCGTAATGTCTTACATGATGGGTTTACTAATCGATACTCCTTTACTTTTCAGGGAAAGAACGTTGTTCTCAAGCCTATGACGCCTACACAAGTGGCTGATGAGATTGAGAAGCGCAAGGTAAGTAAAGGTGAGTTAGCTAAGGAGGCTAAATCGAGCCAAGTGGCATCACACTCTCGGCCTAGGGACGTGCTTTTAGCTTCTAAGAGCGCGTTTGTAGATGGGGAAACAACCCTCATGCTCGTATGCAAAGGGTTGAACATGTTGAGTGAGGAGCTTAGAGCTACCCTCCCTCCTCACATCCTATCTCTTCTTGAAGAGTACAAGGATGTATTTCCCGATGACATACCACCAGGTCTACCCCCTATTCGTGGCATTGAGCATCAAATTGATCTCATTCCAGGGGCTTCTTTGCCTAATAGGTCTGTGTATCGTATGAATCCCACTGAGACCCAAGAGGTCCAATCCCAAGTCCAGGAACTGTTGGATAAGGGATACATTAGAGAAAGTTTAAGTCTTTGTGTTGTGCCTGTGTTATTAGTCCCTAAGAAAGATGGATCATGGAGAATGTGTGTAGATTGTAGGGCTATTAACAACATAATTGTCAAATATCGTCATCCTATTCCACGCTTAGATGATATGCTAGATGAATTGCATGGTTCTTCAATATTTTCGAAAATAGACCTTAAGAGTGGCTATCATCAGATTAGAATGAAGGAAGACGATGAATGGAAAACAACATTTAAGACTAAATTTGGTTTATATGAATGGTTGGTTATGCCTTTTGGTTTAACTAACGCTCCAAGTACTTTTATGCGCTTAATGAATCGTGTGCTTAGGAATTTCATAGGAAAATTTATTGTTGTCTATTTTGATGATATACTTGTTTATAGCAAATATCCTAAGGAACATGAAGCACACTTAAGGGAAGTACTTTCTACTCTAAGATTAGAACACTTGTATGCAAATTTAAAGAAGTGTCAATTATGTAATGATCAAGAGTCTTTTCTTGGTTTTGTAGTAAGCTCGAGTGGATTGCGAGTCAACGAGGCTAAGATCAAAGCAATTCAAGACTGGCCGACACCCACTACAATCGGCCATGTGAGGAGCTTTCAGGGATTGGCGAGCTTCTATAGGCGGTTTATGCGCGATTTCAGCACCATCTCAGCCCCTCTAACCGAACTCACAAAGAAGAGGAGCGAGTTCACATGGGGCGCAACTCAGGAGTCCGGAAGCATTCCGCACACTCAAGGAGAAGCTCACACAAGCCCCATTGCTTGCTCTGCCTGACTTCACTCGTCCCTTTGAGGTTGAATGTGATGCTAGTGGAGTTGGCATATGCGGAGTTCTTATGCAGGAAGGTAAGCCTATTGCTTTCTTTTCTGAGAAACTGAAATGTGCTTGTCTTAATTACTCTACATATGATAAAGAGTTGTATGCATTGTATAGAGTTCTTAAGACTTGGTCCCATTACCTATGGCCTAGAGAGTTTATACTTAGGACTGATCATGAATCATTAAAACATTTTAAAAGCCAAGATAAAATTGATAGGAGACATGGTAGATGGATGGAGTTTATTGAAACATTTCCTTATGTAATAAAATATAAAAAGGGCAAAGACAATGTGGTAGCTGATGCATTATCTAGAAGAAATGTTCTTTTAAACACTTTGGATTCTAGAGTCTTAGGCTTTCTTTACATAAAGGAATTATATGAAAATGATTTTGATTTTGGGGATGTGTTTCGAAAATGTCAAGAAAAAGGTCCAACCGAAAATTTTTACATCTTTGATGGTTTCTTGTTTCGAAAAGACCAAGTGTGTATTCCTAGGTGTTCTCTTTGATTATTACTTGTTAATCATGAAGCCCATAGTGGAGGTTTAATGGGACATTTTGGAAGAGATAAAACATATCATATGCTTAAAACACACTTTTATTGGCCACATATGCTTAGGGATGTAGAACATTGCCTTAAGAGATGCATTGATTGTTTAAAGGCCAAATCTAAGCTTATGCCCCATGGACTATACACGCCACTACCCACACCCTCAGCCCCTTGGGAAGACATTTCTATGTATTTTATTGTTGGGTTGCCTAGAACTAAGAAGGGGAGGGATTCTATATTTGTAGTGGTTGATCGATTCTCTAAAATTGTTCACTTTATTGCATGTCATAAAACCGATGATGCTACTAATGTTGCTAATCTATTCTTTAAAGAAGTAGTTAGGTTCAGGGGCGGCCCTAGAGTGGGGCGGGCGTACGCAGCCGCCCCACCCTTCGACCCACGTGCCCCGGGGTTTGGAAATTATATATATATATATATATATATATATATATATATATATATATATATATATATATATATATATATATATATATATATATATATAAGTGTTGTAATAAGTAAAACTAGGATGAATGCAGAATCAATTAGTCTACTTTGCTTATTTGGTTGGTGGTAAGGAAGGAAACTAATGTTAGACCAAGGATTGGGGGTTCAAGTCCCATTAGCCTCATTTTTTAAAACAAATTTCACCTCCCTAAAAATAGCTTTTTTATTATTTGTTCAACTTACACCCCACTTTTTTTGTTTCTACCCCTTATTTAATTATATTCCCACTTCCCGACTTTCCTAGTATATACAAATTATCTAGCTATAACTAATTAAACCCCATAAAATTGGTGAAATTAGCCTCTTTTTAAAAAAAAAATTCGCCTCCCTCAAAAAAGTTTTTTTTATTCTTTGTTCAACTTGCACCTACTCTCTATCTTTCTACCCCCTTATTTAATTATGTTCCCACTTCTCGAGCTCCCTACTATACACAAATTATCTAGTTATAAACTAATTAAACCCCATAAATTTGGTGAAATTATGATTTGATTATGAGAATAAATTTTGTGAAATTTTCATTAGAGTTTTGATTTTGAGAATAAATTTTGTGTTTTAATTATTGTGTATGTGATTTTGAGAATGAAATTTATGAATTGAATTTTGGGTTTGTGAATTGAATTTGTGAAGCTTTATGCAATATTTGTATTTTTGTAACCTACATATTCAAATCACAATTTCTATCATGTCTTTGGGAACCAAAAGATATTATAAAGTTAGTGAGTTTACAATCCTAGCTAATATGCAAAAGCCTTGAATTTAACATGATTGAATTTCGATAAGTTTACACTCCTAAATATGACAAATGCCTGAATTTCCAATGAATGAAGAGAAACAACTATCATAGCAACAAAGCAAATGTAAGCCTACTTTTCTATAATCCACTGCTAATTTGAAAATCGTAGCTTAGGTAAAGGAGTTTATTCAAGGCTAATATCTCAATACACACTAGAAAATTTCGCCCCACCTTTCGGAGGATTCTGCGGCCACCACTGGTTAGGTTGCATGGTGTGCCTAAAACAATTGTAAGTGATAGAGATGTTAAGTTCTTAAGTCATTTTTGGCGAACCTTATAGAGTAAATTGGGAACTAGATTGC
The DNA here is from genome assembly GCA_037127255.1 of Persicaria tinctoria. NCBI lineage: Eukaryota > Viridiplantae > Streptophyta > Magnoliopsida > Caryophyllales > Polygonaceae > Persicaria > Persicaria tinctoria. Next base: position 57,125,078 of record JBANSL010000014.1, read on the forward strand.
TATTCTCTACTTCTAGTCACCCCCAAACCGATGGCCAAACTGAGGTGACCAATAGAACCTTAGGTCCTTAACTACTATCCTTAGAGCCATTATAAGAAAGAACTTGAAGCTTTGGGAAGAAGCCTTACCTCATGTGGAGTTTGTTTATAATAGGACTATGCATTCCTCAACCAAAATTACTCCATTTGAATGTGTATATGGTGTTAATCCACTAACCCCTTTTGATCTTACTCCATATCCTATGAGAGAGAAAGAATCATTTGAAGCAAGTAAGCATGTCGAGTTCGTCAAGGAGTTGCATGAACAAACACGCCAGAAGCTTGTGCAAAAGGCTGAGTACAACACCAACAAAGAAAATAAGGGGCGGCGTTTGGTGACATTTCAGCTAGGGGATCTCGTGTGGGTGCACATAAGGAAGGAGAGGTTCCCAGAGCAAAGAAAGAGCAAGCTCGCTCCACGTGGAGATGGACCCTTCAAGGTCCTTCGTTGAGTGGGTGAGAATGCATACCAGATGGAGCTGCCAAGAGACTATGGTGTGAGCGCAACCTTCAACGTCGCGGATCTCATTCCCTACTTTGCTGTGGACGAGGACTTGGATTCATGGTCGAATCCTTTCCAAGAAGAGGAGGTTGATGCGGGACCATCTTCTACACCTCCTGACACGCCAATCATACTTGGAGAAGGACCTATGACTCGAGCCCGAGCTAGGAAGCTTCAACGAGACTCATTCATGTTTGTGAGTCATGCATTGTTCTCGAGCACGGTTCAACTCCTGGAGCCAACATTGAAGACTTATATGTGTATAGGAATTCAAGACATCACCGATCCACCTTAGTTTTAGACATGCTGATTTGACTTAGTGTTGGAACTCCTTTATGTTACTATTTTTAGTATTATTTTTACTTAAGTTATTTTAGGAAACTTTAGGGGTTATTTTTATTAATTTCTTTAAGTTGTTCTTTTAGTTATTTCGGCCCAAATCAGCCTTGTTAGGGCTATATATGCCGAGTTCCTCCATTGTAAACATTCACGTTCAATTTTATAGAAAAGTCTCTCTTTTTGTGTGAAATACATGAGTGCAAGTCGATCGATTAGAAGCATTGCTCATCGTTCGCAAATTGGTATTGATCTCAGCTTGGTTTGCCTTGTGTTCATCAACCTTGCGAGAGCTTGGTGATCCTAGTATCCATGAGCCCCCTCCTTGTGCCTCCAAGTTGTCCCCTTGGTTGTGTAGGGTTGTAGAGACGGGTTATATAGTCATTGGTGTTGGTTCCTACCCTCTACGGAGGCCTGAGGTCTTCATCTTGTTCTATATAGATCGACTCAGTCCTTATCGGTCGTGTCTTTGATTAAATTTCGAGTCTTTGTTATTGTTTGATCGAGTCTTTTTGTTCTTGCTATTGTCGACATCTAGTATCTTTCGGATCTTGGTGTTCTTGTCGATATCGAGTCCTTTCTTTGAGTTTCTTGCTGCGTCGTGTTGAGTTCTTGTGTTTCTTGAGTCTTTCTTGCTTCCGTTCTTTAGTTTCTTGTTTGATTGTCGAAGATCGGGCCATCCTGCGGCTAACCCCGTATCAGGGGGCTCATATCCATTCAGGACATCAAATTCTTTTTTTTTTCCTAAAAAAAATGAAAACCAAATAAATCGAGCTGAAATCCAATATGGCCCAAACTATTTTGTTTTCTCAATCAACAATTATGACCAGCACGGGACTATGGGCACATATGGGGCGGAGTTAAAAAAGTGATTAAAATTTAAAAAGTTGAAATTGAAAAATTGTGTAAAATAAAGGTTGAAAGATTATGGAATAATGGGTCTAAATGAGAGAATAACACTCATTTTTACATGAAAAAAAAATAAGATAAGAGAGATAATAATTAGAGGAGTATAGGAGATATGATTACCCTTGTTATGAAAAATAAGACAAGAAGAGTAATAATTAGAGAAGTATAAAGGATATGATTACCCTTGTTTAAATGGGTAATTGAAACGAGGAAAACAAAACAAATTTTGTATGAAAAATTGAGAGAGATAATGTAATGATTAAAATTTCTAGTAATGTATCTTGAATTATAAATAGATTAGATTCATTTCATTTTCGTTTACCTTTTCAAATTTTATACCAAATGGACCCTAAATAAAACCCATTTAAAAGAAAGATATGTTGGGATTTCGGCGCGGAGATGTTTTAAGTTGCAGTTGTGTGGGCGTGCGTGCGTGCATGGTGGGAAGGGAAGGTGAGTAGAGTAGCATAGTAGAACTTCCAAATGCATTATGTTTATAATGCAAATTTTTTTCTAGTAATATAAAATGGCTATCAGGTATATAGAACTTCTATACAAAATATTTTCTAATATGAAATTTATTTCCATTTTGTTTACTTTATATAATCTTATACTTGCTTTCATTGGTATTAAGGGTGTGTTTGGATTCCAAATGCATTATGTTTATAATGCAAACTGATAAGGCGGCGTTTGGTTAACACAATTTTTAAGGTGTTTAAATTATGATCTTTATGGATTCCACGATGTATTAATTATAATACAATTATTTTATCTTGATTTATGTGATTATTTGGTTAAATTACGGTTTTTCCTCGATTTTTATTTTACAAGCAAATGCTCACATAAAACGAGGTAAAATAATTGCATTATAATTAAAATGCAATGGAATCCAAACACACCCTAAAATTAAAGTTAGTGTTCAATCTAAACGGGAACTTAGTTGTAATTATCTATTGATTACCTGGGAGTACAAGCTCCCTAAACCTGTGGATTTCATGCCTTTTTTTCAACATTGCTTTTGCAATCTTGTTGGTAACTGCAAATTGCAAATTCACTGGGAGTCGGTAGGTTATGTGTCCCTTTCTGAATTCTCTCGAGTAATCTACTCGTGTTGAATTTCCTGGGGAAGATGCATCTCTTGGTCTACACACACATTAGTTAATTGAAGTAGTTGTAAAAACAACTGATACTTTTCTGACTAGACAAGTACTAATACATACAAGACCGTGCAGTTAAGGGTTCTGTATATACTGTCTGAAACTAACTGTACAAATTATATGAACATCAAGGGATGGGGACAGGTAAATGCAGATGGATGAGCATATGATGTATCCAGATTTAAAACTGATTCCGATGGTTCAGTTGTAGCAGGAACGTGCATGCATCTTTCTATGGTAAGAAGGTAGATGAGCATGCCTGTCCGGCTGTGGTGCCAGATGATATAGTCCAGCAAAAATCTGAGTACTGGGATCCATACTCTCACATGGGGGTTTTCGGACTGGCTGGTGAGGCCATCCCTCACAGTGGAGCTGCAACCACTGGCGGAGGATCAGAGTCGGTGTTGGAGGAAAAAGCCTTCTTCCAAGATATGGAGAATCTGGATAAGCCTCGGCACCCTTCAGAGGCAACAACAGATGAATACAATAAGCCTGTAAAATTGTCCGAGTCTATATATGAGTTGTGTTTGTAGGATAAATGGATGCTTTTATGATTAACAAGGAATTGGACTTGTCAAATGTGTTGTTCTTTCTCCAGTTCTTCATTCCATTTGTTATGTAAAATATTTATAAGAGTTTCAAATCTTTGTCATTATCTTTCCTTTAATTTCACTATCAAAGCTGTTTGGTTTAACTAAATCGATGCTTACAAAGTTTCAATATTGGTTATGGGGAGTTAATTAAGAGCTGCAAAATCTTAGTTATGAATCACAGCCTCACAGCTTTTATAGGACATGTTCCACCAATTGATTAACTATGTGCATACCTTCAATTCAGATTATTAGATTAGAATCTCTGCTCAGGGCCATTAGTGCAGCTTGTAGCATCTCTCTGGCCTTCCTATCAGGAGAACATCCAGCAGATTCCATTTCCTGATATAGTTCTGGAATCTAACATCAAAAAGCATAAAACTTTGTGAAATCTTAAAGGTGAAAAGGGGAGAAAATAATCAATAAAAGAAAATTTGGTGTTATTCTAAGAAAGATTTAAACAACACCTGACTAAACTTCTTTGCTCTCATGAACGCCTTCATTACAGTGGTGTAAGTAATGACATCGGGACTAATACCCTACATACAAAGAGAGTAAGCATTTGTTATTAAGATCTCTCACTATGGCAAAGCAGAACCAACCAAGAAGAGATGAATTTCGAAGACTTAACAGTCTCAATAATGTGGTGATAGATAGATAGCGCCTCCTCCTGTCTCCCAGCAATACCAAATGCGTTGATTAAGACATTAAGCATAATAAGATTCGGTTCTATGCCTTCCTCTTCCATGATCTTAAGAACCTTAACTGTCTGCTCACATAATCCCTGGACAAGAACACGTTCAAAACTATGTCTAGTAAATTTATTCAGTGTGACACATCATTCTACTAGACAAGTGCATTCACAACTTTCATTTCTTCCAAGGAATGTTGCAAAATTTACCTCATTTTCACAGATAAAAAATTGTTATCACATCAAATAATAAACAATTTCTGAACTGATATGCCTGTAACTCTGTAAGTACAGTATGACCATAGCATCATCGTTCACTCAACCCTAGAATTCACCGCACAAGGGGTTCCTCTAATTACAAATTGGATGAGGAAGGTTAAAAAAAAAAAAATTCCTCCTTCATTACTACTATACTCACAAGTCAAATGATTAAATTTTCACTCTTGTAAAAAAAAAAGTAGAAATCTTATTCTTCAGACACAAGGAAATAGATATAGTCATATACAGAATAACATTTTCTAGGTAGCAGGCGCATCAGAAATAGCACAACTGACTAAGAAGGAGATGGACGATATCTACCTGATGAGCATATGCATTTGCAAGTACACAGGATATATGAGGAAGCATAGGAACACCTTCGGCCTTCAAAGCGGATATGCTATCTTCTGCATCATGAAATCTCCCATACTGTCCGTAAATATCAACCAAAACAGCATATATTGCACCACTGGTTTCATGGCCTTTAAACTTCATTCTCTCAAAGCTTTGTCTCAGTAAATCCCACTTCCCTCGCTAATTCCATAAATGAATCATATAAATACGCTAATCCCACTTCCACAGATGATTAGCAAGCATGTTAGCAAGTTTCATATGCAAACTGAATCATATAAATACGCTAATTCCATAAATGCAACTGGAATTCCATGAACTTATTTCCAGAAACATGCAAACTCTAAAAGCCTAACCTCTATCTCCAATCTCAGATTCAGATCTGAAGCCCTATTATTACTAAAGCAGGTGGGCAAACCCAATTAATTGCTATTTCAATTACTAAAATTCAATATTTTTTTAAAATTGAAACGACCAATTAATTTCTTAGCAATTAATTGCAATTTCAATACAATTAATCAATTAATTGATAATTGCATGAAATGAACATGACTAAAAATGGAATTCAGACAGTTAACTTAAATGGGAGAAACCAACAGTTAATCAATTTTATAACATATTACAAATGAAAAAGCTCTTTTCAGAATCAATAAAGTCCAATGCTTGAATTATCGAATCATATAAAGAGATTGCTCTATTCAGAATCAATAAAGGCCAATCCTTCGAGAAAATCATGATAAAGTTGAACAACTTTCATATGTTCATTAGTAATCTTCATCAAATTTGAGTTTCACATCTATTTCATAAACAAAAGCTCATTATTTATAGTAGGACTGAAATGGAAGAATATAAGCTGAACATCAAGAGATTAAACATGAGCTGAACGTCAAGAGATTATAACATGAGCTGAAATGGAACAATATAACCTAAACTTTGACTTAAAAGCAAGCATGAATGGAAGTAGAAAAAATCGGACAATAGAGAAGCATGTATCAGAAGTTGCAGATAGGAGTTCTGTGTGGAACCAGAAGTTTGGCACCATAACGTGCAAAACAAGCATCACAACTGAGCAAGATACTAAAAGTCAGTTCAGAAGTTTGCAGAAACAGAACCATATCAGTAAACTGCAAACAAGAAACACAAAGTAAAAGCAACCACAGTTCACATGTAACCATATCAGTAAACTGCAAAAGAGAAACTAGAACAAATGGACCCTTTATTCAAATCATGTTAAACAATCATGTATCCTGAAATAGCTCCAGACTCCAGTTGCATCCATGGTTGCAAGAGATCTTATTGCTCACTTCCAGTGTATATACTTTATGACTATAAAAACATTGTCTATTTCGCAATGAAGGTGTCTCCCAGAACTCTAACTTCCAGCAAAAACAAAAGCTTTTGTTGGAAGTGTGATACAATCGTCCAGGACATAACTTATAAGGTATAAAGCTATCAGCCTATCTACTGAAGTAAGCTATCTAAAAATATAAATAGGTGTAAGATAAGCAGAATATTTGAGCCTTTAAAAACTGAAATAAGCAAGTCTAGCACCTGGCATTAGTACACTTGTGGGGAACATGTCAGGGAGCATTGCCACTCTTTCAACAAGAATGTCGTCAGCTCATATAGAATCATTAATTCTAGTCTCTTCTACAAAGATTCTCACAACCTCTATTGCTGTTTTACCCATCATCTTTGGTATGAGAGATCAATCAAAGGTTTTATTAGAATAGAAATTCACAGTATCTGCATAATGACCGAATATATATACCAGATATTGTCCTTTCTCCCCAGTCCATACATGCAAAAAAATATTTATCCCGAATACATGTCAAAATATTTGTTGAATTTGCATGAAAAAGAAAACCAGGCAAGCAACACACTGAGGTTTAAAAAAAAAAAAAAAGTTAAAGAAAGGAAAGGGGTGTGGCAAGGAAAAGTGGTTTTATACTTTTGAAAGCCATGAGAGAAAAATGGAAAGTTGTTCTGAATAAAGCCTTGCTCCATTTGTACAAACATAATGTTTCTCACTTATATGGATTCGCCAAATAGAGAACATAGAATTTAGATGCATCAACGTACTATGTCTAATAGGTCACGTAGCACAGGAGATACTAAATTAAATTTCCGTCACAAATGGGATAGGTAATTACACACCTTCCCTTCAACTTGCATCCTTGTTATGTTTATCTTGGTCAAGATTTCAAATCCTATTGCCTCTTGAAGTTTTGCGGCTAGAATTGCACTCATATAATGATTATCATCTGAATTAAAAAATTAAGTCATGTTTCAGCACCTACATTTGTAAAATTTTCATGCACCAAATGCAGAAAGAGTAGTTGGTCGCTAATGTAAAGGAAAAGCGCAAAAGAATACACAAATGGCATCACATATCAAGTGAGTGTCTTAACGAATGATCCTTATTTATGTTATTATTAGGGTAAAGAATCAAATCTTCCACAAATCATATCAATTTGCTCAATCACTCAACGATTCATACCGCAAGAAATCAACTCGAGCCCTAATTGCACGTACAAACCCAAAACTGAAGCAATCTCGCATCCGATTTCCGAACCTAACTTTCTTAACTTGAATCAGCCAATTAAGCACCTAATATCGCATAAAAAAAATCAAAATCAAAATCAAGCGTACCTTGGATTGTTGCAGGGGCCAACTTAACTGGGTCCCCGAATTTAAAGCAATGATCGGAAGCATCAGAGCGCAGTTGCGCTGCCAGCAACGCCAACAAAACGAAGGCCGAAGGCGACAAGCCGGAGAGATAAGGTGGCCAGCGAGCGGAGAAGCAAAGAGTCAGGGAGTGATGTATGTTGCATCGTGATGGCAATGAAGTAATTATAAAAGGGCAAAACGGTAACTCGATTTTTTATGAAAAGATATATTTGGGCTCAAGGCCCAACCCATCAGCCCAATAATAAAACCCGGAATAAAGGCACAGGTAAGCCATTGTAACCTATCTAACTCGTCTCAAACCCTAATAGCACTTCATTTTATTTGCTCCTTCCCATCTCGGTTGAAGTGTTCGGCGTCTCTCCGCAAAGGTAAGCCATTGTAACCTATCTAACTCGTCCTTCTTTCTCAGCTAGATTGAATTGCTGCTTGTTTAGATTTGATTTGATTTGTATATATCAAATCGCGTTTTTCCTCCCTTCGTTTCGTCGTAGTGTTTTATTTGGAGATTGTGCTTTGCTCTTGATTCAGCTGCATCCTTGATTTGGTGGATCCTAAACGATTGTTTGCATTGGTCGATACTTGGTGTTCGTTTGAAGTTAGTATTCGTATAGGAATGTTTTATATTTGACTGAGCTCTCTTCAAAGAACGTAATTTGTACTCCATTTCTCAGTTTTCAGAGTGTGCTTATTTAAGCCTCTCGTAGTTGTGTTTGAAAGGTCCGAATCCTGATCCAGAGATTATGTATTGAATATGCTTGGATGATGTTATGTTTTTGAGATTTTCGGTTTTGTGAATCTAACAAATCGTGGTTTGATGGTTATCAATTTTTTGATGGATTTAGTGTGTAACCACCGCATTTATTTTAAATTGTAGGTAAGCCATGGTGAAGCACAACAATGTTATCCCCAACGGCCACTTTAAGAAGCACTGGCAAAACTATGTGAAAACCTGGTTTAATCAGCCAGCCCGTAAGACCAGGAGACGCCAGGGTGAGCATTTCTCCTTTGGGACTGGGTGCACTGTATTTCATTATTTTGCTGTTGATTGTTTTGGATCGAAATTGCTAAACATGTATCTGTTGAAATCAATTTTCAGCTAGGCAAAAGAAAGCTGTGAAGATTTTCCCTCGCCCAACAGCTGGCCCTCTTCGTCCCATTGTTCATGGACAGACCCTGAAGTATAACATGAAAGTTAGAGCTGGGAAGGGATTTTCTCTTGAGGAGCTCAAGGTTTGTTAATTGTTATATAGTGAGATTGATTAGTTAAATTGCAACTTCTATTTAGAAATTGTGTGATTTGGAGTTTCATTTGAGAATGTGTAATTCCAAGTTAGAAATTGCTTCCTAACACAGGTGATAGGATAGAATATATTACATTATTATTTATTGCCACCTGGTAATATCTCTCTATTATCTGCCACTCAGTTCAACTTGTTTTATTGTATGCCATTGTAAACCGAATGTAACCTGTGTGTTCAGGCGGCTGGAATCAACAGGAAGGTTGCCCCAACCATTGGCATTTCTGTTGACCACAGGCGCAGGAACCACTCTCTTGAGGGTCTTCAAACCAATGTCCAGAGGCTCAAGACCTACAAGGCCAAGTTGGTCATTTTCCCGAGACGTGCCAAGAAGATCAAGGTAATTTGTACATGTTCTGTAGTTGGAATTACGGAAGGAAATTCAGAGTGATTCGAGTATCACTGAAAGGTTTGATGTTTTAATGTCAATGCACTGAGATCTTCACTGTATTTGCTGTAGGGTGGTGACTCTTCACCTGAAGAGCTGGCTAACGCAACTCAAGTCCAAGGTGATTGCTTGCCAATTCACCTTGAGAAGCCAACTGTTGAGCTCGTGAAGGTCACTGAAGAGATGAAATCATTCAAGGCCTATGACAAGCTTAGGTTGGAAAGGACGAACAAGAGGCACTTGGGTGCTAGGCAGAAGAGGGCTGCTGAGGCTGAGAAGGAAGATAAAAAGTGAAAAAAATAACCTCCCCCAAGGGATTCCGACTTGTCTTCCTGCCCTTCACCCTTTTGCGCAACTTTGTGCTCGGTTTCTATTTTTAGCGTTTATATTACCTGCAAAATTGGAGTATTTCTGTGCTGGATTTTTTCATCTTGGGCGGCAATTTAGATTATGCAATTTTGAGTTTATGTTTGTGGCCTTTATAGACTATTGGTACTGTATTAATCACACAGTTTTGATTGCCGTAGCCTCTGCTGGTATAGTCAGATTTAGTCTCCAAGCTTGCTTAACTAAGTTTTTTAATTCCGGTTTGGTTGTCCAAGCTAACTCAAAACGGAAAGGACGCTTAGTAGCATGCGATGTGGGTCAAAGATCGATTGAAATGGGAGCGTGATCAGAAGTGGTGAAAGGGTGGATTCTGTCCCTAAGGCCATCATATGTTGATATCATCTCATTTTGAGCAAGCAAACGGTCAAGTTTAGCTAAACTGTTTTTCGGGAAGCCTGTTTTCGTTTTCTGTCATGTATAAGCACCCCCATGTGTAGAAAAATCATGACGTAGAAGGTCCTTTCTAACGGTATGTAGCCTCCGGAATTGTGACTGTGCTGGTGGAATACCACCAAGCTTGTCTTCGGGGACAACAATGCAGAATGGAATCATGATCTGCGCTGTATACTGCAAAATGGAATCCCAAAATGAATCTTTTGAAAATTTTGATCAGGAGTATAAACGAGCGAGATTTCACCTTCCGAGACTGGAACATCCTTCCACAGAAGACAAATTCCACAGGAAAAATCGATAGTTGGGTCGAAAGCAATATTACTAAAACCACACTTTTGCCATAAATGGTCAGGAGGAGGCTTGTTTGAGTTTGTTTCCAAAAGTGCTAAAATGTTTATGTAATTATTACGATAGAAAAGTTCTGTATCCGTCCAGAAATTCCTTCGTTTAATCCCTTGGCAATTCCAATAACATATATTCATGAAAAAATGTTTTGGATGTGTAACCGTTTGTACAATATTAGTTTGAGAGTTTAAAAGGTATCCAACATTGGACTTAATGATTGATAGATCAAATGTGGAGAGCTCGATTGATGCACTTTAAGTCTATGACTGACTACAAAGCCAGCGGTAAGGAAAATACCCGCATATACGAGCCATAAGAAACCAAAGAAGAGTAGTAGTTGGTGACCTAAATCGATAATTGATAGAGTGATATTCATAAGAGATATCCCATATAGGAGGACAATACTCAGTATAAAAAATAAAATAGCAAATAGGTAACACAAAATCGAGACAAGACTACCAGACGGAGCACTAGAGAGAAAAGCCAGCCACGCCAACGACGGAAGTGACAACAGGCGACAGGCCACACCGGGCCCCCTCCCATCCTTATAAGTGTCGTTGAAACGGTCAACATAACCCTCCAAGTGGATCGATTTCCCTCAAACGAAGACAAATTAGGAGGCTCCACCGCCTCAAAAGGGGTCAAGCGAAGGCAATGGCTGGACCTGAGATTTTCAATACCCGAGGTGAAATTTTAAAATGGGCCCTCTACTACTTTTAAGAATAACAAAGTGAACACAAAAATAAAAAAAAACATATAATTAATTAGTTACATATATCATATTTTAATACAATGATATATAAAGTGATTATAAATAAAATTTAATTTATAAATAATTTTAAACAAATTTCAATTTGATTATTTACACAATTATACAAAGATAACAATTGGCTAAAGAAAGGCTATAATTTAGAAAAGTACAAACATATATATTGGCATAAAACGAAAAGAATATATAAACGTAAATAATTGTGAATATGTGATTTTTTGAACAGGGATCCGGTTAAACAAAAATTGGGCCACATGCATTAACACTCACAAGCCCAAATACAAAGCAACAAGGATTTTTTTTTGGTAAAAATTATGGACTATTTGAGATATTAGGAAAATGAGGCTAGACCTGAAATGATGTGACCAAAAGATGTGTTTTTTGTTTTTTGGTATATAAAAGATGTGAAATTATTAATTGACACGACTAAAAGTAGGGTCAAATTATACCAGAATACGGCACGAGTCAAATTGATTGGAAACATTCATGTGGAACCATGGTCTTTGTTTGTGTGTGTATATAGATCGATATAGATTTATACATATATAGATTTTGTTGAAATAATGTATAGTTATTTTTGTTGAAGGTGTTCGCACTCGATTTTTTGCACCCTTTTTCAGGCCCAGCTGCCCAGGAATGACATCCTGGATTAGGTAGGGATCATAAATATCTATCTATCTATTAATATTACTAATTCTACTAGCATTTTGCTGACGTGTCACGCCCACAATTAAAGTTGAATTTTTTTATTCAAATGGTATTTTCTTATTGGTCAATATTATTGTTGAAATTTTAAAATATCTGTTTCCAAATTTAAATATATTTATTTCCTATTTTAAATATACTGTATTTGTTTTTGGATTGGGGAAGGAAATCTGGATTAACGTTTATTAATATAGTTTGATAATTTGGTTTATGAAATAAGAATAAAATGAATATATACTACATATGTATCGATATGATTTCTTATATATTATTTTATTTCTTTTGTATAATTACCCATTCTTTACCTCACCATCTCATACATATTTCATTTATAATATATTATAATTTATGATATCTTAAACATTTTTAATACAAAACATTTGTATGAAAAAATATATACTTTATTAAAAAAAATATTTACCATAATTACATGACAACTTATATTTTCTTTTTTTAGTTTTATCCTAATGATAATAATTATATATGTATTTCAAAGTATATTAGGTGGTTTGTTTGAGTTTTATTACTCGTTTGCAACTAATTTACCGTAATTGTATCTCTTTGCAACTAATTTATAAAATTTTAAAAAAATACTTTATACATATTTTGTTGTAAAAATATATATATTACTACCTCCGTTCAGAAATAAGTGACGTTTGACTTTTTAGCACGCTTTTTAAGAAGTTAAAAACTATATAAAATATAAAGTTTTTAATTGATTTTTTAAAGAATTTTATACATATTAGTTATAAGTTCAAAATTATTTAAAAAAATTAATAAAAAAGTTAATATTTTATGTAGTTTTTAGCTCCTTAAAAAGTGTGCCAAAAAGTTAAACGACACTTATTAATGAACGGAGGGAGTAATATAGTATTAAACAGATATATAGAATAATTTTCAAATTGAAATGGATCAAAATTCCGTGCCTTCAAGGCACGGGCAGTACACTAGTTAAGACTAAAAGATGACATAATTTGTTACATCCTCTGGCCAAGGTTAAGCTTGATTTCTTAATCAAACCTTTCAGACAATCCAAAGATTTCCATATTCCCAGTATGTCAAATGTGCTGCTAGTACACTCACAAGTCACAACATTAGAACCTTGAGACTTAATAGACAGAGAGCCTGAGTGGCCTAGAACTATCCGCAACTGCACTTTTCGCAGACCTCTTGCCCTCTTGCCCTTGGAGACTGTTCTCGCTCAGGTGACAACCAGTATAACTACCATCAGGGAAACCAGGGAGATGCCTTGATGTACCATAATCTAAACTTCATTAAGAACACTATGTATGGTCTTCAGCTGCTCCAACTCCATCCCATGAGCAATCCCAGAGTCAACATAGCACAACTGAGGAGGGGAAATATAGGATCTATATCAGCAAATATGAAGAGATAGTGGCATATACAGTATCACTTCTCTGGATTGTGATAGACCTGGTATTGAGGCTTCTTGAGTGTGTGAATTCCTCTTTTTATCAGCGGCTGCCACCCAGCATTTGACTTCAATGATTTTTCAAGCTCTATTGTTTTCTGCAAGAATGGAGAAGACATGTCATTAATTGTAGAATGCAGTTGCACCAAGGTCATAAGGTGTTGTCAAGTTTCAAACACTGATACAGATATATAGATGCAACTTTCACATTCACAGCAGTTTGCACAAATCCATGATCAAGTTTCAGAATCCACAAGCACTTCATCCAGTTACGCATACGTGTTTTTCGACAAAATCATTCTAGCTATGAAGGAGGTTTATTCAAGCAAATGAATGTTTTTACCAAACTCAGTAATAGCTAAGGAACATAACAGTTGTCACTCCTAGGCAAAGGAGGTAATCCAATGAAAATTGAGGGATGGTTCAATCCAAACAAAGGTTTTTCTTAGTTTAAATCATAGCTCTCTTAAGAACTGAGGCTTCAGGAAATTATTCAAGCATGATTTTAGCTTTAAGTAGCTTTTCATGAAAAAATTAACAGTTTTAAGTGTTGCAAGCATCAGGCTGTGAATTGTGGGTATACTTAGAAAGTGAAGAACCAAAGGCAAAACCTGAGGATATTTCTACTTCGGGAGCAACCTAGTTAAAGATTGAAGCTAAAAGCAATAAGCTGTCTTCGTAATAGAAACCAAGAATAAAATATAAGCTGTCATGAACAGTACAGATTAAGAGGAGTACATGTCCCGGGTCTAAGACGAGCAGGTTATATTGTTTGACACCATTCTTCTGATGCTTGACTTGGATCCCCACGATGGTTCTTGAATGTCCATCATGCTGGAAGTATAGGGGCCTATACATTGAAGATCAATGGAAAACAAATTAGACAATTAAAAAAAAAGAGAAAAAAATATGTTAAATGTGTTATAATAACAACATGAAAGTCTATCATTTGCATAATATTAAGTCTGCCCATCGTCACTTACATCTTATTGGTAACACAAACACGCTGTTTAACACAGTGACTAGGATTATTGTCAGAAAAATAGTTCCACACCCAATCAACAAGAACCTGATATCCTACACTCTCCTTTGCTAAGCCATCATCACACTTGTGACGGTTAACTGCATTATTCAATCTCTGAGTGACAAATTTATCCATTGGCCCATATGCTTGCCGTGCATTCTTGGCAATTCCCTTGCCATCAAAATCTACCACCCTTGCCCTAAGACCAAAAGAACGAAATAATCCAGCACATTCAGTTGTCCCAATCCAACTGTTTTTGCCGTAAATTCTCCCACCAAAATAACTTGATCCAACAACATCAAAACCTTTCCCCCAAGCAACTTCCATCCATCTCTGAAGCGATGCAATGTCCGGCACATAACCACAACCCCCAAAGAGAACCTCCTTGGCATCTGGTCTATGCATAAGAAGGTGAGAGGTAGCCATCTGGATGTTACGCCACCCACAACCCCAACCTGCATCCTCAGACATAGAGCTCTGAAAATGATCAACATATCCGGACAACATGCATTTTGAGTATTGAGTTTCTGATTCCAAACATTTCTTGAGTAAAGCCATCAATCCACCTTCAATCTTATGGAAGGATGTTCTGCACTGTAATCCTACTGCTATGCAGACTTGTTCCTCAATGCCTCGTGCTTCAACAGTGTCCTTGTTTCCCTCAAACCTGCTGGTAGTGGTACTGCTAGAAGGAATGGATGTGGGTGCAGGATCATAATCATAGTCATATAGTCTCGGATCATACTCAAAATGCGCATCTGAGTGATAATTATCCCTCTGTCATATCATCATAAAGTATCCTCAAATTAAATTATTTTATCTGACCTTCTAATAACAACACAAAGTGAGCACAGCTGATACAAGGAAATGCTGAATAAGAATCGGGATCAGATTATGGAAATTTCAACCTGATTCCATTCTCCCCAATTTCAACTAATGTTGACAAATGGAAACTCAACGGACACAAACAAACAAGTTTTGAAATTTAAGGAGGTTGAACTTACAACCTAGAATCTTCATCAATAAACATAGAACAGGCCTTTATCAGAGAGCGAAAAAAAATGAAAGGTAGAGATTATCGGTACCGACGGGTCTGATAGGGCTGGGAGAAGCAGCAAGAGCTAATTGCTTGGCGAGTTCCAAATCCGTAGAGAGCTGATCCTCATCCAAATGTCGATTTACGTGCCTTGTTAATTGAAAACACAAAATCGAAGCTCAATCGAATCAATAAAATACAGAAGGGTTTCTTATGACAACCAACAACAATCAAGGAAACGTTCAACATCGATAGATTACTGAGATCCCCTCCCCCCTGGCATGGTAAGCGTTCCAATCGCGAGAAAAAGAGGGAGAGAAAGGAGAAAACCTTTGGAGGTCAGGGGCGGGAACTGGGAAGTTGCAGATTGGGCAACAGGGGGAATCCATTGGAGACACGCGTGGGAATCAATGTGGGATAGAGAGAGAGGAGGTGTTCTCTTATACTCCGTAAAAGGAAAATATAATAAAATAATACTCCATCCGTCCTAAAATACATGGTCTTTTAGATCTTTGCACGTAATTAAGGAAATCTATTTATATTTAAATCTTATTATTTTTATAGAGATGAGAGCTCTTTAATTTTAATTACTATTGTACTTTTTTTAGGGGTAATAATTATCCTATAACCCTAAAAACTCATGTATTTTTGACAAAATTTCAAGGCCTAAAAGACCATGTATTTTAGGACGGAGGGAGTAATCATTATCTTATTAGGTTTTTATGTATTCCAAACAATAGAGATGAATAACACATTCTTTTATTATATAAAAAGTAATTTTGTGCATTTTTTTAAAGCATAACCGATGGTTTTACGCAAAGTATGATTTTATGAAGTATTTTTTATAATTTATAGGTTAACTATTTTTGTTCACATAATAAGAGGGTGGATTTGTGCAAAGTTTTGTAAATAATGGATGATTATGTACATGCAATGTTTGACAAACAATGAGATTTATTTTTTACAAATTATGAAAAATATATAAATGGATCTTTTGTGTAATGTTAAAAACAATGGTTGATTTTCTTAAAAAAAAAGGGAAACAATGGGTGATTTTTTTGCTAAAACTTTGGCAATAATGTATGATTTTGTTAATTTTAAAAAATAAAGGTGATTTTGCAACTTTTGTGTTGAATTTAGTTAAATAATATTGTATGTAGTTTTGTTCAATGTTAAAAGCAAAGGGCTTTTTTATGAAAAAAAAAATAAAAAGTAAAGGGTGGTTTTATTCAATAAAATGGAGAAAATATGAGTTTTGGGCATGAGCCGAACTTTTGTCAAAACTCAGGGGTACCATTCGGACAAAAAAAAAGTATGGAACACCAAACGGAATTGACATAAACTCAGGGGTACCAAATGGAATTTTTTTTTATGTAACGGGGGCGAAGGTGTTGATTGAAGAAAAAATTGGGTCCTACCTAGACTTGTCAAATGAGTCATTCGGATCGGATTCGGATCGGGTCACTTCTGGTTCCGGATAAAACGGGTCCATGGTATATTTAGGTTGACTCGAATCAGGATTTGACTGGGCTTTGGGTCATTTCGAGTTTGTCCATTTTTTCTTTTTTAAAATAAAAAAAATCATGATTTGATAATTTTGCGATAATTTGAAAATTCTAAAATCATAAGTTCCAATTGTTGTAATTATATATACTATATCTGATCTAAAATATTTGATTTTTATTATTTCTCGTAATTTTTATTAAAGTGTAATAATATATAAATATCAAATTTTTAAATAATTTTTTAAAATTAATTTTATTAAAAATTTGATATTTTATATATTATTACATTTTATTAAAAATACATTTGATTTTTATTATTTCTCATAATTTTTCATAAAATGTAATAATATATAAAATATCAAATTTGTAAATAATTTTATGCAATTAGTAATAAGAATAGAATTTTTTTAATATTTTAATATTTTTTAGAATTTTTATCTTCTTAAAAAAATTTGTTGAAAAATAAAAAATCAAATACTATCGATTGGATGGAGTATTACACAATACAAATAAATATAAAAGTTGATTTGAAAATTAAAGATAAAGTGATTGTAATTATAAAATGTAATAAATTGGAATCTCTAAAAAAAATTAATCATATATAATTATAAATCAACTGGGTTAACGGGTCAATCGGGTAAATCGAGTCAAAATTACCAAGTTAATCGGGTCACCGGGTTGAAACCCAGATTACCCGAAAAATTTCTAGGTTTTCGGGTTCGGGTCGGAAAAAAAAATTCGGGTTAAAAAATTCGGGTTCAAGTCGGAAAATTTCCGAACGTTCAGGCCGGGTCGACCGGATTGAATTGTGTTTTAGCAGGACTCATACCTCAAAAGTTTTTAGACGACAATTGGTTTAAATTAGGTTATTAGAATTTGGGAATGTATTATGTAATGCCAAAATTTTCAGATGAAGTTCCTAGTCCTACCTCTCATCCAAAGTTGGTCCTATTGTTACAGAGGTTAGGGGCGAATAATTTTTTTGGACCCTAATAATTTTTTTAAAACGGGAAATATTTTGGTATCGAGGTAGGAGCCTCATGTACCAAGACCATCCAAATGGATGAAATTAAGAAGCAAAGAATCGTCAGGAGACACAGGACTGGAGAAGTCAGAGTCGAGATGCAAAAGGCGATCAACAACTCGGTTGGCTTCCTTATAAACATGACGAATCCGAGTGGATTGGAAATGGCCAAGGGAGAGCAGTGTGTCAAAGACAATCATTTTAGAATCTCTCGGAGGCTTCCAAATGCCCTTGAGGCTATATATAACGGTGAGGTTGTCACTTTCTATAATGAGTCCACTGATACTAAAGTCTATTGTTGTATTGGGCTCTAATAATTTAAATTTTAATTTATTATTAGACAGAAATCCACCAATAACACATTGAAATTACTAAAAATTCATTTCATTTCTACAATAAAATACTTGTATAGTTACAGTGCAATTACGAGTATCTAGTGCATTTATCTCATATCTCAAACTTGCAGCCTAATGGTAGAAACGAAATGTGGGCCTATCTTGTCAATATGGGCTCATATGTTCTTTTTAGTTTTTTCATTCTATATAGAAAATGAGTTAAAAGGATGTCTAGGCCTAACTGAAATATAAGATAAATGTATATAACTTCTTTTACTATTGGGCCCATAATTATTTGGGTATTGGGCCGTTACCCAACTTGCTCTTGCTTCTGGGTCGGGTCTGCTTATAAAAGCTTGAATTTTCAAAATTTGATTTTGAATAAAAGAAATTAAAAAATGAATTTAATTCGAATATTTCAAGGAAAACTTGTTTTCAGTTTAATAAATCGAACTCGAAACTCTTAAAGTGAATTCCGTTCCAATTTTAAACTTTTGAAAATCGATTCCACCTTTCACTTTGGGATTCAAAAATTCCTTTCGGAGGACGATATCCCATTCGGTTTTAAAAATTTAATTGACTTAGAGAGGGATTCACAGAACCAATGGTCGAAAATTCAAATTTCTGATTTGGGGACCACAAATTTCGTCTTATTCGGCCCATTTTTATCCAATTTCAACCTCCCCCCACCATTCTCCACATTTCATTTTTCAATTTCAAACACCCCTCTCCCCTTTGAGAGTTGCCGAGAGCAGAGCTCCCCTTTCATCCTCCTTGCTCGTTGCTCCACCACCTCCATCACCACTCTTCCACCACCCTTTCGCGACCACCTCACCCTCTCACCACCACACCGTCTTCACCCTTCCCCGGGCCACCAGAGCGCCACCACCGCAGGCTCCGCAGCCCCCAATCCCTTCACCCCTGTTTTTGCAGAGAGGAGAAACCCAAGCCCCACCCACCTTGATTTCCTCCTCCCACCTAGAGCCACCAGAAGCAGAGGCTCCCTCAACACCTCCTAGGAGCCACTAGCAGCAGCCGGAGCCTCCAGGAGCAGCGTCCTCCTTCGCGCCCCTGTTTTTCGTTTCACCTCGAAAAGGTTCGTTTCCACTTCGTTCTCCCTTCTTGCACCTCTTATCAACCCAAAGCTCCCTCCTTTAATCTCCTACATCTCTCCCAAGCCTTCTCGCTCGAAGAACCGTCCTTCGACGAGCTCGAAGGATCTCCGACGAGTCAAATCGAAGCCCGACGATTTCGGAACCCCTCGGTGAGCTTCTTCCCCTTCCTTCTTCCTTTTCCTTTCCCTTCCTTCCTGTGTGTGTGGGTTCGTGCCGTCAGGATTGGGTGATCGGAGTCCAGGTTGCCGCTGGCCAAACCATTCTCCTCCTCCGTTTTTTTTTCAAACGCAGAAGCAAGTAAGGAGGTGAACAATACATCTATCCCATCTCCTTTGGTTGTGGGCCCTCGTGCCGCCTAATCGGCCACATCACCCGCCACCTCACCTCAGCTGGGCCCCTTTTTTTTATAATTTCTGCTTTCGAGCAGATTAGGGAAATGGGAGAGCGAGATGGTCATTTGGGCCTAATTTCTTTGGGCTGAGATTTGTGCTTTAAAAAGGAAAAAGGGAGTTTGGGCCTAATTTGTTAAAATTGGATTCGATTGGGGTTTTCCAAACAAGTGAGCTCGGTTTGGTATTTTACTAAATAAAGGGGTCGTTTTTGTTGATTTTAAAAGGGCTGATTTGATTCATCAAAAAAAAAAGGGGCTGATTTTATTAAATAAAATGGTTGGGATTTTAAAAGGATTTGGAAATATTTTATGAAAGTGTTTAATAAATCGTATTTAAAATATTATAAAATATTATTTTTGAGATTTAAGATATAATATTATGGTGGTTAAAAAAAATATAATATTATGAGACTTGTAGATTAAAATGTATTATCGGATTTAAATCGAAAAAAGAAATTGACGAGCATTTTCCAAGGTCGGAATTTCTAACTAGTTGATTCGGATTCTGAAATGGTTTTGGAACTAACTTGGGAATATGATTTGTTCAATGACTAATTAGCATGATGATATGATATGTGTGACTAATCGCATGATTGTGGTGATTTACTATAAAAGGTTAAATGTTAGTTATTTATGATGATGATGTATATTTATATGCTAAGTACGAGTATAAAATGATAGCACGCGAAATTGGCTAAGTAAGATTTGGAAATTATCTTAAGCTAATGAATTGACGGATCATGTTAAATATTGTATGAAATGGGAGATGATTGATCATGATGAATTGAAAGTATGGTTGATGCAAGCTTGTTTATTTATCTGTTTGTATGAGTGTGTGATATATCATATATGTGTTTAGAGTAGTTATAGAAGTAGACTCGTTGTATTCTTTAAATATGTATCTAGGTGATACTCTCTGATTGTGTTGTTTTGTGTCGGGTTCTTCTTTTGTTGCTCTGCTAGCCAGGTAAGTCTCTTCAGAGCTTACTCAAATTGATCAGACACTTGCCTACTTATATGTGCATGATGTACTAGGTGTTGCATATCATAATAGCATGTCATGTATTATCATGCTAGGATTGCATTAACGAATAAGCATTCTTATTATGTATGCGTTTGTAAATAGAACGCCGTTATCTGTGAAGTAACTAGAGTCTTTTCTAGGGTCATAGGACGGCCCGGTCCCATCGATTCTCGTCCTAAGTCATTCGAGTCATATGACACCACCTTTACATATATTACGAGCATGATGACTATGAACGATACGATGGTGAATATGATGGTAAATTTGATTATTATGTTGAGCATGCTTTCGGGTTGGGCTAATCGGCTTGATACAATATTAATGGAATGGAATGCATTCATGATCTGACCAGTCTCCGCCCTATCGGGAAGGGGGCGGTGGTAGGAGAGGGACATGCCACTTGGCATTCTGTGTTAGCTAGGGCCCTATTTAATATTCTGCACATATAAACTACGAGCATGTTGTGTGTTAATATTCTTGTCCTGCATTAGAAGCATGATATTAGGTATAGCGTATGTGTGTGCTTATATGTGGGGACCATCCAAGTGCAGGCCTCAATCTGACCCCTTGCCTGCTTTATTTTTTTAGGTATATGTTATATGTGTGATTGACGCTGATGTTTGACTCTTTGAGCGTGGGATTTTGCATGGTGAAGAGAGAGAGCCTTGAGACTCTGACTTCACCAACTCTTATAGTTTTTGGATTTACTACCTGGATTATGTTTTGACCCGACTTTGCCGTGGCACCACTATGTATCGTTTTAGACTTATGCTCGAGTTTGAATTGTCAAATGGTTTTCACGACTTAGTCTTAGGACAGGTACATGGGTTTTACCCCGGGTCTCTAAAGGGCCTTACAAATTTGGGTGCGAAATCTCACTTTAACAACTAATATTCGTTTTTCAAACCTTCAACCTGTACTCGGTGCGCAAGATCCTAACGGAGGATTCTATCATTCGAAACGTAACTCGAGATCTCTAATCCCGAGCCGTTACACTGCTCTCATCTCTCAAGTAACCAATTTATCATCTATGGCCAAAATCCCTATATAAGTATATATCTAAAGCATGATTCAATGTTGAAGACGAGAATCAAATTGAAGTCGAGTTTTCATGAGAGAATAAAGGATTCAATAAGGGTGTAGTGGATTTTCAACGTCGACAAAAAGATTATGTCAATGTAATTTCTAAACCTTTAGAGGTAGTGATCTTATAGAGTATATCGTAGTGTGACATTTTGGTAATATTATGTATAGGCAAGGGGTGGTAATATTGGTTGTTAGCCGAGTCAGTATTAGGAAGTTAGTAGTAGTAGATAAATAGAGGTTGTTAGCTTCTTGTAAAGTACTTTTCATTTCTTGAATGAAATACAAAGAAAATGTTTCCCCAAAGCTCTGAGTTCGTATGAGTGATTTGGTGTTATTGCATTACGATCTACATTAGTTGTGCTTAACTGGTGCGAAATCATATAGTTTTCGATTCTTGTTATGGTATCAGAGCCATCATCTAACTACAGAGGTTAGATCTGGTGGCGTGTTGTTCGTTTCCTGGTTGATCTCTTCATTTAGCGGAGATCTGCTTGTGTGCTGTTTGTTTTCTGTGTTGCGACTTGCGAGGACGATTCAGAGCTTTTCTATAGCTATGGAGCAAGGCAATGAAGCGGTGTTTGTTGACACTGAGGATAAGGTGTTTGAGTGCAGGAATCGGTCATCTTCAGGACGAAATCATGCAGATTTGTTCTTTCTCTCCAATTCCGATCGTCCTAGTATGATGCTTGTTACAAGTCAGTTTAACGGTTCTAATTTTCATAGTTGGAGTAGTGCTACTAGTATGGCCCTTGGCGCTAAGAAGAAAGTTGGTTTATTAATGGTCGGTGGGAAAAACTTGATGAAATTGATGATGATTATGATCGATGGCGTAGATATCAGAAACCACTCTTGCAAATAATCCAAATTGATTTAGAGGATATCAATTCATTGTACCCAAAGCTATCTATTAAATTCATTGTCTAAAATTAGACACTACAACTACCATATCTATAATGTTTATGGATTAGTTTCTTATGCTTCTATTGCTTGAAAATGATTTTTTCATTTGTCATTTTGTTATGCCATGTACCAGTGTACAGTAAAATGGGTGCATGAGTTGACAATATGCCTGAATTAAAGATTTAAGATTATCTCTTCTACCCATCAGCTGAGAACTTTTTCACCCAGTAATGTTCTATTGTGGGTCTTAATACATATGGTACTTATAGTGTGTTCTTATGATTGCATTTCGATTTCTTTAACCTATTAGCTCAACCGATAGATTAAGGTGCTTTGGCACAATGATGTGAGTTCGAATCCTAGATAGGATCTAAATTTTTTTTCCTAGCATAAAGCCACCTTTTAAGTGAAAGAAGAAAGATATATACATACATGAATCATAGGGGAAGGGTTCTACATAAATGATTTTATCACTAGTTTATCCTTAAGAGGAAGAACATCAACCCAAGTCAATGAATTATTATCAAATGACATTATTGAGATCATGTAAATACTCATATCAACTAAGCTAAAAGTGAGGAAATGATAATAAAAAGGCAGTTGTAAACTAAGCCACAAATTAATATTCAGCAACAACACACCAATTGTTTTTCAGCAAGATAATAGATGAAATAACATCCCTTGATGGAAACTAAATCAATAGTAACACCAGTGTACACTTGCAATTTGGCTTGCTTACTCGTAGATGTGTGCCAAAGGGATATAGGATAGGTAGTTGTCAAATAAAGAACATAATTCAACACACAACAAAAAAGGATAAATGCAATGTGGCCTTGCACTCACAAGATGTGTTTATGTACACAAATGCCCTTGAAACAAATAGACATCACAAAAGAGCTCCATGTTGTGAAAATCAAGTTCAGTTGGGCTATTTTGGTTGCATATTTTTTTATAGGTGATTGTTAGTAACCTTCAATATAAATCAAAATAGGGGTATAAGTTAAATTTAATTTGAGATTATCCTATGCTGAATTTGAACCTGCATCTTGCGCATGCACACATCGCTCTATCTCTTGAGCTAATAGACTTACAATGTGGTAAGAACATATTAAGCAACTTATATCATCCCTAATAACTAATCACTAGCTAATTTATCATCCCTAAAGCAAGAACTAAGTAATAAACCATTTTTATTCATCGTCAACACACTTCTTAAATTGCAAAGAAATTATCAGTGCCATAATAAATGAGAAAGCAACATTGGAACCAATGTATATTCGCATTGTCACACATTGCTATTTTCATTCTTATTTTCGTCAAAATTGAGAAATCTAATAGAATCAGCCCACCTCGTATTAGAATTGAGAAAAATTGGCAAAAATCAAGCAAAATCCTAAACAATACTAAAGTAATGGTTGCTTAGGATACGTGGCGACCTCTGGTTAATAGTTTTCCCGCCTAAAAATGTTTCTAATTATATTTTTGTTTTGCCATATTTAGACTATTATGCCACATATTTAACTTTTATTTCTCAATTTTAATATTTTTGTATACATATCTTTATACAATTGGTAACTTTTTTCACATTATTTTTAAATAAGGATTAGTATATTATAATCCACTCAATTTAATTTTTTATTCACGTATTACATGTAATTGTTTTTCTTTTAAAATCTAAATATTTCAATGCATAAGTGACGTATTTGTCTATACATATCTTTTATAAGAAATTAAATAATAATGCACTTTTTTTTACTATCTCCATTTACAATATAAAAAATTAAATTTTCAATAGTAGAAAAAACGTATGTTTTTTTGGTTGAAGTATCCTATATTATCACATATTTAACTTTTATTTCTTTATTTCAATATTTGTATATACACCCATATCTGTTATAATTGGTAACTTTTTTGACATAATTTTGAAATAATCAATTAATATATATAATCTACTAATGGGATTTTTTTATTATTCATTAACTATATTTAATTTTTTAAAAAATTTAAGATTTCAATACTAGAAGAATCCTTTTTTTAAGGGAAGAATCCTATAATTTCAAATATATAATTGGTATCTATTTTTCACATTTTTTATATATAAACAATTTTTAATGCACTCATTTAATTTTTTTTATTGTTCATTTTGGCAGTATATAATTTTTTCACAAAAAAATTTAAGATTTCCTAACTATAAAAATTGTATTTTTTGGATGAAGTATCAAGTATATATAGAAAAATATGATTGAAATACATTTATCTATTTATTTATATTTTCTTTTGAGAACTTTAATATGTTTTCATTTGAAAAACATGCATATCAATGTAACACTTTTTTATTATTATTATTTTTATTATTGTTTTTTAAAAACATCCATTGATTATGTGATATTTAGCTGATCGATATTTAGATAAGTTTGAAAGATATTATTGATGTTTGATATCTTATCTTATCTTATCTTATCTTTTTCTAAACAATACTAAAGTAGAAGCTATTTAGGACACGTGTCGCGCTCTCTTTGCATTTTTTCCTGCCTTTTTTTTTACTCTTAATAATAGTGTGCCACGTGTCAATTTTTTTTCCAACTATTTTTCCTTTATTTATGTTCATAATTAATTTAGAAAATAATTGTTATTTATGGTAAATAATTATTCACTTAAAAAAAACCATCCGAATGGCCTATATATAGATTTACCTATTTAGGATACTATATATCTACATTTATGTATAGTATATCTTATTTATTGTATATATACATATTTTTTTTCAACTCATTGTAGTAGTACAGTCAAAACTTGCCTAGCAGTAAAAATGGAGTATTAATTACTATAAACGTTTAATTAGTTATGTATTATAACCATTTTAATCAATTACTCCGTATTGTATAATAACAGTACATATTGGTTTTTAAATATTCTTTAATTTAATGGCTAATAAAATGGACATGTATTTATTGTAATATTAATGTTTTACTAATTGAGATCCACAATATAATGAAAAGTTGGATTTCAATATGATGGAGTTTAAAAAATGTGAACCTTTATCGGAATCAATTTGTTGTGTCATATCTCCATGATTTGTGTTTAATTAGATTTTGGAAGGAGAAATGAAGAAAAACAGAGATTAAATGTTACTGTATAGTTTAGGAGGAGAAGACGAGAATTAGATAGAAATTATATTTTTTTCACTTATATTCGTGTGTCAAAATCTCGATTCTCATCCTATCCTTCCTCATAAAAAAATCCACCCCTTAACATTTTTTTTAAAATTTTAATCATTTTTTTTAACTATGGGAATGGGGGAGGCCAATTCAAGGGGTTGTCCCATTTTGGACAACGGATCCCGTCCGCACAACTGTTTATAACATCTTCCACTATTTGTAAACTATAACCTACACATAACCATAGATTAGTTATATCAGGCATGTATGACCTTAGAATTCTTATCTTATCACAAAAAAAGGATTTATATCATATCACAGATTTGAACTTTAATTGTTGAAATTAAATTTATAAATTATTTTAGTTATTTTTTAGGGTAATAGTGTACATGAAAATATTTTGTATTTGATTTGTTATTGGTTTAAAATATGAAAATATAATTAATTATTTTATTTATGATTTTGATAGGCAGTTATGAATATGAATCTTTAAGTTTATCTTATATTCTATTGATGCCAATTTTTTTAATTATCCAAAGAACTAGAGTACTTTTTTCTATGAATACTTTATTTTAAATTTCTAATTGGTTATAAGAACACTAATAATTGATTATTTTTTACGTGATTAATTTTTTATTTTTAAATTGAGTATACAATAGGTGTTAGGCGAGCCAAGTGGTTTTTTTACTTAATTATGAAACTTCAATATGCTCAAGAGAATAAAAAAAACCCATTTGATCAACGTGTGAGTTTTATTTTGACGAACTTGGTATCCGGGATTAGAGATTTTTGAGATTGTGTGATTGATCTTATGTATGTTAGGAGGGCAAACAATTCAATTACATGTTTATTTTCTCGCTCGAATTAGATTTGTTTCTATTTTGTAGTTATTCTTTATCTATTCAATTTGTTTTAATTTTGTTAGAAATTTCTGATTGTTAATTAATGATGAAGTTTTAATTTCATTTGAAAAACAATTCTATGATATTATTTAATTTTTTTTATTAAACTATATAAAAATTATCATAAAATGTAGGTTATCAATTTTGTTTGTAGATGAATATACTTTTTTCAATGTAATACTTTTACATTTAAATATGAAAAATTATTATAATTTGGCATTCCCTAATATTTTTGCATTAAACCCGTGCAAAGCACGGGGAATAGACTAGTTAAAGAAATCTAAAAATATAGCACAAATTATCCAAGTTTATTAACCTTTTAACTACGTGTTCTTCTCTTTCGTATGGGCGAGATTAGGACATTATATATACTAGTCTCTCAAGTCTCAACTTCGTTTTATATTCAATTCATAATTGCGAAGGTTGAAAACATTAGTGAGATACACCAACCTACAATCTCTAAATCCCCAAATCCCTAAATCCTCAAATCTCCAAATCAACTCCAAATCAAAACAACTTTAGACAGGTACTGAGAACTAACCCTCGTGGTAGTCGAAAGCTCGTAATTGCCCGCCTCATCCCTCTCCGTGTATGTACCACCGAGTCCTCCGACATCGAAAACTCCAGGCATCCACCAATCGACCTCCCTCTCGTGAATCGCCTTTGTTGGTTAGTCTTTTAATTAATTTTTTAGGAAAATTCCGTTTGGTGCCCCTGAGTGTTTGGTAATTCTGGTTGGTGTCCCATACTTTTTTTTGTTCGGATGTTACCTCTGAGTTTTGTCAAAAGTTTGGCTCATGCCCAAAATTCATACTTTCTCCTTTTTAATATGTAAAACCACCCTTATTTTTCATATTTTCATAAAAAAAAAGCCCCCTTTACTTTTAATATTGAACAAAACTACCTATTATTTAACTAAATTCAACATAAAAGTGACAAAACCACCTTTATTTTTAAAAATTAACAAAATTACACATTATTGCCAAAATTTTAGCAAAAATCACCCATTGTTTCCATTTTTTTTTTTGTGTGTTTTTAACATTACCGAAAAGAGCTGTTATATAGTTTTCATAGTTTGTAAAAAAAAAAACCACTTCTTATATAATAAAAGAAGGTGTTATTCATTTCTTTTGTTTGGAATAAATAAAACCTGATAAGATAAGAATGATTAATCTTTTTTATATATTTCTTTTACAAGAGAAGAAAATGAAATAAATAAATTTTACTTTTCTTTTTCAATAAAATTATAATAGAGAATTCGATTAAATTGATCAATCACATTTACAAATGTTTAAAGTTAGTAAGCTATATGTTAAATATTGTTTTGGAAAATAATAGGTGTTAAATATTATTTTGGCAAATAATGAGCGTTTTTTTGTTTTTGCAAAGTATCGAAAAACAATAGATCTTTTGTACAATTTTTAAAAACCGTAGTGATTTTGTTCTAGTTTTTTTTTTGGAAACAAGGGTGATTTTGCGATAAATTTTTTGGAAGAATATGTGATTTTGTAAAATTTTAAAAATAAAGGGGGTTTTGTCTTTTTTTGGGCATGAGCCGAACTTTTGACAAAACTCAATGTTCCCATCGGGACAAAAAAAAGTATGAGACACCAAGCGGAATTGTGAAAAATAGGGACACCAAACGGAATTACCCTTTTTTTTTTATCTTAACAAAAGTTGATGTTTTTGGCTCAAATTTAACAAAGGGGCATGAGACAAAATATTTACAAACCCCAGGGGTGCCACACGAAATAAGTAAAAAATTTGTACACCTCATGAAATAAGCTATACTTGAAGAGTTGAAGGGTACCATATGCAATTTCCTTCAAAAATATTTTAATAAAGTTAATAATATTAGATAATATCTAATATTATTAGCTTTCATTTTTTAACCAAATGGATTAATTCGAAAATATTTTAATTCAAAAATGTTAACAAATTCGACATAGGGGCATTTGGCAAAAGAAATGAAAACTTCATAGGCATTTAGCCAAAAAAATGAAAAATTGAGGGATATCTTGTTCCTCCTTATTTCAATTACTAATTTGAGCAGGGGTAAGTGGTAACCATATCCCATATACTCCCTTAATCATTACCAATCTCATCTTAATTTTTACATAAAAAATAGCATTATTCTTTTACCTAGATATATTTTCCTATACAAAATTTATTTTCATTCCGTTTACTTTGTGTTGTTGGAGCCCTTAATTTTCATACACCACATTAATTTAATGAACTTTAATTTTAGGGCATTCGGTGAAAATTTCGATTTTATACAATTTATTTTGTTTTGGCCTTTCATACGTATCGAAATCTTACTGGGGACATGAGAACCAGGGGCCACGAAATGTGGCTTTGGGGGCCCTTTCTTATGAGAACCAGGGGCCACGAAATCTTATTGGGGACGACTACGGTTTCTGTGGCATGAGAATGCCCCATCATTTCCTATCTTTATTTTTTATTATTGGACTTTTCTGACCATTTTATATCATTTCCAACCACTTTCAGTTTTTTCGTATTGGGAGAATCCCTACTAATGCTTATTATATCTATTTTTATTCGGCGCGGATATCTACACAACTAATTTTTACTATTTCTACCGCTAATCACCGCATAGGTATGCGGTGAGTTTAATGACAGTCAATGCGCCCATCGCATATACATGCGGTGGGTCGAGGCGTATACAGACCCACCGCATCGTACTGCGGTGGGTATGTTTGTTCCGTTTAAACCCCACCGCATAGGTATGTGGTGGGTTTCGAATAACCTGATTTTGAGTAACAGTTTGGAGGACCGGACCGGACCGGTCGAGTCCCGAACCTCACCGCATAGGTATGCGGTGGGTTCCGACTACAGTGGGATTGACATGTAATAAATGTACGCTATATTATTTGTCATTATCGGAAAAAGCGCATATGTTGAGGTCAGAAGAAAGATAACGTAGCCGGACAATCCACGAATCGATGCAACACATGGATGCATAATGACTAAACAATCGGAAATGGCATAAGAATAGTTGAAAACGAAAGTGTGATAAATGTCATGGATGACAAAAAGCGTCGGTCGAAAAATGTCATAGAACACAGTTTGTGAAATGGCACAGACAAAGATACAACCCAATTGAACATATGGAGTTCGAAAAATGACACGAGAAAGTGGAAAGTACTAATAGGCTAGGGGACGACCACCATCACGACGACGGTAAGCTCTATATCGTGCAATCCTCGCCGCAAACTGCTCTTTCCAACCGTTGACCGTGCGATCGTGATGCCGTGTCCATGTAACGTAGACTGGAGGTAGAGGTGAACCAGGCAACAACCAAATATGTGAATAGAAGGTGAATATTGACATTAGAAACGAGAAACAAAACATTAACAAATTAATGAATATGAAATACGAAACGTACCGGAACGAAGTGGTTGCTGTTGCCGACTAAAGTTATTCCATCTAGCTCCTCATAGGCCGGTACTGACGGGCCACCAGTGGCGTACAGAGGTAGGCACAACATCGGCATCATCTGTGACAAAATCACCAAAGGACGCTGGTGAAGCGTGGCAAACACCTCGCCCATGATCGGAATCTCCATCCAATATGTAGCATCATGACACGTGCCGAAATAGTTGACCCTCATGATGAGCTCATCTAAGGCAGGATAATAATGGTACCGATCTGAATGCAGCTGCAACTCAACGGCCAGCTCTCGTCGAATTCGAGGCCATGCGTCTTGTCCCAAGTTCAAAAGACAAGAAAAAGATCTATACCCACAGTAACCATCACCTGCAACATTTGTGACGGCTCGTACGAAAGTAATCATGAATTCGTCGATGTTGCCAGTGCCTCAATTGAAATCTACGTGAGGTAGATTCTGTGGTGGAAGCGCCATAGGTGCTAGCGTTGGAATGTCACCTACAGTATCCGGAGCTGGCTCCGACGCTAATCGACCTCGGCAACGTCCCCTCCCACGACCTCGTCCTCGACCTTGTCCTCTGCCTACTCCTCGGCCCCTAGGAGGGTCGTCGATGGCAATGGCGTTGGACCCGGTGACCTCCTCATTGCCTTCCACGTCATCTGCTTCGTTTGATGACGGTTGACCCCGACCTCAACCTGGACCTCGTGCTGATCCACTGCTCCCCTCTCTATCTGCTCGACGTTGGGCGCGAGCACGCTCACGTTCCCAAGTTAGAGGGTTCGTCTGACAGGGGTGGCGAGTCCTCGGTCTCCCGGGCGGTCTACGGTCCTCCGGGTCAGGGGGGGTCAACGATGTATGGGAGGGATGATCCCCGTCATTGAATGCCGACGCGATTCTCCAACGAGTATCCTCGTCCATAGCTCCACTTTGGAAAAAACTGATCATGCGCGACATGTCCACATCAGCTCTGCTGAGGGGAGTGTTATCCTGGACGTTGTCAACATGCGGCCTTTTCAAATCCAATTGCTTCCAAAAAATGTGAATCTGGGATGGTCTGATGGGTATCTGCGTGTCTCGACAAGCTTGCATCTCATGTGTGCATGGGAGACCGTAGACATCCCTCCAGTATCTATCGCTGCATGGTTGCGAAGGCGGCTCGGCTTCCATCTTCGTGTAGATTTCGAACAACAGGTTGAAACATTCCTTCGACACAATATTCCGAATTCGATCGAAAATCCATAGGCCGTGGGAGTCTGTCGGCCAGGTGTTGTTCTCTCTCCCCATTGTATTTTTCACCTCACTTATTTGATCCGCCATCATCAGATCGATTGTGGTGATCACATGAGTGAAATCACCGACCGCAGAGTTTAAGGTCTTTTTCAACACATAATGAGCAGACTCCACCCTACAAGAGAAGTGAGACTCGCATGTGAAGATCGTTATATGTAAATAAATTACGTGTATAATGAATTTCGTAAGGAAAAATGAGGTGCACTTGTTCGTCGTGGTCGTACCAAAATGCTGGATTGCGTCTATTCATGTACGAACTATATTCTCCGAGTAATCTCGTAACCACGTCGCACCCAAATACGGCATAAGCCCTTCGATATGCCCCCACTCTGCATGCATACCCCTCCTTCTAGCGGCGAAAGTTTCAACCGATCTGGATTGGAACAGGCCAACACATGCGTTCTTGAAACACCTAGCAACATCAAGATTCTTTGACTTTTGGAAAGCAGCTTCTTCGCATCGTCGGAGGACGTGTACTGTGCACAACATATGCCTGACACTGGAAAGAACTACTCGTAGCGCCGCAATCAACTCCAACTCTCGATCTGTGACAACAACGTTAGGAAGGTTACCTCGCATGAGGTAAACGAGCTGCTCCAACGCCCAAATGTACGTATCTGTGTTCTCGTGCAACATGAAGCAGAACCCGATGACGAAGTTCTTCTTTTTGCAAGTGAATCTAATGAACTCACACAAAGGGATCCCGTACCTGCACCATGAAATATTTGACTTTGCAAACCCTTGTCGGAAGGGGTAAAAGAATAACTGTAAATAGAAACGTACGCATTCGTCCGATATGTACTATCGACGAGGACAGCGTATGGAAAGATGGCCAGAAGATGGTGAGCGTCTGTATGGGCGATGAATAGATCTTGAAGCCTGTTGGGATCGTCAGGGGATCTCCTCGTAGAGTAGAAGTAACCCTTCTCCCGCAAAATGCGGAGTGCTTCCTGGGTGACTGTTCGATCTCCTCTCGCTTCAGCTTTAAACTTTTCCCTCGCATTGTACACTTGGCGTCGCGATGTGAAGTTCAACTTCTGCCGTGAGTCAGCTGTCTTCTTCAAGGTGGCTAAAATCGGTTTTGGTGGGGTACCAGCCACGGTAAGGGCCAACGTAGCGTCCCTTTCCTCTGTATCCATCCGTCCGACGTACGGGTGACTGTCCAACGCACCGGGGAGTTCATGGTTGTGCTTGCCGTGAAGAACGTCCAGCCCCCATTTGCCCCGTTTGAACTCCACGCCAGACGATGCAAACATACACCCCTCTATCTTCGAAACAACTCTGCGCGTGTTCCCGCTTGCAACATCTCCGACAACTCGCGGTCTCTTACGGGGAGTGTACTCGCCGTACTTCTCACATGCGAGCAATACACTGCCACGCCTTGCAGGAGTGCTCCCCCAAGAACGCTTGATTGTCAGAACCATATTAAGCTTTAAGGCGGTGCCACGACAGTGCTGTAGCAGATCATCGCGATTGGTCCACGTCTGCGATGTAGCGAAATCGGAAGTGTAATTGCGGTACTCCTGGTTGCGGGGATCCACGTGGTCACTGTCGTCCAGCATCGGATCAGCCTGCTCCTCCAATGGTAGCTGTCGCCATGCAGATAATGGGTCATACACCAGAGGTTCCTGCTTATTGAACATATAATGGGTCATACACGAGAGGTACATGCTCTACGGAACAACTACCAACTGATTCCTCCACAAGACGCGGGTTAATGTGGATCTCAAGCCGGTTGAATGCGTACTTCTTCACTTTGTCGTTCCCTGGACGGATTGCGTTGTCGACAACGAACCTTGCAATTCGAAATGCGCAGCTTAGCCTGACATTGCTGAATAGGTCGCTGATTGCGCATTTGATTGCCTCAACCGCCTCGCGGTAGTATGACTCAGGGTCCTCCATGTGTAAATGGTGACCTTTCACACACGCCAATTCAACCGGCTCCGAGAATGCATAGGTATTGCCTTCAACGCCTTTATAGCATACAACGTGAAAAAGACAGCAGGGAAATGATTGACACCACCTCTTGTGCTGGCAATTGCACAAATAATCCTCGTACGGACGCGAAAACTTGTCAACTATAATTTTGAAGGACACACCCCTATCTGTCTCACCTTCATACTCATCTACTCTCACCATCTGCTTCGATTTTTGTGATTCGTAGTCTTGTAATGCAAGACTACGTAAGACAACATTGTTGTAGTTTCAGTTGTAAGCAATGAAACCTTTTAATCAAAATCTCCATCGGATTCAGATTGGTGAATTTCAGGCCATAATGGTTAATATGTTGCAATGGGAATGGTAAATATATTGCAATGGGAAAGACATCACACAAAGACGGTACGAAGCCAACATATTATTATAACAACATAGTTACAACTACAAAGACGACAAACAAACAACTACACGGACAACAATAACAACGGCTTCATCACACGAGTACAAACGAACAACTTCAACTACGTCTGAGAAACGCATAAATCCTAGATCTTGTCGGCATGCTTGTTGTTGATGTGCCTCTTCAGATGACCGTGTTGCAGGTTGTTCGTCACTGTGTAGCGATGGCCGCAGTGACGACACGTTGCGGTGAAGGCGATGCCTCCGAGCGCCTCCTTGTTGTAGTGTCTGGTGAATAGGTCTTCATGTGGAACTTGTTTGGGTTCGGAAGACATTGTCGCCGATGCGGTAGGTTTCCGTTGGCAATCGAGTCGCATTTTTATAGACACACCCACCGCATAGGTATACGGTGGTAACTATGTGGTGCTCTGCAGATGACCCTATATATATATATTTGCAGTACTACGACATGTTACTACACATCAACATGTCGGACGACAGCGGCGACAGCTCAAGCAACGACATAATACGTCAAGGCACGATGGAAGAGTTTGAGGCGGTTCTGTACACGGGAAGCCCATGCTCACAGACGGTGGAGGCGATAATAAAGAGACTACGGGAGGAAAATCGGTCGTTGCTTGTCGAAAACCAACAAGTCCGTTGGCGGATTGATATTCTCGAGAGTCAAGTTGCAGTTCTGGAAGAGGAAAAAAAGGCTTTGACGATGAAGCTAGAGCAGGCTAGTGTATGTAATCCATGACTATATTAGGC
This sequence comes from Persicaria tinctoria, assembly GCA_037127255.1. NCBI lineage: Eukaryota > Viridiplantae > Streptophyta > Magnoliopsida > Caryophyllales > Polygonaceae > Persicaria > Persicaria tinctoria. The sequence goes on from JBANSL010000014.1 coordinate 57,159,625, forward strand.
TTGTATGCGGTTTGATGTAATTTAAAAAATTCCTTTCGAATCATGATATTGAAGCGATAACGTAAGAGCTCAAAATGGAAGCTGTGTACTGGCATAATAGGCAAATTTGAAATCGATCCAAAACGCTAACAAACCAGCAAATCCAAACTCAAAACACTATGAACAACGAAATCAATCCAAACTACCACCTACTACCAAAGTCATCTAACAGCTAAATGAACAACCAAATACACCATCCCAGATCGAACCGTCACGGCGGGAGGTCATGCCAAAATTGCTCAAAGATGCGCTGCAGATGTGCATCTGTCAACTGAACTCCTAGGGACCTGAGTCGCTGAATCTCCAACCCAGCAGCACGGTGTCGCTCCTCGATAATCGTCGGCCTGGGTGGCGGCGGCGGGGGTGGCGAGATGATGGGCTGGTGTCGGGGAGTGTCAGGAAGTAGGTATGGATGACTATAGCGGTGTAACCACTCCACATAGTCATCGGCCACGCCATATGGGTACTCAGCAGAGGTCCGTGGCAACTCCTCCATGGGGAACAGATGATCGAACCTATGCGCCCAGTGGTTGTCGACTGCGTGTAACGACGCCTCCTTCTTGCCCTTGACGTACTTCGGCCTGTGCGCTTTGCTAGGTCTGATCGGATCAGCATGAATGTGCTGAACCCGACCAAACTGTCGCAACACACGGTTCGGCATATACGACTCCTCCTCGAACAACCAACGGATGGTGCCCCTATATCGAGACAGACACAGATGTCCATCAAAATCCAAGTGCCAACCAAAGGGCATGAAATCGATATGCAATGGACTAGAAATTATTAAGACGACTCAAATGTTGAAAATCTAGTTTATTGTCTCACAAATGTAAGTGCGGAAGTAAAATGTGTTCGTACCTCGTCGATAATCATCTCATCCAGCCTCCGCCGCATAACATCCAGTCGCTCAATGCGAGGCCTATCATCCCGGGACATCGTAGTGGAAAATGGCGTCGCCCCCTGGACGTACCTCACCCCGTGCCGCGGATCCCGAGATAGCCTCTGATCGAGCGTCATGCCAACCTTGAACACCGGAAAATACAACCATATCCACACCTACAATGGAACAATACTATCAGCAACATAGTCGTTGTAACTTAATTATAAAACTGGAAAAAATTCATAATCAGAAAACGAATGACTTACCAACAACAGTTTCGTACAACCGTCCATGTCTTTGGCGAACTCCCTGGTCGCCTCGCCCAATCCTCGGTACAAGCACGCCAAGACCCCTGTCGCTATAGACAGATTCGGAACCTGCGCTGCATCCATAAACCGACGAAGCACCTCCGGACGCACTCTTGCGCCCGACTTGTCGATGAACAGCATCGCGGACGCAATAATCCCCATCGCAACAGCCACAATGCACTCCATATCATGCTCAAGAGGGACGCCATCTCGCACCCTCTGTCTCATCAGTGCTATCTTCTGAAAGAGGATCTGAACAGTGGGGCCTCCATGGCCGAAGGCACTCTCCCGCTCGTGCTGAGTCAAGCCGTACAAGTCCCCAACCGTCTCCCTCCCGGCGGCCACATCATCCACATGAATACACTCCTCCCCGTCCAACCCAAGCCCAAGTATGAAGAAGACATCGTGCAGTGTGATAGTGATCTCTCCCCATGCAAAGTGGAAACTGTTCGTCTCGGGATGCCAGTGCTCAACAAACGCACTGATGAGACTGTAATCCACATGATCCCACTCAAAATCTCTCAGCTCCCAGAGGCCACTCTCACGCACTGCGGGAAACCATGACTCCCGTCCATCCACCTCCAACAACGCCTCTACCCGGCCCAGCCACTGTCCCCGTCTCTGCACACGCACACCCCTCCGCAAGGCTTCCTCCTCCCGTCTCCATACGGCATATGCAATGTGTGCCTCGTAATCTCTTAGAAGTGAAACTGTATGTGGCCCCCATGGCCATTCGGGCTGAAATACCCCAGAGCTGCTAGGCTCGTCATGCTGCCTAGCAACCCCTGCACTACTACCCTCGCCATGCTGCCTAGCACCCCCTGCACTACTTCCCTCGCCACGATGTCTCCGCCTCCGCTGCACTCCACGGACGGGGGCATGTGCCGCCTGATCTCCTCCCTTGTCCTGACCAACATCGTCAAATGTCCCCCACATCGGATCATGCCGTGTCCTAAGAGGAATAGTCGACTCATGCGTCGGAGGTGCAGCAGGCTTAGTAAGCCGCGCCGACTCGCTCGTCTGTCCTCGTACATCCCTCTCATGACTCCCAGCAATCGGCTCAGGCTCCGAGCTCCTAGGTGTCGCCGGTGGCGCCGCATGCTAACTCCCAGGCGTCCTCACCCCACCCGTAGATACTAACGGTGTGAACGACGTAAAATCTATCTGCCTGACGACCCATGGCTCATGGTCGCCCGCTCGAGCATGACTCGTCCCAACACCCACATCTCCGAGCAGAGGTGCCGAGTCGTCATACGAGTTCAGCTGGCCGCTCTCAAACGCGGTCCCAAAGTACGCCTGATAACCGTCTTGCTGAGTCTGCAACTGCTCATCCACTCGCTCAGCTCCAGCCTACTGTGTTGGTCTCCCCGTAGGTACTCCTGCATCATCTCTAAACCCTCCGCTCGTCTAGACTCTTCGGCCGACTGCACCACTAGGTCATCGGTGCGGTCCGTCATCAACTCCAGCTCAATCTGCATAGGCCAGACTTTGATATGTCTCTATAGACGACTGTGACGTATGTCCCAAATCGTCACTGTGGTCAACACGTGACTGAATCGATGGCTCAACCCCAGTATCAGCTCCTACAACCTCACTATCCCTCTCCGGAGGATCCACTACATCCTCCAACATCTGGCTCTCCCTGACGGCAGCCCCAGTATCATCACCTACCGCGTCACTATCTATCTCCATAGGAGCCACTACATCCTCAAATGTATGTCTCTCCCTAGCGGCAGCCCTCCTAGCATATTGCAAAACCACCAATGTGGACTGTGTAAAATAAACAATATTTGTCAAAATCCTATCGCTAAAATATGATACTATATCGTATGACTTACTAAATGTTGCAAGATATCCCTACGCTTTATTAATAATTTCAACTTAATCCTATCGTTTCCTAAGAACACTGAAAAATACTTATTCGATTTCGATTTCCCTACACCTAGTAAATGATTTTAACATACCTTAGGTTGAGGCTGAGGCTGTGGCTGTGGCTCAGGCTCTGGCTCAGGCTGTGGCGGGGCGTCTGTCGTCCTCCTCCTCTGAATAGTCGGTTCGGGCTACATTATATATAACAATAATACGTTAACACTATCTCATTCCGCTTAAAAATAATGCAATTCGATTTTTATGTAGGTTCAATGTTTACATGTAACGAATGTCTCCGAAAAGGACCGACACCATGAGACGCATCTTTTCCACGATTGTCTTTCACCATCTCAAGACTCGGGTACAAAGTGGGGGTAGAAAGAGGGACGGGAGAAACGACGGAGCCAAAAGTCGGGCTCGGAAAGCAAGGAATCGGAGAAGAGTCGGAAAGTGTGTCGGAGAAATGGGGCCCGCACGCCTATTTATAATGGGCCCCATCCACGGTAACAACCCACCGCATAGGTATGAGGTGGGTTTGTTACCATTGCCACAACGGTAAAAAACCCACCGCATACCTATGCGGTGGGTTGTTTAAAAATCTTTTAAAATTCAAAAACCTCGGATATCTTGGAACCAATTGGATTTCGGCATAACAGACTCTGTTATACCCTAACCCACCGCATATACATGCGGTGGGTCTCCATACGGTCAACGCAACCACTGCATAGCTATGCGGTCGGTCAGAGGAAAATGTGATTAAGCCACCGCATATCTATGCGGTGACTTTACGGTGTAAATAGTAAAAATTAGCGGTGAACTTATCATCACTCATTTTTATTATTATATACTCTATATTATATATTTGAAATCGTGTGTGAAGTGTTGAAGTCTCCTTAACTATTCCAATTTAAAAAAAAATCACTTTTTAATCAAGGGAATTGGCGACACAGTGATTATTTAGAGTTAAAGTTATACAAGACCCATTGATCAAGGGATCGACGACAACATTAGCCTGATAGCAAATCTTCCCAACCTGCACATCCCTTTTTACCAATATAAGCCATTTTGATGACATTCAAAATGGTAAACCTTTTATGTGGTGTATTAAAAAATATTCCATCTGTTCGCAAAAAAGTTATTGTTTTAGAGTTTTAATTTTGTTCAAAAAAACATGTTTTAGATATTATACCAAATTATTTTCCAAATTACCCTTACTTATTTTGATTTTTTCTTAACAAATTTACATTCTGGCTCCAAATTTAGTCTTATAATAATTGTACTTTATTTTTGAGATGAGTAATTATGTGAAACCAAGTACATACACACAATTGGCCGAAAAGACAAATCGGTATATTAAAACACCCCTACCGGACAAATTGGTATATTTAAAGTTCGAAGGGACAAATTAGTATTTTTAAGGCGTTACTTGGGACAAGTAAATCCTTTACCCACAATTTAGCTGGTTCAAAAAATTAATTTGGGTTCTCCATATAATACTTAAACCGGTTGGTTGAAAAAAAAAGGGCTTGAACCAAACTCACAAATTGAAGAACGATGGAGGATTGGAGACGAAACAGTGAAGAGTGACAAAGCAAAGAGGGCGAAGAGTGAAGAGGCAAATAGTAGAGAGTCGAAGAAAGAAATCGTCCAATGGTGAATTTTCTTCTTCAATTTGGAAATCTCAATTGATGAATTGCAATCATCCCTCCTCCAATGCTACAGGCAAATTAAGGCGAAAAAGATTAAGAGGTGACGATGAGTGAAGAGGCAAAGGCGAAATTGAGCAAAGCAAGACTCGAAAGTAAAGCTTCAAAATTTGCCTTGAATAGCTCATCAGATTAGTCATTGCAAATATGGCTTCAGAATTTGCCTTGCATAGCTCCCGAAGATATGGCTTCAGAATTCCATACTGGGGCTTCATCAGATTAGTCACTGCAGAAAGAGCATTATTTTTAGCTCTCAAGCACATCGTAGTGTGGAATAAGATATCATACTTGCTCCTTATATCTTCCTTAATCTCTCTTAAAGTCATCTTAGGATTCCTCAACACTTTATCAAGGAATTGTTCAACAATCCAATTTTCGGCAATCAATTTATTTCTAAAGGTTCTCGCACATCTATGTTCTCCTTGGTATGCCTTAATCTGCCATGCGTCCTTGTGCTCAAGATCCCTCCTAGCAGACATCTCCCATCTACCACCATGACAACCAACATGAATCCTTTTCTGATAACTTTTTATGTATTTGATTCCTTTTTTTTTTTTCTGAATTTTGTACCACAAAATTGCCTCTTTCAAGACCTTCTGAGATACAAACCTCAAGCCCACTTCGAAGTAGACATTTCTCATATCCGTCTTCTCATTGAAAAATGGATAATCTACCTTCCCTTTCCCTTTCTTAGTCCTCACCACCACATGCTCAACTTGAGATTCTTCATCTTCATCAATAGGTCTCTCATCATTTGTATCCCTTTGGTCTGAGTAATAACCACCTTCATAAGTTGTCCAATATGATGGCCACTTGCTTGATGGCACACTTTTCCCCTTATTTGGTGCTTCTGACTCTGTTATGGGTTGTTGCTCACTAGGTAATACCAAAGAACCATGCATGCCATTGCCACCTATTTAAACATAAAATTAATATAAATACTAATTTATGATGTTAAAAAATAAAGTTGCATATTATCACGTGAAATAAAACATACCATCTTCATGATTTTGACATCGAGCCAATGGATCAACCCAAGAGATTTGACTTGCATGCACTGGTTCAACTGAATTCTTTTGCTGCCTTCTCAAATTTAGATTCAATTCTCTGATATGAATCGGTTCGTCGATATCATATTGAAGTTCCTCTATGAACTGATCACCACACTCGATTGAGTTATCTGAATCAACACCATTAATGTATTCCTCACATAAATCATAATCCTCAACTTCATCTTCCAACTCACCTTCAAAATATGATTCTTCATTATCCTCCTCCAACACTTTCCCTTTCCCTTTATCTTACTTATACCATTTTTTATAACTTCATCTTCTATTGTACCATCGGATTCATTTTGTCCTAGGGATGAAGGTTCCATATCAGCCCTTCCCCGCCTCATTGGGGTCAATTTTCTTCTCACACCTTCTGTTGATCGATCCACCAACGTTCTGCAAGCACATATATAGTTGAATTCATATCACTTCTAATCTTCTTATTGAAAACCCCTAAATCATGAAATTATTAAACCCAAACTATTCAAACAGAAGAAAAGGAACCAAATAGAAGAAATAGAATTTGAAATTTCCAGCCTTGATAAGAGAACTCACCTTTGGCATATGCCTTGCTGATACACTTGATCTTCGTCAAGTCCATCTTCATCGACTTCACCTATCGTCTTAGCCGAATTCATCGTACATAAATGCAATATGGGAGGTGGGAGATTGAGAGAACGGTTTAGGTTTAGGGGTTTAGTTTTATTTGGCATGGGTTTAATTGGTTTGGCACAAAACCGATCGAAAAAAAAAAAGAAAACCATATTAGAATGGGTGAACCGACCTCGACAAGGAAAAAAGGGTTATCTGTCCCCGAAACCACGTTTTATATACCTTTTTGTCTATCATGACTTTAAATATACCAATCCGTCCGAAGGGGGTATTTAAATATACCAATTTGTCTTTACGGCCACTCACAATTAGACATGGCCACGGGTCATGAGTCGGTGATCCGCCGGGTCAATAACTCGTCGGGCCAGGGTCCAAGGGTCGAAGGGTTGGCTCGGACGGTTAAGTGTCAGGGTTAGGGTCGGGGAAAAGATAACCCATGACCCGGTGGGTCAACCCGCCATTTCAAAATATTTTTTTTTTGAAAAATTGATTTTTAATAAAATAAAATTTTAATTATTATGTAAATTATGTAAATTATTCTTAGGGTAATTCATAATATTACATAATCTAATATGCAATGGCAATGAGGAACAAATAAACCCCCATTCTTCTCATTTTATAGACTTGAAAGTCTTCAGAGTATCTCCTCATTTCCAATGTGGGACAAATACTTCCTCCCACGTTAAAAATATGGAGTTAGAATGAGAAGTCACGAGGCTCTATATATATGTATCACACTAACTTATTTCTCCCACTTCACTTGTTTCATACATTTTCTATATTGGAAATAAAGATGGAAATGAAGTTTGAGAATTTTTTTTTTTCATATTTTCCCTCTTACATCCCACATTGAAATTATTGCGGATGAAAGAATTGATATGGAGATATTAAATTTTCCCACATTTTTAACACTTCATATCAAAGTGATAAAATGTGTTGTGAAGATTTTATCTTCACATATCATTTATTTATTTATTTTTAATAGTTAACTTTCAAAAAAATGATTTTTTAAAATAATGTGACCTGTCGGGTCAACGGGTCAACCCGAATCTGTCAACCTGTGATATTTTCGGGTTATGGTTTGGGTCATGTCCCCCAGGTTCTCGACCCGGCGGGTCGGACCCGTGGCCATGTCTACTCACAATTAAACCAATGAGAATAGCTAACTAGGGGTAATTTGGGTGTTTAAGAAATTCCTGAAAAATTGTGTCTGAGGCTAAAACGACAAGTTTTCGTGAACGGAGGGAGTATGATATATATCACTTCCGAAAAATCAAATAATATATATTGTTACTTGTTAGTGTAGTACTTCTCTCTAAGTGCCATTGGTTTAGAAAAAGAAGATTATTATGTGTATGTGACTTTTTTTTTGGATAATGTTTAGATTTGATTTGTTTTATCAACTTAAATAATAATGAAATTGTCGAAATTATTAAAATGGAGTATAAGTTTTGAGTTCTATTATCTGTAGACCAATTTTGCTAAAAACATTGGGCAAGCTTAATTTTAATATTGAAAACGAAAGCATACCGATTGATGGTTGAGCTTTCTCAAATCCATTACAAATCCATGATATGATATTTGAGTAGACCCAGATTTTTTTTGTTTGTTCTCTACCCTCTAACATTTTATTTTATTTTTTCTTTCGATAATTTGTTTGAGTTTTTATTGTGGTAGGGCTACTAGAAGTCCAAATTAAATGTCGTGTTTGATAAAAAAAAAAACCTTTATTTAAAAAAATGATTTTACTTGTATTTTAAAACTTATACGAAGTAACAATTTTAATCAGAGGGAAATGTACAAAGTAACTCAAAAATTCGGTTTCTTTGCAAGGTTATCTCAATTTGGTTTTAAATTGAGCCACATCGGATATGTGGGTAAAAGGTTTCCCTGGTAGCAGGTAAGCGAGGGTGTTTGGCCTTCCACTGATTGCGGACCTGGACAAAGTATGAGAGAGGGGGGGGGGGGGGGGGTGCACGGGAGGGAAGCAATAGAAAGCTTGCAGAGGAGAGAGAGGACATGAGAGAGAGAGAGAGGAGTGAAAAAGAAAAGTAAAGTTGCAGCGGAGAGAGAGATTAGTGAGGATAGGACAGAGAGAGATGGAAGAGTGACAGTGAGAAGGCATTAATATAATTTGAATTAAATCTTAAGTTTCAGATAAAAACCATCGAAGAAGAAGCAATTGGGTGAGGGTTTATTTGCAGGTTGACGTGTAAGCAGTTAGTTTTAACTGGACACCTAAAGCAAAACGACATGACACATATTGGAATCGATTGAACAAGAGTTATCGGAGAAACAGATTCACCATCGACTTCGGATAGAAAATGGGCAAGTTTGCGTTCGATAAAGGTTATGCGAGAGGTGTCTCCCTTAAATCTGAAGCAAATTTACCCATTTTCTATTTGAAGTCGATGGTGAATTTTTATGTCTGATAACTCTTGTCCAGTCGATTCCAATATGTGTCATGTCGTTTTGCTTTGGGTGTCCAGTTAAAACTAACTGCTTACACGTCAACTTGCAAATAAACCCCTGCCCAATTGCTTCTTTTTCTATGGTTTTTATCTGAAACTTAAGATTTAATTCAAATTATATTAAGGGACAATTTGCAAAGTGTCCATAAAACATGGTCAAAATAGCTAACTATCCACATTACGGAAATTTTTTGCAAACTGTCCATCCCTTTTGCCCCCCCTCGTGTGCCCCCCTCCGCGTCAGCGATTTTTTTCCCCGCGCGTCAGTGCTGACGTCGACGTCGAAAATGCTGACGTTAGCATTGCTGACGCTGTTTACGAGGATGCTGACGCCAATGTCAAAAATGCTGACATCAGCATTGCTGACGCTGTCTAGGAAGATGCTGACGCCGACGGTGATGATATCGGAGATTAGTATATTTGACGTATTAAGTCATTACCAATTATTCGGATTTCACAAATAAAATAACATTAGAAATTTTATATAAAATATAAAAGGGGGAAAGCAAAGAAACAAAGGAATGTTCTACTAAAAAAAAGAAACAAATGAATATTTTATTTTATTTTTGGTAGTGAGAAACAAAGAATATCGGTGAGCAATTAAAACAAATTCAGTATAGAAAACATTGAAGCTATTGAAGTCCCAATCATCTTCTCAGTCTTCTCAAACGTAATTTGCTGACGTCGACACCAGATACGCCAAATTTGCCGACGTTGATGATGCTGACGTCATTACTTCTCCATATTTTATATTGCAAAAACGATGTCAGCAAATATATACCTACATAAAAATATGCATAAAAATGATGTCAACACTAAAAAATACATATAAAAATGACGTCAACACTAAAAAACAAACCAATTTTTAAGGACTCAAGCATACATATATATACCTACATATATAACATCCAACTAAAAATAATGTCATCACTAAAAAATACGCATAAAAATGATGTCAGCACTAAAAAATACGCATAAAAACGGTGTCAGCACATAAAAATATACATAAAAACGATATCAACACCAAAACACAAACCAATTTAGAAGGACTCAAGCATACATATATACCTACATATATAATATTGATGATGCCCAAAATTAGCGTAAAAAGGAAAGGAAAGAAAAGGGGGCTAAAAGGACTAGAGAAGCGGACCTGGGAAGACACATCAATATACTATCCGCGGACAAAGGATGCATGCGATTCGGCCAGATGGCGCGCATGCCCACCACCCACGTGCCCTTCCTTTTAGAACATGTGGCAACCGTATTTTAACAAGTGGCCAAGAGGAAAGAACAGTCCCCTTAGGGGGAGGATATGAGTGCACACTATAAAAGGAAGAAGACACTCTAAGAAAGAGGCTTTTTGGAGAAAAAGAAATAGGAAGACCTAAATCCGGAGAGAGAGGGAGATAGGATTGTAATAGCACTCTTCTTCGTGATCACCCTTTCTAACAGGTTCGAGACTCGATATCTGTCCGCGGACGATCCAAAAACATGACACAAGAGAGGGATCCACACAGCACAGGTAGTAGGGTGATAGTCGAGGAGTAAAGAAGATTCCAATTCTTATCCCTGATCTTTAACCCAATCAGTTGGGGTGCTTACTATTCCGAGAAGCCGTTTGATTAATCCACTGCACGATAAGTGATGCGAGCCGAATTCAAAGGCTCGGCGGCGCCAGCTACGAGATCTTCGCGGATGTCGATGATCTCGGGGTTCGGGTAAGACCGTCCATATCCCCATTGGTCATTGCGGCACAGGTTGAGACCTCCTCACCCATTTAGGATAGATTTCAGTAGAAAGAAAGGGGGGGGGGGGGGAGGCTTCAGGTAAGACCGTTGACCAGATCACGCTATGAGAGGACACGTGGCTTCCCTCTCCATGGGAATGTGGGGCGGGTAACACTTTTTCATTGTGGTTTTATCATTGGCGCCGTCTGTGGGAACTCTCTCACCCTGAGAGGTTCCTAAATTTAAATAAACAGATACTAATGAGAATATAGTCGCTAAACATGAAGCTTTGTGTGGACAGTTGGAAAATGAGCGTTAACATGGGAGAAGCCTCTCACGGGACAACGAACCACGACAACGAAGAATTTCAAGAGTCTAGCATGCACGTAAATTCCTCAACCCAGAACAACGCGCCAGAAAATTCGATTTTCTCGCCGTATATTCCCCAGCACATGGGGCAGGGCTACGTTCCGCACGAGGAACATTATTTCCCACCGCCAAATCCTGAGCATGCATTCTCTTACGGATATGATGGGTACCAGTCGTTTCAACAGGGGAACCCATACAACGGTATTCCCCAAGGCATGTACGGCCACGCTCATCAAGACTACCACCAGCCAAGATTTTTTGATAATCCTGTTATGTCTCATCGCCATGGAGATAGACACGCCCACAAGCACCATCGAGGCGAGCGTTCATCTGACATTTCTACATCAACGAGAATGGGCTCACCCCGTGAACATGAGAAGAGGTCGGACTTCATCCCCTCAGTCTATACCAACGAGGTCTGCCTGGCCCCGGTCCCTAAACGGTGGAGAGATGCCAATCTCATGAAGTATGACGGCACTTCTGACCCTGACGATCACATGTGCCACTTCATAACCTCTATGGGGATCAATGAGTATAATGACGCAATGTTGTGTCGCACTTTCCATTCAACTCTAACCGGCATAGCCTTGACCTGGTTCACTAATCCGCCTCAAAACTCGATTGCTAGCTTCACTCAGCTCTCCCAAGTTTTCAAGTCACATTTCGAGAGTTCACGGTCGAGAACGAAGACTATGCTAGACCTTAATTCCATCAGGCAGGGACCGAATGAGACTCTAGGGCAATTTTTTGCCCGATTCACTAGTGTGGTTGTGCAGATCCCGAACTTCAATCATGAGTCAGCAGTCATAATCCTCATGGGGAACTGGGCAGATGGGGGATTCAAGACCCGACTCTTCAGGAAAAAGCCAAAAGACTATGACACCTTGAGAAATTTGGTATCTGCTCAGATTGAGGCAGAGGAAGCCGCGACCTCCAGCTCTAGGGCTAATGAGGGCCCACGGGGCTTTCTTGGAAAAATAGCATGAAGATTTCGGAAGGACAAAGGAGCTGGAAGGCCAAGAAAGAATTATTCCACGGGCAATCCGCCCGCGTCCAGACAAGATGAGGTCCATTTCAACCACGAAAGAAAGAATCCAGCCGTAGGATATCAGGAATATGATCGAGGGATGCGGCGTAGAGGAGAACATGTTTCCCCTCGAAGGAGGAATGAACATCATGATCACGTCCCATATCGTCAGCGGGCCTCGAGGTTTGAGTACCCACGAGAGAGGGATGAGCAGCAGCGATATCCCCCTGTAAACAGAGGCAGGGGGCAGGGACGATGGTGGAGAGGCGGCCGAAGGGGTCGGGGTCAGCCAGCACAAGTGTCAGTCAATCAAGCCCCGCGCGACGAGGTTCGTCGTGAAGGATCACGAGTCAACCAGATCCCGGAACCGGAAGGTTTCATCGACACTCTGGCGGGAGAACCGTCGATCTCATGAGTAAGCCGCTAGGAGAGAAAAAATTATGAGAGAGAGGCAAAACAACCTCCATCAGTTGCTAGCCAGAGGATCACTTTACAACCACATTCAGAAATAGTTTTCGCTACAACAGATGCCGAAGATGTTCGCATGCCACACGCGGATCCGTTAGTAATCCATGCTCAGATCGCCACCAAGACTGTAAAAAGAGTTTTCATAGACACCGGATCATCTGTGGATATACTCTCGTGGGAAGTATTTTCTCAATTAGGAGTGTCCGCGACGGCATTGAGGCCTTATAATGGGACGCTGGTTACCTTTTCAGGAGATGAGGTACAGGTTGCGGGCACCATAGAACTCGCGGTGGTCTTAGGAACCGCGCCATGTCGACGTATGGAAAACATCATTTTCAAAGTGGTACGGATTCCCACAACTTACAACGCACTCTTGGGGAGGGTGTCTCTTTACAAATTCCAGATGGTCATTTCGATCTATCACTTCAAAGCAAAATTCCCTATTTCCAGAGGGGGGACGGGAGAAGTATGTGGCCAGCAACCAGAAAGCCGGAGTTGCTACGTAACTTCTCTGAAAAAGAGGAAGGAGATCATGTGCATCCAAGGATCCGCTCAGAGCAAGATCGAGGGTCCAAAAGAAGACTCTCAAGCAGAGAATGAAGAAGCAAACGTCCCAAGAGAACTTGCACCAGAGGCAGAACTTGAAGTCAGACCATTAGATAGGGAAATCCCAACCGCGAATCTAAGAACTGTTCACCAACCCTTCCACAACCCTGAAGAGAGGATTTACATGGGCCAAGCCCTAGAGACCGAGGAGAAAGAACGGGTTCTGGAAATCATCCGTCAATCCCGTGACGTGTTCGCATGGTCCCCAAAAGATCTCCTGGCCGCCCCCCCGTCCATAGCAATCCATACCCTCAGGATCCGCCATGATACGCCGCCTGTAGCCCAGAAGAAGAGGAAAATGGCCCCGAAAAAGTTTCAGGCATCGAAAGTAGAAGTAGAGAAGTTACTCAAATCCGGATTTATAGAAGAAGCAGATGATTCAGATTAGCTCGCAAACGTTGTCCTAGTCAAGAAAGCCAACGTAAAGTGGAGGATGTGTATGGATTTCTCAGACTTAAACAAAGCCTGCCCGAAAGATAGTTACCCCTTGCCATCAATAGACGAGCTGGTCGATATTACTGTTGTGAACGAGGCTTTGAGTTTTCTGGATGCGTATTTCGGATATAACCAGATCCGATTAGATCCGATGGATAAGAGGGCGACCACTTTCATCACCAATCAAGGGATTTTCTGCTATAAAGTAATGCCCTTTGGTTTGAGGAATGCCGGGGCTACTTTTCAAAGAGCTGTATACAAGATATTCCGCGAACAGCTGGCCAGGAATGTGTTTATATATGTGGATGACATAGTCGTAAAGAGTAAGAAAGCAGATGACCACGCAGCTGACCTACAAGAAACCTTTGATTCTTTGAGACGAGGGGGACTCAATCTGAACGCAGAGAAGTGTGTTTTTGGAGTCGATTATGGAAAATTCCTTGGCTTCATGGTAAGCCAAAGAGGGATAGACGTGAACCCTGCCAAGATAGCTGCAGTACATGAACTGCGACCACCACACACCATAAAAGAGGTACAGTCCTTGAATGGAGCTGTAAACTACATGGGACGTTTCTGTTATTGCCTAGCGGATAAATCCTTACCATTCTTTGCGTTGTTGAAGAAGAAAGGCCCGATCCAGTGGACACCAGACCTCCAAGAGGCTTTCGAAGAATTGAAGGCTTTCTTGCAATATGTGCCTACTCTACATCAACCTCAGAAATCAGAAAGTTTACAGCAATACTTGGCAGTGAAAGCAACTACTATCAGCGTAGTCCTCACCCGAGAAGGACGGTACCCGGTCTATTATGTAAGCAGAGTGTTACAGGATGCAGAAACCAGATATGAGCCGGTGGAAAAAGTGGTCCTCAGCCTAATGTTCGCGGCCAGGAGGCTTCGTCCATATTTCCAAGATCACCCGATAGAAGTCTTGACGTATCTGCCACTGAGACAGATTCTTCATTCAGCGAGCCTTTCGGGATGACTGACGAAATGGTCCATAGAGCTCTCCGAGTTTGAAATAGCTTACGTCCCCCGCAAAGCAGCGTTGGATAAGATTATGACGGATTTCATATGTGAAACAAGCTTTGGGGATGAATGAGGTGACACGCAGAGCAAGTGGATAATAAAGGTTGATGGGGCCGTGAACGCGGAAGGATGCGGAGCAGGAATAACACTAACCTCTCCCGAGGAGATCAGTTTTGCTTCGCTTACAACTTAGATTTTCAAGCCACCAACCACGAGGAAGAATATGAAGCCTTGATAGGAGGGCTCGAGCTAGCTTTGGCCCGCGGAGCTCGAGCAATGAAGGTATATACAGATTCTGAAGTCATCGCAAAATAGATAGAGGGGGTGTACGAGGCCAGGACTGGGCTATTACCAATTTACCAAACTACCTACGGAAGGTAACCGCCCTAAAAAGAGCATTTCTACACTTCGTCGTAGAATCCGTCCCCCGGGAGATGAATGAACAAGTAGACTTGTTAGCCCGGATTGGGGCAGCTATGCCGGCGGAAGTTGAAGGAAAATTCGAGTTTGAAAGAAAGGATCGACGAAGACTCCTTCAAGAAGTGTATTTTGTCCAAACCGAAGGTTCCGAGGATTAGCGGACCCCGATTGTGGAATATCTGGGGAAAGGAATACTCCCACAAGAGAGAATGGAAGCCAAAAAGTTAACAAAACGAGCAACCAGGTTTTTCATCAACGAAGGAAAATTATACAAGAAGGGTTTCAATTTTCCAGACTTACTATGCGTGTCTAACAGTGAAGAGAGCATCATCGTAAAAGAGCTGCATGCATGCGTATGTGCCAACCACCAAGGATGGAGAGCATTGACTTCAAAAGTTCTGAGACTGGGATATTACTAGCCCACAGTCAGGGCGGATGTACAAAGTTTTGTGCGCAGCTGTGATGCCTGTCAGATGCATGGGAATGTGAAAAACTTACCTGCCGAACCACTTCAGAGTATCTATGGAGCATGCCCTTTCGCATTATGGGGAACGGATATTCTTGGGCCTTTCCCCACAACACCTGGGAAACTAAAATATGTCCTAGTCCTAGTGGACTACTTCACTAAGTGGGTAGAAGCGAAAGCAATGGGTTTGATCACGGTGGAGAAAGTTAGAAAGTTCTTATGGAAAAACTTGGTGTGCCGCTTTGGATTCCCCGAGGCTATCATCACGGATCACGGAACTCAATTCGACTATGAGAACATTAGAGATTTCTATGAGGGCCTCGGGATAAAGCTGAAGTTTTCCTCGGTAGCCCACCCGCAGACAAACGGGCAAGCAGAGACAACCAACCGTCAGATTCTAAAAGGAATCAAGAAGAAGTTGGGGAGAACTTCAAAAGGGCGATGGGCAGAGCTACTCCCGCTAGTACTCTAGTCGTACCGGACTTCATCCAAGACTCCCACAAGGGAAACACCGTTCACTTTAGTATTTGGGGCAGACGCTGTCATCCCAGTCGAACGCTTGATCCCCTCTGCTCGAGTTTTGGCCTATGAGTCCAAGGCCAATGACGAAGCCCTGGAAATAGAGTTACACCTCCGAGAAGAAAGGAGAATGCTGGCGGAAATCAAGGCAAGAGAGTACAAAAGAAAGACCAAAAAACACAGAGATCAACATCTCAATGCGCGTCGGTTCGAGAAAGGAGATCTGGTCCTCCGCCCAGCTTTATCAGGCGGAAAGCTTGATGCAAGGTGGGAAGGCCCGTACGTGGTTCTCGAGTGCGTCCATGTTGGGGCCTACAAGTTACAAACTCAGGAAGGCGTGGTCCTTCGGAAAAAGTGGAATGCAGAACACTTGAAGAAGTATTATGTGTAATAGTCGGTCACTTCGAAAATTCCCAAGTCACCCCCGCTACCAGTAAATAAATCAAATCAGTTAGTGGGTGCTTTTTAAATTCTTGAAATAACTTTTTTAGATCTCCTGAAACGTATCTATTAAGTCCTGTGACGCTGGAGTTTGCTCCGCATCGGACATCCGGTCGAAGCCTAGATCTCCGGGATCGTATCTGTTAAAGTCCTGTGACACTGGAGCTTGCTCCGCGTCGGACATCCGGTCGAAGCATAGATCCCCCAGATCGTATCTGTTAAGTCATGTGACGCTGGAGCTTGCTTCGCATCGGACATCCGGTCGAAACATTGATCTCCCGGATCGTATCTGTTAAGTCTAAAGACGCTGGAGCTTGCTCCGCGTCGGACATCCGGTCGAAGCATTGATCTCCCGGATCGTATCTGTTGAGTCCAAAGACGCTGAAGCTTGCTCCGCGTCGAACATCCGGTCGAAGCATAGATCCCCCAGATCGTATCTGTTAAGTCCTGTGACGCTGGAGCTTGCTTCGCATCGGACATCCGGTCGAAGCATTGATCTCCCGGATCGTATCTGTTAAGTCCAAAGACGCTGGAGGTTGCTCCGCGTCGGACATCCGGTCGAAGTATTGATCTCCCGGATCGTATCTGTTAAGTCCAAAGACCTAGAGCTTGCTCCGCGTCGGACATCCGGTCGAAGCATAGATCTCCCGGATCGTATCTGCTAAGTCCAAAGACGTTGGAGCTTGCTCCGCGCCGGACATCCGGTCGAAGCATTGATCTCCCGGATCGTATCTGTTAAGTCCAAAGACGCTAGAGCTTGCTCCGCGTCGGACATCCGATCGAAGCATAGATCTCCCGGATCGTATCTGTTAAGTCCTGTGACACTGGAGCTTCCTTCGCGTCGGACATCCGGTCGAAGCATTGATCTCTCGGATCTTATCTGTTAAGTACAAAGAACCTGGAGCTATCTCCGCGTCGGACATCCGGTCGAAGCATTGATCTCCCAGATCGTATCTATTAAGTCCAAAGACGCTGGAGCTTGCTCCACGTCGGACATCCGGTCGAAGCATTGATCTCCCGGATTGTATCTGTTAAGTCCAAAGATGTTGGAGCTTGCTCCGCATCGGACATCCGGTCGAAGCATAGATCTCCCGGACCGTATCTGCTAAGTCTTGTGACGCTATAGCTTGCTCCGCATCGGACATCCGGTCGAAGCATTGATCTCCCGAATCGTATCTGTTAAGTCCAAAGATGCTGGAGCTTGCTCCGCGTCGGACATCCGGTCGAAGCATAGATCTCCCGGATCGTATCTGTTAAGTCCTGTGACGCTTAAGCTTGCTTCGCGTCGGATATCCAGTCGAAGCATAGATCTCCCGGATCGTATCTGTTAAGTCCTGTGACGCTGGAGCTTGCTCCGCGTTGGACATCCGATCGAAGCATTGATCTCCCGGATCGTATCTATTGAGTCCTATGACGCTGGAGCTTACTCCGCGTCGGAGCTTACTCGACGCGGGATATTGGGATAAACCACTGCCTCCCTAGAAATCAGAATACACACGACAAGCCGTTTGTCACATTCGAAGTAGGATTGTTCAAACAAAAGTCGACAAAGAGCAGCTAAGAAACGAAGAAACAAAACGGAAAGTCTAAAAAACTCATGCTAAAAAACCGGCCTGGTAGCCATAAGGGTACTAAAAAATGCTCCTTGGGGGGCCCGGACGGGATCACCCCTCCCTGGACCTGTCGGGAACCAGGCGAGTCCTGTCCTGGCACAGCCGCGCCCCATTAGGCAAAGGTCCCTCGGGGTAAGGCTCCCTCTACTCTGCGTCAACCTCGTCGCCATCCGCGGATAAGATATGGACCTCAAACCAAGCGTTCCCCTTGTCCAAAATGGTAATAGCGGAGCCTATATCAACGCCGTGCGTACTGGCGAAATGATTCCACCCATGACCCAGGTAGGGGACACGGTAGTCACCTCGATACACGGCCACAGAAAAGTCCCGAATAATTCTAGACGACAACAAGATGCGCCCGAGAAGGTCTGGGCCATACTCAACCTTGAAACGCGAAGGCAACAACTGCCCAAGCATGAGTAAAGTGAATAAATGAAAATCATATCTAAGGAAAACGAATAAAACTGCGAGCCACGGAAAGGACATACCAGGCAGTGCATTTGCTCCAGAAAATCCACCGACCAGAAAAAGGCCCAATTCGTCCGACCAGAAGATGACATTCTCAAAGGGACTAAACTTGCGAAAACAAAGAAGCTCGGAGATTTCGGTTTTAAAAGGACCCTCTAGAGATCACGTGTTGCACAGAGACCTCCTCGAAAACATACCAAGGGGGCCTTGGGAAAACACGGAGACAGTCAGATAAAGCATCATTGCCCCAGGCCAGGCATGGCGGACATCTGTCCCACAAGGACTCACCCCGGGTAGAGCAATGTCTGCCACCATGAAAGGACTCGACAATAGAGGGGTGAATAAGAGCTCGTGACTCCCCGTAATCTTGAAAATCAGAAAAGGAAGAAAAGGGAGGAAGTGACTTGGCTACAGAGGCCGGGTTACATGTGATCACAAACCCACTTATGGGGTCACCCCAGGCCACTTTCTAAAGAGTTATCTTAAAGGAGGAGCAGCTTCGGCAGCTCCGCCTACCCCTCATTCCATTAACTCTGAGCCCTGCAGCTCATTCCATTAACTCTGAGCCCGTTTGTGTCGGGGATCGAGTTAAATTTCAAATAAAGTTTACATCATTTCATAATCACACAAATAACTGTTTCATCTAAAGGATACGAGGTGCATGCTATGACAAAACTTCTCAAACACGCAAACATCGATAAGCAGAAAAAAGAAACGTGGATAGGGTAGATCGCCCACGTAGGGCAGGAGCCACTGACCCAGAAGCCACTTGGCTATAAACAACTCCAAAATGGCAAACACTATAAAAAGGAGAAAAAGAAAATGACATTATGCATCCCCACGAGCCATTATTCTCAACGGAGCCTTAACATGGGTTCCGGAGACACTCCACACGCTTTCTACCGGTTCATCACCAAAGAAGAGCAACTGCAGACGCTGCAACTGCCCCGGCTGTATGAGCAACTGGGAGAGGAAACACACAAGCTTGTTTATCTATGGTCCACCACGTGCCAGGATTTCGAGGTCGACGTTGAAAGAGACGCGGACGGGGCATACTGGTACACTGAGGGGTGGCCGAACTTTACTTTCTCAAATCGGGTAATCATAGGATGCTCGCTCCTTTTCGTTTACGAAGGAGATTCTCATTTTGAGGTATACGTGTCTTATCTAGATTCAACCTCTGTCTGTGGAAAGAAGCGCAGTCCAACAGACATGGGGCCTCCCAAGACCAAGGGAAACCGAAAGTCCGCACTGGCACCCGCGAGCGCGAGGACCTCAAAGCGCAAAGTCTAAAGCTCTAAATCCCGATGTACCCTGTAACAATAAAAGCTTTTTAAAATAAAAGATCCGTTATTTCCAAGCCCCTGCAGTAAGTCAGAAAAGCTGACTCACCTTTTTTATCCTCTTTCCCTAGAAACCTAGGGAAGGAACGATTCTAGGGAAAAGAGAGGGGGCCAGAATTGGTCAAGCAATAAATGAGAAACTTAACAAATGAAGAAACGCTATCCGCCACCATCAAGAGGAAAAAACCTTTCCTATAAAAGCCAACCCCAAAGGGTCTTCATTAGACACCTTGCATCAGGAGAACAACAAAATTCTCCTAACAAGATGGCTGCAGGCAATGCACGCCCGAGAGATTTCCTCCGATGGGTCCAGAATGCCTTTTTTCTGGAAAGGATGGTAATGTCCCTTAACCTCCTCTATTGAGTCTCGATCTTTTCCCTCATTTATGAGAATTTTCAACAACCACAGCCACTGCCGGCATTCTTCGAGACGGAGTTTGGACTGACAGGTGTTGAAAGGATAATCCTAACCAATGGGCCAGGAAGGAGGGGCATCAACGTTCGAGTGGAGCGGGACGATGCTGGGGTGCTCTGGCTCACGCAAGGGTGGAGCGCATTTACGAGATCAAGGAACGTCCGAATAAGGGGGTGGTAGTCTTCAACTGCTTGGGCAGCTCACGTTTCAAGGCCCGCTATGTCCCGTTAGGAGAAGATGATACCTCTGAAGACAAAGGCAGCAAAAACGCCTGTTAGGGTGGAAATCAGCCGCCAAAATCGGAAGTCTTGTTTTTAATTTAATCCTCCGAGTAGACGCAAAGATTTGTATGAAAGCAAAAAATGCTCACCAAGCGAGAGCTTCGCGTTTCTAGTTTCTAAGCATAATTGAAATCCGATTCCGAAAAAGTCATCGTCAAAACCAAAACAAAAGTACAACCACAAACAAAGTTTTCCACGCGATTGCACCGCGGGCATGGAAACATAAACCAAAATAAGGCACCAAACGGAGTGCCGAAGTTTGTCCGCCCCAAAGAAACGATAAAAAGAGACTAACTTCCCGAAAAAAGGAGTTTACAAACCATCACCACCGATGTCCACATTATCATCTTCTTTCAAGTTCCAATCCTCCATGTCCTCGCTCGGGGGAAATGGCTGAAGAAGGACGCCTGGGTTCTCCGCGGACTTCCGCACATTTTGGTGGATCCCGACCTTCATGCCCATATAGAAGCAGTCCTTGTACATGTCTTGAATAAAGTCCCGCCCAACATCTTCATTCAACCATTCCGGAACCGCGCTCCTCATAAAGTCCAGGTCATTCGGGGTCCTCAACCAGTCGTCAAAAAGCTTAGTACGGTTGTGTGGAACGTCCAACCAAGACAAGACAATATCACCGTCCGTCCGGGACCGATATCGCTCCAGCTCGATCGCACGACGGTTGGATTCCACGACCACTTTGCTCCGCTCCTCGTTCGCCGCGATCAATTGGGCTTCCAGCTCGGCTGCTCGGGCCTCAGCACTAGATTGCACGGAAGACAGGGACTGCTAGGAAGACTCAAGTTGAGCTCGCACCACCTCTAAGTCCTCGACCAGTTTACTACCCTTCGCCTTCTCGGCGGCCAGGACTTCTTCCTTTTCTTCCAGCCGCGACCGAAGGGATTCAGCCTCCTTCCGTGGTGTCTTTGCCTCCAAAAGCCTTTCTTTCATTTGCTCCAACTTCTCCTCAAGGCTGCGAGCATGTTGGCCCAAACGAAGATACCGACCCCAACCGCTATGAGTAAAAACACGACCCTGACCACAAAAAACATAGAAGGGTCGAAGAAATCTCCAGAAAGAAAAACCAAGGCAAACAAGTAGCGAAAGTCACAGAGCGCGGCTCACTTACCCAGTTGCACCAACGTTCTTGCTCCATCGTGAACTGCTCATCGGTCAGTTGGTCCAGGTATCGCAACTCCACCTCCCCGAGCTCCCGGGGGAAGGCCAACTGATTGAGGATGTCAGAGTGGAAACCAAACATCCGATACGCGGGGCGGTCGTTGACATCCACGTAGAAGACCAGCATATCCCAGTCGACCCCTTCCCAGGCCGGGAAGGGACACGACCTTTTCCTCTTTAGAGGAGGTTTTGAAGTCCCCGCCTCAGAGGGAGAAATAGGTCGAGGCTCCACAAGGGCCGCCAAGGGAAAGGGTTGAACTTCTGCGATCGGAGAAGCATCGATCTCAATGATGGGGGGGGGGGGGGGGGCTCGGGCTCCACCGGGGCAACATGAGAGGAAGAAGCCACGATCGTCGTCTTCTCCTTCACCGCTTTTTTACTCTTCGGCTTGGGAGCCGAGGTCTTGGGGTGCTTCAAGGCTCTCATCACGTCAGTAAAAGACCAATGACACGAGAAAAAGAAAAGACAAAAAATGCTCCCCAAATTAACTACAACCTATGCGCGGATGAGGGAGACTTAAGCCGGCCATCTCCAGCCGCAGAGGAGACACCACATCTCTCCACGAAGGCTTCGTCCCAACCACGAACCTTCGCTCGATCTCTTTCAGGTCCGTCACAGCCTTTTTTTTCACACGTGTGTACAGACGCGGCTCGGTGTGGAGGTTCAAAATTTGATGAGAAGGATCCCGAATTAGGAACCACTTATGCCTCCACTCTGGTTTGCTGGAATTACGTTCTACTATCGAAACACTAAGCTTGGCTTGATAGAGATTCTTGTGGGTACCTCCATGACCCAAAGTGAGCATGTTGCTAAGGAGTCCCAGGGTAGGTTGAACCTCGATCTCCAGACAGCGCATAACGAAAGAGGTTAAGAAAAGCCAGCTATTTAGAACCAATTGAGCAGGACTCAAGCCACATGCTTTTAGATAATGCTTGAACATGTTTGGAAGAGGAAGCCGAAACCCTTGAACCAGGCTCTCTATATAGACGACCAAGCACCCCGGATAAGCATCTAGGCTCCCTTCACCCTCTGCCGGGAAACATAACACCACTCCCTCCGGCCAGGGAAAGAAACGAGCGATAACATTCAAGTCATCCAGGGTCGTAAAAGTCCCTCCTCCGTGGTTTTGAGCGTTAGGCGGAGCGATAGGGATCACCCGCTGCGATAGAACGGCCGGGATCGGACTCGCCGCGGATGGCTGAAAGTCCCTCCTAAACGGGCAGGTCGCAAGCACCCCCTCATCGTACAAGACCAGACGAAAGTCCCCCAGCACAGATGAAGAACGGCGCTCAATCGGTAGAAAGATGGGGCCGGACGACAAGTCAGTGTGGGAGTCCAACTCTTTATAAAAGTGCTGAGATTCGAGAGACTCCAGTATTGAGTCAGACCCCAATGAAGAAGCGCCGTCGCCCGACTGCGAAGACGCAGAGTCGGCAGGAGAAGAAGGTTCGTTGCGCGCGCGACCGGGAGAAGAGTAAAAGGAGGGATCCGCAAGGGTTTTCGGTTGACGAAAGGTGACTTCCTCAGTGACCTCTATACCACCCATCAGAAGTTTGCCCTCGGACCGCACTACAGGAGGAGATCTGATCAAAGCTTGAACACTGCCAGAGCTGCTTTGCGAAGTCGACATAGCGGAGACGGCTAATAGATCGAGGGAAAGGGGAAAGATATGAGGAAACCTAAGGACCAGGAGAGAATAAAGTGGCGCCTGAAAGAAACCCGCGCCACAACCGCGGTCAATAAAGAGAAGAAAGAAAGAAAACTAAAAATAAATCAAGAACTAGACGCGGAAAGGAGAGAAAGGAAGACTACTTTACCTCGAGAATCTGAAGACGAGAGCTGTAAAAACGGAGAACGGTAAAAAATGAGGAGGGAAAGAATCCCTATTTATAGGCCCCTCACTCAACGACGTTTCACCTCCTACTTCGGCCCACGTGTCAAGAGCCCGACCCACATCAATCAGGCAAACGGGTCTAGTGGGAACATGCCCAAGAAAGCCCAACTCGGCTCAACGGGCCCCCTTTTTTTTCCATCTTTCTGCCCTAAGGAGCGCCAAGGGCGAAGGGGATCAGTAGTAAGATTTCGAACCACAGAAAAACCTTTCCGGTCTCCCCGCGGCTCGAGGAGTTGTGATGATGCCCAAAATTAGCGTAAAAAGGAAAGGAAACAAAAAGGGGCTAAAAGGACTAGAGAAGCGGGCCTGGGAAGACACATCAATATACTATCCACGGACAAAGGATGCATTCGATTAGGCCAGATGGCGCGCATGTCCACCACTCACGTGCCCTTCCTTTTAGAATACGTGGCAATGATGTCCATGTTTTATGCCTTGTTTTATATTCACTTTTATATCGATTTCTGCATGCACTTCATGCATTTAGGTTAGATTTATACAGAATCTATGTAGTTAATGCGTAATTTCCAAATTATAGAGTCTACACTAGTTTTTGTTCAAATTCGCAGAAATCGGACGCACTTTGGAGCTTAAAGGAAAACTCATGAAGAAGCTAAGGATGGTGCAGCTGGAGAAAAGGCCATTTTTCGGCATTCATCATGCTGAGTCAAGTTCTGATGTCTTCATGAGAGTTGTAGCCCTCGAAAAGAGCTTTCCAACACATGCTCATATGCGTCAATCCGACGAACGGGGACTCGGAAAAGTGCGTTTAAAGAACAGAACGAGAAACTGAGCAGAGGTCAATATCGACTCATCATAGTCGATATTGACTAAATCTGGTCGAAAATCACAAGTCAAATCGATATGGACCAGAAGCAAGAAGTGAAGAAAAGGGCAAGTCGATATTGACCTCAGTAAGTCAATATCGACCTAAAAATCGACTCAATATTGACCCCCAGAAGCCGAAAACTGAGCCAAGACGGAGATCGAGAAGCTGAAGATTCAACTCAATATTGACCGGTTCTAGGTCAATATCGACTACAAGTTACTCGATTTTCATCCCAGAAGCCGGAATCGAGTAGCAGAAGAGAAAAGCCGAGAAAAGTTAGTCAATATCGACATGCCTTGGTCGATATCGACTTACACCCAGCGATGTCACCAATCCGATTCCGTGCTTTACTTAAACTTTTATCCCGAATCCATTGGAGATATTTTCGGGAGGAGATTCCTTGCGCATGAAGACTTGGAAGATTTTATCTTTTTATTTATCCTAAGGGTTAAAAACATTTAATTACCCTAGGATTTATCTAGTTTTATCTTATTTAGATATATTTATTTCCAAGTAGAATTATATCTTCTATAATAGATAGAGATATAGATAGAATTTCTTCCTTGATTAGCAAGGATTGGAAGCCTATAAATAAAGCCCATGGGGCTGAGTTTTATGCATTCAATTTCAGAGATACAATTACACATAGAGGTTTTAGGAGTTCAAGGGTTTTAGGGTTTTGGCGTTCAACGAGAGTTGGATCGCCGGGATTGTAAAGTCTTTTGAATTTATTTTAATGCAATTTATTTCTTTTCAAAAGATGTCTGAGGTTGCGATGAAGCGCGAGTAGTCCACCCACTTCTAGGGTTGGGGCGAGCCCGATCATAGCCATGCGTGTTTGAGGTAAAGATCCGACTTTTATCATGTTTCGAGCATCTACTACTTGTTATGTGTTTACTACCCATCTAATGGAGGTCCATGCTAACAACTTGGATTGTAAACATAAAATCAGTAGATACAATTATAGTTTCTTGAAAGAGTTGTCTAATTGTTGGAAAAGGCGAAAGCTTGTCCTTTGATGCAATTCACATGGTTATCTGTTTTATTCTTGCCTTATGCATGTTTGGTTATCGTTGTTGTAAACCCCAATCTTGGAAGTTCTTTTACATTAAGTTTAGTTCGAAATCCCCAAAGCCTTTGCATTTACTTTATTTTTATTCTCTGTCTTTCTCGAGATCGAATAGCACTCGTCGATCTCGACTACTGATCTTCGACCCAAAGTCGCTGTAGCTTCTGTGTGCAGGTGCTCGACAAGACAAACCGACGTCGACCAAGACTCTAATCGATCTCGAGTAAGGGCTTGTCGAGATCGACCACCAGTGCCTGTGCTTGCTGCTGCATTGTTCGACTGTCCGATCTTCTGTCGCGTTGCTGTACTCGAGATCTAGGACCACTGTTGTCGACTTCTGTGAGATTTCTCCGCTACCTAGGATCCGCTGACACGCTTCCTCGTGGATCAATCCTGACTTCCCGCTGCTACATCAGGAGGAGGTCTTGTAATTATTTGCAAGGGACGGAATCTGGTTTGCTGTACTTTATTCATATTTTTAATTTGCATTCTCGATTTTCCTCCTATCAACAAATTGGCGCCGTTGCCGGGAAAGCTATCATTCGCGCCTTAGGTAGTTAAATCTCACGTCTGCTTTAAGTTACTTTACAGGTGTATGCGCCGTTTTGGTCAACCACCTGAGTTTGACGGCTTAGACGAACCAGAGCGCCTTCTACACATTAGAGCTAAACTAAAAAGAGCCATGGCGGCTGCTGAGACGCAAGAACAGCTGATCGCAAGGCTTACAAGGGAGCTAGCCGCAAAGGATACTACTATCGCCACTGAAAGGGCGGCGAGGGAACAAGAAGCTGAACGCGCAAGGCAATCAGAAGCCGAGCTTGCCCAATATCCAACAACTGCTGAGGATTATATGCATCCAACTCTCGTCGTGCCTGAATCGGCGATTCTTATCCCTGAAAACTCTTTTGAAATTCGCACTCAATTTCTTATAGAGCTTAAAAATAATGCTTTTTATGGCAAATTTAATGAGTGTCTTCTTGAACATATTACCAATTTTTCTGACATGTGTCGTACTCTTGCTGAAGGTACTACGCTGGAATATGTTAAGATGAAAGCTTTTCGCTGGTCTCTCGCTGGGCCTGCACTAAAGTGGCTTGAAGGGCTGAAACCAAGATCACTCACAACATGGGCCCAAGTAGAGCAAGAGTTTCTGAATAAATTCTTCCCACCTGCCAAGACAGCACTTCTCCGCCAGAAAATCACCGCCTTCAAACAGAAGCCCGGGGAACCGCTGGCAAAGGCATGGGAACGCTACAAAGAATTGCTGCGATCTTGCCCTACTCATGGACAGCCACCCTACGTCATTCAGGAGATCTTCTTCAACTCTCTTGATCAAGTCACTAAGGACAGAATCAACTAGTATACTCGCTATGAGTATCTGACGATGCCGCCAATTGACGCATGGGGTGTGCTAGACAAGCTCACCAATTATGACAACAAATATGGGTCCACTGCAAACTATGAGGAGAACTCCTACGCCAGGCCAGCACCATCTATGCCACTCTATGAGCCAGCAAAGGAGATCGAACCAGATGTCAGGGAGCAGTTCTACAGCGACCAGAATCGTAAGCTTCTCAAGCAAGTTAAATATCTGTCTGTCAACCAGCCTTGCATTAAATGCGGATCACAGCGGCACACCACTACTGAGTGCACACACACTGAGCAAGTCAAGATGGCAGAAACACATGAAGAGGCAGCCTACGCAGGGGGTCCCAATCGCTACATGGGAGGCCAACGGTTCTATCAACCACAGTGGAACCAAGGTCCTCCTAGGAACCCCCCACCCTACAGAGCTCCAGGACATCCAGAAAGGGATCAAAAGAAGGATGATCTGCAGCTGATCCTTGAGGAGATGCGTCGGAATCAGGGCACCATCAACAACCAGTTCCAGAACACCACTACAAAATTTGGGGAACTAGACATCTGGAAAAGGGGAATAGAGACACAGATGGGTCAAATCGCTGCACAGATCCCGCAACCATCAGGAAAGCTCCCAGGGCATACAGAACCAAATCCAAAGGGGCAGCACGGACATGTCGCTGCTGTAAAACTACGGAGCGGTCACAAATTGCACGAACTAGAGAACGGAGAAGCAGATGATAAGTGATGCGAGCCGAATTCAACGGCTCGGCGGCGCCAGCTATGAGATCTTCGCGGATGTCGAGGATCTCGGGGTTCGGGTAGGACCGTCCATATCCCCATTGGTCATTGCGGCACAGGTTGAGATCTCCTCCCCCATTTAGGATAGATTTCAGTAGAAAGAAAGGGGGGGGGGGGGAGGCTTCAGGTAAGACCGTTGACCAGATCACGCTATGAGGGGACACGTGGCTTCCCTCCCCATGGGAATGCGGGGCGGGTAACACTTTTTCATTGTGGTTTTATCAAATATACAACTAAGAAACGATGTCAACAATAAAATAAATTGGAGACAAATTGCATACTCACAAAAAAAAACAACCCAAAAAAATCACTTAGCAAAATCAGTAGTGTGGGACTCCCAAGCATGCTCCAATGCTAAAGTGGATCAGAGCATTAAATCCAACAGGCAACAATTACAAAATGTATAACCAGATTCAAATTGAAAATGAAGTTGCATGCAATTAATCACTGAAATTAGGTGCACATAGTTACAAATGCAGGTGCAGAAAGATAAGTTACAAAAGCCCCATAAATTTAAATTATTTTACCAGGAGATGATTCAAAGATTGCCACATAAGCCTCTAGAAAAGCCTCCAAACCGCAACCATTATCATGCTCTTCAAAATCTAAACTTGTGCAAACAATAGAGAAAAAGAACAATCACATTTCTTTCAAATTGGACAACAATTTAAACACAATCTCGCCTCTCGCTCCCATTCAACTTCCGTGGAAATCACTGGTGAACATATTGAATGTTGAGAGTTGAGATACATACCTCGGCCTTAGAACAAATTCAACATCATCTCCGGCGAATATGAAGTGAGGCTTGCTTCTAGTGGTGGTTCGAAAGGCAACTTGAGTGCCGGTTCAAAAGGCAACCATTGATAACTCTTTGACTTCGCACAGGGAAGGACGAAGGCAGATCGGTCAAATTCGTACATCGCCAACTCCTTCGGACCACCAACGACGACTCTCTGACTTCAATCTCAGATGATAGCTGCGGTGGACGGACCACCGAAGAGGGACGGGCGGCTCATCATCGGACCACTAGAGAGGGACGAGCGGCTCATCATCAGCGGATTCGAAGCGGATCCGAAAGGGGATAAAGAGCGAATTCAGCGAGACCTGGAGTCGGATTCGAAATCGCTCTGGCCATCGGAATCGATGCAACCGGAAGAAGCTCCGCAATCAAGGAGAGTGTCCTCGCTAGGGGAAAACTGAAATGGAGAGTAGGTAGCCATGGACGAGCGACCATGGGAGAGAGAGATTGAGATCTGGAAGGAACGAGAGTCTGGAAAGGGAGCAATGAGAGAGAGATCGAGAGAGATTAGGGTTAAAAGATATAAAATGGATAGTTTGCTAAATATTCCCAAATCATGGATACTCTCCTAATTTGGCCAATAATTTGCGCATTCGGCGCAAATTTTCTCTTATATTAATGCCCCTCACTGTCACTCTTCCATCTCTCTGTCTTATCCTCACTAATCTCTCTCTCCTATGCAACTTTTCTTTTCTTTTTTCACTCCTCTCTCTCATGTCCTCTCTCTCGTCTGCAGATTTTATCTCTTCTTTGCAGACTTTCTCTTGCTCCCCCCCCCCCTCTCTCTGATTTTTTTATCGAAAGCAAACTTACCCATTTTCTATCCGAAGTCGATCGTGAATCTGTTTCTTCGATAACTCTTGTCCAGTCGGTTCCAATAGGTGGCATGTCGTTTTGTTTTTGGTGTCCATTTAAAACTAAATGTTTACACATCAAACTGCAAATAAACCCCAACCCACTTGCTTCTTCTTCGATAGTTTTTCTCTTAAACTTAAGATTTAATTCAAATTATATTAATGCTTCAATGATTTTTCTCTGAAACTTAAGATTTAATTCAAATTATATTAATACCCTCTTACCGTCACTCGTCCCCCTTCTATCTCTGTCTTTGTCTCTGTCTTAACCCCTCTGTCCTCTCTCTTTTTACCGCATGAGCTTAATGGGGAGGGCCACACTAGAACCAGGGAAACATTGAACAACACGCAAGACAGAAAACAATCATAGGGTGTCCAGTAGGAAATCATTGGGTGTCTAGTAGAGTACCAAAGGGTGTCCAGTAAGAAACCATAGAGTGAAAAGTTGATATATTGTTCATTCATCAATAGAAAAACAAAGTGGTTCACCAAGCCTCTGCAAGGGCTCATCAACTTCGATTCCACCTCCTCTACTCCATATCCAGCCTCCACTCACCTCGAATTGACTTGAAAAAGCCATCAGAACGAAGGTGAAGGACGAAGACATCAAAGCGGTGCTCCGGCGACGATTCACACCAGCAACGCAGGTTGAATTTGAGCTCCTATGGAGATCTCGTCACCCTCGAAGACAGAGAGATAGAAGACAGAGAAATCAATGAATAAATAAGCTTTTCAGTGGAGCTCTTCATTTGAGAGAGGCATATAGAGAAAGAGTTTTGGATGAGTGACAGTGATGGGAAATTAATTCCCTGTTGCTTTTCTCTCTCTCCACTGGATGTAGCAGGTGAGGTAACGGGAGGTTTTGAGGGGGATGTTAGATTTTACAATTTGTATGGATAGTGGATAGAGGGTTCAAAGGGGACCGAATTTTTGGGTTAGTTTAGCCAGGGCCGTGCGGATCATTTGAGGGGCCCTGTGCTAAAAATAATTAGCAGGGTTGTATCAATTATTGTAAGGGTCAATTCAAAAACTAAAAGCGACCGTATTAATTAATTGATTACGATTTGATGGGAAAATGATGATTTTATAATTATATTCATTATATTAAAATATTGCTATATTTATCAAATTTAAAAATTAAATAATCAAAATTTTAAAGAATAAGAACAACATCAAAATGCATTCAAACACTTTTTTTCTCTATAGGGATTTCGGTGGTTCTAAAAAAATAGGGTATGTTTTTTACTTTTCATATATATTTTTCTTATTCTATTTATAAAATTTAAGTAATTTCATTTAAAAACAGCGGCTTTGCAACTGTCAAAAAAGGAAAAATAGTTAATCTTATAAAATATTGTAATTTTTAGTTTAGCATCAAATGTAAAAATAAATAAATTAAAGGAAAGAGCTAAAATTGCCATATAAAAAAATTAAACAAAAAGGAAGCAAATGAGGGACTTTGCTAGTTTGCTGGGAATCGAACACGGGTTTAAGAGGTAAAAAACACGGAAAACCTGACCACTAGGTTATTTGGCTATTAATGTCTTCATAAGGAAAGAAGATAATTATATACAAATACAATGTAGTCTAAATACCATAATGGGCCCTAAAAATTTGGGTGCCTGTTCGACCGATCTAACTGAACATGCTTATGCACGGACCTGAGTTTAGCAAATGTGCCTTTTACTTAGTTGAAGTTTTAAATTAACCTTCAACTAGATTAAAAACCCGCTCTAAAAAATTTAAATCCAAATTAAGGAAGATAACTAATATACACGTACAAGACAAGGATCAAGGAATTTTCTTCCTTTCTTCTGTAACAAGCAAATGAGATATCCAAACTATTATATGGCCTAACTAATGGCGTAATTTCTGGATTGTTTGGTTAACCCAATTATAAATGTGTACTCCCTCTAAATTAAAGTGTATTTAAAGTAAAATATTTAGTAAATAGTGTTAACTAAACACACATTATTACATAAATTTAATAAAATTAATTAATTAAAATAATTTATAAGATATTTTATTCTAAATTTATATGATTTTTATTTATTAAATAAATTACAAATTTTAATAATTAACCAAGGTACCAAACAATCATTACTCCGTGGGGGAATATTCACTACAAATATTTATTTATCAAAATATTCACACATCTAAAATATTTATGAAAATATTCATTTTTTGCATATTTTTTTAGAGAAACACAATTTAAAACTGTGTTTCTTTTGTAAATCGTCAATTTGAACCAGGCACAAGGAAAAATTACATTTTTCTATATAAAACCCCGGTTTAAAACCGCGTTTTATTCCCATTAGAGTTTTATATTCATTTTTGGTTAAAAAAAAATTGTTAAACGCGACATTATGCCACATTTTACATGTAGCAGCAAGGAGCATCTTCCCCGTCCCATTAGCCATCGCCTATGAGACCTTAGCCATCGCCTGCGAGGCTGCGACAATATCGTCGATAACAACATCGACGACACTTGATTTCAAGTGTCAGTCATTTTGCGCTAAAACAAAGTGTTTTGGTGCGAGATGGTGACACCCTTTAGGTTGGAGATGGCGGGACTAAGTCTCCCCCATTCGCAGACAGGTCGTTCACCCTGCTTTCTGAATGTATCATTTCACTACTTTCATTCTTACTTTACTTTTTCTTGTTACTTTTACAGACAAAATGGACATCAAAGCTTTGATAAAATAAAGGAAATGATCCAAGCTGAGTAAACAAAAATTGACCGCGGACGTTTCTAATGTTTCGAAGAAAGCTCGAGTGTCTAGTGCCCAATCCCTCCTTGGCGGTCAAGGAAGAGCCTCAGGGCCGAGCTCAGGTGCTAGAAGCCTTCGGGTTAAACCCCTTTCGGCATTGGATCTAATGATACTCAAGCCATCGCCTGCGGTCACGGTTGCTCAGATTGGCCCGACTATTGTGAAAGAGTCAACCCCAACAGCTAACGCCCTTACTCCTCCAACCCCTACTGCCCCAATTTCTCTGGCCACCGCCACTCCGATTCTGCCCATGGCACTGAACCCCCCCAAACCTTCTTCTCAGAGGAGGAAGAGACCAAAGGTTAGAATTCCCTTCCCCTTGGACTAGGATAGACAGAAACACGCGGTTATCTGCCCGGAGGACGAGGATGGCCACAAGCTTTACAGCATGCCCGACTTCAATCGGACCGTCCTTGAGAAACTTACCCTTCCTTTCGAGGTTGGTATGCCCAAGTAGAAATTCTTAAACAAGCTTACTGATGTCAAATTTGCAATGGAGTAAGACCGTTGGGTTAAGTGGGTGAGTGGTTTAGATGAAGTGTTTTTTTATTTTTAGTTAGTTCATGTGTTGGTCTTCGCCTTTCAGCAGGGCCGCACTATCTCGCAAAATTCTAAGACACGGATAGTTCGGCCATGGAATACAATGTGGGACCTGCGTGTGGAAAGCAGGAAGCTGAAGCAAGAGTTGGAGAAAGCTCAAGCGTCACAAGAGCTGGTAAACCAAGCAGATGAGCTCTGCCGTCTTTTGGAAGAATGTCGCACCGAAACGAACCAGATGTTAGCCAAAGTGAGGGCTTTTGATGATCAAGTTCAAGTCAGTAGGGGGAGAGTGCCTCCCTGCAGAACCGTGTAGAAAAGATCCAGTCTTCTCTTACTGCCTCTCAAGCTGGTGAAGCTACCAAGGATAAAGTTATATACGAGCAAGATACCTCCCTCGTTGTCGTTTGTGCAGAGAAGAGAAAGGTTGTCAAGGAGTCGATGCACTTCCAACAAGAGCTAAAGGCCTACTTGTTGCTAACGGACAGGGACATCACTATTTCTTGGTATCAGTCTTGAGCAACCGCACCAAATTGATTGAAATCTAGGGCTATATCCCCGATTGTCGTAACTTTATTGGTCGAGCTGTCTCGGAATGGCTTAAAGGAGACGATGGTCGGGAATTTATTCAAGATCGGTACATGGATTTCTTCAGCCAGGGTATGAGAGTAGGCATCTTTCAAAGCGTGAAGAAATCCACGGAGAATCCCGGGGTTCCTCTAGAGATTTTTTACCCTAGTGACAAGCCAGAGGATTGGGGTTTTCTTGAGGACAACCCTGGAGAAACAACATAGTTGAAGCCTGATCTCTTTAGACATGGTCGTTGGTTTTTTTTATTGCGTTCTCGTCTTCCCAAATTGTGAATACTTGTTTATTTTTATATATTGGTCCTTTGGTGTTTTTCCTCGTGGATAATTGTTTTAGGCTAGGTGCTAAAATGGATCTCCCATCTCTATATCTCTCGTCATATTTCCCCTCCTGGATGATAGTTCCTTCGCGCAAGATTATTGTCCCCAAACATTTTTAGATTAGGATTTTTTTCTCTTGAATATCATTCGCGAGAGGCCCTCCACGATATAGATTCTCGGGTCAAACTTACGCGGATGGAGGTCCTCCACGGATGGACACCACAGTTAAGCTTCGACGGGAGGAACTTTGGTTTCTTCGAGAGCTACAAGCTACGATCAGGAGGCACTCGCGAATGGACACTGCGGTCCAGCTCCTACGGGAGGGGCTTTGGTTTCTCCGAGAGCTACAACCTACAATCAGGAGGCCCTCCGCGGATGGAAACTACGGTCTAACTCCAGCAGGAGGGACTTTGGTTTCTCCGAGAGCTACAAGCTACTATTAGGAGGCCCTCTGAGGATGGACACTGTTGTCCAGCTTTAACGGGAGTGACTTTCGTTTGGAAATTATTACTTAAAAATTCTCGTGAACCACTCTATAGAGTGGGGGCGATTACTCATTGATCTTTATGAGATATTACATTGTCGATTACATATAACATTTCTTCGGATGTTATGTGTTCTATGTTTTATTGAGGACTCCCCCTTCTTGTGTTTTCAGTTTGAGGCCCCAGTTCCCATGACTTCGTTGAAGATCTATAAGGCCCTTCCCATCTAGCGTCAAGCTTGCTAGCGATGGTAGCTAGCCTTAGGACCAAATCACCTTTTTGGAAAGCCCGCGGGCAAACCTTCTTGTTGTAGTATTTCTCCGTTTTTCACTTATATTCATAAGCCTTAAAGGCACCCACCGCCCACCTTTCTTCTCTATGTTACAACTCTATTTCTAGCTCATCATCATTAGTATGTTGATCAAAATTGACAACTTGTGTTGACGAGACAATCCTTTCTATGAGTACAACCCATGGGCATCTTCGAGGATGTCCTATATGACCAGAGAACCAAAGGTAACAGCTCGGCCCAATGTCCTTTGGCGGGTTGCCCCAACTTTCTCTTGATTCCCTCCAATATATGTCGATTGGTTGTCTTCGTTTGCTTGTTAGTTTGAGGATGAGCCATTGATGAGAAGCAGGACTTGATATTTAAGCCAACATAAAAATCTCTAATTACCCCCACAGTCGAACTGGTGTCCATTGTTAGTGATTATTGCCATTGGCACACTGAAACAACACACCAGGTACTTCCATAAGAATCTTCTCACCTTTTTTGCTGTTATAGTGCTCATAGCCTCAGTCTTGACTCACTTGGTGAAATAGTTAACAATCACAAGCGCAAACTTCAGTTGTCCAGGTGCGATTAGGAACGGGCCTAGGATATCCATCACTCAGATTGCAATCGGATAAGGTCCATGGATACCCTTCATCTCTGTTGCTGGTCGGTGACCCATGTTGCTATGTTGCTGGCATGCATCGCAATTGATTATAAAGCCTTTGGTGGCAGTTTTCTTGGTTGGCCAATAATATTTCAACCGTGTGATCTTAGCAACTAGAGCCCTACATCCCTAATGATGGGCACAAACTTCACTTGCAATTCCTCAACAATCCGAAGCTCCTCTTTACTCGAAACACAAGGCAAGTAAGGCATATAGAAGCCCCTTTTGTACAACTTTCCTCCGCAGATAGTGAATTGGGCAGGCTGCATAACAACTCACTTCACCTCCGCCCTGTCCTCTGTCGTGATCCCCGCACTCAAGTACTTGACAATGGAAAATCTCTACTCACTCTTTTCTTCCAAAGTTACCTAGTAGACATCATTCAAGATTCTCCTTTGCAGACGCTTTTCATAAGACAACCTTGTCCCCTACTTCTGAAGGCATCCCATCTCTTATTTTGGCCAGAGCATCTACGTGCTGGTTTTTCATTCTCAGAACTGCTACTAAAGTAAACCGTGCAAACACGCGCCTGTAGGCCCTCACTTTTCAAAGATAGTCTGGAAGCAAACCGGTTTTAGTTTCATACACGCCCTCGACTTGGTGTGCGACAACTTCTAAATCAGTGAATGCCTTTACTTGTCCTGCGCCGTGAATCAAAACCAACTCCATGCCGGTCAATAATGCTAACTCCATGCCGATCAATAATGCTTCATACTCAGCTTCGTTATTTGTAGCTTGGAAATCCAGGCGATGCGCGAAGCTCAGGATATCCCCACGTGGTGGAGTAATGGCCACTCATGTTTCCTTCAGCTCATCATCACGGAGGCTGTCCTCAAAGTTGGTCTCTACTACGAAGTCAGCCAACACCCGAGCGAGTTGGGCCTTCCGTGGCTGGTACGAGATATCAAACTCAGATAATTCCACGAATCATTTAACCATTCTTCCTAACAAGCATGGCGAATGGAGAATCTACCGCAATGGTAAGTCTATTAGAGCTTCGACTGGATGTCCTTGGAAATATGGGTAAAGTTTGCGGGCTGCAAAAACAAATTGGTCGCGTAATCCTCTTTCCTTCGGCTCCTTACTAACACATCATCCGCGTAGACTAAAACATTTTGGCCAAGTTGTTTGCGAAATATTCGATCTACGAGCTCATCAATCGAGGGCAAAGGATAGTTATCCAGGGGACAAGCCTTGTTTAAGTATGAGAAGTCTACACATATCCTCCACTTGTCGTTAGAGTTTTTTTTTACTAAAACGACATTAGGAAACCATGCTGAATCTTGTACTTCTTCAATGAAGCCTATGCTGAGCGATTTCTCTGTTTCTTCTCTAGCCGCTTTGGCTTTCTTAGGAGCCATTTTCCTTTTTTTTTTGTGCAACTAGTCGAGCCCAATGCTAATCCTTAGTATATGCATTGCCAGTCCAGCGGGCAGGGGCGGCCCCAGGGTGGGGCGAGCGTACGCGGCCGCCCCACCCTTCGACCCACGTGCCCCGGGGTTTGGAAAAAAAATAAAAAATAATTTATATATATAGAAGTGTTGTATTAAGTAAAACTAGGATGAATATAAAATCAATTAGTCTGCTTTGCTTAGTTGGTTGGTGGGAAGGAAGGAAACTAATGTTAGACCAAAGGTTGGGGAGTTCAAGTCCCACTAGCCTCATTTTTTAAAACAAATTTCACCTCCCTAAAAATAGTTTTTTTATTATTTGTTCAACTTACACCTCACTTTCTTTGTTTCTACCCCTTATTTAATTATATTCTCACTTCTCGACTTCCCTATTATATACAAATTATCTAGCTATAACTAATTAAACCCCATAAAATTGGAGAAATTAGCCTCTTTTTTTTTTAAAAAAAAATTCGCCTCCCTCAATTTTTTTTTTTTATTCTTTGTTCAACTTGCACCTATTCTCTATGTTTACCCCCTTATTTAATTATGTTCCCACTTCTCGAGCTCCCTACTATATACAAATTATCTAGCTATAAACTAATTAAACCCCATAAAATTGGTGAAATTATGATTTGATTATGAGAATAAATTTTGTGAAATTTTCATTAGAGTTTTGATTTTGAGAATAAATTTTGTGTTTTAATTATTGTGTATGTGATTTTGAGAATGAATTTATGAATTGAATTTGGGGTTTGTGAATTGAATTTGTGAAGCTTTATGAATTATTTGTATTTTCGTAATCTACATATTCAAATCACAATTTCTATCATGTCTTTGGGAACCAAAAGATATTATAAAGTTGGTGAGTTTACAATCCTAACTAATATGCAAAATCCTTGAATTTAACATGTCTTTGAATTTAACATGATTTAAAGTTGGGATGTGCCCGCTGCCAGCGGGCGCACCCCAGAGATCCCGAGGAGACCATGCAAATACATCCTTTGATCATCCAGCGCCTGCCCGAGATATATAACCTCGTTCGGGGTGGCGAAAGGTTTGTACTTTGTAGGTTGTTTTCTCATCCGTGGTCAGAACCGACCGGGCATGCGGTCGAACTTCTAGTTCAACCTCATCCAACTGCGGCTGGCTGTCTTCTACAAAAGATTCCATGGAGCTGCCCTCATCCACCTTCTCAACAAGACTTGTGGCAGACTCACTGATACAAAACACTTCTTTGCTCTTTCTCGCCGAGGTAAGGTAACAACTTTTACTCTCTGGCCACTGTCCGCGCACTTCCCCAATTCCTCTTGTATGTGACTCTCCCTAAGATGACATTATACACGGCTGGGAGACATACCACGGTAAAAGTTATGCTTTCTAAGTGCCTTAACAGGGATGTTCCTAGTACTATTGAGTATTGACAACTCGATGGTTCCTACAACCCCAACTTCGTCCCTTGAAAATGAAACCAATTTTCCTGCATAAGGCTTTAGAGTTGTTGCAGATATGCCAAGCTTCTAAAATGACTCCCAAAACAGGATATCCATTGATGATCCCGTGTCAATGAAAACTATCTTCACTGTCTTTGTCATGATCTACGTGTGCACCACCATGGGATCCAAATGGGGCATTCAGACTTCCCTTGCATCTGCGGCAGTAAACACTATTTATGTATGAAGAGCCGCGAACCTTCTCAAGCTAGAAGAGGTAGACGGTTGTCACCCTTCTACAATGGGGATTGGTGCTAGTATAGGTCATTCAGCCGATTGGGGGTTTTGAGGGGCCCGATTCATCAAAGTTTGAGCTTGTGGGACCTGATCCTGCATGTGCCCCAACCCCCTCTCGACCGCATCTCTTTTTCTTTCCCTTTTCGGGAACCCCACGAGGATTATCCTGTGGTCGTTTTCCTTGAATAATCATGTTCTCACTCGGGGTATTGGGACTGGTTCAGCCACAGGTATCCAGCTGGTCCCTGATCTCACTGTCGGGGATGCGAGTCGGGGCTTCGAGGCTTGTCCCTTTGCTGGTGACCTTCTTCTTGGTAATACTGCTTTCGGGCATTATGCTAGTGATTCATATGCACCTTTCCTCCGGAGAGGGGTGAAAATGTCTTTTGGGTGGGGACTCCTGATTCTTGTGACTTCCTTTGTCTCTCTTGAACTTGTCTGCTAACTTCCCTTAAAATGATTAATCTGTATTAGCCCAAGAGCTGGAGGCAGCTGCCTCTTCATCATGAATCTGTCGAGACACCAGATCCTTGAGCTTTTCATAGGATTGTTGCTGTTGTCGGAAAATATATGTTTTGAAGTCATCTTTTGCTAAATTCCCCATCAGGATTATGGTGGTAGATTGTTGATTAAAATTAGGGATTTGAACCACAACACTAGTGAACCGAGTGAAGATCTGTCCCAACGACTCTTCCCACACCCTTCCTTTATAAGAAAGGTGTGGTTATCACCGAGTTTATGTTCAACTCATTTATTATGCATTCAGGCTTGTACCACCATGATGCAATTTCCCGCGCCATAACCAAACCAA
This sequence comes from Persicaria tinctoria, assembly GCA_037127255.1. Lineage (NCBI taxonomy): Eukaryota > Viridiplantae > Streptophyta > Magnoliopsida > Caryophyllales > Polygonaceae > Persicaria > Persicaria tinctoria. Next base: position 57,198,541 of record JBANSL010000014.1, read on the forward strand.
ACAAAATGAGTATTATATCATTTACTCTACGCATGTACACTACAATTAATTATAAATTGGATGCAATAGTCAAGCATTGTATTCTTTCTAGAGCACACGCTCCCAAAATGGGACTTGAAAACTTGGCTTAGTTGAGCAAAACTTCTGATCGAGTTCCTCGGCAAGTTGGTGAACCAAGTGAAAGCAATCTTTGTCAGGGCAGATGGAAAAGTTCAGCACATCATAGCATCATTATATTCGTTGATCACATAGATTCATGAAATGGCACAAGTGATCATCTAGGTTTGTTGTGCTGTCAAACTTCATCAACCCTGGATCCCTCCATCTCTTCGGTACGGGTGCTTTATATACCTCAATTGTGAAAGTGGAAAGCCTTCATCTGGGTCCATTATCATGTGCGTGGAACTGGTCCGCGTGGAGGAGGATACATCGATCAATGGACATTACCTCCCTCTGGTGCTTGCTAGGCGGATTATCATATGTTCTTAACTTTGTTGCTTGCAGAGTAGTTTCGTTTGGGATGAATTGATAATGCAGTGGGTCCGGGTGCCCACGCCTTGGACCTCCCCCATACATAGGTCCATACAGTGGTGGAAAAGGTCTGCAGACAGGCTGGTAATATAAGGTCCCATATTCCAATACAGTGCCTAGTAGTAACGATGGTACAACCACCCAGGATAATTGTATCCCATAGGATTGAACGGCATGTAATATGGGGCATATCTTGCCGCAATCGGCATAGCAGTGATGACCGACCCATAGACCTATGTTTCTGTTTGGCTGAATTATACCTGATCTAGCCACGGATGAAAGAGTACTCTGATCATTGGTCCACTTCCATGGACGTTGTCTTATGTTTAAAAGAGGGTCACATTATCGGAATACTGCATTGAGGTGCTCCGAGTTGTTTGTTGTGTTGGTGTTGTACCAGTTTTCACAAAAGAATTCTCTCTCCCAATTGGTAAACCCCGCCTTCTTCAGGTACTGACCCGCAGTCGGGGCCTGGGTGGATAAGTCCTCGAACAAGGATGTTAACTCCATGATAGTGTACGCCTTCGTCATCTTGAAGAAGAGATGCTGCAAGGTCCCAACCTTGTGTTTGTACCCCACATTTTCGAGTAAGTGTGAGGCACAATAACAATATGTCACGAATACGTAATTGCCACAGATTCCCTTCCATGCTCTATAGATGGTCGGATACCCACATGAGGTATTCGGGATAACGCACAACATGTGTCGAAAAAAGAATGCCCACAATCTATCGTTTTCCTCATTGACAATTGTAAATGTGATAGGGTAAATGCAATGATCAGCGTCATGTGCAGTGGCAAATAGTAAGGTCCCACATAACTTCCCCTTCAAGAAGTTGTCATCAACCGGTATCACCTAGCAGGACAACGAGACAAGTATGAGTTGTAGTAGGATATTTTACACAGGGGGCAAGAAATATATAATGACTTGGATGGATAGTAAATAAAGGGTGGCATGACAAAAAATATATAATAAATTGCATGCCACCGATTAGCAAAGGGAATGCCTATGACAATGGGTGGCATGAAATATATAACTTAGTGGATGGAAATTAAACATATGAAACAAACACGAGGCCATGTCACGTACCGATTGGCATAAGCCATGCCTATGGAAATGGGTGGCATGAAACAAACACTAGTCTTAAATGCCACCGATTGGCATAGGTCATGCCTCTAACAACGGGTGGCATGAAATATATAATTTGGTGGATGGAATAAAATTAGAAGATGGCAAGGGCCATACCTTGCGCAGATGTGGGATGGCTTGCCTTTAAACCTTGAGGCTCACGAAGACGTACTTGAATTGGTTGTTTGCATCTCGTTCAAATGTTCCTGGGTTTGCATGCTCAACCATGTAGAGAAATGAGTATATCAAGTGGTAACTCTCCTCCTCTATGCCATATAATGCAACACGCACGAAAGAGTTAGCCCTCCATGCCTTCCAGTAGTTGTATTGTAATCCAATGAGAATGATCGATCTCCCCGTCCTCCACTTTAACGGCCGTCCCAATGTTATCCGCCTCATTGGAGGAGCTTCCTAGGTCGATGGAGCATATCCTTTGCAGGATTTCTTCCTTCTCACTGCTACTGTGATAACTTGCTTCCCAAGTTTGATGAAATTGGCCTTCCGTGTCTTCTCACTATCATGCTGCGTGTTTGGCAAAATGTCTATCTTGCCGCCTTCAGTTTTTCCCTTGCCATATTCAATTTCCCCCATGCCACCTTCTTTATCTCCTTTGCCACATGTTCCATCGTCAGCTGCCACATGCATCATGTTCAAGTCGATCAAGGGGAACTCCCACTTATCGCTCGGGGTCGTCTTGTATGATGGATGGCTCGCTTACTTGTACATCTCCGTGTGTGTGTGTGTGTGTGTGTGTGTGTGTGTGTGTGTGGGGTACCCCGATACAGTCTTCAATTCACTCGGTGATCCATGTGAGAGACACAATTCACTCCCTCCTTTGGTGTGCAAGGACACATGGAGTTCCAAGGGTCATGCTTAGAACACAACGTCGTTGAAGAATTTGAAGGCATGCAGGTCATCTTCATCCTCAACCACGTGAGGAGTGGATCAGCCCTTCACAAGGAGTATATATGTGAGCTCAATGTTATATAACGAGCGAGCCACCTGCACATCGTACTTCTCAATTATCAGCTACTTCAATGATTCATATCTAATTTGTTTATTCACAACCATAGCTTTACACTTCTTCAATTCGTACCATTAAAAATCGATCATTTCCATCGTAGGCCCATCGTCCTCTTAATACGACCCTCACACAAACCCTACCCCCTGTTTCATTACATTTGAAGGGAACTTATCAATTGTGAAATAAGGTTGAAGAAATTGTAAGAATGACCACAAATCAACAACAAAGGTACATGTGCACTTATCCATCATTTGGAATCGCCACCGAAAATTATTTGAGGATCTCTAGTCATGGCAGGAAAATTTACAACTGATGGCAGATGTGGATATAAATCTCTGCAAGTTTCAGGATATGCACACACACTGTATCCCTTTTTCGCTTGGAACTTTGCTTCAATAATGATGGCTACCCAGATGTGTCCTCCCTACCCCAAGCTTCAATAATGGTGGAAATGACTGCAAATTAAGCATTATATACGTGTAGCCAGCCAGTGTGCCTCTCCCTTTCCCTATTTTGGTGCTTATGTGGTAGGTAACTTTATTTCACTCACCCCCTCACATTGTTCACCTTCATCTCACTCAGCTTACAACGTCACTAAACCTACAATAGTACCCCTCATTAAATGGGCCCATCTTTCTCTCTCTTCTTTGTCCTTTCTCTAACTTTTTTGCTATCCCACATGTTTGTTTCAATTGCAATGGTCACCCGTTTGCAATGTACTTTATTCAACATTGCCGATCGGTCTACTCTTGCAAATCTCTCGATTCCGATACACTTTTGCAAACGACATTTTAATTTGGTCTACTTGTGCAAATGTCTCTATAATTAATCATTTAAACAAATATCTTAAGTCGTATAAGTTGTTACTGTCAACCAGGTGGCGGACAAAGTGGCACATCTTCAGTTTCCGATGGACGATGCTTCACTCGTTGCTCACCCAAATCTAACTACTCTCGTTTGTAAGGGCGTTATTAGATGGTGGGTCAGCAAAGCCTGACACATTTCAAATTTTTTCCTTTCACATAAAAAATATATAGAAGTTGTTACTGAAAAATCACTCTTTTTGCATTATTGGAAAATGAGACATATCACAAATGAGTTTTTTTTAACATCAACACTTCAATAAACCTTTTATTTATATGTAAATATAATGATGTATAATATTAATATCTTAATTAGATATGCAATTTTTTTCTCCAAACCCTACTCAAGTAAACCTCTTATTTTGTTTGTTTTAAACAAAAATGAGATTAATGCTCATGAATATAATATTGATAAAAATAACATTGTATATACATATGAAAAAAATTAGGGATTGCTTAACATCCCCACCATATGAAGAGGATCCGCTAGCTCCTACTTACTTTGTCAAGTTTAGTCAGAGAGAAGAACATATTAAAGTAATTTTATTAACCAAACACACCCGAATTTATAACATTATATACTCACCACAACATTTTGATCATGAACAGTCAACATGACTTAATTTTTTTTAATTTTTTTTTATTAGGTAAGAATTTGGGTAGGAAACTACCCAAAAGCATCCAGACGAATGAGATCCTGAAGATCTTTGTTAGTTGTTAGTTGGACCCCATAGGCAGAGTGATAAAGGTGTGCAATCTTATCAGCCACTATGTTGCCTGCGCGGGGAGTATGAGAAAAGGAAACTTTCCTCACATTTCGAATGATGGATTGGATGTCGGACAAGGTCATTTCTACTTCCCACGGGCATCGGGTTTTGCCTCTCATGTAGTCAATAATGATTTTGGAGTCGCCTTCAAAGATAATGTTCTGGATATTTAATTTTCTGGCCTCCACCACTCCCAACCTAAGAGTTGCGGCTTCAGCCTGTAGGGGTGATGAGCGCCCTAGTTATAAGTATGACATTTGGATGGGGTTTGCTTTCCAGTCTCTGATGATCATACCAGCGGAGCTCGCCCTATTACGTACTGCTGACCCATCGAAATTGATTTTATATGTTCCGCATGGTGGCCTTTTCCATTTATCGTGTTTCCTTCTGTTAGTTTGTTTATAGTTTTTAGTTTGTACGGAATATCTTACTTGTTGGTTAGTGTGATCATCATCCTCAAATTGGCATGCCCGGTTCCAGTTCTCCATTTGTTTTATGGAAAATGTGTCAATACTGTTTGCTGTTGGTGAATTTTGGTTTCTGAATGTTACCCCATTTCGGAAGTACCATATACCCCACCACCTTGTGGCAATGGCTTGTATTTTTGTATTTGGTAGGTTGCCTAACCAATTCATCAATTCACCTATATCCCTGGTTCTAGCTATAGTTTGTTGAAGCTTTTGTTGCTATTTTTTACTTAGGTGATTTCAGGCCAGCTCAGGGAAACATTCTGTTAGAATATGGGTATCATCCTCCATACAACCGAAGCACCGATCGCACGCCGAGGGCACCGAGACCCCACGTGAGGCGAGTCTGGCCTTAGTAGGCAAGCCCGACCGAGATATTTTCCACAGGAAGTTCTTTATTTTAGGTGGTAGATTAAGTTTCCATATCCATTCGTAATCTCTGTGTTCGTTTGCCGGCTCATTAATGATATATTTGTAGGTAGAAGAGGTAGTAAACCACCCGTGTTTGTCAGGCCACCAGTAGAGCCTTTCCTCTAATGGGGTAACAGGTAGCTGGACCGAGAGAATGTAATCCACCAACACAATCGGAAGCACCCTGCGGAGTTTCTCCACCCACCATTTTCCATTTATAATATATTCGTTGACCGTTTCATTGCTATCAATTTGTGTCGGGCATTCCGGTCTACCCCTCAAAGGTTTTTCAGATACCCAATTGTCAGTCCAGAATTTCACCGATTTTCCATTTCCGATGGCCCAGATGATCCCGGTTTTGAACTTTTGTAGCAGGTTTGTTAATTTGGCCCATTGCTAGGACATATTCCCAGCTTTCACGTACTTAAGTATATGTGTTCCCTTTAGATATTTGTATGAGATTACCTGGACACATGTGCTGTTTGGTTCGGCTAAGATTTTCCATAGTAGTTTTAGTTGTAGAGCCTCATTCATTTCTTTAGCTTTTCTAATACCCAAGCCCTCTGCTTTCTTTGATTTACAAATTTTGTACCATCCAATTAATGGTCTGTGTTGCGCATCCTTGTTCTAGAAGAAACTTCTGTTAATCGTGTCTAGATCACTATGCATTGCGACCGGTAGCATAAAGTTTTGAATTATGTATAATGGTTTTGCAGATAGGTTTGATCCTATGAGTGTGGCTCGTCCCTGTTGAGATAGTGAGTCTGCCCTCCATTTACTCAGTTGGTCTTTGGTTTTCGTGACAACTTCCTTAAATGTCTCGTTATTGACTCTTCCGTTAATAATGGGACAACCCAGGTATTTTTCTACCGAGTGAGAGTGGTTGATGCCAAGTACTTGGCCGAGCTCGACCGTTCTTGAGCGAGTGACGCCGGATGAGGCTTGGAAAGTTGATTTGTGGTAGTTCACTTTCTGCCCAGAGATTTGGCAGTAGTCGTCTAGAATGGTTTTAACTTTGATGCAAGCCTCATTGCTCCCTTTCAGGAAAATGAGTATGTCATCTGCAAACGCAAGGAATGGGATATAGAGGCCAGAATGGCCAAACCTGAACCCAAGCGATTTGTCAGGGGCCAGTGCCTCCTTGGCAAGTTTACGGGCCAAGACTTCTGCACCGAGGGTAAACAAAAACGGTGATAAGGGATCTCCCTGACGTAAGCCTCTTGTTGGGGTAAAGATATCAGTAGGTCAATTATTCACTAATACAGAAAACGAGACAGATGTGATGTATTCCTTGATTCAATTTATAAAGGTTGGGTGGAATCCAAATTTGAACATGACAACCTTTGTGAAGTCCCAGTCAACACGGTCATAGGCCTTCTCCATGTCTAATTAGAGGGCCAGCCACCATGTCCTGCCCTTCCTAGTTTTGAAAGAATGAAATATTTCATGAGCTATGAGTACATTATCCTGAATAGCTCTATCCGATACAAAGGCTCCTTGGTGCGGGTTAATCAGTTTTCCAAAAACTTTCTTCAATCACTCTGTTAATATTTTTGAAATAATTTTATAGATTGTTGAGCACAGACTAATGGGTTTGTAATGACCCGTTGTGGTTGGGTTATCTATTTTTGGTAGTAGTGTAATAAAAGTATGGTTTATTTGTTTAAGTAACCTTCCTAATAAGAAGAAGCTCTTTACTGCTCTAATAACCGAGGGGCCGACCACATCCCACGAGGCTTTGTAAAATTCAGCAATTATGTCGTCAGGTCCTGGGGCCTTATTTCTTCCTAAGCATAATATTGCATTTTTTATTTCTCCGTTTGAGGGTATAGCTATTAACTCGGTGTTTTCCTCATTTGTTATATCTTGAGAGACTAAGGTAAGAAGGTCATTCAGTTTTGCCCTGTTGATTGGTTGTTTTGTAAATCTTTTTTGAAAGTCCATTATGATTTCATTATTTATGTTGTTTTCACCTGTTATCTGGGTACCTTCAGATGTTGTTATGCTACGGATGAATTTTTTGTTTCTTTTGCCCGATGTGATTCTATGAAAATATCCAGTATTGGAATCTGATAATTTAATATGCTTAGATTTTGCTCGTTGATTCCAGTATGCTTTCTGAAAGAGTATTAGTCTTTCTTTTTTCTTGATCAAGTTAGCTTCACTTTTGACCATGTTGCATGTTGAGTTGTTTGGCCTACCTTGCTGTAATAGCAGAATTTGCGTTTCTACTTTTTGCAGTTGCCTGAAGATGTTACCAAACGTGCTTTTGTTCCAGCTCTTTGCTTTTTGTTTTAAGAGTTTCGTTTTCCTGACTAGATGATACATTGTCGATCCATGGCATCTAAGTCGCCATGCTTGTTTCACAATATTTTTAAAATCCTTCCTTTGTAGCCATACATTTTCAAATTTGAAAGGTGGGGGTTTGAATGTTTGACTGGTATTCAGTTCAATGGTGATTGAGCAATGGTCAGATGAGGTGAACGCACCATTTTTAGTGCAGATGGCGGGATACTGGTGCATTATGTCATGCTGAACCAACACCCAATCGATTTTTTCTTTTATGTTCCCAATGTCAGTCTGTTTCTTTCTCCATGTAAAAGGGTTTCCCCATGCAGGAATATCCATCAGTGAACATTGGTTTTTGATGTCCGCGAGCCTAACAAACCTTTGCGGATGAGTTATCGCACCGCCTTCTTTGTCCAAGAAGCATCCTATTTCATTATAGTCACCCATGACGATGCATGGGATTGCTGCCTGTCTTATTTCCTCAATTACATGGTCCCAAAATCTGGGTTTATGTTGCTCCGGGGGGGGGGGGGGGGGGGGAGCATAGATGAACCATATCAGACACGAAAAGTTGTCTAAGGTGTTGGTATATTTGAGGACTATTTCCCTGGGCCATTGTGTTATCACTTCAATGGTTTCATTTAGCAGACACCTCTCCTTCCAGAGTATTCCCAAGCCACCAGATTTACCAGTAGTTGGGGACCAAATTGCTTTATCGAACCCCGCCCCCTTCCATGTCGAAGGCGGATGGGTGTTTTCTGTTTTTGTTTCATCAAGTGTTAGTAATTGGATATGTTCGGATTTGCACCACGTGCTAATCTCTGTCCAAAACGCGGGTCGGCCGATCCCTCTACAGTTACAAAAACTAACTTTCATTAACGCCTGAATTTGGGGATAGAGAGAAAGGTCCTCGCAACACCCCGTCATGTAGGATCGAGTTTGTGTGTTTGTTACGGTACTTAAGTTTTGTTCTTTTTTGTTGCTTTATGAGCTGGTTCGATATCCTTGTAGGTAATAGAGTATGATAGTAAGTGAGAATCCCACAAAAAAATACGAATCCGTAGGACCACACCCACCATTTTTTGTGACCCACCACTTCCTCCTTGGTATGAGAAAGTAGCATCATGGTCGCCGAGGATGCACCTCCAACGACGCTTGGTTCATACATCTAATAATATGAACCAAGGGTAGTAGGTTCTTTTGAAGGGGTTTCAGGTGCTTCGTGGTTATCATCGATCACCAACTCAGAGACATTGTATTCTTTAATTAGGTAGCAGTTGGGCAGACTGAATTAAGCCATGGTGGTCTAACATACAAATTTTTAAAAAACAGGAGGTATCCGTTCTATTAGTGTCCCTAGAATTCTTAGCAATGTGAATTTTCATATTTATTGGCAACCATTCAAAAAGGGGGTAAACGCCCAATCTGAAATCGTTGGTCATCAAGGTCGTGGTTTCGATTTTGAAATTGTAGAACAATCTATCCCTATTGTTAAACTTAGCATTTATAAATAGTGCATCTATTCTCCCCGTACAAATGGCTGAATGGAATTTTCTAGAAATATAAGATTTCAAGTTGTAAATCAAAGAAACAGGATTACACACTCTTCGATACTTTAATTCTAGTTGTAATACGGGTGTGAGCCAATTAAATTTCCCAACATTTCCATATAATTTATTGATCAAAAACACCAACCCACTATCAAATTCCTTGATCATTAGATTAGGATCCTTAAGATCAGTAGGAAGCTCAAGTATAAAGAGGAACCTGCAGGTACGGATCGTTGGTGACTCGCCACCAAGAAGGATGTCGGTCGACAGACATGGGCGCACCAGAATGGCGACCCACCAAAAAACAGGGGGCCGAACCCCTAGCCACCGCACACGGCCCGAACGGATTAGCACGCCAACGGACCCGAGCCGGAATCCGCCAACCCAGACAAAGCCCCAACCCAAACACCGCTAGCAAACGTCACGCTTCAAGCGATCTTGCGATTTCGATCTTCTTTTCTCACATACTTGATGCCTTTGACCCCACTCCCAGCACCAAATGATAGAACTTTCAGGAGGGGGACGAATTTTTGCATCGAAGAGCCGAAGCATACTGATTTCGGCGGCTCTTCACACATCTCTCAGATTCGCCCCAAGGAGCTTCTTTGGAGAGGCGAAACATACTTTCCCGGTGTTCCATATCACCTTGTTCCGATCGATCTTCGGGAAGAACGGATTCAGATGTTGGATTTGCTGGCAGTTGTTGATTTGAGGGCTAGGGTTTTCTTGGGCTTTTGCTCTCTTCTCTCTCATTGTATTTTTTTAAAATCTAACATGACTTAATGTGTGAAACAGAGAATAAAGAAGAGATTAAACATTTTCATCAAAAAACAAATTTAATAAAAGAAGGGAAAATATATAACTAATGGAGCAACATTAATGAGAGTATAGAAAGAGGTATGGGTCTGTACTCAGTACAGCAAGGGATCGAATATTTTGTATACAGAGGATTTTTGTTTATGATCAAATTCAATGCATTAATCCAAATTTTGATACTCTAGGAGTCCAGGGTATAAGTATACTGTATAATTTAGTTTTCGAAGCGCGGGGGAATAAAATATCAGAGGACGTCAAGATAGAGGGTATATAAAATGATAATATCAAATATATCTTTTGGTTTTTTAAAAGAATATACCAAGGGTGGTTTTTGATAACAAAACTAACTATAAACTTATGCGTTCTCTATATACACTGTAAATACTTCGTCGGATCCGACATTGTATGTGGTGGTGTATTTGCCCAAGGAAAAAGAAATCTGACGTTGTAGCCTAGCACCCCAGCAGGCTCCGTGGGGCTTAGCAACGTCAATTTGGACGTTGTATGCTTAGTAAGTCAGCAACCCCTATAAAAGGGGATGAGGACCGCATTTGAAAATGCAACACAACAATTCCAAATTTTCATTCCTTCCATGGAGCCGGTTACAACTGAACATCGCAGATGAAGCCCCCGCATTGATTTTGTAATCAAATGGGTTCGGTACCCAATGCCCCCGGAGGAGTTCGACTGTGCTTGCCGCAGTCCAGAATACAGTGGCATTCATCTTTGTGTGCTCTTTCGGGTCGAGTGTGAAAATGAGAATCACATTTTCGCACCCATGCATATCGGGTGTGTGTACTGCAATTGTTTTCATCATGGCATTCCTGGAGCGTATGAGTGGAGGGTTGGAGACCTTCTCCGTCAACGTATTCGGTAATTCTTCCCCGATTTAAGTAGAAATGACCACGTTTACGTAGCTCAACAAGAAGGGATACTTTTGAGGGAAGCAAATATGGAGGTCCGAAACTTTGCATTCAACGAGTTAAAGATTGAACTCATTTCGAAGATGAATCAAGTAGAGTCTGGTCGATTGTAAAAAAAAATAGGTTGTTATCCGTAGTGTATTTGTTTGTTTTAGTAGTCTTGATGCGTTATCTAATCGTTATCTATGAAGTGAAGCGTTTGCATGTGATTGTTTGTTGTTGTCAATAGGTAGAAACCATCAAAAACAATAATGCAAGAAACACAAACTACACAAATAAAGTATATACCCAACAAATACAAACTGTATGTCATAAACAAATGAAATATATTGTATATACTGAAAAGATCTAATGTAGCTCGTGATATGCTCGTACATCTGGTCTAGCTGGGGATGTCCGACCAATGCCTGAATACCCTGGGTCATCTTGTCGACCCAGGCCTGGTGCACAACAACCTCATCTGGTCCGATGACGTTGTCTGTGTGCGTAGGCGCATCCGGTGGATCATCATCTCGTACAATTATCATGGGCAACACATGACCTTGACTCTGGGACTGGAAACAAGCGAGGTAGTCAGCTTAGACGCCTCCCTGACAGCTTTCGTCCGTCCTCCGGGGACCAGTGACAGGTTAGAATCCGTCAGGGTCCTGTGATGTCCAACGATGATGTTGTAGACCGAAGTTCACGATGTAATGCTTCTGCAGGCGAAACGGTCGTTGCGCCAAGGTGGCAGTGATGACGTCCAATGGGATCTCTTGCACGCGGTCGAACTGTCGGAGCACCCTATCTGGCTTATACGTCTCAAAGACGCCACCGAATCTGATGGTGCCTTAATAGGTGGAGGAGCGAAACTGACCTGCAAAATCCATGTCTATGCCAAAAGGCATCCACGCGACCTATGTTGTGAAAATGATATTTAGGGAAACAATCTTACTCGACATATGTAGTTAAAATCAAATAAAGTGAGAAACACGTTACCTGATCGATGGTCATGTGCTCAAGCTGCGCCCGAAGCTTTTTCTCATGCTTGCGCCTCTCCTCGTCATTCCCTCTCTTCGCGGCCTTCGACGGGTCGAATCGTGCCATGTATCAGGGATCATCGGCCAGTGCATCCTTCTTCGGGAAAAGCGGACCCGCAAAACAAGGGAAGTGTTGTGAGCCTAATTCGCCATGTTTTACATTTACTTTTATATCAATTTTTGCATGCATTTCATATCATTGGGTGAGAATTATACATAATCTATGTATTTTATGCTTATTTGTCAAATTATGTAGCCTACACTAATTTCTGTTTAATTTCGCAGAAATCGAGCATTTTACAGCAATTCGGAGAAAGGAGAAAACCATGGGAGAGCTCGAGGTCGACTACACCAAACCAGAGGTCGAGTAGCAGCTGAACCAAAGCACGTCGAGCAGAAAACAAGGAAAAGGGTACTCGACAACTCTAGTCGACGTCGACCACTCTAGTCGACGTCGACCACTCTAGTCGACGTCGACATCTTGTCGAAATCACCCAATCGAGCACGAGCTGAGAAGCAAGATCACTCGAGGAGCACAAAAGTCCTCGACGTTGAGTACCTTACTCGATGTTGAGTACTCGTCAAGCGTCCGAATTCTAGTCGAGCTCGAGTCCGAATCCGAGGAAAGCGAGAAGAATACGAATCTTACTCGACTTCGACTACTCTTGTTGATGCCGAGTACTTCCCAGCGCCATTCTGAGTCAAAATCGAGTGAAGATCCGAGTGTGTGGATTACTTGCAAGCAAAGGCACATGGAGTTCTATCAATTCGAGTGAAGATATATCAAGAGTTGAAGACATCTATCCACTTTAGATATTTTCCCTATTTCCCTTAAGGATTTATTTGTTTTATTTATCCAAGTTTTATCATAAAGTCTTTAGATAGATAGTTTTAGATATAGGTAGCTTATTCTTTCCTTGGACAGCGAGGATTGAATACTATAAATAAAGCCATAGGGGCTGAGTTTTAGGAGAATCCAAGCCACAAGCAATTGTATTTACCCATAGATAGCGAGTAGAGATTTCTTTTGAGAGCTTTGGCCGAGAAGGGTGGTGGTTTGCGAGAGAGGATTTGGCTTTGATCGTTTGTAAGCTTTGTTTTGATTTAATGCAATTTAGTTTCTTTATGTTATTGATGTCTGTTTTGATGATGAAAAGCGATTAGTCACCCAACTTCTAGGCTCGAGGTGAGCCCGACGGTAGCCGTGTAAGGTAATGCGATAAAGGTACAACTTTTAATGCGATTTCATCTTCTATCCCTAATTGCAAGATTCTTCTGCGACAGTCGAAGGTGATCCTTAAGCGAATGTGATCTTAATGCAAACTTGGATTATCTATGTGAAAAGGGTTAGTAATAATTAGGGTTTATGTGAAAGCCTCTATCTTCCTATTTTTTAATAACGACGGTTATTTGATGAAAGGCATGATCTTTTATACCTTTAGCATGATTCTTATATAGTTATCGTTTTGGCATTGAAACCCCGATTTTGGAAGCTTTTAGTTTATTGAATTAAATCCCACCAATTTCGTATTGTTTCTGTCTTTATTTCGACAGCAAGTTACGATTTTTATCTACATAGTGCACTCGATCTCAACTACTGATGAGTCGATCTCGAGCACTCTAGTCGACGTCGAGTACTTCTGTACTCGACATTGCTTGTTTTCTTCATTTTCGGTTATGCAACTGCAGATCCAGTCGAAAGGTCTAGTCAATATCAAGTACCCTACTCGACGTCGAGGAGCCTTCTGGTCAATTTCGACAGGATTTAGGAGCTGAAAAAGCGAGCACTGACACGCTTGCTCGTGGACACGATCCTGATTCCCTTCCACTACAACGGGAGGAAGTCTTGTAATTTTATTTGCGTTGTTCAGGGAGTCGATTTGGAATTTATATTTGATATTTATTTCATACTTGCTTTTCCTCATAACAAATTTTGGCGCCGTTGCCGGGGAAGCAATCAACCGCGCCCTTTTTAGTTCATTTTTACTCTTTTATTTTTGTTTTTGTTTTACAGGTGCATGCGAAGAATTGATAGCACACCTATTGACCCAATTCTCGAGCCAGAACGTTTTTTCCACCTTCGACAAAGGCTAAGGAGGTTGTCGACGACTAACGAGAATAAGGTTCAGCTCACACCAGCATAGGAGCTTAAGCAACTCCGTAGACGGATTGAGGAATTCACCACCAGAGAAGCAGAGTATGCCCATCGAAAGGCGAAATATCAACAGAATCAACAAAGGTCGAAAGTAAGGGTGGATCGCGAAGTCAATGCCCAACGAGAGCTCGAGGAGCAATTTCAGCATGTACCTGGAAACGCAAAGGAGTACCTGCACCCTACTCTGGAAGTTCTAGAATCGCCAATCGTTCTCCCATGCGTCAACTTTGAAATTCGTCCATCTTTCATTACTGAAATTAGGAGGAATCAATTTCAGGGGAAACCCAATGAGTGTCTTTTAGAGCATATTACTACTTTTCTAGATTTATGTGAAGCTATTGCAGATGGTGCTAATCTAGAATATCTGAAACTAAAGGCATTTCGTTGGTCTCTTGCAGGATTAGGTTCACGGTGGCTCGAGGGTTTGCCTTCACAATCAATTCGCACATGGAACGAACTACAAGACTTGTTTCTTAACAAGTTTGTTCCTCCTGCCAAAACAGCTACGATCAAACAACAAATCACGACTTTCAGACAAAAGAGAGGGGAGACATTAGCAAAAATCTGGGAGCGCTACAAAAGGCTGCTAAAATCATGTCCTACACATGGACAGCCACCCTACGTGATCCAGGAAATCATCTTCAATTGTCTGGATGCACCACCAAAGGACCGGATCAACAACTACACTGCATATAGGTATCTCGAGTACACCCCACGATGTCATTGGGAAATCTTTGAAACGCTGGCTAATTATGACAACACATATGGGACTTTTGCGGCCTCAACTGAAAGGTATCAAAGGCCTGTCCCATCTATGCCCTTATATGAGCCACCAAAGGAAATTGATCCGGACGTCAGGGAACAATTCCACAATGATCAGGTACGCCATCTCACCAAGCAAGTTAAATTCCTGTCTAAAGATAAACCTTGTTTGGAATGTGGGTCTGTGTGGCACAACACTAATGCGTGCCCACATGCCGACCAAATACTTGTAGCTGAAACCCACGAAGAGGCGCGCTATGCAGGGGGGGACTACTGAGGACAGCATCAGCAACAGAATTAGAGCCATTACCGCCAGCCCCAGTATCAAAGCGACCCCCCGCCCTAGAGAGCTCTTGGTCACCCTGACAGAGAAGGTAAGAAAGATGACATGCACCTTATTGTTGAGGAAATGCGGAGAAATCATAAAGAAAGCAAACGGTCTATCAATTCAATCCACACTCAGCTGCACGGCGTCAACTCTAGACTTGGGGAAATTGACATCTGGCGAAAAACTATGGAGATCCAAATAGGTCAATTGGCTCTTCTGAACCAAATCCTAAGAATAAATCTGCAGGACAGGTAGTTGTCATGAACCTAAGGAGTGGGCGTCAAATGCAAATGCCCGAGCAAAACACGGAGAAAGCTACAGAAGATTACTCGATATCGACCAGTCCAGTCGACGTCGACCAAAATCTGGTCGATATCGAGGACCTTGTGATTGATGTCGACCATAAAAATCGACCAAAAATCGACCATTGTACTCAACGTCGACTAACCTCCGATCAATGTCGACCAACCTTCTGACAATGTCGACCACACTCCTGCACCTCTGAAAAAGAAAATGCTGCCATTCCCAACCAAATCTTTGAAGGACCCAACAGAGAAGAAGTTTTAGCGGTTCGTGAAGATGCTTCAGAGGCTCAAATTTCACCATTCCTTTCACATAAGCTCTTCATGAGATTCCGTCATACGTAAAGTTCCTCAAAGAGATCCTAAGCAAAAAGAAATCTATGGCTGAGATCGCAGAGGAGTGCAACAAGATGGACCTACCAGAGAAAAGGACAAATCCAGGTAAGTTTTCTATAACTATTGGATTTGGTCAATATAAGTTTAATGCTTTATGCGACTTAGGAGCCAGTGTTAGTATCTTGCCTTTATCAATCTGGTCCAAAGTCAAGATAGGTGCTTTAGAGCATGTGGATGCCCGACTCTATAGGGCAAACAACACTGTAGTCATCTCAACAGGCATGGTGGATGATGTGCCGGTACAGGTAGGTAAGTTCTTTGTCCCTACTAATTTCTTAGTGATTGATATGGCAGAGGACCCTGCTTGTCCAATTCTAGGGAGACCTTTCTTAGCGACGGTGGATTTCAACATAAGTGTAAGGAAGGAAGTACTCACTTTCAACATCAGCAATGAGGTAATTGAGTATTCTTTTAATAAAACTGAAAGGCATACCGGTTCTATGGAAGAGGTCAAATCAATCTCGGCCGGGTACATCACTTGCGGGGAGCCAAAGGTTAGAAATATGACTCCCGGGGAACTGGAAAAGAGGGCGATGGAAGCCCAGGTAGAGGAGATAAGGGCAATTCTAAATGAGGATCCCGGAGCTCTACTCGACATCGACCAAGGTAAATCGACGTCGACTAACTTTTATTCAGAATTTATGCCAGGGCTTAAGTATGGGGTCGATGTCGACCAGAAGTACTCGACGTCGAGTACTCTAGTCGACGTCAACCAGATTCAAAAGCCTCCATCAACTACACCATCATAGAGTAACCCACCCGAGCCAGAGAAGTACTCGACGTCAACCAAAACCAGGTGCACTCGACCTCTCTTACCTCGACGAGCAAGCCACCAAACGCACAGACGTACTCGACGTCGAGTACTTTTACTCGATATCGAGTATATTCAGAAGTCTCGAATGCAGATTCAGCAAAGGTAAGCCGAGGTAACGACATCTCTTCCCCTATTTCCATAAAAGATTTATCTATACATGTGAGATATTTGCCTTGGTGTGTGCACTTATGCAGGGTTACCAATGACGATCCAAAAGAGTATGAAGTAGGAAACAAGGTCTATGTCTCCAAATCGAAGAATCATTGCTTCCCGAACAAATTCAATCACAAAAAGTTGGGACTTTTCACGGTGCACAAGATCAATTTCGGAGGACTATAGCTGATGGATAAGAATGGAGTCTTGTTCGAAGCCCAAGCCACATGGGCACTACAGATGCCACCTTGAGCTTAAACGGAAGAAGTCGGCCTAGCGACTATAAAGTCTAGAGCTTGTAGCAAACCAATCAGTTTTTAGATTTTAGACACGTTTGCTTTTGGTTTTCGTTTTGAAACGTTATTTTTGGGTTTTCCTATTGTGGACATTATATGTCTAACAAAGGCTTGCAGGTATGAAAAGTTGCAGAAGTACTCAACGTCGAGTAACCTACTCGACGTCGACCCCCCACAATGAGAAACAAAGCCTGTAGTCGAGGAAAAACCACCCTGAAGGCTTCAACTGTACTCGAGATCGAGTAGATCTAGTCAACGTTGACTAGACTTCTAGAGATCGACCACTTCTGCAGCAACTCCAGCACTCAATTCCGATGTTCTACACATCTGTCTAGTGAGTTTCTTTCTTCACCCTTATTTTTATACAGTGAGGACACTGTAAACTTTAAGTATGGGGTGGGGGAAGGGTTTACTTTATGCATATTTGATTATATTTGACATTATTTGTGCATATTTTCCGAATTGCTCATGCATGGTTACTTTGGATTTATTATTCATCTATATGCATCCTGTTTTTATCCAAAGTTTATTTTTATCACCCCCATTGAAATTTTTTTATTAGTGTCATGGAAGCTTTATTGAACTCAACGATGCAAAATTAGATTCATTAGAGACATAACATGAAATTGCCTAGTAAAGGGAAGTCACAATGAAGTGCATATTTTTATTGAAAATCATGAAAGAATGTAAAATTTGAAGTTTCTTAGCAATCATTAGTTGTACAAGTGGCATGGAACATTAAACAAGAAGTAGAATTATATCTGTTTGAATTTCAGAATATGCCATGTTAAATTTTTTCTAGAAAGTCTGTTATTGGTTCATGAGTCATCACCATTGCCAATAATTTCAGCATAACATGCGTAAGAGTAATATGTGAAACATTGGAGTAACTTGAACTGCATTAAAAAGAAGTCAGATTCCATAAGCAAAAGACATCATCCTCAACCTACACTATAGCCACAGAAATCAAATTGAAGGAGAATTTTCTTCCCAATAAAATTATATAACAACACATAAAGCTGAACATTTCTCAATTGGCACAACCAACTATTGGAGAATGAAACTATGAAGACCATCATAATTAACATGACAGGAACTGCCCAAGAGCATCTAAATTCAGTGTTGCACCAATGAAAGGTTCAAATTAGAAATCAACTCACATGATAAAATACCTTCGAATCATCTCAATTCCAGATGGACCTTTGAAATGACAACCAAAATTACTGTCTCGAAATATCTCAACCATTGACTTAAAGCTATAATTTCTAAACACACAAAAAACATGGTGTTGTGTTCATTCCGACAATTTCACTTACTACATGACACCTATACAGATCAACATGTCACCTATTTATTCAGAAATGAAAGATAGCAAAGTTGTAGCAATTCAGTTTGTACATAGTTGTTGTAAGATCTTCAATCCCTCTGGGTGAGAGCGATGAAATAAGGCGATTCACTAGGTACTCCCCTTTCATATTGAAGCAAGGCGCAACGAAGGCTCACTCACCAACTGGAGCAGCACCGCCTGTGCGGATGCATCGCCCTAACCACTTCACCATCAACACCGAGCCCAGCTACGTTCATATGTGAATCAACTTCAACCTCTCCTTTCATCGCAACCCACAAAAATCGAACGAAAATGCTCAAATATCTTGAAGGTTTTTGCATATTCGAGGACGAGGATCTCCAATCCATCGTCATTCTTAACCGATTCGAACAACAAAACCTTCGAATTTCAGATCTAGGGTTCGCTATTCATGAAGAACAAAAAACCCTAAAATACAATATGAAATTCTAGCCTTCTTTCATGAAATCGACCACGAAAATCAGCCATTAAGCCTCATCCATCACCACTACACTGAAAGAAAGCAAGATCGAGGAGGTCGAACCGTGGTGCAAGTAACCTTTGTCATCGAACTTCCTCTCTCTCTCTCCATCGGCTAACCGATTGTTTACCTGGGTTAGTTAGTGCAATTGTTTTAGGGGAACGGTAATGAGGGTTAGGTGTGCAAGGATTTTCGAATAGTAGGTTACTTACTACAATTCCCTCATAGTTGATTTGGCTTTTAAAATTAGATTTTCAACCATTACCCATTCAAAGCTAGTTGGAGCTTCTCTTTTTATATTCATAAATATATATATAGATAGTCTTTTTCTCATTTTTTATCAGCTAATTTGTATCAGTTGCTTTCCTAAAATTATCAAACATCTTTTAACCTATTAAGTAAAAAATAATATTTTAATTTACCTTATGTTGTACCGATTCAATCCATCAATTTTAGTTATCTAGTGAACTTTAACTATGGCATCAACTATGTGTTATGACGAAACAAAGCCAATATAATTGCTTACAAGCAATTTGTAATTTGTGTTGTGTGTTTTTTCCTCATATGAGAATTTTATGATATTTTTAAATGACTATTCTAGATCATCCATATGAATAATTAAACGAAAATTTTGATGTAAAAGGTGAAATTAACAACAATCGGAATTACAATCACATTCTAAAAAAAATGCCTTAATTAACTTATCTATAGCAATGATAAATAATTAAATATGGATGCTTTCAAATTGTGAAAGTAAGAAGTCGAATTTTTTTCATTTTTTACCCTATCAATTACCATTTACCCACTAAACTCCATTCACATTCTAAAAAAATGCCTTAATTAACTTATCTATAGCAATGATAAATATGGATGCTTTCAAATTGTGAAAGTAAGAAGTCAATTTTTTTTTCATTTTTTACCCTATCAATTACCATTTACCCACTAAACTCCATTCACCATCTAGTGATATTGTCAAATGCTTCGTGACTTTGGGAAGCCATTACACCCTGTTTGGATGGTGGAATTTGGTGGGATTTTAAGGAGGGGAATTGAAGGAAAAATAAATCATGGATTTGAATGAACAATTTAAAGGAAGGGAAGGGATCTGAAAATTGAGTAACTGCTCCATTTGGTGGGATTTCACAACCCACCAAAATGGTGGAATTCCTCCCCTTCCTTTCACTCCCTTTCCTCCCCTTCAATTTCCCACCCCTTCCTTCCCCTAAAAATCTCATAAACCAAACAGAGTGTTAGACTTGATTACTCGCTCCTGGAGGTGAAGGGTGACTTTTTGTAAGCTATCAACGTTGTCAACCATACGGAAAAGGTCCCTTGGGAAGTCGAGATGCATATTTCGGATTCCCTCGAGTTATGTAGATCATTTAATGGGGTCACTTTCAAGCATATCTACATGGAAGGAAACCGTGTGGCTGGTCGGATGGCTCACATCGGTTTTATGACATCTTTGTGTACTACGCTCCTGAGGAGATTGTTGCTCTCGTCTGTCAGGACGCTCTCGGGTTCTGGTTTATCCGCAGATGATAAAGCCTGATATATTACCTTGTAAAAAAACAACAACAAAAAATCGACATTGATGACTCCATTTGTATTGTCTTAAAGTTGTTTTGAGGAAATTTTCCCTTGAATTGTGAAAAGTCAGCAAATTAGTTTAATTTAAAATATGAAATAAAACCAAAAATATTATTCATGTAAGCCTGTGAAGAGATTCATTGAACCTGGACACATTTTCTAACACAATACCATCTAAACCCGCCTATAAAACCCAGGCGTCGGCTTAGTTGCCATTCGTGCTTTCACAAACACCACACAACTACTTTTCCCCCCACCCGATCCCCAATCTCCATTTTCCGCGCTCCGATCGAGCTATCAATCACATGGCCCCGGCCGGTGTAGTCTCCCCGCAATCGACCAGCCGCTTCCACCAGCCTCGGCTGGACGGCGACGGAGACGGCGCGGCGCTCAAGCGGCGGAACGAGGAGTTGGAGAGGGAATTACAGGAGAGCAAACTGAGGGAGGAGCGGATGAGGGAGGAGCTCCGGAAGGCGTGGCAGAGGGTGAAAGTGGCGGAGGACGCCGAGGAGATGCTCTGCGCGCAGCTCGGCGATCTGGAGGCCGAGGCGGTCGACCAGGCGCGTTCGTTCCAGACGCGGATTTTGGCGCTCGTTGAGCAGCTCTCGCAGGCGCAGAGGCTCGTGCAGTCCTCTTCCTCGAATTCTCTCGCCAGCGTATAGCGATTGATTGGATAAAGGTAGTTGCTTTGTTCAATTCCTGTTGTCAATTTGTTCGATCGATCAATCCGTGTCTGTAATCTGTATGAATTGGAGTGTTTGCAACTTTGATTGAGTCATGCTGGATCCGGATTTTGCGGTTCGGTTGTACTTGTTCTCGATCTCCTTTTTTGATCATGATTGTATCAGATGTAAATTGATCCGGCGGTACTGTAAGAAACAACCTCATATCTATATATAAATGATATCGTTGTGTTTTACTGAATTTCATCCTTCATCTTCTTCAATATGACATCGATCGACCACCAATTTTTCCTGAATTATTGGGCACAAAATGGCGATTGATTCTCCAACTTTTTCGGGATGTTGTTATCTCAATAACAAGAGTTGAGATTGGAAATACATTTTAAATCTAAACTATTAAATTTGAATGGTTTGGTTTGATTAAGATATTGTAAACTTCACTGTAAATGAAGTACTTTTTAAAATCATGGATATGGCTCTCTCAACTAATCCTTCGTGTGGGTGAGGTGTGTTTTGACAAAAATAATATCGATCGCTTTATATGTAACCATACAAACAAAGCTGATTTGAATTAAAATATCGTTTTTTAATTTGATTCATTAAAATAAAGAAAAATATATCTTAAAAGGGATTAAATAATACTCCCTTCGATCAGATTTATTTATTATTTTAAAGAAATACACGTAGATTAATAAATGTCACTTTTCTTTACAAAGTAATAATTTTTATTTTCTCATCACATTTATTATGCACAAATATAATTAATTAAACTGAAAAAATACAAATTATCTTAGTACTAGTACAAAAGTAAAAAAAATATAATTATTATTTTTAAAATATCAAATATTGTTAATCAAATTTCACTTCTTTGTACCTCCAATAAATCCGATCCGATCAAGGGAGTACAAATTTTCACCCCCGCTCACATCTAGATGCGGTTAAGTCATCGAATGACTTGATACACATGTTTTGCTGAGTGGGAATCTCACTCCCCCATTCACATCTAAAGTTGTATTTATGGACTATATTTCGTCACCTTTTATATTTTTTTTAGGAAACCTTTTATATTCTAAATTCAAAGGGCATCTTCACAATCCATATTATTTATATTCAAACAACAATTTATATATTCATATATTTTCCAAAAGTAAGATAAAACCTAATGATTTGATGCCATATGCTTTACTTTGGTATGAAAATATTACTAGCTAGTGTCGGATCTATAAATTTTTCTGGCGGGGCTAAAAGATTTTTGAGCAATTTTTTTTGTATGTATTTATGAGAAATAATTTTTTTGTTAAAATATATTATAAAAAAATCTTAAATTTATAATTTAAATAGTTATTTTTAGGAGAAAAATAAAAATAATCAAAAAGTGAGATTTTTTATATGTATATATATTATAAATAAATATATTTGTTTAAATATGTTGTAGCAGTTGTTGTCGCATGAAGCGGAGTGGAGGGCCTGCCACCTCTCTCTCCATTGCGACTGGCTTCTATTATGTAATTTTTTTGAAATAAGGTAGAAATGTAAAAAATAGGTAATAAATACAATTAACCCAATTGGTAAAAGATGAATAAATGAAGAGAAAATTTGCGCATTCGGCGCAAATTTTGTTATTCTCTAGCTTTTGTGAGTGCCTTCCATTTTTAAGATGCACGTACGGTTGTTCAAGTTTATTGTTATTCTCTATCTTTTGTCTTCGACGCATCAAGGCGAGATAGAAGAAACCCTTTTTGTTATATCATCGGGGTAATGATCCATCAACCTGCTAGTGCTTTTCATGAGGGATTGACGGGAGAGTGTGTGATGGAAGCGGAAGAACTATTAACTCTGCAAGAAACCCTCACAAAGGTGTATGCACAACAAACAGCCCAACCTTTTTGGGTTCTAACTGAAGACCTGAAAAGGGATGTTTTTATGTCAGCAAGAGAAGCCCAAGCTCACGGAATTATTGATCTTGTAGCGAATGAAGGAGTAGAAATAGTAAAGAAAGACAAATGGAAAGAGTAGAAGTAGGCAAATTCACAAATTTATATTTGATCTTTTTACTTGACTAGGAAATATTCTCTATAACTAGAAAAAAATTCATAATCATCGGGTTAGGATTGATCTAAACCAGTCCCTTATGTAAATGATTCAACATGCCAACTATTAAACAACTTATTAGAAACACAAGACAACCAATCAGAAATGTCACAAAAGCTATTGCGGAAATTCCATTTTCTATAACCATTCCAGAATGACTCACCGGAAAGGACTTGTGGGTAGTAACTTAGGGCCCCGGTTCGAACCCCGGAATGGCCGCTCTTTATTTACCAATTCAAGGAAATTCCATTTTCTATGTGATTGCTCTCTTCCTTAGAAAGAAAAGAATGAAAAAAATATCAAAATTTACGATCAATTCATTCCATATTTCCTCTTTTAGAGGACAAACTTTCATCCCAGAGAATCTATTTGATCAATAACCGGTATTTCTCTTTCCCATGCTCGAACAATATCCACTTTCTGAGAGAAAGAATCTACTTTCTGAGCTCAACGATCGTATATCTATTTTGCTGACCCGAATTTTTATTCTTGTAATAATTTTTGCAAGGGTTTTTCAGTACTTTTAATGGGAGTTAGAAAAGAGAAATCATTTTTTAGAAACATTGCTAGGAATGATGGTTGGCTTGATATCGATGTAAGTATGCTGAAACTATTTTATTTTTCAGCACCTTTGGAGTAATATAACTACGTATGTTTTCTGTTATTATGATCTGCTTTAAGCAAATACCTTACATTGTTTACTATTTCAGCACCTTAAAGCTGGATTGGTTCACATGAGAAAGAGAATCAGTGAGGATCCTGGCAGCTTTGAAGGCATTATTGTGATGGATCCTATTTTTCATCAAAAGTATCTCCTAGAATGCTCGTCATCATATGAAGAATCAAGCCCTGTTGAACAATTCACTGCTAGTTATTTCCTGGGCTTATATCTTAGTGATTATCCAAAGAGTTGAGAGTCTGCAAAAAAGGTTTACACCCCATTTAACATAAACAATGAGCATTGGGTTGCCTTGGATATAGATTTTGTTGAAATGGTTATAAATGCCTATGATTTCAATCACTACATTATGTCTGCTGAAAAGCTTGTTGAATATCTGCGTCCACTAGGTGAATGGTTGCCTATACATTTGGATAAGGCTGGTGTGATATATACCAAATTTTAAACCCTCTACATTCCACATTAACAAGGTCCCTGATCTAGTGCATGATACAACTGGGGATGGAAATCTACTTTTATAATGTTTTGAAAGTCATTTATAAGCATTTGTGGTTGTTCTTGTGCTTGATATAACTATGTTTTGTTGCATTTTTTTGCAGTGCGTATTGTGGGGTCTTCGTACTCAAAACAATCGAAGCACTTGTGTTTGGGGGAGATGTGAAGAAGTTTACCAATGAAATAATCTTTCGATACCGAGAACTTATGGTCTTAGACTTGATTCAAGAGAGATGGAGCTTTAAATTCTAAATCATAGCATCTCTCAGATTTAGGAATTTCAAGACATTCTGTTAACTGTAGACAATTTGGCCTTTTTTGGGATGTATTTATGTATTTTCAGGAAATATCATGGACAACTGATCTTTTTTGTATATGCGTGCATGGTGGCATTTGAAGGCATTTCAATGGCATTTTTCAAGCCATTGAAATTGACATTTAGTTAATGATTTAATGTAAATTTTTCAGTATTCCTATTTTCAGCAAATTATGTGGATTAGTGTGTTTGTTTTGGGATTTTGTTTCAGCAAGTTATTTTTCAACATTTTTTTTTAAGATGACACCAATATACAATGTTAAGGTGCACAATTTTAGAGAAACACGGAAAGATAAGCTCTAACTGGGGGACTTATTGCGTTTCAAAGCAAGTTAAATTAATGTTGTTTAGCATTTGTGTGTCAGCAAGTTGTTTTCAGCAAAAATTTCATGCTCAAACAAAGAGGATTTTCTAAATTAAAGTTTGAGAATATCAATAAAAAGAAAAGATAACTGGTAACCATAAAAACTTAAAATAATATGATATAGTATAGCAATGACACAAAGTACTACTGATAAAAAAAATACAAAGTATGACATTAAAATCATAGATGATTGTTGAAATAGTTGATAACTGAACTAAAAATCAAAATCATCATTATTTGTCTGTAGCTAGCTGGTGTTGAGCTTTTTCATTTTTCCAATTCTCCCTTTGAAGCCAATCCTTACTATGTTTTGACCTTCTCACAAACTCTGCTTTGGAGATTTTCCTTTTCCAAGGAGGTCGACCACATCTTTTTCTTACAGAGGGATAACATTTAATCTGTTTAATACATTCAGAAAGGTTTATTTCATCATCATGAAGGACTGGATATATGATTTCAGCATGTGCCAAATTCCAAGCTTCATTTGTGTAGAAACTTGCAACAAAATATGACACATCAAGCTTTTTATGCACTATTGCTAACAGAGCATGTATGCATGGGATTTTTTGAATGTCAAACACCCTACAGGTGCATTTTTTTTCTAAAAGATCAACAACAGTCCGCGTACCTTCTCCAGTAACTTCAAAGACAGACTCATTCCAGTGCTTTACAATGTATGCCCAACATCCTTTTGCAATTCTTGAATTATTTTCATTATTTCAGGGGTGACTCTCTATGTGTTCAGTGCTGAGCTCTGTCTTCTCTCTTGAGAGCACTCTGTCAATTTATCTAAAATAAGTTCTAACAGTGCAACACTGGGGAGATTTTTTTTACCACTCAAAACAGAGTTTAAACTTTCAGCGTTGTTTGATGTCATCATGTTATACTGATCACCCTTTGCATGTGCTCTTGCCCACCTCTCCAGCCTTGCAGATATTAAATAGGTTATAAGTCTTGGGCATTCTTCTTTTATACGGTCAAATTGGTGAGAAAAATCAGTGACAGTGTAGGTTTCAGCAGCCTGTTGAAACATGTCAGCAAGATGCCCTTTCTTGAAAGTTGCATTTATGTTCTGCTTTAAAATGCCACATACATATGCAATGGGTAGCATTAGGGTATATCTTGGAGATAGCTTTAGCAATGTTGGAATGTCTATTAGAAACAAATAGCAAATCCTTTGTAGGTAGTATAACTTTAATGAGTTGCTGAAAAAACCATTCCCAAGATGCATTATTTTATGTGTCAACAATCCCAATAGCCAGCGGGTATAATTTCATATTTTCATCTTGTGTAATTGCTCCAAGCAATGTACCCTTTTATTACCCTGTTAAGAAGGTGTCATCTACAACAACAACCTACAATAAAAAGGTAAATGCTGAAATCTTCATAACCTTGATAAATTATAAATAATTATGCACATATACATACCTTTATTATGACGTGGAATGCTCTAATGCATTATCCACAAGACAGGAACATACTACCTCCGATCCAAAAAGATTGTCGTTTGACTTTTTAACACGTATTTTAAGGAGTTAAAAACTATATAATATAGTAACTTTTTTATTATTATTTGTTTATAATCTAATACTTATTACCAACAAATATTAAGTTGTAAAAAAATAATTTTAAAAAAGTTGATATTTTATATAGTTTTTAGCTCCTTAAAATACGTGTTAATTAAAAAGTCAAACGACAATATTTTTGGATCAGAGGGAGTATATTTGAACCTTTCAGCATTGTTTGTTGAAATGAGAGCTAATGTCCCTGGATTTTTCTCCATAAGCATGTGACAATATGATGGTAATGCAGCGAAATTTGATTCCGGTGTCCCTTTTTCTCTCACTTGTGCTATTTGTGCTACCTTCCATGCTTCCAATAAGTAATTGAGATCTTGTGGTCCTTTCTCATCTTATCAATAATTTCTTTTGGGTTGTATCCACTGTAAAAAATTCAGGAATGAGTAAATGATTGCTAAAACTATCAATATGCTGAAACTGATTGATTAAACTATCAATATGCTAAAACTGATTGATTAATCTATCAATATGCTAAAACTGATTGCTTAAATTGATTGCTTAAGCTACCAATAATATACGGGGAAATTGAATGCTGAAACTGATTGATATGATAAACAACAAAAATATGCTGAAATTAATTGTTGAAACAGTAGTCACCTTGATTGTATGAAGCTAGCAATAACATTGGATGGTGCTTGTCTGCAGTGTTTTGTTCTTGTATCTCATGTGCATGTGTGTATATCTTTATACAATATCACCTCATGACAAATAGCTGACACTCTCTTTGTATGCAATTTCCAACCACAATTTTTGTCTATGCATATTGCTCTATAATATTTTGGTGTTGATTTTTTAACCTCAAATCCAAATATGTCTCTCATCGACATAATGTACAGAACATCCTTTATTGCTTGTATGGATTCAAACATTTTTTCAACATACATAAGCATTGGGTCTCAAGTGACACGGTTGACAACATGTGTGTCCATGTTAGAGCTTCCCGGACCCCTTTTATCAACTGTGTTTCCTTTTCTTTTCATTATGGTATAGCGTTCATTTCAATATCCATCACTAGAGTTATCTGCAAATGATCCACTGTTTTCAGCATTAGAGTAATATGAAAATCTTTCAACATCCATATCATTTTGCGACACATCCTGCATGTCATAAAAAATAGAGAAATCTTCTGATATATCTATGTCATCAAAATACTGATCATCACCAAATCTATTCCTGCTCCCTCTGTCCTCAGTTTCAGCAAGCACACCAGAATGTGTGTTTATGGAAGAAGCATCTGTGTGAGTTGGAAAATCATGGACAACAATATCTAACGGCAAGGTGTTGTGGACACACAACTCAACAGCAAAGTTTACTCCATCCAATTTACTCAACAACAAGAATTCTCTCAAATCAGCGTCAGAATCTACCTTAAGCGGTGCTTTCAATGTTTTGAATGGGTGTAAATGGCTGGATTCCAATTCAACAACAGATTCATCAACATTTAATCTGCTGCAAACCTTGTCCCTCAAAGTTGATAAAAGTTGATAAAGTGATTGAATTGTCTACCACAAAAACCTTTGAAGTAGTGTTTCCATCGAACAGTAATCCTGTTTCAGCAATTTTCCACTGTCCCCCATAAACAATTGTTACAATGTTTGATGACATTTCTATCCCTGCAATTCAATGCATTTCACATTATTAAAGTACTTGAAATCTAATTTGAATCCATTTCAGTAAAAATGAACTGGAATCTATTTGTTCATGAATCTGGCAATTAAAAAACATGTTAATGGAGATTAGTGGACATCAATATTCAATTGCATTTCAGCAATCAGTGAGCATGCTAATGATCTATAGCAAATCGAAACACAGATCTGCTTAAACACTTTCAGAAGCAATAAAAAGCGATAGTTACAGAAATAGTTTGTTGAAACAAAAATGTTCATAGCAGCAACTATCATGAAAGTGTGCGCTATCACATCAACAATCATAATCAATTCATAGGAAGTATTGAATTATAGTACCAATCGTAATTTAAAGAGCAATCATAAACAATACTTATTAGGGGTGGGCACGGGACGGGACTCGTCCCACAAAATTTTTATGGGACGGGATCGGGACGGGATTGACACTTTTTTTTCGAGACGGGATCGGGACGGGATGGTATCTGGACGGGACGGGATCGGGACAGGACGGGCATTGTCCCACAAATAAAAATAATAAAATATTATATAAATTTGCAAAGTGAAAAATGCTTTCATAAGTCATTAATTTGTATAATATGTTGAGTACAGTATTCTTCTCAACTATATTATATAATAATAATAATAATAATAATAATAATAATATTATTATTATACTATTATTAATTCATACAATGATTGTATAATTAATTATAATGTTCAACATATTTGGCTAGATCAGGACGGAAATGGATTGAGACGAGATTCACTAGATACTGTCTCATTATCGATTGATAGTTGGGAAGAATACCGTATTTAGCTATTTGCCTCTTGTAGCTCTAAATGGGTATAATAATAATAATAATAATAATAATTTTATTAATAATAATAATAATAATAATAATAATAATTTTATTAATAATAATAATAATAATAATAATAGTAATGACACGTTATAATTAAAAATATATATATTATTACTTATTTTTATTGTTATTATTATAAAATAATTATACTTTACAAGAAAAAAATATAAGGGTTATTTGCAAAACTAACCTAAAAAACCGATTGTATTGCCCTCTCTATCCCTTCTCCATATTATTTGCAAAAGGGTAGGCCAAATTGTTTTAATTTTGCATCCCAACCGGTTACACAAAGGGTAGGCACCGGTTGCATTGATGGAGGAGAGAGAGGGAGGCGTGTTGATGGGGAGAGAGTTAACAGTTTTGAAAAAAACTGTCACCTCAACCGCCTAGGAGAATGGTTTATTAAAGGGGTGGTTGAGCCCGATTGTTTCTCCATCTCTCTCATACATCTCTCTCATACATTTCAAAGTTTAAAAACCGAAGGAAGAAGCAGGAGGGTTTCGAAGAAGAAGTAGAGCAAGGCGGTAGAGGAGACGACGAAGAAGCGGATATCAAGCCCTAACGCCCCTGCACACAAGTGACGACAACAAGTAAGTAAAGTCTAAACCCTAAAGCCCCCGAATTCTTTCCGATTGAACACAATATTAAGGCGAGAACTGTAGTTTCAGATCCAAATGTGTTTGCCATTGTTTGGAATGTAGAAATCAAGTAAGTTGCGCAAAGGCATATGAGGTTCCCTCTGTCATGTGAGTTTCAACCATCGTCATGTACACATCAAGGGTTGGAAAGTTTCCGAAAGGAAATTGACGAGGGGGAGAGAAAGGAAATTGGGGGAAAATAACAATTGGTCTTCAACATTGGCTGGGGTTAAATGGATAAATTGGGGGAAAACAGCAATTAGTTGGATGGAGAAATTGGGGGATTTGGGGGAATTATCGACATTAGAAGATTTGGGGGTTTTGGGGGAATTGGGGAAAGGCGCTTGCGTCTTATGAAAATAGGGCCAAGGGAAGTTCGAAATGTTTACTTTTGAGATGCCTTCCAACATTGGTGAGTTCAGGGGATACTTGAATACATCTCATGTTTGGATTATGTCATGTTTTTACTAGTGAAATGTCATGTTTATAACATTTACTGTCATGTTTTTACTAGTGAAATGTCATGTTTATAACATTTGCTGTCATGTTTGTTGATAGTCCTACGGTTTTGCTTCCCAATTTTGCAGGATACCAAGGACAGGCGAACATGTCGACTTCCCGGTCTGTAAGAAGAGTTCCCCATTCACAGACAACAGGCGAGGTACGGTGTGCATAGTCTTGATCAAAGGAATATAGTAGTGTCGATGTGCGAGTGACAGATGTGCGATATTTTTACAGGCCATCTATGCGGTCCCCGAGGACCAGCACTACAAGGGCCGTGTAAACCAGTACGGGCGGCCGGCAATACTTGCAAACCTGGACAAGTACCTAAGCGAGGGGGACTGGAACAAGTTGATGGCAAGCCCGTTGGCCGCCATTGCGAGGCTTGGTTCCCATGTCCAGTTCTCAACCCAGCTGGTGCACTACGTCCTGCAACGCCAGCTGCGGACGAGAAAGGAGCATTAGAGCTGGTACATGATACACGGCAAAATAGCTCGGTTCTCCATCCAAGAGTTCGCGCTGGTGACCGGGCTTAAGTGCTCATTCATGTTGCTGCCCGAGAAGAATGATGGGGACAGGTCGGCCGTCAAGGACTTCTTTGGGGTGGAGAAGATGAGGATGGAAGAGTTAGAGGTTGAATTCCTAGTGGCGATGAAGGGCAGAGAGCATTCGCCCGTGATGAAGTTTAAGTATGCGTTGCTGATGCTGGTTGATGGTGTGCTATTTGGGAAGGATCCCCGCAACTACATTCATGGATGGGTGGTGAATATGGTGGCCGACGTCGACGGTTTCTTGCGATTCCCGTGGGGCAGGCACTGCTACGAGAGGACCCATGAGTTCCTCAAAAACGCTGTTCAGCGCAAGCTCCAGCATGGGGTGAAGGGCCCTCGGCCGTCATATTTTTTAGCTGGCTTCCCCCTCACCTTTCAGGTATTGGCTTATATTTCAACTGGACATGCATATAATATAACTGGACACGCTTAGAATTTAACTGGACACCTTTATATTAAAACTGAACACACTTATATTTGAACTGGACATGCTTATATTTACACTGGACAAATATTGACATCCATGCCCTGTGGTTTATGTAGTTGTGGGCTTACGAAGCTTTCTATCCAATCCGATCCCAATTTGCTGCCGTCCTTGACGTGAATGTCCACCCTCGGTGCCTGCGGTACGCGTCGAAAGAGCACAACATCAAGTACGAGTTAATCGTCAGCCTCATGGTGGAGGAGAAGGACGAGCTAAAAAGCTTTGACCTTGAAGACAGTGTGCAGACAGTGTTAATCCCCGATGAGGTTGAGGCAAAAAAACGGGTGATTCACGGGGCTGTCTACCCTAGAGAGAAGACCGATTTGTTCTTCGATAACCTCCGCGTAGAGTACAGGAAGGGTGTGCACACGAGGGCGACAGCGGAGACCGCCACCCAGGCAACGACCCAGGCAGCCCTACGCAGGAAAACACACAAGGGCCATCGGTGGGTGATTTCTCACTGATGTTGTCGAAGATGGATGACCTGGCAAGGGAATTAAGAGCTGACTTCGCTGCGAGGATCAAACCCCTTGAGGATGCCATCCGCAAGCTGCAGAGGGCGGGGAGGGAGGGACTGGACGAGTCCGACCACACAGTCTCGCTGGGAAGGGCGGAATCGCCGGCGGCGAAGGAGGTAAGAGTTCCCTTCGCATGGAATAGCACCTTTGGGTACCCAATACTGTGCTTACTACGATGTTTGCAGGTTGATGAAAAAGCACAGAGAAAGGAGAGTGAGCAGCAGGACCAAGTGAATGAAGAACCAAAGCCAAAGGACAGTGAGAAACAGGGCCAAGGGGATGCGAGCAAGGACCAGGAGATCACCAATGAGGTAGCTGGGGACAAGGCGGAGAAGGACCAAGGGGATGAGAACAAGGAGCAGGACAAAGAGGATGAGAACAAGAATCAGGACCAAGGGGATGCCGACAGAGTTTCTGAGGACAAGAGGGGGGAGAAGGACGAGGAGGTGAAGAAGGCCAAGGTGGGGAAGAAGGGCAAGAAGCCCCCCAAGGGGAAGAAGGACGGCAAGGGGATAGCCGACGTTACCCACGTCCCCAAACAGACAAGCGCTGAGGCATGTCAATTCCCTTCAACTGTCATGTTATGGATACTCAAATGTCATGTTATGACCATACAAACTGACCCGATGTTCGCCTCCGTCGCCGTGCTCGACAATTTCTTCCGGGTTTTGCTGGAGCGTCAAACCGGCTTGGTGGTCGCGGACGAGCTGAAGCTGTACATGGATGGTGTACTGCCAGATCGGTTTCCCAAGCCTTGGGCCTCCATGGACCGCATCCTGCTCCCCTGGAATTTGAAGAACGAGCACTGGGTGGCTCTGGAGATCAACTTCGCCGAATGGACCGTGCTTGTGTTTGACCCCGATACGAACTTGATAAGAGAGCGCCAGCTGACCCAATTGCTGAAGCCCGTGACACACGTCCTACCCACCATGTTCGCCGACCACCAGGAGATGCATTCCAAGCACAAAGCCAATGTTGACCGCCCCCTGACCCTCACCCGCGTGAAGGGGATCCCGCAAAACAAACAATTGTAAATGCTTGTCCCGCCCCCCTTCAGTTTTTGTAATGTTACCGAATATCCATTGACGCAAATTATGACTGTGTTCAGTGGAGACTGTGGCCCGTACACGATCCGGTACATGCAGCAGCTCGCTATGGGGGACCGCGTCTTCGATGGCTTGGACGACGACTTCATCGCTGCATACCGTCAGCTCCTATGCGTCTCTATCTTCCACCTTGGCTTCGGTCTCAGCAACGATCCTAAGTAGTCCCCTCGTCATTATGTGAAGCAGTGAACATTGTTGGTTTTTGTGGTTGTAGTTGTCGTTAACATCAATACTGTCTTTGGAGTCCGATGGTTTGATGACATTTCTACCTCCTTTTGCTCTGTTTGGGATTGATGTTTAGATTGTCGTTTTAGATGGATTTATTGCCATTGTTAATGTTGAACATCTTTCGTTACCTCTGTCGTTTGATATGGTTTATTTAGGCTTGTTGACATTGTTAATCGCAGACACTTAGGAAAAACTTATCAACAAATACGTGGACACTGTCATGTCAATAACATTACCCGTCATGTCAACAACATTACCCGTCCAGTTTGAAACAAGTGACATACCAGTTACTAGCAAAATGGTACAACGACCCACACATCAACACACTTACGTACAAAGACGCAGTAGTAACCCCATCTGGTACTTCATGTGCATCTGAATAAAACCCAAAAACCACAGACGCATTCTAGTCTACCTGACCAAAACCCAAAGATGCATTAACGTCATGTTAATCCTAGTTGGTCGTCATGTTTTTCCTACCTGATCGTCATGTCTTGTCCCATAGATTGTCTAGTTCGTTCGGCGCTTGTATCTCCTTTCCCACTGTGAGGGGTAACGTCTAGTCATGGGTCTACCCGGACGGGCCTTCACACTGGGCGGGAGGCAGGTCTCTTTGGCAATTTCCGGGGGCACCCTCCATGTGTCTGGAGACGGAACTGGGTACAAAACGTCCGCGTAGCAAGCACGCCATGCCTCTCCCTTGTAGAAGTCGTTGACCAGTGAGTGGACATCCACCCCGCGCAATTGTGCAGCAGCCAGTGCATGCGCACAGGGGTATTGGTCGACGTTGAACCGTCTGCAGCTGCATAATCGTCCCGTGAGGTTGACAAGCCAAGTGGACTGGCCATTGCGGACCTCGAACTTGTGGGGGCTGAGCGGCCTGGCCAACATCGACAGAGACTCAGCGAAGTTTGCTTTAATGGCATTAGCGACCCAATCGCTTACAACTTTTCCAGGTTTTGAGGTGATCTCTCTCGGCTTCACGAACCAGTCCCCGACGGTCTCAAGAATGGCATCCATCAGCGCTGTGAGTGGCAAGTCTCGAGGATACTTGAAAACCAAGTTCAAGCACTCTGAGTTATTCGTGGTGGTTATGTTGTACCTGTTACCCGGGTAGCACGCCCTCGCCCACTTTTCGAATCCGGCCTCCCGTAGGTATTGGCCCGCGGCGGGAGAAACTGGACAGAAGTCATTGAACAACGACTGGAACTCGTCGTATGTGTATGCCTTGACCATGGAGAAGTATCGGTCTTCTCTCTAGGGTAGACAGCCCTGTGAATCACCCGTTTTTTTGCCCCAACATCATCGGGGATTAACACTGTCTGCACACTGTCTTCAAGGTCAAAGCTTTTTAGCTCGTCCTTCTCCTCCACCATGAGGCTGACGATTAACTCGTACTTGATGTTGTGCTCTTTCGACGCGTACCGCAGGCACCGAGGGTGGACATTCACGTCAAGGACGGCAGCAAATTGGGATCGGATTGGATAGAAAGCTTCGTAAGCCCACAACTACATAAACCACAGGGCATGGATGTCAATATTTGTCCAGTGTAAATATAAGCATATCCAGTTCAAATATAAGCATGTCCAGTTTTAATATAAAGGTGTCCAGTTAAATTCTAAGCGTGTCCAGTTATATTATATGCATGTCCAGTTGAAATATAAGCCAATACCTGAAAGGCGAGGGAGAAGCCAGCTAAAAAATATGACGACCGAGGGCCGTTCACCCCATGCTGGAGCTTGCGCTGAACAGCATTTTTGAGGAACTCATGGGTCCTCTCGTAGCAGTGCCTGCCCCACGGGAATCGCAAGAAACCGTCGACGTCGGCCACCATATTCACCACCCATCCATGAATGTAGTTGCGGGGATCCTTCCTAAATAGCACACCCTCAACCAGCATCAGCAACGCATACTTAAACTTCATCGCGGGCGAATGCTCTCTGCCCTTCATCGCCACTAGGAATTCAACCTCGAACTCTTCCATCCTCATCTTCTCCACCCCAAAGAAGTCCTTGACGGCCGACCTGTCCCCATCATTCTCCTCGGGCAGCAACATGAATGAGCACTTAAGCCCGGTCACCAGCGCGAACTCTTGGATGGAGAACCGAGCTATTTTGCCGTGTATCATGTACCAGCTCTCATGCTCCTTTCTCGTCCGCAGCTAGCGTTGCAAGACGTAGTGCACCAGTTGGGCTGAGAACTGGACACGGGAACCAAGCCTCGCAATGGCGGCCAACGGGCTTGCCATCAGCTTGTTCCAGTCCCCCTCGCTTAGGTACTTGTCCAGGTTTGCAAGTATTGTCGGCCGCCCGTACTGGTTTACACGGCCCTTGTAGTGCTGGTCCTCGGGGACCGCATAGATGGCCTGTAAAAATATCGCACATCTGTCACTCGCACATCGACACTACTATATTCCTTTGATCAAGACTATGCACACCGTACCTCGCCTGTTGTCTGTGAATGGGGAACTCTTCTTACAGACCGGGAAGTCGACATGTTCGCCTGTCCTTGGTATCCTGCAAAATTGGGAAGCAAAACCGTAGGACTATCAACAAACATGACAGCAAATGTTATAAACATGACATTTCACTAGTAAAAACATGACAGTAAATGTTATAAACATGACATTTCACTAGTAAAAACATGACATAATCCAAACATGAGATGTATTCAAGTATCCCCTGAACTCACCAATGTTGGAAGGCATCTCAAAAGTAAACATTTCGAACTCCCCTTGGCCCTATTTTCATAAGACGCAAGCGCCTTTCCCCAATTCCCCCAAAACCCCCAAATCTTCCAATGTCGATAATTCCCCCAAATCCCCCAATTTCTCCATCCAACTAATTGCTGTTTTCCCCCAATTTATCCATTTAACCCCAGCCAATGTTGAAGACCAATTGTTATTTTCCCCCAATTTCCTTTCTCTCCCCCTCGTCAATTTCCTTTCGGAAACTTTCCAACCCTTGATGTGTACATGACAATGGTTGAAACTCACATGACAGAGGGAACCTCATATGCCTTTGCGCAACTTACTTGATTTCTACATTCCAAACAATGGCAAACACATTTGGATCTGAAACTACAGTTCTCGCCCTAATATTGTGTTCAATCGGTAAGAATTCGGGGGCTTTAGGGTTTAGACTTTACTTACTTGTTGTCGTCACTTGTGTGCATGGGCGTTAGGGCTTGATATCCGCTTCTTCGTCGTCTCCTCTACCGCCTTGCTCTACTTCTTCTTCGAAACCCTCCCACTTCTTCCTTCGGTTTTCAAACTTTGAAATGTATGAGAGAGATGAGAGAGATGTAAGAGAGAGATGGAGAAACAATCGGGCTCAACCATCCCTTTAATAAACCACTCTCCTAGGCGGTTGAGGTGACAATTTTTTTCAAAACTGTTAACTCTCTCCCCATCAACACGCATCCCTCTCTCTCCTCCATCAATGCAACCGGTGCCTACCCTTGGTGTAACCGGTTGGGATGTAAAATTAAAACAATTTGGCCTACCCTTTTACAAATAATATGGAGAAGGGATAGAGAGGGCAACACAACCGGTTTTTTAGGTTAGTTTTGCAAATACCCCCAAGTAAAATTTAAATAAAATATTTAGGAAAAAAAAAACAATGAAGACGTTAAGTCTTGATATGATAAAAGAATTATTATTTTTGTACAAATGATAGTAATATTTTGCCAACACGTTTAGTCTTGTCTAGTTAGATCGTTGAAGACGTAACACGTCTAGTTATAGTTATGGCCTTATGGCCTATGGGGCATGAATTTCAAAGGGGTGCTTCATTTTGATAGGGATGGGCCTCACTTACACTAATATCCATACATAATATACATTCATATAAAGAGATTGGCCTATATTTCTTGTTTCACCATATCTGCATATCATGTCATTCATACTCATATAAAGAGATTGGCCTATATTATATATATTATATATTATATATGTATATATATATATATATATATATATATATATATATATATATATATATATATATATATATTATTTATTTATTTATTTATTTACGGAAAAAATAATTAATCCCGAAAGTGTATTTTTGAATTTCCGCTCGAAAGAGTTTGAAGCAAACCCCGCT
This sequence comes from Persicaria tinctoria, assembly GCA_037127255.1. Taxonomy (NCBI): domain Eukaryota; kingdom Viridiplantae; phylum Streptophyta; class Magnoliopsida; order Caryophyllales; family Polygonaceae; genus Persicaria; species Persicaria tinctoria. Next base: position 57,235,779 of record JBANSL010000014.1, read on the forward strand.
TGAAAGAGTTTGAACTTAATCCCGAAAGGGCTTGAACCAAATCCCGAAAGGGCTAGAATAAATCCCGTAAGGGCTTGTTTACATCTTTTGGCTTCTTTGCACAAGCGGTATGGGGCACTACTTTAGGAGGCGTGAAGTTTGGAGTCGGGACTGGCTTGGATCGAGGTGGTGCGTTATGGGCGACTCCGTATCCGGAATGTTGTTTCCTTGGAGTTTCGTCTGCACTTCTCACAGGAGATAGAGTCCTGCTGTATCGCTGGCCCGTGGTGCTACGGTTTGGTGGCGCTTGGTTTCGTTCTTCGTCGTCGTCCGCAACCGCTAGGAGTAATTCTTCTTAGATCGTTTCTTGTAGTAGAGTTTTTTCTGCTTGTTTTTTAGCGCCATTTTCTGTTCTTATGTTCTGTATGTTTGGCGGTTTTCGCCTACCGATTCGTCGGCCTCTCGAGAATCGGGCTAGCCTGATCTCGAATTCTTACTTAATCAAATATATATATATATATATATATATATATATATATATATATATATATATATATATATATATCATTCATATTTTTTACTATTTACAATAATTATGGTTTTTTTTTTGTCTAACTTTGTGTTGCTTTCGCCTTTTTCTTACATGGTAATCGCCGAGAAAGGAATAAAATAGACTTATTATTGAATTGGTTAGATTGATCTCAAAATTAATGTGCGTGTGTTGCAATATTTTAAAATTATAATTATTATTATAAATCTATTAAAAATAGGGTGATTTTGGTAGCTAGCCTATTTTGAATGTTCAATTAGGTAGCTAGCCTCCAAGCTAATTTAATTAATTTGGGTAGACCTCACCCAAATAGTGCTAGTTGACCATTGACCGGTCAATGCTGACCGTTGACCAACCCATTTGGTTTTTTTTTTATTTTTTAATGATGCCATATTTTACCATTTTGATGCCAAAATTTTATTATATTTTATTTTTACTTTGATGCTACTTTTCTAATGAAATGATTGGATGACACTTTTTTAAACCTTGATGACATTTTTTGTTTACTCTAATGTCACGTTGACCATTGATGTCATTTTTTTTACTGGTACCGACTGATGCCACTTTTTTTAATGTCAATTTTTTGATGATATTTTTTTACCGTGATGCCATGTTTTTGATGATATTTTTTCAAAGTAGTATTTTGATGATATTTTTTCAAAGTAGTATTTTGATGACATTTTTTTCTTTGATGCCATTTTTTTTACTGTAGACTACTGATGACACTTTTTTATGTCAATTTTGTTGATGATATTTTTTTACCGTGATGCAACTTTTTCAAAGTAGTATTTTGATGCCATTTTTCTAATGTAATTATTTGATGTTGCTTTTTTAATCAAATCGTTTGATGCCATTTTTTTAATTTAATTAATTGTATATCAATATATTTTCATCAATTCTACCTTTATTCACTGATGACACGTTTGTGGTTATACTTCATTGATGCAATCACTTGTGGTGATATGTTTATTACAATTTTATTGATTGATAACATTTGTGATTACATTTTATTGATCTTAATCATTTGTGATGACATTATTTATGATTACACTTCATTGATGCATTCACTTGTGGGGGCATGTTTATTACATTTTTCAAACCTTGATGAAATTTTTTGTTTACTGTGATGTCACGTTAACCATTGATGACATTTTTTAACTTTTACTGATGACACTTTTTTATGTCAATTTTTTGATAATATTTTTTTTATCGTGATGCCGTATTTTTACTATTAGATATTCTCTAAACTGGACTAATATTATATACATGGTTGATAGCATGCATGATCATGATTAGCTCAAACAGCATTCGAAATACACAACTTGAACAAAGTAAACTCAAACAACATTCGAAATACAACCTAAAATTACAAGCGGAAGTCTTGAAACACACCATATACATTACAATAAACGTTGGACAACAACAACATGTGAAATGAAGGGGGGAAAACGCAGCAACTGAAGTAATATTGTACAGATACGCAGCTGCTGAAAAAAGAGGGCATACGCAGCACCCGAAGAAGGCTGGACAGCATACGAATCAGCGGAAACAACACACGCAACAGCTGGAAAAAAAAAACAGATTTTTGTACCTTGTACCCATGTCTAACGAAAAAAACAGTAGTTGTATTGGAGGGAAAAAAATCAACACAAATGTATAGGTAATGCTTATTATGTAATTTGAGAGCTGATCGAAGAAATACAAATGTTTAGGTAAGGCTTATTATGTAAGCAGCATATGTATAGCACAGCAGGAGATGGGTTCGATAAAAACAACCCCACAGACCAAAAGTAGTGTCACATTCAGCTATCAAAATGGTAGTTTTAATGTAATTTGTAGATAAAACATGGGAATAACCGAATAGGTAACAACAAAGTCAAGAATTTAAAACAATTTAGCTCTTGAACATCCATTAGATACAGCAAAATCATGGCAAATTACACTGTCAATGACACTCTTCATTCTCCAAAATATTTCATTGGGACATTTAATCAAACACATGGCAGACACCCTATAAGAGACTCCACAGTAAACACAATTCGTCTAATTGTCTAATGATCAATACACCATTCATCCAATTCAAAGTAAGGCATCCATAGTTAACTCTTCAATCCCTTAATGGCAAGAAACACACCCAGAAGAAAAAGGAGAAGAGGGTCAATCAACTGAGATAACTTACCCTGGTACACTTACCTAATTGACGGTTCGGGTTCACTTCTGATTGGGGGTCTCTTGGCCTCTTCGTGCTCAGCTTCCCCACTGATTTGGCTCCCCTTTCAAATACCTGAACAGAAAATCCCCGATTTGCACAAATTGTGACCCGGAAAATCGCAAACAAAAATCAATCAAACTCAGAAATTAAGCATACGATTAAAGGGAAGGGCAAAAGAAGTTCCTAATTTGAGCCTTAATCATCCAAATAGAAGATTTTAAGGCTGAAATTAACGTCAAAAAAAGTCTTAAGGCATACCTGAGCGCTTCGGTTCTAGATGGCGAGGCAGAGGAGAGTGACCAAGCCACCGCCGACGGTAAAAGAAGGATTGAAAGACAGAACCGCCGTGATAGATGGAAATAGGATCTAGAGAATCGAAGAATCGTCGCGGTTGAACGAAGGATGGAGGAAGGAGCACCCGAGAAAGAGAGATACGAGAGAACGAGGGAGGAAGGGTCTGGATAGCGAATAAACATTTAATAGGGTTTATGCCGCCTAACAAAATAATTAATGGGCCTAACTACTTAATCAAACATGCATAATGGTCTAATTCACCAAATTCCCTCTTAAAAATATGATGAAAAAATAATAAATATGAAATACAATGTGTGAATTAAAAAAATAACAATCAAAATGTGTTAGAAATATAAAAATAAATTAATCTACCTATCATAATTCATTCTACCAAAAAATAATACTCCCCCCGTTCAACAAAACTTGTCGTTTACTATTCACGCACGCTTTTTTAGAATGATAAAAACTATATAAAATATTCATTTTTAAAAAAAAAAAATTAACAAGTTTGTAGTTATTAATAATAACTACGAAATTGTTAAGAAAAATTATTTTAAAAGTCAATATTTTATATATTTTTTAGCTCCTAAAAAAGCGTGCATAAATAGTAAAACGTCAAGTTTTGTTGAACGGAGGGAGTATAGATATAAATAAAATAATAATTATTAAATAATTAATTTTAATATAAATAATTCTTTTCACTAAAAATTATTCTAGAATGAAATAAAACCTATTAAATATTTATCTATTAATTAATATTTATTTATAATTAATTGTGACTATAAAATAGTTTGATTGTGATTTGATAACTACTACACTAGAGTGAAAAATGACTACTTACTACTGCATTAAATTAAGAGTAAATGGCATTCAATATACCAAAATTTTGGGTTGTTGGCAAATCTGACTCCCCCCCACCAAAATTTGCAAATGTGTCAAAAATGTCCAAAGTTTTGCAAAACTAACAGGTGGGAAAAAACTGGAAAACCGGATGGGGGTCATGATTACATTTAATAAAGCACCCATCAAACTCAAATCAAATGTCCAAATCCTCCCCTCTCATTTTATTTTATTTTTAGCATCTTCCCTCCAATTTCAGTTGCAACTTCAAACGAGAAGAGAGGAACCACCATTGAAGATTGTTGAAGAGCACCGTCATTGGAGATTTGTGAAGAAAACCGCCATTGAAGCACCTTCAAACCGCCATCGACGAGGACGAAGAGAACAACACTTCCAGCCTTTTTGAAGAAGAAAACCCCCTGTTTGGGTGTAATTGTCGTTTTTCTTACGATCGACTGTTTCTGAGATATATAAAACGTGGTACGGGATTCCCAGTTATCGGCTAAGTATTTTATGAGATTGGATAGGGAAAATATTATAGTGGCTAGTAAGTACAAAACCCCATACATATGTGAAACTGAACGCCCAACTATGCACAAAACAAACGACCAAAACCCCAAAGTCTCCCTGATTGGCATGCATACTAACCAAATACTACCTTCGTCAACATACCCAACAAATGTGGCATCCCACTACACAATCATATAATCGCCTATCCATGTCACGCTTCCTTATGTCCTCCGACGCTTTCGACGAATAAAATCCCCACGAGATGGGTACCTACTGATCTTCGATCTCCCAAGCCTTCTCTTCATTGGTAGAGGTAGTAACCGGATCTGCGCTATCTGTTGGGGAGGATCCCAGGTGTCCATGGGGGGAACGGAGTACACCACTCCGTCGTAGCTCGCGTTCCACGCAGTGTAAATACAAAACAAAAACCATTATTGTGGTCCTCTCAGTATCGGCTGGAGCTAAGGGAAGGATGGGGAGAATCCATTACTGTAAATACAAAACAAAAACCATACTTACCCATTTTCGTTGATGTATATTGTACGCAATTGTCACGTATATCCCTGTGTATGTCTACATATATTCCGTTGATGACTAGGATTTCCCTTTGCCTGGCTAGTAACTAAATTTCTGGGTTTTATTCTTCCAACTTGACGTTAATGGCAACTTAACCACGTACCCTCTTTCGCCAGGACTGTTGTGATGTCTTTGTGTGGTGATTTGGTGCGTTGTCCCATGTTCACAACCATCGAGCGACTTCCATGTTGGCTTCCACTTTCGTTCACTGAAGCGTACAAAGGAAGGGGCCATGCCCCATCGCCAGCCCTTGAGTTGCAGTATTGAAAGCATCCCAACCACTTTCATCATCCACTTGAATCGGATAGCATCCCTCCTTCTTCGTATCGAGTAGATATTTCAACTCCAACTCGTACCACCTCGGGACAACCGCGAGCTTCTCCATTATCTTGCTCCTGACGGACCCAAACGACATGGTCTCCTCTATGAGCATTATTTTGTGGGAATTTTGACCTTCATACACCCATCCCCCTCCGAGATGCTCCCATCAACCATTGCAAACGAGAGTAAGTAAGATCACCCCTTTCTCCCCTGCGACATAAAGAGGTTAATTACGATGGTCCTCTCAGTATCAGTTGGAGCTAAGGGAAGGATGAGGAGAATCCATTACTGTAAATACAAAACAAAAATCATACTTACCCATTTTCGTTGATGTATATTATACGCAATTGCCACGTGTGTCCCTGTGTATGTCTACATATATTCCGTTGATGACTAGGATTTCCCTTTGTCTGGCTAGTAACTGAATTTCTGGGTTTTTTTCTTCCAACCAGACGTTAATGACAACCATGGAGAAGAATTAGTTGTTTTTCACTTTTTGGTCCACCTGGTGAGCTTCCCCATCTTCTTTTATACTCCCTCTGAAAATCGCTGCACTCCCCACATGTGGTTTCCCTCCAATTTTCCTTGGCGGGAACTTTTCTTTGTGAAAGTGGACTCTCTTTCTCCTAGTGCATTAAATGCAAGTCACTCCAACCCTTCTCACCCTCTCACCCAGCTGTCATTGTCACTCTGCATGCCTTCATATTTTAATTGTCTTTTTGCCCAAATTATTACACTCACTCCACTATAATTTTGACAAGTGTCCCACCCCCTCCCACCTTTTCCCGGTTTGTGTAAAGAGGTAACCTGCAACCGGTTGACAACAATTTGCAAAAATAACATTTTGTCATCCCATTGCAAATTTTCAACCCCAAGGTTATTTTTGCAAATTTGAGTATGAATTTGTATATTCATGCAAATCATCCTTAAATTAATGCTAATATTATACAAGACGTACAATTAAAGAAACACTGCACCTTTCATTTTTTATGTTTCTATGTTGTATTTTTCTGTTTCTATATTGTATGGTTTAAGGGTTAGTCATCTGCCGACTATATTGGCCTATGGAGGTTTCACTACAAAAAAAAAACATTTTAGCAACGGCTACTTGCCGTGGCGAAAAGGTCATTTGCTGTGGCAAAAGGGTGGTAGCCACGGCTATAGCCACGGGAAACCAGCCGTGGGGAAACCTTGGGTGGCAAAAGAGTGTAGCCACGGGATTTGCCGTCGCTAGATGAAAAGGCCACGGCACAGCCGTCGCTACAAACAATGCCGAAGTAAATTTGGCCAAAATAGTTGCGACGGAGATCCGCCGTGGCTATGGAAGTTTTTCCCGCTATAATTTTGGCGGTTTATTTGTATGGATGCGACGGGAACATGTCGTGGCTAGCATGTCAAGTTTTCCCCCTGTTAGCGACGGCAAGATGCCGTGGCTAATGGTAAAGCCTTTTCCTATTTCATCTATTTCTACTAATCCTCCCTGTTTTACTTTTAATCACACATACATATTGGTAATCAATAATAACCAATTCTCAAATAAGTTGCAACCATAATAGAATCTTCCATATAACATATATAGATTTAACATTCAAAATCACGCATACATAGTGATGATAACAGTACATAACAAAAATATGTTCCCAAGTCGGGATTTTTAGCATTCCGACAAAAGGTGTGATTGTACATACACACATAGAGCCAAACAAAATCATACTTGTTCTTTTGGTGCTAAAATCTTGCCATATCAACGAGTAGTCGGAGAATCTCTTTCAACGTCTTCCGAAAAAATGTTATCATCCTCTTCTGTCGATGTATCTCCTGATTTCTCGGGAGATACGAGAATAACTCCATCTCCTATAGATTCCTTGAGCTGGACACTTGTTGTCTATATATAATATTAAAAAAGCATAGAAAAAGGTATATTGAGAGCAATAGACACATTATAGCAAATAAACACATGAGAACAATTATATTACTGCTACTAGTGGTATTAAACTAGATGAAATCAATTAATGGTCTCCTATATTACTAAATAAAATATTGGCCACTAATACTTGACCCATCTATACTTATAATCTTTATATGCAGATTAATTGAAACCCTATAAAACTATATTTATATAAAAATATTAATAAAATTTTACGAGCATCTATAATTATAATCTTTATATTAAATATTACGAAAACAGCCCTGATATCTTTATATGCAGATTAGCACACTACACTATAACCATTCATTCATAATTTCATATGTTCACCACCATGACTTGTCATTTGCTCAACATGACTTATGTTAACTTATGACACCATACTTAACTACCTGTGAAGTTCATTTTAGAATCTGACACAAGCATGGAAGTTCATCTTATTAAAAAATTGAACATTTCATCCATCCGTTAATTTATTATTTACCATTTCATAGTTTTTTTTAATAATAACAAAAACTATACCAAAATATCAATTTATCTATATAAATATATATAATACTCATTATTAATATGGTGTCATAAGTTAACATAAGGATAATCATTCAGAAATTTTGACCCGTCTATATAGACGGGTGAACTAGTATTGTAAGGTTGTTAAGTTTTAGGAAGTGAGTCATTTTTCAATGGTAATGGTGTTAAGTGTCATGTGTCCAGGTAGATTACCTGACCTCCCTAGTATGTTTTTATCATTTTTGTGTGCGGCCGGGAATCAAACAAGATGTATAGACTAGTTCTTTTGGATTCATCTCACATCCATCTACTTATTTACAGTAATAAATAACATGGCACCGTCTTTCTTTGCTATGCTCTAGCTGAAGTTTTACTGTGTTTAAGCATATTTTTTCGAAGACATGTGTTGAGGCATTTTTTGCATCCACATTCCACACAGTTAGGAATCACTAGTACATCCCTTTTTCAGCATTGGTAGTCCTAAATAAAGATAAAAAAAAAAGGAGAGAATGACACATGAAAAGGTATACAAATGCAAGGATTGACAAACTTACGATAACTGCCATAACATCAGGCTCATTTCCGTTTCGAGATTTGATCCACACGCTCATTTTGTCAACTGGTTGCCCACTTTTTTGCAGCTGATCAATACAAAAAAAAAGTATAAAATGCAACTCAAACTAAGATAGAAACAAAACAAAAAAGGTACAATCTCAGCCATACATACCTCATGGTGGAACATCTGTAGGTGGCTTCGAATCTAATTTTGGATTATCTCTCTTCGCCGTAAAATATCTTCCTTTTGCTTTTGACTTGTAATCTCTGTTGCATGTTTTCAAACAAACCAGTTTGAAGCCTTCGGGGACATTTAATATATTTCTCTGCGAGTTTGATCAAAGTAAATAGGATAAAAATAGAATAACCACACAACTTGAGACAAATGAAAATAATGGGTAAAACATGTTGCAAGAAAGGAGGTCTCATGTCATTATTCATTTCATCACTAGCAAACAAGAATCAAGAATAGCTAACCAGCTACTTGGCACACACTGATGTAAACCGGTACCAACTTGAACAAGATAGCATATTTTAAGGAAATAATCTGGTCAATCTTATACCAAATCAAAAGAAGAACGTGTTTCTAGATTTCTAAGGAACATGAACTTCAATACAGATCTTTATACTCATTCTTATACTAAAGTGCATCCCCTGTCCTTTGCAAACCCTGAACCTATAATGTGTAGTTACAATCCATCAGTAGATAGATAGGTGAAAATCGATCAGTAGCTCATAGGTAATATTATATCAAAAGGAAAAACAACAACTAATTGATATAGAACAACTTGGCCTATTTGTAGCTGACAATTGGTCAGCATTACAACAAGATAAATAAGGTGGGCATGGAAAGAGTCCATGAATTCCTTGTATATGCTTAGCATAACATGATTTCAACACCCGACATAAAGAATTAAATGCATCATAAATAAATAAATAAATAAATACAACAAATGACAGCAGAGACTGATTACTTTGCAAAAAAAAAAGACAAAACAACCAGAGAAGACATGTGAATAAAAAGATAAACAAGAATAACAAGATAAGTCTAAAATCATCATTATTATGGATTCCAAGTCATCATACATACCAATAGTTGGATTATGTGAATAAAAAAAGACAAATTTGATTTTTTTTTTAAATACCCATTATAAAAGGCGGAAAAAAGAAGAAGAAGAAGGAAGATAAATGAATGGATTCAACGAGAATCACAGACGAAGAGGATAAACCAGACCTGCTCAGCAATCAGTTGTGCTACTGTCTTCTTGCTCGTCTCTTGCTATTCCGGAAATTGAAGATAAGGTATAGTTCACAAACCTGAAAAGAATGAAAAAGTTTAATTACAACAACATACAAAAAACCTAAATAATGTCCCAATAGTATGTTATGTATAAGAAAAAGACAAGGACACTCACACTTCCAAACTATCGATCCAAAATCTCAACATTGAAGATAAGGTATAGTTCACAAACCTGAAAAGAATGAAAAAGTTTAATTACAACAACATACAAAAAACCTAAATAATGTCCCAATAGTATGTTATGTATAAGAAAAAGACAAGGACACTCACACTTCCAAACTATCGATCCAAAATCTCAACATAGAAATGGATTATTTCCAAGGCCTCTAACTCGTTGTCATCCTAATCAATGCACTTACAGAAGTATAAACTTGCATACCTGCATACAACATACAAAATTCAATGTGATCAAATTAACAAGCAACCAAAATATGTAGCAGAATGGAAAAGGAAAAACTTGTAAATCCAGCAGGGGTTGCTTGACAGGGCAAAAAGTAATGTGGAGAACAAAAATGTGATTGGATTGCAAAGTGTTCGTTATAATTTATTATACTCTAATTCGAATCAATAAAAGAGTACGTCTTATCTTAATTGATGTATGGAATTGGACACATGTTTAACTCTTGGTGATGCAGGAAGGATATATCAATATCACAATAGCTAGAATGGGATACATCCACATAGAAGAGAAGATTGAATAAGCTTAAGAAGGTAAAATGATTCAGATTTTTTATTTTTTATTAAAAAAAATTGATGACCTGCTGTGTTTATATGCACAATTAGACATGCTGGGTGCCGCAACACCACTATAAATTCAGATAAAGAATAGGTCTTTGGCCCTTTCCCATGGTTGTATCATCTAAGCAATGGTCTAAGAAATATAAGTTTGTAAAATAGCCTGATAGATTGGAGGACAGAACATACGTCATATTTTATATGATCCTCCGAAGAAAGAAAACACGAAACAAAGGAGATCTTATAAACTAAAAGAGAAGTGGCCATGTATCAAATCAAATACATTATTGTGTAGCTTAAAAGGCCAGCTATGGGTGCAAATTTAAAACAAGGAAGCTTACGCTCATAAGTTCCTAAAATTTTTGAGAAAAGGCAAGCCAACAGTTTTACATACTCAGACCAGTCCAGTCAGACAGGATATGCAATGTTATACGCGCCTACCACCAATATATTGAAATCTTGCACAACTTGAACTTGAGTCTGAACCTACCGTGGATTTACCCGAAACTTCAATTCCAAGGCTAGAGAAATTAGATCAAAGTGCACCCACAAAAATGAAACATCAAGGATAAATGTAATTTGATATAAATGCCCAATGTTGATTTTCAGCAGGTGTTGGTTGCATCAGCTCTACTTTAGAGATAGAGTCATAGGAGTATTAATCTAAGAAAATAAAATCCTAACTTGGTGTTAAAGTGGCAGAGGACTAGGAAAACCTAGACAACTAGGATCGAACAATTAATAGAAGATATCAAACGGTGGAAAGAAAAATCAGATTAAACCTTTTGTCGAGGCAGGGTGTGGACGAGATATGACTGAAGCATGACGAAAGGGCAAATCTAGTTTAGCAACCAGAGGCAACAACCTCACCATCTTCAACATCTCACTTCTTCGTGTCTAAAAATAATAATAACCAAATGACTAAACCCTAGATTACACTAAAGCGTTTAAGTAACTAAAATGTAAGCTAAGATAAATGAAAACAAAACCCTAGAATGAATGAATCACAAGAAAGTTACCTGAATGAGTATAAACCATCAGTAGGAGGCAAAAGAGGAGGAAACAGAGAGTAGCTAGCCCTAGATTCACAAAATTGAATCGAAAATTAGGCCGAGATCTGCAATTTGAATTGTGAATTGGAACAAACACTTGAATCTGCACTAAAAAAACTAAAGTAAATCGACATAAAAAATAGAGAGAGTTAGGAGAGTGACCTGAGGACGCGTGCGAATAGGATGATAGAGAACCTATTGTAGGAGATGTCAAGAACAGCCGGTGGCCAGCGAGGGATCGAGAGGAAGGGATGAGAGAGAATCATCTTCTGCTTGGGCTTCCATGGGCGCTCGATTTGTGGAGAGAAGCTAGAGGATTCGGTGGAGAGCGCTCGATCCGGAGAGAGAGCCAGAGAGGCGGAGAGACGAAAGCCTCTTCAATCAAAATCGTTGAGAGAGAGGCGGAGAGAGCGCTGGATCTGGAGAAAGCACATGGCTGGGAACGAAAGCAGAGAGGCGGAGTCGCGGAGAGATGGTTTTAGACTTTTAGGGTTTAGAACGAAAGCCCTAAAGCCCTACTTTTCACAACCCGGGAATTATACCCGCCCAAACAACAATCAATTTTTTTTTAAGTTTTCACAAAAAAAAAATCAAATGTTTTAAAGTGTAACTAGTACGATCCCCGCACCATGACGCATTTTTTTAAACCAAAATATTATATATATAAATATTATAAAATATTAATAAATGTTAAGATAAAAATAAAAATAAAAACTTTATAACAAATGTATCTTATAATTACCTCAGAAAATTATTTTTTAAAAATCTTATGTAAAGTATAATACATAAATATAGATATTTTAAATTACTCAGTAATAATAATATTAATATCATTATAACACTGTTTAAATGTGATGTGTCATAATCAATAGTTATATTCAATGTTTTGAATTAAGTCCAATAGTTAGTAAATAAATTTGAGTTAAGCCCAATAGTTATATTAGATTAAATTCAATGTTTTGAATTAAGCTATATGGTTAGTAAAATTAAGACTCCTAAAATGCCTTTAAGATTGACATGTCATCATAAACTCTTCTAAATTAAGAGTTTATATAGATGGTTAGTAAAATTAAAGAAAAAAGAGAATTAAAAGAAAAAGGAGAAAAAAGGGGAATTAAAGAAAATAAAAAAAATGGCAAAAAAATATGATTGGTTAAGACTTCTAAAATGCCTTCAAGAGTGACACGTCATCCTAAACTCTTCTAAATTAAGAGTTTATATAGATATAGATGATTAGTAAAAATAAAGAAAAAAGAGAATTAAAAGAAAAAGAAGAAAAAAGGAGAATTCAAGAAAATAAAAAAAATGGCAAAAAAATATGATTGGTTAAGACTCCTAAAATGCCTCTAAAATTGACAAGTCATCCTAAACTTTTCTAAATTAAGAGTTTATATAGATGGTTAGTAAAATTAAGACTCCTAAGATTGACACGTCATCCTAAACTCTTCTAAATTAAGAGTTTATATAGATAGTATATATAGTACTACTATAATACTTATATTTCTCTTTCTTTTATTTCTTTAATTTTTTTTATTCCTTTTTTAACAAAAAAAAATTACTCAATTTAGCCACGGGACTCCACTACCGTGGCTATGCAATCATAAAAATCAACTCAATTGCCACAGCAAATTCGAGCCGTTGCTACCACATGTGGCTAGTTGATGTTTTTTTTCTCATAGCCACGGCATACCCTGCCGTTGCTACCATTCGTGGCTAATTTGTTTTTTTTTTAACACATTGGCCACGACAAATCCTTTGCCGTTGCTACCAGGCGTGGCGAATATGATTTTTTTTTGTAGTGTTTCGGGTTTATCCGGCCTCGAATTATTTCATATTCAAAAACAAAAGAAACATACTAAACAATTTTTCACTTTTAGATGTTAATATTATACGCATGGTGCGTAATTTTTTTTTAATTAGGTAAAAATTCGACGCACCAGACATGTCCGGTTGGTCGAGAGGCCGAAAAAATCGGCGACGGGCAAACCGTCAAATAAGCTAAAGACAAAAAACTACAACAAGGCAATACTACCAAATTACAAGGGTGTAATAAAAGGCGAAGAATGGCATAAGTGATGAAGGAACAGGCGCAGTGTGTGGCAACTCATCCGTCAGTTGGTAGAAGCGACGCAGGGAATTCCTGGGGAACAAAGTGGAAACATCGGATATGAACTCTGCCAACGAGCCTTCAGGTTTCGATCACGTCCACGACCTCTCGCACGTCGACAAATAAGAAGAAATACCGCAACAAAAATTGCTAGACCCTGGAGCCACACAATCACACCACCAAGCAACTCGCCTGAAACTGCGGATTCAATCCGAATTTTACTCTCTTTATTTTTCCATACATATATTTATTTTTTCCTTCTCAAGGCTCCTTTGGGCCCAAGCCAAAGACTTGGGCCCGAAGGACAATATATCGGACCAAACAAAATCGAAGTCGGGCCAACACGGGCTCAAGAGAAAAGCAGGCAGGAAGCCGCCCAAAGAATTGAATTTTCACAAAAAAGTAAAGTTGGCCAGTACGCAAAAAGAATTGAATTTTCTCTTCTTTTTTTCTTTTTTTTTTCTCCAATGCTTGCACGAGAAGCACCCCAAGCACAAAAATTGATTGAGCGAGAGCACCCCAAGCGGACAAGCCACGGAGAAGCACTCCAGCAAGGGTCGTCGGTGGCGACAAGTAGCCAAGGAGCCGACAAGCGCACACAAGGTGGAGGAGGTTCGGACCGCACCCACCGTCAACCAAACGAGCAATGGAAGAGAGCCATCAACCAAGCGAACCAACGCTTCGACGAAAACCAGCTCACAGGGGCGGACGGAGCCAGATCTGGGATATTGAGACTCACAACCAAGCCCGAATCCGGCGGACCGAGGGAGACTCGGCGGTGGATTCGAATCCGGTGGCATCTCTCCCACACCACCAAGAAACCTAGAGATGGGGAAGAAATGCACGAGTAGAGTTAAAGGGAAACTCTATCAAATAGAGTTTCTCATTCCTCTCTAAAAAAAAAAAAATTTGAGGGATGATGGAGGGAGGGAAAGGAGGGGGTTTTAACCACTGATTAGTGGTTGAGATCTTCTCAACTCTACCAGTAGAGTTTTTTCCAAACTCTACTGGAACTCCATCATTTCTTGAGTTGTGTGGGTGGGGAATTCAACCACTGGAGCTCCCATTTGGATCAGTCGCTATAGACATTAGCTTTTTAAGGTAGCATAATACAAACTCCTTCAAAAATCGATGTCAGCAAAATATCTATCGCCTTCGAAAGTGAACATCGTTTTCGTTCACCTAACAAAAAACTTCACCACACGAAAATCAAATGGATTACAAAGTAATGAATTGCTTTTAGAAAAAAGCAATTCCTTCCTCTAGACGATAGTGTCCGCTTGTTCGCTTAGGGTTTGAGGTCTCTCCGGGTTTACGTTGGATGCTATTTTGATGTATTTTATGTTATATTTTCTATTTCGTTGTTGTATGTTTAAACGGCTTGTCGCCTGCCGACTTTGTCGGCTTCTCGAGGTCCGGGCCTGTCCGGCCTCGAATTATTTCCTTATCAAAAAAAAAATTGCTTTTAGAAAAAATACTAGTTTAGTTCCCGTGCCCAGGGCACGGTCTTTTTTTAAAATCTAATTATGTACAATATTATACATTAATTTTCACATAACTTTTCATTTTAGAGATGCAATGACACACTGCATTAAACTGTTGGAATTATTTGACTTTTTTTTATCGATCTTATATAGATGGTAGAAATCGATCTCATATGAAGTTTCCTTCAATTCCATTGTATTAAAGAAATAATATGACAAATCAAATATAAGTCTTTTAAAAATGGACTCTCTTTATATTATATACATTTTATGATGACAATGAGATAATATCAATAAAATTAAAATTGTGAACTAAATTTATAATTCATTAGCATGTCTTACACATTTTGTTGATTATTCCTTGATTTATTTTTAACAAGGAAAAACTAAAATAAAAAATATTCACATTTTAATAAAAATAATTTAAATATAAATAATATATATGGAGTAGTAATATAACATAATTTATTAATAAACTGCATAAATACATGGGTAAAATAAATTATTTATATAATTGGGAAATTTGTCTACCTCTTGATTTAATTCTTATCCTAAATGGTCAAATCTTAACTAAAACATATAATAAAGTATTTTTAAATTGTAAAACAATCCAAGAAATATATTGTTATTTAAATTTCAAAACAATCCAATAAAATAAATACCCATTAAACCGATGCTAGTTGAAGATAAGGATTTCAATTTGTACCGGATTATGGTAAATATTTGTTGTAACAACCAGGTAGGATTACATAACATACCAATTAAATATTATGGATTAATTATTTATTTATTTAAAGAAAACAAAGTCTGAAAATACCACAATTTAACATGAAGGATTGGTGAAATAATATGGCACCACATAGAACTGAAATTAGCAGGGAAGATATATAACACGGGACTAATAAAAACATGAACTCGACTTCTTATCCACTCTTTGAACTTTTTCTTTTCCAAATGTGAATAACACGAACTCGAATTTTGTAGTTTTCTTTTGCCATTAGATCATCCAATAAAGTTAAACCGTACTTCTTCATATTCGATCTGAGGAAAAAACATTGTCAGAATCGATTATAAAGCAGTAAAAATGTAAAAGTTTAAAATTCAAATCGTTAGTAACCTTTTATCAATGGATTCAAATACTTATAAAAATTGGAAATTACAAAAATATGGTTAGAATTTGATAGAAAGGCAATAGAATGATCAGAGTAGAGGTTTTTAAGAAATAAAAAGGCGACTCACCGATTATCATCAAACGTATAATGATGGTTAAGGGATGGAATGGATTAAATAGAAATGGAAAATGTTTTAAACTAAATAAGATAATTAAAATTATTGGTAAAGATCGATAATTATTAAGAATAAGATCCTTTGAATATCTAAACGAACTAACCATAATATCAGATATCAAAATCAATTAGTATTATTAATTAATTATTATAATATTAATAAAGATTAATTAATAGATAGATAGATATTGACCTAATTTTTAATTGGATTATGCTAAATGATTTAATTAAACTCTAACTAAAAATCCCTACATTAAAGTATAGATAGATACCGATTCTCTCCTTAGTCAAGGTGACTTATATTTGTCTTATAATTAAATCTCAGCCATTGAAATAAATTAATGGATAAGATTATATCTCACATAATAAAAAAAAACACATCCTCTCAGTTCTCATGTCTCGGTTCCTCAACCAGATCGTCTCCTCCGTTTGATTTGACTCTGTCTCCTCCAATCAATGGATTTGTGTATTGTCCTACTAATATTTTATCAGACTGATATTAAGAACAGTCATTATTAATTCATTATACAAAATAAAAGAGAGTATCCATGCTCATTTTGTTTTTAGACTGTCTAATATAAGGAGACGGATAAACACATAACTATACAGTTTATACACAAGCATCAATTTGATAGTTAACCGGATTGCTTAATGCATTAGCATAAAGAAAGGGAAATAACATCAAAGGAAAATACGGATGAATTTCAATCGATAGGGTTGACTTAATTAATGTCCATTGTCCATGAAGAAGCTAATAAAATATCTAATGATTAGAATGGAACTTAATTTAGCCGTAAGTCACACATTTCAATTCTGGAACTATACTAAACCTAATTCCCAAATCCTAAATCATACCTTACACATAATTAGTGTACTGATTATGAATCCAACAAAGTGCATTTTAATACATCATACCTACAAATAATAAATAAAAGGTACCATAATATCCATCGAAATATAAATTAAAATAAAAAATACGGAGTAGGGGCTCTCAATTGCAATTTGAAACAGGTTCATACGATGAATGTACTCTATCAAGGAATCTACTTTGATAAAATAAGATTTGATAAAAAGCATCTAAATGAATAAATTGAACTGCGGTTACTAAATCGTTGATAAGGAATCTACTTAATCTAACAGAATTGCAGTTATTATATAAAAAGCATCTAATTAGTTAAGATTTAATTATATCCTAAATTAGATAAAAATTAAAATTAATTTTTTTATTATTAGGAAAATAAATTTTATTTAGATTTTATTATTCGGAAAATAAGTCTGTTTAGGTTTTAACAATACTGAAATATTTCTTCTATTAGATTTTATTTTCTTATTTCAATTAAAATATTTCTTCTTGAATGCATACCACCTCCATAACCAGGAGACTCAGTTGTCTGTCCAACCATCATTAGCACCCCAATGACATCTAATAAAAATGTTATTGATATTAGAAAATATGAAGATCTAAAGTAATGTATATGTATATATAGTTATTTAATTAAATCACGTACCAATCATACGACTATAATCGACATTTGGACTCGAAATCACATCGAACTCAACAAATTGAAATCCATGCATCGTAATAGACGGTTGCTCAATCTGAATGATAGAAGTATTACTGAATAGTAAAATACGATGTTTGAATGAACTGCATCGTACTTTAACGGTATATATGGTCGTAGACTCCAAAATCCTTGATGGAATACGTAAGCCCTTCTACCATGTGCTCGACCATGGTTAAATATTTCTTTGTAACGGTCGCTTGTATATTCCAACCCTGCACATAAATTGTAAATGTAAATGCTCATGGGTGCATATAAATGTAAACAAACTAATCAATATCTAAACACAAATACCTTTTCATCTATCAAAATCATGTGAATCGCATGTACTGTTCCAGGACCATTCTAGCGTATTCTTGAGGTGTTTTGTTGTTGTGGTAGTAACTCATCCAGGTAATTAATGAAATTGTCCATCGTTTGAAAAAAAAATCAGTTTTATAATGAAGAATCAATGAAGTGAAGAAGATGATCGCAATGCTAATAAATTAAATACTTAACGATACAAGATTAGAGAGATATATATAACCAATTGTCCCTATAAACTAAATATCTAACATACCTGTCTTTCACATTATTGTTGTTCTCTATGGGCATCTTGCCTTTGTTTTTTGACATCGCGTTGAATGTGATCCTAACTTTGACACAATAGCCATTGATTCTCTGCAAATAGCAACAATTAGATCAAAGAATATACAATCAGAATAAAGCACGGAAAGGAAGCATAATTGATAAATAAAGCAGCCCAGATTTGTTCACCAGTGCTCACCATCGAACATCTACTCTTTTTCAATTTCTATTAAGGCGGTAAAGACAAAATGCCTCAAAAGTAGAAATCGACAGAAAGTCACACTTTGGTACAAAGAAATTCAATAATTCCACTTCACTGAAACTTCAATAATTCCACACAGTCCACCAAAATCATACTATAAAAAAAAAACACTACGAACCGACGAAAAATCATACTGCACAATATATGAGAATTCGACGTCTGTTCAAACATACTGATATCCACAAATCCGAACACATCAGATATCAAGCCGAGCTATAAAATGTCAAAATGCATCTGTTCAACTCCTTTTTTATTTCGTTAAAGCACAAAAAGCATAATTGATAAATAAAGCATTGAACGCAAGTGCTCACCTTATCTAATTTAGTCTTGTTCACAACCGGACGAGGGATACCACCTAATCAATATCAATATATATCAGATTTGATAATAAATAATAATTTAGGTAAGGTAGTTAATTAATAATATTAATAATATTTTCTAAGGAGTTAAAATTTGATTTTATCCTCAAAATTATATTAATAATATTTTCTAATTAGTTAAGATTTGATTTTATCCTTTAAATTTGTTAACCAATTAATCTCCTTTAAAGCTACATAAATCAATTAATCTAATTTTAAAAAACCTACATCTAAGGAGTTAAGATTTGATTTTATCCTCAAAATTATATTAATAATATTTTCTAATTAGTTAAGATTTGATTTTATCCTTTAAATTTGTTAACCAATTAATCTCCTTTAAAACTACATAAATCAATTAATCTAATTTTAAAAAACCTACATTAAAGGAGAAGCCGTCACATATCGCAGACGACTCCTTTAGTATTATAATATAGATTTTCAAATAGAAACTGCCCCTTGACGGCATTGAAGGGACTCAACCAACTCCAACCGTCCTGGATTTTTTTTATATAAAAAAATGATATGGTTTGAAGTTTCAAAAAGAATTTGTTCCAAAAAAGAGGGAGAGGAGCAAGAGCAAAAATTTAAAAATTAAGGGTTAAAACTTAAAACTATATTTTACAAACCTTTTTGAATAAGAAAATCGACACTCTAACTTTATTGTAAATTTGATAAAGTAAACAAATAATACATGAAAAGATAAATAAAACAGTACTGTAAATTGTTAATGGTACGGGTTGCTTTCATATAATTAAATGTAAACAATTCGGACCCTTTGTTAAATATATGGTCATAAATCATAATAAAATTTTACAAAACCATCTATCAACCCAAACAATACGGAGTATATTATTATCAACCGTTTCACATGCATAAAATAGCTTCATGAATATAACGAATACACATTGATGGGAAAAGCCAAATCAATACTAGTAAGTAAAACAATTCAAACAATTGAGAGGGGTCATATTTTCAAGGGCATTTCAGGGGCTGTTATAAAAGGCATTTTTTAAAAATAAACATAAAAAAAATCGTTTGCATAGTATTTTAACATATACTCTAAATAGTCCATCCGTCTCAAAATTTAAATCGTTTTAGAATTTTACACGAGTTTTAATAAAACACTCACTCATTAATTAAAATCATCATTCCACTCACTTTTTAATAAATAAAAAAAATTAATACCCACTATATTTTTTAACTAATCAAAATCTTTAAAAAAAATATCAACAACACAAATTGATACAAATAATTATCATCCCCTACATAAAAAAAACATAAAAATGACATCTATTTTGATACGGAGTACAAGATTAAAGACCTAAAATGACATAAATTTCGAGACGGAGGGAGTATTGTTTAATACTCTGTGGGGAAAAAAGGTTAGACCGTTCAAGTTTGAGAAAATGTGGACTCAAAGAAAAACTACGGAAATATTGCTGCACAAGCGTAAAAGTTGTCTTGTATAGGTTCCCATATGTTTCAAGTAATGAAAAATTGCTTAAAAGACTAACGAAATAATAGAACAAAAAATATTTGGAAACATTTTCCGACAATTGAAGGATATCGAAGAATAATTGATGACCCTACAACAAAACAATAACCAAATGCAACAAAAAGGCAATAATGTTAGACAAATGCGATTGATCAGCAAAAAGAATAAAATTCTTCAGTTTCATAAGGTGTACTAGAGACAAAGAACGAAAACAAAACACCTAAAATTAATTGACACAAACTCGGGGTACCACCATAGAGTGGCTACAGGACGTAGAAACGGTAAAATTATAAGAGAAATCAACACCCAAGAGGGAACAACGATTGCAGGGGAAGAAAACATTCGACAAGAAATCTTGGGGAAGAAAACATCCGACGAGAAATCCGGGAAGATTTCGAAAAAAGATATAAAAAGAGCAAATAAACTACATATTACTAGCAGAATACTTAGACTTAATAGAACCAGAAGTCACAAACGAGGAGAATAACACCCTTACAAGACCTATTACGAAAAAAGAAGTAAAAATTGCCTTTTTTCGACTGGAAATGACAAATCCTCAGGATCAGATGGAATGACTGCAGAATTCTATCAAAAGTATTAGGATATAGTGGGCCCTTCTATCATAAAAGCAATTAAGGGGTTCTTCCATTAAGGAAGAATGCTAAAACAAATCGACGAAACATTTATTACTTTGATCCCAAAATGTAATAACTCGAAAACAACGAACAACTATAGATCAATTAGCCTCTGCTCAACAATATACAAGGCGATTGTGAAAATATTGGCGGATATAATGAAATCGGTACTATGAAAAATAATACACCCGTACGTTACAAGGAGCATTTATATCAGACAAAGCTATACTCTCTCCGTTCCATAATACATGTCCCTTTTATTTTAGACACGTTTTTTAATAAGCAAAGAACTCTATAAAATATTACTTCTTTAATTAATTTTTATATATAATATGATAATTATTAGTAATAAGTATCAAATTATATAAAAAATTTAATTGAAAAAATAATATTTTATAGAGTTTTTCGCTCATTAAAAAACGTGTCGAAAAAGAAAAGGACATGTATTATGGAACGGAGGGAGTACAAGACAATGTACTCATAGAACATAAAATCTTCCACTCCTTTCGGTCTAGGAAAGGGAGAGACGGATTGATCGCAGTTATGCCAAAATTTGGATTTTCGCCGCTCGTTTTGTGGTTAGATTAAAGAATGCATTCAAACAATTTCATTTTTCCATATTAGTATATGATGAACCAACTGAAACATCGAACCTAGAGTCTGAGACAAGGCGACTTTATCTCCTCTTATCTTTTTATCATAGGTGATGAGGTTCTCGTAAGAAAACTTCAGCGACAAAGTGACCAATATTGGATTCGAGATTTCAAGTAACGAAAACGGTGTCCCCTTTCTGTCATTTGCAGATGACATAATGATATTTGCCAAAGGGACCCGAGACGCATGCATGATAGTGAAAACTATACTAGATGAATATTGCGAGATATCCGAACAGAAGGTAAACTTCCAAAAATCAGCTTTCCAAGTGACAAAAGGGGATCACAAATGACCAAAAACAAATAATCCAATCCTGTCCACAAATTACAAACCAAGCCGCTCTAGAAAAATATCTTGGTTGCTCAATTATAAACGGATGAGTGAAAAGAACATGTTTGAAGATGTCCTAGTG
This sequence comes from Persicaria tinctoria, assembly GCA_037127255.1. Lineage (NCBI taxonomy): Eukaryota > Viridiplantae > Streptophyta > Magnoliopsida > Caryophyllales > Polygonaceae > Persicaria > Persicaria tinctoria. The sequence goes on from JBANSL010000014.1 coordinate 57,257,963, forward strand.
AAAACAAAGAACCAATTGACAAAATGGAAGACAAATGAACTAGCCAAACAAGGAAGTGAAGAAAACCCACCGAGAAATCCCTTTTTAGTGGGACCCAGGTTTGACCGGGAGGGATCATTTGTGCACATCACGGGCTTACCCGAAACATGTGACATAAGGCCACGTGGGTTTACTTGTGCCGCAGTGTCGCATTTGAAGAAGGCTTCCTAATCTCGCCTTGAGAGTTCTTGCCCAGCCCACGAGGACATTGAAAAGCATACATGTGCCGCGAGGAGAGCGTCATAAGATACTCGTAGGCTATTCCAATTGTGCGCCTCATAATCTATTATCAGAGTGGTTCTCTCTCCTCTCTCTCTCTCTATGTCCGATAGGGCCCTACACGTGGCAGGTACATTCGGACCCATGAGTGGCATCCATGTATGACACGTGGCCACTATGGCAGAGTCTCAGATTCGTCCGCGGGCGTTTCACGACCGAGTTGATATGTCTTCCCTTGAAGTTTACCACTTCTCTTATCGGCCTTCATTGAGCCAGGCGTGTCGTAGTTTTTGATATTTCTTCGTGTTACATCAGGAAGAGTCATTCTAGTCAAAGGGAATTTAGCGGCCAAACCAAGCTATATTATGCAGAATTTCATGTTCCTAGCAAGTATGCATACTGAAATCGATCGAATTAACTGATGTTTATTTTGGAACAAGGACCCAATATATAAACCTCTAAGAGGATGTGATAAGTTTGCAGACCGAAAAATGAAGGTGACTGGGATTATAAGCCAAAAGACATGTATAATGCTTTGCAAATGAAGCTTCTATGGAAGATTCTTGTAGAACCGGATAATGGATGGGTGAAAATAATAAGAGAAAAGTACATGAAAGGAAAAAAAACTATGGGAATACACCAGGAAAAAAAACACTTCATGACAATGGGAAAAATTGATGGAAATTAAAGAAGAATTCTGCGCAGGACTAATCTGGCAAATTGGAAATGAGAAAACCATTAGATTCTAGATGAATAAAAGGATTAACATGGAGGATGATCTACGAGAAAAAAGGCTGCAAGACACCATAGTAGAACAGGAATCAGTGGACGAATATATAAACCAAAACAGAACCTGGAACACAGAAAGATTAAAAGAATTTCTCCCATACGATATTGTCGAGCAGGTTCGTAATATTCACATACCAAGGAACGAAATCGAAGACCGATTATATTGGAGATCAAGTAGAAACGATTAGTTTGCTACCGCAAACGCCCTAGACCATATCACGAAAGCTAGAAGAACAAATGCGGACCCACTTGATTGGATTTGGAATATTGACTGCCCGCCAAAAATCAAAATTTTCCTTTGGAAAAATTTACTAAGCGGAACACCCACGAAGATGAGATTACGAAATAAAGGAGTGCTTGTTTCTTTGGAAGGCCCACTCTGTGACCACAAGGAAGAAGATGCAACACATCTATTTACAGATTGTCAAACATCATTAATCTTTCTTGGAAGAATATACAAACAGATAGAAAGAATAATCTGAAACATAGATAAACATAGGAAACCCTATAAAGAAATAACCTCTGAAGTTTTCACAAAACTTTCTACGAAGCAAAAATCGAGTCTCGCCTTCTCCTTATAGGGAGTTTGGTCAATGAAAAACGAAATTTCATTTAACATCAACGACATCAGAACCAAGGAAGAATGGGTTAAATATATAAAAACAATATAAGACAAGTTGGAGAAAAGTGCAAGTTGATGATTAAGAAGAAGTGATTACTTCTAGATTGAAGACCAACCAAAAAAAAAGGAAAAGTGGAAACAATGGATATCATGGGAAAAGCCTAAAGAGGGTTACGTGAACTGAATTTTGATGTTGCTAAGATCATCTCTGGCCTTGTTGGGTCTGGTTGTGTCATTCGAGACAACCAGGGTGCAGTTTTGCGGTGCGGGGTGCAATGCCATGGAAAGATCTCCGCCTTGCAAGCGAAATGTTTTGGTCTTCTAGCTCGTCTTTAGAAAGCTTCGAAGCAGGGGTTCTCCCATTTTGAAGTGGAGGGTGACTATTTGACAGTTATCAACGCTATGAAAGGATTGTGGATGAGCCCGTGGGAGGTCGAGATGTTGCTTTCAGATGCCCTTGGCATTTGCGGGTCCTTTCTGTGTGTCTCTTTCGCTCACACTCTCCGCTAAGGGAATCGAGTTGCGGATAGTTTGGCGCATATGGTTTTGTCGTCGACAATGCTCCTAGACTGTCCTCCAGCTCATATCGAAGATTTCGTCCGCCAGGGCGCTCTTTGACGATGAGTCAACCGTGGTTGACTACCCCAAATCATCGCCTTGTATAAAAAAAAGATGCTATAAAGGAAAAAGGCTCATATTAATGAAATAAAATAACAGATTTAAGTGTCATCAAAAGAAATAAGAATGCTATATTAGGATTATAAAATTTCAATTTTAACCATGTTTTAAATTTGAAATTTAGAAGATATCAAACATAAAAACTACACAATGCAAGGAAGTTCAGTGCAACTCCATAGCAAATGGTTTGTATCAGAAAATTTGTTTTACCTTAAATTAATACTATTCATTTTCCAAACAAATATTCTTATACATTAATATATTTTAATCATAATCTTATTATGATAAAGATTTGGAATAGAGTCAGCGAAATGAGATTGAGGAAACGTGTCTGTATATCTAAGAGCCTATCTAAGAACGGTTTGATTTCATCACCGACAAGTCATCAATAAAAGTCATTCACCTAATGAATAGACTAATAGAGGCACATGTATAGATACAGGGAAAATTTTTTGCTTATGGTATTCAATAGACTCGCCAAATTCGACTCGTACTCGTTCAGCTCGAACTCGCTCATTTTCTAAATATGTCGAATATGAGCACATTTTTAAGCTTATTTCAAAGCTCGGCTCGTTCGAATTAAGCTCAAATAGCTCGAATTTTATAAAATTTCTAAAATTTTCTTCAAGTAATTGTATAATGAGCAAGAAGAAGTGCTTAAAACTTGAAAAAAGCTCGGCTCGAGCTCGTTCATTTCCTAAACAAGCCAAATATGAGCATATTTTTAAGCTCGAATCAAAATTTAGGCTCGACTCGAGCTCGTTTATGTCCTACATGAATTGCATATGAACAAGCAATACTTGGCTCGTTCGGCTCGAATACCAGCCCAAGTATTCAATGACAATAGGCGGGGCAAATGGGAGCATTTGTCCCTCCTTTCATCTAAAAAGTCACCTATTTGTTCTACTCTTTGATAGCTTCGTTTTGATATACTATATTAAGTCTCAATACGATACCCAAGTAAAAAATTATGAACGCATGAAAATTAAACGTAGATTAATTATTTAAAATATCTTTTAATAAACCATGATGCTTTTATATTTTACTTAATTTGACACTAGTCTCCCGATTTGTCGGCATAAGGATCAAATCAGCTTGATCTCTCGAATTATTTCCTTATTAAAAAAAACCCTAAATTGACATCACCCAAATTTAATCATACCTGATAAAGTCATGACTCAAACCTGACCCATCTGTGATTATGAACAGCTTCACTTGCACTCAGTGATCTGCATGCTGATAAGGTGTTATTTGTGTGTTAAAAAAGGATGCTTGTAAACAACTGATGAATTATTCAACCCCTTATTAATGAACATAATAAACAACTTCAAAATCAGAATTTCAACAGAAGATCCACAAAAACCACCTGTCTAAACAAGGTTTTAACCTTAAAAATGAAACAAAAAATAAGCCTAAGGCGGGATAGAGCTCCTTCCTTGTGAGAGTTGCAGGCTTCTCAATACCCTCTCGACAATGAGCATTCATCGGCGACATCTTGAAGACCTCATACGCTAATCTAAAACCATGAAAGGGACTCTTTAACGCCTGCCCTTCAGCTCAGGATCCCTGAAGACAGCATAGAGGGTTGTAAGTCGACTAAATGTAAGCAAAAGGAGGACTCAGGATGAGAGGAAAGTATAAAATCAAACCTTTGGATGTGATCAAGAATGAGAAGTCTAGGGCCCGGTGGAATTTTAACATCTCTCAGAGCACTGAAACAGAGATTAGACTTGAAATTCAGCGACGAGTACTAGTTTTATTAAGGATGAAAAACAAAAACGAAAATTTGACTAACAGAAGAAACCGAATGAACACAAATCATGCTTTCCAACTTAAACTAGGGAACTGCTAGACCTGTTAAAGCGTTTGCTTTAACAGGTTTATGTTATTCTATGCATTCATCTTATACATGCATGTTAAGAGTTGAATAGCAAAAGAAGTGGGGAAGATGAACTCCAAAAGAAGTGTTTGCTCGTATCAGATTTCACAGTTCACGATTAGTATAGAAAGAACCAAAGCCTATGTAAAATTTTCTTGGTTCCATAATTACTCCAAGGGAGATGTGCACGATACTTTCAAAAAATACTGCACTGGGGTGGGGGATCTATACATAGTCCCCTAAGCATGCAATCAGGGAAAAGATTAATTAGCATTTAGCAGGAAAATGTATGGATAACTATATTTGCGTTACTTGCCTGTCAGTAAGCAAAGGCAAAGTGGAGTCAGTCAAGAGGCCCTTTTTGAAGTTCTTCTCGTAATTCTGGAGGCCAAGGTTACCTAGCAGGCTTCTAGTCTTTGTGTAGAACAAATCTTCAGTAGGTGGTTGATTAAACTTCTCCCCTAGCTGGATACACACAGCACAAGCACGTGAAACTGATTTAGCCATTCATAATTGCAAACTTAATTAACCAAATTATTTAAAAAAATCAAAGTTTGGTTTGGTAAACAAAATGAAAGCTGTATGACTTCCCCATCAGTGTTGTTGATATGAGACAAGTGATTTATCCCATGAAAAATTATAATTTGGACAATTTTAAAAATCAAGGATCCAGAAAGAAAGGCACAATTTGTGTAAAAAGAAAGCAATAAAGAAATAATTCACAAAGCAAAGAATAGCACAAAAATTCCCCTTGATGCTAATGGGGGAAATTGAAAAACAAATTTTATTACACCAATTACTCCAGTTTTGAAACTCAAAAGGGTAGAATATACATAATCGTGTAAACCCCTTCTTTGGGTACACATAAGTTATAATTAGCACTACTTCATGTATTGGAAAATGTGCAGAGCTTCATAGTGAAACTAATATTTCTGACAAATTTTCAAGGAGAGTATTCTTAATTATTTACAATTTTGTTCAAGATTTTATCTTATCTCCTCCAAAATTCGAGTGTAACAGACCTGATAATCTCAACTTGCTCATTTAGAAGGTGAATGACTAGTCAAGAAGTTATAACTTACCGTCTAACTCATCAACGTTAAGGGCTCGTTTGGCATAAGATTTTATAAGGTAAAAGGAATAAAAACAAATTTTGTATGAAAAAATATATTGTAGAGAAGTTTTGTGAGTCTAAATAAGAGAGGAATGCTCATTTTTGCATGAAAAATAAGATAATAAGGGAAATGATTAGAGGAGTATAGGTGATAGGGTTACCCCTTGCTCAAATAGATGATTGAAAGGAAGGAAACAAAACAAATTTTGTATGAAAAGTTGGGAGATGGGAGTAATGAGCAAAATTTATAACAATGAATCTTGAATTACAAATAGACTATATTCATCCCGTTTCTCTTTACTTTTCTAAATTTTATACCAAACGGGCCCTGAGACAGAAATAGAATGATGGGCAGGAATTTAGCAGCACTCTCATTAGGTTTAAATGCTTACCTTGAACAGGCCACCTTGCACAAGAGCAAAGAAAAGACCAGACGTAACAGCATTAGCTGCCGGGTTTGGGCCACCACCCATCCCACTCACCAAGGAAAACATGGCTCCAGACCCAAATGCGGCAACCATACTGAAAATTCATGCAAAATATTCTCAAATTGTGAATACCATGTGAACAAAATGGATGCAAAAAGGTAAAATCAAAATCAACCAGGGAATGTAAATATATCCTTTTTACTAATTTTTACCCCTTGTTTTAACAAGAATAATAAATTTTCACTACACAGATCAAAATGTTGTTCGGTATGGTTTCTCATGGCAATTTCAGGACTATCTTGAGATAGTACGCCAACTCCTGCAATTTCTTAAATGCAACTTGCACAATTTTGAAGGCTGGTAATTTGGTAAGGATAGAGGGAGTGCCTTATAATAATTGATGAATAACAAGTCTATCAACTTTTCCTCAAATCAGCACACTGTAATAGGAGTCAATACACTTGAATAACACCCTCACCATGGAGATTTTAATAAACCAGACTGATTGTTACCAAGTCAGGTCATTTAATGAGACAAAAAAGTAGACAGATTCTGTGATACTGTGGGGATGATCAAGGAAAGCAGAAAATAATAAACCAGATTGGAGGAAATAGAGAAAATATTACCTAGTCTGCACATCCTCCTTCCCTCTCAATCTTTTCATAACACAAGATATGCCAGCATTAACACCAGTCATCACCGCAAAGTTGCGCGCTTGAATAAAAGGGCCTCCAGCCAGAGCCTGCATTTGCAAAATAAGAACATCAGTGAAACATAATTCAAACTTGAAATGTCTAATCCAAGTAATTAACAAATGACACAATTATAAACGCGTAGATGAAACATCAAACAGAAATGTCCCATCTTGTTAACCTTGCTTTCCTCTAAATGGCGAGGCAAAGATAAACGAAAAGAGATTCCATTCTCAAGCATCAGTACTAACAATAACAAGTAAAAAAAAGCTCTCCTTCACATAACTTATCTTAGATAAATTATAGCCCTTTCCAAATACATGAATATGAATATCAGTTCCTTTTAATGTTAGGCCTATAGCCCATTAACTTCACATATCATTACACTTACAAATGCATACACTAATAAGATTTAAGATTAAGGCCTTGAATCATCTATACTGTACAATCAACTAATCAAGAGCACTGAAAACACTTTCACCGAATTCAACAATTCAAAACCAGATTAAGCTAAAACTCCAAATTCACCACCAGCCAGATTCCACCAAGTATTCAAAATCTTAAAATCCCAAATTCACCCAAGACCCACATCCAAATAAACCCGGGAAAACAAAATTCCAAACAATTATGCAGAAATTGAAATCCCAAACAAGCAACTGAAATGAAAAAAGGGGGAACATTAAAAACAAAACAAAACAAAAAAAGTACCTGTGCTTGTTTAAGAGAGGCGATGGCATCAGGATTGGCCCCGGGTGGGGGAATAGGCAAGGATGTGGGAGAATCAGTAGTGAGAGTACCCATAAGGCCACCAATAGCAGCACCCTGGACGGCGCTGGTGATAGTAACAATTGCGGCTTCAACAGGAAGGGACTGTTTGGCGAGCCAGCCTTTGAAACCAGTTTCAAGCTCCTTGAACTTGACCTGGATTTCGGCGATTGGGTTCTGGGGGAGCATCAAACCCTTGGGGGATTCAACAACCATCACCATCCCACCTTGCTTTCCTCCACCTCCCATTTCTGGTTTCGGTATCCCCTGCTGGTTTTCAGAGAAAAGCGAGGGTTTTGGGGTTCGTTCTGCTGCGAGGTTTCAGATAATCTGCTTCGCTGGTTTGGGGATTTAGGGGGGCGTGCAGCGTGCTATGCTTCCGTTCCGTGTGCGGTTGGATAACATAAAAAATCTGTTCTTGCTTCTTGCCATGGGCTTCTAATTCTTGATACAGTCAAAACTCTGTAAAAAAAGCCCAAAATGAGGTGTCCATAGCCCATCATCTGAAAAAGCAAAATTTGAGGGCCAAATTGCATAAAACCACATTTTATATACACCTATTTACTTTAAATCCCCTTAAACTGATATTTTAAAAAAATAACCTTTTAAATTGGTATTTTTTCATTTGTACCTACGGATAGCATAAAGAATTAAGAGAACTAATGAAAGTGGATTTTTCTTTAAAAAAACTGTGAAGCTCTTGTTCTTTTGTATTGTTTTGATGTGTGTTTTGTGCACTTCAAATAACACACTTTTGCCATTTTTGTAACCCATAATATTCAACTTTTTTCAAAAGCGCAAAGAACGGTCAGTTTCACAAGTCATGAAAGATGTCTCATCTGGCGAATGCTCTATCGAATGGAGCGGCCCAACATAGTCAGGACGCAGAGTCTTACTACTTCAGTTGTTGTCAGTGCATCCCAGACGACAATCTGAAACGTTGAGCATGATATTTTGTTGAATAATGATTCAAACATCATGTGTATGCAAGAATGAAATTGTCTTATTTTAGGAAGAAATAATTAAGACAAATCTATTATTAATGTGTACGAATTCAATTAAGCAAATTAGTTTGAGGTTACCCATTTTCATAGGTTTGATGTTAGATATTAATAGCCTAGGAATTTTCTATTTAACTTATGTATTGGTTTCATTTTAAATCAAGAAGAAGAAAAGCAGCAATCTTTCTCTACAAACATTATATTGTTCTTCGTCTTCTTCCTCTAACAAAACCAACAAATTGGTATCATAGCAAACACATTTTTCGTAGTTTATATCCAGGGAATTGAGAGAAAAGAGTGAGAGATTATACACAAGGGAAACACGGGTTCAGAGAAAACATTAAATTGTTCAAAATGCAGAACAATTGATCAGGAAAACATTGGTACTTCTCAACTGTTAATTTTTATAGGAGTAAATTATCATTTTAATTTGAAGCTTGAAAATGTCAACATTATTCAAATCTCAAGAATTGTGGGGATTGGTGGAAAAGGGTTTTGAAGATAACCAACCAGAAGAGCCTGATCAACAACTGGAAGAAGGATTCGAAGGTCTTATTCATGATTTGATCAACTCTAGATGATGAGATCTTTCCTCGAATTGCAGCCGCAACTACATCTCACGAAGCTTGGGAAATTCTCTAGCAGGTGTACATGGGTGATAAAAAGTTAATTAATCACTGTTAAGTTATAATCCTTGTGTCGTGAGTTTGAAACTCTAAATATGCAAGAGAAGGAATATGTGCAAGTTTTCTCGTCAAGAGTTTCCACAATTGTTAATCACATGAAGTCTTATGGTGAGAATCTGAGTTGTGAGACATTTGTTAGCAAGGTTTTGAGAAGCTTAACTAAGAAATTTGGTCACGTGGTTGCTGCAATCACTATTCTAGAAAACCCTTCAAGACCTGCCTAGACTCCCGCCTAAACCCTTGAACTTGCCCCGCCGCCAAGGTCGTTAAGGTCGTCAAAACCCACCTAGATTGCAAATACCAGCAAGAATCAAAGGATCTGTCTACTTATAAGTTTGAAGAACTGACGAGTTCTTTGCAAGCTCACGAAGATAGGCTTAGCAGGTTAAGTTAGCTGAAAGAAGAAAAGACTTTTCAAGCTAAGGAAGAGTCTTCCAACAAAGGCAGGTCAGACAATTCAGGAAATGGAGGAAGAGGTAGAGGCAGCTTTCGAGGCCGATGTCTTGGTGGTGGTCAAGGCAGATGCTATTTGGTAACATAGGGAGAGGTCAATATAGAGAATCGAGTCAAGGCCAATATGGCAACTCAAGTAGAGGTCAGAATGGTGATTCTCGATAATGCTAGAGCAACATCCAGTGCTACTACTGCAAGAATTTTGGCCATAAGGAGGCGCAATGCTAGAGCAAGCTAGAGAGTGAGCAAAAGTCAGCAAACTATTCCGAGAATGTTGAACATGGAAGCAGGTTGTTTATAGCTCTCTCTTCTATTGGTCATGATGACACGAACGGGATATGGTATCTTGATAGCGGTTGCTCCAATCACATGGCCAGCTCTAGATCCTTGTTCAAGGAACTTGATGAGTCGCAAAGGGGCAAAGTTCTCCTTTATGATGAAAAGATGCTTCAATCCGAAGGGAGAAGTACAATGCTATCAAAATTGTGCGAGGTGATGTTAAATTGCTTCCCGATGTGCAATTTGTGCCTGATTTGGCCCACAATTTGTTAAATGTTGGACAATTACAAGGTATTGGCTATTCACTTTTCTTTGAAGATACTTCATGTGTCATTAAGGAAAATAGGTTTGGCCAAACAATAGTAGTAGTTCATATGACAAGAAATAAAATGTTTCCTTTAAACTTATCTTCCAAGACAAGTAGGGCTTTGACAGTTAGAGGAAATGGGATGCAAAGTTGTGGCATCTGCATTATGGTCACCTGAATATGTATAGTCTAAAGCCATTGAACACAAAAGAGATGGTGCAAGGCTCGCCAAAAATTGGTGAGCTTGAGTTATGTAAAGGATGCCTATATGGAAAGCAGTCCAAGGGTCCATTTCCAAGTGGAAGAGCTTGGAGAGCAAGTGAATGTCTTGAGCAGAAGCAGACTTATGTGGTCCAATACAAACTGAATCAGTTGGAGGGATTAAGTACTTTCCACTCATTACAAATGATTATAGTAGAATGAGTTGGGTGTATTTCTTGAAGGCTAAGTCTGAAGCCTTTGAGAATTTTAAGAAATTCAAAGTTGTGGTAGAGAGCAATTCGACAACTTTGTGAAAGCCTTGAACAGATCAAGAATGTGAGTTTCTTTCACATGAATTCTCTGCATTTTGTGAAAAACAGGGAATAAGAAGGGAATTAACAACACCATATACTCCATAGCAAAACGGAGTCTCAAAGAGAAAGAATAGAATAGTTATGGAGATGGCAATAAGCATGCTCAATGTAAAAGGGATGCCAAGTCAGTTTTGGTGTTAAGTAGTGGCTACGGTTGTATACATCCTCAACATCTCTCCAACAAAAGTTATCACAAATATGAATCCACTAGAAGCTTGGAGAGGAAAGAAGTCATCGGTAAGTCACTTGAGAGTGTTTGGTTGTATAACTTATGTTTTGGTTAATTTAAGAACTAAACTTGATGATAAGTCTGAGAAGTGTGTTTTTATTGGATATGCAATTCAATCCAAAGCATATAGGCTATATAATCCTCTCAGTGGAAAGATTATTATCAGCAAAAATGTGGTATTTAATGAAGATGCAGAATGGAACTGGTAGGAAAGAGGGATTAGCACAAGTAGTCAGAAAATAATTACTCTTGATATTTCATTGGGGGAGCCAGTTGTGATAAAAAAACAACCAGCGAATTCCGAGTCCTTCATCAACGCCATCAAGTCATCACAATTCATCAAGCCAAAGGTCATCTCCTTCAAGCTCTTCAAGTGAATCACCACCAAGAAGGTTTAGACTGTCAAAAATCAAGCACAAGATAAACTACGACCTATATACTCTAAAAGCTCATTTTGTCGTTGGCTTTGAGAAGTCAAAGAATCCGAATGAAAAAATTAAGGAGAAAGCAAGTGTTAGTTGTGACCAATGCTATGAAGGAGAAGGGGAATTAGTGTAGAAGTCTCTGAAATAACAATAAAAAGTAACAGAAGCATAAAAAAAATCCAAAAAGGCGGATAAAATGAAAGATAAGGATAATTTGATTATAGTGTTATCCCATACTTTATTGTCTGATCATTGACTGCGGATATCAATATCGTGCTCTGGGGATGGAAATCCAAATCATTTACTAGCCGCAAATGCAATCAAGGAAATGTTGGCATCAAGAATGGTAAAATCAAGCCCAAGTTCTTGTTACCTTATTATTACACACAGATAAAGTTGGTTGATCTGAATTTACTACTAACAATAAAGATGCAAGAATTTTAAAGAATGTGACAAATAAAGTTCAAAAGCTTATTTAAGTAATGAACTCATGAACCTACCATGGAATTTTATAGTGAAACAACTAAACTAAAGCTACATTGTGTCAATATACATCCATTTCTGTGTTGCGTTTGGCCAAACCTAGCATATGAGAGCATATCAAAACTATAACGAAGCGTAATAGAAAGACTCCTAAAAATAAAGAGGTTCACTTGTGAATGATCATAAAATGTTCGAATAACAGGTCCGATAGGTGTATCTTTAGAACCTGGCAGCATCATCTTCTTGATCTTTGCAACCTATAACCAAAAATGGCGCGTGCTCCAATTTGTAAACCAACTTGCTCAAAACTGATTTGAACCCCATGAAAAGTAAAGCCACGTATACCATCCATGAATAATAGCCCACACCTCAAAGAGCTTAAGAGCAGCTACATTAGGGGTTTGTAAACCCTCAATTTGTACAAAAATATAATAAAATATCAAAAGATGGGTGGATATGCATAAGAAACGATGGGATAAGTGTGGTAATAGGAAATGCTTAAATACCCACCAAATTTGCAATATAAACAGACTTTGGGAAGAGGATCACAATAAAAAAAATGAAATAAAATGAAAAAGGTGTGAAGGGTCTGATTCCACTCAATTTTCATGGCACATATTTGCCATCAAACTATTAAAAGGATCTTTGAATTTCCAAATGGAAACCCTAGGTCATCTAAATCAACGCGCTCACACGCGCCCTTTTCTCTGCCCCGAGGAAACCACCGGCCTCCATGCCTATCTCCTGCCCTCCGCCTTGGCCATCCCGCACCAGCGCCCGATTCCCCTCTCATCGAACCCAATCGCCTTAGGTCTCTCCGTGAGCCTGCAAGGACGTGCCTTCAGTTGCAGTGGCCACTTTCACCAAATCCCTCCGTTTGGAGTTTTTCCTAGCCCGGACCCAATTGGGAGGGTTATCCCTTTAATTGGAACTGGCCTGACTCTGTTGGGGCTCCTTGCAGTGCTCTCATGATCTATCACCAGGCCTTATTGATTTGGGAGGGGGTGTCGTGCTGGCCGGACGGCGCGGGTCAATTCTCTCTTCGGCGTGCCTGCCTTTTCTCGTGGGTGTCTTGTCCGTCGTTGTGCTTCTCACTCTCTGCTCTACAACTCTACAATGTAAGTCCCTCTCTCTCCACTACTGCACAAACCCAAGGTCCTCATGGTTACCAGCATCGACTCTTTCTAAACACCTTTACAAGGTGCAATTGGGCATATCGCCTTACCTCTAGCGTACAATCTACAAGGTGCTATTGCTATTGTGCCTTTTGGGCTCTGTTTCCCCACGCACCTTATAATTTTTATCAATTTCCTACTTCTAATTTGATGTTGCCGATTGCTACTTTCCATCCTACCCTTGTTTATGTTTGGTTTATACCAACTTACTGGCTTTCTAGCGGGTGTCGCCCTCTCTGTTCTTTGGCTCATTTTGTGTGCAGTTGGCCTCTTTGTGCTGCTGGGGCTGGTTGTGCGCACTGCTGCTGCTGTTGGTTGTCAGTCAAGGTGTTTTTGGGTTCTGACCCTTGCTGCTCGGTTCCGTATGTATGCTTCTTGGCTTCGCTGTGCAGCTGTCCAATACTTCTTTCGACTCTTCTTTCTACTAATAATGGCTCACAAGCCTCATACGACGATCTTCTTCGATCTTCAAATCCCTACAAGGCCATTGTAACACATCTAATTGGGTGTAAACAATACTCTCTACACACCCGTTCAATCCGTTTACTAACGGCTGTAAACATTGGACCAATGCAATACTTTTTTGGATTACACCTTTGGTTTTTTAAGGTTAGCTGTCTTCTTGTTCTTTATAAACACTTGCTCTCGACCGCCCTGCATCAAATCCGAACTAAGCCGACAAGCTGGATTCTTCAGTTTCCTTTACTATTTCCCCTACCGGCACATATGGTTACTCAACTTGTTGCTTTATATATGCCTGCATCTTCTATTTTCGCTCTGCTGTTGCTTGGTTTCTACTTTTGCAGGAACTTAGTGCTAGCGGACCTTGGAAGCAAGTGGCCCGGTCGAGTGCTACTACATCAGCTGGTGTTGGTGCCTTGCCAGTGTTGTCTGCTACGCTTCTTGGGCCTCTCCGGCTTCGGTGGGGTGCCTGGATACAAAGCTGTTGGGTTTTGGTTTTCTTTTAGTTTGGACCAACTGAAACACTCAATTTATAAGCCTTACCAGGCTGCAACGATCGAACAACGCCCTTATAGTACAAACAATTCGACTCATACGAGTCTTATACAATGGCGTAATTGCCCATGTAACATGGATTACTTGATCAGTATACTTGTGTCTAAAGCTGCATTTACCATAGTTTGCCAGGATTTGTCTCCCGGCTTGCCGATCACGATTAATGCACATGTGCTTGAGGTATCCCCTCTCCTTTCTATCTTGATTTGCAGTGCTCTCACCTTGCATAATCATTTAATTTTGCGCGTCGTTGCTCATTCTTTGATAATAATTACCAACATAAACAACTATAGTTCACCACTAAAACACCTTCCTAAGGCCTATGAGTTACAAACTGATAACAAATCACAAGGTTTAAATGAATATTTGTTCATGTAATTGTAGGGGTATGAGGAGAAGGAACTTCTGGACTAACACAGAACTATTCTGCCAAAACAATTACATTAATGTACTAGCTCTGCTTGAGACCAAGACAAATAAATTACCCCCGGAAGCTGTTTGGAAAAAATGTGGGTTTACCCACATGGCTTTTGACCCTTCTAGGGGTTTTTTCGGGGGGAATCTGTCTATTGTGGAAAGACCTTCCTATTTCAGAGGGTGATATTACTCTCGTATCTGTCAATCCGAGGCTGATCCATATTAATTATCTTGACAAGAAAGTCGACAAATTGATAGCAATTCTTGTGGTTTATGCACCGCCGGACCGTCGCTCTAAGGACGAATTTTGGGAAAACCTAACCAATTACGCAAACAATTTGAGCATACCATTATGCATTATAGGGGATCTTAACGAAATTTCCAAACCAGAAGATAACCTGGGGGGCATTGTCCCATCCCCAGCACGATTCACTAGACTCCATGATATCAAACAATCACTTCAGCTTGCAAAAGTACCTACCCATGGGGGCAGTTATACTTGGCAGAAAAGGAAATCGGATCAACCAAACAATAGTTACGCCAAATTGGATCGTTTATTAGCTCAGAATGAAATCATTTCAGCCTTCGACGACATTCGAGTGAAAATCCACCCGTTCACCAACTCTGACCACGCTCCGATCTCCCTCGATTTGAGATCTCCGTCTTAGATAAACAAGAGACCTTTCCGTTTTGAAATGGCTTGGACAACTAAGAACGAATTCACAAACCTCGTGAAACATGCTTGGAGATTGAATCCTAACGGATCCTACATGTTTAAGCTAGTTAAAAAGACGAGCCTTCTTAAAAATCTAGCGAAACGTTGGCATAAACGCACTTTCAACAATATCCACAAACAATTGTTTGAGACGGATGAAACGCTGTTACAGTTACAACAACATCTGATTGCCAATCCAAACCAGGAACTAAACGCTAGACATAAGCATTTGCTAAACAAGCGTGAGCGAATGCTTGATTTCCAACGGCGCTATTGGAGTCAACGGGCTAAGGTTAAACACAGTAGATTGAATGATACAAACTCCAGTTATTTCCACCGAATAGCCACAGCTAAACGTGGTAGGAAAATGGTAAAATACCTTACCACTGACTCGGGCCTAACCCTTTCAGACCATAACCAAATCAGGGACGAATTTGTTAGAAGCTTCTTGAAGAGATTCAAGTCATCCTACAACCACGATATTTCCTGCGATGAGGATCTGTTAGTCATTAACTGTGAAATTTCTGATCAGCAGAATCAGTTGCTTACAGCGCCCATCACAAACGCATATATTAAGTCTGCCCTTTTTTCGATTGGTGCCGACAAGGCACCAGACCCGGATGGTATGCCGGCAGGTTTCTACCAAAAATACTGGAACATTGTCGACCCTTCTGTCGTTAAAGCAGTTAAAGCTTTCTTTTCGAGTGGCAAGATGCTACGAAAAATTAACCACACGTTCATCACTCTTATTCAGAAAAATGATGACCCTCAAAATGTGGGCCACTATAGGCCCATCAGCCTCTGTTCGACTGTATACAAAATCATCTCCAAGATTCTGACAACCAGATTGACGAAAGTTTTCGACAGACTAATCCATCCCTTACAAAGTGCTTTCACTAAAGGTAGGTCGATACAAGACAACATACTCATTGCTCACGAAATTTTCCATTCGTTCAGACAAACAAAAGCCAAGACAGGTTACATGGCTGTCAAGCTAGACATGGAGAAGGCTTATGACCGTATCGAATGGCCTTTCCTTTTCTCAACGCTCACAAAATTCGGATTTGACTCTAAATTTGTGAGTTGGATTAAGGAATGTGTTCAGACGGTTTCGTACTCGGTGCTTATTAATGATGAACCATCCACTGTTTTCCTCCCATCACGAGGCCTCAGACAGGGGGACCCCCTGTCGCCTTTCCTTTTTATTCTCACTGCAGAGGTTCTAGCTAGAACGCTACAACAAAGATCTAATATCTCAAGGGACTTAGGTTTCACCTTAGGTCGGGGTGGGGTAAAGATCCCCTTCCTGGCTTTCGCTGATGATATCATGATGTTTGGTAGAGCCAACCAAGCTACTTGTTTTGAGTTCTCAAACATTATACAACGTTTATGTCAGATTTCTGGACAAAAGGTAAATCTACGTAAGTCCAGTTTCCAAGTGTCACCAAACACGTCAGCCACAAACATCCAAACGGTAACATCTGCTATGGGCATTCCACATGCAAATAACCTAGAAAAGTATCTAGGTTGTCCCATTATCAATGGTCGTGTCAATAAAAACACTTTCACGGATATCATCCTGAAAACTAAGCTTCAACTAACTAAATGGAAAGCATCCTCGCTTTCTGCTGAAGGAAGGAAAGTTCTGATTAAAGCAAATCTGGCAGCCCAACCTATATTCCTCATGCAAGCTTTCTTATTGCCTTCGTCGATTCTGCATGAACTTGACCAAATCTACAGAAATTTTTTTTGGAACAAAGACACCAATAGCACCCCTTTGGTGAGTTGGGATAAGATATGCACAGATACCCTCAACGGGGGGCTGGGCATTTATAAAGCCGAAATGATGAATATAGCACTCCAAATGAAATTGTTATGGAAACTTATCGCTGAACCAGATAATATCTGGGCAAAAGTGATTGTAGGGAAATACCTTAAAGGGGTTCCACTCCTAAGTTACAAACATAAGGGAAATACTTCTTGGCAGTGGGCCAAACTAAATTCTATCATTGATCTCTTCAAATCGGGACTACGATGGTCAATCGGAGACGGACAAACCGTTAAGTTCTGGACTGACAATTGGGTCACAAACAAACCACTCACTCACATGGCTAACCAACCAATCCCGGCTGAGATGGCGACATGGTCGGTCGCCAAGTTCATTAACGACAATAACACCTGGAATATTAACAAACTTCATACGGAGCTTCGTGGCTTTCTTAAAACAGATGCCATATCCTCAATCTCAAGGATTCGCCTCCCTCATAATAGGTTCTCAGACAGACTTTTTTGGGGATCTAGCAGAGATGGCTGGTTCTAAACGGCATCTGCAACTAAGATTATACCCAATCATGGGGGCGACCAGAATTTCGACTGTAACTGGATATGGAAACTGGACATTCCCTACAAAATCAGACATTTCATGTGGAAAATTGCTCGTGATGGACTACCGACCACTGACAGACTACAACGATCTCATGTTTCAGTTCCTTCAGGGTGTATTTTCTGCGGTTGTACAATTGAATCTATTAGTCATATTCTGGTTTGTTGCCCCATGACAGTGTCTTTGACCAAAACGCTGAATATAAGCCACCCTTCGGAGGAGGATTTTGACTTAGACATGAAGCCCAACAGGCTGCTTCACGATATTCACAACAATCTTGGCATCAAATCTTTCACTACTCTGGCTTTCGCTTGGTGGAGTGTTTGGTATTTTCGCAACCAGATAGTCTTTCAACATATTAACAATGCCTCGGTTCAGGCTATCGCTGTGTTCTGCAATTCAACATACCAAACTTGGTATGCTCGAATTGTTGACGCAGAACCAGTAAACTGTAGAACGCAAGACAGAAATTCAGGATCTACCACTGGCAAGCCTAATAGTAACACAGGAAAGTCCGACAGGTCGCAGAGTTGGCATAAGCCACCGATAGGTTATTACAAACTCAATTTCGATGGATCGTATTGCCAGTCGGGAGCTGGTACCTACAGTTTTGTGATCAGAGATCATTTAGGAAAAGTCATGTCCATAGGTGCGGGACATTGTAATGATAGATCCGTTGTTTTCGCAGAGGCGATGGGCCTTCGAATGGGGGTCTCCAAGGCCAAATTAATGGGTTTTAATAAACTTCTAATTGAAGGGGACTGCTTGGTTGTCATTAAGGCTCTGATGATGGCTGATGTATCTGTTGATTTATATTCCTTTTCTTATGTTGCTATTCGTCATATTTTCAGGGATTCCAATGCGGTGGCCGACAGGATTGCACGTTTGGCCTACTCCATCCCTGCCGATGATAGCTTCACAGATGATCCAGAACTTCAGGTTCTCGTCCGTTCGGACGCGCTAGGAAAGAAGCCGGGTCGTTGGCGTGTTTCCTAATTCTTATCTGCTTCCAAAAAAAAATGGCACATATTTGCCACATGTATGTCTCTTTTTATTTTATGGAAACACATGTACATAGGACATCTCTTATTTGGAATATAGTTTGCATACAAACTTCAATCCATGGTTAGGCTGATTTTTTTTTTTTTTTAAGTTTGGAAATCGTAGATATGCATAATTTATTTTTCTTAATCTATAGACACCATCATTAGGTTAAAAAAAAATTTAATTCCTGTAAATTGTATATATATATATATATATATATATTCACCCACTTTCAATAATTTTGTAGATTTAAAAATAAATAAAAATGAAAATGGAGATATTTCCTATAAAAAGGGGAGGAGGGAAAATTCATCAACCATCTTCATTTCTCTACCTTCATACAAAACTTTTGTATTCTTGAGCATATGGATCCCAATCACCCACAACGTCCTCAAACTCCCATTCAATTTCCTTTGAATTTTCTTGATTTGTCGGAAAATCCAACAACTTATCAAGATTACCAATTTCTTCAACCCAATATGAATGTCTCACCACCTTCAAACTTTCAAGCTTACCAGAATCCATCGTCTCATTTCCAAGCTTACCAAAATCCGCATTCTCTAATGTTTACATCTCATTCTCCCAATACCCAAGGATCTACTAGTAGCACATCCGAAATGCACCGATGGGGCACATCAGAAGAAATACCAAGCCTTGACAACATACAACCCAATCTCGAAGAGGGTGATGCCCCCCGGGGAAGAGGAGGAAAAGCCACCAGTGGTAGAGGTGTAAGAACCTCCACTGGTGAACGAGTGAAGTGGTCCCAGGGCGAAGAATTATTGTTGGTTAGTGCATGGATCAATGTTAGCACAAATCCTATTGTAACCACTATTTCCACACTTGCAACATTTTGGGAGCGAGTTGCGAAATACTACAACATGCACGAAGGGGATGCTGTTGAAAGGATTTCATCAACATGCAAATCGAGGTGGCATAGAATATCCCCAGATGTTTCAAAATTTGTGGGAGCATATGAGAAAGCCTCAAATTTGCAATCCAGTGGCCAAGGTCAAGTTGATGTGCTAAAAAAGGCACATGAAATCTTCAACAAGGACATGAGGTACGACTTTGTGTTTGAGCATTGTTGGAGTGAGTTAAGGAATGAACCAAATTGGAGAAGTTTGTACAAGGCGTCATCGGAAAGTGTTGGAGGAAGCTCAAAACGATCGAAGACCAATGAAGATGGATCTTACTCAACAAGTGATGGATCAGGTTTCCCTACAAGTACTCCAGCTCGACCCATTGGACAAAAGGCTGCAAAGGCCACAATGTCTAGAGGAAAGAAAGTGGTTGGAAGCTCCAACTATCCTTCGGAGGAAATAGGTAAAGTTTACAACAAGCTCATGGAAAAAAGGGATGCACGCGCATCAAGGCAAAGAGTGATGACATTGGCAAACAAGTGAAGATTGCAAGTGACTATTTGCGTGCAAACAACATGAACGCGTTGTCTATTTTGATGGCAAAACCCGAGCTCACCCCAGATGAAGAGATGATTAAGAAATTCCTAGTTGCTGAGTTGTTTCCTAGCAATGGGTCATTCATATGGCCTTTGATGTTGCCAAACTTAAGAATAGTTTCACATGTTACGTTCATCTATGTTGCCTAAGTAAAGACTATCTTCGCATGTTATATGTAATGTTTCTTTTATATTTCTTTCATGTTGCAAGTTATATATAATGTTACATATACGTTGTAAGTTATTTTAAGTTGTTGAGTACTTCACATGTAATGTTTCTTTTATGTTGTAATATTTGTATTTGGTTTGAAGTTCCAAGCCAAAGTTTGTATTGTCACATCATCCCATATTTCGAGAAGAATCTCTGCAAACAACAGGGGAAGGAGGAAAAATGAGCTTGATTACTGTTGTGAGTCTAATTTGCCATGTTTTACATACACTTTTATATCGATTTCTGCATGCATTTCATACATTTTGGTTAGAATCGCACAAAATTTATGTAGTTTATGCTTATTTGCCAAATTATGGAATCTACACAAGTTTCTGTTTAAATTCGCAGAAATTGAGGCAGTTTACAACAATTCGAAGAAAGCAAGGAAAATCACAGAGAGGTCGATATCGACTGGACTAGATCGATATCGAGTGGACCAATTCGAGCCGAGATGTCAGGAATCGACCAGAAAGATGGAGCAGAAAAACACAGCTTGACTCGATATCGACCAGAAGTGGTCGATATCGAGTCAAGCTGGTCAATTTTCACCCGGGAGACCAGAATCGAGTGAAGAAGTGAAGATAGGTCGATTTCGACCACTCTGGTCGATATCGACCAAAAACCGGTCGAAAATCCTCTTGGGAGCCGAAATCGAATGTCTGAAGCGAATCCGAGAAGAAGTGCCCAATATCGACCATATTGGGTCGATATCGACCGGTATGCAGAGGCCGATTTCGAGCAGATTCGGGTCCGAGTGCTGAGCTGGTTTTCTTCCACATAAAGCAAGAGATATTCTATCAACTCAAGATGAGATTTATCAAGTTCTATCAAGAGAAGAGAGATCTATCTACATTAGATATAGTTTTCTTTATGGATTTATTTCTTTTATTTCCATATTTTTATCTTTATGTTATAGATAGATAGTTTTAGAGAGAGATATAGTTGTTCTTTTCTAATTAGCTAGGGAATGAACACTATAAATAAATCCCTAAGGCTGAGTTTTAGGCATTCAATCTTACAACACATTCATATCGAGTAGGAAAGAGAGAGAGAGAGAGAGAGAGAGAGAGAGAGAGAGAGAGAGAGAGCTGGTGGCGAGGAGGAGCAAGAGAGTTGAGAGACGATTTGGCTTCGATTGGTTGTAAGCTTTCTTTTAGTTTATTTAATGCAATTTAGTTCCCTTTTATTATTGATGTCTTTCTTGATGATGAAGAGTGAGTAGTCACCCAACTTCTAGGGTCGGGGTGAGCCCGATAGTAGCCATGTAAGGTGACGCGGTAAAGGTACAATCTTTTGATGTGATTTCGTCTTCTATCCCTATGAGCATGATTCTTTTGCGAAAGTTGAAGGTGATCCTTGTTTGTGTTATTGAAGCGAAAGTGCTCTTAATGCAACTTGGATTAATTATGTGAAAAAGGGTTAGTAACAATTAGGGTTTATGCAAAAGCCTCTATCTTCCTATTTGTTAATAACGAGAGTTATTTGATGAAAGGCATGCTCTTTTATGCCCTTATGTGTTATTTTACATGGTTATCGTTGTGATGTTGAAATCCTGATATTGGAAGTCTTTAGTATATTGATTTATTTCATCAGTTTTGAGTTCTGTTCTGCGAAAAGTTGTGATCTTGCGTTTATGTTTTTTGTCGAAATTGAGTTACTGTTTGGTCGATATTTTTGGTCGATTTCGGGTACATAGGTCGATTTCGACCAATTTGCAGTTTTTGTCTATGTTTTCTTCTGTTTTACAGTTTCTGTCGACAGTGTGGTTGATATCGAGCCCTTAGGTCGATATCGAGCGCTCTTCTGGTCGATTTTCTACTGCTGAGATCTGGAATTGAAAAGGCGAGCGCTGATACGCTTCCTCGTGGATCGATCCTGACTACCTTCTATTACAGCGGGAGGAAGTCTTGTAATTAATTTGCGGAGAACAGGGAGTCGAATTTGGAATTTATATTTCATACTTGATTTTCCTCCTAACAATTACTATCCTTTGCGTGTTCATATTTCAAGTTCTGATGATGTAGTCATATTCAATTTGAGAGGCCACGTATTATCAATTCATCTACCTTTGGCAGTGGAATCTCTGCAAACAATAGTATTTATATTCAATTTAAGTTGATGACTTTCATTTGAATTATTACAACTGAAATTCAATTTTTAGATCATAAAATTTGAAATATCAAGGATCTATATATATTGACATAATGAAGACATCAAACAGTCGCTCCTCTTCAATTTCACAACATACCTTGACCATCAAACACTATCTTACCCGTATGGAGCCACACAAACCGTCGTTTGATTTTCTTAAGCCTTGTTCTGGTTCATCCTCTGATAAGCTTGATAACCAAATTGATCAAACCCTTTAGGAATGGATGTCTTATTCCAACCAACAATCAACAAGAGATGAGGGGAAAAGTTCCAGGCCACGTCGACATGCTTATATAGAAAGGGATCATGAAAAGGGTCATGAACGCCTATTCAAAGATTATTTATCAAAAGATCCACCATCAGTGTATCCAGCATCTATTTTTACCAGACGGTTCAGAATGTATAAATCATTATTCTTGCGCATTGTCACCCGATTATCAAACGAGATGGAGTATTTCCAACAAAGGCGGGATGCTACAGGTAGAATGGGCCTTTCAGCTTTACAAAAATGCACTGCAGAATGTATAAATCATTATTCTTGCGCATTGTCACCCGATTATCAAACGAGATGGAGTATTTCCAACAAAGGCGGGATGCTACATGTAGAATGGGCCTTTCAGCTTTACAAAAATGCACTACAGCCCTACAAATGTTGGCCTACGGGGTGGGTACAGATACTGTTGATGAGTATCTACGACTTGGACAAAGTACAGCCAGACAGTGCTTGTCTACCTTCGTGGAGGGCATCATTTATGCATTCGGTGATACGTACCTCCGAAGGCCAACCGAATCAACCATGCAACGCTTACTATATGTAGGGGAGATGCGAGGATTTCCTGGTATGATTGGTAGCATCGAATTTATGCATTGGGAATGGAAAAATTGCCCTATAGGGAAAGGAGGGAAACCAACTATTGTGTTAGAGGCGGTGGCATCTTACGATTTATAGATTTGGCATGCATTTTTTGGAACACCAGGTACATGTAATGACATCAAAGTTCTTGATCATTCCCGGGTATTTAATGATGTGTTACAAGGGTTATCTCCACCAGTAAATTTGGTTGTTAATGGCCATGAGTATAGCACGAGTTATTATCTAGCTAGTGAGATTTATCCACCATGGCCAACTTTCATACCGTCAATCACTCTTCCGCAACGGGATAAAACTAAGTTATTGGTTCGACTTCAAGAGGCGACTCACAAATATGTGGAGCGAGCTTTTGGAGCATTATAAGCTCGATTTGCCATAATCAAGAACCCAACTTTTGCCTGGAATCTTACTTTTATTGGGAAGATAATGAGAGCATGTATTATTTTGCACAACATGATAGTGGAGGATGAACGAGAAACATATAGTCTTAATTATGATTTCTCTCAATTTGAGCATGCAGATGATAATGACGTATCGTACTCTGATGGCCGACCTATCCCAATGAAGAATTATCTGCACAATAGAATGCGACTTCGAAACAGGAGCACCCACTATCAACTAAAAGAAGATTTGGTTGAACGCATGTGGCAAAAATTCGGATATTCTAATGTTTAAAACTTCGTAATTTCATGTATGCTTTCATTTATCGTTTTCATTTGTCGAGTAGTATTTCTTTTCATTTCGTATGTTGTTGTCTTTACTTCAAGTGCTATGTATTTTGATGTTTCCAAATTGCAATGAAGTTTTCGAGCATCTCATTTTCACTACATTTATGGGAGGGAATTCATATTTTATTAATTTATGCAAAAAAAATTCTCAAATATATAATTATTTAATTTATTAATAACAAATGTTATTAATTATATAATTATGTACATTCGAATTTTTATTATTATAAAATATAAACTTTTATGATAGATGAATAAAAAAATTAAGGAACCCTAGGGGATTCTAGGGATGTGAGTGTAAAAATGTAATGAGTTGTTAAAATAATATGGAAGAGAGAGAAAAGTAAAAAGTGAAGTTAAGGAACCCTAGTTGGTTCCAGGGATGTTGATGCTCTAATAGACATGTCTGCACTCCATGTTGCAACCTACATTACTTTCCATCAGGACCGAACCTCAAAACCTGGCATATCTAGCAACATTCTTTGAAAAAGTCAAGAAACCAAAATTAACATTCAGCCAAAACCTAGCAATTCGAACACAAGTCGAACCTAGCGGCAAAACCAAGTTTTGTCATGCAAAATTTCATGCTCCCAAACTCGATGCACAAAGAAATTGATCAGATAAATAGAACGTTTTTCTAGAATAAAGACCTATCATATAAACCATTAATTGGATGGGACAAAGTCTGCAAAAGAAAAGAAAATGGTGGAGTAGGAATCCGTAAAACAAAAGATATGAACTCAGCTTTACAAATGAAACTGTTATGGAAAATACTTGCGGAGCCGGAAAATCTATGGGTCCGAACCATCCCATATAACTATATAAGTACTTGAAAGATGTACACATTCTAAAATACGAAAGGAAA
This sequence comes from Persicaria tinctoria, assembly GCA_037127255.1. NCBI lineage: Eukaryota > Viridiplantae > Streptophyta > Magnoliopsida > Caryophyllales > Polygonaceae > Persicaria > Persicaria tinctoria. The sequence continues at coordinate 57,282,662 of JBANSL010000014.1, forward strand.
GGAAAAACATCTTAGCAATGGACAAAACTAATGGAGATAGAAGAGCAATTCTGTAAAGGCCTTATATGGCAAATATGAAATGGAAAAACGATCAACTTTTGGACGGATAGATGGTAAGATAGATGCCTAATGCCAGATAGAATCAACAAAAATGACAAAGTAGAAAAATACATAAACGAAAACAGAAGATGGAACATTATCGACCTCAAACACATGCTACAAACACCGATCATCGAGAAGATCGAAACAACATTCATCCCAGAAAACCAAATAGAGGACAAAGTATACTGGAGAAAAGACAAATCTGGCTGGTTCAACACAACTAGTGCACTCCGACCCATCACAAAAAACAATAGAGTCACACCACCCAAAACGACATGGATCTGAGCAATAGACATTGCCCCAAAAATTAAGAACTTCCTATGGAAATTGTATAACAATGGGGTCCCAACAAAGACTAGACTAATCACCAAAGGAGTGGCCCTTCCATTCGCATGCGAACTATGTGATGCGAGCGAAGAATCTCCAACGCATCTATTCACACAGTGCTACATCAGTAGAAACCTAACACGGTAAATTGACCCCGTGATAGAAAAACGACTAGAAGAATTAGACAGAAATGAACAAGTCATAAAAAAGAATTATGTCAACAATATTTGGATGAACCAAACATTAATGCTTCCACCAAAAGAACAGAAACTAGAAAGAAACGACACATGCGGTGGAATAAACCACCTGAAGGTAAATTTAAAATAAATTTTGACGGTAGTTACAACTACTCTAGCTCTTCTGGTGCAGGTTTCATCATCCGCGACCACACAAGATCGCTAATTGCCTGCGGTGGCAAACAACTTTCTCTCAGGCTATGGGACTTCTTTTGGGCATCCAGAAGGCAAATAAGTTGGGTCTATCCAATATTCACATTGAAGCTGACAACCTAACGGTGATCAACGCAATTAAGGGGTGTTGATCCTGCCCATGAGAAATAGAGATGCTCACAACAGACATTCTCATGCTTCTCCGGTCCTTCAACCATGTTGATCTCTCGCATTACTTTCGAGAGATTAACAGATGCGCAGACCACTTCTCTCGCCTCTTCTAGTCTGCTGTCTGCCCAGATGTTCAGATAAATAGACATCTTTGTATTCTCATCCGCAGTGATTCTCTTAGATGGTGGTCTAGTACTCTAGTAGGGACTAGCCCCAAAAAAAAGGCCCGAAATTTCAATTCCTTTTTAGATCAAAATCCGTGACTCGTGTTCGGTGTTCCTGAAAGATCTTAGACAGTGCTCTAACATCCTGAGTGGCACTGTTTCATAACAACAAGAACAACTAAATTGGCATCATCCAGAGTCTAGACACATTCCAATCTCAAGCCAAAACATCATACTGACTACTGAGCTTTGATTTCACAAAATCATAATTCATTCACGTTGCTGGCTCGCCTTTCTCCGCTGCAAGGCCCTGTTCACATCTTAGACTCATTTCGGATTGTTAAACTCGGTTGGTCCTTGTGCGGGTCAAGACAAGCTGGAGTGAGGTCGTGTGTGCGGGCCCACATACGAGAGACTCGAACAACACATAAACCCGAACGAGGTTCCATCTCAAAACCAATTGGCAATGAGAGGAGTAGCCCACCGACCTTATATGTTGTTCAAGTATTCTCTAAACTACCGATGTGGGACAACCACCATTCCAACACGCCCCCTCAAGTGCAACGGCATTTTTTAGCCAACAAGTTGCACTTGCCACAAGCGCTTATATGGGAACCAATGCCCGCGACATGCCACAAGGCCAGCCACCGACCCCACCAATCCAAAGACCGAAACTAGCCGAACCCGGCTCTGATACCAATCTGTAAATCCAGGTTTAGGTATATCGAACATGTCAATCATTCAATAGCCTAGACTCGGATCTAGATTGAACCGAATCCTATCGAACATAAACAAAAATGGACACGATGATTTGTTTACGAGGTTCGGGAAAAGTTCCCTACGTCCCCGGCTCAAGAGAGCATTCCACTGTGCTCTAAAGGCAAATAAAAAACATACAAAACAGCCCTAGAAGGCAATCTAAGCCAAGTACGAAATACAACCAATCAAGAAGAAAAACAGATGCGAATGCTCAATAAAGAATCGACAAAGGAAAGAATGGAATGACTCCCTGTATCAACGTCTCTATGAACTCGTCGGGCTGAAGCCGAGTTGTCGTTCACTGCTGAAGTCGTCCTTTGGTTCGCTTGTTTTCATCGTTCTTTGGTTGTGGATCTTCGTCTCACTTTGGCGTCGGATCAAAGCCAAGATCCTTCGATCTCCTGTGTTGTTGACACTACAAAAAAAAAATTGCATTAGCAACGGCACAAATCCGTCGCAAAAAGTAGGGTTACCGTCGCAAAAAACCATTAGCCACGGTTATGCGACGGCAAATTGGGGGTAGCTGGCCCTAGGGTAGCAAATGCTCTTTGGCTACGGTAATAAGCCGTCGCCGGGTATTTGCCCTGCTAAATGGTCCATTTTGCTATGGAAAAAATGCCGTTGCTAATGGGTTTAACAAAATTTAAAAAAAAAAACAATTTTATGATATTAGCCTATGCGGGATTTGAACCCGCATCTTTGTGAATGAACAAATCGCTCTACCATTTGAGCTAATAGGCTTAAATAAGTCTTCTAATGTTTCATACAAATACAACAAGCCATCAAGGATTCATACAAAAGTATAGAAAACAGTTAAGCGACTCAAGAGAGCTCAGTAGCAACAAATGTTCCATTTGACACCCAAAAAGTTAAGAAAAAACCAATGCTCTATGGATGCAAAGGGTACTATTAAACAAACCCTTATCAAGAGTACTATATTAGCAATAACTTTGGACTAAATATGCCTATATCGAGATAATATCTATGATTATCTAGCACAAAACAATTATAAGAATTGCTTATAACATGATTTGGGCAACACGTCTAAAAATGCATCAACCACAGATAGAGAATAGAGAGCAATCAAAACAATGATATTACAGATTGCATAGAGATTTCATATCGCTCAACCTGATCAAATAATAACAAAAGTTTCACTGACAGATTTCTAGATGTTTCACAAAACCTACTACTCCAATCATACTATATAACAATCCTCACATCCAAACAGGAAGTATAATAGAATAGAAAAGTTGCATTGAAACGGAAGGATCGTAATCTGATTTTTACTTTAGCAGGCTAGAATTCTGCAGCAATGATGAGCTAACGAAGGAACATTAACAACAATGATGTGATAACATACCTTTGGACAAGATTTCAACTCTACCTTTAACTGTTTGTCATTTGACTCATTGCTCCTCTTCATGTTTTTCTCTCAAGATCCTCAATGCTAGCTCTTGCCATAAATTCAAGGCCCTAAAAAGTCATAATATAAAAAATGATATTAGCCACATCTTCAAATTTCTAATAATAAAATTACTAAATGAATTCAGGGAACAAAGAATAACCCATAATCCATATGCGAAAAAAGGTAGAGGAGAATATGAACAATTGCCTATAACTAAGATGGAATATATACCATAAAACTTAATCACTTCAAATCTTACAACTTTAGTTAGTCTATCCGTTTCAAGAAGAACCAAAATCAGTGGAATAAGCAACCTGCAAAGCTGCTCCCAACAAACCAGACCCAGACCCCCACCAACATAAAACACATATCTAAATAGAAGTGAGAACACTATGAATAAGCTGGTGAGAAAACCCAAAAGTCAAGCACCGTAAACTTGTTCCAACTTGTGCCCCGAGCAAAGAAAAATTAGCACAAAGAGCAAATGATCACTAATTAATAAAGGAATGAAAAAAATTTCTCCATTTACTTTTGAAAAGCTGCAACAGGTGCTATGTACATGAATAGTAAGACAACAGTTGCACACTCATTTTCAAACGGAATAGATTGGGATAGAGAATACAATGAACTATCAAGCATTGGTTTCAAACCCTTATAGCATCCTAAAACCCAAAAATGATTTATACAATGAAGTTAATCTCCATCTCCGCTAATAGAATAAATTAGATTAGATTAAAACCTAAAATCCAACCTAAATCACGATGCTGCTGCACAAAGATTCTTATCAAAATCAGCACGTGGTTAGTTTGTAAAGGGTTTTATTTGTGCAATGGGTACAAGTGGTTACAAAACATCCAAGCATATGAACTTATGAACAAATATTATGTGAAATGATTTATACAAAAAAAATTATTTCAAATACCTGAACAATTATGCATCACACAAGCTTAGTGGATGGGTTTATTATCAAAGGAAGTGGTTTTGATCACACGGATAATTTAAGTCCTAATTAAGAATTCAATTCAAAACAAAACAAAAAATCATAAACTTTTTCATTCACCTTCGCCATTCTGCAGTTCTGAGAAGAAATAAACAAGTAGAGAGCGAATTAGGGGCCTTATTGAAGAAAAAAGGAATTTCAAAAGTAAGTTGTATCAAGTAAAAACACAACCAAGTTTTAACTTTAATTTGAACCATGAATAGTTCTTACAAAAAGGGCAATCTGATAGATTTCCTAGTTCATCTCGGGACACTGAAACCGCATCCTTACAAAATCATATTCTGAAAAATCCAAACTGAACATAAACTTTATTGATCTATGTTAATAGATTCCTCAAGTACAAAGAAAAAGAATCTTACAAAATGTTGAGTTTGCTAAGCCGATTGAGCTCCGGAGAAAGTGTGCTAGTGCGAGTGAGCTCTCTGTTGTAAGAAAAGTGCCTAAGAGTCAAATTAATTCAATCATATTAGTACTCCTCCTTTCTCATTCCAAATGGTTTCCTCTTCTTTTTCTTTACAAAAAAACTCTCAATGATTTAAGCTATGTGAGGCCTTTAATACCACCTCCTAGCTGACCTTTGAGCCCCATAATTGACAATTTTCTGACAAACAGTAGAATCATGCAGCAAAATTGGATGTTAGAGACACTCAAAGGGTAAAACAAGAGTGAAGTGAACTAAGGGAAGAAGTTATATATATGAAGCCCGAAAAGGAGCTATCAAGGACCTTCCTACTGTCTAAAACTAATCAAGGGAAGGGATAAGCACCTCTTGTAAATCAACCAAGGAATTCAATTTATCCATCAATTGGGCACAAGTCATTGATGATAGCTTGCAAATAAATAAAATTTAAATTTAAATACATAATCTTTATCTTTCTTTTTCAGTTATATATTGTTATGCCATAACCTAAAGTAGCGGTATCAAGGAAGATCACGTTTTTCATTCAGGCATTTTTGCAAACATCTGATGGGCACGTTTCAGCAATCAATGCAGCGGCCATAGAAGGTGCTTTAATGGACAAAGATATAAGAGAGGGAGAAAGAAACAAAGAACCTTCTTGACAGTCTGGGGTGTAATCGTAGAGGAAAACCCTAAACCCGCCAAGAACATCACTGTACCTGCAGCTAGTACTCCCGCGCATCACCTCGACACCATCTTTTTCCTTCTTCAAATCGCTCATCTTCTCCTTGCTGAACATCACCATCTCTCCCTCTCCTGCAACTCTATTCTCTTCACTTCCACAACGAAGGAGGTTTAGTTCCGAGGGAGAATGGAGATCTGTAAAGGAGATGTAAAGAGCAACAAAGGAGGAGGGGAGAGGAGTTGGGAATCTGAGATTCAGCACAAGTGACCATACCTGGGCTGCTGCAAGGCCACGATGACGGAGACGGGAGGAGCAACGAGAGAAAATCGTCTCTTGTACGTTCTTTCGATGTTTTGAAATTAGGGTTTCCTTTTGGATTTCAAGTTCTTGATTTCTAAGCAGCTTAGTTGAGAGCGAGAGCGAGAGTGGTTCTAGATCTGAGAATGGGAGGCAGATAATGGAAAAGGGGGTTAGGGTAAGGGAAATGGGAGGCAGAGAATGGGATAAGATAGGATGGTAAGAGTTTTCTTTTCTTTTTTTAATAATTGATAAAAGCTATTATTATGCAATGGTACCACTTTGCCACGGCAAAGTTAGCTAAAAGTTATCAACATTGCAAACGCCGTCGCACAACCGTTACAAAAACCCATATATTTGCGACCACAAATCCTTCCCGTTTCTAAATCCGGTAGCAAAAGGAATTTTTTTTGTAGTGTGATGTCCTTTGCTTCCTCTTCGTTCGGACCTTTGTATACGCCTTCACCAACTTCCTGGACGAGAAGCTACACAACCTACAGACTTGATGGGTTGGAGCTGAACAACAAGAAAGGAGGCTTATATATGGGTTGGAGCTGTTTTTGGGCCAAGACCAAATTGATGGGCTGCAGACTTGTCATAGTTCAAAGACAAGATACATATATACGTGATATATAATCAAGTTTATAGAAAACTAGAATTATATAATATATACTCAACACGGATAACAATGGCAGAAGTAAAAAAAGAGGAGTTTACATAGACATACATAGGTGAACTAACCGGAAACAGAACATAGGAACGAACCTTGGCGAAGAGATCAAGCAATCGATTGGGAGGCAATTTGACGTCCAGCGGCGTCATGGAAACGGCGTTGGCCGCCTAATTGAAGCTATTATCGCGGAGGTGAGCGACGATTAGCGCATTCGCCTGGCGGTATAGCTCTCCTTCCAGCACTAACTGCTCCACATTGTTATTGGTCCCCATCGCCTGAACTTGGAGATGTAAGTAGAGACAAACCTAATCCCCTTTTCCAATAACTTCAATTTTGACTTCAACCCCCCACGCACAAACACAAAAAGTTCGCTCCTTTCAGCATCCAATCGAATAAGCACGAAGGATCGAGTTTTCCCTACAGGTTAATTAATTGTACTTCTACCGCCATTCCACATTAGGGTTGAATGTGAATGGACGATTTTACTCCTTCGGGTTGTGTTTTATGTCCCCAATTTCAAACATCGATTGCAGATTTGAGGGGAAAGCGGAAATTCATGACAGATGTTTCTTGCATTGTGTAAAGGTGTAATCTTTTCACAACAATATGCAGGGACTCAAAATTTTACATTCAATTTTATATGAAAACAATCCATGGCAAAAAAAACTCTAGATGAAAAATACCAACATCACCAACAAAGAAGCCATTACAGAATGAATCCCGGGAAGATAAGTTGCGTGACTCGGCAAATACGGGTATGTGTCCGGCGGAGGGAGCCTGCACTCGTCGCCATTGAAGTACACTTTTCGCGGAAACGCCCACCCCTGCTTGAAGGTAAACGTGTTTTGATCTTTTTTGAGTAGCACTTCGGATTGTACATTTCCCGAGGATCCAGCTTCCATCAAGAGATCATTGTAGAATTTCGTACCGTAGAACATGCCTGTGTCATCTGCACAAAAAGAAAGTATATATCTTGATTAGTCTCATAAATCCTAGTCCTTTATAGCTGGTTGTGTGTGCGAATTTGGGATACTTACTGACGGATTGGTAAGGCACGAGGGGCTTGTAGTTGAAGCTGAAGACCTGAGTGACGTTGTTGAGATTCGGATGCTGGACGACGAGAGTCCACTGCGTGTAGTTGAGCTTATAGTTGAAGTTAGTGATGGCTATTTTCGCGCGCCAATAGTCCTTGTAGTTGAGCTTGACGTGCCAATGGACTCGGATGGGGCAATTGTGTCGCGTGCATTGCAGCAATGGCGCGTTGTTCTTTCTTGGGGTGTTGATTCCTTCCTTGTGCGCTTGCTTTGAGTTGCTCCTGCAAATTCAATCTTGTTTCGATCAATGAAATCCAATCGATCATATTGTTTATGATCGATCAGTACTATGTCTAAGAGGCTTACATGACACAGTTATCCTTGTTGTGACAGCCACAAGCACATGCTGGGCAAGGAACGATTGTGTCATTGTAGAAGGACGAGAACGAAACGCAACAAGTTGGGTTCCTTGAGGCCAGGAACTGTGAGTATGTGCAAGTCACATTCCATGTCACTGCCCAGTCAGAAAATGACTGTTTATCACTTCATCCCACATCGAATATATAGAAAAACAAACTAACAATACGAGGATTCAACATACTAAGGGCTTGGGTTTTCCTCCGATGATCAGCAGTGAGGTAAACCGTTGAAGGCACAACCTTAGCAGGGCCACAAGTGTATCCAAGGCCCGGACCAAGTAAAGTGAAGTTCTGAGGGAGCTTGACGGTTTTGTTAGAGCTCCCGGCTTGGCCAACACTGACCTGGAATTGAGAGACAGAGCCAGAAGGGTCCTGGCCCCACGAAGACACCACACCGGCTTTGCAGCAGTTGGCGATCTGCTGGTTGTAGGGGACCCCAGGCAGCAAGTCGACAACCACAGGTGTCTTCATGCAGCAATGGGGTATGTTGCCCTTGAACTTGGAGCAGTCACCTTGCTCCGTGGTCTGAGCCCCCACCATCGACCATATCACCTCCTTTTTCGCCCATGACCACCCTAGGGTCCATCCAGGGTTCATTATGTTTCGGTACATTTGGAAGTTGTTCATTACCACCATTGCCTGCATAGCATATAGCATATTGACATTGTTTGTGTAGGGCGAAATGCGAGCATTTGATCGAGACTCGAGAGTAGTATATATACTTACGACATAGCCATCCGGTGTCCACGAAATGACATCCCACTTTATAGTTATGTTCCCATTCGGATCCAATGGATCATAAGCCCCTTGAGAGAGTTAAAAAAGATGTACAATATGATCAAGAGCTCACTACAAACTAAGGATTAAAGAAGCATATAAACATAGAATGTAGTTGAGTGTTAGATGAACTTACCCACTTGGGAAAGTGGCAATAGGAGAAGAATGGATTGGAAGGCGAGCTTGAGCTTCTCGGTTTCCATTGATCAGTTGCGGGGTGGCTCTAGGAAGTAGAGAGAGCTAAGGAGCTAAATAAGAGATAGGAGGAATGCAAAGTGGAAAGAGATGGGTTAACTAGGTTTAGATTGCTCAACTAACTAGAGTGAGGAGTTGTTAGGTGAGATGCATATACAGCTTTTTTTTTAAGATTTTTTTGCTTTTTGGTTCATATATAATATATCAACACCTCATCTCTTAATTAATCCTGCATTTTGAAGCAAATTTTGGAGTTGAGAGGAGACATGAAAGATGGGCTTCACCTAAGATATATATGGATTATATTTCGATCTATAGCTTGTGTTGTACACAAATTTTTGGAGTGTGAAGTGATCCATTGTGAGATTAATAAACCTTTGATGGACCGGAAAAGGAAGTGTGTTGTTGTTGATGGGGTAAAATTTCATTTGTTAGTTTAAAATGGAGGTCGAAAGTTGACTTGTGTTAAGATTAGATAGAATTTACTTTCTAAAGATATATAAGATCTTCACAAATCTTTTATTTACTATCAATATCTTGTATAGCCTTGGAGAGCAAGGATTGTCAATTTGTATAAGTACACATGAAATCAATGAAGAAAGGTAACAAGCCTCTTTACAGAACAAATTCATAAGTTTACATGGTATCAGCCTAATCTCGATCCTCCATCAATTTCCCATCTTCTCGACTACTGTCCACCATGTCGACCCCCCCAAATAACTCTACCAATTCCACCGACGACAACGTCGTCGATTCCAGCATCCCCAAGAACTCCGGCAATCTCCTCTTTGCCGCATCCGGGTCAGGCTCTATGCCTGCCCTCCAATTTCCGACCTTGAACGTTCGTCTTGATCGAACGAACTACACCCTATGGCGGCACACCATCAAGTCGGCTCTAGAAGCGTTCGGGCCTTCTACGCCTCCTACGCCTTCAAATCAGCGCCAGGCATATCAGATTAGTCATCCACCGTCCACTTTGGTGGATCCGAACTGGTACTTCGATTCTGGTGCAACGAATCATGTCACTTCTGATTTCGGCAACCTTTCTGTGCATTCCGACTACACCGGCAATGAAGGTTTGCAAGTAGGCAATGGTATGTCTCTCCCTATTACGCACTTGGGTAACTCAACTCTTCCTGCCTATCCCCGACCTGTTCAATTGCATAACATTCTGTTTGTCCCTGAAATTAAAAAGGCTTTGATAAGTGTTTCTCAATTAACCAAAGACAATAATGCTTCCATGCTGTTTTTTCCCACGTGTTGTTACGTCAAGGACAAGCAGGGACGCACCCTCCTCAAAGGAATCGTTGAGAACGGACTATATCACCTACAACCTACTCCTTCCCAGCAGCCCCCACCTCGAGTTTTCCTTGGCGAAAAGACTTCCCTTCAGATTTGGCATGAGCGCTTGGGTCATCCCCATGAGTCAGTTTTTCATCGTCTTGTTTCTAGATTTCAGTTACCTATTTCCCAGCATAATCTTAAGCGTGTCTGTGAACCTTGTCAACTTGGGAAGAGTCACCGACTCTCTCTCAATAGTCCCCATGAGTCTAGTCAATTTCCCTTTGATTTAATTTATTCAGATGTTTGGGGCCCTGCCCCTGTGTCTTCATTTAATGGCAATTCCTATTTTCTCCTATTTGTGGATGATTGCACTAAATTTGTTTGGATCTACTTCCTTACTCATAAATCTCAACTACTGCATTATTTTCGGCAATTTCAAAAGATGATTGAAACTCAGTTTTCAGCCAAAATTAAACAGTTTCAATCTGATGGGGGGGGGGGGGGTGAATACCGACCTATCTCTAGATTGCTTGACTCGTAGGGCATTATTCATCGTATCTCTTGCCCTCATACTCCATCACAAAATGGTGCGGCTGAGCGTCGTCATCGCACAATCGTTGAAAAAGGTCTTGCTCTTCTCTCTCACTCCAAATTACCTACCACCTTTTGGGAACATGCATTTCATACGTCTGTTTACTTGCATAATCGCACCATCACTCCAGTCTTACATCACAAATCTCCATTTGAGGTCTTGTATGGCAAAATCCCTGATTACAGTTTCTTAAAATCATTTGGGTGTTTATGTTATCCATTTCTAAGACCTTACAATTCCAACAAACTTGAGTATCGTTCCTTGTCATGTGTCTTTCTTGGTTACATCTCTAGGCACAAAGGCTATCTTTGCCTTCATGTTCCTACTCACAGAGTCTACATTGCGCGCCATGTCATATTTGATGAATCGACTTTCCCTTACCCTCACCACATATCACCACCACCTTCCCCTTGTCCACCATCTTTACCCACCTTGTCGCTCCTTCAACAGGCAACCTCGCCATGGCTACCACCACCCGCTGCCTCACCTACACCCGCTGCATCTCCTACACCCGCTGCATCTCCACCTCCCATAAAAATGGCCACCCCGTTAGCCCGTCACCCGTTGACTCTTCCGACCCCTCCTCGGCAACCCCCTATTTAGCCTCGTCCCATGGTTCGGTCTCACGTTCTCTGGAGAGTGACCTCTCGGCTAGCTCCTCGTCAGATTCAGGTAACTTCCCTTCTCCTGAGCCTCCCTTGGCTCCCTCTTATTTTAGACCTGCTTCTGACTCTACACACACTATGACAACTCGTGCAAAAACCAATGACCTTAAGCCCAAAGCCTTCACTACTAAACATCCTCTACCCTCTATTGAGGATCCTTACAATGAACCCAAAACCTTCATTCAAGCATCCAAATCCCCAGAATGGCAACATGCCATGCAGGTTGAGTATGATGCCCTTTTACGTAATGGGACATGGACTATTATGCCTCGTCCTACTCATGCTAACATTGTTGGTTGTAAATGGGTGTTTAGAATCAAGCGCATGGCTGATGGAACCATCGAACGTTACAAAGCCAAACTTGTGGCAAAGGGCTTCAATCAGGAAGAAGGCGTTGATTACTTTGACACTTTCAGTCCTGTCATCAAGCCCACTACCATCCGCATTGTGCTCTCACTCGCTCTTACAAACTCCTGGTGTCTTCGTCAAGTTGATATTAATAATTCCTTCTTGAATGGTGACTTATCTGAATAGGTCTATATGGCTCAGCCACCTGGGTTTGTTGATCCTTCCCGTCCTAATGATGTCTGTCTCCTTCGCAAAGCATTATATGGTTTGAAACAAGCCCCAAGGGCGTGGTTCACAAAGCTCCGCCTTTTTCTTCTTCAACATGGTTTCGGCTCCTGCAAGTCTGACACCTCTCTGTTTGTCAGGCGCCAATCTCGATCTGTCATCTATATTTTGGTTTATGTTGATGACTTGATCATTACAGGATCTGATTCCACTGAGATTGGTACTTTCATCCGTCTCCTCAACCAGGCATTCTCTTTACGTGATCTTGGTGATCTTCACTATTTTCTTGGCATTGAGATGACTCGCACCAACAACACCATCACTTTAACTCAACAGAAGTATATCCGAGATCTCCTTCTGCGCAGCAAAATGCAGGACGCCCGCCCGATCTCCTCTCTTGCTGAGTCGACTTCACGGTTGGTTCGTGACGGGGATCCGTTCAATGATCCTCATCTCTACAGGAGTATTGTTGGAGCTTTACAGTATGCAACCATTACCCGACCTGAGATCTCTTATACAGTTAATCGGGTATGTCAGTTCATGCACTCTCCCACTGACACACACTAGATCGCTGTCAAACGGATTCTCAGGTACCTGAAAGGCACGCTATCCTCTGGCCTGATCATTCGGCAGTCCATTGATCACCGCTTGGTGGCCTTCTCCGATGCTGGTTGGGCTTCTGATGGTGATGATTGTCGCTCTCAGCATGGGTTTGCCATCTTCTATGATGGTAATCTTGTCAGCTGGTCGTCGAAGAAACAGAATGTTGTGGCCAAATCCAGCTTCGAAGCTGAGTATCGCGCCATTGCCTTCACATCCACGGAATTGATCTGGATCCAGCAATTGCTTCATGAACTGCGAGCACCTCTTGTTCATCCGCCGATCTTGCTATGTGACAATCTCAGTGCAACTTACATGTCTGCTAATCCTGTGTTTCATCAGCGCTCCAAACACATCAAGATTGACTACTATTTTTTTCGAGAGCAAGTTGAGGATGGTTCATTGGTTGTTCGTCACGTTCGATCTCAGGACCAGATTGCCGACATTTTCACTAAAGCTGTCGGCACTGCTCACTTCCTCCGTCTTCGTGCCAAGCTGCATGTCTGTGCCCCTCCATGAGCTTGCAGGGGGGTGTTAGGGTTAGATAGAATTTACCTTCTAAAGATATATAAGATCTTCACAAATCTTTTATTTACTATCAATATCTTGTACACATGAAATCAATGAAGAAAGGTAACAAACCTCTTTACAGAACAAATTCATAAGTTTACAACTTGTTGCCCACATGATGTTCTAGCTGCAGACTTTCCGGCTATGTTTTGGGCCTTTTCCGGTAAGCGAGCTGCTGTGTTGGTGCTTGTCGGAAGGCCTCCTAGGTGTTGGGGGAGTACAATGGTGGTGGTCGGGCGTCAACTTGGTTTAACTCTTGGATCCAAGACAAGTGAAAATCAAGTCGAAATATATAGTATACGATTTTGTTTGATCGATCTTATCAACGGTTGTGTTGACTTATAAGAGAATAAGGACTTGCGTACGAGCAGATTATCGTCAAATGCACGGTCATTAATCGACTTTCGATATCGATAAAAGTCGGTGACTCCACCGTTTATTTGGTGAAATGAAACTGTCCGTATAGACAGTCGGGAGAATAAACACTCTTCAAAATAAAGCAAAACAAGATGAACATCGTATAAATGATCTTCTAAAGTCTAGACATCCCAATAATCGACTCAATTTTTTTAAATGGAGTTGATGGCTCACAATTAGACATTGCTTATGAGCAGAGAGCAATGACTATTGCCCTAAATCTTGTTTATTTGTAGATAACATTTGGATAAGAGTAAAATTGGAAAGTGTAAAAAAAGTGACAAAACTGTTAATCAATATACGCTATAGGATATAATGTTGTTAGTTTATTTAATTGTTTATCCTAGCTTTTAGGATTTTAGTTACACGTGTTTATCCACTACCATAGTTGTTCTGATTTACTGCCTTCTCCTTAGGAACAAGTATTTTCAGTGTATATATATTCATTTTCAATCTGAATGAAAAGCACAAGTTTTCACATATTGCCTTTCACTTTATATGGTATCAGAGCTTTTCTGTATCCCGGGCATCCTTTTACCCACATCACTTACGCATCCATGGCTGAATTTTCTACAACCTTGCTACCCAACCCTCACCAAGCAGATCATCCTTTTACAATCATTCACTTTCCCAACATCCTTAAGCTTACACCTTCAAATTACACTGCTTAGAAACAACAAGTTCAAATCACCTTGGAGGGCTATGGTCTATTCAACTTCGTTGATGGATCTCACCCTGCTCCTCCGACACAAGCTCCTGGCCAAACAAATCAATCCCTCCCAAACCCAGCTTCTCTTACTTGGCAGCGTCATGGCCGCTTGATTCACGGCGCTATTCTCGGTACTCTCTCATCCTCCGTTGCAGTCATGGTTACTCAAGCAATTACATCCAAAGCTCTCTAGAATCTCTTACGCCAAACTTATGCCACACCCTCCAGGGGCATAAGCAACAAATTCGTCACAAGATCAAGACCGCCAAGAAAGGTGGTCGATCGATCCAAGAGTATATGCAAGCAATGAAAGCTGATGCGAACCTTCTCGCATCCCTCGAAGCTCCTCTTTCTCAGTAGGATTTCACTGATGATATTCTTTGGGGTCTCGATGCATCGTTTCAATCGGTTATCGACGGTGTTAATAATTGTGACTCCCCGATCTCCTTTGAAGAGCTTCTCGAGAAGTTGTTGGTCAAGGAGAACTCTATCAAACACGACTCTCAAACTGATGGCACCCCTGCTTCCGCTCTCACCGCACAATCCAAGAATGGCCGTCCTAAACATAAAGTGTTTGCCACTCCTCCTCAGTGGCAACCGTCTTCCCCTCCGTCTCATCCTATTTTCCCTACAACTCCAAACCCCTCCTCCTCTAACCCACAAAAGCCCTTCAAGGGTCGCTGTCAGTATTGTCGTACCATCGGACATGTTCTCAACCAATGTCCTACTTTCCGTCTACAATACCCTAATCTTCCCTTACCAAGCTCTGCCAGATTTCCCACACCCCCGCCACCACAAGTTAATGTCACTAGAACCCACCTAGCTCAACCCGACTGGCTTCTTGACAGTGGTGCTTCGCATCACATAACCAATGATCTTAACAACCTCGCTCTTCACCACCCGTATTCTGGTCCTGATGAGTTGTTTGTTGGTGATGGCACAGGTTTGCCCATTTCAAACTCCGGTTCTTTGCATTTACGATCTCCTAAAACTGATTTTTGCTTGTCCAATGTTTTACATGTGCCGAGTATGTCTACAAATGTTATCTCTATCTCTAAATTTTGTCAACAAACTAATGAAGGGAAAATAAGTGGTGTTTATCAACAAGTTTGGATTCGTTCAGCAGATTTGGCAGCTTTGCGACGTCTCAGTAAAATAGGTCGTTTGACACCTAGACAGCTTTGTCGGAACGAGGACGAAGAGATCTACAACTTTATTGTTGAACATTTTTCCAGAATCTACCGAGAACATGGCTGAAAATCAACATCTTTGTAGCTGTTAACTATTTGGACGAAAATAATTATCTTTTCATAATTAATTTATCATTTTATGCTTATATTTATTTAGGAATAATGTAAATTAGAATAATATCTATTAGTTGACTTTTCAATTAATTGATATTATATCTAATTAGTTTTATCTTTATTAATTAGGATATTTTTAACTAGTTAGGATTAAGTTTGGCAATCAATCCTTAGACTCTAAGGTCGCCAACCAAACCCTAGTTATTTTTCTATTTAAATGTTTCTTTCATTCAATAAAATTAGATAGAATTGAATTTTTGACAAAAAGTCATATTTGGAGAGTTCTCCTAGGGAGGAGCCGAGTTCCCCTGCGTGGGATAGGTTTCGATGTGTTGTTATTAGCTTGGTTTGCCTTGTGTTCATCAACTTCGCAAGACTTGGTGATCCTGGTATTCACGAGCCCCCTCCTTGTCCCTCCAAGTTGTTCGCTTGGTTGTGTAAGGTTGTAGAGGCGGGCTTTATAGTCGTTGGTATTTGGTTCCTACCCTCTAAGGAGGTCTGGAGTCTTTATCTCGTTCTATTTTAGTTCGAATCACCTATCTATCGGTCTTGTTTCTTCCAATTTCGAGTCTTTATTTTTGTTCATCGAGTCTTGCTTCCGTTCTTGCTATTTCTAGTTTGATTGTCGAAGATCGGGTCATCCTACGGCTAACCCCGTATCACAAACACTCATTGATATACTCTTCTCATCCGATTCTTTCTTTGTGAAGGACAAACTGGGCAACACAATTCTTAGAGGACCGTGTGTTAATGGTGTTTATCAATGGCCGACATTCAATTCTTCGGTCTTCTCTGCTCAAGTTCAACGTCCAGCTTCCATCCACCACAAATTAGTCCATCCTTCCACTGCTATTTTTAATATTTTAAAATCTCAATTTAATGTATGTCGTGATTCTTTTGATGAAAGTAGATTGCTCTTTTTGCCAATTACATAAAAGCCATAAGCTTCCTTTTCATACATCCAGTATTGTATCTACTTTCCCTTTAGAAATCATTTTTTTTCGATGTTTGGACCTCTCCGGTCTTATCTTATGATGGATTCAAATATTATATAGTGTTTGTGGATCACTTTACACGCTATGTTTGGTTATTCCCTATGAAAAAGAAATCTGAGACTCACAACATATTCATTAGATTTCGTGCTCTTGTGGAAAATTTCTTCAACCGCAAAATCAAAATATTATTTTTCGATAATGGTGGTGAATATGTAGCTCTCCGATCATTCCTCAACCTCAATGGCATTAGTCACTTTACCACTCCACCCCATACTCTCGAACACAATGGTCTCTCCGAACAACGTCATCGGCACATTGTAGAAACTGGTCTTGCTTTATTGAATTTTTCAAGCATGCCACTTGATCATTGGCCTCATACCTTCATCACGACAGTTTACTTAATAAACCGTCTTCCCACTCCTGTTTTACAAAACATTTCTCCATTTTACAAACTCTTACATCAACATCCAGATTACAAGAAATTAAAATGTTTTGGGTGTTTGTGCTTTCCTTGGTTACGTCCGTATACCAGTCATAAGCTTCAGCCGAAATCTATTCTATGTGTCTTCATTGGTTATTCACATACTCAAAGTGCATACCAGTGTATGGATCCTGTCACCCGACGAATCTATACATCTAGGCATGTTACGTTCCTTGAAAATGAATTTCCTTACTCCAAACTCAAACCGCATCACCAAATGGATCCCGCTACATTGAATGAATGGTGCAATTTATCACTTTCGATTTTTTGTCCATCATTTAATTCAAATCAAACACCCACAACAACCTCCACTAATCTTGGCTCACATTCACCGGCCCATACCCCCCCTCATTCTCCACAAATCTTGGCACACCTCCAACACCCCCCTCCCTTAATCCTTCCATGTCCTCTTCTACTGCCCCACCCCCAAACCCCGCTCAAACACAAGCCATCCATTCCAATCCTACCTTTCCAGTTCTCCACCTTCCTCCCCCCAAACGTCATAAGCCCACAGCAACCTCCCTCCCTCCATTTGGTGTTGTTACAAGATCCCTAAATAGCATATTCAAAAAGACCCAAAAACTCAACCTTACTGCACAAGTGTCTCTTCCAACCGAACCCAAAACTATTACCCAAGCGCTTAAGGACCCCGATTGGCGGCTGGCTATGCAGCATGAGTATGATGCTCTCTTATCCAACAACATCTGGTTGGATGTAAATGGGTATTTCGGATCAAGCGGAATCCTGATGGTTCCATCGATCGCTACAAGGCTCGGTTAGTCGCTAAAGGGTTTCATCAACGCCCTGGATGTGATTATGTCGAGACATTCAGTCCTGTTATCAAGCCTGTTACTGTCCGCATTGTCCTCACCTTGGTTGTATCCAAAGGTTGGTCCCTTCGACAACTTGACATCAACAACGCATTTCTTCATGGAACGCTCTATGAAGATGTCTTTATGGTCCAACCCCTGGTTTTATTGACAAGAGCAAGCCTGATCATGTCTGCAAACTCAGTAAAGCATTATACGGCTTGAAACAGGTGCCTCGATCTTTATATAACGAGCTACAACAATATCTTCTCCGTCTTGGCTTCACAAATTCCATCGCTGATGCATCCTTGTTCATCTATCGCCATGGTCGATTTTTGTTATATTTATTGGTGTACGTAGATGATATAATCGTCACCAGCAACGATATCGACTTGGTCTAGCGTCTTGTCCAAGTTCTTGGTTCCCAGTTCTCACTCAAGGATCTTGGACCTTTGTCCTACTTTTTGGGTGTTGAAGTTTTGCATACAAGTGATGGTTTATTTCTTTCACAAAAGAAGTATGTCCAAGACATCTTGCTGAAAGCCGGAATGGAGTCTGCTAAGCCGGTAAGCACTCCTATCTCAGCTACTACACCGCTCTTACGTGCTTCTGGAACGCCTCTTCCCTGTCCGACAGATTATCGAGTCTTGATTGGGTCCCTCCAATACCTTTGCCTCACCCGAATGGACATTGCATTCACTGTCAACAAGTTGTCCTAATATATGCAATCTCCATCGACAGACCATTGGGCTGCTCTTAAGCGACTCTTGCGCTATCTTGCCAGCACCATCGAGCTTGACCTTCACATCTCCTTAGGTCCTTCTCCCGCTCTTCATGCGTTTTCCGATGATGATTGGGCTGGCGATCGGGATGACTACATATCCACCACTAGTTACATTCTCTATCTTGGTCGCACTCCGATTTCATGGAGCTCGAAGAAACAACGGTCAGTGGCTCGATCCTCTACCAAAGCTGAATACAAGGCATTGACAGACACTTCTTCTGAGCTCCTGTGGGTTCTCTCTATGCTTGATGAACTTGGTATTGTTCTGCAGACCCAGCCAGCTATCTACTGCGACAATATGGGGGTAACAAGCTCTAATCCTGTCCTCCATTCTCGAATGAAGCACATCACCCTCGCTTATCATTTTGTTCGTGAACAAGTTCACAAGGGAACCTTTCATGTCTCCACGCGTGATTAGTTGGCTGATATTGTGACTAAGCCTCTCATCAAGCACCGATTTGAAGATTTACTATTCAAGCTCAGTCTGCGTCACTACAAGCCTTACTTAAGGGCAATGTTCTAAAAAACGCTTGACGGGTGCTTGGCGTGAGGGCAATGTTCTAAAAAACGCTTGACGGGTGCTTGGCGGTAGGGTATGGTCAAGGGTCTAGGCGGGGGTGTAGGCGGATTTCATGGTGGGTCTTTGCAGTCTAGGTGGGTTTTGACCACCTTAACGGTCTTGACGGCGAGGCGAGTTCAAGAGTCTAGGCGGATCTTAAAGGATTTTTTAGAAGGGGCATGTTAATCAATCTACGCTATAGGATATAACGTTGTTAGTTTATTTAATTGTTTATCCTAGCTTTTAGGATTTTAGTTACACTTGCTTATCCATTTACTGCCTTCTCCTTAGGAACAAACTTTCAGTGTATATATATATATATATATTCATTTTCAATCTGATTGAAAAGCACAGCTTTTCACATGTTGGCTTTCACCCTATAAAAACTCTCTATAGCTGTTAATCGAAATCGTTCAATTATCTAATGATGAGCTGAATAAGTTGGAAGGTACTAGCCGCCCCGCCCCGGTCTGTCTTCTCTCTCTCCGACTCTCCGATGGTCTGACTCTTCCGTCGTCCCCGTCTGTACCCCCTCTCTCCGACTATCCCAAAGGCTGAAGCCCCCGTCTGGCGGCCGACGATCCCATCCGAGGCCCTTACATCCAATTGTTGTCGACCCACTGAGTTCTCTTCTACGAGTTCCTCTTCTCTGTCCGAGGCCTCTACTTCTCTCTCTCTTCCACTGCTCTGAGTTCCTCTTCTCTGTCGACCCCCTGATTTCCCACTGGTTGCATTCAATTGGTGACGCTGGTCCAATTTCAACCCTAGAAGATCCACTAGAGATTGCCCAGATTCCTGGTAAAATTTCTGTCAAATGTGTTTGTTTTTACTTTCTGAATTGCTGTCCATTATTTCAATTTTGTTGCTTCATTTTTAGGTCCTGGTAAAATTTCTGTCTAACGAGGATAAGTTTGTGATTATTAATGGTGATAGGTTTGTGATTATTTTTGTTGCGCCTTAGTAGATTTAGTACAGTTGATGAAATCCAGTCGAAGCTAGAATTTCGAAATCGGCTAGTGAATTTAATGTTCAGGGGTGAGCAGATTTGTAAAATTGATTAATTTCAATCTGTGATAGTTTGGATATAGCACTTTATTTGTATACAGGTTTTGCATCTATTTTTTTTTTCCCAAGTTCTAAAATTTGGCTATGGTTGCCTAAACTAAAAGGTTGTATGAACTATGAAGGCCCTATTTGCACATACTTGTTTATTATCCACACCAAGAGCTCAGTCAAGGGCAGGGTGATAAATGCGAAGGAATTAACCGGTGTTTCCAACCTTTTAGGCAACTGTAGGAGTCTGTAGCCAAGTTTAGAACTTGAAATTTGAGATATCAACTTCAATGAATTGAACCTATCGGTGTACAAATCCAGTACTTCAGTTTTGATATTAATGAGAGGATGATAGCTTATCATCCTCTCCAAGTCCGGTTCTCATTGGTAGTTATTGAATGTAACTGATCCTGTCATTGATGAAATTATATTGTTCTTCCGTATTCCAATCTTGAAATCCTCGGGATTTTTTTTTTTGGCAACATTGATTACTTCCTTCCTTGAGTGAATACAATTATGTCAACTAAGTGAGGCCCATACCTTGATATCAAGGTAGTTGGTTTGGTATAGTTATGGAATTTCATAGATGGTGTTCAGTTAAAATTTTGGTATGAATGTAGGAATGAAATTAGGATTTATTCTTACTGCCCTCTTGTGGAAGGGCTCGTAGTTCCCAAAAACTCAGGTTTGGTATCATTTTTGTCACCCATGCCCAATGATTCCAAATCCAAGGTATCGGGTTTGAATGCCTCATAAGTCACACCCCCAGTCATACCTAATAGCTAATACCTTGGCATCTGTACCAAACGAGCCCTGAGATTCATCCTTGTCTATAGTCTAGTAGATCCATTTGTACTTTTGTAGTTCCTTCCAGTGATGTTAATAAAATGAGCCCATATTCAGTCCAAAAAAAACATGTACATGATATTCTGAGCTTCTATCATAATTTGTTCAGTCAGTTTGAATAAAAAATTTGGATTGATTTAAATAAATTTATTTAACTTTGCAATTTTCTTCGAAAACATAGAAATGCAGGTCATTTTTTTTTTTGTTTTTGGATGAAGAACAGAAATGCAAGTCACTTGTATAAATGGGATATGTATAATTGGTGGTATATGTATAATTGGTCAATTTTTTTAGATACATGTGTTAAAAATTATAAATGGGATATGTATAATTGGTGGTAATACTTGAAAAATTGTTGCTTACCAGAAAGGTCACTACAAAATCACTGTGGTTGGTGTCTCTGTATTAGTCATCCTGCGCCGTGGCAACACCACGGGCTGCTGAAAAAGAACATGGCAAGCAGCTCAAGCGGGGGAGGAGGAAAGAGGTCTTGGCCATCAACAACATCTGTTTCAACATCAGGAAAAAGAATACAGAAGGAAATGGGAGAACTTCATTTGTTTCCTCCAGCTGATTGCTCTGCTGGTCCAATTGGTGACAATCTCTACCACTGGATCGCAACCATCATTGGTCCTGGAGGTCCAACCATTCTTCTTATTCTTATTCTTCTCGTTCTTAGCCCTAGCTTATGTTTTTTTTGTGTGTTATATGATGATTGGTTGATGGATTCTATAAACGAGGTTGCAGTCTTCCTTACATCATCTTTACGGATACTAGGAGCAGTGTAGTGTTGGTTAACTTATACTCCGGAGTAGCTGATAAAATTATGTTCCTTTGTTTTGTGTTTATACATGTAGACATTCTGATATTTTCCCACCATAAGCCCCAAATTTTCTTGTTTGTTATGGAATTTAATGGAGACGAATAAGTTACTCCAGAAGTAACAAGTGCATTACCTAGCACTGTAATGCTATTGTTGATGTGTCTTTGATCATTGCCTGTGTGACAGGTTTCAGGAATAGCGATGTTCTTGATTCTTGATGATATAATTGCTAAATTTCTGCTGTGTTCATTTCATCATGTGTAGGTACACCTTATAAAGAAGGTATATTTTTTCTTGACATCAAATTTCCCTGTGATTATCCTTTCAAACCTCCTGAGGTATGTTTAGACCTAAATAGTCATTACAAATGCACTACAGTCAATTATAGATTTATAGTTCTGTTATGTTTAGCACAGTGATTCTCGTGCTAAACATTGTGATAATTTTTGCATGAGTTTCAGTTCCAATGCAAATGCATTTTTTTATAAAGCTAATTTTGAGTTCAATAGGTGGCATTTAAAACTCGGATATATCACTGCAATGTGGGTTCGTCGGGCAATCTCAATTTAAACATCCTGAAAGACGGTTGGAGTCCTGCCTTGACAATCTCCAAGGTTTTGCTTGCCGTAAGATCAATATTTCTTAATCCGGAGCCATGTAAGCTCTTATCATTCCTCCATAGTCAGCAACTCTTCTATTATACGTATGTTGCATTGCCTATTGCAAGTCAACAGACTCACCCCATCACTGCATACCTACAGATAACACACTTTCCCCGGGCATTGCGCACCTTTACATGGTCGACAGAACCAAGCACGACGAAATAGCAGCTGAATGGACCCTCCGTTTTGCTAGTTTAAAACGGTTTTGAAAACGTGATCCGTCAGCCATGCTGGAAAAGACCTTGTACTCCCTTTAACAGCAACTATTCAGCTCAAAGGTACATACTTGTTGTCCATGTAAGCAGTTATAATTTAGACCTCAGATTGCCTTCATGATATGTTTCCCATCCGTAAGTGTCATGTTATGTACATGATCTGAACTGGTAAATCTATATATAAATCTCCCGAAGGAGGAAAGTACCTCAGCATACAAAAAGAAGTGACCCAATCGAAATCACTTGTAAAATACAAATGTTTTTAGGCCACTAGCCCATTTCTCCACTCACTATCCACCCTACTGGTGGGTCTACCCTTTACTCTCAATCTCTCTTTGCACTCCTGTACAATCATATTTGCACTTTCCTCTATACTCATAAACCTATTCTCCAAAATTGCCCAGTTTCTGGCTCACCAAGTATAGCAGACTAAGCAATTCAAGACAAGCAGCTGAGTCTGGAACATACATGTTCTCCGGTTTCCCCCATCTGCAAACCACTCCATCCGCCCATGGAGGTTTTCAAACCGCTGCAAAATACCAGCCCAGCTCAACACGATATCAGCTACACATCTTGTGTATGCACAGCCGAATCAAAGATGGGCACAATCCTCTACTTTTGCGTCGCAAAACACACAAGCTTGTGTAGGGGCTGCATTCCACTTGAATAATCTCGCTCGGGTATGCAGCCTATGATGGAGGGCAAGCCAAGTGATGAAACTCCAGCGCTTGGATTGCAATTCTGCCCAGTATGTCCATAGCTGTCTCTGCATTCTGATTCCTCCCGAGAGCTAACGGGGATTCCCGAAACACTCCTACTACACACTTCCATCTTCGCCCTTCCAGATTGCCAATCGGCAAGAATCGTCGGCACATCCCTTCAATTCGATCAACTACCCCTGCTGGAAGAAGGAAAACCTGACTCCAGAATCCCAGCACACCCATAATTACAGCCTTTATAAGTTGCATTTTCCCAGCATACGAGAGATTTCTGGCAGCCCAACAGTTGATTTTCCTTTCAATCTGAGAGATAAGGGATCATATTCAGCCACTTTCAGCCTCTTATCAATGCAAAGGACACCCCAAATACCTGACTGGGAGCATGCCCCTTTCAAATCCCAGCAGATTCACTATCGCCTCCTCTCAATCACTTGTCATGCCAGCCAGATAAACCTCCGATTTAGCATTGTTAGGTTCCAGCCCAAAAACCGCAGCAAAAGCCTCAATGCACTTCTTTATCATCAAAAACCACTCCTTAAAATCAATATTACAGAAAACCACCCTTTAAAATTTTAAATAGGATGGTATTTGAAAAACAAGGTGGTTTTCTGCAATATTAATTTTTAGGGATGATTTTGAGCAATATAGCACAAAGTAAATTAGTGTAATAAGTTAGATGGTTGACTTGGACTTGAAGGATCTCTCAAATGTCCCAAACTACACGTCTTGAATTAAATAATGGAGCCACGGTGTTTTACTAGACCAAGAAAATTTTGCACTTTAGATACGGATGGTCCTGTAATCCTTTGTCCACTTGTCTTTGTAGTTAATATTAATTTATTGTCCCTTTAAGTAAATAGATGCCTAATCAACAAAGACAAAGGTTTTGACAAATTCATAATGCAATTCAATTAGACTTCTCTAAGACATTCTGCATCAAATCTAGAAGTTAAATAGCCTTTTATTTTTAAAACTAGTATTTTATAAATCCCGTGCCGCCGTGCGTGACGCACGGGTACTGCCCTAGTTACTAATAAAAACAACACGTGGAAATAGTTCACATTGGGGAAATAAAGTCAACAAACCAAATCACATTACAAACCATACAACTACCCAAACACTCAGACTGTCGTGTCGTCTTCGGTAACAACCTTCTTGGTTGATGACGATTGACCTTCACCACTCGTATGGCAAGTGTACTCATCTTCAGATTCATGGAATCACATCGATGTTTCTGAAATCATGTAGAGGAATGTTCAACCCTGGTCAAAGACGAAACTATGTAGAGGAATGTTCTGAAATCAACAGCACAATCATGGTCAAAGACGTTGCACTTGATGTTTCTGAAATCAACAAAGTTGAAACTATGTAGAGGAATGTTCAACCCTTGAATCTGAGAAACAACGGTCTTGAAAGTAAAGATCAATTTGTACTTGTGAGGAGCAAATCTGACAACATCATTGTTCTCAGAGAAAAGAAAATTATTGAACGAATACAACCCGCCCTGTGCAGAAGATCATATATTGTATAAATGTATAATAAATATATATAAGATGAAAACAAAAAGGAAATCAACTTATAACCAGTCCATCCATCATAATAAGTTGGATTCCGTCCACGTCCTTAAAGTCTCGATAACACGTTGTCCAAAGAGTAGTAATCCTTCCCCTAAATGTCCAAATTTTCTTTGTCAATCCATCTAAGTTGTTGATACTATCTACTGGTGGTGCCATTTGAAACTTGTAGGACGTAAGCAAATAACGAAGTCAAATTAAAAAAACACAAATATCGAAAGGTTTCCACTCCAAACACATCATGTTTGTTGAACAAACTGAGTAAACGTACTTGCGCACTATATGATGGATGTTCGAAAATCGATTGAGCATCAACTGAAAAATAGAAGTTCAATAAGTCACACCATTGAACAATGATTCGTAACAAAATGAGGTAGAAGGATACCTTCAGCAGGTGCATAAATCGCTAGGAAGCATGTAATGAATGAGAAAACCAAAAAAAAAAAAAAAGATGGTTACTATACCGAATGGGAGCTCGTTTGTGTTTGGTATGCCGAATGTAATGAGCTCAGTGGGGAGTGGGGGGAGTGAGATAACGAAGGTAACTTCCATATACTAATAATAAAATAAGGTAACTTCTATTTTGTATGTGTCTATAAGAACAAAGAAAAAAAAATTGAAATTAATTTGAAATTTGTAGAATGTGGGTGGATTTTATTTATTTTTTTGATCAAAAGTGGGTGGAATTTAAATTAAAAGGCAAATGGATTCTTGTGTACAAAAAAAATTAACAATTGAATTTGATTTGATTTTTTTTTTTAGTAACTGTATTTCTTAGATGAAACTATATTTTTTTTAGGGATGAAAGTTCAATTTTAGTTATTTAAATTTCCGAAAAAAAATTCTAAATAATTTGTGTATTGAACTATTGATTTTATGTCGGTATTCCAACAGATTGATGTAGTAAGCAAGGATTTCGAAAACATTGTTGAGCTTCAATTTGGGGGTGCGAGGCCATTGGCGCCAGTTGAAGCAATTGCTACCTTATAGCACACAAATTCGAACTCATAGCACACAAATGCAGTTTCATGCTTTCTGGATTAATGGTTTATTGATTTATTGAGTGATTGATTGTTGTAGGAACATCAAGCATTAACATTGTGTTTAATAAAACGACAGTCAATGGCTGATGTCTGATGGGTGTTGTCAGATGCTATTGGCTGATGTCTGTTATCTGCTCGGTGAAGCATCAGATTATGGAAGTGAGGGAAGTTACTCAATAGGGTGTAAGTTCCATGAAACTCACTATTAAGCATCAGATTATGTGTTTGTGTTATATGGAGGTTTCCTTTCACATTTTATGGCATATAATTAAGGTTAGAGTAAATAGGCATTCACATTTAACATCTTACAGTTAATCGAGGGAAGTTATTCAATAGGCATTCACATGTTATATGGGGCTTTTTGTCAGTTTGATTTTGCTGCACTCGATGAGTAAGTATGTAAATGCTTTGTTTTTATTTGTAATATCCCTCTTTCCCTGATAGGTTGTTTTGTCTTCTCTAATCCGTGGAGAATTCCTTAGTGATTTTTAATTTTAAAATTTAAACATCATTTCAAATTAAAAGATTCTAAACGCTTTATATTGGACCTAAAAATCAGCACGTGTTAATCACTTTAAGCTGAGATTTTTTTTGTAACTGTTTTATTTGATTCTTGTTTTTATCCATTTAATTTAATATTACTAGGTAATTTTTTTTACCTCGTATTTTCAGTTTAAAAAAAAACCACTCAGGAATCAAATTATTCAAAAAATAAAAAATTCCAATAACTGCTCTATATAATTGCCGGGTGATTTTTTTCAACTCCTATTTCCACTTTTTACCTATGTAACTAGCTTCTTTATTCCTGTTTATCTCTTTCACCGGAAACGTTCACTCCTTTTTGTCTTTCGTCTCTTTCGTTCCCTTCTTCTTTATCTCTTTCGTCTCTTTTGTGTCAAGTTTGTTGTTTACTTTAAACATGCTTCCCCGTTCTGTTAATTTTTTTTTATGGGTATCGCTTTTGTTGTGGAAATTTTCTTATTGAAGCATTTGCTTCTTACCCACACCTGGCCTGAGAGTCAAGTAACCTTTCTATTTCTCATTATAATTTCCTCGATCATGATGGATTTGCATTGGTATATCCAGATTCATTTCCCTGGGATGGGAATGTAGTAAGTAGGCAAGCGATTGAAGCTATGTTAATTGTGTGCAATGTTCCCGATTCTCTTCAAACTCTGTATGCAATCGATCACATAAATGATTATATAAATGAGTGCATTGTTACATCAGGGTTTGATATCCAACGCGGCTTAGTGCCGAATATTACAATATTTGTTTACACATATATTGTGCATTCAATTTACAAGTCCGGTCATTCGGTTGACACCTTTCTTGATGTGGATGCTTTCGATGATATCGACATTGACATCTTGCCTAATGTGGGTACTTTCTATGATATTGACATTGATGAAATCGATTTTCCTCCAGATTGGTATGACTATGCATTAATTCTTTTATATTAGTGCTATTTTACTTCAGTTTATGATCCATGTACACTTACTTTTTTCCATTAATGAATAGGGAATTACTTATGGATTATGCTCTTGTACCACAACCTGCGTCCATCAAAGCTGTGAATTCGCTCGACGTGGGACTGTTTTCGGAAGCAGCTGGTCAGTCATGCACTATATGTCTTGAAGAGGTCGATCACACAACTATGCTGACCCAAATGCCATGTGGCCACCTGTTCCATGACATTTGCATCTGTGATTGGCTTCAGGGTCAACACTCTTGCCCTATATGTCGGTATAAGTTGTCGGTGGCTACCAACGATATGCCTTGAGTTGTTGCACAATTGAACAATTGTGCAACAACTCAAGGCGCAAGAGTGTTGACCCTGGAGCCACCGGCAACTCAAGGCGCATTGTTGGTAGCCACCGACAACTTATACCGACATATAGGGCAAGAGTGTTAACCCTGGAGCCAATCATGGATGCAAACGTCATGGAACAGGTGGACACATGGCATTCGGGTCAGCATATTGGTGTGATCGACCTCTTCAAGACATATAGTCCATGACTGACCAGTTGCTTCCGAAAACATTCCCACGTCGAGAGAATTCACAGTTTCGATGGACACAGGTTGTGGTACAGGAACATAATCCATGAGTAATTCCTTATTCATTAAATGGAAAAAAGTAAATGTATATGGATCATAAATGGAAGTAAAATAGCACTAATATAAAGGAACTAATGCATTGTCTACCAATCTGGAGGAAAATCGATTTCATCAATGTCAATATCATAGAAAGCACCCACATCAAGCAAGGTGTCAATGTCGATATCATCGAAAGCACCCACATCAGGAAATATGTCAACCGGATGACCAGAATGGTCAACTGAATGCACAATATATGTTTCAACAAATATTGTAATATTCGGCACTAAGCCGCGTTGCATATCAAACCCTAATGTAACAATGCATTCATTTATGTGATCTATTGCATACAGAGTTTGAAGATAATCGGGAACATTGCACACAGTTAACATAACTCCAATCGCTTGCCTACTTACTACATTCCCATCCTAAGGAAATGAATCTGGATATACCAATGCAAATCCATCATGATCGAGGAAATTATAATGAGAAATAGAAAGGTTACTTGACTCTCATGCCAGGTTGTGGGTAAGAAGCAAATGCTTCAATAAGAAAATTTCCACAACAAAAGCGATACCCATAAAAAATAACATAACGGGGAAGCATGTTTGAAGTAAACAACAAACTTGACACGAAAGAGATAAAGAAGAAGGGAACAAAAGAGACGAAAGATAAAAAGGAGTGAACGTTTCTGGTGAAAGAGATAAATAGGAAGAAAGAAGCTAGTTACATAGGTAGAAAGTGAAAATAGGAGTTGAAAAAAATCACTCGGCAATTATATAGAACGGTTACTGGAATTTTTTTTATTTTTTGAATAATTTGATTCCTGAGTGATTTTTTTAATAACTGACACTACAAAATTAAATTTGCAACGCTTTCTAGCTTCGGCCGGAGTGTTGCGTGGCAATTGATACCCTTTTGCCACGGAAGTAGCCACGGGAGGCGTTGTATCGCCAAAAAAAAACAAATATGTAGCTTCGGGATGTAGTAGCCGTGGCCAACACAAAAAAAATAGGAATTTGCCACGCATCATAGCAACGGCAAGAGTCTTCCGTAGCAAATGGGTACACTTTTAGATATGGCGTAGCGGTGGCAAGGGCATGCCATAGCAAACCTCTGTAGCCAAAAAAAAAAATTTACTTCAAAGGGGAATAAAACCGAAAGTCGGACCCAAATTGAAAGTCGGGACACAGTTCATCGCTCTCAACCCTCGCCCCTCATCCCTCATCAGTAACCCAAACCCTAACCCTCAAATCCTTAGGAGACCTTGCTCCGGCGGCCCCTAGCCAGTGAGCTACTGTGAAGGGCAGACGGTGACGCCAGCCTACCGGAGCCTCTACTCCGTCTGTCCATCGTCGCCATCCAAGGTAAGCTTTTCATTGCTAGTTCTCACCAATAATGGAACCCTAACCTTCAATCCCTAACCAGGTCGATCAGACGCATTCTCCCCCATCTTTTCCCTCAAAGAAGCTGACCAACGCAAGAACTGAAGAGAGAAGGTTGCCGGTGCCAAAACTCGTAGATCCAGGTACAGGTGATTTTGGGTAAAATCTCTCTCCCTTATTTCTCAGATCTAGAGTTGTTGAATTTGTTCGATTTTGATGTAGATTTGAGAATGGAGGTATTGAATGAGTTAGTGTTTGATACCCGTTTAGGATTTGGGTTTAATTTGGGGAAAGTGGTCGGGTTTGCTAGAATATTTAGGGTTTTTTTTTCTTCTGAAAAGAGTACGCTGGAATTGATTCCGAATTTGTGCCAAAGTATTTAGCATTTGTGTGATTTCACTCTCCTTGATTTATCACTTGTCAGAGTATTGTTGCTCAATATTTTTATAATTCTCCCATGTGTGTTTTGATGTAGATTTGAAAATGGAGGTGGTGAATGACTTGGTGTTTGAGTGTACAAAGCTTTTGCTAAGCTTAATTGGATTTTGATTTTGATTTTGATGTAGGGCTTTGATTCTCCATTTAAGCAAGAGCTGCAGAGCTGTATACGGTAAGATCTGACTTTCGTATCCCGAAACAATTTGATTCTCTCTGTTTTCTCCTTCTCAATAAACTTGAATATGAAATGAACTCTTGACACCAAAATATTATCCACTGCAACCATAGATCCTCCATACATTGCAGTTGTGTTGCCTTCATTTTTTGTCATAGATGAATAATTTATTAAGAGATTACAGTAAAACAAGAAAGAGATTGTATATGGTATATAGCTAACTAAAATGCGGATTCATTTATTTTGATGTCAATTGTAAGTGAATGTTTGTTTGATATATCCTTATGAATGACTTGTTAAGTTGAGTAAGTTAAGATTTTGTCTTCAAAGTTGGTAGCTTTCTGTTATAAGCTTGCTATTATTGATGTCTTATAGTGTCGACTGCTACTAAATGTAGTTATTTATACATAAAATATAATTATCTACTGAATGTATTGGTTCTCAATTCTCAAATAGAATGTTATATAAAGCAAAGCTCTTCAAAGTATGAATTGTTATATTATGCTTAATGGTCATGACGTCTTTTTGAATTGAGCGATCCTTTTTTAGATTAATGAAGTATTTGCCATTTAAGTATTCATAGTTTGATATAATAGATTTAGAGACAGAGCAGTCTAAAAGGATATGGTGTGTAACTTCATTAGTACCTTCACACAGCACACACACTGAGATGACACCCTGTTAAAGTGTTTATTAAGTCTCAATTTAGTTGGTAAGCCTTCGGTCACCACCTTCCAGATGAAAGTTTGAACTTTAGGAGGTAAGTTAAGCCTCCATATCCAGTTGTGATTTATGGAATTTTGGGAAGTATTGATACGGATTTTGTGCGTTGATTTTGGTTGTGAATTCACCGTTCTTCGTAAGCTGCCAAATTAATCTATCTGGTGTATTCCTGGCGGGAATTGAAGTCTCAATAATGATATTCACTACCTAAGGGGAAAACATTTGTCTTAGCAGAGGAATATTCCATTGTTAACGGGAAGCCTCTGTTGATTTTTTTTTGTTAACAATTTTCTTAAAGTTAACAATTTAAGTTTAAGAAAATAAAAGTGTACAATATGTGAATTTTTTTAAAATTTAAGAGATACTATGTGAAATATCAAATATATCAAACTCTTGTATAGCTCGTTACACCTACCAATCTCTCGCAAAGTTTTAGATTAGAAATTGTTTTTAAAATTGAATTATTATCTATATATACATATGCTAAAACTGATGCACAAAGTCTTATGTGGTATGTTGTGATTGATTATAGAGAAAAATTATTAAAATAATATGTTGTCATAGTTTATACTAGAAAATTATCAAGTCATAGTCTATCTATATATATTTTAATTAATTGATAAAAAAAAATATATCAAAACTATTTCATATCCATACTTATCAAAAATATTAATAGATAAATACAGAGTATATAGTATTTGATGGATGCTATTATATTTAGATTATTTTTTAGGAGAATGAATTATTTATATCGAAAATAATTATTTAATAATTGTTATTCTATTTATATCTATATTATTTTTCGAGGCCAAAATAAATTATTAAAGTATTATATAGTCATAATATGTAGCCACAATCCATCTGTATATAGATATTTTTAGTAAAATAACATAATAAAGATATACTACATATTTAATAAAAAATATTAAAATATTTTTAAAAATCCCCTATCTATTAAATTACACGAGATTTAATTAAAAGTAGATTAGAAAAAAAAAGCTTTAACCTTATAAATGTGAATTTTATTTATATTTTGAGAGAATTTAAATAAAAGATATTTAGATTATATATAATATGTTGAAATAATTTTATTTATATTCATATTATTTTAAGTGAAAAAAATTATTTATATTTTTTTATTAGAATCGATCTATACTCGTATTATTTATAATATTATATTAACATAACCTCCGTGCACGGGACGATGCCTACACTAACCCACTAGTAATGAAAATAATTCCTATTACTAGTGTACCTTAGGGTGTGTTTGGATTACAGTGCATTATTTATTATAATTATAAACACTTAAATAGTGTTTGGTTACACATTTTATAATGTGTTTAAAATAATGTACATTTTAAATAAAATACTCCCTCCGTCTCAAAATACATGTCTTTTTAGGACGGAGTACGGGAATTAAGAAGTATGTTAAGTGTAATGATTAGATGTAAAAAGTAGGTTAAGTGTAATGATTAGACTTTGATATTAGAGTCTTTGTTTTTAAAAAAAAATTGTGAGGAGGAGAGTAGGGTGATGTAAAAATTAGAGTGATGATTAGATGTAAAAGTAGATTAAGTGTAATGATTAAAAAATCAGACTTTGATATTAGAGTATTTGTTTTTAAACACATTGTAAAATGATTAACCAAACACCACCTCCCGTCCCCAATTTAGATTGGAAGAATCAAGAGTTTTAATTTTTTAGAGGGTTTAATATTAAATTTCTTTTTTGACTGGCGACCCTCTGCGTAGGGTCTACCAAGCTATCTATTGATGGCTTCAAAATCACTTTATCGATCTACTTCTTACTCACTATAAAAAAAAAAACCAAACATCATTTAAATGTTTATAATTATAATTGCATTAGGTTTAACCTAATGTATTGGAATCCAAACACACCCTTGCAAGGATAGATTTGAAATTGCAACGTCATCCAATCTCATTGGTTATAGACCAAAATTTAATTTAAAGTTAAATTCCCTTAAAAAAATATAAGAATGAATAATTAAAGAGAGAAAAAGAAAATGAAAGCCCTCGTCGCTCACCGATTTGGCTTCAACTCAGTCGCTTTCTTTGAATTTGATTTTTCCAATTCCAAGTTTTGTAAAATCCGAAGCAAACTGCAAATCATTCCTCCTGTACTCACCAGATGATTGTCTTCCTCCTACCGCTAAATGCGTAGACTTCAAGTCTAGATTCTCCCACCATCACCGGCATTGTAACTTCCTCTGCTCTCGCTTTTCTTGCTCGAATCTGCTTCCTATTGCTTTGATTCCCTCAGGTATGCCCATTTCCCTTCTCTTTTGCTCTTTTTTCCACTTGCAGTTTTCATGATTTCGCCCTTTCGTGCTCACTCCTTCGGATCTGGTGTTGCGATTTTTCGACCTCCGGTTTCCTTTACTGATTTCGGCGGGTTTTACTCCCCTTTTTTTTTTTTTTTTTTTTGTCTTTTACGTGATTTCTCTCGCTGCTTTGCTTGAATCGTTTACAAGTTAGGGTTGCAATCTTTTATCAAGCAGAATGCAATCTAGCGTTGCTGTTTACTGAAATTATGTACATTAAGCTTAGAAGGTGTCATCAAGCATGTTGTTTTATTTGAGATTCACCATAACTAGATCTGTTAGTCTGTTTATTTGGAGTTCAGTTGTTTATGGCGTCGCCTGTTCCGTGTTAATGTGGATGAGAGCTTGGTATTAGTTGTTGCTGAAAGATTATGCTTTGATGTTCGACATAATGGGCTTAGAAGAGTGGATTTAGAGTTTTTTTTTTTAATTTTATTTTATCAGGTGTTTGGGGTTTGATGTAGTCAGCAAAAGTAGTGAATTGGTGTCGTTTTTTTGTTTAATCTCATCATGCCATTTATGGATACTGCTTTTAATTTAGATTTTGTTGAATTCTGCTATTGGGAGCACTCTTTGCTTTGTTTTTTGACAAGCTGCTAGCTCACAATTGCAAACGATAATTTTTTTTGTTGGTTTCCATGGTAAAAACTGCACTCTCCTGCGTGGATCCTGATATTATTCGGAATGAATTGTGTATTTTTCACACAAATGCATATGCGCCTCCTCAAGGCTTGATTTATTTACCTCTACAATTATACATGGATTTTGTATGGTAATCTTCCCTTCACGTTGAAGATTGGGCCTAGTGCATGAGGAGATGTGGTTGCTGGATTTTTGTCATTTCCCGTTTGTACCCAAGAGACATACTAGATAACTTTAGCCTTAAGCTTGCACATAAATATGCTTGTATTAAAATGTAAGCAAAGTTCCAACCACAATGATATGACTTGATAGTGCTCCACCAACCAAACTGTTCCTATTTCGTGTTATTGTGTTAGCATGGAATGTGTTTTGAGAGGAGTAAAGTGAGATAAAAAGGAAATAAGTTTTGAGAGGAGTAAAGTCAGATAAAAAGGCAATAAGATTTATGCTGACTCTAATTCATTTGTTGTCTTTTTGCATACAATCCCTGAAGGACTAATTTGATGGTTTTTAACTGGATTCAGGGACTTATCCATGATGGATTTGTAGACAAAGCTTCCTATTTATGAACCAGTAGTTGAATTGGCAGAAGAGGTCAGTGTGTATACTGACTTTTCTATATTTGTAGCCAAGAAACACTTTGCTTCTGAATCTTCGATGATTGTCTTTATATGCTGAAATTTCCCTGCTGCCCTGTTGGATGTAGTGTATTTTTAAACTCACCTTCTGAGGGAAAGTTGTCAGCTATTAACAAGAAGAAATGAAGAAATGGTACATTGGTGTTGTAAGTACATCCCTGATTATGTTAGTGGTTCTGAGGTACTTCGTCATCAAAAGTCCAGCTGGACTAAACCCCTTAGTAGGTCCTTTCTACAATACAACAAACCCTCTTGAATGGGTACGTCTTACTGCACTTCCTGAAGTCTCAAGTCCTCAAAATGCTACTCAAGTGGTTTCTGCTGATGACCTAACGTCCGGTCTTTTTATTCCGAGGAACACAACCAAGGAAGAGAAACATTCTTTGCTAACCTGGAATCATCTGAAGCACCTACTTAACCATTCTATAGCTTTGCCTAATGCTCTTGATGCTACCAGAGAAGCGTCTAATGCATGGAATATCTTGATGACTTCAATTGAAGATGAAAGACATAGTACAAATCGTAGCTCATCAAAGAAAGCAAAAGAGAAACAATGTCCCCATTATCTCAATAAAATGAATGCTACAGGGTATAATGATAGCACTTATAGGCTGTCCTTTCCTTGTGGCCTGACTCAAGGTTCTTCGATTACTATTATTGCCATTCCAAATGGTCTTCTTGGTAACTTCCGTATTGACTTGACTGGGGAGGAGATTCCCGGTGAGCAAGACCCACCAATTATTCTTCATTACAATGTTAGGATACGTGGTGATAAGGTTACAGAAGATCCTGTGATTGTGCAAAATACCTGGACTGTTGCACGTGATTGGGGTGAAGAGGAACGATGCCCATCTCCTGCACCAGAGATAAATAAAAAAGGTATATGTTTCTGGTGGCTCATTTTATAATTTTATCTTTTTTTTGCTAGCTGTAACATGAACTCATTAATTCAGCTACGAATATCTGTACCAAGCCAGAGATGAATAAAAAAAGGAATTCGGATTTGGTCTTATGTCCCTAAGATGTGTCTGAACTCTGAACTCCTAATAATTGATTGATGAAGATCAAAGACTTGAAGAAAAAAGCTAAATAAGGATTATAATGCTGGAAGTCCATGAGCCTGCCTTTGTCCTATTTGTATGGGCTGATTCAGTACTTATGTGACAATTTTGTTTCTGCACTTTTATATGACAATAGAACTATGATGCACAGACAAGATGTTGCATTCTGCGTCGGAGATGTGTCTCATGCCTTTTTATCCGTGCTTTCATTTGTGTTGGATAACTGTATGTGGTTTTAACATGTCAGTGGATGAGCTGGAGCCGTGTAATGAGATGGTGGGACGAGATACAAACCTGACTTCGCGTGGTGGTAGTGGTACGCATGTAAATGGTTCAAAGGATTCTTCCCTGGTTCATGAAACAAAGCAGTATTTTCCTTTCAGAATAGGATATCCTTTTGTGGCAACAATTAGAGTTGGCTCAGAGGGAATGCAGATGACAGTAGATGGAAAGCACATTACCTCCTTTGCTTTTCGTGAGGTAACTCTATCAGTCCTTTGTCCTTTGGGTATCACACAGCTCATATCATATCTCTATATTTCCCCAAATAATTTATCTTATCTACAGAGTTTGGAGCCGTGGCTTGTGAGTGAAGCAAGGATATCAGGAGAGCTGCAATTGATATCAGTTTTGGCTAGTAGTCTTCCCACATCAGAAGATCTGGAACATGTAATTGATTTGGAAGCTCTGAAATCCCCTCCTGTTGCTGATAACAAAGTTTTGGATCTCTTTGTTGGGGTTTTCTCTACAGCAAACAACTTTAAGCGTCGAATGGCTGTTAGAAGAACGTGGATGCAGTATCCTGCTGTGCGCTCTGGGGATGTTGTTGTGCGCTTTTTTGTTGGCTTGGTAAGTGTCATGCATGAGCATTACATAGTAATTATTCCGAAGGAATAACATGATTTTTCAATGAATCACTCAAAAGATCTCTTTTAAAAAAAAATAACTCAAAGATTGATGAGCTGTTTTCATCCGTTAGTTGTTGGTGGATTTTGTGAGGGCTACTCTGCAGTTGGGAGCACTGCATTTTTGCCGTATTTGCAATTAATTTTGATAAAGATGTGTAATTTTACTAAGATAACTTATTGCATGCGTTAGAAAACACATTTGGTTTCTCTACGGAACTCCTTTGAGGGTGTTCTGCAGCTAATTGGTTAAGTTCTTGTATTTTAGAATTCTTTGTTCTTGTACTTGGTTATAGGTAGTTCGATATCTTTTATAAATGTTTGGTTGTGCATTGCTACACTAGATCCTTTTAAAATAACCTGAGCTTCTTCATTTCAGCATAAAAACCAAAGGGTGAATGAGGAACTATGGAAAGAAGCTCGGGCATATGGAGATGTTCAGCTTATGCCATTTGTTGACTATTATAGTCTCATAACTTGGAAAAGTCTTGCAATCTGCACATTTGGGGTACAATCTCATTTTTTTATGCATTTATCACCATCTCTATTGATGCTCTAATAACCTCTTCTCTCAACAGGCAGATGTTCTTTCAGCCAAATATATCATGAAAACGGACGATGATGCATTTGTTCGTGTAGATGAAGTATTAGCTTCTATGAATAGGATCAACATTACCACTGGATTGCTCTATGGTCTTATTAACTCGGAATCGCAGCCTCACAGGAGCACTGACAGCAAATGGTATATAAGTCCTGAGGTAAATATTGTCCTCTTGATTTCTTTCTCACTGTGCAACTTCACCTGGAGAAGATCTAACAGTGTAACAGAGCTTGAATTATGCTGCAACTTTCTTAATTTTGCAATGAATACTTGCTTGGTTTATTGGTTGTAAGGCTATCTTTTTAATTTTCTTTTTTTTCTGTTCATCTCACCTCTTACATCTGGAATCACACACGTATGCAGGAATGGCGTGAAGAAACATACCCACCATGGGCTCATGGACCAGGTTATGTTGTGTCACATGACATCGCGAAGGAGGTATCCAAGAGACAACGAGAAGGTCGATTAAAGGTACGTGAGATGTTCTTGATCAACACTAGATGATTAATCTAAGGCAACTTATATGTTTAAACATGTTAAAAGCTAAAATCCTAGATTCATTAGCACGAATCTCATCTGACATGCTGTTTTTTGGATTGTTGAAACTGCTGATTGCAGATGTTTAAGTTGGAAGATGTAGCAATGGGCATTTGGATTGATGCTATGAAGAAGGACGGCTTACAAGTCAAGTATGAGAATGAAGAGCGGGTCTACAACGAAGGGTGCAAGGATGGCTATGTAGTTGCCCACTACCAAGAGCCTGGAGAGATGCTTTGTTTGTGGCAGAAACTTCAAGAAACAAAGCGTGCCATGTGTTGTTAGGGACTAACCACTACAAAACAAAGAGACTGCCCACAGCTTCTCTTTGGTCACACACTATTTGCAGACAAGAGGCTTATGCAGCACTTGTAGCTCTTACATTGACATTCGGCATGGTTGAGGATGTTCGACATATTTTCCAACCATCCCACCTTCCTTTCAAGGTGAGAAGAAGAGCTTTGTAGTTTGTAATATTATTGACATGTATCGAAGAGTTCAGCTACATATGTAGAGGGTGTGAAGAGTGTTGTATTTGAGGTTTGTGTATATCTTTTGGATGAGGTGTAGATCATAGATGCAACTACAATTAGTTAAAGCACCGGTAATTTTGTTTGGTATTCTTTCATTCATTTGCCTTCAATTGGACGGATATCTTTTGCTATGCCTTCAACTCTCAATGCATACTTCCATATCAACCTTTCTAACATTTTAACTTCTTGTGATTCGCGTGCACACAGCGAATATGTAGAGTATAATCTCACTTAAGTGCACCCTTTTACTTGATAACGCTCCACAATATGATGAGACATTGATGGATTCACCCAGTTTAGCAAGAATAGAACACGTCTACATGGGAAGTGATGGTGCACAGCTTTTAGGAAGGGCCTTAGTTCTTGAAGATGTTATCTTTTGTTTGCTGCAGCACATGGAAGAGGGTAGACTTGTCAAACGGGTCATTCGGGTCGGGATCGGGTCGGGTCTCTTCGGGTCCCCGGTAAAACGGGTCCCGGATATTTCCGAGTTGACTAGAACTCGGGTTTGACCGGGTTTCGGGTCATTTCGGGTCGATTTCGGATTTGTCAATTTTTTCATTTTTAAATTAAAAAAATCATGATTTGATAATTTTGCAATAAATTTTAATTATATATAAAAAAATTTAATTATATTTAATTAAAAATCAACCGGGTCACCGGGTCAATCGGGTAAAATCGGGTCAAAATTACCGGGTTAATCGGGTCACCGGGTCGAAACCCAGATGACCCGGAAAATTTCCGGTTTTTCGGGTTCGGGTCGAAAAAAATTTCCGGGTCCAAATTTCCGGGTTCGGGTCGAAAATTTTCTGGACGATCGGGTCGGGTTGTGTTTTGACAGGTCTAGAAGAGGGTCAAGGTTGGTACTGAAAGGTAACTGAGGAAAAATAATGTTAGATTTTGGGGCTACAAGGGCTCATGTCAAAGGAGAGGTAACTGATCCCTCAACAACATTG
The DNA here is from genome assembly GCA_037127255.1 of Persicaria tinctoria. Classification (NCBI taxonomy): domain Eukaryota; kingdom Viridiplantae; phylum Streptophyta; class Magnoliopsida; order Caryophyllales; family Polygonaceae; genus Persicaria; species Persicaria tinctoria. Next base: position 57,321,771 of record JBANSL010000014.1, read on the forward strand.
CTAGTTCGTGTGATAACCGTGCTGTTCATGATCTCGTTGTTTCGGGATTTTAATGGCCATGCCCAATATGATTGGAAGTTATTGATACAAGTGATACATGTGTTCTATTCTTCACTTTTGTAATGATATGTGTTTACTTTCCCAAGTTTTCCTTTTGGCATGTAATATTGTTTTATATGTTTGTTTGGACATGTATGTGTGTATGATGCATTATACAGGTATATTATAGTATATATTATGTATATATGTTGCACTATAGGTATGCGTCTCAACTGAGTCGTATTGAGTCTATTTAGACTTGATCCTCTAACGAGACCATACTATAGCGGAGTTAACATATGTATATATAAACTATACTATATAATATATCTTGTATAAAGTATGGTGGAAGAACAAGATATAAACCGGTATTGGGCTCTTAGCCCATTACTGGCCCAAAGACCTTGAAGCTTGGATGAGCTGGTGGCCCAGCCCATGGACGCGGAGCCTGACCTACCTCTCTTCATGTGGAGCGCTGCGTTTTGGTGTTGGCTCTTGACCTAGCTATAAAAGCTCGCTTCCTCTTGAGAACTGGACACTTCAGCTGCTCTCTTCTCTCTCCTCACAAACGCTCTCTTTTGCGCCGATTAGGGTTTCTAGGGTTTGGAGCTTTCTCTCCTTCTCTTGCCGTCGGTTCTTGAGTTCTCGGAGAAGAAAGGTTGATGGTGGCTTCTCTGGAAGGTGGATCGAGCTCCGACGTCCTCCTGGGTGGCCGCTCTCCTCGTCTCCTGAGATCTCGGGTTCTAGAGATCGATTTCTCTATCGATCTTCTGGTTTTATCCCATACAGGGGGATTTCTTCTTCTTCCTTGTACCTCTGATTCACATGCATGTTAGATTAGGGTTGTTTGCTTTCATTGCTTGTATCATCCCTTGCACGAACTCTCTTATAGTGGATTCGGCCAACTCTTGAGGCCCCGTGGATGTAGGTATTATACCGAACCACATAAAACTGCTTGAGTGTTCGATTGCTTGTGATTCTTCGTTTGATCTTTCGTTATCGCTTTAGATCTATTACGCTTCCGCTATCCAAAACCGATTTCTAGACGAATCTAGGTTTTACAACGTGGTATCAGAGCTTGGCTGTCGCGTTCTTGATTTCCTGGCTCATTGTTGAGTTCTAGGGATAGGGAACGGGTGTAGGGTCTCGGGCTGACCTAAAAGGCGACATCGCTGGTGCCGCACCCCCCCTGCACGACATACCACACCCTTGTTTGCTAGATCTAGGTCTTCTGTGCTTGGATCTTGTGTTTTGAGTGCTTCTGATCTTCAAGTATTCTTGTTTTGTGCTTGGCTTGATAGGATCTTTAGTCGCACTGTTAGATTCATATTTTCTTGAATCGTTTTTTGTGCTTTTAAGTCATTTATTAATTGTTTAGTTGTTCTACAGGTACAATAAAACAACTATGGGTGATAAAGGCACTTACCTTAAGCCCTTCAATGGCCACACGGATTTTGCTATGTGGCAACTGAAAATGAAGGCAATTCTCATCAAGGAAAAATGTTGGATTGCTGTAACCAATAAGTTTCCAGAAGGGACATCAAAGGAAAAAATCTTTGAAACTGATCAACAGGCTCACAGTGAAGTTATGCTTCGCTTAAGTGACGAAGTTGCTAGACGGGTATTGAATTTTGACACTGCTGATAAGCTTTGGGAAGGTCTGGAAAGCTTGTACTTGGTAAAATCTCTCCTTTCTCGTGTTAATTTGTTTAATAAACTGTTTAATTTCAAGATGGATGTTTCCTGCCCCTTGTCTGATAATCTTGATAAATTTCTTACTATTCTTCAAGATTTACAAAGATGTGGTGATAAAGTTGAGGAAACTCAGCAATGTGTTTTGTTGTTAAATTCTTTGCCTGCTCAATTTAATACTTTTAAAGATGTTGTGCAATACAGTACTGATAAATTGGAAAAGAAAGTTATTCTTGAGTCCATTATTCAGAAAAATGATGCTTTAAAGGTCTTTAAAAACAAGTATGAGCTTAAGAATGACCATAAACCTGATAACAAGAATGAAGTTCTTGTTGCTAGAGGTAGGTTTAAAGGCAATAAGAATAATAACAACAATAAACCACCTCAAAAAGATTCCAGTAAAACTGAAAATCATCAAAATGGTAAACTTGATAAATCTCACCTTATGTGTTCTTACTGCTCTAAATTTGGTCACATTGAGAAACACTGCTTTAAGAGGAAGAAAGATGAAAGGCTTGCTGGTAAAAAGCCTAATGTTTCTGCTGTGCTTGAATCTCATCCTTACTATACTCATGAAGTGCTTGCTTTGTTAAATTCTGGTGACTCCAATGCTTGGATTTTAGATTCTGGATGTACTATGCATGCTACCTTCCATAAGTCTTGGTTTTCTGACCTTAAATGCTATGATGTTGGTACTATCATGCTAGGTGATCATTATGTGCTTAAAATAAAAGGTGTTGGTTCTGTTGCTTTAAGAATGTTTGACAATGTTGTTAGAGTTATAAAGAATGTTAAATGGGTGCCTGATTTAAGAAGAAACTTATTGTCTGAAAGTGCTCTTGAGAAATTAAAATATGATGTGTACAGTTCTAATGGTGTGAGGATTGTTTCTAAGGATAGGGTTCTTGTGATTAAATGCTTAAGAAAAGCTGGATTATATGAACTGATTGCTACGATCCTATTGTGAACTCCTCTGCTACTGCTTTTACTGCCATTGATAAGCCTATGTCTATGCATGATTCTATGTTATGGCATGTCAGGTTAGGTCATATTGGTAATAAAGGTCTTGAGAACCTGTATAAGTCTGGTGTTATTCCTGCTAAACCTTGTTCCATTGAATTATGTGAAAACTGTGTTCTAGGTAAGCATACTAGAAAAAGTTTCAAATCATTTGCATTTGTTTCAACTGCTCCTTTGGATTACATTCATTCTGATCTATGGGGCCCTGCCCAAATATCTACTGTTGGTTTAAAAAGATATTTCATGTCCTTGATTGAAGATTATAGTAGAAAAGTTTGGGTGTTTCTGTTGAAAACTAAAGATGAAGCTTTTGAAACTTTTAAACATTGGAAATCTATGGTTGAAAAGGAAACTGGCTTATTTGTTAAGTGCTTAAAAACTGACAATGGTCTTGAGTTTTGTAATTCCTTGTTTGATGCTTATTGTAAACAAAATGGCATTAAAAGACACTTGACAATTCCTGGGACTCCCCAGCAGAATGGTACTGCTGAGAGGATGAACAGGACTCTTCTTGAAAAGGCTAGATGCATGCTTATTTCCTCTGGTTTAAAGCATTCTTTGTGAGGTGAAGCTGTTATGACTGCTGCATATTTGATAAATAGAACCCCTTCCTCTGTGATTGATTTTAAGACTCCCTATGAACTGTGGTATAAAAGAAAACCTCACCTTGATCATCTTAAACCTTTTGGTTGCACTGTATATTCATACATTAATCAAGGTAAGTTGAATCCCAGGTCACAAAAGTGTGTCCTATTGGGATATCCTCAAGGTGTTAAAGGTTATAAATTGTTACTTGTTCAACCTGGAGCTTATAAGACTATTGTGAGTAGGAATGTTATTTTCAATGAGAATGAATTTCACTTTAAAATGACTTCTGTTCCTACTGTTCATGATACTAACCTGCAGGAACACAATGGTAATCAGTTCTATGTTCCTAAGAACATTGAAACTGACTATGATGATGAATTTGATACTGGTTATTCTCCCTCCCCTCCTCTTACTCTCTCTTCTGTTTCTACCCCTTCTGATTCTGTGGTTGTGCAACCTCACCAATTGGGTGGGGAAGCTAATGAACCTGTTATTGAACCTACTGTTTTGCCTTCCTCTTCTGTTTCTCCTATTTCTGTGGATGAGGATATGATTGTTGAGTCTGTGCCTGCTTCTAGTTCTGGTTCCTCTAGTTCTTCAGTAGCTGAAAGACATGATCTCACTGATTGGCAGTTGACTAGGGATAGGAGTCCTAGGACTGTCATTCCAAATAAAAGGTTCATAAATAACATTGTTGAGTTTGCTTGCCTTGTTTCTGATGTGGTTAAATCATTTACTCCTGAAACTTATGAACATGCTTTAAAGTGTGCTCACTATAAGAATTGGAAAAAGGCTATGGATGAAGAGATTGAGTCTATGATCTGTTATGTACTCTATGATCTGTACCAGGCCTGATCTGGCATTTGCTATCAGTACTCTAAGTAGATTCATGTCTAATCCTTCTGAGAAGCACTGGTTATCCATGAAATACTTGTTGAAATACTTGCTTGGCTCTATTAATTTGTCATTGTTGTATTCTGAGCATACTTCTGCATCTGAATTACATGGCTTTGTTGATGCTGACTATGCTAGTAACAAGGACACTAGGAAATCTATTACTTCCTATGTTTATACATGGGCAGGTAATTGTATTTCCTGGAAGTCCCAACAACAGCCTATAGTTGCATTATCTTCCACTGAAGCTGAATACATTGCAGCAATAGAGGCCTGTAAAGAGGCTATCTGGCTGCAGGGTATTTTGAAAGAAGTGGAATTGAAGCATTATACATATGTGTTGCATATAGATAGCCAAAGTGCTCTATATTTGTGTAGAGATCCCATGTACCATGAGCGTACTAAACATATTGATGTTAGATACCATTTCATTCGTGAAAAAGTTGAAGATAACATCATTCATGTTAAGAAAATTGATGGTAGACTTAATCATGCAGATTTTGGCACTAAAATTGTCCCTCATGATAAATTTGTGTTTTGCAGGAACTTCCTCCACTTGGAGGAACTTGAGTGATCTCTGTGTGTGATGTATGCTTGGGCTGAGGACGGACCTGGCCATGAAGAATCCACTTACATGTTGAGTCTGAGTCTGCCCAGTGCAAGACTTAGAAAAGTAGAAGGGTGTTTGTAATGATATGTGTTTACTTTCCTAAGTTTTCCTTTTGGCATGTAATATTGTTTTATATGTTTGTTTGGACATGTATGTGTGTATGATGCATTATACAGGTATATTATAGTATATATGTTGCACTATAGGTATGCGTCTCAACTGAGTCGTATTGAGTCTATTTAGACTTGATCCTCTAACGAGACCATACTATAGCGGAGTTAACATATGTATATATAAACTATACTATATAATATATCTTGTATAAGGTATGGTGGAAGAACAAGATATAAACCGGTATTGGGCTCTTAGCCCATTACTGGCCCAAAGACCTTGAAGCTTGGATGAGCTGGTAGCCCAGCCCATGGACGCGGAGCCTGACCTACCTCTCTTCATGTGGAGCGCTGCGTTTTGGTGTTGGCTCTTGACCTAGCTATAAAAGCTCGCTTCCTCTTGAGAACTGGACACTTCAGCTGCTCTCTTCTCTCTCCTCACAAACGCTCTCTTTTGCGCCGATTAGGGTTTCTAGGGTTTGGAGCTTTCTCTCCTTCTCTTGCCATCGGTTCTTGAGTGCTCGGAGAAGAAAGGTTGCTGGTGGCTTCTCTGGAAGGTGGATCGAGCTCCGACGTCCTCTTGGGTGGCCGCTCTCCTCGTCTTCTGAGATCTCGGGTTCTAGAGATCGATTTCTCTATCGATCTTCTGGTTTTATCCCATACAGGGGGATTTCTTCTTCTTCCTTGTACCTCTGATTCACATGTATGTTAGATTAGGGTTGCTTGCTTTCATTGCTTGTATCATCCCTTGTACGAACTCTCTTATAGTGGATTCGGCCCACTCTTGAGGCCCTGTGGATGTAGGTATTATACCGAACCACGTAAAACTGCTTGAGTGTTCGATTGCTTGTGATTCTTCGTTTGATCTTTCGTTATCGCTTTAGATCTATTACGTTTCCGCTATCCAAAACCGATTTCTAGACGAATCTAGGTTTTACAACTTCAATCCAGAACTCTTGGGTTTTTGCATTCCTTTCCTGGAAGCATACAATGCACAAATGATCTAATCTACAATGGAAGATTGCACATGGAGATAGATTATTATCTGCACCGTCTATCGATGTTACTTGTTCTTCGATATTACTTTCTGATTTTCTTCACCACATGGATTTTGTCTCTGTGCAATAAGCAGCTGCAACTGCAGGAGGGTCACGACTCATGAACAACAACTTGATTCGATGTGATTGGTATACCTTCAAAAAGGGTGTCAGCAGGAGGTGAAGGCGGAGAATCCTCGTTAGACGACTCACTGCGAAAGTGGTTTGGGGAAATGACAGTCACTTTTACAAGGACAATTCAGTTAAGATCATAAGACCTCAACTCTGGCAAGAAACCATAGCTGGAAATCACAGATTCAAAGGCCCGTATTCGCTGCCCACGAAGGCCACGAACAGCACATCCATTAAGATCATAGGACGATATTTCATGGATCTTGAGATCAGCAGCTGCCTTAACCAGTTCTTCACCAACAACTCTTGCAGCCTCCTGCAAGCATGTGGTTAACAGGTATGAAAACAGATTCGTTATGACATAAACTCTGAAGCTGGGTTTTTACAAGCAGGAAATGTGTTTGTTTGGAAGAGCAATTACTTCAGTTGTAACATCGGTGTCCACTCGAATGGCTCTCTGTAGAGTACTTGCATAAAACAAACATTTCTTGTTCTGGTCATCAACCAGCATTGCATACAGCTGCTTGTCGGAACAGAACACCGAGAGCCTCGGCTTCTTGGGCGTGCCATCAAACTGCCAAAAACCGAGAAAACCATAAGAAACGGAAACGAAATCAACAGGTGGTAGGCAATGCTACCATGTGGATCCTATCCTAACCTTCCTCCTCATCCTCCGGTTTCGAATTTTGGCGGTTTCGGTTCTTGTATTAGCCGGCGTCCTTGCCTTGGCAACAGTCACCAGAGGCTTCAGGGGAACATCTGGAATCGTTTACCAAGTTAGTAACCTTGTGAAGTCCACTGCCTCACAAAGCAAACCTTTAAGGTGTCACTTACACGTAATTTGAAAGGGGCGGAACTGGGTCTTGAAAGGCGTCGAATGGGTGTTCGTAAGAGGATGAGTTCTTCTCAACAGTGGAAGGGTGATTTCCCCAAGAGCTGCCATTTGCTTGATTTTCTACACAGGGTTTCAAAAATGAGGAATTTCTCGTTTTAGACATTTCATCAAACAGGTTGTGTGCATTCAGAAATGCTCATATCCAACATATGATGCAGATTGTTTTCCCAGTGATTAATGACTAACAAACTTACTTGGAGATCTTCAGATTCAGAGTAGCAGCTTCAATTCCATAATCACACGAATCCAGCGAATACAAGAGGTGAGAATTGAAGAATAGGAGAAGTTGTGACCTCGAATTCTTACCTAATAAAGAAAAAGTATGGAACGTGATTGAAAACTAAAATTTAGAATGTAGTTGACGTTAGAAATGTATCCATCCCTCAAAGGCGAATAGGAGGAGTTGTGAATGCAAATGAAAGGGTAGTTGCTATTTAATATTTATGTTAGGAACACATCAACGTCGCATAATTCAATCCAAATGTTCATTTGCATTTTCACCCACAATTACCAATAAATAATTTATGAACAATCACATAACTTTGTTTTGCAATTTTTGCCCATTTCTAACCATTGTCACTGTCAGTCTTCTATTTTGATATATCGGCCTAAGATTGATTTCCCTTTCCGAGAAGGCTCAAACAACTAATGGCAGGTGGGAAAAATGCACCCTCTGTACAATCATCAAAATAAAACTCAAGGAGAGGATATTGATGCATTGCTGAAAAGGTATTCATTGTGTTTTAATTTTCTGCAAAAAATCTCTAGTGTGCACTGCCTGAGATTCAAATACACATGGTATACTGTACTACATTGAAACCTAACAACATCAAGTGTCAAAACATCATACAACCATACACAGCTAGCAAACCCCACAAAACACAAGCTTTGCAAAATTCGAACGCAATGACAGAATGAAAGGCTCAATAAAACTTGCAAGGCCTCTTATAGCGATCAGCGACAACATAGAGCAATGCCTGTCTGTTCTTCACCCGCACCACATTGAAACCCACTCCCCTCAGATAACTTTAAAAAATCATTGTCCATATCCATATATGTATAAGCTATGTATCTATGAGTAGGTAACACTTTAGATGCTTCCTCATAAAGAGTATCTCTCAGCCTCGTTGTAATCCACAAGCACCTGCTCAATTTTCCTTGGAGGTATTATTGAATCCAAAAAGCAAAGGCATGATCGAAATGAATTCCTTGGGTTACCTCTTACGAGGAATTATCTTTGTTTTACAGGATAACAACCCAGGTAACTCCTTCCATGTCAACAACCTTGATTGAAAGCATTTTCTTCCCACAATAATGATTCCTCTGCTCATCAGCTGTGCTCATACCACAATGCCATGTGGTACAGGTTGATTTTCATTGCTCGCATCCTATAGCAATCTCTCTATCTCTCTTATCCCGTCGATAGATTGCTGGTTCACTGTCAAGGATCCTATTAGAATGTAGACATCGTCAGCTGAAAGATTGACATAACTTATGATTGGCTCTTTATGTAAAATTTCTTGCATGATGGTTACGTAGCTACATACCAATCATTTTCTTGGAGTGGTCGACATACACCAAGGTGGGATGAACTCACTAGCTTTTCCTCCCTGTTTGCGAGGCGGAAGCAAGTCACTAGCTTTTCCTCCCTGTTTGCGAGGCAGAAGCAAGTCTTCAGGATAGCCTGAATTGCTTGATTCGGTTGCTCTAGCCCAATGCAAAATATCCTGAAAAGAATTGTTTTCAGATAATCCTTCTGGCCACATAGGAATCAGGATGAAAGATGCGAACCACTCGCTTGCTCTAATCTTGTTTGACCTCTTCAAGGCAATCTCAATGGGGGTCAAGTTTTTGCAACTGTTGTGTTGGTCTTGTGTCCATAAACCACATCCTCCTAAAAAGTACTGGTACTCTATCTATATGAATCTTTGAGCCTTTCAGATTGCCTCTACATAAGCTCCATGAATGCTTTGTTCTGTCATGGATACCCAGCAACATGGGGCATTTCAGCTTCCAGCACACCTTTGATGGATAATGAAGAAAAGTTTTTTTCCTCGCACCCCTACATGAACAAAAAAAAAAGGTTATGTTAGTTTTTTCTCACATTCAAATCAGAAAGTTTAAACTTAAATGAAAAAAATGGACCATCGACTCTATTAATAACTTTAACCCCATGACTAGATAATACGATGGAACCTGCAAAATAACATCAAGAAAGATAAAATGTCAAGTTATGGTGCTTTGTGAAGTAGAATCATCCAATGCCACTATATTTGCAACAGCTTAAACAAACTGGAGAACGCAGAAGTATAAATTACAGATTTACAGATAAATTTAAATTTAATAATACCAGTCCACACTTCACCTCAATCTTAATACATGAAGAATGGGGAAAAAAGGAAGAAAGAAAGAAAACAAAGGCAAATAATAATGAACAAAAACAAGATATCTCAAACACAATTACATTCATTGATCCATAAGCTGGCATAAACATCCCTCATAAAAAACCTGGAAGAAGACAGTGACATCATAAGCAAACCAGCACAAGGAACTTTAACCAGAAAAGGCAGAACAAAACCCACATAGTTAACTGTTTGTAAGTACGAATGGCAATATTCAAAGTCCATAGTATATCACGAGAACTATATCACTAAATGTTAAGTAGCAAAATAAGCTAACCACATGGGGATTGGGGAACAAGAAAAAGTAAGTAAATATAGTCTTCATTCCACTACATATCCATAGTAAGTCCAGCAGATATTATAAAGTTCCTAAACATCAGGGTTCCCCATCAATGTCCATTCATTAGGATGCGAAATTAAAAGGGTAAAAAGGAAAGCTTATTATAGTAGTTTGCAGGTTATCTAGTTCAAGTCCATGCCATCTCCAACTTGGCTGCAGATAGGACTAACAGCAGTGATGGATCTCTCAAAAGGTGAAGGATGAAACTTGGCATCACGTCTACGCTTGAAAGAACAGCTCTCCGAAGGAGAAGAATTCTCGTCACTATCAACAAACTTCCTACGAACTCCTCTCACAGCCTGTTCCTCCGCAGTTGTGAGAGGGAAAATCTGGCCACTGACCCTGCAGAGAGAGTGGTGATTATCGTGAAGGATCCTCTGGTCACAGTTTTTGTCACAGATATGGGTCAGCCCTGTTAGCCTGCACCGATACATGTTCCCACATACATGCTCGTTTTGGCACTTCCAGTCACATTTGTGGCAAGGGTTGGGACCTTCTCCACCCATAATACTAGATAGAAAAATGACATTAGTTGACACTTGAAACATTGCTGTTCCTTGCATCTCCATTGCTCACTCTCTGTGTTCTGTAGAGGTGAATGTAGAAGAGCAGTGTCAATTCCAATAGAATGCTTGAAGGTTCCAGGATGCATGTATGTTTTGCTTAAAGTATAGCAGCACTTTCAGTAAAAAAAAAGTGTCTAGATACCGAGCCTTTTCCCCACGAACAAACTTAGTCATATAATTCATATATACACATACGTACATAGCCTAAAGGCAGCAATCCTCAAAAACAAATAGGCGAAATTGATTCATGTATGACAAGGTAACAAGCTGCTTTAAATTCTTGTACATGCTTTTCACTGGAACAATATAGATTATCTACAAGCACAAGACTACAACTTCAGCTCATTCCAAATTTGCTAATAATTAAAGCCAAGAGATCGTAAAGCAAACACATACACGGCTTAACCTATCAAAAGAACAATCAATGTATATCAATATGTGTGATCATAAATCAATGATATTCTAGCATTATCCTAAATGGACCCGCACGGAATATTATAAAGACAAAAGTGGAGATAATTGATCACATATGGAGCCAAGTATAATAGTAGATTTTCCATTGATACCATAACCACAGTACACTACCTAATATGCACATATTTAACTAAACAACTTACAGATCTAAACAAATACCCACAATACCCAACGCTTAACGCACACCACAAACCAGAACCAACACGAACCCGCAAACCAGACCTACTTAGCCAAAAACCCCTAAATCATTACAAAGCCGCCTTCAATCAAACCCTAATTTCTCAAAAACCGGGCTCAAAGGACAAATTAGAGCTGGGAAGGGGGAAATCGAAATACCTAGAACAGGAAATTAATAATCAAAATAAAGCAAGATAACTCAAATCCATTACATCAAAAAATGCATAAACACAAAAACGAAGACGAAAAAAAGAGATACATTAAAAAGAAAAGAAAAAGAAAAACTTACAGGTTAGAAAATTAGCAGTTGACCTCCTCCAAACACCGAAAACTAGCACCTGCGAAGGAAACAAAAAACAGAAAAATGAAGCAACACGCCCGAACCGATCTCTCTCTCTCTACCTCCCACCTAAACCGCTCTCGCTCTCTCTCTCCGCACTCTCTCTCAAATGGATTCTTCTTCCGAGTCGTTTGGGGAAAAATGGAATCGCAGTGGGAAGACGGGAGATATATATAGAGGATGGAAGAGGATAAATGCCAAAGGGGGGGAGAGTTTGTTGAGAAGTAGATGAAATGCGAACGAAATGAGGGTGAAATGCAGTGTAAACGACATCAAATCTGTCTGTTTGTGACTTTTCTATATTTAATTAAAAAATATCCCTTTTAAAATATTGGACAAAAATAGGCGGAGATATTTGCGTTACAGGGCGTTAACGGCGACGCATTTGCATATCGGGGATCACGGAAAGGGAATGAGTCGTTTGTTAGTGATTTTTTGGGGGTCCTAATTTGTAATTACGTGAAAGAAGTGGGGAATAAAATGGAATATTAATGAATTGTGGGAGAGAATAGTCCACGCGTGTTGAGTATGGCAAGGAGACTCGGCGAGTGAGACGGTGCTGCATTTACTGTCACGTGCTCTCTCTAATCTGTACTGTATCTACTACCTTTATTTTTCTCTTTTTCTTTTTGAAACGTTAGAATAAAGTAAGACGATTACAAGGTGACACGTGTACACGGCGAGTGAGGATCACTCTCCCTCTTTCACTCCGTCTTTCTATTGGGGTCCGTACTGGTTTGGACCTGGATGATAGTGCCGTTGGTTTGTGGCGGGCCCGCACTTTGTCAATGTTTCAACCCTACCGCGACTTTTAATATTTTGAAATTTATGGAGTATGTTGATTCATGGGGGTTGAAATTTGAAATTTCTGAGTGAACATGTTCGTATATCCCCTTGGGATATTTATTTTTATTATCAACATTTTTTTTTTTAATTATGAGAGAACTACCCAAGATCATCCGTTATCCTAACGGATGAGACATTGAATATCTGAATTGAAAGGGTTGATTTCTTTTTGGGTCGAGTGGCTAAGGTGTGCAACCTTGTCAATCACTATATTGCCACTATAAGGGACATGAGAGAAAGAAACATCCCTCATGCGGGTTATCATGGTTTTGATATCGGACATTATCAGTTCAATGTCCCATGGACACAAAGTTTTGCCCTAAAGGTGATCAATGATGATTTTCGAATCGCCTTCTATCTGTAGTTGTTGTATTTGTAGTTTATTTGCTTCGGATACACCAAGCCTTAGAGCAAGGGCCTCAGCCATTTACGGCGTCTTCCGACCCAATCGCTTAAAGGCCATTTGTATAGGGGCTCCATGCCAATCTCTGATGATGATAACCGCACAGCTGTTAACATTTAGTAAACTAGACCCGTCAAAGTTGAGTTTAAACACCTCCTCTGGTGGTTTAGACCATCTGCGGGGTTGGGGAGATTTGCGGGGTTTCCGCAATTGGTTTTCTCTACTCATCGGGTAATCAGCCCCCTCACTGCCTATATTAACTTTGTTTGCCCGATCCCAACCGCTCATTTGATTTCCCAAAAAACCCATAAATTTCGTAGCCGTGGGGACACCGCCTTTACGAAAGGTAAAGTTGTTACGAAAGAACCAAATGCTCCACCAGTTATACGCAATTTTATGTAGTTTTTCCTTTTTTAAGTTGGCGCCTAGCCAAGCCATGATCTTTTTTATATCTTTTGTGTCGTTGACTGCTTGTAGGAAAGTGCCATACTTTGCTGGAGACATGTATTGTGCTATATGTGGAGATTTGCACTGTAGGAGTATATGTGTATCATCCTCACTGCAGTAATTGTAGATATTATAGGGAGTTGGAACGGGAACACCCCTAGAAGCTAAACGCTGTTTTGTGGGAGGACCGGACTGGATGACCTTCTAAAGGAAGTTTTTGATCTTCGGAGGAACTTTCAGTTTCCAAATCCACGCATTCTCATATGTAGTCTTAGAGAGTGGTGAGGTGAGCATATTATCTATATGTTGAAGCTGTTGTGAACCAACCTTCCTGATTCGGTCACCAATACAAACGATCCTCCATGGCACACTCCGATAATGGGATTAACACAATTTCATCAGCAATTTGTCTTGGGAGGATAGCCTCGAGTTTTTCAATCCACCATTGGCCCCCAACGATGTAGTCAGCCACCCGATCCGGGGTGTTAAAGGAATCAGGGCAGCCTGCTCTTGTGCATATAGGTTTGGCGGTGACCCAGTTATCTGTCCAGAATCTGACAGCTAAACCATTTCCAATTGACCATATCAGACCATTCTTGAATCTATCGATTAGCAGGGAAAGTTTGGACCACTGCCATGAAGAATTACCTTCTCTTTTATAGTCAAATAGTTGCATATCTTTGAGATACTTATATTTCACCAGGCGCACCCAGCTATTATTCGGTTCCGCGATGATTTTCTATAACAGTTTAAGTTGCAGTGCTTCATTCATTTCTTTTGCCTACCGCAAGCCAAGACCTCCAGACTTTTTGGATCTACAGATTCTACTCCCCCCAATAAGGGGTTTATGTTGGGCATCCTTGTTCCAAAAAAAAATGCCGATTGATTTGGTCTAGATCCTTATACATTGAAGCTGGTAACATGAAGTTATGCATCGTGTATAAAGGTTTCGCAACAAGATTTAACCCTATTAAGACCATTCGGCCATGTTGCGACAGGGCATCGGTCCTCCATTTGGCCAGTTGTTCTTTGGACCGACAAATTATATTATCAAAAGTGTCTTTGTTGACTCGACCATTTATGATCGGGCAACCCAGATATTTCTCAATAGAAGTGACATGTGAGATACTGAGCGTATTCTCCGGTTCAGTAATTCTGGTCCTTATAATTCCCGACATAACTTGGAACGAAGACTTGTGATAATTGACTTTTTGTCCCGAAATTTGACAATAGTCTTCAAGGATTGATTTTATTTTCTGACATGATGTTACACTACCTTTGTAGAAAATAAGGATATCATCCACAAAGGCCAGAAACGGAATGGTTGGTCCATTTGCTCCAAAATTAAAACCAACTGGCTGGTTAGGCGAGGAAGATTCCGTTGTTAGTTGACAAGCAAGGATTTCAGCCCCCAAAAAATAAATAGGAAAGGGGATAAAGGGTCACCCTAGCATAGACCTCTAGACGGGTAAAACATCTCTGTTGGACCATTATTGATCAGAACAGAGAAGGATACCATGGAGATACACTCCATAATCCATTGTATAAAGGTCGAATGAAAACCAAATCTACGCAGAACTTATTCTGTAAAACCCCACTCCACCCTGTCATAAGCTTTTTCCATGTCAAGTTTGAGAGCTAGCCAGCCTTCCTTACTCTTCCGGGATTTGAAGGAGTGGAAAATTTCATGTGCAATTAGCACATTGTCTTGAATTGCTCTATTTGAGGCAAAGGCTTCTTGCAGAGGGTTGATTAATTTTCCCATGACCGCCTTGAGGCGTTCTGTTAGTATCTTGGATATTATCTTGTAGATCGTGGAACATAGACTGATCGATCTATAGTGCGATGTCGACATTGGATTATCACACTTTGGGAGTAGCGTTATAAACGTGTGATTGTATTGCTTCAAAATCTTGCCCGAAAGGAAAAAAACTTTTAGCAGCTTTTATAACTAACGGACCCACAATCTCCCAACAAGAATTATAGAATTCTGTTGTCATGCCGTCAGGGCCAGGCGATTTGTTCTTTATGCTTGACAGGAAGAATCATAAGCCACTACATGCCTGAAGATGTAAAACAATACTTGCATATACACTTGAACATCAATAGCCTTTAACCAAGCAGCCAGGCCGCAATTTAACATCAATAATACAGACCACTAGTTGGCCTTCTGCAAGCCAATTGTGATTATCAAACCTTTGGAGGGAGGTGTGCAACTTCTGAAGAGAAGGATATGATAGATTGGTATTCTGAAGTGAATTAAAGTAGAGATATGATAAATTTGAGCTAGAATATATGTATTCACATAAATAATATATTGTTGAGCCATCATTACAACACATAAATTTTCATAAATAATACATTTAAGTGCATAGCAAACCACAAGGGCAATCAAGATGAAGAGGCTAGACAGCATACGCCAAAACCGAGTGCAAGATAGACACCAAAAGATAAAGTTAAATTCACCACAAGAAGCTGTACTATGGCAGTATAGTATCCAAGAGGAACCGGCTTGATTATTGTAGGTCAGGAGAGATTGATACATCACCAGTAAAACCATGTGTTTTTCTTTATCAATGTATCCGCTTATGGTTTTCTTTCCAGCCTTGCTAATCGGAGGATCAGCAACATCCACCTCGGGGACATTACTCCTCACAGAAGCGTGCGAATCTCCTAAACGAGATTTTGGGCCCTCTAGGGGGTTATTCCACAGGTTAGCAAGAAACGCTAAATCCAAAGGTTGTTTGCCTAAACCCACCAAATTCATCTCAGACAAAGAGTAATTGCACTTGTTAGATTTAATAACAAACAATTTAATGAAACCAACGTGTTTCTTCCACCTAATATTCCCAAGAATGAAATTTAACCACATAAGAATGCATAAAGATGATTTGTCTATCCAAGACTTCAAAGTTTTCTTGAAAGGACCGTAAGAAGGTTCACAAGACAGAACATATTTGTAGATTCCCCACACCAGGGAAAAGAATTTCCATTCCTCTTATGAACCACACTCGCAAAATCCCTTATTATAGTATGATATATTCCCCACAGCTGTCAGTGATACACAATTAAACTTGATAGATTTGTAAAGCAGTTTTCTTTATATAGTTTTTTTGCAATTTCCCTTCAGCAGGGAAGATGTAGCATATAGCTCATGAAAAACACATTTGCAATTGTCGGGAGTGGAGGTAATAGGGTCCCAAACTCCTAGCTGCTCAAACTCATACAACAAAGGATAAGAAGCATGAGGAGCAACAATAGAAGAAAAGAGCAATTCAGTGAGACTTGTTTTGAAAAAAACAGATTAGTACCCTTATGGAAGTTTTATCTAGCAGTTTAACAAGAGTATCAATCAACTGCTCAACATCATCATTAAACCTATATCCATCCACCCCCAACAAGCAAAGGATGATTTTCATGAGATTTAACACCTTAAACCCCGCCATAGCATCATCAGGGATGAAAACATGATACAAGTGTGTTTTACCTTGATTACGAGTATAAAGAGAAAGAAGATTTACCCGGATATCCTCATGAGAAGAGGCCAGTTTCTCAAATACGGGGTTGCTCAGAGACCAGTAAGAGGTCTGATTATTCAGCATGTTTTGAGAACCCTTTCGGGATATGAAGAGTGGAGGAGCATGAGCCCTTTGCACGGTCTTGTTCAAAGTGAACAGTTCACCTGTAGACGTTGAGGAGTTTCCACCACCACAAGAAGGGAGCAAACTCCCACCAGGTGATAGTGGAAACACAAGGTTTTGAGGGCCCTGTCGGGATTTAGACGGTAGAGGGACACAAGGTCCCTCTGAGGTTTTGTTCAACGAGAAGGTGAGATTTTTTGCACAAATCCAGATTAGCTCAAATGAGAGATAAAGAAAGTACCAGAGGAAACGCCGTCGACTCGCCTGAAAAAGAGAGCACCACTCCCAGCCACCACCAGATCTGCGCCTCCAAATCCCGTTAATAAGAGCTTTCTTTCTCTTTTTGTAATTCTTTCTGGCTGAAGCAAGAGATCTCCATCCAGCCACCCACACTTTCTCTTTTCGACCACGGAACGCAGTAATCCATGGTGAAGGCTTTTCCTTCACACCGCCGAGGTGACAAAGACAACCCCGACCAAGTAAAACCTTGATTGTAACCTCGAAAATGCTAAGACCAGAAGGATTGAGGGGAGGAAGGCTCAACTCGGCAAGAGGATAAGCCGAGGATGTTCTGATGTTGGATTTGGGAGTTAGGGTTGAGGGAGGTTTCGATTTGTGGGTTGAATCTGACAGAGATTCACCGGATTTCACATCTAGCGGGGCGATTCTAAAAACAACAGCCTTGAACGATGGGAGATTAACATTTTTAGCTCCAAGCGAGACATATTTCAGGTTGATTAGACAAAGAGAGTTTGCTTTTGGGGCGGAGCTTTTAGATCTAGGGTTCTTCAAGAAAGGGGTTTTTTGGGAGGAGGCTTGAGCAAGAAGGGGATTTGGGCAAGGCGCGTCAGGCGCGTACTCCATCAGAGAAAAGGGTTTTTTTTAACTATGTTAGTTTTGGAATTCATTTGACATATTAGGATTAGAATTATTATTATTATTATGATTATGATTATTAGGAGGGGGAAAGGAGAACAATTAGGGTTTGGTACGTAGCTTTAGGGAGGCTTTTTGTGATTTCTTTTTCAACCATGAACAACTAAACTCCTTGCTTGGGGAAATTAATCAAAGCTTCAGGTTTTCTATTTCATTGTGAGATTTCTTTTCTTAATACTCGTCTTTGAATATTATCAATTCTTTGCGCTGATTGTTTGGGATTTTCGTGAATTTCCGTTAGTCTGATCAACTTATGCCTTTTCATGATAATCTATAGCTAGATATAGGTAATTTCTGGTTGAATTATCTATATTCTTGAGTAGCAAAATATAAATCTCTGAAACTGGTTGATTTAGGGATTTGTATGAAGAATTGATTTGCAATTGATGCAATAACTGGTTGTGCGTGTCGATTGCCTTTGTTGATTTCCTTTAGACTTCATCAATTGTTGAATTGAATCTTGATAGTTTCAGGATTGTTTGATAATTAGGGTTTTCAGGGTTTGGTTGTCCTGTTAACTAAATTTGATAAGGAATTGGATTCAAAAGACCTAGTCTTTCCACAACAAAGTATTCAAGAGAAAGTTATCTGTTTGATTTCAATGATCAATGAATAAAACCCGAGTGCTGAGATTGATTGACCTGAGCTATTCTCTTATATTCATTCATTCAATCTGTTCTATTTTATTGATTTGCTTACTTTTGCATTCTTAGTTAGTTTACACCATCAAAATCCCCCCTTTGTGTTTCTTGTTCTTGCTGACACATTCTGACTTGCATACGAATCGTTGACTCTATGTGGGATCGACCCGTGCTTGCCAAACTGCATTAGTTAGGTTAGTCGGATTTATTTGATAGGATTTAAGGCGACTGAAAATCCTCTGTCAATTTTCTTCTTTATCTGTTTATATTTTAATTGTGTGTCTTCCTATGTACACCATCATTTATTATGTAATCACCCTTCATCTCACTTCCTTTCTATTTTTCTTCTTATCTCTACCTCATGTTTGTTGTATCCGTTGAAGGATAAATTCGTACAATCATACTGACTAATCAATAACTGTTTGGTGGGACTCAATTTGATTTCTCGCTTTCTTTTATTTTTGTATTTATTTTAACTTTAATTTCACACTCTCAATGTGAAATTTGTTTGTACGCATATAGTACTTCTTAATTTGTATTCATAACTCTACAATGTAATTTAATTGGTTGATCAATATATAAGCAAAGAACTAAAATATGACAATTAATATTTAACTTACTATAACCGGTGACAGAGAATTAAAAAATATTCTTATTTAAAGACATCCCGCAGTGCGGGTTACTATACTAGTAAATAAATAAAATGTAATTATTACTTTTAAACATCAAATATTATTGATAATTTTTTTTTCAAAGAACAAATCAAATATTTTATATATCGCTAGGGTTAAGAGTTTAGGTGAGTGTTATATCCCTGGTGGATTATAACCAAGAACAAGGGAGATTGATAGGGAAAATGAAGAGATTTGGGAAGAAGATGATGAATTAGGCCAGGAAGAACGTAAAGGAAAAGGTAAAGTAAGGGAGAGATTAGGGATAGAGAAAGAGATAGAGTAAATCAGTGAAGGTAGGGAGAAAAGGGGTAATTGACATTTCATTATTTTCCATAATGTCTCAATTACAACTAATAAAGGGTATTTATACTAATACCATAACTAATACCCATATATATGACATTACCTTTCCCTTATATATGACATTACCTTTCCCTTTAAAAGTTTTGTCCCAAAGCTTATACAAAATACAAGTCCTATTATGTATTAAAAATACAAAAATCCATACATGATGCATATCTATGACATCAAGTGTCATGTACCATACAGTGCTTCCCGCATATGACATCAAGCCAAATGTTGGAATAGTGGAACCTTAAAAGTAAGAACATCACTTGCTTGCAACACTCTGTAACACCTTCAAATTCCTTTTAAGCTGCACCAGGAGCAATGGTAACACATATATTCGGTACTACTCAGCCATGGTTCAGTGCATACTTAAAAATAATTTCAGCAGCCCCCCCTCCCCCCTCCCAAAACAAACCGCCACCTAGCAAAATAAAGTTTGTAAGGCTGGCAGTACTGAAAATGCTCTCCAATAGCTTCAAATTAAGCCAACTGATGAAATGTTCTCCAATAGCTTCAAGTTTGTAAGGCTATTAGCCGCCCCCCCAAAACAAAACCTGCACTTGCCAACAGCAGCACACATTACATCTTCATTTGCTTTCCCACATCACATTACACAGCTGCCTTTGTAGCCATTGTTCTTGCTTCTTGCTATTTATACAAGCACCCAAGCCCTCAGGCCACAACAAACAGGAAAGCAAGGGCTCTACCCGGATCAAAAACCATAATCAAACGCTTGCCTATATACGAGTCCACACCCACTCCTCCTAGACCAATAGGGATTGCAGTGGATCTTCCTCTGACAAAGGGCATCAAAATTAACCGGCCGGTCTTTGACGCATTGGAGGTTGAACAGAGCATCAGTAGACGAGTTATAATCCACAACACCAGTCGAGTCCATGTCGATTACTCGACATCCACCAATCTCGTAATCTAGGACATCAAAACCTCCAACCGGGTCGAAAATAGTCCTACCTACTGGTCCAGACATTTTTTTCAAACACCTTTGGGTGCACTTGGAACTTCTAATTCAACTGAATTCACCCCAATATCAGTCATGCTATTTGTCCTACCATAAGCTTATCTGATTTCGACCAACTCAATGAACAATTGAACTAATTCGCCCAACTCTTTGGTTCCAATTTCAACAACTACATATTGTAAAGGAGGGCAAATTACCTTTGAAGATTCACCATGGTTTTGAAGATCATTCGGATCCTGGATGGGGTGCATGTTCGAGTTGATTTCTTGACTCAATTTTGTTATTTGCTCCTCCCGTACAAGCTCCGTTTCCTCATCGCCGACTAATTTGGTTCCCGAATCACCCAGAACACTCCCATCTCTGATCGGCTTTGAAGATTCAATTTCTTGCTCTACAGGACCTTCGAAAATCTGTGTGGGCGAGGCTCCTTCTTGAGGCGGTGATCCGATGCTCCGACTAATATTTCTTAATTTCCTGTTCCTCTATTTCATCTTGTCTTCGAAATTCCTCACATTGCCTTCGATACTCTATCAGGGATCGTTGATTTCGCTCCTACAGTTGTTGTATTATGTCCTCTGTCTCATTCAGTGATGTTAGCAATTGTCGTTCTCGGTGATTTCGACACCGATCATCCCATTGTCGCTGCCGCTCATCCCATTTCCGTTGATTTTCTTCCATGAACTGCCGACTTTCCTCTCGGAGGCGTTGATACGTCCTCGACCGCCATGACAGAACACTCAACACAAAGATCCTATTTTGTGGTTTTAGGTATAAAAAAATGTCGAATTTGAGATGAAATTTGCGGAATTGGAAACTAAACCTGCTCTAGATACCAATTTGTTATATCCCTGATGGATTATAACCAAGAACAAGATGAAGAATTAGGGAAGAAGGTAAAGGAAAAGGTAAAGGAAGGGAGAGATTAGGGATATAGAAAGAGATAGAATAAAGGTAGGGAGAAAATGGGTAATTGATATTTCATTATTTTTTATGATGTCTCAATTACAACTAATAAAGGGTATTTATACTAATACCCTAGTTAATACCCATATATATGACAGCGGAGTGTAGACGGGGTCTATGACGGATTTCATGGTGGGTCATTGCAGTCTAGACATGTTTTGACGACCTTGATAGCCTTATGGCGGGGCGAGATCAAGGATTTAGGCGTAGGTCTAGACGGGTATTGAAGGGAGTGACCACGGTAATTGTTTGCATTTTTTCGTCAGGGTCAAACCCAAACCCGGTAACAAATTTAACAAAGGGCATCATTCATGAAACGCCGCGTTTTGACCTACCGGCACTCAAAACGAACCTCCGCAATTTCATCCACCTCTGACCCTCTGCCGACATGCAACCACCGTCGGAGTCTTTGCAACTGCGGCTGGAGCACCGCGTCCCCACCGCCTTCTCCGTCCTGTATTCACCTCGGAGCCTTCATCACGTGTATGTACAAAGCTTTCTTCTTGAATATGGTTTCACTATGGCGATTGAAGAGTCGTGTTTTGTGCTGAGCTTTTGATTGGGGAGAGGGGTTTCCCCTTATAGCAAAGCGGTCATCGTTGATAAGATCTGCACTTGTTGATCATGGATTGCCCCCAACTAATTTTAAAAGAAATTAACAATTGGCGTGTCTGTATTTTGCAATTGGGATATTGAGCCCTATGTCACTTTTTTAGGGTTTGGGCGTAATCAGTACAGTTGAGTTTAACCATCTATCATGGCTAAATAAGCTTATGAAGTTGAATTTCACATTCATTTTTGGAGCATATTAGGTTATTTAATCCATTAGCGTGAAACTAGAATGAATGATGTGGTATATGTTGAGAAGAATCCAACTAAATTTGCCACCACTCACCATGTTCAATTGTCCTATTTGCTGATGTATTCCTCCTTGTGTGTTCCAGGGATTGAGAACTGAAAAGCCATGGTGGGTTTCAAAAGCTAGATATATGGTGAATGGTGATGGAATTGCCAAACCATGGCAGTGGATGATACTGCAGTTGTTAATATTTACCCTATTTAATGTGTCGAATGCCAGAAACAGCATTTGTGTGAAACTTCGAGAGTCTACTGAATCGTTTCAAGGTATGTATATGCATGATTTGGAGTTAAATGTAACCTTCAAGCACTTGAGAGTACCACTTGCAGACATATGCAGGAGATCTTTGAGGGGGTATCAGATAATCTGGTCTGCTGTAAGTAACAATGAGATGATGCATGCGGTGGTATCTGATTCGTTTTGTTCAATCTGCGTAGCAGCGTAAGTGGTGGGTTATCTACTACTAACCAAAAGCTGCCCTGTATTTTTCATTTTCGTTGCGACTTCTGACTAGTTTCAGCACTACTAGTGCACTTGCAAGTATGTTTCAAATTCCATCTTTACTCCATTATCATGATTCACATTGTTTTTCCTGCAGGATATTTTACTTATGATGCTATAATCACTTATCATGTTATTTTATGGTAAGCGAAAATTAGAATGTCAGTTTAACCGGCCTCACATTCTTAGATCATCCTTTCGGATGAAGACAAAAAATCCCTATCTGAGGGGTACATCATCAAATTCTAAATTTCTAAGTAAAGTCATTCCTATCAATAAAGTCAGTTGCTCGGTTTGCACCTCTTTTGCAATGGTAGACTTCAATCTTCACAAATTGCGTCATAATGTGTTGAAAATATTTTTGACAGTTCTTGGGATCTCCCATGGAGTATCCCAAATTTCATTGACTGCATGAATAAGTTTAAAGTTATCACCTTCACTGATTACCTTTGAAAGTTGCGAGTTCATCTTATTTCTTCCTTGACATCTTTATAGGCAGAGTTTGGAGCTGAGAAAATGCTGCATTGAGATGCAAGGTAGCAAAGTTTGAGCTTCGCAAAAGGTACAGCCGCACTCGTTCAAATCCAGAATTGGTCTGAGAATGTGTGTCAAGTTGTTGCAACATTCGAGATTCGCCCCTTTCGCGTGGTGCTTCTGGAAAACAAGTTCTGCACTCTCTTATCGATTTTGGTTTGATGGAGAAGAGTCTTTTTCAGCAAGTTGGTTTCGGTTTGTTTTCGGTCAGAAGCTAAGTGGGGCTAAAAGACTCTGGTCATCAGCTGGTGTGCTTTATTTTTCACTTTAGTCAGACTGGAAGGCTGGCGTGGTTTATTCTGCTGCATTGCCTAGGGCTAAAAGGCCAACGGATGCTCTCATGAGATGTCAATGTCGATGACAATGTTGCAGTTGACAAGTGCAAATCCGCAAACCCTCCCTCCTTGTACGAAAAGTTAAGGAGTACGCCGAATTGGTGCTGTCTCTCGTGTTCGTAACTTGTAAGGCTATATATACTCTTTCCCTGATACTCTTTCCCTGAGCGCAACGAGATCTTGAATGAATCGCATCATCATTGGAATACAACGACACTCTATGGGCAGTCGAGGGACCGCGATGAGTGGATCGGAGGGTGTCTGCTACCGAACCAACAAGATCACACCTCTCCGGATTCCCCAATTCCTTCTTTTTTGGTGACTTTTTGTGTGCATCTCTTTTGGCATCTCTGTGTGTTTGGGTATAGAAGACAAAAAGGGGCCTCGCTTTTATAAAATCTGTCAAGCACGCGTGACCTTTTCTTTTTTTGCTCTCTCAAACCAACAAATACGCTTCTTACTAACAGAGCTACTCTCTTCTATATATATAAATGATAAATCCATGCCCGCTCTCTCATTTCAAAATAAAATAAGATTCAACAAAAGCTGCTTGAGGCCTCAGGTTCTGGTTCTTGTAAACTAGCTCACTTCCAGCTGAGCTAACTCTTTCGACCGCACTCGATCGATCGAGTTATTGTTTCGGGGAGATTACAACGATGTCGGTAAGTATTGGTGTGGTTTAAGTTGAAGGATTTGGGGAGTTGAAATTGATCTAATTATGTAGTGTGTGGGTGTGGAAATAATGCAGATGGTGGAGGTTAGAGTTCCGAACCTTGATTGTGAGGGATGTGCTTCCAAGCTCAAGAAGGCTCTTTACAAGCTCAAGGGTAACTACCACTTACTGCTCTTTCCTTGTCAATTGCGCTGGATTTATACTTAGTTAATTACCGGGGTTAATTACTTTAATTTAGGTGTAGAATCGGATGGATGAAATCGAACCAGAGGTTAACGGGTGCAATTTCATCCTTTGTCTTTATATATTTAAAATCGAAGTGGAGTGGGCGATGTATGAGGGTTGGAGGGAGGGAGGGATACCATTATTGATTATGGTGTACGATAGTCAAAATGGGCCATAAATTTGTCGCCCAAAAGTGTCCTTGCCAGTTGCCTGGGATTCTCTCTTTTTGACTCTACCTAGGAGAAATAGTTAAGTGTTCATTGCGTTTTTTCAAATTCGAATTCAATTCAAAATCTCAAGTTGCCACTTGCCTCCTACTCTCCTAGAGGAGTATTTTTGGTTGGGCCTTTTTTGTTCCAGCTCAATCCAAAATTGCTTAGTTTTCAATGTCCGACTCAACCCACATTTTACACTACATATTCCACTGCTAATTCTACGGTGGCTCATCATGGGTAACCTGATCCGACCCGATATTTTCCGGTCAAGTTAAATCTTTTGTTTTTTTTGTATCAGGAAATAATTCGGGTGGTGGTTAGCCAACTTGATAGCATCCCGAATGATGAGATCATGAAGATCTGAAAAAAATACAAACACATAATACATTAAAAGAAACCCCAAAACAAACCCGAAAAAGCTCTAACCCTAAGCAAACAAGCGGACACAACAACGAGAGGAAGGAAGCCTGGCGTGATAAAGTGGATAGCGAGCGCATGGGACAGCATAAGCTGACTCGATGTCTCGCCGCCGGAAAGACGGAAAGCAGAAATCCTCGTAAGGCAAAGACGACTCCTAGGGAGGTGTGGATCACACGACGTCCCCCCACCTTGATGAGGGATCTTCGGAGACCATAAACACAGTTGTGTTAAAATCAATTAATGTTTTTTTTTTAAAAAAAAAATTATACCCACCTAAGCTAGTTGCTCAACATTAAAAAAAAACCACACACCAATTACAAGTTGGTATAGTGGTTGTGAAAAAACTCTATGTCAAGAGATTCATTCAAATCTCTGAAAACATGAAGTCACACTTATGAGTGAAAGGATTAACCCTTAAATAGGTTACACATTACCCAATTCAGAGGTAATGTGTAAACCTAACAACTTTTTTTTTTTAGTTTAAACGCGTCTATAAATGTGATGATTTTAATATTGATTGGTTAGTAGAAAACAGGCGAATTGTGAACTAATTGACCCTTTTCACTTATGCTAAAGGTGTAGAGGAAATAGAAGTGGACATGGAGGTCCAAAAGGTGATAGTAAGAGGGTACCACTTGGAGGAGAGGAAGGTCCTCAAGGCCATCAAGAGAGCCGGCAAGGCCGCCGAGCCGTGGCCCTTCCCGCCCGCCCACTCCCACATGTCCTCCTTCTACAAGTACCCGACCTTCGTCGCCAACCACTACTACGACACCTCCCGCAACGCTGCCGCCCCCGGCGTCCATGCCTTCTTCCACACCCCAGCTGCCTACTCCGTCGCCATTGCTTCCGACGAGGCCGTCGCCTCCATTTTCAGCGACGATAACCCCCACGCCTGCTCCGTCATGTGATGCATATTGTGGGTTTTGTCATGTTTGTTTGTTGAGACTGGAGTTGAGAGGTGTTGATGCTTGAGAGGGGTAATTTAACGTGCTTAGGTTAATTAGTTGGACGGCCGGATAATCCTTGTAATTTAATCACGTCTTGTTTTCTTTAAATATTTAAGTTTTGTATGTATTTCACGTTTGCGAACCGTTTGGTAAGGCGATCATTCATGGAGAATTTATACATCTTTTTGTTACTATTTAATTTAATACTCGAGAACAAAATAAGAATTTGAGGCACTAGGCTCTTTATACAAGAGACATCCAACCTGGATCACGGTACATGAGTCTCCTTCGTACTTATAAGACTTACTCCCTCCGTTCCACCCGAATAGGGATGGCAATGGGTCGGGTGATGGGTGGATGATCTACTTCCGTCACCCGATCCACCACCCAAAACCCTTCACCCTACCCGACCCATCACCTACCAAATATTTCACCCGCCCCGTCCACGCATCACCCACCGGGTGATCGGGTGGATCGGGTGATAATTCGGGTGAAATACAGGACATCAAATTCATAAAAAAAAATTATTGAAAAACATACGTCGAACACATCGACGAATAAACATTAATATAAGATCTCATTGCATTCACATTTCCATTTTAATTAGGAGTCAATTGCATTGCATATCTTCAAATAAATATTGCATAACTTACTTTATAACAAGATATTTCCATTTTAATCGTTTGATAGGTATCTTGAATTAGGGTTTAGGGGGTATATTGATAACTTCACATATAAAATATGATTACATAATATAAGTCGGGTGACGGGTCGGGTGATGGATCGGGTGATGGGCCGGGTGACGGGTGGGGAATGTCTTCACCCGGATCCGACCCGACCCATCACCCGTTCACCCATCACCCATTTAATATCCACTTTATTTCGGATTTTCACCCACTTTTTCGGGTCGGGTGAAACGGATATCCGTCGGGTGCGGTTGAAATTGCCATCCCTACACCCGATGATCTTTTATGTTTTTAGGAAAGAGATTGTAGAACCATTTCGGAATGGCTCACCGGAAAAGACTTGTGAATAGTACCTATAGGTCCCTGATTCGAACCCCAAATAACCTCTATTTATTTACCAATTCAAGGAAAGAGATTGTAAGTTAATAGAATGATTATGTTTTTTTTAAAAGTGAGGTATTTTGTTAAAATTTATGCAAATGTCTAAAAGATCATCACATTGTACCTAAGTGTGAAAACCCTACCAACATGAATAAATACAGACCCATAAGCATATGCTCTCCAATATATAAAATTATCGCAAAAATTCTCACGGAGAGAATAAAAACAATCATCCCTAGTTAGACCGACTCACCCCCTGTAAGGTGCTTTTGTCTCAAACAAATCTGTCCAAGACAATATACTAATAGAGCATGCAATTTTTCATTCATTCAAGAGAAAACAAGGAAAGAAAGGATGGATTGCTGTAAAACTTGACATGAATAAAGTCTATGATAAAATCGAATGGGACTTCATTAATTATTAGAGTCATTCGAAAATTTGCCTTTGATGAGAAGTTTGCCAACTGGATCAAGGAATGCATAAAAATTGTGTCTTATTCAGTTTTAGTCAACAATGACTCCACAAAACAATTCCTACTAGAAAGAGAATTTCGTCAAGGAGCTAGACCCTCTTTCGCCCCTTCTTTTTATCCTATGTGCGGAAATTCTAGCACAGATACTTCGAAAGGAAAGCAATGAATCAGATGATCACGTAGGTGTAACGGCCCGAGATTATGATTCCTGAGTTACGTTTCGAGAGATGAAACCCCTCGTTGAGATCTTGCGCCCCGAGTATTGAAGATTTGAAACCGAAGATTTGTAGGTTAAAGTGGGATTTCACACCCAAATCCGGAAGGTCCGTTGGAGACCCCGGGGTAAACCCATGTACATGTCCTAAGTCTACAATACGGAAAATCCATTTAGGCATGCAACCAGCATAAGTTCTGAAACGATAAATCGAGTGTCGCGGCAAAGTCGGGTCAAAACAGAGTATAAGTAGGAAGAAATTCCAAAAGTATAAGTCTGGTGAAGTCAGGGTTCAAGCACTCACTCCCCGCCATACGAATGGACCCCGCCATAACATCACAAAATCAAGCAGTAGAACGGGTACCTGAAACTATACCACGAAGTCAGGCCAAGAGACACCCGCAGGCCCTAAAGACTGCGCTGATGGCATATAATATGCCTATACCTAGAATAAAGGATGCCTTCATGCGGTACTGAAATCTTAACCACACTATCATGAAATCAGTTGGACCAGTTTAGTTATAAAGGAGATGGGTTTGACCTTCTTGGATCCAATTTAAGAGAAGGAGGTTTTGGACTTTCTTTATCTCTTGGGCCTAAAATGTGTTTTAATGAGATTCTTAAGACTTATGAAAATATTTTATAAAAAATGTTTAATAAGTGGAATATAAAATATCATATGATATTATTGATTAGATTTAAAACTATAATATTAGTATTGAGATTTAAAAATATAGTATTATGGGACTTTAATTTTTAAAAGGGATTTGGAAAATGTTTTAAAAGTTGGAACTTGATTTGAGAAATGGAATTGGATTTAATAAATTTAAAAGATGATTTTTGGAAATACCCTAACTTTGTCGGAATTTGTTTTGATAGAATAATAAAATAAGTTGATTTAAAGAGTAGTGTTTTATAAATGGATTTTCGGGTCAAGTATGATTTGGGAAAATGTTGAATAATGATTTGAGCTAACTTGAGGTTTTAAAAGAATTTTGGGAATTCTTGGAAAAATGACTTACCTTGCCTAACTTGATGAATGACTTGAGAACTTGTGTGAATATAAATTATGATATGTCGATATTGATATGATAAGATATGATATATGATCTATGTTGAGATCTTAATCTGATATGCATTTTATGATGTGTTATGTTATCGATATAATTGTTGAGTGTGAATTATGAGATCATAAAATGTTGATACATGTCCTTAAACATGAGATCATGATGTGTTGATATATTAAAGCATGATGTTATAGTTTATGGTTGATAAGCATGATTATGAAGATGTTATATGATGATTAGAGTATGAATATGCCTTAGAGTATGAATATGACTTATATATGAGATGATGATACATGATTACTAAGTGATATCGTTTGTCTTTTTCTACACGCTTTTTAAGGAGCGAAAAACTCTATGAAATATTATTTTTTTAATTATTTTTTATATATAATTTGATATTTATTAGTAATAAGTATAAAATATATAAAAAAATTAATTAAAAAAATAATATTTTATAGAGTTTTTCGCTCCTTAAAAAGTGTGCCGAAAAGTAAAACGATATTTAATTTGAGACGGAGGGAGTATATGATATGATAATGAGTTTAAGTATGAATTTATGATATTGATATTATGACGAGTAAAGTCTGATGAGATGTTGAGATAATGAGTTATATTGAGATTATTATATATGAGATAGGAGATGAACTGATGATGATGATGATATGGAAATGATAATGATGAGACACGTGGATTGTATGAACTTGTGTGTGATATGATATGCTTTAAGTAACTTTAGAAGTAGACTCGTTCATACTATTCATATATGTGCTAGGTGTTCATCTGTGACGTGTTGGTTTATCCGCTTGCTGCTTTACTTTTGTTGATCTGCTTCTCCAGGTAAGTTTCTAGGGAGCTTACTCATATTGGACTCTCATGCATGTAGTCATATGGTATACTAGGTGTTGCATATGCATACTCGCATGATTCAAGTAGTATCCTACTTAGGTTTGCACAATTGAATGAGCATCTGTTTACTCTATGCGTTTGGAATAGAACGACCATTATCTGTGAGTCATTAGAGTCTTTGCTAGGGTCATACGACAACCCAACCCCATTAGGTTTGTCTTGATAGAGTCATATGAGAGTTGAGCATGATTATACATTTTATGATATGGCCGCGATGGTGACCTAGTCACCCGACCCCCGACGTGGGCATGGACTCCAACCCTAACATGGGTATGGACTTGAGGCATGATATGACTATGGCACCGACCGGGCGTCCGACCCCCAATGTGGGCATGGACTCCAACCACGACGTGGGTATGGACTTTGGCCTCGACATGGGTACAATTTGAGAGATTGGGGACATGTCACTTGGTATTCTGTGCGGGCTCTTTACTGCATTACCGTTATTATAGTTATATGTAAACTGTCAACATGCCTTGTGTGTTTAATTCTCGTACTGCATTTGAAGCATCTTTATTATGTATAGCGTGTACTATGTGATCGCAGTAGGGACTTTCGGTCCCACATGCGTGGCTCAGTCTGATTCATTTCCCCGTTCTTCTTCCTTAAAGGTTTGCTTGCAGATTTTTGATTGCTCTGTGCTCTATGGAGGAGATGGCCTTTGGCATACTATGACAGAGAGACTGACTAGACTCCACTATACTTTTGAAACTTAGTATTTTACACTCCTGTTTTGGTTTCGACCCGGCTCTGTCGTGTCAACTCTATAGCGTATTTACGGTTTGCATGCTTTTGGAACTAAAACCTGTTTTCCGCTACTTAGACTTTTAGGACAAGTTGGTCTCCAATGGACCATTCGCGGGTTTTAGGGTTCCGAAATCCCTTCTTTCTAATTAACACTTTGGTTTTAAAACCTCAACCCGTACCTAAATTGCAAGATCCAAACGAAGATATCTAACCTTCGAAACGTAACCCGAATTTTATATTCAGGCCGTTACAACATCAAGGCTGAAGTTGAATTTAATCCCAAATTGCAGTTGGTAACTGAACTGAAATGGACCAAAATAGTTCATCATGTACAAGAGGAAGACTCCATATTGTCGAACTTCTAACCTATTCCCATTTTCACTCTAATTTGCTCACCTCAAACTCTATTCGTTTGGGTATATACATTGTTCCAAAAAACGGCCTGGGCGGCCGCCTAGACCCTGCCTAGACGCTGGGCGGTCCTTGACCTTCAAGCCAAGGAGCTTGGCGGGCTTGGCTTGGCGGAGAGCTACCTTGGCGGGTCTAGGCGGTTTTGGGCGGGTCTGGGCGGGGTCTAGGCATTTTTGGGTGGGTCTAGGCGGGTCTGGGCGGTTTAGGCAGTTTAGTTTAAAAAAAGCAAATTCAAAGGTTTTAACCCAAATGAATATATAAATGTCTAGAAGATTAATGTGCAACCATGATTATATTTTAAAATTTAAGTTTTATTATACAACTTCTAGGTTGTTTTAGACTTTGATTATATTTTATGTTATTATTTTTTCCCGGTTGAACAGGAAGCGTTATGGTTTATACTTATTGGCTTTGGAAAAGCTTGAACAATATGGACTATGAAGATTATCAAAGTTTATTAATTTATATAGCCTTTATTAGGTCTTTGACATGACTTACAAGTAAAAATACATGTTAAAATAAAAAGTCCGCCTAGACCCCGCCTACTCCGCCTAGACCCTTGAACCCACCTCTCCGCCGAGCATCCGCCAAGCGTTTTTTGGAACATTGGGTGTGTATATATATATATATATATATATATATATATATATATATATATATATATAAGATAGATCATATGAGAACAACCCTTAAAATGTATCATGAGAACAAATCTCATCCATTGATTTAGGGAAATTGGATGGCTGAGATTATTCAATAATATTAATTAATTTAAAAAGAAAAAAAAAACAAAACACAAAAACATCCCTATATAGGCGCGTGTAAACCCACACATTCCCAACCCTACCACACAATCGCAACTTTTAACCATAGAAGAAAGAGAGAGCGCAGGCGGGCGATTAGGCGAGAGCGAAAACCACCGAAACTAGGGCTTGGTGTTCTGACGAATTCCGACGACGATGGCGATGACGTTGTCGGAGTATTGAGAAGTCCGACGGAGATGGCGGGTGAAATAGGCGACGACTCCGGCCATGGCGAAGGTGGCGGTGGCGACGGCTATGGCGGTTGCAGAGGCGGTCGAGGCTACAACAGCCATCGGACTCCAGATCCGGCCTTCCTCAGCCCTCGCTCTCCTTCCTCGCTCCCCGTCGCGCCTCTCCAGTCAAAGATGCGGCCTTCCTACGGCAACCACAAGCTCAGATCCGGCCACCCTTAGCCCAGATCCGAGCCCCACCACACCCAGCCGCCACCAACAGCCCCAAATCCGACCACCCTGGCCACCACTAGCCCAGATCCGGCTGCATCGGACTCCTTCCGGCCTCCCTGCCTCACCCGACACATCCATCATCTCTCCGGCTACACACATCCGGCCTCTCTGTCCCTTTCGAGGCCTTTGATCAAGTCTCCCTGAGTGAGTTGGATGGCCGCCCCTTTTCTGCCTTTGGCGGCCGGGTTCTGCTCCGATTCTTTTTTTTCTCTGATGTTCTATCGATTTAGAATTGGGTGCTTGGTGTTCTGATGAATTAGGGTTTTGGGATTTCAGTTGAATGATTTGGTTTTGACTCTTGATTTGATCGAAATTGTGTCCTTGAATAATTTTTAGTTATTTGTTACAATGACTTTAACCATTGAATAATGAAGCGATATAATCGAATAATCGAGCGATACCATCGAATAACCAAACGATACCATTGAATAATTTTTGTAATTTAGGTTTATTCGTTTGTATGTATAACTTTATTCGTATGTATATAGGATAATTTGGTGGGATTTGTTTATGGGTGAATTTAAAGATGTCAATGATCAAGTAATACTATCGAATAATCCATCGATACCATCAAATAACCGACCGTTATCATCGAATAATCAAGCGATAATCACTCATATACGGGTGAATAATCATTTATATATCACCGAATAATCATTCATAGACGACCGAATAATCAACCATTTAGAAAGATTAACAAAAAAAAATCATATACCATCGCATAATCTGTCGATACCATTGCATAATCAGACGATACGATCGAATAATCTAGATATACTGTCGAATAATTTGAAGAGAGTGCACCACACACGCCTCCAATCAGCAAGTGGGCAAAAAAACAATGTGGGTCCCACTGTTTTTTAATTTTAAAAAAAGCCAAAATTGCCTATTAATCTCAGCCTTCCATTTCATTCAATCAACGGTCCAGATGTGTTCTCATGTTACACAATAAGGGATGAGTACCCATGAACCTCTCTCTCTCTCTCTCTCTCTCTCTCTCTCTCTCTCTCTCTCTCTCTCTCTCTCTCTCTCTCTCTCTCTCTCTCTCTCTCTCTCTCTCTATATATATATATATATATATATATATATATATATATATATATGATATTTCATTACTCTTCAACATAAATAGATAGATAACTGTAGAAGAAGGGGAATGACAAAGAAATGAATGACTCGCCCACAAAAAATGACTCTTTGTTTGGTTTCTATCAAGATCGGTTGTAGAAAACAAAGTAAAGGCAACAAAATCGTTGATGTTCGTTTTGAAATTACATTGTTCAATTCATTGCTTCACATATTAGAAAAGAAAATACCTTTAAAAGAACGGATTGAATCAAAGACTAAGGGATTGAAACAAGGAAGATGAGAGCAGCAGGAAGACGAGAGTCGTACCTGTACTGGCGACTCTAGGTTGGGCGAGGGCGACCTTACTAAATCTCACTTTATCCTGGCCGACGACTCTAGGGAAGGGCTCTTACTAGGGACGTGTTTGCGAGGGGAATTTTTTTTAGGAGGTGGAGATACTTTTTTGGGATAGAGGGAATGGAGATATTTTTTGGGTTGGAGAGGATGGAGATTATTGGTAGAAAATAATACCCTGCATGTTTAGTTGAATAAGGATAGGTTTTTTATGAAATAAAAGGAAAAGACGAAAAAACCTCTACCTTTCCCCTTTACCCATTAAAATTTTCACCTTTCATGTTGTTGCTGCAATACACAGTCATGATTCATCCCAATTGAATTGGTTGAAATTGGCTTCAATTTGCCCTTAATTCAACACCTCGCAATCATGATGCTTCAACTTGAAATTGGGTGAAATTAGTAAACCTAAACCAATTAAATTCGATTAATTGAGCTTCCGAATACTATTAATCACAAATAGGTATAAGAAACCCCTCAAATTTAAACAAGAAATTGGTTGAGAAAGACAACAAAGGCAACACAAGGGGTTTAATTGAATTGGGTGAAATTCGTCTGTGCCTTGCTCGCTGAATGCGACAATTTCTGCCGCCTCCTTTGACAATCAACAACACCAACATCTGCTGCTCCAGTAGGCGTTTATCGCCGACGTAGGTTTGAGAGTAGAGAAATCAGTGGCCATGGTAGTGGAGTGAGGATTTATAGGGATTTTTCCAACCCATCAACAACTGAAGCTCTTCCTATCTTGCATTTCCCGTCGACGAGCATCGAATCGCTGCTAAGCACCAAAATTGTAAAGACAGGACGGGATTGGAAGATTGGAGAGGTCGGGGGGCTGTAAAGATGTGAAGAAGGAGATGCTTTTCTCTTTATTGATTGATCGTATAAATAATACATCGTAGCAGAGTTCTAGAATAAAATCTCAACAACTAGGGAAAAGATAATTACAGAAGATTCTATCCTAATAGAGAATATACAATGATAAGATCTTAACTAACACACCCCCGCAAGCTCATGATCGAGGAATAACACGCAGCTTGGAACGCATATTCTGAAATCTCGATGTGCCAACAACTTTGGTGAAGATGTCAGCAACCTGATCAAGAGAGCGAACGTGGCGTACAACAAGATCACGGGCAGCTACCTGTTCACGAACAAAGTGATAGTCGATCTTGATATGCTTAGACCGCTGGTGGAAGACAGGATTGGCCGAGAGGAAGGTATCACTCAGGTTGTCACAGAGAAGGATTGGAGCGCGAGGGATAGGAATGTCCATTTCCCGGAGAAGCTGCTGGAGCCAGATGAGCTCCACTGTAGTGAACGCGATGGCTCGATACTCGGCCTCAGTACTCGACCGAGCGACAACCTTCTGCTTACGAGCCGACCAGCTAATGAGATTGCCACCAAAGTAGATGGCAAAGCCATGCTGTGAGCGACAATCATCAGGGTCTGAAGCCCAATCGGCGTCAGAAAAGGCAACCAAGCGATGATCCTGGAGCTGACGGAGATGCAAGCCAGCCGAAACCGTGCCTTTCAAGTAGCGGAGAATCCGCTTGATGACCGACCAATGAGCGTCCGTGGGACTATGCATGAACTGGCAAACTCGGTTGACCGCATAGGAGACCTCAGGACGGGTAATAGTGACATACTGAAGAGCTCCAACAATGCTGCGATACAGATGCGGATCGGAGAATGGATCACCATCCAAACGAAGGAGGGAGCCAGGTTCAGCTGGCGAAGCAATAGGGCGAGCTCCTGTCATGGCACACCGGTCCAGAATGTCCGCAATGTATTTCTGCTGGTTGAGGTGAAGACCAGTAGGCGGCCGAGTGACCTGAATGCCGAGAAAGTAATGCAGAGGGCCAAGATCTTTGAGAGAGAAAGTGCGGTGAAGCGTCGAAACAAATGCATCAATGAACGACCCATGAGAGCCAGTAATG
This sequence comes from Persicaria tinctoria, assembly GCA_037127255.1. Taxonomy (NCBI): domain Eukaryota; kingdom Viridiplantae; phylum Streptophyta; class Magnoliopsida; order Caryophyllales; family Polygonaceae; genus Persicaria; species Persicaria tinctoria. The sequence goes on from JBANSL010000014.1 coordinate 57,357,187, forward strand.
ATCAAGTCATCGACATACACCAAGACATACACAAGATGCTGTCCGGAACATTTGATGAACAAAGAGGAGTCGGAGACGCAGCTGACGAAGCCATGCCGAATGAGAGCTGAGCGAAGCTTCTGAAACCAAGCCCTCGGAGCCTGTTTGAGGCCATATAAAGCCTTCCATGTAAAAGTCGGGTGGCTGCTCCATGTAAACGGTCTCAGCAAGATCGCCATTGAGAAAGGCATTGTTGATGTCAACTTGCCTTAGAGGTCAGGCATGGGTCACTACGAGACTCAAGATGAGACGAATGGTGGTAGGTTTGATGACAGGACTAAGCGTATCAAAATAATCAACATCGGCTTCCTGATTGAACCCCTTGGCCACCAGACGAGCCTTGTAGCAATCGATAGAGCCATCCGCCTTGGTTTTGATCCTGTAAACCCACTTGCAACCAACAATGTTAGCACCCGGAGGCTTGGGAACGAGGTCCCAAGTCCCATTAGTCATTAGAGCATCATATTCAGACTGCATAGCATGTTGCCAATGAGGGTTTTTTTAGGCTTGGTGGAAGAAGCGAGGTTCTGGGTTGGCGAGGAGGGCAAGGGGTAGCGGGTATTTGGTGACGGAGAAGGCTTTGGGTTTAAGATCATTTGTGCGAGCTCGCGTGGACATATGGTGGCTGGAGGTATCCGATGCACGGAACCAGGTGGGATGAGCCGGGGCAGGAGGTGGTGGAGGGGAGGGAGAGGGAGGTGGTGATGCAGCGGGGCTGTCGGGAGTGCCTGAGAGCGAGACAGAGCCAGAACCAGCGGAGACCGAGGGCTGGGATGTGGGTGACGACAAGGGGGAGGACGCAGAGGACGAAGATGAGGCAGCAGGAGATGCTGCCGGATCAATGAGAGGGACGACCGAGAGGGATGGCGTAGGTGATAGGGGACTGGAGACGGGAGCAGTGGGGGTGGGAGACACCGGTGGAGGTGATGGCGTCACTGGAGAGGGGCCGGCAACTGCCTGCTGCAGAATGGTGACGGGAGAGGAGGTGATAGGGGCAGTGTCAGGACAAGGCACCGGAGCTGAGTACGGAAATGTAAGCTCATCAAAGACAACATAGCGGGAGATGTAGACTCGATTTGTAGGTCGGTGAAGGCAAAGATAGCCCTTGTGTTTGGTGCTGTATCCCAAGAAGATCCAAGGCAAGGAGCGGAACTCCAGTTTGGAGTGAGTGTACGGACGTAGAAAAGGGTAGCACAAGCAACCGAAAGACTTTAAAAACTCGTAGTCCGGAACCTTGTTGTATAGGACTTCAAAGGGAGACTTGAAGTTGAGAATGGGTGTAAGAGTTCTGTTGGATAGGTAAACAGAGGTGTGAAAGGCATATTCCCAGAGCTGTTTGGGAAAATTAGCGTGAGCCAGAAGTGCAAGACCCTTCTCAACGATGGATCGATTGCGACGTTCAAAGGTGCCATTGTGTTGGGGTGTATATGGACATGACACGCGATGTCGGATGCCAAGAGTGTCAAGGTAGGCAGACACATTGCGATATTCACCTCCCCAGTCGGTTTGAAAGGCTTTGATTGTTGTGGAGAATTGTGTTTGAACCATTTTGATGAACAATTGGAAAGTAGAATAAACCTGAGCTTTATTTGATAAGAAATAGATCCAAGTAAACTTGGTACAATCATCAATAAAAGTAATATAGTATTTCTTTCCGGACAAGGAAGACACATACGAAGGACCCCAGACATCCGAGTGAACGAGATCAAAAGGATGGGCGGCAGCAGTGGAGCGACTTGGGAGCACCAAGCGGTGACTCTTTCCTAACTGACAAGACGAGCATACAGAAGCCAATTTGTAGGAGGAGACAGGTAGACTATGACTTGAAAGTAAACGGCGTAAAATGGACTCGTGAGGGTGAGCAAGTCGGTGATGCCAACATTCAGCCGAAGCACGCTCACCTAGGAAGACAGACGGACGACTCGAGTGCTCAGGGTGACGCGGAAGACAGTAAAGGCCATTTTCAACGGTTCCGCTTAGAAGTGTCTGGCCCTGCAAGTTCTTAATTGCACATGAATTAGCACAAAATTCAACAAAGGCATTATTATCCCGACATAATTGAGATACGCTCAATAGATTTCTCGTAATTTCGGGAACAAATAGGACATTGTTTAATTTGAGGGCCTTGGAAGCATGCGGACCATAAAGAATCGAATGCCCTGAACGAACAATGGGAAGAGATGTACCGTTCCCGACAATTAGGTTGTCGGTGCCATTGTACGGAGAGTCCGACTGGAAGCCGTTGAGATCAGCAATGACATGGTTGTTGGCGCCGGAATCGACGATCCAGGGATTTGTGAGCTCGGATTGGGACGCTGCAGAGTAAGCGGCCTTGTGGGAGCCATCAGATCGGGCAAGAGCCTCTTGAGCGAGGCGATGGGTGACTGGAAACTCCGATAAATTGAGGCGTTTGAAGCAATTGAAGGCCTCATGGCCTTGCTTGGAGCAAATTTGACAGGTCGGGCGCCCACGATCAGAATTGTTGGAGGAAGGGGCGCCGCCAGTAGATCTAGGGGAGTCGCTGTGAGGGCGATCAGTGGACGATCAACCACGGCCTCGGCCTCTGCCTCTGCCACGCCCCCGGGTTGCAGCAATGTTGGCGGCAGGCTGGTCGATATCGACAACGGGGCGAGAGTCCTCCTCCAAGCGCTGCTCCTCTTGCAAGAGATGACCAAGGAGTTCATCCGGAGACATCGGATCTTTGGAGAGAGCGACGATAGATCGAAAAGAGGCGTACTGAGAGCCCAAGCCAAAGAGGATGTAGGTGACGAGATCTGCGTCGGAGATGATGACCAGACTCTCAGCGAGTTCGTCGGCGATGGCGCGCTTCTGCTGGACATAATCAAGAATAGAGAGGGAGCCCTTCGAGAGGGTTTGTAACTGATGCCGGAGATGCATCTGTCTGACACGAGTTTGGGCAGCAAACATCCGGGAGAGGATGTCCCACGCCTCGGCTGTGGTGGCAGCGCGAGCAACGTACCCAAGGATGGGAGTGGTGAGGGTTGAACGAATCCACAGAAGCACCAATTGGTCCTTGCGAACCCAAGCAAGGTACTCGGGGTTGGGGATGTGGGGAGGACCCGAAGGAGACTGGGATTCATTAGAGAAGGCGGCTAAAGCAGCCGCTGGGGTGATGTTGGCAGAGGAGAGGATGTCCTCGGCAGGGGCCGGAACAGTGGCCGACGGTGGGACGGATTGGGTGAGGAAAGAGGCGAGATCAAATGCCTCTAGGGCTGAGCGAACAGTGGTCCGCCAAAGCGGGTAGTTGGTGCGATCCAGACGAATCGCAAAATTGGGCAGATGAAAGTGAGAGGTGACATCGGAGGAAGCCAAGAACAACGGTTGGGTGGGGGAGGTGGGTTGAGTCGACATCTTGATCGGGAGGATCGAGAGGTCAGACTGATACCATGTAAAGATGTGAAGAAGGAGATGCTTTTCTCTGTATTGATTGATCGTATAAATAATACATCGCAGGAGAGTTCTAGAATAAAATCTCAACAACTAGGGAAAAGATAATTACATAAGATTCTATCCTAATAGAGAATATACAATGATAAGATCTTAACTAACAGGGGCAAAAGGCCACCTTCCACCCCAAAATAAAGATACAAGAATCCCTCATTTCCCACCCTTACCACCCCCACCATCCCCTCCTAAACACGCATACACTATTCCCGAAAAAAAATCCCCCATCTTCACCGCTCTTCCCACCCCACCCCATACCAAACACACCCTACATCTCTCAAAAGTCAAAGCCACCACCCGAAAGATGGAATTTTTTTTCATAATGGCCAAAAAAGAGAAAAAAAATTTGGAACTAGCCAAAAATCCAAACTATTTTGCGATTTAGCCAAAAGAGGGGTAAGTTGCTGTTTCAAACAGCGACTCTATCCCAACGTTAAAAAAAATAAAATATTAAAGTCGCTGTTTAAAACAGCGACTTTATTTTTTTTTAATTTTTTGATAAAATTCGTAATTATAAAAAAAAGTGGGAAAAAATGTAAATATAGGAAGAGTCGCTGTTTGAAACAACGACTCTCCCTTAATTAAAAAAAAAAATTGCAGACTGATATTCACTCCCCTCTCTTTTTATCTCTCTCCCCCTCACCTTTTTGTCAGATTTTTAATTTGGTAGCTCACAAACCCCGTACACCTTTTGCTTGTCCCCACTCCCCATGTCTCTCACTATCTCTCTCCTCTACTTTTCCCTCTCATTTTCTCTCTTTTCAATTTTTTTTTTATATAAATGGGTAGAGTCGCTGTTTGTAGGGAAGGTAATGGGTCGGGTGGTGGGTGGATAGACCCCCATTTCACCCGACCCACCATGGGTGACCTATTTTCCCACCCATCACCCCACCCATATCCACTTCACACCCATATCCACTTCGCCCATATCCATCGGGTAATCGGGTGAAATGGGTGAGATATGGGTGAAATGTGGGTGATTTTCCCTAAATGCAATTAATTGAATTCCAATCAATTTGGTACACAAAACACCATATAAAATATGATTATCTTACACATTTAATTGGGTGAAATGTGGGTGATTTTCCCTAAATATGATTGTCCTTTCCACCAATCGTCATGTGCTCGAAATGTTGCCATACTTCTGAATATCGCCTCTTTTGTTTTTGGGAAACTTTAACCTCAAGCAAACCACTTTCATTAGGCTCAGAGGAAGGCTGGCTAGGTTCTCCATTTGGAGGAGGTTGATTAGAGCTCTCTGGTGGAGCAGGGTTAGAAGAAACGGTTTGAGGGCAAGAAGCTTGATCAGCAACAATTCTTCCTGCCACTTCCCTGCAAAAATCAGATCCAAATGCAAAAAAAAATCAGATCCAAAATCACCCTTAATCAAAACTAGGAAAATAGACTCAATTAGAAATTACATTAAATCGAAATTTCCATCCAAAATCAGGAAAATACACTCAATTTCAAAATCAAACGCCGACACTCCAATAGGCCAAAATCAGATCTAAAATCACCCTTAAACACACAAAATCAGATCCAAATTATTCCTATTCAAACCCCCATTTTGCAACAATTCCATAATTTCGAAATCGAAATTGACAAAGAAATGAGTAGGGTTTCGAGAGTTACCGGTTGTGGTCCTTTGGGATGATCGACATGGTGGCCGACGACTAGTGAAGGTGGCCAGAGGTGACGTACAGTGGAGCGGAGCGGCCGAGCGAGGCTGAGATCTGCGAGTGTGAGCCGATAGGGAGGAGGAGGACTAGTGAGGATGAGGTGCTCGGAGACTGAGAGGGAGGACTAGTGAGGGTGAGGCGCCGTCGACAGAACTCCGAGGGAGGACTGAGCGAGCGCTGCGCCGAGCTGCCGCCTTATGTAACAAGAGAGAGAGAGACACGAGAGGATGAAGATTGAAGGGAAGCTGGGAATTTGGGAAGGGAAATTACTCTAATTAGGGTTTACAGTGTATATATTTTTTTTATATAAAATGTATTTTTTTATATAAAATATATATATTTTATATTAAAAAATATATATATTATACGGGTCGGGTCGGGTGCGGGTGGAGAAAAACTTCACCCCACCCGACCCACCACCCATATCCACTTCACTCACATCCACTTTCCACCTGCTTTTTTTCGGGTTTTCACCCACTTTTTCGGGTCGGGTGATTCGGGTTCGGGTCGGTTGCGGGTGAAATTGCCATCCCTAGCTGTTTGAAACAACGACTCTACATGTATTTACATTTTTTTTCCCCACTTTTTCATTATAATTACGAATTTTATCAAAAAATTAAAAAAAAAATATAAAGTCGCTGTTTCAAATAGCGACTTTATTATTTTATTATTTTTTTAAAAAGTTGGGATAGAGTCGCTGTTTCATTTTGACTAAATCGCAAAATAATTTGGATTTTTGGCCAGTTCCCAATTTTTTTTTCTCTTTTTTTGCCATTATGAAAAAAAATTCCTGAAAGATTTAATATTTAGTTAAGAAATTACCCCAAGATTTAAAACAAGAAAGGGTACAATAAATGAAAATAAAATAAACAACGGCTAAATTGATTTCGAACACCTCACATTTTCAATTTTGGTAAAAGGCTCTCGGGCCCTCGGCACGAGCTGAATTGAGGGCGAGGATGGGTGACGTATGGAAAATTTACCAGAAAGGAAGAAATGACAGCCATGGGAGGGATTAGGGAAGGGGTCCACCCTGAGAGAGACAGAGTCAGCAACGAGGGGGCCCCACACACATCATCATCTCCTACCTCTTCCTTTTTTATGAATTCCATTCCATTTTGCTCAACCATCAGTCCACCTCCACCACCCCCCATTTTCAACACACACACACAAAAATACCTTTTTCCCCTTCATAGTTCATACCACAGCTGCCCAACAAGTAAATCCAATGGCGCAGGTGAATCCTCATCCCCCAAACCCTAATTCCTCTCCATTCAATTCCCCCTCCCCCAATTGATCTTTAATTTGATCAATCGATGAATCTATCTATCTATATATAGCAAATTAATCATTTGTTTGTTTGATAATTAATTTGCCCCAAATTAATTTAATTTGTTCAGAAGGTGGTGCTCAAGCTGCTGACCATGACAGACGAGAAAACCAAGCAGAAAGCAATCGAAGCAGCTGCCGATATTTACGGTAAGCAGCTTTAATTAATTTTATCCACCAATTCAAGGTAGGTAGATTGAAAACCCCTGAATTGATTAACGAAATATATCGAAACTGCAGGGGTGGATTCGATAGCGGCGGATCTCAAGGAGCAGAAGCTGACGGTTATAGGGGAGATGGACGCGGTGGCGGTGGTGAAGAAGCTGAAGAAGGTCGGGAAGGTCGACCTCCTCTCGGTCGGGCCCGCCAAGGAGGAGAAGAAGGAGGAGAAGAAAGAGGAAAAGAAGGAAGGTGCAGCTCCACCAGCTGCTGCCGCCGCCGCCGCCGCGCCCGCACCCGATCAGAAGAAAGAGGAGAAGAAGGAAGCACCGGCACCGGCCGCTGCACCGGCAGCTGCTGCTGATCAGAAGAAGGAAGACACCAAATGAGTGTTTTGTTTACTGTAATTTTTCACTTTCTTGGTGATTATATATAATATTACTGTATGATTATTGGTGTGTTTCAACGCCTTAATTTTAATTTCATTCCCTTCCTGACGTACAATTACTACTGAATGATAAATAAAGCTACAAATAATTGATCAGTTGTATATTAATTTTTTGTTTTTTTAATGACATGAATAGAGGTTTTCGAGGTCACTGAGTAATTCGATCTTCATACACTCGAACACTCGTATGCAGAACACTTGAATAGGAAAAGTCAAGCTGTAATGTATGTTTTGTTTAGGGGCTATTAACTTTGCTGCATATATATAACTACCTAGCTAGCTACACCAATGGTGATCACTAATGTTAATTTGCACTCTTATAATGCGTGGTTGGATTGGATATTAATTTGTTAAGAAATCCGATGGGCCACATCAATCAGGAAGCAAGGGCTTCGATCATGTATATGCTCGATCATGATTATTATTTGTCATGTAATGTCCAATGTTAATCCAGATGCATGTAAGAATTCTAGGATAGTTATGAATTTAGATAACTGCAGGAATTAAGGTTAGGATCTTAGGTAGCACGAGCGATTAAGTCGAAGAATCGATGATAAGGATGGTTTGCATAACGAAGGCAAAAAACCATATCGAGGTTGGGTGGTCGAGTCGGAAAGGATATCAGGGCAGTACCGTGTACCCGAATGTCCCCGTTCAACTCCCAGATGACCACTTTCTATTTACCAAAATCAAGGGAACAAAGACAAAATATCAGTTTTTATCTTAGGTCCATTACTGTACATGCCCAACTCAATCTCACCCTTGCGACCCAAGCTCTAGAGGCTTCACGCTCTAACAACTCTATACGTACCCCTTGATTTTGGTAAATAGAGAGCAATCATATACGGGAGTCGAACCGGAGACCTTTGGGTACTACCCTGAGACTTTTGAGTACTATTCTGAGATCCTTTCCGGCTCCATACGTACTCCTCATTAAGTGAAGTGTTGCGTTTTACTTAATGTGGATGCGGTTATATAAATAAGATCTCATCTGAAGCCCTAGAGAGCAACTTTCTTCAATATTTGCTTCTGCCCCAAAGAGAGATAGACTTGGGCAAATGCGGGCCGGCCCGTCCAATCCACCCCGCCCGCCCGCCTTTTTGGACGGGCTTGGGTAGAGGAAAAAGTCCAACCGGGCCGCTAACGGCCCGCGCCCGGCCAAGCGGTTATATATATAAGATCTCATCCGAAACCCTAGAGAGCAACTTTCTTCAATATTTGCTTCTGCCCCAGAGAGAGAGATAGAACTGGGCAAACGCGGGTCGGCCCGTCCAACCCGCCCCGTCCACCCGCCTTTTTGGACGGGCTTGGTTAGAGGAAAAAGCCCAACCGGGCCGCTAAGCCCGGCCCGCGTCCGCAGCGGGCACAGGATTGGATAGGACAATCTACCGGTTACGGGCCGCTAGACCCGTAACGAGTACCCGCTATATATATATATATATATATATATATATATATATATATATATATATATATATATATATATATATATATATATTAAAATATATAACTAATATATATAATATAAATTATTAATTATAAGAAAAAAAACAAATAATAAATATATCTATATTTTTTTTGGTGGGATAAATATATCTATATGCTAATGCCTATAGCTGAGCTTGTGGTATTGTTGCCTTGTTGGACATTACAGTGTCTATTGCTAGTGTAGACTTTTTGCACACATCCACTACTATTTTTTTTTCCGGGTTTTCTAACACTACAAAAAAAGATTCAATTAGCCACGGTATTGATTTGCCGTGGCCAATGGTCCAAAATTAGCAACGGCTAATTGATAGCACCACGGTTGTTACATGGTAGACCACGGCAAACCCACACCGACGCATCCTCATGTCTAAACAAACCTAAAATCCCCCTCTCACCCTCTCACTTCACTTCTCTTACCTTCTCAGCCGCTACTCGACCCTTGCCTCTCGTCGATGCACACTGCGTGCCCCTAATCCCCTTGCTTCACTTCTCTTCTCACTCTTTGCCTGCCTAGTGTCAACATCGCTCCTCTATCTGCCTCATCTCTCAACCTCGTCTAAGTCGTTCTCATCGAAACCGCTCTCACTGAAGTCGCCCTCGCCAAAGTCGCCCTCGCTGAACACGCTGTCTCTACTCTCTCGAGAAGTCAAGCCTCGCCTCCTTCAAGCCTTAGGTAAGTATAATTTCTAAATCCAAATCTAGGGATGCAATTTTGAATCTATTTACGGTTGCAATTTAAAATCTAGGGCTGGAATTTTGATTTTGGATTTTGAATGGTAACCTGTCATTTTAGGTTTACTTTGAATGGAGGATGCAATTGGGATGTAATAATGTCTTTTGCCGACTTGTTTCTTACTGATGGATTAATAGCGTGCTAGTCATATTTTTTTTTATCATCTATAAACTAGCTATGAAATCCCTAACCGGATGAATCATGAATGGAAAAAAATATAGACAGTTTTAAGTTAATGATGGAAATGCTCATGTAGTTACTTAAATAATACAGTAGAAAATAATGTAAAATATTGCAACTTAAATTTTCCAAATAATCTAATGTTCCACTTCAACTTGTTAAATTTTCTTTCTACTTCCTGCATATAATAGGTACAACCAACCTCTACATTACAATGTCAGTAGATAAGTCATGGATTGATTGGCCTAGATGTTCTGTGTCGTATTTTGCTAAGTTAGATGAGTTTTTAGACTTTGCATATGCCAACAAGGATGCGGGTTCAAGTATATACTGTCCTTGTAGAAAATGTAAAAATAGGCTTCTTTTTGGAAGGGTAGTTGTGAAGAAGCATCTTCAGGAGAATGGATTTCTAGTGACATATAAGAAGTGGACAAAACATGGTGAAATGATTCAACGAAATGAAAAACCAATCCAAATGGATGAAGTCTTACCTGGATTAGATGATTATATGGATGTGGAGATGGTTAGGTTGGTTAAAGATGCTATAGGGGTGACAAATGTACCTACACTCGATGGAGAGAATAGTGGTGAAGAAAGTGAGAGTACTAAATTTGGGCCAGCTGAGTCAAGTGAGCAGTTTTTGAAATTGATGCAAGGTGCAAATAAACCTCTATATCTTGGTTCTAAGAGGCACACTTCCTTGTCCTTTGTGGTTCGCATTTTACAAGCAAAAAGCTTATATGGATGGACAGACACCTCATTCAAAGAGTTGTTGGAAATATTTAGGGAGACATTGCCGGATGAGGTGAACCTCCCTAAATCTTCTTATGAAGCCAAGAAGTTTGTTGATGATCTAGGATTCACATTTAAAACTGTAGATGCTTGCCCCAACAGTTGTTTGTTCACACTTGTAGTACGGAGGAGTTGAATGAGGATGATAATAGCGTAGATAATTTGGATAGGGATGATGATATTATTGATGAGTTGGATGGTGGGAATGACTAGATATGGTGTAATTTAGTTGGGAAAATCATGTTTCATTTGTGAAGTAATGTAACCTGTGATTTGAGCAATCTACCATATATATATATATATATATATATATATATATATATATATATATATATATATATATATATATATATATATATATATGTATATATGATCATTATAACTTATGATTTTGGCACATTTTCGTGTACTAGATTAGGGATATATTTTACCTCACTGTGCATTTGCTTAATTGTTATGACTTAGTGTATTTTACATATACGATTGTTGTATATTGTATGCATAAGTATCTAATTCCTCATGCCCCGGTTAGTCCAATTATTTAGTTAATGTCTTCAAGTTGATAATTTAGCTTTTTACTAGCGTTTCATAATTTAGTCTATTCAATTAATTAAATTTCTTCACAATAGATTACAATCTGAATATATAGAGAGTAAGAATGGAGTATTAAGGTAATAAAAGTGAGTGTCTTATTCCCCATGAGTAAATGCCCCCAAGGCTGAACTATAGGCATAAACATGTGAAAATAGAACAAAAGAAATATGTTTTGGTGCATTAATTCAGCAGCTACCCATTTTGATTTTTTAATTTTTATAGAATTTGAGCATAGTTTGTCAAGGAATAAAAATGCACGCTATAGCTATCTACTCCTCTTTTTTTTTTAAAAAAACTCTTATTATTTTACTTGGAAGAAGAAATAGCTCATAGTTTGCAAACAGTTGATTTCAATTTTTTTATTACAATGTGCAATAGGTACAAGATGCTAGTAGTGGTCATCACAAGGAGTCCGTAGGAGATGGAATGAATCTGTTAGTAGCCGATAAAGATCTATTGCTCATCGATGATGACGATGAGAGGATTTGACATGATCAACTTTTTCCGTAGGAGATGGAATGAACTCGATCTCTCAGTTGCACGTTTTTATAAGTGGTTGAATGAACAAGTAATGTTTTGCGGTTATATTGGTGCATGTGGTTGCATTGTGGACCAACTTATGTTCAATTATGTGCTTCTAAAAATGTAACACATTTGCATGTTTGTGGAATGACTTTGGAATGCTACTAATCCTAATATATATATATATATATATATATATATATATATATATATATAGAGGATGGTTATTTTGTGAACAATGCTTACGGTGTAAGTTGTGAACGAATTCAGGCCATTGGATGAGAGTAAATTAACGGACACGATTAAAACGTTGATGGCAGTTTTTAATTAAAAAAACTGTGTGGATCCCACAGTTATTTGGTTTAATCGCTACAATGGGCGCGTGTTGCCCATTCCATCCCTTGTTCCTTCATCCTTGGGTTGAATTAACAACTCCATACTTGATTCAGTTGATTGCCAATCACGTTCGCAACTCCATAATTCAATTGCCCCACAATTGTGAATGGTGTCAGTGGCCATCTTTTTCACTTAGTTTTTAAATGACCATTTTTTTTTCCTTATACAGAGTAGCTTAATTTAATTAACCATAAATACAAATATTATTACTCAAAATTTTATTAATTTTTGTGAATAATTTACCATAAATCGATGAATAATTGCACAATATGGTTGAATTACTCATGTTTGTCTATTTAACCACACACTACCCATCATAAATACGAATATTATAACTCAAAATTTCGTTCATTTCTATGAATGATTCCTCGTAAGTAGATGAATAATTGTAGACTTTAGATAAATAACTCATGTTTTTCCATTAAATCACACATTTCTCAACTATAAATACGAATATTGTTACTTAAAATTTCCCTATTTCGACGAATAATTCTGTATAAATCGATGAATAATTAAAGAATTTGACTGAATAACTCATATTTTTCCATATAATCGCACATTATCCAACCATAAATACGAATATTGTTATTAAAAATTTCGTTAATTTCTATGAATAATTCCTCATAAATCGATGAATAATTGCATAATTTGGATGAATAAATACGAAATTCAATATATATATATATATATATATATATATATATATATTGCATAATTTCGTCTTTATTCATTCAAATAGATAATTTCGTATTCAAATATATATATATATATATATATATATATATATATATATATATATATATATATATATATATATATATATATATATATATATTGAATACGAAATTATCTATTTGAATGAATAAAGACGAAATTACTCAATAATATATATAAGTGGCGGAATTGCCCTATGAATAATTTTAGACATATCGAAGAATAATTCTTCATATACCAATGAACACTTATAGACATATCGACGAATAATTCTTCGTATACCAAGACAGTTTAGTTAAACGAATTTGCTTATATATAAGAATAATCACTTGTATGTACATACGAATAATCTCTTGTATATCTTCTAATGATCTCTTATATCAAGCACAATTTATATACGAATAATGTCTCAAGGTACGTTTAATGGAATAATCGCTACCTTATATACGAATAATATTTGTAAGTTAACCGAATAATGTAATTTATCCATAATTATGACAATTATCACGTCGACAATTCTTTTTTTTTTTAAAAAGCGTAACAAAAATAAATGGAATCCATACCAGATCTTGATGAAAAAAAAACGTTATCAAAAAAAGATCCTGATAAAAAAAAAGTAGAAACCGTCAAATTAAAAAAAAGAAGAAGAATTTGCTATAAAAAAATAGAAGAAACTGTATAAGTGAATGCACGCGCCAAATAGCAAAGTGGGTTTCTTTTTACTGTTTTGTCTTTTTTTTTTAAATATAATAAAATACAATTAATCTCCACCTTCCATTTTATCCCATTTAATGGCCAAGATTTGTTTATAAATTACATCCTAAGAGGTGTTTACACCGGAACCACCCTCTCTCTCTATATATATATATATATGTTAAGTTGCTTTTATTGTCGTGGTGTATTTGTGATTATGCAAAGCCGTTGAGGGGAGTTGGATTTCTGTTTCTGCAAATGTATTGTTGTCATAGATTTCAATTGGTTAATAGAAAAAAGCAAATCTGTATTTTTCAGGTAAAATAAATTTTGCCACGGCAAGGTACTGTCGCCACTACCATGCTAATATTTATAAAAATGAAAAAAAAACAATATTTGGAATAAAAAAAGTTAGCCACGGCAATGTGCCGTCGCATGGCCACTACACCATGTTACGCTGTCGCATGGCCGAAGCTAAAACTCTGGCCACGGCTGTTTACCGTGGCAAATTGGAATTAATACGGCAGAAGTAGCCATGGACAGATTGCCGACGCATAGCCGTGGCCATTGCCTGTTTGCCACGACAAAATGAGTATTGGCTACAGCTTTTCCCCGTGGCAAATTGGATCTTTTTTTGTAGTGTAAATACACCGCTAATTTTTACTGGAACCACCGCTAATCTTCGCAATCCCCTGCGAACTGAGCTCCGCTACCCCTTGTGGATCTCCTCGGACATCGTGCCAAACATGCCCAAAAAGTCCATCGACAAAACGTCCGCAAGACGTTGTGGAGAGAGGTCCGCATTAGGATGCGGAGTTCCCTAACCTATATGTTAAAAAAAAAAATTCTCAAAAAAGTTCCGCAGGGAGATGTGGACCTTTTTTTTTTTTTTTTAATTGCTCCTTGGATTTGCTTCTTGGAATGAGAATCGGACACAGAGTCGCGACCCGGTGCCGACTTAACTCCGCAAGGAGTTGCGGAGTTAAATCGGCGTAAAGGCTGTTTGGCACAACGTCAAAAGTATTTCGCAACAGGGTGCGAACTTAACTGCGCAAGGAGTTGCGGAGATTAACGGTAGTTTCAGTAAAAATTAGCGGTGTATTTATCAATCCCCTTTTTTTTCCTTTCCTATTTAACGTCATTACGTGTAAAACTTTACACTAATAAGAACTCAATTTCTTATGAAAAAAAAAACTAACAGCTGCTCACATCAAGGTCCTCAAACACCACTCAAGGATGTGATTTGGCGGGTACACGCGGGCTGCCCGTGCCTGTAATGGCGGACGGGATCGGACAACATTTTCAACCCGTTAAGAGGGCTTAGCCCGACCTGTGCCCGCAACACCAGGATAAAATTTGGGCCAAAGTCCAGCCCGCTCCCGCGTTTGCCCCGGTCTAGAGAGAGAGGCTAGAAGGCGATTCGACGACATCTCGATCGGTGTCCACTCTATGTGAGATTCAAGGAGATCCTGCTATAAGAAGGAAGAAGACGGTGCTTCGCTTAGGTTTCTGAACCAGGGAGCCAGATCTTCATTAGCTTCCACTTAGCTTCGCTCTCAAATGAAGTGAAAGGGAGTATATGTTCCTCTTTTCGTGTTTCTCCTTAGCTTAATCACACTCGAGCTGCTAGATCTAGAATCGTTTCCTCATTTATCTGTTTGGTTGTATCCATGATCCGTATTCGATTATACTTAATGAATTACTGGGTTTGAGTCTCTTTCTCTTAATGCTCCGCAGAGTAGGAAAACCGATTGCGTCACCATATATGTTGTTCTCTCTTTGTGTTTTTTGTTTTTGCGTTTTTATCCCCGATCTAGGGATTGAATTCAAAACTCGTTTTCACAAAGTGGTATCAGAGCTTGAGTGCCATTTTCTTCCTTTCTCTCGTCTCTATAGACACGAGAAATAGATCTAGGGGCAAGGACATTGGGTAGATCATTAAGGACAGACCATTAAGGATCCATGATCCGGTGTTGTTCCTCTCCTGTCCGACGTACCATACTAGTTTTCTTAAGTTTGTGTTACCGTTCGTGTTTCTTATTCTTAAGTTCACTTTGAGCAAGCTAACTTTGTTCAACTACTGGTGCATGTACCATGTCTGAATTTGATGGAAAGATATATTTTGCTATGTGGCAACTCAAGATGGAAGTTATCTTGATCAAAGAGAAGCGCTGAAAGTCGTTGCTCCATCAACCACCATTGGGCACACCTCCCCAGAATCATCCACTCCACCCCAGGGAGTCCCTTTAGTACAACCCATCCTTCCTGTCAGCCCTGAAATCATAGAGCAAGCTCACGCTGAGATCATGTTCAGGCTCACAAATGATGTGGCCAGACAAGTAGTAAAGGTAAATGACCTCAAGGCCTTGTGGTTAGCCCAAGAGGATTTATTTCTTATCAAGTCCCTGCCTAGTGGCATCTCTCTGCTTTGTAGGCTCTTCATTTTTAAAATGGATACATCTATTACTCTAAATGACAATCTGAATAAGTAGAGAGGTCGAGTGGCTGACAAAAAAAAAAGTGGAGAGAGAGAGGCGGTCGTTTTAAAAAAAAGGTGAAAAAGGGTTTAACCTACTTTTCCCTTTTTTAAAAACCAGTAGGCCGCAGGAGTAGGCAATCCAAAACACTAGGCCATGGCCCAAGCGAGTTTTTTTAAAAAAAAAATTTTGGTCCACTGGATATGATCGAAAATTCTTGTCCGGTCCTGGGTTTGGGCCGAAAATCGAAATTTTATTTTTCCTGGAATATGGATGAGACCGTAATATTTTCGGTCCGATTCAAAACTGTAGTTTCTGTCTGGTCCCGATCTGATTCTTGTCTGATCCAATTTTTGTCCAGCTCTACATCAAGGGGGTTGAAGATGTATCCTTGAAAATGTTTGATTGCAAATTAAATTATCACTTTGAAGGATGTTAGATGGGCCCCTGAATTAAGGCGAAGTCTTATGTCTGAATATGTTTTTTTTATTGGATGAATTATGATATAAATACATGTGGTGGCATACAAAGGGTTATTAATAATGGAAATTACATTGTCAAAACTGTTAGGAATAAATCATGTCATCACACCTGAACATGAATGCAATATATATTCTAGCTAAGACTATTACCATGACTCCTTAACTCACTACTCTGGCATCTTAGGCTAGAGCATATTGGAAACAAGGGCTTGGATTATCTTTTTAAGCATGATTTACTATTTGAAAAGCCTATTGACATCTCCTTTTGTGAGAATTGTGTGTTTGGCAAAGCTACAAAACAGGTGTTCACCAGATCCACATACACTCCCTCCAAACCCTTGGAATACATACATTCAGACTTATATGGGTCTGCTCAAGTTGACATCATAGGTGAAAAGATATACTTTGTATCTTTTATTGACCACTACGCAAGGAAGGTATGGTTCACACATCTTACAACCAAAGATGAACCCTTCTTAGCCTTCAAGGCTTGGAAGACAAAAGTGGAGCTTCAAAATGGCAACAAGATAGTATGCTTAAAGACAGACAATGGCCTGAAGTTTTGCAATACAACCTTTGATGAATTCTGCATAGAAAATGGCAACAAAAGGCAACTCACAATGCCTGGCACCCCTCAGCAGAATGGAACTGCTGATCGAGAGGGTGAATATAACACGGTTGGAAAGATTCATGTGTTTTTTATTCACTACATGAATGAAACATAACCTTTGGGGAGAAGTTGTTGTCAATGATGCTTATCTTATTAATATATCATATTCATCCGTCATAGGATTCAAGACTTCACAAGAGACGTGGATTGGGAAAAAGCCATCTTTAGCATATCTCAAACCATTTGGTTGCACAACTTATCCTCAATTCTCTCAAGGTAAGTTACAACCTCGAGCTCTGAAAGGACTAATGCTAGGTTAACTAAAGGGAGTGAAAGGCTACAAAATTCTCCTTGTTCAACCTGGAGGCTACAAAGTAATTGTGGTCAGAAATGCCACCTTTAATGAGCAAGAATTCCATTTCAAGAAGGTGTTGGCTCCCAAAGATGACAACATAGAAGATCCCTCACCAACTGGCACGTTTTTTACACCTGATGTTCAAATTAGAAGCCCTACGTCTCTCAACATAAAAGGTGAAGAAGAATAGGAGTTTGATAAGGGACACATTCCCACATCATACTCCATTCATACAAGAACACCCGACCCCAATGGGATATAAGGTCAACAAACTCAACAATTAGGAGGAGGAAATAAAGATGAAGCCAAGTAATCTCAAGAAGAAACATCAATGATCTTCAACAATGAGTTCACTCAAACTCAAACTCTATCTCCCCCGACCTTGCTTCTAATTCTTCTATTAATTTTCCTTCTTCATCTGGTGCTTCATCTACACATATCTCTGAAAATAATATTCCTGTTGTTTTTGTGAATGATAATCCTGCTACTTCTGTGAATGATTATCAATTAGTTAGGGATAGGGTTCCCAAAACCATTATCCCTAATAGGAGATATATTGATGATTATGCTATTGTTGAGTTTGCCTATTTTACTTCTGAGATCATAAAATTTAACCCACCTAAAACCATTGAAGATGATGTGAAATCTGCTTAGTCTAGTATATGGTTTGGAGCTATGTAGGAAGAAATTCATTCTATGATATCTGCTGAGTCTAGTAATTGGTTTAGGGCTATGCAGGAAGAAATTCATTCTATGATAATTAACAAAACCTGCATTCTTGTTCCAAAACCATCTCATGCTAAACTCATTGATTGTAAATGGATTTTCAAAGTTAAAGAAGGGATTAAATAAGGATAACCACCTAAATACAAGGCTAGGTTAGTGGCAAAAGGCTTTAATCAAAGAGATCGAGGGAATAGATTACACAAATATCTTTGTTCTTGTGGTGAAATATTAAACTATGATATTATTGCTTGCTATTGCTACTATTTTTTATCGGGAATTTGAACAAATGGATATGAAAACAACCTTTTTGCATGGAGACTTAGATGAGACCATCTACATGAAACAACCAAAAGGCCTCGTAGATAAAAATAAATCTAATTTTGTATGCCTTCTGAAAAAATCCATTAATAGTTTGAAGCAATCACCAAGACAATGGAACATCAAATTTGACAAATGCATGAGTTCGATCTCTTGGATTTGTTAGAAGTGAATATGATCCTTGCTTGTTTATTAAGAGTGTTGCAGTTAAATCCCCTCTATTTATACTGCTCTATGTGGGATGTGGATTATATATTCTTTGTCTATGCTTCTATGATTATGATTGTCGATGTTAAACGAAGTTGAATGAAATACTTTGATATGAAGAACCTAGGCGAAGCTAGGAAAATTATGGGCATCATGTTCATGATCACTAGAGATAGACCTAACAAGAAACTCATGTTGTCTCAGGTTGATTATATTGGAAAGGTTCCACATAAGTTCAACATGACTGGATCTAAGTTTTCACCTATACCATTAGGAGGGCACTTGGATCTTCCCAAAGATCAATGTCCTAAAACTGAGCATGAAAAGAAACAAATGGCTCTTGTTCCCTATGATGTTACTATAGGGTCTATCATGTATGCAATGATGTGCACTAGACTTGATATGGCCTTTGCTATAAGTGTGTTAAGTATATTTATTTCAAACCTTGGAATGTCTCATTGGAATGCCATGAAATATTTACTTAGATATCTTCAAGGCACTAATCATCTTGGTCTTAATTGTCTACTCAACTTACAAACTTGCTACTGATTTGCAAGGATATGTGGACTCAGACCATGCCAACAACAAAGAAAACAAGAAATCCACCACGACATACTATTTCACCTGGGCGGGAAATTGCATCTCCTGGAAGTCCCAACAATAATCTGTAGTGGCCCTCTCCTCCACAGAAGCTGAATATATAGTAGCAACAGAGGTTGTAAATGAGGCCATTTGGTTAAAAGGCATTTTAGGGGAAATTTTCACGAGAAATTTTGTACCTAAAATCAATATGGACGGTCAGAGTGCTATATATTTTTCTAACGACCCCATGTACCATGAGAGAACCAAACAAATTGATGTAAAGTTCCACTTCATCAAGCACAGGGTTGAAGACTAGGCACTCTAAGTCAAGAAGATCAAAGGGGTACAAAAACCCGTTGATTTTGGAGCGAAGATAGTCCCTACTAAAAAGTTCCACTACTGCGGGAACTACCTTCATATTTTTTATGTTCATTGATTTGCAGGTACTTGAGCTGAGGACGTACGAATCGAAGACTCAAATCCCTTTATCCCTATTTAAATAATTGAATACTTTACATGGTGGCTGGATTAGAAGGGCAAACTATAATGTCCAATCTTAATCCAGATGCATGTAAACTAGGATAATAGGATAGTTATGAATTCAGATAAATGCAAGAACTAAAGTTAGGATCTTAGGTACCTCGAGTGATCAGTCAAAGAATCGAAGACAATGATAGTTTGCATAAGTAAGTGGGAACGAAGACAAAAACATCAGTTTTTGTCTTAGGACCATTATTGTACAAGCCCAACTCAATCTCACCCTTGTAGCCTAAGCTTCAAAAGCTTCACGTTCCAGCAGCTCCATACTCCTCATTAAGTGAAATGTTGTGTTTTACTTAATGTGGACGCAACTATATAAGCTTTCATCCGAAACCCTAAGGAGCAGCTTGCTTCACTATTTGCTCACACTTGAGAGAGAGAGAGAGAGAGAAGCGTACCCTAGAAGGCGATTCGGCGACGTCACGATATTCACTCTATTGTGAGCTTGAAATTTCAAGCTCCATGTGAAATTCAAGGAGATCTTGCTAGAAGGAAGAAGATGGTATTTCGTTTAGGTTGTTGAACTAGGGAGCCATATCTTCATCAACTTCCACCTTGCTTTGCTCTCAAATGAACTGAAAGGGAGTATCTGTTTCTCTCTTTGTGTTTCTCCTTGGATGAATCACACTCGAGCTACTAGATCTAGAATTGTTTCCTCATTTATTTGTTTCTCTGTATCCATGATCCATATTTGATTATACTTAGTGGATTATTGGGTTTGAGTCTCTTCCTCTTGGGGCTCCGCAAATAGGGAAAACGAACTGTGTCACCAAATCTATTGTTCTTTCGTTCTCTTTTCTGTTTTGCGTTTTTACCCCCGATATAGGGTTTGAAATCAAAACTCGTTTTCACATGTCATAACTATTTTTCGACGTGGATGGTGGGACGACTCTCAAGTCTCACCACCCTTTTGAACATGCCTATCGTCTTGGTCTTTCTATAACTAGTATCATGCCAAGACTAGATATATCATTGGGTCAATAGTATGAAACACTAGAATAAGTAATATTCATTGAGTTAATAGGATTAATAACTAAAGTAAATAATATTCATTGGGTCGAAATTATTATTATAAGGATGCAATCACTCTTTTATAAGGCAATATATTGCTTTTTCTAACTTTTGGATGTGGAAAGGACTCACACCCAATCTAAACCGTACTTTTTTACACTAATGTACAAGTTCTTTACTCTATAAGGTATTGTATAAGAGCATGTTCAACATGTTCTATATTTTGGGGAATTTTGGGCTTTTAGGGAATAATCGGGTTTAATTTTGGTCCAACGGGTTCCCTACCCATTCTTCAAAATAGGGATTGATTAAAAAAAGCGTGTCTTCCCCATATACGTAGCAAACGACAAAATTTTTGCAGAGAAGCTTTCCCACATTCAAGCACCCCGAAATTCTGAAGAACTGACTTTGAGACTGGGTTTTCATCCTTATTTTCAATGTAGAAAGAAGATACAAGTGTTCTTCTGCAATTTTGTAGTTGTTGAAATCTGGCACAAATTCATCAAGAAAATTTAGGTTGTGCTTTCTCTGCTGTTGATTTCTCTTTGAACAACTTTTCGTGGTATGTTTAGTTTCTTTTGGTTTCGGTTTGTTTTGGAAGTGCAAATAAGAATCGATAGTTGTTGAGAGTAGAGATTTGGTATGTTATTCAATTATGAGAGTAGAAGTTTTGATAAGGAGTAGAAATTTTTTGAGACTTGAGAGTTCTTCTATTCTGCAGCTGTTACTTTAGATTTTGAGCATAAGAATTGTTTAGTGTTAACCAATAAACATTGATATACATTATGGAATCACCTCTGCAATTCAGTTTGTTGTTGTTTATGTACTGTTTGATACGTTCCTTTAATATCCTACAAATGAATTTCATCAATCTCCTTAACAATGGATCGTCCCTTGATGATCTGAATGAAACATCTTTGACATATGATTCCGAATTCAACCAATATCATTCCAATTGTTCAAATTTGGAAGGGACATATACTATTGAAGCTCACACTAATCAGCAAGAGATGCCATGTGCACCAACCAACAACAAGCCACAAAAACAATCGCAAAGAACAAACAACTTTTCCCATGAAGAAGACAAGCTTCTTATAGCTGCATGGTTGAATACAAGCTTAGATCCAATCAAAGGATCCGATAAAAAGAAGAATCAATTTTGGAAAAGAATTACTCGGTACGTACTTTGAAGAGCATAAGACTTGGAATGATCATGAAAGAACTGAAAAATCACTAACAAACTGCTGGTCAAAGATAAGCTTCAGCGTCAGTAGGTTTTCTGGACATTATGTTGCGGTTGAACACTTACGAAAAAGTGGATACACCGAGGCAGATAAGGTACATAATTTGTTATTTTTTTTAGGGTGTGGAAACTTAAGAATTAGTTTCAAATTGCTACCCACTTGTTTTATTTTTTGTTGATTCATGTGCTTACACATGTGCTGATTCATGTTTGTGTTGTTTACAAATTGCTATCTTTTTGTTTGTTTATGTTTCATTCTGAATTTTCTTCCAAATGTGTTGATTCGTGTGTTTACAGTCGCTGATTTGTTTTTTCATTTTTATTGCAGATATAAGAGGCAAAAACAGTCTACAAAGATAATGAAGGTCATCCATTTGGATTAGATCATTGTTGGACTCTTATGCGGTTTCAACAAAAATGGATGGTGTAACATAAAAAAATTTGAAGTAAGTAGAAACGTCAAGGCATGTACTGCTAAAAATCAATTTCCAATTAATTTGGAAGATGATGATGCAAATTATCCTGAACCTGCACCCTTGAAGAGGCCTATGGGAAGAAAGGATGCAAAGGAAGTGAACAAAAAACCAAGATCCAATGGGCAAGGAGATGACAATGAGAAAGAATATTCAAAAATCAAGTCTGGGTTGGAGGAGCTTCGGGCAAGGAGACTAGAAATTGATCGCATGAAGGCTAAACAACTGAAGTTGCTCATTGATATCGAGCAAAAATAGTTTGCTCTAAAAGAAAAGGAAATTAAACTTCAAGCTCGAAGTGAGGAGTCTAAAATAATGTCTATAGATACTAGTTTGATGCAACCTCTTCAAGTAGAATATATACTCAGCCTCCAAAGAGAATTTTTAGCAAAAAGAGCCAGCCAAAATGGAAATCAGTATTCTATATGATTACATTTGATTTCCCGTATGAGTGGTTTTGACTTTAGGTACATCTTATGGTTTATAATTCGGCTACATATTATGGTGTCGTTGTAGGTACATCTTTACACTTGAATTCTTTTTATGGTTTTTTTATCACACTTGATTATGTGATTGAATTCATGCAATTGATTTTTTATGTTTCAGCACTTGTTTCTACAGTTTTTGTAAGCAGCAATCTTAATTCAATTTTTCTTGCAATTATTATTAATGTCTAGCTCTTTTCTATGTTGTTTCTGGTATAAAAAAAGTATCAATATCATGGCTTTTTCCTTCAACTTTATCATGATAGTAAATGAGTTTAAACAACTCTTTTTTTGTAGCTTTTTTCTAGTGAAAATAAGTACCACTGTCATGCCTTTTTTTCCTTTGAACTTTGTCATGATAGTAGGTGTTTTTTTAGCTCTTTTATAGCCCTTTTTCGATGGAAAATGAGCTATATTGTCATGATTTTTTTTTTATTATAGCTCTATCATGACAGTAGCTCGGGTGTAAATAAGTCTTGCCATGTCACGATTTGAACTTCTGTCATGACAGTAAGAGTTTTTTCATCTCTTTCCCAACTCTTTTATGGTGAAAAATAACCACCAATGTCTTGGTTTTTTGCTTTGAACTCTGTTATGACAGTAGGACTTTTATGGTGCAAATATGTACCACACTATTTGAATGAACCATGACAGTAGCTCTTTTGCTACTTGGTTAACATGAGATTGATAAAATCTAAAAAACTTCTTTAGATTTAAGCTCATACATAATTATTAATTATTAAAACATATATTTTAAGCTGATACATAATTATCATATTGTTCATAGAAATATATCGATCGTCGGAGTGCGTGTCCTCGCCGGAAGTGATCTCGAGTGTCTGATATTTGATTGAGGTCCATGATACCTTTTTGTATAGGGAATCCGCTAACGAGACAAACTCACTGCCTTGCGGTGACATATGGGCTTTTTAAGGAGTTTGAACTCATTTCAGGGCTGAAATTGATGTTTTAATATATTTCGGGGCTTAAATTGATGTTTTAATTTCTTTCGGCTGAAATTGACGTATTGATATGTTGTTCTAAATCGCTTGCATAACAATATGTTTGGAATTGGATTCTGTTAAGTTTGCTAGAGATGTTCAGGTGTCTTGCTCTGAAAAATTACTGAAGCTTCAAGTATAGTTGCATAGATTGGGAGCTTTTATACTATTTGAAGTTGGCTTGTGTTCCTTTAAATCAGTTGATATACATTTAAGTACTTGGATAAATTGGATTGAGATATGTAAGGTGTCTTCCTAAGACTGTTTTGTCATTTCACTTAGGCTTTGGCTACTAGGATTTTTTCATTGAGCTGTAACTGGAGCATATGATCGATCTGCTCGCTAAATCTTATTGTTCTAAAGGGCTTCTGATCGTTAGATGTTGTTACTCAAATACAACATTTTAGCTGAATAAGGCATGCCCTGATCTAATGCGTAGTCATTCATCATTAGCATATATAAATTAGAGTAGCAGTGATACAACGGTGTTGATGGATCTGCAAGCATTCTAGGTTTAGTCACTTCAGGCTTGAGATTCATGCATGTATCAAATTGAAAATCAGGTTTACTAGAATGCAAGTTCCCTCCAACCTCTTGTTTTCACTGGAAATAGATGTTTGCTACCTACAATGGAGAACACTAAAACACTGAGTTCAGGTATGAGAAAAATTATTGTGAGGCAAGGAAGAAGGGTAGTCCAAACAAAGTGTACGATTTGTTCTAGCTAGACCTAGCTAGTGAAGTACATCAAATTTCAATTAAAAATTAATAAATTAATTTACAATTCTTTAAAATTGAGAAACTGTTGGAATTGGCACAATTTTTTTTTAGGAAAGATGGATTTTGATTCTCCATTTTGAAGAAAACTTGGGGATGTTCTAAGACATTTTTCTACACACTAAGGGTGTACACAAAAAATATTCTTTTATTTTCTCATAATTATTCATCTAATGCATCTATGATAATGCATATTTTATATAGGCATTATATGTAGTTTTAGGTACATTAGATTGTGCATATTGCATGTTTAGTTGTTTAATTGCATTCTTGTTCATTTGGGCATTCGAGTTCGGAATCTACGCGTTTTTGTGCTTAATATGCAAATTTGTATTCCGAGTTTGCAAAGGAGCAAAGGATGGATCGTGATAGCCATGAAGAGGTTGAGATGGAGCTAGAGAAGAAGGTGGAAGGCATACAAGAGGAGCTAAGAAGACAAAGAAAATGAAGTCCAGAAATAGCGGCGCCTACCGCTAAATAACCGGCGCCCGCCGGTTTGACAATTTCAACAATTATTGAAATCTTTCTGAATCTTTAATTTAGACAATGTTTATCCAAACTTTCTAGGGTTTTTCTAGGCCATCTTTCAGCCTATTTAGAACGTTTTTACAGTAGGTTTTTGTCATTCATTCACTGAAGACAATTAGGGTTAAATTTTAGGGTTTTCTTACGGTATGAGCAATTATACTCTTAGTTTCACAAGCGATTCAAAGACATAGTTGGTTGAATTGTGAAGCTTGAATTTCTGCGTTATTCCACAATTTATTTCATTATCCTTGGGCTGATTTTATGTTATTAATTCTCTTGATTTATCACTTTGATTAAATTGCATCTAGCTAGGGAGATGAGACGTTAGAGAGAGTGAGGGGGTAAAGAAGATCGAGAAAATTTCAAAAATCGACCGAGTTCCAAATGAACTCCCCATCCCAGCGCTCTCTCTCCCTCCCTCGGTGAATTTAAAGCTCATATGGCGTCGTTTTATTTCTGTTCGGTGAGCAAATGCTCACGCGATCTTCTTGTTGCTTGGATCCTCATGATATGGGCTTTGTAAATGAGAGCTCCTATATAAGGGTTTTTTTTTTGGTTCACAGCCCTTAGTACACAACGAGTGCTTTTTTTTTATTCCTACGAGTCCACTTTAAAAGCCTAAAGGCTCAAGAGGGTGCATATTCCAATAGGACTTTAATAGGCCTATTCAAACTTGAACAAAAACCATGGTTTTAAGAGTACTTGGGAAGCCACATTTGAGATTTGAGACCAATAGCCCAAAAAATATTACTTCCATATTCGATAAAGATATCATTTACTATTTACGCATATTTTTTCAAGATAATAAAAACTATATAAAATATCCATTATTATTACTCTATCCGTTCGACAAAACATTTCGTTCACTATTCATACACGTTTTTTTAGAGTGATAAAAACTATATAAAATATTCATTTTTCTTTAATTTCTTTTACAATTTTGTACTTATTAGTAGTAACTACAATATTGTTTTAAAAAGTATAAAAAAATAAATACTTTATATAGTAGTTTTTATCCTTCTAAAAAAACGTGTATAAATACAACCTGTTTTTACCGAAGGGAGGAATTAATACTCCAATTAGACCTGAGCAGACATGAGCTAACCCGTTTGGCCCACCCAACCCGCCCTGTAAAATATGCGGACTTGGGTAGGGTAATTGGCCCAAGCGGGCTGACAGGGCCGACCTGGTTGGCCCATAGGGCCGAGCTTGGCCTAAGGGTTAAGCCCAAGCGGGCCGGACCCCGCCTATATATATTACTTATATTAATTTTATATATTTTTATTAAAATACTACGAAGTATATATATATTGATTATATAATATCTAAAGTTTTACATATATTACTTTATAAATACTAATAGTATTTACATCGCATATAAATTAAGAAATACAATAGTACTAAATATATTATTTTCAAAAAAAATTCATTGAAATGAACCTACATAAATATTATAGTGTATAATTTCACATTTGTATAACTTGTATACCTTTGTTTTGTATAAAATTTCAATCTTTTGAGACACTTAACACATTTGTGTAGTTTGAGATCAAACGTAAAAATAATAAAATAAAAACAATATTTTACGAAATTATAATGGGTGGTCCGGTGGGCTACTCAGGCCCGCCCATGTGGACGGGGCGGGCTTGGACAAGAGAGTTAACCCAAAAATCGGGCATACTCCAAGTCCGACCCGCTAAAATGGACCAAAATATTCTCATAGACCCGGTCCAAACCCGCCTATGCTCAGGTCTAACTCCAACGAGGGTGAGACCGCGCGCGAATGCTCGATGACACTCTGCCTTTTTTTTTTATAGCAGCACCGCCCTTTCAAATCAAAACCCTCCTTTTCTACTTCCAACGGCTCATCCCCCCCCCCTCTCTCTCTCCCTCTCTCTCAGTCTCTCTGTGAAGAAACTGAGAAATGCAAACGCACCCCAACCTCCACCTCCAAACCCCATCTTTCCCCCTTCTTCCGATCCCTCTCCTTCTCTCTCCTCTTCCTTCCTCCGACAACGATCTCCTTCTCCGTTGCTTCTCCTCCTGTTCCGCTTCCAATTCCGGCTTAGATCTCGCCATCGGCGGCCCTTGTCAACTCGATTCCTTTCCAGTCTCCGATGCACTTTCCAGCTTCCTCTCCTCCGTTCTTCCTCAGCCTATTGACGTCCGGATCGGTGATTTTACTGTCGATGTACTTGATCGTGCTGCTGTATCTGGAAACGCCGGACTTCAGGTCTCGGAGGTGAAATTTCGCGATTCCCGTTGCTCTCTCTTCGGCTTCTTAGTGGCTTTTCGATTTCTTAAGCTGTCCCTGTCATTCGAGCTGGATTTGGTGAATTATTCATTTCCGTGGTAATGTTGATCGTGATCTGGTGTTTTTTCTTTGTGTTTTTCGAGAGTATTTTCATTGATTAGCGAGTGCTTGCGCATTGAAATCAGAAGAAGTTGAAGCACCTAGGTTTTTAATGGCCGATCTTCTCCTGAATTCTAATTTCATCTGAGCTGCACAATAAAAAATAGAGGTAGGTTGCTTGGAAGTTGTCTATGCAGTTAGTCAATTGCCATTCTGTAGTCTTTTACGTTAGAATGAATGGTCAACTGTCAATGTGAAATTACAATGCTTAAATTTGGTCAAGTCAGGCTACCTTCTTGGGGAATTCATTAAGCGATCAGGCATTGTGCTTGTTAGTAAATTATTGTGACGGTTGTGCACACAATCTTCATTTATAGTATTCGCTTGGTTTCCTTTGAAGGAAGAAACTGGATCCCCTCACAATGCAACTGCTTTGCTAAGTTGCATTACTTTTGTAGAAATATGTAGCATGTAATCAAATAAGTTGCCTGTTCCCGTGCTTTCCTTTTGTATTTAGAAAAATAAGACTGCCGGTTTTCCCTGCAGGAGAAAGATAAGAAAGCAAATGCAGCTAAAGATGAAAACTGGATTGACATAGTTCACTTTGAGGTCCCTGAGCTAAGTCCATCCTTGGTAAAACAGCTTTTCGTTGATTCTTCCAGAATCTATGATACATAATATTTCATTTAGCCACCAAAAGATATTCACTGATTTGAGAATTTATGCTACTTATCACAGGATGGTGCTTATAAATTAGAGATGGAAAGAGAGGAGATCCTCTCGAAAGTTTCAGAGTATGAGCAGAATTTGGTAAGAATTATCTATCTGGTGCTTGAAAATTATATTTGTATTGTTGCATTACCTGTGGATTGGCAGTACTCCTAAATCTTGTGACCTTTTCAGTTACTAGTTCCTATTAGTTAGTTATCAAGGAATTTGGCTGTCAAGTGGAATGCCTGTCCTAGTTAGGCGTTAGTCTTCCAGTATTTCAACATTCCATCTCCTTTTATCTTTATTTGTATTCTAGTACAAATCAATACATGCGTTTATGTAGAAGATTCTAGAGTTTTTTTTTTTTTTTTTTGGCTGAATGAATGCAAATATTCCTCCATCTTCCCACTTGGAGAAACATAGGATGATATAAATCAAGTACGTTCATATTCATGTGAGTGATCTTGGATCTTTGATCCCAAAGCATATAAAAAATGACTGTTCTGACTTTTTCGCCAGGAGATGATCTACTTATCACCAAGTGATCCGCATCTTGACGAGGTTCAAAGATCTGTTTATTCAGTTGAAGATGTTCCTCCAAACTCCTGGATGCATGGAAAGATTAATATTTCAGAAGATGTTGATTTTTCTCTGAAAAAAGATCTTTTATCGGATGCTGTGTTCCCTCAAGTTGAACTGGAGGAAATTACTTTAGGAACTTTCAGTGGCATTTCTTTGGAGGATGAGCTTCTGTCTTTACTTGGAAACATGGAAGCACTTGATAATGCAGAAAAATATGATAATGAAGTCAACTGGCAGGAGCTGTTTTGCTCTATGGAAGTTGAGCGAATTTTGGATCAAATCTCATCAAAGATATTCCTTGAACCTCTCAGTGCACAATCATATTTCTTCACGAAGACTGGCCATGAGTACATAACAGAAACTTCATGCACAGAGGAAGAAACGAGGTTCTGTTCTGGAATATTTCTTGCAGATTCTGATTTTTTGGTCAAATTAGTTCCATTTGAGGAATTTGAAATACTTGATCCAGAGTGTTTTGAAATTTCTGATGCATTCAGTATTCCCCAAATCCGTGCTGCTCCAAAGAATTGTGACAAATCATCCCTGAAAAGCATGAACTTCAAAAACTTTGACGAGCTGGTTGTTTGCCATGAAATATCTATGGCTGATCACAATTTCAAATCATTTCCTGTCCCTATTCTTCATGATGATGGGAAGGTACAGTCACTGCATGTTAGTATCACTATATTACTTGAGGGGTTGGAACCACTTCCTGTGTCTGCATCAGATGAAATTTATTTAGATTGGGACCTTCTGGGGAAAGATAAAGGCAATTGTGATATCCATGCCACCCTCCAGAGAATGTTCAGTGATATTAGAATACTTAGCGTAGACTATGACTTACAATCTACTGAAGGCACTGAGTTGTTACTTGACTTTATATTGTCTGATGATATCTTACATGAGATCACTGCAGAAAACAAGATGAACATGCCATCTAGTGGAAACACTACTGTGACTAAGCCCCTATCTGCAGCTTTAACAGGTGAAATATTGGATGATGATCATCAAGGAGCCGAGGGAGGTGAAAATAAAACCGGTGTTGAATCTAAGAAGATTTCATTAAGCGTTGAATCTATGCCCCAATTCAATGAACTTGAGTTTTTCCTGAATCATAACAAAGCTATTACAGGCACGCGGGCTGATGTTCTACCAGGGAAATTGGATACTAAATCTGGTATTCCTGTTGGTACAACTCAGGGGAGAAAAAGATCATCTTTGTGCTTGAGGGAACAAATGGATAAGAGGGATGTCAAGTTGCATGTGATCAATTTGCCCGCTAATATGTTGACCCTCATTCAGAACTTTGGAAAATGCTTTTTAGCAGTAACTGAAGATCTACACCTCAACAGCAGACAGTTCTCTTTTCCTATTGTGGATGATATGCTGAGCATTCCAGAAGAGAAGCTGATGGACTGCATGAAGATATTATGCAAAGATAAAACCTTTTCAGGTCATGTCAATGCCGTCACTTCTGCCTTTTGTGAACTGCTAGCACTTAAACGTATGACATGGTGCCTCTGTTTCTATGGCATCCACTCTCTATACGAATTTATCAATGAAGTGCTTCAGAAATTCGAGTGTCTAAGCTCAAGACTGGGTCTCCTTATGCCCTACATTGAAGAGGCTTATATGTTAGGAAGCAAAGAAATAACCAAACTTCACCCATCACTGGGTCTTATTAAGGAAATTTTGAAAATGAATACAAGTCAGAGAAGCAATATACTTATTGTGGCTGAGCAAAAGCTTTGGGGGCCCTTAAAGACCCTTTTAGTTTCCATGAATATGGCTGTTAGTGAGGTAACTTCATCAATGCAAGGAAGCTTCCCAGATGCAAGTGATGTTCATACGACCTCTCAAAGCAGAAGTAATGTAGTACAGCCAGATTGCTTATTGGCGACACAAGAGTAAGTTAAGCCATCTGAGTACCTTTTCACTTTAAATGAGTCATGTAGCACTTCTTCATACACTGATTTTATATATTGACAGCCTGACAGCATGGCCTATATTATGTCTTTGCCTCTTTGGTAGTTTAGAGTAACATGGTTTTGATATAATTTTTTTCCTTGGATATTTTCATGTCAATATGTGCTTTATTTGTGTTGTTGGTGTCTGTTCCTTTGTGGTTCCTGAACATTTTTTTAAATGAACAAGAACTGATAGCAATTGTAAATTACTGTGGCACTACATGGTTTCAGGAACTTAGCTTTACTGATAGGTCATGAAGAGTTGATTTCTTAAAGAGCTTTTGTAGATTGATCTTATCTTTTTTTCCCATGTAATCATATTATAAGAATTGCATGACTCATTTTCCATCTTATCAATCCACCTTATAAACTTATAATTGTAATGAGATATGTATTCAAGTTTTAAATATTAATAACTTCAGTGGAGTTTTGACTAGTAGATGATGCTTCTTTTTATCTTCAAGGCATATTTCTGCAGCTATTCTATCCAAGCAATTTGATATTATCTTGGAGTATGGAGGTCTGCACAGCTCATCTCAAGTATCATCAATCCTCCCCAAGTCCCTTTGCTCTTTGAATCTTCACTTTCTGAAGGTGGAGTTGGATGATGCTGCCAAAGCTCTCTGTACTGGTGTTAATCTTCCTATATCTTCAATGGTGAGCACATATTTCAAGCACTGCCCATTTACATTCATATTCAATAAAACATAGTTGCAAATATGGGCTGAAACATATTTAATATTTATTCCACGGTTGAAAGAGTTCCTAGGAGAAAGGGCATTGGCAATAATAAATGGAAAAAACTCAAAAAGGTTCCTAGGAGCATTAGAGTTACTGAGTTAGTATCATTAGGGATGGCGTTCAAGTGAAGAGCTTTGCAAGGGACTTGAAACTTAGATTATCAAGTTCAAGGCCTTGGAAACCCTGACCAGTCACAAGGAATAATAAGAATAATCAAACCTTCCAAACTTATTTTCTTTCAGCTGAAAGCTCCTAGTGTTTTTTAGTCCTTTTGGATCACCATGCCATGTTTAAATATAGTATTTCTTTCCAGCATCTATATTTTGCAAATGTATTTTTTAATCCTTCACATTAGTGTAGGTAAGTTGGAACACTAATGAGACATTTTCTTGCACATAACATCCCCTTATATGTAGCAACAAACTAATAACTGCATTGTTCATCTTATTCTGATAAGATCCAGCAATATTTTATGTTGAGTGAGACTTTAATGTTAAAATAGGTTATTGCATGCTCAGTTATGATCACTTATTGGCAGAAATACATTCCTTGCAGGTCTCATCTAGCTTTCACCTGCTACTTTTGTAGCAAGTAAGTGTCTTGATATATTGACATCAATAAACAATAGATTTGGTTTGAGCTTGAATGTATTAAGCTAGTAGTCGCTGTTACTGCTGCTGAAATAGTCTTCACATTATGCAAATAGTAATTCACTGCTGGATGTCACAGCAAAAAGGAGATAAATCCCTATTTTAACGAGTAAAATCCAAATGCAGGAAATCCTCCTGAGAGATTTGTGTAGGAAATATATGCTAAAGCTAATGCTTTTGTCCATCTAGATGCATTAATGCTGAATTGTGAACGATACAGTTTGTCAGCATATGTCAACTGAACATTGTTCAATGAAATTAGACAAACGAATGTGCATCCCCAATATGTTCATTTTATCCTTTTATGTTTTGTTTTGCCTATCACTAGGAAACTCTGATTGAACATGTATCCTTGCTGTTATTCATCTTATTTAAAAATATTTGGCCGAACTGTTTCTTGTAGTCTCAAGAATAACTATTGTCTAGAATCTATATTGTACAGAAGACTGAACTCTCATTGAAATTGAACAGAAGTTGGAAGAATTGCTGAATTTTATTCCATTGGCGGAGAACTGCAAATCAATGTCCATGGACACTATAGGCCAGAAAAATGATTGTGGCATGCCTCTTCCTGTTGATTGCTTGCCAATAGAATCCAAGTCAAATAGTGCAAAGTCGCCATCTTGTCCACATACAACAATTATTGTCAATACTCAAAATTTTGATACAGAGATGATAATATCTCAGAGGAGTACATATCAAAGAATTCTAGCCATGGAGAAGGGAGGAGCACAAATTCTAGAACGAGATTTCTGCCTACCTGTGGATGTCATAATTAGTGCTGCGACGTGCTTAGCCTGGTACAACTGCAAAAATATAGGGAAGAAAGCAACTGCTCCTGATGAGGCAGCTTCTTGTGTTCCACTTTGTGTTGACAATATAGCAACAAATGTATTGACAACATTGAGTTTTACCTTCGAAAGCTGCATCATGGTAATCACATCTTCTTCTTTTTTCCACTTTCTTTTTCTCCGTTAAACTGGAAACTAGTGGGGCGTGTTATCCAAAACTACGCAGGCCAGAATGTCCTTAATGAAATAAGTTGCCGCTACATCCTAACCTTGTTGAACTTCTGAGTCTATTTTTAGTTGATCTTAAATCAAACTGCCAAACGATCTTGAATGTGAGATACACTTAACCCAGTCAAAAGACTCAAAACTAACCCAATAGGATGAAAATTGGCTATTCTTCATGATATTGTTTCTGTATATGGCCCTCAAGGATCATCTGATATTGACATATTGTGATTAAAGCCTAGTTAAGATCATGCGATTACACCATTTCCATACATTTTGTTACTTTTAAGTTGTTACCATTTTTACATATGATTTCTAAACCCAAAAATATGCTGTGTTTTTTTCATTGTTAATCTGAAATGAAATTATTACAAAGGAATTGTTTCTCTTACCATTTCTGGTCAGATTTTTGAGGGAGAAAGCAACTTCATAGCCACCATAGCAGAGTCATCTGATGAACTCTATGCTGCTGCAGCAAGTCTGGGTGTTGAATTGCAGATTTTCTGTTCATACTCACCTGAATTGACAGAAGAGATAGTGTTGAACTGTATTAAATATGCAATGAAGCTTCGCAAGGGCCTATTTCCCAAGCTATCAGAGTCGGAAACTATTGCAGAATCATTCCTGACAAAGTTTCCTTCTATCAATCCTTTCTCTGCCCTTGCAATCTTGTCAACTGGAGCAATGCTTGTAGAGTTCTTTGGAATGTCTAAAGATTGCAGGATCCAAGCACTGCGCAAATATCACGTTCCTGATGAAAGTGTTGTTCTGTTAAGCATCTTATCCAGATATGGCAAGCGTGACGAATCTATATCCTGTATGACAGACTGCTCTTCTTCAGTTTCCTCTGCTCCTAATTCAGAGAGGATGGATTGTAAGTTCAGTTTTGAAAAGAGGAAGAGAGAATTTAATGAAAGTTCTTTTGATGATGCGGATGATTTTAGTATTCATCACCCCGCCAGTATGAATATGGATAACTTGTACAAACCATCAGCATCAAGGCTTCTAAATACATCAAGGAAATCGAAATCACCTGAACAACCTCTTGATGCTGAAGTGTTTTATGAGGAGCTATATGCTGATGCAAAAAAGGTTAATCCCACTATGGTGTCTGAACCACAAATTTCATGGAGGTCAAGAGATCCAAATCTGATGAATGATATTGCAGGAACAAGTTTACCTTCAAACAGTGGTTTTACATCTTCAATGAAGCTACCTGGACATGATGCTGATATATTTAAGGGTCTTCGTGATGACTTTATGGGTGAAGTTTTTGACATCCATGATGAACCCTTATTTGGCGGGAACCTGTCTTCCGTAAAAAAAGCTGCAAATTTCTCTCTGCCAAAGTATGAAGCAGATGAAGCTCCTGAGATCAAATCCTCTAGAGCTGTAAGAAGGCTTGCATTTGAGCATGGCACTCATCCTGACATTTCAACATTAGCACAGGTCGGTTCCGACTCTAATCTATGGAATGCAAATGAAAATGACAGAAGAGCTAGACAAGATAGGGAAAGTCAAGATGCAAACAATTGCTTTGACTTATTTGGATTGGATCACCAAAAAGATCACTTAGGAGGCAGAAAATTTGAGAAGGCGCCGACATATCTTCAGAGACTGTTAAACAAAGAGAAAGCTCCATATGGCTATGAAGGAACACCATTGAGAAATGCTATTTACTCGAACGATCTACAAGGAGCATCTCCATGGACAAAGGAGTTCCTGAACCAAGTTAGAGAAAAAATCAGGTTGCATAAGCAGTATCCAAACAATGGCACTCCAACTCCTTGTCCTAATTACGGTGGTACTTCCTCAAAAGCCACAAAGAGAAAAAGTCCTTCCATATACGAGTCTTTCAGGTACCAACCAGGAAGAACCCCCAGCAAATTGGCAAGGCGAGGAAGGCAGAAACCGTCTACACAGCCATCGACGTTATCCAAGAATGAGAATGATTCATCTATGCTTCCCCGTTCATGGACTCCCACTGATAAAGGAGCAACACAGGTGCATATCTCACTCTCAAAGCTTTCAACCTGATTCTTCTTCACTTCTGTTAATACTTTATTTTGTAAGATGCAGACTCTTTCTTTTGCAACGTGTGGAAATGGCGGGCAAACCAAGCTAGTTTGGAGAGATAAAAGTTCCGAGAGTCAGCGCTACAGATTTCCCAGGTCAGGATGATGACCTTGCTACTATAGCTCAATATTATTGGGGATAACCATGAGTTACAGGTAGGATATTGATTTGTAACAAGTTAGCTTGACATCTAAACTTCATCATGGAATACTGCAACATCATATAGTACTATTAGTAGTATATTCAGTCAGAAAAGTAGCATAACCTTTTATACTCCGTACCTAATTCAAGGATTTTGTATATCAGTTACTTGCACATGTTGGAGTTCTATTCATGACTGGATTTATAGCTTTGTCTTTAACATAGCAACAATGGACTAAAGCATAAAATATCGTTCGTTGCTGTCAAGACATGATAGAACATAAAACAGAAAAGTTTGTTTGTAGTTTCTCTGCAGAAAGGGGCACTGAGTTTATGCAATCTGATTACTTTGCTTTTGTCCTCTTTTAACACCCAAAGCACTGGCCTGAAAGGTCTGAGATCTGACAGCATTTTCTACCGGAGTCCCATGGCATATTTTCACCTTGTTCACTTCTCACCTTGCTTTCTACTTGTCAATTCCTTGTAGATGTGCTCAGATCATTTCTATGGGCTGTTCATCAGCCTCCATTCTTTTATTTTTCTTCACTTGTGTGCCTTAATGTGATCATGCTCTATGCTCACCTTCGTTTTCTGACTGTACATCGGCAGCAAGGTTATCTCTGGTTGTTGACTTGTTGGCACAGGAAAGGAGAACTTGAGTGCTAGCTTTTGGACCCATAGTGTTTTTTTTTTTTAAAAAAAAAAACTTTTGACATGTTGTTAACTGCATTTCAATTTATATATGGCAGTAATTAGTTTCCCCAATACAATATTTTGTGCATATGGTATGCATAAGAAAAAAGTTCATGTGGTAATCCGATTAATATGCAAGTTCAAAGTTGACTAGGAATCGGACGATGAAAGTTTGATTTGCGTGAGATTGCACATCCAATTTACTTTCAAAGTCTTTGAATGAAGAAATATGTGACCTTTGATAGTTAACAAAACCTTCTTTTTATTTTAATCTCTCTCTCACTCACATGTCACGCCCACGATTGTTAGTCAAATTAAACCATGTAACTCAATACTGCATAATAAGTAGATGACTTCAATTAAAAAAAGGGGGAAAAAAAACTTACCATTAACTCAGTTATTAGTCCTGACAATTGCACAACTACCTCTCTCCATATCCAGCTAACTCCCTCCTTTTTTTTCTTTCTCTAACTGTAAATTCACATTCCAAAGTGGCGGGCTAATGAAATCAAGTCCCTGAGACTAATTTTTGGGTCCAAAGCTGAACAATATATATAAGTACTAACCACTTTCTAAATGCTAATCAGTAGAACTATATTGTACTAATATATCAAGCTAATTAGGTACACACTTTAGACGTGGTTTTGGTTATAAGTTGATCGACATAGCACACCATACTCGCAATTCGCAAGATTGCAGTTGGCAAAGGAATTGAGTGTGAAGATGTCAATTCCTGCGTCGACCCAAACTAAGGGTGCTCGGATAATGGTGGCGATTGTTCATGTAATGGCACTGGCTAGTGCTGTCATGGTGTTAGTGTGGTGCATCTATTTCCGTGGTGGATTATTCTTCTCGTCATCCGATAAGAGCCTCATCTTCAATGTAAGCACATAACTTATTCAAAACCCTTCTTTGGTTCTATCCCTTTTTTCTTGTAATGGTTGTCCATTTGTTGCTTCTCTTACTCAAAATAGCTTAATTTTTTTAAATTGATCAAATCTTTTGTTTGGTAGACAACCCGGCCACATGATGGAAAAGAGTATATGACTGGCCGGTCAACCTTAGATCGGTAGATGTAACCGCAAAACCAGTTATAGGTCATGCTTATGATTTTTCCTTGTGAAATTCCGTTGGGTAATATTTTCGTGTGGTACACAATTGTTTGAAAATTTTGCTTAGAAGCCACAAAGTCTACCAAACTCCATCAAATATCAATGAGATTTAAAAAAACTAAGTTTTTAGCTCTTTATACTCGTTGAAATAAATGAAAATGAGTTATAATCAAATCCAAATCTATATAAACTCTTAATTTAGAAGAGTTTAGGATGGTGTATCAATCATAGAGACATTTTAGGAGTCTTAACTAATTATTTTTATTTTCCTATTTTTCTTTGATTTTCTTTAATCTATATAAACTCTAAAGTTTTTAGCTCTTTTTTCTTTAATTTTGCTAACTATTGGGCTTAATTCAAAACATTGATTTCAATCTAATATAACTACTAGGCTTAATCAAATTTATTTACTAACTATTAGGCTTAATTCAAAACATTGAATATAACTATTGATTATGACACATCACATTAAACAATGTTATAATGATATTGATGTTATTATTACCGAGTAATTTAAAATATCTATATTTATGTATTATATTTTACATAAGATTTAAAAAAAAATGAGATAATTATACGATACATTTATTATAATTTTTTTATGATTTATATATTAAACATTAATTAATATTTTATAATATTTTTATATATAGTTTTTTGGTTTTAAAAAAATGCGCCATGGCGCGAAAGTCGTACTAGTTACTCCAAATTTAGAAAAACTTTAAATGATAGTCACAGAGTTTGAAAATTTTAATTGTAATTTAAATTGGAGAGAAATGTGTATAACTGAAGTTGTACTTATTTTCTTAACTGAAGTTGAAGTAGCTTGGTCCAAATGCAATGATATTTGATCATAAAGAAAGAACTAATAATTTTGTAAGCTTATTTTCATTTAATCAAATATAAGTATAAATGAGTTCAACTTTTATGTTTTTTCAAATCTCATGGCCATCCAAAAAATAATATTCTTTCAAAGGGTTACCATGCATAATTTTCCAAACACGAAAAATGTCAAAATACGTGATTATTACACGAAATTTCCTTTTTTTCTTTCTCCTTATAAATGAAAAAAAAAAAACAAAAGGAAAATTGTGATGAAAATTTTGATTTTCCAGTTTCCACTATAACCTCTGATAAAGGGGGCCGTACCTTCTAGGCCCAAATAAAGTCCAAGTAATTGAGTCTTTGAAATTGATATTTTTTGTTGGGCTGGACTTTGGATTATTCGTTCTGAAACTTAATACAAAATGCAGATCCATCCTGTTTTCATGCTAGGATTTATCATCACAGGAGGTGAAGGTAACACAACAGTCACTCCATTTCATTATTATTTCATTTTTTTTAACCTTTACCCCAAAGATTACCTCACACTTACTTCATATGCAGCAACAATAGTGCATAGATCCTTGGCATCAAAGAAGAAACAAGTTAGGAAACTAGTTCATGCTACTTTGCACATCCTAGCACTCGTCTTCGCAACACTTGGCATCTATACCGCCATCAAGTACCACATCGAGAGCAAACTCACAAACTTCTACTCCTTGCATTCTTGGCTCGGTATCATCATGGTCTTCCTCTATTCACTACAGGTTATAATCTATTACAAATTCTACAACCTTTTGTTCAGATGTGGAGAGACCAAAAAGAAACATCGAAAGTGTAATGAATGCAAGCCTAGTATACAAGTCTGTGAGCTATTTATCCTATTGTCAATCGGTTTTAGGATGAAACTACACTAGACTTATGTTGGTTTTAGGATGTATGTGCTAGGCTACTAGCAAATGTGCGTTCGTATACACGAGTCCCAACGAACTTTAATACTGCATTTTCTTCTTTTTAACCCTAACTATATAGTCCAACATTTTTTTGTGGCTAAAAATGATCATTTGTTGTACTTGTATTGCAGTTGGCATATGGATTCATAGTGTTTCTTTATCCTCGCGGATCAGCTAAGCTT
Organism: Persicaria tinctoria; assembly: GCA_037127255.1. NCBI lineage: Eukaryota > Viridiplantae > Streptophyta > Magnoliopsida > Caryophyllales > Polygonaceae > Persicaria > Persicaria tinctoria. The sequence continues at coordinate 57,396,232 of JBANSL010000014.1, forward strand.
AGGGTCGAGTTCATTGAATGGCACGTAAGGATTGGAGCGTCGATATTCGTCTTGGCTATAGGGACTGCTACCATAGGGTTTGTGGAGAAGCTCACTTGGCTTCAGAGCTCCGGAGGAGTTGGTGAGTTCAGCTCGGAGGCTTTGTTCGTCAACTTCACCGCCTTATCAGTGTTGTTATTTGGGGTACTTGTGGTTATAACTTCCATTCCAAAACCGCCGCCACCTCCTCCATCCCTAGAGGTTGATCAGTTCCTTAATGTTGGTTACTTGTGCCGGTACGAGCCGTTAATAACTCAATGCTAGCTAATGTTGTTGGTAATGGTATATACATGTAGCCAAGCTACTAATTGCCCGTTTTATCTTCCATTAATGCACAAATACATTCAACTTATTTTTCCAAAGATTTAAGAGTTTTGATTGAGTAATGTTGTGAGTTGATGTTGTTGTTGATGATACTTGGAACAAATGAATCCAGTGTCTATCTAATCTAATAAGCCAGAAGCAAACCAACTAAACTAGTTCTAATACATGAAGCTTGATGAACCTTAGAGTTATTTCCAAACGCACATGATGAAAAAATCCCTATCAGACATCTCTTATCCGTTAGATATGTAAATTATCATTTTGTTGCTAGTTGCTATGAAATAGATTTTTAAAAAAAACATATTTGGATTAAGTTCCAATTAAGAAAAATTATGTAGGTGGATACAGGTACGAAACCAGAATTATAATCCTGGGTAGGCTGAATTTGGATATAATTTTAATTTTTTTCTATTTAAGATATAGTATTAAAAATTAGGAATAATTATTTATATTTATATTTAAATTAGCAATAATAGATCAAAGATAATAAAAAAAAAAGACAAAAAAAAAGAGAGATAAAGACCGAAAAGGAAGAGAGATGGCAGTACTCACTACTCAGTAGCAATAAAAAAAAACAAAAACAAAGAAGTAAATAAAAAGGCCATTTTGCATAACTAGACCAAAAAAAAAAAAACTTTGCACAAATAGCCATGTGCCTTGTTTATTTGCTAGGGGTAGAATGTGGCTAATTTTTGCAAATAAAAATTGTAACCGGGAGAGGAAGTAGCAGGTGAAGGGGAGGGATACTGTAGCTGTCAGTAGGTGTCAGTGACATGTGGCACCAAAAGGCACCATCCGTTCATTTCAGAAAACAGTAGACTGCCCATCTTACCAATAGAATTAATTGGTCCTACCAATAAACTAAACCTGTCTTTCCATACCTGGAGATATTTTGGAAAGAATCTGGAGGGGATTCACTGTAGCTGATTTGGCAGGCTGTCAGTGTACTTTTGGCGCCAAAACAGGATTCCTCTTTTGAGAAAAGGGGGGGGCATTTATGAGGGAAAAATGAAATGATTGCATTGATGGGTGTCACCCAAAAACATATATAAGCTTGAGAGGAGGATCTAAAACACCATAACATGCTCTGCAAAAAACAGAAAGGACGAGGAAAAAGTTACCCGTTCATTCTAGGAAACGATGCAGTCCCCATCCTACCAATAAAATATTTCCGTCCTACCAATAGTGTACAACTGTCCTTTCATACCTGAAAAAGTGCAAGAAGTTTGTTCGATGACAGTGGCAGCGATGTGTAAGTGATCTTGTACCTATCCTTTGTAGCTATTCCTTTTTCTTATAACAGAACTACCCCAAGGTGACGATTTCACGAGACCGGTTGCAGAGAGTTCATAATTTATACTCTCTTTTTGATCAATTGCATGACTTGCAAATTAAGATAACAAATTCAAGCGCTATTTTTGCTTCCTGCGAAATTATCACTTCTTGATGCCTAAACGATCATAAGGACCCATTGAAAATAGTCTATTAGCTCAATTGGTAGAGCATTGTGTTTGCACACAAAGATGTGAATTCGACTCTAACATAGGTTAATACGGAGTATGTGTGTTCATGAATCTCTCTAAACTTATACAATTATGAACCTGGCAGAAAATATATACACTAATGGTATGACACATTTACGAACATGTTAGGACAAATTCATAAATCTCTCTGAACTTATACGATTATAAACATGACAGAAAATATATACATTGGTGATAGGGCAAATCTGTGATGATCATGAACTTGTCAGCGATGACTGGGTACTTCTGAGTGTCAATATTCACTACTTGGATCTTGTCTTTCACTGCAGCACTAACTTTATCCAGGATATGGACCATAGCTTGAGATTCATCATCACACATGATATATCCATGTATAGCTTTTGCATCTGTGGTTTATATAACTTCAGTCTCTGCCTGTGGAGTCTGCCTTCTCCTTTTGCTTTTTTGAGATTCATGTGGAAGTAATTTTTTTTTCGTAAAGTCAATTATGCATTTACATTTTTCCAATAGTATAAATATATCGTACCATCAGTGTGCATCTATCCTACCATTAGTGTCAAGTTATACAGGAATTACTGGGTTTCCATTATGATCCTACCAATATCGTTGTTTTCTCCTACCATTAGTTTCCATCAATCCTACCATTCTGATCCTACCGATATCGTTGTTTTATCCTACCATTAGTTTTCAGTTATCCTACCATTTTTGTGCATCTATCATACCAATTTAAATACGTAGCTTTCAAGGAAAATCAAGCTAGAAACCGTAGCAAATTATGTTCCACATTTTTCAAAAAAACAACCAAGGGTAGAGGGTTTCCAGTCTACAACAGAAGATGAAAGAAACCTAAGTAACATTATATCCAAGGGTAGAGGCTCTAATTCAGTCGTTCTAGCATTGAATTAGATTGGATTCATAAATTTTGATTGATAGAAATTGGATTGAGATTGAGATTTATGGATTGGTAATTGAGATTGAGATTATGGTCAATTCACGCCTCAATGATTACTAGTCTGGAATTTGTGGATTGGTCAATATTAATTCTATTTATTTGCCAATAGTACAAATATATCTTACCATTTGTGTACATCTATCCTACCATTAGTGTCAAGTTATACATTTAGGAATTTCGGTGATTACATTTTTATCATACCAATATCATATATTTATCCTACCAGGTTCACAAATTTGTCCTACCACTAGTCTATATATTTCCTACCAAGTTCATAATTTTATAAGTTCAGACATATTGATAATTCATAAATTTGTCGTACCAGATTCACAAATTTGTCCGGCCATTAGTGTATATATTTCCTACCATGTTCAATCGTATAAGTCCATAGAGATATGAACGCATACTCCGTATTAGCCTATGTGAGAGTCGAACTCACATCTTTGTGTGCAAACACAACGTTCTACCAATTGAGCTAATAAGCTATTTATCATCGTATAGATTAAAAAACAAGTAAATCTCAATCTAATGAGAACGTTGGCAGGACAAATTAATGAGAAATTGCTTCACGGTGTCATTATTTAGATAGGCATATAGCAAGCAATACTAGCAAGTCTTAAGTTGAAAGACGATATTCTGCTAATCCAATAACAAGGGTTTACCTAGAAACCAAGTCAATATGCACTACGAATAATATATTTACAGTTCCTAGTCAAGTCGAGAATTTCATACCCTATAACAAAGGTTAATGTATCACAGCTCACTACACTCATAAGCATATAACTCTTATAGAACCCAATAGAACAAACCCATATCGACAGTATAGATGCAGCATTTGCACATGATGCTACACATCCACATCAGTAATCTAGTGTGTAAATCAAATCAAATGGCCATCATCTAACATCTAATATGTGTATTTAAGTTAAATGCTAAAATAGTCCGATTCAATCCAAGCTAATCCGTCAAGTAGGAAGGTTTTTCATGTACACTCATCTTTCTTTCTTTTATTCGTGTACAAACACAACTTCAAGTTCATTGATACCAATTCATTTTAGGATTTCCCTAGTTGAACATTTTTATTCTAACTTCCATTGATCAGAAAACATTCTTCAAGCTCACTTATACCAATTCATTGGAGGATTTTGCATCATAGAGCATGAAAATACAAAACAAAACAGAAGCACAACTCAATTCGACAATTTGATGCCAGACAACAAGAGAAACAGGTTAATTGGAGCGTAGCTCCCAAAATTGAGATATCGCAGGCAATGCAGCGGCATGGATGAGTATTTTTGAAGAAAAATGAGCAGCTGCTATTTTTAAAGGCTGAAAAGTGAATGCAATAAGAGATGAACAACAAACAATAGATGAGATATAGTAAAATGAAGAATCCATGAATGAATTTGCGTTTGCTCTGAATCTAACTGCAAACCATTTTCAAGTTTCAAACTCCTAGATAATAATAACAAATGGTAGGAGAGATGAACACAAATGGTAGGAGAGAAGCGGAAAGGACGGGGAAAAATTTGCCCTTTTGAAAGGCCCATGGCCAATATCATGTAGGAGACCTAAACAAAGAATCAATCATCTGAATTCAAACACGAACTTCCTGAAAATCATCTCAAACTGCTATTCACAGGGCATACCTGCAAGCTTCACTGTAGTTATATCAAATTTATCGATTCCAAGCTCAGAGCCCTACGAGGAGAGGAAGTGTAGACTGAAATGTTAGAAAATATCTATATTAACATCTAGCACGATGGAAATGGAAACAAACTACATACTTGATACTTTTCCAGCAAATGAATGGTCTGGCCGGAAAGCCAATACACGCCTAGAGAGTGCTCAAATCTAGAATGCACAGCCCAGGAAAAACCTTGTCCACCGCACCTACAGTAGACAAACTCGCAGTATCAATAAATGCAAAAGACAAATGGATACTATGAAGAGAAGAAACAATTCACCTAGTTGCTTCAAATCACGAAGCCTCTGAAACTGCTCAGTATCAATGAATTTGAGAAACAGCTGCATTCAAATGACAACAAGAAATCCGAATTCAACATGACCTTCTCAATACACATAGAAGTAGTAGAAAACGCGGCAAAACAAATGCCAATTGCTTTAACACAGTTCCATATTTAACCTAATTATGGCAAGCCGCAAAAATTGGATTTGAAAGCCAGCAGTAATGAATATCGGAAGAATCAAAATGAAACGAAATACAGCATTTCCGTTACCGCAATTCGAAAAAGGAGGAATGAGAGAAAGAGGATTACAGGCTCAAGATAGATGTTGCCATGGAGGTTGTCGTGGATGTGCTTGCAGAAACGGAGATCCTTCAACTCGTCTTCAATGGCAGGTCGAGCTCTCTCCCCTTCCCAACCACTCACCTCCTCTTCTGTTTCATGTCTCGATTCCGCACCCTCCGTCTCTCTCTCGGATTTCTGCTGCCCCTGTTCGGTCGTCTCCAATTAAAAATTCAAACACAGATTCAACCTACAAAGTCAGAAATTAATGGAGGACGACAGCAATTCAATATCGGAAATTGACAGAGATTCAACCTACGACAGAGGACGAAGGCATCGGAGGATGATAGCGATGGAGGACGAAGGCGAAGCGGGGAGATAGACGGGGTCTGATTTGAAAGCAGCCGACGTCAGAAGATCTGGAGAGAGAGAGAGAGAGTGGCGACAATGTCGGAGGGAACGACGGTGGACGGTGGTGGCGCCGAGAAGAGATTGGAGAAGTGGTGATAGGGGTGTCGGATAAGATTTTAGAGTGAGGGGAACTTGATACATCAATCGGGTTTTCACAAGCAAAGATTGAGGGAGATGGAAGTCTGATTTGCCGAGGTTCCTGGCCGATAATTGAGAGGTTGCTCCCAATCGGACCAGAGCAAGTGGGATCAAGTTGAAATTGGGGCTGGCGACTTTGTGTTTTCCTTTGGTTTTTAGGGTTAGAGGGATTCTTATCAAGGTTCTCGTGCCCTCTATCCCAACGGGGTGGCCGGAAAGAAGACGGCGGGGTCGACCGGGTTGCTGGTTGCCGGGATCTGGGTGGCTAGGCTGTAAGCAGCGGCGGAGATGGCAGGGCGGGGCCGGGGGCGGGTCCGGTAGGAGTGGGGAGGAGAGGGAGAGAGAGGGTCATGGTATACGCGGTGACAGGGGTGTCGGATAGGGCGATTTCCAACCCATCCCTCACCGCACTGCTTACCTGCTACAACAGGTTCCAATAGTGCCAAAAAAACCGGCATTTTTATTTGCTTGAGGTAGAAGGGACATTTTAGCTCATTTTTTAACCTTATTATCTAATTGTGCAAATAGGCCCAATTTTTGGTCTAATTACTACCATTTCCTCAAATAAAAATTATCAATAAAAAGAAAATTAACAATAAAAAGAAATAAAAATAAAAATTATCAATAAAAAGAAAGAAAAAACAAGGGAGGAGGAAAGATTGGAAGTAAATTAGAGAAAAAAAGAGAGACAAAAAGAAGTGTTGGGGGAGGATTCGAACCCACGCTTTAAGCTCCACTGATCCACTCCTCAACTCTCTCTACCAGTTGGGCTAACCAAGCAGTGTTGGGGGAGGCTAACCAAACAACCCTGGGTGGCTATACCTTACAAATTACAATTAAACAATTCAAACTCTTTTAGATGAGAGACAAACACTTTTAGGTTATCACCAACACTACGACGCTCTTCTTGAGCAAAAACACATCAGACTTCTTAAAAAAGATTCTGACCTCATCAACTTTCAAACAACTTATTGGGGGCCAACGAGCCAAACGAATCCATATAAAATCTATTGACACAAACACAAAGTATTTTCATAGAATTGCAACAGGTAGACGAAACAAAAATATAATCAAAACTCTCCAGAATTCTGAAGGTCAAATCCTCACAAGCGACAATTACATTAGAAAGGAAATTCGAGAGGCCTTCATCAAACGCTTTAAGGAAACACCTCATCACAACACAACCCCAAACCCTTTACACCTCATTTCAACAGAAATCAACTTTGATGATAACATCTGGCTAACTAGGCCTATTTCTAATAATGAAATCAAAACAACGGTCTTCTCACTGGCAAATGATAAATCCCCGGGACGTGATGGCTTCCCAGCATGTTTTTTTAGAAATATTGACATATTGTCGGCCCCTCGGTACTTAAGGCAACCAAGAGCTTCTTTATTAGCGGGCGTCTGCTTCGACAAATCAATCATACCTTTATCGCACTGATACCTAAAAAGGATGACCCAATAATAACTAATCACTTTAGACCAATCAGCCTTTGCTCCACTCTCTATAAAATAATCTCCAAAATACTAACTAAAAGACTAAAGTGTGTCATCCCAAAACTTATCCACCTACTACAAAGTGCCTTTGTATCTGGTAGGGCTATTCAAGATAATATCCTCATTGCACACGAATATTTTCACTCATTCCATAACAAAAAGGGTAAATCTGGCTAGATGGCTATCAAATTAGACATGGAAAAGGCTTTTGATATGGTCTCTTGGAACTTTCTTTTCAACCTTCTAGCTAAATTTGGTTTTGATCCACTCTTCATCTCTTGGATTAAAGAGTGTATTACCTCGGTTACTTACTCAGTACTGGTCAATAATGAACCCACATAATTATTTTCTCCTTCTAAAGGACTTAGACAACGCGACCCTCTCTCCCACTTTTTTATTTCTATTAATGACAGAAGTACTTGCTCGCGAACTACAAACACAAACCACAAAACAAGATAATCAAATCGGCATTTCAGCTTGCAGAGGGAGCCTAAAGATCCCCTTTCTTGCATTCGCTGATGATATTATCATTTTCTCCAACGCTAATGCAGACGCATGTGACCAAATAACCATATTCTGCAAAAATATTGTGACAACTTTGGACAGAAAATCAATTTTCAAAAATATCTCTTTCAATCGACCTCAAACATAACTATAACAAATAAGAATATAATCAAGACAAAACTAAGAATACCCCATACCACAAATCTACAATCATACCTAGGATGCCCGATCATTTCTGAAAAAGTTACAAAACATACATTTGCCCCTATCATTGACAGCACCAAAGCCCAAATATCAAAATGGACAACTCTCTCTCTCTCTCTCTCTCTCTCTCTCTCTCTCTCTCTCTCTCTCAGGAAGGGCGACGAACCTTCATTCAGAGAAACCTTGCAGCTAAACCTCTACACCTTATGCAATGCTTTATGATACCCGCCTCACTACGTACATAAGGAACTTGATAAGATTAACCAAAACTTCTTCTAGAATAAAGGACCATGTCACAAACTGCTTATTAGCTGGTTTGAAATCTGTAAATCCCGCTCCAACGGGGATCTAGGGCTTCGTATATCTCGTATATCTGAAGATATGAACTCGGCATTACAAATTAAACTTCTCTGGAAGGAATACCCGAAAGGAACACACCTTCTCTCTTACACGAAAAAAGGTAACGCTTCATGGCAATGGACGAAACTATCCAAACTGCTCCCCCTGTTCAAAAAAGGTCTCTCGTGGAGAGTGGGAGACGACAAAACCATTAACTTCTGGTTGGACTCTTGGGTCAATCGCAAACCACTAATAGATCTTGTAGCTAATCCCGAAACAATAGACACTAGTCTCAAAGTGTCAAACTTTATTACTACAAGTAAGAATTGGGATGTGCCTATTCTACAGGATAACCTAAAAGACCAATTACATCCAGACTTGATCTCGATCATCATTCAAACACCGCTCCCAACTTCTACAATACAAGACAGGCTCTCCTGGAACTCCAACAAAAATGAATGGTTCTCTACAAGCTCGACTATTAACCTAATACATCGGATAAAAAACCATGAGCTCTCAGACATAAAATGGATCTAGAAATTACACGCCCTCCCTAAAATTAAAGGCTTTCTTTGGCGCATATCCAAGGATGGCATACCAACCTCTTGTAAATTATCTCTTCGTGGTTGCGGCCACTCCACCAACTGTCCGTCATGTGGGTTTTATACAGAAAACCTAAACCATGTCCTCCCGGAGTGCCCAGTCACTAGAGCAACCACCCAACTACTTAACCCAAAAATTACACACGTCTTAACCAAATTTCATAACAACAATTCCCTAGCTCACACCTTACTAAATGAAATTAAAAGGGAACTTACAACTAAAGATTTCATCCTACTTGCCACTACCTGGTGGAGTATTCTGTATTTCCGTAACCAAGCACTTTTCAACAACCTGAAACCAGACCCAAAATCTTCACATACAAAATATCATTATAGAAGGCAATAACATTTTTGTTATCAATTGCCTTAATCTAGGATGTTCTTGTCCTTGGGAAGCTGAAATCATTTCTTCTGACTGTATACTTTTTCTCAAACGCTTCCATTCTGTTGTGGTATCCCACACTTTTAGAGAGACTAATCGGGTTGCGAATATGCTATCTCACTTCAGGTCCCCCTATTCCAACTCGATCCTGCCCCCTGATCGATCCCTGATTGATCTTGTCCGCTTGGACGCTCTTTGTTGATTGTTACGACAATTAACCTAATTCTTCTCGGTTAAAAAAAAACACTTTTAGGTTATCCCTTCTAGGGACGGCAATGGGTCGGGTGGTGGGTGGATGGACCCTCATTTCACGCGATCCACCATGGGTGAACCCATCACCATACTCGACCCACCATCCATATATATTTCACCCATATCCACTTCACCTACCACCCATCGGGTGAGCGGGTGAGATGGGTGAAATCGGTATTACCATTATCAACCAATTATGTATTACCATTATCAACCAATTAGCGAAATCGGTATTACCATTATCAACCACTTATGTATATAATTCAATTAAAAATTTAAATAAAATAAAAAATATGAAACTCCTAAACTTTAAGTTTTTTCAAATAAATTATTTTTTTTATGAGAATATAATTCAATAGCTTGTTTAATCTACATATAACGTACCAGAAAAATTTACGAAATAATGAAATTGAATGTTCTAAGGATTGTTTGTTACTTTGTCTTCGTGCAAATTTATATTATATTTTTATCTATAAAACTTATGTAGATTGTTTATCACTTGATCTACATACTAAGAGCAAGCCCAGCAGCTTCTCTAAAAATTCTCTATTACGGAGAGAAAAATATCAAAATCTCTATAATTTTTATGCTTTAACCCCAACAGCTTCTCTATTTTACATATTTATCCATTTATTATACACTATAATAAATGCATAAATTCATAATTTAATAAATATAATTTCAATAAATTAATTAAATCAATATGTAACAACCAATGAATAAATGGGTATACATGGGAAGGAGTGAATGCATTTAATTTTACAGATTTTAAGCCTTTCTCTAAATTTAGAGATGTTTTTTTCTCTTTTCTCCCATTTCTCTATTTTAGAGATGGTTCTACAAAAGCTGTTGGGGTTAAAAAACATATATTTCCTCTAAAATCACCCATTTTCTCTATTTTACATAAGTTGTTGGGGATGCTCTAAGGAATTTTTATGTCTTCATGCAAATTGTTTTTGTTCGCTATATACGTAGCCTATGTCATTTATGTGAGATATTGTTTATTGGTCGATTTTTTTGAGAAAATTTGCGCTGAATGCGCAAATTTTCGACCCAATTGGTGGAGTGTCCTACCTTTTGAACTATTTTGCAAAATGTTCACCCCTCTCCCAACCCTCCTCTCTCTAGTTTTTTCTTGAAATTTGAAAGCCGAGTATGCTTCTTTTGCCTCCCTCTCGATCTTCTCCTACTGGCACTGGTGGTGCGGAAGTGTTGGTGATATGCGGATCTTCTCCTCCCCTCTCCTGTGTTTCCATTGCTTTCTCGACAGTAACTGGTGAGTGCTTCCTCGACACTTATCTCTTGTGTTAATTTGTTGTTTCAGATTGTGGGAATGTGCTTCCTAGCTATGCGCTTCTCTCATATATTAGCGTAGTAGAGAGATCTATAGAGCAAATCCAAACTCTATAATTTCCCTATTTGCTTAAGACCCTATCAAACAGGGAGTGCACTCTAATTGCTCGATGAAATGCCTTGTGCTGGAACACGTTGGATTGTGTTTTAGGAAATTGTTTAGTGTACACTTGGTTAAGTTGAATTGAGTTTCTATTGAAAATATGTGTTTTATGTGGAAGCTCAATGAGTATGCTATTCTTAGCTTCTAAGAAGTAGTTAAAACGAAATTTTACCAATTATCAATTTGAATACCTTGCTAATACATAAATGATGTGTAAAGTTGTGTTGTTGAGAAATGATGTCCAAACTCTATAAATTATGTGCCTGTGGAAATTGTTTTGTTTCGGTTAATGCCTGGATAATACATTTTGCCTTGTATGTCAACACTCGATTTTTTTGGTGGGTTTGTTACTTGTTGTTGATTGTGTGATTTTGTGGTGCTGCTTGTTGTTATCCGCATATATGATCTCTTTGTAAGCAACTTCCATATCACACCAAATGCTATTGTTATGGACTTTCATGTTTCCCTGGATTTGGTGGAAATGTGATAAGACTTTCATGTTTTTTCTCTTCACAGGCATGTGCACCTTATTCATAGAGGTAAAGGTGAAATTATGGAGGATTGCTGAAACAGAAGTTGTTTATCAATATGCTCTTTATTTGTCAGCTGCTCACCGATGCGCTTTTGCGTCCGTGGTGAGTTCGGACTGGACTGACGGGTTTTGGATCGAAGACAGCACTTGTTGACGGGGGCGGTGGCGGAGGAAGAAGTGGCAGGTGAGAACGATGAAGTGCCGAGTATAGTTATGAGCCGCTGAATATTTTGATTACCTGAATGCGTTCACTTGGGCGAGCTGCTAAAATTTGATCTGCTGAATAAGTTGCTAGTTGTGTTTTGATAAATACTAGATGTGTTGAACAGTTTCAAACAAGCTGTTTAATCTTTGTCTTGCTGTGTGTATGTTATAGCAGATGAAGATACCATCTTGGGCGGGTACTTTCTTTAACATAATTTTTGTGATAAATTAAGTAGATAGCAGTAGGAATGTCATGTCACGTTGTGATTCGGCAAGGGGTTGCTTACTATATATATTGGTATGTTGTGTTTATATAATTGCATAAATTTATATAGCTACTATATGAATTTATGCTTTTATATCCCCTGTAGTGTACGATTTCATATTGTTTGCTTTGTTTACTGTTAGCACTTTTAATTATTTTGTTTGTATTGAATTTGGGTTAAAACTTATAATCTAAACTTGCACTTTATCATTTTATTTATACATTTTATAATCTTAATTGTGCACTCCATAGTCTTATTCATGCCCTTTGTCATGTTATTCTTGCACTTTATCATTTTATTTGCACAACATAATATTATATTTGCACAACATAATGTTATATGTGGACAACATAAAGTTATATTTGCACAACAAAAAGTGCTGAAACGAAAAAAAAGTGTTGGTGCTAAAAAAAAAAATATTTGCGCAACATAAAGTTATATTTGCACTTTATCATTTTATTTGCACAACTTAATATTTTATTTGCACAACATAATATTATATTCGCACAACAAAAAGTGATGAAAATGAAAAAAAAGTGATGGCGCGAAAAAAAGAAGAAATTATTATATTTGCACAACATAAAGTTATATTTGCATAATATAATGTTATATGTGCACAACTTCAAGTTATATTTGCACAACAAAAAGTGTTGACGCGTGGAAAAAAAAATGGACACGCGAGGGGGGTACGATGGTGGGGTGGGTGGGGGGCACAGAAAAAAGATGAACATTTTGCCAATTAAATCAAGATGATGGACGGAATGCAAATTAGGGTAACAAATATTGATATTTTACAAAATGCCAACCTGGTCCAAACGAACCTGCTTTAAAGTTTTGATCAATTTTTATTTTGTACTTGTTAAATAATTGATCCTTGGAATATTGCATTTGAATATTTAAATTTAGAGTTCCACGTGAATAATTTAAATTATATGAACTATTTAAATTTAGATTTGCACATGAATAATTAAATTTAGAGTTCCATTTCAATATTTAAATTTAGAGGTCCAAACCAACATGCTTTAAATTTTAAAGTTTCTCGAGCTGGGAATGGGTAGATGACCTTCTGATAGCAAGCCCTCCAAGCCTCGAGCTTGTAAATGTCGTTGACAAGGGAATACACATTGACCCCCTGAACTTGGGTTGCAGCAAAGGCATGGGCACATGGGTACTGGTCAATGTCAAACTGTATGCAACTGCACAACCAAGCGGTAAGGTTAACAAGCCAATTGGACATACCCTTGCGCACCTCAAACTCGTGAGGGCTCAACGCCCTTGCAACCTCACAAAGCGACTGCGTGTAGTTGGCCTTAATGGCACTAGCCACCCAGTAGCTCACGACCTTCACTTGCGTGGAGCTGCTTTACCTTTGAGTGACAAACCACTTACCTTTTGTCTCTATAAAGACCGAATATATTTTTATATTATTTTAATTAAATATATTATTATTTTATTCAATTTGTAAAAGTGGAATAAAACTCGTCCTCGAGCACAAATTTTGATTTTAAAATCCTTCCAGCATCGTTTTAGAATTTGGATTTGAACGGAATTTGATTTTGCTTTCGAGCTCCGAGTTTGCAAAAAATTAATTTAATTCCGATCATCTTGAAATTGATTCAAAAATTTAATTTAAATTCTCCAGTGTCGGGATTTCATTTCAGAGAGCGGGATTGGGATCAAGCGTCGAGAAATCAAATTGGTATGTTGTGGGGGACCCTTTTACAAATTGAATTCATTTCCTTTTTTTTTTCTTCTTCTTCTTCTTCTTCTCTCTCTCTCTCTCTCTCTCTCTCTCTCTCTCTCTCTCTCTCTCTCTCGTTTCACAATGGGACGTTGTGGAGGAAGATTCTCATCCCCATCCTCCAGCTCACAATTTTTGTCTCTACCCTAACCTTCCCTATGATAAATACCTTCTTTCCTCACTGGCATTGCCCCATCCACCAACAAAGCAACATAACCCTCAATCCACCTCCCTCACTCTTTTGTTTCATTCTCTGCAAAACACCGCATCACCACCATCTTCGTTGTCAAGCTTCCAAAGCAACACCCACAACACCCTCATCTCACCTTGCTCTGCTCCTCCTCCTCCCTCTTGTTTTGATTGAAGCCACCATCATTGTTTCCCTTCTCGGCGTTCAGTCATCAGCAAGCGCCAGCAACATCTCGCCAACACCCCCATCTTCTCTAGAAAGCCGGAAGGTCCCCTGTTCCACCAAAGGAAAAGTCGAGGCCACCTCACCCACTTCCTCCTTGTCCCATTGAAGCAGAAGCCTCTTCTTCCTTCAAGCAGCAGCAGAAGCTGAACCAAGAGGCCCCGTCGGAGCCGCGGAGACCATCTTCTCCCCTGTTCGTGCCCCAAGGTACAATTTTGTTTCTTTTATTTGATTTCGGTTCAAGTTCCACCAAAATCAACTTTTGATTATCCCTTGTCCCTTCCAAGATTCAAGCGAAGGACCTTCTCTATCAATCATAGCCGGAGCCGCCCTCGGAGCCCCTCGGTGTCGGAATCGCGTGCCTCGGTAATCTCTCTATTTCTCCCTCTCCTTCACTCGTGCTTAACTCTCTTTTCTTGGGTTGGGGTCAAAATTGAATTTCGGTCAGATTAAGCAAGTCTTGGGTTGGAAAGTGGGCCGTCGGAATCTGGGTTATCCTCATCCTCCTTGTTGTTCCGTTGTGCAGTGTAGAGCTCTCTGTTCCAAGTTTGGGAAGGAGATGGGTATGGGCCTCATCGTTTTATTTTATTCTATTTTCTCCTTCTGTTGAGAGTGGGACGAGTCTTCTATGGGTTTCAGATTCGGGTTATATGTCCGGGTTGGGCATAAGAGGTTGAGGAGACCCGTATCTCCATCCGTATTCCCCTTCTTTCCTCAGATCTGTTGGGATTGGTTTGAGCTTGTTGGATCCGGGTTTTGGGTCATCTGTTGTGAGGGGTTGGGCTGCTGGGGATGGATTATTATTATTTGTCAATTGTTTTATTCTATATGTTATGTGAATTATATGTAGTTTATATTATATAATTTGTATTGTTGTTGTAGTTATTATTATTATTACTATAATATTCTGTTTGAGGATATATTTTTCTGAAATTATTATTATATATTATAAAATGGTTTAAAAGAGACATTAATTGGAATATGTATTTAGTGATGTTTTAATTTATGATTTTAGGAAATTTGAAATGAATTATGGGTTTCGATTTATAAATATGGTTATGAAAATAGAATTATTTTTGTGACTAAATGCCGGACTTTATTATATAATGATGTTGAAATAAGAAACATGGGATTATTTTAGTAGTATAAACTTGCAAGTTGATTAAAGATTTAATGTTTTATAAATGGGTTTTGGTCAAATATGATTTGAGAAATTGTTTTGAATATGAGTTGACTTAACTTAATATTTAAGAGTTTGGAAAACTTTGGGAAAATGATTTACTTGATTTAACTTGGTGAATTTATTGTTGAATCCTGCTTGAGAATTATGTGGATTTTAAATAAGATATGAAATGTTATATGATGATGCAAGATGAGATGATGGATGAGATATTATATGTTGAGATGATATGAACATGAAATGATTTATGATGAGATAAGATGGAATAATCCGAAATGAGACATGTGAAGTTATGTATGACAGTTAGGGGAGCTTTGTTTGACTTAGATAGACTTATGCATATTTGTATGTTTGTTAGGTGATTTATGATATGTTGGATATTGCTTAATATTGAGGTTTATTGCTTGGATTATGCGCGTTTCCATGTAAGTTCCTTTATGGGTTTACTCATATTCGAAAGAGAAAAACTCATGCTTGTGATTATATGACATACTAGGTGTTTCATACGCATTTAAAGCATGTCATGTAGTATCATGCTAGGATTGCACTAATGTATGAGCATCTGGATACTCTGTATGATTGATAAACAGACTGTCCGTTATCTGTGAGTCATAGAGTCTTTTCTAGGGTCATGGGGGCATTCGTGTTTCTTACCGTTTCGGTCCCCGTTCGAGTTGATGAGCATGATCTCTCTCTCTCTCTCTCTCTCTCTCTCTCTCTCTCTCTCTCTCTCTCTCTCTCTCTCTCTCTCTCTCTCTCTCTCTCTCTATATATATATATATATATATATATATATATATATATATATATATATATATATATATATATATATATATATATATATATATTTACGGTTCGGCATAGACCGAGCGCCCTACCTCGGAGTGGGTACGCGAAAAATCAGAGATTTAGGGATATGCCACTTGGCATTCTTTGAGTGCCTTTACTGTCTTTCTGCACTTATATTATATCCTGATAAAGCATGTCTTGCGTTTTTAATTTCCGCACTGCATTAGAACATCTTTATTATAGGAATAGTGTATGTGTATGCTTGCTTGTGGGGCCCAGAGTGCGTTAAGGGAGGGGGGACTCGGTCTGACCTCGCCCGTATAAATAGTTTTTAGGTATGCTTGTTCTATGCTTCTATGGCGTAGGGAATCCTCCTGGGCAAATGCGAAGAACCTGTCTAACTCGTTGTGGCAAATTGTACTTTACTTCCAATTTCGCAATTCTTTTCAAATGAATTTCTGCAACTTAGTCTTTAGGACAGGTTAAGGGTACCCAATGGCCCTTCGATTTCTTTGGGGTTTGAAATCCTCACTTTAAAATACTGATCTTTTGGGGTTTGAAACCTCGACCTGTACCTGAATTGCAAGATCCGAACGAAGGTATCCAACCTTCGAAACGTAAGCCGAATATTTATATCTTGGTCATTATAGTCTCGATGATGGTGTTGATGAGGGTAGTAATAGGCAAGTCTTGTGGCTGCTTGAAAACGTCATTCAGACACTCGAAATTATTAGTGGCGGTGGTGTAGTGATTGTTTTCGCTGAAGAACGACCTAACCCAGTTGCTGAATCCGTCCTCCTTTAGGTACTGGCCCATGATGCGGGACTGCATGAAGAAGTTGGTAAATAGTTTTTGGAACTCGTCCATTGTGTACGCCTTCACCATCCTGAAGAAGAGGTCTTGCAAAGTGCCAACCTTGAACCGATATTGCACGTTATGAAATAAGTGCCATGTGCAAATGTCGTGCTTGGCGAAGACATACTTGTCGCGTATCCCCTTCTCAATGATGAGGTAGTGGTCAGAGACCCACATAAGGCCCGGTATGTCTGGAACTACGCGCAACATATGTTTGAGAAAGAACCCCCACGATACGTCATTCTCGCCATCCACCATGGTGAAGGCGATTGGTCAAATGCAGTGGTCATCATCTTGGGCAGTTACAAATAACAGGCAACCATGAAACTTCCTCTTCAAGTGTCACCCATCAACAAATTTGACTTGTGATTACAACAACGCCCTTCATGAGGGCCGTCGAGTAAAACAATTCACATGGCATGTAAAATCGTTTAAGTGGTATGTAAAATATATTATGTGGCGTAACTCTAATTTGAGTGGTGCTCTATGCAATACAATGGGGAGATGGGTTATATGACAGGTGAAGTTGTTACTGGTGGAAAGTAAAATAGTAAAGGGTGACATGTAAATTCGGTATGGGTGACGGGTAATTATATGATGATCGGTCAATTAAATTGTATTTGTTGGCATGTTGGTTAAACATGGGGCCTTTTAGGGTGTCCATCAAATATGAGAGTTTGGTTGGGTAACATGTAAATCAGTAATGGATGACAAGTAAATATGTGATGAATTACATGTTAAGGATAATATTGTGTCATATAAAATATAGTTGATGATAGGAAAGACATTGCACAGGCGCGAGATGAACCTCCTCTATATGCCTATGCTAACAAAGGTGTACTTGAATTGGCCGTTCTAGTATCGTTAATTTGTCGTGTATGTCCCTGGGTCAGCTTGCTCGACCATGTGCATGTGCGAGTATATGAAATAATAGCTTTCTTTGTCTGTCTCATACAATGTGTCCCTCGCCTTCAACCTTTCTCGACGAGCCTTCCAATAATTGCATCTTACACCCAGTTGCGACTTTATCAATGCTTGGACTTGTTTCGGAACCCTTGAGCCAATAAAACTTCAATTGGAAATGGGCAAAATCGTTAGACGACTCTTAATTCCACCAAAATTTAATTACAGTTATGACTTATGACATAAAACAACCACTAGGTGGAAGGTAGACGTACAATACTTGTTAGCAGGTAAATTGGATTTGATGATAAACAATGAAGAAAGTGTTAAGGGTAAGCTTACAAATCATACATAGGCGTTTTCCATTCAGGTTATTAGTGTGTTCATTGACAAGCTTACAGATCACCCATAAGCACGTGTTCCTGTATTTGGATGCCCGACATGCCCACTTGCAGTTGACCCGCACACACTCCATCACGTACTTTCTCTTCGTAGACCTTTTCACCTTAGTCTCGAAGCACCCCGCAAGATCCACCCACCTTAGCGTCTCTTGGAACTCCTCCTTGCTTTTAAAAAGTTGTCCCTCCTGCAGCTCTTTGAAGTTGTGACATAGGTCACTTGGATCGGTTGCCATTTGTGCCTCCCTTTCGACCACCTTCTCCATCGTCACCGACTCTGCTTTTTGACATGCGTACGCTTGTTCGATCAACATCCCTTACTTCTTGCTCCACCTCATAATACCACGACCAAGGCATCCTTGTAATTGATCCCCCATCCTCGATTTTTACGGAAGGTCGAAGAACATTGTCATCGTTTAACGAGCTACTAAGGTCAATGGTGAACCGTCCACCACCACTATGGCCTTGCATAACTACGTCTTTCAAGTTGCTACTAACCGAAATGACCTACTTTCCACATTTTATTGTAATAGCTTTCTTTGCCCTTTCATCCAACTCATATTCTCTTTCTATCCTTTGAGTGGCTCCCGTTTGCATGTCATCTTCATCATTTAGCCAGCCAGGTGTTCCCTTTTACTCGCCAAATAGAGCTCTCTCCACTTTATCTTCCAGATCACCAGAATGCACATGTAGCACGCCATTTGAGTGGTTTAACTTGCTGCTCATTCGTCCTTTGTGGCCAGTATGTAACATCCGTCTCCATGTCGGCTGCCTCGGTGATGTTCAAGTTAATCATTGGGGGATCTGTGATTGGGCGATCATCCTGGGCCACGCATGGCCCGCTAAATGGCAGAGACATCATCACCTACAGAACTGGAGGTAGCCACCCCAATCGACTTTCCCGTGGTTGATCCATGTGAGATGTGCCTTGTTTTGCTGGGAGACATGTAGAAGGATAGACCAGACCCATTCTCCAAATAGAGAGTTCAAGAACTTGAAGGCCTATAGTTCAAGAAAGAGGGGTTGCACCCCTCTTTCTTGAGAGGTATACGTGAGCTCCACAACATACCTCAACCCATACACACGAAACCTTTCCATCAACAGCTGCTTCAGTGACACGTAGTTGATATTCTTGTCCACGATGATGACTTTCTAGCTCTTTGTACCCTTGAAGACCCAACTATCCCCTTCACATGCCCATCAGCCTCCAAAGATGACGGTCATACACACAGACAATATATCTCTTGTTCCATTAGAAAGAGGGGGAGGAAGTAAATTTATGTGAATGTGTACAAAAAATGGGGATCCCTCAACTAGACAACCTACATCGAAGGCCCACTTACCCATCGTCTCTCTCTCTCTCTCTCTCTCTCTCTCTCTCTCTCTCTCTCTCTCAAGTTGGTGCTCAACCCGTTTCTCTAATGACTAGTCGCAAGAAGTCAAGAACATTCCATTGGGTAAGAAGATTTTTTGCTTTGGGTGGCAAATGAATCAACAACTTACGTGGCCACCTGATAAAAACAACGCACATGAGGTTCTTCTTCGATGGTTGCTTTCTGAACTTGCAGAGTTAATGACCCCTTCCTCCCTATTAGTTAAATGCTTCTTGAATAATTGGGAAGAGACCCTCTTTGTTCCTTATATACCTTCTCCCTGATGTCCCCATCATTGAGCCACCTTCTCTCCTCTCTCCCTTCACCTGATTGGGTGAGAACCCTCCTTCTGCAATCTCAGCCGGCTCTTTTCCATCATGCATTTATTGCTCTCCTGCAATCTATTTATGGTGAGATAATCATTGGATGAAGAGGGTTTGAATGCTTATATACTCTGCTCCTCACATCTACTTTCCCTCTTTGTGCACTCCCTCTTCCGTACACTCTCTTTTGGCGTCATCGCTGAAGCCGGGAAACCCCCATCCCCACTCTCCTCTCTCTTTTGTCCTCTATGTTGCCTTTTGTTGTACTTTCATTTGGATGTTCACTTTTTTTTTTATATACTCCTCTCTTGGATACTTGCTGCACATGTTAATTGCTATGTGGACCCCCACCCCTCTTTTTTTTTTATTGCTCTCCTACAATCTATTTATGGTGAGATAATCATTGGATGAAGAGGGTTTGAATGCTTATATACTCTGCTCCTCACATCTACTTTCCCTCTTTGTGCACTCCCTCCTCTGTACACTCTCTTTTGGCATCATCGCTGAAGCCGGGAAACCCCCATCCCCACTCTCCTATCTCTTTTGTCCTCTATGTTGCCTTTTGTTGTACTTTCATTTGGATGTTCACTTTTTTTTTATATATACTCCTCTCTTGGATACTTGCTGTACATGTTAATTGCTATGTGGACCCCACCCCTTTTTTTTTTTTTTTTACAATTAAAACCGAAGTGGTCTAGACCTGAAAAGGTTTTGTTTTTTTGGTCTAGTTTTACAAATATCCCATATCTTGATCTTGAATTAATGGGGACATTGCTTGATTTTACATAATAATAATTTTTAAAATTTTAAATGAGTGTGTAGTAGAAGTTGTTTGATTTAATGTAAGTTAAACTATGAAACTTTAACTAATAAAATTTTAGGCTGATTTGTGGTAGTTGTTAACATGACTAGATATAAAATTTATCGATTTGTTTTTTTTTAATTGAGTTATTGAATTTCAAGTCAATTATAATCACTTAATATTGGACATGTTTACTATTGTTTTAAGGGGAGGTTAATTATGATGAAAACTAAATTGAATATTTTTTAAATTTCAAGTACAAATTTAGCCAATATATTTTATTTTATTTTTTTACTATTAAAATAGGATATAAATTTTATTTTATTTTTTAATTAGAACATATATAATGCCATATTTTTATAATCAATAAATCGCGCATGGTTAATGAACTAGTTACTGCTTGAAAAAAAAAGTGAACATATAAATTGAGTATTATTAGCGTGTGTTTGGGTGAGGTTATTCACGTCTACCGACTGTGTCAGCCTTTTGGGATGTCAGGTTTATGTGACCCTCGAATTCTTTCCTTATATAAAAAAATCACATGACCTTTTTTTCAAGGGAAAACTAGGAGCATGCTCAACATCATCTTTAAAATAATCTCCAAAATAGAGAATTAGAAGTTAAATATTCTAAATATTTTGTGGCCCAATTCCAACCGCTTTTCCATTATAGAGTTTCCGTCAAAATATATAGAGTTTTCTCCAAATTTAGGGAATGATCTCCATATTTTCTCTTCATTCCCTATTTTGAAGAATGTAATAGGGAAACTGTTGGACCCAAAACCATCCTAATATTCTCCAAAAAATTAAAATAGAGAATTTGTTAGGCATGCTCTAATTAAAATACCCCCGGCTTTGAGGGTATGGTAAAAATATATTCTCAACTTTCAAATGTAATAAAAATATCCCGACCCTTGAGGGTAGTGGTAATATATTACCACGGGTTTTCTCATTGGTCAAAAATGCCGACAAGGCACCCTACGTGGAATTTTTTTTTGACAAGGCAACATGCGTGAAAGCCTTTTTACAAATTATAGCACTAAAATTGGATTTTCTTGAATGATTTCCTTAGGAAAAAAATAATTGGACAAAACCCGAAAAACGAAATTGATTCAACTAAGCAACTAATCTAGTCAAAATTACTTCAAATTAACACAACACAACACAACACAACACACCACAACACAACTATGAGAGAGACAACTCAAGACAGACGACCACGAGGGAGAAAGATTGTCATTGAAGAGGAAAAATGAGTTGTCTAGAGGACCTAGAAGATAGTTCAAGAGGTGACCACGGAAGAAGATAGGAGAGAGAAAAATGCGTTGGGTATGAACCCGATCCAACTTTTTATTTTTTTTCCTAAGTAAACCGTTCAAGAAAACCCTTGTACAAACAAATCCACGTAGGCTGCCTTCTCATCATTTTTTCCATGTGAGAAAACTCATGGTAATATATTACCACTACCCTCAAAGGTCGAGATATTTTTATTACATTTGAAAATTGATGATATATTTTTACCATACACCCAAAATTGGGGGTATTTTAATTAGTTTTTCCTTGAGTAAGGCTAGAGGCAAGATGCTAAAATGTCTATTGACAAGACAAATTTGAGTATATTGTACGCAAGTCCTTTTCCCTATTTGATGAAAACCACTGGCACCCATCCTCTTCTTCGACTGTTCGGCATGTCTTGTTTTCTCCCCGGCCTTGTCCAGAACCATCGACAGTGGGAAATCTGAATATGACAACAGCAACAACTTGGATCCGCGTCACCTTTTCCCTCGCAAAGACAAATCCGGCACCGACGAATAATCCAACCCACTACTTTCCTCATCGATGTAACCTATGCCCCGAATTCGGGCTCCAACCCTAATCTCAAGTGCATCCTTGATCAAGGACTGAGCACACAAACCCCACCTATTCCAAAGACATTGAAAATCAGCCAAAAAATCAACATCACAAGCGGATCTATTGAAACCACAACAAAAAACAATACCTAATCGATCGGAGGATGCTCGATGATAATCTTGCCATCGGGAACTTGAGCAGCCGCTCTTAAAAATTGAACCAACGGCTGACGATACATGTGAGGAGAATCAAGAGAGTGTGCGCCTACATGAATCCGCCGTTGTGGTTCCGCCACCACATATACTCTACTCTCACAATAGTCCCCTGCAAACACAAAACTGAACTCCGTACAAATTCAAATCGAAAACACGTCCGTGTGGAAAACCGTAAACTATTAAAAAGAACCATAAGAAATAGCAGATCTTCATATATGCTCTAGTTGATACAATCTAGCATTACAAACCCTAGCAATTTCACGGGAGAGAGTTTTTCTTTAGCTCTCAATTGTTTTGAAAATACTTTCAAAAGTAGAAAAGTACTTTGAGTTGCAATTTAGCTAAATTTATCTTGTCAATAGACATTTTTGTATCTTGTTAGTAGCCCTTATGTTTTTCCTTTTTTCAATCTATCATTTACCTTACCCCCAAATTTCCTACTTCTTCCAATAAAGTGCCTAAACTTAAGATTTTTAAAATTTTGACAAAAGCACCCCACTCCCGTCGCTTCAATTTGCATTGGCTACAAGGTTCCCACTTCCCGTGGCTAATTTTACTACAGTTTGCAACGTCATAAATTTTGCCGTGGCTAAAGTGTGATTTTTTAAAATTTAAAAAAAAACAACCAGGTTATTGTTTGAGATAAAAAAATTTGACCCTTTTTCTCAGTAGCATCTTTCTCTCACACACATAAGCCGACTCCGAATCGCCGTCGACCTTCGCCTGAGCGCCGGAGCAGCTCGTCCTCACGCCGTCGTGATGCCGCTCGTCCCCACGCCACTGTGATGCAGCTCGTCCTGCTCGTTTGCGCTGGTCGGATCTCGGGAACCTTCGACAAAAACGGATATTGGGCACCTTTCTCAGATCTCTGACATCTCAATGTGGTTAGGGTTTGATTTTATGGAAAAATTACTGTTTGGTTGGGGTTTGGTTTGGTTAGGATTTGTCACCGACCTATTCAATCTTTACTTGGGGTTGGGGGTAACCTCTCTCCTCGTGTGAGGGGAAAGACAGTAGGATGGGGTTGAATAGGTCGGTGACAAGGAGGCCCGTCCATTGGCATGTTCAAAGAGCCCAATGGAACAGGGCTCCCAAATTTGTTAGGGCCCCATTTTATAATTTATTACTAGTACTTATATTTTTTAGTCCCATTTGGATTATAAAGTTAATTTGGCCCAATGGTAGTTGACCCAACTAAATGCAACTAAGTTGTGAGTTCACATTTTAAGCTTTTCAACATATATATTCAAAATTTTATTTGTAAATTATAACTTCACACGATAAATGAGTTTTTAATGTGAAAATACTATAACACACATATATGTATTGATACACAATTAAAGAGTTAAAATATATGACTTAAAATCTAATAGGAAGAAGTCCTATATTAAATTTATTACTCCATTTTACACTATTTTATGTGCTATATGTTTTTGAAAGATTAGTAAATGTAATAAGTACTTTATTCGTATCAAAATAGTTTATGCTTAACAAGTTGACACATTTTCTAATAAGTTAAAAACTATTATTTTTTTAATAATTAGCAAGTCGAACAAAATATCAAATATTTTAAAATTAGGATAATATTGAACAGGCCCCTAAAATTCATTGGACGACCCTGGTAAGAAGGATGGGTTGCCTTTGGAGGAGAAGATGCATACGGAAGTAGGATGGGGTTTGAATTAAATGTGTACTCAGATACACAGGCCATTTGCATCCATATTTCCAGGATTTCTGCCATGAAATTCAACTGCTTGAGCTTCACTTTGTCATTTCCAAGCCACGCCCTTCTTTTCTTCTCTCTCTCTCTCATTCTCATTCATATATATATTTATTTATTTATTTATGCTCCGTATGTGGTTGCTTGGATTTTTGTGGGCATTACTAAAAGTTCAAACTTTTAGGCTTGGGATTGAAATGAGGTTCCAATCTGATCTGATTTTATTCAATTTTTGTGTTTTATGATCTTTTCTGATGTGGGTATCTTGATTTTGGGTCTTTTTTGTCCTCCTCAGAGGGTTGGGTTCTGTGTGTAATTTTGACCTCGATTTAGGAGTTGTGCTTGAATTTGGGTTGTTGCAAGCTTCTTTTCTGAGTTAATTTGCTGATGGAACAGATTCTTGTTTTTTTGGCTCTTATAATAGTAATAGATTTTGGACTATATACTTCCTCTTATGGGCTAAAGCTGTTTCCTTATTTTTATTTGTTAGAGTTGGATGTTGATGACAATTGAACACCTCAGATGGGTAAGAAGTGACTATAAAATCTGAAATTTACACAGATTATATTTTACTTGTAAGTAATTAGCAAAGATAAGAACATCCGCATCCATGCGGGTTTCTTAAGTTTCTTAATACCACTTTATCACTTTCTCTCTCCTTAAAAACCCCAACTTACTTTTACGCCCATACCCATATGAGTTTCTTAAAAATATTATGTTGTACATTATTTATCAATGCGGGTTTTTTTTAATAATATCTAAAATAATTTTAAATTTTTTTATAATACAATATGCATAAAAATATTATGTTGTACATTATTTATGTATGTATTATATTTTTTTCAACATATATAATATTGGTGTTTATTAATAGCTTAAAATAAATTATGAATTTTAATAAAAAGATTATTTTTTATATTTAATGACTAAAAACTAGCTAAAATTATACAATATAGGTAAAAGGGCTCATGCAAAAAAATAAAAAAAAAATAAAAAAATCACCCATATATGTACCTGGGACCCACTTGAAGGGATTTTAGTGGAATTTGGAAGTTGAAAACCCTTGGGTGGGCTTTTAACCCAACCCCTCCCTCTCTCCTCCTTTCCCTGACAAAAGCCCACTAAAAACCCCTCTAAATCCCCCCGATGCTCATGCTCTAAGGAACTTGAAGCTTGAGTTTCTTTAACATCACGCTTAAAGTTTCTCATGTAAGAAATAGAGGTACTAGATTGGGTTGGGGGTAAGGAAATATAGTACTAATTTCGGGGTAAGGAGAAGGTATTGTAAAAAGCTTCAGGAAGATATAGTTTGGTTCAGTGGAAACTAAATTGTTTCCATTCCTTCGTCGAAGATCATCTTGCTTTGTTGCATTTTGTGGCTAGTTGCATCCATTGCATTACTGAGCACTTTTTTTTAGGGGTTGTTAAATACACCGCTAATTTTTACTGGATACACCGCTGATATTCGCAACTTCTTGCGTAGTTAAGTCCGCACTCGGTTGCGAAATACTCTGGACGTCGTGCCAAATAGGCTTAAAAAGGAACAGTTACGCAACAACATGCGTACCTTTTTGTTCTTCCTCAATCGGGTATTATCACTGCCATATTGCCTAATTTCAGACCGGTGGCCGAATCTATTGGATTTGCAAAGGGCAAAAAGGTAGGAACTTCGCACCTAATGCGGGCCTCACTCCGCAACGTCTTGCAGATGTTTTGTCGAGGGTCTTTTAGGGCGTGTTTGGCATGATGTCCGGGGAGGTCCGCATCTCGTTGCGTAGCTCGGTCTACATGGGGTTG
Organism: Persicaria tinctoria; assembly: GCA_037127255.1. Taxonomy (NCBI): domain Eukaryota; kingdom Viridiplantae; phylum Streptophyta; class Magnoliopsida; order Caryophyllales; family Polygonaceae; genus Persicaria; species Persicaria tinctoria. The sequence goes on from JBANSL010000014.1 coordinate 57,422,449, forward strand.
CGTAGCTTAGCGGTGTATCCAGTAAAAAATAGCGGTGTATTTAGCTTTTCTGTTTTTTTATCAATCATTTCCATTCAACTATTATATATTATTATAATATACTTTAAGATAGTTGACATAAATTATATCCATTTTTTAATTATAAAATAATTGCACTCCCTGAAGGCACATATTTTCTTCTGTTTCGCCTGCAATTGGATCTGTTGTTTATACTGGGTTGCTCTTTCTGTTGGGGATAGAAACCACTTTCCAGCCGCACCCGGAAGCAAATTCGGGTAATAAGAGAATCAACAACAATCAACCAGCAAACCATGACCAACTATTAATATCCAATCCAGAAACCAAACAACCACAAACACATATAAAAAAGCACAAATATTGACACAAGATTTCCGTGGGAAAAAACCCTCTCTAACCAGAGGATCAAAAAACCCACATTCCGCCCACTAGAGCAACCAATCCACTAATCAGTAGGTCAATACAAGTGTTTAACAATCCAGTCTCAACCCGAGACAAATAAACATGGAGATCTCAAACACCTATCTAAATACAACCCGATCTAGAAAGGATTCCTCTCCAAAACCTAGCTAAATACTTGTAATCGGATTAGATTGCCAGGAGGAGAAAATACCTATCAACAAACTCTCGTTGTTGACTTGCCGGGGGAAGGAGACGGATCACAAGATCAAGAGACGAAACACCCGCTCGAATCTCTTACCTTTCTTCTCCTTTCTCCCTCCTCTCTCTTTTCTTTCTCTCTCCCCTTTTCTTAGTTGCTGGCGGCACAATCCTTGGAGCCCTTAACTCTCTCGTGCTCAGCAAGCCATAAGGCAAAACAAAATGCCTTATAATTCTTTCCAACAAAAGCTAGCAAATGGAGCTTTTAAATTGGGCTGGACACAATGGGCCTCGGCCCAACAATCTCCCCCTCTAGCCCAAGGGGAAGACGTCCATGCTCGTCCTGGCCTCATCCGCCTCCCACTCCCGTCTCACATCCGAGACGCGGAACTAATGCTCTCTAGATGTCACCATCACCCACTAGCTCCCCCTCCTCCGCAACTCTCTGGTACTCCAAGGTAGAACTCCCGGTGAATGCATGACCTCCTCTCTCTGACCCTCTGACAGTTGCTTCTATCCGTGCTGGCTCGACGTGCTCAGATCTGCCACCAGTCATAGCACCTGATGAACTCCCCTCTCACACGGCTATCCCATCAGCACAATCATCTAAAGCAAACTCCACACTTGTGCTATCCTTTTTTGACGTCTCAGAAGTTCCGCTAAATCTTGTCTGCAATCCAGACAAATCACAAGTGCTCAAGGTCTTCTTATCAGCAAAAGAAACGAGAGACTTTCTCTTCTGATTCTGCAACCCCTTCCCAATCAAGCATCCTGTAAGCCCTTGCACTAAATCAAGCGAAGCATCACCATGAACCTCTATCACAGCTTCCCTGATTTCTTCCATCCGAGTCATGTACAATGTGCCGCTCAAAACACCTCTAGCGATCACCATTGACCCTTTCTTGGGTTTCCACTTCCTACGTCCAAAGAAGTAAACGCTTTCCTCCTTGATGTAGCATGGAAGGATGCAACTCCATCAGCAATCCACTCTACACAAGAATCAGGCTCCTCCAAGCATGTGAGAACAACCTGCTCATCATCACTGTCCTGCAGAACTGACGTTGTACCCTTCTGATTTTCCTCTTCATCTCTTTTCTTCTTCCACACATTGCAATTCCTCTTCATGTGCCCTTCCTTGCCACAATGATAGCAAACAAAGCTCCCCCTAGTCTGAGATCTCCCTCTAGACCTGCTCCCTGAAACTGTCACGAGAGCATGTGACGAATCCGTGCCCAAATCCTTCCTCCTAGTCTCCTTGTTCTAGAGACTATCCTTTACTGCAGATAAGGACACAACCCCACCCACGGCAGAGTTGTTAATCGACACCACTAGAGTCTCCCAACTATCAGGCAAGGAGCTCAAGAGCAACAACGCTTGCAAGTCATCATCAAGGACTAACTTCAAGGTGTTCAACTGATTCACCAATTCCTGAAACTCACTCAGATGCTCTGCAATAGACTTTCCATCTCTGTACTTGAGATTCACTAGCTTTCTTATCACAAAGGCTTTACTCTGGGCTGACTTCCTTTCATACATCTCCTCCAATTTTTTCCACAATACTTGTCCATCTGTCTCGTTGCTTATGTGGTGATAAACACTATTATCCACCCACATTCTGATGATTCCAACCGCCTTCCTGTGCAGTTTCTTCCAATCATTATCGGATGTCTCTGCTGGCTTTCTCGATCCCAACTCAACCGGATCAAACAGGTATTTGCAATACAAAACATCCTCCATCTTCGTCTTCCAAATAAAGAAATTCAAAGCCGTTAGCTTTATCATTATACTCGCAAATTCCTTGGTCTTTGTCGTCATCTCTACTCCTATTACCCAAAAACAACACAGCCAAAAATCAACCTAAGGCTCGGATACCACTTGTTGGGGCTAGAAACCACTTTCCAGCCGCACCCGGAAGCGAATTCGGGTAATAAGAGAATAAAAAACAATCAACCAGTAAACCACGACCAACCGATAATATCCAATCCAGAAACCAATCAACCAAGCAACCACAAACACAAATAAAAAAGCACAAATATTGACACACGATTTACGTGGGAAAAATCCTCTCTAACCAAAGGATAAAAAAACCCACATTCCGCCCACCAGAGCAACCAATCCACTAATCAGTAGGTCAATACAGGTGTTTAACAATCCAGTCTCAACCCGAGACAAATAAACATGGAGATCTCAAACACCAATCTAAATACAACCCGATCTAAAAAGGATTCCTCTCCAAAATCTAGCTAAACCCTTGTAATTAGATTAGATTGCGAGGAGGAGAAAATACTAATTATCAACAAACTCCCGTTGTTGACTTGCCGGAGAAAAGAGATGGATCACCAGATCAAGAGACGAAACACCCGCTCGAATCTCTTACTTTTCTTCTCATTTCTCCCTCCTCTCTCTTTTCTTTCTCTCTCCCCTTTTCTTAGTTGCTGGCGGCACAATCCTTGGAGCCCTTAACTCTCTCGTGCTCAGCAAGCCATAAGGCAAAACAAAATGCCTTATAATTCTTTCCAACAAAAGCTAACAAATGAAGCTTTTAAATTGGGCTGGACACAATGGGCCTGGGCCCAACACTTTCCCTTCATATTCATGTTCATGTTCACTTCACCAGGTGTTGTTTTATGATCAACGGATGCAAGAGATGGATTTGACAAATGTATGTGAGCTTGAAGATTTTCCAATAAATGAGTGCATGCATGCGGTATGTCATCTGCCTGCTTTCTTTTTAAGCTTACTTTTCTTACCATGTACTTCTGTAGGCTGATGACATGCTTGTGTCCGTGTGTGCGTGCGCGCTTGCGCAAATTTTGACAGGAACAAGATAAACCTTGGCCTCTTTCATTTCTTTTGCTTTCACTAATATTATGTATTCTTGAATTTATTTTGTAAAACAGTTTGCCTAGATTTTAGACTTCTCTAATTAGGTTTGATTGTTTGAGAGAAAAGTAAGAAAAGTTTTGGTCGGATTCAATATATTTAGAGCTAATATGCTTATGCTGGTAAGGCCCGAGATTGAGCCATTCAAAGTTCCTTCAATTTAACTTTAGTGCATTTATGTTGTGTAGATGAGAATGATTCGAGCCAGCAACCTATCAGATCTGGCTAGAGGAAGGGACATTCATGAGTTTTTACTTTTTCTCCTTTTCTGGTGATATCGATCGATTTGATATCTGTCGGTTTGCTTCCTCTCTTTTGTTGTCTGTTGATGGAGGTGTATGCCTTAAGATCTCTTTATTTTATGCTTAACTTAGTTGGAAAATTCAAAATTGATATTGTTATATTGGAATGCTTTGACTTGAGAGTAAAATCTTCAGTTGGCGGTGATGATCAGGTTAGTCCTGCATTTTAGAGTAATGAAAAAGTACTTAAGTGCTGATGCAGGGAAATTTTTAATAATCCTCGTTGGCAAAATTATCTACAGTTTGCCTGGTTGGTCAGCAACCACTTTCCAGTTTAGCATCCTTTAGTGAAAATGTTTTAAATGGCTCATGGTCCTAAGTGGTCTTTGTTGGCAAAATGTATTGATTATTTCCAATTGCTCTTTGTTGGCAAATTTTTTTCATTCCACTAATTTAAGATCAAATTGTCATGGTCCTAAGTGGCATGAGGGGCTGCTTGTTTTTTTCATGTATTGGAGACAGGATTACTGAAGGTGTGAGCATGAAATTTTAACCATTTCCTTTCCTAAGAATTATCTTGCTAGTTTCAAGCCTATATGTGCTCAAGCACGAAATGTCTGTTCTAATCCCGCATAGGCTATTCTCGTAAATTTGTTTCTCATTTGTTTCTTTTTTAAAATATTTTTTTAATGACTTTGCGACCTCAAATTGTTTTAGCAATGGTAGCTTGGGGGGTAACATGCAGGGATGGACTAAGGGGTGGGCTGGGCTTTGCTGCAGCCCACCCCGATTTTTTTTTAAAAAAAAAAAAAAAATAGAATTAGAGGAAGCGTGTGAAGCACAGCGCATTCCTCCTCCTCCGCTTTAGGCTTCAGCGTTTCTTCTCTCCGATGGATCAGCCCGTCCCTGGTGAAGCATTGTTCCTAGTGACGATGCCATAGAAAATATGATATATAATAAACACAGAGTATGACGTCATAAATGGGTTGTCCGACGCAAAAGGATGATCGGTCCCACCAGTAATTCATCGCAAGCAAAGTATCCGATCGAGCCCAAAGGACTATGCTTAGCGCTCCCGAGAACTATTAACTCTTATTTCCCTCGCGACCTGAACTCCGTGTAAGAATCAGATTGAACTCTCCAAATATCTCATAAACCTCCGAAATCCTAGCAAGCAGCTCGCTGGCTCAAGCACATCGCCTCTAATGGCTCCACATGTATTGCCTATGCCCCTAAGTGTGTGGGCATGCACTACACGTGTCCTACATAGATCCACGAGGTTGTCAACCAGCTGCTCGCATGGTTTCCCTATAAACACCCCCCCTCTAATCTCAGAGTGGGGGAGCCGATTTTGAAGATAGAGAAGCATAAGAGCTCTGATTATTCCCCGGACTTAAAACCCCCAGAGTTGAGTTCTAAAGATCTTCGGTCGGAGAAGAACGTTATTTGGGATAACAACCCCGCCTAGTTTCCTCTATAGACGACGATTGAACAGTAACATAATTCATCGCGAGTCAAACTCATATAAACCCCATCGCTTGGACTAATAAGCATACAATCTGATCATCATCCCGCCAGGCTAAGACTTGCAGGTATTTTAAGACATTATGTCGTCACAAGTGAGGTAATAAGTATAGGCAAAATCCCATGAACGCGTCATTGGCGCCGTCTGTGGGAACCTTTCACGACGAGAGGTTCCACGTAGCAATACGCTTTCTTTACATCACTTTCTTTCCGTTTCTTTTATCTCATCCCTTTTTTCCGCTTTATTCTTTTTTATTCTGCATAAATTCTATCTATAATAAATCAATAATATCGTTTATTTCTCTCCTAAACACCAATGTTTTTTAATGCAGGAATCATGAATTTTACCCTGTTCGGAGAGGAATTTGAAAACTAACACCATGATGCCATGATACTGAGTAATCAAACGGCCTCAACCTCAAATTGTTTTAGCAATGGTAGCTTGGGGGTAGACCCAGGCAAACGCGGGTGCGGGCCGGGCTTGGGACGAAATTTACCCGAGATTTTGTCCAGTTGTTGCGGGCGCGGGCCGGGCTAAGCCCGCTTAACGGGTTGGAAGTCGTATCCAAGCCCGTCCGCGAATGCGGGTGCGGGTAGCCTGCGGGTACCCACAAACCTAATCAATTTTTATTATTAAAGCTATAGTAAGCCTATTGTAATAAATTTTAATATATATATATATATATATATATATATATATATATCTTTATTAAAATGAATAATTAATATTATTTATAGTTACTGTTTTTTTATAGTTACTTTAATATATGTATACATGTACTTACTGTTTTTTTAACATTATATATATAGTTATTGTTTTTTTAACATTGTATAGTTATTGTTTTTAACATTATATATATAGTTAGTTACTTTAATAATATACATAATTACTGTTTTTTTAAAGAATAATTAATATTATATATATATATATGAGAGATATCTAATGAGAAGTAACATTTAAATGAGAAGATGAGAAGTAAGCCTTATACCCTTTAGATTAAAATTTTTTTTATATGGATATAGGGGACATATCTAATGATAAATATATCAATTTTTTTTTAAAATTATTTTTATGCTATTTTTTTAGATGATGAATGAAAAAGCTAATTTAAATTAGCATAAAAACCCTAAAATGAACCTTAAATCACCCTCTAGATAAATAGCGTAAAAAATAATTTTTTTTAAAAAACATTGATATATTTCTCATTAGATATGTCCTATATATCCATATAAAAAAATTATTTTAATCTAAGGGGTAATGTTACTTCTCATTAGATATCTCCCATATATATATATATATATATATATATATATATATATATTAATTTTAATAAAAAAAAAGGCGGGTAACGGTTAGATTGGTTTATCCAATCCCATACCAGATGCGGGCGCGGGCCGGGCTTAGCGGCCCGCTTGGGCTTTTCCCTCTACCCAAGCCTGTCCAACAAAGCGGGAGGGCGGGCCGGGCCGCGTTTGCCCAGGTCTACTTGGGGGGTAACATGCCGTTGCTATAATGTATATTTTGTTTAGTGATATTGGTCATTTTTTTTTTGATTAGGAAAAAATTCGGGTGGGCTGGCCCTACCCGGCAGCATCCTTGCGGATGAGGTCAAGAAGACCTGTGGTCGTGGCATCCTTGAGGATGTATAAGTTTACCAACAACTTTTTTCATTATGTCAGTCAAGATTTTGGATATAATTTTGTAGACATTGGAACATAAGCTGATAGGGCGGTAGTGACATGTGGTCGTGGGATCGTCTCTTTTAGGGAGGAGGGAGATAAATGTATGGTTTATTTGTTTAAGCATTTTTCCAGAGTGGAAAAACCCTTTGATTGCACAGATTATAGATTTACCTACAATATCCCAATATTTTTTATAGAATTCAGCGGTGAAACCATCAGGGCTCGGGAATTTGTTCCTCTCAAGGTTGAAAACCGCTGTTTTAATTTCCGTGTTAGATGGTGAACGTAGAAAATTTTACAGGGGACATAAAAATCGAGTTGATGGCGTTAACCATTAAGTGTAGGTCATTTGAATATTACCCTTTATTCACTAAAGCATAAAGCATAAAGGATTAAAGGTCACAGTCAGGCAACACCATCCACATACATATATATACATAATACATTCATAACTTGACAGCAAGAAACCACATATATACATATATATAATACATTCATAACTTGACAGCTATAAACGCTGGTGATAGCTAACAGCTAATACGAACAATGCCAAGTGTATTTTGCAACACATAACAATATTTGCATTATTCTTATCAAGAAAGTTATACAGAAACTCGTATAGTTCATTCATCTATAGGTATAGGTGTGTAGGTGACAACAACATCTTATCAATATATCAGTTGCCTCCCTATACAAAACTAAACTAATGTCGCCTTTAATTCCGCCACTAGTTTACAACATCTTCCCAAATTTTAGAAACAAAGTAACAACAAAACGCAACTAAAATAAAACGTTTTAATAATGAGGTCAAAACAAGAGAAAAAAAAAATGCTTTCCTTTTGTCTTTTTACCACCAAAACCCATTCTCCTTTTGTTGTCTGATCCTGGTTAGCACGCCCTCCACTGCCACGTCCACTGCGTCTTTCAGACTTACTGAACCGGGTTCACCTTCCGGTTTAGAATAAACCAACCGGGGTAGACATTCAATTACCTTCTCCCTCATCCGGTTTACTTCCTCTTTGCTGTAGCTCTCGAGCACCTTTTTGATCGACGTGGTCCCGTTCTTAACGGCGTCCCGGTGGATGAAAACCGAGTAGCTATCCGGTTCGCCCGGTAGAAACCACTCGTACTGGAAGTAAGCGGTTCGCCTCCAGAAGAAAACCGGGATTGAACCGGCGATCATGCAGTCGAAAATGGACCGCCTGGTGAAGCTGTCTCCCCTGGGCTGGAGGCAGAAAGTGGAGTCGAGAAACGTTTCGAGGATTTCCAACGTGCCGTTGCTGCACCGGGTCGAACCGGAGCAGTCCACGACTCGGCACAGGCCGGGTTCGGACCGGCACTGGTCGAGGAGGAGGCTGCGGAAGTCGTTCTTGATGAACCCGCGCGTCGCGCCGGCGAAGCAGAAGAGGGTGCTGCGCGCGCGCGACCGGATGAAGGCCTGCCACTCGGCGATTTGGGCGGATTTGGAGGGGTGGAAACCTGTGGGGTAGGGGATGCCGACGTCGAAGTAGTCCCAGGGGTTACGCTCGATAAGGAGGCGAGTGATGTTGCGCATCGCCGGCGCGTAGATGCAGTGGGACCCCCAGTCGTCGGCTTTCGACCGGCGGAAGTCCCATGTGATCCGCCCCATTGTGGTGAAGTGATTCCAGCCGAGAGATTGGCGGAACCACGGCTGCGATTGGACCCAATCGAGCATTAAATCGCAGGGACGGTCGCGATCCTTGGCGGTGGAATTGGACGACCAGAGATGCTTCCCCACCGCGAGTCCAGCGTAGAACGGGATGTAGAACGCCGTAGCGGATCCGGGATCCGTGGTCCGACAGTCGTGGCGGAGGAGGCGGTTATGAAAGATAATCTCGGAGGTGAATTGGTCTGTCCAGAACCAGGCGTCGGCGAGACTCGGCGGGACGATCGACGACACGACGGAGGAGGCCGGGCGGCCGTAGCCGCCGTTGGAGAGCTTGTCGCAGAGGGAGCCCCAAGGGCTGAGCTTGTCGCAATTCTCATAGATGTCGGTGTTGAAAGCCGGGGGGAGATCGTAGACAAAGAATTTCCCTAATTCGCAGAAATTAGGGTTTTCGGTGGGTGCGATTGTGGAATTGGGAATCCAAAATTGGGAATCGGCGGCGGCGGCGGCGGGAGCGGGCAAAGATTGGTGCTTTGGGCGAGTGAAGAAGAAGGAGAAGGAAGGGAAGGGGGAGAACTGGGAGATGAGGACGATGAGGGTTTGGAGAACAAGGATGGAGAGGATGAGGCAGGAGCGAGGGTGGACGAAGAGGGAAGAGAACGACGGGAGGGAAGAAGAAGGAGAAATGGATTTGGTAGCAGGGGAGGCCCTGGGCTTGAAGAGAGGGTGGCGGTCGGAGAAGGAGGCATCGGAAATCGGAAGCATGAAGAAGGGGGAAACTTGATGGGAGGGCGGTGGCACTGCTACTGGTAGTCGTGATTTTCTTGAAATGAGTGTATTTGATTTCTTTTTGGTTCATGTAAATGGAGTTGATTGGCGGTGGCGAGTGAAGTAGGAAGAAGAAGGGTGAAGACAGCATCATGTGTTTGACCCATATGGGCCCAGGAACAATTCATTCTAAACTGGTCCAACTCTATATGCTTCATAGCTCCTTGTCCTTCCATCCATTTAACGTTTAAATTTTATAGGCCGATTTGCATAAATACACCAAATCAGTGTTTGGTTTGCAAAAGTATACCCGTTTTCTGATAATAGCAAAAATAGAATAGGTGGGTCGTTTGTGCTAAAAAATAGGCTATTTGTGCTAAAAAATAATGACTGATTTTACCTTTAAATTTAAATGTAAAAATCATTAAAAGGAGTATTATGAATTAAAAAAAGTAAAAAAAATATATTAAAAAATGAAATACTCCGTATATATTAAAATAATGCTTTTTAATATTTTTTTTCTCGGAAATTTAAGAATAATAAAACTAGCCGGATCAAAATCATTGACTTAGTAAGAGAATCAAAAGTGACAGGAATAAAATTTGTTTTTGACAGGATATATGTTTTTTTATGACAAACCTGATAATTAATAATGACAGGTTGAAGTCTATAATAGGGAAGATAATAAAGATACAATTTTATCCATACCATAACTAGAAATTAAAGGTCTGTACAAGATGACAATGTTATTTGTTCAGAACGACAGGAATAATGTTCATAGTGACAAGACTGTAGATTTATTTTGACAGGATTGAAGCTATAATATGGGAGAGAATCAATGAAGATACGATCAATCATATCTTCAGGATTATTAACCAAATTTACAAAAGGATTGTCAATATATATCTTGAAACCATAATATTATCACATTGATAGGATGAATATTGTCCTTGACAATCCCAAATATGAACATTGATAGGATATGATCAAAAATCAGCGGGAGATTGAGTAAAGATACGGTTTTGACCTAAATCATAACAACTATATTGTTAAACCTAACCGCTTAATTGTCGCCTCCTACTAGATATTCCCTCCAATATACATTACCCACCCCCACCTCTAACAAAACCTAAATTTTATCTTCTTAAATCTTTGTTCAAACTAATGTGAAAGTAATAGGTATTTTTTTTACTAGAGTTGATGATTATCCAACTAACTAAACAAAGTCGCATCTCAATGGACAGTAGAATCTTAAGCCTAACGGTGTTTTTCTTAATGTCAGATGACACCTTATCAATATTGAATATAAGTCTTTTATATGAGAATTGCTTGCCTTTTACCCTACTGATCTCATCTCTAATTTGCTCACAAGCATAGTAATGTTGGAGAAATTTTGTACATGTTACAAAATACAAACTAAAGTCAACCCAAACCAATGTTTAAATCGAGCTTCACATTCTCAAACTCGCGGCTCGTTTAGTAAAACTTCTCAAAAGTAAAACTTATCAAGCCCGATTAGTAATTTTCAAGGCTTTGAAAGAGAATGAAGTGTTTTCCCTTGACCCTAAGTTTGAGATGACACAAGAACAATCCAAAACAATCGTAATTTAGAGATTGATTTATGCACACTTATTGAGGTCTATTTTAAAAGGGTTTTCACATCCCTCTCCCGGTTGAGAGTAACATTAGATTCGTACACATTTATGCACACTTGTTGAGGTCGATTTGTAGAGTCACCCAATGTTTATCTTCAAAGTTGAATGGAATATAAATGAACTCGATGTCATTCCAGCTCTTACTATAAAGATGTGGTAGTTCTCCTTCACAATATTTCAACATAATATCCTCCTTCTCTAGGTTGGCTGCCCACCATGAGTCTAACACTACCACCTCCTTGTGCTTATCTGATTGTCCATGGACTAGTTGATGAAGGAAGTACATGACTTGTTCCATGTGCTAAGACATACTTGATTGATAGTCATTTAACGTTATAGATGAAAAATCGTTATAAGATTAAATTGGATTTACAATACCAATATTTTACCTCAGAAGTTAACCTCACTTGTGGTTCTATAAGGGCCTTAAAGAATCCTTTGTTGATGGAAATTCCCATCGGGCCTTGTCGGCAATTGGGGCTGACACATACATAAATACAACGTAACACAACACTCAGAGCCATCGGTAATACCACATAATGATCTACAAACATAACGATAAAATAGACATGCTTTCGGGATTTGTGCGGCCTACGAACAACCAGGGGTACATCAATGACATCTCGAAAAGCATGCACTGTACAAGCAAATGTAAGATGAGTAAATCTTGGATTGGAACCAATATATGCATGTTATCGAGAAAAAAGTACAATGCCAAAAGTCTGCTCAGCACAAACATGATCCAACATACTTAGGCAATATCCAGGGAGCCGGATTAGGAAGAACTCACAATGAAAATAGTCCTCTGTAATCTGAAAATATTGAAAAAGGAAAAAAAATATAACTAAGTCAGGTCACTTCTATTTGGATCAAAAAACTAAAACACTATATAAATAAGCATGAAAGAATGTTAACAGTATACCTCAAAACTTTATTAAATGAAATAACAGGAAATCTAGTAATGCTACTTTCGGTCATGATGCACATTTACTAGGAATAGTACAGTGGATCACATTTAGAAAATAAGTATGCTTTCGTCTTATCATAAAGATATCAACACTCCTCACAACTTAATAAAAAGCAATGTCTCTTCAACTAAGTGGAACATCACTTGCCAAATTATTGAACGATGATGTTGTCATGTCCAGCTACCATGACATACTCTGCATAGATGAAATCCCAACTACCCAAAATACAGATAAGAGTACTGAGCAATCCCAACTTCTATCTCCCTCCTCCTCCTCCTCATCGCCTTCGACATCGTGATCCCGACCGAGCAATCGACGCAACTTTCCAACAACTACGGGGAAGACATAACTAGTGAAGATGGAAAGACAATCCTACCATTACCGAATTGAAACTGAAATCGAAGGACGACGCATCTAGGAGCAGTAGCGGAGCCTCTCACGCTAGGATTGGGTCGGTCGGGGGCACCGGAGTGTAGGTGCAGCGACGGACGGTGAGGGCAACGACGGAGCCGGAGACACGTGCTAAGGTCCGAGCACCGGAGATTGGGGTTGGGGCTGAGCGTCACAGACTTTAGAAGGGCTGCTCTTGTGTTTTTGGTTAGGGTTTTGGATTGAGACGGTATGAGCTAACAGTTAGTAGGGATTGAGATTGAGAATTTTCTTTCTTTTTTTAATTTCAGATTTTTTTATTATTTAATTATTTAATATAATTAAAAATATAATAAAAATGAAAAAATACCAAAAATATTTTAAAAAGAATTTTTCTGAATTTTTGGGGTGGTGGATAGTTTTGATAATTAAATAAAATATTTTTGCAAATTTTCATATATTGATGCAATTGTTTTCAAACCTAGGTATTTTTGCGAACCAAATATCAAAGTGGGGTATTTAGTAGTAATTCCCCAATTTTATAATCAACCTACATGACTGTCTATTACACCTGTCAAACGGGTCATTCGGGTCGGGTCATTTCAGATCTCAGGTAAAACGGGTCCCGGGTATTTCCACGTTGACTCGAATCCGGATTTGACCGGGGTTCGGGTCACTTCGTGTCGATTTCGGGTTTGTTAATTTTTTCATTTTTAAATTAAAAAAAGGCTGATTTGCATAAATACACCAAATCGGTGTTCGGTTTGCAAAAGTATACCCATTTTCTGAGAATAGCAAAAATAGAATAGGTTGGTTATTTGTGCTAAAAAATAGGTCATTTGTGCTAAAAATAATGATTGATTTTACTTTTAAATTTAAATGTAAAAATCATTTAAAGGAGAATTATAAATTAAAGAAAAGTAAAAAAAAGATTTAAAAATTAAAAAATATATTAAAATAATGCTTTTAATATTTTTTCCAGAAAATTAAAAATAATAAAGTAACCGGATGAAATTAAAGACATGTCGAAGTCAACAAAGTTATTTGTTTTCACTGACAGGATTCATGTTCATAGTGACAGAATAAATGCTTACTTTGACAGGATTGAAGCTGTAATCAGGAAAAGATTCACTAAAGATACGGTGAATCATATCTTCAATATTATTAACCATATTTACAAAATGATTGTCAATATATGTTTTGAAATCATAATATTATAACATTGACAGGATGAATATAATTGTTGACAATGCTAATTGTGAACATTGGCAGGATGTGCTCAATAATCGGGGAGAAAATGAGTAAAGATTGGGATAGCACGCAACAAGCTAACAAGGCAGCTTCATCCATCAATGTGGCCCAAGCATCAAGTATTTACAAACTTGATTTTGTGACTGCAGCTTCGTGTAAGTCACTTGAGAAACCTTCAATTGCAAGACCCTCTAGCAAACCTCTGATTCCTGCATCCAAGCCAGTTGTTACTCCGGTCGTATCTATGGTGGAAACACCACCAACTAATATCTCTGCTAAGAACAAATCCATATTTTGGTTATACATTAATAAAAATGTCCTACAGGAATCGAGAAATCAATGATTCTTGTTCCCAGTTTATATGGGCAAATGTCATGATTCTGTTTCATGAATGAACAAAGTTGATTAATCACTTAGACATGAATCATTGGCTCATCAGATAATTAATTGCACTACCAAGTGAGCACGTAAAATCAAAACATAATTCAGGATTCAGAACATTAACATCATAGAAAGTCAAACCAAGAAACCTTAGCAAACATCAAGACAAATGATCCAATGGAGGATAAGATAAAATTTCAAAAGCGGTTACATTTAATTCTACTACCAACCTTTTACTCATATTCTACAAAAACAGTCACAATTCAGTACACTAAAAACTTAACTACCTTCACTCATAACAATCTAATCATCATCGTTCGATCAAACAAAATAGAAGAAAATCAAGAAATGAAAGAGTTGAATCAAGAACTGATTCCCAAAAAAAAAACTCAGAACATCATCATTGTTTGATCAAACAAAATAGAATGAAAATCAAGAAGTTGGACCACGAACTGATTCTTAAAACAAATTTCAGAGCATTTCTAGATCGTTATGGTTTTCATCAAATAAATCAGAGGGCACCACAAAATTTCAGAAGCAACGCCTTTAAGCATATCGGAAGGGCAAGGGCACCAACGAGTTACTGTGGTAGAAAGGGCAACGATTGCGCCGGAGGGTGAGAGCGGTGAGTCAGAGCCGGAGCCGGAGGCTGAGAGAGGCTAAGGTCGGATGGTCGGGTTGCTCTTGGGACCGGGCACGAGTTAAGACGGTAGAAGAAGGCAACAATGCGTAGGGTAAGGGCGGTGTCGCGAAGTGATTGCACCGGAGAGTGAGGGCAGCGAGCCGGAGCCGGAGGCTTAGGGCGGGCTCGGATCATTGTTTTGGATTGGGAATGATTGAGATTGGGATTAACTTTTTTTTTTTTTGAAATTACATAATTTTTTAAATAATTTAATATAATTTAAAAATATAAGAAAAATGATAAATACCAAAAAATATTTAACCTTTTTTTCCTGATTTTTTGGTGTGGTGGGTAGTTTTGATAATTAGATAAGGTATTTTTGCAAAATTTTAAATATTGATGCAATTGTTTTCAAACCTAGGTATTTTTGCAAACCAATTATCAAAGTGGGGTATTTACTAGTAATTCCCCTTAAAAAAATCATAATTTGATAATTTTGCGATAAATTTTAATTATATATATATATATAAAAAATTAATTATACATAATTATAAATCAACCGTGTCAATTTGGTCACCGGGTCAAAATTACCGGGTCAGTCGGGTCACCGGATCGAAACCTAAATTACCCGGAAAATTTTCAGTTTTTCAGGTTTCGGTCGAAAAAAAATTCCGGATTCGGATCAGAAATTGACACGGGCGTTCGGATCGGGTTGTGTTTTGACAAGTCTAGTAGCTATGGATACGCACCACAACACAAATTGATTAATTGCCATCCTTCAATTTATAGTACCATCTAATTTTTAACACTTTTTTTTTTGTAAGAAGGCATAAATTAAATTCTATGAAATATTAATTTTTTTATAATTTTTTTAAATATATTTATACTTATTAGCAATGAATGAATCTAAACTTATATCAATATTTTAAAAAATCACAAAAAATGCGGGTACTGAAATAAGTATAGTTTATGTGGTTAAAGACATATAGCATATAAGTAGATACGCATTTATAAAATTTCATCACACACGCATATAATATGTACATAAATCAATCAGCATCCACAATATTGTTATAATTGGAATGAAGTGATTAGACAAGATATGACAGTTTTGGGACTCACTTAGGAGATGACACGTGAAAAATGCAGTGAATGAGTGTTATCCAAGTCGACGAACACTAGTTGGGTGCAACATTTCTCACATCATGCTTTCCTACTAACACAACTTGTTTATGCGCATCCTGTTTTTAAATTCTAGAGTGTGTGATATCCTTTTTCCTTTTACTTCTTTGTCTGTTGCTAGTCGTTGTGGAGTCGTGTCCGTTTTTTATGGCTTGTCATGGGGCCACTAGGAAACATCTCTCTTGACTTAGTCGGGGAAATGGTGCGTGCAACTCAAGTCTCGATTAGAATCGAGGAGTTCAAGTCTAAGTTAGAATCAAGAGGTTCAAATATATATAAATATATAATTATTTATAGCTACATATAAATATAAATATATATTTTTATTTCTTTTCCTTGCAAGCCAAGGATGTTGGCGGGGATATCGTAGTCCCCGATGAAGTTGCCGACGACAGGGTAGTGGAGGCTTGCACAACGGTGGAGGCAGCCGCTGGTGGAGGAGAAGAAAAGACGTGGCATAGAGAGGATATGAGGAGTTGAAGGTGGAGAAATTCCTCGGTTGGAGATGAGATTCTTGGATTTGGAGAGATTCGTGACCTCGTTAGAGGTTAGTTGATGTTCAAATTGGGCGATCAAGATTACAGAAAATGGGTGGTGGGAGCGAGGTTGGTGTAATGATGTGGTGGAGATTCATAAAGATGGTGGAGCAGGGTTAGGAGTTTCACCAAAAAAAGAGGGAGGTTTATTATCTTCTAAAGAGAGGCTCACCTCTCTCTTGAAAGGGTTTAGGATTTTCAATACATACATTAGGTTTGCTCAATTTTTAGAAATATTTTGGTTTTTAATTATACACAGATACCTATATTTATTCTAAATTACAAACATTATTCGAAATTTCTTAAACTCTAAAATATTACTACGAACTTAATACTGATTGCTTATACATGATTTTTTTGGTACTAACTTCTAACTACCATAATCTGTTAACCATATTGTGAATAATAAGTTTTCTGCGGTGTCAAGCCCACTATACTCTGCATCTTAAAACTTTAAGCCAAAGAAATTTGACACATACCTGGACGTAGTTACTTTGGTCTGTCGGCATTCTTGTAGCTTTCGACTTTCTAGAGGTGGCTAACCTTCAACTAAGTCTCCCTTAGTCCAGGTTGAGCACATGTTTGTTTCGTTTTCTACCTCAAACCGTAATCTCTAGCTTTTGGTTTTTGATTTTGAGAAGATGAAGGGATTGGAATCAAGAAAAGAAAATATTTAGAACATAGAGTTCGATTAAGTAGCTTTCCCTTTCTTAAAAAAAAACTTTATTGAATTTGAAACATTACTATATATAAGGACCAGAATTTATTAAATATTATATATATTTACCCGGTGTGGAAAGTTTTCGAAAAACCCGTCCTCGAACGACTTGCTATTTTGGGAAAACCTTTGAACTAATTCTGGCATCCTTTGAATTTGAGATTTTGAACGGATCTTATTTCCACTTTCGAGCTCCGGATTTAAAGAATCCATATTTGCATGAATTGCTTCTTTCTAGCTCTTTTACTATGATTTCGATGTCGACATCCATTTGTTTGATGATCATTATATTCTCATAGGCTCTTTCCATTTCTGGGGAATCATATACAAAGAGTCTAGTAATCTCCAACACTTCTGGTGTACTTGAGAAACACTTGATATTCATTGAGTTGAAGTTACTTCTGGAACTTCCAAATGAGCTAGTATATGTGACTTTGCCACTTTCTTGGCCTTTAGTAAATGCTTTAAATGACATATTTGCTAAACCTTATAATCATTTCATTTATTGAACTTCTGGTTCACTTGTATTTATCTGCGGATATGAAATGATAGAGAAGTTGCTTCTGTGCAATCTCTTTCTTAATTGTCTCATTTCCCCTCCCCCTAAATACCGAGCATTTTATCACCATTATAAAGCTCTAGGTGTTTGATATCAATAGGGACTCAAACCCCATGTATCATCCAACATATTTGTGGTCTCATTGTAGTTCATTTGGATGAGGTACATCTCGGAACATATGCTGCTTATTCAAAACCTTTGAATGACATGCTCTCTTTTGGAGACAATTAGGGAGATGTTATTGTGTCAAATTCGAAATGTAAACTAGCTTACATGGGCCCCATTTGACTAACGACTCTTCTGGGTCGTCATGATAACATTCTTTACTTGTTTGTTTTATATGACCAAGTGTCGAGACATCTATAATATTGGAATTACACTAGTCTATATGGTATTGTTTCTTAGGTGTCTCATTGTATCCAATTAGGAGACATTAGAGACTTTGCATTTACTCTCAATATAGATGGTTTTACTTTTGATTTTTCCAAGATGATAGACCATATATATTCGGTCACCCTTATTGAGGATCTTCAGGTCCTAGGATCTTTTGGTCCCTCTTAGTAGGTATTCATGTGAATTTCAATGATCTCGCACATCGTCGATTCACATGAGTGACTATATGGCACAAAGAAAAATATTTTATCATTAACTAACTTCTGGTTAGTGATAAGTTTTAATGGGATAAATGAGTGTCAAATAAACCATATATATACATTCTTATTTCCGTAAACTTGCTTCTGGCTAGTCATATGAGATATTGGTGTTCAATACCATGTCAATTCATACATATGTGTCATTGTTACTTAAGGTAACAAGATCAATGCTCTTTTGGAGCTATATGGTATTTATCTTGGTTTTTCCATTCAAGATTGTTTGAGAAAACTTCAAGTTTTCAAAATTGTTTGACATTTAGAAAACCATAATATTCAACCATTGAACATTGTAGTAGAACGAGAATCGTCCGCAACCACAGTAGTAGAACGAGAATCTTCCGCCATGGAAGGTCCTAGTCTGATACCATGTCACAATGTAACAGAAAGGAAAGAGAAGAAAGAAATGAAATGCTTTCATTTTCTGTATTCTGAAAATTGTAGTGGGATTACATGATGTGGGTATGTTTTATACCAAAACTGCAGGACCACTAGGACACCAACACTGCAGGACCACTAGGACCACATGTTCAGCATTTTCTTATATAACAAATTGTGCTAACAAATTAGTAAGGCAAACCATATTCTATAGCCCCCCTCAAGCTAAGGGTGGTACAACCCCAGCTTGGATAAAATGTAATTTTGTTGATCAGAAGGCAAGATTTTGGTAAGCACATCGGCCATTTGTTCAGAAGAAGTGACGTATGATAAGCTCAAGAGGCCCTCCATGACTTTGTCCTGAGTGCAGTGACAATCCACTTCAATATGTTTTGTATGCTCGTGAAAAACGGGGTTGCTTGCAATCTGCATAGCCGAGCGGTTATCACAATACAACTTGACAGGCTGAATTGGATCAATAGAGAGCTCTTGGAGCAAACGTACTAGCCATGTGAGTTTTGTGGCAGCATTGGCCATGGCTCTATATTCAGCTTCCGAGGATTTGCGAGAGACAACAGTTTGTTTATTTGATTTCCAACTTATTGGAGAAGAGCTGAGGAAAATGATATACCCAGTGACCGATCGACGGGTCATGGGGCATGAAGCCCAGTCTCAGTCGGAAAAAGCCTTGAGAACAGGGGAAGAGCATCCATTCAGAAGAATGCCCTGTCCAGTAGTACCCTTGACATAACGCATTGTATGAAACAAAGCATCAAGATGTGTCGAGCGAGGGGACTGCATAAATTGGCTAAGAGTTTGAACAACATAGCTAAGATCAGGTCTGGTGTTTGTCAGAAAATTCAGCTTGCCAACAAGAGTGCGATATTGAGTGGCCGAAGGAAGAAGAACACCGTCAGAGTCATTGAGTTTAAGGTGTAAAGGGAGGGGTGTCAATGCAGGTTTGGCATCAATTGGAAGCTCAGCTACAAGCAATAAATCAGTAGTGAATTTGGTTTGAGTAATGGCATAACCTGTTGGAAGTGCAGAGACCTCCATACCCAGAAAATAATGAAGGTGACCCAGGTTCTTGATGCTAAAGGTGGAATGCAAAACTGATTTAAGGCGAGTAATGGCAGCAGGATTGGATCCTGTGACAAGGATATCGTCAACATACCCCACAACAATGGTAATGGAACCTGAAGCTCGACGAACAAACAAAGAGTAATCCGACTTGGACTGTGCATAATTTAAGGAGAGTAAGGTGGTTGTGAGCTTGTGGAACCATTGTCTGGACGCCTGTTTGAGGCCATAAAGGGATTTCCTAAGCTTGCACACATGGTGAAGGGGATTAGGAACCCCATCAGGCATCAACATATAAATTTCTTCATGGAGATTACCATGGAAAAAAGCGTTATTAACGTCCATTTGATGCAAAGGCCACTTCCTTGCTGCAGCAACCGCTATAAGGGCTCGGATGATTGTCATTTTAACCACAGGGCTGAAAGTTTCATGAAAATCAACACCCTCCTTTTGTGTGAAACCCTTAGCCACGAGACGAGCCTTATATCTTTCAAGGCTGCCATCAGATTTCAGCTTGACTTTATATACTCATCGACACCCAATCGGTGTTTTGCCTGGAGGCAATGGGACAATATCCCAAGTGTTGTTGGCAGATAGAGCATCAATTTCGTTCCTCATAGCAGCTAACCAATGTGAATGAAGGGAGGCTTCTTTAAAGGAGGAAGGTTTACTATAAGTGGAAAGGTGACTCAAAAAAGCAAAGTGTGAAGCTGGTAAAGAGGAGGAGGGGACCATAATGAGATTGGAAGTGGAGGAGGGTCCAAAATTGCATATAAAATCCTTAAGATAAGAAGGGGGTTGATGTGTCCTTGTTGATCTCCTAGGTGAGGGCGGTGGGGAAATGTCAAGAGAAGGTGAATCTGAGAAGCTAGCAATAGAAGATGGGGTGGGGCTGGCATCTGTAGTGGTTGTGGGAAAGGGTTCAAAAAGGTAATCAAAATCAGATGTAACCACATTAGGCAAAGTAGGGGGAGATTTGAGAGAAATGTGATGAAAAGGGAAGTTTGATTCATGGAAAATGATGTTCCTAGTGTGGTAAATGGTTTTGGTAGTAGGGTCCAGTGCTTTATAAGCTTTCTTCCCAAAGGAATAACCAAAAAACACACATGCCTTTGAACCAGGGTGGAATTTATCTTTGATGTGTGGATATGTTGAAACATAGCAGAGGCATCCAAATGCTCGAAGAAAGGTGTAGTCAGGCTCCTTATGATAGAGCAAAAAATATGGAGATTGAAAATGTAATGAAGGCAGAGGTGTGCGGTTAATGAGATATGTAGCTGTCATAATGCACTCTCCCTAGTAGATGAGTGTTAATTTGGATTGAAAGAAGAGGGAGCGGGCAACCTCAAGAAGATGGCGGTGTTTTCTCTCAACAACTCCATTTTGTTGGGGAGTATAAACGCAACTGGTTTGGTGAATGATGACCTGTGAGGTATAGAAATCAGTAGCACTGGAACCACAAAACTCCAGAGCATTGTCGGATCCCTTTTTGTTTTGCCTAGATCCGCAAGGGCAAGAGGAAATTAATCCGATCTTTCCTTTAGTTGTGCAAAAGGAGGCATATGTTCACAGATCCATGGAGAAGCCAAAAAAAAAATTTAAGAATTATTGAGTAATTTTCAAGATAGAATGAAGGTAGACAGATGAAAAACCGGTAAAAAAAACAACAAATAAATCTAAAAGGTTTAATGATGAATAAAAGGTTTCACACGGTAAACAACAAATTAGCAAATTAGTTTGATTAGTAATTTACTCAGTATGAATAACTAATACTTCCCTTATAAGCCCTGCATTCAAAAATGAAGAGAGAGAAAGCGATAGAAAGATAAAGTGAAAACCCTAACGTACCCAGCCCCCCTTTGATGCTGCCGGCGATGGCTGAAATCTGAAGATCCGCACAAAAGAAGAGCCACAACCTCAAGATGGTTGCTATCTTGACTTCCACCAAAAACAAGTGATCACTAGTATCAGCACTCCATAAAGGGATGAAGTGCGCAATAGGTAGATAAGAAGCACGCAAATACTCTATAAGGGGGGGTTGGGAGTATGTAAACTTTTGTCAAGCCAAAAACAGTAAGACCTTACCACCTGCTGTAAGACCTTATCTGAGAAGAAAGAATCGATTAGCAACAGATAGTAAACAAGAAAGAAACAAAAGTAAATAGCTGAAATGAAAAGCACACGATACTTGTTAACGAGGTTCGGCACAACCGCCTACGTCCCCGCCTAGGGTTATCCAACCCGTAGGATTCAACACACTTTAATTCACTTCGACTTATGAGATCTAGATACAACCTCTAGAAGACTTACCCACTTCTAGACTACCTTACTATCTAGCAACCCAAACACACAAGTGAAACAAAGCACCTATGGATACCGAAGTATCCTATACATTTGGGTAAGGAAACTGATAACTCCACTCCCTTGGTGAAAATCGGATTAAGTTTCAAAGGCTTTGATACATTGTTTGTATCAAAGGTCTTGAAGCTACAATTGTGTTGATGAAACACAAAACCTGTACTTTATTATATTATGTCCGAATATTATTATATATTATTATATGCTTCCAGATATTTTATACTAACTTTTCAGGAATGTTTTCAAATATTATCTCCTTCCAAAGTCGAAAAGCTAAGAAGGACATAATCGGAGATCATGGCTTCAAAGTTTTCAAGTTTAGAAGATCTCGAAGATGGCCATAATCAGCCCAGCCGTTGGAGAAGATTCCTTCCTTAAGTGGCGCCGATGATCTTCACTATATAAAGGAGATGAAGAAGAGAGAGAGGACTGACGTACATTCACGAAGATCATTGCACAATCAGCCCTCAAGTTTACGATCTCTCTTCAACGTGTTCTCTCTGCTTGTTCTTAAGAGTCTTATATTTTGTTTCAAAGCATTTGAGAGTTACATAGTGAGCTTATAGGATATATTCAGAGAGAGTGTTATACTCGAGAGTTTATAACTCAGGAATTGAACACTAGGCGATTGATTCACGAAGTGTAAGAGGATTGTACTAGATAGCCGAGAGAGGTGGGGCTCTTCTAGATTGGTCTAGGACTCCAAGGGAACCTGAGTTGACTAGATTGCAATTGTATAGGAGAGAGGCTTCTCGGTGAGCTATTAGGATCCTAAGTCTTGTGAATCAATAAAAGCCGGTTGAATCCTAGGGTTGTAGAAGAACCCTAGGCGGGGACGTAGGCCAAGTTCGTGCCGAACCTCGTTAACAATTCGTTGCGTCCTTTATTTACTGCTTTACCTTATTTCCGCACTTAGTTCGATTGTTTTAACTTTGTGATTCAGGTTTTCAGAGAAAAGTCTAAGTCTAATCTCAAAGGGTTTTGCACGAGCTTCAAAAGTCTTGAGACTATCTGCGAAAAACCGACATACTCTATTCAAACCCCCCCCCCCCTTCTAGAGTATTTCTATATTACTTTGTTTTACATTATCGAACCTTCAATTGGTATCAGAGCTTTACTCACTTCTTTTGATCTAACAATCTTGTGAGTTTTCGATCATGTCTGGTGAAGCAAGCGGAGGATTTGCACAGGTAAGGTCTACCAGCAGACCACCACTCTTTGTAGGAAACAACTTTGTTCACTGGAGATCATTGATGAAGATGTTCATTATAGATCAAGATTTGGAACTTTGGAACATTATAGAGAATGGTCCGAAGATTTCAGAGAAAGATGGATCAAATGGAACCAAAGTCGCAAAGAAGGAGTCTGAATACATCCAAGTGGATCTTGAACTTGTCTCCAAAAACTACAGGGCTATTAACTTACTCTATTATGGTCTTAGCACTGATGAGTTTAACCGTATTTCATCTTGTAGGTCAGCTAAAGAGATTTGGGACAAGCTGGTCATCACCTATGAAGGAACCAACCAAGTGAAGGACACCAAGATCAGTATCTTCCTTCGAAAGTATGAGCTTTTCAAAATGAAGCCTGATGAGTCTATCAAGGCCATGTTCACACGATTCATGGAAATCACCAACAACCTTGACTCTCTCGGCAAGAGCTTTACGAACGTTGAGAAAGTAAGGAAGATATTGAGGTGCCTCCCAAAAGACAAATGGGGTCCGAAAGTGACAGCCATAGAAGAAGCCCAGAATCTCACCACGCTACCCCTTGATGACTTGCTTGGGAAGCTGATCACACATGAGATGATTCTTAATGAAGACGATGAAGAACTTCCAACAAGGACTAAGAACTTGGCACTCAAGTCTAAGAAGGATGAGCCGAAAGATGTGTCTGATTCTGAAGATGAGGATGATCCCTTTGATCTCATTACAAGGGGTCTTTCTCGAATCCTCAAGATGAAAAAGCAATTCAACAACAAGGAGGAATCAGAGTATTCTAAAATTTGAGGTAAGTCTCAATTCAACAAATATGAGAAGAAGACTAAACCTTTGTCTTGTTTTGAATGTGGTGAAACAGATCATCTTGTAAAAGACTGCCCTCAAAAGACGAAGAGCCAGTTCAAGAAAGGCGATAGATGGAAAAAGAAAGCCATGGTGACAACTTGGAGCGACTCTGACTCAAATACCGATGATGAAAAGGTCAACCTTTGTCTCATGGCCACAGGAGATGAATCTCATGATGAGCAACTCGAGGTAACCGTAAGAGAGCTCATGGCAAGTCCAAAAGAGGTACTATCGGAATTCCTTTCTAATATGATTGTCAATGAAGAGAAACTTATTGCCCATACTAACACTCTTATCAAGAAAACTGTGGACCAGGAAAGAACTATTGAGGAACTGTCTAGGCGGGTCAAAAGTCTTGAAGCTTCTTATTTAGGTCTTGACATTAAAGTCAAGACTCTTGACTCAGAGATATCTGAACTCAAGCAAGATCTCTCGTCTCTGAGAAGTGAACATCATGACTTAGAGAACGAGAAGATCTCCTTGAATAATAAGATTCAAGACCAACAAACAGCCCTCATAAGTTTTATCAAGTCCAAGGGCACTCTTGATAGGATGTTGGGTAAGCAACAAAGTTCTCTAAACAGAAGTGGTATTGGTTACAACCCGAGGTTTTTAAAGAAGCAACACATTACCACTTATGTGAAGGCAAAAGGAAGCAGAACCTCTCCTATATGTCACCACTGTGCGAGAAAGGGACATGTAAGAGAGACCTGCCCCTATAGAAGAAAGGATGCTCATATTATTCGCAATACATTTCCTATTCACTTGAGAAAAGAACGGATAACGCAAGTTTGGGTCCCCAAAGGCACTATTTTACCGAATATGGTTTATCCCAATAAAGGATCTAAATTTGCTCACTGGTCTAGCCACAAAGGTTGATGTTTGTTTTGCAGGAGATCACCAAGGTGAAGGAGCAAAAATGGATTATTGATAGTGGATGCTCGATACATATGAGTGGAAAGAGTTCTCTCTTTCATGATCTAAAAGAGAAATCCACAGGAACAATCACTCTTGGTGACAAAGGAAAATGTGACATCGTTGGTATCGGTAGTATTGGGAGTGATCCTAACCACTGTATTAAAAATGTTTATCTTGTTGATGGTTTGAAGTATAATTTTCTTAGTATTTCTCAACTATGTGATTATGGTAATGATGTTGGATTTAACAAGGAAAGATGTTTAGTGCGCAGAGAAGATACAGGTGAAATAGTTCTAATTTCCTATCGTTATAACAACATCTATGCCGTGAATGCTGAGCAAGTGGCACAAGGAAGCTTAACTTGTCTAAAGGCTTTGACGGACGATCCAAAGCTCTGGCACAGGAGACTCGGTCATGTAAGCCCACATACACTACAGAAGCTTGTGTCCAAAGGGCTTGTAGGAGGACTACCTGAGATGGACTTCAAAGGTATTGATATGTGCAAAGCATTCACACGAGGTAAACAAACACGTAGCTCTTTCAAACCCAAAAAGGTTGTAAGTTCTTCTAGACCCCTTGAACTTTTACATATGGATTTATGTGGTCCTATGCGCGTCAAATCTCCCAATGGTAAAAAGTACATGCTAGTCGTTGTTGATGATTTTTCTAGATATACTTGGGTTGCGTTTCTAAAAGAAAAATCAGAGGCCTTATTTGAGTCTTCAAGACTTTGTAAGGAGTTGCAAACTTTAAGAAACGAGCCCATAGTGTCAATTCGAAGTGATCATGGTAGGGAGTTTGATCAACTTCAGTTTGATTTGTTTTGTGCTAAATATGGCATCTCCCATAACTTTTCTGCTCCTAGGACACCTCAACAAAACGGGGTTGTGGAACGAAAGAATCGCACCTTAGAGGATATGGCCATGACTATGCTTTTAGAAAACGCATTACCTAAAACCTATTGGGCTGAAGCTGTTAACACAGCTAACTATATTTTGAATCGTTGTCTTATTCGTTCTATCTTAAAGAAAACTCCTTATGAACTTTTCAAAGGCCGCAAACCACTTATATCTTATTTTAAACCCTTTGGCTGTACTTGTTTTGTTCATAACAATGGAAAAGTTAACCTTGGGAAATTTGATTCGCGTAGTGATGAAGGTATATTTCTTGGCTACTCCACAAGTATCAAAGCTTATAGAATCTTCAATAAAAGGACCCAGTTAGTTGAAGAAAGTATACATGTTATATTTGATGAATGCAATGACGGTTCTTTGAGTGAAAGTGTTGCAGATATAGATCTTAACATCCATGCAGAGAACGAGGAAGGTGATGATGCTGCTACCAAGAACACAGAGAAGAGGAACATGCAGGAACAGATTCTCAACACTGAAGAATTGGCCCAAGGTGTTGAAGATTCGTCCAAAGCCCTTGGTGTCCAATCCAATAGTGTTGAAACGTCAGAAACTGCTGTAACTAAACCTAACAGACCCACGGAGTCAGATGCATTACAAATAAATCCTACTGGTGTGACGAATCAAAGAGCTGAGACTAGCAAAAGGAAATTCAAATACTCCTCATCACACTGATTAAAGGATATCATGTCTGACCCTACTTCTAGTGTTCAAACTCGTTCTAAACTTAAAGATCTTTGTGCTTTTCACGCGTTTGTTTCTCTTATTGAACCAAAGAAGGTAGATGAGGCCCTTCAAGAGCCAGATTGGATCATTGCTATGCAAAGTGAGCTTAACGAATTTGAAAGGAACAAAGTCTGGACCTTGAAGCCTAGGCTAAAGCATCAATCAGTCATTGTCACACGATGGGTATTTCGAAACAAGCTAGGTGAGAATGGTAAGATCGTGAGGAACAAGGCAAGGCTTGTTGCTCAAGGCTACAATCAAGAGGAAGGTACTGACTACGAGGAGACCTTTGCTCCCGTAGCCAGGCTTGAAGCTATTCGCATATTATTAGCATTTGCATAAAGTTATATCAAATGGATGTCAAATGTGCTTTTCTTAATGGTTTCTTAGAGGAAGAAGTCTTTGTGGCTCAACCCCCAGGTTTTGAAAGTTCAGAATTTCCTAATCATGTTTATAAACTTGACAAAGCGCTTTATGGTTTGAAATAAGCCCCAAGAGCTTGGTATGAGCGCTTGTCAAAATATCTTTTAGAAAATGATTTTAAAAGGGGGTTGATCGACAAGACTCTTTTTATCAAGACCAAAGGAAATGACATTTTGGTTATTCAAATTTATGTTGATGATATATTATTTGGTGCTACTAACACATCTTTGTGCAAGGAATTTTCTGACATTATGTGCAGTGAATTTGAGATGAGCTTGATGGGTGAACTCAACTTCTTTTTGGGATTACAAGTTCATCAATCCAAGAAAGGGATCTTTTTCAACCAAAGCAAGTACACTAAGGATCTTTTGAAGAAGTTCAAGATGGATCAATCCAAAGCAGCCAAGACTCACATGAGCTCAACATTATCCCTAGATCAAGACAAGACTGGGAAAAGTGTCAATCAAAAGGAGTATCGAGGAATGATTGGATCTTTACTATATCTCACAATTAGTAGAACTGACATCATGTTTAGTGTTTGCATGTGTGCTAGGTTTCAAGCAGATCCTAAAGAATCTCACCTCGTGGCTTTGAAGAGAATCTTTAGATATCTCAATGGCACTAAGGAGTTTGGACTATGGTACCCAAAGCAAAAGGATTTCACATTAATTAGGTATTCTGATGTAGAGTTTGCAGGCTATAAGGTGGATAGGAAGAGCACATCAGAATATTTCCAATTCTTAGGAGCATCTTTGATCAGTTGGCACTCAAAGAAACAAAACTCGGTCACTCTATCCACTTCAGAAGCCGAATACATAGCAGTTGGAGCATGCTGCTTCCAAATCCTTTGGATAGCTCAACAAATGCGAGATCTCGGCATCAACCTTAAAGGCATTCTCATTAAGTATGACAATACAAGTGCCATCTCCATTACAAAGAATCATGTTCAGCATTCAAGGACCAAACATATTGATGTAAGGCATCATTTCATTAGAGACCATGTCGAAAAAGGTGATGTGTCCATATCCTTTATTTCTACTAATTATCAATGGGTTGACATTTTCACTAAGCCTTTGGCAGATGACAGGTTCACCTTCGTTAGACGAGAGATTGGAATGCTTAACAAGGATGCACTTTCGTAGGGGGAGCTTTCCCTTTACGAAAGATAAATTCTACTCAGTGTCAAGATCCTTGAACCCCATTTCAAAGGTTGTGAACTGAACAGTAGAGCACATATAACGGATCATATATTTGGTTAATATCTTTTTAGATATTTGATCAAATATAGTTTTAATGGTTTTTTAACCTTCTTTATTTGTTACCGATTTTATTTTATCCGAGTATAGTTTATTTGTGGAAATTATTTTAAAATCGGATAAATCTTTTCTTGCCTTTAAGATTTGAAAGGTTTTTTTTTTGAATTTTGAATTGTTTTGGTAAGTCTGATTTTGGTGACTTTTTTCACGCTCCTCCCTTTGTTGAAAGACAAAAAGGGGGAGATGGTTTGATGGTTTAGACCTTTAAAACTTCCGTGAACAAAGGGTCTTGGAAGACCTTGTTTTGTTTTACTTTGTTGGATGTTTTTCATGTTAAAATTATGATCCAACATTTGTCTAACCCATGCAGGTACTTAGTCCGATTTTGCTTATGATATAATTGTCTAACTAAGTTGCAGGGATGCACAGGTTTTGTCTTTCATCAAGGGGGAGATTGATAACTCCACTCCCTTGGTGAAAATCGGATTAAGTTTCAAAGGCTTTGATACACTGTTTGTATCAAAGGTCTTGAAGCTACAACTGTGTTGATGAAACACAAAACCTGTACTTTATTATATTATGTCCGAATATTATTATATATTATTATATGCTTCCAGATATTTTATACTAACTTTTCAGGAAGGTTTTCAAATATTATCTCCTTCCAAAGTCGAAAAGCTAAGAAGGACATAATCAGAGATCATGGCTTCAAAGTTTCCAAGTTTAGAAGATCTCAAAGATGGCCATAATCAGCCCAACCGTTGGAGAAGATTCCTTCCTTAAGTGGCGCCGATGATCTTCACTATATAAATGATATGAAGAAGAGAGAGAGGATTGACGTACATTCACGAAGATCATTGCACAATCAGCCCTCAAGTTTACGATCTCTTTTCAGCGTGTTCTCTCTGCTTGTTCTTAAGAGTCTTATATTTTGTTTCAAAGCATTTTAGAGTTACATAGTGAGCTTATAGGATATATTCAGAGAGAGTGTTATACTCGAGAGTTTATAACTCAGGAATTGAACACTAGGCGATTGATTCACGAAGTGTAAGAGGATTGTACTAGATAGCCGAGAGAGGTGGGGCTCTTCTAGATTGGTCTAGGACTCCAAGGGAACGTGAGTTGACTAGATTGCAATTATATAGGAGAGAGGCTTCTCGGTGAGCTATTAGGATCCTAAGTCTTGTGAATCAATAAAAGCCGGTTGAATCCTAGGGTTGTGGAAGAACCCTAGGCGGGGACGTATGCCAAGTTCGTGCCGAACCTCGTTAACAATTCGTTGCGTCCTTTATTTACTGCTTTACCTTATTTCCGCACTTGGTTCGATTGTTTTAACTTTGTGATTCAGGTTTTTAGAGAAAAGACTAAGTCTAATCTCAAAGGGTTTTGCACAAGCTTCAAAAGTCTTGAGACTATCTGCGAAAAACCGGCATACTCTATTCAACCCCCCCTTCTAGAGTATTTCTATATTACTTTGTTGTACATTATTGAACCTTCAGAAACCCTTAGTATAACCTAGATGAATTGTACTATAAAGCGTAATGAAACCTCACACACACTCAAAGTAAATACAACACTTAGCGGCAAGAGCTGCGTGAGATCGAATGCTTGAAGAAGACTTGATTGTAGGGGACGATGAGCGTTGTGTAGATGTGTGTCCTGCAACCTCGTTCTTCTCCCTTTAAATAGATCAGTAGAAACAACTTCAAACTTTGAATTCCTGAATCTTCTCCCGTTAGTTAAGAGACGTTGCATCATATCTTCCTGGGGAGAGATCTTTGATTCGGTTGAGCTGATATTCGAGAACCTTCACTGGAGCTGCTGAGATTGCATCAACGATTGGAAAGGATAGGATTGTCGATTGTATGCCGTTGGAAGATTTTTTCTAAACCCTGTAAAATCTCAACAATATACTAATGGATATACATGATAGATATAGAAGAATCCATTCACCAAAAATAGGCCCAACCGAGAAAAGTCACCAAAGTTAGGCCCAACCGAGGAAAGTCTGAAGTGATTAAACTTAGGCCCAATGTGGATCTCATATATGTAAGGTTAAATAGGCCCAATTAACTATTAAGCCCATTTAACCCTTTGTTGTTCCGAGTCCACACATTTTTTAGCCAACCATTTGTAAGATCTTACCAAACTCAGGAATCCCGAGTTTTGGCTTTCATCAACCAAGGTCTTAATCTTCATTAGACAGGTCTTATCATCAAGGTGGAGTTAACAATCTCCCCCTTGATGAAAGGTAAAACATGTAACCTTCCTTGCACCTGTTTAAGAAAATACCGCGATCTACATATATAAAATAGTGCTAGCATTTTATAGCATATTGGAACAAAGTTTTTAAACACCAAAAGCAAAAGCAGTAAGACCTTGCAAACCAAAAGTAAGGCCTTACGAAGTTCACCTAAAACCCATAAAAACAGAGAGATATCTCCCACTTTTTATCTTTCAACAAGAAGGGAATAGAAAGTGTTCAAAACCCAGTCAGATTAAAACAGAAAAGCAAAGAGTTTCCAAGACCATCACAAGAAACGGATCCACCAACACCATCACTCGTCATCAGAGAGCACCACCACATCCTCTACTGTGAAAACGTTTGGCTCTGGGAAGAGAGGTCGTAGGATAGGCCGATTGGTCACCTTGCGTTTGCAATTGAGGAGAACGTTCTTAGCCGTTTCCTCGACATGCTTAACAACATCGGCATCCATTGGCAAGATTGAAGTGGTTGCACGGTGATTCGGGCCACAAAGCATGAAAAGCTGATTCAGCTTTTCATTTAAAATCATAATCTGCTGGTGGTTGTCGTCCTGGTGATCGACAATGTCTGCTCTGGCGGCGTTGACGTCCTTCCTTAGAGAATCAACCTCAGCTTCCAGAATCTCGATCCTTTCCTCCAATTTCACTGAGTCCCCTTGAGCCTGAGAAGGGGGTTTCAGAATCCAGCCACCGGCTAGAGTTCGTTCAACCTCAAGGCGCTTCCAGCAGTCTTCATCGATACGACCAGTGTGAGAAACAAATTCCTCTCCTTGAATGTCAACATTGAAGAACTCAAAAATCTTGGGAAGAAAATTGACATAGGGGAGAGGTGCAGTCAAGGGAGTGTTGATAGTGCGGAGCATGTAGGTAAGGATGAGATCGGGGATATCCAATTCATAGCCTGCCATAATCAGGTAAAGGTAGTGCAGCAAGTTGTCGGTGACAAGCTCGCGAGAATTCTTTCTTGGCAGGACACATCTAGCGAGAAGGGTAAAGACTAGTTTAGCCTCAAGAGATAAGACATTATGTGTGTGCTTAGGCTTGGGCTTGGAGGTTTCAGTAGAGGCAGAGCGACGAACAAAGAGTTCTTTTTGGCCTTTGTGAAGACAATAGGCTTTGGTAGGATGAGAACTAGTGTTCACGGTTTTAGGGGTGTCGAGAATGAGAGCCAAAGAGGAGCGAGTAAGGGTGATCTGGCGCTGCTTCACCTGAGAAGAGAGAGTAAGAACCCCCTTTTCTCGGCTAGCAGTAAGGTTGACAAAGAACAGCCTAGTCAGGCGAGGGTAAGCCACGGTTCCGGGGTTGAGAAAAGACCAGATATGTGAGTTCTTCAGTAAATTGACACAAGAGAGTTTTGTGGATTCTAGAAATTCTAGATCCACATGCTCACAGAAGTTAATGGGTCGATGAACGAACCCGTCCTTCCACATTCTGGATGTCGTATGATTAATAAACCAGCAGTGAGGGACATCAGAGAATACCTCATGAGGAATCGGAACCTGAAGATGGTGTTGACGAGGAGCCTTCTTTGGAGCACGAGGGTTCACTTGGCGCGGATGATTGTGAGAGGGATAGCGGGGCTCTCGTTTGATTATCTTCCGGTGGGGGAGAGTCCCTTCTTCCTCACTCTCGGGGGAGGTTTCCAGTTTCCGGAGAAGAGCTTTCCCCTTGAAGTCGTCGTCGATTGCTACTCCCTTGCCCTTGTAATCAGAGGGACGGTGACGCTTCGCTCCAGATCTGGTAGTGGGAGGTGAGGATGGTTTCTTCGGAGCCATGGTGAGGAGGAAGCACTTGAGTGTTCTTGGGAAGTGATGAACATAGAGAAGAATAGAGAGAGAGAGAGGAAGAGGGCGTGTGATGTGACCGGGTGAGGAAAGAGATATAAATAGGGGAGAGGCTTTTGAACTTCCAAATCCCGTACGAAGAATCCGGCCATATCTTCTTTATTGAACCATTTTTCAAGAGAGGATAAATACAAGTTGGGTAAAAAAATATTTAACCTTTGAAGATAATTCGGAAAATAAAAACAGCCAAAAGATCTTATGGGTAAATATCTAAAGAGATATTACCTAAAATATTTGATCCAAAAATTTGTATTTGAAATTTAAATTTAACGTCAAACTATTCCAAAGTAAGACATTAAATTTTAATTCAAGATCTTGATGTAGGAGATAATACTAATATCATAAGATACGATTGCTCCCCCTACATCGATGCTTCCTTATTAAGCATTCCAAGTTCAAATCGGATGAAATTAAATCTGTCTTCGGGTAGAGGTTTCGTAAAGATATTTGTAATTTGAAGCTCAGTAGAGATGAATGTTAATGACACATCTCCCTTTTCAACATGATCTCGGATAAAGTGGTGTCTCACATCAATGTGCTTCATTCTTGAGTGTTGTACAGGGTTTTTAGAGATAGAAATAGCACTAGTGTTATCACATTTGATGGGAATGCCCTTATAGTTGATTCCAAGATCTTGGAGTTGTTGTGCAATCCATAAGACTTGCGAACAACATGCTCCAGCGGCAATATATTCAGCTTCGGCTATTGAAAGCACTACTGAATTTTGCTTCTTGGAATGCCAACTTATGAGGGATGCCCCAAGAAATTGACAACACCCTGAGGTGCTCTTTCTATCCACTTTATACCCTGCAAAATCAGCATCAGAGAATCCAATAAGATCAAAGCTTGTTTGATGTGGGTACCATAATCCGAGATCTTTAGTACCATTAAGATATCTCAAGATCCTCTTTACCGCGATCAGATATGATTCCTTTGGATTAGCTTGGAATCTTGCACACATACAAACGCTGAACATAATGTCAGGTCTGCTAGCAGTAAGATATAGGAGAGAACCGATCATACCTCGATATTCTTTCTGATTTACCTCTTTGCCGGTAAGATCTTGATCCAGAGAAAGTGTAGAACTCATAGGAGTTTTTGCCACCTTGGAATCAATCATCTTGTATTTCTTGAGTAGCTTTCGTGTATACTTCCCTTGATTAAGGAATATGCCTTTATAACTTTGATGTACGTGAAGACCGAGAAAGAAATTCAATTCTCCCATCATGCTCATCTCAAACTCCTTGCACATAATGTTAGAGAATTCCTTGCACAAAGAATTGTTAGTAGCTCCGAAAAGAATATCACCAACATAAATTTGGACGACAAGTAAATCCTTTCCATGGGTTTTGATGAAGAGATTTTTGTCAATCAATCCTCTTTTAAAATCGTTTTCCAAGAGATATTTAGAAAGCCGCTCGTACCAAGCCCTCGGGGCTTGCTTTAAACCGTACAGAGCTTTGTCAAGCTTGAAAACATGCTCCGGAAATTCATCATTTTCAAAACCTGGAGGTTGAGCAACATAAACTTCTTCATCCAAAAAGCCATTAAGCAAGGCACACTTTACATCCATTTGATAAAGCTTGATATTCATGAAGGATGCAAAGGCAAGAAGCATAAGAATGCCTTCGAGTCTGGCTACAAGAGCGAAAGTCTCCTCATAGTCAATACCTTCTTCTTGATTATAACCATGTGCAACTAGTCGAGCTTTGTTTCGGATAATATTGCCCCCTTCATCTAGCTTGTTTCGAAATACCCATCGAGTTCCAATAATCGACTTTCCCTTCGGTTTAGCCGTAAGGGTCCATACTTTATTGCGTTCAAACTCATTGAGTTCATTTTGCATAGCTATGATCCAATCTAGTTCCTTGAGAGCATCGGTGTATTTCTTTGGTTCTTTAAGAGAAACAAACGCGTGAAATGCACATAAGTTTCTAAGATTGGAGCGAGTTTGAATACTCGACGAAGGATCCGAAATAATGTCTGCCAAGGAGTGAGAAGAGGCATGTTTGAATTTCCTTCTTACTGATCCTTGATTGGATGATGAAGCTCCATGGACAGAAGATTCAGGCTCCTGAGGTTCAGGAGGACTAGTGGGATACGGTTCAAGAGGCTCGGGAGGAATTTCGTTTTCGAGACTGGCTTCATCAGTAAGGCCTTGAGACTGAGTTTCAGGGCCTTGTGATAGCTCAGTAAGATCTTGAAATGGCTCCTGCATACTTCTTGATTTGCTCTTTCCTTGATCATTGCCTTGTCCTTTCGACTCATAGTCCTCATAAGTATTTAAGTTAAGATCTGCAAATCCTTCACTCAAGGTACCATTATCACTTTCATCAAATAACACATGTATGCTTTCCTCGACTATTTTGGTACGTTTATTGAATATTCGATAAGCCTTGCTTTGATTCGAATATCCAAGAAATATACCTTCGTCGCTGCGTGCATCAAATTTCCCAAGATTATCCTTCCCATTGTTATGTACATAACATGTGCATCCAAATGGTTTGAAGTATGATATACTCGGTTTTCTTCCTTTGAAAAGCTCATTAGGAGTTTTCTTTAAAATTGATTGAATCAAACATCTATTGAGAATATAGTTTGCTGTATTTACAGCCTCTGCCCAGTATGACTTAGGCAGATTATTCTCTAATATCATAGTCCTTGACATCTCCTCTAGGGTGCGGTTTTTCCGTTCCACCACCCCGTTCTATTGAGGTGTCCTTGGAGCTGAAAAATTGTGAGAAATACCATATTTCGCACAAAATAAAACAGAGTTTCTATTTTATCCTTAAGAAAGAAAACCCAAGTAAATCGAGAATAATCATCAACAACTACAAGAATGTATTGTTTACCTTTGGGAGATTTGACACGCATAGGTCCGCATAGATCCATGTATAACAATTCTAAAGGTCTAGTAATACTAATGACCTTCTTTTTCTTGAAAGAGCTACGAGTGTGTTTTCCTCTTGAGCAAGCTTTTCATAGATCATTAACTTTGAAGTTCAGATCCGGAAGTCCTCGAACAAGACCCTTAGACAGTAGCTTTTCAAGAGAATGCATACTGATATGCCCAAGTCGCATATGCCACACCCTTGAATCTTTTGATAAGGCCTTGAGACATTTCAGATTAGAGGCTGGAATTCGATCTGTATTAAGAGCATAGATATTAGAGTCTCTATATGTCGTAAGAACCACATCTCATGTCTTCTCATCTTGAACGATGCATTTCTCCTTATTGAAGCTTACATGATTGCCTTTTTCACAAAGCTGGGAAACACTAAGAAGATTATATTTAAGACCATCAACAAGATATACATATTTAATGAAATTATTGGGATCAACAACAATGTTACCAATACCGACGATGTCACACTTTCCTTTATCACCAAGAGTTATAGTACCGCTGGATTGCTTCTTTAGATGATGAAAAAGAGATTCTTTTCCACTCATATGCCTAGAGCAACCGCTATCCATAATCCATTTATGATCCTTAGTCTTGGTGATATCCTGCAAAACAAAAAATCAACCTTTCCGGCTTGACCAATAGACCGATTTGGATCCGTTGTGGGAGTATACCATATTTGGCAACCTTGTTCCTTGAGGGACCCAAACTTTCCTTATCCGTTCATTTAAGCGTACCGGATATGTGTTTCGAATAATGTATGGATCTGTTCTCCTTTAAGGACACGTCTCCTTTACATGACCCTTTTTGCAACAAAAGAAACACGTAGGAAACCTCCAACTCCCTTTTGCTTTAACGCACTAGGTAGTAGGCTTAATAGGAAAGTTCTTGTTATAACCTATACCATTTCGGTTTAAAGAAAGTTGTTGTTCTCCAAGCATCCTATCAAGAGTGGCTTTGGATCTTGTGAATTGCACTAAAGCTTTTTGTTGATCTTGACATTTTTCAGACAGGTTCACCTTTTCATTCTCAAGATCAGTGTTCTGATCAGTGAGAGTTGAAAGTTTTTCCTTAAGTTCGGAAATTTCCGATCGTAAGTTCTTACCTTCAGTGATAAGGTCTGAATTCTGGTTGTCAAGATCTTGCAATTTCTGCGACATCCTTCTTATGCAAGTTTCTTGATCCAATACCTTCTCTTGTAGGCTGCTGATTTCTCTGTTGCAACTTTCCTCATTTGAAATCATGTTTTTGAGAAATTCAGACAAAACGGCTTTGGAACTAGAAAGAATGTTTCTTACCATTCCATTCAGGTGTTGATCTTTATCGTCGCCCTTTGCCATGAGACACAAGTTTACTTGTTCTTCTTCAGAGTCCGAGTCGCTTGACGCATCTGAGTCACTCCATGCTGCCATGACTTTCTTGTTGGACTCTTTCCTCTTGGCCTTGTTGCGTTTCTTGAGAGAGCAGTCCTTAACAAGGTGATCTGATTCACCACATTCATAACATGTTAGAACTCGGTTTCTCTTGGAAGGGGTAGAAGACTTACCTTGGTTCCTTGATGACCCTCCAAATACCTTGTTGGAAAATTGCTTCTTCATTTTAAGAATGTGAGCTAATCCCCTTGTTATAAGAGCAAAAGGATCTTCCTCATCTTCATTCTCGGAATCTTCAGGAGATTCTTCTTTCTTAACCTTTAGTGCTAAGTTTTTGACATTTGTGGAAGGCTCCCCATCGTCCTCATTGAGGATCATTTAATGGGTGATCAATTTTCCTAACAAATCGTCAATAGCTAGCGTGCTAAGGTCTTGAGCTTCTTCAATTGCGGTCACCTTAGGACCCCATTTCGATTTGGGAAGACATCAGAGTATCTTTCTAACTTTCTCTTCGTTTTGGAAAGTTTTTCCCAAAGAGTCAAGATTGTTAACGATCTCCGTAAAACGGGTGAACATTACTTTCACAGACTCATCCGGTTTCATCTTAAACAATTCATATTGTCTAAGGTAGATACTGATTTTAGACTCTTTGACCTGACTGGTTCCTTCATAGGTCACGACCAATTTATCCCAAATTTATTTTGCTGACTTGCAAGAAGAAATTCGATTAAATTCATCAGTACTCAGCCCACAATACAAAGCATGGACTGCTTTGCTATTCTTGGTTGCTCTCTCCAGGTCCATCTAGTCGAATTCGTCCTCTATCTTGTCTAACTTTTTTCCATTGGGTCTATCCTTCTTGGGAACATTTGTCCCTCTCGTAATGATATGCCAGAGCTTGAGATCCTGATCAATGATGAACATTTTCATTAGAGATTTCCAGTGCATAAAATTGTCCCCAACAAAAAGAGGTGGACGTGAGATAGATCTTCCTTGATCGAAGCCGCCTTGACCTTCGCCTGCCATTGTTAGTCTCACAGATAGTAATATCTAAGATACGTGAGTTAGGCTCTGATACCAATTGAAGTGCGGAATAGGCAGATAAGAAGCACACAAATACTCTATAAGGGGGGATTGGATAGAGTATGTAAACTTTTCGCAAGCCGAAAACAGTAAGACCTTACCACCTGTTGTAAGACATTATCTGAGAAGAAATAATCAATTAGAAACAGATAGTAAACAAGCAAGAAACAAAAGTAAATAGCTGAAATGAAAAGCACACGATACTTGTTAACGAGGTTCGGCACAACCGCATACGTCCCCGCCTAGGGTTATCCAACCCGTAGGATTCAACACACTTTATTTCACTTCGACTTATGAGATCTAGATACAACCTCTAGAAGACTTACCCACTTCTAGACTACCTTACTATCTAGCAACCCAAACACACAAGTGAAACAAAGCACCTACGGATACCGAAGTATCCTATAAGTTTGGGTAAGGAAACCCTTAGTATAACCTAGATGAATTGTACTATAAAGCGTAATGAAACCTCACACACACTCAAAGTAAATACAACACTTAGCGACAAGAGCTGCGTGAGATCGAATGCTTGAAGAAGACTTGATTGCAGGGGACGATGAGCATTGTGTAGATGTGTGTCCTGCAACCTCGTTCTTCTCCCTTTAAATGGATCAGTAGAAACAACTTCAAACTTTGAATTCCTGAATCTTCTCCCGTTAGTTAAGAGACATTGCATCATATCTCCCTGGGGAGAGATCTTTGATTCGGTTGAGCCGATATTCCAAAACCTTCACTAGAGCTGCTAAGATTGCGTCAACGATTGGAAAGGATAGGATTGTCGATTGTATGCCGTTGGAAGATTTGTTCTAAACCCTGTAAAATCTCAACAATATACTAATGGATATACATGATAGATATAAAAGAATCCATTCACCAAAAATAGGGCCAACCGAGAAAAGTCACCAAAGTTAGGCCCAACCGAGCAAAGTCTGAAGTGACTAAACTTAGGCCCAATGTGGATCTCAGATCCATAAGGTTAAATAGGCCCAATTAACTATTAAGCCCATTTAACCCTTTGTTGATCCGAGTCCACACATTTTTGAGCCAACCATTTGTAAGATCTTACCAAACTCAGGAATCCCGAGTTTTGGCTTTCATCAACCAAGGTCTTGATCTTCATTAGACAGGTCTTATCATCAAGGTGGAGTTAACAAGGGAAAAATGCTCGATGAAGGCAAAGCCAGAAAGAGTGAAAATCTTGGTAAAAGTCTGTTCGATGTTCCATCTTCTTCAATCAATGGGATTTGAAGCCAAAAACTTGAAGATTGTGTCGAAAAGCGTCGAGCGACGACGAGATCTCAGGACTATTTGAAGAGCGATGTTCGCTGGCGACGGTGTCGGGGGCAGTTGATGGGTTTCTCCTTTCTCTTTCTCGTTCCTGGTGGTGTTGGGCTAGAGGGTGCGGCTATGGCGCCCTTCGGTCGGCCTCAGGGGCTGACCCATTGTGGGGGTCCCGGTCTGCATGTTCTAGGTTTTCTCTTCCCTTCAATCTTTACCAAGGTTTTTGTCTGGGTTGCTTTTTGTCCATTGAACCTTTAATTGTGCTTATTTTACCGCATACTCTTGATAGAAGCTGTGAATTCGAGAAAAAATTCGAAGATGTGGGTTTCAATTCTCTCTGTTGGAGGTTTTGTTTCCTTTCTTTGGTGCCTACTATCTGGAAATCTATGTTTAAAATTGAAAGCTTAGAAAATCTTATTGACTGTTGGATGAAACACAATCTTTCTTCATTTTGGATATGCGAAAGATTTTATTTATGCTTGAATCTGCATTTTCTGCATTTGATCCCCAAGCAAGTGTCCTGCTTAGAAAAAACTATCTTGAGAGACCAAAAAAGGAAACCAAACCGAAATGAAAAGCACATCATACTGACTCTCGGATCAAAGATGACAACTCTTGAACCAACAAGAAAATATGCTGCTAAATCTGATTGCTTTGAACAAAAGATCCAAATTTTGATTGTTGTCTATTTTATTTTACAGACTCCTTCTATGTTCTGCTTTTGGTTTGGAATACTACAAAACCCGAATGAACGTCAGAACTTTGAATCTAGCAGAACTAAAAGAACTCCGTTGATCCAAAAGAACCCCATGGCGAAGACCCCTTGAAGGAAAGAACCGCGAAGCATGAAGATCATCAATAAACAAATGAAAGTCGAAGAAGAAAAAGAGGAATCCATTGGCGAAACAAATCAGAGAAGAGAAATTTGTTGGCTAAAACCGAAATCTATCAGCTCTCTTTTCGACCCTAAGAATTAGGAACAGAAACCGAAAATGGAACAAACCAACACAAGAAACCGAAAATGGAATGAGCAACGGCTGCAAATCAGGTACCCTCGTACCCTAAATTCACTTATGCGTCCCATTTATATCTTCTTTGAAGGTTTGGGGCACATTCGATCCACTGGGGCAGAACCTGCAATGAATAATAGGAACAACGGGAAAAGATTAATCCACTCCTATAATGGCCTATGTATAAAATGCTTGAGAAATGGTAGAAAAAGTCCTATTAGAAAGTATTATAGAGATATTAACTATCTAGAAAAGGAAAAAACAAAAGTTGGAAACCAAAAGCAAGAAGCATAAATGTTATTTGAACAAAATACCGACTTATACCATGATTTGGTAATATTTTTTTCCCAACCTAAAGATATTGAAACTAAGCTAGTTGACATACAAAAAGAAAGCAACACAAATAGAAACAACGACGACACTATCCAAAACAGACTTCTACGGAAAAAAGAAAGACTATTAGAATACCATAAGATCTACTGGAGTCAAAGAGCAAAATCCAAACATCTAAAGCTTGTTGATACGAATTTGGGATATTTTCATAAAGTTGCGACTGGAAGAAGGAACAGAAAAATAATAAGAAATATAATAACCGTAGAAGGAACCCAAATTGTAGGAGAAGACAATATTGCAGCAGAAATAAAGAAAGACTTTGAAAAACGATTTAGAAAAGAGAGTATAAATCAAGAACTCCTAAATGAGTACCTCCATCTTATCGGCACAGAAATCACACATACAGATAACGAGGTCCTAACGAAACGGGTAACAAACCAGGAAATTAAAAAAGTAGTCTTTGCAATTGGAAAGAACAAATCCCCAGGACCTGACGGCATGATCGCCGAATTCTACCAAACCTATTGGGACATCGTTGGCCCCGACGTCAGAAGAGTGGTCAAGAGTTTCTTCCACTCATGGAGAATCCTAAAACAAAAAACCATACCTTTATCTCACTTATCCCGAAGTGTGACAACCCGAAATCAACAAATCACTACAGACGAATAAGCTTATGCACAACAATCTACAAGATAATTGCGAAGATTTTAGCCGACAGATTAAAACAGGTACTTGGGAAAATCATTCATCCCCTTCAAGGGGCCTTTGTAACCGATAGGGCAATTCAAGATAATGTCCTATTTGCACATGAAATATTCCACTCATTCAAAAACAGGAAAGGAAAAAAAGGCTGGATAGCCGTGAAACTTGACATGGAAAAGGCCTATGATAGGGTGGATTGGAATTTTCTCTTCCAAGTGTTAACAAAATTTGGCTTTGATCCACGCTTCATCTCTTGGGTTGAAGCATGTGTCCAAAATATTTCTTTCTCAATCCTTGTCAATGATGGACCAACGGAAATGTTCCTTCCTAAAAGGGGACTCCGACAAAGAGACCCAATTTCCCCACATCTATTCATTTTAGGTGCGGAGATCCTAACGAGAGCTTTACAAGCTCAAAGCGATGAATCTAGAAAATCGATTGGCTTTGAAATTAATAGACAAGGAACCAGAATACTAATTTCTTACCCTTCGCAGATGATATAATGATATTTGCAAAAGCAAACTCGGAATCCTATAACCAGATTAAAAGAATTATTGATGACTATTGTCAAATATCAGGACAAAAGGTGAACTTAAATAAATCAGCATTTCAAGTTACGACAAGAGTTTCGGCCCAATAAAAACAGAAAATACAAAGCATACTTCATATCACGAATGTGACAACACTTGACAAATATCTTGGATGCCCAATTATAAATGGTAAGGTAAACAGAGACACCTTTGAAGAAATGATTGTCAAGAGTAAAGCACAACTCTCTAAGTGGAAGGCAAACGGACTATCCCAGCAAGGACGGTCAGTTTTGATAAAATCAAATCTCGCCACAAAACCAAATTTTATCATGCAAGGCTTCATGTTCCCATCAGAAATCCACAAGGAGTTGGACCAAATTAACAATGGATTCTTTTGGAATAAGGATCATACGTATAAACCATTAATAGGATGGGAATGGGACAAAATATGTAAACCCAAACGATGTGGAGGAATGGGACTAAATAAATCAAAAGACATCAATAAAGCATTACAAATGAAACTTCTCTGGAAAATCTTTGCTGAACCAGAATACTTTTGGGTTAAAATTATAAAAGAAAAATACCTCAAATCCGAATTCATATGGAACTATAATAAAAAAAAATCTTCATGGCAGTTATGGAAGTAAAAGATGAATTCTGTGCATAACTCATTTGGCAAGTTGGAAATGGGAAAACAGTTAGACTCTGGATTGATGAATGGATAAAAGGCATCAAACTAAAAGACTGTAGAATAACATCAGATCCATTTGACCCAAATGAGAAAGTCGACAAATTTTTGGGACCGGAAAAAAAGTGGAAGTCAAAGGAACTACGTGCCCTCCTTCCAGATATAATTATTGACAAAATTAAAACCACGAAAATCCCGCTTAATGAAATAGAAGATCGATTGTATTGGAAACCTAGTAGAAATGGGTGGTTCACCACAACATCGGCACTAGAAAGCATTACAAAAACCCGAACAACTACAGACCAACAGACACAGTGGATTTGGAACTTTGACTGCTTTCCAAAAGTAAAAAAATTTATTTGGAAGCTTGTCATGGACGAAATCCCCCACCAAGAAAAGACTTGACGGGAAAGGGGTTGCAGTTCCCCTCTCGTGCAATCTATGTAACCTTAATGACGAAGATGCTGAAAACATCTTTATAAACTGCAAATGCTCAAAAGAACTCATTTGGAAAACATACCAACAAAGAAGGATAATACAAAACACACAAATAAGGGACAAAAATATGAAAGAAATCACAACAGAAATTTTCTCGAAGCTATCTACGACACAGATCGAAAACAAAACTTGTCATTATTTGGTGGCGCCTATGGACAATTAGAAATTAGATTATCTTTGAGGATCAAGGGTTTAACAACAAACAAAAGCAGGAACAATATATGAAACATCAATTGATGCAATAGGAAGAATCCAAAAGACAATTCTGGGAAGATACGGATCTAAAGAAAAATGTCACACGACCTACTAAAATGAAAAGAAAATTTTGAGATGGCAAAAACCTGCGGGTGGAGGTTTCAAATTAAATTTCGATGCTTTTGTTCTGTCTTCAGGCGAGGCTTCTACGGGAGTAGTTATTCGAGATCACCGTGGCGTTATTGTTTACTGCAAAGGTTCCCTGTGTGGGGAGATGTCGACGGTGAAGGCCGAAGGTCTTGCCATCCATTCTGGGCTTGTGGCTGCTCTCCAACTGGGTATTTCGAGGATCGAGGTCGAAGGCGATTGTCTTGCGGTCATCAACGCTATCAATGACGTTTGGAGCTGCCCTTGGGAGATTGAAATGATTATTGCTGATTCCAGGCGACTTCTCCATAATTTCCCAAGCTCGTCATGTTCGCATGTCTTTAGAGAGCTTAATCAGGTCGCGGACAAGATGGATCGTCTTCGGCACCAACTTGATGACGACTCGCCCTTGCATCATTCTGAGCTCCAGGCTCTCGTCCAAAAGGACGCACTTGGGTGGTGGATCAGCAGGATCTGACACCGCTCAAAT
Organism: Persicaria tinctoria; assembly: GCA_037127255.1. Taxonomy (NCBI): domain Eukaryota; kingdom Viridiplantae; phylum Streptophyta; class Magnoliopsida; order Caryophyllales; family Polygonaceae; genus Persicaria; species Persicaria tinctoria. The sequence continues at coordinate 57,466,142 of JBANSL010000014.1, forward strand.
CCTTTCCTTGTATCAAAAAAAAAAAACTAATACTCCCCTTATTGAAATTGTTGCCGATTTTCAATCTCTATTGAACATTGAGTCTATCGTGCTGATAACGTGTTATAATATGTAAAAAATTAAGAGAGCAGAGAGGATAAATAGACAGTACCAAAAAAAAAAGATAAAGAGAAAAAGAGAACATATCTCTATTGCATGTGTATCATCTCTAGGAGGGTTACAATGTCTTATATAGGCAATGAATACATAAGGATGACACTCATAAAGTCATCAATCATTTGTTTTTTCACATGTGGGAGTTTAGGTAGGTGAAGGAGTGGAAACTGAAACATCTATCATAAATGGTTTCATAACAATACTACAATTCTGATTTTCAAACTAAAAAACATGGAAATGTGATGAAAACAAAAAATAATGGTGGTGATTAACGATGATTTTATTCTTGTTTTATATCTCCAAAAAAAAATACTACTTCCATTCTAAAAAAATATTTATTATTCACATACATATTTTTTATGATAATAAAAGCTATATAACATATTAATTTTTAAAAACAGTATCATAGTTATCGTAATACCGTATTATAAACAAGTATGATAGGTAACCCGTAACCTGTTAGGTTGACCTGAACCGGGATGAACCAGTTTTGGCTCGACCTGGCATGATCGATAAAGTACGAGATTTATCTAAAATCCTATCCAACTAGGACCTATTATCCAAACCTGAACGGGATCCAAATATGACCCGATTAACAGGTCTAATAATACTTATGAAATCATTAAAAAGAATTAAAAAAAATTTGATCTATTTTTTGTGCATGAGTAGTACCGTTTAATTTTTATTATATAATTAAATAGATTTAGGAGAATAGTTGTGTATAAATGGATTTAGGAAAATAGTTGTGTACTCAAAACTACACTAGCTGTTACAGTTGGTAAAATCTGACCCGACCTGACTCACCCGAACCCAAACCCAAACTCGATCGAAACCCGAAAATCTAGTGTGATTGTAACGGCCCGAGATTATGATTCTCGGGTTACGTTTTCGATGCATAAAACCCCTCGTTAGGATCTTGCGCCCCGAGTACAGGTTGAAGTTTTGAAATTCCAAACTAACATTTTCAAAGTGGGATTTCATACCCAAGTTCGAAGGGATCGTTGGAATCCCCGGGGAAGTCCCCTGTACATGTCGTAAGTCTAAGCGTGGAAAACCAATGGTCACACAAATAGCGGAAGTAAAGCATAATACAAAAGGGGGGTCCCACGGCAGAGCCGAGTCAAAACATGATCAACCATTCAAATCTGAGCCGTAATTAAATTGGTGAAGTCGCAATCTCAACTCTCTCTTTCCGCCATGTTAAACCCAGCGGTCATGGAGTCAAATCAGCATCAATAGTAGTAAGCATAACGGATACCTAAAAAAATTGATAGTGGGCGGGATCAGATCGATGCCAACTTTAGCTCTGCATCCCGACCCTAAGCACACATATACGCTATACCTAATAAAGATGCTTCTAGATGCATGGCGGAATTTTAACACACTAACATGCTCCTAAGATCAAGTGCATAATAATAATAATAAGGCCTTAGCACAGAATACCAAGTGGTATATCCCTCTCCTACCTCCACCCCCTTCCGATAGGGCGAAGACTGGCCAGCTCGTGAATGCATTCCATAATAATCGGGCGGCACGCATGCCCAACCCGCCCCACAATAAAGCCCGCAGGCAGCTTTCGCAATCATGCTCATAATATAAGTAAAGGAAGTTCCATATGACTCGATTGACTCAGGATGGGACCCGATGTGATTGGGTCGTCCTAGGACCCTAGCAAAGACTCTAGTTACTTTACAGATAATGGCCGTTTTGTTTACATACGCATAAAGAAATAGAATGTTCAACGGTCGATCTAGCATGGTACTACATGGCATGCTGATCATGAATGCAAGCACCTAGTATATCATGCACCTAAAGCAGGGAATAACTCTATTTCAATCTGAGTAAGCTCCGAAGATACTTACCTGGAGAAGCGCGAAATCCAAACAATGATGAGCAATGGCAAGCAATCCAGCATATCAGAGATCACCTAGTAATCCCATAAATAACATAATAAGTCTAAGTCTAATTTACACAAAGCACACAAGTCACCTATGAAACACATAAGATACACACACATATGATAACTCAACCATCTTGTCATTATTAACATTATCATCTCATCTTCAATTCTCATCTTGTCTCAATTCGATCATAACATCATCCTCATCAGCTCATGACAACCTCCATATCATACTTTAGCCAATTTCACATATTACCGTTTTATACTCACACTTGGCATACAGATATATATAATCAACATCATAATATCTAACATTTAATCTCATATTGTAAATCATCGCAAGTCATGCTATTAGTCACACATATCATGTCGTTAGTGAAACACTCATATTATCATGCTAGTTAATCATCGAATAAGTCTTATTCTCAGGTTAGTTTTAAAACCGTTTGAAATCCGAATTAAATAGTTAAGAATTCCGACCCTTGAAAATACTCCCTGAATTCCTTTTTCAATTTATTTATTAAATCACTTTCCGATCTATCTTGAAATTATTTTCCCAATTCTTTTTAAATCTTTAAGGCCAAATAAGATTATACTTTATTTTAAATATGATTGACTAATTAAATAAATAAACGGATAAACCCGAACCGAACCAAACCCAACCGAACCGACCCTACTTAATTATAATTCCCAACCGGTTTAATTTAAACAATTAATATAAAATTGCAAGGGGCCCACAAGTACGTCTTCTTCCTCATTTCCAATGGGAGATTCCCACCGGCGCCCATCTCCTTCCTCGCGGTTCTGGCTCTACCTCGGCCTTGGCTCGTCTAGCCTGCTCGCTCAGCTCGGACGCTCGCACCTCCCACGCCCAATCCGGCTCACGCACACAGCTCACGCACAAGCTCACGACCCTCGCCCTCGGCGCTAGCTCACCGCCACTCTCGAGCTCGCCGGAGCTCTCGAGTTCACCCGATCATCCCACACTCAACCCTTACTTACTCCCGCCTAATATAAGCATCGAATAACGCACGACTTCGAAACAAGTAAGGGAACGAAGCTACAGGAGCTCAACGAGGTAATTTCGCGGACGTCGGAACTTGAACGAAGCTACAGGAGCTCGATCAACGAGATGATTTCGCGGACGTCGGAGCTTCGATCGGAGATTTGGGCATTGTCGGAGGCTCGCGATGGATCGTCGGACCTACGTCGGACATGGATGAGCGTGATGGTAGGTCTCGAGAGTGGTTTGGATCGGAAACGAAGGAGAACGGCTGACCGGAACGTTATTCGCACTCCAACAGGGGACGTTGCGCTTTGGTGGATCGTCGATCGCGCCGGTGGCCCATGGGTGGCTCCGGTGTGGCGCTGGATGTCGATGGAAGTAGCGGGATGGTGCTGATGCCGCTGCCCTTCAAGAGGCAAGGAGGGACGAGGTGTGAGAGTGGCGGTTTGAGCTCGGCAAAGCAGAGGAGCGGTGGTGCCTCGATGATGATGTTTGGAGAGATGGTGGAGACGATGGTGATGATGAACAATGGTAATGGAGGAGGGGAGTTGTTGGTGTGGAGTTTAAATTCAAAGGGAGTGTTGTGTTGTTCTGCAGGAGGTGGAGTGTGAATGAAAATGAAATGGGGTATGGAGGGATGGTGGTGACGGGTCATTGATGAGGAGGGGTGAGACTTTACAGCCGAACTAGGGGGTAGGGGAGGGCTATAGGGTGAAGGGTGAGGGAGGGATGGTGAGATTGAGTGTGGGATTGGTTAAACCAATACCCGAAAATAAATCTTGAATACGCAAATTTTAAATCCCGAAATTAGTTTTCGAATGTTAGTTTTTTCGAATGCCGCGCTCTCTCGATCAATTAGATTTTTAAAATCGAAAAGGATATCGCCATCCGATAACTATTTTGAATTTTCGAGGGTAAAAGGACGGAAATCGCTCATCAATTTTTATATTCTGGTCGCTCATCAATTTTTATATTCCGATCGGAATCTGCTAAACGAGTTTTAAATCCGATTTAAATTCATTTTTAATTTCCTTTTTCTGGAAATTTAGAATTCTAAAATCCGAGCCTTTACAGTGATACACAACCCGACCCCGAACAAGACCCAACTCTTCTTTATAATTACTTGAATTTTCCTATTTTTAAATAATAAAATAACATGAATTACATATAATGAGACATAATATACTAAATAAATAAATTTTAATAGTCAATAATTAAGATTAACAAAAAATAATCATCATTTTATAATAAAACTTTATGTGACACGATTTGATCCAAACCGAACCCGACCCAACCCAAAATCAATTTGACCCGAACTTACCCAACCCGAAAACTGACCCGACCCGATCCGAACCCAAATGAACATACAGTATACCTGATATATGACCGAACCCGAATGGGTATACCCGAAACTGACCCGAATAACCGAATTGTCACCTCTACTAGCTGTCATGCATACTCACTACTAACAGATATTAATGGAACAATGGAAGAAAGGACCACGTACTCATGCGAATAATTCCCAAGTTTAGGGACTTATATGAAAGAAATGAAAAAGTTAGGGATCAACATGGCAAAAGTAGCAAAAGTTGGGGACTAGTCATGCAATTTACCCATTCCGTCATACGATCCTGCCCCGCGAAAATATTTTAGGGTTATTTTGACAACTAGCACATTATAAATATCTAATTAGCTAACTAGCACCCAAACAAAATTAATTAACTAACCTAGCACCCTTTCCAAATTGACTATTAAGGTCAACGGTCAACCTGTTTGATCGTTGACCGTTGACCGATCAATGTTGACCGGCTCTTTCCGATTTATTTTATTTTATTTTTATTTTTATTTTTTTACCAACGATGCCACTTTTTTGATGCCATTTTTTACCATAATGCCATTTTTTGCCGCTTTGATGCCATTTTTTATTATATTTTATTTTCGCTTTGATGCCACTTTTCTAATGAAATGGTTTGATGACACTTTTTTAATGCCACTTTTTTCAAACATTGATGACATTTTTTGTTTACTGTGATGTCACGTAGACCATTGATGCCTTTTTTTTTACAGTTGACTACTGATGACACTTTTTTATGTCATTTTGTTGATGATATTTTTTTTTGCCGTGATGCCATATTTTTTCAAAGTTGTGATTTGATGACATTTTTTTCTTTAATGTAATGCAACTTTTTTAAAGTAGTGTTTTGATGACATTTTTCTAATGTAGTTATTTGATGCCACTTTTTTTAATCAAATCGTTTGATGCCACTTTTTTAATTTAATCAATTGTATATCGATATATTTTCATCGATTCTACTTTTATTCACTGATGACACATTTGTGATTACACTTGATTGATGCAACTTTTTCAAAATAGTGTTTTGATGCCATTCGAGCAAATTTAAGCCTTGTCATGTCGCAGATGCCATACAGCCCGTCTGCATCTGCGCCTGCACGTGCACGAGAAGACGATACATTACTACAAGGTCTATGATTTACATGTTTGGAGAAGTATTATCCTATTGCCAACAATATGAACTAGAAAAAATAACATTTCAATGCAAACTGAGAATGCAAATCACAAAAAATAACATTATTGTTGTGGCCACTTTGAACTTTGAAGACCATCAGCTTGCGTTTGGGGAAACTGCTAAAAAAAGCCAACTAGCACAGAGCCAAACTATTTTTGTATAATGCAATTTGCAAGACATAACTACACCTTGACTATTTGACAACACCATGATGCATATAGTTTTCTTATAAGCTATACACGACCAGAAATAAACTGAAGAAATTTAATTTAGATTCAAATGAAGAGTAAATAGGTAAAAATTCAATGCAAAGCTTAAAAAAACAGAGCATAAGCCATAAGGGACCTACAATCATAACCTCCAAGAACCTGAACAAGACATAAGCCACCGATAGATGAGGACGTACACCTATGCATTTTTGCTTTGTAACGACCCGAAATTTAAGTACCCGAATTAACCTCCATAAACCTACTTAGAAGGTAAATAAGGTTCGGAATACTAGATTATCGGGGAACGTTATAGAAGAAGTTTGATCTTCTTCCGTGAGCTTTGGATCTTACGACCGAGTACGAGTTATTATTAGGTTCATTTAAGCGGAAGATTTAGTTGTCAAAAGATGGGGATTGCGAACCCCGAAAAGATCGTAAGCCCGTTGGAGGCTTCACCTGTCCTAGACTATCGCAAAACGTTTCGAACAGAGATAAAAGCGGAAATCATAAATACAACAAAATGCCACGGCCACGCCGGGTCAAAACGATAAAACGTATGAGCAAAAGAGTGCGAATGTCAAGCGCCTCCCTCACTCTAATCGTCCAAAAGGTCTGTCCCGACAACCATCCACATCAGTAAGTCATATCGGGTAAGGGGTACCTGAATCTAAAAACAAGAAATATATCGGGGTCAATCATCGGAAATATGCACACTCCGTGCCATATAAAGAGGCATACTTAAACTACATGAATGTTAAAATGCAACACATAAGCAAGTGTATAGATATATATAAATGCGAAATAAACACACAAGGGCCCGTATCATCATCATAATCATCATCATAATCACCATAATATCTTCTCAAACGTACTCATCCTTCTCAAACGTACTCATCCTTCTCAAACATACTCATCCTTCTCAAACATACTCATTCTTTCTCATCATAAGCCTTTCATCATTTCATTCGTGTTCCATCGAGTATAAGTCATTTATTTAGATTTTGACGGCCGTCCTACCATAGACACATAGCATACATATGAATTATTGGATTTACTAAGTTCATCCTACGTCATATTACCAGTTTATATTCCTAAACATGTTACTAGGTCGCGTGATGCATGAAGACTCTCGATAAGACAAAGAGTATCACATAAATCCATCATGAGTAAGTCCAGGGGACTTACCTGGAGTCCGGAGAATAAGCAAGCAATAAAGTGCACAACCAAGGATCCAATCAACAAGAGCCTATTAATTTCATTAAGCTTTCATTAGGTGGTATTCTAATGCATGGTACCCAACCTAATAATCAACATACATCCACATGAGGTTCACGATTCTATAGATTACACAATTTGGTTAAGTGATCCGGACTTAACCAGTTATAATCTATATCGTATTATCACATAATCGATTTTCTTCTTATCGGATCATAAGTCAAGTTATGGGTATACTTCATTTTTGTATTTTATATGCTCTAAGTTTCGGTTATGCCATCATATATTGAACCATATTCTTAGCATTCCCTTAACCAAGTTTTTTAACCGAGTCATTATAAACACTGGTTACTAAAATCATAATAACTCTTGATCCAACCGTTGGATTGCCATAATTTTTAAAGGGAAGTTAGATAACATTTCCATGAACATCATATTAAGATTTCAGCCGAATCAGACCGTTGGATTGGAATTAAAGTCCAAATTACAGAGGCACATATATCCATTTTGTCTCTTGATGTTTGCTACAAAACGCAACCAAAAACACATAGAGGCTCCACTTCCTAAGCCCTTTCCAAGCACACAAGATCTATTCCTAGAGAGAGGGAAGGCGGATGAGGGATTACCTTCGAAGAATCCCACACAAACGACTCAAGAACACCCTCGGGAGTCCTTCGGAACACGTTTCAAACACCTTGCCATTTTGTCACCAAAAATCCCAAAACATGATTTAGATTCTTACTCAAAGTTGAAGAAAAGGAGTTATAAAACATGTTGGAACTCAGTTTTGGAAGAAAGGAAGGGTTCTTACCAAGAAATCAAGTCAAACTCTCAAGACCCTTCAAAAACAGTTTTCTGCAGCTTCAAAGATGGACGATTTTGGCTGGGAAAAAGACCTTGGATTTTTGTGTTTGAGATATGTATGGAAAGCTGGGTTCAAGACGGATCCATGGCCACCGAGTTTGCTCAATTTGGATGAGTATGGAGGGAGTTATGCTATTTCTTGTGAAGGCTGTCCAAAATGGACCTAAAATGGAGCAAGGCTCTCCTTCTCTCTCTCTCTCTCCTCTCAAGTGACGGTGGGGCTTCTTTGGATGAGCTCCTCATGAGTCTTGGGGTCAGGCTTATAGAGGAGAGGGGTGGTTGGCTTCATGAGTCAAAGCATGGGTGGTGATGGGATGAAGAGATGGGAGTGGTTGAATGTCTACATTCACAAGCAAGCCACAAGTCAAGGGTTTGGTGGATCAATGTTGGGCAATTTGGGTGGATGACCTCTTTAACATAATGTAAAACCCGAGCTCGTGAAGCGTTAAAATCCGTTACGTTTATAAGATACGAGAAAAGTGGCTTGGGCATATTTTTTTCCGTCATTAAATCCATGTAAGGCTAGACATAAAATTTTTAAATTTTCCGGGTTTTCATAATCATAAGGGAGGATAATATTCGGATTATCCTACGGATATTTTATAAATATTAATTAAATTCCGGTCTTTACAATCATCCACCTCTAAAAACAAGTCTCGTCCCCGAGACAAAGAGGTTTAAACCGGCGGAGAAGGTTTTAAAACTTGAGTCCTTGAATCGTAACAAAAGGCACACGATCATCTTGGATGCGTCGTCCAAGAATCTCACGCCACCTTTGTCACGGCCGTAATAATCTCGAAGGTTTCATCAAGCATGTGATGGGCGCCCCCATCACATCTCGCCTCAACCTTGAAAGTATCACAACTCGAGAGGATAATCACACTACCGCTCGGTCTTAGCGTAAATTCCACGAGTGCCCCCGTGGAAAGCTCGTATCCACTTCGCGAAGTATAATAGGTTTACCCGAACATTGGAACCTTAAATTGCTCATTTCCGAACTAAATCTCAAAATCAAGGTGTTTGGCGTCCCAACTCGACATTAGACCTAGACACTTCTAGTCTCGACTCATCTCCTTCTCGGGAGGTGGTTATCCACCTCTAAGGATCAAACACACGATCTCACTACGACTCAATCAAAACAGAGGGTGGATTAACATCCACCTCTAAGGCTAAGCCTTATTCGTTTTCCTAGGTTCAATATTCCGACATACCATCATTTATCGACCATACTCACAACAATCACATAATCATAACGATATCATATCAGTCATATATCATAAAGTATCACACATCAATGATAATCACATCATGTAGGACCGCTCATGGGCCCCACCACGCATATCAATCACAGAAAATGCGCACTCAATCACAGAGGTAAACACCCAATCACACATAGTACGGCTAAGGGTCCCTCTCCCAGGTACTCACCGGCCACTCACGCAGTCAAAGCTATATCTGCACGTGGCTGTACATACGACGCTAGCAACTCATCTAATACATCTCCATAGCTCGCCCGTATACTCTCCTCTGTCTCCCAAGTGGCCTCCTCGGGGCTTCTCCTAGCCCACTGTTTAAGTACCAACGGTACCTCTCTGCGCCTCAGCTTCTTGACCCGTCGGTCAAGAACAGCAATCGGATGCTCCACGAAGGTATGGTCAGGTGCTATCTCTAATCCGGAGTAGTCCAATCTATGACTCGGATCTGGCTCGTACTTCCTCAGCTGTGACACGTGGAAGACATCGTGTATACCAGCCAAACGGGGCGGTAAAACAACTCTGTAAGCAACCTCTCCTACTCGCTCGAGGATCTCAAAGGGGCCCACATATCTAGGGCTCAATTTGCCCTTCATCCCGAATCGTCGGATCCCTCTCGTCGGTGACACTCGCAACCAGACATGATCTCCAACCTCAAAGGCCAACTCAATCCTGCGCCTATCAGCATACTTCTTCTGTCGGTCGTGCGCAACCCTCAGATGCTCTCGGATCCATCTGACCTGATCTGTCGCCTCCTACACGTACTGTGGTAGTGTCCCCACTCGGTCTGCAGGCTCATCCCAGCAGATAGGCGACTTGCATCGCCTCCTGTACAACGCCTCAAAAGGAGCCATCCTGATCGATGAATGATAGTTGTTGTTGTACGAGAACTCTACTAGGGGAAGATGTCGAACCCAAAGGTTCCCCCACTCCAAACACAAGCCCTCAGCATATCCTCCAGCGTCTGAATCGTCCTATCGCTCTGCCCGTCCGTCTGCGGGTGATAGGCCGTGCTGAAATGCAACTTGCTCCCCAGAGCCTCATGCACCTGCCTCCAGAATCTCGAAGTGAAGCGGCCATCTCTATCAGATACTATCCTCTCGGGAACCCCATGCAACCTCACTATATGCTGTATAAAAGCTCGGACTAAATCAGACACAGGCCATGTCTCCTGAATCGGAATGAAATGGGCGGTCTTGGTCAACCTGTCGACCACCACCCAAATCGCATCAAAGCCTCGTACATCTCTCCTCAATCCTGTCACGAAGTCCATCGTGATATCCGTCCACTTCCACACAGGGTCAGGAAGTGACCGTGTCATCCCTCCGGGCTTCTGGTGCTCTATCCGCACCTGCGGGCAGACCTGACATCGCGCTACAAACAATGCAACGTCAGTCTTCATCTTGCGCCACTAGAACGTCCTCCTCATGTCCTGATACATCTTATTCGATCCCGGATGGACCGAATAAGGAGTGGAATGTGCCTCTATCATGATCTTCTGCTTCAGGTTGTGCACATCAGGCACAGCAACTCGTCCCTGCAACATCAGCATCCCATCATCTCGGACGGTAAAAGACCTACATTGGCCCTGGGCCATGCGCTGTCGGATATCGGCAATCCGCGGACACTCTGTCTGCGCTCGTCGGATCTCATCCATCAACTCTGACTGAACCTCTAGGAAACTCAGCTGTCCACTCTCTCGCTGTGACCAGACCTCTATCCCACAACTGATCAGATCCCGCTGTAACTCAGGTCGAGCCGTCAATCTGGACAAAACAATCTCCTGACGAGTCTTCCGACTCAAGGCGTCGGCCACCACATTGGCCTTCCCCGGGTGATACTCAATCTCCAACTCGTAGTCCTTGATCAACTCCAGCCACCTCCTCTGACGCATGTTCAGCTCTTTCTGCGTGAAAATGTACTTCAGATTTTTGTGATCGGTCATGATCCTCACTGACGTGCCATACAGATAGTGCCTCCAGATCTTGAGCGCATGTACAACTGCGGCTAGCTCAAGATCGTGCGTGGGGTATGACTCCTCCCCTGGCTTCAGCTGGCGTGAAGCGTAAGCGATGACCCGATCCCTCTGCTGTAGCACACAACCTAAACCTGAACTCGAAGCATCCGTGTAGACTACGAAGTCCTCCGTCCCCTCTGGTAGTGCTAACACTGGTGCGGATGTCAACTTCTGCTTCAGCAAATCAAAACTGGCCTGGCACGCCGGGCTCCACTCGAAGGTTACTCCCTTCTTCGTCAGCTGCGTCATCGGCCTAGCTATGCTGGAGAAGCCCTCGACGAACCGTCGGTAATAGCTAGCCAAACCTAGAAAAGACTTGATGTCTCTGACGTTCTTGGGGATCTCCCAAGCAACGATAGCATCAACCTTCGATGCATCTACTGATATCCCTGCTGCGGATATAACATGACCAAGAAACATCACCTCGGAGAGCCAGAACTCACACTTGCTAAACTTCCCGAACAGTTTATGCTTCTGCAGAATCCTCAGCACAATCCTCAGGTGCTCAGCATGCTCCTCTCTGCTCCTCGAGTAGATCAAGATGTCATCGATAAATACCACCACAAATCTGTCAAGAAAATCGATGAACACCCTGTTCATCAACTCCATGAAGGCGGCTGGCGCGTTGGTTAGCCCGAACGGCATAACCACAAACTCGTAGTGTCCGTATCTAGTCCTGAAGGCCGTCTTCGGGATGTCCTCTGACTTCACCCTCAGCTGGTGATAACCCGAACGCAAATCTATCTTCGAGAAGACGACAGCTCCCTGCAGCTGATCCATCAAATCGTCTATTCTCGGCAACGGGTAACGGTTCTTCACCGTAGCCCGGTTCAACTCTCTGTAATCTATGCATAGCCTCAACGACCCATCCTTCTTCTTCACGAACAAAACTGGTGCTCCCCACGGCGAAGCACTCGGCCTAATGTAGCCCTTCCCGTCTAGCTCCTCCAACTGTGCCTTCAGCTCGGCCATCTCTGTCGGCGCCATCCTGTACGGGACCCTTGAAATCGGCTTGGTGCCCGGCTCCAACTGTATAGAGAAATCAACATCTCGCTGTGGCGGAAGTCCTGGTAGCTCGTCTGGGAAAACGTCAGCAAACTCACTAACAACGGGGACATCTGTCAGGCTGGGTCGCTCGCGATCCACCTCTAAAGCGTAACACCAGTAGCTCGTGCATCCCTGGTCTAGAAGTCTCGTCGCTCGAACGGCGCTGATCTGGGCTCCGCGGGTCGTGGCCTCTTTCCGCCAGATGAAGTGCGAAAAGCTGAAGACGTGGCAGCTGTCAAACGTAGTTGCTGATCATAGCGGAGGATCATCTCTAGAAATCTGTCATATGTCATTTCCTCCATGCTGGTAGATATCAGAAGAACGTCTGGCGAAGCCTCATAGAAAGCATGCAGATGCGCATCTCGTCAGTGTTACATACCCCTCCACAATAAACGAGCTCCTTCTTGAACTGGCAGACGATCTTGGAGATAGATAGCCGTGGGTCATAGCGGGTGCTGAAGAACGCAACCTCTCGTGCTGCTTGTGTCCCAGATGGACAGTACTCTCTCAGCATCAACTTCTTGAACTCCTCGTAGGTCCATGCAGTACGATCATCACAGTAGACAAGCCATCTATCATAAGCATCTCCTTTAAGCTGCCCAGCCGCAAGCCTCTGTCTCTCCTCATCGGGTACTCCAATCAAGCTGAAAACTCCCTCGAGTCCTCTGAAGAACTGCTCGATATCCTCTTCGGGTCCGGCCTCGAAGATAGGCGGGCTACTCTGTGATAGTCTCTTCACCCAGTCGGTGACGCCAGCCGATCTCTCTCGCTCTAGCAACGCGAGTAATGCCCTCTCTATCGCTGATCCCTGCTGCTGCCTATCAGCCTCTCCCTCGTGCTGTCCGGGGATCTCGACCTCAACATCGGTCTCAGTCTCAGTCTCTGTCTCGGGAATGCGGCCACGACCTCGGCCACGTGGTCTCCCGCGTCCTCTAATAATCTGGGTGTCGACCATGCTGACAACTGGACATTTAACTGTACTCAATATACAATTAAATAAAACGTCTTCTTCAAGGAAGACGGCCCTCAGGCACATTCATCTCACATAATTACATCCCTTCAAGGGGGTGGCCCGCAGGCACAGTTTTATATCGCACGGAAGCTAACTAGATAGCTATCCTTCGAGGGATAGCTTGGCGAGCCCGCCCCTAAATCCTATCCTGCTCCAACCACCTTGGTTGCTCCCTTGGAGTCTTCCAGGCCCGTCTGTAAGGAAAAGCTAGGCAGTCTACCCGGACCCTTCTACATCTCTAATGATGCCTATCGCCTTGTCTCTACCCGTCGATCCTATCTCTCGTCTATAAAGATCCTAACCATTTTCATTTTCCAAAGGGTTTTCATCTTTGCCCTTTAAACACTTCGAAATCCTTGAAAATTTCCAAAACGGTGGGCGGGTTTTGAAAATTAATTTTTTAACTCGTGCGTACTCAGGTCGAACAACCTTGGCTCTGATACCAACTTTGTAACGACCCGAAATTTAAGTACCCGAATTAACCTCCATAAACCTACTTAGAAGGTAAATAAGGTTCGGAATACTAGATTATCGGGGAACGTTATAGAAGAAGTTTGATCTTCTTCCGTGAGCTTTGGATCTTACGACCGAGTACGAGTTATTATTAGGTTCATTTAAGCGGAAGATTTAGTTGTCAAAAGATGGGGATTGCGAACCCCGAAAAGATCGTAAGCCCGTTGGAGGCTTCACCTGTCCTAGACTATCGCAAAACGTTTCGAACAGAGATAAAAGCGGAAATCATAAATACAACAAAATGCCACGGCCACGCCGGGTCAAAACGATAAAACGTATGAGCAAAAGAGTGCGAATGTCAAGCGCCTCCCTCACTCTAATCGTCCAAAAGGTCTGTCCCGACAACCATCCACATCAGTAAGTCATATCGGGTAAGGGGTACCTGAATCTAAAAACAAGAAATATATCGGGGTCAATCATCGGAAATATGCACACTCCGTGCCATATAAAGAGGCATACTTAAACTACATGAATGTTAAAATGCAACACATAAGCAAGTGTATAGATATATATAAATGCGAAATAAACACACAAGGGCCCGTATCATCATCATAATCATCATCATAATCACCATAATATCTTCTCAAACGTACTCATCCTTCTCAAACGTACTCATCCTTCTCAAACATACTCATCCTTCTCAAACATACTCATTCTTTCTCATCATAAGCCTTTCATCATTTCATTCGTGTTCCATCGAGTATAAGTCATTTATTTAGATTTTGACGGCCGTCCTACCATAGACACATAGCATACATATGAATTATTGGATTTACTAAGTTCATCCTACGTCATATTACCAGTTTATATTCCTAAACATGTTACTAGGTCGCGTGATGCATGAAGACTCTCGATAAGACAAAGAGTATCACATAAATCCATCATGAGTAAGTCCAGGGGACTTACCTGGAGTCCGGAGAATAAGCAAGCAATAAAGTGCACAACCAAGGATCCAATCAACAAGAGCCTATTAATTTCATTAAGCTTTCATTAGGTGGTATTCTAATGCATGGTACCCAACCTAATAATCAACATACATCCACATGAGGTTCACGATTCTATAGATTACACAATTTGGTTAAGTGATCCGGACTTAACCAGTTATAATCTATATCGTATTATCACATAATCGATTTTCTTCTTATCGGATCATAAGTCAAGTTATGGGTATACTTCATTTTTGTATTTTATATGCTCTAAGTTTCGGTTATGCCATCATATATTGAACCATATTCTTAGCATTCCCTTAACCAAGTTTTTTAACCGAGTCATTATAAACACTGGTTACTAAAATCATAATAACTCTTGATCCAACCGTTGGATTGCCATAATTTTTAAAGGGAAGTTAGATAACATTTCCATGAACATCATATTAAGATTTCAGCCGAATCAGACCGTTGGATTGGAATTAAAGTCCAAATTACAGAGGCACATATATCCATTTTGTCTCTTGATGTTTGCTACAAAACGCAACCAAAAACACATAGAGGCTCCACTTCCTAAGCCCTTTCCAAGCACACAAGATCTATTCCTAGAGAGAGGGAAGGCGGATGAGGGATTACCTTCGAAGAATCCCACACAAACGACTCAAGAACACCCTCGGGAGTCCTTCGGAACACGTTTCAAACACCTTGCCATTTTGTCACCAAAAATCCCAAAACATGATTTAGATTCTTACTCAAAGTTGAAGAAAAGGAGTTATAAAACATGTTGGAACTCAGTTTTGGAAGAAAGGAAGGGTTCTTACCAAGAAATCAAGTCAAACTCTCAAGACCCTTCAAAAACAGTTTTCTGCAGCTTCAAAGATGGACGATTTTGGCTGGGAAAAAGACCTTGGATTTTTGTGTTTGAGATATGTATGGAAAGCTGGGTTCAAGACGGATCCATGGCCACCGAGTTTGCTCAATTTGGATGAGTATGGAGGGAGTTATGCTATTTCTTGTGAAGGCTGTCCAAAATGGACCTAAAATGGAGCAAGGCTCTCCTTCTCTCTCTCTCTCTCCTCTCAAGTGACGGTGGGGCTTCTTTGGATGAGCTCCTCATGAGTCTTGGGGTCAGGCTTATAGAGGAGAGGGGTGGTTGGCTTCATGAGTCAAAGCATGGGTGGTGATGGGATGAAGAGATGGGAGTGGTTGAATGTCTACATTCACAAGCAAGCCACAAGTCAAGGGTTTGGTGGATCAATGTTGGGCAATTTGGGTGGATGACCTCTTTAACATAATGTAAAACCCGAGCTCGTGAAGCGTTAAAATCCGTTACGTTTATAAGATACGAGAAAAGTGGCTTGGGCATATTTTTTTCCGTCATTAAATCCATGTAAGGCTAGACATAAAATTTTTAAATTTTCCGGGTTTTCATAATCATAAGGGAGGATAATATTCGGATTATCCTACGGATATTTTATAAATATTAATTAAATTCCGGTCTTTACATGCTTAATGCAGTTTGCAAGAGAAAATAATAACCTAAATCATAACAATATGACTACCGTATAGCGTATTTATTAAGGTTGATTAGTGCACTTTACAAGAGAAAATAATAACAGGATAAAAATCAGTGCTCGAAGAACCTGAACAAGGCATAAGGCATCAACAGAGGACACCTATGCATTTTTGCATAATGCACTAAGGCCAATTAATGCACTTTACAACATAAAAATCAGCATCATAAATGATGGAAGAAGGCTACTATAAGCGTAGCCTCAAACAGCTCCCCAAAAGCAAGAGACCCAACCATAAACGCGGGCCAAGCAATCAACCTCACCAAGTTTTTATATGCCTTGGGAAATCAACAATATTTCCTCGTCTCCCTAGTTTCAGAGCAGCCCTTAGTTACGAGTAAAAGGCCTAATAATAACCCATAAACAACCCCAAACTGCAACAGTAGCATCAGCCCCAAAATAGTCACAAAACAGCATGAAAATAGAAGCAACAGCAGCCTAAAAAACAGCCTCGTCACAGCTCAAAAGCATCCCACAAACAATGAGAAAAAACACCATAATCCGGGAAAAAAAAAACAAGCATCACAACCCCTAAAAATCGAGCACAATTCCAGTAGAAACAATATTTGATTCCAATACACACATGCAAAACTAATATTGATTTACACATGAGTAATGCATTTATGGATAAAAACAAAAAACTAGTAACAAGAAACAAGTTTAACAAACAATTTCAGAAGTATTGTACCTTAGGCATCAGCTCATGAAGTAGGCTTCATAAAAGATTTAGATATACAGAGTACAGCAACAAACAACAAGCAAGCACTTGTACATTATTCAGAAAATTAGAAAGGTGGCTTGCTGAGAAAAATAATGACTTTCACAAGTATTAAGAACAATCTTCATCATCTAAGGGAAAAGGAAAATGTACACCAACTATAGGAATAAATTAAAAGGAGAGAACTTGGCAAATGAGAACTTTGCGCCTAAAATCAACTAGATGTATTCTGTCACCACTTAACAAGTAAGGAGAGTCCAATTAAGATCAAGATGAAAAGAATTTAGGTAAGCATACAAGAGTTTGGCTGTCAAAACATTAAGATTTAAGAGTCTGAAAGTCCTATAAGGCATCAAAATTATTATGGTTCAAGTTAGTCACACATTCTACTTCAACTAACATCAATAAAGGCGATATTTTCAGCAAGTTAGGATCTTAACAGAATTGGATGATGCTACTGCAAGGACAAGATGGAAACTATTTTCCTGTCAACCTACCGATAGAGTTAATCATGTTGCCAATAGAAACAGAAGGAAACACTGTCAAAAACTAAAAACCACAAAATTCATGATGGGGAAAAAGTATTATATTCAATCAATAAATAAATTTACATATACATCCACACTAAAATGCAAGTATCTCAATCCCTCATACCCTTCTGGATGCCACACTATCATATGCGATTCCATATGAAATCAGAAGACTTATCTGGATGCCACATGAATTTCACCCGATAGTTCAATCCCAAACTATCATATGCGATTAATTTAGGACTGAAGAAGCACCTTTGTCATCTGTTAAACCTATCTGATGCCATTAAACAGGAGGAACGCAACCAAAAGAGATCATACAAGCCTGAGAAACTCACCTTCAAACCTTTGATTTGGACAAAGACTGATCCCTCCTAAAAACATCCTCGATTAAGTTCATCTGATCGATCAGATCATTCACTGAAGGCCTTGGCTCAAGCAAGCTACAAGCACCAAACAATCATATATAATAACTCAATTTCCGGTAAACAAAAAGCACTAAGAAATATACCAAGATAACCTGAAAATCTTTGATAACTGATTCCACATTAACTTGTCGGATATTTCAGAGATTAGAGAAATTCTAAAGTTGTTGTCTCTGAGATTAGAGAAACACTGCAGACCAAGGAAGGAGATCTAAAATTTCTCAATTCAAAGCTCTTACCTCACCCAATTCATCGAATTCAAAGCTCTTACCTCATCTAGGCATTTCATCGAACACCTTGAATGCAACTCTTACCTCACCCAATTCAAAGCTATCCAACACCTTCAAATTTCTCAACTCTTACCTCGCCCAATTCAAAGCTATCCAACACCTTCAAATTTCTCAATAGTGGAAGGAGATCTCAAATCTCCATTATTTTCTTTGATTCCAATTTAACAATTACAACAAATGGAGTAGGAATTACCTTGGAATACTCCGCCTCTTCTGTCATCTCGACCTAACCCCCAGCCGATGGGCTTGAGGGAGCCAGACGAAGCCGAGAGCAGATCGTCGGAGGGAAGAGGAGCACGCGAGAGATCTCCTTCCGTCTCTTCCGTCCTCTTGGCCTCTTCCATCTAGGCGCAGATCTGAGATCTCCTTCTGGCCTCTTCCGTCTTCTTGGTGGAGCACGCAAGAGCAGATCGTCGGAGGGAAGAGGAGGAGAAGTGGTGGTGGTGGTGGTGAAGGAGAAGAGGAGGAGAAGCGTCTTTCGGCCATGGATGAAGCCTCGCGAGATCTAGGGAAGGACGGAGAATACATGGATGAGCGCCTGACACCTAATTAACTTTGGAAGGATGCTAGACCGGCTAAAAAATAATTAAATGGTGTTAATTAACTAATTAAAAGTCCAAAAGGTGATATTTCACCAAATTTTCTCAATATTTTACCCTTAAATTAACATTATAAAATTTTAAAAATATATTTAGATTCTACAAGATTATTAAAACATATTTGAAAAAATATCAAAATATCTACTTATAAATTTTTAAAAAGATTAGATAATAAAATAACTTCTTTTTGTAACTTCTAAAAATATTTATATCTTTTTTTAATTATTATAATTTTTGTAAAGTAATATTTTGAGATATTTTTTCAAATATGATATACTCCGTAATAATTATGTGGAAGTTAACCTTCGTTTGTTTTCGGTAGACAAATATAATGGTTACCTCTATTAATCTAATTTATATTTAAGTTATGATTCATTAATAACTATTCTAATCATTACCCTCATTCTCCCATTTTTCATACAATTTTTTTTACATTTCCCCAACATTTCATTCTTCACTAATTTTAGGGAGGGTAACCGTTTCTTCTATAATACTCTTATCATTTCCCTCACCTCCTTCGGTCTCCTCGGTCCCTCCTCTAGGTTAAAAAAAATGATAATTATGTACATTATATATATAACTAGTGTAAGACCCGTCCCAAGCACGGGATTTACGGTGTAGTGAATATATGTTATTGTATATTATGTTTATTTTTTTCGGATGTGAAATTGGTTGGTTATTTCTATTTATTAGATTTTATATAATGTTAAATGGAAGATGTTATATATGATATATTGTTATTTAATTTAAAAATTAATTATAAAGATTCAAATAATTTGATATTGAGAGCTTTATAAAATACAATTAGCTATCCTATTGTCTAATTACTATTTAATATTTCAAGTTTTATCTAAAATCTCGTGAATAAATTGATAAATATTCATTTTCAACTAATGGACATTTGATCAGTTGACCAAAGGTAACTCACCATTACGTGGAAAAGGGAGATCTTTATATAATAAAATAATATATTTGTCGTATTTACTTCCTTCAAATTTTTATTTTTTTGAAAGATAAATCTCTCTTTAACTTGTTGAATATAAATAATAATTTTAAAGTATATTGAAGTTATGACAGACAATAACCTTATTTATTTTATTTATCCGATTTCGATTCTAAACAAATTTATTAACTATCTTCTTCAACTCTTTGGGGCATCCACTACTTTCACCGCCCTATAAAATCAATAAATTTATATCAAATTAAAATAATGTATATTGATCGAATACCTTATATAAGTACATTTTGTTTATTAATTGCAAAATTGAAAGAATTACCTCTTCCAAAAATTTCTCTTGTAAATCTGAAGCTGTTATTTTGAATAGGTGCAAGGCTTCACGATCAAACAATACTAAAGTAGCACTCTCGGTGTCATCACCAACTCAAATTTTGACCATATATCTATTTTAATTGATAACAATACGTATTAGAATAGTAAATAAAGAAATTTAAATATTGTATATACTGATCGATAAATAGATACGTGTAATTGATTTACCTTGGACTCACAATGTTGACATCTTTCCCACATTTTATGCACCAAAATTTGTCACCTTGACGTTGAACTTTGGTCGCACAAATCTTGCCGCCATTGTAAAACCAGTCATGCTCATCTTCACAATTCTAATAATAGTTGCAAGACTCACAATTTGAAGTTCCTGTGAAGCAAGATGAATAATATATTTAATATTATTTATAAAAGTAAAATCTATCTATATTTTATATACATGCACGATATATATTTTTACCTTGTCTATGCTGGGTATGATATCCAAAGATTTTCTTTCTTCTTCTTTCAAAAATAGGTCACTTGGGAAATTGGAATTTTGGCTTCGGTTGTGGATGGCCCTATTGTCATTGGTTTTTCCACATGTAGCAAGCCATCTAATATATATTTTATAAATAAAATATTTATTTCAGAATACCACCGCAATATAACACATTACAACACCAAAATTTAGAAATTTAATTCTATAACAGTACCTTATTTTGAATTCAAGAATTTCAATGATATTTTCACCAAATATAAGTATCTTATTAAAGCAATTTGATACTTGCATGGTGCCTGCTCATTTATGAAACATAACATATGATTAAATAAGTGAATAGATAAAAAAAAAAATACCTTGTATAGATTATTATAGATAATGAAAGGAATATGCATAAATTACCTTGCCATTGTTTAATTTTTCCACACTGGATGATCATAAATAAGTTGTCATCTTCAACACCTTTTAGTTTGGATGAAAGTTGTTCAACATATTCTCTCCATAAAACACAATCAAGGAGAGCATTCCTATATATGTATATAATCGATCCGTAAAATATATGTAAACCTTAATATATGGTAAAAGAGTGGTAATAATAATACTTAAAAATACACTCACTTGCAATCTTGTAGCTTAAATGTAATAATACTTAAAAATATACTTCTGCCATTATAATCCTAAATCAAAAGATAAAATTAGATTTCAAATATTAAACACGTTAATTTAATATGAATTCAAGAACGATTAAATTAAAACACGTATACAGAGCACAAACACTAAAAAGTAAAGGTTTGGAAATTTCCATTGTAAGGTTGGAATTATGTTTGTATTTTTTATTTGGATTCGAATTCAATGAGGTGTGATTCTTTGAAGATCAAATTGAGCAAAAAGGTGGGTTCATGTTAAAACACGTCAATTTTTAAATAATTGATGTATTAATCTCTGTTCGTCAAATATTGTACAGAAGAACACTAAGCCCCCGTTTGTTTTTTGGTAGGGAAAAGTAATGATTACCCTCATGAATATAGTCCATATTTAAGTTAAGATTCATTGGTCCCTATTCTAATCATTCTCCTCCTTCTCCCATTTTCCATACAAATGTGTTACCCTTCTATTCCCTAATTTTGAGGGGGGTAACTAATACCTCTAGGATGGGCTAATATTCCCTTACATCCTCTCCTCTAAGCTCACAAAAATTGGTGATCATATACATTTTATGTGTAAAATTTAATACTATTCCTTTCCCTAGTTATCTAAACAAACGAGCCCTAAATGAATTCAAATACGTCAATTTTAATGATTTAAAATTAAAACACGTCAACTTAATATACTTCTTCCATCATATACAACACACAAAATGTAGCCATAAACACATCAATTTATGAATATAACACAGAAGAATGATTAATACTATATGTTTATAAATTAATTAAGGGTACGAATTCTAACAGAGAGTGGAAACTAATTAAGGGTATAAATTAAGTAAGGGTACGTAAACACGTTAGTGGTAATGTATTCGAATACTAACCTATTGTTGGAGAGCAAGAAGGGTGGAAACGCAACTGTAAACCGGGTCCGAAATAAAAAGTCGAATTGATTTCCATTGGACAAACAACAAAACGTTAGAGAGAGAACAATCACTATAAAAATAAATTTAGTATAAATAGTATAAACTACATAGCCTACCGAACTGAACAATACAAAAACTAAAATCTTTCCTCCAAAGCCCAGGCACGTACGCATGAAGAACAAAAGGATTCAATGGAAGAGCCGGTGGTTCATCAAATGGTCATATATATGTATTATTTTTATAGCAACTTCAAAGTTGTTAATTAGGATAATCTATCTATCTATCTATATTTGGATGGAAAGAAGCTGAGTTCGTTCGTACTTTGGAAGATATATACTCATACTTGCCGATATGATATATATGATTATATTTAAATTTAAATATGTCCAATCTTTAACTTGTCCTCGGAACAAAATGTGATATATACACCAATTTATCTATATTTTAATCTATCTATATTTAAATACTTGCCGATATGATATATATGATTGGATGGTATATTAAATATGTTCGTATACAAATTCATATGATTCCAAAGAGTTCTAAATACACCAATTTGGTAGGCTATAATCTTAATTTCCAAGCCTAACAAAACAAAGAGAAACAGAATAATCAAATGACAATGTCTTGATCGAATAATGTCAATAAACTAATAAAAATAATCCTTGGAGTTGAAAGCATAATGGGCAAATTTCCAACATCTCCATTCTTTTAATCCTTTTCAATCTGGACAACTTGTTTCTTTGTAGAAAGTGTCAAATCAATGACCTCATCTTCACCAAGTTGATCAACGTCGATAGTATCACGTGGTCGTTTTAATGGAGTCTTTGTTTCCTGAAAGCCTTTTTTGAATTCGGTGATTATAGCTTGATCATATGTCACCTTGTGCACAGTAAATCCAGAATTTGAATTCTCAATATTGTATTCCTTCGCATCAATTATGAACAAAAAGTTTTTGTTCAAAAAGACATGAAGATCTGCTGGAATTGATTGAACGTCGACATCCTACAATTGAAATAAGAAATAAGAAATGGGAAATAATTAGTTAGGTGAAAGTTATTTGTTCTTGGCTTGGGAAATAGGACGGAAATGTTCACCTTACCCAAGGAGCTTAGAATAGAGGATACAGACTTCCCCACGATTTGTTCAACATCAGAATCGAAGATAGTAAACGACTCGATGATCGATCCATCATTAACCATGACTTCGACTTTAAACCTAACATATACGAATTACACGTCGAAATCAAGAATTTACAAAAAATATTAAGGAACAAATATGATAAAAACATATAAAATAATTAAGCTATTTACCTTAGAAATGCAAATTTTTGATAGTGCGCTTACACTTGGGACATTAAAAGTGTCCTCCCTCGGGGATAAGGGATTTTTTGCAAGGTTTACATGATTTATAGTACCATCCATTTTTATCTTCAATATCCTCAATGATAGCCATGGTGACGTATCTACCCACCTAAATTCATAATTCATAATATAATATTAGAATAAATGTGTAATCTTTTGGTTAAATAAAAGACATAAACATTGGTTAATAGGTTAATTGAAGTAATATTTGATGGAACTTGAAAAACAAAAATTAATAACGAATCCCCAATTGCTTAAAAAAAAAGTAACTGTAAATGGTTAAAAAACAGTAACAGATCTGAATGTTTTAATTATGTTAACAAAAAGTAACAGAATTGAGATAAAGATTGGTTAAGTGGGTAATTGAATTAATAACGAATCCTCAATTGCTTAAAAAAAAACAGGAACAGACTTGGGCGTAAATGCCTAAAAAATCTATACAGATCTGAATGTTTTAATTATTTTAACAAAAAGTAACAGAATTGAGATTAAGATTGGTTAAGTGGGTAATTGAATTAATAACGAATCCCCAATTGCTTAAAAATAACAGGAACATACTTGATTGTAAATGCCTAAAAAATCTATGCATATATGAATCTTTTAATTATGTTAACAGAAAGTAACAAAATTGAGATAAAGATTGGTTAAGTGGGTAATTGAATTAATAACGAATCCCCAATTGCTTAAAAAAAAACATGAACAGACTTGGGCATAAATGCCTAAAAAATCTATGCAGATCTGAATGTTTTAATTATTTTAA
The DNA here is from genome assembly GCA_037127255.1 of Persicaria tinctoria. Taxonomy (NCBI): domain Eukaryota; kingdom Viridiplantae; phylum Streptophyta; class Magnoliopsida; order Caryophyllales; family Polygonaceae; genus Persicaria; species Persicaria tinctoria. Next base: position 57,490,387 of record JBANSL010000014.1, read on the forward strand.
CAAAAAGTAACAAAATTGAGATTAAGATTGGTTAAGTGGGTAATTGAATTAATAACGAATCCCCAATTGTTTAAAAAAACAGGAACATACTTGATTGTAAATGCCTAAAAAATCTATGCAGATCTGAATCTTTTAATTATGTTAACAGAAAGTAACAGAATTGAGATTAAGATTGGTAAAGTGGGTAATTGAATTAATAACAAATCCCCAATTGCTTAAAAAAAAGTAACAGACTCTGTAAATACTATTTAACTCACTCTTGATATAATATACATAATAAGATATTATTAAATAATGTACCTCAGTTATATCCATAAGCTCATCCAATGTCTTTCTCTCATAAAGTGATAAAAACTGATCTGGGATTAAATGTGCCGGTTGACTCGACAGTTGTGTTATCTTTTGAGGTTGAAATTGTCCATCGGAATCCAACAGTCTATAAATAATACCCGGTAAACTAAAGAGAAGAATGATAAAATATAATTTGATAAGAATTAAAATACGAACCTAGTTTTGAAATCAAGTATCTCTTGAATACTATCATCCTCAATGAAAATGCGAGTGCTTCCCTTGACATTGTTGGCAAGTTTGTGTACACCTAAGGAAAAAGTTAAAATATAATCTAACACCATCCAAAGGAATATAGATTGAAATGAAGGGAAAAAGCAAAAAATTACTTCCGCTGGGATTGATTCTTGCAAATTGGATAATGACTATGACCCTATCATCCAATACAGCATCGATGTAAGAGGCAAACTGATCGGCATAGGCATCCCACAAAGTGCAGATGATGACATCATTCCTACAGATTGGATAGAATTAACGAAATGAATATAATAATAATATAAATCGTATATTGTATATATATAAGTTGTAATATATTGAAATAGAATATTTAACAATTAACATTACCTAGTGTTTTCGATATGGATTTCAAGTCTTTTGTGAAGTTTATCATCATAATTGACACCGCACTCAATAATGTTTCTTATCTTAGCCAAGTTACCAATCACATCTAAAAAAACCAAAGTGGGTTAGATCATAGTTTATCACAATATCACAATAAATAATAAAATATTTTATCACAATAAATAAGAACTTACCAACCAAGCGGGTCAGATCAGCATCTTTACTTAAAATGTTATCAAATTCAACGAATTCAAACCCAAATCGCGAGATTGGAGCTTCGACAACAATTTTCAAGATTGTGTTCATGGAGAAGGTCACCTTGTGAGGGTGAGAGCAGTGACGATATTGTTCAAGTTTTGATATTGAGTAAATTCCATACTCTTTTATACAATCAAATTTTTTGATGAGAGATTTCTTAATGGACACGTGAACCTTATTACCTTGAGAACAAATAGAGTAAATTTATTACCCTGGGAACAAATAGAGTAAATTGAATTAAATTGAATACGTACGCTCGGAGGATATAAAATGAAGAAATTATGAAGGACAAATACCTTTTCATCGACACAGATTAGGTCCTTTGAAATCAGCTCTTGTTGTTTATAAAAATTGATGTTGTCGAACATGCACACAACTCGAACTCGGATATTGCCTTTGATGTTTGTTGGAGTAAGCTCGTCAACGTATATGACATTCTTCATTGTTGCCTATTTAAAACAGGAAAGAAGAACAAATGATCAAATTCCTGCAATGTCTAAGGTTTAAACATTATTAGTATTCGAAAAATAAAACATAAAAGATAGATGGTTGACAGAGAGGGAGAAATAGATAGGATACGGTGGAAGAGGAAGGAGGAGAAGCGAGTTGTTTGTGATACTCAGTTCTGATTATATAGAGTAGTCTTGCTAGTTAGGTTAGGGTGAATGAGAGGTAAACAGTTTAAACAAATCTCAGCAGATCTGATTGAATAAATTGTTTTAATTATTTTAAGAAAAAGTAACAGAAATGAGATAAAGATTGGTTAAATCTCAGCAGATCTGATTGAATAAAATGTTTTAATTATTTTAAGAAAAAGTAACAGAAATGAGATAAAGATTGGTTAATTAGGTAATTGAATTGATTTTTTGATCCGAAATTGCTTAAAAAATAAGTAACAGGCTTGGTTTAATTAAAATCTCTGCAGATTTTAATGTTTTAATTATTATAAATAAAAGTAACAGAATTGGTTTAAAAATCTCAGGAAATCTTTAAAGTTTAATCTTCTCAAGTTTAAATAAACAGTAACAAACTTCTCAAGTTTAAATCTCAGCAAAATCGGATATGTTACTTTTATTTATAATAATTCTGAATATTCACCTACATCAGTAACAAATTATGAATTTGCAGTAGGAGATGGAGAAAGAGATTAAGAAGTTTCAGGATAAGGAGGTCGGCTAAGTTTATATGCTGCACTCATTCAGTTTTGAAGGTTTAAAAGATGAAGAAAGAACTTCAGAAATCGCAGGATGAGGAGAAGCTTGGAGTGAACAGATCGGTAGAACTTCAGAAATCGCAGGATGAGGAGAAGCTTGTAGTGAAGCAAGACAATTACTTCAGAAATCGCAGTTTAAGGGCTAAGTTTATATGCTGCAGATTTGTTTAGACGTCCAATTACTTCAGAAATCGCAGTTTAAGGGCTAAGTTTATATGCTGCAGATTTGTTTAGACCTCCAATTACTTCATAAATCGCAGTTTAAGGGCTGATTCTAAAAGTTTATAATTGTGTGGTTTAGATGCTTTCATATTTGCTTTCAAAAAAACCTTAAACGTGAGAATAATTTTAAATAATTTGATAAGTAAATGGGGATTTATCCTAAATTCCAACTATTAGTGTATGACCGCCACGTGTCCCCAAAATGCAAGTGTTTTAGTACTCCCTCCGTTCGGATTTATTTGATGTTTTAGATGAATGCACAAAGATTAAGAAATACTCCTTTCACATTTAAATACCCCATAAAATAATTTTTATTCCATCATCATATTTATTATGGACAAATGTAATTGGTTAAACTTAAAAAAAAAAGTACAAATTACATTGATACTAGTGCAAAAGTAAAAGAAAGTGTAATGATTACTTCTAAAACATCAAATATTGTTGAACAAATTTCATCTCCTAAAACATCAAATAAATCCGGACGGAGTGAGTAGTATATTAGATATAGATTAAATTTCTTTCCTTTTCATTCTATCCTTTAGAAATAAACAAGCACTAAATATATTTTAATTTTTTTTAATGTTAATTTAACAGTCTTGCTATTGATACGACGTGATCTCGTCATTCGCACGGTTTTAGCCTCACCATCCAGTGTCGGTGAGCTGGCTACCGACCTAGAATTCCGAGTTCCGATGTCAGTTAATAGACGACAGGGCAAGCTGCAAGGAATGAGTGCCGACCTAGGCTTTCGAGGTCGGTGAAATTGCCGAACATTTGTGATGATTCCATGTGTGTGAGCTCTCACTCAAGACAAGCTGTGGGAATCGAACAAATTGATCCGGTCGAAACCGAAGTGCAGCAGGAGATTGTAACTTTCCGGAAAAGCAATCAAAGAAGAAAGAAATGATTTTTTTCACATTTGAATTTGGAAAAGATGGACTACAATTTACAATGTATTTATAACAAAAATAATGGGCTTCGGCCCAATAATTCCTAAGACTAAAGCCCAACACTACTAGCCAAGTACGGAGTATTTATTGTTTATTCACTTATGCTACTGCTAATACAAGCGGTAGGGAATGGCTGTCGATCTCAACTTCCAATGTCGATGAACATCTCGCGGACTCCGATATCGGCACCGACACCGGTACCAAAGATAGCCCTTAATTTAAGCGTGATTTTTTTTTATTTTTTATTTTTTATACGGAGTTGTGAGACGGATATTGAGATAGATGATTTATTTGACTGCCATGAATTGCAGTCTACCCTTCAACCTTATCTTCCTTCTTTGCAATCTACCCTTCAACCTTATCTTCCTTTTTCCCCCAAATTTCCTACTTATTTCAATAAACTGCCTAAATTGACTTTTTTTTTTTTATTATTTTGACAAAAACATCCTACTCCACCCCCATAACTTCTCATTTATATGATTCGTTATTGAATACCCTTGTCCGATAAGTAGTGGACCTATAAATTTTTAGACAATTCGAGTCGGTGGTGTTAGTGTGTGTTAAATGTCTTAATGAGCAAGTTATTAAACATCTATAAGACCTACTAGTATGAATTGAAGGCATTATGTAATTGATTATATTATATGGGGTGAATATCTAGTTAAGAAAGATATAAAAATATCTCATCTTATTACATACATGTGAAGTGATGTTTTCTATTAACTTTTAAACATTTATAACTTTGAATTAGAGTATCAAATCGATTCCTCATTTGTTTGTCCTAGTCGCTAGATCATAAATTAAACGTAATTTTCTTATGGAGCTTGTAGGGTAATAATTTTGGAAAGGCCCCTTCTTGCCCAATGAAAATCCTCTACCCTACTTTCACTTCCCACATAAATATTACACCCTTAAATTTAACATTAATTTTTTTTAAAAAAAATTTTATTTAGCTTTTGCATGATTATTATAACATATTTGAAAAAAATCTCAAAAAATAAACTTATAAAAATATGTTATTTTACTATATAATTATTATAATTTTTATAAGTTGATTTTTTTGAGTTTTTTTCTTCCAAATATGTTATAATATCCATATATGTAGAGGCTAAATATATATTTTTAAATTAATTTTTGATTATGTTAATTTAAGGGTAAATATTTTGCCTTGTTGGGACTTTAACCATTATATAACTTATCATTATATCAAAGCATATTCTTTTATTTTTTCATTTTTTGAATTGTACGAGTCATGAACACATGTTAGAAAAGTCCAATTATATTTTCAATAATGGGTGATTTTGATCAAAATTGCCTAAAAATGGGCGATTTTATGCAAAACGCACAAACAATAGCAGTATTTTGTAGAAAAAGAGAAAAAGTAGAGGCGAATTTATAAATTAGATATCGTTGATAAATACTCCAACAACAAACAAACCATCTCGGCCTCCCACCAATTGACAGAAGGGTTTTATTCGTTTCTAATAGAGCTGGTTTTAATTTGTCCAAGTCTTCATTCGGCGGGAGGTAGCGCTACCGATGGCGGTGACAACAGTTGGGGTCCGGGCGCCGGCGGTGGCGATTGGGGCCCACGTGCTGGCGGTGGCGTGTGCGGTGATGGTGCTCGTCTGGTGCATCCACTTCCGGGGCGGCTTGGCCTGGACTTCTTCCAACAAGTCTCACATCTTCAACGTATGCCTCTCTCTCTCTCTAGCTCGATCTCGATCTCTCTCTGTCTGAAAGTCAAATCAAATTTGTTCATTTATTTGTTGCTCAGGAATCAAAATTAATCAATTAATGCCGCATAATCAACTGATTGATTCTTGCTTTCTTTAGCACAAAATTTAAAGAAACAAGATGTATAGAATTTGATTCTTTGCCCTCCATTGATACGATGGATGATTCGTTGGACTCCCTACAAAAATTTAAAAGCTCTCATCTTTTTCTTTTTTCTCTTCTTGTTTCATATGTTTAGGTGTATTAATTAATTAATTAATTTGACTCCATAAACGACTCTTCTTCATCAATAGGGATCAATTTGCCTCTTTTTTTATATTTTAATTTCAGATTTTCAAAAGCATTCCACTTTGAATTTTTAGTGTGTTTTTTTTAATGGGTGCTTGAATATATTATTTACTTATAAGAAAGTTTTGGGTAGTAGTTTTATTGTTTGGGGTTAACAAGCAAACTCTACCCATGTCTAACATGGGCAATTTATAGTAATTAATTGGGATATCATATCCTAGGCCACATTTGCTGGGATATAAAAAGTGAGTTTTCTATACTATGTTCTTGATAATAGTACTAATTTAGAAATATTTCTTAAAATTTAATTAGCTTAGGTTTTTTTAAAAATTAGATGATTAGGGTCGTTTATTTTTTTGGTAGAGAATCTTTCCTAATTTAGAGTCTTATCCTATGGCCTAAGACATAAAATAGAAAAATAGATTAAAAAAAAACACAATTAATATATATATATATAGTTAGATTATTCTATCATAAAATTAATTTTGACCCTATTATATTTATAACTCCATACGATTCCCAAGTTCTAATCGAATATTTTTGGAACTTCACATAAAATTAGTTGATTACTTATTAAATGTATTTAAAGGTTCTAAGCAAAATAAACATCATTAAGAAAAATGCAATGCACACATTTGATTAAGACAAGGGCTTGGTTTAATATATTTTTTTAAATCTTAGATAAATTCGATCAGATTTAGCTGCTCTATATTTGAACCAGTTACTGTGTGTCCTATTTAAGGGTATGGTTTAACTAATAACAAAAAGGTGATGGGTGTGTAGCCAAATTAATAAGTTAGTTATATAAAATTTATGGTAAATTTTTTATAAGCTAGTAAAAGTGTAGTAACTCTAACTGATAAAGTACCTAATATAAATTGACAGATGAAAAGGGAAAAAAAAAGAGGTTTTAATATTAAAAAAATCTGAAAATCTTAAGATAAATAACCGTTGAAAATCCTGGTCCATAAGTTAATGAAAACTTTATCTAAGCTGTTACCAAAAAAATCTCTTTTAAAATTATAAACTTTATCTAAATATGGCGTTTACTACGTACGCTTTCTAAGGGCTCGTTTGGTTCAATGTAGTAATTGAAATTCTCAGGAAGTTATTTCATGAGAATCAAATTTTCGGGAAGTCTAATTGATGAGAATTGTGAAAATGTGTTTGGTTGATTTTTTTGTTTTAAAGGAATGAAAGGGGGAATTGAAAATGTACAAATATAAAAAGGTGGAAGTTGAACTTACCTAGGGGGAACTAGGTAAGTGAACTTCCTCCAAATTGGAGAAATTCAACTTCCTGGGAAGTGGAATTCCTGGATTTTCATCTTTCAAAAATGTTAACCAAACACATGTATTTCTCTGACTTCCTGGGAATTTCTACTTCCTGGGTTTTTTAGTTATAAACCAAACACGCTCTAATAAGAATCATAAAAAAAATATTGTGTATCGCCGGGTCTGACTGGGATCGAGGTAGTATGTACGTGGCGACTCCGTGTTCGGGAAGGGGCTTCCTGGAGGTTCGTCTTCACTACCCACATGGATTCTTGATGTATCGCCGGTCAGCGGTGCTGTTTTAGGACGGTGCTTGGCTTTCGTCCGTAGTCTACGTCCCCTTCGTGTTAGATTTAGTTTTCCTTAGGTCGTTTTCTTATAGGGTGCGTTTCCACTTGTTGTATTGCACCGCTTCTTTTTCGTTTTCATTTGTATGTTTTAACGGATTTCCGTCTGCCGACTTGTCGGCCATCGAGATTCAGGTATATCTGATCTCGAATTATTTCCTAATCAAAAAAAAAAATACTATATAAAATATTGATTTTTTTATTCAATTTTTACCAAGAGAAAAGGTAAGGGCAAAGATGGAAACCACTCATTTTTACTATTGAGTTACCCCCATCTAAGCGGTGGTTTAATTGATGGTTCCACGTAGAGTTGCACACGAAAAACACACGTACAAGTAACGGAAACCACGTGAGGGCGTTCTGCCACCACACTCGAGATGCCCCCAAAATACATACTTGTCCTTTTACCCTTCAATTATATTGTGTATATCTACTTTACATCTAACATGACAAAACCATCTTATTCCATTTTAAAAATTCTTATCTATAAATAAAATTATACGGACCAATTTTTTTCTCTGAATTAATAGTGGGTTTGGTGTGAGATGCGGGTAGTTTTTATATTTTTAATCCTTTTTTTAACTTGTTAATTAGTACGTGAACAATTTTACCTCATAATTTATTAAAGAGCTCCCATGTTTATAAAAATAATGAGATTTAAATATAAATAAGTTTTCTTAATTAATGTGTAAATGTATAAAATACCATGTATTTTAGGACGGATGGAGTATATATTAACCGATTTAAATTCTACGAGTATTATATTAGCATTTTTTTTCACCCTTCTTTATTTTTTACAATTTGATCGAAGAAACAAACACGTACCCACTGACACCGTAGGTCTCATGACCGGATAGAAAAAAAAAAGGGAAAACAAATATGTGTGTATTTAAAGTTGGTTTATTTTATTTTTAGTTGATAAAGAGTGAGTATTTAAATCATAAGGATGAGAGATAAAACTTATTTGTCTCTATTTTTTATTTTATTTTATTTTTTCTTAATTTTTTCAATTATAAATGACTATTTAATAAATTAAAGACTTTTTAAAAATATTTTTCCCTTCGTCTAAAAATACAGGTCTTTTAATTTTTTGACACGTTTTAACGAGCTAAAAACTCTATAATATTTTTTTTAAAATTAATATTTTATAAAATTTTGGGTAAATTACATAAAACCATCTATTAAATATCAAGTCTTTCACTTAACCACCTGTCACATTAGAAATTACACAAAACCACCCATTAAATACAATTTTTAACAAATCACCACCTATGATAAAATTATGTAAAGGATTTTTTTTTTGAAAAGATATTGTAAATGACCAATATACCCTTTTGGATGGATTGAACGTCTGCATTTGTACATACTAGATGCATATTTATTGAATTTGCATGTCTTATTGATATATGAATTATGAAATGGGATAAAGAAATATCATTTTATTTTCGATTAGTTACAAATCTGAGGTGTTTCAATGGATATGAAAGGAAAACTTGATTAAAAAGTGGGGGTAAATTAGTCATTTTTATTGATGTTTTGATGGACCTTTTTGTTTGGGTGGTGATTCGTTAACAAATCCTATTTAACAGGTGGTTTTGTCTAATTTTAAATTTAGTAGGTGGTTAAGGAAAAAATTAATTTTTAGTCGGTGGTTTTCTGTAATTTACCTTAAATTTTTTTAACTCTATAAAAAGCGCATCGGAAATTTAATTGACCTATTTTAAGACGAAAAGAGTATTTATTGTGAATATCTATATTATTTATTTATTAGGGAAAACTAATTAAAATATCCCCGCCTTTGGGGGTATGGTAAAAATATATCCTCAACTTTCAAAAGTAATAAAAATATCCCGACCTTTGATAGTAGTGGTAATATATTACCACGGGTTTTCTCACTGGTCAAAAATGCTGATAAGACATCCTACGTTGATTTTTTACAAGAGTTTTTTTGAACGGTTTCCTTAGGAAAAAAAATAAAGAGTTGGACTGACTTCATACACCATGCATTTTCCTCCCTCCTATCTTCTTTCGTGATCACCTCTTGAGCTGTCTTCCGATTTTCCAGGCAACTCATAGTTCCTCTTCAATGACAGTCTTCCTCCCTTGTGGTCGGGTATCTTGAGATGTCTCTGTCACATCTTCTTCCTCTCTGTCACTTAGTTGAATAAGTTTTTTTTCCCCTCTTTCTTGTTGCTGTTATTTTCGATTTAGTTTTTTGTTGTCGGTTTGGTGTTAGGAATAGTCTCGTGTTGTGTTAATTTGAGGCAATTTTGACCGGATTAGTTGCTTGGTTGAATCAATTTCGTTTTTCTGGGTTTAATTTTGTTGTCGGCGCATTTTTCCCCTAAGGAAACCGTTTAAGAAAACCCGATTTTAATACTAATTTGTAAAAAGACTTCCACGCAGGGTGTCTTGTCAAAAATAAAATCAATGTAGGCTGTCTTGTCAGCATTTTTGACCCACGAGAAACCTCGTGGTAATATGTTATCACTACCCTCAAAGGTCGGGATATTTTAATTACATTTGAAAGTTGAAGATATATTTTTACCATACTCCCAAATGTGAGGGTATTTTAATTAGTTTTCCCTTTATATATATGATGATGAAAAATGTGAATATCTATAATAATTTATATGAGATGTGGTCAAAAATCATTTGTATGTTTGCTATTATTTCTGCCGCTTCGTTGTCTTCCTTCGAACCTCAAACTACTTGGAGCGTTGGAGCATTTTTTATTCTTCAATTCATTCAAATCTCTTTATCGTCAAAATGTCAAAAAAAAAAAAAAAATGCCACATCATGGAAAATCGTACTTGTAGTTAAACTAATCTTAATCATGTACACGTGTTTACCTCAACGAGATCAGAAACGAAACTAAAAATTAAAATTTTGGTGGATTAGATATAGTAAATTTTTCTTATACACATTATTTTTATTAACAAAACTCTTAATTTAATAAATAAATAAATTTTTATTAATATCTTTTAGATTTGGGGCGGATGGGAGTAGACCTAGCCCGTCCCTCAGTCCGTGCCCGATGAGGATCCTCTATAAAACAATTTTTAGCATTAAATTGATCTTTAAAAAAAAATTATATTGTCGAATAAAAAAAAATCATATTGCATATTCCAAATAAGCATATACGATGGATAAATATTTTGTAAAAAAATATTTTCATTATTTTTTAAAATTATAAAATATATTTTTTATGATAAAAATTTATAAACATATTTATAATATTTGTAATATGAATATAATTTCATTTTTTTAAAGTATTAACTTAAGATTGTGTAATTTATTTGTATAAATGGGCATTTATTTGTTGGGTTTTTTCTATCAATTGGGACCAGAATTCATCTTAACGAATCTGTAAGAAGTGATCCAATTTTTTCCATAGGATCAGCCTGTTTTCTTGATCGCAGGACCTTAACCAAGGTTCGAATCAGCGACGATATAAAATAATTATAATTCTGCGACGATATAAAATAATTATAATGAATAGAATTATTTATTTATATTCAGTCACACGGTTAAGCATTTTTTATTTTATTTTTTCCACCCGCAGATACATCCCGTGGTAATGTTGATATGTTTCATTATACTCGGAGGCGAAGGTAATTAAACTCTTTTCCTAAATTAATCAATTCATAGCCAAAACATCTTGTATGTATGCATATGTAATCGAATTATAAGTAGTCAAATGATGAACATGTATTCATATGTATCAGCTATAATGAGCTACAAATCCCTCCCCTTCAGCAAAGACGTGAAGAAGTTGATACATATGGTCCTCCATGGCGTCGCCTTGATCCTCGGCATCTTCGGCATTTGTGCCGCTTTCAAGTATCACAACGAGAGCGGCATCGACAACCTCTATAGTTTACACTCTTGGCTCGGATTGGGCGTTATCATCCTCTATGCTATCCAGGTTCATTTCTTCATTTATAACTTAACAAGCCAGCAATTACTCCTTGAATCAATATCAATATATCAATATATCAATATCAATATCAATATCAATCAATCAATCAATATATAATACTAAAACAGAGGCGTGGAAATCCTATGTGGCGGGTTCTGTTGCGATTTGCTTACGTGTCGTGCTCTGGTGCAATTTGGTTCGGGTCTTTGACACGTCAATTAATGATGATCCAATATATTTAAGCCACGTCAGACGATTACATTATCTATTTATACACGTATCATCCTATGTGTCTATTTTAATTGAAGATTAAATTTAATTTTTAATATAAATATTAACATCATATCTTAAGTTGTTACAAAACCTATCATTTTTAATATAAATATTCAACTTCATATCTTGGTTATTTAAAAAAGTTTACAAAACATATCATTTTAATATAAATATTTGACCTCATATCTTAATACAACATCTTTTTTGTATAACCAACTTCTAAAAAGACCGTGTAGATGAAATTTTTAAAAGTAACGTGTAAACCTATAAATTTGTTTGGATAATGATTTGCATGAATTTACATTAGGAACCAAAACTGTATAAATAATTACTAGATAAAACTTGAAGTTAATCAATCTAAATTCTTTGTTATTATAAAATAAATTGAACATAATATCCGATCTCAATACATATTTACAATAGTTTCAATTTTCAAATACCATATAATAAATTTTCATGTTTAGAATAAAAAAAAGATTTCAAATGCCGATGTTTTTTATGCGGCAAATCTCACGAAATGAAGAAATTGCTTTGTTCTTTTTCGTTGTTTTCCAAATTTTGATTGCACATTGCAATCATCTTGCGTGGAAATGTGTTTTGATTTTCATCTCGGTAATTCTCGATCAATTAATATAGATTTGAAATTTGGATATTATTTTGGGGATAGATTTAATCATTAAGATTGGTTTTGTTAATTCATTATATAATGATAAATTTTTATTATTCAATACATGGTATTTCCATTAGTTTTATGTAAATATGTTTTATTTGAATATAAACAAAATATTTTCTTTTCTGTCACTTGTGTATGAGTGTTTGATCACGTGTACAACTAAATATTTAATCAAAATAAGGAGGCTTTACAATCTATTCATTAAAGATTTATCCTAATCTTATTTTATAGCCTTTCATAATCATAACCTATATATACATACAATAAGATAATTAATTAAAATACCTTAATTATAAAAATGTCATATGGTATTTATATATATATTCACAAATAAACATGTGTGCGAATTATATATTTTTAAAATTATTTAAATTAATTAAAAGTTATTTTATGTAAATAAAATTTATGAAAAAACCGCGAAGATCGCGGGTAATAATACTAGTAGGTAAATAAAGGAATATGTAAATCAAGAGCAATCATTCCGCAGCAATTACTCCATTACAACAAGATTGTCAAGAAATATATGATCCAACTTTCCTAAATTCATTATAAGGCCCATGTTGTGTCCTATTAGTTGTTGGGCCGCGGCCCAAAAACAAAACCCGGCCCAACTTCTCCATATCAAATCATTACTGTTATTTTGCAATTTGTGCAGTGGAGCTATGGCTTTGTGATCTTCTTCTACCCGGGAGGGAGTGGAGATCTAAGAGGAGTCTCGGTCCCATGGCATGCTCTCTTCGGCCTTTTCGTGTTCATCCTGGCGGTTGGCACTGCCATTCTTGGCTTCTTGGAGAAGCTGACGTTCCTAGAGACCTCGGGTGTGGCTAAGTTTGGTCCTGAGGCTTTCTTGGTTAACTTCACCGCCATCGCGACTGTGCTCTATGGCGCATTTGTGGTGCTCACCGTCTTTTCGCAAGCAGACCAGCCCAGTGCAGATGACTATAGCTATTCGGCTATATGATATGAGTGTGTAACATCAATTTTTAACTAAGTTCAAGGTATCAGTTATTGTTGGTGTATTGTCAAGTTCAATTATATATATATATATATATATATTAATCATACATTGGAAACATGACCAATTAAGATTATTTTTGACTATTATTTGGTGTCCTATAAATCTTAGATGTGATTATTCATCGGAAGTAAAATAAAGTCGGCCTTATTTGTTGTTATCAACGTTGTGAGGCCCTTAATCAATTTGTTTCAAATTTACAATATATTTATAGGGAATCGGAAAATGTATCTGGTCTATGCCTAAAAATTTTGATCATATATATACGAGCCAAACCCGGACAACTCTAGACCGGGTTTGGCTCGCATGCTAGAGAACTGGAGAGGGGTGCTGGAGTCCAGAGGGTTCCGTTTGAGTAGGTCCAAAACTGAGTATGTTCAATTTAGTTTTGGAGGGGTTAGTGATCCAGAGACTTCAGTTCTATTGGGGGAAGATCTTGTCCCCAGGAAAGAATATTTTAAGTACCTTGGTTCAATCGTTCAGAACGATGGGGGTATCGACAGGGATATTGATCATCGTATCCAGGCTGGATGACTTAGATGGAGGAGAGCTTCAGGAGTGTTATGTGACTAGAGAGTACCAGCTAAACTGAAAGGCAAATTCTATAAGATGGTTGTCAGACCGAACCTATTGTATGGTTCTGAGTGCTGGCCTATTACAATAGCTCAAGAGCGAAAATTATCAGTGGCAGAGATGAGAATGTTGCGCTGGATGTGTGGGCATACGAGGCTTGACAGAATCAGAAATGTTGACATCAGATGTAAGGTTGGCGTTACAAGTTTAGAGGATAAATTGCGGGAGTACAGATTGCGCTGGTTTGGACACGTTCAAAGAATACCATCTTCGACTCCGGTTCGAAGGTGTGAGAGCTTAGAGCTTGGACCTATCTGAAGGGGAAGAGGTAGACCGAAGAAGAAGTGGCTTGAAGTCATCCGTCAGGACCTAGATAGGCTGAGCCTCTCGGAAGATATGACGTCATTCGGGCCAGTGAGGGGTAGAGTGTTGGGCTAGGGTGTTTAGCCATGCTTCCTATGCCTTTTTTGTCTGTCTTCTTCTTATAATTATGTTTTGACCTCTTTCATGTCTCCTGACTTGTAGTTTTCCGTGTCTTATTTTTTTGGGTCTATCGGAAACACTCTTCTGACCTGGTCGGGGTAAGAGTGCGTACATCCTAACCCCCCAGATCCTGTACGCGGGATTTACTGGGATGTTGTTGTTGTTGTTATATACATGTATGAAAAATAGGTAACAAGAAATAAGAATGTGTAAGCAACGTGCACTTATAGCGCACATGCAGTATTATTGGGCAACATGTAATTTTGCATCACAAGAAAGTTGGGAGTCTCAAACCACGCAACAGCGTACCACCTGCGATACTGAGATATGATACTGATACTGCGTCATATCTCCTTATTTTTCTGGAGTAATTTACAAATACAAAAACTTGTTTAGAGTGTTACTGGGGATTTGGAGGGCGACTGTTGGCAGCAGAAACTCGAGACCCCCATTCCAAGAGCTCCTTACTTGTGTCGTCTTTATGCAAAATAACTTCAATGAAGCATAAACAGTCCTTGTAGGGTCCAGTTGCATTGGCAATGGCTTTCATCAGGTCTTGTTCAGTACCAACCTTTGAAGTCCAACATTTGCCCTCCTGATTGTGGATGGCGTCAACTAGACCTGTATAATCCCAGTTTTTGATGACGTTGTATGGGCCGTCGTGGATCTCAACCTCAATTGTATACCCCCCGTTGTTGATTAGGAATATAATGCTCCTCTGTCCACATCTAATCATAGTGGATATATCCTGTGCAGTCACCTGGAAACTCCCATCACCTATGCAAGCAATGATCCTCTTATGTTTTGCAGCCTGTGCATATCCTAATGTAGCACCCACCGACCACCCAATTGACCCATATTGCATCTGAAACTCAAACCCACACCCCTCAGGTAATCGCAGCTTTTGACAGTTAAACCATGAGTCCCCTGTCTCTGCTATGACTGCAGTATCCCCACTAAGCATCTCCTGAATATGCTTGAAAAGGATATTCACCCTGAGAGGCTCACCATCCTCACACCGGAGCGGTATACCAGGGGGTACATAAATCCGACGATAGTTGTCCATTGCATTGGTATTTTTGTTGAGCTTCTTAGCCAGTTGTCTTAAGAAATCAGGCATGAAAACCCAACCGAGGGAGGGTCCATTAGCTATGGAAACACGATTGGGATTCACTGTGACACACTTGTCCCTCTTGATCAGCAATGAGTATCCAACAGAGCTGTAGTCGTTGAAGATGGGTCCGACAAAGAGGTAGGCATCAGCAGATTCGACTATCTCTGAGCAGAAGCCGGTACTCACTGCACCCCAGTATGTCCCTATGAAGTTAGGGTGATGCTCTGGCACCAGCCCTTTACCAGATGGCATCACTGCTATGGGGTAACCACATGCATCCGCCAGCTCTGTGAATGCTTCCATAGCTTTCGCTACCCTCAATCTTGGGCCTCCAACCAGTACTGGTTTCACTGCTTTGTTAAGAAAGCTGGCCGCTGCTTCAACTGCAGCTTCCAACCCTAACGGATTGCTGATGAATGGAGCAAGGAAGTAGGGCACAGGATCTCTGGCAAAGGTGGGATGACGAATTCCTGGCAAGTTACAGCTTATGCTGATATAAGCAGGCTTACTTTCCTTCAAAGCAGTTGAAATTGCAGTGTCGATGAGTTCATGTGCGTCATCCAAGTTGTTCACCACCGCCTGCGTTCGTCGAAATTAAGCACGTCCAACAGCAAAAGGTTCAAGTATCCATCAATCAAGTTTCAAGTATCTAATATTACTATTGTTAAGATTTACCCCCGTTTGTTTTTTTGGTAGAGGAAGGTAATGATTATATAGTCTATATTTAAGTTAAGATTCATTGATCACTATTCTAATCATTCCCCTTCTTCTCCTATTTTCAATACAAATTTGCTACCCTTCTATTCCCTAATTTGAAGGAGGTTAACTAATAATCCCCTTCATCCTCTTCTCCAAGCTCACAAAAAATGATGATCATATACATTGTATGTGTAAATTTAATACCTTACCTTTCCATTCCCTTGGTATATAAACAAACGAGCCCTTAGTTTATATGATTCAAACTTTGTGGTAAAAGGTTGAGTTATAGCAGCAGTTAAGTGTTTAAGTTAGTTTTCGATTTCAATCAAGGCACTACCTAACTTAGGAGAATTGTTGGTAGTTACTTAACTTTGTTTATGCAGTTGAGTCTTAGTTTGCATATGTAATGGACGGTTTTTCTTAATCAATTGGGAGGAGATGTGTCATTTTACAGAAAACCTCTTGCTGGTGTTTTTGTGTGGTTTTACTGTCATAGATTTCCATTCCAGGTTAATCTCCCTCCTTGTTCTTTCTCTGTTATGTGTCACAGATCACTCAAGACTCAAGAGTGGTGTGTTTGCCTTATCCTAGTCAATCTAACAACTATTACTATTATTAAATGAAATGAAATGAAATTAAGTACCTGAAAACAAGTAACAGCCTGAAAGCAGCGGAGCTCCTGAGTGAAATCGGACAAGCCGATGGTATGATGCAGGATGCGGTTGGTGCCGTAGTCATTTGAGTTGGGCCCACCCACCACACAAATTACTGGGAGGTTCTCACTGTAAGCACCGGCGATAGCGTTAAGGACGCTGAGTCCCCCGACAGTGAAAGTGACAACGCAGGCGCCGACGCCCTTGGAGCGTGCGTATCCATCGGCAGCATACCCAGCGTTCAGCTCGTTGCAGCATCCCACTAGGTTTAGTTGCGGATCCGCGATTAGATGGTCAAGAAGGGTGAGATTGAAGTCCCCCGGGACTGAGAATACGTCCCTCACGCCTATTTGAACGAGGCGTCGGGCCAGATGACGGCCTAGGGTTCCAGCGCTGGCCGAGCCAGTTGCAGAGGAGGGTGCGGGAGTGCCTCCGACCGAGGCCATAAATTGATCCACACACACAGTACAGAGATGCTGCTTAATTCGCGATCGAGGCGAAGGGTATATTGTACTAATTTGTATTGGTACGGTGTTACAACATCAAAACTGGTGTCATCAGTTATATACTCCAGTCTCAGTGAATGAATAGGCAAGTAGCACTTACCTAATTCCCACAAAGCCACCGCTTTTATACAGTATAGTCCAAAAGAGGCAGCTAAGCTAGATTAGGTAGATGTAGGGGAGGTGGATTTGAGATCAAATTTCTATGGGCGCCCTTTTTATTTCACCCCCGGATAGAATACCACTTTCTTTAACATGATGTACTGTAAAACACTAAAACCAGTATGTGATCGGCAGTCTATGGAACAACACTTTAGGTCTGCCAATCATCGTATAAATTAATTCATCTATGTAGTGGTTACGTGATATATTGGAAGCATCATTTTTTTTTAGTGCGATGTGTTCAATTGTCCCAAAAAAAAAAAGAAAATTTTTGTAAAATAGGCACTTTATTTGGACGTTTTTGCAAAATGTTCGCGTTTTTGGACAATTTAGTGAAATGTCCACAATATATACTGTCCTCACGCGCTTTCTCTCTCCTCAGACTCTCCCTCGGCACGCGCTCTCTCTCCGGCCGGGATCTTCGTTCTCCCCTCCTCAGATCTAGGGCTTCCGATCATCCTCCTCCTTGCTCCGGCGCTTTCAAATGTCGATCGTCCTTCTCTTGCTCGCCATCACCCCGATCCCCCTCCACTGCCTCCCCCGTTCGATGACACCGAGTGCTTCGCTTTCTCCTTGGCTAGGGAATCGCAGATGGATTCGATGCTCGACGTTCGTCTGTTCTCGCTTGCGAGGAGGGTTTGGCATGATGGATCGAGATTGCTCACTGTTAAGGTCTCCTTTCTCCAATCTATTGCTAGGTTTCATCTCTGTTTGTTAAGTAATTTCTTCTTTGTTCGTCTGTTGCTAGGTTTCAATTCCAGTTGCTGATGTTCCAATTCCAGTTGCTGCTGCTGGTGTTCCGATCTCCCCTTGCTGTTGCTACCGTGGAGGAGTACTATTTGATGCTGATGCCTTATGTCTCTGTGATGACAACTCCAAAGATGAGCACTCTCTCTTTCTCATATTTCAAACAGTTAATCAGGAAGACACATTCTGCATTCCTGAAACTAATAACTTGAATTTGCAGTCGGATTGTCAGACCTCACGAATTGATGGTAATGAGTCTCAGTTCAGTGACATGGTCAGCAAGCATATAGTAGATGATCATCATTAGGTATTCAACTTTACTTTTATGTTCTCTTTTGTGTTTGCCTTCCTTGGAAGTCTTTGTGTAAATTTTTCCATCAATTACAGGATAAAACTGTGGTAGATCCTGGTGCGTCTATCGATCTTTCACTCAGACACTCCAATTTGAGCTCCCTACAGGTATTAGTATTTGCATGTTTCCTTGCAACAGATTGCTTTTAGAACAATAGATATCAGGAATCTGCTTCCTTTTTTAATTCTGAATAATCTGTCATAGAAGTTTGCTAGTTTCAGACACGTTTACTTTAAATGGCCTAGGTGCAACTCTGTTTGATCTACGCAACTCTGTTTGCTCAACATCACATTATTTTTGCTCAACTATAGGTTATTTTTGCACAATAATTTCATTCTTTTGTGAAAATATTGATTGGGTCTTGGAAACCATGAGTTCTTGATTAGATTTGAGCAGTTCCATTAGTTCATATACATGGTGTGCAATCACATATGGTTTAATGTCACATAGGTCATGCAGATGCAGTAGGTGTGTGTTGCTTCTGCTCCTAGCTATTTATAGTCTGAAAATTGGGTCAACTTAAGTTATTGGATAGTTGTATTACCATGGATGAATGTTGGGTGCAAACAATTGGATGGATCGTGTTATCTTATATTTCTTTGGCGCCGATCTGCCCCTTCCCTAATGTAAATTTTACTGCAGTCTCCCTCCTATGACCATCTAAAGGAACATCAATGACTTGTAGTTATGAGTGAGGATGCAAACTTATTTTATTTTAATCAAAGATATTTCTATCTCGTTTTTTTTGCCCTGTCGTCCATTTCGCAGACACATAGTTACTGCCCACTCTGTACACACCCATGCTCAAACGAGTTAATTACTTGCTCACTTTGAGTCCTTATCTGCAGGAATTCTTACATTTCTAAGCCGACCACTGTACAGTTTCTCTTTGAAGTGGCTCAGGGTCTGCATCATAGAGATGATTTATTAAACATAACACATGATGGTGGTCAGAAGCTTACACCACTACTTTCACGTTTTGTGCAGATGGTAATGCTTTTCATATATATGAAAGTTCATATACTTTTCACTTTTCTATAGAATATCTAAATATGAAACCTGGGATTTTTGTCTGCCTATGATCTGTTCTTATGTTGCTTTCAATTTTTACATCAATTGTTAGGTTGATTATGGAATGGATCTAGAACGTCATCTGGCTTTTTTAGCTCACTGTCGAGGAGCTTTTGCTGATATGGATGAATTGAAGGTATGTGAGTGTATTTCTTTTATGATTGGAAACAGAATCATTCCGTACTAGGTAACAGGGATTGTTCTAGTTAATGTTGGTGAAGGAATAGCTTAGTATGCTACCTTCATAATGTTCTCACCTCATCTAGTGGATAAGGCAGTAGTTAGATCTTTCATTTCTAGTTTTATGTGCATTATACATAAATTATGAACAGCTAATAATTTCCACCTTGAAGAAAGGTATTTTATTTATGAACAACTTTGATATTTTTTAATGTTTGTTTTAAATACGAACTAGTTATGATGTAACTTTCAAAACCATTTCAGGTCTCTCTTGTTCATATGAGCAACAGTTTAGCAATCAAAGTTGTCAAACAGGGGCAAAAACGAATTTCATTTTTAAGATCTTGTCTGGAACAACTCGAGCTTTTTATTTTGTGCTTTGACCCTACAAAGGCTGGCCTGTTCAAGAAAATTATCTCACAAGCTACTCTGAAGTTTCTTTGTTTTGTTCATTCGAAGCAAAATTATGTCCAATATTTGGTTGATTTGTCAGCAGAAAGTTTGTTTCCTAGGAGTATAACTATACCATGTATATTTTGAATAACATATGCAAAAACATTATAAATTTAATCTTGTTATGTTTTTTTTCCTCCCAATATTTCAGATCAGAATCAAGTGTTAATCCTCTTTGTTGGACAGCTTTCAAGGCATAAAGGGCCTGCATGGTTTTCTATTTATCTTTTTTAAGCTTCTGAACTGTACATTCCACTTGTTTCTCAAAATTAGTTACACTGTGCTACCCTTATATTTTGAGTTAGGTACGTGGTCTTGAATTTAATTCTTTCACTCCGCATATGCTTGCTTCTGGGGCTGATGATGGTGAAATCTGCATTTGGGATCTAGCTAAACTAGCTGAGCCTTCCCACTTTCCTCCTTTTAAGGTATGTATCCATGATTTTCTGTTTAGTTCATTTGTAGTTGTAGACCTTTTGGTTTGATGGTGCAAATCTTTTTAATCATGCTCGAGCTTTTGAATTTTAATATACAATATGCCTTGTTTGCCTCACATTCTTTTGATTGCTTGTGTTTAGTTTTACTTCTTTCTATTTTATTTTTGACTGCTAGAATAACCATTCCACAGCTGTCCGTTCTTGCCTCCCAAACTGACATATATAGTGCATTTGGTCAAATGACATATATATATTGGTAATAAATCTCCACCCATCTTGTTTTATTATTTTGTGAAGCCTATTAGCTCAAATCGGTAGAGTGTTGTGTACAAACACAAAGATACGGGTTCAAATCCCGTATAGGCTATCGTGGAAAAAAAAATGTGCAATTTTCGTTTCAATGTGAACTTAATAATATTGTGCTCAATATGATCTTATTTTTTCTCAATATTATTCTAAGAGTTGCACGACTCTCTTGTAAGAGTTGCACGACTATGTTTTAAGAGTTGCACGACTCTGTTGTAAGAGTTGCAAGACTCTTGTTTTAAGAGTTGCACGACTCTCTTGTAAGAATTGCACGACTTTGTTTTAAGAGTTGCACGACTCTTGTTTTAAGATTTGCACGACTCTTGTTTTAAGATTTGTACGACTCTCTTGTAAGAGTTGCACGACTCTGTTTTAAGAGTTGCACGACTCTGTATTAAGAGTTGCACGACTCTGTATTAAGAGTTGCACGACTCTGTTTTAAGAGTTCATGTGTCTTTCTACCTTTATAGGTTAATATGCATGAACCAAAGTGAATAGAGGATACAATTCATGAACCAAAGTGAATAGAGCATCTTTTTAGAAATTAAAGGCCGTGTCAGCGGTGTTTGCAATTTTAGTGCTGACAGAGTTATAAAGAAATAAAATTGATTAATACATTTTCATCACTAAAATTGCAAACACCGTTGACACTAGTTGTTTTCTCTGATTAATAAAATAGAAAAAGATGCTGACACTACAATTGTGCAACTCTAAACTACGGTTGTGCAACTTGAAAATACAGTTTAAGAACCAAATTAGATTAAAAAGTGCAAGAATAATATTATAATGTGCCCAAATTAGATTTTTAGTTTAAGAAGAATCAAATTAGATTTTAGTTTGTATGAATAGAAATTTTAGAGTTGCACGACATTGTTGTAAGAGTTGCACGACTCTGTTTTAAGAGTTGCACGACTCTGCTTTAAGAGTTGCACGACTCTGTTGTAAGAGTTGCACGACTCTGTTTTAAGAGTTGCACGACTCTATTGTAAGAGTTGCACGACTATTGTTTTAAGAGTTGCACGACTTTGTTTGCTCATTTATTATACAAGTTTGAAGCAAATTGAAACATATAACATGAATTTAACCCGTTTGCTCATTTATTATACAAGTAGCTTGAATTTATAATGAAGTTCCATAGAAATTCTATGACAGCAAAAAAAATCAAGGTACTTCATTCAGCTTGACCAAAAAAAATTTGCTTCATTCAGTAAGTGCCTATTTGAATGAGAAGACACCCCACTGGAAGTTTTACCAAGCTTGCTGCTACTAGTGACAGTTACTCCTAAACAGAAATCAGCCAAGTTACAGCAAGTTACAACAACAAATTCCAACAGTTGGTGCAAACAGTAGCAGCAATATCAGTAAGGGAGGATTTCCCTCAGCTTGAAGACACTCTCAATGACTGACAGTTCTGTGGCCGTAGTGTCAGACCCACAGAAAGCGGTCCAGTCGTTTACAGTAAGGCCTGCACCTATTACCTCACTCCCACGGTTGACGGTTCCTGCCACCAATGGCACCTGGAGAAGTGTTGAAAGTTCATCCAAATCTTCCACAGATGTGTGAGGATGCACCTTTGGACAACACAAGGTATAATGTCAGGAGTGGAAACCAAATATTAGGAGGTTTTCGATATGTAGGAGAAAACAATCTAGTGTTACTAACCAGGCCTCCCTTGTTGGAGAAGGCACAGTAGCTGCCTACGAGAATATTTCCAGCAATTGTCTGCCTAAACACTTCCACACCGAGAACATCTGCAATCATCTCCTCTGTTTCTTGGTGGCCCAGCATTTAGAAGATTCAAAACAATCAACAATATATTGAGGTCAGCTATTACATGACGACAAGTGTCCAACTCTAAATCAGAACAATCAATATTGCCATTTAGCAATAAATTCAGTGCATCAAAACTAGTTTTCCATATGTATCTAAATCAGTTCATTAGACATGATAATAAAAATCCATAACTCAATAGCAAATAAACTCAAAATCATGCGTTCGAAGGTGTGCAATCACATATGGTTTAATGTTCTATATACTGCACTACGTTGATGACAAGGATATGAAACACATCCATCCATGTCACAGAAACTGCATCTCTGAAGGTGGCTCAAACCATAAAATATTTTATGCCAATATCAGTTAACAAAACCAAAACTCTCAAACAATCAAAACTCTACAAAGAGTCTAGAGAGACAAAACAAAAATTGTCAACCTTCAATCCACAAACAATAACGAGTAAATTAAGTGCTCATAAGCACAACAATCAATGATAGAACAATTGTTGCTTATGCATGAACTCACCATGGTCAGTTGTGGTGTGAGGCAAGAGAAGTCCTTTCTTATTTCCTGCCAACAGAAAGAAGTCAAGCATGAATAAGGGCACTTATTGCGAGGAACAAAAATTGAGTAACCCCTGCTTTCTTAAAAAAAAAAGCAACTAACCAGCACATAATCTTCCAATTATTCGAGTTCCACCCACAGACGTCTTGACAACAGGAATGTAATCGGCCAACTCAGTCTCAAATGTGCTATAAACATCACCCATTGTCAATACAAGAGAGTTAAACCAAATATCCTATGAGAATTGAGAACAAGGTTTTAAAAAAAAATATATACTAACAACAAAATATGAGAGAGAAAACCCTTCAATACACCAAAGTATTCATTTTGGCTTACAATCCAAAATCTAGATGATTAACAAATTGATCAGATTACAATAGCTTTAGGTCAACTAATTCCAACTATAGTCTGAGCAAATCATGGCTTACACTCTGATGCTTGCATCACGAAATCCTCTTGCTTTAAAATATCAACTGCAATGTCTTCTAATGCACATCCTAGGTTCCACAAGTTCAATCCACAAACTGCTGAACTGAAATTTTCCTTATCAATCGATCTTCGATTGATTGATAAGGAACCTAGCAATGAAGAAATCTAGCAATAGATCGGATGCGGTGAAAAAAGAGGGGAAAAATTATGGCCTTGTAAACAGTGGCGAAATCGGCAAAAAGATAACAACAATCAAAGCGGGGGGGAATAAAAAAACTCATATTTGAACACCAGAACCTTCTGAAATCATATTGTGATCAACAATCACCTTGAGCTTGCAACATCTCTCTCTCAAAAATGCACTGCTGGCTTTTGACTATGTTTGGAATTCCATATGTTGTACCTCCAATGAATTGTTCACAAGGCTCGAAGGTGTTTACGCTAAATAATGCATAAGATAAGCAATTTAATAATTTTTTATTTGGAATCTTTTACTTGCTCCTAAAAAGAGGCTCATGATATCAATCTACCAAGCTTGATGGAAAAGATACCTGTTTGCCTCAAAAGACTCCTTATCGATGGTGATCCTGCAAGCAAAGAAGCAAAGTCAGCAGAAGCAAAATCGAAGGCCAGGAGGGAAGCAATCTATCAATCGATTGAAGAAAATTTGCGCCGAAGGCGCAAATTTTAGAATTTTCTCATCAACGTCAATGATTAATGGAATTCGAGTAGCGAGTACTGGCGGAAGCTTGCACAACATGAAGCCGCCACCGGAGATCTGAAGCTGAGGCCGTTGTCTTGTTGGCGCTCGATTAGGGCTTCAGATTGCATAGTGTTGTCTTGTTGGCGCTCGTTGTCGCGAGAGAGGGAGAAGAGGGAGGCGGCAGTGTCGGAGCTGTCATCGGAGTTCCACAGTCGGGATTGAGTCGCTATGATCGGCGACGAACAGCTGAGCAGCAGAGAGAGCGTGCGGAGGGAGAGCCGGAGGAGAGAGAAAGCGCGTGGGAAAAGGTTTTTATTTAGGACATTTTGTAAAAATGTCCCAAAATACGGATATTTCGCAAAATAAGCCCATTTTCGTGGCTATTTTGCAAAACCGCCCAAAAAAAATGTACTCCTTCCGTTTTTAAATAATTGTCATTTTACTTTAGGGCAATTTGCGAAATAGCCACGAAATATGACCTAATTTGCGAAATATCCACGTTTTAGGACAATTTTGTGAAATGTCCTAAATATATACTGCTCTCTCTCTCCTTCGCGCTCTGTCTCCAACGCTCTCTCTCCTTCACACTGCTCTCTCCTCCTACGCTCTCTCTGCTGCTCAACTGCTCGCCGATACCGCTGATCTCTCCGATCCAATCAAAACCATCGATTTTAACGTTCCTCAAATCGAATCAAGTAAGTATAGCATGTTCGAAACTGGATTTGCAAATTTTCTGTGATTTGTTAACGTTTCTGAGTAGATTCTGAAGTATACAATCGAATATAGTAATCAGTGCAATGGAATCATAGAAAATTTGCGCCAAAGGCGCAAATTTTCTTCGATTTTATAAGTGTTGGAGTCGATTTTGAAGTCTCAAGGTGTTTGTGTTTATGTTTCTTTGTCAAATTGCACCGTGAAGGCTTTGAAATTGAGCATACATGTGACAGATTTTGCTTCTGACTGATCGATCTTTGCTTCCGACTGTTTTCCTTATCAATCGATTGTCTGATTCACACCTCTACTTGCAGGGGCTTATGATGCGTAGTCAAAGTAGTTGCAGGGGGCTTATCAATCGATCTAATATTTTGCTGGTGCTTGATTTGCTGGTCTTTTTCTTTTTCTTGATTTTGCTGGTGCTTGATTTTGGTTCAATTTCATGATTTTGCTGGTGCTTGACAATTTCATGATTTTGCTGTTACTTGGCTGTTATTTTTAATAGGAAGCATTCACAATTTCGTTACTGGATTAGGTGGTTATAAAATGATTATAGGAAGTGCATGTGTGCACATTATTTAACCCTTTTTTCTATTTGTGCAATAATAACCTTCTACTTCTTCATTTTTGTGAAACTTTTAGCAGGCGGAAGTAATGATTATGGTGTCGATTTGCATCAGAAAGACCAACTTCATGATAATATGTCCATGATGCACTCTCAGCACTTTCCTGTGAGTTATTTGGAACATATGTCCCTTCCTTTGACTTTAAAACTTACTCCTTTTTTCATGTCAAGGGGTGCTGGATTCAGTTTAAGTGGTGCATACTCATCAAATCGTCAACAACAGCAACAACATCATGCTCCTTCAGTTAGTGGTAGTGGGGTCTCCTATACATGATGTCCGCATATTTAGTCATATTTTGCATCATGTTTTCATTTCATTGAAGTCCTTTTATTATCTTTTATGTTGGAAAAGTAAGGAAAATGTGTAGTTATGCTTAATATTGCAAGATATGAAGTCAACACAAGCTTTGGTGTGATATTGTAGGTTTTGGAGCTGATTTGGAAGAGTTTCGACGCACTTTAGAGCTTAATGATAAATCATGAAGGCAATGGAGAAGCCAAGCAAAAACAAAAAGTGGTGTAGCTGGAGAAAAGCCTTATTTTCGCCATCCATCACTTTGATTCAAGATCTGGAGCTTTCATGAGATTTGTAGTCCTTGAAAAGAGTTTTCCAACGCATATTCATATGCGTCAATCGGATGAATAAGGACTCGGGAAAGTGCGATTGAAGACAAAGTCGAAAAGCTGGAGAAAAACAGAGCCTACTGCGTTCAAACAGAGCCTCGGCGTCGACACCTTGACCCTCGGCGTCGACACCCAGCGAATTCCAGTAGCACTGTAAGCGAACAGACCCTCGGCGCCGACACCCAGACCCTCGGCGCCGATACCCTGCGCACCAGGGGAAATTTTCTGCGGGCTGATTTATTCACTTAATGGGCTTTTTAGTTAGGGTTTTCTTCTAAATCTCTTTTAGGATCTTTTAGTTAGATAGACTTGGGATATTTTATCCTTCCTTAGTTAGATTTTATTATTTTCCTAAGATAAAATCTCTTTCATTGGAGATTAAGTCAAAAATTCTATCTTTAAATAAAGCCAATTAGAGGCTAATTAGGGATCTCATCTCATGACAGCTCACGGCTGATTACAGCAGCAACAGACGCACGTTTCTGGAAGTTTTTTGTGAAAGTTTGAACGTGAATTTAAGGTTTAGTTTTATGCAAATTAAGATTATGAATTCTTCCATTGTTTTTGTGTTTTCCTTTGCAATGAGTGAGTAGTTCCCCCATCTTCTAGGGTTGGGGTGAACCCAATAATAAGCATGTGTGTGGATGAATGAATCTATGTTTATTTGATGTTTTTATCTTATTCTACCCATGTGCTTAACCCTTTGATGAAAGTTTAAGGGAATTCATTGTTGCAATTGAATTGAAAGAGGAGATTGTTAACATTGATAGTAATTAGGGATCTTTGACGAAAGTGAAAGGGATCTAATTAAGAAAGGTAGAAACAAATAGGTTTTATGTGATCACCTCTATTATCTATTTGTTGAGTATGCGAAAGCTATCTCTTTATGATAAAAGCATGATTTCTCATATGATTCATTGATTTATACATGTGTTTGTTGTTGTGGTAAGCCCTAATCTTGGAAGTTCCTTCTCATATATTGCATTCATGTTATTTGCTTGTTACTTGAGCCGATTTGAGTAAATTTGTCATAAATTACAACAGCCACTTTTGCCCTTAATTCCCCTATTTTCGACCATAAAAACAACTAGGATAGAACCGCTGACATACTCCCTTGGATCGACCTTGATTTCCACTATACTATAGAGGGATTCGAGCATAAATTTATTTGATTGGAGTGAGCATAGACATCGATCTCCCCTCACGCACGTCAATACACCTGCAAACAATCAGGAACTTTCGCATATGCATGGGTCAGATATGTTCCCATCTTCTCATTCAATCCATCACATGCCACATGTATAATAGATGATGATTTAAGTAATATGTTTTCTTAATTGATCAAATTTGCATTACATTTAACTTGCAAAAAAAAAACAAAAAAAACAAAAAAAAACTGTTGCCTTTGTGGAATTCAATAGAAACCATGAAGGCATGAAGCTCAGGATTACTGCTTTCAAGTTGAAACATCGTTATTTTAACTTTTAACAGCTTCTAGGTCACAATCTTTAGTGCCTGAATAGGTTGGAATTATTGATTAGGTAAAGAGCTTCACTGTGTTGACACTTAAAAGAATACATGAGCATTTGACTGTAGTTGGTTGCATGTGAATAATTGGAAGTCCTTGATTAGTTCTCACAACAGGCATGCCTACTGTTGATAGAAAAAAACCACAAATGGGCTACCTAAAAAATAGTTAGGATCTCCTCGGGTGTGTAACCATGAAAAATGAGTATGCTTTCCATTTTGAATTTGGTGACCACGATCGCAATTATTCAGCAAAATCAAGAATACATGAGCATTCTGTCCTCATAGAGCTCCACTGTGTTGACACTTAAAAGAATAGATGAGCATTTTGTCCTCATAGTTTTTTTCCTTTTGGCGCTTTCTGTTGGATGGCTTCTAAGTCCTAACAGTGCATAATAGGTTCCATGAGGAAGCATAGTCCAATTGTTCAGCAAAACCAAGAATTCAGCATCCAGAATGAAGATTTTCCTGCTCTGCTAGGATTTAAAGGTTAGTATTTGGCCATCTCTTTTAGATCTTCACCCACCCACGGTGATGTTCATGGTTGAATGATCACCTGTAACAATTTTTAATGATTTCTCTTTGTAATGTGCTCCAAAAAACATATCAATGATCCATGATTTTTTAGCACTTATTAATGCAGGTCTAATTCGAAAGATTCGGAATGTATTTTGGTGTACCACTTTAACTTGGTATCCGGTGATCATTTAAATGTGAACATCACCACCATGCAAGTTTGGTATTAGGTGAGTATTAGAACTTGAGGTTTATTATTATATATTAGTGCTAGTGCTATTTAGAATCTTAGTCTGTGCTAAAGTTTGTGTTAGAACTTGAGGTTACTAATTATGTGATTCGAAGTGGCTAGATGTTAGAAGTATCACAACAAGTTTGAATTAGAAATAGCTTTTCCGCATGATATATAATTAGGTTCTTTGTGTTTATTATTATTATATATTAGTGCTTACTAGTAATAAATAGGGAAAAACATTGTTGCCGACACCCCTAATAATGGTGTCAGCAATAATATATCTTATTTTTGCACTTTTTTCAATGTTCTAAAAGGCGCTAGGCGGCTAGGTGGGTGCCTAGACGGCGCCTAGGCGGATTTAGAATAAACTTGATTATATACTTATATTTTGATGAAGAACACTTGTTAATAATTCATATAATGTAATAAAAATCCATAATATCACTCATAAACCCAAATTTGCGGTGCTTAACTAACTCTAAAGTAAATAAATGCAAAAGTACACGTCTGACTAACAACTCTAAACCTCCTAAAATCCAAAACTATAAGTTCAACTAAAAAGCAAATACATCCCGACTTTGGGGATAAAAAAAACCTAAGTCAACTAATCACATGCTTAGAAGCTCAAATTGAATAATTATAGGACTAGGCGGGCCCAAACGGGGTCCAGGCGGCGCCTAGGCAGGACCAAGCGGCGCATAGGCAGGAGTAGGCGGTTCCTAGACGAATTTCCGCCTAGAGGTCCGCCTAGGCTTAAAAATTCCTAGGTCCCGTCCCGCCTAGCGCCCAGGCGGCGCCTAGGCGCGATTTTTAGAACACTGTTTTTTTTTTTTAATGTTATATGATAGATTACAAGTATTCGATTTCTATCTCTAGTTTAGTAATTTATTGAGCTTTAAAAGCCTCTTAACTGAATGGTAGAGCAATGTGCTTATGCGCAAATACGTGGGTTCGACTCCCGCATAGGCTAAAGTTTATATAATTCTAGTAATTTACAAAATTTTGTAATAAATGTTTAATAATAAGATATATTAGTGCAATTTTGTAGTGATGACGTCGTTTTTATGTGAAGTTTATATGTGGTGACATTGTTTTTATGCGTATTTTTAGTGCTAACATCGTTTTTATATGTATTCTAGTAACTTTGGAGCTTGTATTGGAAATCTGACATTTATGTTCCATATTAAACATTAATTCAATATTATAGAATAATATTTTAGGTTTTATCATGTAATAAGACAAGTTTGTGTATTCTTTTTTATATGTTAGCACAATTTTGTCATCGGTACTCATCAAATTTTAGATTTTATCATTATTGTTTACTTAAAAAGAGAAACAACATGGTATTCTCAACATGGTATGTCTCAACATGTTGAGAAATTTTTCACCACTAATTGTAACTAATATTAGTGTCAGCACTAAGTGTAACTAATATCAGTGTCAGCACTAATTTTCACCACTAATTGTAACTAATATTAGTGTCAGCACTAATTTTCACCATTAGTTGTGCAAAAATAAAGTATTGATGAGCAAAAATAAGAGCTTGTTGTGCAATAATTTATTGAGAAAGTATGAAATTATATTGAGAGAAAATAAGATCATGTTGAGACACAATTTCACGAGTCTCGAATGTTGTGCAAAAATAAAGTATTGATGAGCAAAAATAAGAGCATGTTGTGCAATAATTTATTGAGAAAGTATGAAATTATATTGAGAGAAAATAATATCATGTTGAAAACAAATTCACAAGTTTCGATTGTTGTGCAAAAATAACCTATAGTTGAGCAAAAATAAGATGATGTTGAGCAAAATTTCACCAATCCTCCATGTTGTGCAATTATTGTCTACTGATGAGCAAAAATAAGACCATGTTGTGCAATAATCTATTAAAAAAGTATAAAATTATATTTACAAAAAGTAAGATCATGTTGAGACACAATTTCACCAGTCTTGAATGCTGTGCAAAAATAAAGTATTGATGAGCAAAAATAAGAGCATGTTGATCATAATTCCACCAATCCCCCATATTGTGCAATAATAGTCTATTGATGAGCAAAAATAAGACCATATTGTGCAAAAATCTATTGAGCAAGTATAAGATAATATTGAGAAAAAATAAGATCATGTTGAGCACAATTTCACAAGTCTCAATTGTTGTGCAAATTTAATCTATTGTTGAGCAAAAATAAGATCATGTTGTGCAAATATGACCCAAGTCTAGTTTTTTTTTAAACATTTTGTCGTGCAAATATAAGAGTATGTTGTGCAAATATAAGAGTACGTTGTACAAATATAACCGTAAGTTGTGCAAATATGACCCAAGTCTAGTTTTATTTATTTATTTTTTTAACATTTTGTCGTGCAAATATAAGAGTACGTTGTGCAAATATAACCGTAAGTTGTGCAAATATGACCCTAGTCTAGTTTTTTTTTTTTACATTTTTTCGTGCAAATATAAAAGTTGTGCGAATATAAGAGTACATTGTGCACATATAACCATAAGTTGTGCAAATATGACCCATGTCTTTTTTTTTTTTACATTTTGTCGTGCAAATATAAGAGTACGTTGTGCAAATATAACCGTAAGTTATGCAAATATAACATTTTTTTGTGCAAATATAATATTTTTTTTCCGTTTTTTTTTCCGTTTCAATACTTTTTGTTGTGCAAATATAACTTTATGTTGTGCGCATATGACAATCTGTTGTGCAAATTTGTGCAAATATTGTGTTGAGCAAATTTGCGTCGTAGGCGCAAATATAATAATCTGTTATGCAAATTTAAGTTTATTTTGTGCAATTATAATATGAGAAAATTTGCGCTTACGCATAAAAACGATGTTAGTACTAAAAAATACGTATAAAAACGATGTCAGCACTAAAAATACACATAAAAACGATGTCAACACTAGGAAACTTGGTTTTGTTTCTAAGAATTATGATCGTAGCTAGGAAACATAATCCCTGGTTGATTCAACTAGTTTGAGCATGATGTACAGCGTTGCTCATTAACACTTGCTATAAAATGTTGTTACTCTTTTTTTGTACTCGAGGTATAAAATGACTTGTTATACTTGTCAATTTTGAATGCCTTTCATAACAAGTTTATGTTGTGCGTCAACATTTTTTTTCGTGTCAGCACACAGCATGTCAGCGTTTTCGTGTCAGCACTTTCTATTAGGCGTCATCATTTTTTTTATAACTCTGTCAGCACTAAAATTGAAAACACTAGCCAAATTCTGTAGAAATCCCATATTGAAGATGAACTATAACTCACCACATTGCATAACGCGAACCAGAACTTTCTGAAGAAGAGAAAATTGGGCATACATCCACTTCTCACTACAAAATATGAAGAAATCCCATATTGCTAAGCATGACAGTAATCCAACAAGAGCAAGTGGAATCTAGTATCTATGTTCCATATAGCATAAGACTTATAATCAGGCTTCAAACTTCCATGGTCAAATACACATTGCACATATGTTCACTTAACTTGCAATAAAGATCTCAATAAGCTTCGAAAAGATTTTGCTCATACTTTGGCCTCTTGTGAAGCAAAAGTATGCTTCAACGGGATTGGAGATCACCTTTTCAGGAGAGGAAGGGCGACTGGAGGGATTCATTCTCGGATCGATCGATCAATCTGGATGACAACGATGGATGATCGAGCTTCCAATTAGATTAGGCCCTGCACCTCAACCTGAAGCACCTGTTCCTCAAAGATGTTGGCACCTTAATCGGAGCTTGATGAGTCCTATCGAGGCAGAGCTCAAAAACCGTAACTCCATGCCATCAAGGCTCGAATTGACACCGATCCCCCACAGAGCCATCACTAAAAAACAATGTCATCACTAAAAAATACGCATAAAAACGATGTTAGTACATATAAATTTCACATAAAAATTAACGATGTCAGCACTAAAAAATTGCACTAATATATCTTATTATTGAACATTTATTACTAAATTTTGTAAATTACTAGAATTATATAAACTTTAGCCTATGCGGGAGTCGAACCCACGTATTTGCGCATAAGCAAATCGCTCTACCATTGAGCTAAGAGGCTTTTAAAGCAAAACAGTAGGAAAGAGGCAATGAAATATAAGGTGTTGACATGAAATAAAATGCTGACATACTGCACCAATTCAATCACCACTATGAAATAAGACGCTGACATGAAATTAACGAAATAAGGGACTTATGTAGGCAAAGGAATATAAATTAAATTTGAAAACACGAGTCAAATTCTTAATTACCATAAACAAATTGCTAAATAAACCTTGATTCAACTTAATATCCATCTACACAAACAAAATTAGACAACATGAGAATTACATTCATGATTATACATGCTGCCATAATCAATTAGAAGTGGAAATTAGATTATTCTTGCATGGGTTGCTTCTCGATCAGCAACATTAACATAAGATCCGACACCTGAAATGCAGTGGGGCAGTTGGTTTCCACAACAGCTAAAACTGAGAAAGCAAAAGCAGAAGAAACATATTGGACGGTGGTAATGGTGGTGGCGGCCCTTGCGCATTCAGGCTTTGCAAATGCATATTTTGCTTGGGATAAATGTATTTGCAGGAATCGTCGTACACGGACAAGCACCCTATAACAGACATTCAACCATAAAGTATTCGGAATTAACCACCAATTCGTTTCCAAATAAGACAAGCTCACATTACAACACACTCAATTGAATGATAAACGGCGTGCTAATGTCTGTAGCAGTTCAACACAGGGAATTTCACAGTGAAGAGAAGTAATCCAGTACACCATGAATCATGATCATCAAGTGACCAATTCAATAAAATGTTTAGGATTACTTTTGAAACAAGGCAAAATGGATTGGAATGCTCTAGAAGGGGAGACTAAGTGATTTGCACAAGAGGCTTCATAAAACCAGTCAATCACCATAAATCAGTGGTTTCCACCCGCCTTCTTTCTTCTTCGATTCAGATCTGGTCCCCGGGGCCGTCGCTCGCTGGCTTCTCAGATCCGCCACCAAGCGATGAAGACGCAGGCTTCTGTTAGGTTTTAAAGGTAATGTTGTTTTAATGGGTTGAAGGTAAATTCGGTTCTTGTAGATCCTTGCGGATAATCAAGACAATTTGAGTAGACCCAAAAAGGGTAATCTCATGGGTAGACCTCGAAAGGTAATCCCGAGGGAGTAGGCCAAAAAGGCAATCTCCACCGAATTCTTTTAGGCGACAAAACTAAGTGTTTAAGCCCTTTAGAAAAGATATATAAAATGGCTTGGATAATGGCAAACGAGTCACTCAAATAAATCGAGTTTTCCTTCAACGTTTATTGCCCCTATATGCCAAAAGGTTGCACTACAATAACGTTGTGGGATAAAACATTTCCTATACAATAAAAGGGTGGCATCCCATTTCATTATTGCATATATACATACCTTGTTGTGTTTTAAGTGTTTGTTATTCCGATTGAGAGAGATATCGGAAAACTCATACCTTTCCAAGTGGATGGCAAAGGCCTTTTATAGGCAAAATGGGGTGGTAGTTTTTGGGTGGTTATGGGTAGTTATTGGAAGTTATCGGTGGTTATGGGTAGTTATGGTGGTTGGGCGGTTACCCCCCAATAACTACCCCCAACCGCTGGCCCAATAAAGGCCCAATAAGAACCAGCCCAATTAAGGACAAGCTAGCATGACGGAGCTAGCATGGTGGAGCTAGGTCACTCATAAAATATAAAATGTGCATGACATTTATACGAAGCTGGGTGTAGCTACCATGCAGCTAAAATGAATAAACTAAAGCTTCAATGAAGCTAAAACCCTAATCAAGCTCAAAATTAGAGCTAGGTCATTTTTGGAGTTCCGAAGCTCGGGGTAGCTCTCAAATTTTGCACCAAGGCTTTAGAACTTAATATCTTCCTTTACAAATCATGAGACAGTGACTTAACTCACTATAAGTGAATA
This sequence comes from Persicaria tinctoria, assembly GCA_037127255.1. Taxonomy (NCBI): domain Eukaryota; kingdom Viridiplantae; phylum Streptophyta; class Magnoliopsida; order Caryophyllales; family Polygonaceae; genus Persicaria; species Persicaria tinctoria. Next base: position 57,524,863 of record JBANSL010000014.1, read on the forward strand.
AAACTTGATCATAACCATATTAGATCAACTTTGTCAATGTTGACATCATCGCATGGATCTTTCCTCATAATTTCCTTTCCCCTTAAAATCTTAGAATTACTTAGGGCCGATCACATGGGCCGTGCCTCCCGCACACCCTAAGCCCGAGTGATGATCTTAGTAATCCTCACACTTAACATTTATGATTTCAGACAAATGGATTGATGACTTTTCACAAATCACCAACATTCCTCCCCCATTTGAGCAATGTCATAAATCCTTGAACAATTTACAAACTCTTTGTATAGACATAAATATCCATTGGATTTGAACTTATATCTTGTAAAAATTACAATCATGTACTAAAGAATCGTGGTGTTCTAAGACTTGAACCACATCAACTTGTCTAAGCACACGTAATAAAAATTACAACATGAGTTACATAATGTATACACACTAAACTTTGACGTTTTGAGGCTTTACGTCCCTTATCCTTCACATATGCTTCGAGACGAGTCATCCTTGAACTACCTTGGAAGAAGCCTTGCACTTCCACATATGCTTAGTTGAATTTCTAATTTGCACCTACAAAATGCATTTTCCAAAATTCATTAAGAAACTATGTTTCAACTTTTCTTTTCATGTAGACTAGAGCAAATTACCTTAATGGGTTGTTGGTTGCTCCAAAACTCTATGTCCTTGGCCTACCACATTGAATTCTACCCTACACCTTTCGGTAAGGGGGAATTGGGCGTCCAAGCCATAGGTTCATTTAGGATTTTAACCCCATCCCTCGAGATGCTTTGTACACCACCTCTTTTGCCAAACTCTTGGTTAAGTAATCGGCAAGATTGTTGTGTGTTCGCACAAAGACAACCGATATGACTCCATGTGTGATTAGTTCTCAGATGGAACTATGCCTCACACCTAGATGTCGTGACTTCCCATTATATACTTGGCTATAGGCCTTTGCCAAAGTACTTTGGCTATCATAAAAGATAGCAATAGGGGATATTGGTTTTGGCCACAAAGGTATCTCATGTATGAGATTCCTAAGCCATTATGCTTCCTTGCCGGCCGCGGCAAGTGCAACAAACTCTGACTCCATCATCGAGGTTGTTATGCACGATTGCTTCTTAGATGCCCAAGAAATCGCACCACCACCTAATAAAAATACCCAACCACTCGTTGAAGAGTGATCTTCCATATTGGTGATCCAACTTGCATCTGTGTATCCTTCCAAAGTGGAGGGAGAACCTACATATGCAATTCCATAGGTCATTGTCCCTTTCAAGTACCTAAGTACTCTTCTAAGGGCTTTCCAATGACTTGAGCTTGGTCGACTTGTATATCGACTTAACTTACCCACGACAAATGCTATGTCGGGGCGAGTACTCGTCATGGCATACATTAGACATCCTATCACTTGAGAATACTCAAGTTGCGAGATTGGTTCTCCTAAGTTAGGGCGAAGTTTCTCACTTGGATCCATAGGTGTACTAACCGGTGTGGATTTATCACATTGGAAACGTTTTACCACTTTTTCGATGTAATGGGACTGTGTTAGGGTTAAACCATTTCCTTCCTGCTTGATCTTAATTCCCAAGATCACATCAGCTTCTCCTAGATCCTTCATGGAGAACTTAGTAGACAAGAACTGTACTCCTTAGTTTTGTCCACTTCTATTTGGTTTGTACCGAATATAAGCATGTCATCTACATATAGACATATTATAAATCCTTGACCGGAATTATTAAACTTACTATATACACACTTATCTGCTTGATTGATTTTGAAGCCATCACCCAAAATCACTTCATCAAACTTTTGATGCCATTGTTTTGGCACTTGTTTAAGTCCATAGAGGGACTTGATCAATCGACACACTTTGTGTTCTTGACCTTCTACTATTAAGCCTTCGGGTTGCTTCATGTAAACCTCTTCATCCAAATCTCCATTGAGAAAGGCCGTTTTTACGTCCATTTGATGGATGACAAGACTATGAATGCTTGCTAAATCAATTAAAAGTCTTATAATGATGATTCTAGCAACGGGGGCATAGGTGTCGAAATAATCGACTCCTTCTCTTTGTTTAAAACCTTGGATTACCAATCGGGCTTTAAATTTGTCAATGGACCCATCGGCCTTCATTTTCCTTTTGAAGATCCATTTACAACCTAGAGGTTTGCACCCGGTTGGAAGGTTTGACAACTCCCAAGTGTTGTTGCCAACAATAGAGTACATCTCATCTTGGATTGCTTCTTTCCAAAATGCGACATCTTGAGAACTCATTGCCTCGGTGAAGGTCTTGGGATCCTCATCCATATGTAGATATGAGATGATTTGATCTTCTTTATTCCTAGAACCCTCTATCAAGAAAACTTGAAATATTGGTTCAGGATAAGTATGTCCTACTAAGAGTGTGGAGTGTACTCGTTGTCGCTTGGGTGTGTGGGACGTCGAAGTAGGAGCTTCGGCCTCATCATCGCTCGTATGCGTCGAGTGCATGTTCTCACCATCGCTACCGTCGCTAGTGTCTTCCCCAGGTACGCCCATGGCCATGCGCTTTATTGACCTTGGCCCTGTAGCTGGGGAGTCTTTGTCGAGCGGTGGCTTTGGGTCAACAACATCGATGCTTGGTGCTTGCAGCAAGCTAGCGCGCTTCATAGACCTAGTGACCCTAGGTCCAAGTACAGGTGTCGGCTCCTCGGTTTCCATTGGATCCGATGATGGGTCGACATCCTCTTGGTCTATCTCCCTAGGCCTAGGGCTCGATGTGAACCTAGTCTCATCGAATATGGCATCACGTGATTCTCTCACGGTGTTAACCGAGATAGCGTGATTGGGTTCTATGACGAAAAACCTATAAGCCTTAGAGTTGTGTGCATATCCAATGAATATGCACTCAATACCTCTATCTCCTAAGGTTTTACGCTTAGGGTCCGTTAGTCTAACAACCGCACGACAACCCCATATACGAAGATAATGGAGATTTGGTTTTCTTTTAAACCAAAGCTCGTATGGTGATTGACGATTTCTCTTGCTTGGCACCCTATTTAAGATATAGTTGGCTGTTAGCATCGCCTCACCCCAAAACGAGTTCTTTAACCCGAAGTATGACAACATGGCATTAACCATGTCCTTAAGAACATGATTCTTTCGCTCCGCCACCCCATTTTGTTGTGGGGTATATGGAGCCGTCGTCTGATGAATTATGCCACAAGACTCGAAATACTCCACATCCATGTATTCACCACCACGATCGGTTCGTAGACTTTTAATTTTATTTCCCGTTTGCAATTCAACTTCGGTCTTGTATGCTTTAAACCTATCTAGTGCCTCACTCTTCGAGTGAACTAAATAGACATAGCAAAACCTTGTTACATCATCGATGAACGTTATGTAGTAACGTTTTTGACCCAATGATGGCGTTGCATGTAGGTCCCCTAGGTCCGAATGGACTAGGCCTAGGACCCCTTCTTCTCTTTTAATTGCCTTAAAAGGAAGCCTTGTTATTTTTGTTAACAAGCAAGTTTTACACTTTTCATTTGTTGGTTCAAAGGTGGGAATTATATTTTCCTTAGCCATATCTAATATACGCTTCATATGTACATGTCCCAACCTTGCATGCCAAAGATCATATAAAGAATCATTAGACACACCCATGTAATCAAATAATACTTTATTATTATTGATAACATTGAGTAGGAACATATTATTTTTATAATGGCCGAAGCCTACAAATATTCCTGCCCTACTTATTACTAATCGATCGGCTTCGAAAACCAATCGATAACCTAACTTGTTAAGCACACCACCGCTTACAACATTTTTGCGGATGGCGGGTGCATACAATACATTATGTAATACAAGTTCCTTCCCACTAGTAAAGTTGAGATGTACGTCCCCTTTACCTAGGACCGAGGTTGTTGACTCGTTTCCCATGTAAAGCACTAAACCGTCCTCTACATCCTTCATGTGCTTGAACCATTTCCTTTCCATGCACACGTGGGCGGTGGCACCCGATTCAAGCCACCAAAGGAGTTTTTCATCCTTCATAACAAGACATTGATCAATGTTAGATACAAAGAATAATGACTCATTTGTAACTAAAGACACAGAAGTGCCCTTACCTTGCCCGGGGCTTGTGCCCGAGCCCGACGCCGGTGTCATGACACCTTTGTCCTTTGACCCATTGGAACTGCAGTCCCTCTTCATGTGGCCTGCCTTTCCACACTTCCAACAAGTTCCCTTGGCCGCCTTAGCCTTTTGGTTAGAACCTTGCTTACTGTCGTTTCCTGATTTGGGACGCTTGGAGCCCTTAGCGCCCACGGTGCGTTTGTTGTTGCCCGCCTCCATTGTGTTTATTGAGTGGGCTGATTTTTCTTCACCTTTCTTTCCCTTGTTATTCGCCTTGAATTCCTCCTCTATACGTAGATGGGAACCCAATTGGACAAGGTCCATGTCCTCCTTCGAATGCTTCAAGAGATGTTTCGCCTCCTTCCACGAGTGAGGTAACTTATCGATTATGGATGAAACGGCGAAGTTCTCATCCAAGGTGATCCCATGTTGGGTTAGTTGACCCAATACTCGGAGCAATTCGTGGTATTGCTCCATTACCGGTCTATTTTCAACCATCTTGTAATTGTTGAAGTTAGACACGAGAAACTTCTTTGAAGAGGCATCTTCCGCCAAGTACTTGGCTTCGAGTGCTTCCCACAAAATCTGAGATGTCTCATGATTTTGATACACATCAAATAGGGAGTCGGCCATGCCATTGAGGATGTGCCTACGACAAATGTAGTCGTCATTCTCCCACTTCCCAACACGCCTATGTTGAAGCATTATAGCCTCCCTTTCGGCGATTTGAGCCTCGGTCTCTCCGTCGACTTTTTCCGGAATCGGAGGTGGCTCTTTGGGACATGGCATTGAGAGCACGTACGCCACCTTAAATGAAGTAAGCATGAAATGCATCTTCTTTTGCCATCGACGAAAGTCTTGCCCTTCAAACTTCTCAAGTTTCGCGAATTTGGATGCTATCTCTGCCATCGGTAATTCCTTCGTTCTTGCCATTCCAACCTTGTTCCAAAACAACAAAACCAAACAATAAATAAACGTTGAAGATTGTTAGGTTTTAAAGGTAATGTTGTTTTAATGGGTCGAAGGTAAATTCGGTTCTTGTAGATCCTTGCGGATAATCAAGACAATTTGAGTAGACCCAAAAAGGGTAATCTCATGGGTAGACCTCGAAAGGTAATCCCGAGGGAGTAGGCCAAAAAGGCAATGTCCACCGAATTCTTTTAGGCGACAAAACTAAGTGTTTAAGCCCTTTAAAAAAGATATATAAAATGGCTTGGATAATGGCAAACGAGTCATTCAAATAAATCGAGTTTTCCTTCAACGTTTATTGCCCCTATATGCCAAAAGGTTGCACTACAATAACGTTGTGGGATAAAACGTTTCCTATACAATAAAAGGGTGACATCCCATTTCATTATTGCATATATACATACCTTGTTTTGTTTTAAGTGTTTGTTATTCCGATTGAGAGAGATATCGGAAAACTCATACCTTTCCAAGTGGATGGCAAAGGCCTTTTATAGGCAAAATGGGGTGGTAGTTTTTGGGTGGTTATGGGTAGTTATTGGTGGTTATGGGTAGTTATGGTGGTTGGACAGTTACCCCCCAATAACTACCCCCAACCGCTGGCCCAATAAAGGCCCAATAAGAACCAGCCCAATTAAGGACAAGCTAGCATGACGGAGCTAGCATGGTGGAGCTAGGTCACTCATAAAATATAAAATGTGCATGACATTTATACGAAGCTGGGTGTAGCTACCATGCAGCTAAAATGACTAAGCTAAAGCTTCAATGAAGCTAAAACCCTAATCAAGCTCAAAATTAGAGCTAGGTCATTTTTGGAGTTCCGAAGCTCGGGTAGCTCTCAAATTTTGCACCAAGGCTTTAGAGCTTAATATCTTCCTTTACAAATCATGAGACAGTGACTTAACTCACTATAAGTGAATAAAACGTGATCATAACCATATTAGATCAACTTTGTCAATGTTGACATCATCGCATGGATCTTTCCTCATAATTTCCTTTCCCCTTAAAATCTTAGAATTACTTAGGGCCGATCACATGGGCCGTGCTTCCTGCACACCCTAAGCCCGAGTGACGCTCTTAGTAATCCTCACACTTAACATTTATGATTTCAGACAAATGGATTGATGACTTTTCACAAATCACCAACAACTTCCAGTTGTTGCTCAGATCCGCCGATCGCTGCTTTTCTCAGATCCGAGATCTTCGTTGGACGGAGATCTTCGATGCCATCTAAAAACGCCTCGCCTCCGGCCTCCGACCTCCCAAATTCAGATCTGGACGGAGGAGATCTGGTGGGCGCGCGACAACGAACGGGAGGAGAGGAGGAGCGCGCGGCTGCGGCTAACAGGAGGAGAGGAGGAAGATGGAGGTCCGGCCAGTAGGAGGAGACTCGTCGCCATCAGAGCCGGATCTGGCGTCGAGAGAGAGAGAGAGACAGAACAGATTGAGAGAGCGAGAGGAGAAAGGTCCGGAGAGGGAGGGGAAGATCTAGGGTTAGCGGTTGAGAATTAGTATATATAGCGGACATTTTGCTAATTTGTCCAAAAAGGTGGACATTTTACAAATTTGTCCAAAAAAAGTGCCTGTTTGGCAAAAAATTTCTTTCACTTTTGACACGTTTTTTAAGAATGGTAAAAATTATATAAAATATCAATAATTTTATTAATTTTAAAAAAAAATTCATATTTAATACAATTATCTATAAAATTATGAAAAAATTAATATTTTATAGAATTTTTAGCTTCTTAAAAAACGTGTCAAAAAGTAAAACGACAAATATTTTGAGAAGGAAGTAGTTTTTTTTTATGTGATGTTAACGTTCTATTCAATCAATTTGTATAATTTATTCAAGAGATATGAGTTCTTGTATAAATCCTGAAATATATGATTCTATAAAAGTATAAGATGATTTGAATATAAGAAATTGAGAATTTCATGATATAATGTTGATGCCAAGTTGATGGATTTTGTGTGAATTTGATTCATATATTTATTCGTCAAAATTCTAAGTTTTATGAAAACCTACCATCTTAATCCTACAATTGTCAAAGGATTTTGTAATGGTTACAAAAAATTGAGTGTGAGTGGATGGACCGACAATTAGGGTTATAAAAGGTACATTGGGGTTTTAGTATAAGATCTTAAATTACCTTAATTAGATATGATAAATATCTTATCCCTAATAAAATATTATATCCGATTATACAAGGTAATAGTTACCACAAAATTAATTCCATATATATTATTGCTGAATTTTGAATTAAAATATCAAGAATATTGAATTAATTATTTTATGTGATGATTTAATTAGTTTAAGCCCAATAGTCTATTAATATGATTAATAGCATATTTTTATTTATATTATAATTTGATTAATATTTTGATATTATATTAATTATGATTAATATTTATTTAATATTTGATATTATTGCATGCGACGACTAATATGGCCCAAGTAGCATATAAAATACGATCTGCGTATCGTTATATATTTTTGTAATTTAATTTTCGAAAGTAAATTTATTTACACATTGTACAAAAGAAGATGCTACAAGATTCAATGGTAGAGATCCAAAAGGCGATTTTAGGATGAAGATCCAAAAGAAGAATCTAGGATGAGGATCCAATGAGCAAGAAGAACTTTGAAGATTATTATATATATCACCTTTTAACCTCTCCGACTTTGGTCTCGAGGCTTTCTTGGTTAACTTCACATCGCGAATGTGCTCTATGGCACATTTTTGGTGCTCATCGTCTTTTCGACCAACCTAGTGCAGATGACTTTAGCTATTATGCTATATGATATGTGGTGTAACGTTAATTATTAACTAAATTCGCGGTAACGGTTATCGTTGGTGTATTGTCAAGTTCAATTATATTAAGGCGAAACTAATTAAAATAACCCAACCTTTAAGGGGGTGTTAAAAATATATCCCAACCTTTCAAATGTAAAATAAATATCCCAACCTTTATAAGTGATGGTAATATAATATCCTAATGATTTCTCTCCAATAAAATTCTTATTTTTTTTATTGTATTACTCATGTATTTTCAATTCAAATAAAACATATAAAATTAAATTAGATGAGTTTAAAAGTTTATTTAATAAACTTTTGTAGTTTTAGATTTAATTTGTACCTAACTTTTTATATCTTTTTTTAAATCAATAATATCTATAACAAGTCAAATAAAAAAAATTAAAGCAAAATAACATATTTTCAATTAGTAAATGATTAGCTAGTGATTTAACTTATCAAAACTAAAGAATATTTTGTCAATTATAAACTTTATGTACTACGAAATTGAAATAAAAATTTAATTATTTAGATTATTCAATGGTGTTCATTTATTTATAAGATGTAAATTATTATTATTAAAAAATATATAAAAGAATGTAAATTTTTTATTTTTATTTTTTCTTAAATCCAAAATAAATAAATAAAAAGACAAACTTAAAAACCAATCTAATTTAATCTAATAAACTTGAATGATATTTTACACAATCAAGATATTAAAAATTATATTTTAAATATTTACTTGTTTTATTATATTTGTTTTGATTAAATTTAATTATAATATAAATACATATTAAATTGAATAATTTGAATTAAATACGTATTAAATTGAATGTTTAGGGGCGAAACTAATCATTTTTGTGGGGGAGAAATCATTAGGATATTATATTACCATCACTTATAAAGGTTGGAATATTTATTTTACATTTGAAAGGTTAGAATATATTTTTAACACCCCCTTAAAGGTTGAGTTATTTTAATTAGTTTCGCCTTATATTAATCATACACTGGAAACATGACCAAGATTATTTGTGACTATTATTTGGTGTCCTATAAAACTTGGATGCATGTGATTATTCATCGAAAGTAAAATAAAGTTGACCTTATTTGTTTTTATGAACGTTGTGAGGTTATGATGTGATATTGTGTACGTCATGTCTGAGCCTATTAATAGAAATGTTGAGCCTATAAATGGAAATGTTGATCTCTACTGTTTGTATGCACAAGGCCTTTAATTTGCAAGTATCAAAATCTGAGTGGGTAAGATCTGATCCCCGAGAAATTTGACTGACTCAAAGCCAAACCGATCTGATTCGAAATCTAGCGTCATGTGCGACTTGAACCCTACTCATCCTTATAATTGTTATAATTTTTTCATTTGTACACACCAATAATGTGAATTATAATGGAATTTAATATAACTAAATAAATGAAGTTTAATAATTAATATTTAAGATAAATAAAAAAGGCTCTTTTGCATAACTAGACTAAAAAAAGGGTCCATTTACACAACTAGACATGTCCTTGTTTTTTTTGCTAGGGGTAGAAAGTGATCATTTTTTACAAATAAAAAATGCAACCGGGAGAGGAGGTTGCATGTGAAGGTGAGGGACACTGTAGCTACACTGTAGCTGTCAGTAGCTGTCAGTGACATGTGGCACCAAAAGGCATCCTCCGTTCATTTCAGAAAACTGTAGACTGCCCATCTTACCAATAGAATTAATTGGTCCTACCAATAGTCTAAACCTGTCTTTCCATACCTGGAGATATTTTGGAAAGAATCTGGAGGGGATTCATTGTAGCTGCTTTGGCGGGCTGTCATTGTAGTCTTAGCGCCAAAACAGGGTTCCTCCTTTGGGGAAAGGGGGAAGAATTTATGAGGGGGAAATGCAATGATTGCATTGATGGGTGTCCCCCAAGAACATATATAAGCTTGAGAGGATGATCTGAAACACCATAACATGCTCTGCAAAAAGTGAGGCAGAATATGAGAGAAGCGGAAAGGACGGGGAAAAAGTTACCCGTTCATTCCAGGAAACGATACAGTCCCCATCCTACCAATAGAATATTTCCGCCCTACCAATAGTGTACAACTGTCCTTTCATACCTGAAAAAGTGCAAAAAGTTTGTCCGATGACAGTGGCAGCGATGGGTAAGTGATCTTATACCTATCCTTTGTAGTTGTTCCTTTTTCTTATAACAGAACTACCCCAATGTGACGGTTTCACGAGACCAGTTGCAGAGAGTTCGTAATTTATACTCTCTCTTTTTGATCAATTGCATAACTTGCAAATTAAGATTACAAATTCAAGCGCTATTTTTTCTTCCTGCAAAATTATCATTTCTTGATGCCTACACGATCATAAGGACCCATTGAAAATAGTCTATTAGCTCAATTGGTAGAGCGTTGTGTTTGCACACAAAGATGTGAGTTCGACTCTCACATAGGCTAATACGGAGTATGTGTTCATGAATCTCTCTGAACTTATACAATTATGAGCCTACCAGAAAATATATATACTAATGGTAGGACAAATTTATGAACATGTTAGGACAAATTCATAAATCTCTTTGAACTTATACGATTATGAACATGACAGGAAATATATACACTGGTGGTAGGACAAATCTGTGAACATGGTAAGACAAATTCATAAATCTCCCCAGACTTGTATAATTATGAACCTGGTAAGAAATATATACATTAGTGGTAGGATAAATTTGTGAATCTGGTAGAGACAATTCCCCCTTTTCTTTTCCACTGTCTCACTTTCCCCCTTTTCTTTTCGAAGTTTAGGTTTTACTCAATTTTCTTTCTCCAAATGATGATCATGAACTTGTCAGCGATGACTGGGTACTTCTGAGTGTCAATCTTCACTACTTGGATCTTGTCTTTCAGTGCAGCACTAACTTTATCTAGGATAGGGACCATAGCTTGATATTCATCATCACACATGATATATCCATGTATAACTTTTGCATTTGTGGTTCATATAACTTCAGTTTATGCTTGTGGAGCCTGCCTTCTCCTTTTGCTTTATGAGATTCACGTGGAAGTAAATTTTTTTCGTAAAGTCAATTATGCATTTACATTTTTCCAATAGTATAAATATATCGTACCATTAGTGTGCATCTATCCTACCATTAGTGTCAAGTTATACAGGAATTACTGGGTTTCCATTATGATCCTACCAATATCGTTGTTTTCTCCTACAATTAGTTTCCATCAATCCTACCATTATGATCCTACCAATATCGTTGTTTTCTCCTACCATTAGTTTTCATCTATCCTACCATTTTTGTGCATGTATCCTACCAATTTAAATAGCTTTCAAGGAAAATCAAGCTAGAAACCGTAACAAATTATGTTCCATATTTTTCAGAAAAAACAACCAAGGGTAGAGGGTTTCAAGGAAAATAAAGATGTTCCACATCTTTCGGTGATTACATTATTATCATACCAATATCGTATTTTTCTTACCAATTTCACAAATATGTCCTACTATGTTCATAATCGTATAAGTCCAGAGAGATATGAACACATACCGCATTAGTATATGTGAGAAATAATCTAGTGAAGTAAAAACACTCGTTTGATGGTCAGAAAAAATCAAAGGTGAGTTGCAGGCTTCCTGGTAAGATATATTTATACTATTGGAAATATTGAAATGCATAATTGACTTTACCAAAACACATGATATCAGAGACTTATGAACACACACTCCGTATTAGCCTATGTGAGAGTCGAACCCCGGAATGGCCGCTCTTTATTTACCAATTCAAGGTAGAGCACTGTGTTTGCACACATCTCCGTATTAGCCTATGTGAGAGTCGAACTCACATCTCTGTGTGCAAACACAGTGCTCTACCAATTGAGCTAATAGGCGATTTATCCTCGTATAGATTAAGAATCATATCCTTCCAAATGATCAAGCCTATCCTACCAACTGAACAAACTTATCCACCCCAAAATTAATAACCCTATTCTACCAACAGAACAAAGATATCATGCCAACTGACCATAACTATCCTACCAAAAGTAGAAAGACCTGAAACAACATTATCACCTAAATTTGAAATACAATGAAATTTCTATTCGAAAGGGTTGAATTTGTATTTGTAAACTGTAATTGAAAATGCTGCATAAAAGAATATTAACTCTCCCGTTTGGGAGCCTTCCTCCCTCCCGAGTTCTCTATTCGAAAGGGTTGATTAGTAGCTTAGTACAGAGATAATTAGCAACTTAGTACAGAGATTACTCAATTTTCGGGGAAACTTTGATAAACCATTCTAAATGCTATATTAAATAGATCATCAACATGTCCTATGCATCGTACATATGGAATATGAATACCTGATAGTAGGTTACAAGAGAACTATACTCACCATGAAAAATCATATGAAGACCAAAGACTACCATAAGAATTGAAAATGCCGCGGCTAAGATCAATAACCCGAGTAAAAACCTATACATGCTGATCCGGCCAAGCCTTCTTCCACGCATACAGCACGAACACCGTCCTCAATGTGGTCGAGGATTTTAGGAGACAGAACATTTGCATCTCCTCTTTGATAAACACTAGCCATATTGCCTACAGTTAAAAGAATCCATTCCAATTGAGTTCATCATACTTGGGCACCGACCAATTCATCCCTGTCAACAATTTTTTGCAAAACAATCCAGATATCCAAGTGAAAATCAACAATTCAAATAAAAAATCAAATCCCTTCTTGAAGCAAATTTTGACAGTGATAATGAGAGGTTTTCAAATTCAAATGGGATAAACTTGCTGATTCGGAATGCTTTCTAATCCAATGAAAGATTCGAGTTAGGGAAGCAAAAAGAGGGCAAAGAGATTCAAGCTTTATCTACAATCGAACTCGCAAGCAAATTCAAACACAACAGTACAGTAAATCAAATCGATCATAAGAACAAGAAAAACAAAACAAGTGAAAATTACCTCGTCTGATATATGAACATAAAAAGGGCGGATTTGGGAGCGGGAAACTCCAGAGATCGGAGGCGTCGGTTTGAGAGAGTGATGCGTTGGTTTGGGAGAGATCCCAATTCCAAAGATTAGGGCTTTGAACGAAGCCGAGACGGCGAGGGGCCGGGATGCTCCGACGGCGGCAGTGGCGACAGAAGGAGGGCGCTAGAGGGAGGAGAGAGGGGGGGGGGGGAAGGGAATTGGCCGGAGAAAGAAGAAAAGGAGGGAACGTGGTTTCGGGAGGTGATGGCCATCTCTGAGCTCCATTTTCTTCTTCTTCAACGCTCAATTTGAGGCAATTTCTACCTTCAACTTGTTGATAGCGAAGGATCTTTGAAAGTTCTTCATCTTTGGCGGAGTCTGCGGACCGGAATCCATCTTCTTCCTGCTGGATCTTTGGCTCACGGTGGAGGCGGCGTGTCTTCGCTTAAGCTTTTTTCCCAGGCTCACCTTCCACAGCCGGTTGTGTACAGTTCCAAAAAACCGGCAGTTAAATTTGCACGGGGATAGAGAGGTTATTTTGGGCCAATTTTTTAACTAGTGGTCTATTTGTGCAATTAGGCCCATTTTTTAGTCTAATTACTACCCTTTCCTCAATAAAAAATAATAACAATTTTATAAAATTAAATGTAACCCAATTAAAGCTGAATCTATTTTAACCCGAACTTACCCAACCTGACTCGAACACATAATATACCCAACATTTACCTAACCCGACATTAACCGAGCTCGAATGAGTATTACCTGAACCTGATACGACCCACCTGATTGACACCTCAAGTTTTAACTTATGGTGGAATTATTAGTGCTCTTTAGGCTTGGCTGAATCAACTCCCAACTCTGCATAAGCAATTACTCACCTGAGCTGAGAATTAATTTTTTACAAAAATGTGTTTTTTTCCCTTCATTTACACTGATTTGCAGTTAGTTCTCACATACAAACGTACGAATCCAACTTATCAAGCGTTCTATACAATAATTTACAAGAGGAAGTACATCATAGAAAATAAGCTTCCTCTATGGAGGCCAAAAGTTCCTTTACTTCTGGAACAGAAAGCATGCATTCAACCTCTGAAGGGTAGATCTTCCCAACAAGCTCCACTACTGTCTGATACTCGCGGATGAACTCCTTCTGCAGAACATGTAAAAAAACAAGAACAAATCACATCAAACTGCTTACGTCTCTAGAGTAAGATGACTGGTTCAGGGTTTTAATCGTTTGATTTCGACTATCATGAGTATGTTTTGTCAAGGAAGCAAACCTTGCATCTAGTGTGCAAGGGACGCAGCAGTTCGTTTAAAGTTAAGTTCATTTGCAGTCCCTTGAACATTGCATTGATCGACTTTTCAATCTGGATATCAAGAAAAACCAAAGGGGTCAATCCGATGGAACCAATGTTTGCTTGACATGAAGGAATATTGTATAAACCAGTAAACCACCAAAGCACCATTGATAGCTAAAATGTTGCTTACAAATGGCAAATGCCTACCTCATTTATGGAAGTTCTCAGTACCCTTTGAAGGTCTGCTTTAGACATGCCGGGCCTCAAAGGAATCTGAATAATCCAGGGGGAAAGAGGTTGTCAGATATGAAGTGATGCAACAATCTGTAAAACTGTCAAGAAATACATTTTTTTTCCTTTCTATTTCTGTTATGAAGTTAATGTCAATGAACAACTAAGTGGTGTAGCTCAATTTGGATCTGCCAGAATTTGAAATATCATGCCAAACTGACCTTCATAAATTTGCAGTTATGAAACCATCTGACTTACCTCCTGTGGTTTATATGTTGTCATCAAGTCCTCAATCTTCTTAGAATATTGGAATAGCTGTTCAAATTGCTGCATATTTGAAGAAAATCAAAACTATAATTTAGGTTTAGATTTTTAGGATGTAAATCAAGATAATCTACATATATGTTTCTCCAGAGTACTGCTGATCATGGGATTCCTATAAAGATAAAGACTTTGAAATGTCTTACACTGTATATGATCATGTGTACGTGACGGGTGCACGCATGCTCGTAAGCATCGCTGGCCTGCTGATATAATTTGGCTAGAGCAGACACCAAATTTGCCAAGTCATACAAGCTGAAACAGTTGCTTTTAATCAACATCTAAAAGAGAAAAAATTGACAGGAATTTATACTTCAGTCAGATGAAAGCCATGAAACATCATATATACCAGGTTTGAAATGCAGCATAATTCTCCAACATAAACATATCTCCATTTTTCGGATCAACCCTTGCGATTTTATTTATTGTCATGAACAATGTGCTCGCCTGCAGATAATTATTCTTCATTTAGGTCTAGAGAAATCACTTTTCTTTACGCAAACAGTAGAATGAAATCAGACAGATTCACAGATATGTAATTCTAAACTTTAAAAGTACTTACAATCTTAGTATACGCCGTATCAGCCAAATCTCTGTCCTTTCCCTGGATACACTGCTCCATACAAGTAGCAAGAGCTGCAAATCTGTGCATTGAACATGGAAAGTGCAACATGCATGAATGCTGAAGCAAGATAAACAAACGCAGATGGTAGAACTACAATACGTTCCAAATTAAATTAGCATAAAGTTCAAGGCATACAACAATCTCTCCATTTGTGCGTAACCTGGGAAATGCACGTATAGAAACAAGGATCCTTCAGTAATGGTAAGTTGGTAAGCTTTTTATGAAGTTACTTACCTCCGAATATATACGTGTACACCTGTTGGTTGAGCATTTAGCGCAGTGAATGCAATGCGATGGCAACATTCGTCAACAAACTGCAATAGCATGACAAGTTTGATACTTTGATGTCTAAACTCAAGATTGTAAGCTGAAATCCAATTGTTACAAAATATTGGATGAAATCATACTTGGCTAAAAAACATAGCAGTTCTTGATTGTAGGTCAGAAAGTAGGACGAGAACAGGTTCGGCTGCATCAGGTTTCTGAGCAGAAAGAATTTGCAGCGTTATCCCATGCATTGCTAAGCATCTCAATGGATCAATCTTGTTCCCCCATTCGATAATAGCATAGAAATCCTCCTAAGATATCGTTATTCCAATGTTAATTGCAGATAAGAATATCAGCTAGCCGCTAGGGACTGTAAGGAGAGCAGTTTTAGTAGGTAGTAAATGTGAGTTCTTCTGACAACTTTATTGAATAACATCAAATTCAGATTCTATAATGATACATAAATATAATCTTATGTTGAAAATGCCTCTTGTTTCAAATGTATCTAATGATATATAAATTTTACTATACCTGGATTCCACCAAGCAACTCTTGAAGAAATTCCCTTTGCGCTGCCAGATCTGAGGAAATTTTAACAAGACAAATAAGTATCTATAAAAAGAATACATATAAAATTAAGGAGCTCCATCAATAATAGGCCGAGAGTATACCAACTTTCTCACCATTGTTGTTAATTTCCATAACATCCAGGTCCTTGTCATTTGCTTCAATGGGACCTAATACTGGTCTTTTTCCACTAACAGTTGGAATATCAAAGCACATGAACTGTGCAAAAAAGGAAATCTGCAGTCGGATGCAACTTATATAAGGGAAAATGTCACTAGACGCCTAATAGTTTGAAATACTACTATATGAGATAGGATACAACCTCCAGCTCAATGTGTGGGATAAAATTTGTCAGCATTTTAGAATAAGCATCAGAAACTGCTGATGTGTCTATATTCCTTGGGGTTTGACCAGAGCCAGCAGAATCATCAAACCAGGAAATTGCATTTCTTGACAAGTTATTGCTAGTTCGAAGCCCTTTGGCAAAATCACGACTCTGCATAAGATTCGGGGATGATTGTAATTAATAAAGGAACAAGTAATTGAGGTGCTAGCTTTTGTA
Source organism: Persicaria tinctoria (assembly GCA_037127255.1). Taxonomy (NCBI): domain Eukaryota; kingdom Viridiplantae; phylum Streptophyta; class Magnoliopsida; order Caryophyllales; family Polygonaceae; genus Persicaria; species Persicaria tinctoria. Next base: position 57,541,587 of record JBANSL010000014.1, read on the forward strand.
TCATGAGGTAAAACATCATGAACTTCTTCATTTGGAACAAGTACATAAAGGTCATAGTAATTTGACAAAGCAAGAATAGTCAATTGTACCAACTTAATAAGATAGTGGCACTCAATGGCATGCCTCAAAAACCAGAACTGAGATATCTAGAGTTTAATAAGACCAATATAAATAATACCGATCAAGTATAAAAAATAAAAATATTGCATCCTAATAGTATGAATGATAAATCACAAGAATGTTGACACACTTATCTATCAACTCCAAATAACCATTTCTGAGTAGTGCTCATAAATGGCATTTCGCAAGAACGTTTTCATTGGTGTTTCACAGGAAGTTCGTTTCCTCAAAATATAGTCAACGAAATGTTGACTGTTTTGGCTTACCCAGAAATGTTTCTGAGGTATTAGAGCATCTCCAACCGTTTCCCCATGGAGATTTTGGAGTTTTTAGGGAATTTGAAGGGTTTTTTTGGTCCAACGCATTCCTCATCACATTCTCCAAAATGGAGAAGCAGACAAAATGGAGAGGATTCCCTAAATCTGCAGCATTCTCCAAACTAAATAATTCTCCAAATCTTCGAAATGGGAAAATTGTTGGATTTAAAGCAAAAATAATTTGAAGAATATGTATTTTGTTTCCCCATTTTGGGGAAATTTTAGGGAAGCTATTGGAGATGGTCTTACAGGGTGAGTTTCGGAGATTCTTGGTTGCCAGATACCTGAAACCCCATGCCAGGGTGTTTCTGGTATCCTAGCTGAGCACAAAGATGATAAAACTAAGCTGGAGAGATTAATAGCATTAGGTTTTTATTTTTTACACTCGTGCAATTTAGGTAGGTTGTTTCTGATTTCTCATTTGATTATGCCCCAAATTTCACATATCACTAGAACATGGGGATTACATTTCATTTTTACCTTTAAATAAATACCAAGTTTCACAATATAACATCAGGATAGTTTGTTATTGTTGTTCTATGCTATCAAAATTGTACTTTAAAAAAAATCATTGCACAAACTACAAAGTAAAGCAAGATCAAGAGGTAAGAAACTCACTTCTCTCCGAAGAAGTAAGTTGAAAGAAGTGCAGTATGCTTTCCTCAATGGACCTAAGCAATTCTCATCAAGTCGCTGCAGCAGAACAATAAGGTATATGAGATTTTCAAAAAGGATTTAAAATCAATAAATCACACCAGCAATTTCACCTTTAAGTGAAGCACAAGGCCACTATAGGCCCTGCACTTTGTGCGCAATTCATCATGGTCAGGAGGTGTTGACCTTTGATTCTACATAAGCAGGTAGAGAAACTATTAGACAATTGCAAGGTTACCATTATAATCCCTAGGACCTACCAAAGGAGAGGGTAGAGACTACAGAGTTCCTGTGATAAATGAACCTTGTCCCTTATCTTATAATCAACCAAGCTCGTAATGTAGTTTCTTAAAAATTCAGACGCTCTCCCAACAAATGTACTCTTCAATTTCTTAAGTTCTACTTTCTTCACTCTTACCTGTAAGATTGAGTGATTGACAGCCAGATTAGTTCCAATAGAAAATCATAGGCATGTCAAAGGGCAAAAGAACCAGGTGCCGTAAAAAACCTCTTCAAAATTTAAACATTACCCAGGTAAGGATTAATTTTTTTTTTGAAATCCCCCCCCCCCCCCCCCCCCCAAGGTAAGGATTAATTAATTCAAAGTAAATCAAGGAACCATACACATGTATAAGCAGTTATGGTTCAAATTATTAACCAGGTAACTTGCTTAAATGGAGTATTATTTAAGCAACATTTTCACATGAAAATTGTGGTAGTAAGCAATCCAAGTTAATCTGACACATCTACTGGGCCAAGTGTGACTGCAACAAAAACAACAAAAAACGTTCAAAACTAGAAAAAGAAAACAAGGAAGAAAGAAGCATACAGCCCGCATATTTAAATAGACAGGATCCAGTTTTGGAACTTCGAGGCCAGTCCAAGCACTGTTCAACCATTCACAGGCTTCCATGATTTTTGGCATGTTGGCTTCATTAAAAGACCCTTTTGTAAGGTATGCTGCATGCTGAACATAGTGCCATCTGATTAGTGATCTAAAAAGATACAAATGACCAAGGGGTGTAAGAAAGTGACATACCTCAGAAGGAATCTCAAGCTTCTCAAGAAGTTGGCCAAGTTCCACATCCAATGCTTTACCGTTTACACTTTGAAACTCCAAGCTATTATTTAGGGCTTCTACCTGGGTTAGGTGTAAAAGGAATCAACAAGCAGAAGAGAGAATTCTTTAACCATGCAGCGAACAATATATGAATTGCATTATCTTCTTCATCGTGTTTGGTTACTATAGAAACATTATCAATAACAGACATAACATAATTCAAACAGATTCTTCATACAGCCAAAACCTTCATCGCAAATCCAATTTAAGAAAAAGAATCATAGTAACAATTTCAAAGATAATCATAGAATTCTAGTCAATGGAAGAACTAAAATAAGATGAATGTAATGACAGAATAAATGGGTTTCTAAACAGGATACAAAGGAATATAAATCAAACAGAAATTGTTTGAAAGACTTACGGATTCAATATCCTCTCTCATGAACTTAAGGTTCACATTGAAAGTGCTCAACCATTCATCCATCTCACATGTATAGTTCAATGCAGCATCAAGCCCTTGCAAAACCTGCAAGAACAAAGAAGATTTAAGGAATTAAACTCCTATGAGTTGTTTGAAGATTCTTGTAGTATTTCTTCTAAGGAATATTAAGACAAGAAAATATTAGCCTCAAGTATAGAGAAAAATTCCCTGTCTGTAACAAGGCTAGGTTACTAAAGGGTGATGGTTAGTCAATGACCAAGGGTCTCTAATATTTGTGATATAGGATGCATGGATTCACAAGAGTAAGTCCTTTTGCTCATGTATGCTTTCAGATGAACTCCAAAGGGTTAATACTACTACAATACAACTACATGAGCATGAAGAAGTTGCAACTCATCAGATATAAATGAAGCTAATTGAAAAGAAAACATAATGTAAGGAATCATTACCTCATCAACCAATGGTTCAACCGCCAATATATCATGTACATTTGCTGCTTCTAAAGCATGAAGTTCACGTATCAACATTTCGGAAAAAGCTTCTGCTTCACCAATACCTATAACATAACTGCATGCATAAAGAAAAGAAACTCATCTAAGATTAGTTAGCAACCAGCTTGCACTGTGACAGGAAAAGCAAAGACATAAAAAGATGGAGCCTGATTCATTCTATATCAGATGCTTTTCGGTTTCGGATAGATTCCAGGTTCGATTTGCTTTGAGTTAGTGACATATAGGTACAGTTACTATTGGTTTTTCAAAATAATTGATTGGGTCAATGGAATTTTGGATTATATTGGCTCGGGTTGGCAGTTTCAGATAAGAGATATTTTGATATAAAAGGAAACTAAGATTAATCTAATGGGAAAGGATACATCTGCCCATTAGGTGCACAATAATATGTGGTGTCATCCTAGGGCAAGTTTATGAAGCAGGAATAAGATGTCTTCTTTAGATCCTTATAAGGTTCTATAATATAACACAAGAAAAGGAAACTCAGACTCATATAATCATTACCAACAAAACTGATTCCCTCAATCCCTCAATATTTCATGTCCTACTGTTAGTTTTACTGAGAGATATATTTCTGAGTGCATTACAAAGGGAGAAACCTAGTATAAATACAAGAGAGTAAGGAAGTCTAAGGGTTACAATCTGAAAGTACAAGGAGTATTTGCATCTAATAACTAGAAAACATAATAATTATGTCTAAAAGTCGACTAGGATGCTTGTAGTCCGCCTAACACAACTTACAAGAAAAGTAACACTATCATATTTCCAACACCTACTATTGAAGAGAAGTTCAAGCATAAAACTCAAAGAAGCAGAACGTGTAAATAGCATAAAAGTACATATAAAGCAGATTTACCACTCAGTAAGCACATAAGCACAAAATGTGATAGTACATACAAGTCCAAAAGAGCCTGCATATCCTCTTCCCCGGCTTGTGATGAAAGTTCATGCTGAACTGTCACGTTTAAGTCTCCTTCAGATATCATTGTAGACATTGAGACATCCTGGGAGCTTTCCTGATTGGAGGAGGTTGCTTCTCTCTCCTGCAATAAGATCAGATTTTCAGAAATGTTATAAAAATTATTCATAAAAAGCTACAGTAGAAATATTTAGAGGGGTACATTTCTTTGAAGGAAATCAAATCAGACTTCCTCATGAAACCTCAAAATCACCAAAGTCATTTGTAAGTGCAGAGAGTGCACAACTTAACAAGCGGAGAACTTGGAAGGCAGCTCATCCAGGACAATTAGATAATACTCCCTCCGTTCGATTATATTTGACGTTTTTGAGTTTTTACCCGTTAAGCAAATTAATTGACGCTTGACCAAAAGTACATAGTGCATTTCCTTAATTACAAAGTACAGAGTACTGATTTGCACTATAGAAGGCCTATTACTTTGCATCATTATCTATGCATACTCTCTTTTTTTACTCCACCTGAGCTACAAAAAGTACGAAGTGGAGTATTGATTTTTTTTAATGTTTTATTTTTTTCCTATTAACTGTCAATTCAGTGTGGAGTATTAATTATTGGTGTAGTTCCTTAATTGTAGTGCATAAGCTTAAAACGTCAAATATAATAGAACGGAGGGAGTATTAGGCTAACACGTATCCTTAAATCCTAGGACATCCCCAAGAAATAGTAGTTGCACTGATTTTATATTGAAATCTACCTTTAGCCAGAGAGCCATTTGAACGATATCTATACCAAAAACTCTAGGAATACGACCAACCATGTCTTTGCAAGTTTTCAGAATGCTAAGTAAAAACAGGTTCCTGTATTATAAATCAAGAAAAAGGTTATAGATAGAAAAAATAGTCGAAACAAAAATTGCACAAGAAAACGAAATTTAGCTCACTTTTCCTTGATACTACCTGTCATCAACGCTAAAGGTGGTCCATTGAGGTGAAGCAACACTTTGGTGTCTCATGTTATCAAATCCCTGTGCATAGAAGATCAAAGAAGTAATGAATTCTTAATATTATCAGCATGGAAATTGTTTTATGGTCCGTTTAATTGCCAATGGTGGGGAAAACTATATGCATTAACTACAAGACAGAGATCAAGTACCAACAAAAAAGAACACCCGGTAGGATCATTGGTCATAACTTCCACCTTCGAAAGATGCTTCAACTTGAACACCTTCATAGGCTTCAACTAGGAAATAAAAGAAAAGATATCAGCAGAATTACCTCATGGCTTAAGTGTCTTAGTTGGCAAATTAAAGTGGGTGAAAGTAGCTTTTAGAACTTCTTATATATACTTTATTTTTCCAAACTAATTCTGATGCACAAAATAAATAATACCAAAAATCAAACTCGATTAGCCAAAATTCATTTAGAAGGAGATCTCGAATGTTAAAGACCGTTAACAGAGTTAAGTAAAAGAAACAGGAGAGTTACCTCAAAGCCACCTGCAGTAGAATGCTCAAAAACACGGAGAAATGCAATTGCTGGTTGGCTTGTTTCTTGAACTGCACAAAATGCATGATTATAAAAAAAAATAAATTGAAGGCATAACATCTGTCCAAAATTCAGACATTCCAGTATGTTTCTCCTACTCAACATTTAAACACTGGATATAAGGCATGCAGCATGAGGTACTTAGATGCATATTAGGATATCATCAATCATATTCCAGAAAAGGAATATTTCATAGAAATATAAAAACTATAAATTATTTGATTGTCTTAGAATCAGCACTTAGACATTGCAATAAGTAAAGTCCAATTGCAACTACAGTCTTGCACCAAGGGCATAACACATTGTTCTTTCAATTTTCCCACGGTTACTGATCGATACGCAAGATTCATAGAGGTCCCATTATGCATATCTATCGACACCATTGGAATACAAATGGATCAACTAGTTGCCAAATTTTAGTTATACAAACATTCAAATGACCAGCAATGATGGCTGCCACCGACACCAGCATGACTTAAGAGAAAGGGTGTATATAATAATCCTCATTAGTATGCACCCCAAACACATATTCAGACTTTTCATGTCTTCATCCTCTCGATATCTCAAAAAGATTTGGATACAAATACAATATAAGGTGCTGAAATATTTAAACATGACTTTTAAGTGCGCCTGCGCTCAAACATTATACCCTGGCTAACCGCATACCTTTCAGCAATCTCTAAGTTCAGATTTGCACAAAATTTGAGGAAAATTAAGCAAATACTGTATGCTACGGAGGACTACAAATCTATTGGAACAGAAAACAAGTGGTAGCCAAATCAATCAAAGCAACAACAGTAAATTTCAGGAATCTGGCGATAAATTTTACTTGAAAAAATCACGAAACGGTACAGAAAAAGAATTAAAAAAAACTCCAATTTACCAGAAACAGCAAGAACCCTAGGCTTGGCCATGCTCCTCGCCAAATTGCCAGATTTTCCGGAAGCTCCTCTGGTACTACCAGCTCGAATCGCCATTACAACCTTCTCATGAGTGCCTCTGATGGCAGCCTCGCAAGCTAGCCTGAGCTCGGACTCCTTGTCGGCCCTGGATTTCGTCATTGATGATGTCCGATTCGTAGAAACTCCCAGAGCTCAGAACTACTCAGAGGAGGAGTTGGGAATTGGATGGAGAAATCGAGAGTAGAGGAGGACTTAGCAGCCATGAGGGATAGAGCTTGACTCGGTCTAGAGAGAGAGAGAGAGAGAGAGAGAGAGGTCTTCGCACGGCGGAGTTGAAGAGGTCTGGTAGGGTTGGACACCTATTAAATGGTCAACTACTAGATGTGTAGATGGCCGTTAAAACAAGTTCCTTGCGAGGGATTTTATCTAATATTCCCGCGTGAAAATGTTGAATTTGATTTTCTATTATGAAAATGAGAACGGTTTTTCAAGTTTTTATTCTCTCAGTCAGAATAAAATTGGAGAATCAACCCAGTCGGTAGACAATCTCGAATTATGGCGGAAGCTTTAGCACTTAGACAAGACATTGAAAAGGCAAAAGAATTAAAAATTTATAACCTAATCATAAAAAGAGATTAAAAAATAATCATTGACTATTTACAAACTAAAACAAATTGCTCATGGGAAATAGAAATGATAATGTCAGATATTCTCGTATTACTTCAAGACATACCACACATAGGGATATCCCATATTCCCCGGATTGGTAACAGAGTGGCAGATAAGGTTGCACACCTTAGCTACTCCACTAGGGGACCAGATTTATCTCATGATTCAGGTCTTCTTGACCTCATCCGGCAGGATGCTTTCGGGTAGATAACTCACCCGAATCCTTACCTAATCAAAAAAAAAAAAAAAAAAAGGAGAATCAAGACCATTTTTAGAGCAACTGCATTGGGGGTTTGTAAACCCTCAATATGTAAAAAAAAATATTAAAATATCAAAGAATGGGTGGATATGTATAAAGAACGATGGGACATGTTTGGAAGTAGAGAATGCTTAAACACCCACCACTTGCAATACAATCCAAGCCTTGTGAAGGGGATTACAATTAAAAAAATGGAATAAAATGAAAAAGGTGGGCAGAATGACATTTCACTCAATTAATTTTCATGGCACATAGTGCCACATATACGTTTGGAAGTTTGCATGTGAACTAGCTTCAAGGTTAAATTTCTCTTATTTGGAATGTAGTTTGCATGTGAACTTCAAGTTAGGCTAGATTTTTTATTTTTTTTTAAAGTTTGGAAGTTGTAGATATGCATAATTTATTTTTCTTAATCTATAGACACCAATATCATTAGGTTAAATTTTTTTAATTTATGTAAATTGTAGATATATATAATTATTAACCCACTTTTAATAATTTTGTAGATTTAAAAAATAAAATTAAAAATGGAGAAATTTCCTATAAAAAGGGGGAGGTGGGCAAATGCATCAACCATCTTCATTTCTCTACCCTCCTACAAAACTTTTGTATTGTTGAGCAAATGGATCCTAATCACCCACAACGTCCTCAAACTCCCATCCAATTTCCTTTGAATTTTCTTGATTTGTCAGAAAATCCAACAAGTTATCAAGATTACCAATTCATTCAACCCAATATGAATCTCCCACCACCTTTAAACTTTCAAGCTTACCAGAATCCATCGTCTCATTTCCAAGCTTACCAAAATCCAGATTCTCTAACGTTTACATCTCATTCTTCCAATACTCAAGAATCTACTGGTAGCACATCCGAAATGCACCGATGGGGCACATCAGAAGAAATACCATGCCTTGACAACATACAACCTAATCTCGAAGAGGGTGATGCCACTCGTCGACAAATATCCACCCGGGGAAGGGCTCGTGGAAGAGGAGGAAGAGCCATCCGTGGTAGAGGTGTAAGAACCTCCACTGGTGAACGAGTGAAGTGGTCACAGGGCGAAGAATTGTTGCTGGTTAGTGCATGGATCAATGTTAGCACAGATCCTATTGTAACCACTAATTCCACGCTTACAGCATTTTGGGAGCGAGTTGCAGAATACTACAACATGCACAGAGGGGATGCCGTTGAAAGGATTTCATCAACATGCAAATCGAGGTGGCATAAAATATCCCCAGATGTTTCAAAATTTGTGGGAGCATATGAACAAGCCTCAAATTTGCAATCCAGTGGTCAAGGTCAAGCTGATGTCCTAAAAAAGGCACATGACATCTTCAACGAGGATATGAGGTATGACTTTGTGTTTGAGCATTGTTGGCGTGAGTTAAGGAATGAACCAAAGTGGAGAAGTTTGTACAAGGAGTCATCGGAAAGTGCTGGAGGAAGCTCAAAACGATCGAAGACCAATGAAGATGGATCTTACTCAACAAGTGACGAATCAGGTACCCCTACAAGTGCTCCAGTTCGACCCATTGGACAGAAGGCTGCAAAGGCCGCATTGTCTAAAGGAAAGAAAGTGGTTGGAAGCTCCAGTCACCCTCCAGAGGAAATCGGTGAAGTTTACAACAAGCTCATGGAAAAAAGGGATGCACGCATCAAGGCAAAGAGTGATGACATTGGCAAACAAGTGAAGATTGCAAGTGACTATTTGCGTGCAAACAACATGAACGCGTTGTCTATTTTGATGGCAAAACCCGAGCTCACCCCAGATGAAGAGATGATCAAGAAATTCCTAGTTGCTGAGTTGTTTCCGAACAATGGGTGATTTATATGGCCTTTGATGTTTCCAAACGTAAGAATAGTTGTCGTTCATCTATGTTGCCTAAGTGAAGACTATCTTCACATGTTATATGTAATGTTTCTTTCATGTTGCAAGTTATATGTGATGTTTCATCTACGTCTTAAGTTATTTTAAGGTGTTGAGTACTTCACATGTAATGTTTCTTTTATGTTTTAATATTTGTATTTGGTTTGAAGTTCCAAGCCACAGTTTGTATTGTCACATCATCCCCTATTTCGAGAGGAATCTCTGCAAACAACAGGCGAAAGAGGAAAAAATGAGCTTGATTACTATCCTTTGCGTGTACACATTTCAAGTTCTGATGATGTAGTCATATTCAATTTGAAAGGCCACATATTGTCAAGTCATCTACCTTGGGCAGTGAAATCTCTGCAAACAACAATCACTCCTCTTTAATCTCTGTATACTATCCTATGCGTGTTCACATTTGAAGTTCTGATTATGTATTCGTATTCAATTCGACCAGCCACGTCTTGTCAATTCATCTAACTTTGGCAGTGGAATCTCTGCAAATAATAGTACTCCGTATTTATATTCAATTTAAGTTGATGACTTTCATTTGAATTATTACAAATGAAATTCAATTTTTATATTATAAAATTTGAAATATCAAGGATCTATATATATTGACACAATGAAGACATCAAACAGTCACTCCTCTTTAATTTCACAACATACCTTCATCATCAAACACTATCTTACCCCTATGGAGCCACACAAACCGTCGTTTGATTTTCTTAAGCCTTGTTCTGGTTCATCCTCTGATGAGCTTGATGACCAGATTGATCAAACCCTTTTGGAATGGATGTCTCATTCCAACCAACAATCAACAAGAGATGAAGGGCAAAGTTCCAGGCCACGTCGACGTGCTTATATAGAAAGGGATCGTGAAAAGGGTCATGAATGCCTATTCAAAGATTATTTCTCAGAAGATCCACCATCAGTGTACCCAGCATCTATGTTTAGAAGACGGTTCAGAATGCGTAAATCATTATTCTTACGCATTGTCACCCGATTATCAAATGAGATGGAGTATTTCCAACAAAGGCGGGATGCTACAGGTAGAATGGGCCTTTCAGCTTTACAAAAATGCACTGCAGCCATACGAATGTTGGCCTACGGGGTGGGTGCAGATACTGTTGATGAGTATCTACGCCTTGGACAAAGTACAGCCAGACAGTGCTTGTCCAACTTCGTGGAGGGCATCATTTATGCATTCGGTGAGACGTACCTCCGAAGGCCAACCGAATCAGACATGCAACGCTTGCTATATGTAGGGGAGATGCGAGGATTTCCTGGTATGATTGGTAGCATCGATTGTATGCACTGGGAATGGAAAAATTGCCCTACGGCTTGGGCAGGCCAATTCGCAGGGAAAGGAGGGAAACCAACTATTGTGTTAGAGGCGGTGGCTTCATACGATTTATGGATTTGGCATGCATTTTTCGGAACACCAGGTACATGTAATGATATCAATATTCTTGATCGTTCCCCGGTATTTGATGATGTGTTACAAGGGTTATCTCCACCAGTAAATTTTGTTGTTAATGGCCATGAGTATAGCACGAGTTATTATCTAGCTGATGGGATTTATCCACCATGGGCAACTTTTATACCGTCAATCACTCTTCCACAAGGGGATAAAGCTAAGTTATTTGTTCGACTTCAAGAGGCGACTCGCAAAGATGTGGAGCGAGCTTTTGGAGTATTACAAGCTCGATTTGCCATAATCAAGAACCCAGCTCTTGCCTGGGATCTTACTTTTATTGGGAAGATAATGAGAGCATGTATTATTTTGCACAACATGATAGTGGAGGATGAACGAGAAACATATAGTTTTAATTATGATTTCTCTCAATTTGAGCATGCAGATGGTAATGACGCATCGTACTCTACTAGCCGACCTATCCCAATGGAGAAGTATCTGCAGAATAGAATGCGACTTCGAAACAGGAACACCCACTATCAACTAAAAGAAGATTTGGTTGAACACATATGGCAAAAATTCGGACATGCTAATGTTTAAAACTTTGTAATTTCATGTATGTTTTCATTTATCGTTTTCATTTGTCGAGTTGTATTTCTTTTCTTTTCGTCTCGTATGTTGTTGTCTTTACTTCAAGTGCTATGTATTTCGATGTTTCCAACTTGCAATGAAGTTTTCGAGCATCTCATTTTCACTACATTTGTGGAAGGGAATTCATATTTTATTAATTTATGCAAAAAAAAATTCTCAAATATATAATTATTTAATTTATTAATAACAAACGTTATTAATTAAATAATTATCGACATTTAAATTTTTATTATTATAAAATATAAACTTTTATGATGGATGAATAAAAAAAATTAAGGAACCCTAGTGTGTTCTAGGAATGTGAGTGTAAAAATGTAATGAGTTGTTAAAATAATATGGAAGAGAGAGAAAAGTAAAAAGTGGAGTTAAGGAACCCTAGTGGGTTCCAGGGATGTTGATGCTCTTAGTTTTTTACTTTTGATTATCTTCGTCTTATTCCAAAATTAATATTTTTAAATTAATTCTGGGTTCGTTGTTGTAAATATTTTTCAACACACAAGTTGTAGGAGTTTGAAGGTAACATAAATTAATATGTTCTCTCAATATTAGCCTTTTTCTCATTTTTATTCAAGGCTTGTGATTAGGGTGGCTCATCCAGGTCGACCCGACCCGACCCGACCCGAATATTTCGGGTGGGGGTCAACCCGAAGGCCTGGAATTTTTAAAAATGTGACTCGTCATCCGACCCGAACCCGAAATTTGTAATTCCGGGTTTTCCGGGTCGGGTGACGGGTTAACCCGAAAACCCGAGTTTTAAAATTTTGTTAATTGTTACAAAATTAAATAAAAAGGATTTTTTTTTACTTTTCATCCGCATATTAGTTATTACATATACTCCGTAGTCTCCAAATTAGTTACGTATTACATATAAACGTACTATTCTTAGTCTCTCGAAGCTACTGTAAATTAGTTACGTATTAAAGAAATTAGCTACGTATTAAGAAATTAGTTACGTATACGTATACGTATTACATACAGATTAAGAAATTAGTTACGTATTAAATACAAATTAGTTACTGTAAATTAGCTGTTTACCCAAAAAAAGAAGAAATTACCTACTGTAAAACAAAAGGAAAGAAAAACAAAAGAGGGAAAAGGAGGCTGTTAGAGCCAAAAAAAAACGGGTCAACGGGTCAGACCCCGAGACCCGCCGGGTCTGACCCGACCCGCCCGTTGACCCGGGATTTCCTAAAATTTGACCCGAGACTCGACCCCCGGGGGTCTCGGGTCAACCCCGACCCCGTGTTTTCCGGGTCGGGTCGGGTCGGGTTTCCGGGTCGAGTCCATTTTGAGCCACCCTACTTATGATTACGACATTTCTCAATATTTATAGAGGAAGTGTAGGTTTGAATCCTTTTTTCAATTGTTCAATCCACTTCTATGCCAAAATTTTAAATAAGTCTATCTATTTATTTTCTTGATGTCTTTGTTATCATATACATAAGTCAGATAGTAGCTCTTATTGATTGTAATACCCCGTCTCATATTATATATAACAAGGATGCTGGGAATATATTTTAGCACAATAGTAATAGCAAGCAGCAATATCAAGGACCTATATTTCACAACAGGTGCAAAGATGTCAGCATAATCAAGACTGCCACGTTGAGTAAAACCTTTTGCCACAAGCTAAGCTTTGAACTTGTGGATCAGATGGATTTAAGCCATCTTCCAACTTAAACACTCATTTGCAATCAATCCGTCTAGTCATATCAAGTTTAGGAACTAGCAACCAAGTTTTATTTTCATGCATATATTTTATAATCTCATCAGACATAGCATGCTTCCAATTACACTCATAAGTATCAGGTGTAGGCAATTTAACAAGTTCAGCAACAATCATAACATAGTCAACCAAATTAGAAGTACATTTCTTATTAGAATCTTAATCCTAGGATTTCTATCTATGACCAACATATAATCATTGTTCACATATCCAACAACGGGCACATTGATAGTCAGAGGAGTAGGGGTAGAGGTAGAAGATGAAGTAGACAAAGTATTAGTAGTAAAAGAGGGAGTGACATTAGTTTCAAGAGAACTCCCTGTGTTTTGTGGTTCAGTTTTGATCACAAAGTCTTGACTTATGCCTTCAGCAACTTTATCTTCAGTCAGGCCTTCATCCTCCCCCCCCCCCCCCCCCCCCCCCCATAAAAAAAAAATTTGGGAGGAGCTATGATGATTGCTTATTCATGTGTTCTAGCAAGGGTATCTGTAGATCCCTGATGCAGAGGGTGGCCAATATCAAATTTAGAATCTTCTTTATCAGTTGAGCTCAAAGTAAGTGTAGGAGCAAAGGGCACTACAGGTACAAGAGAGGTACCTACCACCTTTGAAGGAGTAGTTAGTTTTTTCTTTAAAATAGAAACTATTCTCTTCAAAAGTGACATTTTTAGAGGTAATAACTTTATATCATGCGGGTTGAATGAAAAGGAGTTTATAACCCTTCACACCCTTATGGTACCTTAGCATCACACATTTAAGAGCCCTTGGTTGTAGTGTGCCCTGTGAGACATTGCCATAAGCTGTTGTGCATCCAAAAAGCCTCAAATATGTGAGGTTAGGCTTTCTCTCATTCCACATCTCTTGAGGGGTTTTAAACCCTATAGCAGAGGATGGGGACCTGTTGATAAGGTAAGCAGTAGTCAGTACTGTCTCACCCCACATGGAGGGTTTCATTCCTACAAAAAAAAGCATACATCTAGTTTTCTCAAGCAAGGTACGATTCATTCGTTCAGCTGTACCATTCTTGGAGAGTACCTGGAACTGTAAGGTTTCTTTTAATATCATTATCTCTATAGAAAATAGTAAAAGCATTATTACCAAACTCTAAGCCATTGTCAGTCCTAAGGCATTTCAATATGGCCTGATTGGCTTTCTACCTTTATTTTCCAATCTTGAAAAGACTGGAAGGCTTCATCCTCGCACTTGAGTAGACCAATCCATGCCTTTCTAGAGTAGGGGTCAATAAAAGAGATGAAGTATTTTCTGCCCCCAAGAGTGTCCACTTGAGCTCAACCCCAAAGGTCTGAGTGAACATACTCCAAACGAGCCCCTGTAACATAAGAGGAGCTAGAGAAAGGTAATTTGTTAGCTTTACCCAAAATACAATTGACGACGGGATTTCTATAGTATCGTTGATCCATGTCAAAAATAATATTTATAACCCTAACTAGTAAGCAAGGGGTCAAACCCACGAAGATATCCTGAATTGAGTGTACATTATTCCTATGCTGACTAAAGCAAATAAACAATAAGATTGAGACGAATAAAGTAATGCAATTGAAATAAAGAACGGAATGATTGCGAATTGGTTACAATGTCTTTGAATCGTAGGCGAAACAATGAGTTTATCGACTCATACTGATCTGACGAACGATGAATTGAAAAGTATTGTAGAATAAGCGATTGCAAGGTCTCTATCTAACCTAACAATAGGCGGCCTAAATAGTATAGAAGTTGGCCCCTCTAAACCCTAGAAAGAAAATAAAAATAAACTAATAAGATAACATCGGATCAAATCGGCGTTTGTTGATACTACAAGACCGGCAGGCACCGGTGGAAAAGCGGCGGGTGCCATTATTATGTATTTTCGATTTCTTCTTTTGTTATCGATTCTCTTCTCCTTAGCTCCCCTTGTTATATATCCTTCCTTGCCTCTCTTAAGCACAAAATCAGCCTCTTCTAGCCATTCTTAGCCCTTCTTCAAGCTCAAATTGTAAAACTACATAATAAACACAAAATAGCTTAGATTCTTAACTCGAATGCTCAAGTGGATTACAATGCAAATTAACTATAAAATATGCAAGAATCATATCCTAAATGCATCTAAACCTATCTATAATGTCTATCTAAAATATGCAATATCAAACTCCCCCACACTTAAGTTCTTGCTTGTCCTTAAGCAAATGAAGAATAAAACATAAATCAATGCACCCCACGGGAGATTCCTTCACGTCTCAACCCTATCAAAAGCAACATCAAAGCAAGTGCAAATATGAATGAGGCAAACCAACATCCTAACATGTATATCAACGATCAAGTAGCCTGCATGCCTATCCATCCAACCTCGCATAACTCTCAACTCAATTATATATGCAAACATCAATCTTAAGCATTCACACTTATAGAGCAAAATCTCCATCGAATACATAAAAGCAAATAAGCAACATCAAGAGAATTTTCGCTTATTGGAAGACTTCAAAGAAGACTCCATTCGGTGGGGGTTGTAATGAGACTTGGTATAAACATATAAATGCAAGGAATTATTTTGATCATGTGGTACTTTCAATTCCGGGAACTAAGATTCCTAAACTTTCAACATAACTCAAGAATCACTCAAGCACTCATAATAACATAACCTCTAAAATAAAATAAAACAACTCTCAAAATAAACTATTAACCAAATACTTTATCCAACTCTCATATGCAAAAATAAATACTAAGGCTCTTTATTTCATAACTTTTTTTTCTTTTTCGATTTTTCCTTTTTTTTTTCTTTTTTTTTCGGTGTTTTCTTTTTCTTTTTCTTTTAAGCCAAAATAAATGAAATACAATATGAAGAAAAATTAGCACATACCATTACATCTCTCTCAAAGCCTCTCATCAATAAGCACAAACCGAATTAAACTTCTCTTTCTCAACTCAAAATAATCAATCCATAACCAACTCTAAATCCTAATTCTCGGATGGGTCAGGCTTATCATAGGCTAGTATACATGAATTTCGTGGAGCTTCAAAAGAGAAGACTAAAGGCTCAAATTGGCTTCAAATAAGGATATAATGTAAGATAGATATGGATAAATATAGGCTAAAATGTGCCTCTATCATATGCAACTCATAAGAAATGATCATGTATTTCAATTGGTCTCAATAATAATAACCATGTCAATACTCGAAGATAAACGCATAAGAAGAGTAAATCACACGACAAAAGCAAAAGGGAATATAGATGTAATCCCTATAAGGCCAAAAATATCTCACTATGACAAGAATTTGTTGGATTTCAATCATGGCTGGAAACTTAGGATGATACAAAGCTTAACACCTCTCATTCTTATTACTTTTTCAATATTCAATATGAAAATGAAATTAAAAAAAAAAGGAAAAAAGAAAGGATCATACATGCTCAATTATATTTGCCAAATCATGCTTTACATAAAAACAACAAGATAAGATAGGGCTAATTCATCCGAAGTTCCATGGGATTTATATGATTTTGCTGAAAATAGAATAGAGGACAAAATAAGCTAGATGGGTATTTGAATAATAACATATGTATGCAATGCATGATATTTTTGGATTTTTAACATTTTTCATTTTTTTTTTCCTAAGCAACATAAATCATAAACATGATGCATGATAATAATAGCCTAAATTTTGAAAAATAAACTAACATGAAATAATAAACATGAAGCTGAATTTAAACATGAACTAAACTAACTCTAAATCTCTGACGGGTGTAAAGCGATCGTTGATCCATGTCAAAGATAATAATAACTCAAACCAACAAACTAGTATAGTGTGTAAGTAAGAGGTTGAACCCACGTAGAATCAAGTATTTCTATCGCAATGTGTATTTATCAATTACAAAGGAAAAGATAGGATATGAATGTGAATAAAGATAAACAATAAGGAATGTTAATGAGAATGACTAAAAGATAGAAGAGAAGAGTGTGATTTCGCATACAATTCGCAACATTGGTTGATTTACTTGATCATTGACTCAATCCCATATTATTCTAATACAATGAATGCAATTGATGTTATTCCGACTTTTGTTTGAATAGACTAACATCCCTCACAGGCTTGCCAATCCCTTACACCCTATGCAATACAACATAGAATAACACAAATTCCCAAAGTACTTGGCAAGTTAGCAATATCAAATCTCAATGCAATTAGAATGACAAAAGAGTACAAATCCTTTAACCCTAATCTCATATAAATTAATGCTCAACCAACTGTCATTATCCTGCATAGTCAATTGATGCTTTCACGGGATCAATTACATATTGCTTGATACCATGGATTAACAATTCTTGTGAAATCAATTACTAACATGAATGCAAATTCTGTCGAAGATGGCCAATCAAGCGAGAATATATGCAATCAAACAATATAAGTAAAAGGATAATGAAATAACAATAGGAATAACAATAATAGAAATCAAGTGTCCCAATTCAACCAACCAAGTCTTGAATCATAGGCAAAACCACAAGAATTTTAGGTATGCATAGCTGGTGTGGGACGAACGTCGTTGGCACTTTCGCCCTTTGCTAAATAGTAATAAAATCCAAACTCAAAGCACAAAACCAATAGATTAATAAATCAATGAATTGATAAATCAAACAACTACTGGTAAAGCAATGAAGTCCGAAGTTGAACCCACAGGGAGAAGCAATTCATTACTCAATAACTCTTACCAAAGACTCTTATGACAAAACAATGATTTATGACCAAGTAATAAGGAATAAAGTAACCAACTTTATAATTGCAAAGCGAATTGATAATAAAGTAGAGAAGATATTTCACTTGTAATTCTTTGACAATGGTTAAGATTCATGGTCCTATGATTAATTCATTAATTATTCATAAACATATGTCTACTTGACTAAAGTTGAAGGATCTGCAGGGATACAATCATCTTATTCAATATCACTAAAGAATAGCATTAAGGGTTCAAGTAATTAGACCAATTGGAATATTGATTCGATGCAATTAAGACAAACCGGAACAACCCTAGATCAACCCTAATCGACACTTATCAATATAGATCAGTCGAAATCATCCACTACAAAGACAAAGAAATATCACTACTTCAATACCTTCGTTTGCTATCAAGAACACAACAACGAATTCATAGCTAAGATGTCATTCCTAACATGGTGATCAATCATTGAAAGGAACACAAATATATCAATAGACACAAGATGATAAATATAAATATGAATAACTAAATAGAATCAAATCCTCACAATCTAAACAACCATGTCTTCGAATCACATGCGAAACTATGAGTTTAGCAACTCATAGGCCAAAAATCTCTCTAATGCCTCACACGGCTAGAATAATAACCTATCAACTAATAAAGAGTCATGCAAACCATAATAATAATATAATAGGAAATAGAATCTTCGAATCCAAATCGCAATCGCTGGAAACGGTGGAACGGCGGGTGCCATCATACGCAGTGATGGATTTTCCTCCTTTTCTTTGAAGATGTGCTTCCTTGCTTCTCTCTACCCTCTTCTTCAGCCTTCATATGGTCCAAAACATGTCTGTTAAGCTCTTCCAAGATCCCTTCCAAAGTCGGAATGTAATTCTGCAGAATAAACAATAAAAAGGCGTAGATTCCGAACTCGAATACTTCACAAGCAATATATGAAACTAGACTAACACATATGCAAAACTCCTACCTAAATGCAATAAGAAATACCTATAATGCCTATATGAAATATGCATTATCAAATCCTCCCACACTTAACTCTTGCTTGTCCTCAAGACACCGTAAGGCAAAAACCTCATCTATGCATCCCACATGAGATTCTTTCACAATTTTACTCGTCAAAAGCAACATCATCAATAGTGCAAATATAATCAATGCATATAATCGTCATAACATGTATATATGGGACCAAGTTGCTTGCATGCTAAAAAATCAAGCTTACCAAGGATAATGTATATCTCTCACTCTCACGTGTTTATGCTTTAAGCATACACTCACCTCAATTCCATATACAAGCATCAACTCAAATATTGACATTTATATCACAAAATCTTCATCGGATACGTCAAATGCAAAAATAAGGACATGAAGAGGACATTCGTTCAATGGAAACCTTCATAGAAGATTCCATTCGGTGGGGTTATAATGGGGCCGGGCTTGGTAAAGAAACATAAGGGTAAGGAATTGTATTTGGTCATGTGGTGCTATAAATTCCGGGAAAATAAGATTCCAACAAATCCCAACATAACAGAAACCAACTCAAGCTCGCATAAACACAACATCTCAAAATTGTAACGGCCTGGGATTATGATTCTCGGGTTACATTTCGAGGGATGAAACCCCCCGTTAGGATCTTGCGCCCCAAGTAGAGGTTGAAGGTTTGAAATTCTAAACTAACGTTTTCAAAGTGGGATTTCATACCCAAGTTCGAAGGGATCGTTAGAATCCCCAGGGAAGTCCCCTGTACCTGTGGTAGGTCTAAACGTGGAAAACCAATTGTCACACAAATAAAGAAAGTAGAGCATAATACAAGGGGGTGCCACGGAAGAGCCGGGTCAAAATATGATCAACCATTCAAATCCAAACCGTAATTAAATTGGTGAAGTTGGAATCTCAACTCTCTCTTTCCGACGTGTTAGACCCCGCGATCATAGAGCCAAATCAACATCAATAGTAGTAAGGATAACTGATACCTAAAAAAATTGGTAGTGGGCGGGATCAGATCGATGCCCACTTTGGCTCTGCATCCCGGCCCTAAGCACACACATACGCTATACCTAATAAAGATGCTTCTAGATGCAAGGCGAAATACTAACACACTAACATGCTCCTAATATCAAGTGCATAAGAATAATAAGGCCTTAGCACAAAATACCAAGTGGTATATCCCTCTCCTACCTCCACCCCCTTCCGATAGAGCAGAGACGACACGCATGCCATGATAATCGGGCGGCACGCATGCCCAACCCTAAAGCCCGCAAGCAGCTCATAATATAAGTAATCCGACGACACGCATGCCATAATAATCGGGTGGCACGCATGCCCAACCCTAAAGCTCGCAGGCATCTCATAATATAAGTAAAGGAAGTTCCATGACTCGATTGACTCAGGACGGGACCTGATGGGACTGGGTCATCCTATAACCCTAGCAAAGACTCTAGTTACTTCACAGATAACGACTGTTCTGTTTACATACGCATAAAGAAGTAGAATGCTCAACGGTCAATGCAACCTAACATGGTACTACATGACATGCTGATTATGAATGCAAACACCTAGTATATCATGCACCTAAAGTAGGGAATTTCTCTATTTCAATCTGAGTAAGCTCCGAAGAGACTTACCTGGCTATGCAGAACAGCATAATAGAAGATCCAGCATACATCGTTCATAATCACAAAGTATCACCTAATTACATGACAAGAATATATATAAGTCCATGTCTAACTATCAATCACTCAATCACACACACCAATCAATAGAACAAGTAACATATCGTAAATGTCATCGTATCGCACGTTCCATAAAGTCACATTGCTCACCATAAATCATCAACCAAATCTGCATGCTCATATTCATCATATCTGCATATATCCCAACAGTTCATCACAATCATAAAGCATATAATTTGTTCGATAATATCCTACTAACTCGTCACAATTATATAACCTTTTAACCTCTTATAATAAATCACCATAAGTCATGCTATTAGTCACACATATCATGCCGTTAGTCAACTGATCATATCATCATGCTAGTTAGTCATGGAATAAGTCATATCCCCAAGTTAGTCCCAAGCCGTTTCAAAATACGAGTCAAACGGTTAGAAATCCCAATTCTTAAAAATGTTAGCAAAACCCTTTTTTAATTATTTAATACATCATTTCCTAGCTTGAAATTCATTTTCCCAACTTCCTTTTTTAAATCGACAAATCCGAATATTTTATCTTTTAAATCCTCAAATATTATATAATAATTTAAATACCGCTAATTAATCAAATAATAAACGGATCAACCCGAACTGAACCGAGTTAGTTAATCCCCAAACCGGTTATATAACAATATATACTATATGAAATGTTAGCAAGGGGCCCACAAGCTACGTCAGCCTCCCTCCTCCTCCAGGTTTCAAAACGACGCCCGCCTCGCCTGTGCTCCGATCAATACCGAACCGCACCTGCAACTGCGTCCAGCTCCTCGGCGCTCCGGCTCTCGATTCCTCTCAGTGATCGCATCCCGCCACTCCCCACAGCTCCCTCGCACTCGCCCAAGCCAGCGCTCATAGCCCTCGCCCTCTCAGCTTTCCTCTCGAGCTCGTCACACCATCCTCTCCCAGCCGCCCTCGCACTCTCGCTCGTCGGAAATCGATCTCGATCTCACCCTCGACCCCACCGATACCCTCCCCCGACTATCACAGACACGGAAGAATTGAAAACGACGATCGAGAAATGAGAAGGGAGGGTCGAAGCTCACCGAGGTAGTTTCGCGGATGTCGGAGCTTCGATTGGAGTTATGGGCTTCGTCGGTGGCTCGTGATGGCTCGTCGGACCTGCGTGGGACATGGGTGAGGGTGATGGTGAAGTCCGAGGATGATTCCGATTGAAAACGGAGGAGAACGGCTTACCGAAACGGGGTTCGCGCTCGAATGGGGTGGTGGAGCGGCGGTGGCTCAGTTATGGCGACAGGAAGCCTTTGGGGCTGCTTCAGGGTGCTTGTGGACGTCGGGATTTAATGAGGGGAGGATGTGGTGGTCCTGGGTGAAGATGGTGAGGCCGGGAGCAGCGACGGTGGTGGCGTTTGTTGTTGATGGAGAAAGTGAAAATGGTGATGGCGGTTGCGGGGTGATGGTGAGGAGGAGATGGTGATGGCGTGAGATGGTGAATGATGATGAATGAAGATCGGGAGAGGGATGGGTGAGGATTGAAGTGAAAGATATACAGAGGGAGAGGGATGGTCTCGAGCAGGGTAAGGTACGTAGGAGGGAGTGGGTGAAGATTGAGTATGAATTTAGTTAAACCAACACCCGGAAATAAATCCCGAATACGTGAATTTTGAATCTCGTAATTAGTTCTCAAATGTTAGTTTCCCCGACTCTCGCTTTCTCGATTAATTAGATTTTTAAAATCGACAAGGATATCGCAATTCGATAATTATTTTGAATTTCTGAGATAAAAGGACGGAAATTGTTCGTTAAATTTATATTCTGGACCGAATCCGCTAAACGAGTTTTAAAACCGATTAAATTTCATTTTTAATTCTCTTTTTTCTGAAAAAAATTAGGATTTGAAAATCCGAGCCTTTACAAAAATATCATCAATAACTCCAAAAATCCTTATAAAATCAAAACTCTCAAAATATCTCAATAAACTCATACTTAAACTCATCTCATCATCTCATACTCATGCATCTACAACACCCAACCAATCTAACTTTCAACCAACATAAATTCAATTCTTCCTTATTATGCAAAAATAAATAAACTTGGCTCTTATTCACTTTTTTTTCTTTTTTTTTTTTTTTTTCCGAACTGTTTTTTTTTACTTGAGCCGAACACAAAAGGAAAAAATGCATAAAAATAAGGGAACTAATACGCACATAACATTACATCTTCTCAAAACCATAAACCATAAAACTCACACTTTAGCTTCTTTCCTCCTCAACTCCAAAATAAATTCCATAACCCACTCAAAATCTCAATTTCCCCGAAAAAAGGGTAAGGCTCATCATAGGCTAGGAATAATGCAATTTTGTGGAGCTACAAATAAAATAGGCTAAAGGCTAAAATTGGCTTCAAATCAAGATATAACATAAGGTAGACATGGATAAAATGTGGCTAAAAAGTCGCCTCTATCATTTGAACTTACCAAGCAATGATCATGTATATAATTAGTCTTAAAAATAGATAACCATGACAATACTGAATGATAAATGCATAGGAAGAGTAAATCACACAAGAAAAGCAAAAGAAACATAGATGTACCCATTATAAGGCCAAAAATATCTCACAAGGACAATTTTTTGATGAATATCAAGCATGCTCACAAAATTAGATCATACATGCTCAATTACCTATGCTTAATCATATTTCACATAAAAACCAATTTTAAAGACAAGGTCAAATCATTCCGGAATTCCATAGGATTTATAAGATCATACCCGTATAAAGTTAAATAGGACAAACTCAAATTACATGGGTATCTTTGATAACACAAATATGCAATGCATGCGACTAAACATTTTTTTGATTTTTTTTTTCATGCATTTTCTATATTTTTGACTTTTTATAAATCAAATAATATAAACATGATGCATGAATTACATAGTTTTTGAAAATAAATAAAAGAACTATAAATTGAAACATGAACTAATCTGACTAACTAATTTACTTCACTTCTCCCCATCCCCCCCCCCCCCCCTCCCCACACAATTACATTTTGCATTGTTCTCAATGCATAAACATACACAAAAAGGAACAATGAAAAATAAAATAAAAGGGTTTAAATGAAGCAAATGACTACTCTAAACCCTAAACCATAAACCCTAAACCAGTTACTGTGAAGGTTGGTTCTCGGATTCAAACCGCTGGTTCATACCCCTAAGGGAAATCAATACGGCATTATAAAGACCAGAGAACTTGTCCGCAATGCCAGCGAGCTTGTTTGCAGTGCTCGCCTCAAACAAAAGACTACACATCTTCATAACAGGAACCACATACATAATGCACAAACTCAAGATGAAAATCGAAGAACACCACAAAAACGACCTCTCTACAGGTCACGGCGGGCACCGTGGATGGGGCGGCGGGCGTCGTGGACCACATCGACTGAATTCGATCAAAGACGTTGAACAAACAACATCCAAAAACAAGGCTCTAGGTTTTTGGAATGGAAATGGTATGGAAAAAGCCTTCTTTGGTGGTAGGTATGGGAATGGTATGGAAAAAGATTGAATTTGATGGGTGAAGGGTAGTGTTGGAAAGTATTTGATGGGTAAGAATCACTTGAAACACAAGGCTCTAGGTTTTTGGAATAGATTCAAGTAGGATCTCTCTGGGGTATTAGCGCATTGACAAATCTGATTCTAAGGATCCACGCTCTATGCTTGGTTAAATACATTTTGATTTATGCTCTATGGTTCAGATGATATTAGCGCATTGACAAATCTGATTCTGTTAATAACCATGTGAATCAATGTCCATATAATTGGTCAACTTGACATTATGGGAAGATTTGAGTATTTAATTTTCTCAATGTAATCTCTTTTTTATACCTAGTTTGCCTACCGACCTTGGACCTGTACAAAATTTTCAGGCTTTATGCACACGACTAGAGGAAAACTAAAAGATGGCCCATAAACTTGCCCAGGGAGAGGTTTGAGGCCATCACAAATCTCCACAACAAGCGCAGCCTTAGAGATTACAACTGCCGATAAACCAAGACTACTATCAGTGGTATCTGCTAGGCCTGCTGGACTAGGATGCCATGTCACATGAGCAGTCGCCTAGACCCATAACACAAGGGCAACATGCATCATCTGTGTGGCTCACCTGGCAAGCATACAAGACCAACTGCAGAGTGTGGTAAAACTCCGACATCAGATTGGGGAGAAGTGGAGTGTAAGGTTGATCACTCCAATAGCTGGTAAGCTGCACACATAGCAGCGAAGTTTATGAGAAGAACCAAGAGTTGGAATAGAGTCAAGAGATAATTGCTCTAAATGAAAAGGCTGCAAATTTTGAAGAATTCAGGGCCAAATTCAAAGACCAAATGCTTGATATTTAGGTGGTATATTTTATTATAGAACTTTTACTTATTAGGATTGTTATCTTGAATTTATTTATGTGATTTACTACTCTAGTCTAGGGAGCTACAACATAATATTTAGTGTTTGTTTGATCTAATCAACTTCTTTGCCATCATGATAGATATTTCATCGCTAAAAAGATTCTTATAATGACATAAAAAAATAATATCTACAATGATGGATTCGACCTCCTCGCAATAGAATTTTTATGGTAATAAACAATTTCCTCGCCAACTAATATATTAGCGATGAATTTTATGTTTTCGTTAAATATATTTAGCAACTATTATCGATTCCATCACCATTTCGTCGACAGAATTATTATTTTTTTAGTGACGAAATATACAATTTTGCGAGGAATTCAAGTTTCTCACCATGTACCTTTAATGACTACTATATGGAATCTTTTGACTTCTTTCGCGGCAAATATAATTACCTATTACGATGTTTCACCAACCACTTAAAAGGCTCTAGGTTTTTGGAATGGATTCAAGTAGGATCTCTCTGGGGTTTATAGGTTTCCTTGGAGAAAAGCTTTGGTTGATCTACAATAGAGAATGGAAGTTTATGGTGAGTTGGAAAGGGAATTCCATCTATAAAAAAGAAAAGAAGATAAATTAGAAATAGATACAAATAATTAAAAGAAAAGAAAAGAAATAAAAGATAAATCTACTCCTAAGATAAATGAAAACTAATCATAGATAGAACAATCTAATCCTAAGATAGAT
The DNA here is from genome assembly GCA_037127255.1 of Persicaria tinctoria. Classification (NCBI taxonomy): domain Eukaryota; kingdom Viridiplantae; phylum Streptophyta; class Magnoliopsida; order Caryophyllales; family Polygonaceae; genus Persicaria; species Persicaria tinctoria. The sequence continues at coordinate 57,567,182 of JBANSL010000014.1, forward strand.
AAAACATATAATATAAAAGATAGATGAAACTAACCTAAGATAGAAAATAACATCTAATCCTAAAGATAGATAAAAGAAATCTAATCCTAAAATAACCGAAATTAACAAAATAAAAAAGATAGAAATAGTTCATTCCAATTTTACCAAAGATCCGAATGTGTATGTGAACAATTCCAGCGGCGGGCGCCGTGGTTGGGGCGGCGGACGCCGTCATGCTCAGAACGATATTCCGTATTCAAATCAAGCAAAATTCAACTTCAACATGGTTCTAACTTACCATTACTCCATTATTCAACAATCATATTTGTCCTACTTTATTTAATTGAAAAAAACAAAATGGGTAATTGAAACGATATTACCTAAACTACCTTGGGTTGTCTCCCAAGAAGCGCCTTTGTTTCATGTCTTTGGCTCGACGTGATGCATTTCTTGATCAAGTTATCCCATCAAGATCATCCACACTTGTCCTTTTCAGGACGGGGGGGGGGGGGGGACATTAGGAATTTCTCCAATATATCCATCAACTGTTCCAATCAATTCCTTATTGAAATGAGTTACTCTTGAAGGTTGTCCTGAAATTGCAAAAACCTCAACATTGTTAGGAATCGAATTCTCATAGGGAATAACAATAGAATCATTTGAATTAGACACAACTTCATGTGACTTAAAAAATTCTCACTTTTCCTTTCAATGTCATCTTTCCCTAAATCAACTTTCTCTTTGTTAGAAGACTCAATATGCAATGATTTATTCTCAATAGAAACATCTAACAAAATATTTGATTCATTCCTGTCATCACTTTCATTAGAGTCAAGAACATCCACAAAAATCGTTAGTAGAAGAAACAATAGGCTCAAATATAGAAAACGCAATCTTTTTACCATCAAACTCCATAGTTACGAAACCTTCAAGACAATCAATCTTAGTCTTAGCCGTTTGCAAGAATGGCCTTCCCAAGATAATTAGGGTTTGAGGCGTACCTTGTCCCATATCCAGAATAAATAAATCGGATGGAAATATCAAATCATTTACCTTAACCAAAACATCCTCGACAACTCCTCTAGGCTTAATACTAGAATGATTAGCGAGTTGTAGTAACACCAGTTTCAGACAATGCATTGAGACCCAAAAACATGTACAAATTATATGACATCACATTAATTGAAGCAAATAGGTTTAACATAGCTTTGGTGAAGGTAGCATTACCTATTGCACATTAGATAGTAAACATACTTGGATCTCCGCACTTTCCAAGCAATCTTTTATGTAGCAAAGCAGAAATATTTTCATTTAAATTTACCTATTCCGTCCTTTTCATCCTTTGCTTGCGTTTCATTGTGCATAATTCTTTGAAAAACTTTGCATAGCGAGGCACCGTTTTAATCAAATTGAAAAGTAAAATATTTACATCACAATGAACAAAGGTATCGTAAAGAATTTGTTCATCTTCCCACTTATGATCAGGTCTTAAGGCATGAGGAAAGGAAGGTGCATGTCTTAGAATCTCAGAAGACCACTCATTGGATGATTTCCTTGGGGATTCAACAACGTCAAAAATCGTCTTCGTCACTGGAGGGGGCGGTGGGCGCCGTGGTAAAGGGTGGCGGGCGCCATCATCAATAGTGTACGATCCGACTCTTTGTTATCTTTCTCTCCCACATCAATCACTTTCTTAGGCCTCTCTTCAACATTCCTAGTGGGCACATTCACTTGTTTACCTCCTCTAAGGATCATGACACTTACATTTTTCTTCGGATTCAGTACCTCTTGTGATGGCAACTTCCCCGAATCTTTTGCTTTCAATTCTCCAATCTCCTTAGCCATTTGACTCAACAATTTCTCCTGAACACTCATCTTGTCTAACAACAACCTCAATGTATCATCTTTATCCTCTTGTTGAGTGTTTCTTTGACGATTCTCAAATTGTCCTCTTTGATAAGGAACTTGTTGTTGCTGACCCATGCCGTTCAATCCACTTTGATAATTCGAATTGTAGCCCTGATTCTAACCATTGTTACCAAAGTTGCGGTGAGGTCCCTAATCCATAGCACTCAAATCAGCGACATCCTCTTGAACTAAAGGACACTTATCTTTCAGATGAGTTGGATCTCCACAGATACCACAAGGTCTAGGCTGCTGAGGTTGATTCAATTGCATAGCCAGCTTGTGTCTCAATAAGACTATCTAAGATCATTCTTGCGACCATCTCTAGAATTATCCAACTTATGAACTCCTCTAACTCCTTGACGTCTCTCATATTGTTGCGATGCATTAGCCAACCCTTCGAAAATATGCATTGCTTCTTGAGGTGTCTTATTCAAAATATCTCCTCCACTAGTAGCATTGATGAAACTTCTATCAGTGTCAAGCAAGCCCTCATAAAGATATAGGACTAAATCATCCTCGGGTATACCATGTTGTGGATAACTACCCTTAAGCTTCTTGAACTGCTCAACATACTCATAAAGACTCTCCGTAGGTGATTGCTTAATATTAGACAGCTCCTTCTTGAGTTTGTTGAGGTGAGTCGCAGGAAAGTACTTTTGCAGAAAAGCTTTCTTCAATTCAACCCAAGTAGTAATGCTTTCTGGGGGTAAGTAATAAAGTCAATCACTTGCAAAATCTTTCAAGGTAAAGGGGAACACTCTCAACATCAATTGGTCATTGGTAAGGCCTTGGGGTCTAAGTCTATTACACACACTCACAAAGGTAGCAAGGTGTTTGTTTGGTTCTTCCCCAAGCAATCCATGAAAGTAGGGTAAAATAGTAGATCAATTCGACTTATACTCAAATCTTGAACCCTCAGGGAGATTAGGAAGTCTAGTTGCAAGTGGTTGAGCACTCAAATTAGGTTCCTTTAGGTTTCTTAGGCTTCTTCTTGGCGGATGATAATGCATATTTTATATAGGAATTATAGGTAGGTTTTAGGTGCATTAGGTATTCATATTGCGTGTTTAATAAGCGTATTCATATTCTTGGTCATTTGGTATTCGAAGTCCGAAGTCTACGGTTTCTAGTGTTTATTTGTAGGTTATAAGATCCGACCTTGAAAGGTGGAGAAAGAATGGAGCAAAATGGACAAAGAAGAGCTAAGGAACAATAGCGAAAATGAAGAACATGGAGAAATTCCCAACTTTAAGGTTCTAAAAATTGGGAATTAGCTTCTGAGGTCTTCATGAGAATCGTAGTCTTGGAATGAGCTTTCCAATGCATATTCATATGCGTCAATCAGACAAAGGATAACTACAGAAAGTGCATTACAAGTTCAGTCTGCCGAACCTGCCTACTGCATAGGCGGCGCCCGCCGCCATTTCCATGGTGTCAGCCATCTCGTCAGATTCGGATTTGTGATACGCGGCTCAATCAATCTTTGTGGGAACTCTTATCTATCTTTCCTAGGGTTTTGACCGACGCCTTTGAGCCCTATATTAGACATATTTCCAACATTCATTCAATTAACTAACACAACTAATTGAGTCTATTCCCCATAAACTCATTACAACGAGCGAATTTAAGTTTAGGGATTCAAGGTTTTTTATGCTTGCCTAGAATTCTTGTGGTTTTGCTATGATTCAAGACTTGGTTGATTGATTGTGAGACTTGATTTCTATATTATTCATGAGTTTATTTATCATTTTGTTCTTCATATTATATTTGTGTTCATTTCCATGACTGGCCATCTAGTTAGGAATTGCATCTATTCTATGAATCCGTTGTTGGTTTCTCGATAGCAAATGAAGTAATTGATTTAGTGATATTTCTATGCCTTTGTAGTGGATGATAACAATTGATCTATGTCAAGTAGATGTTTCTAGGTTCCGAGTGGGTTGTTCTTTTGTTTCCTAATTGCATTGAATTGATATGCCAATTGTTCTTAAGAACTCGAATCATCAATGCTATTCTTTAGTGATATTGAATAAGAGATTGTGTCTCTACAGATCAATCAATTAAAGGAAGTCGGCATAGGCTTAGGAATAATATTGCAATCATCTCAAGGATCAAGTAAATCAACCAATGTTGCAAATTTTAAGCAAACCGCACTCTTATCTTTTGTCTTTTCTTTGTTCCCATTCACATCTTTATCTTAGTTTAGTTGCATTATTTATCTTTATTCATATCCCTAGTCCATTGTTAGTGTCATAATTGATAAACACATATTGCATTAAAGTACTTGTTTCTCTGTGGGTTCAACCCCTTGCTTATCCGCTATACTAGCTAGTTTACTAGTTAGGTTGTTAGTTTGGGTTATTTTTCTGGCGAGGTGAAATCTAACGACGTTTCCCTTCCGTCAAAAGTGGCGCCGTTGTCGGGGAAGTGCAATTTTATTTTTTTGTTTTGTGTGTTTATTGATTTTTAGTGTTTTGTGTTTGTTTTTCTTTATTTTGTTCATTTGTTTCTTTTGAAAAATAAAAAAAAAATTGTTGAGGTTATATCAAAATCAGGGAGAATATTTTCACCATTATCTAGAAAGAGTGATAAATCTAGTGAGCAAGCGCAAATCACATGGTTTCGATGATAGTGAGTTAGATAAGGTGCTTTGTGTTATGGAGGGTGCGCAACCTGAAATAAGGATATTGACGATGGAGAGTGTAGCCCAGGACTAGGAATATAGGATCTTATCCAACACATAGCCCTTGATTGTGAGTTAAAAGAAACATGGGAGAAAAGATGCAAGAAAATGGCCGAGTTATTGAAGGAGGAGTCGCCACTGCACATCACGGCGCCCGCCGTCCCATCCACGACGCCCGCCGTCTCTGCAGATTGCCCGAAGGTAAGGATTCTAACCGAGCAAGAATATTGGGAGACACTTGGCTTCTCTGATGATGACTAGGATGAAGAAGAAGATCTAGTACTTCTTGAAGCGGAGCCACATGAGTCGACGCATGAGGTTTCATTTAATATGCCTTCTTCTACATTATCTTTTGTGCCCTCTCCATTATCATCCATTATGTCCTCCTCCCTATCACTCATTACCTCTCCTTATCCATCACCTGGTGAAGTTGAAAGCCCAATGTCTATTGGAATGGAATCTCATGAGTGCATGCATGATGATCTATATGTTTTGGTTCCTGATTCATCCGAAGAACTCATCTCGATCGCGCCAATCACAGAACTAATTCCAGAGCCGATTTCTGTGGCTCTTGAGCAAGGTAGTGATATTTCTAACACTTTTGTGATTTATGATGAATATCTGGATCCCTGGGAGCATTACTTCTACAAGACACTAGCGGAACTGTGTTGGTGGTCTTACATTCCCTCTGGAAATGATCAACCTTAGGTAAGTAGAGAAGTCTCAAAACTTCACTACAAGATATCCTTAATTGCAAAGTTTTTCATGTTTAGTGTTCTTTCAAATTTTGGTTGGGCACAAGAATTTGATTTTCTTTTAAGGGCTTTAACAATGTATGAATGATTCTTAATAGAAGGAAATAATAAGCCGTCGAGCCTATGGCGTTAACCAAAGACGCTTCTTGGGAGGCAACCCATGATTTATTTTCTAGTTTGGTAGTTTTTCAATTCCTAGTTAGGTATTTAGTCTTTCAAATTCAATAAAATGATAGAGTTTCATTTAGATATGTGTTTTTGGAGGAGTCTTAAGTTAGCCATGAAAATTGCTTGATTGAATGACGGAGTTGACGTTCTGCACATGCGGCGCCCGCCGCATCAACCACGGCGCCTGCCGCCACTGTTCACAGACACATTGCAGGATTTTGGTAACATTAGAAGGGAGTATTTTCTATCCTTTATTATTTTTGATTTTGAGGTTAGTTTATATTTTCTGTCTTATTTAGGATTAGATATATTTCTATCTTTTATTTTAGGATTATATTTATTTTATCTATCATTAGGATTAGATTTTATTCTATCTTAGGTTAGTTTTATCTATGTTTGGATTAGATTGTTCTATCTTAGGATTAGTTTTTATTTATCTTAGGACTAGATTTTATCTTTTTATTTATTTTATTTTCTTTTATCATTTCCTTTATTTCTAATATTTTCTTTTCTTTTGATAGATGATTCTTTCACTTTCCAACTAACCACATATCCTAGTAGATGATTCTTTCACTTCCCAAATTTGATCATTCAAACCTTTGTGTCCAAGTAAATGCAAAAACCTTAATTTCGTACTTGAATCTAAATTCCAAAATCCAAGCCTTGTGTTTCAATTAAGAACCTCTCTTTTCTCATCAGTCAACCACATTCATCATTACCCTTCATCCATCAAATTTAATTCTTTTCATACAATCACCGTTCCTATCACCAAAAGAAATACTTTAAAACCAAGTCCTGATCTTTAAAGGAGCAATTTGGAAAGACTTTGGACGTCAGAACATCAACGTTGCAACTCGGATTCATGGTTCTGCACACACAGCGCCCGCCGCTCCATACCCGGCGCCCGCCACCGCCTCAGTGCTCCAAATTTTGGTTCAACGATGATAACCACCACTACCATGATCAAGTAGGTTGCCTTTCCCCCACTTGTAGTTTTATTTTAAATTTTGTTGTCTTTATTTGATTTTCAATTAAGGATGATGAATAGTTTAAGTATGTGGAGAAAAGTGAAGTGAATTAGTTAGCCAGTTAGATTATTTCATGTTTAATTTTTTGTTTCATGTTTCAATTCTTAGTTATTTATTTTATGTTATTTGTTTGAGAAAATGTCAAAAACGAATTTTTTTTTGAAAAATGTCAAAAACCCAAAAAAATCATGCATTGCATAAATATGTTTTATTCAACTACCCATCTTGCAATGTTTGTCCTCTATTATATATTTTAGCATAATCATATAAATTTCATAGCATGTTTGGATTGTTTAGCCTTATCGCCTTAAAATGTTTTTCTTATGAAGCATGATTTGGTGATGTAATTGAGTATGTATGATTGAGCTTGAGTATGATTGAAATTCTACACAATATGACCCTTGTGAGATTGTTTTTAGCCTCATTGGAATCATACAATTCCTTTTGCTTTTATGTGTGATTTACTCTCCTTATGTTTCTACCTCTTGATATTGACTTCATTATCTATTGTCAAGATCGGCTCTCATATTTGTTTCTTGCAAAATTTTATGCTTTTATATATGTTTATATTTGGCTTTAGTTACTTATTAAGTGTTTAGTGTGAATAAAGTGGAAATGGTGGAGACATTTAGTAACCGGATCTACGCATGACACCCATGGATATGGTTCGTGCAAAATGGTGTCAAAAGCTACCCACTAAGAAAAGAAGCTTGATCATTGAGTAACCGGGTTCATTCATGAAACCCATGTTTGCAACTTGCGTCAAAAGATGTTCAAGTGGACTTTATTCAAGTAAGTTGAGGTGTTAATAGACCAGGGCCATTCATGACACCCATGTTTGCGACTCGCGTAAGGAATACACCAAGGGCGAAAGAAAGAGAAAAAAAGAAGAAGAAAAAAACCGAAAAGAAAGAAAAGAAAGAAAAGAGAGAAGTCTAGAGCCAAATTGCTTATTTTATTGTTTTTCTCCAAGTAATGACATTTCAGTGGAGATTTGGTGATATTGTTTCCAATTTCTATGAGCTTAGTTGCATTTTAGAATGAGTTGAGAGTTGTTCTTTAAAGCCTAAACACATGAAACACATATTCCCGGTGAGGCTGGATGATTTCTACTTCTATGCTTTAATCGCTAAATACATGCTACGATATTTTTCACTTGATCTTGTGTTCCTTTAAATTTGATGTTGCTTTTGATGAGGTGAATACATGATGAATATGTTTGTGGAATGTTTTGATTGTTGCTTTGTTTTTCATTGCTTGAGGACAAGCAAAGGCTTAAGTGTGGGGGAGTTGGAGTTATGATAATTTGTTTACTTCTTTCATGTTTAATTTGCACTTGTTATGGTAAATAAATTTTTTTGTTTAGACATAAAGAAGTCTCCATCTCTTTGCTCTAATCTAGTTCGCTAGAGGACTAGCGAAGCGTAAGTGTGGGGGAGTTTGATACTACATATTTTATATAGGCATTATATGTAGGTCTTAGATGCATTAGGTATTCATATTGCGTGTTTAATAAACGTATTCATATTCTTGGTCATTTAGTATTCGAAGTGCGGAATCTACGGTTTCTAGTGTTTACTTGTAGGTTATAAGATCCGACCTTGAATGGTGGAGAAATAATGAAGCAAAATGGACAATGAAGAGCTAAGGAACAAGAGCGGAAATGGAAAACATGGAGAAATACCATATTTAAGGTTCTGAAAAGTGGGAATTAGCTTCTGCAATCTTCAAGAGAATCGTAGTTCTGGGAATGAGCTTTCCAACGCATATTCATATGCGTCAATCAGAAAAAAGAAGACTCCATAAAGTGCATTACAAGTTCAGTCTTCTGAAGTTGTCTACTGCATAGGCATCTGCTGCCATTTCCATGGTGCCCGTCGTCTCGTCAGATCCGGATTTGCGATACGCGGCCCAATCTATCTTTGTGGGAACTCTTATCTATCTTTCCTAGGGTTTTGGCCGACGCCTTTGAGTCCTATATTAGACATATTTCCAGCATTCATTCAATGAACTAACACAACTAATTGAGTCTATTCCCCATAAACTCATTACAATGAGAGGATTTAAGTTTAGAGATTCAAGGTTTGTTATGCTTGCCTAGAATTCTTGTGGTTTTGCTATGATTCAAGACTTGGTTGATTGATTGTGAGACTTGATTTCTATATTATTATTCATGAGTTTATTTATCATCTTGTTCTTCATATTATATTTGTGTTCATTTCCATGACTGGACATCTAGTTAGGAATTGCATCTATGCTATGAATCCGTTGTTGGTTTCTTGATAGGAAACGAAGTCATTGATTTAGTGATATTTCTATTCCTTTGTAGTGGATGATAACAATTGATCTATGTCAAGTAGATGTTTCTAGGTTCCAAACGGGTTGTTCTTTTGTTTCCTAATTGCATTGAATTGATATGCCAATTGGTATTAAGAACTCTAATCGTCAATGCTATTCTATAGTGATATTAAATAAGAGATTGTGTCTCTGCAGAACAATCAATTAAAGGAAGTCGGCATAGGCTTAGGAATAATATTGCAATCATCTAAAGGATCAACTAAATCAACCAATGTTGCGAATTGTAGGCAAATCACACTCTTATCTTTTGTCTTTTCTTTGTTCCCATTCATATCTTTATCTTAGTTTAGTTGCATTATTTATCTTCATTCATATCCCTAGTCCATTGTTAGTGTCATAATTGATAAACACATATTGCATTGAAGTACTTTTTCTCTGTGGGTTCGACCCCTTGCTTATCCGCTATACTAGTTTACAATGATTTACGACCAAGTAATAAGGAATAAAGTAACCAACTTTATAATTGCAAAGTGAATTGATAATAAGGTAGAGAAGATATTTCACCTGTAATTCTCTGATAATGGTTGAGATTCATGGTCCTATGATTGATTCATTAATTATTCATAAACATATGTCTACTTGACTAAAGTCGAAGGATCCGTAGGGATACACTCATCTTATTCAATATCACTAAAGAATATGATTCAAGTAATCAGACCAATTGGCATATTGATTCGATGCAATTAAGAAAAACCGGAACAGCCCTAGATTAGCCCTAATCGACATTTACCAATATAGATCAATCGAAATCATCCACTACAAAGACAAAGAAATATCACTACTTCAATTAGGGGTGTGCAGAAAAACCCGACACGATTGATATGACACGAAAACACGATAACACGACACGAAAAAACACAAAACCGAAAATACACGACACAAAAATGACACGAACCGCTCTAACACGACATTAAACGGTTCGTGTTCGGTTTGGGCAAATTACCTTGTCGGGTACCCGATACGAATCGTTTATTTTTTTATATTTTAATTTGGTATGGTACTATAGTGATAGTACTAGTATTATATAGTCTCGAGTGAAGCATCAAAGTGAATTGGCTCATTTGGTTTAGGACTCACAGAATCCTGTTGTTATATGCAATAAGCGTGGGTGTTTCGAATCCTAAAAAGCTACGATTTTTTAATTAAAAAAACTCCCTTTTCTTTTGAAATTTGTGTTTTTTTAATTTTTTAAATTGCAAACCCTAGTGGAAGAATCCTTGGTTCAAAAAGCTGCGTTTTTTTATTTAAAAAAATCGCCTTTTCTTTTGAACTTTGTGTTGCTTTTATTTTTTTAAATTGCAAACCCTAGTAGAATAATCCAAGAAGGAGATAGTCACAAACTAACTCTCTCTCTCTCTCTCTCTCTCTCTCTCTCTCTTTCTCTAATTCTCCAAATCCAGCCTCTCTATTTCTCTCCAAATCCAATGAAGTTGTGGTCCTATGGAGGCGAATCGACTCTTCCACCGGGAATAGCCCAAGGCTTACTAAGTGCTCGACCCCGGATTCGGTCGTTCTGGTGGTGACAAGTTGAACTATGCTCTGGCCTCGAGGACTAGTGTCGCTTTAGAGAGAGTCGAAGTGATGTCGAGATCCTGGATCTAAGGCGCAAAGGAGATTTGGTGATATTGTTTCCAATTTCTATGAGCTTAGTTGCATTTTAGAATGAGTTGAGAGTTGTTCTTTAAAGCCTAAACAAATGAAACACATATTCCCGGTGAGGTTGGATGATTTCTACTTCTATGCTTTAATCGCTAAATACATGCTACGATATTTTTCACTTGATCTTGTGTTCCTTTAAATTTGATGTTGCTTTTGATGAGGTGAATACATGATGAATATGTTTGTGGAATGTTTTGATTATTGCTATGTTTTTCATTGCTTGAGGACAAGCAAAGACTTAAGTGTGGGGAAGTTGGAGTTATGATAATTTGTTTACTTCTTTCATGTTTAATTTGCACTTGTTATGGTATATAAAATTTTTTGTTTAGACATAAAGAAGTCTCCATCTCTTTGCTCTAATCTAGTTCGCTAGAGGACTAGCGAAGCGTAAGTGTGGGGGAGTTTGATACTACATATTTTATATAGGCATTATATGTAGGTCTTAGATGCATTAGGTATTCATATTGCGTGTTTAATAAACGTATTCATATTCTTGGTCATTTAGTATTCGAAGTGCGGAATCTACGGTTTCTAGTGTTTACTTGTAGGTTATAAGATCCGGCCTTGAAAGATGGAGAAATAATGGAGCAAAATGGACAAAGAAGAGCTAAGGAACAAGAGCGGAAATGGAAAACATGGATAAACGCCTGCCACCTCGAACTGCTGAATAGTACGCAAGGAGGATATTGGAGAAGAGGATCTTAATCTCTCACGAGCAAGACTAGCAACCTTTGAGGACATTGATAATCATAAGGTTGCCACCATCGATCTTAATACGCAAGCAAGTTCCTTTTTGCCTTCTATAGACCGAGCTTAAGACCCCTACCTTCCGATACCAAGGCATTCTTCTGACATAGACCTGCCCTTTCTATAGCAGTCGATTCTCCCAAATGGTCGCGATTGATGTATCTTGTTATTACGTCCCACTGCCTTTGTTGCTACCATCAAAATTGATTTTATATTTTCTTATTGGTGGTTTATCCCACTTTAGGTTTGGTTTCTTAATTTCTAGGCGTGATTGGACCATTACGCTAATATACTCTCTTTATTAAAAAAATCACTCAAAAGAATACATCTTTGGCGATTTATATGACAGTTGTACCACTCAAAAGAACACATCTTAGTGGATCGTGCCCTGTTGTACATACTTTTCAGCGGTGCTACTCTGATAGTGCTTGACTCACCTTCCACTAGCATATTAGGTTAAAGTGCTGGCCTCTAGCTTTGCATGGTTTCATTAACGAGTTCTCTTCCCTCCGTTTTTAGTCGACTACAAATTGTCGGAATGTTAGACTTTTGCTTGTTTGGTTCTCTTTGATAGTTACAATGTTTTCTTCTGTCTGATCTCGAGTTATAAGTTATTCCCTCTTTAAAAAAACCCAATTTGGTTCCCAAAGAGTTGGGCCTAGCTAACATACATCGTCCACAAACACACTTACACACCCCAACAACCGGATCGGATTGAGTCCCTTATTTTTGGCCGTTGTTGTGTACACCCAACAAAACAACCTACAAGACACCATCTTCCAATTAATCCACCATTGTTGAAGTCTTGAAGATTGTCCGAATTTGGTCCGAATTCATGCATATTTGATTACTACACTCAATCCAATTCAATGTTTTTAAACCTAACAAATTTATTCCATAAGTTTTTAAAGTTTAATACTCTATCCGTTAATTAAAACTTGTCATTTTAGAAATTTACACATTTTTTTAAGAAAATAAACAAAAATACACTTATACCCCTAATTATTACTATATTTTTTAGTTTCTTAAAAACTACAACTAACATATATATCTAATCATTACAAGGGCAAATTTGTAAAGTGGATGACAAAATACCTAAAATGCAAGTTTTTTTTAACAAGATTTATGTCCTAAAACGATATGTTTTAATTAACGAATGGAGTAATTTTTAAGGCTTCAGATTTTTTTTTAATTAATTGAGATGTTGCTTGCTAAGAAAAAAGGGCCATGCAGTAGTGTTGGATTAGGGCTGTATTTGAACCATATAGGCTTTGGTTTGGAGGGTTTTTATCTTTCCCACTGCATTTTGGTGGGTTGCCTCAGCATGTGTAGCTCTATATATCTTCGCATGATTACATATTTTTGTTTTCATATTTGCAGGTGAATTGATCAGAGTATGGTCTGAACTTGATCGAATTTAAGGTCTATTATAAACAAGCAATAAACTAAGTAGAAAACAAAAGTTGAACAACTAGCTGCTCTTTATCTTATGATGTAAAGGAGCGAGAAGTTGAACAATTTACTTGATAAGAAACCAAAGGCATCAAATTACACTGCCGGGAAAGGACTCCTATCACAACAAGAGACCTCTCAGTCTCACTATTGTTGTGGTCATCAACAGGCACCAAACCTACCATCCCCGTCGACTTCTCGACCCAATAACAAATGCTGTCGTCGCTCATTCCACTCCCCAGCATCGCTGTGATTGCTCCTTCCACCTCTTCGCAACACGACACAGAGGGCATTGGCTCCCCCACGCCCTTCAAGTAGGGAGCGCACGCCGGCAACACGAAGTTGAGATCATTGTCGACGTTGCTTTTGGTGACCGTGAACAAAAGGAGGAGATTCGCGACGAGAAAGATCAATCGGGATGTCATGTTGATCTTTGATCGTCGATCGACTGACTATCGTTTGATTGATGTGATTTGTGTGCTTGATTTCAAAAACAATCTTTGGCGATTTATATCTGCGATTGCTTAATTTGAGCAGGTTTACGGTGCCGGCCGGAAGTTTATATCCGTTTATCATATAACTTGACTTGTTGCTTCATGGATGGCACGTTCTATAGTCTTTGTACATCGGCGTGAGTTCTTAATTATTAGCTCCATATGTTTTTTTTTATACAAGGCAAATATTTTGGACTTGGTCAACCTCGGTTGGACCAGCGTCCAAGGACGTCTCAACGGACGAGAGAATCGATCTCAACAGGGGAGACGAAACGAAAAGTGTAGACGGTAGACATAACTCCGATGTGAGCCATCTATCAACCACACTGTTTTTAATTTTAACACGCTCTTTACAGAAATAAAAAAAAAATCAATAAAATATTAAAATCTTTTTATTAATTTTTAAAATAATATTATATTCCGATCTATATTTTATAGGATTTTTTTGGTAAATGTCCCTTTTCATTAGAGCATTTTGCAAAATGTCTATTTTATAATGCATTTTGCAAAATGTCCTAATATGACATTTTTACCCCTACTCATTCTCTCGTAATTCCTCTCTTTCTCCCCTAATTGAAGCTCTGTTAAACAGCTAACTCAGCGAGGCGGAAGCGGGGCTACTGTTTCTTCTTTCTCTCTCCCTCTCAAGCTCCGGCGATGGCACCTCCGGCTCGGATCTGATTCCAGCTCCGGCGATGGCGCCTCTGCCTCGGATCTGATTCCAGCTCCTGAGTAAGGCTATTGTCCAAAATAAGAAGCTCCTGTCCAGTGGGTGAAACCTGCACTGATCGAGTAAGGCTCAATCTCAAGTTTGCTGCCATCAAAAACAGTGTCGACCGTGTAGCCGCCCTCGAATTTCATCACCGGACTCCCCGAAACCGCTGCACCCAATCAGCCCTCAATCGCATTCAAATTTCTTTATCAGACAAAGAAAGAAAGAAAAAGAAGACAGTAACCTGATTCCGTTTTAGGGGAGGGGTTGATGGAGGACGCCCATCGCATCAGTCGGGTGAAGGCATTTGAGATCAACGCATTGACAAATTCTGGAACAACCAGAGAGTACTTTTAGTGGGCTGTTCATGTATATGCTATTTTTGATGTTCGCAATTACTTATCAGTTGAGTAGCTACTAATATTTTAGGCATTAATTAAGGTGCAAATGAAAAGTTAAAATACGGTAGTACTGTATTAAGTAGGAAATGCGTGTACATTTGAACATGTCTCGATTTACAATAAATATAGTAGATGTGCCTATCATATATTTACTTACCCTCGTGATCCCAGCAGGTAGCGTGTTAGAGAGATCAAGTGGAAGGAAGGAAGGAAGCACAGAAGGAGGAGTTGGAGGAACTGAATAGCAGGCGGAGGCGGAGCAGATGAAACCCAATGAGAGAGGATGGGGAGAGAGGGGGAGGACTGAGGAGCCAAAACCGGTTGGTAATGGTAAGCACCATTTGTCCATTTCTCCGTTTCTCCAATCTCCAATGTGAATGTGGGTAGCAGATCCAAAACCGGTTGGTCATGTTTGTTTTCATGACTGTCACCAAAGAAAAACATATTTATTGTAATCTCCAATGTGAATGTCTCCAATCTCCATTTCTCTGTTTTCATGACTGTCTCCAATCTCCAATTTTATACCTATTTATTGTAATCTCACAGCTTGATTACACTAAATTATACCTATTTATTCTCTCATCAAAAGAAAAACATAGCTGTCACCAAAGAAAAGCCCTAAGATACATTAAGAGATGAATAGCAAAATATTATTAGTGGTGTCACCATCGTAAAAACAGTGTCACTACAACTGTCACTAAAAGAAAAACCTAAGACAATTGGGAAAGTGTCACCACAACCACAAGTGTACAAAATGGTGTCACCACAAGTGTACAAAGTGGTGTCACCACAAGTGTAGGAAGGAAAAAAATGGTCAAATGTTATTAGTGCTGTCACCAAGGAAAAGTAGTGTCACCACTGCTGTCACCAATGAAAAGCCCTAAGCTACAAGAAGAGATGAATAACAAAGTGTTATTAGTGGTGTCACCACCATAAAAAGAGTAAAACCATTGCTGTCACCAGAGGAAAACCCCGTGACAAAGGGAGAAAAAACCTAATAGAGACTAATGCTACCAAAAAGAAAATTTAGTGTTGTCACCACCATAAAAACAGTGTCACCACAAGTGTACAAAGTGGTGTCACCACCATTGTAGCAAGGGAAAGAATGGTCAAGTGGTATTAGTGGTGTAACCAAGGAAAAATAGTGTCATCGTTGTTGTCACCAGTGAAAAAACCCTAGTACAAGGGAAATTGTACATATTATTAGTAGTGTCATCACAATTAAATACCAGTGTCACTAGTGTTATCACCAAAGGAAAAACTTGGGATAAAGGAAACACAAACCCTAGAGAGGCTAATGATAAGCAAAAATACTATTGTCACCAAGGAAAAACCCTTGGACAAGTACTATTATTAGTTATGTCACCACCCTTGGTGACAACTTTTTTTAATGATGACATTGTCACCGCTCTTATCATTGATGGTGACCATATGTGGTGACAATTTTTTTTAGTTACATTTTTTATGATGTCACTGGCACCACCCTTATAACACTTTGGTGACACACGTGATGATAACTTTTTGTGACAATTTTGTTTATGTTATTTTTTTTGAATACATTAATAAATTTTGAAATTGTGTCACCAACAAACACAATAAAACACGTGTCAGCAGACTAAACCAAAGTTGCGTATGTAAATAGGATGTTCTTCAAGCTAAGCCGACCTTACTCTGTTCCAATTTCACTTCATTTTGTTCATTCCTTAATTAAGAAAATTGAAAGACAGTAATTAAAGAATAAACTAAATTAAATACCCACTTCACATTGAAAATCACCCAATTTTGCCGAAGCAAAAGCAGCAGGTCGTGAATTTGTTTCTCTTGCAAACCACAAAGAGCACCGCATTACATGGACTCCTCTGGTACATCTTCCTCTATTTAATCTCCTTTCTTTTTTTAAGCTTTTGTTAGTTAGTTAAAGCCTTGTTAAGAAAGGCTATTTGGTTGTTACTTGATCAGTTAGAGGAAGCTGCTCATTGCTGTATAAATACCTCACTCATGTACTCAGATTCATTCACGTTTTTTACTCAATCAAGAACTTCAGTTGTTCTCTCTCTCTTTTCTTCATCTCTCAATCTCACTCTATGATCATCATGGTATCAGATGTTCAGTGACCATGGAGGTTTTTTGACCTTCTTTCCGCAAAATCTTCATTCTCTGTGTTGTTCCTCTGCCTCTGTGTCTTCGATTCTGAGATCTGCCTGTCTCTATGGCGAATCTCGAAGATAGATATGTGGATCGAGAGCGACGTCGTCAAAACCACATCACTGCAACAGATTTGCAGAATCCTTTTTTCATCCATCCATCTGAGAATTCTGGGATGGTCCTCACCACAATTCAGCTTATTGGCGACAACTATCGGCGATGGAAGAAGGCAATCACCAAAGCTCTCTCGGTGAAGAACAAATTGGGATTCGTCGAAGGAACATTGATGGAATCGCCAGAAAATGCTGCAATGTGGAATCGCTGCAACGACATGGTATGTTCTTGGCTTCTCAACACAGTCTCTAAAGAAATCTATTCTACAATTGATGAATTCGATACTGCAAGAGAAATGTGGCTTGATCTTGAAGAGAGTTATGGCCAGCGCAATGGCCCTCTCATCTTCTCTCTTCGAAAAGAAATCCAGGATTGCAACCAAGGTGGGAGCTCTGTCACTGAGTACTTCACGCGCCTCAAGGGTCTCTGGCAGCAACACTCTGGGTTGGTGGCTCCAATCCAGTGCAATTGTGGCAAGTGTGAGTGCAACATCCAAGGCCAGGTTGAAGCGCAAGACCGAGAATCCAAGCTTACGCAGTTTCTCATGGGCTTGAATGGGGATTTTCTTGCTGCCCGTCGACAGATCTTGCTCAGTCCTGCTCTTCCTTCTGTAAGCATGGCTCATGCCCTTCTTCTTCAAGGCTCCTACAACAGCAAGATGTCTAAGGAAAAGGCTCCACCAACAAATTCAACTGCGCTTATGGCCAAGCAAAATGGTTCTAAAGAGAAGCCCAAGAAGGAAAAGTGCAGACATTGCAATGGCAATCACAAAGCCGAGCGTTGTTGGGAGATGTTTGGCTATCCTGAGTGGCACTACAAGAGCGAATTCAAGCCACAAGCACCCTCTGGATCTGACTCTAAGGCATCCTCTTCATCGGCCAATAGTGCAGCATTATCATTTGACTCTCCTGTATTGCAACCTCTCTCTGCAGATCAGCAAAAGCTTCTTTACTCTTGGATCAACATGATGGAGCAACATAAAGATAAGTTGGCTGAGATAAACTTTGCAGGTACCACTATTTGTTGTAGTGCTTCTAATTTCACAGGGTTATGGATTCTTGATAGTGGGGCTACAGATCACATCACATGTGATAGAAAATTTCTTTTCAACTATAACCCCACATTTATGCCTACCTCAATACACTTACCTGATGGGTCCAAAAGCAAAATTGAACTCACTGGAACTGTAAACCTCACCTCCAATTTGTCTCTATCTAAAACTTTGTTTGTTCTTCACTTCAAATTCAATCTTGTCTCCATCGGCAAATTGATCCATGATATTGGCTGTGTTGTCACTTTCTTCTCAAACAAATGTGTGATACAGGACCCTGTAAGGAAGACGTTGATTGCAGCTGGTGAAGAGCTAGGAGGGCTGTACTATGTGGTCCCTGAAGCTAAGCATGAGAGAGGCATTCTGGATGAGTTAGTTGTACTTTTGTCCCCACCTACACATGTAACCCACCCACATTGTGCCTCAAATTCTGTAATGCCTATGTTTTTACCTACTAAACACAATAGTCCTACATCTTTGTGGCACCTTAGACTTGTTCATGCCACACATGACAAACTGTTACAGATACCACATGTTGTGTTGGATGCGAATAAAGACAGATCTCAGTTCTTATGCTCTGTGTGTCCTCTTGCTAAGCATACTAAAAGCTCATTTTCTTCCAGTACATCTCATGCTGATAGTGCTTTTTCCTTACTACATTGTGACTTATGGGGACCATATGACACACCCACATACAATGGCCATCGATTTTTCTTAACCATTGTTGATGACCATAGCAGGAGTGTCTGGGCTTACCTTCTTAAACACAAAACTAAAGCCCCTCCCTCTCTCATTTCTTTCATCACCCTTGTGGAAACTCAATACAAATCCACAGTCAAAATACTCAGAACTGATCAGGGAACTGAGTTCTTCAATTCAACTCTTACATCCTTTCTTACATCCAAAGGAATTGTGCATGAAAGCTCTTGCACTGCCACCCCACAGCAAAATGGGAGGGTTGAAAGAAAACACAGATACATCCTTGAAACAGCCCGTGCCTTGAGGTTCCATGCCTCTCTTCCAATCAAATTTTGGGGAGATTGTGTTCTTACAACCACTTATCTCATAAACAGATTACCCATTCCTTTACTCCACAATAAATCTCCCTTTGAAATCCTAAATGGCTAGCCTCTTGCCTATGACAAACTTAAAGTTTTTGGGTGTCTATGTTTTGTTGCCACCTCTTCTGTAGCAAGAAAGAAATTTGATCCTAAATCTGATGCTTGTGTGTTCCTTGGGTATCCTTTTGGATTCAAAGGTTATAAGGTGTTTCATTTGGAAACTGGAAAATGCACTATCAGCAGGGATGTGAAATTCATTGAGCATGTGTTTCCTTTTGCTCAGGATACTCATGAGCCTTCAAACACTAGCCACCCAACCCTACACACACCTGTGCCTTTCTTTGATGATCTGGAAACCTTTGAATCAACATTACCTACATTCCATCCAGTGGATGTTATCTCCTACCCATCACCAAATCTTAATCCACCACCAGAGTTTGAATCTCTGGCTGACTACTCTCCATCTCCAGTTCCCCCTTGCTTTGATGAAATACCATCTCTTGCCCCCCCTGATCATCATCCTGAGACCAGGCACTCATCCAGGAATGCTCCTCCCCCATGCTAGCTAAAGGACTATGTATGCTCAACTTCTGCTAGCTCTGAGCCATCTGCAAACTCGTCTCTCAGTAAGTCTCTCTATCCACTTTCTGCTTGCCTTTCTTACAACCTTTGCTCACCTACATACCTCTCCTTCATCAATAATGTGGCTCCACTATCTGAACCCACTTCTCTCAAAGAATCTCTGAAAAATCCAGAGTGGATCAAGGCAATGAAGACTGAGTTGAGTGCTCTGGAATCCAATCATACTTGGACATTGGTTCCTAAATCTGAAGCTGTGTCTACTGTGAGTTGCAAATGGCTGTTCAAGATCAAACTCAAAGCAGATGGATCACTAGACAGGTACAAAGCTCGCCTTATTGCTCGAGGTTTCTCTCAATTAGAAGGAATTGATTATGGAGAAACTTTTGCACCTGTGGCTAAGATGATTACTGTAAGAACTTTGTTGGCTATTGCTACAGCAAAGGGATGGCCAGTGTCACAGATGGATGTGACAAATGCATTCTTACATGGTGAACTGGAGGAGATGGTTTACATGGAGCTTCCTCCTGCATATGCCTTGTTGAAACAACATGATTGTCCTCAGGAGGTCAGTATAAATGAGGTCAATGCAGCTATTGGAAAGGTGTGCAGGCTTGATAGGTCCTTGTATGGTTTGAAGCAGGCACCCAGGCAATGGTTCTCAAGGTTCTCCCAAGTGGTCAAAGATGCTGGATTTGTGCAATCCAAGGCAGACTACTCCCTCTTCTTTAAAGCAACAAAATCATCATACATAACACTCCTTGTGTATGTTGATGATATGTTGATAACTGGTGACAATATATCTGAAATCAGGGCTCTAAAAGAACACCTGCATAGACAGTTTGTGATGAAGGATTTGGGAGATCTGAGATACTTCCTTGGAATAGAAGTTGAAAGGAATGAAAAGGGAATGCTACTGAATCAAAGAAAATACACTTTGGATATTATGAAAGAGACAGGAATGACAGGAGCAAAGCCTGCAGCCACTCCACTGGATCCAAAGATAAAACTCACACTTGAAGGTGAGTGCAAAGAAGTATATGTGATGACTTACAGAAAACTGGTGAGAAAATTGATCTACCTCACCATAATTAGACCTGACTTATGCTATGCTGTCCAAGTGTTGAGTCAGTTTATGCATAAACCAAATGATGAGCATTGGAAGAGTGCTAAGCATGTGCTCAGATACTTGAAAAGAGCACCAGGGCAAGGTCTATTCTTATCTCAGAAATCAGATTTGAAACTCTATGCATTTAGTGATGCTGATTGGCAGAGCTGCCCCATGACACGAAGATCCCTCACTGGATTCTGTGTTCTACTTGGAAACTCATTGATTTCATGGCGTACAAAGAAGCAAACTTATGTTGCTCTATCCTCTGTTGAATCTGAGTACAGGGCAATGGCCACTGTATGCTGTGAGATCACATGGCTGCTAAAGCTACTCACAGATTTGCAAGCAAATCAAACACAACATGTGAAGCTTTACTGTGACAACCAATGTGCAATGCATATAGCTAGAAATCCTATCTATCATGAGCGTACAAAGCACATAGAAGGAGACTGCCATCTAGTACGGGACAAGCTACTAAGGAAGGAAGTTGAGCTTGGATGCATCTCAACAAAGGACCAGCCAGCAGATGTGTTCACTAAAGTACTTCCTCAAGATCAGAGTTGCAAACTTCTCACCAACTTAGGAGTTGTTGATCTCTTCAAAACTACTAACTTGAGGGGGGATGTTAGTTAGTTAAAGCCTTGTTAAGAAAGGCTCTTTGGTTGTTACTTGATCAATTAGAGGAAGCTGCTCATTGCTGTATAAATACCTCACTCCTGTACTCAGATTCATTCACGTTTTTTACTCAATCAAGAACTTCAGTTGTTCTCTCTCTTTTCTTCATCTCTCAATCTCACTCTATGATCATCAGCTTCACATATCAATTATATAGTGTTTGTGCAGGGAGATGATATGTTTCGACAACAAATAGGCATACATGGACCTGACAAGTAACACAAACTCCCTACTCTTCGGATTGAGTATTAACGCCGTCATCCATGGACCTCGACGGCGTCGACCCGGGCGCTGACCTCGGTGGCGACCTTTTGGACGGAAGTAGTGATGACGTCCTTGATGACAGCGGGGTAGAGGTGGAGAAAGTGCTCAGGAAAGTTGAGGCGGGCAGAGGGGCGCAGAACAATCAGTTAAAGAAGGAGGGGCGCAAGACAATCAGACTAGGAAGAAGGGACGGGGGATAGATTTTATTAATATAGGGGTAAACTTGGTATTATAAATTTTATTTGGAGATTTTGTTCAAAATGTGAGATTTAGTGGACATTTAGCAAAAGCCTTGTATGAAAATGGACATTTCACTAAATTATTTCTATTTTATATGTCTGTTAGATTATAAATACAAATTGTGTTCTTCAAGATGTATGAATCGTGTCTCTTAAATTCACACAGGATTTTCAGCTTTGGGCCGATCTCTTCGATTCATGCTATTTTTTACTCTTTTTTTTTCAAATTTTCAACACGTATTTTCAACATGTTAGATTATTAAGCTTAATTTTTTTAAAGGTTAATTGTTCTTTGTTTTTATATTTAAAATGAATTAATTAATCTATATCTATCTATTCTATATAGGGGCGATTAATAGGATGTCCTAATTTTTGGACCTTATTAGGAAAATGGCTCACACCTCCTCCAAATTAGCAAAATGTCCACCACCTCCCTTGGCCCCTGTGCCCCCCTCCCATGCCACCTGTGCCCCCCCTCCCGCCTCAATATTTTTTTTTTTTCGCGTTTCCAAAGTTGCTGAAACGGAATTGCTGAAACTTCTTTTTCAGCACATACGGTTTCAGCAATCCCTATTCCAATTTTTTTCCCTGTTTTTTTGTCCAGTTTTTTTTTTTTCCGTGTTGTTGAAACGGAATTGCTGAAACTCCTGTTTCAGCACATACGGTTTCAGCTAGGCCTGTGCAGATTTCGGTTTAGACCGGAAAACCAACCGGAACCGAACCGGTAGAACCGATCTTATAACCGAACCGGATATTCCGGGCCGATTTTCGGTTGATAACTTTTGTGAATTACGGTTCCGGTAATAACCGGCGGTTTACCGATTTAAACCGGATAAAACCGAAAATTTAATTTTTATACGTACAAGCTACAACACCGATCAAGATTTATTTGTTTAATCATTAATTATTTTCATATATATAATTACACTAAAATTACAGTAGCTAGTAATATCCCTATTACAGTAGCATATACTAGCAATTAACTAATATGTAGTACAACAGTAGCAAGTAACATATACTTAAATGTTTTATTAATTACAGTGGAATATACTATGTATAGTAGGAAGTAATCCAACATGCTAGCATATACTTAATGTTTTTTTTTTAATTTTATTTTCTGTATATAAATAAAAATATTATATATATGCGGGACAGGACAGGATTTGTGGGACGAGGATTCTTCGTCCCGCGTCCCGTCCCGCATAATTTTTGCGGGACGGGATCGGTACGGGATTAAAAAAAAATTTCGCATAATTGTTACGGTGTAAGTGAAAAAAATATAATATTATCAAAGAAATTTTATGGAAAAAAAATAATCGTATATACTTCCGGTTATTCCGGTTCCGGATTGACTTTCTATATTCCGGGTCGGTTTTAAACCGAACCGGAATGTTACCGGTCTGATTATCGGTTTGAATATTTAGAATATTCCGGTTCCGGTTTTGTGCCGGTTCCGGTTCGGTTTCAACCGGTGCACACCCCTAGTTTCAGCAACCCCTTTTCCAGTTTTTTTTTTCTCAGTTTTTTTTTTCTTGCGTTTAAAGAGTTGTTGAAACGGAATTGCTGAAACTTCTGTTTCAGCACATACGGTTTCAGCAACCCCTGTTTCAGTTTTTTTTTTGTTTTTTTTTCAGTTTTTTTTTTGCATTTCCAAAGTTGCTGAAACAGAAGTGTTGAAACCCTTGTTTTAGCACATGCGGTTTCATCAACCCCTATTTCAGTTTTTTATTTTTATTTTACCGCATTGCTAAAACAGGGGTTTCAGCACATACAATTTTCAGCAACCCCTGTTTCAATGAATGTTTTTTTTACCGCGTTGCTGGCTGAAACGGAGTTGCTGAAACCCCTGTTTCAGCACATTCGGTTTCAGCAACCCCTGTTCTCAATGAGGAAAAAAATATGCTGAAATTGTATAAACAACATTTGATATCCGACTTTGACCCCAACAGTGAATTAATTTATAAGAATTAATTTTCGCGTTTCAGCATAACGAATTTTGCTAATAAAAAATAATTTCAGCATTTCAGATCCCACAAAATTTTTTGTTGAAATTGCTAATATCCAAACTCTAACAAAGCAAACTCATCCACATAGCAAACTAACCATAAATTATTGTTGTAATTGCTGAAATTATGCGGACGCACAAATTCACCAAGGAGAACACCCCAAAAATATACTAAAAAGATGCAAACAACAATATAAAATTTAATCATTTCACCATCATATATACAAGTCGATTCAAATTCCAATTCTTTTAAGAAATCAAAAACAATGAATTTGAATTGCAAGTTTGCAATCACGAATTATTTGAATACAATTCCTGGAACTAGCTAGACCCACTGCCTCCTTCATCCTTGACACCTCTACATCTATTTCTTCCCTGATTTTTTGTGCAACTGCTTTCCCATCAATTACTTTTGCAGAGCTCTCAGTGGACATGGCAGCTTCAAACAACACAAGTTCATACGAATTATTTCAATACAATCCCACCAGAAGATAAAATTTGAAGCAAATTATGTAATAACCAAACAGGAATACAACATCAAATCAACAATTCAATATGGAAAACAAGTGCAAGATAGGAAATTTACAAGTCAGAAGAATACCTGAGACAGAGGCGAGGATTGGAAAAGAAGAGGAATGGAGGGAGGAGGGAGAAGGAGGGTTTGGTTTTCAGTCACAAGGTTATACTGTGATATGCAATAACAAGTGATTACCAGGAGGATTTAGTTTTCAGTCACAAGTCCGGCCACCGGCGATTTCAGCAGGTCCACCGGCGAGCTTCCTCTTTGATTCATCCTCCTCTCCTTCGATTCATCCTCTTCGATTACAGGCGGATCTCCCTGAGGTGAGAGGCGGCAACCAGCAGGAAGATGGAGGCGGCATACTCTTCGCCTCGGATCGGCGTCGTCTTCATCGCCTCGGAGATCTGGATTGCTCTGCCGCTTGATAGGAGACGTCCTCTCTCCTTCGACTTCATCTTCTTCATCTGCAACAGGAGATCTTAGATCTGCAACTACTTCTTCACCTCCGTCTGCACACGGAAGATCTTAGATCTACAACAGAAGATCCACATCTTTGAATTCAAGCACAGATCCGGTCGAATTCAAGTAGAATCGGAGATTTACGGCGGTTGTCGCCGCGCCACAGATCTGAGAAATCGAGACAAAGGGAGACAGTGTCGGACAGATCTGGCTTCAAGGTGGCTCGTCGGAGCGGCAAGGCACCAACGCGAGGTAGGGGGGCCGGGAGATATTAGGGTTTTTTTAGATAGACTTCTAAAAAAAAAAAAAAATCCGTGGACAGTTTTTTAATTTGATAAAAAAAAAGGGTCTGCGACGTAAATTTTCTCTTCTATATATATTACTTAAACACATCCCACTCACCTTACTACCATGTGTCAACATATTGGATTCGTATGGGACGGGGTTAATCTATTAATATTACTAATTCTGTTTGCATTTTGCTGACGCGTCACGCCCACAATTAAAGTTGAATTTTTTAGTGAAATGAGATTTTCTTATTGGTCAATATTATTATGGAAACTTTAAAATATTTGTTTCCTATTTTTAAATATGATTTGAATCCGTTCCTTTTTTTTTTATTTTCGGTTATATTGCCGTAAATATTGAGACATGTTTCCATTTTTTTTTTTCCGATTGCAATATATCTGTCTATCTATTAATCTATTATTATTAATATTACTAATTCTGCTAGCATTTTGCTGACGTGTCACGCCCAAATTAAAGTTGAATTTTCTATTCAAATGAGATTTTCTTATTGGTCAATATTATTATAGAAACTTTAAAATATTTGTTTCCTATTTTAAATATGATTTGAATCCGTTCCTTTTTTTTTATTTTCGGTTATATTGCCGTAAATATTGAGACATGTTTCCATTTTTTTTTCCGATTGCAATATATCTAATCTATATACATATACTAAAACCGATGCATTGGTGCCTGTGTGGCGGCACGTGAGTTAATCTGCCTACGTGGCGGCGCGAGAGTGCGTCTCACAAAGTTTTCTCCCGTCAAAAAGGAAATCTAATAAAAATAATTATTTTATTTTACCATTAACTCATATAATTGGATAGATGGAATATCTCATAAAAGATTAAATATTATATAAGGAAAAAAAACTCTATCTAATTACTACTTATTACAATTTTTCGTGAGATTATATATATATATAACATGACATGTCAAGGATTGAAAGTTGAAACTTTAATTTGTGCATTTACAACCTATACAAATCGAGATCCTTATCACAGCTTGTAATATTTTACGCATCAATGTTCAATGATTTATCAATTTATATATCATGTTATATTAATTTTCTTAATTGTTCAATGATTTACCAATATATTTATCATGCTATATTGATTTTCTTTTGCACATTAAGTTTCATTTACTAGCTAGATATCTATATATCTATCTATATCTATATATCTATCTATCTATATACATATACTAAAACTGATGCATTGTTGCCTACGTGGCGGCACGTGAGTGCATTTGCATACGTGGCGGTACGAGAGTGCATCTCTCAAAGCTTTCTCCCGTAAAAAAGGAAATCTAATAAAAATAATCAAATAGTTCTAACTAAATATAATTAAAAATGATTATATAATTATTTTATTTTATCATTAACTTATATAATTAGATAGATAAAATATCTTATAAAAGAGGAATATCTTATAAAAGAGTAAATATTAATATATAAGGCAATTAAAAATATTTAAATTAATACCACCCATCCAAAATAATTTTAACTTTTTCAATTGCCTATAATAAAGCAATTGTGTTTGAATATTAAGCATTTTCCATTTACGTTTGGAACAAAGTGCCAAGGGGTAACAAAACCCTCTCTCTATTTAGACGGTATGTGTTGGTAGGCACCCTACTAAAACCGATATATAACGTTCTATGTGGCATGTTATAGTTGATTTTATAAAAAAAAATATAAAAATAATATATTGTCATAGCTTATAAAAAGTTATTATAAATCACAATCTATCTGTATATATTTTAGTTAACTGATTAATTAATACCAATATAAATCAAAAGTATTTAATAGTCATACTTACAAAAAATATTAATAGATAAATATGTAGTATTTGATATGTGTTATTTTATTTATATCTAGGTTGTTTATAATGGAAATAATTATTTATATCAAAATTAATTATTTAATAATTTTTATTTTATTTATATCTATATTATTTCAGGGACAAAAATAAATTATTAAAATATTATGTAGCCACATTCCATTAGTGCATAAATATTTTAGTAAATTAATGTAATAAATATATACCACACATTTAATAAAAAAATTATTAAAATATTTTAAAAAATCAGTCGTTGATGAAATTACATGAGAGTTAATTAACGATAGATCAAGAAAAAAAACCTTTTACCTTATAAATGTGAATTTTATTTATATTTTGAGAGGGTCTAAGTAAAAGATATTTAGATTATATATAATAAGTCGAAATAATTTTACCTATATCTATGTTGTTTTTTGATGGAAAAAATTATTTATATATATATTTTTTATTTATTAAAATCTATCTAAATTATTTATAATACTGTATTACCATATTCACCGTACATAGGACGGGCCTTACACTAGTATAATACTAAAACAGATGTTAGAAGATGCCACATGGCGGCATATCCTTAAACCAAGCTTACGTGGCAAGTTTTCCTTTAATGTGGCCCCACCTAAATAATTAATTTAATTTACTCAATTATTAATTAAAATAAATCTCATATCTTTTTTTTCGAATTCAAGTGATTTAAAAAATTTTAAATACCAAATAATTATTTTTCTATGATAACTTTAATTTATTTTTTCTCATTTATTTTGAATTAAAACTCAATATATTTTTTAGTTACCACATTTTACCCAAAAAATAGTTTTTTTTATTTAGTAATTTTTTCACAATGATTGAAATATCTAATCTAATATCTAATATCTAATATCTAATATAATACTAAAACACATGTTGAAGATGTCACATGACGGATTCTCTTTCAATCATCCTATGTGGCATGATGTACTTAAAGATGGGTCCACATTTGATTTAAAAAAACATTTTCTAAAATTAAAATTTTATTTATCAATCTAATTCATCCAATATTTATAACCATTATCTATTTCTCGAATCCCTCAAAATGAGGGATGTTTATCTCTTTACTAACCAAAATATTTCAATATATAATACAATTACACACTTGATAATTCAAATTGTAGAGAAGTGATTTTAGTAACAAATGAGATTTAATAAGATTTTCCAATCTCACCCAATAAAATTTTGTGATTTTTTAAAAAAAAAATTCGGATACTTATCACTTTTTATTTAAAAGATTGCATATTTATCTAATTAATTGCTAACTTAATTTTCTAATTACTCTCGAGCATATCTTTAATTTTTAAAACAAAAAACGATTTGTTTAACTTACCATACAATTTACGTTGACATAGAATTAACATTTTCTCATTAACCCAAATAAAAAAAGAATAATTTTTTAAAACAAAATTAAGGCTTGACCATCTTCATAACAAACATGAAGTAATTAGAATGAATATTTTTAACTGTGTCATCTATTTCACTTATCATGCAATCTACTCTACTCTACTCTTGCTCATATTTTCCATTTTGTTCTCTATACCCAAATCAAACAACAATATTTTTTAATCCGTTTTTTTCTAACAAATTAAGGCTACCTTCGTAACAAACATGAAATTAATAATTAAACATATTTTTTTTATTATGGATTGATTTAAAATAAAATGATTTGTTTTAAAATTTTAATAATTATTTAATTAGTTGAATTTATAATTATATATTATTTAATGATTTTAATTATGATTTGATTTTAACAAATATTTGCAATAAAAATGACATTGATGAGTACAAATGTAAACGATGGTTGATTCCATAGTTAAATTATTCAAATATTTTTACATATATTTTTTCAATTATATGCACAACTATTAGTCAAACATTATAATGAAAATGGTATCATTACTTTTTTAGTATTCTGTATATGTTATAATTAATAGAATATGAAAGACGGAGGATATTTCAATTATATACTTGGATTTGAAAAAGATATATGCTCAATGTTAAAAATAATATGCTTAGTTAATTACATGAGTTATTTTTTTTTAAAGTTGTAAAATATATGGGATATCAAACATTTCCTTTTGAAAAATAGGATTAAGTTTTAAAAAATGAGAATATGAAATAAATGAACAGATCGAATACAATATATGAAAGTTTCGAAAAAATATTATAAATAAATTTTTTTAAAAATTATGTTATAAAATTTGGATATTTTTTTAAAAATTAAATATTTTTCTATGTATATTATATTATATTTTAAAATTTAGGTTGAGATAACTTAAAATTATTATCTTTTACTATATAATTCATACTTATATTTTAATCAAATAATTAATAGTTCAAATTTTGTATTATATGTAGCGCGCACTACATGTAATGAAACCAATTTTATATCAATACTCAACACAAGGTGTGGACACCAAACTAGCTTCTTAAGATAATACATGATAGTCATACATTAAAAACGTCACATCGCGACCAAAGACTTACGTCACAACCCCCATAGAGTTCTATAATTTCATTGGTTTATAATTACTGGTGGGTCCCTCTTTATTTTGATAAATCTAATTTTATTAATTAAATATATAATCCAAATTTAGATTTTCATATTTTTTACTTTAATTTATAGATTTAACTACTTTAAAAAAATACTTAATTATTTGAAATGTTGAACGGTAAAAAACTTCTTAATAATTTTAGATGATTTATTAGGGTTAAATCTTACACAAATCACTTTTGCTAATTTTAGATTTTTTACCATTTTAAAATTAGTAATCAATCAAATATCAAATTAAGACTGATGAATACTCCGTAATACAATTATGATACTCCGTACCCACACCTTAAATAACCCACAATTAATATATAGTTAGAATATATGAATGTTTGACTTTAAAAAAATTAAAGATGTTTGCGTTAAAGGTATTGATATGAGAGTGGTAATTCAACCATTTTTATTTCATGTAATTTCAACTAATAAAATTGCACAATTCAAATAGCTTCACGTACGCTCCATTTTCGGCTAACCATATATAATAGCAACTTCTTTGTCAATCTTAAGCTTTAATCCCTAAGTTATTAATTAATTTATATTAAGGTATGGGTGTATGCGCGCTCGTGTCTTAGATACAATTATTGAAATAATTGTGAAAGTCTTACTTGAATAAACTTGGTCTCTTTAGGCTTCTTTTATAATCCCAAATATATTGATATTAAAATGATACAACAAATATTTAGAAAACTATATACATGCTTTTATAGCTTAAGTTAAAGTAGAGTTGTGTAACAACTATATGAGCAGAGTTAAGAAAAAATTATAACCGCTACAAATAATTGAATGATTTACTTTTTAATTAACTTTCATTAATTTTATTTTAGATGTTCTAGGGTTCACTATTTTCTATTAGGGTAACATATAAATTGTATATCTAGATTACCTTAATAGAGCAAGATTAGCTCTATATAGTTTTTTTTTTTTTGTATAAATTAAAAGTCTTCCGTATACCAATACGTTTTTTTGTTGTTTAGGCAATGATTCGGGAGGGATGGCCTACCCCATAGCATCCTATCCGGTTTCGTATACCAGTACGTATTCATTGTTGACATGAGTACATATGAAATAGTAAGCCCGTGCCTTAGGCACGGGTACTGTACTAGTATATTACTAATTCTGCTAGCATTTCGCTGACGTGTCACGCCCACAATTAAAATTGAATTTTTTATTCAAATGAGATTTTCTTATTGGTCAATATTATTATGGAAACTTTAAAATATTTGTTTCCTATTTTAAATATGATTTGAATCCATTTCCTTTTTTTTATTTTCGGTTACATTGTTGTAAATATTGAGACATGTTTCCATTTTTTCCTGATTGCAATCTCTTTTCGGTTATATTGCTGATGTGTCACGCTCACAATTAAACTTGATTTTTTTATTCAAATGGTATTTTCTTATTGGTCAATATCTATCTATCTATTAATATTACTAATTCTGCTAGCATTTTGCTAACGTGTCACGCCCACAATTAAAGTTGAATTTTTTTATTCAAATGAGATTTTCTTATTGGTCAATATTATTATGGAAACTTTAAAATATTTGTTTCCTATTTTAAATATGATTTGAATCCGTTCCTTTTTTTTATTTTTGGTTATATTGCCGTAAATATTAAGACATGTTTCCATATTTTTTTTCGATTGCAATATATATATATATATATTACTAATTCTGCTAGCATTTCGCTGACGTGTCACGTCAACAATTAAAGAGTATTTTTTCGATTGCAATATATATTACTAATTCTGCTAGCATTTTCGATTGCAACATTTTTTGTTGTAAACACGTGTGTGTGTGTGTGTGTGTGTATATATATATATATATATATATATATATATATATATATATATATATATATATTAATATTACTAATTCTGCTAGCATTTTGCTAAAGTGTCACACCCACAGTTAAAGTTGAATTTTTTATTCAAATGAGATTTTCTTATTGGTCAATATTATTATGGAAACTTTAAAATATTTGTTTCCTATTTTAAATATGATTTGAATCCATTCATTTTTTTTATTTTCGGTTATATTGCCGTAAATATTGAGACATGTTTCCATTTTTTTTTCGATTGCAATATATATATTACTAATTCTGCTAGCATTTCGAAGACGTGTCACGCCCACAATTAAAGAGTATTTTTTCGATTGCAATATATATTACTAATTCTGCTAGTATTTTCGATTGTAACATATTTTTGTTGTAAACACGCGTGTATGTGTGTGTGTGTGTGTATATATATATATATATTAATATAGCATTATATAGATATATAAAATGATGTTCAAATTAAAATGGATCAAGCTCCCGTGCCTTCAAGGCACGGGTATTACACTAGTAAACTGACTAAAATTATAAACAGGGTAAAAATTTATAAACTGTTGGTAAAAGTAGTTAAAAATTTCTGAAAAAATATAAACTCCGTATGGGGTGAAAAACAGTTTATTTGTAAAAAGTAGAGTTTATTTGTTTTTTATTAGGGGTATTGTGGTACTTTCAAACCAAATAAGATAAAAGAGAAGGGGTAAAATATTAATCATGGAATATAAACCTCAATAAGCTGCATTGTCCGGCTTAAATTTAAACCAAAATTTTTAACCGGTTTTTTAATTCTTTTAGCTCCCATACCCAATTAAACCGGTTTAATTTTTTACACAGCTACAAGCTACTAATTTCAGCCGATTGAATTGGGCAACCATACACAGCCATTATGTTTAGATATTTAAGGTAAACTTTTTTTCAATTTTTCAATTCAGCTTTTAAACATTGATTCCTTGCTCCGTTGTTGCTCGGCTTGTCTTGGGTCTTTAATGGCTTGTCCTGGCTCTCTTTAGCTCCATTTGATCTATGGTTCCTCCACCATTCGAAGCTCGGATCTATTTCCAACAAATAAACACTGAAAACACGTAGATTCCCACTTCTTCCAAATAAAGCATAAACTATGGAATTAACTCATATGAGGGCTATAATGACATGCAAATGAGCCTAAAACCATCATATTATGTATGTCAAACTATGCATCATCACAATTGTTGTATGTAGTATAGACAGTATGACCTTCTTCCTTCTGAGGACACATAATTCCACAACAAATTAAATTCATTTCCTCCAGCCTACTCAATGACATGAATTCCTGTAAATCGTCTCCACAATTGACAATAAAAAGGTATTTTTAAAAGCTTGAAGGGTTGCAAGTTGTTGAATTCTAGTTGAAAGATTGATTGATCAATGTCGAATGTGATGAATACTCTCATAATTATAAGTGCTTTCAGTGTAAGTGAATCATGCACTAGGAAAAGGTTTTTGATGTTGTATCACAAATGAATGATAGTTTGTTGTCAGCACTCGTCCATTTTCCTCCATACACAACTGTAATAACGTGGATTGTCATCACTGCAGGTAGGGCTGTTACTTGAGTCGAGTAGCTCGAGCTCGGCTCGGGCTCGGCTCGAAAAAAGCTCGACTCGAGCTCGCTCGAATTAAATATGAGCCAAGCTTGAGCAGAATTCTGACCTCGAGCTCGTCTCGAGTAGCTCGTATAGCTCATTTTATGGGTGAAATTACAGTTCTCCCCTATGTTTTATTTAACCCATGTAAATAAGTTTTATTTAACCCCTTGTAAATAGGGCGTATATCTCGTTTCGTAGGTGAAATTACAGTTCTGTCCCTAGGTTTTATTTAACCTCCTCTTCTAAAGAGTCTGTCAGCCATTTTGACTTTTGGACTCCATTCACTTTGAATCACAGATCTAGAGTAGCTCGAGCTCGACTCGGCTCGACTCGAGAAAATGAGGCTCGAGCTTGAACACCCACTACTCGAGCTCGTTAGCTCGTATATCAGCCCTAACTGCAGGCGCTGCAACGAAAAAGAACAATATTATAATGTGCTAAGAAAAGAATTATTTATGTTGACAATTGCATGAGGTTTAAGTAAAAGAAAAATATATGTGGACAAACGAATATATTTATAATTTCATATGTGTGTGTGCTGATCGAAAATGATTTTACATGAAGAAATAAGCTAATAAATACGAATATATATTGATATACGCTGACAAAGGATTCTTCTATGGAATCGATTGTCAGCATGTATTAAATATGGGATGATACATATATTAATACATGCTGATAATCGATTCCAAATGAATATAAAGAAAAATGTGTATATATGTTTGCTGATAATGGATAACAATGTATATGCTTAAAAGCGATTTTTATTAGTGGTAATGATACATGGGATCATGATATAAGTACGAATCGTACAAAATTACGGGGGAGAAAATTGGTGATAAATACTTGGGATCGAGATTATGGGTAGAGAGAGAGATGGAGATGGAGATGGAGATGGAGATGGACAGTTTGCTAATTATTTAAATAATATGGACATTTTGCTAATATGACCAACATTTACGGGCAGTTTGCTAACTCACCCTTTAATTAAGGTCAATTTGCAAAACTAGACCCAAAAAAAAACTTTGCAAAACTAGACTAGTACATAGGGAATTTGCTAAGGGCCGGCACTGTAGCATCATCTGTGGGAGAGGGAGATTTGGAGGGGAAAGGAACTGTTCATGTCAGGAGAATTGGGGAAATGGCGCCAAAAAAAGGTACCCACTACTAAAAAAGGCTGTTTTAGCCACGACATTTAGCCACCATTGTCCGTCACTAAATAGGATAGCGACGGATGTTGCCACAAAATAAAAAAACGTGGCTAAACACAACGCAACTAAATAGAGACAATGAACAACGATGATATTAGCCACGAAATATAAATTTGTCATTGAAGGCGTCCCTAACTCGTGTAACCCTTTAGCCCATGAAAGCATAGCTATTTTGTGGCAAAATCCGTAGCTAAATAGGTGTGTCTAGTTCATAGCCAAATCAGTGGAAATTTGGGTGGTTAATTGTGTGACTAAATCCGCAGCCCAAATCGTCTATAATTCGTGGCTACTATGTACCAAATGTTGCTGTAGTTAATGACCAAATCTATGCACAAATGATGGCTAATATAATAGGCAATTTTGTGACTAAAAGGCGTGGCTAATTCGTGGCTGAATTCGTGCCAAAATCATGGCAAAATTTGTAGCTACTAGCATATCTAAGTTTGTAACTAATTCATGGTTGAATTCGCGCCAAAATCATGGCAAAATTTGTGTCTACTAGCATATCTAAGTTTGTAGCAAATTTGTGGCTGAATTCGTTTTTGATACGTGACCAAATTAGTGGACAAATACATAACTATTTCGCGGTTGATTAATCGGTGGGTAAATTCGTAGCTAGTCACGAAAAAATTCGTACCTAATTTATGGCTAAATACAATGTCAATCATGGTGAAACCCGCATCTAAATCATGGGAAAACTTTAGGACAAAAAACTTTGTTGCTATTTATAAAAGACTTCTTAAAAGTTAACATATATACTATATTGTCTAAGATCTAAAACAAAACATAATACTAGAAAGATCTAAAATAAAACATAACAACCCAATGAAAAACATCCAAAGTCACCATCCTAAAATCACTTAAACTAAACACTAGAAAGATCATTTATTAGAAGTCAAGAAAGAACCAATCTTAAACATGAGCTCGTCAAGCTTTTTACCCCATTCATCATTGTTGAGTCTAGATTCCTCATGAAGGGCCTCAACAGAATTTTTCACATGTTCTTCCAAGTTAGTTAGATCTTCTCTTACCTGCTGCTGGTGTTGCTGAAGATTTCCCCCAAGGTTGGTCACTTCTTGTCTGATCTCTTGTTGGCTTTTCTCCACATTCGCCCCCAAGTGTGCTATCTTCTCAGACAAATCAGTCATTCCTTGCATCAATTGTGACTGGATGGTTGTTATTTCTTCCCTCACTTCCATTCTCAAAGAGCCAGCTTCATATGGTTCACTAGCAACATGGGGTGTGGCATTGTGCGAAGATCGAGTCACCTGCAACATATTGTCTGATTCAGAACCCATGCCAATAACTCTTCCTTTATGTACACCGGCAGCCTGGATCCACAACTCGTTCTCATCAACTAAATGAGGTTTGCTTTCATGAGCCTCTTGGGTTGCTTGTTCAACCACTACATCAAACTTTTCCTACAAATTAAAAAATTGTATACAAAAAGATAAAAACAAATAAGATGTCTATAACTCTTGGGTTGACCTCAATGAAGCACAAATGGATACAATAACTAACTTGAGCAGCATTTTACAAATGAAAAGATAAATACTAACTTGAGCAGAATTAATAACTTGTTGAATTTTTGCAAATAAATAGATTTAAATAACCTGCTGAATTTTGCTAACAAACGGATAGATGAAGCACAAAAAAAACTATATGGTTTTGATGAGACCTAATTAATATATTATTAACTTAACCTTATAAGCACAATGGATTCTAACATTTCAAAGAGAATCTAACTACCATTGATATAAGAATTTATATAGATAGAAGCACAATGGATTCAATGCAAACTTACCACAATTTCTGGACCTACAGCCGTGCTCCAAGTACCATTCTTTTTCTTGTGACATCTCTCGTATGTTTCTTTTGGTGATAGTACCTTTCCAAGCAAATCAGTCTGCAAAAATATATAAAATTTTAATGTTATGAAGCTGAAAGAATAAATCAAAGTGCATAGAAGTGAATGTTGATCATACGAGCAACCCCAACAAAAGTTTTTTTTTCCTCAAATCATTTTGTAATCAACTGGTGGCCTTAAATTACAAATAAAATAGGGCATTCAAATAAAATCTCTCAATGCGCTTGGTGATTGCATCAAGCTCAGCAAAAAGACCGGTAGATTCATACAGATAAAATAAAGCTTTTACCTAGTTACAGAAATATAAGAATAAGATAGTAATTTTGGACAGGAAGAGATGCCTCAATCGACTCACCATGTGTCGTCCATTGGTAATAATCAAGCAAGAATCCACGTTGATATAAGTGTTCCTTGACATCATCTGATAGGTAAAATGGACGATTACGACATTTCTTACAGGGACATTTGATCATATTTCCATCCATGTAACGTTCTTGAGCCGTTGCGTATTCTACAAACTTATCAATCCCATCAAAATATTCATGCTTTAATCCTCCATGATCTGGCAAGTACATATTATACATCCAAGCACGATTGTTCATTTTCGCTGCACATGTTTGCAAGTAGATTGGTCATATTAACACGTACTAGGTTTTTTCAACAAAATACACCTATTGAACTCTCTTAAGAAAGGATAGGTGAACGAATTAAGAACCTATCATATATAAAACACCAATTGCAAGAAAACACGTATTTTCTACAATAATTCATGTATTAAAGTGAAAATTTAGAAGTTGTAGATAATTAAATACTCACCTCAATTGATTGCTTGATTGCAATATATGAATGTATTGATGAAAAGGAGAGGTTTGGAGTTGATGGAAATCGGATTAGGGTTTAAGATGATATGGAACATATTTATGGTTACAAATTATAATGCTTTCCGTTTATTATAGTTTCGCTGTCAGCCACAGAATCAACCACGGATTCAATCGTGAAGTGTTAGCGACGATAATAGCCTTAAGGCATTGTGCGTCATTTTTATTGTTTTCGGAATTTTCGCCCAGTGCCCCTGAGGTAAGGTTAAATTCGCCGGATGTACGAAAGTTTCACATAATTTGCAAAATACCCCTGAGGTTTGTGATTTTTTCGCGTCGTGCCCCTAGTCATTTAACTAACGGAGCCATTTAAAAAAAAGAAAAGGAAAATATCCTCTCAGATCCTTCAGGCCTCATCGCCTCTCTCTCATTCCCTTTTGTCAACCCTCGTTTCAGCGACTTCTCCTCAGAGGTCGCCGCCCTCGCCTCTCTCCGGATCACAACCTACTCCTCCCTCATTTGTTCACCGTTGGCACTCACCAGCGCCGCGCCGCCGCCCCACCACTAGACCTCCGCAATTGTTTCTCTCTTCTCTGCCTACCTCATCTCCAACACCAGCGAAGCCAACAGCTGCAGTAGATGCCGCCCCAAACCTGTCTCCTCCGGTGGCTCGTGAGTCCATCAGTGCGCCCCGTTGTCGCTTCACCACCACTCATGGAATCAATGATCGCTACAAGCTCCTGCCACTGCTCTTGCTCTCACAATTGCCAACTCAATCTCCGAATCGAAGTCGTCTGACTTAGATTTCCACCGGTTAAGTGCAGGTATGTGATCTCCCTCTTCTATTCTAAGCTGCTACTTTACTGAATTAGGATAACTTGTTGGTAGATTTGTGTGTAAGAGATTTGAAATTAGTTGTTCCGCTGAGTTTGGGTGTGATTTGTATCACAATCTGGTAGCATTCCACCTAAAATTAAATTTAGTTAGATGTTTATGCTTTGTTTTGGGATTAATTGGTTTTATACATTGCTGAGTTTTGGGGATTGGTTGTGAAACTATTGATTGTTTGCTTGTACTCATTGAATCCGTGTGCTTATTGTGAAATTGGATGTTTATTGAAGATGATGGTTTCGAGTTTTCATCCTAATTCAAGTTAAGTGATATTGTCAGGCAAGTATAGCTCGTGCTAGGTTTTACTTGAGGCTTCTTTTCTTGTTTTTGCATTGGGTCTCTCTCATAACACACCCCCACACACTCATTCTCTTGGAAAACTATGTTGAGCGTGACTTCTAGGTTCATACTTAATTAAGGCTAATAGTGCATCCAAAGCAAGCAAAAATAGAAGTGAAGAAAAAGGGAAAACAGAACAGTGCATATTTTTACATTCTAATGGGAGAGATTTTAGAGGGAGACAATGTAATAACATTCATAACTTCATATGCAGACCATACCCCAACACCTATCTCATTTAAAGTCATAAGCCCAATTATTTACATGTTCCTAGTTGAATTAGTTTATTTACATAGTTGCAACCTTGGAAAATGTCATCTTGGACAAGTGTGATGTTATTTACATGTTCTTGGTTGAATTAGTTTTGTGTTCATTTGCTTGCCTGGACTGAAAATGAAATAGCTTTGTGTTCATTTGCGTTCATTTGCTTGCCTGATTGGTTTTTACATTCGTTTCAAACAGTAAATCTCTTAACAAACTGAATTCCACATCTAACACCTATGGTCAACCAATGCCACATTCCACATCTAACACCTATGCATCAAAGCTATTTTTTTTTACATTCTTTTCACTACTGTTTAATTGGTTTCACTAATGCTGATTGGTTTTTACATTCTTTTGTGATGACTCACTACTATTGAATTTGATCCAAACTCAATTCTTTGCTGAATTATTTTCACCACTACTGTTTGGTTTTTACATTCGTTTCAAATAGTAAATCTCTTCACAAAATGAATTCTTTCTTGAATTCACAAGTCTTTACATAAGCTATTTTTTTATGTTCTATACATTTTGCCGAAATTTTTTTATTTAATTCATAAGTCAGATTCAAAGCTATTTTTGAAATTTTTAGTCTATTAGCTCAATTGGTAGAGCATTGTGCTTAGGCACAAGATGTGGGTTCGAATCCCACATAGGCTACGGACATGAGCAAGTATATATGCATATATGTAAGAATGCTACATGCTTGCAAACCTAACCAATTTACAACAAAAAACAGAGAGAGGAGAATGAGAGAACCCTATAATGCAAAGCTCTCCTTGTTTTTTATGTTGATTATTTAAGAAAGATATCAGCTCAACATCTAGACAACCTATGTGGGATTCGAACCCACATCTTTGTGCTATAGCACATTGCTCTACCAATTGAGCTAATAGGCCAATTTTTTTGAAATGCAAGCAATAAGATTAATACATAAAGCAACATAGTTTCTTTAGTAAGTTTCTTATGATCTCACTCACCTTATCTAGACTGAACTTTAACTTAAATCTGGAC
Source organism: Persicaria tinctoria (assembly GCA_037127255.1). Classification (NCBI taxonomy): domain Eukaryota; kingdom Viridiplantae; phylum Streptophyta; class Magnoliopsida; order Caryophyllales; family Polygonaceae; genus Persicaria; species Persicaria tinctoria. The sequence continues at coordinate 57,606,306 of JBANSL010000014.1, forward strand.
AAACTGTGTGCAAAACCCAAACTCATCGGCTCCATCACAACATTGTTGTGTACGCATTCAATTTGCTAATAGAATACCAAGGCAAAACAAATATAAGGGTTGTATACGCAGATTAAATTTGTTTTTTTTTCAGAAAAAGAAGAGTACTGAGTACATGAACCAATTTCTCCTTAATTAAATTCCTCAGTTTAGACTCCTAGAGTCTTTCTCCAGAGTTATTTACCAAAAAAATAATTCCTTAGTTTAGAATCAGCTACACCTAATGTCTCTCCATGACAAGGACCTCGCAGAAACTTCCTTAACCCCTTAATGGCTTTGCTTTCAATTAGCAAAGTTGCAGACGACAAAGCTTCTGCGGTGTTCTCAAACTTGTCAAAAGCTTTAAGCTTCAAAATCTGATCATGCAAGAAAACCATCATGTGAGCAAATTAGATGAATATTTTTTTTTTTATGCAGATATTAAGCCAAAATATTACTAAATACTATCAACTTTAACAAACTATAGCAAAAGGATCACACACAAAAAGCAATTTCAGCAATACTCTAGTACTATACAGCAATATAAACCAGACCTTGAACAAACACAGCTTGCTAGAATTACAAGAGTCGAATTATAAAGAGAAACAACATCAGTCATTCATATGGTTAGGGTTGGGAATCAAATAAGATCAATCTGAATAAAGTATGGTTCATTGCTGTCATACACTTTACACCCTTTTCACCAGGGTTGGTTGTTGTATTTCCTTTGCATATTGTCTATCAATTCTCCACCCAAACTTACAGCTGCACCAGAATTTGCCCATTACTCTTGATCTTTTGTGTTGCTCAGCATCAGCAAATTTATCATTAAGTGTAGCTTCAAATCCCCAAACCCTAAATCTCTAATTCAGAAGGGACTCGAAATCATATCCATGAGAGCAAATTAGATACCTTGTTATCCATAAAACCATCCATCAAACCATAATTTGAAGATCCTACAACGATAATCCCAAAAATCTCAAATTGAAAACCCTAAATCCTGAACTTTTGTAAATCCCTAAAGTTCAAATGGAGAGGAGATCGAGACTTACCTCAAGTGGATGGCGTTGAAGCGCTTTCTCTCAGCCCTCGAAGCCCTCTCTCTCCCCCTTCATTTCAATGGTGTCGAAGCTCTCTCTCTGAGAACTTCTATCCAGCGTTCTGATCGATCTCCTTCTTTCCGTTCTTTCTTTAATTTTGACGCTGTCTTAACAGTTGCGGTAAAGAAACCAACCGAGGGCACGGCGCGAAAAATTCACAAACCTTAGGGGTATTTTGCAAATTATGTGAAAGTTTCGTACACTTGGCAAATTTGACCTTACCTCAGGGGCACCACGCGAAAATTCCGTATTGTTTTTCTCGCACTAGCTACATAATGTACTTCGTGGCTAATTTCATCTCTAATTAGCCACGGATTCAGACATGACTTTTTCTTGTGACAAAGTTCGTAACTCATTTAGCTTTGACTTTTGGTACACCACTTAATTTCTTTGAAAAATCAGTGACAATGTTAAAATTGTTGGTATTTTTGTCTCTAATTAGCCATCGATTTACGGAAAATTGTTGTTCGAGTCAATATTTGTGTCTATTTTGCCACCAATTTACCTAAAGTCTAGAATTCCATGACTAATAGTGACGTAAATAGCAACGAATTATTCGGCGTCACTAATATTGCATCTATCGGTGACACACTGTCTTTTCCTCATGAAATTTAGCAACCGATGTTGTATTCCACCACTAATATCGTGGCTATTTATCACAAATGTAGAGACGGATTTTAGTCATCGCTATTTGCCATGGCTAAAACAGCCTTTTTTAGTAGTGACCTCAAGAGAGAGAGTTGGGGGTGGGGGGAGCATTTATGAGGGGAAATTATTGGAGTTAAGGGTGTCAATAAACATATGTAAGCTTGATTGATGTGTGTCAATCCTCATTAAATGTTCTGCAAAAAGAGAGACAACATAGAGGACGAGTGGAAAGGTGAGGGCAAAAGTATCCCGTTCATTTCAGGAAACTGGACACTCTTCGTACCAATAAAATACATTTGTCTTACCAATAGAAGGCATTTGTCTTACCAATAGGCTACACATGTCCTACCAAACCTGGAGATTTTGGAGATAATTTGGAGGGGATGGACAGTAGCTGTTTTGGCGGGTTGTCAGTGTCATTTTGGCGCCAAAACGGGGTTCTTCATTGGGGGATATGGAGAAGCATTTATGAGGGGAAAATGAAATCATGACATTAATGGGTGTTTCCCAAGCACATATATAAGTTTGAGAGGAGGATCTGAAACACCACAACATGCCCTGCAAAAACTGAGGTAGAGTAGGAGAGAAGCGGAAAGGATGGGGGAAAAGCCACACGTGCATTCGAGGAAACGATATAGTGCCCATCCTACCAATAGTACAGTTCTGGCCTGCCAATAGTGTCCAACCGTCTTGCCATTTCTGGAAAAGTGCAAGAAGTTTGTTGAAGGCAGGGGCAGTGATGGGTAAGTCATCTTGTACCTTTCTTTTTAGTTGTTCCTCTTTCTTGCTTATATCAGAACTACCCCCAAGATGATCTTCTGTTCCCGTGGCGTACCCTAGGTGATAGGGTATGTATGAATGCCGTGTTCGGCGGTTGATGGGCTCCCGGGAGTGGGAGCTTGGAGTTTAAGGGAGAGGCACGTACTGCAGCTATGGTGGTGCCACAGAACATTTGCTACGACTAGTTGAAGGAGAAGATAGTTTCCAAATTCGAAGTGGACATGATCTTATATGGCATTGAGCTCACCTACCTCCCTCATTCGATGGGGTGCGTGGGCCACTCCGATTCGGGTCCGGGACTCAATGACCTAGAAGCCTACAAGTTCTACAACACTGAATCTGGTGCACGAGCTTGGCCAATCGCACTCTACGTCATCTTACGGATGAAAACGACAAGCCCTTCTACTCCCTCCAATGAACATCAGTCGGAAGACTCTGAAGGAGCTGGCAACCTCTCGTCTCCCACCCTAGGGGAAATACTCCTAACCGGGCCTCCCAACACGCAGGAAGACTTGGATGATGGTCTTGATGGAGGCGGTGGGGCGGATGAGAACGTGCGAGGATCGATCGAGGAGAAAGGGATGTTGGATTACCTTAGCAGTGACACTGTAGGGCCCTGCCTGTGTGTTGAATGTGTAGCGGGGGAGGGAGACTGTTGTAGGACTGCAAATGACAGTGTGAGTGGGATGCAGGGGGGGCTTGCTGGAAGTGGTATACAATCTGGTATTGGTAGGATGGATGAAAACGTATTGGTAGGACAGACTAAGGCATTTGGTAGGATGGATTACAACGTAATGGTCGGACAGAGCGAAGAAGTGGGAAAGCTTGGTAAAATGGATGACCTAGAGGAGGGTGGCGACGTGAGCAGGTCTGATGCCATCCGATGTGGAAAGCAAGTGGTGATCGTCGAGAGCGACGACGATGTGGACGTCCTACCCCCCCCCCCCCCCCCCCCCCACACACACACAGAGATTAGAGGACATAATAGACGTAGGAAGCTCAGACGATGACATTATCGCAAGTGGTTTCCCCGTGAAAGTGGAGGAGGGAGGGAGGTCGAACGAGCCCTCTGACTCGTGGGATGATGAGGCTGAGGCAGCGCTGAGAGATATAGAGCGATCGAACCAAGGACACAAACAACCTTTGCCAACGTTGGAGAAAGTGGAAGAGAACGTGGCTCGGTTCATTCCTCTACTCGGAGACCCTTGAGAGAGTGTGAAAGAGTTTCGTGAGGGGGAGATATTTGATACGAAGTCTTCCATTCAGTCCAGAGTGAAGTTGGAAGCTTTGCGCGGGTGCTTCGCGACCCAAGTGAAGCGATTGAAAAGAACGATGTACGTGGTTATACGCCCCGAACCGAACTACTCATGGTACTATCGTGCCTCAACGTATCGGCAAACTAAGAAGTGGATGATTCGTAAGCTCGTGGATGCCCACACTTGCAAGGTAAGTGCCATGAGCAACTACCAGCGCAACGCCAATTACAGGCTGACGGGGCAGAGTTTGGTGTTCAAGTAAGTTCCTTAACCGCCGTCTTGTTCTCCGTCTATGTACTATGTCTTCGTAGATATGCATGTAACTCGTTGATCGCATCTTCGCAATTTCGGTGGATCAGGAAAGGAGCTGCTTCCCCGTCAGATCAGGACGATGATGAAGTCTCGATTGGGTGTGGACTGCAGCTACTAGGAGGCACGCATGGCGAAGGGATCCGTAAGGGACGACTTGTACGGGACCTACGAAGAGAGCTACGATTGTATGACCTCATACCAACGATTGTATGACCTCATACCTTTACATGCTTGAGCAAGAAAACCCCGGGACCATAACCACTTTAATACGTGATGATACCCAGCAATTCAAGTATGCGTTCGTTAGCCCTCGCAACTTTCTTATCATACCGAATGGAACATTGTATCTTACCAATTGTGGAGATGTATCCTTCCATTAAACATATTACCAATAGTCACAGTACATCCTACCTATTTATGATCCTACCAACTGTGTCCTATGATCCTACCAATAGTCAAATTACGTCCTACCTATTCCAACTACTTGACATTGGCAGGTATTCTCGGTGGATGAAAGTTTCTTAAAGGGGAAATATCATGGATGCTTGATGTTTGCGACTGTCCAAGACCCAAATCGCAACATGTACCTCGTTGCATTTGCCATTTTCGACGGGGAGAATGATGCCTCATTGGGTTTTTTTTTCTGTCAAGTGAAACGCGTCGTCCCGGATGAGACCCATGTTGTGTGGGTCAGCGACATGAAAATAAGCATCACCAAAGGACTTCGATGGAGTTACGTCTTCGCAAAGCATGACCGCTGCACTTACCATCTCTTTCAGAATGTGAAGGCTTATCACAAGGCGGGTGAGCTGCAACACCTGTTCTTCCTAATGGCAAGGACGTACACCGTTGCGGAGTTCAATGGGCACTTCAACGCCTTCAAGGAGAAGTCGCCCACTGGTGCTGAATACATTAAGATGGCGGGTTTCTCCAACTGGGCTCTGTATTTCTATCCCTACAATCGGTTTAACATCACCATCACAAACCATGCTGAGTGCTTGAACTCAATATTCCTAGAACCTCGTGACCTACCTGTAACCGCCCTGATCGACAACATACTCGACACCGTGAGTGGGTGGTTCGTGAAGCACCGGGAGCTAAGTTCGAATCCTGTCAAGGTTGTGACTAACCACGTGGACGTCGTTATAAGGCAAAACATCGTGCAGTCTACATGTCTTCAGGTGAAGACTTTGAGTGAACACGAGTTTGACATTCACAAAGGGCTGTCCGCATGGCTGGTCAACCTGTTTGCTCGGAGTTGCACATGTAACCACTTTGATATTGACCAGATTCCTTGTGCACATGCCATCGTCGCGACCAAGGTCCGTCAGATCGACCCATACTCCCTTGTCCATCTTTTATACAGGGCTGAGGCTTGGCGCGCGTGCTACGAAAATGTCGTCTACCCAGTGCCACCTCATGACACGTGGGTTGTGCCTCCTGAAATAGATGCGAAGCGTTGCTTGCCCCCTGTGGTGAAGCTTGCGCCGGGAAGGTCGAAGACCAAACGCTATCCGTCCAGGGGAGAGGCTAGGGGGTCAAAGTATCATTGACAGTAGTGTTATTTGGTGGACGTTCACGACACCTTTGGCAGGTATTTTGGGGATTCATCGGTATGCGCTACAACTTTTTGGTTAAACGTTTAGTTGCGACAATATTTTGTGCCATGTGTTTGATGGTATGGGGATATAATGTGGATAATTGGAATGGATACTATGGGGATAATTGTCATGGATATCATATTTTGGCCAAAGTGTCTTCAAGGATGAATAAGAGCCTTGTTATTTATTTTTGCATATGAGAGTTAGATAAATGTTTGTTTGAGAGAATATATTTTGAGAGTTATCATCTTTTGAGCGTTTTGAGATTCTTATGATATTTTTAGATGATACTTATGTTATGAGAGCTCATTGTTATGTATTGGAGTTTTTGTCATTGGAATGGTTTACGAAGTATGGAAGTTGTGGTGTTGTTCTGGTTATTCGCTAACCCTTTTTCCCGGATTTTTAACACCGCAAGCTTAAATGTTTCTCATGCCCTATGTTCCTACCAAAAGCCCCATTACAACCCCGACGAATGGAGTCTTCTTTGAAGATTTCCATTGAGCGAAAGTCCTCTTGATGTTGCTTATTTGCTTTGACGTATTTGGTGGAGAATTTGTGATATAAATGTCAATGCTTATGTAGCGTTTTGTATAATGAATGAGTTGAGAGTTGTTCGTTAAAGCCTAAACACTTGAGAGCGAGAGAAACACATTTATCCTTGTGAGGTTGGATAGATAGACATGCGGGCTACTTGATCATTTATATATATGCTATGATGTTTGTCTACCTTGTTCATGTTTGCACACAATTGAGATGTTGCTTTTGATGAGGCAAATACACGATGAATATGTTTGCGGGATGTTCAGTTATTGCTATGTTTTTCATTGATTGAGGACAAGCAAAGGCTTAAGTGTGGGAAAGTTAGAGTTATGACAATTTGTTTGCTTCTTTCATGTTTAATTTGCACTTGTTATGATATATAAATTTTTTTGTTTAGACATGAAATCTCTATCTCTTTGCCTACTCTATGTTCGCTAGAGGACTAGCGAAGCTTAAGTGTGTGTGTGTGTGTGGGGGGGGGGGGGGGGGGTTGATAATGCATATTTCATATGGTCATTTATAGGTGGTCTTAGGTGCATTAAGTATTCATATTGCATTTTTAATAAGCTTATTCATATGCTTGGTCATTTGGTATTCGAAGTGCGGAATCTACGTTTTTTAGTGTTTATTTGTAGGGTATAAGATCCGGCCTCGAAATGTGGAGAAATAATGAAGCAAATGGACAAAGGAGAGCTAAGGAACAAGAGTAAAAATGGAGAACATGGAGAAATCCAACTTTAAGGTTCTGAGAATTTGGAATTAGCTTCTGAATTCTTCATGAGAATTGTAGTGCTTGGAAATAGTTTTCCAACGTATATTCATATGTGTCAATCGGACGAAGGATGACTCCAAAAACTGTGTTACAAGATCAGTTTGTCAATGCTGTCAAAGCGTACGTACAGCGCCCGCTGCCTTTCACATGGTGCCCTCCGTTCTCGTCGGATAAGGATTTGTGATACGCGACCCAAGTTTATCTTTATGGGAACTTTTATCTTCACTTATTCTAGGGTTTGGCCGACAAGAGGAGGCCTATATTAGGTCATTTTCAGCTACTTCCATTCACACAATTCATAGACCTAGTTTCATATATATTAACATCGAGAGATGAGAGGATTTAAGTTTAGGGATTCAAGGTACGTTATTGCCTAGAATTCTTGTTGTTTTGTTATGATTCAAGACTTGGTTGGTTGATTGTGAGACTTGATTTCTATATTATTCATAAGTTTATTTATTATCTTGATCTTCATTGTTTATATTTGTGATTCTTTCTATGACCGCGCATCTAGTTAGAATTCACATATATGCTATGAATCCATTGTTGGTTTCTCAATAGCAAACGAAGTCATTGATTTCGTAATATTTCTATGCCTTTGTAGTAGATGATAACAATTGATCTATATCGTTAGATGTTGATTATGCCGATTAGGGTTTTTCCAATTGTTTCCTAATTGCATAGAATTGATATGCCCATTGGTCTAAGAACTTGAGTGCTTGATGCTATTCTTTAGTGATATTGAATAAGGTGATTGTATCTCTGCGGATCCTTCAACTTTAGTCAAGTCGACATAGGCTCAGGAATAATATTGATATCAACTCAAGGAACAAGTAAATCAACCAATGTTGCGAATTCTAGGCAAACCACACTCTTATCTCTTATCTTCTCTTTGTTTCCATTAACATATTTATCATAGTTTATTTACATTCCTCATTGTCTATTTACATTCATATCTCATCCTTATTTGCATAATTGATAAATACACATTGCATTGAAGTACTTGTTTCTCTATGGGTTCGACCCCTTACTTATTCGCTATACTTGTTTACTAGTTAGTTTGTTAGTTTGGGTTATTTCTTTGGCGAGGTGAAATCTAATGACGTTTCCCTTCCGTCAACGACGTTTTGTTGTATCTGCTTTGGTTTTTTATATAATAAATGCGTTGGTTAACTTCTTATAAATCATACAATATATTTTATATATAACATGTACCAAGAATTTAAAGAATTCATTTGGTCTGTTTGAACTTATGTGCAAAGCTTTTAGAGAACATAACAGAATGAAGCTGCTTTTTGCTCTATAGTCTCACTTTGCTCATAACAAACATACGCGCCCACGTGCAAGGTGAAACCAGAGAAGGTCAGTGCAAGTTTTATATTGGAAACTTCTACCAAGAAGCATACTCCAAGTGTCCATAATGTGAATTGGAATCAACCATCAAACTACCTTTCGGTTGTAGTTCTAAAATTTGCAATCTTGATCGCGTGATGGAGTCTGTAGATCCTCGTTCAAAGCATCATAAATAAGTTGTTGGGTTACCGGGTGGGCTGCTAATCCCTCGTTGTATACCTTTCTGCCCGAATCTTGCTAACATCTTCTCATCCACACAGTAGGGGTGTGCAAAAAAACCCGACACGACAGGAAAAAACACAAAACCGAAAAGACACGATACGAAAATGACACAAACCGATAAAACACGACATTTAGTGGTTCGTATCCGTGTCGGAGTTTTTAAGCTTATCGGTTTCATGTACCCGACATGAATATCCGTGTCGTGTCGGATACTCGATTGTGCACACCCCTAACAAGTTTGGTAGAAAGACAAGACCCCATAAAACAATAATGAAAGAGATAGAGACTTTGTACAAACGATTCCTGCTAACTGACTTCTCCAAAGCTCTTCGCTGAAGAAGAGCTTTAGGCGATCTCTGCATTGCACATCAATCCAAATCCAAAGCAACACCTGGTCCCAGAGTCTAACACCTCTTCACCAAAAATCAAATGCAAAATCTCATAATCATCCCACCACCATAAGCTTCTCACTGCCACCATAATCACCGATATTAACTCGATCAGAAAAAACTGTATAGATCCAAATCATAGAAATTAGCACTCGCAACAATTACCAATTCCAAATAAAATCAAAACATGAAATAGAGAAATCAACATGAGATCACCATTAGCCCCTATCCTAAACCCCAAGCCTAGAATTCTAATTGTCGGATCCGAACTCCAAATAATAACTTCATAAACAAGACTGGAATCCAGATCGAAATTCAAATGCAAAAGTCACCATAACCTTATCAAAGATTCAAAATCAAAACAGATAATACCGAGAATGCAATCAAGACTAACAGTAGAATCTTATTTCCTTAGACGATAGCAGAGATCGCGTAAACACAAAATTGTACAAGATACAAACAAAAGGGTGAATTCGGATATGAAGTTCTTAATCTAATTAAGGGAAAAAAGATTAAAAGACGAACCTGATTGGAAGAGGGGGAGCAATTGAAGCCGATAACCTAATTAGGCGTTGATTTCAAAATCAATAGCAAGTGACAACTTAGGCAAGATAGGAGGAGATCGACGAGGAAAATCACCATGGCTACAATCCGCGAGGGGAAAGATCGAGATGGATGAAATTTATACCCACCGGCGTCATCCACCTTTCCTATTTGATCCAATTTGACTCCCAGTAGAAGAAAGAGAAATCGAGATGGAGAAGTAAAGAAAGAGATGAAGAAGCAGAGGAATGAGAACAGGAAACGAGACAAAGAAAGAGAAAGAAGAAGAAAAAGGCAGAAAAAGGGCAGTGAAATGAAAAAATAAAAAAAAAATTAAATTCAAACTCTGAGGGTTAAATAAGACATTTGAGTACACATGAGTTATGGACCATTGATCATATCCACATACTCAAAATTCACTTTCATAGTAACTTTGTTTAAGGAATCCTTCCCCCTTATTTATAGTAGGAGGGATTTACATGTTAAAATAGGCAAGGATGAATATGATTAATGATGCAGGACCATCTAAGACACCGCTGAACACACCTATCATACTTGGGGATGGACCTATGAGTCGAGCTCGTGCTAAGAAGCTTCAACGAGAATCATTCATGTTCGTGAGTGATGTTCCTTTTCTCAAGTGCGGTTCAACTTCAAGAAGAGCCCCATTGAAGACCTACTTATGTTCTAGTCTTGAAGTGGCCGAATCTCCTTCTCCTCAGTCTTATGTTGGCCGATTTTGGCTAAGTGTGAAGACTCCTTTGTCATGCTATTTTTAGTAAGCTTGTTTACTTAAGTTATTTTAGGTATTTTTAGGGATTTATGTAAAATATTCTTTATTTATTATTTTCATTTAAAATTCAGTCTTTAGGGTTATAAAGGGTCGGCTGATTTCATTGTAGAAGACACGTTATTTTCATTGACGAAAACTCTCTTTTATGTGAAACACATTGAGAGTGCATAAGTCGATCGATTGGAGCTTCGCTCATCGATTGCAAATTGGTGTTGTTTCAGTTTGGTTTGCCTTGTGTTTGTCAATCTCGTGAAGCTTGGTGATCCCTTGTATCCATGAGCCCCCAACTTGTGCCTCCAAGTTGTCCGTTTGGTTGTGTAAGGTTGTAGAAACGGGTTATATACTAATTGGTGTTGGATCCTGCCTTCCGAGCCAAGGGTCTTCATCTTGTTCTATATAGATCGCTTCACCAACTATCGTGTCTTATTTATCTCATCAATTTCGAGTCCTTTGAGTCCCATTACAGCCGCACCTTGTTCTTCATACATCTTCAATTTCGACTCTTTGTTGAGTCTTGCATCGTTCTTGTTTCAATTCTTGCAATTGTGTTTTGATTGTCGAAAATCGGGTCATCATACTGCTTACTCTGTATCAATTAATATATACGGTAAATAGCCTAAGAAAAAAATAATAATTATATACTTTTTACCTAACAAATCAAAAGTCGGTTTATATATTCAACTGTACCATATCGCCATATCGGTCACCATTAGATCACAAGCTATATGCATACAAAGGACAATAGATTTCTTTACTACGCTATACGACATGTGAATAAGCCAAATTATGGCTAAGATTATATTCTTATTCTGTTTAATTTTGGTTATGTTAATATATCAATTCTTAATTTATCACATGTACCTAATTAATAATAGGCAGCGTGTAGAATATTTTATACATCATTTTGTAACGTTATGCCTCCTTTGTAACGTCCAACCTATATATTTTTAGTCTATGATGATACAAGTAGACGATGATTCCAAATCAATATATTTAAATCGGATGATTGATATATAAATCATGGCATAAGTTGATTTCTTACGTATTGTGATTAATAAAATAAAAGATTTAAGATTCAATTTTAATAAAATGAGGTGTGTAGCTTGCATACGTAACACTAAAGTAGGTGAAGCATACACTGGTATTTATTTATGGAAGATCTTTGCTCCGACTTTTGTCGTTTTCTTTTTGTGAGGAAATTTATAAAGCTTTACGTTAAATTTGTTTTTGTTTAATATAAAAATTGAAATAGTTATAGAATCAAAAACAAGTTAAAACCGAAAATGCAACTTTTTTTTTTTTTTTGATTAGGTAAAAATTAAAAGGTCAGACAGACCTGACTCATCGAGAGGCCGACCGAAGTCGGCCTATGATTGGTAACCACCTCTATGATATTTTAGATTAAGTGATAGTATTTTAGTTTAAGATAACATTTTTTTAGTTAAAAATATAATATTTTTTTTTTCAAAACGGTGGTGTTTTATTTTAAAATCGTGTCATTAATTGTTATATATTTTTTCTCTTTAAACGAAAAAACGATGCCGTTTTAATCTATAATAGCATTCTTTTAATTTAAAAATATGTAACTTGTTGTTTTATTGGTATGCAATAACGTATAACTAGATATATAAATTTTAAACTTATATACTGTAATTTCTTATATATTAATTATCAAATTTAGTAATATAACATCTTATTTCGAAATCCTTGGGCTGGATTGTATTACCCAAATATCTAATTAAGTTAAATATAAAAGCACAGTGATCGATTTATTAAAAACATTTGAAACATATAGTTATATGTGTATAACTTTCAAACGTTCATAACTTTTTACGATCGGTTATCGGATTGATGCTTATAATATATTAAAACGAAGCTATCGACCAGTAGAATAAATATAGTCCGGCGAGTAGTCAGACGAAAGGAGGGGTGAATGCTCACCCTTGTTCCCACACACACGCCTATGCTTATTGCGTTTCTAAGATCCAGCTTTGATGAAGAGTTAATTTATACAGTATATTTTTTGGTCTAAAGCTTTAGTGAAGAATATACATACTTTTTTTTATACAAGGTAAAAATTTGGGGGTGGTTAACCTCGGTTGAACCGCTGCCTAATAGCGTCCTTACAGATGAGATCCGAAATCTCAACAGAATACCTCTCAAGAGAGAAACAGGAGTTCAAATCAGCACGCGCCAACCTGTTAGCGACCTATTTACATTCCCGTAAAGTGTGGGAGAAATCGATAGTCTCGAAAGATTTGCAGAGGTCGAGAATATCAGTGATCACCATCTTAATAGTCCACGGGCAGGTACCGATCCCACGAAGGGCGTTGACAACGTAACGGTCAGACAATCTCCTTACACCACGATGCGAGAGAAGCCCAACCTCACAGTTGTCAAAAGGCCGGCGTGAAGACCGAGACACTCGTCTTAGATCGAAGAAGCACTCCCAAGTCCTTGCACACCATAGGACACCACTCTACCATGGCTACCGCGAATAACAAAACCACAGCAGCAACTTGCACAGACGCAAGCTTTGCTCCATCAAAATTAAGTTTCATGAATCCCTCGGGCGGTCTCTTTCATTTAAATTTTTTCTGGCGTTGCGATTTGTTTTGAGGTCTGTGGTGTATAGTTGTAGCCTCATCGTTTTCTAGATCATCTTCTTGATCTTTTTTCCAAGATAACCTATATTGTGTAATGATATGTATCCATTGTTCCATATTTCTGACATCATGATTTTCAAAAAGAATTTTATTCCTTATAGACCAGATCCCCCATAAGGAAAAAAACTAGTATCGATTGTTGAGTAGCTGATAGTTGGGAAAAGATTTCAATAATTATCATCTTATAGGTCTTATTAGTTTTGTCATTGTTTCGTATTATTCTTCCAATCTGCTTGTCCAATTTTCCGATTAGTGTCAAAGATGTCTGGCATGCCGTGAATAAGTGGGTTGCATCTTCATCGCAATGGTTGCAGATGGGGCAGCCCAAAGGAACATCAATTCATTTGTTCCTAAGTGAGATTTTTTGTTGGGGTTCCATTGATGATATTTTTCCAATGAAAGGTTTTCATTTTCGATGGCTAGTCAATCTTTCATATCTACTCTAATGAGTCACAACTAGCTCTTCTTCCATATGGTTCAAAGCACTAGCCGTAGAGAACCAACCATTTCTGCTATCTTTCCAATATAATCTATCTTCAATCTTTGTTGTAGGGATATGGATTCTTAGGATCTCGTCCACTACATTCATTGGGATATTTTGTTTTAATCTTTCTTCATTCCAAGTTTTGTTTGGTTTTATAAATTGGTCAATTGTTTTGGATTCGTCTATTTTTGTAGTCGGATTTCTTGGAGGCAATTCTCATGGTATATCCATTTGTCCTTCCAAAATCTAATCGTTTTCCCGTTGCCAATTTTTCATATCATCCATTGACGAAAATCGTCTTTAATTCCATCAATTTAGCCCATTCCCATGAACTTTTTTTCTTTTTTTTTTTCGTAATCCTAAATGTTGTCGTCTTTCAGATAATTTTCTCTAATAATTTTCACCCATCCATTTTGAGGCTCAGCTAGAATTTTTCATAATAGTTTCATTTGAAGGGCCTTGTTCATATCTTTTGTTTTGTTTATGCCTAATCTGCCCTTATTATTAGGCCTACACACTTTGTCCCATCCAATTAAAAGGCTTGTACGTCGATTCCTTGTACTAGAAAAAACATTTGTTAATTCGACCAAGATCTGAATGTATGTTTGCAGGGAGCATGAAATTTTGCATCAACAAATTCAGTTTGGCAGCTAAATTTTCTTTGATTAAAATCACTCTTCCTTGTTGGGATAATTCATTTGCTCTCCATTTTGTTAATTGGTTCTTTGTTCTCCCTAGAACCTCACCAAATGTCTCCTTAGTTACTCTATCATTTATGATTGTGCAGCCAAGATATTTTTCGAAGGATGCTTCGTTTGAAATTTGCGGGCAATTATGAAGTTGTTCTTTTCGCTCGTTTGACATTCCTCTAGGAACCTGGAAAAGCTGATTTTTGGAAATTAATTTTTTGGCCAAATATCTCACAATACTCATCCAGAACCTTTTTCACTATATATCGAGCATGTTGCGGGTGTCGCTTTGGCAAATATCATTATATCATCAGCAAAAGAGAGAAATGGAACTGGAACAACATTTATAGAATTCTTGAATACAATAGAGTTTCTAGTTTGGTCACATTGATATTGGAGTCTTTAACCTAATATTTATGCACCTATGTTGAAGGGGTACGGGGATATTAGGTCACCTTGTCTCATGCCTCTAAATTGTCGGAACATTTCAGTCGGTTCGTCGTTAACGAGAACGGAGGAAGATACAATTTGAATGCATTCCTTAATCCAGTCACAAAACTTCCTACAGAACCCAAACCTTTCTATATATAGTAGCAAGGAGAAACTCGCAGTCTGCTCTGTCATAGGCTTTCCCCATGTTTAAATTAATTACAATCCATCCTTCTCGACCTTTTCTGCTTCTAAAGGTATGAAAAATCTCGTGAGCAATCAACACATTGTCTCGAATTGCTATGTCGGTAATAAAAGCTCCTTACAATGGGTGGATCATTTTGCTCAACAAGGGTTTCATTCTATCCGCTAGTATTTTTGCAATGGTCTTATAAGTGGTTGTGCCAATACTAATTGGTTTGTCGTTATTTGTTGTTTTCGGGTCATCACATTTTGGAATTAGGGTGATAAACATTTCATTTATTTTCTTAAGCATCCGTCCAAAATGGAAGAAGCCTTTGATAGCTTTTATAATAGATGGTCCCACTAGATCCTAGTAGCGCTGGTAAAATTCAGCTGTCATACCATCCGTGCCTTGGGATTTGTCTTTTCCAATGGAGAAAACAACGTTTAGATTTCTTGATTTGTGATTAGTCTTGTGATCAGGCCATTGTTCTCGATCGTCGGTGATCTATGGGTTTATCAAGGAGAGGTATTCTTCCAAAAGTTGTCTGTTGATTTGTTCCTTTTTAAATCTCTTTTCAAAGTCCACCCGGATCTCTTCTATAAGGTTCTCTTCGTCAATGATTGTAGTTCCGCATTGGGTTCGTATTTCTCTAATAATTTTCCTATTTCGATGACCTGTTGCTACTTTGTGGTGATATCCTGAATTCGTATCCGATAATTTCAGATGTGTTGTCTTCGCTCTTTGACTCCAATACATTTTTTGGAATTGTAATAGCTTGTTCTTTTTATTTATAAGCCGTAGTTGTTTGTTGTTGTTTCCATATCAATGACTTTGGCTCGTATTTGATTGTATTTCTATTAATTTATCTTCAATGTCTTTCAATTGGCGGAAAATGTTTCCAAAAGTAGTTTTATCCCATTCTTTTAGTTAATCTTTTGAGGGTTTGCGTTTTCTGAACCACTTGAAACATATGTGTCCCGGAAAAAGGCATTCGCCATGCCCGAGCAACAATGTTCCGATAGTCTTTTCATTGGAGCCACATTTTCTCAAATTTAAAGGGTACGATCTAGCCTTTCTATTATCATTGTTTTTTTTATTTCTATGGAGATTGGACAGTGATCTGAGGATGAGAAAGCTTAGTTTTTGTTTGCTATTTTTGGGTACCATTGCAATATTTGGTCTTGTACAAGAGTCCTATCTAATTTCTCATAGATATTGTTGTGTTCACATCCGTTCTGTTTTTCCTCCATGTAAAACCATTTTCAAGTGTTGAGATATCATGCAAGTTATATTGGTCCTTAAAGGTTAATAATCTATAAAATCTGTTCAGATTAGGGGGTACGCCCTCCATATTTTCGAAGGAGCATTGGATCTTGTTTAAATCCACCATTACATTGGAAGGGATGATGGTAATGGTTGGTGAGGGAGTATATCAGACATTTAAAAAAAACTATTTAAAAATGTAAAATACTCACAATTGCTAATTTATAAATAGAGCATGAGATCGACGAAAAAATATTTATAAAATAAAAACTAGTTTGTGAAAATTGATAAATTATGGAGTAAGTTTACAGTTTACCCTTATATTTTTCATAAATGTTATTGATCGATCGACAAGATAATTAAAAGATTATTAATTAATAAGATGATTTCCAATAAATTTTATAAAACGTTTTTATTTGATATTATAAAATATTTACAGAAATTGATCATCGAAACATTCAGTCTCCACACTCAACCCTCATATATATAATTCGTCAGCTAGTTAAGGCTCCATTCTAATTCTCCCCCTTCAATTCAACTCTTGCCTTTTGATTTGGGTGATAATTTTATACAAGATTTTGATAGATGTATCAAAATTTAAGGTAACTTGTAGTATAAAAACTAATTTCCATATCATTTTTTTTTGTGAATGAAATGAGTTTTAGGGTTTTTGATCGAATTAATGTTGAAAATTGTTTGAACAATGTTTGTGATGTTTGTTGTATTTTGTTGATGGATTTGTGTTTTTTTTAGGTGCTATAGTCAATAAAAAATTATGAAATGTGACATACATGGGTTGACCAACGCAGGGGCGGAGGGAGGGGGCATGCGGTTGCTCGAGTCCCCATGGAAAATACAAAAAAATAAATAAATTTATATACATAGTGAAAGAGGTCTTTACTAGACAATCAGAACACGGCAGTCCAATTGGTAGAATGTTTGCTTGAGTAGAATGAAGTCAGGGGTTCGACTCCCACCATTCCACCTCAATTCAATTTTTTTAAACACATGCTAACCTCTGGTGGCTCTTTTTTAAAAAAAATTACCATTCCACCTCATAATTCAATTTTTTCATACACGTGCTAACCTCTGTTGGCCCTTTTTAAAATAAAATTTTCATTTCCCCATTCATCAAAGGGTTGGAGACAGGAGGGTTGCGAGAGCCGAGAGAAACCGTACTTCTCCTCTAGGACCTGGTGGCCACCGCGGAGCGAGACAGCGAGCTTCAACCCCTCTAGACAGATTCCTGGCTCCGCCCCTGGACCAACGTATGGGGTGCCTCACTCAAATGAGTTGAGGTGATTATGTCTCCTCGGTCATCTGGGTCAGGGTGTTTATGGTTCCTCAATGGTTTGGGTCGAACTCCTCTTGTTGTTGTGGTTACATGTTTTGACCTCTTGTTGGCGATCACCCTATTTTAAATTGCAGAACAAGGTCATGGAAGCCCTATTTGAAATCAAAGATAATCCTTTTTTTTTTTATACACAAGTACATATTCGAGAGATGGAAGAAAAGTAGTTAGTGAGAATTTCGTGTCAATTTATAAAATAGAAATTTAAATTTTATACAATTCATTTGGAAAACATCTGACCAATAAATCTTACCAATAAAACTGACGCACCTTTCCATTAGGCAATAGCACTTGTATTTTAATTCCTTCCAGCAACGAATCTTCCTATCTTGTATTTTCCCCCAATATCCTAATTAAACAGGGCGAAGTCATACATAACCGACAAATATTCAACCGGCATTTTTAATCTTTTATATATATATATATAATTTTTAATCTTTTATATATACACACTATGGACAAACGAAAATTGAAATAAAATGGATCAAAACTCCAAAATCAACCAAAGGAAACAAGAGAAATCACCATTAGAGAGAGATGCACACATACAACCGTGGTGGAGTTAAGGGGAAAGGGACGGAACTAGGGGTAGATTGGTATATACTACAACCCCCATTTTATAAGTAACATATATAATATAAGTGTGTTTGTATCATATTATTTGAGTGGCTCATTTGGTTGAGAGTGAAAAGGGAAGCATTATAGCACCAGGTTTGAATCTGTCCCCCAATTTTCCTCATTTGGTTGTGCAAGCGAAATATTGCGGTCTTCTGTTTGTTCTCCAAGTTGCTTTGAGGAGAGGTTTTTCTCAGCTCCAGGTGGTGAGAGACTGCTTGATGTTGATCAACGTAAGGGGATCTAGCGGTGTCCTTGGGATAATGAGATGGAGGTTTCAGATGCCCTCATCCTTTGTCGTACGTTGAGAGTATTAGCTTCTCACACACCTTCCGAGATGGGAACCTACAGGTTGCCATAGGCTGGCGCATATCGGCTTCTCTTTGTCGGCTGTCGCCGATTGGATGCCTGTTGATATTGACGAAGTTGTTCAGCTGGACGCTATTGGGCTGTGGGTCAACCGTGGTTGAGCACCCCTAAATCTTTGCCTTATATAAAAAAAAATTATATATAAAACTTCTATTATCACTAATTTAAATATAGATTTAAAAAACACAATGATCAAATGACTATTCATTTACCTGCGAATAATGTCACTATTCACAAGTTACTTTTAATTTCAATCGTTAGATCTTCTTAATCCGACACTCATAGTTTGCTGACAAATTACATAGTAAAATCTGCTTACACAATTATTTGCACACAGATTAAACATGTTATTGTTTTCTCTTCGAAGAGATGGCCACTAGTTATATACTTCAAAAAATGAAAAAATGTTATTAGTGTCGTGATTCGTGCCTCATATCATGATACATACATGATCAGCTAAAACTTTTCTATTTACTAATGACAATTTCTCTTATATATGAAAACCTTTTTTTTTAAGTGGTAAATATATAGAAATGTAATACGCAGTTACAAAAGTGACAAGATATCAAGTCTTTCTCGTAAAAAGAGGCAATTGCCTACCGCACCAATCAACCCCCTGGTGCAGTTAGATCCTAAAAAGTCGATACCTCTCTGCAAAAGAATACTCCACCCCTTCTGTAATTTCTAAACTATCCTACTCCTCTCATAACACTCTTGCAATCCACCTCGATCTTATCCTTGTGTGTTTTGCCTTTACACCTCAAGGATATACGAGGTTTTCAAACCTCTTATCCTTGTGTGTTTTGCCTTTACACTATCTCATTTCTCCCAATCCAAGTAAAATAAATGAAGGCACAAAATACCATTAGTTTATCCCTGAAGATCGAAGTCTTCTGTATCCCTGCATCATCTTGCGCAAAGCATCCCAGTTAGGCATCTAATCCTCCAGCTCGGTGTGGTAGACCAATCGAAGCCCACACCACATCACATGCTTCTTGGATTTTATGGCAAGCAAACCCCAAGTGATCATCTGTCTCTTCCTCTTGCTTACATAGTGGATAAAGAACTGCGTCAGCTCTCTTCAAGTGCTTTACAATTCGCCCAGTTTCGAACCACCTACGAGATGCAACCCATATCACAAATGCACACTTTTTCGAGTGAGCACCCTTCCATAATACTTCACCCCAATCTACCAAAGGGTTCCTTCTAATTTCACCATAAAATTTTCATCTATTAAGGCACCCCTTATCATTTAGAAGTGGATGTATATCAGTCCCTCTCGCAAGGATTTGAGTATTACACAACATATCCCTAGTCCCAAGTACCTCCTTCCATATTCAAGAATCACCCACTAGTTTCTGTACATCCCAAATGTCTGAGTGTGCGAGGTGATTCTCCTTCACCCACCTCGTCCAAATACTACTTCTGTCTAGAACAATGTCCCCCAACAGCTGAGCAAATCTACTCTTGTTTAAAGCCTCAATTAGCTTAATGTCGAGCCCCCCCCCCCCCCCCCCTCCCTTCTGCATACGGAGTGAATACCTCATCCTAAGCCACCATGCACCTCTTTCTATTTAGGTGCTCATGCCAAAGGAACTTGTGGCACAAACCATTCAACTGATGGATAACCTCCTCTGGAAGGAGAACAGTTTGGCCCCAAAAGCCAAACACTTCTTCTAACACAAATTTTATCAATTGCATCATCCCCACATAGGAAATCTATTTGGTTGCCCACCCTTTAATGCGACTACCAACCTTGTCTATCAACCCTCTATATTCATTTATTCGAACCCTACTCAAATGCAAAGGGGTCCCCAGATATGTAACTGTAAATGAACCGATTCCATAGCCCAGCTCGTAGGAGAACTAGGTCACATCAGCATCAGAAACACCCTCCAATGTACATCGTGCTCTTTTCCACATTAATACGGAGTCCCAAAGCTTCAAAGAATCGATTCATGCATTTCCATAATATAGTGATGGACTCCAAATCAGCCCTACAAAATTGAAGCAGGTAATCAGCAAAGGCTAGGCTAGTGAGCAGCAACCATTCACATCGAGGGTTAAAGTCGAAGTCTGGGTTTTCTTCTGCCTCGGTGATCATTCTTTTGAACATCTCCATACAGATTACAAACATATAGGGGAGAGCGAATCTCCTTATCTGAGCCCCCTCTTCCCATGGAAGTAACCCTCTGGAGTGCCATTGATCAGCATGGAGAATGAGGTGGAGGTAACACAACACATGATCACATCCACCAAATTCTTCGGGAACTCAAGCTACTCTAATACAAATTGCACAAAATCCAACCTGACAAAATCTTATGATTTCTGCATGTCCACCTTGAGTGTAGAACGAGGGGAGACTCGCTTCATACCATATCCCTGAACTATCTCCAAGGCTACATCACAATTATGGGCAATTAAGCAATCTCCCCAGAATGAATGCCCCCTAATTGAGCTTATAAGTTCCCCCAACAGCAGTTTGATGCGACTGACAATCACTTTACTCATGACCTTCATGAATGTATTGCAGTGATGGAGGAGAATGTCGTTGGTTTCATCTCACCATAGAAATAATAATCGAAACTAACAAACTAGCATAGTAAGTAAGAAAGGGGTCGAACCCACAGAGAATCAAGTACTTCTATCACAATGTGTATTTATTAATATGTAAACAAAGAAGGAATCTGAATGCAAATAAATGATAAAGAATATAAATAATTATGAGGAATGTTAGTAAGAGCGAATAAAAGACAGAAGAGTAGTGTTATTTCGCATACAATTTGCAACATTGGTTATTTTGCTTGATCCTGAATTGACTCAATCGCTAGTTATTCTAAAGCAATGCAATGAATGCAATTGATATATATAGTTATTATGACTTTGGTTTGAATAGAATGACATCCCTCACAGGCTTACCGATCCCTTACACTATATGCAACCAGATTTGGATTCTTAAACATACATCATCCCAAATTCCCAAAGTACTTGGTAGTTTGGCATTACCAACCCTTCTAATCAATTAGATTGTGAAAGGCTTCAACCCCTTCAACCCTAATCTCAAAGGAACCGATATTTAAGCAAGTGTCATTACCCTGCATAGCCAATTGATGCTTTCATGGGATCAATTCCCTATTGCTTGCTACTATGATCTAACTATTCTCACAAATCAAATTAAAACCTAACATGAATGCAAGTTCTGTCAAGGTGCACAATCAAGAGAGAATATATGCAATCAACAATATGAGCTCACAGGGTTGCCTCCTGGAAAGAAGGTATAAACCTGATGGATCAGTGGAAAGATTTAAAGCAAGATTAGTTGCAAAGGGCTATAACCAGATTAAAAGGAAAGACTACAAGCACACGTTCTCCCCAGTTGCAAAATTTAGCATAGTGATAATTCTCTTAGTTGTGGTTACGGCAAGGAGTTGGCCCTTGCATCAGTTAGATGTAAATAATGCATTTTTGCATGGGTTTCTAGATGAAGAGGTGTACATGACACCACCTTAAGGATACAATTTGAAGAAGCCAAATCTGGTATGCAGATTGAGGAAATCCATATATGGGCTCAAACAAGCCTCTAGGCAATCGAATGTTGAATTGTGCAAATTCCTTATTAGCCTTGGATATCAATAGAGCCTTGATGGTTACTCTTTGTTTGTTAAAATCAGACCCTCAGGGATGGCAGTGGCACTAGTGTATGTTGATGATGTCCTGCTCACAAGAGATGATGAATCTGCTATTGCTTTGAGAAAGAGCTCTTTACATCTGAAATTTACTATCAAAGACCTTGGTTTGGCTAGGTATTTTTTAGGGCTGGAAATTCGTAGAGACGTCTCTGGGACTAATCTTCACCAAAGAAAATATGTCTTAGACATATTAGATGACTGGAAGATATTATAGTGCACACCTGCTTCTTTTCCTCTTCCTAAAGAACTCGAACTTTCCATTGATGCAGGAAACATACTAGAAGACCCTGAGGTTTACAAAAAGCCTGTTGGAAAATTGCTATTTCTTAATTTAACCAGACCAGATATCACTTATGTTGTTCGGCACCTGAGTCAATTCATGAGTGATCCTAGGCAACCCCACTATGATGCACCTATGCATGTTGTAACATATTTGAAAGGGTCAGTTGTTGTGGGATTATATTATCCTACTATTTGTGATCTCTCCATCTCAGCTTACTCAAATGCAGATTGAGAAGCTTGCCAATTTAGTGCAAAATCCCTCACAGGGTATTGTGTGTTCATTGGAACATCCTTAGTGTCATGAAAGACAAAGAAACAGACCACTTTGTCTAAATCATCAGTTGAAGTTGAATATAGAAGTATGTATGCTACTAGTGAATTAATCTGGATTGATGGAATTTTGCAAACCTTGAAGATACAATCAGCCCTGCCTATACCTTTGTTTTGTGACAACAAGGCTGCAATTCACATTTTTGAGAACCCAATCTTTCATGAATGGACAAAACACTTGAAGATAGATTGCAACTTCATCAGACAACATCTTATTGAAGGTTTTGTGCAACCTCAACATGTGAAAACATGCATACAGTTAGCATACATCTTGACAAAGCCACTAGGAGCTCAGCAACATCATTTTCTCTCTCTCAAGTTAGGCCTTGTTGGATTCCAACATAGTCCAACTTAGGGGGGGGGGGTGAAGATTATGATCATCAAATGCTTCATCAAGCATTCATCTTATGCCTCAATAAGCTTTCATATTTTCATATTTAGGCTTCCATTGATGAGTTTTTTCCTTTTCTCATTATCGCATTTTGGTTATTTCTTCCTTGTTTTTGCCCTTATGTAATAAATCATTTGACACTAGCTGAACACGTGATTCTCTTGCTATAAAAGAAGAGAATGTGCAACTCACATTTGTAGGGATTTGAGGACTGGGTAACAATCACCTTTGCAGCTGCCGTCAGGGGTCCTTCCCTGCTATTTTGATCAATGAAACAATGTGCTTGAATGCACTTTTTTAGCCATTATTGTTGAAGTTTTGGTTGATTGTTTCTTACAGTAGAAACAACATTTGTGTTTGATTTCTTCACATTGCCATCAAAGGTAGGTTTCCTCGTCATAAAAGAAACTCTTCCTATAAAAAAACAAAAAATAGGTAAGTAATTGATGTCCATGTTTTGTGCCATGTTTTATATTGACTTTTATATCGATTTCTGTATACATTTCATGCATTTGGGTTAGAATAGTACAGAATCTATGTAGTTTATGCTTATTTGCCAAATTATGGAGTCTATACTAGTTTCTGTTTATTTTTGCAGAAATCGGACGCACTTTGGAGCTTAAAAGAGACTCATGAAGAAGATAAGCATGGTGTAGCCGGAGAAAAGGCCATTTTTCGGCATTCATCATTCTGAGTCAAGTTCTGATTTCTTCATGAGAGTTGTAGCCCTTGAGAAGAGCTTTCCAATGCATGCTCATATGCGTCAATCTGACGAACGAGGACTCGGGAAAGTGCATTTAAAGAACAGAGCAGAATGCTGAGGAAGTGGTCGATATCGACCAGATTGTGGTCGAAATTCTCTAGTTCGACTCGAGATGCCCAGCAGAGAAAAAGACATGTCAATATCGACCAGTTTTGGTCGATATCGACCAAAAGCTACTCGAAATTCCTCCCAGTGGCCGATTTCGAGGGAGTGAAGTGAAGCTGAGAAAGGTGACTCGATATCGACCAGACGTGGTCGATATCGACCAACATGCAGTGTCGAGTCCAAGTCAATTTCGAGCTCTACTAAAAGTTCTATCCATAGTCCAATGGAGATATTCCCAAGAGAAGATTCCTTACACATGAAGACTTGAAGATTTATCTTTTTATCTTTTTATTTATCCTAAGGGTGAAACATTTAATTACCCTTTAAGATTTATCTTGTTTTACCTATTTAGATTTATTTATTTCCTAGTAAAATTATATTTTTAGATAGAAGATAGATATTTCTTACCTTGATTAGCAAGGATTAAGGCCTATAAATAAAGTCCATGGGGCTAGTTTTTCATTAATTCAATTCTAGGGAGGAGAAGAGGTAGCGAGTAGAGAGAGAGAGAGAGTGGAGGCCGAGTGAAGTTGTGAAGCGAGAGCGGATTTGGCTTCGTTCGGTTGTAAGCTTTGTTTAATTTCATTAATGCAATTTAATTTTCTTTTATTATTGATGTATTTCCTTGCGATGAAGAGCGAGTAGTCCACCTACTTCTAGGGTTGGGGTGAGACCGACGATAGCCATGCGTGCTTGAGGTAAAGATTCAACCTTTGTTATGCTTTGATCATCCACTGCCTTTTATATGTTTATTACCTATTTAAAAGATATTCAGGTTAACAACTTGGATTATAAATATAAAATTGGTAGATACAATTAGGGTTTCTTGAAAGAGTTGTCTAATTATTGGAAAAGGCAAAAGCTTGATCCTTTGATGTGATTTGCATAATTATCGTTCTTTATCTTGCCTTATGCATGTTTGGTTATCGTTGTTGCAAACCTCGATCTTGGAACTTTTCTTTTACATAAGTTTATTCCAAAATTTACAAGCTTTGTCCTTTATTTTACATACTGTCACCCACTCGATATTGACCAACCCTTGGTTGATATCGAGTGGTCCCCTGAGTTCGAAATCGATGTGAGACATCCGCTACATGAGATCCGCTGACCAGCTTCCTTGAGGATCGATCCTGACTTCCTGTTGCTACATCGGGAGGAAGTCTTGTAATCATTTGTGTGGGCACGAATCTGGTTTGATTTATATTTTATATTTTGAACTCGATTTCCTCCTACAATTCAATCGATCTATGGATTTGTTATATATATATATATATATATATATATATATATATATATATATATATATATAGAGAGAGAGAGAGAGAGAGAGAGAGAGAGAGAGGATGGTTCATGGGTACTCATACCTTATTGTGTAACATGAGAACACATCTAGGCCATTGATTTGGTGAAATGAATGGCTGAGATTAATATGCAATTTTGTTTTTTTTTAATTGAGAAAATGGTGGGACCCACCAATAATTCTATTTCATATATATATATATATATATATATATATATATATATATATATATATATATATAGAGAGAGAGAGAGAGAGAGAGAGAGAGAGAGAGAGAGAGAGAGAGAGAGAGAGAGAGAGAGAGAGAGAGAGAGAGAGAGAGAGAGAGAGAGAGAGAGAGAGAGAGAGAGAGAGAGAGAGGATGGTTCATGGGTACTCATGCCTTATTGTGTAACATGAGAACACATCTAGGCCATTGATTTGGTGAAATGAATGGCTGAGATTAATATGCAATTTTGTTTTTTTTTAATTGAGAAAATGGTGGGACCCACCAATAATTCTACTTCACTCTCCTTTTTAGCGTGCATGGGTACTCATGTCTTATTGTGTAACATGAGAACACATCTAGGCCATTGATTTGGTGAAATGAATGGCTGAGATTAATATGCAATTTTGTTTTTTTTAATTGAGAAAATGGTGGGACCCACCAATAATTCTACTTCACTCTCCTTTTTAGCGTGCGTGGGTTTGTTTTGAGTTTTGTGGGGCTTGGTTTTTTTCCTTTGAATTATTCAGTTGTATCGCCAAATTATTCGATCGTAACTTTAAATTATTCAGTTGTATCGCCAAATTATTTGATCGTATCAATTGATTATGCGATGATATCGATGAACTTTTCTAAACGGTTAGCACCCTGAAAACGCCCTGAACTTTTATTCGACGGTATCGCTTGATTATTCGATGATATAGTTTGATTATTCGATGGTATTGATTAATTATTCGATGACATCTCTTTTAAATAAAAATTATTCGGTGGTATTGCTTGATTATTCGATGGTAAAGCTGGATTATTCGATGGTATAACGATATTCTTCGATAGTGCAACCACTCACAAAACCAATTAACAAAACCAATTGAAAGCATCAGGAACGAAAATGTAACTCAATTGAAAGCATCAGGAACGAAACCAGATCCAATTACAAAATCTCACACATATATATGGCTACAATTGAAGCCATCCGAGGTACATTTTGAACTCAGATCCAGTGAAAACTATGCCTGACAACCCGAATTGAAAGCATTAGGAATGAAACCCTTATCAGCACAAATCGCCAACTGCAAAACCACCACAAGGAGTCGCCCATGGCTTTAACAACGCCGCCGCCTTCGGAAATGGACCCTCAGCCATCCTCCGCCCACCAGAAAACCTCCCGACTGGCACCACCAGGGAGTCGCCGATGGCTTCGAAATCGTCGCTGACTTCTGAAAGTTCTCCAACGCCCAGATCTGCCGATGATTGACTCCGCATTCACTCGTCCTCGATTCAACGCCGGCATCGAACTCGCCTTCAATCGCCGCTCGATCATCTCCGCCATGGGAGACTCGCAGTGTAGAGCCCTCGCCGCCTTCGCAATCGCAATCGATGCCGCTGATGTGCCCTCGCCTTCTTCGCTCATCTCCACCATGGGAGACTCAGTGTAGAGCCCTCGCTTTCATACACATCTCATCTCCGCCATGGGAGACTCGCAGTGTAGAGCCACCGCCGCCTTCGCAATCGCAATCGATGCCACTGAGTGCCCTCGTCGCCTTCGCTCATCTCCGCTGATGTCGTCATCATCACCATCGCCGGAGTCGTCCTTCTTCACCCGCCATTGCATCCACCATCTTCCACCGCCAATTGAAGTCCAATCGAGGCAAATTCCACCGGCCACCATCCTCTGCGATCCAATCGAAGTCATCGCCATCGCCTCTCCTCAACGTGCGCCGAATTGCCTCTTCGCTTCATCGTCTCTGTGTCAATTAGTGTAAATAGGGTTAGGGATTTGATATCACGCGCTCAGGTGGTGAGAGTGTTTTATTTTGTGAAAACCCAAAATTACAATTAATCAATTATTTTTGAATAATCTCAGCCCTCTATTTTGCATTAATCAATGGCCTAGATATGTTCTCATGTTACACAATAAGAGGTGAGTACATATGATCTATCCTATATATATATATATATATATATATATATATATATATATAAGGTTTAGTTCAAGAGTGCACATCTCTTATTGTGTACCTTGTGCACAATTATGAGTCGTTGATCAAAAGAAAATGGAAGGCCATGATTAAAAAGAATCTTTTATTTCTTTTATTAAATTTGTGGGACCCGTATGGGCAAAAAACATCCACTCTCCCTCAACTCTCCTCTGGCAATACGTGAAACTAAAGCCCCATCCCGCCGTCACGTGAAACCCAAGCCCTTTATTTTATTTTTAAATATGAGTAATTGTTGTGGGAACCCATCCGATTTCTTTTGTTTTTTAAATTTGTCAATTCCACCGAATAATATTTCACATGCTAACGAATAATATTATGTTTTCTTTTTTCCATCCCGTTTAGATAAAAAATTTACCAATTTCACTTAATAATTTGTTACATGCTATGCTATTGAATAATTTTTTTATTCAATTTCATATAAAAAAAAACTCAATTCCCTAAACAAAACTTACGATTTATACGAATAATGATTCATATTTCATCGAATAATGTTTCACATTTTACCTAAACATCTCATAGTTGATGTGTTGCGTTTAAAAAAATATCTTATATAAATGAATAATCTTTAAAAATTCAACGAACAAAGCTTGTATTCCACAAAATAATATTTTATGTCTAACAAATAAAAATAACAATATCAGATTTTCCTAAAAAAAATTACAATTTCTCTGAATAATCTTTTGAGATTTACCGAATAATCCTGGTACGTATTACACCGAATAATCAATAGAGATTCATATATGCTCCTGTTCAACCCTCTGCTCTGTGTCGCCCTTCCTCCTTCTTCAAACCAAATTTAGGTCCTTACTACGGTGCCCTTTCTTTCACCGATTGTCTCCGATTGAAGTGGAAACCAAAGAGGAATCATGGAATGGACCCTGTTACCGCCGCTCCACAGCCTCCCGATTCCTCGCCACCTCGACCAAATTTGCTCTCTCCGACCCCGACCCCTCTTCCTCCGGCCCCATCACCACCATCAACAGCGATGTCGCCTTGCCCACGCCCACCGCTGCATCCTTCATTGGCAAAGAAGGACAGGACCAGACATACCTGAACAAAACCCTTCACAGCCACCTATTCCGCCGCACAAGAACCTTCGCCAACCGTCGCCACCACCGCCCAGATCTGCCGCCATTATCCCTCCCTCAGTCGTCCTCCCTCCCAGCCTCGCCTCCATCGCCGGCCACCACCGCCCAGATATGCTCCATCGTCCCTTCCTGCCTCGGCTCTTCCTAGCCTCAACGCCGGAATCCAGACAATAACTTCCCCATCACCGCCGATCATCAATTCCCCCCATTGCCTCTTCCTACCATCGCAATCGCTTAGTCATTCGGATGTCAACTCCCCCATGACACATGGCAACAATCTAACCCTCCATTTCATATGGATCAATGGTCCACAATTGTGCATAAGGTACCTTAAGATTTGTGCATCATTGATCCATACTCTGTGTATATATATATTAAGAATGTTTTGTTACCATATTATTGTTGTTAAAACTATAGTCTCTCCATATGCACACATTTTAAACCGACAAACATAAATACAATTTCGGTTATTGAATATATATATTTAAAATTTATGGTGATGTGGAATTTGGTACTTTTAGAAAGGAATTTGGAAACCAAGGTCTATTTGTTTAATAGTAATTGACAATTTGACATTGATTTTGATATATATAGTTGAAGGGGCCCTCCAATTATACAACGAAGAGTATCGAAGATCATTGCAGATAATGATTGCACTAATCTATTAAGTTTACTTACCGAAACAATTGCTTTTAAAGTGGACCTTTCCTTTCTCCATCCATGGATCTCATTGTTCTGAACACTTCATCCAAAAAGAACATTACTTGTTCTTAGTACGGATTCGAAAAGGTTTAATTTGGAGGTAATCCGCACTTGCTTTCGTTTATATTTGGCAATATCCATTTGTTTTGATCCCCCTAATTAGTAAAGAGATTAGTACGTGTTCGAAAATGGGGAGAAATCCAACGGAGAAACCAAGGGTAAAGTGCAGAAAGGGGCTATGGTCGCCTGATGAAGATGAAAGGTTGAGAAGCTACATTCTTCGGCATGGCCATGGCTGTTGGGGCTCCCTCCCCGTCAAAGCCGGTAAGTCAGATTTCCTTAAACTCTGTTTGGTTGTGAGTGTGAATTGGCCGATTTGGTGCTAGCTTAGCTAAGTCCATTAAGACGAGTTTCATAATAAAATCAATTGACAATATATAAGAGAAATATTTCACTTGCTAACTTATATACCAAGATTTGTTCATTCATAAGTATTATCTGTTTTAGTCTATATATCCCTTTATTAGGTTACTTTAACTTAGTGTATGCATGCACGTTATGATCTTTTAGGTTAATTTCAATGGCGAATAGACTTTTAAATCTTAGTTTGATGCAATGCGCTAGTGATCGATTACGTTACTTATAGAGATCGAGTTGATATCGCACTTTATATGTATGAATTATTGTAGCTTATCGAGTATGGAGTATATATAGATCATAGGAAGCAAATATTTTTGTATTTTCATATTTGACGATTTTTTTCCTTTCAATCACTTATATATTTTTCATAATGAATTTAGTGTGTTAATTATATTAATTAAATAGTGAATATAATTTCTCATCATACAACATATAGTATATGTACGTAGTTATATGAGGTACAACTTGTAAATATTACTCCCACTGGTTCCAATTTACCCGTCTTTAATTTGAGAAAACTGGACAACAATTTTTTTTTAAAATAAAATAAGAATTTAGACAGTATCAGACCAAGTTGAGACAGTAATGATAGTTCATGAGTAGTTCATAGGACATCGTGATGAAATTACTTCCTCCCCTACTTTTACCTATTGGTTTATATATTTTAAAACAATTATTCTGAAATGTTTAATGATAGTTGTTACTACATATTGAATTACATCAATTTTATTATCATTATAATAAGGTCACAATATGCGCTTAAAAAAACATAGAACTCAATTGATTGAGGGATGAACTACCAAAGCTCTCCATACATACCATTCATTTGGTTGGTTGTGTAATTGATTAGATGCTTTAGAAATTGGAATGGTAGAGTTGGTCCGATTACGTGCTTTTTTTTTTTGTTGTATTAATGATTTTTTTAAACCTAGATATTCTTAAATTTTAAGTAATTTTAGTGAAGAAATTGTGTGTAAAATGTTAATTAATTAGACAAATAATTTGGGACCAGAGATTATATAATAAATAATAAAAACCGACAATATTGTTGGTCAAACCTATAGCGTCTAAGCAAGAAACACGACCTTTTTGAAATAAGAACGGCCCCTTTCCATCAGTTTGAGTTAAATGATTAGCTTTTCAACGGATCACTTCATTTTTATTTTTTTAATTACATAAATATATAATCAATGATGATTTCACTTTAAAAAAAACAATAATTAAGGACACTGCTTGAGCTTTGTTTATTTATCTTGACATTTCCAAACTGTTTGTATAAGAGGAAATGGCATTTCAAAACTTATATCTATCTTCATCTTCCATATCCACTGATAATTTTAGTTATCAAATGGGAAAAACAATTGAATTTCTACAAGGAACTAAAATTTCTATTAAAAAAAAAGAAAAGGTAAATTAATATTAAATAATTAAATAATTTATTTTTATATGCGTGTAGGGATACAAAGAAACGGTAAGAGTTGCAGATTAAGATGGATTAATTACCTGAGGCCTGGATTAAAGCGAGGCATCTTTACCCCACAAGAAGAAGAGATCATCTTAATCCTACATCGCACCTTAGGCAACAAGTAAGTCAGTTTATTTTACATTTTCAAATTATCATATATATATATATATATATATATATATATATATATATATATATATATATATATATATATATATATATATATATATTGCTAATTAATTATTAGAACAATACATCGTGTGGAGAATATGATTGTGTGGGAGTGTCCCACATTGATTAGAAAGTAAATCCAAGCCTTGCATATAAGCCGGTGGGCTACCCCACCTAACGCCAATTGGTTTTGGGATGGAACCCCACTCGGCTTGTGTGCTCGGCTTGGTTAGCGTGTTTGCGCTTGGCGTGCGTTGCCTCCTCACGTCGGATGTCCCACCGTTATTTCATATGGTATCAGAGCCGAGGTTCGGCTAGGTACGGTGTGGTTTGGATTCCTGGTCTATTGGCTAGCCGGCCTTAAGACATTGAGTCGTCAAGTGCAACTGACAATAATGCGTGGCCAGGCAGTTGCACTTGAGGGGGGTGTGTGGAGAATATGATTGTGTGGGAGTGTCCCACATTGATTAGAAAGTAAATCCAAGCCTTGCATATAAGCCGGTGGGCTACCCCACCCGGGTTCGGCTAGTTTCGGTCTTCGGATTGGTGGGGTCGTTGGCTGGCCTTGTGGCATGTCGCGGGCATTGGTTCCCATATAAGCGCATGTGGCAAGTGCAACTTGTTGGCTAAAAATGTCGTTGCACTTGAGGGGGCGTGTTGGAATGGTGGTTGTCCCACATCCGTAATTTAGAGAATACTTGAACAACATATAAGGTTGGTGGGCTACTCCTCTCATTGCCAATTGGTTTTGAGATGGAACCCCGTTCGGGTTTATGTGTTGTTCGAGTCTTCCGTATGTGGGCCCGCACACACGACCTCCCTCCAGCTTGTCTTGACCCGCACCAGGACCAACCGAGTTTAACACATCGTTAGGATACAACAGGTTAGACATCATTTTGTTATTTATGTCGCCTTTGTTTTGGAGACTTTCATAGGGAGATGAAAATATGGTGATCTCATAATCAAAGATTAGACATTAAGAAGTTCTTGTACAAAAATAATAGTAATAATAATTTAAATGGTACTTGCAATGGAGTAGGTGGTCACAAATAGCACAACACTTGCCTGGAAGGACTGACAATGACATAAAGAACCATTGGCACTCGTACCTAAAGGATAAGAAAATCGAATCAGAGACTGAAGAAGCAAAAGAAGGCCGGCAGACTAAACCACCGACGACAAATCCTGTAACTAGGGTTTCAAGTTTCGAATCCCTTGTATCGGGAGAAGGGTCATCACCGGCCTCCTCAGAAAGCCGCCAGAGCTCCTTATCACGCTTGGTTTTCACTGAGTGGCTGACGATGGACAATAACATCTCTGTAGATCAACATACGTCGGTTTACTTGAATCGTAACGAGGGATTCACTAGTGCCAACTGTTTCAATTCGGAGATGCAAGGGAGTAATGTGTACAATCGAGATACTCCCAGTAGCTTATGCAAAACCAATGTGAACGATGACTACGACAACAACAGCAACAACAACAATGTAGGAAACTACATGGTAATGAACGTATCGAATGAGCCAGAGATTAAACTTGAAGGAGATGAGCATGACGCAGACACTCTCGCGTTAATAGGTTCCATATTTGGGGACGAGATGTACAACAATTTATTCGTATGAAACAATTTGATGCGGTTGTAATTAATCTAGGCATCAAAATTTCTATAGGGAGATTCATATTTACATCAAGGCCGAAGATATGCAAGATATAGCAAGCTAAGATTCATAAGAATTGTGTATAAATTAAATAAAGATTGCATTAATACGTTTGTACATTTCAAATACATATGTACTTCGGTTTGTTTTCCATAATAAGATGGTTTGCAGGATGAATAAAGTCAAATGGGCGTGTTATCAAATCAATTCATGTTAGTAATAATTTACTTACAAATTGGATGTGATTAATTAAAACTAATAGTGATTTGAGTTTCATTCATTAGTGTCAAAATCGACTGTCTCGATCGTGAATCGTGTGTGGGTCTACATGAGATAAATTGAACATATATATATATATATATATATATATATATATATATATATATATATATATATATATATATATATATATATATATATAATTAAACTATCCGGTTTCATTTTAAAATTAATTAACAATGAAAATAATAACTCATTAAATTTATATATTGTTTAAAATATCTCATTATTTTCGATGTGATCAAAACAACATTCCTACTTACAAGTGATCGAAATTTAAAGCTTAATTATATGTGCTTATCCTTGCCCTTAACTTGGTCCATATATCAATTAGCTTTGGCCACATGCTCGCATCAATTGATATATAAATACAATACAATTGTCATGTATATGATTATAGATAATATGTGTAATAGTATGGGTATGTTTAGCATGCACATTTTTAATTTAGTTTAAGATTATAATCTAGTTTAAGATTATAATCTAGATGAAAATTTTAATCTAGTTAAAGATTTTAATCTAGCTTAAGATTATAATCTAGCTTAAAATTGAGCATCTTGTTTGGCATGACTATTGATTATCCAAACTTTTTGGAAATTAAATGGTAAAATTACCAAAATGAATCTATTTTATTTGATGTATGACTTTAGAATCCTGTCATATTTGATCTGAGCTATAAAGTTCCTTTATAAAAGAGAAAAAAATACATGACTTTATAGCATATTAACAAGCCCGGGCTATGAAGCCAAAATCATACATTATCAATAGGGGTGATATTTTTTTATCGAGCTTCGTTTTGTGATCATATTTGACTCGCGAGTAATTAGACAAGCTCGAGCTCATTTGCTCGTTATACTCGTTCGCTCAAGTGACAAGAAAGATACGCATTTATGACCAAATTAGAATTTGGTTCTAAATACCCATTTCATGTTATTAAAAGCCTCAAAGTTGCAGGAATGTAGTAATATAAAAGGCAACAAGAAGGCTAAATTTTGATAGAAAATCAGTTGGAAGGCACTGCTGAATTGTTGATTGATACAGGTGAAAGGTTTTTTGGCTTTACATTCTCACTGAGTTCCTTCCCCTGTCTTTGATGTTGTCTGTACTTCTCTCCCATCATACCCACTCAAAATATCATTGAAGTCCTTCAGGACCTTGACACTATATGAGGTTGAACCCAAGGGATCTTGAATTTTCTCATTCAAACATGGTGGATCTACATGAAGAGATGGCTTCATTATTTCTGGTTCAATAGTAGCTTCGCTAGCAGCAGTAGATTCAAGCTTAGAAGAACTAGCACAAGCTGAGGAGCACTTCCTCCTGGCCCTGCATTCAACTACATGTCCTAAAAAAAAAATTTGTCACACACTATTGATGAAACAGGACTACCACATCCTACACTAGATTTCCTTGAATGGTATGAGTTGATGAATATTTTACCACTATAAATTGGTAGACAAGTAACTCAACCAAACCAAATATAATTAAGAGCCCGAGGTATTGCAAGGAAATGAAATGGTTACATCTTAACTGTCGTCAAATTTCTTTCTTCACACTTTCCATCATCCAAATGTTCACCTTTACCAATGATTGGAATCTATGAATCTGTAACAAGTAACCAAATCACACCAATATCCTTTTGAGAAGTTTAGAATATATATATTGCAAAAAGTTTAAGAATTCAGACTAAGGAAAAGAAACCCGACAATGTTGGAAAATATACTAGAAGTCTAGAACTGTTGCAGGATTTACACAGATCCAGCACTTATCCATTTGAGAAATTAGAGTTGGGTATCAAAAGGAAAAATATTCCATATTAGAAGACACTAACATAATTAAGGAAATTCCATTGAAGAAGGTTCATATAAAAGAAAAGCTTTATGTGAGAAGTGTGGAAAATCTGATTCCCTCATTTGAACACTGAAATAAAGGAAGAATGCTAAGGGCATTTAGCAAATGTAAAAAAAGGATGTGAAGAAACTCATCTCCTAAAACAAAAAAGTGTCAAGTATTTCGAGGGAATAACCTATTTCCTTTCACTCTTCCATCTGTTCAAAGCAAGCAAAGGTTACCTCCTCTTTTCCATCATACTTTATTCTTTTTTGTTTCCACTAAAAAAATCATTCAATAGACATATCATACAGAAGAAACATAACAATTTATCATCACAGAACCTTGCATATCCGGTGCCATTGTCTCACTCTCAACAGATTTTTTTAGTTCCCGCAGGAGAAAATCCTGTAACAACCAAGCATGTATGTAAGCAAAGGAATGGAGGAACAAAGTGAAAGTAATAGGAAATAATAACTAATAAGTACCTTTTAATTGCAAAGGATTCATAATAAAACCCAAGATAACAAATGGAAGCATCAAAACTGCCTCTATCCGAAAAGCCCAACGCCAATTAAGATAAGTGCCAACCTAAAAATCAACGTAACCTGATTACTGATTAGTTTTAGGCCTTCAAATTGTAGACATGAAAATTAATGGAGGCAGATATTTTAAGTGTGGACAATATGAGAACCATCCTCATCTGATAGCTTAGTGTTTTTTATCCCTAAGTTTGTATATGAGTATATCCCATTTGAGTGTTGAATCCAAGAAATATGTGTTTGTGTGATTCCTGTTCTACTCTATCAATTAGGCCATGATTGCTAGAGATATCCACTCATATCCATCCAACTTAAATTATTTAACTATTCCAAAACATACTTTAGAATCTTAATGCTTTTTCCACTCGTATACTTCTCATACTTAAATCATTCAACTATTCCAGATAACTCCCTGTTCAAATTCAGATTCAATACATCACTGTGTAAACAAGTCAAGCTAAATGTGTCTCTACTTCTTTTCTAAATTGAAAAATACATTAGTTGGGATGTGTATTTGTTCAGAATCACCAAATAATATAAGCACAAGCAAACATTTGTATTGACTGCAATTCTAAATATAACTTTGCATATAGAATAAACTTGTTCAGTTTAATCAACAACCGGTTTTGATAAAAAAAAACCCCCTTCAACCGGGATTTGTACCCACTACCCACCCTACTAGAAATTTAGAGATCAAATCAGGCCCTTCAATAAAAAATTAGGGTTGTTACAAATCGAATTTCGGGCCCTTCGATAAAAAAAATTAGGGTTATTGTAAATCGAAATTGCATAGAGAAAAGTGTAAAATAAAGAGGTGAAAGCTAAATTGCATAGATCGAAACCGGTCTCTTACCTGAAGGTCTGAGAGTGAAAGTGCATGGTGGAGAAGACGAAAAGAAACTTGTGAAGAACCCTGCCAACAAAAGCAAGTGGCCATTAATGATTTTCAAAAGCAAATTCAGAGATCGAATCGATTCCAAAAGTTGCAAACCTCATCGAAGTTTGTTGTCGTGAATGGAAGGAGCAAGTGAAGACGGAAATGGAGATATGCGAAGGAAGCAGACACTGAAGAGAAGATAGGGATACTTTGGCCTTTTCCAATCTCAAACGCTGCTCGGATTTCATCCAACGCTTCCTGAGGGGAGATGGAGATGAAACGCTTTGCAAGCGTGTGAGGGAGATGAAATCCGAGCGTATTGAAAACGCTATTGCCCTGCCAAAAGCATTTATGAAAAGTGTTTTTGTGGGAAAGTGTAAAACGCTTTAGATGTAATGGTGGATCATCAATGAAATAATCAAATCTAATTATCCTTTTCTCCCTAAATCCTTACTCTCATTCTATCTCTCTCTTCATTTACCTTTCCCTTTACTGTTACGTTCTTCTTCTTCCTTAAACCTTTCTCTAACCCTAAACCTTTTCTCCGTAATCATCCCTAATCTTTTCCTCTTTCCTTATCAATCCATATGAATCATGTTGTGACATGACAAATTAGTATCAGGACGGCCGATTTCTATGACAATTTTTTTGATTTTTCCTTCCATAAAATCAAATTTATATGATAAGTAACTCCATAATTAATGATAAATGTTAGGAATAGGACTATTGGAGTTATAAGGGTGATTATTATATAAACACCCTATATATTGTATTGGAAGGTATAAATGAATCAATTAGAGACTTACCTCTTTCTCCTAATTCTCCTTCCCCTTCCTCTTCCTCTGAACATCTTTCTTCTTTCTCTCCTATCCACCTTCAATCTCAATGGAAACACCTCTAGATGACCTTCGGTCCTAACAATTGGTATCAGAGCTAAGATTTTACGACCTATTTCGGGAATGGTAGAAGGCACCGAATGAACACAAGCTATGTAGATTATTGAAGAATTCAACAATCTCATCCAAGAGGATGGCTTTGAGGTGTAAAATGAGCGGTTTGAGGGACTTTGATCAGGGTTATTGTTCTACAATCCGTATTTTCCAGAGTCGTATTTCATCTTGTGATACATCAACGGGTTGAAGTGGGACATCAAATCCCTATTAAAATTGGGCAGGCCTAAAGAATTGGTGGTTTCCATGGAATTGTCTAAGCTCCATAACAAATCAATTCAAGATATAGATCAGACAACAACGCCAGCAACTCAAGAACGGGCGCCGCAGACGAATCCGTAGCCAATTTCATCGATTTCTTCTCTGATGGAAACGGAAATCCCAAACTCAATGTTGACGGCAATCGATGTTCTTGGAGAGGGGAAAACAATTCAAGAGAGTCTCGATCATGAGTTTGAGGTGCTTACTTACGAATGGTGTTCTTGAGGATTTGGAGTCTGAACTAGCCGAAGAAGATGCAACATAGTTAGCACAGGTCGAAGAAATCACAAATCTTCTGATCTCAACGACATGAGCCAATAATTCGACGATGACTTACAAGAGCCTCACACCCAAACTTCTAATCCTACAGAGATAGTAATTGACGGATGAAAAGTAGTTGATTTCCCTTATCAAAATAATTCTCAAACAAACAAACTAGTATAGGATGTAAGTAAGGGGTCGATCCCACAGAGAAACAAGTATTTCCAAAGAATTGTGCAATTATTGATTGAAAGGCAAGCTAGGGGAATAAAATAAATAAAAGAAACTAATCTAAACAAATGCAATTGATAGATAAAAGAAATGTTTCCATCCACAAATTCTCGACATTGGTTGGCTTTATTGGTCGTTGAATCCAATTAAAGTTGTTCTCTACGAATTCCTCCCATCTTCGTTTGAATAGATTAAAGCACAAATGACACAATTAATCCCTTACACCTTTATGCAACCTAAGCACAGACAAAGATTTAACATAAAGATAGCACAAGTTTGTAAGAATCTAGGCATATGAATAACATCAACTATGCAAGGTAACCGATGTTTAAGACACATGTCGAAATCCCTACTTAGTCATGATCAAACGAAGGTTCTCACAATCATAAGCATGCTACTATGGAATTTATTCAATGACGAAAGAACAAATACCGAGCAAGATACCATCATGGTGATCAATCACAATAATATCGTCAATAGTCGCAAGAGAAATCGAAAGATATTTAATAGGGAAATACTACTTCATTAGAAACTCACAAACAACCAACCAAGTCTCGAAAGTGTTAGATTGTTAGATTATTAGATGAATAATGATAATAGGTCTAATATAAGGCCTCAAACCGTCGGCCAAAAACCCTAGAATAGATAGATAGAGTTTCCACAAAGATAGAATTGGATTGCTTGCACAAATCCGGAACTGACGGCGGACGGCGGACGCCGCCTAAACCACGGCGGGCGTCGCTATTGACAGCTTCGCAGACTGAACTTGTAATGCTCTTTCTGGAGTCGCCGTTCGTCCGATTGACGCATATGAATATGCGTTGGAAATCTCTTTTCAAGGACTACAACTCTCATGAAGAACTCAGAAGCTGATTCCAACCTCTAAGAACCTTAAAGAGACGATTTCTCCATGTGCTCCATTTTTGCTCATGTTCTTGTGCTCCTTAGCTTCCAAAATTGCCTTCTAACCCTTCCTTGACTTGTTCCTTGCTCTTTGGAGATCCTCTTTGGTCTCTTCCCAAGCTCCTCACCATGTCGGCACTACGAACCTACATAAAGCCAATAGAATAGCGTAGTTTCCGAACTTTACCACTAAAAGAGCATACTATGCAATTAACTCTAAAACATAACCAAATGCCTATGAAATGCGACTAAAACTACTCTATAATGCCTTTTTAAATATGCATTATCAGTAATCTTTGATGTTGCATCCAAAGAACAGGGGTATCTAATTGAAATTAAATCAGATGATTTGCAACTGAGATAATTTCAGTTGAAATCTTTGAAAATCTAATTGCACCCAAGGTGTTTGTAGTAATTAATGACTGCCCAGGTGGAGATTCATCGTTTGCTTCTGATCCATAAATTGTTAAGGGTGGGGTTCAACAGGGGAACTTAGTTTTCAACCCGGGAATTTTTGTAATTTGTATAAGGCTTAGTAATTCCTTGAAGAATTGCATTCATACTGATCCAAAAGGGTCAATGAGATGTCAATTTAGCGTATCAAATGATAGTGTGGGAATGGATTTTGAGATGTGATAGCTCCATTGCTTCTCCTTGATGAAATGCATGTGCTATAGTACTAACATTGCAGGATTGATGAAAGACAAAAGAATAAGGTATTATAGTTAAATACAAATTGGATATCTTTTATACAGATTACATATATTGCTTGGATTTATTTTTGTTTAGATTTAGTTTGTTTTAAATCTAAAATTTCGGATAATATCTTTTCAAAATTATATCCTCAAGTTGTGCACAATTTCGGTTAAAAGTTAATTGGATTTAGATAAGATATTTTGTGGATCAAAATTATATGTGCCGTATTCTAGACCTAATCTGAGCACAGGGTTCCAAATTAAAGTCATCAACTGAGATTATAGCAACTAGAAGATCTTAGCAGTTGTCCGAGAATGTAGAGGAAGATTTGAAGGGTTGAAGGAAGGCTCCTCAAAACCATAAATCCAGAATGTTTCCAGCAGTTCAAAATTCGAAAGTGCCTTTGGATTGTTGAGAGAACTTGGGAACGAAATCAACAGCAACCGAAGAGGCATTCAACTGTAAAAATAGAAGAAGGAAGCGCTCATCTATACACATCTTCATCTAGCCTTCTCTGCAATTTAAAGCGTCCTCAAGTTTCCATTGCCGCATGCTGTTGATTTGTTCTTCTCTATCTCCGTGTTGTAATTCCTTTATTCTTTTGAGAGTTAGGAAGAATTAGAGCTTCATAGTATAAGTTAATCCATGTTATACTAAGAGTATCATATACTCAAATGTATCACACTTTGGTGTGGAAAAGGGGACTTTTATTTCTCGGTATCTTGGGTTGACTAGATAGAAGCGAGGCAGGCTTCGGTATATAGAAGAGAGGAAGTTCTTCTAGGTTGTATCTAGGACTCATAAGGAAAGAGAAATAAAAGTTGTTTGAATCCTACGGGTTGGATAACCCTAGGCGGAGACGTAGGCTGGTTTAGAGCCGAACTTCGTTGACAAGTCAAGTGTTATTTATTACTTTCGCACTTTTATTTGACTGTTTGTTTCTATGAGAATTATAGCCAACTCAAGACTCCTAAAGAGTAGTTCAAGACCTTGAGACAAGACTTCAAGACTTTGTGATCGAGTTTAAGGCCGTGAGATTCGATATCAAGCCCTTGAAGTTGCTAGTGCTGGAGACTTTGCGAAAATATTTTATACTCTATTCAACCCCCTTCTAGAGTATTTACATTATTGTTATTTACTTTATGTACTCGATTCTTGAATTTGTATCAGATCTTAAGTCACTTATTTGATTTGATAATCTGTGAGATCGATCATGAGTATTGTAGGAGAAGGTGGACTCACTCAAGGAAGGTCGTCCAATCGTCCTCCTCTTTTATGTGGAGACAACTTCGTACATTGGAGGTCCCTGATGCAAATGTTTATAATTGATCAAGATATGGAGCTTTGGGAGCACATGAAGAGAGGACCAAACATACCAATGAAGCCCGGTGCCACAGGAGGAGAAGTGGCGAAAACAGAAGAAAAATACAATCAGACTGACCTGTAAAATGTGGCCAAAAACTACAGGGCCATGAACATACTGTATTGTGGTTTGAATTCTGATGAGTTCAATCGTATTTCATCTTGCAGGAGTACTAAGGAGATCTGGGATAAATTGGTAGTGACCTACGAAGGTACGAGGCAAGTAAAGGAAACCAAAATCAGCATTTTCTTACGACGGTATGAGCTATTCAAAATGCTGCCTACGGAAACTGTGAAGGAGATGTTCACAAGATTTACACAAATCGTCAACAATCTGGATTCTCTCGGCAAAACATTCACAAATGAGGATAAGGTGAGGAAGATTTTGAGGTGCTTATCTAAAGCTAAGTGGGGACCAAAAATAACCGCAATTAAGGAAGCTCAAAATCTGTCTACTTTGCCTTTGGATGATCTCCTCGGTAAACTAATTACCCATGAGATGATTCTTGGTGAAGAAGATGGAGAAGTAGCCTCTACTGTAAAGAACTTGGCCCTGAAAGGTAAAAGGGAAGAAGTCACCTTAGACGATGTCGAAAGTGAAGATGAAGAGGATCCATTTGCACTCATCACAAGAGGGCTAGCAAGAATACTCAAGATTAAAAAGCATTTTGGAAACAGAGAATACAACGGCACATCAAAATCAAAAGGTAAGCCATACAATTCCAATAAGAAAACTAAATCGATGGCTTGTATCGAAGGTGGTGATACAGAACACCTAGTCAAGGACTTCCCACAAAAGAAAAGGAATAAGTTTCGGACGGACAACCGAAAGAAGAAAGCTATTATGGCCGCATGGAGCGACTCCGACTCCTCAAGTGATTCTGAATCCTAAACTGAACAGGCTAATCTTTTCCTAATGGCCGATCATGAAGAAACCCCTAAGAAGCATCTTGGAACCATTGTAAGAGATTTAATTTCAAGTCCTACTGCAGTACTGTTCGAATTTCTTCAAAATTTGATTTTAAATGAAGAACACTTTAGAGATGAAACTAACACCTTGAAGGAGAGGCTTTTGGAACAGGAAAAAGGCTTGAGCGAAATGTCACTGGAAATGAAAAATCTCAAGGCTTCGCAGTCAGCCCTTGACAGTAAAGTCAAGTCCTTGGAGACATAAAATTCTGTCTTGAAGCAAGATCTCTCCTCTCTAACTCTAAACACCGAGGAGCTAGAGAAAGAGAAGATCTCGCTCGCTGAGAAGTGTAGAGACCAGCAGAATTCTCTCATGCATTTTACCCAATCCAAGGCCAATCTCGAGAGGATGTTAGGTGAGCACCAATCATCTCTTAAGAAAAGTGGTATTGGATACAATTTTTTTTTCCAAAGAAAGCCCCTACCACTTTTGTGAAAGCTAAAGGAAATTGGCGCACATCCACATGTCATTTTTGTAGTAAAAAGGGCCATGTTAAAACTACTTGTCCATATCATAGAAATGACCCCTATATAATTCGTAATACTTTCCCATTGTGCTTAAGAGAACAGGTAAAACAAATTTGGGTTCTTAAAGGGGCTAGACCACCAAACATGGTCCATCTCGATTATGAATCTAAGTTTGTAATTTGATCTAGCTGGAAAGGTTGAATTTGGTTGTTTTGGAGGAAATCCCCGAGACCAAGGAATACAAATGGATACTCGATAGTGGTTGCTCAAGGTATATGAGTGGTAAGAGCTCACTGTTTTCAGATTTGAAGAAGCAATCCACAGGCACAATAACTCTTGGTGATAAAGGAAAATGTAACATAATGTGGAGAGGTAAGATCGGTAAGGATTCTTCCAACTATATTGATGAAGTTTATCTTGTAGAAGGTTTAAAGTATAATTTGCTTAGTATCTCTCAATTATGTGATAAACGTAATATTGCTGTATATTCTATGAGCACTAACCAAGTTACAGGAACATGTTTAAAATGTCTCAAGGCCTTGACCGAAGATCCAAGGCTTTGGCATAGACGACGTGGAGATGTAAGTATGCACACTTTGAACAAGCTTCGCTCAAGGGACTTGGTTCGTGGACTACCCGATCTAAACTTCAAGGTAGATGAGTTATGCAATGGATGCTCACGAGGTAAGCAAACTCGAGGGTCATTCAAACCCAAAAAGGTAGTAAGTACTTCTCGCCCTATTGAATTGTTGCATATGGATCTATGTGGACTTATGTGTGTCAAATCTCCCAAAGGTAAACAATATATTCTTGTCATTGTTGATGATCATTCGCGTTTTACTTGGGTTTCATTTATTCGAGAAAAATCAGAGGCTTTATTTGAATTTTCAAAACATTGTAAGGAGTTACAAACTTTGAAAACCATGCCTATTGTTTCTATTCATAGTGACCGATGTGCACTTAAATAACCATGATTTTCGCTTACATCCGTATCGATTTCAGTATACATTTCATATTTATTGGTTAGAATAATGTAGGAATTATGTAGTTTATGCATATTTGCCAATTATTGAGATCTACACTAGTTATTGTTTAATTTCATAGAAATCGAGACACTTTACGAGCAATTCGTTGAAGGGAAGAAAATTGTCAAAGAGCTCAAGGTTGACTACAACAACTCAAAGTCGAGCAGAAGCTGCGCTAGAAAACATCGAGCAGAAGAGGAGAAGAAATCCACTCGACAAGTCTAGTCGACGTCGACCACTCTGGTCGATGTTGAGTACAATCTAGTCGACATAACCTTTAGAGGCCGAGATCGAGCACGAGACCAGCTGAGGACACGAAGTCTAGTCGACGTCGAGTACTCTACTCGATGTCAAGTACATTTCAGGAGCAATCCGAGTTGAGATCGATGACGAATCCGAGGAGGAGCTTTCTTTTACACCAAGGCACGAATCTTCTATCAAGAGTGAAGAGGATTTATCCACATT
The DNA here is from genome assembly GCA_037127255.1 of Persicaria tinctoria. Lineage (NCBI taxonomy): Eukaryota > Viridiplantae > Streptophyta > Magnoliopsida > Caryophyllales > Polygonaceae > Persicaria > Persicaria tinctoria. Next base: position 57,650,377 of record JBANSL010000014.1, read on the forward strand.
GGTTAATTCCTACTTTTACCTTAGGGGAATTTAATTGTTTTATTTATCTTATTTATCAAAGTTTTATCTTAGGAAAGAGATAGATATATTTACGATAGAGATAGATTGTTCTTTCCTTGGATAGCGAGGATTGAACACTATAAATAAAGCCCTAGGGGCTGAGTTTTAGAGACATCCAACAATTCTACTCTTAAGCAATTGAGCAAACACTAGTTAGGTAATTTTAGAGTTTTTCGAGAAAGCTTGGTCCGATTGGAGTTGTAAGAGCGGAAGTGATTTGGCTTCGAAGGGTTGTAAGCTTTTGTTTAATTTAATGCAAGTTATTTCTTTTACATTATTGATGTGTGTTTCTATGATGAAGAGCGAGTAGTCACCCAACTTCAAGGGTCGAGGTGAGTCCGACAGTAGCCATGTAAGGTAATGCATCAAAGGTACAACTTTTATTGTGATTTCATCTTCTATCCCTTAATTGCATGATTCTTCTACGACAGTAGCAGGTGATCCTTATTTGTGTTATTGAAGCGAAGGTGATCTTAATGCAAATTTGGATTAATTATGTGAAAAGGGTAGTAACAATTAGGGTTCATGCGAAAACCTCTATCTTCCTATTTGTTAATGATGAAGTTATTTGATGAAAAGACATGATTTTTATATCTTTGGCGCGATTCTTAAATGGTTATTGTTGTGGCATTGATACCCCGATTCTAGGAGCTTTTAGTTTATTGAATTCATTCTATCAAATTTGTGTTTATTTATGTTTTTATTTTATTTGCAAAGGTTACATTTTTCTGCACTGACGAACTCGACATCGAGCACTTTCTGGTCGACATCGCGTAACTTGGTCGACGTCGAGTACTTTCTACTCGACATCAGCTCTGTTTATCTTCTGTTGTGCAGTTCTGCAGGTGAGATCGACTGCTTTAGTCGACATCGAGTATTTTTACTTGACGTCGAGTAGCTTCTGGTCGATTTCCAGAGGAATTTGGAACTGATTAGGCGAGCGCTGACATGCTTCCTCGTGGATACGTTCCTGAATACCCTACCACTACAGCGGGAGGGATTCATGTATTTTATTTGCTTTGACAGGGAGTTAGTTCGTTTATATTTTATATTTATTTTATAACATGATTCCCCTCCACAACAGTGACCACGGGCGTGAATTTGATCAACTTAAATTTGTTTTGTTTTGTTCAAAATATGGGATTTCACATAATATTTCGGCTCCTAGAACTTCTCAACAAAATGGGGTTGTGGAATTAAAGAATCGCATCTTGAAGAACATATCTAGGACTATGCTTTTAGAAAATGATTTATCAAAATCACTTTGGGCCGAGGTTGTTAACACAACGAATTATATTTTGAATCGGTGCTTAATCCGTCCTATTTTAAAGAAAACTCCTTATGAACTTTTCTATGGAAGAAAGTCTACTGTTTCGTATTTTAAACCTTTTGGCATGGATGCAAACGTTTTATTCACAACAATGACAAAGATAATCTTGGGAAATTTGATGCTCGTAGCAATGAAGAATTTTTTATTGGTTATTCATTAAACGACAAAGCATATAGGGTTTTTAATAAGTGCAACAGGATTATTGAAGAAAGCATACATGTAATATTTGACGAAAGCAATAACGGTAAGTTGAGTGATAGCTTTGCAGATTTAAACTTGAATCAGCGTGAGGAACAAGGCTCCGACATTGAAGAAGAAAAGGAGAAAGCACAACGTCGGAATATGCAGGAACCAATACAAGATACATCTGAACAGGCTTAAGACCTTGACATGTAGGTTCAAGATCTTGAACAAAGGTTTCAAGGCCTTGACTTGGGGAATGTAGAACAGAAACCAACCATTGAAACTGAGGCTCAAGGTCTTGGAGAAACCTCGACATCTCAAGATCCTAAGAGACGAAAGTTTAAGCAAGCCTCATCTCATCCAATGGAGAACATCATATCAAATCCTAAATCCGGTATCCAAACTCGTTCCAAAATGAGAAATTTGTGTGCTTTTTATGCATTTGTGTCCCTTTTAGAATAATAAAATCCTGCCGAAGCACTTCAAGACCCAGATTGGATTATGGAAATGCATAGTGAACTCAATGAGTTTGAAAGAAACAAGTTATGGACACTTACTCTAAAACCCAAGCTTCAATCCGCCATCGGCACGAGATGGGTCTTTCGAAACAAGTTGGATGGGGATGGAAAGATAACTCGCAACAAATCTAGACTTGTGACTCAAGGGTATAATCAAGAAGAAGGTATTGACTAGGAGGAGACCTTCACTGACTTATACAATAAGATTTGTTTGTTCATAGACTCTTTTCTCTCTTCGATCACTCTTAACAAGTCTAGTATTTAGAATATAGTTCACTCGATCGGCTTTTTGTTGTGATCCAATTCCAATGAATATATATGTCCAAGGGAGGGATCAAGAGAAGGGTATATAAACACAAGACGTGATACTGATCGATGTGGGGTGATGATTAAGAGAAATTGAAAAATACAAACTCAAATCAGAAGCAACAAGATTATAACAAAGTTATATCCACACACATTATGTGGATATAACAAAGTTATATCCACATACAATATGCCCTCCGGCGATGGTGTCGCTGACCGACGACGCATTGTTGCCAAACCACGTAAATCTATGTGTCTTTCTTCTCTATTATATATCATTCTCGTTACAATAAACTGGTATCACAGCTAGATTCGGGGTTTGTGATCTGGTGAGAAAGATGTTTGCTTTCAACATCAAGATTGAGAAGTTCACAAGGCGGGTCGATTTTAGCCTATGGCAGATCAAGATGTGGACTTCGCTTTAGCAACAAGGCTTATGGAGGTATATCAAGGAAGCAGGAAGAAGTCACTAAGATGGCCACTTTAGAGGAGAAGGCGGAGCAGTTTTAGTCTTTAGCATATCAAGACGCGGACTCTGCTTTCGCAATAGAGCCAATAGAGGCAACCGTCGAGGAAGCGAGAAGAAAGCGCTGAGATAACCGATATGGAGGAGAAGGCGGATTCCACCATTATAGTGTGCCTTGTAGATGGTGTCATCACAGAGGGCTCAACAGGTCGTTTTCCAATTCTGTTTCATGTAGCAAGTTCTAACATTGTTTGGATTGCTGAAAATTTGTATCTGATAGTTTTCCCTTAGAGGCATATCTGAGTCAGGCAGAGAGAGCGGAGATTTTGGTAAATTTGTCATTGAAGCGCATCTGGTACATCTAGCATTGCAGCGCATCTGGTACATGACTACATCTGGCATTGCATTGCATCTGGTACATCTGGCGTTACAACGCATTTGGTACATCTGAGAGGATTCAAGTCAAGGTGAAAATTCTAGTATATCAGAGCAATGTCAAATACATCTGATACATCTATGAAGATTCAAGACAAGGTGGAGATTTGTTAGGATGTCTTGACTCTAACTGATACAATGTTAGAGGTTATCCGAATCTTACTTGCGTTTGCATCATATATGGATATTAAACTTTTTTAAATGGATGTCAAATGTGCTTTTCTAAATGGAATTTTAGAAAAGGAAGTGTATGTTGCACAACCTCCTGGTTTTGAAAATGAGGATTTTTCAAATCATGTTTATAAGTTAGATAAAACAATTTATGGTCTCAAACAAGCCTCTAAGGCATGGTATGAGAGATTGTCAAAATATCTTCTTGAAAACGGGTTTAAACGCGGAATGATCGATAAGACTTTATTTATCAAAACTCGAGGTAATGACTTGTTAGTTGTGCAAATCTATGTAGATGATATCCTATTCGGTGCTACTAACGATTCTCTTTGCAAGGAATTTTCTGACATTATGTGTAGAGAATTCGAAATGAGCCTTATGGGAGAGTTGACGTTTTTTCTTGGACTACAAGTCCGTAAAACAAAGAAGGGAGTTTTCTTGAATCAAGGCAAATATACGAGGGATCTACTCAAGAAATACAAGATGGATCAATCAAAGGTCTCCAAGACCCCTATGAGTTCAACACTATCCTTGGATGAAGATAAAAATGGTAAGAGTGTGAACCAAAAGGAGTATCGAGGTATGATTGGTCCACTTCTCTATCTCACAGAAAGTAGGCTTGATATTTTGTTTAGCGTATGCATGTGTGCAAGATTTCAGGCTGACCCAAAGGAATCGCACCTCATTGCGATTAAGAGGATTTTTCGCTACTTAAATGGAACTCAAGACCTTGGTCTTTGGCAACCAAAGCGAGGCAATTTTCACCTCATTGGCTATTCAGATGCAGATTTTGCAGGTTACAAAGTCGATAGAAAGAGTACCTCTGGATGTTGTCAACTATTGGGATCTTCCCAAATCAGTTGGCACTCAAAGAAGCAAAATTCTATTGCACTTTCAACCGTAGAAGCCGAATACATAGCTGCTGGAGCTTGTGGTTCACAGGTATTATAGCTAGCTCAACAATTACGAGATCTTGGCTTTGATTTAAAAGATATTCCTATTAAGTGCGATAATACAAGTGCTATATCTATCACTAAAAATCATGTGCAGCATTCTCGAACAAAGCATATCGATGTAAGGCATCATTTTATTCGAGATCATGTGGAGAAAGGTGACGTATCTATATCCTTTATTTCAACCGATTTGCAACTTGCTGAGATTTTTACTAAATAATTGTCTGAGGATAGATTTAATTTTATACGATTAGAACTCGGTATGCTGAATAAAGATTAATTGATTTAGGGGGAGCATAGACGATCAAGATCTCAAGGCCTCGAAAACTCATTTCAAGACCTTGACGGCCACATCGTATAAGAAAATTAAATTGGATCAGTTCTTATGGCTCTTATTTTCATAAATATTGGCCATTAAGATTTTTTTTAAACCGATTTTTTAAAAGAGTGTATTGTTAAGATTCTGGTCTCTTTCAAAAATTGAATTTTGGTAAAAAGATATGGTGCATCCAAGTTTTTAATTTTGAAATCATTTAGATTTTTTGAAAAGGCAATTTAATGGTGGTGTACTTACCGGTGTTATCTTCCATTCCCTATACATTTGCAACCGAAACGATCCCCCCCCCCCCCCCCCTTGAGTTTATCCAAAGACGATTCTTCTCCCTCTCTCTCTCTCTCTCCTTTATTAACCCGTCTGTTGTCACTTCCCTCACACTGCTCCACACTCCACCTCTTCTCTCTATCTTTGCTCATCCATCATCTCTCCTCACTCCCAAGATCTTCAATCGTCCTCTCCAATGGTGCCCAAGACCTTTATGGGAAATCCCGGTTCATCTGGCAAGGGGAAGCACCCTTATATAAGGAAGAGAAAGGAGACCGAAGAAGAATAGACCATCAGCGACCATTCAAGCTCCTCAGACGACGCTCCTTCCCAGACCGAGACGTAGATGCCCATGCCCAGTCTTCTGGCATCATGGTTTCACAACTTCGAAGCAGCATGTAAGTGGTTCGACACCTACAGTTCTCGAAAACATTGCATGTGTGATTCTATCGACCTCGCTTTTTTTTTTAATCTCTTCATCTCCCTTGCATCATCCTCCTAAAAGGCATTCCTTTATGGCCAATCTTGAACCCCAGAGAAATCCACTACCCTCGTCTCACCTGTCTCTTTTTCGTAAGTCGTAACCCTTACCTTCAAACGAGACTGAGGAAATCTCACCCTAAACACTATCGGCTGCAACACCAAAATTGAACTCACCCCTAGAGTCATAGTCGACATCTTTGGCCTTCCCACAGAAGTCTCGATTGATGGTCATCCTCCCCGTGCTGAATGCATCTCTCTAGCTAAAGGAAAATTTTTTCCTTCCTGCATCATCCTCAAACACCGCTCGTCAATTGACCCACAATGTTCTGAAAATTGAAGCAAAAGTTATCTTCACCAGTCTTGCTCGCTGTTTCATCCCTCGCTCACACTCTCGGGAACCGATCACTGATCAACTTCTCGCCCTTCTCTACCTAGTGATGTCTGGTTACGAAATTGATGTTCCAAATCTCATCTTGAAGCACATGATATACACCATCTCCTCTGCTTGAGACATTCCTTTGCCTTACGACAACCCCCTCCCCCACATTTTCAAGTATTTCCGTCTTGACGCCTCCCTTGATAAAAAGTCAACTCACCCAGGAAAAGTGGATTTGAACTATTTCCAAAGGATTGGAATCGTCAAGTTTGCTGATTCTTGAAAATTGAAGGGTGATCTGAACCCCGATGAAATAGTGGCAACCCCCGGTCTTCATCTGCAATTGAAATCAGCCCCGTCATCTTCCTTGGCTGAGGAGTGTATGGAGGAATTTGAACTGGGCATGGACGCACCGAGGAGGGACTTGATCGACTTTCAGTTCGAGGTGTCAGAAAAACTATACCAGACTCACAAGCTTCTCGCCATGGTAAATGCGAAGATCAACAACATGTTTCACCTCAACGCCCTTCCATTCGCATGCGCTAACAACATTCTTCCTCTCACTGACAATGTTGCAGAGCTTTGCAAGTCTAAGGCCGCAAATGTCATCTTCAATTGTGAGCAGTCTATTCGTAACAGAAAGATTCTTCGTCCAGTCGTCCCTGAGCCGGGCATCATCACTGTGGAAGCGTATGATTTCATCAAGCACTATCGGAGAGAGGCTACAAAGCAAAGGATGGTTGATGAGATGAAGAAAGATCAGAAGGTCAACCAAGCTCACATGCACTGGAAGAGAAAGGCTGAGAATGACATGGAGGCTAAGAAGCTTGAGAAGAATGGAGAAGACACCGGGTATGTGAAGTGGCAGGATGAGTGATTTCAAGACCATATCTATGTTTTTCTGGGTATTTTGAACATAGTTTTATGGTGTTTTTCACAATTCTGCCATTTGTTGTGAGCCTAATTCACCATGTTTTACATTAACTTTTACATCAATTTCTGCATGCATTTCGTACATTTGGGCTAGAATAATACAAAATTTGTGTAGTTTATGTTTATTTGCAATATCTGGAGGTCTAGACAAGTTTTTGTTATATTTCGCAGAAATCGGACGCACTTTGAAGCTTAAAGGAAAGTCATGAAGAAGCTAAGGATGGTACACCCGGAAGAAAGCCCACTTTTCGACATTCATCATTCTGAATCAAGTTCTGATGTCTTCATGATAGTTGTAGACCTCGAAAAAGCTTTCAAACGCATGTTCATATGTGTCAATCGAACGAACGAGGACTCGGGAAAGTGCATTTCAAGAACATAGCAGAATGCTGAGAACTGTCAAGAAGGTCGATATCGACCTTGCCAGGAATCGACCGGAGTAACTCGAGCAACACAAAAGAGGTCGATATCGACTACCTTTTTTCGATATCGAGTAAAGACAACTCGAAATCCATTCCAGAAGCCGAGATCGAGTGAAGTTTAGGTCGATATCGAGTAACCCCCAGAAGCCGATTTCGAGCAGTCCGAGTCCGAATTCTGAGCTGGATTTCTTCCACATGAAGCAAGAGATATTCTATCAATTCAAGTGAAGATCTATCAAGACAAAGGAGGATTTATCCACTTTAGATATAGTTTCCTTAGATATTTATTTCTTTTCTAAAAGTTTTATCATAAAGTCTTTAGATACAAAGTTTTAGATATAGATAGATTGTTCCTTCATTGGATAGCGGGGATTGAACACTATAAATAAGGCCTTAGGGGCTGGTTTTTAGGATAATCCAATCCAAGCGACAAGCAATTGTTTTTCAACAAGTTATATTGAGTAGGAGAGAGTTAGAGAGAGCTTGGAGCCGAGTGAAGTTGTAAGAGGCGAGAGCGGATTTGGCTTTATTCGGTTGTAAGTTATATTTGATTTAATGCAAGTTAATTCCCTTTTATTATTGATGAGTTTCTTGATGACGAAGAGCGAGTAGTCACCCAACTTCTAGGGTCGGGGTGAGCCCGACTGTAGCCATGTAAGGCAATGCTGTAAGGCAATGCGATAAAGGTACGATCTTTTGATGCGATTTCATCTTCTATCCTATATGCATGATTCTTTTGCGAAAGTCGAAGGTGATTCTTGTTTGTGTGATCTTAATAAAACTTGGATTAATTATGTGAAAAGGGTTAGTAACAATTAGGGTTTATGCGGAAGCCTCTATATTCCTATTTGTTAATAACCAAAGTTATTTGATGAAAAGGATGATCCTCTATACCTTTGCATGATTCTTATATGGTTATCGTTGTGGCATTGAAATCTCGATCTTGGAAGCTTAAGTATGGGGTGATTTGATGTCCACTAAAGTAACCATGTTTTTATGCACATTTTAGCTCCTTATTCTAAGTACTTTGCATATTTCGGGCAGGAAATATGTTAAATTTGTGTAGTATATGCTTATTTGTCAGAAATAGAGGTCTGCACAAGTTTTGGTTGAAGTTTGCAGAATTTGGAGCCATTCCAGGACGAAACCAAAAGGAGAGGATGAAAGCTGGATTTTACTCGATGTCGACCAAACTTCCTCGACATTGACTACAAAGGGGAGCAAAACTGACCGAGGACGGAAGATGGAAACAACTCGAGCTCGACTCTACTCGATGTCGAGCAACTTACTCGACATCGACCAAACTAAAAGCATTGCCTGAGTTCGATAAGAGAGAAGGCTGCTCGAGATGACGAAGAGAAGCCGAAATCGACGAATTTACTCAATGTCGACCAATCCTTACTCGACGTCGACCATTGACTTTCAATCTAGGGTTTTTTCTCGAGATCGCTGCTCATCTTTGTCTCTGTAGGTACTCGACTTTGACATGTTTTCCTCGACCTCGACAACCTTCTTCGATATCGAGCAGATTCCTCGAGAACGACCACCACCATCGACGTCTTCTGCTGGGTTTGATGCAGAAACCGCTAGGACAACTTCACGGCTTTCAAAGGTGACAATCAAGGAAGTTTGCATCACTTCTGGTAAGTAATGTTCCCATATGAGGAACTTTTTGTTTCAAATAGTCAATGACTTTTAGATGAATATATAGACTTTTTGGTTATGAAAGACTAGTAAATTGCATAATTCCGTATTTCTATGATATTCTCTAGCCAAATACCTCCTCATGACCTTAAATTTATGTTTTAAATTGGATTCATATACTCTTCTTTGGATGCAGTGATTGCTCATTTGTGGACTATTGGGGATAATCCGATATTCAAGCAAGCCAGATTTAAGGTATGAACTTGGTACATTTTGTTTCTTTGAAGTTGCATGATAATAATTTATGTGCAATTCATTCTCTAAATTTGGGATTTGATTGGAGTATAGTAAATCTAATTTGGGATTTTCATGTAGGATTGCTTCTTCACGTTTTTTACTACTCCAATCTATTATGCTCCTGTTTCTTGGTCTTTGGTGTTTGTAATGGCTTCTCTTCAAGTGGATACTTGTTCTCTACAAGGGTTTCTCTAGGTAGGGATTCTGATTTCCATGAACTGTAGGTGGATGGAAACAGGAATTCATCGGATTCAGATACCTGAGGTCAGAATTTACAACTATGTTAGAACTGTAATTTCTACTTATGGAGATGTGTTTGCATGATAAGTGCACGATCGACAAAATGCTTCTTAGAAATTTGTTGTTCAAATCATTTATGTGAATTAATGTTGCTTGTTCTCTCAGTTTAGGGTTTGATTTGGATATTTGCAGGACATTGATGGATCTCTGTCTTTCTTGGAGCGAGCTCTTAAATTTATAGAAGAATATGGTACTTGGTAAGATCTCCTTTCCAAGTACCTTAAATTTATGTTTTAAATTTTCTGTTTGACTAAAGAACATGGTACTTGGTAAGAACATGGTTCTTAAATTTATTGAAGAGCATGGTACTTGGTAAGAACATGGTTCTCCTCAGGACCTTAAATTTATGTTTTAAATTTTCTGTTTGACTGTTTGTGTTTGTTGAGAACCTTGTTGCTCTGAATGTCGATTTTTTTCTTAAAGGAACATGTTGTGTGCAAACTTAACCTTGTCTGGCTTTTGCTGGTATGTTTTGGGGGGATGGTAATGCCACTTTAGAGTCTAACCTAAGAACAGTCAATAAAGCATTAAAACCCTGTTAGGGTAGCTGATAGGACAACTTGACAGCTTGGGAGATGATAAGTTTTGTCTTAACCCTTTGCTTGTTCATGGGTTTAATGCAGCAGCCGCTACGACAACTTCACGACTTTCAAAGGTCACAACCTCTTACTCTCTTTGTCGTATGATTCTCATTCTCTGACTTCCATCCTCCTATCGAACCTCTGAGATTCAATCCACTCTATTCAGAATTCAGCTAACTTAATTCACCACACTAGTTTGAAGAGGATTGAATCACCCAAGTTCACCGGCCAGTTACCAAATAATTTTTTTTTTGTCAGGGTTTTGGCTAAAGTATTTCGATTAACCCTTTCTCCACCGGTTTGAGCCCCTGCCACCATCAATCTCCGTGGACTGGTGTACGCTTCCGTCGTCGTCAATCGATTCTAGCTCCTACTTCTACCTAATCGTCGGCTATCAGTACATGTAAGTCTATGCTCTTTCTTTTTCCATTAATGATATATATATATATATATATATGAATCCATTAATGAGATATATAATGATAAGTGTGTGTGTATACATACATACATATATAGGTCAAGAATGATAAGTAGTGTTTTTTTTTAAAAAGTGCAATAGTCTTTATAGTGTGTTTTGTTTATATATTGATATGTTAAATTGCTGAATTCTATACATGAGTTGTGTCATTTATAGAGGAATTGCATCTCAGTGGCAATGCATTCTAATATACCCACATTGAGATAAACCTTGTCTCTTGCTAATGCATTTCATTTGATAATGAACGACACCTTTCAAGAATTAAAAAAAGAAGAGGTCAATCAATACTTAGAAGTAGTAGATGGGTAGTATTTGCCTTTTTGAGCTATTGTATATATCTGAATCAGTAGAGCTCTTCATCCCCTTTTCCTAGCATCAAACCATGACAAATAAAAACTCACATATTTCAATAAACACAACCAAATGCAAAATATACTGCTAGTTATATGACTACAATGTCTGTCATAGATCATTCTTGATTAACTACCAAACTAATTTGTGATTGTATTTACCATATATCTCCAATGTCAGTATATATACAAGACAGGGCATGTGGCATAACCCAGCACTGATTTACAGAGCTGATGTATAGAACTGATCGATTTGCTCAGAACTGAAATTTAAGTGAATAAACAAACAAGGCTAACATGAAACATTCACTAATTGAAACAATCCCTCTCCTAGATAAAAATGAAAGTGTTTTTAGGTTGATTTTTAGTATCACATCTTAACATGGCTTTTGTATATTCATGTAGGCCAAAAGTTTTAAAATGAGAGAAATCAAGGCAAAAGAAACTATTACCCACACATCGAGTCGGAAAGAGTATAGCCGTAAAGAAGATGAGCATGTAAGTGATGGATAGAGTTTTTGTGTCTCATCTATTCAAATTTGAAGTAGTGTTTATGGGAATACCATTTTCTATGTTCGGCTACCTTCATTAATTCTGATTTGCAGAACAAACTGACCCCGGACAAGCTTCTAACAAAGCCACGACTCTGGATTGAAGCTCATGTTTCAAAGCAAAAGACTAGTGAGGCTATACATAGCTAAAATTGTATGGAATCTATCCTCGAAAGTAGCACTTGATCTTACTTGTTGCTTATAATAATCTTAATTACTCCAAAGTAGCACTTGATCTTATTTTGTAAGAATCTTGTACAATTCGGTTGATGCACGGATTTTGTAAGAATCTTCATGTAAATATAAGCTTTGTGATTATATATGCAATGTGGTTTGATATTAGTGTATTTGGATTTGTACTGAAATTTGGGCAATTTGAGAAGGCATCAGGTATATAGCTAATAGAACGTGGCCAAGATTAGGTAATATTATAATACAAAACTATAGGTATTTATGGCGTTGCTAAAACGCCATAAAAGCCTATCAATTTTTTTTTATCATGACATCATTTCAATGGTTTTAAAAATGGCATGGAAAAGCTTTCTTTGGGTTACATGCACTATCCGGCGTTTATAAAACGCCATGGAAAATCTTTAATGGCATTTGTGAAAACGCCATAGAATTTTTACGAAAAGCATGGCGTAACTTTAGACGACGTTAGGGGATGGCGTTTAAAAACGCCATGGAATATATTTAATGGCGTTTTACAAACGTCGTCAAAGACCTTGTTTCTAGTAGTGAATATATATATATATATATATATATATATATATATATATATATATATATTCGTGTTTCTCATCATCTATGTGGCTATTAAAGTGAAAATAGTTTGGAATGAAAAGGATGAACTAGTACATTATTTCTCCCATGAAGCTTGCAACTCACCTTTGATTTTTTTTCTGACCATCAAACGAATGTTTTTACTTCACTAGATTATTTCTCATCACTAGATATAACTACCTTCCAAAAGTATATGTTATAATCAGATTGCATGAAATAAACTATCAAGCGCAGTGATCTATCACATCTGAAAACAGTTTGGAAGATGATAATGAAATTGTCCGTAGGATAACAATTGGTAGAAGAGATACTCCCTGATGGTAGGATAGTTTCACATGAATGGTAGGATAAATATACGATATTGGTAGGATGATAATATAATTACCGAAATTCCCAAGTGTAGAACTAAGAAAGTACGGAAACTTGACATTCATGGTAGGATAGATGCACAAAAATGGTAGGATAAATGGAAACTAATGGTAGGATAAAACAACGATATTGGTAGGATCAAAATGGAAACCCAGTAATTCCTGTATAACTTGACATTAATGGTAGGATAGATGCACACTAATGTTAAGATATATTTGTACTATTGGAAATATGTAAATGCATAATTGGCTTTACCAAAACACAATATATCAGAGACTTATGAACACACACTCCGTATTAGCCTATGTGAGAGTCGAACTCACATCTTTGTGTGCAAGCACAACGTTCTACCAATTGAGTTAATAGGCTATTTATCATCCTATAGATTAAGAATTTCAGTCTACAACAAAAGATGAGTTTATTATATCAATTCCACCGGACAAAAGCTCCTCAAATTCAGGAATGAGCTCATCTTCATCAATGTCATAAATCTTGTTAGGAGATGAGTTTATAATATCACTTACGTGTTTGACTTATTCCTCCTCATCCTCTTTCGCCTACAACAATGTTAACAGAAAATTTTATGACAGACAACTCATCAACAAATTGCACATGTTGAAAAATATGTACTGCACCCCCACCCAGTTCCATAGTTCAAAACTATAATAAGTTAGGATTCACAAACAAGATGCAGCATTAGCTGAAGCTTAGTGCTACAACAACCACCAATTAACAAGTGGTTATAAATAAAGTTCAGTAAGTTGTGAAGGAGAAACAATCAGACCTTATTGGCAACTGAACCCTGTGCAAGGAAAGGCTTTATCTCCGGTGAATCCAAGCCTATCCTACCAACTGATCAAGTCTATCCTAACAACAGAACAAACCTATCAACCCTAAAATTAATAACCCTATCCTACCAACATAACAAACATATAATGCCAAATGACCATAACTATCCTACCAAAGGTACAAAGAAATAAAAATAGGCAAATAATTGGAAGATATCAAGCTTCTAAATCTGATTTGGAGACAATGAAACAAAAGAGAGAGGAAAAACTCAACAACATAACTTGCAAAAACTCAAGAACACATTTATCAAAATAAACACAAGCTTCAATGTAATCCAAATTCATTAGATTCAACCAATCAACCCCATTAATCACAAGTAACAAGAATCATGAGATTTAAAAGGTAGTAATAAAGCACAAAGGAACTCATGAACTCATCCAGTGCGGTTCCCAGTTCAACCTCCTTCAAGGCTTAACTTGTATTGCAACAATGTGGTATACAAAGCTCAAAGCAAGATGTCATTTGCATTCCTGCTCTTTTCAATTATCAAACAACTACCGTAAAACAACATTATCCTCTTTGACTAGAAGCTTCTACCTAAAATTGAAATACAATAAAATTTCTATCTTCTATCTGTTGTGTACACAATCATGGCTGCTATTACACAATCCTACCCATAAATCCTTTTGGTTCACCAAAATCAGTAGATAAGACATTAAAAGAGTGGCAAACTGAGCTTGTAACAGTAGTCACGAGACTTACAACAAGAACACTTGTGATGCAAATGAGGCAACAAGAAGCAACCTTTCCAAATCATAAATCCCCAATTTCCCAAATCAATTCCATCAACCTTAGCCCTAATAATTGAAATTTTCAAATTCATATTAACCATGGCAATTTGTAGGGAAAATTAAAGCCTATGATTAAAGACACGTACCGAAATTATGGAGCATAAGGGGGAATAATAGGAGATTTAGCACACAAAGCAGAAGAGGGAGGCTGATTGGGGCTGGTGTGGCTGCTGGAGGGAGTGGGAAGAGGGCCGGTGCGGGAGCTGCTGCATGGCGAAGATTCTGGCAGTGGTGAACGCCGACGAGAAGAGGTGATGACGGAGAGGTAAAGAGGTGAAAAAAGAGGGAGAGGGTGGCGAGGGGTGGCGGTTCGAGGAGAAGCAAGGGGGAGCGCGAGAGGGATCCTCGGCGAGGAGGACGGTGGTTCCGGCGGTTCCTAGGAGGCGGGTTGGTGGTGCGATAAGGCAAGCTGGTAGTCTGAGCCCTAATTATCAGTCGCCCCTCTCCCTTTCTCATTCTCTCTCTTCATTTTCTTCACTTGGAACCCGGTAACCCCAAAAAAATTGCAAAACTAAACATGTACTACTTTTGCCAATTTTACATGTGGTTGTCAAGTTTTGCAAAGTTTGGTTTTTTTTTGTCTAGTTTTGCAAATTGACCTAGATTATTTGTAGAAAATAATTCTCTGCGTGTTTGGTTGAGTGGGGATGGATGGTGAAAGGCTACAAATTGGGCTTTGGATGAAGTCCCACTCCAACCTATCATACGTCTTTAATTTCAAGGTCTAGCTTCACACACATCCAACCTTTGGCACCCTTCTTCCTTCTCATAGAGCGAACAACCTCCTGAGCAATGACAATATTATCATAGATATATCTACCAGGTATGAAACTTCCTTGTGTGGACCCACAAGAAAGTGCATATGAGGTTGGAGTCTCTGAGCTAAAATCTTTGTAATGGCCTTGTAAATCACATTGCACAGGCTAATGGGGCAGAACGGTTGGATTTTTTCATGGTTACCAATCTTCGGGTAGAGTGTGATAAGAGTATCATTCAATCCTAATGGAAGCTTGTAAGACTTAAAGAAGCTCCAGATAAACTCCATAACCGAAGTTTTGATGGTGCTCTAGCATTTGTGAAAAAATACATGCTGGAAACCATTAATCCCCGATGATTTGTAGGCACACATGCTCTTGAAGGCACACCAAACCTCATCTTCAGAAACCCTACAATAAGACCTTTCACACACCTCAGGTAGGAGTTGTGGAAAAGCATTCGACGGCACAAAATCCTAACCTTCAAAACCTTCGCTCTTGTACAAGTTTTTGAAGAACTCCATAGCCAACTTTTCCATCACATCTTTCTCCACGACCCAAGTATCATCGTGTGCCTTTAGGCCATCAATTCTATTTTGCTTACGTCGAATAATGGTGGAGGCGTGGAAGTAGATGGTATTTCGATCCCCGAAAGTCAACCATCTTTCCCGGGATTATTGAAACCAAAGGATATCCTCTTGTTCGAAAGCCTTATCGAGGTCATTATGGATCTTAGCATCCCAGTCGTGCCCAACCGGCGTAGGGGATTTGGCCAACTTACACTGAATAAATTCAACGCCGACATAAGGTTCTCCTTCCGTTTCTGAATTTTACCAAACACATCCATGTTCTATTTTGAGAGATCAACAGTCAATTTTTCCAAAGCAATCGGGGTAGTACAACACTGGTTCCATTTAGCATCAACGAAATCATTGAATAGGTCATGCGTTAACCATGCATAAGTGGCTATAATGTGATTTCTAGTCACTCCAACCAGCCATAATGCGTAAATGAAGTCCGCTTCCTTTTCGTTAATCGTGATGTTGTACCTGTCAACGTTCCATAAGAGCCAAATGCCTCCTGCCAAACCCTCAACTTTGATACGGACATACTTTGATAAATCCATCTTATTACAGACTTTATCAGCACTCTCACTTGATATATGAGTATCAAACAACTCCAGGATGTCGATAAAACAATGATTCTGAATATACTGAATAGACGTGGCAAAGCTCTTCCTACTTGCACCGTACAGTTCCAAAATAGAATATTAGCACCGATAATGGGCCTAATTTTGATGGGCCCAATATAGTCAAAAGGAGCACGAGTTCTCTCAGATATGACCATGTTACTTCTAAGAAGGGTGGGCCAAGGAGGGGTGCTAACTTAAAGCCCAGAGACATCCGGACATTTAAAAAGAAAACTTTGAACAAAACCCCCAAGATCAACTCTCCCCACCCGTTTATAAAAAAACTCTCCCCGCTTGTTAAGCGGTTGTTTGAGTGGTGGTGTTGGTATGGGGTTTGTGACTATGAATCATCCCTAGAGATTTTTGGGGGAGATTCCGGAACCGATCTTGAATGAGGAGAATGGGATGAGGTATCAAACCACTATCTGTCCATCCCCTTTGGATGGGAAATTCCGGGATTCTAGGCACGAGGAGTGCCCGGTCGAGAAGGTTGGTTCGAGATTGCCAGGAGTACATTACGATGGAAAGGGAGTCTTGACTACTGTTGCTTGATCTTCCCTTTGTTGTTCCTTTCCTTGTCTGTTTTCTGTTATCAGTCTTGTGTCTTGCTGATAGATTACATAGGTCTCCTCATGTATAGTGGGCTAAAAGCCCGTTAAGGCTCAATACCTTTGTAACATATATATATGTTTATCAATGAATGGAAACCCTCGAGGAGGACTTTACATTAATCTTGGGATCTTATATGGTATCACAATCTTTTCTTCATCACGGAACCCTAATTTGATCCTCCCGCCTCACCTCTCCTCTTACCGACGCCGGCCTCGTTTCGCCTCTACCGGTCAACATCACCAGGTTATCCTCTTCCTCCGTTCTTCTTCCTCGCCGTCAGCCTCGTTGCCGCCTCACCACCAGATCCCGTCGCCTGCGCCCCTCCCGCCGGCCATCCCCTTCCTCTGCCTATCTTGCTCCCGCCGCCGCTTCATCCCCTCGTGGTGTTCCAGATCCGGCCTTCCTCAATCGGCAGATCCAAGCCTCTTCTCCCTCTCGCTCTCGCCCTCCTTCATCCTCGCTCGCAGCCACCGTCGCCTACATCCCTGCAGCCCTGCCTGTTGAGATCCTCCCCAGTTCGTTTCTTTCTCCAAACAAAAAAAATGTCTGACCTCACCTGTTGCGCTCGCCGCCGCGGCCGCGGCATCAACGTCTGCGGCGGCCGCCACATCACTCGCCGCTCTCCTCCTTCGACCACCGCCCCTCGATGGTCCCCGGTGCCTGGCTTCAACCCTCATTGGCTACACTCCGGCTCCTCTGCCTTGAGACATGTCGGTTCTCATGCCTATCTGACATCGTCTGATCAAGGCTATGTTCCGCCGGCTGGGCATCACGCCTTCTCCTCTATGTAGTCGACGTCTTCAAACTCTTCTTGGTACATGGACACTGGTGCCACCTCCCACATGACGAACTCCTCAGGTAACCTCTCATCTATTTATTTTAAGGGCCCTACACACTCTATTATCGTCGGAAATGATGGTCGCCTTGCTACTTCGGGGATCGGACACGCCAAATTACAGACCCCAACCCACTCATTACACCTCAACGATGTCCTCATTGCCCCAAAGATTGTCAAAAACCTTATCTCTGTCCGTCAGTTCACTACTGACAACAACGTTTCCCTTGCGTTTGATCCCTATGGTTTCTCTGTGAACGATCTTACTACGGGGGTTACTCGCATGAGATGTAACAGCACCGGGGAGCTCTACCCTTTCACACTACCTCCTGCGTCCAGTCAGTCGTGCCCGTTCGCCCTCTCTGCATCGTCGTCCAGCTTGTGGCATGCACGCCTGGGCCATCCTAGTGCTGCCGTTCTAAATGTCTTCCGTTCCCAGAGTCTTGTCGCCTGTATTAAAGACCCACGCTCTGGTTTATGCTCTTCCTGCCAACTAGGCAAACATGCCAGATTGTCGTTCCAACGGTCTTTGACCTCTACCCTTGCTCCATTTGATATCATTCATAGTGAAATTTGGACCTCTCCTGTGCCTAGCAAGGAGGGTCACAAGTACTACCTCTTGTTTCTTGATGATTACACTCATTACTTATGGGTCTTCCCGTTGCATTTCAAGTCCCAAGTGTTTCCTGTCTTTGTCAGATTCCATACCTACATCAAAACACAGTTTCACATATCCATCAAATGTTTCCAATGCGACAATGACCGTGAATTTGACAACAAAGACTTGCACTCTTTCTTTGCCACAAATGGGATCTCCTTTCAGTTGTCTTGCCCCTATACCTCCCAGTAGAATGGCAAAGCCGAACGAATCATCAGAACCATATCCAACATGATGCGCTCTCTCCTCTTCCACGCATCTATTCCCCTTCCCTTTATGCCTCACGCCTTATCCACCACCTGTTATCTCCTAAACATTCTCCCATCTACCCCCCTTCAACATCGCTCGCCAGGTCAAGCCCTCTACTACACTTTGCCTAGGTATAATCACCTTCGAACCTTCGGGTGCTTGTGCTTCCCAAACCAGTCCTCCACCGCCCCACACAAGCTTCACCCGCGTTCCACTCCTCGTGTCTTCCTAGGCTATCCGTCTGATCATCGCGGTTACCTCTGCCTCGATGTCACGACCCATAAGCTCATTGTGTCTCTGCATGTCACATTTGATGAGTCTCGCTTCCCCTTTGCTTCTCCTCGCCTCCCCCCTTCTACACCTCCTGTGTCTCAGTCTGAGTCAGAGTCATCGTTCTCTCACTTCTTTCTTCCCCAGAGCTCTCCCGGTGCTCATGCCTCTCCCCCGCTGCCACCACCACCTCCCCCTCCCACCAGACCACACACCCGTAGCGTCTCCGGTGTCTTCCGACCCCGTCAAATCGTCTCCATGACCACCACACATCACCCCGCCGCTCAACACCATGCCTACACCCCTCCGTCAGATCGCCATGTTGTGATGTTGCGCCCACAGTAAGACGTTGCGCCCGCATCCAATCAACGTAACCACCCCGACCCTACGTCCCACACACTGGCGGCGCCCGCAGCATGCCTTGCGGCGCCCGCAACCAATCAACACAGCTCCGCCCCCTTGCCCCCGTCCCTCCCGACTCCCAATCAACCCCTGGGTTTCATTGGCAGCCGCTCGGATTCGTCCCTGTTCATCTATCGCAGAGGCTCCGACATGGCATTTCTGTTACTGTATGTCGACGAAATCATTCTCATCGCCTCTTCTGATGCTCTTCGGACGTCGATTATTTCACAGCTGAGTTCGCAATGTCAGATTTGGGTCAATTGTCTTACTTCTTGGGAGTTGCTGTTCAGTGGCATGCGTCTGGGCTATTTCTCTCACAGAGTAAGTATGCTGCTGAGATTGTTGCTCGGGCTAAGATGAGTAACTGCAATCCTGTCGCCACCCCTGTCGATACATCCAACAAGCTCATCGCTCATTCTGGTCCTTTGGTTGATGATCCGACATTGTACAGGAGCCTTGCTGGTGCTCTTCAGTATCTCACCATCACCAGACCTGATATCAGTTACGCCGTTCAGCAGATCTGCTTGTTCATGCATGCACCCAGGGAGCCCCACTTTTATGCCTTAAAGCGGATCATTCGGTACATCAGCGGCACACTCGAGCTAGGCACCACGATCACTTCTTCCTCTAAGCTTGACCTTGTTGCTTACACTGATGCGGATTGGGGTGGTTGTCCTGACACACGTCGCTCCACATCTGGTTACTGTGTCTTCCTCAACGACACCCTTGTGTCGTGGTCGGCCAAGTGTCAGTCTGTCGTGTCTCGCTTCAGCGCTGAGGCCGAATACAGGGGTGTTGCCAACGTTGTCTCCGAGTGCTCTTGGCTCTGCAATCTCCTTCTTGAGCTCTGTTGCCCTCTTCAGAAGGCCACTCTGGTCTACACTGACAACGTCTCCGCCGTCTATCTGGCTAGCAACCCAGTCCAGCATCAACGCACGAAGCACATTGAGCTCGATCTCCACTTCGTCAGGGACAAGGTTGCCATTGAACATATCCGCGTTCTACATGTCCCGTCCTCTTATCAGTACGCTGATATATTCACCAAGGGTTTACCTAGACAATTATTCATTGATTTTCGTTCTAGTCTCAATGTACGGCCTCCTCCCGTTTCGAGTGCGGGGGGTTTGATAGATTACATAGGTCTCCTCATGTATAGTGGGTTAAAAGCCCGTTAAGGTCTAATACCTTTGTAACCTATATATATGTTTATCAATAAATGTAAACCCTCAAGAAGGACTTTACATCAATCTTGGGATCTTACACTTGCAATGGATAACAACAATAATATTATGTAATGCTTAATTACATGGATCCAGATCTCGTAATGTTAATTCGGATTTAAAAGAAGTCGTCTTTCAAGATGTCGTGGCAAATTATAAGTGAACGATGAGTACCTTTAAAATCAATGAAGTTATGATAATCATGATTTCTTGCTTAAGTTTGAAGATACAAATATATAATCTCCACATAAATATAGGCGGATTAAGTTCCTTATCTTTCGGTGAAGAGTTGTATTAAGCTCTTAATATACAGTTCATCGTGATGCACGTTATCGATTTTATTAATTTAATGATCAGTAGGATAATCGAAACTTAGTGATGAGTTCAAATGATCGAGTGTAATTAAGAATTCGATGATGCATTGATGCTTCATAGCACATGTTGATATTATCTGGAATCCTATTTTGGGATAAAACATAGCCATCCCACGTTGATTGTGGGCGGTATAACAAACTAAAATATAGGTGGAAAAGCCTCTACACATTGACTCAAGCTTCTGTGTAAAGTGGTACATCTCATTCTTATTAATAAAAATAAAATCAACCCGATACGACCCGGCTCGGGATATTACACCCTCAACTTTCCTCCTTTAATCATTTTTAGTATTGACATTGACTACTCAATATTAATCATTTCGATCAATACACATAGTAGGTAATAGTTTTTTCGTGACAGTTAAATATACTTTTCTGGTGACACTTATTAGTGATATTTTTTTATGGCAATTCACATTTTTTGTGACATTTTTTTATTGTGATAATATGAGATAATTTTTTTTGGTGAGATTGTTGATAACAATTTTTTCATTGACATAATTTTTTTTCCTTTGATAATTGATTTTCTTCTAATGGCAGTTGTTGGTGACACTTTTTTTTGTGATAGTTTTTTTTTCCTGCTAACAGATGATTTTTCTGGTGATAATTGTCAATGACAACGTTGATGACTTTATATTATCACCGTGATATTGTAATCTTAAAAATTTATCACCACAACATTATACATCACCAAAACGCTGTAATCAAACCATATTTTAAAATTTTAAACCATTAAACTCATACCACAAATCTAATAGAGTACTAGACAGATTGACGTTCTTCGATGCTTCAATTTCGACGTATAACAACTTTAGTATGGTCCTCCTAGGTGTCAAGTTTGCTCTGGCAGGGAGGGAGGGAGGGAGACATGAGTTTGCTCTGTTGGGGGGGGGGGAATATGTCAACATTTATGAAATAACATTAGCAATCTAAACTATATATAGGTCAACATCTAAAAATCTATCCATAATTATAAACGCATAAAATACAGAAATATACCAATACCTTTAAGATAGGAAATTTTTATTTCTGTATCTGCAAAAGCGGAAGAAATAGTAAAAATTAGTGGTGATTAGCGGTGGAAATAGTAAAAATGATATATGTATGTTGTGGTGGCCTTCGGGATATGCAATTGAACCCACTTTCAGTCTCTACGGTGATTAGCGGTGGAAATTAATATTAAAAATTAGCAGTGTAGATATCCGACCCGGTTGATAACCTTTACACCGCTAAGTATTATTTCAATTTTTTCAAAACCCTTTTTCGTCTAAAAATATGTTCATATATATTGATAAAGTTATTTAATTAGTATGAACATGTTAAGTATTATTTCGATTTCGTCCAAACTTTTTATCTTGTAAAAATATATTCATATTGATAAAACTATTTAATTAGTATGACCATGTAATATATCGATAAAATTATTATCTTCTAAAATTATGTTCATATATAGAAAAAATCGGTAAAAACCTATCTTATACTACAATAGTATTATAAATTGGTTAATATATTCTAAATTTTTTATCTTATGCACATATTGATTATTTAAAAAATTTGTGATATGTTCATACGACTAATATCCATATTTAATGAAATTTGGTTAATATCTTCTAAAAATATATCCATATCTAATAAAATTGGGTCAAATTTTCTCTTATCAATATATAAATATATTGATTCAATAGAGTTAAAATAAAAATTTATCTTATGCATATATAGATTATTTAAAAAAATTTGATTGATTCATATGACTAATATGCATATCTAATGAAATTGGGTCAAATTTTATCTTATGCACATATATATATAATATATATATATAATATATATAATATATATATTATATATAATAGATATATATATATATATGTATATATATGTATGTATGTATGTATGTATTGATTAAATAGAGTTAGAAATTTTTTTTTATCTTATACATATATTGATTAATTCAAAAAATTGTGATTGGTTCATACGACTATTATTAAGGAGAAATCGTCATGTGTCTCAATCGACTTCTCCTTTATTATATATAATAGAAATAGATAGATTGGTTGTAGAATGAAACCTCATCCGACTTGTAAGCTACGCTACTAGCACATGTGCAGATCGGGGCACGCATAGACTCATTTGTGTTGGTAGAGCAAAAGAGCACTAACTTATGTCGAAAAGAGCAAAAGAGAAAAATGAGCACTAACTTGTGTTGGTAGAGCAAAACAGCAAAATGTAGAAAGTTGGAAATTTTACAGAAAATATGGGTTTTTTAGATCCAACGGCTCCTCTATGAAATAACATTAGCAATCTAAACTATATATAGGTCAATATCTAAAAATCTATCCATAATTATAAACGCATAAAATACAAAAATATACCAATACCTGTAACGGCCCAGAATTCTGATTTCCGGGTTACGTTTCAAGGGATAAGACCCCTTGTTCGGATCTTGCAATCCAGGTACGGGTCGAGATTTCAAATTCAATTTTAAAGTCAATAATAAAGAGGGATTTCAAACCCTAAAAGTATCGTAGGGTCGTTGGGTACCCTTAACTTGTCCTAGGGACTAACTCGTGAAATTCATTTCAAACGAAAGCAAGACGGAAGCAAAATTAAGATACAAAGCGCCACGGCAGAGCCGGGTCAAAACCAAAACTCTAGTGAATGATTACCATTTATAACGAGTTAGAGAATTAGTCAGGTTCTTCGATTCGCAAAAAGGAAGACCCCGTCATATAGACATCGAGCACTCAAATCTGCAGAAAATACCTTTAAAAGAAGAACGGGGAAAGGAGTCAGATCGAGCCACTCATTCGGGACCGGCAGTCCTCGCTGAGGCCACATAGTATGTGCTATAACTAATAAAGATGCTCTAATGCAATACAAAAGTAAAACACACTAGCATGCTCCTAGTTATAATAATGTACAGAATTACTATAAAGGGCCCAAGACAATGCCAAACGGCATATCCCCAATCTGTGCCCACTCCGGGGTCATATATGTCCGTACCCACACCGAGGTAGGACGCTCGGTCGGTGCCGCAACCATATAGAAATATAAGACTCGATTGGGAACGAAACGATATGAAACACGAATGCCCCCAATGACCCTAGCAACGACTCTAAAGATAACGGCCGTTCTCTTTTCAAACGCATAAAGAGTAAGGATGTTCATTCACGAGTGCAAGTCCTAAGCATGATACTACATGACATGCTTTTATGCATATGCAACACCTAACATAAAATGCAACAACAGGCATGAATGTCCAACCTGAGTAAGCCCCCTAGGGAACTTACCTGAAGATGCAGAGCAACAAGATATATAACACAAGCAAGGGCCAAATGCAAGTCCAAAGCAATCCAAACGCAATACGCACCTATCATCAGACCATTGTCATAAGCTACTAGACCAACATTCGTACACACGAAACTCCAAGTCCTCAACATGCTCAAAACCAACCGATAGTAAAACCGTTTTCCAAAACCTTTCCGGTGTGATCAACATCAACCAAAATCATTTCATTTCCAATCAAACCCATCGATAAATCTTACCAACAATATTTCCAAACTCATTTCCCAACTTATAAATCTCAAGTTAAGTCAACTCAAATTCAAAACAATTTCAAATCATACTTGTCCAAATCAAGAGGGAGTATCAATTCTCTAAGTCAACCCCAAATCTTGTTTTATCAAAATATTCCGGCATTTGATTTTCAAACAATAACCTTGAGGACATTTTCTGTACTTGAAAATCCTTTGAATAATTTATCAACAATATACAACTTAAAATAACACCAACTATTTTTATATATTAATAACAATAAATCATCTCATAACTTCCAAAATCACATATTTAAATCATTACACAATACTTATCCCAATAATATTATTTCCAAATAATACTATTTCTAAAACAACTTAAATATATATAATAATTTCAGAAAACTATATTTTATTTTATAAAATCATGTTAACATAATAATAGAAGTCATATAATATAATGTATAAAACAACATGTCATTTTAACACAACAACAAAAAAAAGAATCAGGCCCAAGGGTTTCAACCCGAAAAAAATAAGCCCGACCCGGAATGAGAGAAGGACCCGGACAAGAACCCCAAACCGGATCCCACTTCACTTCACAACTAAAAACCCAGTTTGCAAATGATATAACCCGTTTCCCAGATCCGGATCAGGCCCAAAAATTAGGCCCAAAAGAAGAGAAGGTTCTGTCTTCTTCAAGCTCAGGACTGAGCTCTCAGAACGGACGACGGAAGACGAAGAAGAAGGAAGCAGCCTCGTCGGAGACTCGCTTTCCGCCCCGCACTCACCCAACCAGATCGACAACTCTTCCCGAACGCAATAGGTACGAAAACGACTCAAAACAGTAACGAGAAAGAGGGAATAAGAGCGCTCACCGAGAGGGGCCAAAATCTTCGCCGGAGACGCCGTCGGGGTTCGATTTGTGGTCGTCGGAGTTCGATTTCAGAGGGATCTTGCCATGGGAGAGAGATAAATGAGTAAGGGTGGACCCTTATGCGGTCGTGGGTTGAAAAACAGAGAAAAGAGGGAAGAATCGACCTTTTAGAGCTTGAAACAGGGGAAACGAAGGAGAGAGTGCAGCGGCTGTGAGGGACCTCTGGGCTTGGATTCTAGCTCAGCCGGCGTCGGTGGCGCTCGGGTATGTTCGGAGGGTGCTCGTGTGCTCTGGTGGCGGCCGGGAGAAGCAGCGCTGGTGGCTCGGGGGTGCTCTTGCAGGGCTCGGGGCTGCGCTCGGAAAGAGCTCGACTGGAGGCGGTGGTGATGCTGGTGTGGGATGGTGGCGCAGACACAGGCGGCCAGGGGCGGTGCAAGGGAGTCCAAGGAAAGGGGGGGCATGTTCATTTGAATCAAAGTGAACCAGGGAGTGTGGTGGGTACACAATTGAAAAGCGAAGGAGCTTGTTGGGTTCTTGAGTGAAGAAAAGAGGAAAAGTGGGGGATTTGTTTGATTCCGAATTGAAAGGCGTGACCCGGTAGTGTGTTGCAGTGATCAGAGGGAAGAATAAGGGAAGAAAACAAATCGATGGGGGTGAGGGCAGAGGGTTTGTTGAACCAAAATAGGAAATGAACAGGCTAGGCTGGAGAAATAGCTGGCCTGCAATCGAAAGGGCAGGAAGAAGGTGACAAGTGGTGTGGTCCCAAAAGAAATTCAAATACACAAAACAAATAATCTCGAAACCCGTTATCTCGACGTTATTCCGACGCGTTTAAAATACTACTCAATTTTCTAATATCTGAATTTAATAAATGAAATCCGAACATTATCTTTCAATTTTCGGTATATAAAAGCAGAGTATAACATATTTTAAATTTCCAATTAAATAATACCGGAACTTATTTTAAAATATTTAGAATCAAGCCAATAGCTCAAGGACGGAAATTCCAAACACCCCAAATCTTACAAATCAAAATGATTATAATTCACTATTTTAATAATTTAATATTCTAAAATTTCCCGGTCTTTACAATACCTTTAAGATAGGAAATTTTTATTTCTGTATCTGCAAAAGCGGAAGAAATAGTAAAAATTAGTGGTGATTAGCGGTGGAAATAGTAAAAATGATATATGTATGTTGTGGTGGCCTTCGGGATATGCAATTGAACCCACTTTCAGTCTGTACGGTGATTAGCAGTGGAAATTAATATTAAAAATTAGCAGTGTAGATATCCGACCCGGTTGATAACCTTTACACCGCTAAGTATTATTTCAATTTTTTCAAAACCCTTTTTCGTCTAAAAATATGTTCATATATATTGATAAAGTTATTTAATTAGTATGAACATGTTAAGTATTATTTCGATTTCGTCCAAACTTTTTATCTTGTAAAAATATATTCATATTGATAAAACTATTTAATTAGTATGACCATGTAATATATCGATAAAATTATTATCTTCTAAAATTATGTTCATATATAGAAAAAATCGGTAAAAACCTATCTTATACTACAATAGTATTATAAATTGGTTAATATCTTCTAAATTTTTTATCTTATGCACATATTGATTATTTAAAAAATTTGTGATATGTTCATACGACTAATATCCATATTTAATGAAATTTGGTTACTATCTTCTAAAAATATATCCATATCTAATAAAATTGGGTCAAATTTTCTCTTATCAATATATAAATATATTGATTCAATAGAGTTAAAATAAAAATTTATCTTATGCATATATAGATTATTTAAAAAAAATTGATTGATTCATATGACTAATATGCATATCTAATGAAATTGGGTCAAATTTTATCTTATGCACATATATATATATATATAATATATATATATATATATATATATAATATATATTATATATATATAATATATATATATATATATAATATATATATTATATATATATATTATATATATAATAGATATATATATATATATGTATGTATGTATGTATGTATGTATGTATGTATGTATGTATGTATGTATGTATGTACGTATTGATTAAATAGAGTTAGAAATTTTTTTTTATCTTATACATATATTGATTAATTCAAAAAATTGTGATTGGTTCATACGACTATTATTAAGGAGAAATCGTCATGTGTCTCAATCGACTTCTCCTTTATTATATATAATAGAAATAGATAGATTGGTTGTAGAATGAAACCTCATCCGACTTGTAAGCTACGCTACTAGCACATGTGCAGATCGAGGCACGCATAGACTCATTTGTGTTGGTAGAGCAAAAGAGCACTAACTTATGTCGAAAAGAGCAAAAGAGAAAAATGAGCACTAACTTGTGTTGGTAGAGCAAAACAGCAAAATGTAGAAAGTTGGAAATTTTAGAGAAAATATGGGTTTTTTAGATCCAACGGCTCCTCTATACTTATTTCTAGAATAGAGAAACCTTAGGAAAGAGAAAAAAATCTCCAAATTTAGAGGAAGATGGCAAAAACTCTAAAATTCAATTATCCTCATTACCAATGTAAATTCATTGTAATTCATCAACAATTGGACAAATTTGTTATATTTATATAAAAATTAAGTTGGGAATATTTGTTATAATTAAATTAAATTGAATGTTTTGCTACAATTAACTCGATATTTAATTTAAACATGTTAGTTTTAAGTTATGTTAAAACTCATGTTATCTGTAAATGTCAAACTTATACTAGTTTACATTTTAAGTTATGTTAAGCTTAAGTATTAAACTTCATATTTCAATGAAAATTATTTACGTTATTTAAAATCTTAACGTAAAATTTATGTTCATCTAGTTGTATGAAATTATTTCACAATTTGCATAAAGTTTAAGGATAACTAAATTAGAAATTGTTTTAAATAGAGAGTATAGGTAGTATGCAATAAATGCAGAAATTTGTAAAATAGAGAAGCTGTTGGAAGGGCGAATTTTCGATGACATCTCTACTACTCTTTAGGGATTGAATTTCCGATGAGAAGTTGGAAGGGCGATAACATACATAGAATGAACATTAAACACACCATTAAGTACGCGTGTTAAACATGTTCCATCTTCAAGGGTTTAGTCCCGACAATCAAGCATATAATTGAAAATCAACGTTGCAGTTAATTTGTTGATCGAGTCGCTGACTGGCGAGTGACGAAGCACATGTTAGTGAGGACGAGGCGCTGAGATATGAGGACGATTAAGAAAAGATATGTGCCACAGAGAGGATTGAGGATGATGAACAGATTGAAGAGGAGTGATTGGATCAAGGGTTAGAATATCCCTGACTCTAGTCTTGAGTCTTGGCCCTCCCAAGTTACGAGTTGATGGATCCCCTCATGGATTGAACCGTTCGACCGGTTGGATCTAAGACATCAATTTTATTTTATTTTCCAAAACAAAATCTGTTCTTTCAAGTGTTTTTTTAAAGGGATATCTATTCCAACTTATTATTTGACTTTTTAGAGCAAGTGGTGATAAGTACTATCTATTTTGTCTGGACAACTACCCTATTTTAGAATTTTTTAAAAAGTTGTGATCTCTTTCTAGAATTCTAGAGAGAGGGAGGAGAACCACCCAAAAACAAATCCAGAATCTTGTATTTCAATCTCTTTGCTCAACCAGCACATTCAACAGAGTTTGGGTTCATTATTCGTTTTGCAACCTCTGGCGCACAAGATTATGGAAGAATCAAACTATGGTGGTTTATGGATGAGTGGGTGAGTGAGAGAGTAAAAAAAGAATTGAGAGTGCAGTTCATCATTGGCATCTCGGAAGCCTCACATCCAGTAGCGGCCGCAGGAATTGCTAGACAACTTTTGTTCATCATTGGGTCAAATTTTAATACAAGTAAAAATTAGAAGAATTTTTTAAAATATGTGTAACAGAATGAGTAATCTTATGAAAATATTAAAAGAAAAATATAAAATTTAATTTAAATATGACATTTATTATAGGGAACATTTGGTAGAAATAAAAAGTACGTAGTGCAAAAAGGTAAGGAATGAGATTTAAACCCATGACCTCTTGCTTTCCCTTATACTTCCTTCCATCCTTTTACCAACCAAGCTAGACAACTTTTATGTTCTCTTTCACATTTTTTTAAATTTTTTTTACCTTATTTTTTTGTTTTTTTTTTAACTATGAAACTCCGTCGCCGGGGGAGGGGGGGGTTGTGGCCACCCCTGCTCACATCTCCAAACTCAACTCTCCTCTAGAAGCCCCTACATTTCCTCCGGGAGCCTTGACTTACTCCACCACCACCTTCCCTATCTCCGGCGACCACCAATGCCTTTTTTATTTGGGGGTTTTATGGGCTTTTTCTACCACTGGCTTTTCCTTCGCTAGTGTTGAATTTTTCCCCTTCAGACCTTGATCTGCCACGAACTATCCTTCCTCACTACTTCCTCTTGCCCTTCCGCCCTTCGTCAGGTGAGTTGGAGAAAAGACTATTTTTGAAAACCTTATCCGTTGAACCCTCCACCCCTAAATCTCCTTCTTCCTCCCCCATTTAGGCTAGATCTCTAGCCTTCTTAGAATTCCCAACTATTGTTCCATCGATTTCGGCCTCCATTTTGGGACCTCGGTTCCCTCTTGACTCTCGCTGCTCGTCTCCTACCTTCGGTCGTGCTCCGTTGGCCTCTCTTATGGCGGTTTCACTTTCACTCGCATCTCCTCGATTCGGGGGCTGGCGTTGTTTGGACGCAGGTAACCCTAGCACCCCCCCCCCCCCTCTCAGTCCGTTTTTGGCCACGTCTACGGTGGCCGGTGTCTTGATCGTTGTTGCGTGGGGTTTGTTGTTAGCGCCAAATCTGAACACAATACAACGATCTCTTCTCGAAACCCCGCCCCTCCTTGGAGTCCTTTTCCTCTACCCTCTCTCGGGTGGTGGGTGATGGTTGCCGGCGGTGGGTGTCGTTCTGCGCCATGAATTGCTGGCTCTGTTTTGCCGAGCATTTCTCGCTTTCATGCTATAGCTGCTCCTGGTGCTTCAATTGTCCTTCTTCGGCTTGGGCCCGTGGTGTGTTCTTTAGGCTCAAGGCCGACCCATCGGAAAAAAAAAAAAAATAAATATGAAATTTAATTAATAAATAATATTTAAAAACTACGAATAAATAAATTCCAGTAGGGCGGCGGTTGGCCTCTCCCTTGCCTTGAGACCCCTTGTGGTTGGGTGGCGGTTCATTGGCGCCCTCTTCCCCATCTCATCCTCGTTTGCCTTGTTTCGGGCTTTCTTCAGGTTTGCCTTGAGCCCTATGGTGCCCCGTGCTTGGTTTCATCCCGTTTTGGGCTTCTTTGGCCCCTAAGACTTGCTTTGGGTCTTGTTGGCCCATGGAAAAATAAGGGGTTAAATATTAATTATAATAATATCTGAAATAATAATAAATAACCATTAATAAATTATTCCCTGTGGGATTTGCGTAAACCCCGCTTGAGTTTCTGGTGCTTTTGGTTTAGGTTTTGTGTGACTTTACATTTGGCGTGACTGGATTTTCTTCTCCGTTTGATGGGGTTCTGGTAGTCGGAGTCGGGATAGGTTGGGGTCGTGGAATTGTGTATCGATGCGTCTCCTTTCTCCGGAAGAATGGTTCCTTAGAGGTTCGTTTTCATTGCCCACAAGTGACTCCTAAGGTGCTGCTTCAATGTAGTGTTTGTCTTTCTCTTTCGTCTACGTCCTCGTCTTGTTCGGTTTAGTTGTATTTAGTTTCGCCTTTGTAGAGTTCTAGCCTATACTTTTCACCATCTTTATATTTTTCTATTTGCTTAAACGATTATCCATTTGTCAACTTATCGGCTATCGAGATTCAGGTATGTCTGACCTCGAATTTTTACCTAATAAAAAAAATCCCCTATTTTAGAATGTTGTTTTTCTCTTCTTCTTCCTCTTATCTTCACACTGAAACTAAAAAATGTGCTCGATGAGATCCTTACTCTTTTTATTACAAATATATCTCTAGTAAGCTAGATGTCTATCACATTGATCATATAATTTTTTTTAACTAAAGACTTACCCCCTGTAAAACAAAGGAAGATTTGGAATGTTTTCTGTATTGATTAGCCTCCAAAGGGCTGGCTTTATACACATGAAATGCAATATTCTAAGGTACAATGAGGAAACTAAATATCCTAATTTGTACAGAAGATAATATTTTTTCCTTAATACTCCCCCTCAAGTTGGGGCATGAACATCAAAAGTACCCAACTTGGGAAGCAAATGCAAGAACTGAGAACGAGCAAGAGCCTTAGAAATGTGAGCTGTGGTGATGATATCACAAAGAACCAAATCACGAACAAGATGACAGTCGATCTCAATATGTTTGGTGCGCTCTTGAAACACCGGATTTGCCACAATGTGAAGTGCGGCCTGACTGTCGCAAAATAAACATACCGAAGCCGAGTGTGAAACTCCAAGTGAGGATAACAATGACCGTAACTAGCCATGGCTCGGTATTCAGCCTTAGTAGAAGATCGAGACACCGTTGGCTGCTTCTTTGTCGTCTATGAGGCTAGTGATTGACCCAAAGTGATGAAGTAATCGATAACCGATCGACGAGTATTTGAACACGCAACCCAATCAGAGTCACAAAAGGCTGTTAATTACAGGCTATTTTGACGAGAAAGATGCAGACCCTGACCAGGATGACTCTTGATATATCGAAGGACGCGAACAACTGTTGTCCAATGATCATCCGTTGGGTTTTGCTTGGATTGCGAGAGAGTATGAACTGCAAAACTGAGCTCGGGTCGAGAAATGGTTAAGTAAATCAAGCGTCCAACCAACATGCGATACTGGTCGGGATTAGCATAATCCGAACCGGATGCGATGGCCAAGCGATGATTTGGATCCATGGGCGAGTCGCAAGGCTTGGCACCGAGGAGACCAGACTTAACGAGAATCTCTAAAGCATACTTACGCTGACATAGAAATATGCCATCGAAATTGTGAGCTATGTCCATACCTAAAAAATACTTGAGAGTACCAAGGTCCTTCATGTGGAAGCATGAGCTCATATAGCGTTTAAGATCAAAAATAGAACTAGAATTGGTGCTGACAATAATCAAGTCATCGACATAAACAAGCACATGAAGAACATTACCATGAAGGATTAAGGAAAAAAGAGAGTAATCTGCATAGCTCCATTTGAAGCCAACAACCCGTAAGGATGCAGCAAGTTTAGAAAACTAGTTTCGTGGAGCTTGACGGAGCCCGTAGAGAGACTTCTTGAGACGACACACCAGCCCCGGAGAAGCAGGTGAATAGCCAACATGTGGTGTCATATGCACGACTTCATCAAGGTTTTCATGCAAAAACGCATTATGGACATCCATTTGATGAAGCTCTCAACCTTTTGTAGCAGCCGAAGAGAGAAATACTCGTACCGACACCATCTTTGCCACTGGTGCAAATGTCTTATTAAAGTCAATGCCTTCGACTTGACGATTTCCAAGAGCAACGAGACGAGCTTTATAGCCCTCAATATCACCATTAGACTTGTATTTGATGCGATAGAACCATTTGCACCCGATAGCTTTCTTGGTAGGCGGCAACTCTGTGATCTCCCAAGTGTCATTATGATCAAGAGCATCCAATTCGAGTTGCATTAGCAGCCCGCCAAAGAGCATGCTTGACTGCCTCCTTAAAGTGAGATGGTTCATATCCAGCGGTGACAGCTACTAATAGCTTGCAATAGGATACGGAGTACTTGGAGGCGATGTTGATATGGGCGGTGATGCAATAGTGGGGAAGGGGCTGGGATGCAAAAGAGTGTTGTTCTCTATCGAATCCAAAGGGCGGTCGATGGGAGGCAGAGAAGGGGATGTCGAGGCTGTTGCTGAACCAAACCCCCCCGTCACCCAACCATAGGTCCAACACATCATAAATAGCCGGAGATCGAGATGCTACGGGTTGCGGTGAGTTTGATGGCAATGATGTACTGAATGGGAACACATCCTCAAAAAACACAACATCTCGAGAGACAAACATGCTATCAGATTCGAGATCATAAACTCGCCAACCACGCTTGTTAACTTGATAGCCCAAGAAGATGCACTTCCGACTACGAGCCTCAAATTTATCTTTGGAATAAGGTAGGCGAGAATCAAAGCAAAGACAACCGATGGTTTTGAGGTGAGAATAATTTGGCTCATGGCCAAATAAAAGATGATAAGGGGTCTTATTTTGTAGGCCTAGTGTTGGGGTTCGATTGATTAAGTAGCAGGCTGCGAGAATACACTCACCCCAAAACCGAAGAGGAAGAGATGCTTGAAAGCGTAGCGCCCTGGCAACATTAAGGAGATGGAAATGCTTGCACTCAACACTTTCGTTTTGTTGGGGCGTATAAGTGCCTAATGTTTCAAACAGAACACCTTGATTAGAAAAGAAATCATGAAAACAAATAAACTCAAACCCCATTGTCAAAACGGAGCCTTTGAACCTGTTTCTGAAACTAAGTTTTCACCATTGCACACAATTGTTTGATTAAGATGGCTACTTCTGATTTGGATATCATCAAATAAACCCATGTAGCCCTAGAATAATCATCCACAATGGTCAAAAAATAAGAAGTTCCCGACGTAGAGGGAACACTGTATGGACCCCAGATGTTGCAATGAACCAACTCAAATAAATGCAATGCTTTATTAGTACTCAAAGGAAAGGCAACCTGAGTTTGCTTGGCCTTATAACAAGTGTCACAGGGGACAAGATCACTGTCAATAGAACTAGTATAATCCTGAAAAACTGGTAAAGAAGATAATATCGAAGATGACGGATGACCCATTCGGTTATGCGAAATAGAAACAGGAACCGAAGACTTTGAAGATGGCGCATGACATTCTTGTGCTAGAGATGAAAAAGAACATAGCCAGTAGACCCCGCTCCATTGATCACCCACACCAATCACCGTCCATGTAGTGCGAATCTGAATGATACATAATCGATCCGTCAGGAGAATAAGACAATTTGTGACACAAGCAAGTTGGCCAATAGATGGAAGATTACAATCCAAGCCAGGCAAATATAAAATATGATCAATTTTTGAACTGTCAAAAAGAACCAAGGAGTCGGCTTCTATAACTATGACAAGACGATTGTTAGGCAATTTGATAGTAACCGGATCTATATTGAAATTCTTTTGTAGAAGATCACGATTCCCAATCATATGAAATGATGCCCCGGTATCCAGGATCCAAGGAACATTCTTACCAGAGGAAGAATCAGATTTATTCATAGAATTGTAAAGCTACAACACTGTTTGCCATTGTTCGGGAGTGATGGAGGTTCCATATGCCGCCTTATCTTGGTTCGTCAGAGCACCAAGAACCGGATTTTGATGATGATGGGCAGCGTTTGCAACACCGATCGCCCCCCGCCCTTTTCCACGACTTGTGCCTTGTTCTGGTGGAGGACTAAGCGATGTGGGCGTTGATGTGTGGACGAGCCCCGGCCTTGAGGCACCCAACCTTCAAGAAAACCGTGAAACTTGAAACACCTGCTAACTTCATGGCCCAAACGACCGCAATGGGTGCATAGTGGACGGGGTATATCGGATTATCGGGTGACCACTGCTCAGTGGACTTGGATTGAGCAGAGAAATCCATAGCATCGACCTTGGTCTCATGATCTTTCATAAGCGACTTGTGTTGCTCTTCTTGAACAACTAAAGCATATACCATTATACCTTGTGAAGACGTACGTAAGGGCTCTTGGGCCATGATATTGGAATGAACAGTGCCAAAGACGTCATCATCGAGGCCGAGAAGAAATTGATGAATGCGCTCCTCCTCACGCTCAAGACAGAGTTGGGTGGACAGATCGCATATGCAGCTTCCATAATGACAAGTCTTCGGTGGCACATAGGTGAGACGCTCGTCCTAGAGCTTCTTGAGAATACCATAGTAGGAGGCGACTGATTGCTTGGATTGACGACAACGAGCAATATCGGATCTTATTTGAAGGATTCTTGGTCCGTTACCGACCAAGAATCGTTGACGCAATTCATCCCATAGTTCACAAACGGTTTTCGGATATGTGATGGATGATCGAAGCGATGGATCGATTGATTGAACGATCCAACCGATGAGCATTGAATTGACACACCACCAATCGTCAATCACGTCGAAGCCTTGTCAAGTTTGGAAATTCTACCATCAAGAAATCCCATCTTTCATTTGGCCCGGAATGCGTTGCGAATGGCGGTAGTCCACTCCTGATAATTGTCTCCCTTTAAAACACCCGGGCAAATTGTCAGGCCAGATGATCCGAGGGGTGAAGGTAAAAAGTGGACGTAACATCAATGACCCTTGCTGGCTTGGAATTCAATGAAGATGTGGGATTGATCGTTTATTTATAAGAGTCACTCATTGTCGGTCAACCGAGAGTGAATATGATAAGATTGATCGGAAAAAAAAGAACTTTGAGAAAGAATGTATATGGAGAGAAGCGAAAGAGAGGCGGATGAGAAGGTAGATTAGGTTAAAAAATTAACCTGCTCTGATACCATGAAACAAAGGAAGATTTGGAATGTTTTCTGGATTGATTAGCCACCAAAGGGCTGGCTTTATACACATGAAATGCAATATTCTAAGGTATAATAAGGAAACTAAATATCCTAATTTGTACAGAAGATAATATGCTTTCCTTAATACCCTGTTTGTTTTTTGGTAGAGATAGGTAACGATTACCTTAATGAATATAGTTCAAATATAAATTAAGATTCATTAGTCATTATTTTAATCATTACCCTCCTTCCTCAATTTTTCACATAATATTTGTTACCTTTCTCTACATTTCATACCCTAATTTTATGGAGGGTAACTATTTTCCATACGATGCTCTAATAATTCTCCTTATCCCCTGACAAAAAATAATGATCTTATACATTTTCTATGTAAAATCTAATAATTTTATCTTTACAATGTATATTACATACTAGTGCGACCCTAAATCTAACCCTTGATTCACCCTCACCCTCGATCCTTGACGACCCTAACCTATCGGGTCATTGATCCATCAGGTTCTCCTTGAATCGAAACCTATTGGATATATATGGGTCGACTCTTTATCCTCGCTTATGTCTAAAATATATAAGATACGAGAGAACGAAATTATGGATAAGCATAGACTAACTGCTTAATTAGCGTAACTTTGATAGTATATTTTTGCATTAATTAGAATTAAAATATTTGGTCTTGTTTTCAAACAAGAAATTAAACAATATATGGAAGCTTGAATTGACCGGCACTGCATATTTTAAGGTTGATATGGCACATAATCTATAAACAATCTATTTTTGCATCAACCTAACACATGAGGTTCCTTTCTCATAAATTCTTCCTACTGCCCTATATAAACCCCCCCTTCCCAACTTGCTATGTCCACCAAAAACTCAACTCTCCTCTTTCCACTTCCTGCAACATGAACCCTAAGCACTTCCTCCCAGCCCTTTTCCTTTCCGGCGTCATAGCTGCCGTTGCCCTGCCTAGCCTCGTCGCAGGAGTCAACCTAGCTAATGTAGTTACTCCTAAATTCTTCAATAGCATCATAAACCAAGCCTCCTCCAGTTGCGCGGGAAAACATTTCTACACCCGATCTGGTTTTCTTAACGCAGCTAAGGCGTTCCCAGAGTTTGGAAATGGTGCAACTGCTCTTGCCTCTAAGAGGGAAATCGCCGCCTTCTTCGCTCATGCTACACATGAGACTGGACGTAAGTTCAAACCAATATGTGTACTTAATGTGTTTTCGTTTGCAATTTGAGTTCCATTATAAAATTAACTAAACACTATGTTTGGCTCCTTACATCATTTTCAAGGAGATCCACTAACAAAAATCTTCCACTATACTCTCACCCAGTGAATGACTGAGGTCGTGTGTACAAGCGCCGCACATATGTCCTGTAATGTTTCATGCTAAATACCAGTAGACATTAAAAGAAATAGTTCACACACAAATATTATTTTTTATTTTATTTTTAAAAACTTTTGTCCTCTCACGTTACAACTTTTTTAGCTTAACCGAGAGATTGTTACTTGGTATAGACTTTTGCTACATAGAAGAGATACAGAAGGCAAGGTTTCGACAAAAGTTGCCCAAAGTACCGTTGCAAGGAAGGCAAAAGATACTACGGTAGAGGACCTATTCAGATCACATGGAACTGCAACTACGGCGCTGCGGGAGCATACCTTGGCCTTGACCTAGTCAACCATCCTGAGCTCGTCGCAACTAACGCTTCCATCTCCTTCAAGACCGCGCTCTGGTACTGGAAGACGAGGGTCCGACGTTTCTTGCCCGGAGGCTTCGGAGCGACAATCCGACACATCAATGGGGGCGAATGCAACGGCGGAAACCCGGCCGCTGTGGCAAACCGGATTAAATACTACAAGGCCTATTGCAAGAAGTTTGGGATCACACCTGGACCGAACCTATCTTGTTGAACGCCCAAAGCCATCTACATGTCTGTTATGTGAATTACTGCTATATGAATAAGGAAATTCCATAAGAATGTAGTTATTAATAAGGAGTTGGCTAGATGTCTAAGACTCCAAGAACTCTATCGACCAGTTACATATATAATTTATATGTTAATGTTTGTGACTTTGTAAGGGGCCAAGGGCAACTTAATAACATATATTGAGTGTTTGTTTGGATTACAGCAGCAGTAGCAGAATTAATATCTCGATATATCTATATACTTTTAATTTAGATTACTTATTTATGTGTCAACCTCCCCTTAATTCTCTTCGATATTTCTACAAATCAAGTTTTTTCACCATTTTATAATTCTTTACTAGTCTTTGCGGTTTCTTAATATATTATATTTATTATATTAATCAGTTTTTAAAAAAAAAATATTAAAATGTGGAGGTTAAAATAACCTAAAGAGAAAATTGGAGGATTAAGACTCCTTTCAATAAATTTATCAGTTTATAAACCCCTTTCTTAATCTTTTAGGTAAGTAGACCTTTTTAGAGGTATTTTTACTTAATTGTCCTTAACTGTTTTATTTTTAAGTGAGATTACAGTCAGATTTGAGAAACAGTTTTCATAAGTTTTCTTCCGCTCCATTTTGTAGGGTTTATTTGCTCGGCCAAATTCTCTCTATATTCCATGGAGTTCAAGGTATTGATTAATTAATATGCTTATAAGAATTTTGATTAGTTTGTGAACGAAATTTGCTGCTACGGGTCTAGATTTACCGATCTTTGATTTGTGTTTGTCTATTGCGGTTCTCGTGTGTTTATCTATGCACTTTTTGAATCGATGGGTTTGCTGTAACCGGGACAGCGTAGTGTAACCATGTTGTATTGTCCATGTGTCTATGTCAACCGTCATGCTTATTGTAACGAAGATGATTACATTAACTTTTTCCATTTTGTTTACCATGAATTCTTATTATTGTAACACATTGCCAATGACAATAAGCACTTACAATACCATGTTACAATACCACTTTATTTCCCATTACACTAAATTTGACACTTATTGTAACGACCTGTACTGAATACCTTTGAAGATATTGGACAATCAGAAATTGAAATCAAATGACAAAGATGAACAAATTGTAGTTGAATTTATTGAGAGAGAAAGAGACCAAATTGATTCTGTTACATCAAGAACTATCAACAATGAAGAGGTGATGAAGCTATATAAGTTGTTAACACCAACTTCTAACAACCTTCTAACCAACTGCCTTCTAACCAACTGCCATTATCAGATCTAATGACTTTGATTTGCAATCCAAACTGATTCTCAACCATAGCAGTGAAGGACTAAATCAGTTTAAACACTTGTAACTTGTCTTGAATCAAGAATACTCAAGTAGCACGACTATAATCATCCAAAACAGTCGTATCATAATCATCCAAAACACTTGTAACTTGTCCATATGAACCAATTGGAAAGGAGACTGAGCAATAGATTCACTTCTAGAAAAAGGGTAGTTTGTGAGCTTTAGTCGTATCACAAGCATCACATATAAAACCATTCAAATTCATATCCTTACAAAGCAACATATGTTTCATCTTAGACACAGATAAATGCCCAAGTTTGGCATGTAACTCATGAACTAAAGAAGAGTTACACTTATTAGAAAAAGCATGATTGACAGATGAACAGATGCTGGCCTTGAGCTTGTACAATCCACCTTGCTCATGACCCTTAGGAAGCACGACCTTAGTTGCAAGGTCCTGTAATAAGCATTGAACATCATCAAAACTGAATCTCAAACCACTGTCATATAGAATCTTATAAATTGATAATAAATTGTGCCTAAACTCTGGAACAAATAGCACATTCTGAAGTTTCAAATTGTCAGATATCAACACTGAACCAACAAATTTGACTATCTTAGCAGTTCCATCAGGC
Organism: Persicaria tinctoria; assembly: GCA_037127255.1. Lineage (NCBI taxonomy): Eukaryota > Viridiplantae > Streptophyta > Magnoliopsida > Caryophyllales > Polygonaceae > Persicaria > Persicaria tinctoria. Next base: position 57,689,995 of record JBANSL010000014.1, read on the forward strand.
AAACCCAACTGTATGTCTTTATCCAAAGGATGCAAATAACCAAAAATAGACTGATCAAAGGCAATATGGTATGTGGCTCCCGAGTCAATAATCCAAGTAAGATAATCAGATTTATCAACACCAATTAAGAAAGAAGTACAAAGAGTACCTGCAAAATGAACCATGGCTGAATTGGCCATCTCATGTCCATAACCTTCTGCATGAGCCTTCCCTTTCATCATCTTCACAATTTCTTGGAAGATTGCATTCACCATGGTTGGATCAGGCTTTGACACATTCACATCTTGATCCAAAGGGGATTCAGATTGTGCTCCATCAACTTGAGCAGCAAGCTTGGTGCCTCCCTTAGCCTTGGGAACTTGATACCACTCAGGGTATCCATTAAACTTGAAACAATAATCTCTAGTGTGACCATATTCATTACAAAAATCACAATGCCTATCATACCTAGGCTTCTTAAAATCCCTCTTATTTTGATCACCTATCTTAGGCTGATCAGATGGCTTGTACTGCACATATTTCCCTCCAGATTGGGAATTAGAACTACCACGAATACTGAAATTGTTTCTTGCAGCAGAAAGGGCATTAACATCCATAGATGGAGCAGTGGTTATCCCTTTCTGTCTCTCCACATGAGTAGCCATTTGAAAGGCTTTGTTCGAACTAGGCAGAGGTTCCTTAGACAAAACTGAAGTTCTGAAGTTTTCATACACATCATTCGATCCCATAAGAAATTGCATGACTTGAGCTTTAGAATCTCGCTCAACAACTTTCTTTAGAATACCACAACTGCACTGATTCATAGCACCACATTCACAGCGAGGCAGGCCATCAATCATTCTCAATTCATCCCAAATCTTTTTCAGTTTACCATAATACACAGACACAGTTGAATTCTCCTGTTTTAAATTGCATAATTCTCTATGTAATTGGAATATAAGAGCATCATTGGTTTCAGAAAAACGTTCCTTAATTTCGTCCCAAAGTTCTTTCGGAGACTGGACATACATAAGGCTCTCTCCAATTTCACTGATAATGGAATTAATAATCCATCACCACACCATATAATCGGCTCTAATCCATTTCTCATAATCCTCGCTCTCCTCACCAGGTTTGACACAACTACCGGTTATGAACCCTAGCTTAGCTTTCGCACCAAGTGCCATACGCACTCCACGACTCCAGCTAGTAAAATTCAGACCATTAAAGGGAGTTCCAACCAGCTGCATACCTGGATGGTCACTGTTCGAGAGGAAAAGAGGATTGCAGTGGATGTTCCCCAAATTCTAAACCTGAAAATCACCAAAACGAACACCTTGCTCAGCAAATGGTGATCCTCGACCAGCTGGTGATCCAAGACCACCTGAGCCGCCATTACCTCCAACAGCTTACGCATAACTCTGCGATTCACCAGAATTACCTCTGCCACTGCCATGAGTTTGACCACGTCCAGCCATGGGAACAACACCAATTGCGGAAGCGATGAAAGAAAAATCGAAAAGAGAAAAGTAATCTGATCGGAAAACACAATCGAGACAGATCTCCGAGAACAATCAGAATTGCTCTGATACCATTTGAAGATATTGGACAATCAGAAATTGAAATCAAATGACAAAGATGAACAAATTGTAGTTGAATTCATTGAGAGAGAAAGAGACCAAATTGATTCTGTTACATCAAGAACTATCGACAATGAAGAGGTGATGAAGCTATATAAGCTGTTAACACCAGCTTCTAACAACCTTCTAACCAACTGCCTTATGTTCAATTACCAAAATACCCTCATGTCCCTCATGTACTCTATAATACTGTTACAGAGATCGGCGTCAGAGGAGGGAGATGACCGGCAAGGCGCGACGATGACGAGAGAGATGAACGGAGTATCTGTACTGAAAGAAACAAAAAAAAAAAGAGAGAGGGAGAGAGAATATCGTTGCACTCTTCAGTGGCGTTTTCCGCTATGCGAACTTGATGGGGGTTGATTTTGTACGTGAGACTTTTCAATTACAAATCAAATTGGGTTGTTAAGATCTTCTCTATCTTTTTTTTTAATTTTCTTCCATAATTAATTCACAGATTTGATTTTTTATGGAATGTGGAAGAGAAAGATAACCATAAGGGCTTTTTTGGTATCACAAAATATAAAAGGTCCAAATTACAACAAAAATATTAGAGTAGTCTATTTACCTTTACAATTAATTAATAGGGTCTATATACCTAAAAGAATTTATAAAATATTTCGGTTGAATATTTTAATTTAACAAGAAAAAAGCTAAATTAAGATAAAATTTGTTTAAAATCGATCAAACAAATTAACGAATCACTTGTAACATTAATAATGTCATAAAAAAAAATACATACCAAAAGTGTATGTATGATCGTACGGTAAAAAAGAAATCTAAGTAGTAACATTAACTCAAAGATATGTAAATGAATTGAGATTAGCTTAAATCGGTTGGGCTATAAAAAAAAATTGAACTTAGAGCTCGTTTGGTTGGCAACCTAAAAACCCAGGAAGTAGAACTTTTCAGGAAGTAGGAGAAATTCCTGTGTTTGGTTGGTGTTTTTGAAATTAAAAAACACAGGAATTCAACTTCCCGGGAAGTTGAATTCCCCCAAAATGGAGGAAGTTCACTTACCTAGTCTCCCCTAGGTAAGTTCAACTTCCCCCATTTTTAACTTGAAAATTTCCATTTCCTACATTTAATCTCCTAGAATAAAAAATCAACCAAACATATTTTTAGAATTCCCGTCAATTGGAATTCCCGGGAATTCAATTCCCATGAAGTAACTTCCCGGGAATTTTAATTCCCACATTGAACCAAACGAACCCTTAGACCAAAATTTATATTTTTGCTATTGATAAACTATGGAGAATATGATATGCAATATTCAGTTAAATAAAACAACATAGTTCGTAACTTTCATTGATTTTAATTGATGAAGTTAAATAGGTTATAAATTTCTTTTTATTAATAAAGATTCAATATTGAGTTGAGGGTGTTATAAAATTATATAATTTCACAAAAATAAACCATATATAAATATATTATATTAAATTTGATCTAAAAGGTAGAATAATTGAACAAATATTCCTTCCTCATTTTTTAAAATCTTTGACGGCATGATACACATTTATATATAATATATTGTATTCAATTTGATCTAAAACATAGAATAATTGATCAAATATTGGATAGATTATTTGATCTAAAAAGATAAGTTTTCTAATTAATTAAGACATAAGGTTGAATATTTATTAAAATAAGTGGGACCGTTAATTGAGATGACAAAATTATATTGGCATATTAATTGATATAGATAAATAAGAAAATACCTTATTACTCTAGAATATGACAGGTATGCGATTTTAAAATCATTTTAACTCATACTATGACACGTATGTGAATCGCATAAGAACCTGTTTTAGACCTCTATTTTAGTATATTAGATAGATTTCCTTTAATTAATATTTTTATTCTTCCCTTTATTTCTTTAAACCAATCACATTTTTAACATATTTACCAACTATTAGGCTTAATTCAAAACATTGAATTCATTCTAACATAACCGTTGGGCTTAACTCAAATTTATTTCATTTAATTATGTTTTTCTTCCTTGTCTTTTTCAGGCCAATTAAAATTTTTCTTTTATTTTTAATATAATCTAATGCTTACTATTAATCTACATGTAAATCTTTATATGTTATAAATATCTAATCTATGTATACTAGTTAATATATAAGTCTTTCTGATGATGTTAACCAATATCATTTTAAATATTGGTTATGCACGTCACATCACATTTAAACAAAGTTATAATGATCTTATTAATATTATTTTTACTAAGTGAATTAAAATAGAGGCATTTACTAGGAAGGCCATATTTAAGGTCTTTATTACTAAATGTTATGCACGACACCTCCGTTCCCCTACCCCCTGTAGCCCCCCCCCCCCCCCCCAATGTGCGCCCCCTATGTCCCCCTCCTGTTTCAACAGGTTTTTTTCGTGTCAGCACTCTGGTATTGCTGAAATCGGAGTTTTTTTTTTAAACCGGAGTTGCTTTTTTTTTCACATCAGCACTTCGACACCGGAGTTGCTGAAACCGTGTTGCTTAAACCATGGTTGCTTTATTTTTTTGCGTCATCACGTCGATACCGGAGTTGCTGAAACTGGAGTTGCTGAAACGGTGTTGCTGAAACTGGAGTTGCTTTTTTTTCGCGTCAGCACTTCGACACCGGAGTTACTAAACTGGGGTTGCTGAAACCGAAAAAAGTATCAATTTCTAAAAAAAATTGATAAAAAAAAAATATTTTGTAGAGTTTTTACCTCCTTAAAAAACGTACAAATAGTCAAACGACATTTATTTTTAGCAATTACAACACACAGTTTCAACCAAAAAGGTCACACCAATTTCAGCAATTACAACAACAATTTCAGCATTTTGAGAGAAAGGCCACACCAATTTCAGCAATTACAACAACAATTTCAGCAAATTAAGAAATTTCAGCAACAACAATTTTAACAAATTAAGAGATTTTTTACGAAACCATCAATAAAAACATCTAGATAAATATAAAAATAGAGGAAACAAAAGGAAAAATAAAGTTATCACAGAAGCAACCGCGGATAGTGTAAAGGCTCGGATTTTTAAAATATTAATTTTTGGAAAAAGAAAATCAAAATGAATTTAAAATAAATTCCGACCCAAATTTTCCGATCTAAAAATTAATTCCGTCTTTCATTTCGGGTTTTAAATGATCAATCAGCGGAAATTTAAATTCCCGACCCAAGATCTCAATTCCGTCATATTCCGAATCCTTATCCATCCGACTCACCCTATTCTAGTTCGGGAAAATCTTATCCTCTCCTTTCCTCCCTCCACTCTTTGACTCCCTTATTTTGGCAAACAAACAATACCTTTCTCTTCAAAAAAAATTCAGACCACTTTTTACATTGACCATTCAAAATCAGTTTTTTTGTTCGACCTCACATCCCCTCTCCTTCTCTCTCTCGGCAACCCCTGTCAAAAGAAGAGCCAAGCTTGAGCTCCATTTCCTCCACCACCACACCTTCACCGCCACACCCCCGTCACTGCCGCACCACACCCTCGCCACTGCACCACCAGCAGCCACCAGGGTCAGCCGGAGCGCCGCCGAGCTCCCTCCTCGCGCCCTGTTTTGCCGAGCCGAGAAACCACGCCACCCACCTTGCTCCTCCTTCACTCCTTCAAACCAGAAGAAGCAGTGGCCTCGACTTCACCCTCGAGCCACCCAGAAGCAGCAGCACCACCTCCCGGAACCGCCGGCGCCGCCACAGCCTCCTCCTGTCCTGTTTTCCGTTTCGCCTCGGTAAGGCCCCGTTTCGCTCACCCTTCTCTCTTTCACCTTCAAATCGAGCAAGGATCCACCTTTGTGATTCGAATCTTCAATCCAGGGCCTGGCAGGTTTACCCGAGCTTCTGACGAGCCGATTCGAGCCTTCGACGTCCCGATTCGCACTTTCCAGCGTCGAACACCCCGGTGAGCCTTCTCTCTTTCTTCTTCTCTCCTTCCTCCTTGTCTCGTGTGTATGGGTCGGGGTGGCCGGCGATATCGGGTGGCCGGAGCCCAGCCCCGCCGCCGTCGGAGGTCCGCCCTTTCCTCCTCCTTTCCGCCGGTTCTGGGCAACAAAAATGGGGCTTGTGCCTCTGTTTCTTTCGAACAGAACTGGGAAGAAGAAAGGAAGTGGAGCCCACCCCCTCCATGCCACATCGTTGCCAACTCAGCCCTGGGCCCCACTCTTTTAAAAAAAATCCAGCTCCGTTCCTTTGAAATGAAACAAATGGGAAGGCTTCTTTTAGGCCTATTCTTACCAAATGGGGCTCGGTTTGGTGGGGTAGCAATAGGGCCGGTTTTGGTCCTTTTATAAAATAAGAGGGTGGTTTTTGGTAATTTAAAATAAAATAAGGTTGGATTAGTAAATTAAAAAGGGATGTTTTGATTTAATAAATATTGTTGGGATTTTATAAATATTTTATAAAGATGTTAAAATAAAGTGATGTTAGAAGTAGTATGTAAATTATTGGGATTAAAATATAAAATGTTGTTTTGAGATTTAATATATGATATTGTGGTGATTTATTATTGTGGTTAAATGTTATATGATTATGTTGAAGATGTGCAATTATATGCTAAGTAAGATTTTGAAATGATGGGATGCAAATTGGTTAAGTATGAATTGGAATTATCCTAAGTTGGTGAATTGGAGAATTACATTGAGTATGGTTGTGAGATATTGAGATGATAGATTATGAGATAAAGTTGATATTATGGAAATGATGATGTGACGGTTATTATGTTAAGTTGTGAAGTTGTGTGTGTGATAATTCTATGCCTTGTGTGCCTTAGAGATAGACTCATTGATGTGCTTATACTTGTTAGGTGACCATCTGTGACGTGTCGGATTTCATATTGCCTGGTTGATTGCCTTTTGCTGTTCTGCGATACCAGGTAAGTCTCTTCGGAGCTTACTCAGATTGAATAGAGCTATTCCCTGCTTTAGGTGCATGATATACTAGGTGCTTGCATTCATGATCAGCATGCCATGTAGTACCATGCTAGGTTGCATCGATCGTTGAGCATTCTATTTCTTTATGTGTATGTAAACAGAACGGCCCTTATCTGTGAAGTCACTAGAGTCATTGCTAGGGTTATAGGACGACCTAGTCTCATCGGGTCCCGTCCTGAGTCAAATCGAGTCGTGCACTTCCTTATATTATGATATGCCTGCGGGCTTTATTGTGGAGCGGGTTAGGCATGCGTGCCGCCCTATTATGAATGAATGCATTCACGAACTGGCCAGTCTCCACCTATCGGAAGGGGTGGAGGTAGGAGAGGGATATACCACTTGGTATTCTGTGCTAAGGCCTTATTATTATTATGCACTTGTTCTTAGGAGCATGTTAGTGTGTTAATATTCCGCCATGCATCTAGAAGCATCTTTATTAGGAATAGCGTATATGTGTACTTATGGTTGGGATGCAGAGTTAAGTGGGCATCGATCTGATCCCGCTCCATATCAATTTTTTTAGGTATTATTTATGTTCATCCTATCGGTGCTGTTTGCTTATTGCGCGGGTCATTTTGTCGGCGGAGAGTGAGCGCTGGAGTTATAGACTTCACCAGACTCTGATTATATTTTTGGATTTACACTTTAGACTCCGTTTTGACCCGGCTCTGCCGTGGCACCCTCTTGTATTACGCTTGTTTTCGGCAGTTGCATGATTTCTGATTTCCACGCTTAGACTTACGACAAGTACAGGGGACTTCCCCGGGGATTCCAACGATCCCTTCGATTTTGGGTATGAAATCCCCCTTTGAAAACATTAAAGTAAGTTTTGAAACCTTCAACCTGTACTCGGGGCGCAAGGTCCTAACGAGGGGTTTCATCCCTCGAAACGTAACTCGGGAATCATAATCCCGGGCCGTTACAGATAGAATCAAAACCTCCATCTGCATAGTCACACCATCCGCAGACAGAAGAAGGGGGTACGTGTCCAACATGCCATCATCCCACGAGTTAGACACATGTCAGACAAGAAACCCCATGTGGCGACTATCTGGAGATCGCTCGTCACCCATAAAAGGGAAGAAAGAAATACATGAGGGAGACTTTTGGGACGGCATGAGAGGGAATAAATGAGCGGAGCACAGTATCCTGAGAAGGGTAAAATTCAGAGAGAAAAAGGGAGAAAGGGAAAGAAAGATGTATGCTCAAAAACTTTTTATCAGGATAAGGAACCGCTCCGTTGACGAGTGTCAAAACCATCCGCGGGTAGCCATTTGGACTCTTCCTTGCTATTTGGGAGTCTGAAGTGAGAATCAAGAATTTATAATTGTCAAACCCTAAGCCAGCGAACGGTGACAGGTAAATGATTGATTCCCATTTCGTTGAGGAAACCTCGATGAGGGGATAATATCTCTAAGCACCATAAGATTGTTCCCGCGGCACAGGTTGGGACGTATCGATTATTTCGGTGCGGGTCAGGTAAGCCCATTGAGAATATTGAAGGCCCCACTGGGTTTATTCACGGGTCCCACTAAAAATGGACACCTTTTTTAGATCGATGTTTGTCAATTTTAGCAACAAATTCACTTGTGCAATTGCTTAAACTACATGTGGATTTGGAATTGGTGCTACATATCGAAAGATAAACAAAACTCCCAGTACCATTCCATATCCAAAGTAACAGGCACTAGGATACAATATGCATTTGTGAACCTTCTTGGAGTCGGAATGATATAGCACATCCCTATGCAATTAGTCCTGGCCAAAACTAAAAGCAAAGAAAACACACAAGACAAAGCAGTCCAACTTTTCAAGCATAATGATATCATCCAAGAAAAAGAAATAATACAACCCACTATATATAAAAAAATCAGCTTATCAATAGATGCTCAATCACTTATGACAATTGTAAAACATGGAATTCAAGTGATTTCAGGGAGCAACCTAGTGAGGAAAAATGGAAGCATGGGCACGAGCACCACCTCAAAGATAGCTTGTCTTGATAATAGCACTCGAGACTAAATAAAAATACTCAGCTGATTTAAAATATAGCAAGAAGAAATCAAACAGCCATAGTGAGAGTTCAGGAGCCAACAGAGGCTACAAAATTCAGCAATCATCATATCACCTCATGAAAATAACTTCCCTTCAAATTCCAACAAAAACCACAAACAATTCTGCTGCATCAAAATTTAGCAGTGTAGAATCAAGGCATCAAGATCTCAATGTCAAAATTTAAGCAATTTAGTTGGAGTTGCCAATCTTGAACACCAATTCAACTAATAAGCAATCAAAATCTCAGTCATAACCAATCGAATCCAAGCCAAGACAATAATAACCAAGGAATCAAATCATAACCAATCAAATCCAGAAATCGTGAAGTGGAAATTCGATTGTACCTTCACTTACCTGCCGATACTGAAGTCCAGGGAATCACAGGCAAGTCAAGAGGAATCACGGCCACACGAAGCAGCATCAGCGATGGCGGAGTGACGAGCAGGGGAAGGCGACTCTTCGGGCGGCACTGAATGGTGGAGGTGCGGGTCGAAGATGCGACCAGGAGCGAGAGAAACAGGTGGCCCTTGGGTTAGGGTTCCGTCGGGACAAGGGCGAAGGGAACGATGGTGGCGGCCGGCGACAGAGGTAAAGGTTGAGCATTGCCGGCAGCGGAGAACACACGTCGGAGAAGGGGATGGTGTTGGAGGCCGGGAGAGAGTAGAACAGAGAGAAAAGAAGTGAAGACGAAGGCTGGAGGACCAGGGGCGGCGAAGTCGGAGGCAGAGTGGGCTGCTGCTGCGCGGGTGGGTGCTGGTGGCCCGGCGGCCTGGCGGAAGGAGGAGACGGTGGATGAAGGACGAAGGGCGGCGCTCAAGCAAGTTTGAGAAGGGCAGAGAGAAAGGAAAGAACGAGGGAGACAAATTTTTGTTTTGTTTTTTTTGTATGAAATAAAAAAAAAATATGTATATAAAAAACTAATCCTAACTTAAAATAAAAGGAAAAAAAAGAAAAAAAAACATACCTTGGTTTCTTCTGATATCGATTCAGACATTGTTAAAGCTCTCAATAACTTGTCAAACTCTTGGGCACATATTCCACATAAACGTGCTTGGCTCTCTACAAAGGATATGTAATACCACTAATTCAGTTCCATTGATGCCTTCTCAAAATATGCGCTCCTCTTTTGCCATCTCTTAGCTCTTTGTCCGTTTGCACGCTCATTAAATTTAAACAACAGAATCCTCTTTTCAAATTTTCCTCATCTTGCTCATCTATCCAATCTCCTAAGATCTCCTCGTCAAGAAAGATGATAGCGTAGTCGTCACTAACCACCACCTCCGTCTGCCTAAGAAAAATATCTGAAATAATTGGAATTGTAATTTGTTGACCACTTGGATCCGCCTCATCTCATTATTGAAATCAGTTTGGATCATTATAAGTTGGGACTCCATTGCAGCAAAGTACTCTTCCATACGGGGCAACATGGACGATTCTTGTGACGATTGTGGAGCCAGACATGGAGGCTCTAGTTGTCCGATTTGGAGCTCTAATTGTGCAATCTCATGTATGATATCCATCTCACGAGAAAGTTGAGTTTTGCACAAATGATGTACTTCCATAACCTTTTCAATCGGAACCCTAAACACTGGACAATCTTTAAATACATGATTAGAAACCCCGCAAAAATCACAATATAAACCATGAGTCATCTTTAGAGGGAACCACCTAGACACAAACACAAATAGTTAGTAGCACGGGTGTTATGAACTGTAAGATAGGTTCACAACAAAGTTAATTATATACAATAATTGGCAAACACACAAACAAAGAAATAAACTTTGATTCCCCGGCAACGGCGCCAATTTGATGGACAGTTTTTAGTCGCGTAAACTGTATCAAAATAAATTCGAACTTACTAACTAATGTGGTGTGGTAAGCACGAGTCGATCACACAGAGAATCAAGTTATTTTTAATGCAAAGCAATTTAGAGAAAATCGTTATACCTACAACTATCCACTTTATTTTATTGAATTGATATTGTAACTTCCTCTTGTCCTTTTATGATTCCTATGAATACCCTTGTCCCGACCTAAGATAGTTACTAGTCCAATCAATCCTAGAAACCCTTATCAATTGAACAGTCCCTAAAGAAGGATTTAACCCAATTGATAGCTTTAAGACCAGAGATTAACCAAGGTATTTGCAGTCCCTAAAAAGGGATTTAACAACACATCCAACTTCCTACCCATCCAATTAGTTCAATCAGTCCTAAAGGGATAAGTTTGTCACTTAGGTTAAGGTTCACAATCAGGAATCTACAAAACCTTATCAATTGAATTGATTCTACCAAGTTGATCAGACAAGATAAAATAACACAATCATTCATTCAAGCACAAAGTCAAAACATTCAATATAGGAAATAAGGAACAAGATTCAGAAACTCACAATCAATCCAAACAAAGCTTCAAATTGTAAACGAAACGGAAGAGTTTAGGTCTTTATAAAAATAAAACAAAAGGCAATTAGGGTTAAAGAAGGAATAAAGTCTGTCACGACAGTTGGCCGTATACGTATGTTCGGCCTTCCTCCCACAATCCGTATGAATGTATCTATATATACTAATACTACGATCATAAATTCATAATAATATATTATCTATTAATATTACTAATTCTGCTAGCATTTTGCTGACGTGTCACGCTCACAATTAAAGTTGAATTTTTTATTCAAATGAGTTTTTCTTATTGGTCAATATTATTATGGAAACTTTAAAATATTTGTTTCCTATTTTAAAAATGATTTGAATCCGTTTCCTTTTTTTTATTTTCGATTATATTGTCGTAAATATTGAAACATGTTTCCATTTTTTTTTCCGATTACAATATCTATCTATTAATCTATCTATTTATATTACTAATTCTGCTAGCATTTTGCTGACGTGTCACGCTCACAATAAAAGTTGAATTTTTTATTCAAATGAGCTTTTCTTATTGGTCAATATTATTATGGAAACTTTAAAATATTTGTTTCCTATTTTAAATATGATTTGAATTCGTTCCTTTTTTTTTATTTTCGGTTATATTGTCGTAAATATTGAGACATGTTTCCATTTTTTTTTTTCTGATTGCAATATATCTATCTGTCTATCTATCTATCTATCTATTAATATTACTAATTCTGCTAGCATTTTGCTGACGTGTCACGCTCACAATTAAAGTTGAATTTTTTATTCAAATGAGTTTTTCTTATTGGTCAATATTATTATGGAAACTTTAAAATATTTGTTTCCTATTTTAAAAATGATTTGAATCTGTTCCTTTTTTTTTATTTTCGGTTATATTGTCGTAAATATTGAGACATGTTTCCATTTTTTTTTCCGATTGCAATATCTATCTATTAATCTATCTATCTATTAATATTACTAATTCTGCTAGCATTTTGCTGACGTGTCATGCTCACAATTAAAATTGAATTTTTTATTCAAATGAGCTTTTCTTATTCGTCAATATTATTATGGAAACTTTAAAGTATTTGTTTCCTATTTAAATATGATTTGAATCCGTTCCTTTTTTTTTATTTTCGGTTATATTATCGTAAATATTGAGACATGTTTCAATTTTTTTTTTCCGATTGCAATATATCTATCTATCGATCTATCTATCTATCTATATATTAATATTACTAATTCTGCTAGCATTTTGCTGACGTGTCACGCTCACAATTAAAGTTGAATTTTTTATTCAAATGAGCTTTTCTTATTGGTCAATATTATTTTGGAAACTTTAAAATATTTGTTTCCTATTTTAAATATGATTTGAATCCGTTCTTTTTTTTTATTTTCGGTTATATTGTCGTAAATATTAAGACATGTTTCCATTTTTTTTTTCCGATTGCAATATATCTATCTAACTATCTATTATCTATTAATATTACTAATTCTGCTAACATTTTGCTAACGTGTCGCTCTGTAAATTAAAGTTGAATTTTTTAATCAAAAGTTTCATTTCTTATTAATCGATGTTATTAAGGGAAGTTTAAATATTTGTTTCCTATATTATATTCATCACAATCGTATTAAAAATATCTAGACAATTAATTCAAATGTCAAAATAAAAATCTATTAATTAATAATATCTATCTATCTATCTATCTATCTATTAATATTCTAATTTTGCTAGCATTTTGGTGACGTGTCGCTCTGTAAATTAAAGTTGAATTTTCTAATCAAAAGTTTCATTTCTTATTAATCGATGTTATTAAGGGAAGTTTAAATATTTGTTTCCTATATTATATTCATCACAATCGTATTAAAAATTTCTAGACAATTAATTCAAATGTCAAAATAAAAATCTATTAATTAATAATAATCTATCTATCTATCTATTAATATTACTAATTCTGCTAGCATTTTGCTGACGTGTCACGCTCACAATTAAAGTTGAATTTTTTTATTCAAATGAGCTTTTCTTATTGGTCAATATTATTATGGAAACTTTAAAATATTTGTTTCCTATTTTAAATATGATTTGAATCCGTTCCTTTTTTTTTATTTTCGGTTATATTGTCGTAAATATTGAGACATGTTTCCATTTTTTTTTTCCGATTGCAATATATCTATCTATCTATCTATCTATCTATCTATCTATCTATCTATCTATCTATTATCGATCTATTAATATTACTAATTCTGCTAGCATTTTGCTGACGTGTCACGCTCACAATTAAAATTGAATTTTTTATTCAAATGAGCTTTTCTTATTGGTCAATATTATTATGGAAACTTTAAAATATTTGTTTCCTATTTTAAAAATGATTTGAATCCGTTCCTTTTTTTTATTTTCGGTTATATTGTCGTAAATATTGAGACATGTTTCCATTTTTTTGTCTCGATTGCAATATCTATTATCTATTAATCTATTAATATTACTAATTCTGCTATTTTGGTGACGTGTCGCTCTGTAAATTAAAGTTGAATTTTTTAATCAAAAGTTTCATTTCTTATTAATTGATGTTATTAAGGGAAGTTTAAATATTTGTTTCCTATATTATATTCATCACAATCGTATTAAAAATATCTAGACAATTAATTCAAATGTCAAAATAAAAATCTATTAATTAATAATAATCTATCTATTAATATTACTAATTCTGCTAGCATTTTGCTGACGTGTCACGCTCACAATTAAAGTTGAATTTTTTATTCAAATAAGCTTTTCTTATTGGTCAATATTATTATGGAAACTTTAAAATATTTGTTTCCTATTTTAAATATGATTTGAATCCGTTCCTTTTTTTTATTTTCGGTTATATTGTCGTAAATATTGAGACATGTTTTCATTTTTTTTTCCGATTGCAATATATCTATCTATCTATCTATCTATCTATCTATCTATCTATCTATTAATATTACTAATTCTGCTAGCATTTTGCTGACGTGTCGCTCTGTAAATTAAAGTTGATTTTTTTAATCAAAAGTTTCATTTCTTATTAATCGATGTTATTAAGGGAAGTTTAAATATTTGTTTCCTATATTATATTCATCACAATCGTATTAAAAATATCTAGACAATTAATTCAAATGTCAAAATAAAAATCTATTAATTAATAATAATAATAATAATAATACTAATTCTGCTAGCATTTTGCTGACATGTCACACCCACAATTAAACTTAATTTTTTTATTCAAATGGTATTTTCTTATTGGTCAATATTAGTGCTGAAATTTTAAAATACACGTTTCATATTTTGAACATATTTGTTTCCTATTTTTATACTAATCAAAAGTTTCTTTTCTTATTAATCGATATTAATAAGGGATATTTTTTTCTTACAATTTACTTATTTTACTTATTTTTGAAAAGTTTTTTTCTTACAATTTACTTATTTTAGACATCTTAAATGACTATCGAAAAATAAGTAATATTTTAAGACTTACAAGCATTTTTAATGATTATTTTACATCTTAGATGAGGCTTCTTAGATCACTTTTCTACCTTTTAGGAATTTTTTTATTTTTACCATCTTACCTTTATTTTCACTATTAATTTCCCTCTCTTTCTAGCCATCTTTCTAATGAAAATAATGAATAAGTTATGTATATCTACATAACTTCAAAAGTATTCGCACAATCATGTGCTTATGACAATAATTATATACGGAGTATTTATTTCAATTATATTAGGTGGTGTGTTTGAGTATTATTACTACTTTACCTTATTAAATCATTTTAAAATTTTGTATTGTATCTCTTTCCAACTAATTTATAAATTACAAAAAAAAACTTTATACGTACATATTTTTGTTATAAACAAGTATATATTAATATAGTACTATTATAGATATAGATATATAAAATGATGTTCAAATTAAAATGGATCAAACTCTCGTGCCTTTAAGGCACGGGTATTACACTAGTAATCTAACTAATTCTATTCTATCCTAATATATACTCCGTATAATATATAATTTATCTAATCTACTTTGTAATGAAACTAACGGCTTAACACTGAAGCAGCACTTGCGAACCGTATGACTCCTTCCGACTTCTATACGTATGAATAAGTCAGTCCAATATCGATCCAAGTCGGCCATCTTGCTTCCAATTTGTGAGATAATCCCATAAATTTCGATCGATCTCCGAATTCATAAGATCCAGTCCGAAAATACCTGAAATATATAAAAACACTAGTGTAGACTCCGAAAACCAAATAATATAAATTAAGCTATAAAATATGTAAAAATACTCTAAACTAATATGCAAATCTATACTTAAAACATGACTAAAATAGACTCTATCAATAGTCAAAGATAAGAGTAGGTAAAGTATGCTCAGTAATGTGTTTCATATACTGAAATGGGAAATGTTTTTCATGAAAAAATAAATCCCTGGTATGAAACACTTTGTGTGTGGTAAGATCTAAGACAATATAGGACTTTTTTTTCCAAATGAGTCCCCAAGAAATACACAAGGATGGGCACGAGGTTGCAATTTGTCTCTCATCCTTTTTGAGGTACTAGCAAACACCAAGCAACCAAAGGATCTGAGAAAGGAGTAATCAGGAGGCTTGTGAAACAGTAATTCAAAGGGAGACTTGTGTTTAAAGGAAGGCAATGGAGTTATGTTGATCAAATAGGTGGTTGTTAAGACACATTGACCCCAGTATTGAGGTGGTAGATTGGATTGAAATAGCAAAGCACGAGCTACTTCAAGGATATGTTTGTGTTTTCTTTCTACTCAGCCATTTTTTGGGGGAGAATCAACACAAGGGGTTTGGTGGAAAATTCCTTTCTAGAGTAAAACTGGCGAGCAAAAACATCAGAGAACTCAAGAGAATTGTCTAATAGAATGTCCTTAATAGAAACATGAAATTGAGTAGTAACAAGGGAATGAAATGATTTGATGACAGACAAAGCATTACTTTTATTCGACATGAGAAACAACCAAGCACATCGAGAGTAATCATCCACAATTGTAAGAAAAAATCTAAAACCATTATATGTGGTGGTCTTGTAAGGACCCCAAGTATCTATTTGAATGAGTTCAAAGGGAACTAAATCTCATGAAGGAGAAACAGTAAAAGATTTCCTATGTTGCTTGGCTTGTGGAAACATCTTACAAATGAAAGGAGATTTAGAGAAAGAAAAGGCAAGAATATGCTTCAATTCGTCATAAGCTGTGTGAACAAGCCTACAATGCCAAAGATCAGGGTTGTTGGTAAAGGAAGCAAGCACAGTTGGAGATCCAGTGTCTAATGAAGAGGGAGTGGCCATGACAGACATGTCGAGAACATATAAGCCTTTCTCTTCCTTACCAATCAACAATAGTTTCTTCTTCAAAGGGTCATGAATGTAGCAAGCATACAAAATGAATATGACTTTAGAATTCATAGACTTGGTAAGCTTGCTGATTGAAAGCGAGTTGAAGCAAAAATTAGGGACATGTAAAACATCTGAAATGGAAAGATTGTCATTAAATTGAGCAGAGCCAATGTTCACAACAGTAGATTTATTTCCATTTGGCATAGTAATGGCAGTAGGTTTGGAAACATGATTATGAGATAACAAGAAAGAGAGCTGAGGAGTTATGTGGTGTGTAGCACCACTGTCAATGATCCAAGAAGGATTAGCACATGAAGAAAGAATGCAAGAAGATGCAATACTTTCTAGAGAGGCACATGAGTCATTGTTCTTAGTAGACACCTTACCAAGAAGAGAAAGCAGCTGATTGTATTGCTCAGAAGTCAAAGACACTAGGGACGCGACCCGATCATTTGAAGCAGTCAACGATGAAGCATTGGCATCACTGTGATTTCCTTTAGATTGCTGAGAAGGATAACCAGGGAGCTTCCAACAACGCTCAATGGTATGATTAGTATGCTTGCAATGCTCACAAAAGAACTGATTCTTCTTGCTAGGGCCTTTTCCAAATGCAGATTTCGAAAACGAAGAAGAACTTTTCAAAGAACTGTTTTGCTTAGACTGAGCAGCTAACCCAGTGGATTCTTGATCAATAGGATACTCTGAACTAATAATTGAACATTGCTCCTCATCCTGGAGAAGCATCTAATAGACATCGTCCAGAAAAGGAGGGGGGTGAATAAGCAAAACATTCCCCCGAGTAATAGAGTAGACGTCGTTTAGTCCCATGAGGAACTGAACAACCTGCTGATCACGTAAAATCTCAAGAACAATAGCAGAGGATCCACAAGCACACACTTTATGATAAAGAAGTTGCAAGTACGCATCCCAGATTTTCTTGCACTTGGTAATTAAAGTAAGCAGTAATTGACAGAGAACCTTGAGAAAGAGAACTCAGATCGCATTGGACTTTATAAAGGAGAGTGTGATTAGGTTTACCATACCGTTTTGCAAGTTCTTTCCATACCTAAGAAGTAGATCGACAATAGAAAATCAATTCCGCGATATCCTTGTTGACATAATGAAAAATCCAAGATAGCACCATGGGATTGCATCGCTCCCATTGCATCAGAAGACCGGAATCATTTGCAAGAGGAAAACAGGTTCCAGTGACGAATCTGAGTTTTTTCTTAGCGATCAAAGAGACCGCAACAGTGCGCCTCTAATGGTTGAAATTCCTATCATCCAGTAAATTCGTAGAGTGGACGAAATTAGGATGATCAGAATTGTGGAGATAAAGCTCGCTCAAAGGATCGACAACGGAAGGAGGAGGAAATCGGGGATCAGGAACCTGTTGGAACGCCATGGGAGATCACCAAGAGCTCAAGGAATCGAAACTCTAGGTGATACCATGTTACAATTTGAGAATGAGGAAGCAAGAAGAAGAGAGAAATGAAAGAGAGAGAATTGAAGAAACAGAAATTTTTTCTTATTGAATGAATGAATCTACACAAGTGATGTACATGAGTATTTATAAGAGAGCCAAGGGTGTCGTTCTGTTACAAACACTTGCGCACATACAAACACACAAACACTCTAACTAACTTTCCCGCACTCTGTATCACTCAACAACACCGGTGTCCAAATAGGTGTACTTGAGCTTGTCATTCTTCAATCTGACCATGTGGCTGGAGGAGATCTTGTTGGTCGGATCGAAAACCAGATCTTGGCTGGAGGAGATCTTGGAGGAGGAATCGGGCACACGTGTTCTAATGAGGCTCCCACGAGGACGGGTAAATGGGAGCGTCGATGTCGTCATCGGAGTTCCAGATGTCGGATTCCTGGAACTCGAATCAGCGATCGAAGGAGACGATGGAGTATTGGATTTGGGATTGAAAGCCATGGGAGAGAGAAGAGGCCAGTTGAGAATGGGACGTGATCCCGTGAGATTGGCAACAGAGGGGACAATGGCTAGATCTAGGAGGGGGGGGGGGGGGGGGAATCGAAGGGGCTCATCTCCGTCGTTTATGTTGGAGGGAGGAAGTGAACTATGCTTGCAGATCTTGAATCTAGAGGATTGAGATCTGAGATTTGGTGAAAGAAAGAAAGAGGGGTACAGATCTGAGATTTGAGAAGGTTAATTTATGAGATGGACTTTTTTGTAAATAAAATAAATGGGTAGACAGTGTTCCAATTTAGACAGAAAAATGACCAAATTATTTCTATATTTTTCGTTGGATCTCAAAGGGTATATTAATTAGTTCTATTCAAAAAATTTATAGGTGAACTAAAAGATAAAATAAGTAAGCTAGACAAATGATTTATAGGTGAAAATTCTTCAAATAATTGAAGTAACTCTTAACGTAACTCGATCTAAATCCAAAAGGGATGTATGATCACTGAATTGAAGTAGTTGGTCTAGTAAAGTTGAATTGAAAAAAAAAGGTGAAAAAAAAATTACTCGAGAATAGAAAAAAGGAAGTCAAATATGGTGTGTTTGTATTCCACATGAAACTCCTACTTTGATCATGGTGTTTGTAAGTCTGGCTGGTGGCAAAATTTATTTAAATCTGACTATGATGCGAAGTTTGAAAATATATATTTAGTTATCCACAATTCAATTTTGGAGATTTTTAAAGGTTTAATCTAACTTTTCATCCGACGACCACTGATATTAATCAAAATATGTTATCTTATAGTGATTTTTTTGTCAACTAGCCTAGAAGATGCGAAGTATGATCTTAATTTTTAGGTACCAAATATTTTACACATTTATCCTTATAATTATTTTCTAAATGTCACTTGTATCTTAGGGTATGCTGTATTTGTTAATCTCAAGAGTGCATTATTAGTGCTTAATTAAATACGTACATGTTTTGCTTTGAATGTATAATATAATTGGATCGAGGAAAGCTCGAAGAAACCCGTAAACTAGGGATCAAGATCAACATCTTCTATTGTACGTTTTTTAAAAGAAAACGTTCAAGATATCGTGGCAAATTATAAGTGAACGATACATATAATATTAATCAAGTTTAGATAATTATGATTTTCTGCTTAATTAAGATTTAAGATACAAAGATTTTGACTCTTAATAATCTCTATATAGATATAGATGGCGGATTAAGTTCCTTATCTTACGCTCACGATCGAGTTGCATTAAGTTCTTAATTAATATAGTAGAATTCCTCATCATGCAAGTTATCGATTTATTAATTTAATGATCAATAAGGATAATCTAAATTTAGTGATGATCGAGTTCAATTGAGTTATTTGAGTGTGAGAATCCGATGATGCACCATGGCAAAAGTGATATTATCGATCTGATAGGCAAATTGAAAAAAAGACTATCATTTAAATATGGGAGATTTTGTAAAGGGTGTCTCGATCTTACTCTCAAGGTTCATGGTGAGGAATACCGAATCAATTATTCATTTTTAGTGTATCAAGTCTTTTTTCTGAAGTTGGATGGAATGAGGAGTTTAGCTGGCTCATTATACATTTGATTTCTATAATGGGAGTTATGTTTCCGAGAGCTATAGATTTGAGGTCTCTATTAACTCGGTTGGGTCCGG
This sequence comes from Persicaria tinctoria, assembly GCA_037127255.1. Lineage (NCBI taxonomy): Eukaryota > Viridiplantae > Streptophyta > Magnoliopsida > Caryophyllales > Polygonaceae > Persicaria > Persicaria tinctoria. The sequence continues at coordinate 57,709,975 of JBANSL010000014.1, forward strand.
TGGGGTCAAGATGTTGGAGGGAGCGATCGTGTGTGCGGGTCCACATACGGGAGACACGAACAATAAATAAACTCAACAGGGTTCCATCTCAAAACCAATTGGCAATGAGAGGAGTAGCCTTTCAACCTTATATGTTGTTCAAATATTCTCTATATAACCGATGTGGGACAACATTTGTAAGATATTTCAAGTCACAAGTCATGTGATAATTTGCACCACTATCTAAAAGCCAAGAGTCTGTAAGAGGAGACACTACACCACAGAATAAGGTACCTGCAAGAACCACATCATTTGATTGTTGTTGCTGAGCTTGACTCATGATGTTGAGGAGAGACACCATCATCTTTTGCTGATCCATAGTCAGACTTCGAAGCAGATTTCCTTGCTCTTCTGGAGCTTTTTCAGTGGCTGCATTAGCTCTGTAGCTTCCATTTCCATTTTTCTTTGTGAATGAGGCTGACGACAATCAGATTGTTGCAACAAAGAATATCGATCTAACCGCCTACCAGGAGCTCGACGAAATGCCAGAGTTCATGGAGAAGGGAATTGAGTTCTTTGATGCATTTCCTACATAAACTAGTTGTTTTGAGAATGCAACGAGCATAAATAAGGAACAAGCAACCTTGATATGAATTCCTAGTTTAATATTCTTGTTTTGTTACAAGAACTAAAAAGAGAATATCCCACTACATGTTTCCACTTTCTTATCTTATGGAGCAGTTGATTGCACATAGAGGCGGTGTCATTGATGAGGATGTCCTCTTCCATGCTCTTGATAGCAGTCTAGTTGCTCAGGTGATGACCTCGTTTGTAATCTGAATTTATAATAACTTTATTTTAGCAAATGAAAGGAATATTACTGAAATTGGGTTGAACCTTTTACTGGAAATGCTGAAGAACTTTCAGGTACAACATTTTTGGGCTTGTTGGATTATGTGTTCCTAATGCTTATATGTTCCCTTATGTGATCTTTTTCCAATTTAACAGGCTTCAGAATTATGCAGCCAGTTCTATAAGACATGCCTTTTGACCACTGAGCAAGAGATTTTTGTTGTGGTAACTGATACATTCCACAAACCTAGTTTCAAGTTTAGACGTTTTGGTGTTGCAGCATTTGTTCTGTCTAGTAATTGAAATTGTACTTATTGGATGATCTTGTGTTGTTCTTAAAGTATATTTGTTGAAATCTAAGCTTGATTTTCAGGTGCGATCTGGTGCGTTGATGGAGCCTCTATGGGATACAGCTACTGTTTCGTATCCATACCCAAATAATGATTCGTTTGTTCGTGAATATACTATAAAACTATTGAGTACATCTTTTCCTAATATGACGACTTTTGAGGTATATATGCTGCCTTTTCTTTTCTTTACCTATAGAAATATGGTATTTGAATCTGTGTAAGGTGGAAAGCTATTCTTCAAACATCACTGAACTTTTGGTGCTTTTCCGGTGACACAATTTGTGAATGGGCTCTTTGAATCAACAAATGATCTTCTACTTTCAAAGATCACATAAGGGACTTCTTGGTGCAGTCAAAGGAATTTTCAGCCTGGATATTTTTAAAAGAATGTTTCTTTTCTTGCAAGCTCAGTTTTTCTGAATATCCGTTGGAAAGATATCCGTTTTGGTTTTCTTTTTGGTTGAGCATGTCTCTTACTCTACTGAGAGTTACATTTATCACTGTTTCAAATATATATATTTAAGTTGTATCATGTTATTCTCTTCTACTTTCCAATGCTGTTTTATTTCATTTATGTTCAGACTTGGGTGTCTAGATCCAATTTAGTGTTTTCTAGATAGAGTGACTATATGTTATTTTATTTGATAGAATCTTACAAAAATAAGGGCATTCCTTTGCCTGCTTGTCTGCACTCTACACTACTCGCTTTCTCTTAAACATCTTAAAGCTAGTAAGAATAATATTATGCACTCTACACTATATTTTTTGACAATTTGCATTCTTTCACATGTAGAGATGACCGAGATCTTAATAGGATGCTTAAGGATTCAGTGAGATGGGGCGATCCAATGGCTCATTTGGTTAAGATAATTGAAGATTTAATTAGAAAGTTCCATAGTTGCTTTTCTGGGTGATAATAACGATCACATCACATTCCATGTTGGCAAGAATCTTGTTTGCACTGCATGCCTTTGTTTGGAGCTATTCATTTGGTTGTGGAGTTATTGAGTTTCCTAGTCGAATGCTTTTAGCCTATTATCTCAAATGGGAGAGTATTGTGCTCGTGCACAAAGATGTGGGTTCAAATCCCATATAGGCATATTGAATTGTGATTAAAAAGTACAATTTTAGTTTGAATTTTACTTTAGTGTTTGAATTGTGATTTTTTCTTGATGGGTTTTGTACACTGGATGAATGGGTATTGTGCTGACAGAAGGGGTTGGATTAGATGAATGGGTTTTGTGCTAACAGAAGGGGTTAGGACCTTGTCGACCTCTTCCTCGGTCTCCTCTTCTATGTCTTCAGAGTCAAGTGCAGTGTCGAAGGCATCGTTGACAAATTCTTCAATATATAACACCAGCCTACCACAATCAACAAAGAGAACTCATTATAGTGGATGTGCATTTTTTGGTATACAGTCCCCACTATTTACGCCTTCACTGGCTATCTGTGATCCTGGATACCCTTATTTTCAAGCTCGATGAGATGACATCTTACGGTTTTTCTTAAGTTGAAAAAGAGTAAACAACCATTAACCAACATTTATTCTTCAACAACACACCTAATCATCATAACACTTGTCGGTATGTCTACATTCCAGCTTTCATGTTGAGAAATAGGCACCTTTAGGAAATGGGTTATCAGATCATAAATTTCCAATTAGCTATATGCATGAAAGCATATAAAAAATGTACATTAAGATATGAATCGTTTATTAGCTATTCTCATGCTAGTCTTGATATGTATAGTATGATGTCATTTAGATAGGAGCATCAAGTTCTTGTCAGCAATATATCAATATGCAAGCCAGTGTAGATTCCACAATTTTAGAACTAATGTGCATTTTTAGTTTGAAAAAAATACAAATATAAAACTGAAAAGTGCAATTATATAACTCAAATACAAAACTTAAAAAGTGAAATTTTATAAGTTTATATTTGCACAACATAAACTTATATTTGCACAACACAATATTATATGTCCACAACGTAAACTTATATTTTCACACCAACAAAAAATTTCAAAAAGTGCTGACATGGAAAAAAAATGCAATTTAGTTTGAATGTGTAACTTTAGAACTTAAATATGCAATTTTAGTTTGAAAAAGTGCAATAATATGAATGTGTAATTTAGAACTTAAATGTGAAATTTTAGTTTGAAAAAGTACAATTATATGAATGTGCAATTTAGAACTTATATTAGCACAACATAAACTACAGTTGTGCGACTCTAAAACACAGTTGTGCAATTCTAAAACACGGTTGTGCGACTCTAAAACACAGTTGTGCAATTGTAAAACACAGTTGTTTTATTTTTGCTCATCAATAGACTATGATTGCACAACATGAGGGATTGGTGGAAATTTGCTCAACATGATCTTATTTTTGCTCAACAATAGATTATATTTGCACAAAAATTGAGAGTTGTGAAATTGTGTTCAACATGATCTTATTTTTTCTCAATATTATTTTATACTTGCTCAATAGATTATTGCACAATGTGGTCTTATTTTTACTCATCAATAAACTATAATTGCACAACATGTGGGATTGGTGGAATTGTATTCAACATGATCTTATTTTTACTCAGCAATAGATTATATTTGCACAACATGCATGGGGGAGAGGGAGGGGGTGGTGAAACTATGTTCAACATAATGTTATATTTGTTCAATATAATCTTATACTTGCTCAATAGATTATTGTTCAACATGATCTTATTTTTGCTCAATAATAGATTCTATTTGCACAACAAGGTTGTTTTCTCTAATTAACAAAATAGAAAAGATGCTGACACAACCCTTAATTTCTGAAATTTAAGCTAGTAATCAAATGCAACCATGTTCTACACTTAGACAGTTGTGCAACTCTAAACTACAGCTGTGCAACTCTAAAATACAGTTGTGCAACTCTAAACTATAGTTGTGAAACTCTAAACTACAGTTGTGAAACTCTAAACTATAGTTGTGCAACTCTAAACTACAGTTGTGCAATTGTAAAATTATGACATCTTAATTGTATTAAAGATGACAAGATGAATAATTACAGTTGTGCAACACTAAAGTGCAGTTGTGCAACTCTAAGGTGCAGTTGTGTAAGTCTAAAGTGCAGTTGTGCAACTATAAATTTCATGAATAACACTCTGAAATTGAATAAATAGATCTAGGTGAAGTCGAACCACCAACCTCCTGAACAACTATTTGTCCAGACGCTCTTTCCTGTTTGAGCTTATAGATCTTAGTGCTAGGATATGTTTATAAATTGCCAAATTAATATTATAAAGTGCACCAAAAAATATTATAAACAGTGGCTTGAAGCAAAAAATATTGTAACTATCCTTCAAAACTAAAGCAGTTGGAGAGACCATGAGGCTCTGAAGGCGGGAGCCAAGCCGGGCACTAATTTCGACAAGCAAAGATTGATTTCCTTATCAATCGATCTTCGATCGATTGATAAAGAAAACAATCGGACACCACGCAAACTGTGGTTTGTCTCTTTTGCATTTTGTTGAATAGGTGGAGGGCACAAGGTCTGCATTTTTAGGGCAATTTCAGAAAGATGAAAGAAGGGCAGTGAATCAAACATCCCAATTTCATCCCAAAATCTCGTCGTTCACAACATAGATCTCGTCGATGTTGCATCCGGACTGATCTCGCCGTTCACAACATAGATGTTATTGTCCAAATCAATTGCAAATTTTCACCAATATTGAAATCTCCCCTCGCTTGCATTATCTTGTCCCTGACATAGGAGTCGTTGTGACCCAGCAGCATCACCTGTACTTGGGAAACCTAAGGGCTTGTTTGATATCGGTATCTAGATATCAAGATATCGGTATCGGTATCGGTATCGGTATCGGTATCGGTATCGGTATCGGTATTGATATCGGTGTCGGTATCGGTATCGGTATCGATATCGGTATCAAGATATCAAGATATCGATATCGGGCGATATCTTTGATATCAAGATATCGGTATCGGTATCAAGATGTCTATATTGGGTGATATCGATATCAAGTGATACCCCCTAAAAATCAGTATATCAAAATAGGCAAAATTTGATGTCTAGATATCACTTGATATCGATATCTGGCTATTACCAAACACAAATTTCATATATCACTTGATATCAACTGATATACTATGGATACTAAACATTAGATATCGATATCAATTTAGGTGATATCGATATCTAGCCATACCAAATACTAGATATTAGATATCGGGGCCAGATATCTAATATCTAGATATCAATACCAAACGACCCCTTAGATACTGAATTATATGAACATATATTTAATGATTGATGCTACTGTCAATTGATACCTCATTATGGTGAGTGAAGTAGTTGTTGGAGATTGTGATAGCGGTGGAGCCTATGACAACATCAATGAGACCATCAACACGATTAGAAAGGGAAACATGGTCAATCCATTTCCTTATCAATCGATCAAACAGTCGGAATGAAACCTCGGCTCATAAAAATTGATCGACGGTGATCCTGCAAACAAAGAAGCAAAGTCAGCAGAAGCAAAGATCGATTTCTTTATCAATCGATGTCAGAATGAAACCTCGGCTCGTAAATAGTCGGCTCATAAAAATTGTAAGAAGTATTTGCAGATCTCTCTGCGATTCTTCTCCGAAATGATCTGGCAAATGAAATCGATAAAAAAAATCAAACTCAACACCGAGTTTACAGAGGGAGGGAGAATTTGATAGAGAAACATCGCACCATGGCTGCTAGGAATAGGGCGAAATTGAGCACGTCAAAGCTCGCCGAGAAGATGGTGATTGATATAAACAAATTAGGCAAATTAGGCAACTACAACTTACAAATCTGGGTTGTTTGAGATTGATAGAACTATAGATCTGGTAGATTGGGGCTTGGAACGATTGCAATCGAGATCCGTCTCAATAGAAGCACCAATCGAGATCGATTGCAACGGAATCAGCGACATGAAGATCGATGGAAAGAGCTGGGATGGTAGAGATGGTATCGTGTCAATGGAGGCGAAGAGGAGAGCATGAGGACATGGGAGAAGAGCTCGATTTGGATATGGAGAAGGAAATCGGCAAGATGAAGAACGATAAAGACTCTTTCACGTTGTAAACACGCGCCCGGACGGTGATGGACAGATTGCTAATTTGTCCTAAAGTGTAGACAAATCACCAATTGAGACAACTTTTTTGGACATTTTGCAAACTCCCCCTATTTTTTTTACCCTAATTTGTATTCCGTTCACCCTCTTGATTTAATTGACGAAATGTCTATCCACATGTGCCTCTTTTGTTCCTGCGTGTACCCCTGCTCAGTGTGTTCCCCGTGCTCCACATTGTGCCCCCTCGCGTATCATTTTTTATCCGATATAAGTTTTGGAAATAAGATATCACATGAGAAGTTAAACAAATTATTTCAGGGAGTCCAATCTTCCTCCGCGAGCCCTATACCTCCTCTGGGAGCTCTAAATCTCCTCCGGAAGCCCTAATCCATCTCCTCCGGGGTCCCCTCCCTCCTTCTCGCGTTGCGTGCAGCATGCTTCATCGTCCTGGCTGCTGCCCGGTGACTCGCCTTCAATCCAGTGAACTGTTCGTCCCCTTGGCTCCCAAGTTCTTCTTTCTTGAGGCCTTTGAAGATTCATGGACAAAGAGCTCTTTTCTTGTTTTTAACCAATCCGAAAAACAATGTCTCGATTTTTAGTCCTTAGGTTCGGTTTTTCCATACTTCTTAAAATCCAGTCTTCTAACTCTTCTACCTCACCCTCTTCAGAATCTGGCCCGAGACTTGGGTCATCTCCTTCGGGATTTCGTTTCATTACCGCTCCCTCTCCGAGCTCACCTTTATCATCTCCATTGTCCCCGCTCCGTTGCCCTGTTCACCGGTCTACTTCCTTTCCGGCGGTTCAGGTCCACTCCCCTAGGCGCTCCATCCCTTAGCTCCATGGTGCAACCCTTTGTCCTCCTTTTGAGATTCCGGTGTCATTCCACCACCTGTTTTTCTTTGGAGCGGATGGGCCCGATTTCCGACCTTTGGGCCTAAGGTTTTTGGCTTGGGCCGAAAGCAGCATGTAAGAAAGGAAAAAACAAATAATAATAATAATAATAATAAATAAATAAAATAATGTGTTGAATTATATATATAATAAATAACTATATTTAAATAAATCTCGGTCGAGCTAGCTTTTATCTCGCTTGGGTTTCTGGTGCATTTTGATTCAGGCGATCTGTGGCTCTACGTTTGGCATGATTGGACTTTCTTTCCGTGTGATGGGGTTCTGGCAGTCGGAGTAGGGACATGCTGGGGTCGTGGCAGTGTATATCGAGGCGTCTCCTTTCTACGGAAAACTGTTTCCTTGGAGGTTCGTCTTCATTGCCCACGGCCACAGGTTTCTCCTGATGTGTCGATGGCCTACGGTGATGCCTCCGGGTGGTGCTTGGCTTCGTCCCTCGTCTACATCCTCATCTCGTTCGGTCTGGTTGTGTCTAGGTTCGCTTTTGTAGAGTGTTTATTGCTTGTATCTTCCACCATCTTTGTATTTTCTATTTGTTTAGACAGTTTTCCGTCTACCGACTTGTCAGCCTTCGAGGTTCAGGTATGTCTGAACTCAAATTTTTACCTAATAAAAAAAATCCCCCCATATAAGTTTTGGAAATGACCTAGAGTACATGAGAAATGCGGAGGTGGTTGACTAAAGTGGTTGTATACGTGGCCACGGGTCAATCCGTGACCCAACGGGTCGTACGGGTCAACGACCCGACGGGTCCGGGTTGACGGGTAGGTAGGTGGGGACGGGTAGCGGGTTAGGGTTAGGGTCGGGGATTTGTAACCCGCTGACCCGGCGGGTTGACCCGGCAGGTCGACCCGCCGGGTCAACCCGTTTTTTCAAAATATTTTTTTTGAAAAATTTATTTTTAATAAAATAAATTTATAATATTATGTAAATATGTAAATTATTCTTAAAATAACTCACAATAATACATAAACTAATATGCAATGTGCAATGTGAGATAAATAAACCACATCCTTCTCCATTTATAGACTTGGAAGTCTTCCTTCATTCCCCTCATTTCCAATGTGGGACAAAGGCTTTGTCCCACATCGAAAATATGGAGTTAGAATGAGAAGGCATGTGGCTATATATATGTATCCCACTACCACATTTCTTCCACTTCACTTGTTTTCTACATTTCCTACATTGGAATTTAAGTTGGAAATGAAGTTTGAGAAATATATTCTCATATTTTTTTCTCTTACATCACACAACGAAATTATAGCGGATGAAAGAATTAATATGGAGATATAATCTTCCTATATTTTTAACACTTCATATCAAAGTGATAAAATGTGTTGTGAAGATAAAATCTTTACATATTATTTATTTATTTATTTTAATAGTCATTATTGTTAAAATAAATGATTTTTTTTTAAATAATGTAACCCGTCGGGTCAACGGGTCGATCCGAACCCGTCAACCTGTGAGATTTACGGGTTAGGGTTCGGGTCGCCCAACCCTGACCCTTGACTCGGCGGATCGAACCCGTCGACCCGACGGGTCCGACCCGTGGCCACGCCTAGTTGTATATGTCTTTAAATGAAATGACATTGGTTATATATATATATTTGTTGGTTATGATGCGAACAATTATATTGCTTATGAGTGTATGTTTCCTTTAAGTAAAATCATAATAGTATCTATGCATATGTGCTTATCTCTGCATCTTTGTCTTTACTTGATTCAAATTGAGATTGCACGTAGTGAGTTTGGGAGGAGTAAAAGATATATAACTGAAACTGGCTAGCTTTGGTCTTACGTTCGACATAACTTTGTTGGACGAACTCATAGATATGAACAAATTTGATGTACCTCTTATAATCTTATTTATGTTCTTACGTTAGAAGATGAATTTATAACACATAAAGAGGTTATGAGTCCAACTAATGTTAGTTTCTTCTAAAAAGATGCTATAGATAGTAAATTGGAATCTATTATGAGTATTCATACTTGGGAACTAGTTGACTTGCCTAGAGGTATCAAAACTGTGTTTAAGGCAAGACTAGTGGTTATGTGGATGAGATGATGATTTTTTTTGGCACTAACATGAATTTGATGAATGAAACTAAAAGTCTATTTTCCTCTCATTTAGAAATGAAATATATGGGTGAAGCTAACGTGTTTCTAAGTGTTAAGGCAACTAGAAAAAGGAAATTGTTTCATTTCATTTTGTTGAGAAAATATTGAAAGGTTTGATAACCTTGATGTGTTGTACTGGTATGATTGAACTCACTCGAAATGATATTGCTTATGTTGCAAGTAGACTCAGCAGATATATGTATATAATCCCAGTAGAGACTATTAGATTTCACTTAACATATTATTGAGATATCTTAAAGGTAAAATGGTTTCGGGTTTATATTATGTAGGTAACCTCAATCTATGGAGGGATACTATGATACTAATTGGGTCACTAATTTTGATGATGTTAGCTCTACTAATGGTTTTGTTTTGACATTATATGGTGGTGCTATATCATGAAAATCATCAAAATTGTCATGCTTTGCTAGATCGACTATGAAATATGAAGTCAAAGTTTTAGATTTAGTTAGACAAGAGATTGAGTGATTGAGAATTTTACTGGCTTACTTACCTTTGTGGGAGCATGAAGCTCTATCTAATTATCTACATTGTGACTCACATTTGCTATTTGTGTAGCTAGCATCAATACATAGAATGGCTAGAAAATACACATGCGAATTTTACATGAAGTTGTGAACCAACTGATTGTGAATGGTGTGATCTATTTAGAGTATGGAACTCAAACCCATATGAGGAGAGATACACCACTTCTCATTCCCATGATAGATGTATTGAGGAAGGTTGAGTCATGTACTCTTAATGAATCTATAACCCATAGTTGGTTGGTCCTATTGAGAAGGACTTGATGGATTCACCGAATATATAAAATGATGGGTGTAAGGCTCTTAATGGTTTCATGGTCCTAATAAGGGTAATTTGTCTGAGATAGAGTTGATGAAGTCACCTATGAGAGTTGGAAGGGGTTGGTCACCTTCTATGGAAGATAGACTGGGTGTTCTTTCTAGAGAACTCTTAAGCATCCAAGGTATGAGATGACCACATACATATTTGCGAATCTTATCGCGGAATCACCAAGATTATGATTGAGGTATGTGTTGTTGAGATTACCTCTCGAGTGTAGTAGTTCAGGACTTGTTCACTTCTATGATGAGGGAGGCACTCAATTTCCCTATGTGTTGGCTCAAGACTTGCTCACCAACATTTAAGTAATTTTCCATAAAACCAACTCAGAACGTTGTTTTTAAAGTTGTTTTAAAACCCAGTTTCTCACATTTGTAGGGGATTGGTGGAAATAATGTTTGAACTAAGGGCTTTATTAAGGATTTTGAATTTCTCTCATCCCACATCGATTGTAGAGGTCTTTTGGAAGGTGGTTTATAAAGAGGATTTTTATGCAATTTTATAATTAATTTTATAAAATAATATTTTCGAAGCTTATCCTTTTATCGCTTACCCATTTCTTTCCCACTCTGTTTTTTAGGGGATAGTGGGAGTGTTTTCCTCACCCACGTTTAGTTTCTTTAAAAATGGGTTTTTGGTTTTCCAAAGAGAGACGTCTTCATCTTCCTCCTCTATAGAAGTGTTCTATGTTGGTAAATTCCAAACCTCCTTTAGTGAGTGCACATGATCGAAGGTGTTGTGTAACCTTGGTGGGTGATGTCAGAAGCCGACTTGCATCGTGGTCGGGATAAAATCGCTTTTAAAGCAGGGGGTTCAGATATATACCACCCCAGAACAATTTGTATTTCCATATGAGTTTTTCACTTTGATTTGATTTGATGTGTTTTAATCAAGTTGAATATTGTTTATGGTTCTTACTAACACCCCTGGACCTTACCTATCTTGTTGAGCAACTGCCCTTGTCTACTATTGTTATGTGAACTACTATGAGTAATCAAGTCTTGCCCCTTAACATCTCTTTTTCAACACAATTCTAGTAAAGTCCATCGTCAATCAAACAGGGTTGTACACAGACGCATATGCTTCAAGCCAACTGAGATTCCAACCTAAAAGCAATTGACATTAAGTGGAGTTCGCCACCAACTTATCTATAAGGTTCATTCATTCACAACTTTACTAGGTTGATCAAACTTTGTCCTTAACAGATTGGTCATTTGAAGATTATAGAACATGGGTAGCTGCGTAGCTAGTTTAGTTGGAAGCGTAAAAGCTCCATATGAAGCCAGGCAATCTTGGCCAGAAAGGAAATTGTAAAGCATAAATAGGTAACAAATCAACAGCTATATTCGTGTCCTGCTACATATATTGAATTTTGGATTAACCAGTTCGTTAAAAGGGATTTACATGACACTGTCATATATGATGCAAATGAGGCACGCCTTTGTGAAGTGTTACAACCCTATCAATTGAGAATCCAATTCAAACATCACGTATTGGTGGAGATCTTATTTCGATATGATCAGTCAAAGTCACTCTACATGTATCTAAATCAAGTATTATATGACTCAATAAGGGATAAACATTCTCACTCACGGACGATTTCATCCTTTTCATGCTCCTTAGAGGATTCAAATTTGACTATCTGGGATTGGAACCTAAGCTATATGGTTCTAAATTCTAATAGAAAGAGAAACAGAACACAGATCAGGAGATCTCTCTCTCTCTATATATATGACAAAATATATGAGAGAAAATTTCATTAATCAGACCATTAGAGGAGCTGCATATCAGATCAGTAAAACTGGAAAGAAACCATGAATAGCTTTGAGAATCAAGAACAAAACAATGGAAGGAAAAAAGAAAAGAAAAGAAAAAAAGACAATGAGTAAAGTGTATGGAATTTTAATCTCCAAGTCTTAAAAACTAGTAAAAAAATGTCAATTGTGGTATGTGGATGGAAGATCCAGTGATTAAGCCCGCTTCTTCCTCTCCACGGCGTGTTTCTTTGCTGGGGCAACCGGGGCGCAGCTGTAGCCACCTGGGCAGAGGCCGCGTAGGGCAGCAAGAACAGCTGCGCCCATGAAAGGGGAGTAGATCATCAACAACTTCTCCGATGCCCTTCCTGAGCCCACCAGCTCTCCCAGTATCGCTGCCTGAAACACATTATATAACCAAATTAAAGCCTGTTTACAAGATTTATATCACAACTGGATATATGGTGTCACTTTCAGTAGGGATAACTAAATTGACTTATAACTCTATTCCTGCCAAAACTGCATCAGGAATCCATTGTTTGGTTTCAAAGAATCACAATTTCAACTGTTTAAATACAAGAATGGTTTCTTATATGTTATGTCAGAGCTGGCTGAACAGTTGTGGCATCAGGCAAGAGCTACATTGTAAAGGCACTGTCTTTTTTAATTTATTCAACCAAAGTCGAAATGAAAAAATGTACCAGATGATATTTTCAGCTACGTTTAGCATCAAATAGAAGATCACACATTCAAAGTGTAACCAGGCTATCACCATAAAACATCCAAAACGTACCAATCTGATCCAGATTCAGCATTTCACAAGGCATTTCAGTGTTCGTCCTACTTCTAATTCCGTCGTTTCTCCAAACAAAACAAAAAATTTAAGGCAAAACACAGGCGGCGAAGAATGTATGAAGCACAGGAACCCTAGATTGGCGGAAAGTTAACAATCTCAAATCCAATTAGAGCGTCAAATCTCAAAATCTCAAATAGTGTTAAATTTGATCCCAATTGATAAAGCAAATGGCAAAATTAGAAGGAAAGTCATACCATGGAAGTGAAACAGGAGACACCGAAGATCAAGCAGGTGGTGCGGTACCAGGATTTGCCGGTGGCCAAACCGAAGAGGCTGGCAATAGAAAGGGGCCAGAGGAGGAAAATCTCAGCCCAGACGAGGCTAACGAAGAAATGAGGCTTCTCGGAGACCAAGTAGTCTCCGTACTCGTTGGCGTACCAGGATTTGAGATCCACCAGCTGCTTAGGGTAGTACTCGACGGGCAACGCACTCTGCGCGTCGAAGAGAGGCACAACGATCACGAAAACCAGGAAGACAAGGAAGAGCAGGGCGTCTGTTATCTTCAATAAAAAGCCGCACCCCATTTTCCGTTCGATTAGCGACGCTGGTGGTGTTAGTAGCGGCTGAAGCGGTGGTGGGGAAGTCCGGAGAGTTTGAGAACCGGTGGAGGACCGAAGGTGTGGGATGTTGGGAAGACGATCTGAGTTTGGGTTTTTATATAGTCGGGAATTGTTTTTTTTTGGGAAATAAATCAATTTTAAAAGGACAATTTGCTACGGGAAATTTGGAAAATCACCCCCTAATCGCTCTGTAAATTTATAATTATATAAAATCGCATTTTAAAATTTTAAATAGTCTGAGCTATGCAATAAAGAAATAAAAATATACTCCAGATTTTAATATATCTTACTATAATATAATTGATTAATTTTTTTTTGGTGCAATATAATTGATTATTAATATTAGCAAAAATAGGTTTTTAAGATATATAGTAGATAATTCATTTAAAAACAATACAATTTATTTATACTATAAGAAAAGGTACTTTCATTATTAATTTGTAAATCACATTCAATTTTTCTTCTGTAATTATAATATCGAATGTTATTTTAGTATTTTGCACCGCTTTTAATGGGATTAATAAATTCATCCAAGTAAAAAGCTTAAAGTCCACTCTTGAATAATCGAAAAAGTGTGATTTGAATCTTTATTCTTTAGCGGTTTATTATAAGGGTTATCGTTCCCTTGTCACTGAGATAAGCCTCTTTTTTTTTTCATATATATATGCATTTTACATAAAATGTGCAAATATAAAACACCACCCTATTGTCTTTTCTTATTTGCAAATATTTATCAGTTTATTATAAAGTTAATTTATTGGTTTTTTTCTTTAATTTTATATATTTAGCTAAAGGAAAGTGTAAAATGTAATTTATCCTAGTAGTAGACAAAAAAAAAATAATAATATAATATAATATACATTTTATACGCATTATACAAATTTACGAACCTATTATTCGCTCAATAATTGGAAAAAGTAGGAATGCATGAGCGTTTACATAAATTTCCATGCACCTAAATTGAATTTTCCCAGTTAAGGAAAAAAAAAAACGTTCCAAGGTGCCGGCTGGACTTTTAATTGACTTGCAATATAAAAATGTAAGTGGATGCCATCAATTCATGATCCATTAGTATAAAAATAAATTGTAATTATTTCATAAATGTATTCATATTCATACAAATACATTTTAAAATCCTCATTAGCACACTAATTATCAGGTAATGCGCGCAGACATGTAAGTGTAACACAATAATCATCTCCATGACCGGATCCAAAATTTAAAAAAAAATCATCTCCATTCCATGCAAATGCAAGTTGACTTCTTTTTTCCTTTTTTATTAAAAAAAAGGCAAATGTAATAGAAATTTTTTTGCCAAACAGACACTTTTTTGTTGAATTATCTACATTTTTTTATAAATTAGCAAAATGTCCAATATATACTAATTTATTCCTAATTAGCAGCCCCAAAATTCTGATTTTGGACGAACAGAGAAACAGGAGCTTGTCTCCTCGCTCGCCGCCGAGATCCGATGCCACCTCCGGCCACCAGATCGCTCCTTGTCGCCGCCGCTCCTCCTCTGGTCGCCTGAGTTCGCGCGGGTCTGGATCAAATATTTCGTCCTGGATTTCGCCGATCGAAGATCCACGCTATGAAGGTCTGGATCTCGATCAACTCGGCGCATCCATCAATTAATTGGATCTGTGTGTGCTTGGAACGATTGCAATCGATCTCAATTGCAAAATCGAGGTCGAATCTGGTCGGAGGCGGCGAGGGCGAGCGAAGGAGCGAGATCGGAGGCGGAGGCGGAGGCGGCGAGGGCACAACGGCGAGATCGAAGGAGGTCGGAGCGAGCGAGGCTGGAGGGGGAACCACTAGCATATCGACACTGAGGGAGGCAGAGGGATGATGAATAGTTACCATTCCGAAGACACGAACACAGATCCGCCCATTGGGGTTACGGATCTAGCATATGCCCCAATGGATCTTGACGCTTAGGTGATAGATAGAGAGGCTAGAAGCGGCGGAGGCTTGGTCGTAATAGCAACCGTCAGCGGTGGATTTGAGCATGAAGGCACCGGATGAACAGAAAACGACGCCCTTTTTTTTTTTTTGAGTTTTTGGGATTTTCGATTTTGTTTTTGTGGTGGTTGAGGGACGGCGTGAGGGCGGTGAAGAAGGTGGGAGACCGACCAAGAGGGGTATGGTGGGTGGTCGGCAGAGTTGGGTGGAAGGAGGGTGGGTGGAACGACGAATTTTCTCACTTGTCTGATTTTTTTTTTTTATGTATTCAAAACTAACGGAGCTTCACCCCTCTGTTAAATTTAACCTTCGAGGGCATGACACGAAATTTAACAAAATCCTAGGGGCACCAAACGAAATATGTAATAGAGTGGTATACCCGACGAAAATTGCAATACCCCAAGGACACCCCACGAAATTTCCGTATTTTTAATTAAATATTAATATGGATGGTTCAATTTATCTCACAACATTATATAAAGTCTTATTTAAAAGGGGACTTTTTTTTTATAGAACTCAGAATTTTTGGCAGAATTTTTTATCAACCCTAAATTTTATATATAAATTTTTTTAATATATAATCATCTCCCATGTTAGAAATTTTATATTAATTTTATTAACATTTAATTAGTTTACTTCATTTTCCAACAACGAATAAAGTAGAAATGAAAAGGTTTAACTAACTATATACATTAATACATAATACATTAATATATACTCATTGCCCCCCGGGGCATAGCTCAGCGGTGTGAAGCTCACCCTACGTTGGGTCTGGAAGCTTCGTGTGGGAGGTTCGATTCCCATGAGGAGCATTATTGTGTTTCTCTTGTGGTGTGAGCCTCCTGGAGCCAAATGATATAAAGGGGATGGTTGGACCATTGCTTAGACACATCCCGCGGTTTACCTCACCAAGTCGATGAGGGGCCGAAGACTTGGGGTCCAGGACTAGTCTAAGTGTAAGCTTGGGATACCTGGATATAAAAAAAATTAATATATACTCATTAATATATTAATATAATGGTTAAATAAATACTCATGAATAGTAGAGTAGGGGTTTAAGGTTTATCAAGAAACTACTTCGGTACCCGTATATCATATGCGATTTTTTTAATTTAAATAAATTTAATATTAATACACGTTTCATCAGTTAATTATTTTGTTTTCAATACTTCTTAATTATTACATAATTATGATATAATTAAAAGAAATTATTATAATGTACACATATGTATATTCTAATGAATAATAAAGGAGGCTGGGGTTTAAGTTTATCAAGAAATAAAGAGAGAGAAAAAGGGTCCTCCCTACCAAACTAGTACGGCCAAGGAATTTTTTTAACATTTTGCAAAATATTTTATAATTTAAAATTAATAAAATTAGACCCTGTAAAATCTAAAGATTTGTGCAAACATCCTACCTGCACCTATTTGGTACTGGATTATCTAATCAATCTCTCACAACTTAAGTAATGACTGATAATATTTTCACCGTTGGGGATAACAATATTAGGTTATTGTTCCTTAACTTCCCTGGAGCTTCCAATGTAAATAACCAGATGGCAACTTGATTTAAAAATAAGGATTAAAGGATGGGAATCTGAGCTTTTCCACGTTGAAACCTATCAAAGCAATATAATACTGTATAAAATATAGAAGAGATCCGATCTCTGGATCCAACCACCCCCTCAACATGGTTGCATGGCATCACATAACTCCTCCATTTCCATCTATCTTCAATTTCTTAATTAGTAATTAATATGTTTTTTTTTTATTTCAGGAAAGTTTGGGTTTGACGACTTTAATTTATAGAAATACTTATACATTGTCTATTTTGTCTATTAACTTAATTCTCAAATCAAAATTTAAAATTATTAGGTCTTTTTTTGCTCATGATTGAAAATTAGGAAGATTTTGGTAACATATCAATTTAGGATTATTAATTAAGTAAATGTCCACATTCATTTAACAATTAAGGAAATACCCATATTTTTTTTTTATAATACCAAGACTACTTCCTATATTAATTAACAATTTTTCTTTAATATAACCCTCATTCCTTTCTCCCTCTTTTTTCCCGTATCTTCGTCATCTTCTCAAGTTAAAAAAATTGAAACCCTAGACCTTGGCAAAGAGCGAGCGAGTGGAAGGGGTTTCATCGATGACAGAGCATGTGGCATATCGATCTTTGGAACAGAGAAGAACCGAGTGAATTTCCCCTTTTACTTAGGGATGACAATTTCATCCGCACCCGACCCGAACTCGAATCACCCGACCCGAAAAAGTGGGTGAAAACCCGAAAAAAAAGCGGGTGAAAAGTGGATGTGGGTGAAGTGGATATGGGTGGTGGGTCGGGTGGGGTGAAGTTTTTCTCCACCCGCACCCGATCCACCACCCGACCCATCACCCACCACCCGACCCGATCCATATAAAATATATATATTTTATATACTCCCTCTTTATGGCAATACTTGTTGTTTTAGAGTGTTAAAATTGTATCAAAAAACTTGTTGTTTTAGCTATAATTATTGTCTTTATAGGTAATGATTGCTCTTTTTATAGGTAATGATTGCTCTTTTTAGATATTTTAAGCTATTAAAGTAAAGTAAAGATAGGTTTTATTAAAAAGTGTGCATAGAGCTAAAACAACAGGTATTGCGATACGGAGGGAGTAATATATATATATTTTATATAAAAAAAATATACAAAATATATATATTGTATATAAATATAATTATACACAATATTATATATACTATACGAATAAACACTATTACATATATAATACAGTGTGTGTACACCGACCAAAAAAAAAGAATGTATACTGCACTGCATTAGTATACATAGTAATATACATTATGTATATATCTATACAAAGTATAATATATGTATAGATAAATATATAATACTTACAGAAAGTGTAAATTATATAATATAATATAATATAATATATATTATATATATGCGGGACGGAACGAGATTTACGGGATAAGAAATCTTCGTCCCACATCCCGTCCCGTATAATTTTTGCGTGACGGGACCTCGGATTCATTTTTTTTTTCAAATCCCACCGGGATCGGGACGGGACCGGGATTTGTGCCCACCCCTAAGTTTACCTATAGTGGTCTAGTGGTTGATGTTCATCCAAGGCGATTCGCATTCAAGTCGGACTACTTATTTTCCTTATGATTTAGACTTATGATATGTGTTTAAGACTTGTGGCATGTGTTGTTTAAGAATTATTGTATGTTGTTAAGACTTATTTAAGACTTAAATGTGTAAGATTATCATATTTTATACACTGTTTTTTTGTACCAAATTGATTGGAATTCAATTAATGCATTTAAGGAAAATCACCCACATTTTATCCATATTTCACCCATTTCACCCGATCACCCGATGGATATGGGTGAAGTGGATATGGGTGGGGTGATGGGTGGGGAAATGGGTCACCCGTGGTGGGTCGGGTGAAATGGGGGTCCATCCACCCACCACCCGACCCATTGCCATCCCTACTTTTACTTCAATATCGGAGCCTGGAGGCATGGCGATAGGTGTTCCAGGATCCACACCAAGCTCGGTGTTAGTCCTATGCTCGTGCTTTCCAACATCTACCAGCGCCCTGACATGATCACTCTCGACATTGACGCCCGGGACAACCCCATTGATCCTCGTAAAATTCAAGAGCATTTTGAGGTCATTCCTTTGTCTTGATTCTATATTCACCGAAACTGACTGGAAACCTCTTGGCCGACTGTTTTCTCTTTACCTGAATTTTATAATCAGTTGACTTTGAATTTGTTAGATTATTAGGGTGTTTTGGAAATAATTGAAGATTCTATAATGATGAATTTGTTTGAATGGTGAATTGGAAATGGGTCCCAAAATCTATCCTACTGGTATGATGATTCTATCGAAGGTGCTTTCAATATTCAAATTCGGGTTTATTGGATGGATAAAATCGGAATTTGGTGTTGTTAGTTGCTGAATTTTTGTCTATGTGATTAAGGATGTTCATAATTGGGAATTTTAACTTAGCTTATGAATCCAAATTTGCTGATTGAAATGAGTTATTGTTAGTTTTTTGTGACATTGATGACATTTCAGCATAATTGGGTATTGGATAGTGTTTTTGTCCATTTGGACAATAAATCATTTGTCTCATATATTTTGATGACAATCTTTTCAAATATGTATATTTGATACTATTCTCATATATTCGGATAATTATTTGTTGAAATTTTTTTACGTATAGATTTTGATGAAATTCGCAAAATTGGGGACGATATGAATTTTTAATGACAACAATTCATTGAATCCCTCTTGTTTTCATTTGTGTTATATGGTTATTTTTTTCAGATTGATGACAATGAATTACCTATTTTTATAGTGACATTAATATCTCATTTAGTCATTATCTAATTTTCATTATCTTTGTGTTCAGTTGCAATGGAAGTTGTGGTATGTATACCATCAAATATGTCGATTGTCTTGAATTTTTTGCTCAACGACCCTTTCCATTAGCCCATTTACTATTTGTCCTATGGGTTTGGATTTGTTAACAATTGTCTAAAAAATTTTCAATCCCAGTTTTACCCCTATTTCAATTAAAACAAAACCCTCGCGTCAAATCCTTCTTCTGTAATCTGATCTAGAGACAAGTGAAGGCTTTGATTTTCGCTTCTGCAATCTGATCTAGAGACAATCTGATCTCTCACGGTTGTAGATCCGAAGTAGCCTCTTGTAGACCCGATCGATGCTCATCAAAAGCCCTCTCTCTCTATTCGTTCTCTTTGTTCGAAATTGACCCGACGCTCTTCGTCTCTATCACTCACGAGCTCTCTCCCATGGTTGTGAGTCGATCTTCGAATTTGGTGATCGAGGACTGGGCGTTGAGGAGATGCCAACATCCATTGGATCTTTGACTTCCCACGGTTGTGGGTCATTTTATTGGTCTTGACAATCGTGTCCCCTCTCCTTTTCTACACCGACACTTTCACTACCTTTTCTTCTGCTTGTCGAGAAGGTCCACTCCTAAAGAAGAAGATGCACAATGAGCAAACAATATTGAAGAAGAAGATGCACAGGGTGCGAACTGTGAGTTAATTTGATTAAAGAAGAAGATATGGCTGCAGATTTGTCTGCACAAAGAGAAGAAGATATGGCTTCAGAAGATATAGAGATTTGGGCCTATTTTGTAATGTGTTGTGTTTGGGCTTCATTTGGGTAAAGCCCACTTGTTTGGATCCGGTATTATTCTATAAATACCGATTTCTGTACGTTCCTCACGTCATGCGAAAAATGTGGATACATCCTATCAAACTCCTTGCACGCCTCCCCATCTGCTGGATGCTTCAACCACTCATCTGATGTGACCCTTTCGCCATGCCAACGCATGGCTTTTGCAATATTGGGCTCTATGCACAACCTCTTCAATCTAGGAGTAAATGGGAAATAACAAAGTGTCTTTTTGGTAACCCTTCATCCTCTTCTATTCGGGCATGACTTCCATCTCCGGGTCTCACATACGGGACAATATCGTAATTCTCATACTCCTTCTAAAAAAGCACGCAATTGTACTCACGAGCATGGATTTTCTGATAGTTAAGCCCGAGATTCATACAAATTTCCTTCATCAATTTCCCACTTAAAGGGTACTTGTGTTCACGGGGGAGCAAACGGTTAATGTGTCTTCACATGTTATGGATGCCGATATCTGTCCACCGATTCTTCATCTTCACTTTCATTGCATCTAAAACAACACCCAGAACAATGATATTGGCGCCAGGGTACAACGGAGTCCAAGCTTCAACCAAAAGCATCTCATACTTCCTGTAATCATCATCAACGACATCCTCGAAGGGGCGCATTCCATCATCAATGGTAGGGTTATCCCTTACATATGCATTGTATCTAGCATGATACGGAAATGCATCATGCAACATCTCCATCACAGGGCCCTCGTTAGAAGTGGAAGCCCTTCGATCCAATATCTGCATTATGAGCTGGTCTGTTCTTCGATCGGCCGGTTGCTCCCCATGTTTGTCCCATACCGTGTAGCTAGCCAACATACCTCTTTCGCTCAAGTGCTTAAACATCTCCGGAATCGTAACCCCACGAGAGTTGTAACAATGACCACATGGACAATAAATATTTGACCTCCCATTTGCTTTGTGATAGGCCCAACCACAAAATAAAAAGATCCCCTCACTGCATTTTGGATGACCACGAGGAAGTAACATCCAACTCTTATTCGGAACCTCCATCGTCCTGTTTTATATAACAATCATCATCACAATCATATTCAGAATCTCCAGCAAAATCACATCATCAATTATAAATTCCAATGTCAATCACAATCTCCATTCCAATCTCAACCTAATTTCTATTCCAATTTCAAACTAATTACAATTGTAATCTCAATTACATTTAAAACGTCAATCTCAACTTAATCACAATCCAAATCTCAATCCCAATCATCATTTCAATCTCATTTGAAATCTCAATCAACAAAAAAAACATTTCAATCACAATTACATTCAAATTATTAATCAAAATCTCTATTTCAATCTCAACCTAATTTATATAACAAAATAAAAAATAAATAAACAATCTCATTCAAAATATCTCAACAAAAAATTAAAATAAATAAATATTTCAATCACAATCTCAACACAATCACATTCTCAATTATAATTTCTCTAAACCATATGACAACTTTAACAAAATCCAAAACATCAAAATCTCAATCACAATCTCCATTTCAATCTCATTTGAAATCTCAATCAACCAAACAAAAAAAACATTTCAATCACAATTACATTCAAAATATTAATCAAAATCTTTATTCCAATCTCAACCTAATTTATATAAAAAAAATAAAAAAACAATCTCAATGACAATCTCAACCAAAATCACTATTCTAATCTCAACCTAATTTATATAATAAAATACAAAGCACAATCTCAATCACAATCACAACCCAATCCCATTCTCAATC
Source organism: Persicaria tinctoria (assembly GCA_037127255.1). NCBI lineage: Eukaryota > Viridiplantae > Streptophyta > Magnoliopsida > Caryophyllales > Polygonaceae > Persicaria > Persicaria tinctoria. Next base: position 57,732,275 of record JBANSL010000014.1, read on the forward strand.
ATAAATTCCAAAACAAACAAATAACCTAATATACGAAAAATCTCCAAAAAATATAATAAATATAACATTTTGACTTAAATACATAGATTAATAAACGAAAACTCCCCAAAAATTACAATAAATTAAATAATATATATATATATATATATATATATATATATATATATATATATATATATATATATATATATATATATATATATACACAAACCTCAACTTGAATTGACTTCCTTGGAGAACAAAATAGAGGGCTGAGGATGGAGATGGAGAAGTCGAAAATGTTGAGAAAATTGTTACTTTTCGTGTACAAGTATACTGTAGTTAATGCGGTTGTTCAAAATTTTCACTCAGACAACGAACATTGGAATATATCCGTTGTCTCAACCAACAACTTTAAATGTGACAGGTAGGGTCCCTTTATTCATGCAACAAACATTACTCATGCGATGAACATTGGAATATATTCGTTGTCTCAACCAACAACTTTAAATGAGTTAGATAGGGTCTCTTTATTCAAGCGGCGGCCATAGTATCATCTTGTCACCTGAATGCAACCCATTTTTTGGTCAACCTTTAACATTTGTTCAGGTGACCATTTTCACATTGTATGTCCTCTGAGTTCATTCAGGCCACGAATATTGCTACTATGTTCGTCACTCGAGTACTATATACTTTTTGTCACATTTGTTCATCTGCTCAAGTGACCACATACAACTAGGGGTGGAATTTGTACAATACCAATTAGTTTTTGTCGTTACCACGTACCAACCAATTATAATTGGTAATCTTAAAATCCAAACCATTACCAACCACCGAAGGGATTGTACCAACTTAATTGGTAACCAATTAAGTTGGTTGGTACGTGTTGGTAATGGTATTTTACCATGTTTTTTTTGTGTTGAAGAAAAAAACATACAAATAATAAAAGGCAATACAACTTAATTAAAATTTAAAATTTATAAGTAGCAACATAAATATTTAAATTGTTCATGCATTTAAGCACAAAAGCAATATAAAGACTTAAATAGACCCTATAATATTCAAAATAAAATGTCTACTAGCTTCCGAATAACATTTAGGTTTTAGTCTCAACCGAGGCCGAGCTAGCATTCCTCCCTTGATTAAAAGCATTTTAAGAAAATAACAAATATAAAAAGAAATCAAGTTAATAGACAATACTTATTAGTTATTACTTAATATAAAAAATAAAATAACAAATAAAAAAGAAATAGGTATTAGTACTAATTAACTTGAATAAGCCCTGTAATGAACAATTGAACATCATGAGTTGAGTGAGTGGAGTGGAAGGTCAGTTAGATTCTCCTATATAGCTTGCACAAAAAAAAAAGACGCTCCTATATAGCTGCCATTCCAGACAACGTTACTAAAAAACTAATTAACATGAATCAGGAAGTCTTAGAACCACAAAAAAACCAACATCAATAATGTACAAATAGGCTGAACAGCAACCAGCAAGCCAAGTCTTGAACAAAAAAAAAACAAGTCTTAGGACAACCAGCAACCAGCAAGCTAACTTGAATAATGTACAACCAGCATTTCGGGTTACTGTCTTAGGACAAAAAAAAAACAGCAAGTCTTGAACAAAAAAACAAATAAAAATGAAATAGGTTGAACAACAACAATAATAGACAGCAATAACGAACAGTAGGAACAACAAGTGTTGAACAACAGCAAAAAAAACAAACAGAAAGTCTTGAATAACATCAAGTCAGCCAAAAAAAAAACTTATTAACTTGTTAACTTGAATTCATGATCAAAAAACTTATAAACTTGAATAACAGCAAGCTAACTAGCTAAGTCTTGAACAAACAGCAAGTTGAAAGTGAAACAACAGAAAAATGATCATAGCAGAAAAGAGTCACGAGGAGTAAGCTTACCCTTCTCAATTACCTCCAATTCGAAGTAGATTTCTAAGTTATCTTCTGTGGGAGCATCGTAGAAGCAGAAGTTTGCGGGCTCTGCCCTTAACCAATCTGCAGTGCATACAATTACTTTGACCGTTGTTGGTGTCAATAAAGCTCTAAAAGGATCTATAACTCTTGACCCTAAGCTAAAAGCATTCTCAGATGCTACTGTTGAGCAAGGAACGGCAAGGACATCCTTTGCAAGCTTTAATAACTCTAGATACACAAATTCTTTACCCTTCCACCACTTAGCAATGTCAAAAAATTTCGTAGTAAGGTTGACATAACTATCAGATAAGTACTGATCAACCTCATAGACAAGGTCGAACCACATAGACTAGACCGCATAGACGGGGTCGAACCACAGACACTAGATTGACTCTGTGAGGATTGCATATCAATACCTATAAAGTATTGAATAGATGGCATGAGGAAGGACGAAAGTCGAAACCCCGAGGAACTACGAAGGAAGGAGAGAAGAAGACGAGCCTTACCAGGCGAAAAATGTAACCGGTGAGAGGAGGGAGCAGAGCCTGGAGTGGAGGGAGGAGACGAGCCTGGAGAGACGAAGGGGCCAACGTTGTGGAAGTCTGGAAGGTGCTCAAGCCGCCATTGAAGGGAATTTGGGATGAAGCGGAAGTGTCGATGTGCAGAAGGGTTAAAATTGAAAACCTAGATCTGACTTACTGAAATCTTAAAACAATAAAAATAATCTTTTAAAAATAATTTTAAAAACCCTAAATATATATTGGTAATATTTGGTTGGTAATTACCGTACCAACTAATTGAAAGTCGGCTGGTAATGGTAATCCCAACTTTTCTGTTTTGATTACCATTACCATGCTGACTTCGGGCAATTGGTACGGTATGCTGTACCAATTGAATTGGTAACCAATATAATTCGTTCGGGTGGTACGTCTTGGTATGGTTTTTGTGGGAATTTCCCCCCAACTCTACATACAACAATGTTCGTTGCCTGAGTGGATTCAGCCGACAAACATTGTAATATGTTGATCACCTTAATCTAATCCAAGATAGGGGTTGCCTTGGGATTGTATGGGGTAACGACTTCAACTTTGTCTGTCGCCCAAACTGATTTCCAGCAAAGACACTTGCATATGTTCGTTGCTTGAGTTGCACCATGGTGTAGTGTCGGGTCACTAATAAGTCGGGTTAACTAGGTCAAAATTTATGTGTCGGGTTTGGTCGGGTCGAGTCGGATTCGGTCAAAATGAAATTCAGATTGGTCGGGTTTCAGTCAGAATCGGGTTGGACACATTCGGGTTATCGGTCAAAATCGGGTCGGTCTCGTTCGGGTTTCGGATCGGTATTCGGGTCGGTCTCATTCAAGTTTCAAGTAGAAGTGGGTCTACGTTTGTTTCAAACTTCTAATTGTTTGGGTTGAATTTGTTGAATCATGTTCGTTCGGGACTTTCAGGTAATCAATTTTATTAAATCGAATATGTAATTCATGTTATTGGTGTATTTCAAAAAGTATTTTTAGTAAAATTAAATATGATTCAATATATAATCTACTCATTGGCTCATAAGCTCCAAATTCTAAGTTCGTTCTATTCATCATTAATTTCATTGAAATTTGGCAATACATTGTTATCAAAATCATACTTGATTCCCTATCTAAAAGATAATTCACGTTATTTGTGTTATTTATATTTATGTCTTTCAAAAAGTAGTTTTAAAAAAATTATACTATGGGTTCGTATGGGACGGGGTTAATAAAGTGACTAAAATTATAAACAGTGTAAAATTTATAAACTGTTGGTAAAAGTAGTTAAAAATTTATGAAAAAATATAAACTCCGTATGAGACGAAAAAGTGTTTATTTGTAAAAAAAGTGGTGTTTATTTGGTTATTATTAGGGGTATTATGATAATTTCAAACCAAATAAAAAAAAACAAAATAAGCTATCACAAGTAGCTATTTTTTTAAACACAAATTTTAACCAAAAAGCATGTTTATATTGCTCCCCATACAAAGTTAAAAAAAAAACTATTGTTATAATAGGTGTGAGAATAAGAGAGTAGAGAGGAGACATAGAGAAGAGAATAGATCTCTATTGTATTGTTGTGTCACTCAAAGGAGAAGTACGAAGCCTTATATAGACATAGATGGAGATATGTTACAAGTCATGGATAAGAAAGCCATAAATTATGACCTTTGGTTTTCCACCATGTGGGAGTTAAGGGAGGTCAAAGGTTGGGAGGTGAAACATTCACCATAAATCAATAACTTTATAACACTCCCTCTTGGATGTACACCTCTAACATTACAAACTGTCTCGCTAAAAACCTCGCATAGAAAAACCCATTGGGACAAAAACTAGGGCTAAGGGAAAAAGAGTACAGATGTCATTTGATACGCTTTGGTGATACTGCCTCGTTAAAAACCTAGCTTGTCAGGAAAACCAAGTGGGACAAAGCCTGATCGAAGGGAAAAAGAGTGCAGTGCGTATATTCTCCCCCTGAATTCAACATTCTTCTTGCAGTTTTCTCATTCAGATAAGCTCATCGAATTTCTTGATAATTCTGAATTCATGAGCTTCATGGTCGAGTCTGAACATTGTCTTTGATGTGTACAAGCCGAAATGTCTTCATACATTGCAATTGACATCGACACGCTCGACCTATATGTCTTGTTGTTAAGCTGGTTTCAATGCACAATCTTAAGGTACTTCAGGACCTAACGTGCACTTCATCATTTGATCAAGGGAATCTATTGTATTAAATGGTGCGTAAGTTGCCTTATTAAAAACCTCAACTTGGAAAAACCCAATGGGATAAAAACCAAGATCAAGGAAAAGAATACAACATTGTATGGTACTTCGGGACCTAGTACAATATCACCACTTACACAATTATATGTACTTCTGATACTCTTATAAGGATCTTTAATAAACTATATGTAACGGGGCTTTGACATTAATGCTTCAGGCATTTTCAATCGATCTTTTCATTTATATGAGTATGCAAATAGCACGTCCGTCATTTACATTTAGATCCAAAATTATATTCACTTCTGGTAAATACATTCTCCATATAACCTTTGATAGGTTTTTGTGCAATCAACTTGGCTTTATGTTTTATTTTGTATAAACACCCACTTAAAACCAATTGATGTTGCACTTTTCGGTGTTGGAACTACGAGTCCAATGCCATAATGCTTACAGAATTCATCTTTGCATGAATTGCTTCTTTCTAGCTCTTTACTATCATTTCGATGTCAACATCCATTTGTTTGATGATCATCATATTCTCATAGGCTCTTTCCACTTCCGGGGAATCGTATACCAAGAGCCTAGTGATCTCCAACATTTCTGGTGTACTTGAGAACCACTTGATATTCATTGAGTTGGAGTTACTTCTGGAACATCCAAATGAGCTAGTATCTGTGACTTTGTCACTTTCTTGGCCTTTAGTAAATGCTTTCAATGACATATTTGTTAAACCTTATAATCATTTCATTTATTGAACTTCTGGTTCACCTGTATTTATCCGCGGATATGAAATGATAGAGAGGTTGCTTCCGTACAATCTCTTTCTTAATATTTAGTCTCATTTCCTCTCCCCCTAAATACCGAGCATTTTATCACCATTATAAATCTCTAGGTATCTGATATCAATAGAGACTCAAACCCCATGTATCATCCAACTTCTTTGTGGTCTCATTGTAGTTCATTTGGAGGAGGTACGTCTTGGAACATGTGTTGCTCATTCAAAACATTTGAATAACATGCTCTCTTATGGAGATAATTAGGGAGATGTTATTGTGTCAAATTCGAAATGCAAACATGCATGGGCCCATTTGACCAACGACTCTTCTGGGTCGTCGTGAGCAACCTTATGCTTAACAATGTGGTTGATAACAGTCTCTACCTTATGTTTCATATGACCAAAGTGTTAAGGCATCTATAATATTGGAATTACACTGGTCTATATGATAATGTTCCGTAGTTGTCTCATTGAATCCAATTAATAGACATTAGAGACTTTGCATTTACTCTCAATATAGATGGTCTTATTGTTGATTTTGCCAAGATGATAGACCATATATGTTCGGTCACCCTTATTGAGGATCTTCTGGTTCTTCTTAGTGGGTGTCTATGTGAATTTCAATGATCCCGCACATCATCGATTCACTTGAGTGACCGAATGCCACAAAGAAAAACATTTTATCATCAACTAACTTCTGGTTAGTGATAAATTTCAATGGGATAAATGAGTGTCAAATAAACCATATATATATATATATATATATATATATACATTTTCATTTATGTAAGACTTGCTTCTGGCTAGTCATATGAGATATTGGTGTTCATGTCAATTCATACATATGTGTCATTGTTACTTCAGGTAACAAGATCAATGCTCTTCTGGAGCTATATAGTATTTATCCTGGTTTTTTCATTCATAATTGTTTTGAGAAAACTTCGGGTTTTCAAAGTTATTTGATACTTATAAAACCATAATTTTCAATCATTGAACCTTGTATATGTTGATCTATTTAATTTAGATGTCATTGAATGAGTATTGTCAAAACTTTCGTTGGAGTCATACTTCAGGTATGAGTCATTTATAATGTTATTCAAGACATTTAGAATTAACCGTATAACAGACCTAGCTATAAGCCACAACAATAACTTTGGTCAAGCGCTTAACCATAACCTCTTTCACACCCTCTACCGGAGGGGCATGCTTCAGGCAATGCTTAGAGGATAGTCAGGAAGTGGCATTCTTAACCGGATCGTGTTATGTAGTTACTTCTATAATTGTTCTGAACTTGATAAAAAAAAACCCACATTCCATGTACTTCTTCAAGAGTACAAATGGTAAGATTAGAATCATATACTCTTTTGGAGTTTATAAGAATCTTTTACTCTTCTAGAGTTCGTAAAATATTCTTTACTCTTCAGGCGTTAATAAAATCCACCAGTAGAGTCTTCAGACTCTCAGGTTGGTGTTGAAAAACTTCACAATCTACAGGATTGTGGTAAACCTTTCTCCCAAATGTTCATTTGCCAAACAAAACTCCGCATTAGACACTCATGATAAGTAGTTTCTTCGGGAAACACTTTGAGCTTTGAATTACAACAAGTAAAATCATAATAATTTTATTCAATATAAAGAAATGAATAAAAAAAAAAAAAGAAATTGTATTTGTCCACTTCATGTGGAGTCATGGAGAAACATTTCAATTTATCATTTTCTTCGAGAAATGATTTTATTCATAAAATGATTCATTTGTCAACTTCGAGTGACAATTAGTCTCTATTATGTATAATTCGATCATATATCCTAAAAAGATGATAAGTTGCATTAAAAAAAATAGTAAGTTGTCATATAAACATTGACCATATTCTTCAAGAAACGGTATGATCGATTATTACTCACTTCAGGGAGAAGACAATTTGTAAATGTGCAACTTCAAAATAAAACTCATACACTTCTGGGTATGATTTTAAATAATCTTTATGAGGATATACAATATATCTCTTATTATTCATTTACTTCAGGAAATGAATATTGTCACTTCAGGGACAAATTTGTATTGATGAGAGAGAGAGAGACATTTTATGAATTTTCTTTTCATATACATCTCTTCAGGAGATGATTGTCGTTACTACATGAACGATTTATGATTATGTGTCCATCCACTTCAGGGGATGCCTTTATATATTTCAAGAGATAATGATAAATAAATAAATAAATCAATAGTTGATAATTGATAAAACTATAAAATCATAAATAAATAAAATCAAATTGGCATATTGTCAACTTCTGGTGACAAGAAAATGAAAATCTGCAAATACATGTTCGTCTACTTCTGGAGACTGTTGGAGAAACCATAATTTGCTTGTTTAGCTATAAAAATCATGGGTCCAGGGACGATTATGAATTTTAACATTTTATGTACTACGGGAGATAAATTTTATCATGATATATAAGCTAAAATATTTGTCTTCTTTCGGAGATAAATTTATCGCTTCTGGGATGATATATAAACTTAACAATTTTATCTACTTCAGGAGATGATCCGTTCATCTACTTCGGGAGATGAGAATTAAACAAATATAATTTAAATAAATTAAATTAAATAACATACATATAAAATAAATGAACATAAATAATAAATATAATTTCATCACTACAAGGATGAAATTTATCGGTTTGATCATCTATGCGTGAATGAGATTTATCATTTCATCGCTTCGGGGATGAGATCAATTTATTATTCATCTACTTCGGGAGATGCGTTCGTTCATCTACTTTGGGAGATGATTTTGTTCATCCACTTCGGTAGATGATATATAAATTTAACAATTTTATCTACTTCATGAGATAGTTCATCTACTTCGGGAGATGAAAAATAATAAAAAAAATAAAATAAAAATAAGATAAATAAATAAATCATCACTACATGGATGATATTCAATCATTTATCACTTAAGGGATATAGTAAAATAACATCCACTTCAGGAGATACGACCGATTGATCCAATCGCTTCAGGGATTGAAAAGACATTTTGATTAATTCAACACTCCAGGGTCGAAATTAGTTTATATCCATTGTAGGAGATAATTCAGGGTCGAAATTACTTTATACCCGCTTCAGGGGATATTACTCACCACTTTAGGGGTGATATAATTTATGTTTACACATCAACTTCGGAGATGTGTTTATACTTCACAGGGGCAAACTATGCAACCCTGAAAGTTTTAAGCCGCTTTCTATAATTTTCTTTAAAAATACAGACTGATCTGCGATTTTATAGAACTCCGGGGCTGGTTTTATAATTACCATAAAGTTGAATAAAAACTGCTTTCTTCTTCGTTGAGATTTCGCAAAGGCAGAGGCGGTGATCGACGGTTGGCGACATCGCCCATGGAGACAGAACTGGATCCCTGCAGGGCAGTTTTCGAGCCTCTTCTCTACATCGACAGATCCGGCATCGAAGACCCGCGGAGGAGGAAACCGACGTGCAGGAAGGCTTCAATGTCCATGGGGTCGCAGATCCGAGGAGGCGTCGACGATAAGCCTCGAGAGTTCCCTGTTTGCTTTCATCCAAGAGATTAGAGATTAGAGATTAGGGATAAGAATCAAATCACAATTTCAAACTCAATAGGATTATTTAACCCTTGAATAATAAGTGATCGTTGTATCCGAAGCCGTCGCCGCCACGAAGGCCGCCGCCGGGCAGATGTGTACTGCAGAGCACCCGACATCCATCTTCGGATTCATCTATTCGCCTTCGTTGTCGTTGTTGAGAGACACCATTTGAAAGGCAAAGCACCCAACATCCTCGATCGTTTTCGAGGGAGCGCATAGGTGCCTTGTAGAGGCTACGACGTGGCCGGAGACGCCGACGAGCCGGAGGAGGCACTGGCCACTGCTTAAACTAGCAGGGGCGTCTCCATCATCATACCAATCGGATTCAGACCTGAGTTTGTCCGATGACATGGGTGGATTCGGATAGCAGGTGGTGCTTTGAATCCATCACAAAACTTGGTGATTCATGGTCGATCATCAATATTGGGCTATGATCTTGAAACCTTGAAAACCTAGAGCAAACTCGTGCTGATAACGTGTTATAATACGTGTGAGAATAAGAGAGTAGAGAGGAGGCATGGAGAAGAGAATAGATCTCTATTGTATTGTTGTGTCACTCAAAGGAGAAGCACAAAGCCTTATATAGGCATAGATGGAGATAGGTTACAAGTCATGGATAAGAAAGCCATAAATTATGACCTTTGGTTTTTCACCATGTGGGAGTTAAAGGATGTCAAAGGTTGAGAGGTGAAACATCCACCATGAATCAATAACTTTATAACAACTATCTCATTTTAACAATTTTTAACATGTTAATGTTAAAATGTCATCCATTGTACTCATATTTTATTAGTGAGAAATGAGAATTTTGAATTCAAGTCGATCTTTCATAATTCATTACATGAGTAAACGAGTAACTTTGATCAATGAAAATTTTATTTTGTTTAGAAATAACATTAACTATCAGTAGCTCGGTAATGGATTACAATATTTTTTTATTGTATAAATGTATAATAGATATATATTCAAGGATATTCGGGTCGGGTTGAGATTCGGGTCGGGTTGGGTCTGGTTTGAGTCGGGTTTGTCTATATTCGGGTCACTTCGGGTTTTGGGTCAACATCTGTCGGTCTCGGTTTTGGGTTCGGGTTATGCATAACGCTAAATTTTTTAGTACGGGTGAGTCGGTCGGGTTTCTCGATCGGGTTAGGTCAGATCTTGTCAGTTCTAGCTGTCTATAGATTTGTATGATAGTTTTATGAGAATACGAGTCAACCGGGTTTAGAAGGTGTGGGTTGGGCCTGTTGGGCCGGATACACGTACGAGCCTTGGGTTATAAATACCCGTGTAACAAACACACAGATCAAGAAATTCAGTTTCATATTCCACTTTCTTCTTCCATCCTTTCTCGTTTGTTTTCTTCCTCATCTGGCTTCCGGGTTGAAGATGCAATAGATCTCAGATTTACAAATTTATCAGTAACATGAATATCAATAACACAACTTTTTCATTTAATACAGATATTCGATTCATCCACATCACTCGCATTAAGGGCTCGTTTGTTTATATACCAAGGAAATTGAAATGTAAGGTATTAAATTTTACACATAAAATGTAATGATCATCATTTTTTGTGAGCTTGAAGGAGAGGATGAGAGAGATTATTAGCCCATCCTAGAAGTATTAGTTACGTACCCTCCTTCAAATTAGAGAATAGAAGGGTAAAAAAATTTGTATGAAAAATGGGAAAAGAAGGGGAATGATTAGAATAGTGATCAATGAATCTTAACTTAAATATGAACTACATTCATAAGGGTAATAATTACCTTTCTCTACCAAAAAACAAACGGGGGGTAAATTTACAAGCAAAAGTCCACACTTAAATGGATATCGGATAGTATGTGTGCAAGGGAAGCAAGTGATGGATGAATTATGGGTGATTTTTTTTTACCTATTGCCCCCCCCCTCTCAATTGCCCACCAATTAACCTACCCTGCATACCCGTATAAAAACCTAAAATAATTTGTATTTCATAAGAAATATGATATCATGATGTATGTTACTTATTTGACTTCCACTATGATCGAAATCATACCTCTATTTGTTTCACTTATTGGTCACCCACTCCATCCACATAGGTTAGTTGAGGATGAACATGTTTATGGGTGCTGGTGGTGCGGGTACAACTATTTACCCTGCATAATAGGTGGTAAAATGACTACATTCATCCATAATCAGTCCTATTTTTATCTCAACCTGAAATCATTTCTCCTTGTATTTTGAGTCATTTTACCTTACAACCATCCTCTACGTTATTAAAGAAATAGCATTTATTTATAAAAGAATGTGACAAACCGGAGCACAAAAGCACAATTGAGCTTCAAGCCTCCATCAATGGAGGTTTTGCTTTCTGCAGTTTGGAGTTTGTTATGGAGAGAGAGTTTTCTTGATTGTGTTTCTATTGATTTGTGTATGTCTCATTACAAGGAGTTAACTCCTATTTATACACATTGCAAGCTCGACTATACAACTGACTTGCAACTACCTTGCTCCTTCTAAACACTCAGTAAGTGACAACCATCCTATATAACTAATATGCCCTCCTCAAGCTTGACCTATGGTACAAACAAGGCCAAGCTTGGAAGCCAGAATTTGGTGCTGCTCCTGCCCTAAGGGCTTTGTAAGAATGTCTGCCACTTGATACTGAGATCTGACAAACGAAGGAAGAAGGAATCCTTCTTGAAGTCTCTCCCTCACATAGTGACAATTTAAGCGCAAGTGCTTAGTCCTTTCATGAAAAATGGGATTTTCTGCAATGTGGATGGCCGATTTGTTGTCGCAATGTAGAGGAACATGCTTTGGAATCTGACAATGCAAACCTTCTTAGATTCAATCCAACCAAACTAAATCACCAGATGCTTTTGAGAGGCATCGATACTCTGCCTTTGTGGAAGACTTGGAAACCATTGGCTGCTTCTTGGTTTTCCAAGAGATCAAGGCATTGCCTAAGAATACACAGAACCCTGATAATGATCGACCTGAAAACATGCAATTCCCCCAATCTGCGTCATAGAAGGCAACCAAGTTCAAGTGATTCACACTTGGATACAACAATCCCATATTGAACGTGCCTTTGAGATATCTCACCAGGTGCATAGCAGTTGCCAATGAGAGAGTAGGGGATAACTCATGAACTGGCTAAGATGCTGCACCGAGTAGGAAATATCTGGCCTCGTCATGTTCAAATAGATCAATCGGCCTACCAACCGTCTGTACTTCTCAGGATCCTCAATATCAGTGCTCAACTTCAATCCTCGAGGCAAGGGAAAAAGAGATGGCTTGCACTCCTGCATACCAGTATCCTTCAAAATATCTAAAATATACTTCCTTTGGTTAAGAAGGGTCCCTTTCTCAGTCCTGGAAACCTTCTAAACCAAGGAATTATTTCTTAGGTAGCGATAATGGGAGAGTTGATCGGATAAGGAAGGGCGTTGGGGAAGTTGTTGATGCTCCACTCCGTTTTCATGGGCGTGGCTGTTCTTGCTACCGTACGGGGCCTCACCGGTGTGGGAGCAAGAAAAACTACGCCTCGGCTGCCCCTTTGAAGAGCTCTCCAATGGAGAGGAAGAAGAGGACTTATTCGTTGGATTTTAATTTCTTTCACATCCTACATCAATCATTTTCTTCTTTCTTCTTTTACCCTGTTTTGCTCTTTGATTAGTTCGATCTAAAAGCTACTGTGATGCATTGTAATAGAAGTTTATAACACATGTATTTTGTGTTATGATGCAAAAAAATCAATTCAATAAGCATAGTTTGGCATATGGTTTGACATAATACATTATTTTTTCCTTAATTATAAATACTCTCTTTCATCTGCCACACATCAATGAAAATCATATACTATAATTTATCTTCATATCAAACAATCGCTGTCTATATTTGTATGATAGTTTTGTCACTTTTGTAAGAATACAAGTCAACCGGGTTTAGGAGTGGGTTGGGCCTGATGGGCCAAATACATGTATGAGCCTTGAGTTATATATACCCATGTATCATACATGTATCCGGCCCATCATCTTTTTACAAGCAAATTTGCATTAATCATTTCATTTCACTTCACTTCATTGTTAATAATTTTTCAAAGAATTAACTCATCCAAAATTCATTCCATAGTCACTAGTAAAAAGACAATTAATGTCATAAATGTCAATATTCAAGCAAATTTACTTTTTTTTTTAATGCTTTTCAAGCATATTTACTTTATTGTTTAACATTATTGTTCTTTTTAGCTTGTGATCCAGTTTTCATTAGTAAACTTTTTTCACTTGGGTTGAGAATATGAAGCCCTTTGATAATAGAAACAAATAAACACTCCGTATATTGGAATAATATATGAAGTTTAGAGGATAGTTTTCTCATTATTAGTTAGGTTTTGAGATTTAACCTTATTAAACTTATTAAACTTGTTGTGCCTTTGGGTCTTCATTCACTAACCGTGGCCCCTATCTATTGTAAAACCTACGGTTAGTAATATTGGGCCTATTGCCCAAAATGGTCCAGCCCATCCCAATTTGATCCCTTCTCTGTATGGTTAATTGGTTTTGTCAAATTCCGTGCATTATGTGTTGACCGAGTTTACAAGATATGCTATTGGATTGGGACGGATCTAGTTTTGAACATTATTTGGTCATACCATTGGTCGATCTAGTTAAATTATTGCCAACAAAGGCAGGCTTTTTTAATTCAACTTCGACTTTAGTTCAGTTTTTATATTGACCCATCTCAGGTCGATTTCGAGTCATAACCGATAACAAAACCTTACAAGGTGAGTCATGGTATAAATTGACAAAAGAGGGTTAACCAAACATGGCCTATAAAAAGTAAGCGATTAGGCCTTATTTATCACACAAATTTAACGACCAGTTATGCATTCACAGGCTTGATGGTAAGGCCATGTATGATAAGCCCGTCCTTCCACTCGTCATCGTGCTGGAACAGCCTGAAGGCCGCCTTCGGAGCACCCAAGGGGACCCACGACCACCTCATCTTCCCGAGTGATAACTCGGTTCGACCTTCTCCAATCAGGTGCTCCAACTTCATCTCAAACTTAGTGGTCACTCCAAACGGGGTGCTATGCTCGATCGTCACAGGCACATCCCATCCTTGGGCACCCGGAGTCAGCTCGACGTCGAGCGAGATCTCGTACTCGCTCCCCACCGTTAGCTTTGATATGTCGAATTCTCCCTTCACGTCCAACCAACACACCCTCTCTAGCTTCGCTATTTCGACGCTTTTTCCGTCTTCCCTGCATCATATTCACACCATAGGGAAAACCAAAAACGTACATTAATCGTGTTGAAAGGTTTGTTAATTAATTTAATTACCGTTGAATTTGCGGTTATTAAACGTACGGTATCGTCTCTAAGAAATAAGTCCAGTAGCTTGGGTCTGAACTCCAAGTGATTACAAGTGCTTTCGGATACAATTTAACGTTGATCCGATTTTGATCGTCGTGCCATACATGCTGCAACCATCAACTTTCATTAATCCGTCGCCCAGGACAAAGTATTCCAAATCAAAATTACGAGTATAAAACATCTAGTAGATATTTCATCGATTCGAGTCGGAATTAATTTGATATGTCTCATTAATTTGTGTTGGGTCTAGAATACCATAATATATAAATAAAACATACATGGAAATTAAATCCATAAATATCAATGAAAAATGTACCTTGTTTTTCATATTGAAATCGATCTATCGAGCTGGCAGGAGTGGTGGCGCTGCTGCTGCTGGTGGTGGCGGCCTGAGAATTGGAAAAGGTGTATAAGGAAGATGAGATAGTGTGGGTTTTTATACTTGTGGCATTGTGGGGATGTAAGCTAGTTTTTAGAAAAGGCAAATATTTTAATTTGAAATTTTTTTTGCAAATTGTTACTGCTGTTAATGTAGTATAAAATAAAACTTTATGTTATAATAACCATTATTAAATTAAATACAACATGTGACTTTAATTTCGGGGTCTGCTGGTGAGTTTCGTACAACCAGTCGTCGTTGTAGATGCCAAAGGAGATGTTATATTTGACTTTAAAAACCTTATAATATATAAGTTGCAGTCATACGAGTTGCACAAATGATGTTTTTATATTTGGTTTATTTTTTTTTTGGTGCAATATATTTGGTTTATTAATATTATAGAAAGATTAGAAACTTTTTCCTTTTTTGGTCTCGGCTGATGGCTTATTATTTTGTGTACATCTCTACACATCCTCATTACCTAATGACACGTTTGCAGTTTGCACCTATTATCTTTTGGAAAAATTTGCTACATATAGATATGGCATTCCAATTTTTAGTCAATGATCTTTTATAAGAGATTTAAGTAATTGTCTCAAATTGATAATTTTACTTCTATTGCTATAATTTTTTTTTTTTTCTTCTCAAATGCTAATTGACACGGAAGGATGAAGAAGCGGACAAAGATGAGAATGGGGATAAGATGGATCAACACCTCTGGCTTCGCGTATCACCTTGGAATTGATCTCAGGCCATTGACGGACCTTGCAATGGTGACAGAAATCTCTGCGCGAATTTCATCGATTGCTCGTCTTCTTGGGGTGTCGTTCATCTTTGTATGAAGCGGAAGCAACTAAAGATCAAGATCTCTATTGAGATCCAGAGCAAAGAAAGCCATGGAAATGGAGGAAGAAAATGGATTCATTCATCTTGCAGATTCGGTTACAGAGAGGAGGTTTATATACAACTTCTCCAACAACCTTCATCATCACAATCGTACAAGTGGCCTATGATGATCCCTAGGGTGCACCTAAGGTGTAGCTAAGCTAGCTCATACCCCCCCCTTCAAGTTGGACTTGGAGGAGCTTTGATCAAGCCCAATTTGAGAGACACTGTCCGATGCCGAGCTTCACCTAAAGGCTTAGTTAGTATATCTGCAAGCTACAATGAAGAGTGAACATTAGTTTGAATAACCCCTTCATCAATGCGCTCCCAGACATAGTGACAGTCGATGTTCAAGTGCTTAGTTCTCTCGTGATAAACCGGATTGACTGCAATGTGTTGAGCTGCCATATTGTCGCAAAACATAGTGACATGCAACTGCACTTGAATTGAAAAATCATTGAATACACCAATAAGCCACACAATCTCCTTTGCCAGGTCGACATACACCTATACTCTAACTCAGCACTTGACTTGGAAACTGTCTTTTTGCTTTTTTCTCTTCCATGAGATGAGAGATTGATCCATGAATATGCAATAACCCGAGAGAGATCGAGCAGGGAATTGACACGCACCCCAGTCGGCATCATTGAAGGTTGTGGGATCTAGAGAGCTTTTAGATGGAAAGAACAATCCTCAATTGATGGTGTGCTTGAGATAACGAACAACATGGAGTGCAGCTTTCATATGATCCCGAGAGGAACTGAGAAATTAACTCATATGATGCACAGAGTAAGACAAGTCAGGTCTAGTGAGATTGAGATACAACAAATGCCCAACAAGCCTTCGGTAAGTCTCTGGATCAGGGAGAATTTCTCCTTCATCAATGGAGAGTTTCAAGTCATGAGGGAGAGGAAATACAGTCGGCTTGCTGTTTTCAAGAAGAGTGTTCTTGAGGATGTCAACAATATATTTTTGTTGATTGAGTGTAGTCCCTATAGCAGAACGAGCCACCTCAGTGCCTAGAAAGAACCTGACCATTCCCAAGTCTTTAATAGCTAGTGAAAGCTTGGTGCAACTGGGTCGTTGTGTGCGTAATGAAAGAGACATCAGATCCAGTGTTCAACAAATTGTCGACATAAACAACAACAATAGTTTGCAATCCATCAACCTCACGAATGAACAGAGAGTAGTCGTGCTTAGATTGATGAAAACCCAACTTGAACAAGAACTTTGAAAGCTCCAGGTTCCACTGCCTGGATGCTTGTTTCAACTCATATAAGGAGCGTTGAAGCTTGCCCATGAAGGCCCTTAAAGAAGCCCTCAAGAGGCTTCATATAGACATCCTCATCCAAGAATCTGTGCAAAAAAATATTATGAATGTCTAATTGATGCACATCCAATTGCTTAGAAGTCGTAAGAGCCAAGACAAGCCTGACAGTAGTGAGTTTTGCAACTGGTGAGAATTTCAATTTGTAATCCTTATCTTTTATCTAAATGAACCCCTTAGCCACCAATTTGGCATTCAACCTTTCAATCGAGCCATCTAGCTTGAATTTGATCTTATAGATCCACTTACAACCTATCGGTTTCTTATCCTTTGGAAGATCAGTGGTGATCCAAGTCTGATTTGTCTCTAAAGCATCAACCTCTTTCTACATAGCATCCACCCACCGTGGATCATTCATTGCTTCACGAAAGCAAGTGGGTTCCTTCATTGCTAACATTGTATTGAAAGAAGCAACAAACTCAGGAGAGTAATCAGAGAAATCAAGCAGGGAATGAATCATGAACGAGGCTGATTGAGATGAGCTAGATGATTGCAATGTGGGACAATGAAAATCAGCTAAAGGAGCTGGAACCTGCCTGTTTCTAGTAGACCTTCGAAGAAGAACTTGAGGAGCCTGAGGAACTGGAATTGGAGGAACATGAGAAGATGACACCTATGTAGATGCAGATGAACTATCTTGACCATTAGAAATTGGGGCGTCAATATGAGGTGGAGGATCGCTGAGTGGAGGATGAACCAAATCATCATCTCCAAACTGAACAAGAGGCAATGGAGAGTTAAGAGGAATGCCTGAACTATCCGAAGAAGCCTGGAAAGGAAAAACTAACATCTCTGCCAAAAACCACCTTGTTTGAGGCTAAATCTAGCATTTTGTAGGCTTTGACACCACCTGGATACCCCAGAAAAACACCTTTCCTAGCCTTCTTCGCAAACTTGTCTCTATCTGCCTGTCTGACCTTGCCAAAACACAGACATCCCAACACTTGAAGGTCACCATAGTTGGGAGATTGATGAAATAAAATTTCAAATGGAACTTTCCACTGCAACATAGAACTAGGAAGCATATTGAATAATATGTGTAGTAGCAGTGACACTGTCACCCCAAAACCGAATTGGGAGATTGACATGAAGCCTCATAGCATGAGCAGTCTCTATCAAATGACGGTGTTTACGTTCTACAAGCAGTTTCAAAATAGAACTATGGCCAAGTCTCTCATGAATTAAATACAAATCATGACAAACAATAGGTTTTATTCCCTGATCAATGCTCTTGGGCTTCACTGTAACAACATGAAACGCAGCTTCAAGTCCAACATTTGGAGCAGTTGTGCGAATGATGTAGAATCCACTAACTTTGTGTCCTTTCCCCATCATTTTATTAGTGATAAGGTCTTGAAATACGCACTGATCAGCAGTGAACATTGCCAACAAACCACTTTCCTCAATCAATCTACCTACTGATAATAAGTTGTGCTTAAAAAATGGCACTAATAGCACATTGTTCATAACAAGATTAGAGCTAAACCTCACTGCATCAATAATGTCAACAACTATGATAGAGTCATCAAGTAATGCAATCTGAATAGGTTTCAATAACTTCCTTTTTCAATCAAGTAACGAATCATCATATAACATATGATCAGTTGCCCCTGTGTTTACTATCCAGAAACTTTTCCCAACCAATTTTTCAATCATGAAGGCTTTTGAGGGATTGTAATTACCTGAAAAATTGGTTGCAGCAAAGCAGACATCATTTTCGACCTTTATCTATTTGCCTTTGATTTGTCTTAAAATCTCCTTGTAGGCAGCATTAACAAGAGCCCCATCAAACAGACTCTCTATGCAATCACCAAGTGAACTCTCATTGCTTCTCTGAACATCAACAACATTAGCAGAAGATCGATTGTACTGTTTCCCCTTTGAACTCTTCTCCTTATCAGGATATCCATGGAGTTTGTAGCACGTGTCCCTCACATGGCCACTATTACCACAAAAATCACACTTAAGTAGACCATGCAACTTGTAGCATGTATCCCTTACATGCCCTTTGTTGCCACAAAAATCACATTGCTTAACATCATCCCTCTGTTTCTTTGCATCTTTCTCCTTTTCCCAACTACTAGATTGTTGTCTACCTGCATTCAAGGTAGTGGCATCCTCACCATGTTTATGATCTGACAAGCCTCCTGCAGGATTCCCACCACATTGTTCAACTAGTTGAACAATGTGAAATGCTATGTTTACATTTGGCATCGGATCCATTGCCAAAATCTGATTTCTTGTGGACTCATATTCCTCGTTCAAGTCCATTAAGAATTGCATCAATTTGTTAGTATCCTCCATATCAAGAACTTTCTTGATTAGCTGGCAAGTGCATCTATACTTAGCACCACACTTGCACTGTGGTAATCCCTCAATACTAATCAATTCGTTCCATGGTTTGACAAGTTTTCCATAATACACTCTTATAAGATCTAAGCCTTGCATAACTGAATTGAGAGCTTTCTTAAACTGAAACAAGAGATGAGCATTCGAATGTCCATACCTTTCGATGATCTCACTCCATAATTCACGAGCCGAGCTCCCATACATGAACGACTTTGTAGTTGAACCTTCCATGGAGTTAATGAGGCAACATCGAACCATATAGTCGGCTCGTATTCACCTTTGAATGTGAGGTGAATCATCATGAGGTTTTATCGTTGATCCATCGATAAAACCTAGTTTCAACTTCGCGCCAAGAGCCATCTTGACGTTTCTCAACCAACTGATGAAATTGGTGCCACTGAAGACGACAGCAACCAGTTGCGCAGCTTGATTGTCCGAGCTTACCAGTGCTAGAGGATCGTTCGACGCCATCTGAAATTGAGCCTCTCCTCCTTGATTGCGCACAACCGAAGCATGCGAATCATTCATCTTCGCTTGCGATTCCAAAGCGCAACAGAAAAGCTTGAGATTGTAGAAAAATGACGCAAATTCTCCCGAATCCCCCTTCGCTCTGATACCATATGAAGCAGAAGCAACTAAAGATCAAGAGAGGTCAGTGGGCTCTGATACCATATGAAGCGGAAGCAACTAAAGATCAAGATCTCTACTGAGATCCAGAGCAAAGAAAGCCATGAAAATGGAGGAAGAAAATGGATTCATTCATCTTGCATATTCGGTTACATAGAGGAGGTTTGTTGAGAATTTCCCCGAGTGCATACCGTTAAAGAGAAGGAGAATGAACGATAGGACACAAAGGATTTCCGTGTTCTGTCAAGAACTGCGCAGAACACCCTGCAGAGAAAAACCTCTCTGCAACTAGGGTTTCTTATTATTGTGATGCTTTGATGGATACGGACACACCATAATTCAACCCTACCCCCTCTATTTATAATAGAGTCCCTATAGGTAGAACCTCCTATAGATAAACCTAGATATAAATAAAATCTACCTTATCTAGAACCTATTATAGATAAAACCATCTATAATAAACCATCTATATATAAAACCATACATAGATAAAACTTGTTATAGATAAATTGACTTGGGCCCCAATCTAATTTATCTATCTACCTAGGATAATTAATTGTCTCCTACAACAAGGTTTATATAACAACCTTCATCATCACAACCGTACACGTGGCCTATGATGATCACTAAGGTGCACCTAAGGTGTAGCTAAGCTAGCTCATACTCTGGTTGCAGATTTTCGAGATCTGAATCCTGATTGGCTATTCCAAACAATAGCCAAGTTGTGGAAGTGCTTGGCCCTCACCAGAAGTGGCAATTCAAAACACTTGAAATGAGGGTTGAAGGAATTAAAGCAGGTGGTGAACACTAGGTTGTGGCAGACCTCGTCTGATCGGTTTTGTGTTCTAGTAGAAAAAATCATAGAGCTTGATGTAGTCCTTGATCAGCGCCGCTCATAGCCGAAAGCTATATATGGTACTAAGGCAAGGCCCATTCGGCCCAATTGACATCCCAACCATCTCTCATTTTATGTCACATTTTTCCCTTGTATTGTTTTTTATTCTAGAAGGATCCTTATGTCGTAAGATTGAGACACTTGACTTTATCAGATTACACGATCCTAGGGCTTCAGTAGTATGTAAACACAAATGTAAATGGGTGTTGAAATCAAAGAGGAGGAATTCAGAATGAATGTTCATCAATGAATCATTGTTTTATCAAATAATTGCTTATGGTATCAGAGCTTTTTTGGACTAGTCGTCCAAATCGACGAGGAGGATTTCTCTACCCTCTGATCTTGAGAACCCCGAATCCAAGTTGAATATGCAACCTCATTCGGAATTCTATCACTACAGGTCCCTTGTTGCATTAAAGGGGGTGACAAGGGTGAGCTCTCACTCAAGTTCCTTATCATAGATGATGGTTGGCAAAGTGCCAATAGAGATGATGATAATGAGGACTTGAAACGACTCCTGGAATCTTGTTCTTGGCGGAGAGCAGATGACTTTTACGCTGCACAAGCTAGATAAAGGAGAGAAGTTCAGAGACTATAAAGGAGGATCCGTGTTGAAGCCAAATGCTCCATTATACAATGCTTAGAGGCCCAAGATGCGCATATCTCTAAGGCTGTCGAGATCGAGCATGCTGAGAAGTCGTGCAAGAAGGCTTTTTTAGTCTAGTGTTGATGACTTGTCTATGATTGATGGGAAGATTGAGTGGTTGAATAGGGAATTGGATAAGTTGAATGTTCTAGTGTGGATCTATATCAAGAGCTCGGTATGAAGGCACAAGGTATCTAAGGGCCAAGTTCAAAGGGCTATGGCACCCTCTTTATGGGGCATGGCTTGGAGTTAGGCCAGATGCTACCCACTAGGGATTGGCTCTTCAAGAATCCTCGTTTGATCATAAGACCATCCTTACGATATGGAACTTCAACAAGGTAACTTTACTAACTCCTTATCACTATATGTGGATGATAAATTGAAACTTAACCTAATGATTTGAATTGATATCTTATGTTGTAGTATGGAGGAGTGAACGGAGTGTTCAACTGTCAAGGGGCTGGATGGGACCCAAAGAAGAGGAGGTTCAAGGGATACAAGCAATGCTACAATCCCATATGGAAGGCACAGTTCATGTCAGTGACATTGAGTGGGACCAAAACTTACAAGTGCTAGACATGGGGTTCGCTGCTCGCGGTGTACCTAAGCCAGGCTGGGGCGCTCCTTGTGACGAGTTTGAAGGCCAATCCCATTGACATTGTCATAAACACGTTACCCGTCCACCTACGAGCTGTTCACATTTGCGCCAATGAAGAAGCCGCGCTAATAGGCCTAACGAACATGCTTATTACCAGTGACGTTGCAAGGTCTTGAGTACAAGATCCCTCTGTTGGGCGGATCAAGTGTTAGGATGAAGTTCAAGGGCAAGGATAGCTTCTTGGCTTTGTCAATACCGGTCGCCTAGCAAGTATGTATACGGTGAATGGCAAAGAGATCGAGTTCGAGTTTTTGGATTTATGGAAGCTGGTGCTCAATGTGCTTTAAACATAGTTGTATGTCGATCTTAAACTTAGTTTTATATTTTGACAGGAAACACTTTTACCATATCTTATACAACCAGTACCATATCCTCTAATTAATTGACTTTGATCTTTTTGTCGACACTTTCCGTATCTATATTTGGTAGGGGTGGGCATGGGACGGGACGGGACGGGATTAGGGTAATCTCGCGTCCCGTCCCGCGTATTTTTTACGGGACGGGATCTGGACGGGATTGGATATTTTTTTTTCAAATTCCGCCGGGTCTTATCCCTCACGGGACAGGACGGGATTTGTCCCTCGTAAAAAAAAATTCAAATACAATTAAAAGAAACAGTAAGTTTAAAAAAAAAATTCATCCATAATTTATGCAATAAATTCATGCATAATATAATGTTAATCCATGCAAATTAAGATACAATCAGAGAGCGAGTGCAGTAAGTCTTTTTTTTGGTCCAGTGTAATAAGGTTCTTCAACAGCTGCCTGATTCACTTGTCTCCAGCAATTTTTTTAAAAAGGCATTAGGCCAACAATAACACTACAGGAAAAGCATGCCATTTTCAACGCTTTGAAAGACCATTCTCGACGCTATAAAGCGTTGAAAAAATCAATTTCGACGCTTTTAAAAAGCGTCGGTATTTTTGGCGTCACGAATGACAATCTGGCATTTTCGACGTGAAATTACGTCGGGGCCCATTTCGATGCCTAAAAGCGTCGAGATTAGCATGTCATTTTCGACACCCTAGAGCGTCGAAAATGGCTGATCTTGTTATCACTATCAACCATTTTCGACGCCCTAGGGTGTCGAAAATGACTCATTTAATTTCTATTCTCAGCCAATCTTAACACTTTAGGGTGTCGAAATTGGCTGACCCCCCTTTTTAGGCTGTCGAAATTAGCATATATATATATTAATATTTTTCTTTCTTCACTTTTCTAAATTAATTGGCACATATATGTAAGGTTGTAGCACAAGCCATAAGAGATAAAATATACATAATAGGTGTGAGATTTGGATAATTCTCCCTTGCCTCCTTTGTATTCATTCTATCAATATATAGGTTACATCTTGGCTTGCCACATAAGCTATCTAATTTACATAATATATATAATACACATATATTCTAATACTCCCCCGCAGTCGAAACGGGAGGAGGACGAACTGTGAGACTGTCTCTAAAGTCTAAAAACAGTTGACGCGGCAAGCCCTTGGTGAAGATGTCGGTATACTGATAGAAGGAGGGGACGTGAAGAACCTTGATATGGCCAAGCGCAACCTTATCACGCACAAAGTGGATGTCGATCTCAATGTGCTTGGTGCGCTGATGCTGCACTGGATTGGTCGCGAGATAGGTGGCAGAGACATTGTCCGTGTAGACCAAGCTGGCGGTCCATAAAGGACAATGAAGTTCAAGGTGCAGATTTCGGAGCCACGAGCACTCAACCACGACATTAGTGACACCCCTGTACTCAGCCTCGGCGCTAGAACGAGAGCATACCTGCTGACGCTTGGAAGACCAGGATATGAGGGTGTCGTTGAGGAAGACACAATATCCAGACGTGGAGCGCCTTGTGCCCGGACAGCCGGCCCAATCAGCATCAGTATAGGCCACCAAACTTATGTCAGTTGCTGGTTGAATGGTGATGCCAAGATTGGGTGTGCCATGGATGTAACGAATGATACGTTTGAGAGCATTAAAGTGAGGTTCTCGCGGATCGTGCATGAACAAACATACCTGCTGAACAGCATAGCTGATGTCAGGGCGAGTGAAGGTAAGATACTAGAGGGCCCCTGCGAGACTCCTGTATAGGGTGGGGTCGGTGATGGGAGGGCCTGAAGAGGCGCTGAGCTTGGTGTCCGTGTCTGCCGGAGTCTGTGCAGGCTTGCAGTTTGACATGCCTGCACGATCAACAATCTCACGAGCATACTTGTCCTGAGTCAAGAAGATGCCAGAGTGCGACCGGGTTGCAGAGACGCCCAGAAAATAAGAGAGCGAGCCCAGATCAGTCATAGAGAACTCAGAACTCAACTGAGTGATGATGGTCTGACAGACGGAATCAGACGAGGCGGTCAACACAATATCATCGACATAAAGGAGGAGATATGCAACTGGTGGTCCCTTTTTGTAGATGAACAAAGAGGTGCCTGATTTGCTTATGACGAAACCAATGCGAAGTAGGTAGCTAGCAAACCACTGATACCAGGCCCTGGGCGCCTGTTTGAGGCCGTAAAGGGACCGTTGTAACAGGCAGACATGGTCACGACGGGTCTCATCGACAAACCCAGGGGGTTGGAACATATAGACTGCCTCATGTAAGTTCTCATGCAGAAATGCGTTCTTCACATCCAACTGACGAATGGGCCAAGAGCGTGTGACTGCAAGGGTGAGGACGGTGCGAATAGTAGCCGGCTTCACAACCGGACTGAAAGTCTCATCACAGTCTATGCCAACCTGTTGAGAGCGCCCATTAGCGACGAGGCGAGCCTTGTAGCGCTCGAGAGATCCATCAGAGCGAAACTTATGCCTGAAAAGCCAAGCACAACGTACAATGTTTGCCCATGGAGGGCGAGGGACCAAAGCCCAAGTGTTATTACTAATAAGAGCACGATATTCATCATGCATAGCGGCTGCCCAATTTGGATCCTGGAAGTGTTATTACTAATAAGAGCACGATATTCATCATGCATAGCGGCTGCCCAATTTGGATCCTGGATGGCTGTTTTGTGGGATGTCGGGATAGGGGAGAGGGCCAGTTTTGTGGAGCTAGTGGTGTTTAGGTCGAAGATGACCCTGGGGCGGACAATGCCGCTGCGGCTCCTGGTCTGAATGGTGCGAGGGGGTGGCGCGGTGGGAGGTGCCGATGGCGGGGGGATGGGTGGGGGCGGTGTCGGAGATTCAAGGAGGGGATGCAGAAATTGTGGGGACACCGGATCATCAGACCCGAAGGCATCGTAGGAGCGGGACGGTGATGATAGGCTGGAAAATGGGAAAACATGCTCATCGAAAACTACATGTCGGGAGATGAACACCTTGTGTGAGACAGGGTCAAGGCACATGTAGCCACGGTGTTGGGAGGGGTAGCCGATGAAGACACAAGCGACCGACCGTGGTTGGAGTTTGTGGTGTGTGATGGCAGTTTGATTTGGATAGCACAGACACCCGAACACCCGAAGGTGATCGTAGGAGGGGGTGGTGCGGTAGAGGACTTGAGTGGGAGAGCGGTTTTGGAGTGTTTTGGTAGGCAGGATGTTGAATAAATAACAGGCCACTGCTAATGCGTGAGACCACATAGATGGAGGCATCGACGCATGAATAAGCAATGTCCGAATGGTGTTGTTGACGGTGCGAATGGTTCGTTTGGCTTTACCATTTTGAGGAGAGGTATGGGGACATGAAAAACGAAAAGAGATTCCATTGGAGGAGAAAAAGGAGTGAAAGGCATGATTGTCAAACTCTTTGCCATTGTCACATTGAAACGATTTTATTGAGAGTTGAAATTGTGTTTTGACAAAGTTATGAAATTTGTTGAATATGTCAAACACTTGAGACTTATACTTTAAAGGAAACACCCATAGGAAATGAGTAAAGTCATCCAATAGAAGTAAATAATAACGATGTCCCAAACGATCAACAATAGGAGATGTCCATAAGTCATTGTGAACAATGTCAAAAGGAGCCAATGTAGGCGTCTGAGATGAAACAAAAGGCAAGCGGGAATGTTTTCCTAATTGACAAGAATGGCAAACACGGGAGTGCAACTCCTTATTGAACTGTGAACTAAAAGACTGGTCGACATGGCTCAAGACAGTGGTACTACGATGCCCAAGGCGAGCATGCTAGAGAGACGACGACGGGGCGGACGATGACACGAGGGCGGCTGGAGGGGCGGTGATGGGGTAGAGGTCTCCCGAACTATCGCATCGGAGTTTGGTTGTTCTCGTTTGAAGATCCTTCACAGAGAAACCATATGGGTCAAACTCAACAGAAGCATTATTTTGTTTAGTAAACTGACGCACAGACACAAGATGTTTGACAATATGTGGAGCGATGAGCACGTTTTGAAGGGTGAAGGGAGGATGTGTAGAGGGTAAAAGGGCATTACCAGAACCCAATGTAGACAGGCGATCACCGTTGCCAACAATTATCGAAGGGGAATTGCTCTTAGAAGTAATAGCAGAGAGATTACCTGGGTTGTTGGTCATGTGCGATGAAGCGCCAGAGTCCATATACCAAGACTGATCCGGAGGGTGCAGTGTCATGGAGGAGAATGACTGAGCAATCTCCGTAGGAATGCCAAGCTGCTGATCCGAGTAGGCATACTGTGCCTGAGGTTGCTGAGGGTGAGGGCCAAGGCCGAGGAGGCCGGCCTGCGGGGCGGTGGGATACGGGCACGGAGGGGGGGTCCATTGCGCGGGAGGCCAGGAGGGCTGGTTCCAGGTTGCCGGAAAATTGCCCTGAACCGGGATCCAGCCGATGGGGGTGCGGTGAAGGGTGAGATCACCGCGACCACGACCTCGACCACGGCCCCTGCCCTTTCCTCGTCCGGTGGCGGGCTCCGATGGTGGAGGAGTGGGCTGTTTCTCCTCTGCCGGCTTGTCAGTCGTGGTTGAGAGACCCGTAGCCGGTGGTGGAGTCTTGGGTGCAGCAAGGGAAGCCTGCTCAAGGAGAAGTTGCGACCTTGCCTTGGAGAACGACGGAAGAGGGTCGGAGTGTTGAATATGGGTGCCGACAGGCTTGAACTCCGACGAGAGACCAGCAACAAGTTGAAGAACCATGCGATTCTCAAAGACGGCAGAACCGACGCTCTCCAATTGATCACAGATGTTCTTCATCTTGAGACAATAGGACGTAACATCGGGAAAGGCTTCAAGGCGGCAGTTGGTGAACTCATGCTCAAGACGGACAACACGAGTGCTCCTGTTGTCATGAAATATGCTCTCAAGAGCATCCCATGCCTGCTGTGCGGTGGAGGTAGGTTTCAGAATGGTTAAGAGGAGATCCTGCGATATGGTGCCGTATATCCATTGTAGGATTGTGGCATCAAGTTGATCCTAGAGTTCATCATCAATCGTGGTGGGGCGAGGAACCTTAGGATCGATATGACAGAGTACCTTGTGAGCCCTGGCAGTGACGTGGAAGAGGGCGACCCAGGAATTGTACTTGTCGGAATCGGCATCAAGGACAAGGGGGATGGAGTTCTTGATGTTGGATACGGTGAGGGCGGTGTGGAAGGGAGATTTAGGGTTAGGATTGGGGTTGGGAGAGTTGGGGTTGGGATCGTCGGCCATGGTGACGGGAAGAGCCGAGGGAGATCGGCGGCGAAAGGGAGGGAGATGTCGGGCTAGGCCAACGGCGGAAAAAAATAAAACCCTAGAGAGGCTCAGATACCATGTGAGATTTGGATAATTCTCCCTTGCCTCCTTTGTATTCATTCTATCAATATATAGGTTACATTTTGGCTTGCCACATAAGCTATCTAATTTACATAATATATATAATACACATATATTCTAATAATAGGTATAATGCATCATTTACATTCACACAACCACAATTGTATCATTTAAGTTCACATAAGCTACCATTGTCTCCTCTTGGGTACAATTTAGTACTTCAAAATAACCCTTAAGTTCTCACTTTAAGTCGCAAAAAAACACACCCAAAAGATCATTGTAGATGAGCTATTTGTCTCCTGTTGCCTAACACGTTTCCTGCTCACCTGCACAAGAAGGAATAAAAGCCTAACACATTTCAATATACCAAAAGTAAAAAGAGAAATCAGGAGGAAAAACAGTAGAAACTTGATGATTGAACCTATAGGACAAGGTGGCAAATTATGCAATCTATAATGCCCGAGTAATTTACTTTCAAGAGCATCCCTGAATTCTAACCAGCCAAGAGGTTTTCTGGTGGAAATCAGTAAATTGTCAATTAATCTATTCAAGACACCTTCATCACAATTATCCAAACACTAACAGTATAAAGCCAAATTTCAGTAGCTATATAGAGTTGAAGAGCAAAGCACACTCAAGAGTGGAGAATGCAAAGAGGAGGATAGGCTAAGAAATAAGAAGGTCTACATAGTTGTTTATTCAGAGACAAGGGAAGTTTCCAACACCATCAAACACACACAAGTATTCAACTACAGTTTCACACTCAGTTGTCAACAGCAACAACCACAACCACATTTTTGTAAAAATAAAAAACCCTTAAATCATGTCTTATGGTGAATTCCACAAATACCCACATCATCATTGATATTTTACATGTAGGAAAGCATGGCCATATGAAAAACATGGGCATCTCACAAAACGAGGTCTAGAACTTATACCTCTTCATGGGATATTAGTCACATTTCATCCATGCTTTCCTCCGAATCACCACTAGTAGAAGCGACCTTAATACAAAACAAAAAAAAACAAAAAACAAATGAGGTTAGAAATGGGAGGAACCGAAATTGGATTAGGAAATATAAAACAAATCATTATGAAAATAAATAGAACCTGAGAATCAGCCATGTCCAATGTAGCAGCCACCATAAACTCTTTAACTCTACCGGTACGAATTGCATCTAGAGCATGTAGCATCATTTGGTTAGATTGATCTACCTTTGCTCGAAGCTCTTGATTTTCCATTTTCAAGCTTGTTATAGCAGCTCCATTCTCCACCTCCATCTTTGTTAATTTTGATTTCAAATGCTCTACTTCCATAGAATTGGTCATGCTCCCGGCACCACCGCTTGTTTGTCTCAAGAAAAAGGACACCCCAAAAACGTCACTTTCTTTCACTCCTAACCCAAATCTGACTGGCCTCTTAGGTTTTCCATCTTCATACATAAGCTTCTCAAACACGACATTTTCAATTTCCACTTTAGCTTTTGACGAGCCCGGTTTTTTAAGATGTTCTTGAACTTGTTCATTTGCTTTCACCTAAAATCATATGAAAACATAATAGAAATAAACTTATAAGTTTATTTCTTATATAGAGTATATTTTTAATGTTATTATTATTATTTTAAATTTTAAATTTTGGTTTGAAATAAATGTTAAGCTATAATGTAAATATATTCTTATATGTTTTTCTTAATTTTAATTAAAAATATAATATATATAATTTAATATATGTGCGGGACGGGACGGGATTTGCGGGATTTAAACTCTCCGTCCCGCGTCCCGTCCCGCGTAATTTTTGCGGGACGGGATTGAATTTTTTTTTCTAAATCCCACCGGGATCGGGATGAGATCGGGACAGGATGCGGGACGGGACGGGATTTGCGGGATTTGTGTCCACCCCTAATATTTGGCATACGTAATTCAACCAGAAATGGATAATCTCGTTACGTTCTTCTTGGCTAGAAAAATTACATCATGATATCACAACTTGAATAGACAAGAAAATAAGCAATGAAGATCCTCTACTTCACTCCCTACATCACAAAAATATTTTAATATATATTTAATCTTAAAAAAATTTATAAAAATTATATTTTTATTACTAACATCTATTTTTATATATTCATAAAATTTTATTTTGAAAAATCATGTTTCAAATTTTTTAATAATTGTAATTGGTTAAATATTGCCTTTTTATTTTTTAAAAATTGTCATGATTTTTCAAAATAAAATTTTATGAATATATAAAAATAGAAGTTAGTAATAAATATAATTTTGATATTTTTTTTGTAAAATTAAATATATGCCAAAATATTTTTGTATTGTAGGGAGTGAAGTAGGAAAGTGAAGTAGAGGATCTCCGTTGAAAACAAGTGTTCCGCCGAATACGAAACTTACCTAAAAGATGGTGGTTGAATAGAAGTTATCAAAGGCATCTTCACATATACTACACATTTGTTGGGTTCATCCTTAAATTGGGCTAATTACAATTCGACCAACATAACCAACTATTTGGGCTGCCTAATGATCACCTACTTACTTGAAAGCTCCAGAACAGAAATTTTGTGGAAGGAAATAAAATTTCTTAGAACAATAATTAAACTAGTAAAAACTGTAAATGACTAGGGGTGTGCAAAAAAACCCGAAACCGAAAACACGATACGAAAAAATCCGAAACTGAAAAAATACGACACGATAATGATACGAACCGAGAAAACACGGCTCTAAATGGTTCGTGTTCGGGTCGGGCAAATCGCCTTACCGAGTACCCGACACGAACCGTTTAATTTTTTTTTTAAATTAAAATTTAATTTTATTATAGTATTAGTATTACATAATTCAAACTGAAACACTGTGATGCGTTGGTATAGATGGTTAAGGATAAGCGGTTCTTTTGGGCTATGCAATTGGTCTCCGGATCAAATCCCAATTCCCTTACCTTTTGGTAAAAGGTGGCTGTTTATTTTAATCCCATTTCCTCCCTTTTTTTTAAAATCAGATTTTCTCCCATTTTCTAAAATCCAATACGGGGTTTTTTTTATTATATTTTTTATTCTTTTTCTTATTTACAATGGGTAAAGTAAAGAAACCCTAGATATCCTCATTTTACCTTTCTCAAACATCCGCCTCCATCTCTATCCTCTCTCTCCCTCTCCCTTTGGCGTCCTCTCAATTGAAGTTCTTCAGTTTCTAGATCTGCAGATATCCATGGGAGGGTTTCTCCATCTCAACGAGTCTGTTCAATATATCTATTTGAGGGTTTGAGTTCCACATCTCTCTCGTTCGTATCCTTCGTCTATCAAAGTTAATCAAATTGGTGAGCGGAGAGATCTCGATCGTCGTTTTGGTCTCGAGGGCGGTGTTGTATGGCGAGGCATCGTCGCCGTCGAAGGCTCCTGCAGGCTGCAGCGGTTGTTGGTGGTTGTAGCCGCTAATCAAATTCCGAAATGTGTGTTTTCTTGTCGGAAATGGGTTTCTAATTTCGTCGTCGCCGTCGAAGGAAGAACACCTCTACCACCCCTCAGCCAGAAAGAAAGAAAGAAAGAAAAAAAAAAACAAACTCACGGTTCATGTCGGATACCCGGGGTATCCGACACAGAACCGAATACCCTAACCGTGTCGGGTACCCGAGTTTATATGGTTCGTGTACGGTTCGGAGGATTTGGCCTTAACGGTTCCGGGTACCCGACACGATTAACCGGTTCGTGTCGGGTACCCGGTTATGCACACCCCTAGTGTGTATGACACCATATTTTATCCGTTAAAAATAAAAGAATTTTTGTTGTTAAAAAAATAAACAGCTAAAATGTGTGTATGGCTAGGGGTGGCCACGGGTTACGAGTTGACCCGTGACCCGACGGGTCGTACGGGTCAGTGACCCGGCGGGTCCGGGTCAACGGGTCGACGGGTGGGGGCAGGTTGCGGGTTAGGGTCAGGGGTTTTAAACCCGCTGACCCTACGGGTCAAACCCGACGGGTCAACCCACTATCCGAAATTTTTTTTTTGAAAAAAATATTTTTTTTATGTTTATAATAATTATTATGTATATTATTAATAGAATAATTCATAATATATAAACATAAAGTACTTTGCAATATGCAATATGGGTCAAAAACAATATCACCCTTCTCTTTTTATAGCTTTGGAAGAGTTCTCTTATTCTCTCATTTCCAATGTGGGACAAGAGCCTTGTCCCACATTGAAAGTTGAGAGTTAGAATGAGAAGGGATGAAGGTATATATATGTGTACCCCATATTCTCTTAGTTCTCACTCTTCACTTTAAGCTTTATTTCTTATATTGAAATGAAGTAAAGTTTGAGAAGTTTTATACCCCTACATTTATATTATAGTGGATGAAGGAAGTTTTATAGAAATCTAAAATTTATCATGTTTTTTTCCACTTCATATTAAAACGAAATGGAAATAAAAAGTGATATGTAGAAAAATTATTTACATATAATTTTTTTAAAATTTTTATTAGTAAAAAAAATATTATAAAAAAATAACTTTTTTTTTAAATATGGGAATCTGCTGGGTCAACGGGTCGACCCGAACCCGTCAACTCGTGAATTTGCGGGTTAGGGTTCGGGTCGACCAACCCTGACCCTTGACCCGGGGCCACGCCTATGTATGGCAACCCAAAATGAGCATTAATCAGGTAAAATTTGTGTTTAAAAAATAAGATATTTGTGATAGTTTATTTTGGTGTTTATTTGGTTTGAAAGTATTATAATACCCGTAATAATAACTAAATAAACACTATTTTTTTACAAATAAACATTTTTTCGTCTCATACGGAGTTTATATTTTTTCATAAATTTTTAACTACTTTTACCAACAGTTTATAAATTTTACTCTGTTTATAATTTTAGTCAATTTATTAACATCGTCTCATACGAACCCTAAATTGTTCTACGGTGTTTTTACAAAATATCATCATTGAATCAAGTGAAGGTCGGTGATGGTAGGATGTAGTTTATACCGATGTAGCACTAGTATAAATAGGTAATGAAGGTGCTCAATTGGAAGCAAAAGACAAAATCATGAAGGTGCTCAATTGGAAGCAAAAGACAAAATCATGTGTGGGTTGAGTGATGAAGTTAGTCTAGAAAGAGTGAGTGTGTGAGTGAGTCATAAAATTATATTCACTCCGTTTTAAATTAAATGATGTTTTGGGTAAAGGCGTTGTTATGCAATTAAAATTTGGATGGCAGGGCCTGTTAGGTGTTTCTTCTTCGGGATGGGATGTGATAACTCCACTCCCTTGATGATCGGAAATGGTTTCAAAGGCTTTGACACACAGCTTGTGTCAAAGGTATTGAAGCTACATCAGTGTTAATGAAACACAAAACCTGTATTATGTGCATATTATTTCCGGATGTTATTAGATATTATTGTTATTAAATATATTTCCAGATATTATTATATACTATGCACTAACATATGCAGCAAGATTTTCAAATGAAATCTCCTTCCTTAAGCTTGAAGTCGAGAAGAATCAAATCGGAGATCATGGCTTCCAAGTTTCCCCAAATAGAAGATTATGAAGATAGCCATGATTTGTTCTAGCCGTTGAAGAGAGATCCTTCTTTGAAAGAGGCGCCGATTTGATTTAATATAAGAAGGAGATGAAGAGAAGACAGAAAGACAATCGTTGAACACGAGCATTCATCCGCACTCAAGCCTTCAAGTCAATCTGTCTTCTTCGTGTGCTCTCTGCTAGTTGTTAAGAGTCATATCTTTTATTTCAAAGCATTTGAGAGTTACACAGTGAGCTTATAAGATATATTTCGAGAGAGTGTTATACTCGGAGTTTGTAACTCAAGAAGTGAACACTAGGCGATTGATTCACTAAGTGTAAGAGGATTGTACTAGATAACTGAGAGAGGTGGGGCTCTTCTAGATTGGTCTAGGACTCCAAGGGAACGTGAGTTGACTAGATTGCAATTGTATAAGAGAGATGCTTCTCGGTGAGCTATTAGGATCCTAAGTCTTGTGAATCAATAAAGCTGGTTGAATCCTAGGGTTGTGGAAGAACCCTAGGCGGGGACATAGGTCAAGTTCATGCCGAACCTCGTTAACAATTCGTTGCGTCCTTTACTTATTGCTTTACCGTATTTCCGCACTTGTTTCGAATTGCATAACTCTTCTGTGATTCAGGTTTTCCAGAGGAAAGATTACGTCTAATCTCAAAGGGTTTTGCAAGCGTTTCAAAAGTCTTGAGATTATCTGCGAAAAGTTGGCATACTCTATTCAACTCTCTTCTAGAGTATCTTTATATTACTTTGTTATACATTATCGAACCTTCAGGATGTGATGGTGCGCAGGAAACTGGGGTGAGTTTCAAGTGTGGGACGTTATTTTCTATTTTTCTTGGAAGGACCCTTGGTTTGGTCTTTTCTTTTTGTTACCTCGGTTTAACCACCACATCTATATATTTACCTTTTCAAACAAGATTTAAGGCTGCTATAAATTGTACATTTTCATCGTTAACTGCACTTAATTAATGCCAAAAAAAATACTCCCTCCATTTGAAATTATTTGTCATTTGTCTTGTAGTACGCACTTTTTAAGGAGATAAAAACTATATAAAATATATTTTGTAATTAAATTATTTTATATAAGTCCATACATATAAGTTTTTTTTTTGAAATCAGTCCATACATATAAGTAGTAAGTATAAGATTATGAAAAAAATTTTAATTAAAAAATTATATTTTATAGAGCTTTTAGCTTTTTAAAAAACGTGTCGAAAAGTCAAACGACAAATAATTTCAAAGGAGGGAGTACTCTAGAGCTTGCAAATCTCCCTGAGATTAAAGGAGGGAGGAGAACAGACACATATAATATGGTGGGGCCAAGGAATTTTCAAAAGCCAAAACGTTAATTAAATAAACAAACTTAAAAATCCTTAAAACGTCAAGTATAACTAAACGGAGGGAGTATAGTGAGAGTTATAATTTTGTAAGTGTATAATACACGTGCCACTTTTATATAAACATCATTCTTGTCCATCTTAATCACACGAAGCGTGAATATAGTGAGTCTTTTCCATCTTAATCAAAAATGGAAATAAAAATCACTTCATATGGCCCCACCGCGAACAAATCAAGCTCAATGGACGAGTTTTCAGCAAAGATCGACGACTTTCGAATTGATCGAATAAAGCTTCAAACCTCACCTTTCAGATTTGGAGCTCGTAGCTGGCCGGCCTTGGAAGGACCACTGCATTGCTGGTTGCTGCTCAAAGGCTTTCTTTATCTGAAAGAAGCATGTCCAAGTCTAGCTAACATATTATAGAAGCAACAATTTCTTTTAAATCCAAATAGCAATTCACAGAGCGTACGTTGTCCTCTGGAGATGAGGCTGTTTAGATGTGCCATTATGAGGTTGATGGATTAGATTCGTGATTCTTTCCGCCGGTATATAATAAAGAATGGCGCTAGTGATACGATGTTAAAACAAAAGAAGCATAATTATATGGTGTCAATACGAAACTTCAAATCCATAAATCAGTGTGCACCAAAAAAAAAAAAGTGCACCAAAAAAAAAATCCATAAATCAGTAGTATGTTTTGTGAAAGAGGAATCCTGCCATCCTGGTAAGCTAAAAGTTGTGTGCTGGTGTCACCCATGATACCCAAAGCGGGTATACCCGTCGGCCGGCAATCCCAAAACTAACTCTACCACTCCTATACAATTTACAACTAGCTCTTCCTCTCTAACACTATATCCGAGTTCTTAATCCTCCCAACTGAGCTTCCGCTCCAACCTTTTCACTAGTGATTTGCATTTTCACTTAGCAGAAAGAGGGGAGCGCCAACTCGTCATAATGTGCATCGCGTAAGCTTTGGGTACAAATTGTTCATTACAAAAAATTAACTTGTTCCTATCCATCCAAGTAAAATAGACAGTGGCTTCAAACACCAATAATTTTGTTTGGTAGAGCTGCGTTTGTTGGACCTTCATGGATTCTCTTCCAAACCAGTTGAGCCATTCCCCAATTGAATCAAATCTGACCGAGATACCAATCCAGCCAAACACCAAATTTTGCACCTCTTTTATGAATGGACATGCGAACCATAGGTGGTCTTCACTCTCTTCCGCTGACTTGCAGAATATACACTCAATAACCTCACTCTTTTTCCAGCGCTTTACTCTTCTTCCTGTACTCAGCCGTTTGAGAGAATCAAGCCACACAACCAAAAGCCCATTTTCGACATTGCATCCTTTGCCAAATCAACTCACCCCAGCTGATCTCCTCTCTCAGATCACGCATCAGATGGTATAGTTTCGAGCACGACCCCCCACCTGACGGACCTATTATCGAGTCAAGTGTGATCAACGGGCCATTTCCCAGTGGCTGCAGCACCTTCGTTTCATCCCTTGTTGCAAGCAAACTCTTCCATAACCAACTATCATCAACTTTCCTCTGTACAACCCATATGACCTCAACTCTCAGATGATTCTGAACACACCAGCTTGTCGATATACTTGGATTTGGTAGCGCCAGATCGCCTATCAGAAACCTTAGAAACCTTTTGCACATACTCGATCTCTATTCGATCCATATAACTTGTTAAAAGTATTGCCTAAACTAGTGTGATTCAAGCTTAAGTGTTCATAGGTTTAAAATTCTGTTTTGTTAGTTATTTGTCATACTCGATTTCGAGGAAGCCTGTGTGTTGTAGTCGATATCGAGTAAGGTTTGTAAGTGTCAGTTTTCAGCAGTTGATTCTAGCTAAGTTAGTGGAAGTAGTGGACTTAGTCTAGCAGTTACGGAGTCGGTTTTCTTGTGTGAATGTAGTCTAAATT
Source organism: Persicaria tinctoria (assembly GCA_037127255.1). Classification (NCBI taxonomy): domain Eukaryota; kingdom Viridiplantae; phylum Streptophyta; class Magnoliopsida; order Caryophyllales; family Polygonaceae; genus Persicaria; species Persicaria tinctoria. The sequence goes on from JBANSL010000014.1 coordinate 57,768,945, forward strand.
GTGTAAGTTTCAGTGCATCAATTAGAGAAGTTATTAGCCTCAATTTGTTCTCTCATCCAAAATCAGAAGTTGTCGATTTGGTAGAACATAGACTCAAGTGTTTGTGTTTGCCATTGGAGTCTTATGATTGTGGTCAAGTGTGGTTAAATCCAACATTTGGTATCAGAGTTGAGATTAGAAATCTCACTGGGTTCAAGTTCTGGGATTTGATTGGTGTGATAGATAAACACAAGGAAACCCTTTCGAGAATTCATTGTTCAACAAGATGCAGAACAATGGAGGAGGAGGGGTTGGCAATCCTCAGTTGCCAATCTTTAAAGGAGTGAACTACCACTTTTGGAGTTTGAAGATGACCACTTTGTTCAAATCACAAGAGGTTTGGAATCTTGTAGATCAAGGATTTGATGATGCAAATCCTCCTAAACCAGATCAGGCTTTGAGAGAGAAAAGGAAGAAAGACTCTAAGGCATTATTTATGATTCAAAGTGCTCTAGATGATGAGGTCTTTCCGAGGATAGCAGCCTCCACAACTTCTCATGATGCTTGGGAAGTGTTGAAGCAAGAATACATGGGAGATGGAAGAGTGATCATAGTGAAGTTGCAGACCTTGAGGAAGGAGTTTGAGACTCTAGTTATGCAAGAGAAAGAAATTGTCCAAGTGTTCTTGTCTCGAGTATCTGGAATTGTCAACCATATGAGAACATATGGAGAGACTGTGAGCAGTGAAACCATAGTGATTAAGGTTCTGAGAAGCCTTACAAAGAGATATGACCATGTAGTTGCATCCATTGAAGAATCGAAGGATCTGTCTGTGTACAGATTTGAAGAATTGTCAAGCTCCTTGCAAGCTCATGAAGAAAGAATGAGCAGGACAAGTGAGCAGAAGGAAAAGAAGGTCTTCCAGGTGAAGGATGAAAACCAGAAAAAGTAAGAATGAGGATTCTTCAAGTATGGGTGGCTTTAGAGGTGGTCACAAAGGAAGAGGCAACTATAGAGGTGGTCAAAGAGGTAGAGGTGGAAAAGGCTATGGTAGAGGTCAGTACAGTGGCTCAGGAAGAGGAAATGGAGGTGATCAAGGGAAGGAGCAGTGGAAAGATTCCAATAGGAATCAAGGCAATGATTCAAGGCAACAGAAGAGTGGCATCAGGTGCTACTGTTGCAAGAAATTCGGGCACAAAGAAGCTTTTTGTTGGGAGAAACAGGAGAATGAGCATAAAGGGGTGAATTATACAGAGAAGAATGAACAAGAAGAGAGACTGTTCATGGCCTTGTCTTCATTTGGAGATACTACAAGCAGCATGTGGTATCTAGACAGTGGTTTTTCTAATCATATGTCAAGTTCAAGAGAAATGTTTAGAGAGCTTGATGAATCCAAGAAGGGGAGTGTCAAGCTGGGAGACAACAAGGTATTAAAGGTTGAAGGAAGAGGAACCATTGTGATCAAGAGTGAGCAAGGAGGAGAGAAATCCTTGCAGAATGTTCAATATGTGCCTGGGCTTGCTCATAATCTGTTGAGTGTGGGTCAGCTCCAAGAGACAGGTTACTCAGTATTGTTTGATGAAGATGCCTATGTCATCAGGGATAAGAGAACATGTGAGATTGTTGTGAAAGTGAGCATGACTAAGAACAGAATGTTTCCTCTTGATTTTGCAAGAGGTGTGAATAGAGCAATGAAAGTAAAAGGAAGTGATGAGTCCAGGCTGTGGCATCATAGGTATGGGCATTTAAACATCCAAAGTTTGAAGATGCTCAGTACAAGATCAATGGTTCAGAGTCTACCAAAAGTAGATGAGTTAGATTTGTGTGAAGGCTGTGTGTATGGAAAGCAATTGAAGGGACCATTTCCAACTGGTGAAGCTTGGAGAGGTAGTGAATGCTTAGAGTTGGTCCATGCAGATCTTTGTGGGCCTATGCAAACAGATTCACTAGGAGGAAGTAAGTATTTCTTTCTCATAACTGATGATTTCAGTAGAATGAGTTGGATTTATTTTTTGAAGTTGAAGTCTGAAGCATTTGAGTGCTTCAAGAGGTTTAAAGCTCTCACAGAAAAACAATCAGGCAAGATGGTGAAGGCCTTAAGGACTGATAGAGGAGGTGAGTTCATGTCCTTCGAGTTTATGTCTTGGTGTGAAGAGAATGTCATAAGAAGAGAGCTTACAACACCCTATACATCAGAGCAAAATGGGGTGGCTAAAAGGAAGAGCAAAATGGGTTGTTAAAATCTAGATCCGGATCGTGGGATCTTACGATTCTACGATCCAAAGTGGCCCAATCGATCTGGATCGCACGTACAGAGTCGGATGCAGCAGGATCGTACATGATCATAGGATCGTAGTAGAATCGGGAATAGAATCTAGATCCTACCGCATGAACTAATATGTTGATTTTTTAAATATATTTTTTTGGTAATTTGATTTTTTAAATATTTTTTTAGGTAATTTGAATTAATATGTTGATTGATATAGTTATATTGATTTTTTAAAATAATGTTTTGATTCACTCTCTATTTAGGGATATAAAAAATCTAGAATTATGACTTACTGCTCGAATTTTTTGGGCTGTTATATACACATGTGTGGATTTTTCATATATGGATAGACAAATAAAGTGGTTGAAGCTATTGAACATTGATATAACTTTACATATAAGTGATATGCAATATTTTGTAATTAGTTTATCAAAAAATTTAAACATGCAGTAGGATCTTACGATCCTACGATCCGATTCTACTGCACCCCTAGCGATCCGATCTAGAATCTCGATCCTAACAACATTGGCAAGGTGTATGCTAAAGGCAAAAAGGGTCCCAAATCAGTTCTGGTGTGAGGAAGTGGCTACAGCAGTGTACATTCTCAACATCTCTCCAATAAAAGTTGTTGAGAACAAAACACCTTTTGAGGTGTGGAGAGTAAAAAGCCATCTGTTGGTCATCTAAAAGTGTTTGGGTGTGTGGCCTATGCAATGGTGAATTTGAGATCAAAGCTGGATGATAAAGCCGAGAAGTGCATTTTCATTGGGTATGCAGTTCAATCAAAAGCCTATAAGTTGTTTAACCCTGCGAGTAAGAAAACCATAGTGAGTAGAAATGTGGTTTTTAATGAAGAAGTGAGTTGGGACTGGGAGAAGCCATCAGGAGATCAAGGAGTTAGAGATGTTGTGCACATTGAAAGTTCAAGTGCAGAGGCTGGTGAGGAGAATATGTTTGAGGATGATGGTGATGATGATCAAAATTTGAATGCTCTAGGGTCACCAGCACATCAGTCTAGCTCATCTAGCAACAGTCAACAATCCTCTCCTTCAAGCTCATCAGGTGAGACTCCTCCAAGAAGGTCCAGGTCACTTGCAGACATCTATGCTAGCTGTGGGTTTGCTCTTGCAGCAGTTGATCCAGAGAGTTTTGAGGAAGCTAAGGGTGAGAGCAAGTGGATGAAAGCAATGAAAGAAGAGATGGATGCCATCCAAAAGAATGAAACATGGAACTTGGTTGAGTTCCCAGTAGAAAAGAATATAATTGGCTTGAAATGGGTTTTCATAACCAAGTTCAATACAGATGGAAGTGTTGCAAAGTATAAGGCAAGGTTGGTTGCCAAAGGGTATGCACAGCAAGAGGGAATTGATTTTGAAGAAACCTTCTCACCAGTGGCGAGGCTTGAGACAGTAAGGGTGGTGTTGGCTCTAGCTGCTCAATGGAGGTTGAAGGTTTATCAGTTGGATGTAAAGTCTGCGTTTTTTAATGGAGAACTTCAAGAAGAAGTGTATGTTGAACAACCTATTGGCTTTATGAAAGCTGGTGATCGAAGAGAGCAAGGTGCTGAGGCTCAAGAAAGCTTTGTATGGATTAAAACAAGCTCCAAGAGCTTGGTACACCAGAATTGACTCCTTCTGTGAGAAGAATGGGTTTAGCAGAAGTGAAAATGAACTCACCTTGCATGTGAAAGGAAGAGGGAAGAAGGAGTTCATAGTGGTGTGCCTTTATGTGGATGATATCATCTACTTTAGCTCATCACAGAGAATGCTGAGTGAGTTTAAGAAATCCATGATGGAGGAATTTGAGATGACAGATTTGAATGAGTTGAAGTATTTTCTTGGCTTGGAAATAGATCAAAAGGAGGATGGGATCTATTTGTGCCAGGAGAAGTATGCCAAGGATCTTCTAAAGAAGTTCCATATGGAGGGGTAGGGTATAGCATACACACCCATGAATGTGAATGACAAGCTGCATATGGATGATGGAACTGGGCTTGCAGATGAGAGGTTGTATAGAAGCCTTGTGGGAGGTTTGAACTATTTGGCACATACAAGGCCTGATATCACCTATTGTGTGAGTGTGGTGTCAAGGTTTATGCACAGTCCAACAAAACAGCATACGGGTGCAACCAGAAGAGTTGTTAAGTACATTGCAGGGACTCTAGATTATGGTATTTGGTATGGAAGGAAGGAAGAGTTCAAGCTTCAGGGCTTCACTGACAGTGATTGGGCAGGGTGCTTGGATGACAGGAAGAGCACCTCAGGATCAGTGTTTAGCTTTGGTACAGGAGCTGTGACTTGGAGCTCAAAGAAGCAAGAGACAGTTGCCTTGTCTTCTTCTGAGGCCGAGTATGTAGCTGCAGGAGCAGCAAAGCAAAGCAAGCCTTGTGGTTGAAGGAGTTGCTTGTTGATCTAGAATGTAAGCAAAGTGGAGCAACTGAGCTATGGTGTGACAATAAGTCTGCAATTCCAAAGGCTCCCCAAGGGAAAGAAAACTCATTTCCTAGGGGTAAAAGCGGGAACGCAGGCAATCGTAAACCTCACCTAGCTATCAAAAACACATACATCGCCAAGAAAAAAAAACAAATCTTTCATGCCCCTAACTGTCATAGTTGAAGAGCTTGGCAATTCAGTTAACATTGACAAGCCTAAGCCAACCCACAAGCCCACACACGCCACCACTAATTCCCACAAGCAGATCCCCCCGGCCACCCACATTACCACCAACGCTTTTTCCCAAGCCATCCCCCGACCACAAAAGCAACCCAATTTGCCCCACATAGCAGCAACATCAGGATCCTGGCACACAATGAACCAGCCCCTTCCGGTCACAATTGTGCCGGTACGGACCCAAAGAAGCTTCCTTTTGACAAACCATCGGACAGGACCGTTTCTTGTGGTTCCGCCATGGATATCCCCGAGAGTGACGTTGGATCTGTTGCCAATGACGACAATCAATCAACCAATACTATGTCGGGCGTCGGTGCCCCAAGCAATCTCTGATGCAATCAGGCTTCTTGATGAAGCGGCGCTTGCTTTTGCAGATGCAATGAACATGCCAAGCGATACAATTATCAGGGCTATAACACATACCTTGTTATCCATGAATAATTTAAGAATAATTGCGTGGAATACCAATGGCGCGGGAAGTAATACTTTCTTCCTGGCGTTACAAGAACTCATTCGTAACCATGATCCACAAGTCCTTATTCTTGTGGAACCGAGGATTAGTGGAGATACGGCTAGCAGGGTATGCAGACGGGTTGGGTTTGATGGTTGTGAAAGAATGGATTCCGTAGGCTTCTCTGGAGGGATCTGGGTATTGTGGAGAACTTCAGAGGTTACAGTGTCGACCTTAGTAGTTCATCCGCAACACATAACAGTAGACGTAAAGAGACGAGGAGAGGACCCCTGGGTACTTTCAGCCATCTATGCAGCCTCGGCTCACGTAAGAAGGCTCGATTTGTGGCGTAGCCTCCTTGACTTTGCGAGCCACAATACCCGTCCCTGGGTGCTGATGGGCGACTTCAACGCGACTCTGAATGCAGATGAAAGATCACCAGGTTCCTCGGTGGGATCGAATAGATCGATGCAGGCGTTCAGCGATTGGGTAAATTCGTTACAGCTACTTGACCTTGGATACTCAGGAGCTCCATTCACTTGGGCGAAGGGCCGATAGACCGATACCAGGGTTGCTGCTAGGCTCGACAGGGCGATCTGCTGCCTTGATTGGCGCATGAGATTTCCGGAGGCGGTGGTTAGCCATCTAATTGCCGCTCACTCGGACCATGTGCCGATCCTCTTGGAGACCCATCCTTCAGGGAACATGAGCAGGGGAGATCGATCATTCCGATTTCAGGTGGCTTGGTTACTCCATGACAGCTTTGGGGAATTCCTTGATTCTGCTTGGGATAGGAACGCCGGTGCTTGCGATGCCCTTAGCATACTGAAGACGACTTTGAAAACTTGGAACAGAGACGTCTTTGGTAATATTTTTCGTCGGAAAAAGCGCCTGGAGAGGAGAATTGAGGGTGTTAGAATCAGACTTGCTGAGCACCCAACGAATCATCTTATACAACTTGATGAGGAATTGAATAAGGAGCTAGAGGAAACGTTACAGCAGGAGCAGCTACTGTGGTTCCAGAAATCACGTACGAGCTTTCTTCTGGATGGAGATAGAAATACTCGTTATTTCCATCTATCCACTGTAGTGCGGAGAAGGGCGAACAAGATACAGACTTTGCAAGACGAGACGTGGGTGTGGATTGATGAACCGGCTGCTGTAAAGGATTTGGTGGTGAATTTCTTTGAAAAATTGTACATGGCCGAAACCGTGAGTGAGGGCAGAGGCAGGGCCTTGAGCGAGAACACCTTCCCCTTGATGGAAACTCCCATGGCTGCGAAGCTTGCTGAGCCTTTCCGGGAAACAGAAATATGACCTATGTTGCAACAAATGGGCCCTTATAAGGCACCGGGACCGGATGGCTACCCGGCGATCTTCTATCAGAAAAATTGTAAGGTGGTGGGCAGCAGGTGAGCGATTTGATACTGAACTTCCTCAATGGAGGACAGACTGCGGATTCGCTTGGGAACGCACTCATGGTCCTGATTCCTAAAGTGACAAACCGTGCATCGCCCCGTCAGTTGAGACCGATATCCTTACTAAACATTGCTTTCAAATTAGCCACTAAGATCATTGTCAATCGACTGAAACCGGTGCTACCCATTCTTGTATCTCCAACTCAATCGAGTTTTATCCCGGGGAGGCAGATATTCGACAATATTGTTGTGGTCCAGGAGCTCTTACACTCGATGTCGGAAAGGAGAAGAAGGAAGTGGATGCTTGTGAAAGTGGACCTTGAGAAAGCCTACGATAGGATAGATTGGAGTTTCCTTCGAGCTATTCTGGTAAAGGCTCAACTCCCCTTGAGTCTGATTGAAACGATTATGCACTGCCAAACGATGGGTAGCATGGAGGTGTTGTGGAATGGCGAAAGGGCGGGAAGTTTCAAACCGTCACGAGGGATCCGCCAGGGTGATTCGCTCTCGCCTTATCTGTTCGTGCTATGCATGGAATACTTATCGCACCTCATTCAGGATGATATTGCAGCGGGAAGATGGAAACCGGTTGTGGTTGGTGGAGTACAGTTGTCACATCTCTTCTTCGCAGACGATCTGATCTTGATTGGAGAGGCAACAAAAGAACAAGGAAAAGTGATGAAGGACTGCTTGGATAGATTCTGCAAAGCGTCGGGTGAAAGAGTCAGCTTTGAGAAGAGCTCGGTCTTCTACTCGAGAAATGTTCCAGCGGGGGCTAAACATGAAATCAGCAGTGTGCTATCTATGCCAACGGCGACAGATTTTGGCACGTACCTTGGAGTGCCGACTGCAGGCAACCGCCTAACCGCAAATAGATACTCCTATCTCTTGGAGAAGGTAAGAGCAGGATGAAAGGCTGGAAAGTGAGGTCCTTATCACTTGCGGGATGTGTAACGCTTGCCAAGTCAATGTTGACGAGCCTCCCACTGTACTCTATGCAGTCCTCTTACATACCTCGGCGTGTGTGCGAAGACATTGACAAGGAAGTCCGGAAGTTCATATGGGGATCGACTCCGGATAACCGTAGAATTCATTTGTTGAAAAAAGAGATTTTATATGCAAGAAAAGAGGAAGGTGGATTGGGAGTAAGGCCTATGAAGGAGACGAATCAAGCCACACTCACCAAACTGGGATGGAGATTGATCCAGGATCCATCCTCTTTGTGGAGTAGGCTCATACGTGGTAAGTATTGCCAGGGAAGGAACGATGTTGATATGTTCCAATCGAGAGCTAATAGCTCCCACTTATGGTGTGGGGTGGTTCATGGTGCCAAAGCGCTAACACCTGGGCTCCGGGTGGACATTGGCAACGGACGGTCCACTTTGTTTTGGCTTCATCCTTGGATGAATGAGAAGCCGCTAATTGATGAAACCACTCAGGAGATACCGGAAGACCTTTCTAACTGCACAGTGGAAGAGATGTGGGACGAGAATGGATGGAAGTGGAGTGCTTTGAATCCCTGGCTGAATGGGCAGTTACTTCAAAGTCTGCAGTCCATTAGAGTGGTGCCGAACCAGGATGTGCAGGACAAACTATATTGGGGATTCACAAAATCGGGAGCATTCACCACTGGTTCTGCACTTTCTCGAATCAGGGATGCGCACAGATTTGACAACTTACCGGACTGGAATCGAATTTGGGAGGCTCCAGCATAGCAACGAGCACGAACGTTCGCGTACCTCGCAGCTCACAATGCGATGCTTTGCAACGCAAACAGAGTCCGCCGGCACTTATCGGACTACACGGCCTGCCCCCGATGTGGCCATGAGGAAACGGGGCTTCATGTGCTCCGCGATTGCAATGCCATCCGAGAAGCCTGGGCACAACTCGGTGACACTAATCGCATGCTGAATTTCTTCCTTCCAAGAATGGATTTTCATAAATGTGAAAGATAAGAGCAGATGGAGCACAATATTTGTGACGATGCTTTGGACGGCGTGGAAGGTCCGCAACGAGCTGATTTTCCAAGGCACTGACAGGGTGCAGAGCATTGCTGATCGAGTTTGGAAACAAACTTCGGGATACCTACATACCAGGGAGAAAAGTTGTAGAGCAATGGTAAGCAGCCCTCCGAGAGACATCCCAGTCGACTGGTCCCCTCCTGACCCCGGATGGCTCAAACTCAACATTGATGGCGCATCGAGAGGCAACCCAGGACCGGCGGGGGGTGGAGGCATCGTACGAGATCATAGAGGAGCTTTTGTTAAAGCATTCGCCTTCAAATGCGGAGTCTGCTCGGCAGACAAAGCGGAAGCATGGGCGTTGTTTCACGGGCTGTAGATGACCAGAGACATGGGCATCGACAGACTAGTAGTCGAAACTGACAGTGCAAATTCCTACAACAAGGTGACGGGAGTTGACAACTCTATTCATGCCAATGGACAGATTATTCTCCAGTGTCAACAACTACTCAAGGCAGTTCGAGGAGAGGTAATTGTAAGCCTAATTCGGAGGCAGGCCAACTCGGTTGCGGATGCTCTAGCTGCGATGGCGATTACCATGATGGAAGATTTCGTTACTTTTGATGTAAGCCCGGATTGCATCCTTGGGCAGTTACTTTCATTCCCGGGGAGCGGGATATCAATCTAAGTTATTTCCTATTAATAATAAGGGGCTTTGCCCGCCTTTAAAACCAAAAAAATAAAAATAATGGTTAAGATTGGTTCACTGAGTGTGGTTCACTATGTGGGGTTCACTGTTTGTGGTTCACTGGGTTTGGCTCAGCAGTAAATGGTTCAGTGACTAAATAAAGAGTGCTTCAATAACTAAAAAAAAATTAATTATAAAAAGTATAGATCGGTTCAGTGACTAGATAGAGAGTGGTTTAGTTACTAAATAAAAATGCCAATTTTTTTACATTTTTATGAACCATTTTATTTTAAAAACAAATAAAAAAAATTCAATTATAAAAATGTGAAATATTTTACATTTTTATGAACCATTTTATGTTAAAAATAAATAAAAAAATTCCATTATAAAAATAAAAATGTGAAATAGAGATTGATTTATTGATTAAACAGAAAGTGGTTCAGTGGTTCAGTGATTAAATAGAGAGTGATTCGGTGATTAAATAGTGATTGATCAGTGAACCATTTTATTTTAAAAGAAAATTAATTAATTAATTAAAAATAAACATGAAAAGAAAATAAAAGAAGAATGAAAATTTTATAATTATTAAATAGTAGTGTGGTTCAGTGATCAAATAGGCTCATGAACCACTTCTTTATAGCTTCAATAACCACTTCTTAATAGCTCGACGAACCACTTCTTTATTGCTTCATTAATCACTTCTTTATAGCTTGATGAACCACTTCTTGATAACTTGATGAACCACTTCATTATTAAATAGTAGCGTGGTTCACTATATTTGGTTAAGATTGGTTCACTGGGTGCGGTTCACTAGTTGTGGTTCAGTGACTAAATAGATCGAGGTTGATTCAGTGACTAAATAGAGGTTGGTTCATGGGCCTAAATAGGTTGGTTCAGTGTCTAAATAGAGGTTGGTTAAGTGACTAAATAGAGGTTAGTTCAGTGTCTAAATAGAAGTTGGTTCAATGACTAAATAGATGTTGGTTTAGTGACTAAATAGAGGTTGGTTAAGTGATTAAATAGGTTGGTTCAGTGTTTAAATATAGGTTGGTTCAGTGACTAAATAGAGGTTGGTTCAGTGACTAAATAGGTTGGTTTTGTGTCTAAATAGAGGTTGGTTCAGTGACTAAATAGGTTGGTTTAGTGTTTAAATAGAGGTTGGTTCAGTGACTAAATAGAGGTTGGTTCAGTGACTAAATAGAGGTTGGTTCAGTGACTAAGTATGTTGGTTCGGTGTCTAAATAGATGGTGGTTCAATGACTAAATAGAGGATGGTTCAGTGACTAAATAGAGGTTGGTTCAGTGTCTTAATAGAGGTTGGTTCAGTGACTAAAAAGGTTGATTCAGTGACTAAATAGGGGTTGATTTAGTGACTAAATAGGTTGGTTCACTGGGTGTGATTTACATGATTTGGTTCAGCAGTAAATGGTTCACTTCTTGTTATTTTTCTTTTCAAAAAATATATACAAAGTAAGTGTCTATATGTAGATAAAATTAAATTACACTCAAAAATAATTTTTTTTATATTGTGTTAACAAGTGAAAATGCCCGAAAAATAATTTAAAAAATTATTTGTAGTGGTGCCATGAAAACGTGCAACGTGTTTAGGTTTGGTGCAGTGTTAAAGATGACAAGGAGAAACAAATAAACTAGAGTATTAAAAAAAAATTAAAAGCAAAACAATACCAAGTATAATACTACGTAGTATAATGGAGTATAAATTAAATGGGTGATGATAAGTTCACCGCTAATTTTTACTATTTACAACGCAAAGTCACCGCATACCTATGTGGTGGCGTACTCAAATTTTCCCCTGACCCACCGCATATACATACGGTGGGTGCGTTGACTGTATGGCAACCCACCACATGTATATGCGGTGGGTTAGGGGGGTTAGGGTACAATGAAGTCCGTTATACATAAATCCGATTGGCTCGATGATATCCGAAACCCACTGCATACCTATGCGGTGGGTTTTTACAATTTTAAAAGATTGGGTAATAACCCACCGCATACCCATGCGGTGGGTTTGTTACCGTTACCACAACGGTAACAAAGCCACCGCATGGATATGCGGTGGCTTGTAACCGCGGAGGGGGCCCATTATAAATAGGCGTGCGGGTCCCATTTCTCCGACACACTTTCCGACTCTTTTCCGATTCCTTTCTTTCCGAGCCCGACTTTTGGTTCCGTCGATTCTCCCGTCCCTCTTTCTACCCCCACTTTGTACCCGAGTGTTGAGATGGTGAAAGACAATCGTGGAAAAGATGCGTCTGATGGTGTCGGTCCTTTTCGGAGACATCCGTTACAGGTAACATTGAATCTATATAAAAATCAATTTACATTATTTTTTAAGCTGAAGGAGATAGTTTTAACATTTAATTGTTATATATAATGTAGCCCGAACCGACTATACAGAGGAGGAGGACGACAGATGTCCCGCCACAGCCTGAGATACAGCCTGAGCAACAACCACAGACTCAGACACAACCTCAGCCTAAGGTATGTTAAAATCATTATTAGGTGTAGGGAAATTGAAATCGAATAAGTATATTTCTGTTTTCTTAGGAATCGATAGTATTAAGTTGAAATCAATAATAAACCCTAGGAAAATCTTGCAACAATTAGTCAGTCATACGATATAGTATCGTATTCGAGCGATAGAATTCTGACAAATATATTTTAATTTACTCAGTCCACGTTAATAACGTGGACTGTGTAAACCACCCTCTCTCCTAACCCTCTCGATAACGTGACGTTATCGAGAGGGTTAGGAGAGATGGTGGTTTTGCAATCTGCTAGGAGAGCTGCCGCTAGGGAGAGACATACGTTGGAGGATGTACCAGGTCCTATGGAGATGGATAGTGACGCGGTAGGTGATGATACCGGGGCTGCCGTCAGGGGAGCCAGACGTTGGAGGATGTAGTGGATCCTCCGGAGAGGGATAGTGAGATGGTAGGAGCTAATACCGGGGTTGAGCCATCTTCTCAGTCACGTGTTGACCACAGTGACTGTTTGGGGCATACGTCACAATCGTCTATAGAGACATATCAGAGTCTGGTGCACATTGACCTGGAGTTGATGTCTGACCACACGGATGACCTAGTGGTGCAGTCGACCGAAGAGTCTAGACCAGGGGAGGGTTATGCGATGATGCAGGAGTACCTACGAGGGGACCGAGCACAGCAGACTGGAGCTGAGAGAGTGGATGAGCAGTTGCAGACTCAACACAACGGTTATCAAGCATACTTTGTGACGAAACTTGATTTTCGGAATCCCGTGTCGGCGGGTTCCAGGATCAAGTGGGACGCAGGCGAGCTCATACGATCGGGCTTACCTGAGACGCGCGACGAGATTACCGTCGGCGTACCAAAACCTATGCCGATCCAAGCTCAAGCCATTCGCGTACCACCGTCCTCCTTGGTCTCCATCAATGTCGGTTTTTACCAGCCGAGACTAATCCCGCTTGAAAGGGGGCTCAAAGCTAGGGAATCTGGCCTAAGCCGTTGGAGATCCCAATTTTCGACCCTTGCTAATGAGGCCTTGCCCTCGTATTTATAGTGCAAGTATTTGCACATGAACATTTACATATCGCCAAGTGTCGCGGGCTTAATGACACATGTTATGGAGGCATGATTGCCACATGCCACGACATGTGTGTGGGAGGCATGATCGCCACGTGTCGGTAAGAGTTTATAGTTGATTCTCCCACATCTTGGTCGGGTATATAATCAACCTAAAAACGGGTTTATTTATATAGCGGGAACCCGATTATGCATATCATTATAAATATTATTTATTATTTGGTGTTTCGTCACAGCTTCTCGAACCTTAGTTAAGATGAGACTTAGCTAGGGTTCGATTCAAACGTGACAACATATGCATTTTTACTTCGTCTTCCTTTGGAAGAGTACTCAATATATCAGACTTTTGACATAAAGTTTCAACTAAGTTTGTTTGGTCTGGGCTGTACCCAACTTATTAGTGGGTTGCCTACGTATATCTTGTGAAGAGAATCAAGCCTTTCGTATTTCAATGAGGAAGCCCTCCGCGGATGAGAGCTCCGACGTTTGAGGGGGTTTAATTTATACTCATTTAGAGTTTATCTGCGTGAGCTTATAACTACAGCAGGAGGCCCTCTGTGAGCATAGCTCCAGTGTCGAGGGACATTAATTTATGCTCGTTAAGAGTTTATCTCCGCGAGCTTACCATTTACGAGTAGGAGGCCCTTTGGGAGCAAAGCTCCAGCGTCTAGGGACTTATAAAATGTGCTCTGAGAGGCCTAAGCTACGATCGGAGGCCCTCCGCGAGCGATAGCTCCAACGTCGAAAGACTTATGTATTTTTTCTCCAGGAGACTCACGGTGCGATTGGAAGCCCGACGCGGAGCCAAGCTCCAGCGCCGAATGATTTAATAAAATCATCGATCCGGGAGGCTCATGCTACGACCGGATGCCCGACGCGGAGCAAGATCACGTGCCTGGGACTTATAAAATATTCGCTCCGGGAGGCTCATGCTACGACCGGATGCCCGACGCGAAGCAAGATCACGCGTCCTGGGTCTTAATATAATCTCCGATCTGGGAGGGAAGCTCTACGAGCGGATGCCCGACGCAGAGCAAGATTACACGTCCTGATTATTATAAAATCATCGATCCGAGAGGCTCATGCTACGACCGGATGCCCGACGCGGAGCAAGATCACGCGTCCCGGGACTCATAAAATATTCGATCCGGGAAGCTCATGCTACGACCGGATGCCCGACGCGGAGCAAGATCACGCGTCCTAGGACTTATAAAATATTCGATCCGGGAGGATCATGCTACGACCGGATGCCCGACGCGGAGCATGATCACACGTCCTGAGTCTTAATATAATCTTTGATCCGGGGGGCAAGCTCTACGACCGGATGCCCGACGCGGAGCAACGTCACGTGTCCTGGGTCTTATAAAATATTCGACCCGGGAGGCTCATGCTACGACCGGATGCTCGACGCGGAGTAAGCTCCAGCGTCTTGAGACTTATAAAATATTCGATCCGGGAGGCTCATGCTACGACCGGATGCCCGACGCGGAGCAAGATCACGCGTCTTGGGACTTAAAAAATATTCAATCTGGGAGGCTCAGGCTACGACCGGATGCCCGACGCGGAGCAAGATCACGCGTATTTGGACTTAATAAAAATCTCATCTCCGAGAATATAGCTTCGATCGGAAGCCCGACACGGAGCCAAGCTCCAGCGTACTAGGGACTTATAAAAAATCTCATCTCCGAAAATGTAGCTTCGATCGGAGGCCCGACGCGGATCCAAGCTCTAGCGTTTTGGGACTTAATAAAAATCTCATCTCCGAGAATGTAGCTTCGATCGGAGGCCCAACGCGGAGCCAAGCTCCAGCGTTTTGGGACTTAATAAAAATCACATCTCCGAGAATGTAGCTTCGATCGGAGGCCCGACGTGGAGCCAAGCTCCAGCGTCCTAGGGACTTATAAAAATCTCATCTCCGAGAATGTAGCTTCGATCGGAGGCCCGACGCGGAGCCAAGCTCCAGCGTCCTAGTGACTTATAAAAAATCTCATCTCCGAGAATGTAGCTTCGATCGGATGCCCGACGCGGAGCCAAGCTCCAGCGTTTTAGGACTTAATAAAAAATCTCATCTCCGAGAATGTTGCTTCGATCGGAGGCCTGACGCGGAGCCAAGCTCCAGCGTTTTAGGACTTAATAAAAATCTCATCTCCGAGAATGTAGCTTCGATCGGAGGCCCGACGCGGAGTCAAGCTCCAGTGTCCTAGGGACTTATAAAAATCTCATCTCTGAGAATGTAGCTTCGATCGGCGGCCCAACGCGGAGCCAAGCTCCAGCGTCCTAGGGACTTATAAAAAATCTCATCTCCATGAATGTAGCTTCAATCGGAGGCCTGACGCGGAGCCAAGCTCCAGCGTTTTGGGACTTAATAAAAATATCAACCCCGAGAATGTAGCTGCGATCGGAGGCCCGATGCGGAGCCAAGCTCCAGCGTCCTAGGGACTTATTAAAAATCTCTTCTCCGAGAATGTAGCTTCGACCGGAGGCCTGACGCGGAGCCAAGCTCCAGCGTCCTAGGGACTTATAAAAAATCTCATCTCCGAGAATGTAGCTTCGATCTGAGGCCCGACGCGGAGCCAAGCTCCAACGTCATAGGGACTTATAAAAAATCTCATCTCCGAGAATGTAGCTTCGATCGGAGGCCCGACGCAGACCCAAGCTCTAGCGTTCTAGGGACTTATAAAAATCTCATCTCCGAGAATGTAGCTTCGATCGAAGGCCCAATGCGGAGCCAAGCTCTAGCGTCCTAGGGACTTATAAAAAATATCATCTCCGAGAATGTAGCTTCGATCGGAGGCCCGACGCGGAGCCAAGCTCCAGCGTTTTGGGACTTAATAAAAATATCAACCCCGAGAATGTAGCTGCGATCGGAGGCCCGATGCGGAGCCAAGCTCCAGCGTCCTAGGGACTTATTAAAAATCTCTTCTCCGAGAATGTAGCTTCGACCGGAGGCCCGACGCGGAGCCAAGCTCCAGCGTCCTAGGGACTTATAAAAAATCTCATCTCCGAGAATGTAGCTTCGATCTGAGGCCCGACGCGGAGCCAAGCTCCAACGTCATAGGGACTTATAAAAAATCTCATCTCCGAGAATGTAGCTTCGATCGGAGGCCCGACGCAAACCCAAGCTCTAGCGTTCTAGGGACTTATAAAAATCTCATCTCCGAGAATGTAGCTTCGATCGAATGAGGTGATGCACACGTTTAAATGACTAGCTCCAACACAGAACCAATTAAATTCAATTAAACTTCAATACAGTCGCATATATAAATCGAGGAATAAATCAAATATGCAGCCCCAGGTAAATGAGCAACTTATATATACTTTTAAACAACTAAGCTGCGTACTCTTAATTCAAACAAACGAGCAGCTTATGTATGATTGAACCCTGTCAAGATAAATAAGGTGGATAGTTTACCTCGACATATCACCCGTTAGGGTGAGTGGGTTCCCACATACGGCGCCAGTGACGAAATCTGATTTTCGGAATTTCATGTCGGCGGGTTCCAGAATCAAGTGGGATGCAGGCGAGCTCAGACGATCGGGCTTACCTGAGACGCGCGACGAGATTACCGTCGGCGTACCCAAACCTGTGCCGATCCAGGCTCAAGCCATCCGCGTACCACCGTCCTTCTTGGGCTCCAACAATGTCGGTTTTTACCAGCCGAAGCTAATCCCGCTTGAAAGGGGGCGCAAAGCTAGAGAATCTGGCCTAAGCCGTTGGAGATCCCAATTTCCGACCCTTGCTAATGAGGCCTTGCCCTCCTATTTATAGTGCAAGTATTTGCACATGAACATTTACATATCGCCAAGTGTCGCGGGCTTAATGACACATGTTATGGAGGCAGGATTGCCACATGCCACGACATGTGTGTGGGAGGCATGATCGCCATGTGTCGGTAGGAGTTTATAGTGGATTCTCCCACATCTTGGTCGGGTTTATAATCAACCTAAAAACGGGTTTAGTTATATAGCGGGAACCCGATTATGCATATCATTAGAAATATTATTTATTATTTGGTGTTTCGTCACAGCTTCTCGAACCTTAGTTAAGATGAGACTTAGCTAGGGTTCGATTCAAAAGAGATAACATATGCATTTTTACTCCGTCTTCCTTTGGGAGAGTACTCAATATATCAGACTTTTGACGTAAAGTTTCAACTAAGTTTGTTTGGTGTGGGCTGTACCCAACTTATTAGTGGGTTGCCTAGGTATCTCTTGTGAAGAGAATCAAGCCTTTCGTATTTCAATGAGGAAGCCCTCCGCGGATGAGAGCTCCGACGTTTGAGGGGCTTTAATTTATACTCATTTAGAGTTTATCTGCGTGAACTTACAACTACAGCAGGAGGCCCTCTGTGAGCATAGCTCTAGTGTCGAGGGACATTAGTTTATACTCGTTAAGAGTTTATCTCTGCGAGCTTACCAGCTACGAGCAGGAGGCCCTCTGGGAGCAAAGCTCCAGCGTCTAGGGACTTATCAAATGTGCTCCTAGAGGCCTAAGCTACGATCGGAGGCCCTCCGCGAGTGATAGCTCCAACGTCGAAAGACTTATGTATTTTTTCTCCGGGAGACTCACGCTGCGATCGGAGGCCCGACGCGGAGCCAAGCTCCAGGGCCGAAGGATTTAATAAAATCATCGATCCGAGAGGCTCATGCTACGACCGGATGCTCGACGCAGAGCAAGATCACGCGTCCTGGGACTTATAAAATATTCGATCCGGGAGGCACATGCTACGACCGGATACCCGACACGGAGCAAGATTATATCACAAGCCCTGGGTCTTAATATAATCTCCGATCCGGAAGGGAAGCTCTACGACCAGATGCCCGACGCGGAGCAAGATCACGCGTCCTGGTTCTTATAAAATCATCGATCTGAGAGGCTCATGCTACGACCGGATGCCCGACGCGGAGCAAGATCACGCGTCCTGGGACTTATAAAATATTTGATCCGAGAGGATCATGCTACGACCGGATGCCCGACGCGGAGCAAGATCAGACGTCCTGGGTCTTAATATGATCTCCGATCCGGGAGGTAAGCTCTACGACCGGATGCCCGACGCGGAGCAACATCACTCGTCCTGGGTCTTATAAAATATTCGATCCGAGAGGCTCATGCTACGACCGGATGCCCGACGCGGAGTAAGTTCCAGCGTCTTGAGACTTATAAAATATTCGATCCGGGATCTTGCAACGACCGGATGCCCGACGCGGAGCAAGATCACGCGTCTCGGGACTTATAAAATATTCAATCCGGGAGGCTCATGCTACGACCGGATGCCCGACGCGGAGCAAGATCACGCGTTTTTGGACTTAATAAAAATCTCATCTCCGAGAATGTAGCTTCGATCGGAGGTCCGACGCGGAACCAAGCTCCATCGTCCTAGGGACTTATAAAAAATATCATCTCCGAGAATGTAACTTCGATCAGAGGCCCGACGCGGAGCCAAGCTCCAACGTTTTAGGACTAAATAAAAATCTCATCTTCGAGAATGTAGCTTCGATCGGAGGCCCGACGCGGAGCCAAGCTCCAGCGTCCTAGGGACTTATAAAAATCTCATCTCCGAGAATGTAGCTTCGATGAGAGGCCCGACGCGGAGCCAAGCTCCAGCGTCCTAGGGACTTAATAAAAATCTCATCTCCAGGAATGTAGCTTCGATCGGATTCCCGACGCGGAGCCAAGCTCCAACGTCCTAGGGACTTATAAAAATCTCATCTCCGAGAATGTAGCTTCGATCGGCGGCCCAACGCGGAGCCAAGCTCCAGCGTCCTAGGGACTTATAAAAAATCTCATCTCCGAGAATGTAGCTTCGATCGGAGGCCCGAACGCGGAGCCTAGCTCCAGCGTCCTAGGGACTTATAAAAAATCTCATCTCCGAGAATGTCGCTTCGATCGGAGGCCCGACGCGGAGCCAAGCTCCAGCGTCATAGGGACTTATAAAAAAATCTCATCTCCGAGAATGTAGCTTCGATCGGAGGCCCGAACGCGGAGCCAAGCTCCAACGTCCTAGGGACGTAAAATCTCATCTCTTAGAATGTAGCTTCGATCGGAGGCCCAATGCGGAGCCATGCTCCAGCGTCCTGGGGACTTATAAAAAATCTCATCTCCGAGAATGTAGCTTCGATCGGAGGCCCGACGTGGAGCCAAGCACCAGCGTTTTGGGACTTAATAAAAATCTCATCTCCGAGAATGTAGCTTCGATCGGAGGCCCGACGCGGAGCCAAGCTCTAGCGTCCTAGGGACTTACAAAAAATCTCTTCTCCGAGAATGTAACTTCGATCGGAGGCCCAACGCGGAGCCAAGCTCCAGCGTCCTAGAGACTTATAAAAAATCTCATCTCCGAGAATGTAGCTTCGATCGGAAGCACGACGCGGAGCCAAGCTCCAGCGTCATAGGGACTTATAAAAAATCTCATCTCCGAGAATGTAGTTTCGATGAGAAGCCCGACGCGGAGCCAAGCTCCAGCGTCCTAGGGACTTATAAAGAATCTCATCTCCGAGAATGTAGTTTCGATCGGAGGCCATACGCGGAGCCAAGCTCCATCGTCTTAGGGACTTATAAAGTATATATAAATTGTCCGCGCAGATATGACAGTAACGAGCTGGGCCATAAAAAACCTCAGAAACCCATGTCGATTGCCCTTGTCGCATAGACCAAAATGCATACATAGCCATTGCACTTGTATTTTGCTAAATCATTTATTATGATTAACATTTGTATGTTAGACTATATAAGGTCGCATCTACCTGTTGTCCATCAATGTTATATATACAGACCTAATTGGAAACTTACTTTGATGAGTGTATGAGGTGATGCACAGACTTGAATGACTAGCTCCAACACAGAACCAATTAAATTCAATTAAACTTCAATACAGCCGCATATATAAATCGAGGAATAAATCAAATATGCAGCCCCAGGTAAATGAGCAACTTATGTATACTTTTAAACAACTAAGCTGCGTACTCTTAATTCAAACAAACGAGCAACTTATGTACGATTGAACCCTGTCAAGATAAATAAGGTGGATAGTTTACCTCGACATATCACCTCTTAGAGTGAGTGGGTTCCCACAGACGGCGCCAGTGACGAAACCTGATTTTCGGAATTCCGTGTCGGCGAGTTCCGGGATCAAGTGGGACGCAGGCGAGCTCAGACGGTCGGGCTTACCTGAGACGCGCGACGAGATTACCGTCGGCGTACCCAAACCTGTGCCGATCCAAGCTCAAGCCATCCGCGTACCACCGTCCTCCTTGGGCTCCATCAATGTCGGTTTTTACCAGCCGAGACTAATCCCGCTTGAAAGGGGGCTCAAAGCTAGGGAATCTGGCCTAAGCCGTTGGAGATCCCAATTTCCGACCCTTGCTAATGAGGCCTTGTCCTCCTATTTATAGGGCAAGTATTTGCACATGAACATTTACATATCTCCAAGTGTCGCGGGCTTAATGACACATGTTATGGAGGCATGATTGCCACATGCCACGACATGTGTTTGGGAGGCATGATCGCCACGTGTCGGTAGGAGTTTATAGTGGATTCTCCCACATCTTGGTCGAGTTTATAATCAACCTAAAAACGGGTTTATTGATATAGCGGGAACCCGATTATGCATATCATTAGAAATATTATTTATTATTTGGTGTTTCGTCACAGCTCCTCGAACCTTAGTTAAGATGAGACTTAGCTAGGTTTCGATTCAAACGAGACAACATATGCATTTTTACTTCGTCTTCCTTTGGAAGAGTACTCAATATATCAGACTTTTGACGTAAAGTTTCAACTAAGTTTGTTTGGTGTGGGCTGTACCCAACTTATTAGTGGGTTGCCTACGTATCTCTTGTGAAGAGAATCAAGCCTTTCGTATTTCAATGAGGAAGCCCTCCGCGGATGAGAGCTCCGACGTTTGAGGTGCTTTAATTTATACTCATTTAGAGTTTATCTTCGTGAGCTTACAACTACAGCAGGAGGCCCTCTGTGAGCATAGCTCCAGTGTCGAGGGACATTAGTTTATACTCGTTAAGAGTTTATCTCCGCGAGCTTACCAGCTATGAGCAGGAGGCCCTCTACGAGGCCCGACGCGGAGCCAAGCTCCAGCGTCCTAAAGACTTATAAAAAATCTCATCTCCGAGAATGTAGCTTCGATCGGAAGCACGACGCGGAGAAAAGCTCCAGCGTCATAGGGACTTATAAAAAATCTCATCTCCGAGAATGTAGTTTGGATCAGAAGCCCGACGCGGAGCCAAGCTCCAGCGTCCTAGGGACTTATAAAGTATATATAAATTGTCCGCGCGGATATGACACTAACGAGCTGGGCCACAGAAAACCTTAGAAACCTATGTCGATTGCCCTTGTCGCATAGACCAAAATGCATATATAGCCATTGCACTTGTATTTTGCTAAATCACTTATTATGATTAACATTTGTATGTTAGACTATATAAGGTCGCATCTACCTGTTGTCCATCAATGTTATATATACAGACCTAATTGGAAACTTACTTTGATGAGTGTATGAGGTGATGCACACGTTTGAATGACTAGCTCCAACACAGAACCAATTAAATTCAATTAAACTTCAATACAGCCGCATATATAAATCGAGGAATAAATCAAATATGCAGCCCCGGGTAAATGAGCAACTTATATATACTTTTAAACAACTAAGCTGCGTACTCTTAATTCAAACAAACGAGCAGCTTATGTACGATTGAACCCTTTCAAGATAAATCATGTGGATAGTTTACCTCGACATATCACCTCTTAGGGTGAGTGGGTTCCCACAGACGGCGTTAGTGACGAAACCTGATTTTCGGAATCCCGTGTCGGCGGGTTCCGGGATCAAGTGGGACGCAGGCGAGCTCAGACGATCGGGTTTACCTGAGACGCACGACGAGATTACCGTCGGTGTACCCAAACATGTGCCGATCCGAGCTCAAGCCATCCGCGTACCACCGTCCTCCTTGGGCTTCATCAATGTTGGTTTTCCGAAACCTGATTTTCGGAATCCCGTATCGGCGAGTTCCGGGATCAAAAGGGACGCAGACGAACTCAGACGATCGGGCTTACCTGAGATGCGCAACGAGATTACCGTCGGCCGACGTACCCAAACTTGTGCCAATCCGAGCTCAAGCCATCCGCGTACCACCGTCCTCCTTTGGCTCCATCAATGTCGGTTTTTACCAGCCGAGACTAATCCCGCTTGAAAGGGGGCTCAAAGCTAGGGAATCTGGCCTAAGCCGTTGGAGATCCCAATTTCCGACCCTCGCTAATGAGGCCTTGCCCTCCTATTTATAGTGCAAGTATTTGCACATGAACATTTACATATCGCCAAGTGTCGCGGGCTTAATGACACTTGTTATGGAGGCATGATTGCCACATGCCACGACATGTGTTTGGGAGGTATGATCGCCACGTGTCGGTAGGATTTTATAGTGGATTCTCCCACATCTTGGTCGGGTTTATAATCAACCTAAAAACGGGTTTATTTATATAGCGGGAACCCGAATATGCATATCATTATAAATATTATTTATTATTTGGTGTTTCGTCACTTTGGGACTGCGTTTGAGAGCGACTAATTGAATTCGTATGATGACACGGCACCTCTTCTCGGAGATGTGGGTGTTGGGACGAGTCATGCTCGAGTGGGCGACTAGGAGCCATGGGTCGTTGGGCAAATAGATGTTGCGTCGTTCACCTCGTTAATATCTACGGGTGTAGGGAGGACGCCTGGGAGTCAGCATGCGGCGCCATCGTCGACGCCGAGGAGCTCGGAGCCTGAGCCGATTACCGGGAGTCAGCAGGCGGCGCCATCGGCGACACCTAGGAACTTGGAGGCTGAGCCGATTGCTGGGGGTGAGGTGACGCATGATCCGATGTGGGGGACATCTGACAATGTTGGTCAGGACAGGGGAGGTGATCAGGCGGCACATGCCCCCGTCCGTGTAGTGCAACGGAGGCGGAGACAGCGTGGCGAGAGCAGTAGGGCAGATGGTGATAGGCAACATGCCGAGGGAAGTAGTGCAGGAGGTGATAGGGAGCATGGCGAGCCTAGCAGCGCTGGGGTAGTTCGGGCAGTTCTGCCCGAATGGCCAGGGGGGCCGCATACCGTTTCATTTCTGAGAGATTACGAGGCCCACATTGCACAGGCTGTTTGGAGACGGGAGGAGGTAGCCTTGCGGAGGGGTGTGCGTGTGCAGAGACGGGGGCAATTACTGGGCCGGGTAGAGGCGTTGTTGGAGGTGGATGGACGGGAGTCCTGGTTTCCCACAGTGCGTGACACTGGGCTGTGGGAGCTGAGAGATTTTGAGTGGGATCATGTGGATCATAGTCTGATCAGTGCGTTTGTTGAGCACTGGTACCCCGAGACGAACAGTTTCCACTTTGCATGGGGAGAGATCACTATGACACTGCACGATGTGTTCTTCATACTTAGGCTTGATTTGGACAGAGAGCAGTGTATTCATGTGGATGACGTGGCCGCCGGGAGGGAGAGAGTGGGGGACTTGTACGGCTTGACTCAGCACGAGCGGGAGAGCGCATGGAACCATGGAGGCCCCACTGCTCAGCTCCTCCTTCAGAAGATAGCACCGATGCGACAACGGGTTCGAGATGGCGCCCCACTAGAGCATGATATGGAGGGCATCGTGGCTGTTGCGATGGGGCTTATTGCGACTGCGACGCTGTTCATCGACATGAGATGCAAGCTTGTAAAGACACGCAGATACCCATCAGACCTTCCCAGATTCACATTTTTTGGAAGCAATTGGATTTGAAGAGGCCGCATGTTTGCAACGTCCAAGATAACACTCCCCTCAGCAGAGCTGATGTGGACATGTCGTGCATGATCAGTTTGTTCCAGAGTGGAGCTATGGACGAGGATACTCGTTGGAGAATTGCGTCTGCATTCAACGACGGGGATCGTCCCTCCCATACACCGTTGAACCCCCCTGACCCGGAGGACCGTAGACCGTCCGGGAGACCGAGGACCTGCCACCCCTGTCAGACGAACCCTCTACCTTGGGAACGTGAGCGTGCTCGGGCTAAACGTCGGGCAGATACAGAGCCGACCAGTGGATCAGCATGAGGTCGAGGCCGAGGTCGGGGTCAACCGTCATCAAACGAAACAGATGACGTGGAAGGCAATGAGGAGGTCAATGGGTCCAACGCCATTGCCATCGACGACCCTCCTAGGGGCCGAGGAGTAGGCAGAGGACGAGGTCAAGGACGGGGTCGCGGGAGGGGACGTGGGCGAGGTCGATCAGCGTCGGAGCCAGCTCCGGATATTGTAGGTGACATTCCTACGCCAGCACCTACGACGCTTCCTCCACAGAATCTACCTCATGTAGATTACAATTGGGGCACTGGCAATATCGACGAATTCATGATTACTTTCGTACGAGCCGTCACAAATGTTGCAGGTGATGGTCACTGTGGGTATCGGTCTTTTGCTTGTCTTCTGAACTTGGGACAAGACGCAGGGCATCGAGTTCGACGAGAGCTGGCCGTTGAGTTGCAGCTACATTCAGATCGGTACCATTACTATCCAACCTTAGATGAGCTCATCATGAGGGTCAACTATTTCGGCACGTGTCATGATGCTACGTATTTGATGGAGATTCCGATCATGGGCGAGGTGTTTGCCACGCTTCACCAGCGTCCTTTGGTGATTTTGTCACAGATGATGCCTATGTTGTGCCTACCTCTGTACGCCACCGGTGACCCGTTAGTACCGTCCTATGAGGAGCTAGATGGAATAGCTTTAGTCGGCAACAACAACCACTTCGTTCCGGTACGTTTCGTATTTCATATGCATTGATTTGTTAATGTTTTGTTTCTCTTTTCTGATGTCAATATTCACCTTCTATTCACATATTTGGTTGTTGCCTGGTTCACCTCTACCTCCAGTCTACGTTACATGGACACGACATCACGATCGCACGGTCGACGGTTGGGAGGAGCAGTTTTGATACGGGGTTAGCCGTGAGATGGCCCGATCTTCGACAAACAAGCAAGAAACTAAAGAAACAAACAAGACTCGAACAAGAACTCAAGAAACGCAGCAAGCAACTATCAAGATTCGACCAAGAAACATGCAAGATCGATCAAGAATGACCAAGAAACACCAAGAACAGGCTGTAATTGATGTCGACACAAAAGAAAGAACAAGACTCGATGCAAGAACTGATAAAGAATGATAAAGACTCGAAATTTGATAACAAGAATTGAAAGACACGACCTGATATAGACTGAGTCAATCTATATAGAACAAGATAGAGACCCCAGGCTTCCGTAGAAGGTAGGGACCAATATCAATGACTATATAACCCGCCTCTGCAACCCTACACAACCAAGCGGACAACTTGGAGGCACAAGGAGGGGGCTTGTGGATACTCGGATCACCAAGTCTTGGAGCCAACACCGTATTGGAGCACCGTATTGGAGCCAAAACGCTGTTCGAACACCGTATTGGAGCCAAAACGCTGAAGCTCTATTGCCGTCAAGCTTTTATCCATCTTAGCTAAGATCTCCATGGCTGTACTGAACCAATCATTGCCCTGGCTATTAGACATTGCAAATAAAGACAAACACGGAACTATGTCAAGATTAGCAAAATATAAACAACCTCACAGTGTTTCGCTCACACTCCCTCTCTAATTGGTATGTCACGCTTGTTGGGGCAATCTGCCTTGGGCAAATCAACACTCAAGCAAAAACCTAACAATCAAAGTATATATGAGAGAATGAATGAAACAAGACTTAAGAGTACTCGACAAAAGGCTGCTGGACAACAAGGTCGAAATTGACCAAAAGACCTCGACAGAACCTGGCACTCAAGCAGCACTCGTGCGGCACTCGACCAATTCAAACGACACTCGACCAGAACTGGAAGACACTGCACAATGAACTTGATTCAAGCAAAGAGATCACTCGATTAAAGCAAGAATCACACAAAGGTGCTCGATATAAGCAAGGTGTGTACTCGACAGTAGCAAGGAGAGAACTCGACGAGGGTCAAGATCACTCGACACAACAAGGAGAGAACTTGACGTGGGCTGAGATCTCTCGACAAAAGCAAACAACAACTCGACTCAGGAACAATGAGCACTTGATCAGCAAAATCAGTACTCGACAGAAACAAAAGAAGGAAACACAAGAGAAAGTATGGAAATTTACCTCTTTTGATTGAAAACCTTTAAGTTAGGACGTTGTAGTTGTAAGGTAGGGTTTCAATTTTTGTGGAGGTATGTGTTTGGGATAGGGTTGTCGACTAAGGGCTGTAGAAATCACCAAAAGATGTCCTTGGAGCTTTCTTATGCCTTAATAGATATTTGATAGATAAAAAAAAATTAAATCCACCAAAAATCAGAATTTATATAGGCAATAGATACTATGGAAATAGATATAGATAGATCAAATATTCCAAAGATAGAAAAGAGCAACAAACTAGGGTTTTCTTCTTGTGTTAGGTGATGTCGACCAAGCTGTGGCTATGGGGACAAGGGTATTGCCTCCGGCTTAGGTGCTGCACAAGGGGAATTGCGCACCACTTTGGTCGACTCCACGGTCTCGGCTAGGTTTTGTGTTTAGGCTATGCAACCACAAACAATCACAAACTCAAGATTAGTGCAAGAATCAATAAAGAATGCAAGAAGTAAATAACCAAATAAAGGACTGACTCTATTTTTGTGTTTTTGTGTTTAGGAAAAGAAAAAGACTCAATCTTGATGTCGGAAACCAAAGCTCTGATGCCAATTTGATACGGGGTTAGCCGTGAGATGGCCCGATCTTCGACAAACAAGCAAGAAACTAAAGAAACAAACAAGACTCGAACAAGAACTCAAGAAACGCAGCAAGCAACTATCAAGATTTGACCAAGAAACATGCAAGATCGATCAAGAATGACCAAGAAACACCAAGAACAGGCTGTAATTGATGGCGACACAAAAGAAAGAACAAGACTCGATGCGAGAACTGATAAAGAATGATAAAGACTCGAAATTTGATTACAAGAATTGAAAGACACGACCTGATATGGACTGAGTTGATCTATATAGAACAAGATAGAGACCCCAGGCTTCCGTAGAAGGTAGGAACCAATATCAATGACTATATAACCCGCCTCTGCAACCCTACACAACCAAGCGGACAACTTGGAGGCACAAGGAGGGGGCTTGTGGATACTCGGATCACCAAGTCTTGCGAAGTTGATGAACGGCAAAGCAAACCAAGCTGAGATCAATACCAATAGTTGCAATTGAAGAGCACAGCTCTATTCAATCGACTTTCTCTCATTGTGTTTCACACAAAGGAAATTTCTATTCAATGAAAGTGTAAGTTCTCTACAATGAACAGCCGTCAATATATAGAAAACCTAGGGCTGATTTTAGATAAAAATAATAAATAAAAGACTAATTAAAATAACTCCCTATATTACCTAAAATAACATAAGTAAATAATGTCTCTAAAAATAGCAATAAGGAAAGTTCTTTAATCCCGTCAAAACAGTGACAGTTTGCAAAGAATGCGATTTTCGCCCAAGCTCCATGTCGAATCTGGAAAAACCTTCAACAGCAAAGTTGTAGATCTCTTCGTCCTCGTTCCGAAAAGGTATTACACGCCTCAATCCGATAAATATTGAATCCGTACGACCCATTTTACAGAGACGTCGAAAATCTGTCAAAATTCTGAACGAGAGTATAAAACGTCATTTGCACCTTTGGATTTTCTCCCATGGTGGAGCCTTCTTCTTCCTTTTGAGGATGACACCGTCCTCTCTTTCTTGAATCATAGGTCCATCCTCATGTATGATAGGTGTGTCCGAAGGTGTCGTGGATGGTGTCTTGGATGGTCCCGCGTCAAGTTTGCGGCGAGGATTGCACGATATAGAGCTTACCGCCGTCGTGATGGTGACCGTCCCCTATCTTATTAGCATTTTCCACTTTCTACTGTCATTTTTCGAACTGCATATGTTCAATTGGGTTGTATCTTTGTCTGTGTCATTTCACAAACTATGTTCTATGACATTTTTCGACCGACGCTTTTTGTCATCCAGGACATTTATCGTACTTTCGTTTTCAACTATTGTTATTGTGGATTGTCCGGCTACGTTATCTTTCTTCTGAACTCATTATAGAGACTAGTTCCGATAATGCCCCTATATATTACATGTTAAATTCGCTGCAAATGAACACACCGCATATGTCCCTATATTACACGTTAAATTCGCTGCAAAGGAACATACCGCATAGGTATGAGGTGTGTTTCGACCCTCTACCGGTCCGATGACCCTCTACAGGTCCGGTCCGGTCCTCCAAATAGTTAACCTCAAATCAGGTTATCCGAAACCCACCGCATGGGTATGCGGTGTGTCTCGACCCTCTACCGGTCCGGTCCGGTCCTCCAAATAGTTAACCTGAAATCAGGTTATCCGAAACCCACCGCATGGGTATGCGGTGGAGTTTGAACGGAACGGACATACCCACCGCATTGTAATGCGGTGGGTTGTTATACGGGTCGACCCACCGCATGTATATGCGGTGGCTCACCGCATACCAATGCGGTGGGTGCGTTGACTGTCATTAAACTCACCGCATATCTATGCGGTGATTAGCGGTGGAAATAGTAAAAATTAGCGGTGTAGATATCCGCGCCGAAATTAAATGTTTCAATGAACATGGAAGCTCCAACAGTGTAGCGGTATTGAGCAATAAAGGGGACCACAAATTTTTTAAGTTCGAAACAACTCAGCAGCAATTTTCGGCAATTTTTTTTTCCTAGTGCGTGCGTGTACCCACGCGTGAGTAGGGAACGGAGGGTACGAGTGGGGAACAGTTTGGAGCGACAAATTGGCGCAAATGGGCGCGAACGAGAAGGTCAGATTAAATATTTTTTAGTATTATTTTATTTTAAATAGACCAATCAAATTGCTTATTTCATTCTCACTTTTGGATTTGTGTGTACCTAAACCCAACCCTATATATATATATATAGGAATATGTTCAAATGTAAAATTACCTTAGGGTGTAAAATTTGCTTAAGGTGTAAAATGAGCCTAATTTTAATAAGTAAATTGCTAATGGGCCTAATTTATATATACAAATGGGGCTAATTTAAAATGTGCCCCCTTGCCTCATGCGTGTGCCCCCACTGTGCCCCCCTTCTCGGGCCTTTTCTTTTCTTTTTCTTTTTTTTGTCCCAGGATTTTTTTTTATGCACATATAACATTATGTTGTGCAAAAATAACTTTATGTTGTGAAGACATAATAATTCCTTATAGGTAAATGGACATATTTCAGTTATAAAAATTTATAGTTGACATATGCTTATTTTATGGGCAAATGAGCCTAATTTTATGTGTAAATAGGTAAATGGGCATAATTTTATGGGTAAATGCATTTTTTTTCGTTTTCAACAAATATTTTTGAATAAATATAAAGTGCATAAATAAAATGATAAAGTGCCAACATAAAATGAGGGTGTGTATGAATAATACTATGAAGTATACAATTAAGATTATTGTTAATGTGTCTTGAATCATATTTGATCGACGTCACATCGGGGGGTCCGGGGGCGGAGCTCCCCGGTGCAAATATAATCTTATTTTATGCAAATATAATATTATGTTGTGCATATATAATAGGACTTTAAATTAAAGTGTATAAATAAGATTAAAATGTGCAAATATAATATTATGTTGTGCATATATAATATGCTTTTAAATTAAAGTGCATAAATAAGATTAAAATGTGCAAATATAATATTATGTTGTGCATATATAATAGGCTTTTAAATTAAAGTGCAAATATAATATTATGTTGTGCATATATAATAGGCTTTTAAATTAAAGTGCATAAATAAGATTAAAATGTGCAAATATAATATTATGTTGTGCATATTTAATAGACTTTTAAATTAAAGTGCATAAATAAGATTAAAATATGCATAACTAAGATATGATGTGCATGATCAGCAATTTGGTATTGTTGCGTTCTTGTCTATTATGTAACCTATGTGGGATTTGAACTCAGATCTTTGTACAAACGCACATTGCTCTACCAATTGAGCTAATAGACTAAATTATGATTTTCATGCTAAAATATAAGAACATAATCGACTTAAAGCATTTTACAATAAAATTATAAAATCCAATTAGCTCATGATCTACAAACAATTTGACAATGCTATGAACATGAAACTAGCTCCAAATCAACCCAACAACACAACCATATCATCAATTTCAATCGATTTGGCTTTTGGCAAAAAAAACCTCAAATTCTAAAGCATATCGCAATAAAATTCTAAAATCCAATTAGCTCATGATTCATAAACAATTTGACAATGCTATGAACATGAAATTAACTCAAAATCAACCCAACAACATAACTATATCATCAATTTCAATCAATTTGGTTTTTGAAAAAAAAAACCCAAATTCTAAAACATATCGCAATAAAATTCTAAAATCCATATAGCTCATGATCCATAAACAATTTGACAATACTATGAACGTGAAATTAGCTCAAAATCAACCAAACAACGCAACCATATCATCAATTTAAATCAATTTGGCTTTTGGCAAAACCCCCCAAATTCCGGCCCAAATCAAACCCTAGGTTTTCAATCGCAATCTAAATCATTCAAACAATCTAAATAATTGCAATATACAAGTTTAGGGTTAGAAATCATACCAAACTCGAGTTGAAACAAGGATAAAAATCGGGATTTCGAATGGTTTCAAACTAAAAAGGTCGAATAGCACTGTTGGGGGAGATGGGCTCGGTGTAAGCTCGGCTGGGCACGAACCAATGGGGTTCCGGTCTCGTGGGGTGCGCCTGAGCAAGGTGGTTCGAGCGGGTGGGGGCTTGTGGCTGGAGGTGGCTCGTGGGTGGCGTGGGAAGGCCGAGAAAGTGGTGGATCGAACAAGGTGGAATGGGTTCGGTGATGGTGCAACTGGGCTCGAACCAAGCCAAGTCAGGGCTCGAGGGTGCACACAGGGGTGGGCTCGAGTGCAGCTAGGAGCTGGTGGCCGGAGGTGGCTCGACGTGGGTGTGGGTGCATGAGGCCAAGAGGGATGTGTTGCCTGGTGTGGGTGTAGGCGCTGTTGTTTTAGAAAATGTGAGCGCGGGGGGTGGACACATGTGAAGCTATTAGAGAGATTTTCAGGCATGGGAAGCTGCTCAAGCAGTTGAACACTACATTTATATCCCTTGTGCCCAAGGTTTCCAATCCTACGCTCGTGAAAGATCTTAGACCCATATCCTGCTGCAACACAATCCTTAAAGTGGTTACTAAGATCATAGCGGGGCATATCAAGCATCTTCTCGGAGAGTTGATTTCTGACAGTCAAGGGGCCTTCATCCCGGGGCGATCCATAGGCCACAACAGTGTCATTGCAACCGAAATTGTGACTGGATATGGTACTAAGCGAGTGTCTCCTAGATGTTCTTTGAAGGCGGATCTCCAAAAAGCTTATGACTACTTAAGTTGGGAATTTATAAGGGCAACGCTTGAGTATTTTGGATTCCCGGAGAGTCTAGTAAACCTGATAATGGAATGTGTTACGACGACTTCATTCTCTATTATCATCAACGGTGCGCCCGAGGGATTCTTCATGGGGAGGAGAGGATTGAGACAGGGGGATCCTCTCTTCCCCTATCTCTTTGTATTGTGTATGGAGGTCCTTAGTCGGATGCTCACCAAGGCTACTTCTGTCAGGGGGTTCAAATTCCATCCGAGATGCAAAAATCTTAGGCTTGTACATCTTGCTTTTGCAGACGATATGCTCATCTTCTGTCATGGCGACTTGCACTCGGTAACCATTCTGAAAAATTGCCTTGATGAGTTTTTTGTTTTGTCTGGTCTGAGAGCTAATGAGGATAAGAGCACGGTATACATTGCGGGCTGTAAGGATGACGTTACTGATGGTATCCTTGAGCTGTTGGGGTTTGACCGAGGAGCATTCCCAGTAAAATATTTAGGCACTCCCCTGAGCTCAACGAGAACTCTTGTCCATGAGTACAACTCCTTATAGATTGGAGGCCGAATACAGAACTGGACGACCCGTAAATTATCCTATGCTGGACGGTTGCAACTTATACGAGTTGTGAGCGCGGGAGTCCACACGTTCTGGAGTCAGTCCATCTTAATGCCCAAGGGGGTCATGAACAAGGTTGAAGGAATGCTGAAGCGGTTCATGTGGAATGGGACCATGGAAGGAAAGAAGCACTTAGTGGCTTGGGATGAGGTCACGAAACCGTATGTTGAAGGTGGGTTAAACATCCGAGAGTTGCAGGCATGGAACAAGAGTGTGTTTGCTAAACTCTGGGGAGATATAGTCTTGCAAAAACTGTCCATTTGGAATCGTTGGTGCCTGCAGAATCCTCGAGAGGGTGATTTCAGAGGTGCAACGGAGCCAAAAAGGGATGACTCTTGGCTTTGGCGTGCAATCATACAAGTGAAGGATGAGCTCACGGGGCTGCTGGTAGAGGACGGCATTGCTGAATTTGATTTGAGCAGCCTACAAAGTGGTGACGATAAGCTTTCTTGCTCTAAGCTTTATCATGTCTTTTGGCCCAAAGGTCAAGAAGTCGATTGGGGTGGATTAATTTGAGGGAAGATACAGAATAAGAAAAGGGTTGTAATTACCTGGATTGCAGCAAAGAAGCGCCTCCAAACAGGTAGGAGGATCAAACACTGGATGGGTGAAGATGCAGCTGAATGCACTCTCTGTCACACGGAGGAGGAGAGTGAGGATCACCTATGGTTCTGTTGCCCCGTAATATGTGCGGTCCAGAAAGCTGTATTCGATTGGGTGGGTATTTCCACATGCCATGACTCGATAGGGGAGTGGCTGCATTGATTTGCCGTCGAACCACCCAAGGTGCCTAAAACTAGGATGTTTCAATTAAAGTTGATGGCACTACAAGCAACCATCTACTTCACCTGGATGGCCCGGAATAAGTCCTTGTTTTGTAATGAACCTTTCGATATTACTAAATGTGCTGAGTTGATTATGGCTAGTTGTCGATCCCGTTTGACCATGTTGTGCAAAGGCAAAGCAAACATGGGAAGGCTAGATCGACGAGGGAGATAAAATGTTCTCTATTGTGCTTGGTTGGGTGGATGAATAGATATTCTGTGTTGGTTTGTGGCTGGCTTGAGCAATATTGGATTGTGTAGGGTGTTTGGTCATTGTAGTGGTGATGACATTAGGAGTTTTTGAGTGCATAGGTCGGTTTTTGGTGGGCATATGGGGCTTTTGGGTATAGGCTAACTCCCTCTTACGTGAGACCCGCAGTTTGGTCTCACACTTTTGTAACTTTGTGGTTTTATACCACCCCAACTATTTATTTACCTCTTCAAAAAAAAATGTGGGCGCGGGTGTTTATTTTACAAAATTTTACCCCTTAAACAATTTTACACCCCAAGACAATTTTACATTTTATCTCTTCCATATATATATATATATCTATATATATATATATATATATATATATATATATATATATATATATATATATATATATATATATATATATATATATATATATATATATATATATATATAGGGAAGCGTTAAAATGTAAAAAGTCCTTAACGTGTAAAATTGGCTTAACGTGTAAAAATTTGGGTTATGGCGCACGGGTCAGAAAAATAGGAAAAAAACCAGACTAAACCGGGAAAAAAAACCCTCTATTAGGCCCTAATCTCTCTCGCTCCTGATCGATCGCCGACCAGACCTGCTTGTCTCCTCCATCCGCTCCCATAGCGGGTCTTCGATGACGCAATGTTTGTCTCCTCCATCCGCTCCCATGGCGACGCCGCTTCGTTTTCTCCACTCTCGGTCCCTCTCTGCTCGCAATCTCCCTCGCTCGCTTGCACTCACGCTCGCACACTCCCTCGCTCGCTTGCACTTGCTCCCTCGCTCCTTGATCGATCGCCGTTTAGCTCTCTCTCTCTCTTTCTCTCTCTCTCTCTCTCTCTCTCTCTCTATTGGAGATCTCTCGGAGTTCTTCAGAATGTAAGTGAAAGCTTCACCTTGTTGCTTGATTTTTCTTCGATTCGAAGTGTTGTGCTTTGAATCTGCTTTCGAATTGGAAATTTCACTTTTTGATTCATAATGTGATTAGTTTTGGTGTGTCTGTTGCGCCTTGAGCCTCTGAGAATGAGTTTAGTTTTCCTGTTATGATTTTGTGGCTGTTGATTTGCGAATCACTTTGAATTAAGAATTTCTGTGAACCTTGAAGAAGACCATGTCAGCTCACTAGGAAATTTTGATGGATGGGTGATGATTGATATTTTGCATAGCAGATTAGCAGTCAAGGCAGGCACTGATCTAGAGTTTGATTTTGTTGGCTGCTTAATGCCTTTTGCTCCTCCGTTAGTCCTCATTTCAGCCTGTGGATTGCTATTCATGTATTTGTTAATCATTCATGATTGTCTTACAATTGAACAAACACTGATGGCTACTAATTTTATCATCCTTTTAATGCACTTTTTTTAAATAGTTGGTAGGTTTTAACATTAAGATCCATAAGCTCAAATAGGAAGAGCACCCGGGCAATTGTTGTTCGGGTGTTTGGTGGTTCGACTCCACTTGGATCTATGTGATTAGTTTTCATAGTTTTAATGTGTAAAGTGTGCTATTTACAAATCATGTTCCTTTGTGCATAATTCAGTGATTGTATTGAGTTTTACCATGCAATCAGTTCATTATTCCCTGCCGACTATTGAAGCTTATGGTTAAGAATAATAGGTCTTAAATGATTCGACGCTTCTGTATGAGCAATTACTGTGGCAAAGATCATGTTTAAAACACGCTTGTCTAGTTATGTGCTGTTCCAAATTAAGTGGAGAACAATATGGGGATGCTTGTCTGGTTATGTGTTGTTGCAAAGATCTTGTTTAAAACATGGAGGAGGAATCTCAGTGATTCTCAGTGAGTCTGTACTCTT
The DNA here is from genome assembly GCA_037127255.1 of Persicaria tinctoria. Lineage (NCBI taxonomy): Eukaryota > Viridiplantae > Streptophyta > Magnoliopsida > Caryophyllales > Polygonaceae > Persicaria > Persicaria tinctoria. The sequence goes on from JBANSL010000014.1 coordinate 57,803,915, forward strand.
TAATATGCACGGGTGCAACCTTGAAGCCAAAATCAAGATGAATCTCAGTGAGTTTGTGTTGTTTTATGTTCAATTTTTACAGCTCATCAGCAGATTTGGTGAGAAGGTCAAGGAGCTCTGCTGCCTAATTTCAAATCTATTGGTGATCAATTTCACTGTGAGTTGAATTGCAATGAGTAGTTCGTTGCAGATGTTTTTTAGTATGAAGACAAGTAGTTCAAAGTTTCATTGCTTTTATACATGGTTGTTGATTGATATAAATGCTTGTAATTATATTCAGTCCGCAGTTTCCCTTAAATTTCTTTCGTCTTATGATTTAGGGCTATTTTTTATGGTTGATTCATGGGTATTTTTAAGTTTTTAAAGTCTAATTCATTTGATATATGTGAGTTTAATTATCATCTCTCCTCTTCCAGCAATAAATGCAACTCTTTTATACTGGAGGCCACTGGGAAGAAGTATTAATGCGTTGCGAAGTCTCCTTCTCCGTCATCCTTGCCTTTGCGGCCTGGACATCTTGTTAGATTGGGATGAATGCATTGAAGGTGTGGGGCTAGGCTGATGGGGGAGGGCTTGTGCAACCGGGTGTCTTCGTGTGGAGGGCGGTGCCTGTCCTCGGGTCCTTGTGGGCACGTGTGGCAGTAGCGCAAAGCTGTTGCCTTGCAGGTTGTGGTCCCATGTGTGCTGCGTTTTTAGGCAAATTTGTTTCTTCGTGAAATTGAACTTAAAATTTGCAATTGATGTTAAATGAAATATGCTTTACTGGGATTGAATCATTGTACACTTCTGGAGATTGTTAAAATCTACTTTTATTTATTTATCAGTGAAGCTTATTTGATTATTTGATGCAGATTAAACGGTAGATTATTGATTTGTAGTGATTCTTAAGTATGAAAACTTTTATGCCTTTACATAACGATTTACAAACTCTAGCACTGCCTAAATTTTGTTTGATTTTGATGCATCTTTTGGCTGTTTTAGGACTGTAAAACAGATGCAAATTGTGAAGAACTGGAGCTTATCTGCCTGGATAATCATCAGAAAGCTGAAACAGGTTACAGATTTCAGTTCTATCCAAACGGATGTTGGGGGATCTACCTATGATCTGTATAATGGTTTGACATTCACTAAGACTAATGATGTGCAGCAAGATCAAGTGAAAAAACCATGCCAAAATGATATAATTATTGATAGGCAAAGGATTAAGGAGACTGATGAATACAAGCGTGCCATGGAAGAAGAAGTGAAGGCAAGACAGGGAGAGTTGCAGATTCAGGCAATTTGAGTTCCTAATACTGTTGATTCAATTTAATATGGCAGGTGAATGGCAAAATTTTAGCCTTTTAGTTATTTAATATTAAACTGCAATATCAATGGATTTCAGGATTTCGTAGCGATACTTAGAGTTTTAGATATGATTAACTTTAGAAATGATGGTTTTATTGATCTTGTTTTTGTTTCCGGGATGTAACCACAAGAAGTGATTACGATTGATCATGAACTAGGATGAAAGAAACCAAACCCAGAAGATAATCACACTTCACCTATAAAGGACCACCCTTCAAATGTGACACAATTAAGCAAATCCCAACTATGATAGAATATTTGTGGCCTATTAGCTCAATTGGTAGAGCGATGTGCGTATGCACAACGATGTGGGTTCGAATCCCACATAGGTTATATTATAAACAAGAACACACCAATCCCAATTTGTTAATCATGCACATTATAATCTTAGTTATGCACTTTTTAACCTTAATTATGCACTTTTTAACCTTAAGTATGCATTTTAATTTGAAATTGTTATACGTAAAAAACTCGATTTCAAACTCACATATATCAACCTAAATTATATATGCGAGAGATAAACCAAAACTCTCAAAAGTAAAAAAAATTAAATTAAATTAAAACATCGATTTCAAAAGTACATCTTTTGTCTTATTCATGCACATTATGATCTTACTTTTGCACAATTGTATTCTAAATTTGCACAATTGTATCTTACTTTTGCACACTTGTATTCTAAATGTGCACAATTGTATTCTAAATCTGCACAATTGTATCTTACTTTTAATTGTAGTTTAAAGTTGCACAATTGTATCCTACTTTTGCACACTTGTATTCTAAATGTGCACATTACAATTTTATTTTTACACTTTATGTTCTTATATTTGCACTTTACAGTTGCACAAAAGCACTTCACAGTTGCACAAATGCACTTCACAGTTGCACAACTGCACTTCACAGTTGCACAACTGCATTTCACACTTGCACAAATGCACTTCACAGTTGCACAAGTTCCCTTCACAGTTGCACAAATGCACTTCACAGTTGCACAAGTGTATCTTACTTTTGCACACTTGTATTCTAAATGTGCACATTTCAATTTTATTTTTGCACTTTATGTTCTTATATTTACACATTACAATTTTATTTTTGCACTTTATACTCTTATTCATGAAGAGAAACATAGTACTTGTAAGCGATAAACATAGATTGCCTATACGGGATTTGAACCCGCATCTTTGTGCGTAGGCACATTGCTCTTCCATTTTGAGCTAATAGGCTTATAATCGGACATCCCGCATATTAATACAATTTTATAATACAATTGTGCAATCTGAACTATATTAAGTGCAAAAATAAGATATATTAGTGCAATTGTAGATAGTGTTCTAAATATCGGATATATCGGCCGATATATCGGGGATATTTAGAACCCGATACGATATCATCATATCAGGTGAAAATATCGGTCAACGTGATATGTCGACGATATATCGGGTCAACGCCGATATATCGGGTCAATATCGGTGATATATCGGGGATATTTAGAACTGCCAACTTTTATAAGACAACTTTAGCTTTTATCGGGTCAATATCGGCGATATATCGGGAATATTTAGAATTGCCAACTTTGATAAGGTAACTGTAGCCTTTATTAATGAAGTTGTTTTTATTTTGTGAAGTTTATTTGGTAATTTTGTATTTTAAATATTATTTTTTCATGTGTATTTTTACATTTTGAAGTATAAATATAATATTTATAATTAAAAATTAGCGAAATTGATAAATCCGATATATCTCTGATATATCATTTTTACTCCTAACCGATTTGATCCCGATACTCGATATTTAGAACCTTGATTGTAGATAACAATTGTGCAATCTGAAATCAATAAGTAGTAGAAGCCAAATATTAAACTTAGTGGATTGCATGATTTCATAATTTCATCCATAATAGTCTGCAAAAGTTAAGAGTTAGCACAATTAAGAGTGACACACATGTAGGAGAAAGCCCGCAAATTCGCCCCCAATCAAAACAAGCCCGGAAAATAGGAGCAAAAGGCGAAACAGAAAAAATCGGGAAGAAGGAAATTAAAATATGAGAAGAAGTGAATAATCAAAATAGATCATACCGTGGGAGAAGAAGAAAGATAAATTGCGCTAATGTTTACTTGAAATTCAAAGAAGTAAATTTAAAGCAATAAACAAGCATATCAGCTAGAACAAGCCAAAATCTCTAGACCCTATACATGATTCAAAGAAGGTAGCCTTCCAGGAATCATCTTAAGTTCTAGGCATGGCTTCTCAACACACAGATATCCTCATCTAGAGTTTCCACAACTGGAAACAACACTTCAGACATGAAAACAACATCACCCATTAGCTTTGACATAACCCAACTTCTTTCATATCAGCAACAAGCTTGAAATTCAAAATCAACAAATACAGAATCTATCAATAAAGGACTCAATTTCTAGTTAAGATTTATATAGGCATTTCCATCTTCAATGTTCATCTACTAATCGTGATTTGAATTTTTAATTGGTAGCTTTTTTGATCTTTTCATATGCAAGGCCATATGTTTGAGAATAATGACCACAAGTTCAAAATGTAAGGATGTAATGTGTCTAAACACTGACTCAACCATCAACAAGTGGGATTATATCTAAATCCCGATTTAAATTAAAATGAAGAAAAGCAAGTGTACAAGAGAAACAATGATCACTTGAGAAATGCAGGTTGTTTCATTTTCTTGACAGGATAAGAAGAATTATTCACATAAGAAGCAACTGATGGGTTTTACCCAGAGAGACTCGCGTCTCATATGATGCTTTATCCACGGCACAAACTAATGTAGAAAAAATTAGGGAGCCATCGGGGATTGGGAAAAACTTTGTCCTCCAAGCGGAAAACGTACAAGCTGTTGATGCATCCTTTTCTTGGTTATGCAATTTATTTTATTCAAACAAAAGAAGGATCAGATGAGTTCCATATTAATATCTTGCAACCATAAATAGCCTATATGGGATTTGAACCCACATCTTTGTGCATGGCACATCGCTCTACCATTTTGAGCTAATAGGCTTTTAATGACACTATCCCCATCAGTTGCATAATCCGATACCAAAAATAGTATACATTTGACCAGACCAGAAGAAGAAACCATGAGGAAGCATGGTAAAATCATAATACTGAATTATAAGCATTTCAACGTAAAGCACAACAAAAATTTCAGTTACAATCTAGCAAATTGCCAACAGATTTTCTCTCAGCTGCTTCTCCAAAAAGCATACCAATAGGTCACATAGTTCAGAACTTATGTATGCTCAAACACCTAACAATCCAAAGGCAATATGTGTGAAGTTCCAGCAATAGAAGAAGCAAAATGTGAACGCTCTACCCAGTCCGGTGCACAAAAAGTAAGTTATTCACTCTACAGTGTACACCAAATACCTTCCGATAAACCTCTGGCAGTATCGATAAACCATCATCAATGAGCTTTGAAATAGAAATATTACCAATCGCAAAAAATTTCAAGTTCTCAAGTCACCTTTACAGTCATAGCAGCAACAAACATCATCATAGAATTAAACAAGCAATCATCTAGCACACCAAATCCGACCTTGATAAGCAATACCACTCAACTATTGAACACCTAACCCTAATCTTCAAAGACTAATAAGCAAAGAAATAAAGTGAAATCAGATTGACAGAATACAAGATTTGAAGAAATAAACAGTTTGATTTGAAGAAATCAAATTGTAAATGAAGGAGAGAGAGGAGATAGACCGGAGGAGCAATCGAAGATCGTCTCTGAGAAGGAACAGCATGGAACCAGGTGGCTTCCGAACCAGAAGAACAAGGCAAACCATTCGGATTCCCGATCCTTCTGATTGGACCGCTGCTTCAGCGAGTTAGGGTTTGGAGACGCGAGAATCTCCGACGACAGATGCGCCTGCGTCAGCACTGGAGAACTTGGGAGCATCATCTTTTCATGTGAAAACTGTACAAATTGACTAGAGATCGAAGAGCACGATCTGGGAGCAGCCATGGTAAGGGGAGGCGAGACTGATCGGAAAGGGGTCTGGAGCAACGCGCGAGAAGCAGAGGGCGAGGGAAGCCATGGGAAAGTGACGTCTGAGAAAGAGATGAGGTTTTTTTGGGCAGGTTCAATTTTGACAATTAGTGTAAACCCGGACACGCGGGCCTGTTTAAAAAAAAACGGGTTGAACCGGCCCAATTGTGTTAATTAAGAGAATTTTACACGATAAGCCTATTTTACACGTTAAGAACTTTTTACATTTGAAGCAAACCCTATATATATATATACATTTTAAAGATGGATAAATAAATCAATAAACAAGCAACATGGAAAAAAGATTGATGCATCAATAAAACTAAACATCACGGGGATGCAAACATGATGTTTGCGGGAATTCTCCCCGATGTACTATCCTCCTTCAAGGAATCATAAACTTGATATTTGCCGCCTGGATCTGCCCCAGATGACAGTTGTGAATAATCTTGGTTCAGTGTAACCATCCCTACAACAGTAGCGTTGCACTGCAGATTAGATTTAGTCAAGGAAGGCCACAACAGTAGTGTTGCACTGCAGATTAGATTTAGTCCAAGAAGGCCACGGAGATTCCTTCTAAGTTTGGGTAAGAAAGTTGCATACCCAAAAGGAAGAATGAATACGATGATCAGTATAGCACACTAGCCCACCAGAAGAAGCTGGCAGGGCCGAACCTGAGGCGAGGCCCAACAGGCTGTCGCCTCAGGCCCAATTTGAATAGGGGCCCATAAATTTATTTTAGGTATATTATTATTAGAAAATCTTAATTGATATAAGAAAGTGTAGTAGCTCAGATGGTTAGTGACGGGTGTAGGAAAGTTTATTTGATCATGAAATCCACGGTTTGAAACCCTCCTCCATTGTTTTTCCGCGTTTCATTTTTTTTATGTAACTTTTCTTCCGCGTTTTTTTTAAACTCCCCCCCCCCCCACCCAAGTGATTTGTTAATTGTGTTTTGCGTTTCATTTTTTATTTAACTTTCCCCCAAGTAATTTTACTTTTTTTTTTTATTTTTTAAATTTAAATTCCTGTATTTTTTTGCCTTTGATTTTTTAAAAAGCTTTTCCCTCCAGTAATTTATGTTTGTTTATTTAACTTCTATCCCTAGTAATTTTAACTTTCATTGATTTTTTTAATTTAATTCATGTGTTTCATTTCTGCGTTTGATTTTTTTTATTTGACTCTCTTAGTTGTGTAATGATATGTGTTTACTTTCCTAAGTTTTTCCTTTGACATGTAATATTGTTTTATATGTTTGTTTGGACATATATGTGTGTATGATGTTTATACATGTATATTATAGCATATATTATACATATATGTTGCACTATAGTTATACGTCTCGACTGAGTCGTATTGAGCCTTTTATAGGCTTGATCCTCTAACGAGACTATACTATAGCGGGGTTTAACATATATATGTATAAACTACACTATATGCATATATCATGTATAAGGTATGATAAGGGAAGAAGTGAACTTACCTGGTATTGGGCTTTAGCCCATTACTCGGCCCATGGATCTTGGAGCTCGGATGAGCTGGTAGCCCAGAGACGCGGAGCCCGCTCAACCCTACCTCTCCTTACGTTGAAGCGCTGCGTTTTGAGGTTGGGCACTTGACCTAGCTATAAAGCGTCGCTTCTTGTCCTGGAAGCTCCACACTTCAGCTGCTCTCTTCTCTCTCCTCACAAACGCTCTCTTTTGCGCCGATTAGGGTTTCTAGGGTTTTTGAGCTTTCTCCCCTTCTCTTGCCTTTGGTTCTTGAGCGCTCGGAGAAGAAAGGTTGCTGGTGGCTTCTCTGGAAGGTGGATCGAGCTCCGACATCCTCCTAGGTGGCCGCTCTCCTCGTCTTCTGAGATCTAGGGTTCTAGAGATCGATTTCTCTATCGATCTTCTGGTTTTATCCCATACAGGGGGATTTCTTCTTCTTCCTTGTACCTCTGATTCACATGCATGTTAGATTAGGGTTTCTTGCTTTCATTGCTTGTATCGTCCCTTGTACGAACTCTCTTATAGTGGATTCGGCCAACTCTTGAGGCCCCGTGGACGTAGGTATTATACCGAACCACGTAAAACTGCTTGAGTGTTCGATTGCTTGTGATTCTTCGTTTGATCTTTCGTTATCGCTTTAGATCTATTACGCTTCCGCTATCCAAAACCGATTTCTAGACGAATCTAGGTTTTACAACGTGGTATCAGAGCTTGGCTGTCGCGTTCTTGATTTCCTGGCTCATTGTTGAGTTCTAGGGATAGGGAACGGGTGTAGGGCCTCGGGCTGACCAAAAAGGCGACATCGCTGGTGCAGCACCCCCCCTGCACGACGTACCACACCCTTGTTTGCTAGATCTAGGTCTTCTGTGCTTGGATCTTGTGTTTTGAGTGCTTTTGATCTTCAAGTTTTCTTGTTTTGTGCTTGCCTTGATAGGATCTTTAGCTGCACTGTTAGATTCATATTTTCTTGAATCGTTTTTGTGCTCTCTAAATCATTTACTAACTGTTTAGTTGTTCTACAGGTACAATACTACAACTATGGGTGATAAAGGCACTTATCTGAAGCCTTTTAATGGCCACACAGACTTTGCTATGTGGCAATTGAAGATGAAGGCTATTCTGATCAAGGGAAAGTGTTGGGTTGTTGTAACCAACAAGTTTCCAGAAGGGACTTCAAAGGAAAAAATCTTTGAAACTGATCAACAGGCTCACAGTGAAGTGATGCTTCGCTTAAGTGACGAAGTTGCTAGACAGGTATTAAATTTTGACACTACTGAAAAGCTTTGGGAAGGTCTTGAAGGTTTGTACTTGGTAAAATCTCTCCCTTCTCGTGTTAATTTGTTTAATAAGCTGTTTAATTTCAAGATGGATGTGTCCTGTCCCTTGTCTGATAATCTTGATAAATTTCTGACTATTCTTCAAGATTTGCAAAGATGTGGTGATAAAGTTGAGGAAACTCAGCAATGTGTTTTTTTGTTAAATTCTTTGCCTGCTCAATTTGATACTTTTAAAGATGTTGTGCAATACAGTACTGATAAATTGGAAAAGAAAGTTATTCTTGAGTCCATTATTCAGAAAAATGATGCTTTGAAGGTCTTTAAAAACAAGTATGAGCTTAAAAATGACCATAAACCTGGCAATAAGAATGAGGTTCTTGTTGCTAGAGGTAGGTTTAAAGGCAATAAGAATAATAACAAAAATAACAACAATAAACCACCTCCAAAAGATTCCAGTAAAACTGAAAATCATCAAAGTGGTAAACCTGATAAATCTCACCTTATGTGTTCTTACTGCTCTAAATCTGGTCACATTGAGAAACATTGCTTTAAGAGGAAGAAAGATGAAAGGCTTGCTGGTAAAAAGCCTAATGTCTCTGCGGTGCTTGAATCTCATCCTTATTATACTCATGAAGTGCTTGCTTTGTTAAATTCTGGTGACTCCAATGCTTGGATTTTAGATTCTGGATGTACTATGCATGCTACCTTCCATAAGTCTTGGTTTTCTGACCTTAAATGCTATGATGTTGGTACTGTCATGCTTGGTGATCATTCTGTGCTTAAAATAAAAGGTGTTGGTTCAGTTGCTTTAAGAATGTTTGACAATGTTGTTAGAGTTATAAAGGATGTTAAATGGGTGCCTGATTTGAGAAGAAACTTATTGTCTGAAAGTGCTCTTGAGGAATTAAAATATGATGTGTACAGTTCTGATGGTGTGAGGATTGTTACTAAGGATAGTAAACCTGTGATTAAATGCTTAAGAAAAGCTGGATTATATGAACTGATTGCTACTCCTATTGTGAATTCCTCTGCTACTGCTTTTACTGCCATTGATAAGCCTATGTCTATGCATGATTCTATGTTATGGCATGTTAGGTTAGGTCATATTGGTAATAAAGGCCTTGAGAACTTGTATAAATCTGGAGTTATTCCTGCTAAACCATGTTCCATTGAATTGTGTGAAAACTGTGTTTTAGGTAAGCATACTAGAAAAAGTTTCAAATCATCTGCATTTGTTTCAACTGCTCCTTTGGATTATGTTCATTCTGATCTATGGGGCCCTGCCCAAATATCTACTGTTGGTTTGAAAAGATATTTTATGTCCTTGATTGATCATTATAGTAGAAAAGTTTGGGTGTTTTTGTTGAAAACTAAAGATGAAGCTTTTGAAACTTTTAAACATTGGAAATTCATGGTTGAAAAGGAAACTGGCTTATTTGTTAAGTGCTTAAAAACTGACAATGGTCTTGAGTTTTGTAATTCCTTGTTTGATGCTTATTGTAAACATAATGGTATTAAAAGGCATATGACAATTCCTGGAACTCCCCAGCAGAATGGTACTGCTGAGAGGATGAACAGGACTCTTCTTGAAAAAGCTAGATGCATGCTTATTTCCTCTAGTTTAAAGCATTCTTTGTGGGGTGAAGCTGTTATGACTGCTGCATATTTGATAAATAGAACCCCTTCCTCTGTGATTGATTTTAAGACTCCTTATGAACTGTGGTATAAAAGAAAACCTCACCTTGATCATCTTAAACCTTTTGGTTGCACTGTATATTCATACATTAACCAAGGTAAGTTGAATCCCAGGTCACAAAAGTGTGTCCTATTGGGATATCCTCAAGGTGTTAAAGGTTATAAATTGTTACTTGTTCAACCTGGAGCTTATAAAACTATTGTGAGTAGGAATGTTATTTTTAATGAGAATGAGTTTCATTTTAAAATGACTTTTGTTCCTACTGTTCATGATACTAACTTGCAGGAACACAATGATGATCAGTTCTATGTTCCTAAGAACATTGAAACTGACTATGATGATGAGTTTGATACTGGTTATTCTCCCTCCCCTCCTCTTACTCTCTCTTCTGTTTCTACCCCTTCTGATTCTGTGGTTGTGCAACCTCACCAATTGGGTGGGGAAGCTAATGAACCTGTTATTGAACCTGCTGTTTTGCCTTCCTCTTCTGTTTCTCCTATTTCTGTGGATGAGGATATTATGGTTGAGTCTATGCCTGCTTCTGGTTCTGGTTCCTCTAGTTCTTCAGTTGCTCAAAGACATTATCTCACTGATTGGCAGTTGACTACGGATAGGAGTCCTAGGACTGTCATTCCAAATAAAAGGTTCATAAATAACATTGTTGAGTTTGCTTGCCTTGTTTTTGATGTGATTAAATCTTTTACACCTGAAACTTATGAACAGGCTTTAAAGTGTGCTCACTATAAGAATTGGAAAAAGGCTATGGATGAAGAGATTGAGTCTATGAGGGTTAACCAAACCTGGACTTTAGTTGTTAAACCTGAAAATGCAAGACTTATTGATTGCAAATGGATTTTTAAACTTAAAGATGGTGTGTCTAAATCTGATCCACTTAGATATAAAGCCAGGCTTGTTGCTAAAGGCTTCACCCAAAGAGAGGGTGAAGACTATAATGAAATCTTTGCTCCTGTGGTTAAGTATAAGACTCTTAGACTCTTACTTGCTATGACTGCTGTGCATGATTTTGAACTTGAGCAAATGGATGTTAAAACTGCTTTCTTGCATGGTGATTTGGATGAGACTATATACATGAGACAGCCTAAGGGCTTTGTTGACTCTGTGCACCCTAACTATGCTTGCCTGCTGAATAAATCTATCTATGGTCTTAAACAGTCTCCTAGACAATGGAACATTAAGTTTGATAGATGTATGAGATTCAGTTTAGGGTTTAAGAGAAGTAAGTTTGATACATGCTTGTATTTTAAAGGTGTTAAAAGACATGGTCCTGCTGCTTATGTGCTTTTATATGTTGATGATATTCTCTTGATTTCTAAATCTAAAGATTGCATCTTAGATATTAAAAAGAATTTACAGAAGCATTTTGACATGAAAGATTTGGGTGTTGCTAAGAAAATTTTAGGAATGTCCATTCTCAGAGATAGAAAGCATAAGAAGTTATGGTTGCATCAATGTGATTACATTCATAAGGTGCTTGATAGATTTCATATTCTGGTGACAAAGTGAATAACGTTCCTTTAGGTCCTCATCTTGATTTGACTAAGTCTAAAGATGTCTTGTCTGCTATTGAGATGAAAAATATGAAGTATATACCATATGATGCTGCTGTTGGGTCTGTTATGTACTCTATGATCTGTACTAGGCCTGATCTGGCATTTGCTATCAGTACTTTAAGTAGATTCATGTCTAATCCTTCTGAGAAGCACTGGTTATCCATGAAATACTTGTTGAAATACTTGCTTGGCTCTGTTAATCTGTCATTGTTGTATTATGAGCATACTTCTGCATCTGAATTACATGGCTTTGTTGATGCTGACTATGCTAGTAACAAGGACACTAGGAAATCTATTACTTCCTATGTTTATACATGGGCAGGTAATTGTATTTCCTGGAAGTCCCAACAACAGCCTATAGTTGCATTATCTTCCACTGAAGCTGAATACATTGCAGCAACAGAAGCCTGTAAAGAGGCTATCTGGCTGCAGGGTATTTTGAAAGAAGTGGAATTAAAGCATTATACATCTGTGCTGCATATAGATAGCCAAAGTGCTCTATATTTGTGTAGAGATCCCATGTACCATGAGCGTACTAAACATATTGATGTTAGATACCATTTCATTCGTGAAAAAGTTGAAGATAACATCATTCATGTTAAGAAAATTGATGGTAGACTTAATCCTGCAGATTTTGGCACTAAAATTGTCCCTCATGATAAATTTGTGTTTTGCAGGAACTTCCTCCACTTGGAGGAACTTGAGTGATCTCTGTGTGTGATGTATGCTTAGGCTGGGGACGGACCTGGCCATGAAGAATCCACTTACATATTGAGTCTGAGTCTGCCCAGTGCAAGACTTAGAAAAGTAGAGGGGTGTTTGTAATGATATGTGTTTAATTTCCTAAGTTTTTCCTTTGGCATGTAATATTGTTTTATATGTTTGTTTGGACATATATGTGTGAATGATGTTTATACAGGTATATTATAGTGTATATTATACATATATGTTGCACTATAGTTATACGTCTCGACTGAGTCGTATTGAGCTTTTTATAGGCTTGATCCTCTAACGAGACTATACTATAGCGGGGTTTAACATATATATGTATAAACTATACTATATGCATATATCATGTATAAGGTATGATAAGGGAAGAAGTGAACTTACCTGGTATTGGGCTTTATCCCATTACTCGACCCATGGATCTTGGAGCTCGGATGAGCTGGTAGCCCAGAGACGCGGAGCCCGCTCAACCCTACCTCTCCTTAAGTTGAAGCGCTGCGTTTTGAGGTTGGGCACTTGACCTAGCTATAAAGCGTCGCTTCTTGTCCTGGAAGCTCCACACTTCAGCTGCTCTCTTCTCTCTCCTCACAAACGCTCTCTTTTGCGCCGATTAGGGTTTCTAGGGTTTTGGAGCTTTCTCTCCTTCTCTTGCCTTTGGTTCTTGAGCGCTCAGAGAAGAAAGGTTGTTGGTGGCTTCTCTGGAAGGTGGATCGAGCTCCGGCGTCCTCATGGGTGGCCGCTCTCCTCGTCTTCTGAGATCTAGAGTTCTAGAGATCGATTTCTCTATCGATCTTCTGGTTTTATCCCATACAGGGGGATTTCTTCTTCTTCATTGTACCTCTAATTCACATGCATGTTAGATTAGGGTTGCTTGCTTTCATTGCTTGTATCGTCCCTTGTACGAACTCTCTTATAGTGGATTTGGCCAACTCTTGAGGCCCCGTGGACGTAGGTATTATACCGAACCACGTAAAACTGCTTGAGTGTTCGATTGCTTGTGATTCTTCGTTTGATCTTTCGTTATCGCTTTAGATCTATTACGCTTCCGCTATCCAAAACCGATTTCTAGACGAATCTAGGTTTTACAAGTTGCTTAGGCGAGGCTTAGTTGATTTTTTTATTTAATTTTAACTTTTGTTTAAATGTTTTTTGATATTAAAAAACTATTTCAAAAACCATTTATTCTACCATATCTTATGTATATACATACTATATAGTAGTGAGGGGCCCAATTTTAAATTTCGCCTGAGGCCATAAAAAACTCAGGTCCGGCCCTAGAAGCTGGACTAAAAAGACCCACGTAAGAAGATGGTGGGATGTGGTTGGTACGACGCCAATCCTTCTTGGACGGGTCATACAGGACTCCAAATCTCGGCATCTCCATCTCAAACGCGGACTACTGCAGAGAACAAAGGTTGCTTTTGTGGCGCAAAGTTTGCCCAAAGTTGTTGGAAACTGGGGGATTTAGGCAAGGAGTTTCCACTTATGACAAACCAAACGAAACCGGATCAATGTGGCGCTCTGGGAAGCCTAGCAATGACAACCTCTAGAAGATCTTGAGGGAATTCTTTCCTTATATTTCCCCATCCAACACCTCCACCTCCACACGAGCTTTCTTCAAGAGAGTTATGCTGACCCGATTGAGTTGAATGCATGGATTGAGCAACATTTCAAGCCCAATTGAGCCTACATATGAACCATGAATTTGTGTCTTTTTTATGTGATGGTAGTCCTGATTTGGGTCTTTTCTATTGCTTCAGTTTATCTCCTTTTACACCAGTGTCGATCAGAGTCCAACTATGTGGCCAACATTAATTAATGTAGATGAATCACAAGTTAGAGATAGAAAAGATATTGCAAAAAACCATGAAGGCAACTCAGGTTCTGTGTAATTTTTTGGTAGCCATGATTTTTGCTAGCTGTATATGCTAGAGATCTATAGTTCGTATATTTTTCCACCATGTATTTCACAAACTTGGGTTAAGATCATCTTCATATATACTTGATTTCTTGAAATTTAATTTATTTCATTGCTTCTTTTTGCATTTTCTTTTCTGCCCAAGTTGCACAATCCGGGCTGCACAATGCTCTTCAAATTATTTTGGATTGATCAATTCATCATCCCTGATTTTAATGATCTTCTGTTTCTATTTTTTTTTTTTTGGGTAAATCCACAACCTCCTTCGTAGAAATTAAAACATCCAATTTATGGTTGCAAATATATGTGTAATGTCTTTATTAATCCAGATGTATGTATATTTTTTGATCATGAGAAAGCTTGTAAAGACTAGAAGATTAAGGACTAGGTCTAGGTCACAAACTCACAGGTGACTCGAGAGTGGACCAAGGATGGCTTGGTGTTCACCAGCCTGCGAAGCTTGAAGACTTTGGTAGTTGGCGTCTCCATTTGATATGTTGGATTCAAATGAAATGAACTTGGCTCATTTCCATTTGGGCCACCTCACTTGTGATCCAGCCTACTTTACTCTCCCAGCTCAGAGAGATTAAAACGGCTCCTTTGTTGGCGTTATTCCAAATGCTGCGTTTTGCCTAAGTGAAGCTCTCTATAAATTAAAAGACCTCTTTCTCTGAAATCCTAAATCGCGAGCTGCTTCACTATTCTCTGCCTAGAGAGAGAGAGAGAGAGAGAAGTGAAACCCTAGCTCTTTCGACATTGCCATTGGAGATCTCACATAGAAGAGGAAAAAGACGAGCCTCCGACCTAGTTCCTCAACCATTATAGCCTCGTCTTCCCTTGCTCTAATCCTGCTTCGACATCCTTCGGAGTGAAGGGAGTATCTGTTCCTCTTTTATGTTTTCTCCTTGTCAGTTCACGCTTCTGAGTTGCTTGACCTAGATCTGTTTCCTTGAGCTCGTCTACACTTGTATCCATTATCTGTACTCGTTCATACTTAGTGGATTATTGGGCTTGGGGCTCCATATATAGAGTAGGGAAACCGAACTGCGTCACCAAATCTTTGTGTTCTTTCGCTTCCACTTTGCATATTTGTTACTTGAGCTCCATTTTTGTGATAGGGTTTAGGATCAAAACCGATTTTACAAAGTGGTACCGGAGCCTTAAAAGCGGCCGCATTTCTTCCTTTCTTTCATTTCTGTAAACGCGAGAAATAGATCCGAGGGAAGGACAATGGGCAGGCCATAATAGGTATCCACGATCCGTCGTTGTTCCTCTCCTGACATACCAAACCCGTTTTCAAAACAAGTTTTGTACTTTATTTTTTCGAAATTTGTTTTTATGTGCTATCTCTCTGTTGTTTAGCCCTTAGCTTTACTTAGTTCTTGTTACTGAAGTTCTGCTTTGAGCTATCTAACTTTGCTAAGCTTCTGTATAGGTACCATGGCTGACTTTTATGTCAAAATCCGACCCTTTGATGGTAAAATTGATTTTGCCATGTGGCAAGTAAAAATGAAAGCGATTCTTATCAAGAAAACGTGTTGGGGGCTTTTGCCCCTCTTACACAAGAACTTCCTGCTGCTAATGCACATGAGGGAGGCCCTCTAGTCCAACCAGTTCTTGCCATTACACCTTAAATGTCTGAGTAGGTTCATGCTGAGATTATGCTCAGACTCACTGATGATGTGCACAAAAGGTAGTAAAGGTAGATGACCCCAGTGCTTTGTGTTTATCCCTGGAGGAACTTTTTCTTGTCAAATCTTTGCCTAGTCGTATCTCTCTTCTCTGCAGGTTGTTTACATTTAAAATGGACACCAATGTCATTTTAAATGACAACTCAAACAAGTTTTTTAAGATGAAAAAAGAGTTAGAGAGATGTGATGATTGTATTAAGGATTCTCACCAGGCTATCTTGTTGCTTAATTCTCGGCCTTCATAGTTTGATCACTTTAAGGATGTCATTACCCAACGTGAATGGAGACTGCATCAGGTACAACAGTGAGGACGTCAAGGAACAAGATGAATCGTGGGCTGCGACTATCATCGGAGCTGTCATGGGGCCGGTGATATCTGGTCGGAATATAGCTGCGTTCATGTCCAACTATTGGAAAATCAGCAAGCCAAAGGTATTCATTAAATCTACTGGTATCTTGGTCATTCGATTAGGATCGATGGAGGATTTGAATTAGGTTTTAGAGCATGCTCCATGGTCTATTGGTACCTCTCCTCTTCTGCTGAAGCAATGGGTGCCAGGAGCTTCCATGGACTGGAGTTTCTTCAAGTCAGTGCCAATCTGGGTGCGAATTCCTGATTTACCGCCCACCTTTTTCTCGAATGGTATGCTCAACACCATAGGCAGTGGAATAGGTCGACCATTGTGTGTCGATGAATTTACCGCCTCAAGTGAACTTGTATCGTATGCTCGTTTGCTTGTGGAAGTAAATGTGGAGCAGGCTCGGAGAAAGCAAGTGAAGCTCATGAATGATAAGGGGGTTGAATGCAAGCTCAAGATCATTTTCGAATGGCTTCCTTGGAGTTGTTTGAAGTGTTTTTGCTTTGGACATTCAGATTCTTCATGCCCTGTAGTTTCTCAAGGCTCGGCACATATGGGAGATAGCAACTCTGAGCTGCACAGTGGGGCTGATACACAAGGGAGTTTTGGTGCTAAGAGTACTGATGGCATGAATACTGCAAGCCAGGACCATGGGGCTGCTCAAGGTCGATCAGTACGGAGAGAAACAACTAAGGAGAAAGGAGGTGTAGATGCTGAAGTCGGTAGCTCGGGCACTGCTGCTAGGGGAACGAGCAGGCCTAATGAGGCTGGTTTGGTATCTCAGCCAGTGGTTGCTGCTGCTATAGTGTTCAGCGGTGTCCATTCTGAGATTGGGACGCCTATCCAGGGAGAAAATCATGATGTGAGGAGTGGAGATAACGGGGTTCATGAGGGACGAAGCTCTCCGATGGGGGATCAGTCCGGGGATAGTCATCATAACCATGACAAGTCCCTAGCGTGTGCTCGACTGGTCGCTTCATCTAGGGGATTTAATTTTGGGCATGGGCTGGGCTATAACTTGGTTTGGTTGTGGCTCATTTTGTGGTTAATTTAAGCCTGATTATTTAGGCATTTAGTTAGAGATGGATTGGTTAATAGGTTTGGGTTCTTTAATTATAACGCACATATTCTTTTCTTGAATATTTGTTGTTATTTCTAAAGTAGCCGGGTGGGGAATACACAGGAAATTGGCGCGTATACTTTTGTGAGTGGCTGAGTGGTACATTTTGTGGGTAGCTCCTTTTTTTGTACGTAAGACCCCTCGTATGGTCTTGCTTCTTGTTACTCATTGGCTTTCGCCATCATCTATATATTTACCTATTCAGACTTTAAGGATGTCATTCAGTTCTCGAGATAGCCTCTTACTAAGGAACGAAGAGTGGAGACTATCTCTGAGAAGAAAGAGATGTTAAAGGTTTTCGAATAAAAATTTGGTGCTAAATTTGATAACATTGAAAATTTTGAGGTTTTACTTGCTAATTCCAACCGATCTAATGGCAATAGGAATAAGAACAAGAAGAAGAAATATGTGAAAGAAGATGAGAATTCTAATACTAAACAATCCGAGTCTAACACCAAGGTGCCTAAAGATTCAAAATGCAATTACTGTGGTCACCTAGGTCATTGGATAAAGGATTGCATGAAAAAGAAAAGAGCCGATGAAAATAAACTCAGACATGATATTTCTGTTTCATTGCTTGAGTCTGACAGTGGTGCATATCCCAATGAACTCTTCATGTGTACCCTAGAGAAAGATGATCCAGGCACTTGGGTCCTAGACTCTAGGTACACCATACATGCCATACCTATCAAAGCTAGCTTTGTTAACCTTGATCGGAGTAGGTGTGCATTGGTTAAAATTGGTGACCATCATACACTTGCCATCAAGGGGGTTGGGGATGTTTCTTTGAAGATGTTTGATGGGAATGTCATCACCCTTAAAGATGTCATATGGGTTCCTGATTTAAGGAGGAGCCTAATGTTTGAATTTGTGTTTGATTGCATGAATTATGATATCCCGTGGTGGCATTAAAACTACTGTTTCTTTCAATGGTAAATGCATTGTCCAAACTGTTAGAAAGAAGGGTTAGGGCACATTGGAAACAAAGGCCTGTATCATTTGCATAAACATAGTTTAATATTTGATAAGCTCTCTGACCTATCTTTTTGTGAGAATTATGTGTTTGGCAAAGCCACCAAACAAGTGTTTCCTAAATCTGTGTACACAGCTACCAAGCCTCTTGAGTATGTACACTCGGACCTCTGGGATCCTGCACAGGTAGACACTATTGGTGGTAAGAAATCCTTTATATCATTTATTGATAATCCAGGGAAGTATGGCTTACTCTCCTTAGATCTAAGTATGAGGGTTTTCAAGCTTTCGAAGCTTGGAAAACAAAGGTAGAGCTTCAATTTGGTCACAAACTTGTATGCTTTAAAACTGACAATGGCCTTGAGTTTTGCAATGTTGCTTTCAATGATTTCTGCAGGGAGAATGGGATCAAAAGGCAACTCACAGTGCCTGGCACCCCTCAGCAGAATGGTACTACTGATAGGATAAACAGGACATTGTTGGAGAAGGCCAAATGTCTTCTCTTCACTGGAAGAATGAAGCATAGCCTCTGAGGAGAGGCTGTGGTCACAACTTTTTACTCGATCAATAGAAGCCCCTCCTCTGTAATTGGCTTCAAGACTCCACAAGAACCGTGGATGGGTAAGGTACCTAACCTGTCATACCTTAAACCATTTGGTTGCACAGCTTATGATTAAGTTTCCCAAGGTAAGTTGCAACCCAGATCACTTAAAGGTGTGATGTTGGGCTACCTTGAAGGTGTAAAGGGCTATAAGATACTTCTTATTCAACCTAGTGATTATAAAGTTATTGTTGCTTGAAATGTTGCATTTAATATTGGCTTTCACTTTAAGAGTATTCTTACACCTAGAAATGAGAATGCAGACAACTCTGAACAACCCTCCAAGTTCTTTGTTCCTGATCACCAACTCAGGGACTTTGTTACCGAGCCAACTGAGGAAGATGAGTTTGACATGGGATATTTTTCTACTCTCTTCTCTGCTTAGAGAAGAACTTCTCCTGTTACACAACTTTAGCCGCCTCAACAATTAGGAGGAGAACATAATGATGAAGAACAAGTTGAAGAAGAAGAAAATCCACCTTAGGGAAGTAACTCTAACTCTTCCAACTTTGCATCCGATTCCAACTCTGTACCTACCTTTGCCTCTTCATCCTCTGATCATGCTTCTACCTCGACTTCTGTGTTAAATTCCTCTTTGCCTATCAATGATAACATTGTTATTATTGATTATCAACTTGTTAGAGATAGGATTCCTAGAACTAGGATTCCTAATAGGAGGTACATTGATGATATTGATATTGTTGAGTTTACCTTTATTGCATCTGAAATTATTAAAAACAACCCCACTAAAACCTTTGAATCTTCCATAAGATCCTCTTATTCTGTTAAATGGTACAAAGCTATGCTTGAAGAACTTGAATCTATGAAAACAAACAAAACTTGGATTCTTGTCCCCAAACCTACTCATGTTAGAGCCATTGACTGTAAATGGGTCTTTAAGATTAAAGAAGGGGTTAAATATGATGAACCACCCAAATTCAAACCTAGACTTGTAGCTAAAGGATTTAGTCAAAGAGAAGGACTGGATTATGATGATATATTTTCACCAGTTGTAAAATACAAAACTCTGAGATTACACCTTGCTATTGCTATTGTCTTTGATTGGGAACTTGAAAAAATTGATGTTAAAACAGCCTTTCTACATGGTGATCTTGAAGAAACTATTTTCATGAAACAACCTAAGGGAATCACTAATAAGAAGAAACCTTATCATGTCTATCTTCTTAAGAAATCTATTTATGGTCTAAAACGGTCTCCAAGAATATGGAACATAAAATTTGATTCTTGCATGAGATCTCTTGGTTTTATTAGAAGTGAGTATGATTCATGTCTATATATCAAAGGTGTTTCCACCAAATTCCCATTATTTATCCTACTGTATGTGGATGATGTTCTCCTTATTTGTGCTTCCATGAGAATTATTGCTAACACTAAAAAGATTTTGATGAACCAGCTTGATATGAAGGATCTTAGCGATGGAAAGAGAATTCTTGGAATTAAAATCATAAGAGATAGAACCAAGAAAGCCCTCATGCTGTCCCAGGTTGATTATATTGAAAAAGTTCTTAACAAATTACATCTGCATGCTTGACTCCAAGTCCTCACCTATATCTTTAGGAGGGCAGCTGGCAAAGGTCAATGCCCTAAAACTGATCATTTGAAAAAGGAAATGGTTGATGTTCCCTATGATGTGGATGTTGGTTCCATAATGTATGTTATGCTCTGCACGAGGCCTAATTACTTAGCCTTTGCCATAAGTGTCCTGAGTATATATATATATATATATATATATATATATATATATATATATATATATATATATATATATATATATATATATATATGTCTAATCCTGAAACCCCTCACTGGAATGCTATGAAGTATTTACTAAAACATTTAAATGGTTCTGAACATTTAGGCTTGATTTATTCCAGTTATTGCTCTGCTAGTGATCTTCAAGGATTTGTAGACTCTAATTGTACAAGTAACAAGGACACGAGGAAGTCCACCACTGCATATTACTTTACCTGGGCTGGAACAACATATCCTTAAAGTCTTAACATCAATCTGTAGTGGCCTTGTCCTCTATAGAAGCTGAGTATATTGCAACTACAGAAGCTGCCAAAGAGGCCATCTGGCTAAAAGGTATACTTGGTGAGATTTTCAGAAGAAAGTTTGTACCTGTGATCAATATGGATAGTCAAAGTGCTCTATATTTGTGTAAAGACCCTATGCATCATAAGAAAACCAAACACATCGATGTCAGGTTTCACTTCATAAGACACAGGGTTGAAAACAAGACCTTGAGCCTCAGAAAGATCAAAGGAGAGCTGAATCCAGCTGACTTTGGCACGAAGATTGTTCTTTCTGGAAAATTCTATTTTTGCTTCATGTTATTGATGTAGACTAACCTGCAGGTACCTAAGCCGAGGACGGGCGGATCAAAGACACAAATCCAAAAACCCTATTTAAATGAACGAGTATTATACATAGTGACTGGATTAGGACGACAAATTGTTATGTCTTTATTAATCCATATGTAAAGACTAGAAGCTCAAGGAATAAGTCTAGGTCACAGGTGGCTCGAGAGTGGACCAAGGATGGCTCGGTGTTCACCAGCCAGTGAAGCTTGAAGACTTTAGTGGTTGGCGTCTCCAATTGATGTGTTGGATTCGAATGAAATGAACTTGGCTCATTTCCATTTGGGCCATCTCACTTGTGATCTAGCCCACTTCACTCTCTCAGCTCAGAGAGATTACAATGGCTCCTTTGTTGGTGTTCTTCCAAACGTTGTGTTTTGCCTAAGTGAAGCTCTCTACAAAAGGCCTCTTTCTCTGAAATCCTAAATCACGAGCTGCTTCACTATCTCCGCCCACAAAGAAAGAAAGAGAGAGAAGTGAAGCCCTAGGTCTTTCGGCGTGGCCATTGGAAATCTCACACGGAAGAGGAAGAAGACGAGCCTCCGATCTGGTTTCTCAACCATTACATCCTCGTCTTCCCTTGCTCTATTTCTGCTTCGACATTCTTCGGAGTGAAGGGAGTATCTGTTTCTCTCTTTTATGTTTTCTCCTTGTCTGTCCACTCTTTTGAGTTGCTTGACCTAGATATGTTTCCTTGAGCTCGTCTACACTTGTATCCATGATTTGTACTCATTCATACCTAGTGGATTATTGGGCTTGAGTCTCTCCCTCCTGAGGCTCCACAGAGTAGGGAAACCGAACTGCATCACCAAATCTCTGTGTTCTTTCGCTTTCGCTTTGCACATTTGTTACTTGAGCTCCATTTCTGTGCTAAGGTTTAGGATCAAAACCGATTTTACAGTATGCTTATTTATCTTTAGCCTCCAGTTAGTTATGCATATATGCTTATTTATTTCAGAAATCCTAGCTTTAATTTGTAGTCTCTGGTGTTGGCGTTTTGAGTTGACTCCATTTTCATGAAACTGAAGCAAGTAAAATGATACTCCCTCCGATTTTTAATATAAGACATTTGACTTTTGTACATGTAGTTTAAGGAGCTAAAAACTAAATAAAATATTTATCTTTTTAATTAATTTTTTTACATTATAATATTTATTAACAATAAGTATTATAATATAAAAAAAAATTAATTAAAAAAATTAATTAAAAAAATTAATATGTTGTATATTTTTTAGCTCCTTAAACTACGTGCATAAAAGTCAGACACCTTATATTTTCAATCGAACGGAGTATCATATTTTCTGTTCACTGCGTACTACAAGTTGTTTGCAAGAATCTCTGTTATAGTTTTCTTCAATCTGCTGTTTTGGTCTAGAAATTACAGTAACTCTATTTTTCTTTGCACACTTTAATTAGAGGATGTTTCTGTTTGCCTAATTACATCAGCTTTATTAGTTCGATTACATTGTCTATAAATGCTTTAGTTTCCTATTTTTTACTCTTTTTTTCCCTACTGAACCAAAATTTGCCTATGTTTAGAAATTATGTCTGCTTAAATATAAATTGTAAACATGTATCATTGTAGGAGATAATAAAAGAGTAAATATCTCAAGGCAAGTTACAACTTCCCAGCTCGAAGATGAATTTGTCAAAGGGCTTGAGAACTAATGAACACTAGGTCGACTGAGGGCTTAAGAGGTATTTTGGACAATCAAAGATCAGGCGCTCTAGCTCTATGTAATTAGTTGAAGTTGAATTGTTTGATTCGCACAAGAGACTAGACGAGTTCGAAAAACACCTTCACAATCTAGGGTGTCCAAGGTGTTCAAATAATGGATCCCAAGTGACCCCACTAGAAGCAAATGAAACCAAGATCCCACAACCCATTTTCCAAAATCTCCAAGGGCTCCATGCGAGGCTTTCCATCAAATGTGCTGGAAGACCAGTGCTTGATGCGAGGTACTTTATCTACCTAACGTTATGTGATGAGTCCGATTCTTGAATTTATCTACGTAACTGTCTGGGATGAGTCCAATTCCTTATTTTATCTTATATTACTTTATTTGATAAGTATGAAGATGAATTGTCGAAGGCATTTGAAGGTACTGAAGCTCAATCAAGCTCGGACATGGCGGGAAGCAGAGGAAGAAATGAGAGAGAAGAGAGAGATGAAAAATTTGTGTAATTTGTTATTCAATCTGTTAAGGAATCTGTTACAGCAAATGTGCTATTTATACAACATAAGTTCCCTTGCTGTGACTAAGTCTTTACATGAACTATACTACATCCAATATCCCTCCTCAAGCGAAAGGTGATGAAAACAACTAAGCTTGAATCAACTTAATTGAAATCATAGAGTAAAAGATGACTCGGAATAGTTGAATGTGAAAACCGTGAATTGATGCCAACATCCCTCCTCACCCTGGAGTGGGAGAAATGAGTTGCAGGTGAGGCAAAATTTTGTGGTGACGAGGACCATATAGGGACTTAGTGAAAATGTCTGCAAGCTGGGCTGTAGTGGGAACATATGTCAAGCTGATAAGACCTTCCAGCAGCTTGTGACGCACCAAATGACAGTCCAAATCGATATGTTTGGTGCGCTCATGGAACACTGGGTTGCGGGCGATGTGGATGGCTGCTTGGTTGTCACACTTGACTGTGATAGGAACAACATCAGTCACTCCTAATTCATGGACCAAGTGAGAGAGCCAAGCTAATTCAGTGGTGAGGCGTCTGAGAGACCTGTACTCAGCTTCAGCAGAAGACAAGGACACAATCAACTGTTTCTTTGACTTCCAAGCAATTGGACAGCCACCAAACAAGATGAAATACCCACACACAGATCGCCTTGTGTGTGTGCAAGCTGCCCAATCAGCATCACAGTAGCCCTGGATCTGTGTATCTACTCTGGAATTTAGGAAAATGCCCAGATCAGGCTTACCTTTGAGATACCTTAGTGTGTGAAGAGCAACTTTAAGATGATCTTCAGTGGGATGCTGCATGAACTGACTTAGAAATTGGACTGCAAAAGCTAAGTCTGGACGTGTGTAAACAAGGAAATTCAATTTCCCAACAAGCTTCATGTAGACAGTAGCATCTTTGAGTGTTGGAGCAGTGGACTCATGAAGCTTTAAGCCCACCTCAAGAGGTGTAGTGACAGGAAGCAAAGGAGCACAGTTGAACTGATCAAGGAGTTCCAACAAAAACTTCTTCTGGCTCAAGACATAGCCCTCGTTCATTTTGATGGATTCTATACCAAGAAAATAATAGAGAGTCCCCAAGTCCTTTATCTTAAATTGAGTCCCCAGGTCGATTCAGGGTGCAGGTACAAGAGTTGGGGTTAAGACGTATTACTAAATGGTCGAAGATTTGAGTCAATCTTTTTAAATTGTTAGCTTTTATAAGTTTTCGGTTCTTTGTAGTTTGTTCACTTCATTGTCATGTATACCCCAAAACCAATTACCACAAGACCTTCACCGTGCAGTACACAGTTTCACACATAATAACATAAAGATGGTCATCTTCAATATATAAGTTTTGCATCTTCAGTCTCTGGGCTTCTTTGATGCACGTCCAAAAGTGCATGAGCTTCAGTACCTATATATGATTGCGTGGTTTTTTTTAAAGCCCTATGAAGATGTCATCCTAAGTTCGAGCGCTTGTAATTATATACTATCCCCAATCTAAAATATTTTATTTTTATTATTACTCGTGATTTTTAATAAAATTAACTCTATAAAATATCAAAGTTTTGATTAACTTTTCGAAATTATTTCATAACAATTAATAATGAGTATAAAATTATTTTAAAATTTTAATTAAAATTTTTAATATTTTATAGAGTTTTTTTAGCTTTTTAAAAACATGTTGAAAAATAAAAAAAATCAAATATTAACCGATCGAAGAGAGTCATATTTAATACAAATAAATATAAAAGTTGATTTTAAAAAGAAAGATCGAATGCTTTTACTTATAAAACATAATAAATTGGAATCTCCATGAATAATTTTAATAATATATAATTATAAATTAATTAATTTGAGTAATATTTTAATTACTGAACTTATCTTAATGACTTTGGAATTTTCTTGGCTTATAATTGGTCAAAGTTTTGTTTTAACAAACCGGGTTAGTCGGGTCACCAAGTTGAAATACATTTGACACAGAAAAATATCGGTTTTTTGGGTTCGAGTCAAAAAATTTCCTGGTTAAAACTTTTGGGTTTTGTTTTAAAACTTTCCGGACGATCGGATCGAGATATTTTTTACGGCTCTAGTTGAAGTGCAAAGGTGCTTGTTTGTTGAACCCAGTTTTAGTCATCTTGTTAAATGTAGATACAGATGCCTATATATAGAGGCTTTATGTTGATGTAACAGACCAAGTCAGTTGGAATAACAAACATTCTCTTTCCTTTCCAGTTTTTTTTTCTTCGATCCTTCTCGTTTTCTGTTTACTCTCCATGGATCAGAATTTGATTCCCGATCGCACGGGCGCCGCCATTGATCCCAATGATGAACTCTACCTTCATCACTCAGACCATCCCAATTTCGTGCTTTCTACTCGCCTTCTCATCGCAGGCAACTACAATCACTGGAAGCGATCTGTTGAGGTTTCACTTTTGGCCAAGAATAAGGTCGGATTTATCACCGGCTCCTGTGTTCATCCCGATTCACCGCCGTCTTTAGTTGCTCAATGGAATCTTTGTAACGGGATGGTAATTTCATGGCTTCTACATTCCATTGGCAAGGAAATCGCCGAGAGTGTCATATATTGCACTACAGCAAAGCAGATCTGGATTCAATTGGAATGCCGATATGCTCAGTCCAATCAAGCTCGGATCTACCAACTCCAGCGGGATCTTGCTTCAACGACTCAAGGTTCTCAAACTGTTGCCTCTTTCTTTACGAAATTGAAGCCTCTCTGGGATGAGTATGTTCTTCTTCTTGAAGTTTCGGTATGTGATTGCAGATCGGAAGATGCGTTCACCAAGATCATCTACAAACAACAAACTATGCAATTCTTAATGGGACTCAACGATTCTTACAACAATATTCGTGGTACGATCCTATTGATGAGTCCTTTTCTAGATCTTGATGAGATTTTCCAAATGGTTACTCAAGAGGAGAAGCAACAAGAAGTCGTTCATCAGTCGCCTGGTTCGTCAAATTCTCCGGATGCATCTGCTTTCACTGCTTTTGGTCGAGGCAGAGGAAGGGGTTCCAGTTCCACTCCTCCCTCTGGTTCCAGTTCTAGTTCCTCGAGCTCTTTTTCCAATGCTGGTAGAGGTAGAGGTCGACCAAACTACTTTTGTGAGCACTGCAAGATGTCTGGTCATTCAATTTCTCGTTGTTACAAACTTTACGGAGAATTTTGTGAGAATTGCAAGATTCTAGGTCACACCATTGCAAAGTGTTACAAGTTTCAGGCAAATCCTCCTCATTACTCTGAGAGGAAGGTTGCTGCAACCGCTTCTGACTCTCCTCCTGCATGGACGACTGAGCAGTACAATCAGCTTATGAGTCTCCTTAGCCATCAGTCTCTGCATTCCTCATCTTCGTCATCTTCTCCAACAGTTTCAGCAGGCGCCATGTTAGCAGGTAATAGCTTGTGTTTACTTGCTCAGAATGTTAATTCCTTTTGGATCTTGGATAGCGGCGCAGCCATCATATTTTCCCCAACCTTACCTCCTTTATTTCTTACATTCCCCTTTCTTCTCCCCAATACATGACTATCCCCAATGGCTCTCAAATTCCCATTAAACATAAAGGTTCTATTCAAATTACTCCCAATATTCGCTTGGATAATGTCTTACACATCCCTGATTTTCAATTCAATTTGATTTCTATCCACACATTGTCAAAGGATACATCAATGCACATTGTTTTCACACCAGATTCGTGCTTTCTTCAGGCCCCTTCAACGAGGAAAACACATGCGCTTGGTAAGCTTTCCAAACGGCTCTACATACTAGACTGCACTTCTTCAAATGCAGATTCTTCTGCTAAACATTGTCATTCAATTTCAGCTTCTTTACATTCAAAGCTTTTCAATTCAAATTCTGTTATATGGCACTGTCGTTTGAGGCATTTGCCTTTTGATTTGTTGAGATATGTTCCTTCTACTGGTGTTATGAATAAATGTGATAGTGTTTGTCATATATGTCCTCAAGCTCGGCAACACAAATCTTCTTTTCCTTTGAGTGATCACAAGAGTACAATTCCATTTCATTTGATTCACATAGACACATGGGGACCGAATCACTCATCTACCTACAATGGCTATAAGTTTTTTCTCACAATCGTCGATGACTTCTCTCGCATTACTTGGACCCATTTATTAACCTCTAAAGCTGATGCTTTTCCCATTCTGAAATCATTTCTGTCCTTTGTTGAAACACAATTCCATACCAGTGTTAAAACCATCAGGTCAGACAATGCTCCTGAGTTTTCAGGTCCCACTGTGTTATCCTTTTACTCTTCTAAAGGCATTGTGCATCATTCTACTTGTGTCTACACCCCACAACAAAATGGAGTTATCGAACGCAAGCACAAGCATCTGTTGGAGGTTGCCCGAGCTCTCCTATTTCAGTCCAAATTACCCATTGCTTTTTGGGGTGAATGCCTCCTCACAGCTACATACTTGATAAATCGGTTTCCTTTACCTTCTTTAAACCACAAATCTCCTTTTGAACTGTTGTTTTCTCAACAGCCATCATATGCTCATCTTCGTACATTTGGTTATCTGTGTTACATCACTACTCCCAAACACTGTCGTGACAACTTTCGGCCCCGTGCATATCCATGTGTGTTTCTGGGCTACCCTCTTGGAAAGAAAGCTTACAAAGTCCTTCATATTCCTAGTAGGAAGGTTATTTCATCCAGGGATGTTGTTTTTCACGAACATATTTTTCCCTTTCAATCATTACCCAGTGACTTACCTACACTAACTGTCCTTGCTTCTGACTTGGATCATTCTATTATGATCAGTCCCACAACAACAGCGCCTTTGCCTTACCCACCTCATGATCATCCTCTTTTTGTCCCAAACACCAATTCACCATCCACACTTTCACAGTCTCCCTTACAACCTTCACCAGAGGTCACACAACCTCCACAACCTATACGTCGAAGTTCCAGGTTGCATTCTGCCCCATTACACCTTACAGGTTTTGTTTGCAACACTGCTGAACACCTTGATGTCCTACATAAATGCTGTGTTAGCTTTCCAACAGCTTTCACTTCTACAAATTCTGTCCATCCCTTTGTTGAACCACGTACCTATAAACAAGCTTCCAAAGATCCAAAATGGGTTGACGCTATGACTAAGGAAATACAAGCATTAACTATAAACAACACCTGGAAACTTGTTGACTTACCTGTAGGGAAGAAGCCGATCACTTGTAAATGGGTTTACAAGATTAAACTCAAAGCAGATGGAACTTAGGAGCGATACAAAGCTCGTCTAGTTGCTCGTGGCTACACACAAGTTGAAGGAGTGGATTATGCATATATCTTTTCTCCGGTCATCAAAATGGCTACTGTTCGATGCATCATCTCAGTTGCAACCACTCGTCGATGGCCTCTCTTCCAATTAGACATTAATAATGCCTTTCTCCACGGAGATCTTCATGAAGAGGTATATATGCAAGTTCCTCAAGGCATTCCTAACCCCGACAACAAAGTTTGCAGGCTTGTCAAGTCTCTCTATGGGCTAAAACAGGCCTCTCGACAATGGTTTGCAGAGCTCACATACACTCTGGTTGATCAGGGGTATGTGCAATCTAAGAACGTGCAATTGATCACATAAAGAGTCATCTTCATCAGCTTTTTAGCATTAAGGACCTCGGACATCTACATTACTTCCTGGGTTTAGAAATCCCATATTTGGAGAATGTTGTGCTCATGTCTCAGCGAAAGTTTGCAAAAGAAATCGTTTCTGAAAGTGGTCTTCAATTTACAGATTCAAAGGTTCCTCTCACTCCTCTTCCGCTCAACACCAAATTGCTTCCTCAATTGGGTCCTCCTTTGCCAGATCCTGAATTCTATAGTAGCTTGGTTGGAAAATTGAATTTCTTAACTAATTCACGCCCTGATCTATCCTACACAGTTCAATTGTTGAGCCAATTTATGTCCAGTCCTTGTGATATTCATCTTCAAGCTCTATTCCACAGTATTCGATATGTTCAGGGGACAATTGACAAAGGCATTGTCATCAAAGGGAATTCTCAACTTGTTCTTCATGCTTTCACATACTCGGACTGAGCTGCTTGTCCTACATCTCGCCGATCAGTCACATGCTACCTCGTTACCCTTGGTGGATCTCCCATCACATGGAAGTCTAAGAAACAATCGACAGTTTCCCGAAGTTCAGCAGAGGCCGAATACAGGGCTATGGCTCAAGCCTCTTCTGAACTCACTTGGCTCGTTCGTCTTTTACGCGAGCTTGGTGTTTCTGATCTCACTCCAGCAACATTGTTTTGTGACAACACCTCTGCAATGCACATCGCCAAGAACCCGGTGTTTCACGAAAGAACGAAACACATCGACATCGACTGTCACTTCACCAGAGAACGTGTTCTTGATGGTCTTCTTCAATTGGTTCATGTACCCACCAATGAGCAGTTGGCAGACATTCTCACGAAGATCCTTCCGTCTCCTCAACATGCTTATATTTTGTCCAAGCTTGGTATGACTCCCAAGCTAGTCAGTTGGAATAACAAACATTCTCTTTTTCCTCTCGCCATTCCATGTTTCTCTGTGATTGAGCTCTCCTTTCATGGAGTCTAATATTGCACATTCCAACTGATAACATTGTTGCGTGTGGTATTGGCCTGTGGAGTGATATAATGGGAAAAAGAAAGAAATTCAATGATTTGGAGTTGGGATACAAGAATCGGAGCAGGTAACTTTAATACGGTGTGCATGGGTAAATTGTGTCTTGTGTGGTTTGGCCAAGCATTTTGTTTTGGCCCGAGCACCCAAGAAACTAAAATTATTAATAAAAAATTATAATAAAAACAAATAAATATAAATAGATTTCCGTATTTTGGAAATGTATCGGCTCAAATATATTATTATATCTATTATTATATTTAGTTGTAATAATAATGAAATATATTAAATATTTTTCGGCCGGGTTAGCTATTTTTCGCTAGGGTTCTTTGGTGTGTTTTGATTCAGGCGATGTGTGGTCCTACGTTTGGCATAACTGGACTTTCTTTCCGCGTAATGGGGTTCTGGCACTACAACAGAAAGACTTATTAGCGACAAAAGTTTTAGTGTTGAATTCTTTTTCCTCGATAAATATGGCCTTTAGCGACGAATATATCTGATCCTCATAAAAGGGGACGTGAACTTTAGAGAGAAGCCTATATTCCTCGCTAAAAGTAACATTCAACGACAAAATTTTTGGTTTTTCGTTAATTGTTATCATAATGTGGTCGCCTAAACCATAAAAAAATAGCGACGAATTAAGAGTTTTTATCGAGGAATGAATTCATCCCTAAAAACACATTCGTCGAGGAATTTTCATTTTCGTCGCTATATGTTGGGTGTGAATTATGTAAAACCAGCGAAATTTATTCGCAACAAAGATTGTAATTTCTCTTTAAAAGTATGTGTTTCTCGAAAAAATAATTTATCGCTAAATGTATTAATTAGCGAGGAAAATTATATTTTTGTTGTTTTTGATAGAGCTGGCAATTCGGGTCATCCGGTCGGGTTCGGTTCGATCACATTCGGGTCGGGCATTGACGAGTCGGGTCAACTCGGGTCCAAATTTCGGTGTTGGTCTTGGTCGGGTCGGATTCGGTCAAAATGAAATTCAGATTGGTCGGGTTTCGGTCAGAATAGGGTTGGACCCTTTCGGGTTTTCGGTCAGAATCGGATCGGTCTCATTCGGGTTTCGGGTCGGTACTCGGGTCGGTCTCATTCAGGTTTCAAGTAGAAGCGGGTGAGGTCTACATTTGTTTTAAACTTTTAATCGTTTGGATTGAATTTGTTAAATCATGTTCGTTCGGGACTTTCGGGTAATCAATTTTATTAAATCGAACATGTAATTCATGTTATTTATGTATTTCAAAAAGTATTTTAGTAAAATTAAATATAATTCAATATATAATCTACTCATTGGCTCGTAACCTCCAATGTTGTTAAAAACTCGATTCGATCCTACGATCTAAAAATGGAAAAACGATCCCGGTCTTTTTTTGCGATTATAACGATTCTATAAAATGTCTATTATAAGAAATTTCTAATATTTATATATCCTTTATATCTAAGAAATTTATAATATATTTAGTTAATTTATATTATATTTAGTTTATTTTTAAAATTTTACAATCTTTATGGATATTTTTTATGATTTAACATAATATTTATCTAATAATAAACATATTAACTTCATTTAAAAAAAAATTCATCCATGTGGTTAGTAAGCTCATTCTATTAATCATTAATGTCATTGAAATTTGGCAATATATTGTTATCAAAATCATACTTGATTCCCTATCTAAAATATAATTCACGTTATTATATTGTTATTTGTGTCTTTCAAAAAGTAGTTTTCAAAATAAATTTCACTACGTATATGATTCAAGTTATAATATCCTCATAATATTGTACTCATCTGGTATCAAAATCATACTTGATTCAAGTTATTTGTGTATTTCAAAAAGTATTTTAGTAAAATTAAATACGATTCAATATATAATATACTCATTGGCTCATAATCTCATTCTATTCATCATTAATTTCATTGAAATTTGACAATATATTGTTATCAAAATAATACTTGATTTCCTATATAAAAGATAATTCACGTTATTTGTGTGATTGTGTATTTGTGTCTTTCAAAAAGTATTTTTCAAATAAAATTATATATGATTCAAGTTATAATATCCCCCTTGTACTCAATTTTTATTAGTGAAATGAGAATTTTGAATTCAAGTCGATCATTCATAATTCATTACATGAGTAAACGAGTAATGATTTACATCAATCTATATGAATATACTATGAGTTGATGGCTTTTGGATTTTCGAGTAATCTAGTAAACCGACTCCTCTAGTAAACCAACATAAGTTGGTTACCACCAAGTCGATAACCAAAAAAATCGGCAGTCGATATTAATAATGATATGAATTTTTTTACATAAATTTTTAATGATATTAATTTATTTTTTTCCTCTTTTTAGCAATCAATTGGATTAATTCAAAATATATATCTATATTAGTAGTGTTATTTAATCAGTTGTTAATTATTTTCGTAAGTATACTCTTTCTTTTCTAATCAATATATCTATATAAGGCTAGAAGAACATTTTTTCTAATGATATTATTTTTTAAAAAAAGATTTCTAAGATGCTTAAATGACAAAATTTTCTAAATTTTTTACTTTATCAACTCTACATTTATAAGTATTAAATACACAGCTAAAATAGATGGGAAAAAAAGTAGAATACGGATTTTCCAACATCCAAGATTTGAGGCAGGCAAGGCGGCAAGCCGAAAAAAACAATTGAAGCGACAAATTGAAATTTTTTTAAAGCGGCAAATCAAATTGAAGAGGAAAAAAAATTATCTACCGGAACAAATTTAAATATAAATTTGTTGTAAAATATCTATTATATAGTTTTTTTAAATTTAAAAATTTATAATTAGTACTTACAATTGGTGAGGAAATAAATATTTAACAAGGAAATCACTTTTGTAAAAAATACTGTTTTTAAGGGACAAAATTTAATTTAATTAAAAAATAGTTATTCAAGGATATTCGGGGTCGGGCTGGGAGTCGGGTCGGTCGGGAGTCGGGTCTGGTTGGGAGTCGGGTCGGGTTGGATTCTAGGTCGGGTATGAATTTGAGTCGAATCCGGGTTGAGTCGGGTTTGTCTATATTCGGGTCACTTCGGGTTTCGAGTCAATATCGATCGGGCTCGGTTTCCGGTTCGGGTTATGCATAATGCCAAATTTTCGGGTTCGGTCGGGTTTCGGGTCGGGTGAATCGGTCGGGTTTCTCGGGTCGGATCGGATCTTGCCAGCTCTAGTTTTTGACATGGGTAAAAATAGAAAAAAATTCTCAAAGTCACTAACGAGAAAAGTTTAAATTCCTCGCTATGTGTTCATGTTATATGAAGAATATTTTTGTCGTCGAAACAACCCTTTAACGAGGAAATATCACTCTCGTCACTACTCGTATATGGGAAAACTATGACAAATTTCTAATTTGTCGTTATAGCGCTTCTAGAATTATACATTTAATATGGAACCATTTACATCTGTTCAAAAAATGTATGATGTTAAATTATTTTTTAACATCATTTATGAAATTTACGATGTCGAAAAAAACATATACATCATTCTATTTTCTTGGCCAATATTAAAATGTTTTAAAAAAAAATTAAAAGCCCAAAATTAAAATAAAGAGCTTAAAATACACTAAGGCTCCGTTTGGATGTCATATTTATAATGCAATTATGCATTATGGATTATTATTTTACACAAGTTATTAATGAGTCTAATTTTTTTAATTATAGTAGATAATTATTCTTTTTTTTCACTCTTCTTCCCTCTCTGTCCCTCATCAATCATCTTCTTCTCTTTCCCTCTTTAATCTCGATCTGTATCCTACACAAAGGATTGCCTGATTCACCTCACCCTATTCTCCACCATTAATCTATCAACTTTATCCAACTCAAATCAAAACTAGGTCTGACTCGAATTAGATCTGACTCGAATCGTGGATGATTGGCAAATGTATGACTGTGTGGGGAAGAAACAGGCCGATGTGGGTGGAAATTAATGGAGGCGGCGATATTGAGGCAAGAACGGGCGTCAATGGGCGAGGTGGTCATGGGGGCGATGGAAATGGGAGCGAAGAAGAGGTCGGTGGAACAGAGGCGAGAGATGCTCGAACTGGTTGATGATCCTGCTTGCCTTCTCTCCCCTCTCTTCCTGCATGCTTCCCCAACTTCCACCATGCTCGAAATGGAGCTGTAAGGCTCGATTTCACTCCTAGAAAGATTGAGCTCCGAGGTCGGACATGATTCATTTCGTTCGCCGTCGATGAGTCAATAGAGAACAATCGCGACCTCGCGGGATTTGCTAGCTCAGCGGACTGTTGAGGGAGGAGGGCGGAGGCACTAGGGTGGGGGTCGAGGTAAGAGAAGGCAAAAAGGGATATGGGAAGGGGAAGAGGCGAAGAACTGGGGATGGGGAATGGGGGATGAAATATAAATTATAATTTATTTTTGTTATGCAAACGCTTTTTATAAATGTTGATTATTATAATACATAATGAAGCATTATAACTAAACCCTTAAACATGCAAACAGAGCCTAAAGGTTGAATTTTACAACTTTTATCCACCGGCCCATTCCTAACATTCGTTCTCCAAACAAGAACCTCAAAAACCAGATCTGACTCTCCTCTCTCTAACCCTCGATTGCTCTCTCTCGATCGACATTCCTCTCCTGCCCTCGCTTCTGTTGCTCGATCTCTCAAAGGCCAGGGTTTGCTGTTCAGCCAGGGGACACGAGACAGAAGAAGACAATGCCGCTGGAGGGCCATTCGACGCCAGATCCGAGTCCGCCGCCTCTCGCTTCCTCTATTTCGACTGCTTCAGTACAAACGCCGGTAACAATGCCTACTTCTACCTATATCTCCTCCACCGTGAGCTATCCACCTTTTCAATTTCGGCACCACCCTTCGCCGACCACCTATCTATTGTGATTTTAGATTTTGCTTAAATTTTGTTTATCAATTCCAAAGTTGAACAAGGTTCTACTGAAATTTCATTTCTGGACATTTTCTATAATGGGTAGAAGTGATTGAACTTTTAGTTTATCAAAGCTTTGTCTATTATGCCTAGGATTGTAATTTGGGACAGTTGAAATATTGACGTATACCTCACGTGCCTACCTCATGTTTTCTATTACACATTGCATCATTTGAATTTCATTTCAGCTCCATTTCAGCTCCATTTCATTTCTGCATTTGGTACAGTTTTGTCTTCTTCCTGCATTTGCTGCATTCTCCCATCTTTACCTCTGTGAGGGTTTTGCCTCTTTGATCCGAACTATATAAGCTTTGTGTTTTCTGTTATCATGGAATAAGAGAGAATGAATGTTGCTCAGCAACCCTAAATCGGCCGCTCAATTCATCACAAGATGATCAACACTGTTTGATTGGTTTTGGTTTCATTGTGAGCTTTGATCTAGCATTGAAGCTAGATCTTTACATGGTATCAGAGCTGTAGGGATTTTCGATCCTGGGAAGAGCCTTTTGACGATGGGAGATGAAGTTGTGAACAATCAGATGAACAATCAAGTGGTCATGGATGTACAAGGTAACTTTGGCGATCCTTTGTTTTTAGCTAACTCTGATCATCCAGGTTCACAGCTCGTGACGACTATGTTCAGTGGGATGAACTTTTTGCCCTGGATGAGAGGGGTGATGATGGCTTTAGGAGCCAAGAACAAGCTTGGTTTTATTAATGGATCGTGTGTCAAGCCACCACCAATAAATGTGATTGACACACAGAAGTGGATGAGGGCCGATTTTATGGTGAGATGTTGGTTGCTTAATTCTATGTCTAGTTCCATCAAAGAAAGTTGTATTTATGCTGATTCTGCTAATCAATTGTGGGATGAGATAAAAGAGAGGTATGGACAATCTAATGGTCCATTAATCTATCAATTAAGAAAGAAGTTGAACACTGTGATGCAGGAAGGGCTATCTGTTGCAGATTATTTTAACAAACTTAAGCAAGTTTGGGATCAGTTGCATGTGCTGGAGAGTATCCCTGTGTGTGTGGAGGGATTTCTAATTACACATGTAATTTGCAGAAAAAGATCAGTGAGATTGAGATGAGGAATCATCTAATGCAGTTTCTGATGGGTTTAAATGAATACTATGAAGGAGTTAGGAGCCAGATATTGTCCACTGACCCCATGCCAAATCTGAATCGTGCATTCTACTTGGTGTCTCAAGTTGAGAGTTAGAGGGGTGGTAATGGGAGCTCTCAAAATACTCAGGACTCCAGTGCTCTAATTGCTAACAAGCAGGGAAGCAGCAACAGCCAGAAGAGCAATTCATATCAGGGAAATCAGCCCCAGGGAAGTCAGTTCCAATGAAATCAGTATCAAGGAAGTGATGCTAAGAAAGAATATGGGACTAGAAGTGACAGGCCAGAGAGAACCAGCAAAAGATGTCATCATTGTAACCAGATTGGGCATTTCAAGGATCAATGCTTCAAGTTGCATGGGTATCCTGAGTGGTATCAAGGTCCAAGGATCAGATGAAGGGTTCTGCTAATGCTGCTGTAAATTTTGAGCAGGAAAGTCCTTTTGAAGAAGAAAAATCTCAAAAGAGTGCAGGATAAGGGGATTATGACAAAGCTCTAGTGAATGTTGTATGTCAGGAAGTGTTCAAGATGATGAAGAGCAAAGGAGTCTCAGACAGTTCATCCTCAGCAAATTTTGTAGGTAAATTTTGCTTTTCAACTCGCAGATCAGGGAGTAAGAATCAGGAGGGGATTGAATGGATTGTTGATACAGGTGCCAGTGATCACATAGTCAATGATGATGCATATTTGCATCACAAGCCCAAATTAAGACATCCAATTTATATTGGATTGCCAGATGGTCATATTATGACTGTTACATAATCAGGAAAAGTTCAGTTATCAGATCAGATTACTCTATATGATGTGCTATTTGTGCCTGGGTTTCAGTTTAACCTTCTATCTGTTGGGAAACTTGTTGAGATGTCAGGTCTTAGAGCCATCTTTGACATGAATGGTTGTGCTTTTCAGGCCTCTGGATGTTAACCAGTTCTGCTCAGTGGGACAAGAAGAGAAGGGTTGTATAGAGTGATACAAGTCATGGGAGGAAGTCAGAGAAATCAAGTGGAGAAGACAAGCATAAAGTCATATTCCACGGTTTTTGCTAGTTCTAAACTAGATTTAAACCTTTATCATGCTAGACTTGGACACACTTCAGTATCTAAGCTAAAACATTTAGATTTTCTGAACAATTATGTGTTAGAGA
Source organism: Persicaria tinctoria (assembly GCA_037127255.1). NCBI lineage: Eukaryota > Viridiplantae > Streptophyta > Magnoliopsida > Caryophyllales > Polygonaceae > Persicaria > Persicaria tinctoria. The sequence continues at coordinate 57,841,123 of JBANSL010000014.1, forward strand.
ACATATTTTGTGACACCTGCAGTTTATCTAAACATCACAAATTGCCTTTCCAATTGAGTGAGTCCATTGCTAATAGCATTTTTTATTTCATTCATGTGGATCTATGGGGTCCATATAAAGTCATAAGTGTCACAGGTGCTAGATACTTTCTTACAGTTGTGGATGATTGTAGCAGAGCAACATGGACCTTTTTGGTCAAAGAAAAGACTGAGGTCAGTAGAATTATGAGAAATTTTGTCAGTTATGCAAGAACATAGTTTCAGAAGCAAGTCAAATGTGTGAGAAGCGACAATGGGACAGAGATTGTGATAACTGGTGTTCATTAGTTCTCAAGGGGCCTTTGACAATTCATCTTCGAGTTGGGAAGTTGTAAGTTGTAACTTGCCTTGAGATATTTTCTCTTTTATCATCTCCTACAATGATACATGTTTACAATGAGAACTCCAAGTGAGGTTTAGTATGTGACAGGGTTAGCACATAATTTGCTCTAATACCACTCTGTTGGACTTGCAGAACACACTTGGTTCAACACACAAAGAGGAAGCATGAGCTTTCTGTAACTCAAGAACCGAAAGAACACACAGAGAGATTTTCTTAACTGCCTTACCCCTTGATTGATCACACACTCCACCATACAAACACACAACATCTTGTGTAACTCCTAAGCTAGATAACTACCCACTAACACCACTTACTTGGGCATAAAAACCGAATGCATACTGCTATGACATTAAACTAAATTACATCAACATTTAACTTCATAAAACTGAAACCTTAAGCAAAATTTAAACAAACTAACTCTAGCTTAGCTTAGGAGGTTGAAACACATCATATTTGAACACAAAGTTTGGTTAAGCAGGAAAAAAATAAAAAATAGGAAACTAAAGCATTTATAGACAATGTAAGCGAACTTATAAAGATGATGTAATTAGGCAAACAGAAACATCCTCTATAGTGTGCAAAGAAAAACAGAGTTACTGTAATTTCGGGACCAAAACAGCAGCAGATTGAAGAAAACTATAACAGAGATTCTTGCAAAGAACTTGTAGTACGTAGTGAACAAAAAATATGATATCATTTTACTTGCTCTAGTTTCATGAAAATGGAGTCAACTCAAAACGTCAACACTAGAGACTACAAATGGAAGCTAGGATTTCTGAAACATTCCAACATGAATGAAACTAAAATAAGCATATATGCGGAACTAAAGGGAGGATAATGATAAATAAGCATATATTTGCAACCATAAATTGGAAGTTTTCTATGAAGGAGGTTGTGGATCAACCCAAAAAAATTAGAAACTGAATATCATTAAAATCAGGGATGATGATTTGATCCAAAAAGAATTTGAAGAGCATTGTGCAACTCGGATTTTGAGCAGATAAGAAATTGTGAAAAGAAGCGATTGCAATAAATTAAATTTCAAAAAATCAAGTATATACGAAGATGGTCTTATTGACGGAGGGAAAGTCGTTGATTTACCTCACCAAAATAAATCTCAAACAAACAAACAAACTAGTATAATATGGAAGTCAGGGGTCGAACCCTAGAGAATCAAGTATTTCTAAATATTATGTAAAAGATTTTTATGAATGAAAATAAAAGAAAATAATATTGACAAAAGCAAATAAAAGATAGTAGAAAAGTGTTTCCACTTACAAGTTCTCGACATTGGTTGGTTTTATTGGTCATCGAATCCTTTTCAAGCTATTATCTTTTCCTACGAATTCCTCCCGTCTTGGTTTGACTAGATTAAAAGTCCTACGAGTCCAATTAATCCCTTATACCTCAATATGCAACCTTAACACGATCAAGATTTAACAAAGAGATAGAAAATACTCCTAAGAACTTGAGCATCTAAATAACGCCAATTAAACACGGTAAATCAATGTTTAAGATATATGTCAACTCACTACACAATCATGCTTCAAACATGGAATCCACAATCTTATGCGTGCTACTACGGAAATAACACATATACGAAAGTATTAAATCCTAGCATGAAATCAATATTATCATGGTAGATAATCAAGATAACATCAATAACATAATCAATATCACTCAAAGAAGTTGAAAGAATTATAGAGGAAAAATAACTCAAATTAGAAACTCACAAACCACTAAGCAAGTCTCGAAAGTGTAGGTGAAAACTAGAAAATTAGTCAAACATGGCTTACCTAAACTTTCTTCTCTTCTATGGTGATTGCTCTTCTTTAATCCATAAGAAAACTAACCCTAACCATCCTATTTATAACCCTAAAGTCTTGAATAAACAAGACAAAAGATAGAAATATTAGATAGAATTTCCTAAACCAAAAGATAGATAGAAGATATATTTTCCAAAATTAATCTAGCCTCAGATTTCGATGGCAGCGAAAAGATTTTCGCTGGCAACGAGTTGCTCTTGTCAAGTCTCTGTTGGATTCTCTCTAGCTACTCGTTACCAACTCGCTGCCATGAGTCTTCATGCCTTAGCCACTCATCAATCTGTTCGTTTCCGATGGCAGTGAGACGAATCGTCCGCTAGAGCGAAACCACATTTCCGCTGGAGAGAAACCACCCACTCACTGCAATGACTCCATTCGTTGGCAACGAGTCACCATTCGCTAGCAGTGGATAGTGTTGCTTGTTCACTGACTCTTGGGCAGACTCAACTCGCCGGACTCTCTGACAACGGGTTGTGTTGGCTCCTGGACATGGTCTCACTGACTCCACTCGCTGGTAGCGAGTCTTGCTTAGGCCACCTTCTCGCGAGCTCTTAGTTGATCCCACTTGGTGGTAGTGAGTGACACTCGCTAGCAGCGAAATAAGCTCAGTAACTCTGCTCTCTTTTGTTCTTTCCTTGCTCTTCCTTTCCTTCATTCTTTCCCTTCTTAGCTTGGTTTCTTGGCTTGACATGGACATGTTATCGACCTTCCATTGCTCTCCACCATGTCGGATCTAGGATTCTGTACAATTTAACCGAAATAGCGTAGATTCTGAACTTTACCATGAAAAGAGTTTAAAACTAAACTAACACTAAGACATGCATAATTTATAATGAAATGCATCTAAACTACCCTATAATGCCTATTGAAATATGTCTCATCACTTATCTCAAGTTTGTGAACAACATGGTGCAAAAATATACGAACTATAGACCTCTAGCATATACAACTGGCAAAAATCATGGCTACCAAAATATTGTAAAAGACTTGAGCCGCCTTTGTGGTTTTTACCCAAACCTTTTCAACATTTAGAACCCCGCCTTCCAAATAAACATATACTTTAAATTTTTTACACATTTTTCCCATAATTTATTAATAGAATTTTTTTTATCCAAGCTATAAATATAATTTAAATATATTCAAGTTTGCAGATTGAATTCAAAGTATAAAATATTAAAATATAATATATTTAGTATAATTCTAACATAAATATGTGGTGGTATGGGTGATGCTTTGTTAACAAAAGCCTATTTAATGGATGATTTTTTTACACAAATTTTATATTTAACAAAAAGTTAAATATAAAATCTATATTTAACGAGGTTATATATACATTACCCATGGCTAACGTTTGGGACTTTGGGGGAAAGTCATTACAGAGAAATACCTAAAAGAGGCTCCTTTGTTGCAATACAAGCAAAAAGTGTCACGATGGGTCTAGATATATTGATGTCTATTTGCAAGCTGTACCTTTACGGTGCAAGCGCTTGGCCTTCGTATGGGAGTTCTACGGTAAGAGCATCAACACTCATGGGGTGACCCAATCTTTCTCTCTTCATAATATTTTGACACCTCATTTTCCACTAATTCTACCATATCCTTTAAAATTTCTAACTTTTATCCCACATCCATAAGTTTACTCCATTAGTATTTTTTAAACTTTATTTATACTCCACCACTTATTTTTAACCAGTCAAAACTTATTTCACTTAATAAAAAAAATACAATACACTTTTATTAATATTTTTTAAATAAAAAAGAGATGGGGAATGAGTGAGTTTACCCCATACTAGTATACCACTGAGGTTACCCCTTCCCATTTTCAAGATGAATTTTACCCCATATCAATAAGGAAGGTATAAGGTAAACAAAGGGGTGGGCAAACCTGATGGGGGCTGATGCTCTAAGCAAATGAGTATCGATAACCTCCTCACCGAGGAGGGATAATTTAGTGGATATTAACGCAATCCTATTTGAAGTGTCATTGATATATAGAGTTGCTATAATTCGATATTAGATTGAATATTTGTTCCTTTTCTAATGACATTATTAATCATATTTTCAGGAATTCAATACTGTTACAGATAAAAATGCTCATCTTACATACAATTCTACTACCGATGGATGTGTAGAGAACTATTCAAAATTTCAAGTTCTCATCCAAATTAAAAGGATTATCTAAGCAACAGTCGCGTAATCAAACGTTGATTTTCTGCCTACTTTCTTCCATGCTTAAAATTTTTTTTTTACCCATGCACACCTTTTTTTTTTATTAGGTAAAAATTCGAGGTCAGACAAGTCTGAACCTCGATGGCCGACAAGTCGGCAGACGGAAAACCGCTAAAACAAACACAAAATACAAAGATGGTGCTAGATACAAGCAGCACCGCAGGCCAGCGGCACATCAGGAGACACATGTGGGAAGTGAAGACGAACCTCTAAGGAAACAGCCTTCCGGAAAAAGGAGACGCCTCGATACACACTGCCACGGCCCCAACCTGTCCCGACTCTGACTGCCACACTATAACAGAAATCACTTTTAGCGATGAAATATTTCCTCGATAAAAAGTGATATTTCGTCGTTAAAACTATTTAGCGAGGAAATATACTTTCTTTTTAGGTGGTCGTTGAAAGCTCGTCACAAAAAGGTCTAGTGTGGAAATATGTAATCGTCACAAAAACATTTAGTGACAAAATTTTATTTGTCGTTGTAAGTTTTTAGCGACTATTAAATTCATCGTAAAAGGTAATTATATTTGTCGCCAAATAAGGCTACCGATCCCATATTAGTCGTTGAATGCACATGACGACAAACATTAATTCCTCGCAAAATTGTATATTTCCTCGTTAATAATGATATGAAGTTAAGCCGATATTATTTCGTGACTTATATTTTCATCACAAAAAAATTATAATTTCATCGAAAAAAATGTTAAAAGAAATCAAGAATAGTCACTAAATGCATTTGCCGATAACATAAAATTCATCACTAATATATTAGTTTCTTTGCGAATAATGAATTACAATTACAAAATTCGATATAAAAAAATCATTGACAAGGAAATTATTTGTCACTATCAGCTTGCAATGAGAACCCAAAAGACCTGCACTTCAATTGAAGCTGACTTGCAAATACGGATACCACTGCACCCAAGGGAATACTGTCACTTTCCAGCTCAAGGGAAATATTGCCATTGTCCAGCAACAATAAACATTTTCCTGACTTATCCTAGGTCCATCGCAGCTCAAGGGAATATTGCCATTGTCCAGCAACAATAAACATGTACATGTAAACACTCAAATGGAGCATTTTACTATGCTGAAGTCCTTTCCCAAACTCTACAAGGGCTCCTTGATAAATAAGAACATGACATTCTACATTAAAACAAGTGACATCAAAGAATCAAATCAAAACATGTGTCACATGAGGCATGGGCTAGAATAACTCTCATATGAGTAATGATTTATTCTCGGTTGAAACACACACAAAAAAAGGAAGATAAAATAGAGCTAACTCACTCTTTTATGATTGCAAGCAGCCCTTCTAAAGAGCTTGGCTCATTTATACGAGTGCATCCAAGATTTGTATTTGTTTCTCAGCAGATCTCATCTCCTGCTTGCAAGCAAATGAATTTGTTAACACTTGCAAACATAAATACTAATGTATACTTAAGTAGAACTCATCCAAAAGGTAGAAAGGATATCAAGTCTTGTATATTCTATCTTACATGTAGATAATCTTTTCTTAGCCTACGTACATTCAAGTATAAAAGCCTTACATTGTCATCTTTACGCCTCCCCTGTCTTGATAATCAATCCTGGCAAAATATAGAGAATCAAATCCTATCTACAACATCACAACAAAGCAACAAATCGTTTTAATCTAAATTCAAAAGCAGAAAAGACCCTAAATCTATCATAACATCGCAGACCTGAGCAAGATCCTCCTAAACAATAACAAAATGCAGCACCCAAAAAAATGAAAAGAAAAAAAATAAACTTAGATAGGAACCAAAAAATACATTTTGCCTTAGGCTACCTTGATCTTCATTTGAAATCCTACACCCAAATGACCACTTCCTCTTCACAAGATAACCACGAACATTAAGTGGATGCACAACACTAATTACACTACATAAATTCAAAATAAATTTTTTTAAATTAATAACTTCTAAAGAAGACAAGTATAGACTAGAGAGAGGAGGGGCATTTCTTTAAAGTGTATTAGCAATCTAGATAATACCGTATCAGTAAATGAAATACCCAATTAGTCATTTCCCTCCCAAGATAACCTTATACATTCCCAAAATAGAAAACAAGTCGGATAAGCTAACATTAAAGAAATCAAAGGAAATCAAGAGAATCATGAAGAGATTTTGGAAGCGAGAGATCCATTTGATCATATAAAAGATGAAAATGAATGAAAGATTCATCAATAATATAAAGAAGATTGCTTGTTGGCTTCACCATAAACAAAGAGTTTATGGTGGACAACGGTCATGCCCTAGGAATAAAAAAGTCAGATAAGCAGAGGAGAACTGAAACTCAGCAGACAAGTGTTTTCACTCAATATGATGAAATTGGTCATTTTATCAAGCACCTAATATGCATTCACTCTCATTCAGTCCTCAACTTTATCATTGTCAATAATGCAATACTATAAGAAATAAAATTAACAAAAATTGAGTTCAAAGTGGCTTACATACAACTACGAATTGACACAATTTTTCGGGTTGTGCAGTTTCAAATTCCAAAAGATGAACAATGTTTCATGTAAAGATCTAGCTTCAATGCTAGATCAAAGCTCACAATGAAACAAAAACCAATCAAACGGTGTTAATCATCTTGTGATGAATTGAGCGGCCGATTTAGGGCTATTGAGCAACATTCATTCTCTCTTATTCCAAGATAACAAAAAGCACAAATCTTATATAGTTCGGATCAAAGAGGCAAAACCCTCACAGGGGTAAAGATGGGAGAATGCAACAAATGCAGGAAGAAGACAAAACTGTACCAAATGCAGAAATGAAATGGAGATGAAATGAAATTCAAATGATGCAATGTGTAACAGAAAAAATGAGGTAGGCACGTGAGGTATACGTCAATACCCCCCCCCCCCCCCCCCCTTCAAGTTGGATCCGATGAGCAATCAGAGAGACCCAACTTCGAGATGAACACTTTGAACCGTTCTTCACCCAGTGGCTTCGTCAAAATGTCGGCAATCTGCATTTTAGTCCTCACATGAGGTGTTGCAATGAATCCCTCAAGAACCTTCTCACGAATGAAGTGGCAATCCACTTTAATGTGCTTTGTCCGCTCATGGAATACAGGATTTGCAGCAATATGAATTGTTGCTCTGTTATCACAATGCAATGGAATGGGAGTGCTAGGATTTATCCCCAAATCATCAAGGATTCCAACAATCCACACCAACTCACTGGCAGACTTAGACATACTTCGGTACTCAGCCTCTGCAGATGACTTAGACACTGTGGGCTGCTTCTTTGTCTTCCATGAGATCAATGACTTACCAAAAAACACACAATATCCAGTTAAGGACCTAGCATTGTATGCACATGCTGCCCAATCAGCATCACAGTATCCTGTAAGCTCATATGACTCCTCGCTTTTGAAAGTTAAACCCAATGCTAAAGTGCCAGCAAGATACCTCACAACATGTAATGCAGCTTCCATGTGGGGCTCCCTTGGGGAGCTCATGAATTGGCTCAAATGCTGGATGGCATATGACAAGTCTGGCCTCGTCAAATTAAGAAATAGCAATCTCCCTATGAGCCTTCTATACCTCTCTGGATCCTGCAAGGGAATCCCTTCATCATGTGTTAACTTCATGCCTTTAGGCATGGGAAAGCCACTAGATTTGCAGCCTGTCATGCCACAATCTTCTATAATATCTAAAATATACTTCCTTTGGTTCAAGGAAGTAGATTCAGAGGATCTGATAACTTCCAAACCCAGAAAATATCTGGCCAATCCAAGGTCCGTAATAGTGTAGGCCTTGTTCAAAGACCTCTTAATTGATCTGATCTCTTCTATATCATCTCTAGTTATAAGAAAATCATCTACATACACCAGTGCTATCACTTGACCCTTTGGAACATCTTTGATGAAGAGAGAATAATCATGCTTGGATTGTTTGAATCCCAAAGCAATCATGAACTGTGTAAGTTCATTGTTCCACTGTTTGGATGCTTGTTTGAGTCCATACAAGGACCTGTTTAGCTTACATACTTCCCCTGGTTTAGCCGCATATCCCTCAGGCAGTTCCATGTAGAAATCTTCTTCTAGCTTTCCATGAAGAAAGGCATTATTAACATCTAGCTGATATATTGGCCAATTTCTTTTAGTTACCACTGAAAATAAAATCCTCATTGTGGCTAACTTAGCAACTGGAGAAAAGTATGTTTGTAGTCTTTTCCCTCTATTTGTGTGTAGCCCTTAGCCACCAACCTGGTCTTGTACCTCTCTACAGATCCATTTGGCATGTACTTCACCTTATAGACCCATCTACACCCAACTGTTTTGTGTCCTGCATGGAGCTTGGTTAAGCTCCATGTTTGGTTTTGCTCCAGAGCTGCTAACTCTTTACTCATGGCCTCTTGCCATAAAGAGTTCTTCACTGCCTCTCTGTAGCTGTTTGGTTCAACCACTGCTATCATATTTGCAAAAGAATTCACATATTATGTGCTGTACTGTGACAGATCACCAAGCACATGAGCCAAAAATGACACAGAATTTGATGTAGTTGGTCCCTTTTGACAAACAAAATCCCTAAACTTAGTAGGCCTAGCTGTCTGCCTAGTAGATCTCCTTAATGGTGGGAACTCCACAGGATCTGGCATAAAGACCTGTGAACTATTATGAGGAGAATTCACTCTCCATGGAGAGCTAGATGCACTTTTGATCCTTCTTGTCTGTTACTTGATGAAGATGATTCTGTATTTGGAACAAAACCTTCCTCATCAGGAGTGGACACTGACACCTCAACCCTTTGCTGTGGCACAAATTCAAAATCTGCAGCAGGATTCACAAGAGGCAATACAACAACCTCATCTTCCTTGACTTCTTCAATCTTTTCATCCTTGAAAGGGAAGCATTTCTCATGAAAAATGACATCCATGCTGATGAAAATTTATCCAGTCTTCATATCAAGTAGCCTGTAGGCCTTTTGGCCATGGGGATAACTAAGGAAAACACATCTTCTTCCTTTAGCCCCAAATTTATCCTTATCAGAATTGCTCACAGGAGCATAACATAGGCATCCCATCACCTTTAGTTCATCATAGGTTGGCCTTTTTCCAAAAAGAACTTCATATGGAGTTTTCCATTTCAAGACAGCACTAGGAAGCTTATTGATCACATGTGTTGCTGCTAGAACACATTCACTCCAATACTTTAGTGGAAGATGGGCATGGATCCTCATTGCTCTTGCTGTTTCAATGAGGTGTCTATGCTTCCTCTCCACCATTCCATTTTGCTGTGGTGTATATGGTGCACTCCTCTGATGCACAATCCCTTCAGATGCAAAAGTAGTGGTTTGGCTGGCGGTTTAGACTTTTATAGCGGTTTAAGTGGCAGTTTTTATAAAGTTTGGTTTTGATGGTCTAATGTAGCGGTTTTTACAACCCTAATGTGGCGGTTTTTAAGGTCTAATGTGGCATTTTAAAGAACTAATGTAGTGGTTTTTATGACCTAATGTGGCGGTTTTGGGTTTCTGTGACGTTATTAATTTTACAATGGTTTGGAGTATATTAAAAAAACCCTACTTAATTCTTTTTAGAGGGCACCGCTCGACCCTTGTTCCAGATCTTTCCTTCCCGTCTCTTTCACTCCGTCTCCCTCTCTTACTCTCAGATCTCCAATTCTCCATCTCTCATGGCACTATCGATCTCTAAAGTCTAATCTCTTCTGTCTCAATCTCTCGTATCGCGCTCTCTCTCTCTCTCACCACCATGGATGAGAAACCAAGACCCCTTTCACTTCAGATATGAAGATCCCGTAGCCATGTGACACCGACGTCGTGTTACTTCTGTCAATCTATATTGGGAGCTAGGAAAGGATGTGCTATCTTCATGTTGCCTGCTACTGATTGTGATTCCACCACCACCTTTCTTCGGCGTCGTGTCGTCTAGCGAGGTTCTACTCTTCCTCCCCCTCCTGCTTTGACTATTAATTTCAATGTTGAATTCTATTTTCTATGTTTTCTTTGAATTAGTCCAAAACAAAACCCTAAATTTCGATGGTGGCTTTCTTTTGTTCTCAATTGAAAATTTCCAATGTTCTTAATATGCTTGATTTTTAATTTGTAAGGGTTTATTATCTTTATCAGTTTTGTTTTTTTTCTTACCTGAGATTGAATTCTACCCCTTTGCACATATTTCCTTGAGTTTCGGTTGCAATTGGATTTGTTGTTTTTGTGGAATATGTGATTTAATTTGTAAGCCCTTTTGCAATCACCAGTTTCAAAAAGATCAACCGAAGAGTTGTTTTGTTTCCTTAAATTAGGGTGTTTAATTTGTAAGCTCTTTTGGAATATACCTGCAAAATAGGGTTTTTTTGGTCTGTTTAGATGTGCTTGACCATTGGTGAATCGGTGATGTTGTCTGTACTTTCTTGATCTTGTAATCTCATATTCTAGGACTGCTTCTATGATTATAATGGTGCAGCTTGGCGTTGTGGAAGGAAGGATGTTATAACTCTTTTCTGTAACTTCTTTTCACAGGTATTATGGTCTGTTTTCTTCCTTGGTATTTTAATACTCTACCCAAGCTTGGATGTGTTATGTTCCCTTAGGCTTGCCTGCTGTTTAAGGGGTTGTTTAGGGGTTAATAGGGTGTTGTTTTCTCTGTTCTGTTGCATTCAGGGCTGTTTTTTTTTTTGTGTTGATCAACTTTAGGCAACACCATATGTGTCATATTCTTGTTATGAGCTTTGCTAGCTAGTTCAATTGGTGTTTGAGGGATGACTAGAGTCCATTGGGCTATGAGATGATTTTTGGTTTGTGACTTTATTTTTCTAGCTTTTGATTTTGGTTTGTAGTAAGAAAAACTTTGAAATCAAACAAAGTATTTGGATTTATGAAAGATGATTTAAGTAAGTTTGATTAGGTATTTGAGAGGTATGACAATCTAGATATTACTACCTTTTAAAAGTTGTTTTATTTGGGGGTTTCACATGTGCATATAAAAAACCTCAAATGACAATTAAAGTTGATCAAATTCTACAAACGCTTCTTTTTCATTCTCTTTCTTCGTGTATATAAGCTCTAAGTCGCCCTTCTTATCTGAACTTCAAGGGCATGCATCGTGAGCGTTTAGCCAACCACACTGCGGCCTAGACACCGAGTTGCCCTCCTTAAATAGAAAGTCCAAGTCTAGCCACATCCGTAGCCACTGTCCAGCTGAAGTCCAGGTTCAACAGCCTCTTGCCCTCTCATATGTTTTTCCCCTAATTTTTCCAGTACTTCAATTGACTTTGAGAATGTCTATTGATTTTATTTTGTTAGTCTTTTAAACTAAATTGAATGTTTGGCGGTTAGTTGCATTGATTTGGTTATGAATTGAATTGGTTTTGTTAGGATAGGTCTTGAAATTTCGAGAGTGAAATATGAATTGGGGCTTTTTGTTCATTGGTTTTTTTAATTGTTTATTATTAGGGTTAGAAATAAGTAACAATTAGAGACTAAAGTATACAAAACAAAACAAAATTCTACCTTTTAAGGGAAAAATAAATGTTAGAAACATCATGCTTATTTATATGGTTGTAGAATGAAATTGGTTTTTCTAGTTAGCCTTAGGCATATATTTTTTTTTGGTTTTGAAGGATTGAAGGACTCTTCATGTGTTTATGTGTAGATGTCTGTTTAATTAAAGCCATTGATTTTAGAATGAATATTTGATTTTAAAATTAGGATCGCTAAGTAGTAGATTTAGTTAGTAGTCGCGTGTACATTCATAATTATAATATTAAGCAAATGTTATTCAATTACCATAGGAAAGAAAACCTAACAAAATTTAACAAGTTTCATGGTCTTGTTAGTTAGTGTTGACATGGTTCCAGTATTGAAATTTATTATTCTTCAAATGCATGTTTATTGAAACTGATGTCTTAACCCCCTTTTTAACTTCTTTCACAATTTATACATACAACTTGAGTGTCAAGGATATTAGAAGACCACACGTACTGATTTTAGTTTTTGGTTGGCTTTGATTTGCCTTTATTGTTGTATTACCACCAAGCTACCTTATGAGTGGGGATTGAAAGAAGTAGCTAAAAGTTTGTTTCAGACATACATTATATTTAACACATTATTTATTTTGATGATAAAAATGAAAGCAGAATATATAGTGGAATAAAGGTCCATCTCTACTATCTATATACAAACCTTCTCAATATCCTTCTGGTTAGCATCTGGAATGCCTTTCATTCATTCTCATGAACAGATCCACCAACTTTTTTCACGGTGGTTTTATGTTTTAGTACGTGGTCTCTCCTACACTCCTCTATCCTTTTTCATTCATTATCAAGACCAATGATGCTCCTAATAATCATTTATACATGTAATTTGTAGTTTGTGTCTATCTATTTGATTACGATCGAATAATAGCTACTCTACTAGTATGTCACTTGACTACTATGTTGTTTTGGAAAGTTTGCAAGTTTTTCTCGGTTAGTGAGTTGGAAAATTATTTATAGGTTGGGCTTGTGATTTTGGATGAAATTCACTTATGTAGAGCTCTTTAGAGATGTACTTAGATTTAATATGGATTACTTTAATTCCTTTATATATGTACTTGATATATATTCTTATGTTTAGTATTACCATTCTTTGCATCAGACTTCATATGGTGATGTGACCTTATTCATAATTGGTTTATATGTTGGAGATTGATTATTTATCTCTATCGATTTGCAGTGAGCCCACACACTGGCGAAGGTGATAAATAATAACTTACATATGATGGATTCAAACAAAAGAGATGTGGCAAAACATGTGGAAACGTTTGCTTTGTGTACTTAGACAGTCTAGTTTACTTTGTAATGTTTTGTTTCAATCGATGAGCATTAATACATTATTGTATGGTCATGTACGAATGTCAATGATATTATCCAGCTATAAAGATTGTATTTCATTTTCATGATGAAATGTATTATAGTTTTTATTATATATTTGTTATTTGATTACTTATTTATATGTATTTATAGTGGTTAATGAATCACTACAAAGCGTATGATATAAACAGCTCAAAAACCGCTACAATAGGCTCAAAAAACCAATACTTCTGATTATAAAACCGCCACATTAAGCTTTCAAAACTGCTACGTTAGGAATAAAAAAACCGCTGCAAAACCGCTGCATTTTGTAGTGGTTTTTGAGTTTTTGTGGCGTTTTTTCACTTCAAGCTAAAAACCGCTATAATAGATATAAAAACCGCCATCTTTGACCTAATGCAGCGGCAGCTGATGTAGCGATTACAAAACCGCCACATTAGCCTTTAAGGGGCGGTTTTCCTATTTTATGTGGCGGTTTTTAGCCGCTACCATAGTCCTTTTATGTAGTAGTGGGTGAGGATGAGTCCTTGATTGAGAAGTTTGAAAATCACCTGATTTTTGCGAAGGTGGTTTTTTTTACCTATTACATGTGGTTGTTCCTTTTCTTTTATTCTATGGTTTAAAGAATACTAAGTGCATGCATATATCGTTCATGCGTGTCTGGTGTTATAGGATTATGATTCAGATCATTTGTCTCCTCAACCCGAAGCTTCTTCCAATGCTTCTTCAAGTATTGTCCTCACTCCATCAAAGCGATCCCATGAATCTGAAGATGAGTACACTTGCACTACAAGTGGTGAAGGTCAATCGTCATCAACCAAGAAGGTTGTTACCGGAGGCGACACAGCAGTGTGATTAGTAACATTTGATATCCTTTTAGCATAAACTAAATGTTTTCAAGTGAGTTATGTATCCTGTTAACTTTTCTTTTGTTGGAATTTAGCGAACTTTCATCTCTTTAAGACGTGGTGTTTTGTCGAGTTTTATCTTATCTCCAATGTACTCTACTAATGTAGTATATAAAGAACGAGGGTTATGTATCCTACTAATGTAGTATATAAAGAGGTTTTTCACAACGTATAGTTTGTAGAAACTTGTGTTGAGGACATATGCATGCAGATGTTATGGCTCAGTTGATTATTATTTGCGTGCATTGTGGTTGACTTATTTTACTTTATGAAACCATGTTAAAATAATTTGTGTCGCTCCTTCTTGTATCATATTAGTCGAAGGTAAGGTTCAGTCGAGTACTATGTTTTATACATCATTACTATGTTAAAAATCCCATGCGTAGCGCACGGGCTATAGGCTAGTTTTATAGAGTAATTTAGATTTTTAAAAACATGTTGAAAAATAAATAAAAAATCAAATATTAAACACGTTCGGAGAGAGTCATATACAATACAAATAAATATAAAAGTTAATTTGAAAAGGAAAGATCGAATGTTTGTACTTATAAAACATAATAATAAATTGGAATCTCAATGAATAATTTTAATAATATATAATTATAATTAGGAATTTTTTTGGCTTATAATTGGTCAAAGTTCTATTTTAACAAATCGAGTTAGTCGGGTCACCGAGTTAGAATACATTTAACCACAAAATATCGATTTTTTGGGTTCGAGTAAAAAAAAATTCTAGGTTAAAATTTCCGGGTCTTGTTTCAAATTTTTCCGGACAATCAGATCGAGTTGGTTTTTACGGCTCTAGTTTAAGTGCGTGTGGTATTGGCCGGTGGAGTGATATAATGGGAAAAAGAAAGAAATTCAATGATTTGGAGTTAGGATACAAGGATCGGAGCAGGTAACTTTAATACGGTGTGCATGGGTAATTTTTTTTTTTTAAACCGTGGAAGAAAGTAGGCAGAAAATCAACGTATGATTACGCGACTTTTGCTTAGATAATCCTTTTAATTTGGATGAGAACTTGAATAGTTATTCACGCACCCGTCGGTAGGAGGACTGTATCCAAGATGAGTAATTTTATCTGCGACAGTATTGAATTTCTGAAAATATGATGAATAATACCA
This sequence comes from Persicaria tinctoria, assembly GCA_037127255.1. Taxonomy (NCBI): domain Eukaryota; kingdom Viridiplantae; phylum Streptophyta; class Magnoliopsida; order Caryophyllales; family Polygonaceae; genus Persicaria; species Persicaria tinctoria. Next base: position 57,856,432 of record JBANSL010000014.1, read on the forward strand.
TTAGAAAAGAAATAAATATTCAATCTAGTATCGAATTATAGCTAGTGGCGGCCGCATAAATTGCTGGAGGGGGGCGGAATTTTGCGTTGGGGAATTTTTTTTTCTCGATATATATAGTAAAGAATTTTTTTAAAAATATATTGAAAGAAAACCATAAATATGGTATATTGAAACAAAAACCATAAATTATGGTATATAAATATGATATTTTATTACAAAAATTTATACAAAATTTTAATAATATATATGTGTATACTTGATTAAGGTTTTTTTAATATTGAAAAAGAAAATTATAATTTTTTAAAAGAATTTGTCATTGGTAAATGAAAAAAAATAATAGGATTTGAAAAGTATGACAAAAAATCTCATAAATTGTGGTTCAAATATGACATTAATAGTAAAAAAATTTCATATGAATAAAAATTGATTTAAATATGACATTTATATTTTATAGTAAGAAAATATAATGCAAAAGGTGAAGGAAAGATTTGAGGGGTGATTACCTCGATGTCCTAATTTTTTGCCTTTATTAGGAAAATGGCTCCCAAGTGCTCCAAATTAGCAAAATGTCCACCACCCCCTGTACCCCTGTGCTCCCCCCACCCGTGCCCCCTGTGCCGCCCCTCCCGTCTCATCAGTTTTTTTTTTTCAGTTTTTTTCCCGCGTTTCCAGAGTTGCTGAAACTCCTGTTTCAGCACATACAGTTTCAGCAATCCCTGTTTCAGTTTTTTTTTTGTTCCAGTTTTTTTTTCCGCGTTGCTGAAACTTCTGTTTCAGCACATACGGTTTCAGCAAGCCCTGTTTCAGTTTTTTTCCAGTTTTTTTTTCGCGTTGCTGAAACCCCTGTTTCAACAAGGGTTGTTGATGCTGAAAACCCGGTTTCAGCAAAGTTGTTGATGCTGAAACCCCGGTTTTAGATGCTGAAATTGTTGCTGAAATCGGAGTTTTTTTTTTCTTTTTTTTCGGATAACCACTTCGATACCGGAGTTGCTGAAACCAAAGGTGTTGAAACCGGAGTTGCTTTTTTTCATGTCATCACTTCGACACCGGAGTTGCTGAAACCGGAGTTTGTTTTTTTCAAAAATGCTAAAATGCTGAAATGTTGAAATAGTACATCATACAATTTTATAAGAATTAATTTCAGCGTACAAATTTTGCTAATAAATAATTAATTTCAGCATTTCAAATCACACGAAAAATCAAGAAGCTAATAAGCTATCTTAAAGTTTCAGCAAGGCAAAAAAAAATGCTGAAATTGCATAAACAACATTTAATATCCGACTTTGACCCCAACAGTGAATTAATTTCAGCATTTCAGATCAAAAAAAAATGTTGAAATGTTGAAATATATGTTTGTGTGTAATATATTGTAGCTCGTGCAATTTTATAAGAATTAATTTCAACATTTCAACATAATAAAAAGTTTCAGCAAGACAAAAAAAATTGTTGAAATTGCCAATATTCAAACTTTCAACAAAGTAAACTCAATCACAGTACCAAACTAACCACAAATTCCCTGTTTGCTACCAACGAAAATGCTTAAAACAAATTGTTAGATCTTTGGTTGCATTGCACTCTCCATATGTTCGTTGTTTCAGCGTAAAACCGAATGATTGGAACATTAAAAATTAATCACTGGTTTAAAGTGAAGCGAGGGCAACCGTACAGACTAGGTGTCGCACAGAGATCAGAAAAACTCCTATCAACCAGCAGCAAGCGAGAAACTTCAATTAATATGCATACTGGCCTCACCAAAACCTAATCTGGAAAAGCCAGATCTGAATTTGGAAAAGCCATGGATGCATACCTCACCAAATCGATCGGCGGCGCCGACGGAGCCATGGATGACATACCTCGCCAAAACCAAATCTGGAAACTTCAATTAATATGCATACCTCACCAAATCGGTCCCCCACCAGATCTAAATGAATCTGGCCGGCCAACGGAACCGGGAGCGGAGAAATCGAGGGTGAAGACAGCGGAGGAAGCTCCCAGGAAGGTGCTGAAATGTTTGTTGGCACCATCCGCCGGCGACGCCAGTAGCAAGAGAGGGAGCAAGGGCGCGGCGAGGCATAGCAATTAGAGGCGAGGCAAGGCTCGAAGGCGAGGATGGCGCGGTGTTCTGAGTCGCTGGAGGACGAGAAGACGGTGGAACGAGGTGTTCAGAGACGTTGATTGAAATCTTTGTCTTCATCGGAGATGAGATCTGACGGGATGGGGCGGAAGAATCCTTCGATCTCGCGGCCACCGATGGCTTTGGCGATCTGATCTCCGTCATCACCTCCGATGTCTTCAGCAGGAGGAGGACGGGGAGGCGGTGTGGAGCATGGGAAGAAGGCGCGGGGGTGAGGGAGGGAGGCGGATCCATGGGTTCAGTGTGACGACGGTGAACAGAGGGAGGGGGGCACGAAAAAAAGTGGTGGACTTTAACCTAATATGTATAGGCCCGTGGACATTTGTTAAATTTGAGCCCAAAAAGTGGCATGTTGGGAAAATTTTCTCAAGATTTGAACCCAATGATCTCTTGGGAACTAAAATTTCCTTTCCTTTTTTTTACCAATTAGGCTAGACAAGTTTTGTGTTCTATTTCACATTTTTTTCTTTTTTTTTTTCTTTTTTTTTCTTTTTTTATTAAAATACTACGAACCGACGCCGGAGGGTGGGCCCCCCTGCGGCCGCCACTGATTACAACAACTCTATGTTTCAATGACAATTCCAATAGGATCGCGTTAACAGCCACTATTACCCCCCTTAAGTAAGGAGGTTATCGATACTCATTTGCTTAGCCCGTAGAACTCCCATTCGAAGGCCAAGCGCTTCCACCGTACCTTCTATAGCTTGCAAATAGACATCAATATATCTAGACCCATCGTGACCCTTTTTGCTTGTATTGCAACGAAGGAACCTCTTTCACTATTTCTCCGTAATGACTTTCCCCCAAAGTCTCAAACGTTAGCCATTGGTATAAAAATGTATATTTAATGGGACTTTTTAGCTAAGTGTCCATTTTTATCAAGACATTTTGTAAAATGTCCACTTTGATATTCCCTTTTGTAAAATGTCCTAATATGACATTGTTGCCCCTCCTTCCCATTCCCTTCCTTCCTTCCCATTTTTATTTTGACCATTGACCGGTCAAAGTCAATGAATTTGGAGACACAACTTTGATGACAAAAAAAAAAATTGGTGACAATTTTTTTTTTAACGAAATTAGTGTCACCACTTTTATAAGTGGTGACACCGGTCAATGACTTTTGTGACACAACTTTGGTGACACATGTATGATGATAAACAATTTTTTTGGTGACAGTTTTTTTTTTACGAGATTAGTGTCACCGCCCTATCGCTGTCACCACAACCCATATCGCTGTCACCACCCTTATTGCGGCCACCACCTCTATCGCTGTCACCGCCCTATCGCTGTCACCATCACCCCTATCGCTGTCACCACAACCTCTATCATTGTCATCACCACCTCTATCATTGTCACCACCACCTATATTGTTGTCACCACCCTTATTGTTGTCACCACATCTATCGTTGTCACCGCCCTATCGATGTCACCACTCCTATCACTTTCACCACCACTCCTATCGCTGTCACCACCACCCCTATCACTGTCACCACCACCCATATTACTGTCACCACCCTTATTGCTGTCACCACCTCTATCGCTGTCACCGCCCTCTTGTTGTCACCACTCCTATCGTTGTCATCACCACTCCTATCGTTGTCACCACCCTTATTGCTGTCACCACCTCTATCGATGTCACCACCTCTATCGATGTCACCACCTCTATCGCTGTCACCGCCCTATCTTTGTCACCACCACTCTTATCGTTGGCACCACCGCCCCTATCGATGTCACCACCACCGCACCCCTATTGTTATCACCACCTCTATCGATGTCACCACCCTATCGCTGTCACCATCACTCCTATCGATGTCACCACAACCCTTATCACTGTCACCATTACCTCTATCACTATCACCACCACCCCCTATCACTGTCACCACCCTTATCATTGTGGTGACACCTTTGTTTTTAGTTTTTTTTATGAGATCACTTGATGACATTGTCGGTGTTGATACATGTGGTTACAATATAGTGTAATTAAACACGATATCACTGAAAAATATAGTGTAATCAAACACAATATCACCGAAAAATATAGTATAATCAAACATTTACGGGCATGTAAGAATGAATTAACTTTCAGTTCAGACAATTGACAAAATTACATATCAGATTCAATCAATTTACGTTACAAAAGCTCAAACCACATCAGTTGATAACTACTAGAAAATGAGAGGAACATTGTCAATGAATTTGCACTATCGTCAAATTCACATCTCCATGTCAATGGATGTACACATCTCATTTCAAATTGATGCCAACATGACTCCTAAGAATCCAGCAACTCAACATCGGCAGAAAATTTGATGACAGTGCAAATTTCACTTATATCAACTACATAAAAGGGGAAATATCAAGTAGAGCTTAAATAGATCAAAGGCAACGTAAATCAATTGAATGTGCTCCTAACCTGTAAGGTTGTAAACAATGTACAGCGATTGGAGACAGAAAAAGATCACTTCAGCTGATACACTACTTAAGGCAACCAATCCGCTCACCTTGTACATGTATATGAAATATTGAAATCACCATCGCACAAATTCAGCACGAGCTTGCTCTTAAATCCGAAATCATGAGATTTCAGACAATTTGATAATGGAAATGCAAGTGCAAAAATCGGAGCTTGTTGAATAATCGATCGATCGATCCAGCCCAGATTCCGATGGCTAAACGATCGATCTAGTCCAGACTTCATCAATCAATTCCGTCGAAATTGATTAAATTTTAGCCAATTCAATCAGATAAACAAGACTACGAAGCAGATCCTCGTCCATCTTCCCTGTCGGCGTACCTGAGAGTGACATTGTATATAGTTAGTTTGAATTGGCGGGAAAATTTGTTTAAAGCAAGTTGCAACTTGCAGCTAGAGGTTCTAGTAAGCCAATTCACATCCATCACTATATATACAAGTTGTATGTTGTCATATGAGATACTTTTACAATTCAGAAAATACAGATTACACGCTTTCTTTCTTCATCCCTTTTGTTCCAAGTTACAGAACTCAATCTTATGAGTTTTGTCTAAAACTTCGATCCAATCTCTCAGTTCTTGGAATGGTATCAGAGCTTGTTGTAGCTCAATTCGTTGTTCTTCATCATCTCTGCTGAGATCTAAACCAAATTCGCGATAATTCACGAAGCTTCGTCGCCATGGAAGAAGTTCGTGATCCCAATCAAGAAGTTCGTGTTCCCAATCTTGTTGTTCTCGATCTGAACGATGTCTTGTACTTACATCATTCGGATCATCCAAACTACTCGTTATCTACTCGATTACTCAACGTCGGCAACTACAATCACTGGAGACGCGCTGTGGAGACGTCTCTGGTTGCGAAAACAAAATCGCTTTCATTGATGGAAGCTGTAAAGCGCCAAGCGAAAACTCTCCGATGTATCCGCACTGGAGGAGATGCAATTTCATGGTAATTTCATGGATTTTGCACTCGGTGGAAAAGGATATCGCTGAATCCTTGATGTACTGCACCACAGTGTCGGAAGTTTGGGAAGATTTGAAGATGCGATTTGGGGCTCCAAACAGCACGAGGTTGTATCAGGTTCAAAAGGATTTGTTTACTATCTCCCTTGGTAATCTTTCTGTTTCATCCTATTTTACAAAATTCAAGAAAATGTGGGATGAGTATGTGTCTTTACTTGAGATTCCGAAATGCAATTCTTGTGGTGTGGATAATCCCTTGCCGAAATTGTTGTTGAATCAACAAGTGATGCAGTTCCTGGTTGGTCTTCCTGACTCTTACAATAGCGTGAGAGCTGGCATATTGATGATTAGGCCGACGCCGAATATTTCTGAAGTTTATAGGATGGTCTTGGAAGAAGAACAGCAACGACAATTGAACAATCCTCCGTCGATCACTGGATATGGGGCTGCGTTCAATGCTTTTCAAAGGAATGCTTCTGGCCAATCGAATTTTGGAGGAAAGGGTGCATCTACAGGAGCTACCAATGGTAACAATGGTAAGGGAAAGCCGACCTACTTCTGTGAGCACTGCAAGGTTCAAGGTCACTCCATCAGTAGGTGTTTCAAGATTCATGGATACCCTCCGAATTTCAAGAATGGAGGATCTGACAAGCCAAGGAAGTTTGCTGCTAATGTGACCTCTGATGAGGTTGGTGAGCAGGAGCCTGTTCCTTCTTTCACAAAGGGACAATATGAACAGATTGTTGCTCTTCTGGGTAAACAAACTCCGAATAATGAATCTGCAGGTTTGGCAGGTAACTTTGTTTGTTTTTCTATTAAAGGCCATGATCAATCTTGGGTTATAGATAGTGGTGCTACACATCACATTTGTCCACACTTATCTATGTTTGATAGCTATGTTGTGGTTAAGAATCCCAAGTTTATTTCAATGCCAAACAATGGACAATCTTTGATTTGTCACACTGGTTCTATCCGTTTGTAGGAGCACTTGGTCTTACATGATGTTCTTCATGTGCCAAACTTTGCATATAATATGTTATCTATTCGAAAGTTTGTTACTGACTTAAATGCTTTTATGGTTTTCTCTCCCTCTCATTGTTATGTGCAGGGCCCTTCCATGAACAAGCCACAAGTGTTTGGTAAGGTTGCTGGGGGGCTCTACCTGACATCTAATGGGGATCTTACAGTTTCTGCAAATCATGTTCAAAGCAAGTTGACTTGTAGTGTATCTCTAGATACATGGCATTGTAGGCTTGGTCATGTACCTTTTGATCAAATGAGACATTTTTCCTTCTTAAAAGATGATGTAATAAATAGTTCTCATAAACTGTGTACTGTTTGCCCAAAGGCAAGACAACACATGAACAGATTTCCTTCTAGTTCTATCAAGTCTTTGTACTGTTTTGAGATGATCCATGTTGACATTTGGGGACCCTATGGTTCTTCTACACATAATGGCTATAAATACTTCTTAACTGTGGTTGATGATTTTTCTAGAAACACTTGGACTCACCTGTTATCTGCAAAGAGTTGTGCTTTTGCCATTTTAAAGTCTTTTATAAGTTTTGTTGAGAGACGGTTTGGCAGGTTGGTAAAGGTTCTTAGATCAGACAATGGATCTGAGTTTTGTAGCAGAGAAGCTGATGAATTTTACTCTACCAAGGGAATAATACACCAGACATCATGTGTGTATACTCCACAACAAAATGGAGTGGTGGAGAGGAAACATCAGCACCTGTTAGAAACAACTAGAGCTTTATTTTTCCAATCAGGTTTGCCTATTGATTATTGGGGTGAATGCATATTGACTGCAACCTATTTGGTAAACAGGTTCCCTTTATCATATCTTGATTTTAAGACTCCATTTCAGATGTTACATGGACACTTACCTGAATATGATTTCCTAAAGCCTTTTGGTTGTTTGTGTTTTGTTAGCACAACCAAGGAACGTAGATCAAAGTTCGATCCACGAAGTGATCCTTGTGTATTCATTGGTTACCCCTATGATAAAAAGGGTTACAAAGTCTTGAGTTTAAAGACAAGACAGATCTCTGTCTCAAGAGATGTCAAGTTTCATGAACTTAACTTTCCTCTTCATAAATTTCCTTTTAGTGATTCAACTGTTTTACCTCCTATTTTTCATGATACAATTAACACTATGTTTTTTGATAATGTCCATGTGCCTCCTGGTGTTGAGGATACTGATTTGGTCTTAAATGATGACTCTTTTGTGGATGCTGTAAATGAATCTACTGATTCTTTGTCCACAAATGATGTTCAATCTCTTTCTAATGATAATTCTTCATCTGAACCTACCTCGGATGAGAATACCTCATTAGATAGAAGACCATCTAGAACCATTAAAAGACCTTCTTATTTGCAAGATTATGTCTGTAACTTTGGGGCTAATCTTGAGCAATTTCCACTCTTCAATGGTTTTACAGATTCTTTGCACATTCCTTATGCTTGCCATGCTGCTATTTCATCTGTTGATATTCCTATTGAACCAAAGACCTATGCTCAAGCTGCTAAAGATCCACGTTGGGTTGAAGTTATGGATAAGGAAATTCAAGCCCTCCAAAAGACCAACACTTGGGAAACAGTGGATCTACCCCAAGGCAAAACAGCAATAGGATGCAAGTGGATTTACAAAATTAAACTCAAAGCAGATGGGACAGTAGAAAGGTTTAAAGCTCGACTAGTGGCAAAAGGTTACACACAACAATATGGGGTGGACTATGAGGAAACATTCTCTCCAGTTGTGAGAATGACAACAGTCAGAACTGTGATATCAGTGGCTCTTAACAATGGTTGGGATGTCTATCAATTGGACGTCAACAACGCCTTCCTCCATGGAGATTTACCAGAAGAGGTCTACATGACAATGCCTCTAGGTGTTCCAAATCCATCTAAACAGGTTTGCCATCTTAAGAAATCATTGTATGGCTTAAAACAAGCTTCAAGACAATGGTTTAGTAAGCTGGCTTCTACCCTACAAACTCTCAATTATGTTCAATCTAAATTTGATTCCTCATTATTTTTATGCCATAATAATGGTCATCTAACAATAGTCACTGTGTATGTGGATGACATATTGGTCACAGGGTCTGATCTATCACAAATCCAGAAGCTCAAGGATTCATTACATGCCTTGTTTAGTGACGGAGGTAAAACCTATCGTTGATTCCGCCAAAGAAAACTCCAACCTAAAGCAAGTATAGCGATAAGCAAGAGGTCGATCCCACAGGGAAAATTATAACTCAAGTGTGATTTATGTGTCAATTAAAGTAACCAGTTTGGGGGGTTTTAGTGGGTGAAAGTTCCGCCTTTTATCAAAGCGGAGTAAGCAAGCAAAGTAAATGGATTTGGTTTTAGACAATTAGGAGACGTAATTCTACCTACAATTTTCCACTTTATTGGATTGAGGCGATCCATGTAACTTCTTCTCGTCTTATTAAGTTTCCTATGAATGCCCTTGTCCCGACCTAATATAGTTACTAGTCCAACCAGTCCTAGCAACCCTTATCAATCGAACAGTCCCTAAAGAGGGATTTAACCCAATTGATAGCTTTAAGTTCAGAGATTAGCCAAGGTATTTGCAGTCCCTAAAAAAGGATTTAACAACACATTCAACTTCCTACTCATTCAATTAGTTCAACCAGCCCTAAAGGAATAAGTTTGCCACTTAGGTTAAAGTTCACAACCAGGAATCCACAAAACCTTAGCGATTGAATTGATCTAACAAGTTGGCCAGACAAGATAGAACAAAACAATAAACAATCAAGCACAAAGAAGTTGAAACATTCAAATATAGGAAATAAGGAACGAGAATTAGAAACTCACAATCAATCCGAATAAAGCTTCAAATTGCAGGCAGAATAGATGAGTTTAGTTCCTCATGGGAGACATTGCTCAAAATCTCTAAAGTCTAATTGGAGAATAGAAAATGGAAGAAGTCCTGAAAATAACATAAAAGTGGCCTTAAAAACATCCCAAGTCGGCCACCCAATGGACAATTAAAAACTAGGGTTTTTAATTAAACAAAACGCAGCGTTTATTCGCTGTCGGCCATTGCTGCGGGCGCCGCAAAGTTGCTGCGCCTGCCGCACACTGAAGGTCCGTGATCCCCGTTGCAGCGGCCCTTTGCTGCGCCCGCCGCAAGGTTGCGGCGCCCACGGCATAACGTTTTGCCGTGACTTCTTGTAATCCTTTGCGGGTTTCTCCTCTTGTCTTGCATCTTTCCTCCCTTGTTCCTTCCCATGTTTCTCGTGTTTCTTTTCGAGATATTGCATCTCCCAAATGTGTTCCGATTCAATCTGCGAGATAAACACAAAATTGCGCAGAATCCGAACTCTTCTAAAATAATCACAAGATGCAATTTAGCAACAAAGTATGAAATAAATGCAACCTAACTAAACTAAAAATGCCTATAATGCCTATCTAAAATATGCATTATCAAATTCCCCCACACTTAACCTTTGCTTGTCCTCAAGCAATGATAGAATGAACATGAATAAACATATCCCACAGGAAATCCCTTCAAGTTTCAACATTATCAAAAAGCAACATCCTAGTAGGTGAAAACATAAACCAAGCAAACAAACGTCATAGCATGTATTATAGTGATCAATGCTTATAAGTAGACATCATCCAACATCACCAGAAATATGTGTTTCACTCATGTGTTTAGGCTTTAAGGTACAACTCTCAACTCAATCCAAAATGCACTAAGCTCATAGACATTGACCACCATATCACCACTTCTCTACCAAAATGTCATTACTTGCGGGACACAATAAAGAAAATAAAATGCAACACTTTTTTTTTTTTTTTGGTTTTCTTTTCTCTCTTTTTTTTTTCTTTTTCTTGTCTTGGTGCTTTCCTTACGCGAAGCGCAAACATGGGTGTCATGAATGGCCCCGGTCTATCAACACCTCAACCTACTAATATGAAGTCCACTTGAACATCTTTTGACGCAAGTTGCAAACATGGGTGTCATGAATGAACCTGGTTACTCAATGATCAAGCTTTCTTTCCCAGTGGATAGTTTTCAACACTTTTTTGCGCGAATCATACCCATGGGTGTCATGCGTAGACCCGGTTACTCAGTGCATCAACCATTGCCACCTTATTCACTAAATATTCACAAATTCACACAATAGACTCAAAATATAAACATAAACTCCGCAAGCAACAAACATGTGAGTTGGTCTTCAAAAATAGATACTGCAGTCAATGCCAAGAGGTAGCAACACTAGGCGAGTAATTCACACAATTGAGCAACAGAGTTCAAATAAGGCCAAACAATCTCACAAGGTCATGTTTTTAGGATTTCAATCTTACTTTAGCTCAATCATACATGCTCAATTATATTTGCTAGCTCATGCTCCACAAAAATCAAATAGAAATAATAATCAAAACATCCAGAACTCCATGGGATTTTTATGACTCATGCTTGAAATTTAAAATAGAGGACAAACTAAGCAAGATGGGTATTTGAATAACACATATGTATGCAATGCATGCTCTATTTTTGGTTTTTTTTTTTCGAATTTTTTTTTTCCGAATATTGCAGAAAAATAAATGACATAGAAAAAATTAACTAAACTCAACAGAATTTAAATAACTATCTATTACAGAATTAAACATGGTGCAGAAATTAAAATATGATCTCCTATATGCATCTATATACAGAATTCCTCTCCCCCGCACTTAAAGTTTTCATTGTCCTCAATGAAACAATAAAGACAACAAAAGTAAATCAAATATAATCAAGGTGAAGGAGAAGAAAAAGGAAAAAGAAAGAAAAACTTACCTCGGGTTGCCTCCCGAGAAGCGCCTTTGTTTCAAGTCTTTGGCTCGACGTACTGGCCCTTGATTGGCCTAGGTTCCTCCACCAGGGTCACCAACACCTGTCATCTCATTGACAAATGCGGGCACCCTTGAAAGGTGTAGCTTTCTGTCCAAGCTGTCATCCATGACCCTCAGCTTCTCTCCTTGAGCTATGCCTGGGGGTTGTCCTGGAATCACAAACGATTTCAATTTGTTAGGCGGTTCAAATTTCCATAAACTATGTTCCTTAGGTGTCTCTAACAAATCACGAAAATTATTGGTGCGATCAATATTGTCCGCAATAGGCATATCTAGAGAATTTTCAGGAGAAAGCTTAGCCTGATTAAAGAGAGAGAATTCTATCTTTCTTCCATCAAACTCCATAGTCAATAGACCCTCACAACAATCAATTTTCGTTTTCGCAGTTTTCAGGAATGGTCTTCCTAGTATAATGGGTGTTTCAGGGGCTCCCTGCTCCATATCTAAAACAAAGAAATCAACAGGAAAAAATAAATCATCCACCATAACCAAAACATCTTCAACAACGCCTCTTGGCCTGATTTGTGATCGATCAGCAAGTTGCACTGTAACCCCAGTCTCAGTCAGAACACCCAAACCCAAAGACATGTACATGTTATAGGAAATAACATTAATTGAGGCTCCTAGATCTAGCATGGCTTGTTTGAATCTAGTATTCCCAATTGCACATGGAATTGTAAACATACCTGGATCTCTACATTTTTCAGGCAATTTCCTTTGTAACATAGCAGAGACATTTTCATTCAAACTTACCTTTTCCTTCTTTTTCAGTCTTTGCTTCTTCTTGATGGTGCATAATTCCTTCAAAATTTTAGCATATCTAGGAATGCTCTTAATTAATTTGAGTAAAGGAATATTTACCTCGCATTTGCTGAACGTCTCAAAGATCTCCCTATCGTTCTCATACCTTCGTGTATCCTTTAGGGCTTCCGGAAAAGGTGGAATCGGCTTTGGAGTCTCCATAGGTAAGGAAGAAGGAGGAGGAGAAGAAGAAAGAGGAGAAAGAGGGAGAGAAGAAGAAGAAGGAGAAGAGAACTTACCAGGAGAGTTGTAAAAGAGGGATTGAAATTGAGAATATAGCAAATTAGGGGCGAGCAACGGTCGGCGGCGGCGAGCAGCGGCGAGCAGCGGTCGGCGGCGACTCAGACCCGGCAACGGCGCCAAATTTGACGGAGGTAAAACCTATCGTTGATTCCGCCAAAGAAAACTCCAACCTAAAGCAAGTATAGCGATAAGCAAGAGGTCGATCCCACAGGGAAAATTATAACTCAAGTGTGATTTATGTGTCAATTAAAGTAACCAGTTTGGGGGGTTTTAGTGGGTGAAAGTTCCGTCTTTTATCAAAGCGGAGTAAGCAAGCAAAGTAAATGGATTTGGTTTTAGACAATTAGGAGACGTAATTCTACCTACAATTTTCCACTTTATTGGATTGAGGCGATCCTTGTAACTTCTTCTCGTCCTATTAAGTTTCCTATGAATGCCCTTGTCCCGACCTAATATAGTTACTAGTCCAACCAGTCCTAGCAACCCTTATCAATCGAACAGTCCCTAAAGAGGGATTTAACCCAATTGATAGCTTTAAGTTCAGAGATTAGCCAAGGTATTTGCAGTCCCTAAAAAAGGATTTAACAACACATTCAACTTCCTACTCATTCAATTAGTTCAACCAGCCCTAAAGGAATAAGTTTGCCACTTAGGTTAAGGTTCACAACCAGGAATCTACAAAACCTTAGCGATTGAATTGATCTAACAAGTTGGCCAGACAAGATAGAACAAAACAATAAACAATCAAGCACAAAGAAGTTGAAACATTCAAATATAGGAAATAAGGAACGAGAATTAGAAACTCACAATCAATCCGAATAAAGCTTCAAATTGCAGGCAGAATAGATGAGTTTAGTTCCTCATGGGAGACATCGCTCAAAATCTCTAAAGTCTAATTGGAGAATAGAAAATGGAAGAAGTCCTGAAAATAACATAAAAGTGGCCTTAAAAACATCCCAAGTCGGCCACCCAATGGACAATTAAAAACTAGGGTTTTTAATTAAACAAAACGCAGCGTTTATTCGCTGTCGGCCATTGTTGCGGGCGCCGCAAAGTTGCTGCGCCCGCCGCACACTGAAGGTCCGTGATCCCCGTTGCAGCGGCCCTTTGCTGCGCCCGCCGCAAGGTTGCGGCGCCCGCGGCATAACGTTTTGCCGTGACTTCTTGTAATCCTTTGCGGGTTTCTCCTCTTGTCTTGCATCTTTCCTCCCTTGTTCCTTCCCATGTTTCTCGTGTTCCTTTTCGAGATATTGCATCTCCCAAATGTGTTCCGATTCAATCTGCGAGATAAACACAAAATTGCGCAGAATCCGAACTCTTCTAAAATAATCACAAGATGCAATTTAGCAACAAAGTATGAAATAAATGCAACCTAACTAAACTAAAAATGCCTATAATGCCTATCTAAAATATGCATTATCATTCAGCATCAAAGATTTGGGGAAGATCAATTATTTTTTAGGAATTGAAGTCATTAAATTCAATAATGCTTTGATTCTTAGCCAGAGAAAATTTAGCAATGAACTTATCAAAGAAGCCAATATTTCTGATCTTCGTCCTTCCATAACTCCTTTGCCTCTTAATTTTAAAATATCTGCTTCTCATGAAGGAAAATTGATTGCAGATCCCACAACATATAGGAGCTTGATTGGAAAGCTTAGCTATTTGACAAACACAACACCAGATCTAAGCTTTGTTGTCCAAATCTTAAGTCAATTTCTCCAACATCCCAATGAGTCTCATCAAGAGGCTTTGCTGCATCTTCTGCGCTATGTGAAAGGCACCACACACTATGGAATAAAACTTCAAAAAGGCTCTCAGATTCGTCTCCAGGCATTTACAGACTCTGATTGGGCATCTTATCCAATCTCAAGACGTTCAGTCACAGGATATGTGGTACTATATGGAGCTAATCCAATCTCATGGAAATCTAAAAAGCAAGCAACAGTTTCAAGGAGCTCTTCAGAGGCAAAATACAGAGCCATGAGTCAAGCTGCATCTGAAGTTACATGGCTGGTTAACTTGCTCAAGGAGTTGGGAGACCATCACATCACTCCTGTCACTTTACATTGTGACAACAAGTCAGGCTTAAGCATTGCAAGGAACCCAGTTTTTCACGAGCGTACAAAACATATAGAGATCGATTGCCACTTCACAAGGGAAAAGGTCATGGAAGGTCTACTTCAACTAACTTATCTTCCTACTGAGAACCAGTTAGCAGATGTTCTCACAAAAATCCTCCCATCTCAGCATCATCAGGAATTATTATCCAAACTGGGCATGTCCACAACTGAACTTGCTCCAGTTTGAGGGGGGGTGACATTGTATATAGTTAGTTTGAATTGGCGGGAAATTTTGTTTAAAGCACGTTGCAACTTGCAGTTAGAGGTTCTAGTAAGCCAATTCATATCCATCACTATATATACAAGTTGTATGCTGTCATATGAGATACTTTTACAATTCAGAAAATACAGATTACACGCTTTCTTTCTTCATCCCTTTTGTTCCAAGTTACAGAACTCAATCTTATGAGTTTTTTCTAAAACTTCGATCCAATCTCTCAGTTCTTGGAAGAGAGTGATTCGAAAATAGATCCTCATCCATCTTCCTTGTCGGTGTCTACAATCGCATATCCGTCGCCGTCGACCAAAATTGCCGCGGGCGATTGCCGTCATCAGATCGCGAGTGGCGAGTGCTGTCATCAGATCGGGAGGTGCGATGGCGGAGAGACTCGAGATCGACACAGAACAGCAGCGGCGGCGGTAGCCTGAGGATGAGCGGCGGCCAGATCTGAGAACAACAGACGACTGAAGAGGATGATCATCACAATCCAATTCGATGTAATCATGGCCAAATTCTAGGTTGAAGACCATCACATCCCATCCAATTCGATGCAACCATGGCCAATTCGAGGTTTAACATAGATCCTGTTTCCTACCTCTGTGATCTGTTTCCTACTCTATAGGCGGAATCGCAGAGAATCGGAGGGAGGAATCGCATAGAGGTTTAACAAAGAGAGGAAGAAGACAGAGGTAGGAACGGTAGGAGTTCTCTGCGAGCTTGAAGGTGAGGAAGCCATGGATCCAGACTTCAAGCTCACAGATACGAGGGATGGGGATCAGTGAATAGATATGTGAAAATTAAAGTAAGGGTAAAACGGGGATTACATAAAGTTTTTGGACATTTAGCAAAAGTGAATTTTAGGTGGACATTTAGCAAAAGAAGTTTACTAAAATTGACATTTTGCTAAATAATTTCTATTTAATGAGGTTATATATACTATGTAAAACCTCGTTATATATATATATATATACACACACACTAGCGTAAGACCCGTCCCAAGCACGGGGATTACGGTGTATTAAATATATGTTACTATATTTTAGTGGTTGTTTCTGTGTTAAATTTTGATTATATAATGTTTTTATAAAAATTTAAAGATTCAAATAATTTGATTTAGAGAGCTTTATAAAATACAATTATCTACCTGTTGTATATAATTACTATTTAATAATTCAAGTTTAATCTAAATTCTCATGAATAAATTGATAAATATTCATATTAAAATGATGGAATAACTAATGGACATTTGATCAGTTGACCAAAGGTAACTCGTCATCACATGAAGAAGGGAAATCTTTATAATAAAAATATATATTTCTCTTTTTTAGTTCTTTCAAATTTTCTATTTTTTGAAAGATAAATCTCTCATAAATTTGTTTAATGAAAAAAATAATTTTAAAGTATATTTATAATAAATATAATAAATCTTTCAAATTTTATAGTTTCATACTTATATTTATAATAAATATAATAAAATGAATATATAAATTACTAAGAAACGACGAAGTGATCGGGTAATAAGGCTACTTTATAATAAAGCCCCCGTTGAAAATTTACTTTTTTATACATATTTCCAATTCTAATTTATGTATAACGAAGCAATTGTGTTCGAGTGAATATTAAATGAAGCATTTGTTGAAAATTATTTATCCATTACGTTTGGGAAAAAAAGGGTTAAGGGTAACCCCCCTCTCTCCTCTGACTGTGCTGTAATTAGATATGATTTATAATCTTTTTTATTTAATTATGGCAAAACAAATTTCCTTATAATTAAATCTATCTATCTATAGGATTAGATTGGAATGGATGTATCCAAATTTGCCGATTTGTCAATATGGTTTATAAATCTATCTATCTATTTTATTAGATTGGAATTAATCAGATAAAAGTTTATCTATCCAAATTTGCCGATTTGCCGATATGGTATACTCATATTTGGATGGAAGAAAATTTCTCTATATGGTAATATAACATATTGTTTAGGTTTTTTTAACCTATATCCCAATAAGAGTTGTGTTTTTAATCTATATAGCATATCGGGTTTTTAAAAATAGTTTAGCCCTATTTTAAATTAGGTTGTTATGGGTCTCTTTTTTTGGTAAGAAATCTTTTTGCATTTTAGATTTTTATCATATGCTCTTTAAAATATAAAACTCGATCTTTTATATAATACATAATACATATTCAGTTATATTGAAATAATTTAAGTTATTTTAATCTTTTAGATTTGCGTTGTTTTCCATAAACAACGCAATGGTGTATAAAGTGAAATAATATTAAACAATTAATTAGAATGAGGATTCATCTTTCTCTATCTTCACTGAAATTTTGTCTTGACTGGATGAAAGTCGACATTCTTTTTTTTGTTGAAGATCGTTGACCGGCATTTTCATCTTCCTCTCCTGAATCGGAACTCAAAATCAAAGTTCTACGTGCTCGTTTTTGTATGAGTCCGATCCCTTTTGATCATCATTGTTATATGAGTCTGAATCCTTAAAAAAAAATGTATTATGAGTATCTTTAGATAGGAGCCTAACAATATATATATATATATATATATATATAGGGGAGATATCTAATGAGAAGTAACATTTAAATGAGAAGATGAGAAGTAAGTCTTATACCCCTTAGATTAAAATTTTTTTTTTTATATGGATATATAGGACATATCTAATGAGAAATATATCAATGTTTTTTTAAAAAAATTATTTTTTACGCTATTTATCTAGAGGGTGATTTAAGGTTCATTTTAGGGTTTTTATACTAATTTAAATTAGCTTTTTCATTCATCATCTAAAAAAATAGCATAAAAAATAATTTTAAAAAAACATTGATATATTTATCATTAGATATGTCCCCTATATCCATATAAAAAAAATTATTTTAATCTAAAGGGTATAAGGCTTACTTCTCATCTTCTCATTTAAATGTTACTTCTCATTAGATATCTCCCCTATATATATATATATATATAGGTAAAGGTTCAAATGAAAATAGGGTTTAAGATGAAAATCTCTTTTAAAGTGAAAATAGTCTAATTTGGATGTAAATGGACCTAATTTAAAGGTAAATGGGCCTAATTAAATGAGTAATGAATAAATGGGCCTAATTTTGGTGTAAATGGGCATAATTTTATGAGTAAATGGGAAAATGGTTAAATGACCCTAATTATGGGGTAAATTTCACACGCCTCCCCCAAACATTCCATTCATACGAATATTGCCCCTATTTCAATTATGAAAATTACAGATTTTAGCCCGTAATTTTTATTTGAAATAATATTGTTAGGTGCAACTATAATATTAAAAAAATACAACAAGAATGTTACATCACAATTTTTGTCTTTATTTTAAAAAGGGAAAAAGATGAGATTACAAAATATAAAGTGAACAAATAATACAATAAATGTTATTATTAATAAATGTGCATTTTCATAATGTGTCATACCAAAAAATTTCTTTATAGACCGCTATTTTATGACAGTTTTGTACTTTAATACAACATGTGTCATTAAAAGCCTATTAGCTCAAAAAATGGTATAGTGATGTGCCCATGCACAAAGGTTCGAGTTCAAAATCCCGCATAAGCTATTTATGGTTTTTTTTGTGTTCCTGTTCATGAATAAGATTATAAAGTGCAATAATAAAATGATAATGTGCACAAATAAGATGATATAATGCATATATAACATTATATTGTGCAAATATAACACTATGTTTTGCAAATGTAACATTATATTGTGCATATCTAATAATATAATGTTACGTTGTGCACATATAATATTATGTTGTGCGAATATAACATTATATTGTGCAAATATAACTTTAAGGTGTGCAAATATAACACTATGTTTTGCAAATGTAACATTTTGTTGTGCATATCTAATAATATAATGTTACGTTGTGCACACATATAATATTATGTTGTGCGAATATAACATTATATTGTGCAAAATATAACTTTAAGTTGAGCAAATATAACACAATGTTTTGCAAATGTAACATTATGTTGTGCATATCTAATAATACAATTGTGCAAAAGTAAGATAGGATTGTGCAAAAGTAGTATACAATTGTGCATAACTAAGATTATAATGTGCATGATTAACAATTTGCGATTGTTGCGCTCTTGTATATTATGTAACCTATGTGGGATTTGAACCCACATCTTTGTGCAAACGCACATTGGTCTACCAATTGAGCTAATAGGCTAAATTATGATTTTCATGCTAAAATAGAAGAACCTAATCGACCTAAAGCATATCGCAACAAAATTCTAAAATCCAATTAGCTCATGATTCACAACCAATTTGACAATGCTATGAACATGAAATTAGCTCCAAATCAACCCAACATCACAACCATATAATCAATTTCAATCAATTTGGATGTTGGCAAAAAAAACCCAAATTCTAAAATATATCGCAATAAAATTCTAAAATCCAATTAGATCATGATCCATAAACAATTTGACAATGCTATGAACATGAAATTAGCTCCAAATCAACCCAACAACACAACCATATCATCAATTTCAGTCAATTTTGCTTTTGGCAAAAAGCCCCAAATTCTAAAACATATCGCAATATAAAATTCTAAAATTCAATTAGCTCATGATCCATAAACAATTTAACAATGATATGAACATGAAATTAGCTCAAAATCAACCCAACAACACAACCATATCATCAATTTCAATCAATTTGGCTTTTGGCAAAAAGCCCCAAATTCCGCTCTAAATCAAACCCTAGATTTTCAGTCTCAACCTAAATCAAGCTATGTGCCATTTAAAACCGCTATCAGAGCATCAGACAAATACAGGAACGAGATAGGGATAGAGAGAAGACAATACATACAGTGCTTCCACATCGATCTTTAGCATCAACCTCAGCTCCACTCATTGGCGGCGATTGGCGGCGTACATGGCGCTCCGGGAGAAGCTCCGCCTCGGATTCAAGACCTGAATCAATGCGCTCCTGGACCTGATCGATGCACTCCTGGACCTGAATCGGACGGAGGAGGCCGGATCTCTCCATGGATGATCTCTCCGAGAAGCTCCGCCTCAGATTCAGCGAGAATAGTGAGATCCGCGCAGTGCTGGCTGTGGCTGGTGGTCGACAGGAGTACGGGGTGGTGGCGCAAGTGCAGTGGCGGTGGCGACAGATCCGGAGAAGAGAACAACAAGAAAACGACGAGAGAGATAGCGGTCCAGGCTGTGGCTGGTGTTCGGCAGGAGTGTGGGATTGTGGCGCAAGTGCAATGGAGGTCGGCAGCAGTGCGGGAAGTACGTCGCCCGGAGAAGAGAACGGCGAGAGATCCGGTGGCCATGGGAGAGGGCGGTGAAGAGAGACGGATCTGATTTTTTCACTTTAAGAGAAATTTTCATCTTAAGCCCCTTTTTCACTTTAACCTCACCCTATATATATATATATATATATATATATATATATATATATATATATATATATATATTTTAGGAGTAATGTAATAAGTTTAGAAGCTTATCGAAAGTATACCTGTATAATATTCGGACTCTTTAAGAACTTATTTATCAAGGAATCATCATCTGTCATATTTAGCACTTTATAAACTATTTTTCTTTAATTTTTTAACTAATTTTACCATTTGTTTATAAATTTTACCATGTTTATAATTTTAGCTAGTTTATTAATCCCACCCCATGCGAACCCTTTATACTTCTTATCTATGTTAATTTTTCCGATTTCGATTCTAAACAAATACTTCTTATTAACTAACATCTTCAACTCTTTGGGGCATCCACTACTTTCAGAACCCTGTAAAATTAATAAATGTATATCAAATTAAAATAATGTTTATTGAATACCTTATATGAGTAGATTTTTTTTATTAATTGCACAATTGAAAGAATAACCTCTTCCAAAAATTTCTCCTGTAAATCTGAAGCAGCACTGTTGGTATCATCAACAACTCGAATTTTGACCATATACCTATTTTAATTGATAAAAATATGTATTAGAATAGTAAATAAAGAAATTTAACTATTGTATATATTTAATATATTTATGCCATCATATACTTCTTTGTTGTTGGTTTTATTAATTAGTTTTAAATTTAATATGAATTCAAGAACGATTAATACTATATATTTAATATTTATAAATTACGGAGTAATTAAGGATACAAATTCTGAATCTATATAACGAAAAATCACAAAGCTTGGCAATGTGATTGATGATAAGAAGGTAACATACTCTTCTGAGTCTGAAGTAAAGAGCGCCCGGTAGATCCATGAGATTCAAATATGGCATCTGCATAAACAAAACAAAACAAATTGATCATCAATTTCAACTGCAAATCAACAAAACTCGCGAAAACCTCAGATCCAAAATCAACTAATTCTAAAACGTTCATTGGGGATCAATTGTAAATGAACGTACCGGAAATGTAGGAGGAAGATGCCCAATTGGCCAAAAGGGAGAAAAAAATGAAACACAACAAATGTATTCGATTGAAGGCCATTGTTTTGCTTTCTTTTGATTAGGGATCACAACCACTATAAAAATAAAATTTAGTATAAATAGTATAAACTATAGCTTACCGAACCGAACAATACAAAAACTAACAATACAAAAACTAAAATCTTTCCTCCAAAGTTGTTAATTAGGAAAATCTATCTATATAAATTAAGTAAGGGTACGTAAACACGTCAGTTGTAATGTATTCGAATACTAACCTATTGTTGGAGAGCAAGAAGGGCGGAAACGCAGCCGTAAACCGGGTCCGAAATAAAAAATCGAATTAATTTCCATTGGACAAACAACAAAACGTTAGAGAGAAAACAACCACTATAAAAATAAATTTAGTATAAATAGTAGAAACTACATAACCTACCGAACTGAACAATACAAAAATTGAAATCTTTCCTCCAAAGCCTAGGCACGTACGCACGAAGAACCAAAGGATTCAACGGAAGAGCTGGTGGTTAATCTAATGGTCATATGTATTATTTTTATAGCAACTCCAAAGTTGTTAATTAGGAAAATCTATCTATCTATATTTGGATGAAAAGAAGCCGAGTTCGTTCGTAGATTGGATGGTATATATACTCATATTTGCCGATATGATATATATGATTATATTTAATTTTAATATATTAAATATGTTATATGTCCTTAAGATTCATATGATTCCAAAGAGTTCTAAATACGGTAGGCTATAATCTTGATAATAATACATACTATAATAATAATAATAATAATAATATATAATTAGTTGATGCGTGTAAATCTTACATGATTTATTATTATTATTATATTGATGAGTGTTATATTAATATTATTTTTTCCTTATATAATATTTAGTCTTTTAGAAGATATTCCATCTATCTAATTATATGAGTTAATGGTAAAATAAAATAATAATAATTATTATTATTTTGATAAGATTTCCTTTTTGATGGGAGAAAGCTTTGCGAGACGCACTCACGCGCCGCCACGTAGGCCACACGCCACCACGCAGGCTCTAATGTATCGGTTTTAGTATATATATATATATAAATTCTTGTTAAATATAAAATTTATTTAAAAAAACCATCCATTAAATAGGTTTTTGACTTGTTAACAAAGCATCACCCATGCCACCACATATTTTAGTTAGAATTCTACTAAATTCAATGTGCAAACTTGAATATATTTAAATTATATTTATGGCAGGGATAAAAAATTTCTATTAATATATTATGGGAAAATGTGTAAAAAAATTAAATTATATGTTTATTTGGAAGGCGAGGTTCTAAATGTTGAAAATATTATTGAATTTTATTTGGAAATTTAAGAAAAAAATTTTAAAAAAACTTTTGAGGATGGAAATATTTAAAAAAATATCCAGATAATTTTTTTTCTTTTTTATCCAGTACGTGTAGATATTTATGAATTAAATAAAATAAGATATTAATTATTAATAATAAATTATTAAATTTATTCAATTCTAATGATTATAAACTTATTTTAATTTTGATTAAAAAATATTCTATAAAATATATTTTTAACAATGTTAAGGAATAAAATAAAAGAATTTGTTAAAATAAATCAAGTGTGAAAAAAAAAGGTTAAAAAATTTGAAACTCAAATATATTTTAAATCTATTTGGGTTTCTAATTTAAATATAAAACATAAATATTAATTATAAGACATATATATTTCACAAAATCGAATATCCCAACATAAATAGATGAAAGATGGTGATTTGTTATCAAAACCCATTGATTAAATAGGTGATTTTCTATTATTTTATATTTAATAAATAATTAAGTATAAAAACACATATTTAACGGATAATGTACATAAATTTTCCTTCTATCATATACTCGTATCCATAGACGGATCTAGGCGGGGGCAAGCGGGAGCATACGCCCCTCCTTTCATCTGACGAATCACCTAAATTTATTCTACGTGTCGATAGCTTCGTTTTGATATATTATAAGCCTGAATCTGATAAACGAGTAAAAAGTTATGACCGTTTGAAAGTTAAACACAAATTAATTATTTCAAATGTCTTTTAATAAATCACGATTCTTTTATATTTCACTTAATTTGATATTTTCTCAATATAATTCAACTAAAGAGCTTCGAAACAAGAGGTTATATTACTAAATTCGATAATTATATAAGAAATTATGTAAGTTTAAAGTTTGTATATCTTGTTACACGTTATTGTATGCTAAGAGGACAACAAGTTGCATATTGACTTTCTAGGTTTCAAACGATATATTTTTAGACGAAAAAAGAAAAAACGACATCGTTTTTTTTGTTTATATATCATTTTTTTCGTTTAAAGATAAAAAAAATATATAACAACTAATGACAACTTTTAAATTAAAACACCACCGTTTTGAATAAAAAACATTGTGTTTTGAACTAAAAAAACATTGTTTTAAACTAAAATATCATCGTTTAATATAAAATATTATAGTTTTGGTTTGCTAAACGTACTATAAAAAAAATATCGAAGAGTTAATCAACCATATATAAAAAACTTCGCCCCCTCTTTCGATAAATTTCTGGCTCCGTCCCTGCTCGTATCAATCCATTTAATTACTATGATTTGATACGTACCCTTTGGTCACTTTCATTTCGGCTAGCTGTTCAACATTAGGTATGTTGTTTTGGTTTCATACTTGGGGTGTGTTTCATTTCCATGCATTAAGTTTATGTTTATGTATAATGTAATTTTATAACTTTAACGTGTGTTTTTTACTTTTGTTTGTTGTACACATATTATAATATATTTTATTTCAAACTTAGTTTAACTTAAATATATATTAACCCATGCCAATCAAACAAACGGCGCGGCGTTAATTGTATACGTTTCAACAGGTTATAAGAGGGTATATATATTAATTGATTTATTTTGGTTATATATTTCCTATATTAATTTAATCCTAAATTTCAGGTTTACATCAATCACTTGAACATGTAATTAACCACAAGTTTTGGCAATTTGACTGGAAGGCATTTTAGAAAATATCTTGTCATTTTATATATTCTTACAGGCAGCTATTTCCGTGGGGCAATCTCAATAATGTCAAAAAAGGAATACGTACGCGTCTTATAAAAATCAGTCGAGTTGAGTTCACTGTTTAAGAATTAAGATTGGAAATCATGTTTTAAATGCAACAAAAAGAAAACATTTTATTCAAGCTGGGAAATTAAGAAGTCAATCAAGTGATATGGGAGTAACCCGTTTTAGTTGGTTAACTAATTAATTTGGAACGGATTAATAAAAGTCATCGTGTTAATGAGTGAATTGAGTTCCAAAACAAGAAGCAGATGTCCGGGAAACGCAGGTGGGAACCGGGAAGTTTCGTCCATCACAACATAATTGGATCAAGGAAGACATGTTAGGTTTAAATAGAACAAGATAAGAAAGCCAAGCCAGCCCCATTGGTTAAAAGTAACCAATTCCAGACGTATGAAAAAGCTACTCCGTCTCTGTATATCATACATACCCCACCCGTACTCAATTCAGCTACTACTCTTCCATCATTCCATCAAAATTCACAACACAACAAAATATATATTTGAAAAACCACACATTCATCGCATTAATTTTTGAAATTGAGACCCACTCATCCGTATATCTTCGTAATAATAATGGAACTAGACCCAATAAATGTAGGCATATGAGACGGGCTTGAGACCGATTTTATCCAAAATATTGTCCTGATGTTGTAGGGGCTGACTGAACTAAGCCCGCTTCATGGGTTGAATGTCTTGTCCAAGCCCGTACGATATTGCGGGCACGGGCCACCCGCAGCCACAGTCTGCAGGTACCCGCAAACCTATCTATTTGCCCAATGACTAGATCTAAATATTGCTTATCAAGGTTGTATCGGTTAAGAGGAAAAATGATATATAGGATATATATTGGGATATGTCGGATTTATCGAATTACAAAAAATTTAGTCAAAATTATAATGCAACATCTAAAGACCAATTTAATTTTCTTGCCTGCACAAATTAAAATATGTTTTGAAGGTAAACTATCTAAATTCATTATTACTCAGAATGCACATGTCGTAATAAATATGTCCGGTTCAATTAATTACCACTTAGAGCTTACACAAGTTGCATAATTGATCAAGTTGGACCTTTTAGCAGTTAGACCTAGCAAGAAAATTGATCAAACATTCGCCTACTTGATCTGCATAAACAATATAGATAGATTCCAAAAGATAAAATACACATCCGATCGAAAAAGGAAAGATCCCCCAAAAGGTTTTTGGATCGTACAACTTTTAAATTTCTGGTCGGAATCTTCAGACAATACATTCCAACCACATATAGGACTCGGTTGTCAACCCAAAATTTAGCTACGACATTCCGACTTAGACGTGTTCCGACACGAAACCCTAACTGTAGAATGTTTCTCATCATATATTCACAAAAACCTGCCATTTGCTCTTTTTCTTATTTTCTTATTCCTTCAAAAACCACTTTTTTCATCTGGCTTAGTCAATTGGTTGAAATTCTGCAATTCATATTCACACAGTTCTTGTGATTCGATGTACACTCGATTACGAAAATCGATACCATTTACTTGCGGTCTTGATTTAAGAGCAATCATTTTCCTTCCCTTCCTGTCAATTTTTGTCGGTAGAACATTATAATTATATTAAAACGTAATTTTAATATATAAACTAGTTTAGTACTCGTACGTTTGTGTGGATGCTTTTTATAAAATAATTTTATATATATGTAAAACATTTATATAAGTTAAAATGGAATTATTAAGAATACTTATAATATCTTTCAAACCTAATTAAGTTTGGATTTTGTTCGGACTAATTAAAAGTAAATATGATAATAAAAGGAGAAGATATCACTTTATCTATTTTTTTTTAATTTAAATAAATTTTGTATTAACACTCATTTAACTAATGATTTTCCTTTAATATAGTTGCATTAATTCAATAATATATTATAAATTCCAAAATCTATTATCTTTTAAAACTAAACGAAAATAAACTAATTATTTTTATTTATAAATATAATAAAGTAATTTATTACCTAATTGTGATAATTATTAGAGAAAAAAAGATAAATTAGTTTAAATTAAATATTTATATAATTGTTAACGGATTATTCTCTCCATTTGATAAGATTCTTTAAATTAATTGAATATATTTTTATTATTATATAAATCATATTGGATTAACCAAATAAATAAAAAGAATCAAAATTGCCATTAATTTGTTTCATAAAACTAAATTAAAAAAATTCCAAAAATCATAACTAACTAAGGTTTGATAGGGGTAGAATAGATACATTACAAAGTGATAAGATCGGTGATAAAAAAAAAAAAGTAATAAGATATGTGTAATTAGTTATTTTAGATAAGATTGCAATAGTTCCAATAAGAAATTACATTACAAAAATATATAAGATCGGTGATTAAAAAGAAGGCGATAAGATTGCAAACAATAAGATTACGTTTTAGTTAGTTAGTTGTTTTAGATATGACATATTAGTGATTTAATTTTTAATTGGATTATACAAAATAATTTTAATTAATCCCCAACTAAAAATCTCTACATTAAAAAGAGAAGGCAGACTATATATTGATATGTTGACATTGATTTATTTACGCACGGTAAAAAGCGTATGTAAAAATGAAAATTTATCTCCCGCATAAATAGCTAGCACCCACAAATGCAGTTTATGCTGCCAGCAGCAGCCTATATATATATATGGAGGATGAGGGTCCAACTCTTGACAAAAGATGACTAAAAAGAAAGAAAGGTGAAAAAAAACGGTTTCAAGTAGATAAACACCCCTTACCTACTAATATACCCCCAAACCAGTACAGTGACGTTGAAAAGTGAACTTGTTGAATAAGAAACCCACATGTTTTCCCTTTAAAGTGGGCAATCTCCAACTCCCCTTAAGACACGTGTCCTCTGTGGGCGCCCACCAATTACTGGATACTCATATTAGCAAGTTTTAGGTTACCCTTCTCCCACCCTCCCTCCTATTCCCGTTCACACTGCTCCCTCCCTATTTCACATTTCACAATATATATCTCAATTTCCCTTCCTTACCATTTCATTAAACAAAGGGGTTTCTGTTTTTCTGAATCAGTTGGATTAACAATGTCTCGCGTCGTAGACGATAACTTCAATCCTAACCCTTCCTCCTCCTACATGGAGGACTCCATCCATCTCAATCCGACCGACAGCCGCCGTCTGTCTCCCACCTTGGGTAGGCTACTCAAGGAAGTCGGCGATGTCAGGAAGGAGGTCATTGGAGACGAGACGCCCGTTCACCACCACGCCGCTATCCAGATCGATAGCGATCCCCGCCCCATCCCTTTCGTACTCTCCTTTTCGAATCTCACCTATAGTGTCAAGATTCGCAATAAGCTCAGTTTCCGGTCAATTCTCCGCCCTTCCGGCGCTGACGGTTTCTTCTCGCCTCCAACCAAGACGCTCCTCAACGACATCTCCGGCGTCGCCCGCGACGGCGAGATCATGGCCGTCCTCGGCGCCAGCGGCTCCGGGAAATCGACTCTTATTGACGCGCTGGCGAACCGGATCGCTAAAGGCTCCCTCAAGGGAACTGTCACCCTCAACGGCGAGCGCCTCGAGTCGCGGCTGTTGAAGGTGATCTCGGCTTACGTCATGCAGGACGACCTCCTCTACCCGATGCTCACCGTCGAGGAAACGCTGATGTACGCCGCCGAGTTCCGCCTCCCAAGGACTCTCTCCAATTCCAAGAAGAGCGCCCGCGTTCAGCAGCTCATCGATCAACTCGGCTTAAGGAACGCCGCCAACACCGTGATCGGCGACGAGGGGCACCGCGGAGTCTCTGGCGGCGAGCGGCGCAGGGTTTCAATCGGGATCGACATCGTCCACGACCCGATCGTGCTGTTCTTGGACGAGCCGACGTCGGGGCTCGACTCCACGTCGGCCTTCATGGTGGTGAAGGTGCTGCAACGGATCGCGCAGAGCGGATCGATCGTGATCATGTCCGTACACCAACCGAGCTGGCGGATTCTAGGGCTCCTGGACCGCCTCATCTTCCTGTCACGCGGGCAGACGGTTTACAGTGGGCCCCCCTCTAACCTCCAGCACTTCTTCTCCGACTTCGGCCGTCCCATCCCAGAGAATGAGAACCGGACCGAATTCGCCCTCGATCTCATCAGAGAACTGGAATCCTCTCCCGGCGGCACCAAATCGCTGGTCGAGTTCAACCGTGAATGGCAGATTAGCAAGAAACGGTCCGCCAGCATCCACATCCAAGAAGGACTGTCGCTCAAGGAAGCGATCAGCGCCAGCATTTCGCGCGGGAAGCTGGTCTCCGGCGCCGGCGCCGGCAACTCCACGGCATCGATGGTTCCGAGCTTTGCGAATCCGATCTGGAAGGAGATCGCCGTTCTGTCGCGGAGATCGGTGACCAACTCCCGCCGGATGCCGGAGCTGTTCGGGATCCGACTGGGCGCAGTCCTCATCACCGGATTCATCCTGGCCACCGTGTTCTGGCAACTCGACAACTCCCCGAAGGGAGTCCAGGAGAGGCTGGGGTTCTTCGCATTCGCCATGTCCACCACCTTCTACACGTGCGCCGACGCGCTGCCGGTGTTCCTCCAAGAGAGGTACATCTTCATGAGAGAGACCGCCTACAACGCCTACAGAAGAACCTCATACGTCCTCTCCCACGCGCTCACCTCCATCCCTGGCCTGATTTTCCTCTCCCTTGCGTTCTCCGCCACCACATTCTTCGCGGTCGGCCTCGACGGTGGCCCCTCGGGATTCTTCTTCTACTTGGCGATCATCCTCGCCTCGTTCTTCGCAGGCAACTCGTTCGTCTCATTCCTCTCCGGAGTTGTCCCCGACGTGATGCTCGGCTACACGATCGTAGTCGCAATCCTGGCCTACTTTCTCCTCTTCAGCGGATTCTTCATCAACCGTAACCGGATCCCAAACTACTGGCTGTGGTTCCACTACATTTCGCTGGTGAAGTACCCCTACGAGGGGGTGCTGAGGAACGAGTTCGCGGACACTGCAAAGTGCTTCGTGAGAGGGATCCAGATGTTCGACAACACGCCGCTGGGGGCTGTGCCGGACGCAATGAAGGTGCAGCTGCTAAAGTCGTTGAGCACAACGATCGGGATGTCGATAACGCCCACCACGTGCGTGACGAGAGGGACGGACGTGCTGGCACAGCAAGGGGTAACGGACCTCAGCAAGTGGAATTGCCTGTGGATCACGCTTGGCTGGGGACTTTTCTTCAGGTTCCTCTTTTACATGGCTTTGTTGATTGGGAGCAAGAACAAGAGGAGGTGATCCCATCCGATCTGATCCCATCCGATCCGTCATTTTAATTACTTTTAAATTGGCGGGACAAATTCCATTCATCAGTTCAGTTATTTATATACGTTATATTTTACAGGTACGGTAGGAATTTAACAAATTAATAACTGTGGATGTTTGTTAAGAATTGGGTGGGCTGCCCATTGGATTTGGGTGAACTGGGCTGGTAATTGGCAGGGATAGTGTTGCTTTTCAAATTAATGTTTTATACATGCAGTGTGTGTTAACTGTTAAGTGCCTCCTGCTTGTATTTCATTAAGTTTTTCTTTTGATTGGTCAATAAGATAAAAAAAAATGTGAAATAAAAAAATAAACTATTTTAAAAAATAGACAAAACGATGCGGAATGACTCCATCCTCAATTTCTAATGTTGTGGCCGATGATAGCCTGGATTTTGACTCAGAAATGCGCATTCTCGTCCGCTTGGACGTTCTAGGAAAGAAGCATGTTTGCCGACATCTTTCTTAAGTTTTGTCTCGCTTCAAAAAAAAAATACAATTCACTTTTTTTTTTTTTAATTCTAGGTATTATATATACTAAAAGTCTTGAAAATTAAAATCAAAATATATGCATAAAAATGGTCAATAACGATATATAAATATATATACATATGTATGTATGTATGTATGTAAACTGACAACATGCTTGTGTGTTAAATTTTATCTGCTTATATGTGGGGACCTGTCAAGTGTGGGCCTCAATCTGATCCTATGCCCGTCTAATGTTGTTAGGTATGGGATGTGAGTATATTGTTGTTATGATTCTATGTTGGCGCGGGATTTTACATGGCGTGTGAGATATATATAATTGGGATTTATGTTTTGACCCCGTTCTGCCGTGGCACACTAATGTATTCGGCTTTAGACTATTATGTTTGATCCCTAAAATGATTTCTGTGATTTAGACTCTAGGACAGGTACATGGGTGTTGCCCCGAGTCTCCAATAGACCTCGGGGTAATTTGGGTTCGAAATCTCACTTATCGCCACTAATGTTTGGTTTTAAAACTTCAACATGTACTCATTGCGCAAGATCCAAACAAAGGATTCTATCATTCGAAACGTAACTCGGGGTTTCTAATCCCAGTCGTTATATGGATCTCAAGGTCTTGACAGTTCTTCAGAATCCCGTGAACAAAAATAAACTTATCAAAGTAATATGCAGAAAATGATCGAGATGTAAAGTAAAACTTAAAGAACACGGGAATTATTAACGAGGTTCAGCACAACTTGACCTACGTCCCCACCTAGGGTTATCCAACCCGTAGGATTCAACAAACTCTTATTTCTCTTTTTCTTATGAGTCCTAGATACAACCTAGAAGAACACCCCTTCTTCTATCCCTTAAAGCCTTACCCTCTTCTATTTAGTCAACCCAAATTATAGAGAAATGAAAGTCCTACTTCACACCACAGTGTGTATACGTTTGAGTATTGTAATACTCTTAGTATAAATCTAATGACTTGTAATATAACACTCTTGTGTTTCTCTCAAACTTCTCACATAATAAACTCTAAGAAAAGCTTTGAGAACAATGAGAGAAACTAAGGATGATCAAATGCAGTAGAAGACTTTGAGTGCTCAGATTTTCGCTTGAGTGTTGTGTCTTCTTCTCTCCTGCATTCCTCTCTATTTATAGGCTTCTCCTCCTCTACTTGATAGACGTTTGAATTTGAAATCTTGACTCTCCTAGGTCCGGAATTTGTGCATCAAAATCTTCACCTTTTTTTGATCAAGCACCATCTCCACATGATCTTATTTCGATTGAGAGAAGATCTCCAAGTGCAACCTCCATTTGAATTTCAAATCACAAGATCTTTATCATCGTTATCCTGTATCAAATTAATATCAACAAACCATATCTAACAACAAGGATTTATCTTTAAATAGATTCAAGTAAAAATAATTACATAAAATAACCTATTCCAATCAATTCAATTCTCCTACATTTGAATTTCAAATCTCCAAGTGCAACCTCCATTTGAATTTCAAATCACAAAATCTTTATCATCATCAAATCTCAACAAACCATATCTAACAACAAGAATTTATCTTTAAATAAATTCAAGTAAAAATAATTACATAAAACAACCTAATTCCAATCAATTCAATTCTCCTGCATTTCACAAGTCCAAAATAATGAATGACATAAATAAGGCCCAAACATATAAGGCACAAATATCAATCTAATATTTGATCCAAAAAACAAAGAAAGGCTCCATGAATGGATAGCCCATTCGGTTTGTCTTCCATCATATTCAAGATCATAACCAGCATAAACATTTGTCTCAATCAAGATGGAGTCATCAACTTATGATGCATATAATTACTACAAGTGAGGTTAGGCAACTACTGAAAATGTGAAAAAACATCTTGATACGGGTGGTCACATAAGGTTCAAGGAAGGAAACACTAATTATTCCTTCCTCCAATTTGGTTTTTTGTTGGTAATTCATTTTTTGTAATTTTTCAAAGAAAGTTTTGTATTAGGAGTGGTTACAAATGTTTCAATGGAGGAAACACTAATTATTCCTTCCTCCAATTTGTTTTTTTTTTTTTGGTAATTCATTTTTTATAATTTCCCAAAGAAAGTTTTGTATCTTCGAACGGATGACCAAATTTCAAATCCACTTGAGCTCAAATTCTATATGATATTTACTTTTATTGATCATATTCATTATATTAATTATGATCATTGCAATTAGGGTCGGTTTGGTAAAACAGAGCTGAATATTCATTATATTCATTATGGATTAAGTGTGTTAAATATATGTTAAATTAGAGTTTTCATAAGGTAGTAAGGTGTTTAGTAACCAAGCTGATAGAGTAACTGATGCAAACTAGCTCATCAGATTGAAGAAAATGAATAGAATTCTGAAAAGCTTGGAGTGAATAGCCGTTGAAAATCCAATTTCAAAAGTTAATTAAATTAAAATCTTATATTTAACTTATTTAAAACTATAAAATATTAAAATCAAAAGCTCCGAAAAACTACTTGCATTGCCAAACGGATCCTTAGTGGAGAACCAACCATTCTAATTGGGACCCAAATAAACTAATAAAGTCTATCAAAAATATTGTTTCTATAAATTGCAATTTGAATAATTTTAAATTTGATATTTGCTTTTGATCTTCTATAGTATATTATTGTATATTTATATATTAAAGGTTTTTTTTTTACTTATATTCACTGAATATAATAGTAGCTCAAAATATTTCAATTGTATCTCTACAACTTTGTGGTATGCATATATAGGATCTTCTTCATCCATCCTACAACTCTGCTCTCCGGATGCAACACTGATCAGCCTACAGGGTCCGACGACTGCGACTCCCCACCCAAGCTGATGCTCCGGCTAGGCGGCGTCTTGCCATTGCTGGTTTTCCTCTTGAGATTCTGCTTGATCTCGGCCTCCTTTTTGTCGACGAACTCAAACAAGTCCTTGATGCTAGTTAGCTGTTTCCGCCTGACTGATGGGTCCTCCTCCTGGACCGTCTCGATGTCTTGGACGTGGTTTTCGGGCACGTCGTCTGGGCTGTATCGTCGGTACTGACATAACACCCTGCCAAAGAAGATGGCCAGGGCGATGAAGCAGACCACGCCACAGATCATAAATAGGCCCCAGAAGCTCTGGAGCGAGAGCTTGGTGTCGTCTACTTGGGTTGAGTCCAATGTGCATCCATCGCGGGACAGCCATTTGTCGTGTATTCGTTGGAGGTTCCCGTTCTCCGATAGCTCTAGGATGGCTGTCGACAAGTCCACCGCCAGAGGCGAATCCCTCTGAAATGCCTGTGAAATTTACTGAATCAGAAGCCTAACCATACAAGCTACATTGTCAATTGTCATACACAACATTATGACAGTAACTAAGGGCGCGTTTGGCATGACTTTAGGTATCGGGTTTGGTACCATACCCATGCCAGCACAAGCCAAACACTAGGGATCCGATACCTGATATCCATTCCTGTATACCAAACACGCCCTTAGGGTTAAAGAATTGGGGTAAAATGGAGGACTTACGAATCCCCAACCGCTCTTTGTGAACTCCTGCCCAACAATCTTGTAAATGCACTTGGTGCTGGCCAGGAAAAGCTCGATATACGGAAGCTCATCAACGATGGCAGCAACGCCGCCATTATCGGGCCCACGCTGAAGCATGTGAAGGTACTCGTCTGAAGTCTGCAGAGTAACAAGCCTCGACTCTGCTATGTTGAGCTCATAAACAAGGTAGTTACGTGCAAATGTACCCTTCTGTATCCCGATTGGATCGTTGCTGGATATCAAGCTGTCAATCCCTACAATCTTTGACGAGAGCTGTTGGACTGTGAGTATCGAAGTCAAGCTGGCTGTGTAGCTCGAGTTGATGATGAGTACCACAAAGAGCCATATAATGAGCACCATTCGCCCGAGGGTGCTAACAGTATTCTCTCCTGTTTACAGCAATTAGGGGTATCAAGAATCATGGATAAGCTCGCGGGATGCAAACGAACAAAGAGTTTAGAACAGTAAGATCTTGTTCTTACTGTGTGAGAAGAACATTGTTGAGAAACTAAACCTGCAAAATCAGATAAGAAACATCTCAATTTCAATACGAAAAATTAAACAAATCCAAGAAGTAGAGGAAGCATTATGTAGAAGTTCTGTAAACTCAAGATATAGTACTTGCCAAAATATTGTCATGAGTTGCTGGCTGGGTGGACCACGAAACTCCTCATTGATACGATGCTCGAGAATCCAAACAACAGCTCCAACAAACAAGAAAAACGCGGCTGTGACAAACCACATTTTAGCTGTAAAAGGCTTGAGAAAAGCCCAAGGATTCGTCTTACTCTCTTTCACAGGGGCAACTATGACGAGTCCTGATTCCATGTACGGCTGTGTGAAATCCACTATCCGCGTCCTGTTTGTCACAATCGTTATGTCGCCAACAGCTGCATCGTATTTCTAACAACAAAACAAACAAACATTAGACAATTACAATGTATATACCCAGAACGTTGAAGAAGTTGCATCAAAGGCACGGCATGTGTTATCAGTGACACTCACATTCTGAGATACATCATAGACAAGATTATTGTACTCGGGGTTTCTTTGCCCGTCACCATATAACACATAGGTGTGTGGTACAGCGTAGGGCAGCAAGTTCACAGCAGCTTCAAAGACATCAATACAGTATCCCTTAACCCCAGGGGGGTCATTGTCTTTAGAAACAAATTCTTTGTAAGTGACTCGATAAGGTACTGCAATCCTCAGTGGCCGGCCATTGTTAGGAAACACCCAACCCCGAGGCTCTTTTGTTGATTCGCCAGGCCATATCACGCTATACAGTTGTTGGCTTCCGACAGTGTTGTTTGGAGGTTTCAAATATAACGTCTCTGGAGATATCGTTGAGAGGCCGGAGTAATTTGACCAATAACCAACCTTGCGAGACCCAGTACCAACGATATTAAGCACATCATAAGCTGGGAGGACCAAGTTCTTTTCTCCGTCAAATTGAATCGGCCCTGACAGGCCTGTGTAGCTTGATGCTAGTAGTATCTGAAGTAACCGGTCTCCTCCTTGGGAAAAACGCATAGCTGCTAAATTCAACGTGGTGCCGTTATTACTATTCAGCACAGGGTCATTGGCGAAGGAAAAATTTCCACCTTGGCTGAAAAATGTGTGAAGAGCATGAGCTGCTAGCCACACGGAATCGTATGCATAATAAGCATAAGAATTTATGCTGGAAGTTCCAGCATATTTCAAGTTCTTCCATCTTGACAGAAAACTCTTTCTGACATTGGAATCTGGAGTGTGATGACGAAACGCAATAACCCCCTGTAAAGGATCAGTAATATCAGGCCCTGGGGATCCCAAGGCGTCCAAAAGAGAAGGAAGCCAATCCGTGGCAATCCAAACATAGCCACTGGTCAGCATACCGAGTGACTTGGCAATATTAAATATGGATAGGCCAGAATCAGGATTCACATGAACAACAAAGACACGTGATTCCATCAAATTGACTTGAACCAGTAAATTAGTGATATCATTCTTCGAAGCACCAATTGGTAAGGCAGCCTTGTAAGAAATCTTGCAGCGCTTCTTTGTTAGGGCATCGCCTAACACAGAGATACCATTTCTTCCATAGTCATCATCAACAAATATTGCAATCACCTCTCTCCACCCGAAGTGTTGCACCAGATCAGTAATTGCATACATCTGGAAATAGTCATTCGGAACCGTACGTAGGAAATACGGGTATTGCATGGAAGAGAGAGTGGGGTCCGTAGCTAAGGACAATAATGGAACATGCAGCTCACTCACCACATCTGCAATGGTATGGGCAATGCCAGAGGACTGTGGTCCAATTACAACAGTCATATCTTTCTCCATCAGCTGAAGAGCTACAAGATAATCAAAACCACCAGCAACCATATGGACTTGAGAATCATTTTGACTGTATAGAAAGATGCCTAACTAATGGTCTACTTTTCAAGTGTGGAAAAGTTGAAACTTCAACAAGTTCAGCAGGAAGCTTAGATGCCTCTTGAATAATATGGTATAGGTTCCAAAGGTAGAATTTAGAGGTTCACAAAGATGTCGGACAATAAAGTAGAAATTTGAGCTAATAAAATATATGCTCTTTTCAATAAATTTATTTATCTAGTAGTACTTTTTCCTTCCTTTTGGAAAACTAGATCATACACAAGAACATAGATATTGATAATTACCATGTGATAATTATAAAACTACAACTTGGACTGAATAACCTGCCCCATTCAAAGAGCAATGCATTCAATTCACAAAAGCAAATCTGGCAATCTAACAGTAGCAAGTATAACTTTCCTATTGAAGATACATACAAAGGTCAAAATGTCTCACATCTTCCTTCCTCCATTATCTTTACTAGTTTGATGTGTTGATCACTTATAAGAAGATTATTTATACTAACAAGGAGCTCGCTCTCAACCGACACTAACAAAAACGCTGCATCTTCACCAATCCAAATCCCAAAACTAGACCAGAACTCTCAAGTCTGAACTTTCAACTTTATCAATAGGAATGGAGAGTTAGAGAGTTGAAGCATTACCTTCCATTGTGCCAACAAACCCACTGCAATTTGTATCATGGAAGATCAAATTCAACTTGGTTCCAGGAAGAACACTGGAATTGGAGTTGACATCATCAATTGCAGCCTGAATGGCAGGTTTCAACACCCTCCCAATCACTGAATTGAAAGTAAATAGGGCTCCAATATTGACCACTTTGGGCCTTGGAGATGATAAGCTACCATTTCCAGCCCCACCAGTAACTCCCAAGGCTTGAATTACTATCAGCAAAATCAAAACCAACGGAGCTCTCATGGTGGAGTTGAGTATACAAGTACACAACCTCCCAACTCAATCAGGAGTGTTTGATTCTACTCAGCACCTATTCACAACACCATCAATTCAACACCCATCAATTGAAAATTTCGCAGCACAACAACCCATCACCCCAAAAACCCTAAATCACAAAATTGAAGAAGCGAAAGAAGCAAAAAGAGGGTTTCGGCAAAGACCCAGAAAGTCAAATCACTAAAATCAATTAAAGCAAGCATCAGCCCTGAAACTAACCATAGATTTAAACTCAATCATGAGCGCGATTGGGTCAACCGGCGGGGAGAGGCTCTTCAGAGGCTTATGTTCTTCCACTATATGTGGTGGGTGAGGCTCTTAGCTCTGCTGGAATTTTAATGGCGGCTAAATTATAGGAGAGTCTAAAACCTGTCCAGCATAGCGCCAACTGACATGAACCCCAACAAACAACAGCTACCGTATACTCAATTACTCATTTAGATAATGGAAATTTAACACATGGGTAGTAATAAACTAGGCAAACACTGAAGATGAGAACAAACGTACC
Source organism: Persicaria tinctoria (assembly GCA_037127255.1). Lineage (NCBI taxonomy): Eukaryota > Viridiplantae > Streptophyta > Magnoliopsida > Caryophyllales > Polygonaceae > Persicaria > Persicaria tinctoria. The sequence goes on from JBANSL010000014.1 coordinate 57,893,992, forward strand.
CTTTAAACACAGGAGTGAGTGGTGAGAGCGAAAGCGAAGCTATGGGTTATAGGCTAATAGGCTGAAAAAGGAGTGGAAAATACAAATACTCTGTAGGTAGTTGTGAACTGAAGTAAACAAGAAGGTAATAATAAGAGAGTGGAAAACACACAAAAACAGACACTTTAGACTTTATTTAGTCTTGTGAGATGGGAAACGAATAAATTCCTCCTGAGATTGTCGGGCTTATGGAATCGGTAAGTGGTAACTAATAAATATTCCGTGGCTCATCGAAAATGACTTGTGAATAGTACTCATACGTTCCGATTCGAACCTGAAATGACCATTTTTTATTTATCAAATTCAAGGTAAGTAGTAACTAATCGTAGCTTTCACTGACGTCTTTTTTTGGACCACGTGCTCAAATGAAATGTGAACCTTAGTTTTCGTGTTATTCCAAATACAGTGCACTTGTCACGGCAAAAAAAATTGTCTCTTATTGAAATTGGTTTAATATTGAATAATTTTGTATACCTTTTTAGTAATAATTAAAGTTCTATTAATATTGGTCTATAAATAATACTGGGTAGTTTCTATTATTTTAGCCAATTTTCTTTAAAAATATAAACTATACATTGAGAACAAATCAAAAATAAATATGTAAGATTTTGGGGTAAAAAAATGGTTGAATTAACTCTGATAAAATGTATATTAAAAAAAATAGTTTTTAGAAATATTCAAACTATTTACATAATATTGTAAAGTATTTTCTCCAATAATGTACCATTATATCATTTTTATATAATTTCTTTAAAGAAAATTGCAACTTTTAAGTACTAAAGCTAGCCGATGGAAAAATCAAAAACACTATATCATATGTATTAATTAAAAAAAAAATAGTGATCCAACAAACATTTGTTAATTTAGAGGTTTTAATTAGTGATCCAAGTTGCATTTGGTTACTGTTATCAAAATAATTAGTGATATAGTAGGTGTTATTGATATGTGTTTTTAGCTTCTTTTTAATATACTATATCTTCATCTGTTTGAAATTATTTGTCATTTGTTTTGTAGTGCACGTTTTTTAATGAGATAATAATTATATAAAATATATTTTTTAATTAATTTTTTTATATAATTTCATACATATAAGTAGTACGTCTTACGTATAAGATTAAAGGTTTTTAAAAAGTATATTTTATAGAGTTTTTAGCTTTTTAAAAAGTGTGTCAAAAAGTCAAACGACAAATAATTTCGTTCGTATAATATATATGGATCTTAATCCAAAATGGGAGTAAAAAGTAAGTAATTGTCTAAAATATTTGTATACACATCGCCCTCGGCCAGTCGGCCTCATTTACCATCCGGATTCGGTACAGCTAAAGCCTAAAGGCGTGTACCGAATTAAATAATAGCACATATAACTTACATGTATCATGTATGGTAATGTTGTAATTCTACTTTTTCTTAGCACCGTTGAGATCAAATCAATATTTTTTATTTTTTCTTAAGGATAAATTCCATTTCTCGTACCTTACCTCCTTTTCATTTTGATCTTTATTTTTGTAATCTTTAAATTATTCACAATATTCCCGCATTATTTTCTTTGTTAATGTGTTTCTTTTCAATTCTCAGCAATTTTTTTTAAATTCATTTTATTCTCTAACATTTTTTTTCATTTTATTTTTGTCCATAACATTTTAACTTCTGTTTCATTTCTATATATAATATGTAGGAATGAATAATTAAGAAACAAATTGGACTATTTTGAAATAATTAAAAAATTTAGACAAAAAGAAAATCTTTTTGATGACAAGGAACTCAGCTTTGGCGGCAAACCCGAGCACGTGAACCAGTCGATAAGGATCACGTACCAGGTAAACCGGCTTGCGCCGACCGACTCGACCCACTGGTAAGGAGCAAGGTAAGCCGACCGGCTCGGCCCACTGGCAGGGAGCAAGGAAAGCCGACCAGCTCGACCCACTGGTAAGGAGCAAGGTAAACCTTTGATGGAAATCCCAAGGAAAGGAGTGGAGACAGGGATCGAACCCGGGCCCTCCTTCCCACCCCCCTTGCTCTACACAAGTAGGCCACCCTGGTTGGGGGGACAAAAAGAAAATCTTACAGCCTGTTGGTAATACACCATTTGTCTATTGACAAGATGAATTTTAAATAGCCGTGTCTTTTTTCATTTTTTATAAATTAGTTACCTTTTGAAGTGAGGAAAAAACCCTCCTAAATCCATACTACACAATCGCTATTTTTTTACCATCTTCCTGTTTGCCATTGTCATCAATCCCTCTGACAAGTTCATATCACCTCTCTTCGAATTTAGTTTTGATTTTTTTATTTTACGATTTTTTGTGGAATATATATTGATCTATCACTACAAATTTATGCTATGACATATAATCTCAAAATCTCATTGATTTTGAGTATAATCGGCCTCTAAATTGATTTTTTTTTTTTTTGGTGAAAATGTAAAAAATCAAAATCTCAATTGATTTTTGGTTGTTTTGAGTGAATTTTGTTGTTGTTATTGTGATATAAGTGTTGGATTTGTAAGGAAGGGTGTGAATGTGGCTTGTAAATGTGAGATTTATGCGAAGTTGCAAGGGTGTTGAGGTTGGGAATTCGAAACATGCTTAATTGCTTGGGTCGAGCAAAACAGAAAGATACAGTGATGTTATACGGGCTTATGTTATAGTCTCGTAGAACATTGTCAATATTATATTATAGTCTCTATTATGTTACGAGATTGATGGTGTTTTTGAGATTTCAAGATTTTAGTTTTCTCTCGAGCCAAAATAATAATAATTATTTTTAAATAAAAAGTATTATATTACAATATGTTGTCATTCATCTTGTCAATTGACGCGAAAGAACATCTTGCCAATAGACATTCGGAAAGGAAATTTCTCCTTATAACAATATCCATGTCAAGCTAATGTTTCTTGACAAACGATTATTGGTAAGGACGGATCACTTTCTGCCAAAAAGGTTGTGTATTTGATTCCCACTATCGACAGTGACAGAGATACGCCTTAGCCTAGGTGATGTTACTAAAGCCGAACACATCCAAACTTTTCATGTTAAAATAAAAACTTAAGGTTTATTAAATATAATTCATATGTACTACTTAATATGGTATCATGTTACTACATGAGAAAGGCTAGTACGTAGGGAGCAGAAGCTAGGGCTGTTCTTATTGGGCTTAATATGGCTATCTCAGAAAATATTGAACAGTGTTCTATTGAGAGCGACTGCCTCTCGGTGGTCAACGCTATCAATAGAATCTGGAAACCTCCATGGCAAATAGAAACTATAATTTCAGATATCCAATCCCTACTCCTTTCTCGGGGTGGGATCTGCATCAGCCACATTGGGCGCCTTCGAAATAAAGTGGCGAAAAATGTCGCACACCTTGGCCACTGTATTCCTGCCTCTCAAATAAAACAACATAAAGATCTTCGTGATCTCATCCGAAAGGATGCTCTTGGTTCGCCACGTTAGCCCTGACCTACAGAGTTCTTACTTAATAAAAAAAAAAGTATGTAGTTCCTTTTGAAATCTCAGGTTCGAGTCCCATAGTAGCCACCAGATAATTTAAATTTTCTAGGCAATAACAACTCTTGAATTCATTTGGAATTAATTTCTGTTACAACTCAAGAAATTTGTAATCGAATTTGGATTGAACCTTTGCAGATGAAAATTGGAATGAAACAATGGTTTTATAATTGGGAAAGAATAAAGGAAAGACAAAATGTCAGTTGTGGTGGTGGAGCAACAATTCAATGATGCACCCACCATGATATGAGAAAAGATAATCAAGCCAACTTTGTTCGTTAATTGTGATTCTGTTACAACACTTGTCCCTTATATATAGACAATGTATTACATAGCTTGCTTAGTCAATGCCTATTTTTCCCTTCATGTTCTAACACCCCCGCCTGCAAGCCGGAGGATGGGTCATCCCTAGCTTGGATGGAAGATAGTTTTGTTGGGTTGTAGGTAAGACTTTAGTCAACACATCAGCAAGTTGTTCTGAGGAAGGAGTGAAGCAAAGATCAATGAGTCCATCCATGACCTTTTCATGAGTAAATTATAGCAGTCTATTTCAACAAGTTTTGTTCTTTCGTGGAATACGAGATTTTGGGCAATTTGAATTACAAATCGATTATCACAATGGAGACTCGCAACAAGAATGGGACCAACATCAAGCTCTTATAGTAGCCTGATCAACCAAGTTAGCTCAGAAGTTGCTTGAGCCATGGCCCGATACTCAGCTTTAGAGGAGCTTCTGGACACAGTGGGTTGCTTTTTGGATTTCCACACAATAAGTGATGATCCAAGCATAATAAAAAAAACCCACTTACAAATCTTCTAGATATTGGACAAGTTGCCATGTTAGAGTTTGAATATATTGTGATGGTAGGTTTATCAAAACCATGGAGGACAATGTCGTGTCCAATAGTGCTAGATAGATATCTCAGGTTGTGATGAAGAGCAACAAGATGAGGAGTACGAGGTGGTTGCATAAACTGGCTGAGGTTCTGAACAACAGAGCAAATTTCAGGTCTTTTATGAGTAAGATAATTCAACTTACCCACTGGTTGGCTATACAGGGTTGCATTCAGTAAGATCTCTCCATCTGTGTGGATTGAGCTTTGTGTTTAATGGCAAAGGAGTGCAGACAGGTGTGGATGAAGGCAACTGAGAATCAACAAGTATTTTAGTGCTGAATTTGGATTGAGTAAGAGCAACACCTTTTGAGAGATGAGTTGCTTCAAGACCCAGGAAATAATGAAAAGGCCCAAGCATTTATTGTAACGATCTGAGCTATAGAATCGAGGTTACGTTTCGAAGGAATTGATACATTTGTTCGAATCTTGCAATTCAAATACAGGTTGATTCAAATCCAAAAGGTTAATATTTAAAAGGAGGGATTTCGTACCCTAAAATCGTGTAAGGTCCATTGGGGACCCGGTGTTTACACACTGCTACCTGTCCTAATTGCTAATATGCGCAAAAACATTTAAGTCTAAAGCAAGCATGCAAAACCGAAAGTATGAAATACAAGGTCGCCACGACTGAGTCGGGTCAAAACAAAAATGCGAATAAATCTGAAAAAGAGTAAAGTGTTAGGTAAGTATACGGAGTCATTCTCTCACTATGCCTTGGTTGGTCCCCACCAATCAGCACTCACCATATCAAAAGAAGGATCGAGTACCTGAAACTATACAACAAGTCAAGGTGAGCCGCTCATGCATGCCTTGAAGACATCACTGAGGCCACAATATGTACCTAAGCCTGAATAAAGATGTCTAATGCATTGCGGAAATTTAAACACACAGGTCATGCTTTAATAATAATAATAATAATAATAATAATAATAATAATAATAATAATAATAATAATAATAATAATAATAATAATAATAATAATAATAATAATAATAATAATAATATGTAGAAATACGATAAATGGCGGCCAAAGAATGTCAAGTGACATGTCTCTCTCCTACTCCCGCACCCATTCTCGTTAATGCAGGACCCGACTGCGTTCAATGCTATATAACAACGTCTCATCATTTCAATCTCATTTCATGCTTAATTCTCATATCAATGTCATTCTCAAGTTCATGCTCATGTTTCTTTTCTTTCTCATATAATAATCATAATGACTCGATTAGGTACGAATCCAATGAGATTGGGTCGTTCTATGACCTTAGCAAAAGGACTCTAGGACTCACAGTTAACGACCGTTCTAACATATGCAAAGAGAAGTCACATGCTCAATCAGTGGTGCAAATCCGAAGCATGATACTACATGAAATGCATGATGCATACACCTACATACTACATGAAACCCAGGCATGAGGTCCGTATCTTAAGTAAGTCCCGGAGAACTTGCCTAGAATGAGCAGATCAGCAAAATAACAAGCAAGAGGGTCCACAAGTCACATATTACCTGGCAAGTAATACATAACATGCATAAGTCTAGGTCTATGCACACAATGGCCATTTATTACCACGCACAAGTCATATAAGCAAAAGAACTCATCTTCACAACTTAGAGGCATATTATCATCATCATCATTAGCATCATTATCTCAAACCATCACATATCAATTCATGTCATCTCATTCTCATCGTCTTCCTTAACCATTTCCATAATCAACTCGAAATTCCAACATATCAATTCACGCTTTCAATTCGTGTAATCTTGCCATAACTCATATAAATTCTCAATTAAAGTTCATCGATCAATTCACCAAGTCAATTCCAAGTAAATTGGTTTCAAAGTTTCCAAAAGTCATTTGATCTCAAAATAAGTCAAATTGCTAGTTAAAGACAATGGGTTTCAAAATCATACTTAGCCAAGTTCCAAATATAAAACATCTAAGCCTTTAAATCAACTTCACAAAGTCATATTATTAAAACAACGGAAATTTCGCGAGGTACCCCTGAGGTATTGCAATTTTCGAGAGGTATACAACTCTTTTTCATATTTCGCGTGGTACCCCTGTGGTTTTCATTTATTTCACCTCATGCCCTTTCTCGTTAAATCTAACAGTCATTTTCATTCTCCGTTAGTTTGCAATTAAAAATAAAATAAAAAGAAAGAACAGTGCTGCTCTGAGCGGACGAGAGAGCGAAGAGAGAGCAAGACGCGGAGAAGAATAGAACATCGCTGCTCAATTCGAAAACCCCTAAAGTGAAGAAAGAAAGAGAGAAAGAAGGCCGATCGAGCGTGGCCGGTGGAAGAAAGTTGAACAGAAGGGGAAAAGCATGCCGATTAGAAGAAGAAGAAGTCGAAGGTCGAACAAAAAGAGAAGAAGCAGGAGGAGGTCGAACAGACAAGGTCGAACACGAAGAAGAAGCAGGTCGAACAGGAAGAAGAGGTATGTGTTGTTTGTAAATTTTTCGATAATTAGGGTTTCGAATTTGAGATTTTGGAGTTTTGAGTTTCGAATTAGGGATTCGAATATTGCAATGAACTTGATTTTTGAGGTTGACTTTCGAATTGGGGATACTAGCTCGTGTTTCCGAAAATTAGGGATTCGAATTGGGGATTTTCACTATGGATTTGTGAATTGGGGGATTTTCATTTTTGAGTTGCTGTCGTTGCAATTTGTTACAGAAAACCACACAAATGAACCATTCCTTCCAACACCTTACTTTTGGTTTTATTTTTTTTTACCCTGCTGATATCTTTTTTGAACATAGAATACGGAGATGATGATGTGGTGTATAAGGAATCATTTTCTTGATAATATAAGATCACAACATGCAGACATTTGATCTTGGCGATGCCTTTTCCTTGAAAGAAAGTCAGCTGCAAAAGAACGTGCATGGCCTGAGCCAACAAACTGCTTTACAGATTCCACAGGGCGGGGTACTCTTTTTATTGAAGATGCACTGATAAACCTGGTAGAGAAGAGAACCGAGCAGCATTAAGGCCTCAAAGAAGAGATTTCATCCTTGTAAAAGAATGGAGGCTTTGCTTTAATCAGGTCTAAGATCGCGGGATTGGTGGATTGCTATCCCTTTGAAAATATAAGGGTTGTTGTTGACATACGTTTTCTGTATGGAAGTTGTGATATGGTGGTTGCTAAGCAAGCTATCGTATCCTTTTCTTGATTTTTTATAATTAAAATTTTCACTTCCCACTTTCGAACCAGAATCTTGCTTGAAATTCCATAATTCCTTTACATCTCCTGGATGGTCACTCAAATGAAGCTATTCAGGTAACTAATGTTTACCTTATATTCTCATTTTCTGTTTCAAGCTAGTTTGGTTGAAATAGAACTAGCTTGTTGTGAGAGTACTTGACAAAATTTATGCTCTTATTCAACATGACAAAGCCTATTAGCTCAAATGGTAGAGCGATGTGCTCATGCACAAAGATGCGGGTTCAAATCCCGCATAGGCTAATCTCAATTTAATTGGAAGTTCAACTTTATACCTATGATTTTCCTTATTTTTTGAATTGATATCATTTATAGAATCAAACTCAATATATAGATAGCCTATGTGGGATTTGAACCCACATCTTTGTGTCTAAACTAAACACATCGCTCTGCCATTTGAGCTAATAGGCTTAGTAAGATAAAATTAGAGATCAGCTCCAAACTGGTGTCGTTTTTTATTGTGTGCTTTTGAATAGTTGAATGAGCCTGTTATGCTTTATTTTGGTGCTGTTTGTTAATCTGCTGAACAATCTCATGTGTTGTATGCAAAATTAAATTTAGGCAGGGGTGGGTGTGAGTTCATTTGATTTGCAAGTACATAGTAAGTGGGGGCTGTTTATATATTATTAGATATATGGCAACTATTATATATTTATACGTCTTTATATGAATATATGTTTTTTTTACAGTAGGCCAAAAGTAGGCAGACCTTACTAGTGTAAGAATCCACCATGATCATCCCACCGGATGATGTTACATAAATCCCTATTAGTAGGGAGGTTCGAGTACATACAAGTATCCCTAGATATAGAGATGAAATCGGCAGCTTTGTTTGCTTCCCTATAGCAGTGTCGGAAGTCTATGCTGATGAAGCTTGATTTAAGGTTCCTGATAAATTCCACTTCCCTTGTTATTTCCCATCTGACAAAAGAGTTGTCGTTGATGGCTTTGACAGCTTCCAAACAATCTCCTTCGATTATGACTCTTCTTAGTCCTTTGGAGCGAGCTAAATCTACACCTACACAGAAGGCTGAGATCTCCGTTTGTAGAGGAGATGTAGCAATCGATTCAAATTGAAAAATATCCACCACAGCACCATGGTGGTCCCTAACCAACCCCCCCGCCACGTGGCTGTCTCCCGTGGATTTGAAAGAACCATCTACATTAATTTTGTAGATATCTTTAGGAGGCTTGGTCCATCTTGAGTTTCGTTTTCGATTTGATATGTGTGTGTTAGTCTTGGCTTTAACTGGGTTGAGGTTTATCCATTCTTTGAAATCACCAAGTATCCTAATGGCTATTTGGTGGTGTGGGTATGATTTTTTATTCCTGAAGATTGCATCATTCCTAGCTTCCCAAATTTTCTGCCATATATGTTATTATAATCTAATCTCAATTTAATTATATATAAATGCGGGTGTGAGTGTAATGGCTTTTGTGGGGATTTCGACTATGTTTGACTATACATGATAGAAAAAACTTTCAAAAAAACATGACATCAAGTAAGATATATTCAAAATTCAGAAACTTTCAGAAAAACATGTCATCAAGTAGGATGTATAACATTCAGAAACTTTTAGGAAAAAAAACAGATAATTCATATTTGCACATGTCATATAGGGTGCCAATGTCAGTAACAAACTTCGTATTCAACATTCAGAAACTTTTAAAATATATTCAACATTCAGAAAAAATTGAAGCCTCCTTCATTAAGGATGTCAATGCCAGTAACAAATAGGACTTAAGAGTTTCTATAAGTTAACATGATTCAATACAATTTCATGAGCTATATATTCTGAATAAAAAATGAGCAGTTGCCTCTTCAATGTCTATTCTCAGCTTTTGCTAAGCCATTTCAGCATACAGACAATTCGGATTAGCACATATCATCTATAGTCTAGATAAGTATCTTACACATAGCCTTGTACATTAGCATTCAAAGAAGAATTTGACAAGATGAAGACTAGGAGTTTGAAGTTTCATGTTTTAGACAGATGGATCAAGACTTTCGAACAAGGGATATCATATTGCAAAGTTTGTATAGCTGCTAGCTAGATGGAGATTGTGCAGGCAGTAAAGATTTTATCAAAAGAGAATACACATTTCAAAAATGAAAATTCCCAATTCACAAATTCAGAGTGCCTCATTTCGAAACCCCTAATTTTCGAAAACTCAATTCGAAAACCCCTAATTCGAAAATCAAGTTCTTTGCCATATTCAAACCCCTAATTCAAATCCCTAATTCGAAACTCAAAACTCCAAAATCTCAAATTCACATACTTAAGATAGCAACTCTATTAGTCAAATTCACACACTTGTAGTTAAAATCTCAAATTCGAAACCCTAATTATCGAAAAATTTACAAACAACACATACCTCTTCTTCCTGTTCGACCTGCTTCTTCTTCGTGTTCGACCTTGTCTGTTCGACCTCCTCACGCTTCTTCTCTTTCTGTTCGACCTTCGGCTTCTTCTTCTTCTTCTTCTTCTTCTTCTTCTTCTTCTAATCGGCCCGCTTTTCCCCTTCTGTTCAACTTTCTTCCACCGGCCTCCTGCTACGTTCGATCGACCTTCTTTCTCTCTTTCTTTCTTCGCTTTAGGGGTTTTCGAATTGAGCAGTGCTGTTCTGTTCTTCTCCGCGTCTTGCTCTCTCTTCGCGCTCTCATCCGCTCAGAGCAGCATTGTTCTTTCTTTTTATTTTTATTTTTAATTGCAAACTAACGGAGAATGAAAATGACTGTTAGATTTAACGAGAGAGGGCACGAGGTGAAATAAATGAAAACCACAAGGGTACCACGCGAAATATGCAAAAAAGCTGTATACCTCGCGAAAATTGCAATACCTCAGGGGTATCTCGCGAAATTTCCGTTAAAACAATCTGGCACCATTAGAGCATTTCAAAACCCTATTTAAATAATTTAAGTAAATTCCGACACTCAAGCAAATAACCCAAATAATACATTTTAAATCTCATAATCAACCATCCAAATAATCACATAAACAATTAATCAAATAAATAAACATTAAATAAACAGGTAACATTTAAATAAAACCAAGTCCCAGAACCGGTTCAAACAACCAAAGGAAACCGGGTTCAGAATAAGCTTTCGCCGCGGCGAAAAGGCATTTTGCGGAATTTATGCCCACCCCTAACTAAAAATGTTACTCCGTATAATTGGTTAGTTGAAAGAAATTCCTAAATTTGTAGTGCGATTTTGTGTAATTTAACTTTTAAAGAGTGTTCACCAAAAAACTTTTAAAGAGTAATTTTGTAAGATGTTCAAATATAAAGGTAGTTTTGTGCAATTTCTCCCCGCTGAATATCCAAAACCAAACTCGCCGTCCCCGTTGGTTCTCCGTCTCTCATCCCTCCTCAGTCCTCCCTCCTCCCTACTCTGTCAATGGCAACAACGTCGTTTCCAACCGTCCACCGTTGTTTTCCTTCCGGTGACAGTCGCATAAACTCTTCTCTCTTGTGCTTGGTTCTCCCTCTGAGCTATCCTTCAAACCCTAGTTCTCTAAATTCTCCTCAATCGTTTGAATTCGGCCACAACCTATATCATTTTGGCAGCAGCAGGAGTCGTAGGAGCTCAAAAGTCCCGCTTTCCACATCGAAGTCGCTTGTTTTCCCATGTGAAGCTTCAATTCGTCGGGTACGTTTTTGCCGATTTTTCCTGCTGTCCCTTGTATCGAATTGGTTAACAGATCTTTTCGTGTACGATGTAAGTTCATTTCCCTGAACCAATTTTCGGAAATTGGGATTTCGTATTACTATATCTCAATTGGAATTTCTAGTTTTGTTGTTATCGGAATATTGTTTTTTGCTCTGAGGTGATTCAGGTGAACTGGGGGGATCAAATAACTTGTAGGAAATTCAGTATGATGTATGAAATTTCACCGGTCTATTGAGCCTTTCCTTTCTCTTGCAGTTTTCCAACCTGCGAGAAAGTGCTCATTTTGTGTTTTTATTGGATATTTTTGCAAAGGGATTTGATATGTTCAAGTGACTTTTGTGTGCCATGCTAGATTACCGAACAAGAATACACTAGCCAGCACTGCTGTTGCAGCCCCATAAGCAGTCACTGGGGTCCTGGGATCTCTGTGTTTGAAAAGCATGCTTGTGGTAGCTGTGGTTCAAGAAATAGGAGAACAATTAATTTTAAAGAGAATCATCTGACTTGCACTTGGGTAGGTTTCCAAACCGGTTCTCTTAGAATGTCTTGTTTGGCACGTTTTAATCTCTTTGTTACATTTGGTGCTGAATGTGGTATTGAAGAATTGGATGCTGAAGAGGCATTGATTGATGATGTGGAAGAGGAAACCTCTAGAGAAAATCTTGTTACCCATCACAGTGTCGAAGTTGGAAATGATGATTCTGTTCCATCTGTGATTGGGAAAGGGAGTGGGATTAGGTTACGTTATTTAGAAGAACGTGATAAAGAGGCCTTCTCAAAGCAAATTTTGGAGCTTAGTCGGTCCAACAAGTTGAGAAGTGCCTTGGAGTTGTTTAGGTCCATGGAAATCTTTAGACTGACCCCCAACTTACATGCATGCAACTCACTTTTGTCTTGCCTTTTGAGGAATGGCATGCTTGATGATGCATTAGGAGTTTTTGAGTACATGAAGAATAAGAGGATTATTTCAGGGCACTCTTTCAGCTTGGTGTTTAAAGCAGTTGCAGAAGCTCGGGGTAGTGATGAAGCAATACAAATGTTCATGGAAGCAGTAAGGAAAAATGATCATGAAAAGGATTTTGATGTTGTTGTGTACAATACGATAATCACTATTTGTGCCAAGGCGAATGATTGGTCTCAGATGGAGAGAGTATGGTGTATTCTGAAGGAAAATGGACATATAGGCAACACAATTACTTACAATATATTGATATGTACTTTTGTCCGCTGTAGCCAGTATGAACTCTCTATTGCTGCTTACAGTGAGATGCTACAAAGGGGAATAAAACCAGGTGTTGACTCTATGCATGCCGTAATTGGTGCTTGTACGAAGGAGGGGAATTGGGACTTGGCAATGAGAGTATATGAAAGCATGTTAGTGAGTGGCCTGAAACCTAATTTGATCGCTTTCAATGCACTAATAAACTTACTTGGGAGATCTGGAAAGGTAGAGACAGCTTTTAGAGTTTACGATCAAATGGAACTCTTTGGCCACACGCCTGATGCACATACATGGAATGCACTGCTTGGTGCTTTGTACATGGCCGATCAATATGCTCGTGCTCTTCATCTTTTCCACACGATAAGAACACAGCAGAGAGTTCAGCTAAACACGGAATTATATAATACTGCTTTAATGTGTTGTCAAAGGCTCAGATTATGGGAAAAAGGCATCCAACTTTTGTGGTTAATGGAAGGTTCTGGGTTGACTGTGTCAACTGCATCATATAACCTAGTAATTGCCACTTGCGAGGGGGCTCGGAAACCAAAAGTTGCATTGCAAGTTTTTGAGCACATGGTTCATCAGAAGTGCCCAGCAGACACATTTACATATCTGTCAATTGCAAGGAGTTGCATATGGGGATCTCTGTGGTATGAAGTGGAGACAATTCTGGATGTAAGCTACTCTACTAAGCTGTTTTTTCTCAGCCTGAGCTTTTCTTATAGGAAGCTGAAATTCCTTGGCTTCGAGCAGTTCTTTGGCTTTTTTATGAACTCAAGTAGTCACTTTTGTTTGTAGAGTCTACCTCATGTGAAATCAATTCAGCGTAGCTGTCATAATTTCTGAACTTATACATGCTTATTTCCTGTTCTATATGTTACAAATGGAAGATAGTTGGAAAAATTCGCATGCATTCAGCACCCAAAAGTGAGGTCTAGGATGGTTTGAGATGATGGCTATTTTTTAATATCTTTTTTATTTTATTTGAGTAGCTGTATAAAAAAAAAAGATAGGTTACCAAACATTGCTATGACAGATATATTTTCCTAATTCTTAACTCCTTGTTCTTGTGCATTTTGTGCCTGGCAGTTGACATCCAATGTTTCACTTTACAATGCAATCATCCAAGGAATGTGCCTTAGAGGGAAAGTTGATGCTGCCAAGCGGCTTTATACAAAGATGAGGGAGATTGGCCTTGTGCCAGATGGTAAAACACGTGCTATGATGTTACAACACCTCATAAAGCGTTGTCGTTAGAAAAGTAGCATGGCCTAACAGGGTGGTATCTAGTAACAACAGTCATCAGTTCAGCGATATGCAAAAGAGCAACTGGCAGTTAAGGAAGAGGACATCATGCATCTGTGTATGAAAAATGCGTGTCTCTGCAACTGAGTCTAGTTCTCTAAGCTGTGTTTCTTCACCCTGGTATGCTCACCATCTTTATCCTTCTAAATCACACATTTACTTGATTCATATGATAGCTGTCAAAAGGGACCTTCCTCTAATCTAGTAGGCATATCATAAAAATCGGGGTATGACATGACAAATATGTGGCAGCTTATTCTAGATGGCAAATTTCTGCAGGGAAACTGGATGTTTTATGATCAATTAACCTTCACACATAATAAAAATACTCTAAACGTGAGATATATACCAAGAATTAGAAATGGAATGTAAAGATAAAATTTTCCATGTTCTTTCAATTGAAATATTATTTTCTAATCTTTTCGGACAGAAACTTTCATGTCAACATACGTAGAAGCCAATGCACTTGTGAATTTTTTCGTGCGATTGTGTGTGTGGAACTGCACTGGTTGCCTCATTCTGTCACTCATCGTTGTGAATTGGATGCTTTCTCCACTCCTGACTCCTGAGTCCTGAGTTGGAACATCCCTGATTCAGAAGGTATGCACAACGAACAAGCCATCCTATTTGAGCTTTTATATCCCTGTATTTGATGCAGGTATTGGGACTAATGAACCCAATCCTATATCAAAAAGTATGGGATTTGAGACGTGGTATTTAAGTAGGAGGTTCTCGCCCTTTAAAAAAACCTTCTCAAAATGAGCGAACCCTAAAAAGAGAGTGACTTAAATCTTTCTGTATAGGTTTTTACTGCTTCCGAAATGAAATTCATATGCATCCTTTTTCTTTTTCCTTGAAGAACTAGTTCAGTATCCGCACCGTGTGCGGTTTTTTTACAATTTAAATAAATTTAATATAAATACCCGCTCAGAGAGCTAATTAATTTATTTCAACACTTTTGAATTGTTACACAATTTAAATAAAATTACCATTGATTCTCATTAATGTATTGAAAGTATTATCAAACTTTTATATAATTATTATCAAAATCTTACAAAATTGGGAAAAATCTTTTCAAAATATATCTATGTTTAAAAACTTATGAAAACTATTATCTTAAAATTGATTTAGGTGGAGATAATTTTTTTTGATTGGTTATTACTATTAAGATAAGGAGAAGATATCATATGTTACATACGACTTATCATTTATTATATCTATTATATATATCTTCTAAAATTGGTTACATATGTTACATAGGTAAAATCTTATCTTATATAGTATTTAAAATTCGTTAATATTCTCTAAACATATATAATCGAATTGGGTCAAATTTTATCTTAGGAATATATAGATATATTGATTAAATAGATTTAGAATAAAATTTTATCTTATACATATATTAATTATTAAATCTTATCTTAAATAATAGTATTTAAATTTGGTTAATATCTTCTAAAAATTTATTCATATTTAATCAAATTTATAACGGCCCAGAATTATGATTTTCGGGTTACGTTTCAAGGGATGAAACCCCTTGTTCGGATCTTGCAATCCAGGTACGGGTCGAGGTTTCAAACTCATTTTAAGGATAGTAGAAAGAGGGATTTCAACCCTAAAAGTCACGAAGGGTCGTAGGGTACCCTTAACCTGTCTTAAGACTATGTCGCGAAATTCAATTCAAATGAAAGTAAAGCGGAAGCAAAGTTAAGATACAAAGTGTCACGGCAGAGACGGGTCAAAACCAAAACGTAAGCGAATGATTACCATTTATACCAAGTTAGAGAATTAGCCAGGTTCTTCAATTTGCCAAAAAGAAAACCCCGTCATATAGACATCGAGCACTCGAAATCTGCAAAAAATACCTTTAAAAAAAGAACGGGGAAAAGAGTCAGATCGAACCACTCATGCGGGACCGGCAGTCCTCGTTGAGGCCACATAGTGTGTGCTATACCTAATAAAGATGCTCTAATGCAGTACGAAAGTCAAACACACTAGCATTCTTCTAGTCATAATAACGTGTAAAAATACGGTAAAAGGGCCCAAGACAATGTCAAGTGACATATCCCTCTCCTACCTCCACCCCCATCCGATAGGGCGGAGACTGGCCAGCTCGTGAATACATTCCATTATAATCGGGCGGCACGCATGCCCAACCCGCTCCACAGTAAAGCCCGCAGACATCTCATAATATAAGGAAGTTCCATGACTCGATTGACTCAGGACGTGACCCGATCGGACTAGGTTGCCCTATAACCTGTAATGACCTTAGCTAAGTCTTGGTATGAGACTAAGCCATGACCTTAGACACAATCAAGGTGTGTAGTATATGAGTCAAACACACCTTAAGCTATAAATAGCATTGTGTACATTGAGGATGGGTATGTTTTTACAAATGAATTCATATTTTCCCTCCACCTATCCTCTCAACTAACTCTCATCTATCTCTTACATTCTCACCTCCTTTCTGTTCTTCATTCTCATCTTCCTCAGTCACAATCGTCGAGCTAGCTTGACGAACCCGTGGTGGCTAGATCCGAGCCACAACAGAATTGGTATCAGAGCAATTTCCTTGGCAAAGCGCGTTCCCATGGCGGAGGGAACCAGGTCGAAGACGACGGAGTCCCAGATTCAAGAACTGCGAGAGGACACCAAGAATTACATGGCGTCAACGGCTGAATCAATGGCCAATATACGAAGAATTCAAGAGGAACAGGCAAGGCAATTCGAAGAGTTCAAGAAATTGAACGATCAACGGACGGAACAGTTGGCCGATTTCGTCCGAAATCCCCCGGAGCCAGGTGGACGGAGGGAGCGACAACCGGGTGAAGATCGACAATCGGGAGAAGCGCAGCATTCCAAAGGAGAACGAATCTCATTAGCTGGATCTGGTCCAGTAGATCAGGAGATTCCCGGTTCCAGATGGCATCCGAATTTCAATGGAGGTGCCGCGTCTAGCTTCAATGGAGTTCGGCTGAATTCTGGCGCGAATTACAATGGTGCGAGCTTGGGCGATAACAGATTCTAGAGGTTACCTAAGCTAGATTTTCCGAATTTCGATGGGAGGAAACCACGAAATTGGATCCGAAAGTGCGAAAAATACTTCGGAATTTTCTCGATTCCAGATTCACAGCAAGTGGAAATGGCGGCCATGTTCTTGACAGATAAAGCAGACACATGGTTGCAAGGGTATCTTATGCAGAATCCCAGGGTTACATGGAGAAATTTTTGCGACGACATCTGTATGAGATTCGGGGATAGACAAGAAACTGAAATCGTAGGCGAATTCAACAAACTCGAGCAACAAGAAGATTTGGAAGACTATAATGAGAAATTTGAGGAGTTACGGGCAGGAATGCTGTCTTTCAACCCTCAATTGTCGGAATCCTACTTTATCTCGAGCTACATTAGCGGATTGAAGCCAGAGATTCAATCCCTGGTGAAGCTGGGACGGCCGGCATCCATGGCCGAAGTTCTTGAGCAGGCTCGGCTCCACCACAAGGCAGTACATGCACTAATTCGAGTCTCCAGACCTCAATGGAAGCCCTCGTATGGGAATTCAAGTAATTCGGGTTTCAGATCTTCGGGGTGGAGCAAGGACAATCCAAGCAAGATAGAGCCCAAAAGGAGTATGACAGCCTCCAAAACTGCCTCATCAACTGGGTCGGAAGCAAGCACAGGGAGGTCAAATGAAGCCAAGAAAGGGCTATGCTATCGCTGTGGTGACAAGTTCTTCCATGGTCACAAATGCAAAACACAGTCCCTCTTCAGTCTCATTGCTCAAGAGTTGCAGGACACAGGACAACCATCCGAGGAACCAGTGCAAGATTGGAGGATGGAAGAAGAGCAGGAAGATACTGAGGTCTATGTACATGCTCTCACTGGGGGTGAATTGGGTAGCACTATCAGGGTTAAAGGAGAGGTAAAAGGGAAGTCCATCACAATCTTGATAGACAGTGGAGCTACCCACAACTTCTTGGACTTTAGAGTGGCTCAAGAAGCTGGGTTTCAGATAAGTACAGCAGGAATCATGCAAGTTAACACCATAAATGGGACTATGTACAGTGGGAAGGTCTGCAAATGATTCTTGTGGGAAATGCAGGGAGAATGTTATGATCATGACATTAGGTTGTTAAAGATGGAGGGCAGTGATATGATTCTGGGGACCGACTGGCTAGTAGGATATAATCCAGTCCTTTTTGATTTTGTGCAAGTGCAGATCTCTTTTGAAAGGTTGGGAAAGCAGGTTGTGATCAAGGGGTTCAAGGAAGACAATGATACATCTCAGGCTTGTGTTAAGATGATCACAGGAAAACAGCTCCAGAAGCTCTATTCTTCAAAGTCAGTATTATGGGTGACTCAGATATCACAGGTCTGTAGTGTCAAGGCTTCAAGGAGCCCTCTTCCTTCAGAAATCACAGCTGTGCTTGAAGAATTTGATGACATTTTCAAGGAACCTACAGAGCTCCCTCCAGTAAGAAATCATGAGCACTCAATCAACCTCAAACTGGGTGCTGCACCAGTAGCTTCAAGGCCATACAGGTATCCTTATTTTCAGAAAACAGAAATTGAGAAACAGGTTTCAGATAAGTTGTTGAATGGGATAATCAGGACTAGCCATAGCCCCTTTGCATCCCCCACCTTGTTGGTGAAAAAGAAAGATGGGACTTGGAGATTTTGTGTGGATTATAGGAAATTAAATGATATCACAGTCAAAGACAAATTTCCCATCCCTCATATTGAAGACTTGTTAGATGAACTCAATGGAGCTTGTATTTTCTCAAAATTGGATTTGAGAGCAGGTTATCATCAAGTAAGAATGTTGGAGGAAGATGTAGCAAAGACAGCTTTTAGAACACATCATGGCCACTATGAGTTTAAGGTCATGCCATTTGGGTTAACTAATGCCCCAGCTACCTTTCAGTGCCTCGTGAATGATGTGTTCCATGACTTTTTAAGAAAATCTGTGTTGGTTTTCTTTGATGATATTTTGGTCTACAGCCACCCAGTGAGTCAGCATGCCTTGCATTTGAGGGAAGTGTTATCTTTAATGAGGCATCACAAGCTGTTTGGTAAAAGATCTAAGTGTGAATTTCCACAAAAAGAGGTAGAATACTTGGGTCATATTATCTCTGATTTGGGAGTGGCTACAGACCCTAGGAAAATAGAAGCTATGATGAAATGGCCCCTTCCTAAAACCCCTAAGGCATTAAGAGGATTCTTAGGCCTCACAGGATACTATAGGAGGTTTATTAAAGGGTATGGATGCATTGCCAGACCCTTGACAGAATTACTAAAAAAGGATTCCTTTGTGTGGTCAAGAGAAGCAGATAAGGCTTTTGCAGATCTGAAAAAAATTATGTTTTCACCTCCTGTCCTAGCAATGCCTGATTTTAGCTTGCCTTTTGTTATTGAGACTGATGCATGTGAATCTGGGGTAGGAGCTGTGCTAATGCAGAATGGGAAACCTCTTGCTTTCATCAGTCAAGCTCTCAAAGGAAGACACTTGGCGTTAGCTGTGTATGAGAAAGAACTGCTTGCAATACTACTGGCTATTGACAAATGGAGGCATTACCTTGAAGGAAGAAAATTCATTATAAAAACTGACCACCAACCACTCAAGCATTTGCTAGATCAAAGGTTGTCAACACAAGTACAGAAGAAAGCTGTGAGAAAATTGCTGGGCTTATAGTATGACATTGTCTATAAAAAGGGGAGCGAGAACAAAGCTGCAGATGGGCTATCTAGAATGTTTGAAGAGCAGGAGAGTATGTGCACTGCTTTGACTGTCATTCAACCAGCTTGGATAACTGAGATCCTGGAAAGCTATAAAGATGAGCAACCCATTCACCATCTCCTCCTCACTGCTGTATCAAAGAATCCAGGCCATTTTTCAGTCACTAATGGGATTCTAAGATACAAAGGGCGCCTGGTGATAGGAGGTGCTACTGGCCTTAGGGACAAATTATTACAATGCTTTCATGAGGAACCTGTGGGTGGACACTCAGGCATTCATGCTACCTATCAAAGGCTGAAGAGCATGTTTTACTGGCAAGGATTGAAAGCCGTTGTGACAAAATTTGTGACACAATGTGATGTGTGTCAAAGAAATAAATCAGAGAATGTTGCTTCACCAGGTCTATTGCAGCCTCTGCCCATACTTGATATGCCTTGGAGCCACACCAGTCTAGACTTTGTGGAGGGACTTCCAAAATCCTTGGGCAAAGACACCATTTTGGTAGTAGTAGACCGTCTTACCAAATATGCACACTTCTTGGCTCTCAGCCACCCCTTTTCAGCATCAAAGGTTGCCTCAGTGTTTATGGAAAACATCTACAAGCTCCATGGGTTACCACAAAGCATAGTGTCTGATCGTGACAGGGTATTTGTGAGTCAGTTTTGGCAACAACTCTTCAAATCTCTCCACACCAGCTTGGACATGAGCTCTGCTTACCACCCTCAGTCGGATGGACAAACTGAGAGGGTAAATCGTTGCTTAGAAACTTACCTCCGCTGTATGACTTCAGCCAATCCAAGCAAGTGGTGCAAGTGGTTATTTTTGGCAGAATGGTGGTATAATACCACATTCCACTCTACCATCAAGATGTCCCCATGTGAAGCTTTATATGGTTGCCCGCCGTCACAATTGGGTGTCCCATCTCTACCTGCAGCAGGCACACCAACTTCTGAATGGATCTCTACTAGACAACACCTGATCAAGCAACTGAAGGACCATCTCCTCCAAGCACAAGCTCGAATGAAACTATTTGCTGACTCCCACAGGACTGATAGATCACTAAAGTTGGGAGATTGGATTTTCTCAAACTCCAACCTTACAGACATACGTCAGCTGCAATTCGAAGGAATCTCAAGTTAAGCTCCAAGTACTACGGGCCTTTCAAGGTCTTGGCAAAAATTGGTGAAGTTGCTTATAAACTTGAGCTTCCAGCATCAGCAAAAATTCACCCTGTGTTTCACGTATCACAACTGAAGCTGAAAAGAGGGTCGGGACAGCTACCTGATCTTGCTACTCCAAAGACAGATGATGAGGGCCACATCTTAGCAGAGCCAGAGGCGATTCTAGACACACGGGTTCACTACCTAGCAAATGGGGACCCTATTACAGAGTGGCTGATTCAATGGAAAAATCCGTCCGCTTCAGAGGCCACCTGGGAAGCAGCTGCACGCATCATTCACAAGTTTCCTCAGCTCCAGTTGAATCAAGAGTAATTGTAATGACCTTAGCTATGTCTTGGTATGAGACTAAGCCTTGAGTCAAGGCTCTTTAAAGGGTGTGCATTGTAATGACCTTAGCTAAGTCTTGTTATGAGACTAAACCATGACCTTAGACACAATCAAGGTGTGTAGTATATGAGTCAAACACACCTTAGGCTATAAATAGCATTGTGTACATTGAGGATGGGTATGTTTTTACAATTGAATTCATATTTTCCCTCCACCTATCCTCTCAACTAACTCTCATCTATCTCTTACATTCTCACCTCCTTTCTGTCCGAGTTTCTGTTCTTCATTCTCATCTTCCTCAGTCACAATCGTCGAGCCAGCTTGACGAACCTGTGGTGGCTAGATCCGGGCCACAACATAACCCTAGCAAAGACTCTAGGACTATCATAGATAACGACTGTTCTGTTTCAAACGCATAAAGTAAGCAGATGCTCATTCAATTAGTGCAACCTAAACAGAATACTACATGGCATGCTTTTATGCATATGCAACATCTAACATAAAATGCAACAACAGGCATGAATGTCCAACCCGAGTAAGCCCCCTAGGGAACTTACCTGAAGATGCAGAACAGCAGGATAATGCAAGCAAGGGCCCAAAACCAAGTCCAAAGCAATCCAAAAGCAATACACACCTATCATCAAGCCATTTCCATAAGCCATCGGACCAACATTCATACGCACGAAACCCAACTTTTCAACATACTCAAAACCAACCGATAGTGAAACCGTTTTCCAAAACCTTTCCGATATGATCAACATCAACCAAAATCATTTACTTCCAATCAAACCCATTGATAAATCTTGCCAACAATATTTCCAAACTCATTTCCTAAAGTTTTCCAAACTCTTAAAGATCAAGTTGAGTCAACTCATATCCAAAACATTTTCTCAAATCATAATTGGCCAAAACCCAATTATAAAACATTAAATCTTTAATCAACTTGTAAATTCATACCATTAAAATAATTCCGGCACTTTTTTATTTCAAAACCTAAAACCTTTTAGATAGCTTACCAAATTGTATTAAATTAAAATAAACACCAAACCATATTTATGAATTAATAACAATAGAACCTCTTATAATTTCCAAGATCAGACATTTACTCATCATAAAATACATAGTTCAATAATATTATTTTAAACACTTTAAAAATGGATAATCAAAATTTCAGAAAATATATTTATTAAAAGCAGAATAAATATAATAATTATTATAATGAAACTAACAACAATTAATACATAACATATAGTATAATGATGTAACATAATAAGTTAATAACACCCCATATTGCAATAATAATAACAACCCAAAAGAGAGGAATCAGGCCCAAAAAGGAAGCCTGATCCGACCCGCCCAGCTCAAAGCCCAACCCGAGTACTCCATCCCCTCACAAAAATGACCTAGAAATAACCGACCCGAAACCCTTACCCGGATCCAACCTTTCCCAATCTGAAAAACTCATGACAAAAATGATATAACCCGAAAGTGAGAAATCCGGGTTAAGCCCAAGCAATTAGGGCCAAAAGAAGAAAAGGGCATCTGTCTCCTGCAAGCTCAGAACAAAGCTCTCAGACGCACGACGGTAGAAGAAGAGTAGAGAAAGATTTCTCCGACCACCCACGAGCGGCTCCCTTTCCGGCCCCAACCCATCCCAGTCCGACCGACACCCTATTCCGAACTCACCCGACCCAAAAGGGCAGAAACGAGAGTAAAGAGGAAGGAAGAAAGGAAAGCTCACCGAAGGGGCTGGAAATCTCACCGGAAAATCTCGATCGGCTCGGTTGAAGGCGGTTTCACGTCGTCTTGGCCTGGGGAAAGAGGGAATCGAATAAAGGTTCTCCCTTACGACAATTGAGGATGAAATGAGAGGGAAAAGCGAGCTTACCACTCGCCTGGAAGGAAATCAGGGGTAGGAGGAGAAAACGGCTCCGACAGGGCTCCCGACTTCGATGGAGACTCCTCGCTGTTGCTGCTACTTGAAGGGAAGAGCAAGAGAGAGAGATGATGATGCTCGAAGAGGAAGGCGGGGAAAGAAGGGCTCGGCTGGCCTGCTGGTGATTCGCAGTTTAGAACGAAATGGAGGGAGGGGGGGATGGTGGCTTGGCAGTGGTGTCTCGGCGGTAGGAGGTTCTGCAGTACCGCTCTCGGAAACAGAGCTCGGAGCTTTGAGCGGCGGCCTGGTGGTGGAAGCGAGGAGGAGGAGGGAGGGATTGGTGTTGTGGGTGCGACGGTGGTGTCCGGAGGATGATGTTTCCGAAGTCAAACGGAAGGATGCAGTGTGTGGTGGTTTCGATGATGGGGTTTCCTCTTGTGGTTCCTGGATTTTGCAGAGGGCAACGGTGAGAGGGGAGAAGGATTCTTTTGTGGGTTTACTGTGGGATGCTTGGACAAAAAGGGTGAGCAAATTGGGATAGGTGAAACGCTGCATAAAAGACCATCTCTACAGCTATGAGCCTATGAGTGGCAAGGCAAGGGTGAGGATTCCTCAACAATACATCTGAGAAAGAGAGAAAGAGAGAGAGAGAGGGAGGGAGGGAGGGAGGGAGGGGGAAGAAAAGAAGAAAAGGAAAAAGGAAAATAAAATAGGAATGGTCCTCGCAATAGAATTCAAAATAGCGGAATAGACTCAAAACCCGCTCGCTCAACTTTATTCCGACGCGTTTAAAATACTTCTTAATTTTCCAAATCCGAACATTATTTTCCAATTTTCGGTATATAAAAGCATAGTATAACATATTTTAAATTTTCAATTAATTAATGTCGGAACTTGTTTCGAAAGATTTAAAATAAACCCAATAGCTCACAGACAGAAATTTCAATTCTCCTGAATCTTAAAAATCGGAATGATTATAAATCACTATTTTAATAATTTAATATTCTAAAATTTCCCGGTCTTTACATCATCCACCTCTGAAAACAAGTCTCGTCCCCGAGACTAAAATCACTCTAAAACATGGGGATGAAGTTTTAAATTGGTGAGTCCAAGGATCATGCCATTGATTCTGTAAGCATCTCATAGGGGCCCGTATGAGATCCTCACAGCACCCTTGACGTGATCATAACATTTCTAATTGGTCGCAGCAAGTATGTGATATGGGCCCCTATCACACCCTTACCCCGACCTTTCGATCACATCATAACTCGAAAAGCAATCATAGCGTCTCTACTGGGTCTTAGCAAGCATTCCATATGCGCCCCTATAAAATGCCTGTATTCACTTCGTGAGACGTTATAATATAAGCCCGGGTTGAAAAGTTTCTAAAGGGATTTCGTAATTGAAAAAGATTAGCCTCAAAATCGTTGAATTTCTCGGTAACGTTTATTCTTTAAAATTTCAAGTAATTGCTTTTCAAACCGCTCAAAATCTTCAAATAAGACATTTAACCAAGCAACTTTATACCAAAACAAGTAAAATCGTTTCGATCAAAATTTCGTCAAAACCAAATCAGTTTCCCGCATAACAATCAATCAAATTCAGAAGCTCGGAGGTGGAATCATCCACCTCTAAGGGCTAATTCCATATTTTCTTCCTAGTTTCCAGAATCATCTCATCATCATTCACAACTCAACATGTACAAAAGTAAAGCAACTCATCAACTCCTAACATCATCAGCCACCTCTCATATGGCAATCCTCAACATCAATCATGATAATCTCAACAAATCGACATCGTAACCGAATAACATGCTTACCCATAACACAAATCATACCGTTCTTTCAAAGCACATCAAAAGCAATAAGAAACCTCAACGTCATATCACGAGTCATAAAGTTTATCTATATCATACTGAAGGCATCACAAGTGCACAATCGAATTCTCATAACTTATCACGCAAGCACACATGCCAAGAGATCAATGGGTTAGGTATTATGGAGTTAGTACGTCAGTACACATTAAATCTTACGATCGCATATCAATATCGCAATACAAGTAGAACCAGTCACAACAAGGGATCTCATTTAACGCATAATTTCACCTACTCATCCTATCCAATTTCTATCCAACATTATCATAACATCTTTATCACGTCAATCATTGGTACTTGTAAGGTTAGCCATAGCGAAATTTCTTCATAAGTCAACTAAACAAAACTACTTATCAACACATCAATACAAACAAAGTCATGATATTAAGATTCAATCAAAATGGAAGATCAAACAGTATATCAACATCAAAATGTCAACATGCTCTCTAGACATTATCTCAACCCATCGCAATGCCATTTAACAACCATTTAGTAATCAGACACTATTATCTCATATATATACAAATCATATTCATCCTCAACATCATATTCATCATTTAACATATCAATAATCATGCTTGCCAACCATATAATACAACATCATGATTACTACCACATAATACAACATCATGCTTTCACATAATAACGCATTATTATCTCATGTATCATATCACAACACATCCTATCATGCGTCTAAAATAACATAACAAGATAGCAAAACAGTAATATATAGGGCTGATCATCGGCCCAAAACCGATCCGAACCTGGCCGAACCGAACCGAACCGTAAACCGAAATTCCCAAAAATGAAAACCGAAAACCGAACCTAAACTAATAGGTTTGGTTCGGTTTTCTACCGGTTTGGTTTAGGTTCGGTTCGGTTATGAACCTAAGTGAACCAATTTTATTTGAACATTTTTTATATAGATTTTATTTGAGCATAAAACAAAACACCTCATGGTCTACGGTCTACTTATATAAGTACACACATAGCCCTTTTTTGTATTAGCATTTGGGCTATTAATTACCAAATGTCAAAAGAGAACCTAATACGGAGTAAGTAATAACATATTGCTTTGTACAACACTACAACAGTAGCTAGCCCCATGTACCGCAGTAGGACCATGTACAGTTGAACCTTGTACAGATGTACAACCCTATGGCTGATGGGAAAGGAGAATCGAACCTACACCAGAAGGGACGAACTAACAAACAAAGGGTAAATTAAAACATTTAAAAAAAAATTCGGTTTTCCCTCGGTTTAACCAAACCGAACCTAAACCGAACCTAAAACCGAAAATTAAAATCCCCTGAACCGAAAACCTAAATCGAAACACATCGGTTCGGTTAGGTTCCGATTTTTTCGGTTCGGTTCGGCCCAAAAATTCGGTTCAAACCGAATATGAGCAGCCCTAGTAATATATCATGGTAACACTTATCATTACCAACTGGATTTTAATGTTGCATAACATGTAATATCAATCCATATCAGGTTCATCATGGTCGCTATCTAACATCATGTAAGTACATATTAACAAATCATGTAAGCAAGAAAATTCCCACATTATCATCAGTCAATAAGTCTCAATTTGCAATCATGCTCAAAATTATTGCAAAATACCATATATGAACATAGTCAATTCAAACTAGCAAGTTTCATCATAACCTTATGTCCTTATCAGATAACAATTCAGGTTTCTCAGCATTCGCATTTCAAACTTTTATAGGCATAAGAGTTTAGATCATGCTTAGCAATATAGGGTAGCAAAACATCGAAACATCATGGTACATGAAAACAATAAGACATCGAATCATATCATTATAGTCAACGGGCAATCAGGCAACAATCATCATCAAGTCAACACATCAACACGTAAATCTCATCGCTAGGTCAGTGCAATATCATCGTCAACAAATTCAAAAGGGGTTAGCAATTCGAACGAAGAACACTCCCGCTTGCAAGTTATATCGTACTCGGTAACCATAATTCTCGATGCGTGCCCGTTCCGCCGACATCATTGATCCTGAGGCCCGTGGGTTATGGGCCCACGCTTCCGCTACACTACTCTATTGCTATCTACTTTCCTTCCCCTCTTTCACGCGTCGCTCGTCCGATGTATCACGTATGAGTTCATGTTAGTGGAGACAGGGGAGTGACAGGGACGGACACCCAATGTTCCTCTCGGAGACAAATAAAGACCAATGCTAAAGACGAAAAGACTAGAGACAAGACTTCGACTCGGGAATAGCAACGATGCCTTTATGAAAGTTTATTAGGTTATAATCGTGACAAGTAACACGAATTCATCATGGAACGTATCAATTGCACTAATCCACACTAACATGTACCTATCTCAAGGGGGACAACGTTCGTATTCATTTTCAAAGGCACAATCGAGTACTACAACATGCATGTGAGACAAGTTAGTAGCATATTATTCCACGAAACGGATAGGCTTAACAACTTCAAACAAGTAATGCGAAGCTAGTAATGATCATACAGGGTCCGAGTTCATGTGAAATTTAATGAGAATGACAAGTGTTATATATATGAACGAATGCACAAGAATGGTATACGTATCAACATGTGAGGTCAAGAATGGCAAGGTATATCATAATAGTGAAACTAAACGTCATAGAGGAACACATAAGAGGGGCATAGTAATTATCACATCTGACACAATGATCATATAATAGGTTAAGAATGGCACGTAATCATATGTCGAGATACATTTAGAAAGTATAGGTCCTACATGATGCTAGCGATACATGATGTGATACAAGCATAGTCATGAGTCATTTAAAGAGTTCAACATAATATTTAGGATAGCAAGAGGAAAATCACAGAGTAACAAGAATGACATCACGAGCGACAAATCATAATCGTGCTAGGAATGATCCATCATAGGACACATGTAATGATACGATAGTTATCACATCATAGAACAAGTACAACACGTGATTATTTAGCGGGTCATATTGGAAATCATAAGCCCTACAGGACACTACTGGCATATATCGAACACGAGCACAATCAAGGTAATTCAACCAGATTCATCCTAACATTCATGTAAGTGCGAGATGATAAAACAGAGTAATAGGGAAACACTACCGAGAGGTAACATGTAAGCATGCTAAGATAACCATCACGAAAAGCAAGTCGGTCATCGAATTTAACATCATCTAGCCAGGATGAGTAAGACATGTTATGGTAATAGAAAGAGGGAAGAACCACACTATCAGGAACCTAGTTCGAGAGAGAATCAACAATAATGCAGGCAAGATACAAGTTCGCACAAGTCACAACCGATGATCCTACATGATGCTAAAATCCCAACATAACGTACGATACATGCATGCAACTAATCATGACGGCGCGTAAGAAATCACTAAATCATATTCCACGATATAGAAGCATGAGAAAAGTTAAATGATGCATAATATGAATCTAAGTAATGAGCAATATGATTAGAATACGGGGCATGAGTGCAGATCAACACATACTTGGATGAAACATGCATTTTCCAAGACTCAATTATACCACATTTCTCCATTCAACACAAATAACACACAACAATATTATGTGCAAAATAATCAGCAATAGCTAATCTGGCAAGTACACAATAGATGGGCATGATTTGGATTCTTGTCACAAAAAGGATAATAAGCATTGACATGTCGTCATCCAACATGCTAAAGCGATAACCTACAAGTATTCCTGCAAAGAGGAGTTGATCACACTATCATGAACCTAATCCAGGAGGAAATAACGATCCTGTAGGTTCATATCATATGGTACATGCTTCCAATCATTCATACGATCAATAAGCCAAGTAAACATGCTATAACAACATACAATCATGATAGAAGGCAAGACATAACACGAGACTTGAGCAATGTAACTAACCACAACATGATCTTACATAATAAAATTGTGACAGAAAGCAAGGCATAACATGAGCAGCTTTTTACTAATGATCATTTACAAGGTATATGCGGGAGATTACAAAATCATGTCATTCAATTCAGAGAGGGTCACCATTACAACCGGACAGAGATCCCTAAGGACAAACATTGATCTTCCCTAACTGACTCATCACCCCTCTTCCCCGTGGGACTTTGGTACGACTCTTTGTGGTAAGAAAACATTATTGATCATCATAAGGATGAAGAAAGAGAGCCCCATGACACCTTACTTTTGACTCAAAATGCCATCAAGAACCACCTTCCAATACGCACTCAGACAACCTTCATATCCATACATGATTCCCGACACAAAGTGGTTACCAACCCAATTCCCCGTGGAAGACACTAACATCCAGGAAAAGGCTAGATAGGACCGTCAAGGGGTTAACATAGTGGAAGAGGCTGTTCCATACAAGCTGGGTTTGGCCACACAGAAACTAGGGTACTCCCACTATCCCGTTTGCACAGATCAGTCAATACACATTTCATAGTTAAGGCATCCAAATCAGATCTCTAACACAGCAAGAATTCAGCACATAATCAGTTAATAACACTCATAATGATCTCCTTGGAGCTCCCAACCCATCTGTAAAGAACAAGCTAATATTTTGCCTACCGTTCCCAACTACACCCAATAGGGGTGGTCTAGCGCCTTTACTACCCACTCGCGTCCCCGTTTAGTCAGTTTTCCTTTTTTATTACAAGTCAAGTTCAGTACTTAGTCCAATTTCGGTTAGACATCTTAAGTTCATTTTTCCCTTCTTCAAATCCTTTGAAATTCATGGGCGGGTTTTCAAAACATACACTCGACCCTTGCGTACCCGAATTGCACAACCTCGGCTTTGATACCATCTTTGTAACGACCCAGAATTATGATTTCCGGGTTACGTTTCAAGGGATGAAACCCCTTGTTTGGATATTGCAATCCAGGTATGGGTCGAGGTTTCAAACTCATTTTAAGGTTAGTAGAAAGAGGGATTTCAACCCTAAAAGTCACGAAGGGTCGTAGGGTACCCTTAACCTGTCTTAAGACTATGTCGCGAAATTCAATTCAAATGAAAGTAAAGCGGAAGCAAAGTTATGATACAAAGTGTCACGACAGAGCCGGGTCAAAACCAAAACGTAAGCGAATGATTACCATTTATACCAAGTTAGAGAACTAGCCAGGTTCTTCAATTTGCCAAAAAGAAAACCCCGTCATATAGACATCGAGCACTCGGAATCTGCAGAAAATACCTTTAAAAAAAGAACGGGGAAAGGAGTTAGATCGAGCCACTCATGCGGGACCGGCAGTCCTCGCTGAGGCCACATAATATGTGCTATACCTAATAAAGATGCTCTAATTCAGTACGAAAGTCAAACACACTAGCATGCTCCTGGTCATAATAACGTGTAAAAATACGGTAAAAGGGCCCAAGACAATGCCAAGTGGCATATCCCTCTCCTACCTCCACCCCCTTCCGATAGCGCGGAGACTGGCCAGCTCGTGAATGCATTCCATTATAATCGGGCGGCACGCATGCCCAACCCGCTCCACAATAAAGCCCGCAGGCATCTCATAATATAAGGAAGTTCCATGACTCGATTGACTCAGGACGTGACCCGATGGGACTAGGTTGCCCTATAACCCTAGCAAAGACTCTAGGACTATCATATATAACGGCCGTTCTGTTTCAAACGCATAAAGTAAGCAGATGCTCATTCAATTAGTGCAACCTAAACAGGATACTACATGGCATGCTTTTATGCATATGCAACACCTAACATAAAATGCAACAACAGGCATGAATGTCCAACCTGAGTAAGCCCCCTAGGGAACTTACCTGAAGATGTAGAACAGCATGATAATACAAGAAAGGGCCCAAAAGCAAGTCCAAAAGCAATACACACCTATAATCAAACCATTTCCATACGCCATCGGGCCAACATTCATACGCACGAAACCCAACTTCTCAACATACTCAAAACCAACCGATAGTGAAACCGTTTTCCAAAACCTTTCCGATATGATCAACATCAACCAAAATCATTTACTTCCAATCAAACCCATTGATAAATCTTGCCAACAATATTTCCAAACACATTTCCTAAAGTTTTCCAAACTCTTAAAGATCAAGTTGAGTCAACTCATATCAAAAATATTTTCTCAAATCATAATTGGCCAAAACCCAATTATAAAACATTAAATCTTTAATCAACTTGTAAATTCATACCATTAAAATAATTCCGGCACTTTTTTATTTCAAAACCTAAAACCCTTTAGATAGCTTACCAAATTGTATTAAATTAAAATAATTACCAAACCATATTTATGAATTAATAACAATAGAACCTCTTATAATTTCCAAGATCAGACATTTACTCATCATAAAATACATAGTTCAATAATATTATTTTAAACACTTTAAAAATGGATAATCAAAATTTCAGAAAATATATTTATTAAAAGCAGAATAAATAAAATAATTATTATAATGAAACTAACAACAATTAATACATAACATATAGTATAATGATGTAACATAATAAGTTAATAACACCCCATATTGCAATAATAATAACAACCCAAAAGAGAGGAATCAGGCCCAAAAAGAAAGCCTGATCCGACCCGCCCAGCTCAAAGCCCAACCCGGGTACTCCATCCCCTCACAAAAATGACCTAGAAATAACCGACCCGAAACCCTTACCCGGATCCAACCTTTCCCAATCTAAAAAATCCATGACAAAAATGATATAACCCGAAAGTGAGAAATCCGGGTTAAGCCCAAGCAATTAGGCCCAAAAGAAGAAAAGGGCATCTGTCTCCTGCAAGCTCAGAACAGAGCTCTCAAACGCACGACGGAAGAAGAAGAGGAGAGAAAGATTTCTCCGACCACCCACGAGCGGCTCCCTTTCCGGCCCTAACCCATCCCAGTCCGACCGACACCCTATTCCGAACTCACCCGACCCAAAAGGACAGAAACGAGAGTAAAGAGGAAGGAAGAAAGGAAAGCTCACCAAAGGGGCTGGAAATCTCGCCGGAAAATCTCGATCGGCTCTGTTGAAGGCAATTTCACGTCGTCTTGGCCTAGGGAAAGAGGGAATCGAATAAAGGTTCGCCCTTACGACAATTGAGGATGAAATGAGAGGGAAAAGCGAGCTTACCACTCGCTTGGAAGGAAATCAGGGGTAGGAGGAGAAAACGGCTCCGATAGGGCTCCCGACTTCGATGGAGACTCCTCGCTGCTGCTGCTACTTGAAGGGAAGAGCAAGAGAGAGAGATGCTGCTACTCGAAGAGGAAGGCGGGGAAAGAAGGGCTCGTCTGGCCTGCTGGTGATTCGCAGTTTAGAACGAAATGGAGGGAGGGGGGGGGGGGGGGGGGGATGGTGGCTTGGCAGTGGTGTCTCGGCGGTAGGAGGTTCTGCAGTACCGCTCTCGGAAACAGAGCTCGGAGCTTTGAGCGGCAGCCTGGTGGTGGAAGCGAGGAGGAGGAGGGAGGGATTGGTGTTGTGGGTGCGACGGTGGTGCCCGGAGGATGATGTTTCCGAAGTCAAACGGAAGGATGCAGTGTGTGGTGGTTTCGATGATGGGGTTTCCTCTTGTGGTTCCTGGATTTTGCAGAGGGCAACGGTGAGAGGGGAGAAGGATTCTTTTGTGGGTTTACTGTGGGATGCTTGGACAAAAAGGGTGAGCAAATTGGGATAGGTGAAAAGCTGCATAAAAGACCATCTCTACAGCTATGAGCCTATGAGTGGCAAGGCAAGGGTGAGGATTCCTCAACAATACATCTGAGAAAAAGAGAGAGAGAGGGAGAGAGAGGGAGGGGGAAGAAAAGAAGAAAAGGAAAAAGGAAAACAAAACACGAATGGTCCTCACAATAGAATTCAAAATAGCGGAATAGACTCAAAACCCAATAGCTCAATAGCTCACGGACAGAAATTAATTAATGCCGGAACTTGTTTCGAAAGATTTAAAATAAACCCAATAGCTCACGGACAGAAATTTCAATTCTCCTGAATCTTAAAAATCGGAATGATTATAAATCACTATTTTAATAATTTAATATTCTAAAATTTCCCGGTCTTTACAAAATTGAGTCAAATTTTATCTTATGCATATATAGATATATTGATTAAATAGAGTTAGAATAAACTTTTATCTTATGCATATGTAGATATATTGAATGATTGAATAGATATATCTAATTTTATCTTGTACACACATTAATTATTTCTTTCAAAAAATGTGATTGGTTCATAGGACTACTTTTAAGGAGAAGCCGTCATGTGTCTCAACCGACTTCTCCTTTATTATATATAATTGATAATTGATGATTGATTGATTGTAATGTTGTACATAATAATATATCCCGAGATGGGAATTAAGGAGGATATTTTGACCTCAGTCCATCCTCTTCCTCATTATTATTATTATTATTATTATTATTATTATTATTATTATTATTATTATTATTATTATTATTATTATTATTATTATTATTATTATTATTATTAGAGTCGAGAGACAATCTGGGTCCCCACACCTTTAGCAATAGAAAATCCCATCCTAGTGAAAATATGAGCTGCATTATGGTTAGGTGTGCAAATGTGCACATTTGCACAAGATGTGTATTTTTGCACACCACTTTTTAGCATTTTACTCCATTGGTTAAAGTGTGTATTTTTTGCACACATCTCTTTTAATAACCAAGTAATCTATATTTATCTTCACATTTTAATTATGATTAATATCTGTTATAAATTAAATATGTATTTTGTATTATAAATTTTTATTACGCACATTTTGATATTAAAATATATGATTTTTACCACAATTTGAAAAATCAAATTTTCAATATTGTTCACAAAATTGGATGGTTATTTCTTAAAAAAATGTATATCACTAATCTAACTTAATTTTTTTGTTAGATTTAAACTTAAATATTTAAATGAATTTCTTAGTGATTATATGTGACTTTTTAAATGAAATTTAATAGATTAATTTATTTTATATTAAATCAAATTTAGTTAAAAAAAACAATGATAAAAAGTCATTTATGAGACCATGCATTCTCTCTCCTCATTGGATAAAGTTTTTATCCACTTTCTCAAAAAGTGGAAAAGTTTTTGCACATAGGGGGATTGAGTGCTCAAATATACACACTTCATGCTCAAATGTGTACATTTGAGCACCCATAAAACAACCATTGGAGCTCAAAATTGTGTAAAATATACACATTTACACAATTGCACACCACCATTGGAGTTAGTCTTACACTTATCTTGATACTTGACCCGCTTTTGACGAGCTGCCTCGACCACCACCTGTCCTGGAACAAAATCAATCATCCCAGATTGCGTCAAAGGGGATGACCCTGTCAAGTCAACACAAACATCCAGCCCTTCATCCCACGCATAAAGAAGCATGTCCACAGGACAGAGGGGGTTCCCTGGAGCAAGCAGCGATACGTCAACACAAATACCATAGAGCAAGCAAAACAAGGCTCCGAAATAGAAAACAAAGGGATGCCTAATCGTTAGCACAACACACAACGATACGTCTTACCATTCATAGTCTGACCCAACTCTGAGATGGGGACAGCCCTAAGCCAATCAGTAGCATGGTCTTGACGTTGAGAACTCCACAAAACCATCTGACGCGACGATAAGGAAAAGGTATTCTCTGCATCTTCCGTAATCTGTGTGAAATATACGTCTGCCAGTTTCTTCATGAGTTTGGAGGCAGCGATCTCACTTGGATTACTCAGAATATCAGTTTCTACCTTTGTATTGAAGACACGCACAGCGCCATCGAAGGCATACCCAGGTGTTGTGACATTAGTATGCTGAAGCTTAATCTGCAGGCTAGCTGATTGCAACCGCGAAGCTAGAAAAGAATAAAAGAGAGCGTCACCTACAGAATAAACACCGAGGCCCCCAAACCTGAAGGGCAATGTTGAGAGCCTCCACTGCCAACTGCCAAAACCCGGCCCAGAAGCAGTGATAATACGTTCTAGGGAGCGTCGAAGGGCTAGATCAAACTTAAGCTGAGCAGACTCGAAGGCACGAGGCGGGCAAGTACGTAAAGCAAAATAAAGTTTGGAGACCCCGGTACAAGCACGCAACAATAATAGCTCACATTGCAGATCTCCAATCTTAGCAACTGCATCCATAAGTGCGATCGTTTTGTCCACTCTCTTCATCACAAGCTCGCTACTGAACACAGAACTAACACTGACGGGTCCACCAAGGAGCTTAACCCCATGCGGTGGCCTAGCAATGTTAGGTGGAAAAACATCAGTCAGCCTACTCCTCGGATCCTCTCTCGGCCAAAAGATTTCAGTTTTATCAACATTGAGGTGTAGACCATAACTTGGTCAATCCTCAATAATCATCTACAATACCTTCCCAATGACCAGAGTATCTCCAACAATAGTACCGTCATCCAAATACCAAGCCTGAAAACACATATGAAATGTATCCCAGATTTTGCGCACTAATGGATGCAAAACTAATGCAAATAGTAAAGGGCCGAGAGGATCCCCTTGCTGCACCCCCTAGCAAGACCGAAGAGTATGATCACCATAATACAACCTAGCTGGTTTGGAGTAGCAACATAATCCCCTTGTTGTACCACGAGGAAAACTCCTAATTCTGTCTAAAACCACCTCTTTAGACGAGAATAAGTTATGGTGGCCAATTGGAGTATTAGGTAGGGACGGCGACTGGGAGAAAGGATGTTTGACATTTAACTCCTCAAAAGTAGCACTAGAATACGGAGCAATGCCGGAGGAGGAAAGGACCCTAACAGCA
Organism: Persicaria tinctoria; assembly: GCA_037127255.1. NCBI lineage: Eukaryota > Viridiplantae > Streptophyta > Magnoliopsida > Caryophyllales > Polygonaceae > Persicaria > Persicaria tinctoria. Next base: position 57,929,615 of record JBANSL010000014.1, read on the forward strand.
GCGGTGTAGTGCCCATCGCCAATCTTCCTCTTACACTGCTTGATATTACGCTCAGTCGAATCAAGGTCCTCCTCAGCAACCTCGGACAATGGAGGAGAGGGTTCGGGAAGAGTATCCATAACAAGCTGCATAATAGTGCCCGACTCACTCCACGAATAAATAGCCTTGACTATAAATTCCTCTTGCAACCGCCGCTTATTAGCAGATCTGGTCTCCTGGCTACTCCTCGGGGAAAAAGTTTTAAGGATACAAACATGCATCACCAACAATCTAATCCACCCTCCGATGTCAACCGGATTGCTAATCACCTTATCAAGAGCTCCTTTCAGCACCCGAGAAAACCCAAGTCGACACTTAGGAGGGATATATTTCACAGTATGCAACCTCTTGGAAAATATACGGTCAAGCAGATCAACGTTGAAAGCACACTGTTGCCCATCCATCAAACCAGAATAAAAAGCAAGCTGCATCGAAGGAGATGTAACATGTGGCCTGTCGAAGTCATAAAGCACAAATCTAACCACACCATCACCAAAATCAGGGGATGCACAAAATCAGAACCACTTCCATGGCGATATTTAGAGCGAAAAGTATGCGTTTTGAAACATAGTCCACACAACCAAATCCCCATCCTCTTAAAGGTAGTTTCAGCCTTAGTGAAAACAAGCACGTTATTATTATTATAAAGTTCCTACATAAAATTGGATCGGAACTGACTAACAAGTTGAGCTCCGCATCCCTTTTGAATACTAAGGACAATCCTAGTCAAATTGTGACAAGAATCACTACTATATCTAGGTAATCCCTTAGCTACCCCACGCATCCGCTTGAGAAGTCCTATATCGTCATCCTCTAAATCACCAATAGTGGAAAAGAAAAATGGTAGAAAGTGATAACCGATGACCCTGCAAACATTCTTGTACTTCTTTCTTTTGTTATCAGCAGCCACTCTAGCCGCTTTATCCGGAATGAAACTTAAAAGACTAGCCGAGCTGAAAATAGAAGTCCCCGTAATGTCCACACAAGTGTCTTTGCCCTAGAACCAGTTGTAGAACAGAATATCGGCTGGCTGAAGCTTCCCTCCCTTGCCATCCGCCATACCAGTAGACTCCTTTTTACGAACAGAGATTTCAGCCTTCAAGCACTTATCGTACAAAGCATCACGCATTATATTATGACGATGCTTAACATTAATATCAGCTGCACAAGCAAGTGCATGGTCTCCCCACACATCTAAAATGCCTTTCTCACAAGCAGGACATTTGGAACCAGCACTAAACAACTCAATTTTCATGCGATATTTAATAATTGAGCGAAAGGTAACGAGATTCGTAACCTGATCAAGACCGGGAATAGAAGCAGCCTTCCCTCCCAGTAATTTGATTCGCAATAAGAGCTTCAAATTCGCAATAAGAGCTACTTCCCTCCCAGGAAGAGCAAAGTCCACCTTGAGGTAAAGCAATTTGATTCACCAGACATGTTGTGTATTGGAATGCCGAAAATCAACACACATATTAACCACCATGAAACTGTCTTGTTTTAATACAAAGGTTCTTATAACTTGCTTTAGGACATGGATTAAGAAACTTAATCAGAAAAGATTATCTACTAAATAAAGCATTAATCCTAGAAAAATAATATTCAAAAACAAATAATTTAATTAGATAAATCATTCTCAATTAATCTTTATACTCTTTTTTTGAAAGCTAATCTTTATACTTATAAATTAGTCCACTTATTCCTAGAATGTCAATTTAATAACACACACTCACTGCTAAATGAGATATTTAGCAGGATCTTTGTGACATACAAAATCTAGTAACACACTCTAGAGACATTAAACCAATCATAGCTTTAATAAGCAAGAGATTGAACAAGGATAAAAAACAATTAGCTTTCAAATGGTGGATCACATGGTATAGTCGAAACCAGGTCATCTTTGGCCAAGAAGATATCCCTCCTGCCAACAGGGTTGATCAGCTTGTTAGGACACAACTGGAGAATTGGCATCTGGCATGTATACAAGAAGACAAGACCGCTACTGGGCGCAAAAACCTCCAAAACCCAACTAATAATGATAGGCCAGTCCAGTGCGCCGCACGAAAGAAATGGAGAAAACCACCTCCTGGAACATTTCAATTAAATTTTAATGGGTCAACCCTTTCAAATAATGATAGCTCTATTGCTTTTATTATACGGGATTGGAAAGGTCACCCGATAAAAATTGGTCATGAAATGATTGAGAATCAAACACCACTAAAGGCGGAGGCTCTAGCTCTCAGAAAAGGCATTATAATAATGATTCAATTACAGCTAAATAAAGTACAAATTGAAGGAGATTCGTTAATCATAATAAACCACCTAAAAGGAAAAACAAAATGTCAATGGAAAATAGAACTAATCATGTATGATATTAAACTCCTCTTGTCAAGGGTGAGAGAGGTATCCTTCTCTCATGTGCCCCGTGATGGCAACATAGCGATAGATAAGGTTGCACACCATTGCTGCTCCGCCAGAGGTTTTGACATTGATAACGATTTAGGTCTCCGTTGCAAGGGTTTGGATAACTGAGTCCTTACCGGATCTCAGAGGCCTACTTGTGTGTGTGTGTGTATATATATATATATATCATTGGGTAACAACCTGAGGGTAGAATCGTTACTATACACATAATATGCACAAATATAAATAGTGTCTCCTAACATCATCCCTCAGTCGCAGCTAGAGGTGAGCGAATAGCAAGACTGGAACGAAAAGAAGTAAAAGGAGGAGTAAATAATTCTTTTGTGAAAATGTCCGCATATTGATGTGCAGAAGGGACATGTAATACTCGAACTCGGCCCAGAGTGACCTCCTCTCCGACGAAATGGATATCAATCTCGATGTGCTTGGTCCGTTGGTGCTGAACCGGGTTCGAAGAAAGATAGATGGCGGAGACATTGTCGCAGTAGACCAAGGTGGCTACACGAAGCGGAACACAAAGCTCGAAGAGGAGGTTGCGGAGCTAGCAGGTTTCCGCCACCGCGTTGGCGACACCATGATACTCAGCATCGACACTGGAGCGAGAAATGGTCGCCTGACACTTGGAAGACCATGAGACTAGGTTGTCGCCGAGGTACACCGCGGAACCAGAGGTGGAGCGGCGAGTTTCGGGACAGCCCGCCCAGTCAGCGTCCGAGTAGGCTGTGAGGGTGTCGAACCGGCCGCGACAGAGGTGCAAATCCATGTCACTGGTGCCCTTGATGTACCGGATGATCCACTTGAGTGTCTGGAGGTAATGCTCACGGGGATCATGCATGTATAAGCAAACATGTTGAACAACAAAAGCGATGTCTGACCTAGTGAACGTCAGATACTGGAGGGCACCCGCCAGACTACGGTAGGCTTTAGGATCATCAACCTTAGGACTAGAGGCAACATCGAGCTTGGACTTGCAGTCGACAGGAGTCGTGTCGGGTTTGCAAGAAGTCATCCGAGCTTTGTCGACGATCTCAAGGGCATATTTCTTCTGATGAAGAAACAACACATCACAAGTGCGAGTCACAGAGATGCCGAGGAAGTAGCTCAGCGAACCTAGATCAGTCATGGAAAACTTCGAACGCAGCAATGTCATCAGTCTAGACAGTAATGGTGAAGAGGATGTTGTTAGCACAATGTCATCGGCATATAGTGGGAGGTAGGCAGTGTCAGGCCCCGAATGGAACACAAAGAGAGACTACTTCCCTGAAACCCAATCCCAGTGAGTTACATGGCGAATCGCTGATACCAGGCGCGATGTTTCAACCTGTAGAGAGACTTTCGGGGAAGGTAGACGTGGGCGGGGCGCGAGCGATCATAGAAGCCCGGCGGTTGATGCATATACACAATCTCCTGAAGGTTACCGTGCAGGTAGGCATTCTTGACGTCTAGCTGGTGAATGGGCCAGTCCTTGGTGAGAGCGATGCTCAGAACCGTGTGTATGGTAGCAGGTTTGACGATCGGGCTAAATGTCTCGTCACAGTCACACCAGCCTCCAGAGACTTGCCATTGACAGCGAGGCGAGCCTTGTAACGCTCAAGAGTCTCATCAGACATGTACTTATGTTTGAATAACCACATGCAGTTAATGATATTAGAGTCCCGAAGCATAGGAACAAGGTCACACGTTCCATTTTTAATTAAAGCACTAAACTCATCGACCATGGCGGCGTGCCAGTTCGGGTCTTGTAAGGCCTTTTATGGTGATTTAGGTATAGGGGATATGTCTGTGGATGGGGTAAGAAGGTTGTATTTGTGGTTGAGTTTGAAGATCCCGGATTGGGACCAGGTCTTCATGGTTGGGGCGAAAGGAGCTACAGGCGCTGGAGGGGGAGGGGCGGCGGGCGCAGCTTGGTGCTGCGAGTGATGCACGGGTTGGGCAAGAGATGCAGCGGTCATGGCTTGGTGCTGTGAGCGCAGCACGGGTGGGGGAGCAGCGGGGGTGTGCCGGTGGCCTGTTGTAGGATATGGCGGAGGAGGGCTGGGAAAGTGTTTGTGTCGGGTGGGGCTAGGGGGGTAGTGGTAGTAGGGGAGGGTGGTGAGGTATAAATGAACGATAGCCCAGATGGTGTGGGGAGATATCCAAGCGAAGACATGGCGAGATGTTAGAACTCGATTGGTATCCAAGCGAAGACAACGATAGCCCAGATTGTGTGGGGATATACCCAAAAAGACACATTTGGTGGATCGTGGGGAGAGCTTGTGATGAGCGGTGGCACTCATGCTGGGAAAGCAAAGACATCCAAACACTCGAATATGATTATAGGAAGGGTAGAGATAGTAGAGTGCTAGGGTTGGGATGGAGTTGTCAATGGCTTTGGAAGGAAGTGTATTGTGGAGGTAAGTGACAATGTGAAGTGCCTCAACCCAAAAGGAGAAGGGTAGGGATGCTTGTTGTAGGAGAGTCCGAGTTTTGTCATTGAGAGTGCGGAGAATGCATTCCGCTTTGCCATTTTGTGAACAAGAGAAGCGGAGGGCTATCCCTTGTTGTTGACAAAAGGAGTGGACGATGTTGTTGTTGAACTCGCCTCCCATGTCATACTGAATGGATTTGATAGGCAAATTAAATTGGGTTCGGACAAACTTGTGAAAATTAACAATATGACCACGTGTTTTTGATTTGATGCGTAGAGGAAAGACCCAAACAAAATTGGTAAAATCATCGAGAACAACCAAATAATAGCGAAAATCACTAGCACTCGGAGTATGCAATGTCCACAAGTCGCAATGTATAATGTCAAAAGGTGCAAAAGTAAGGGAATGAGAAATGCTAAAAGGAAGTCTTTTGCTCTTGACGATTTCACACGAAGTGCAAACGCCCGAGGCTTTATTACAAGAAATGAAATTGCTAGAGCGGAGACATTGTAGCACGTGATCACCAGGGTGGCCAAGACGAGTATGCCACAAGTCGAAACCAAGGGAAAGGAGGACGGAGGGGGCGACATTGGGCGAACGGCGCGCTGCGACGAGAGGATAGTGGTCGCCGGAACTATTGCACCGCATGATTGGGGTACCCGTACGTAGATCATTCACAAGAAAACCAAAAGGGTCAAATTGGACGGCCACGTGATTATCGATGGTAAATTGACGAACAGAGATGAGGTTTTTTACAAGGTCAGGAGCAAGTAGGACGTTATTAAGGCGAAGGGAAGGGCCAATGGGGAGGGTTGCTTGTCCCGAATCGACAATGGAAAGGGGTGCGCCATTTCCGACATAGACAGACAGTAAAGTACTAGAATTAAAAACAGTGTGTAGGTTACCTGGCACGTTCATCATGTGAGAAGAGGCCCCGGTATCCATATACTAGTTGTGGTCCAGCTGCTGAAGTCCCATGGTGGAGAATGCAGTGGATAGATTAGTATGCAGGGGGGTCTCCGGCTGCGGCTGGGAGGCGTACAGCATCGGGGAAGAGGCCGTTTGCGGTGGTTGGCGTTGCGGAAGGACCATCGACGGCGGGGGGTAGCCCGCCCACGTCGGATAGGGGCAGGGCGGGGGCACCCACTGCGGCTGCTGGTATCACGGTGGCGACACGGAGAAGCGGCGGTCGCCACCCTGGTTTCCGCGCCCATGGCGGTTTCCGGGGCCTCAGGCTCGACCTCCGCGCTGCTGGGTTGGCCTGTGTTGATTTCCAGGAGAGGGTCGGGGGTAAGGGTCTGTGGGTAGGAAGTTTTTTGAAGACACAAAGAGATGGGACGGTGTCTGAGGGTGGCCCTGATGGCTTTCCTCCTTGGAGAGCATGCTGCGAGCCATCATGAAAGTCGACAGTGGCGAGATGTTGCTGATCATACCACCGACGACGTCAAATTTGGTGGAGAAGCCATTGATGAGTTGAAGAACAAGGCGCTCTTCATTGACCTTGTGTTCAACGTCGCCAAGTTGATCGGCGATGGCCTTGATGGCAAGGGAATAGTCGGAGACGATTGAGAAGCTCCCCTGACGGGTATTGAGGAACTTGCCCTCAAGATCTGCTTCCCTAGCGGATTGATTGTCATGAAAGAGGCCTTTAATGCGGAGCCAAACATCGCGAGCGGTGGAGTCGGGTTTGAGGACGGTTATCAAAACATCCTCGGATATAGTAGCATAGATCCATCCAAAAACGATGGAATCGATTCGGTTCCAGAGAGGCTCGGGGACATCGTCGAGTCGGTCGGAGCCGTCGATGTGGACGATGACGTCATGCCCCTGACATGTGGTAGTGAAGAGTTCCGCCCAGGTGTGGTATTGGACTTTCTTGATGTCTAGGGTTAAGAGAATTTGGTTTTTGATGTTGGTAACAGATTGAGCGGAATGAAAAGGGTATTGGGGCTGCGGTGTGAGGTTTGGTGGCGGCGGCGAGGGGTTAGTTGGGGGGGGGGGTGTAGTGTTGTCCTCAACGGTAGACATCCGGAAAAGTAGGGTAAGGCGGCGACCAGGAGGGGAGACGGCGGAATGGGGGGGGGGGGGGGGGGGGGGGGGGGGGGGTTGCAACAGCGACGACATGGGGATGGGCAGCGGCGGCCGATTGGGCGGCGGCTAGGGTTGCGGCGAAGGCGATAGATCGCTTTGTGAAACGAAAAACTAGGGTTTCACAAAAAAAGGCTAATATCATGTAAGTGTTTGGATAACTGAGTCCTTATCGGATCTCAGAGGCTTACTCATGTATATATATCATTGGGTAAAAACCATGAGGGTACAATCGTCACTATACACATAATATTCACAAATATAAATAATGTCTGCTAACATCCGCGACCTCATCCTTTCGGATGCTATCGGGTAGTGCATTCTACCTTAATTATTTTCAATAAAAAAAACTCATAAATTGGAAAACTAGTTAATACAATCATAGAGTTGATTTATGTTTCCCCCCCCCCCCCCCCCCCCCCCCCCCAAACAAGTGGTTTAGTACCTTCAATAAAGGGGTTAGGTCAAAACCAATTGTTTTCATGATTCGAATCCTGAATATGTGATTCAGTGGCTAAGGATGGAGACTCTCTAACCAACTTATAGGGTGTGGAATTAATTTTTGATTTTTAAAAAAAAAATTTGTAAACACCCACACTGGCACATGGCCCACATACAACCAATTTGACCTATTTGAATGTAAGGTCAAAATAAGAATATGGGAATAAAATTTGAGATAAGAGAAATAAGGTGGAATAAAAAGGGCAACTTAGTTGGCTTATCTTCATCCACGTACAATGTCGATATTTTTTCTTTGATGCAATCCCTATTGAATAAGTTGAGCATCAAATTTTAGGCAAGAGTGCAACATTAGCTTATTAATCTGCATGATTTATTTATGAACCTAAAACTATTCAACCCCACCCTCGACTCGGTGCGAAATCGTTTGTTATTTCGCATTGAGTCAAGGGATCGGAAACTCCGCCCACTTGGTTCGAGCTTGGTAATCTTCACACAATGATAAAGATGGATGACTTATTTTACTACAATTTCACATTACACATTATTCCGAACATTGGTAGTTGTCCCCAAGAGTGAACACTTGCAGTTGTTCAAATGTCATCATTGTTGTGTGTTATGATCCTAAGTGGGAGATGAAGAAGATAGGGGAAGAAGAAGATCATATAAGAGACAAGAGAGATAGACGAGAGAGAGAAACCAGACAAGAAGGTAAAGAGGTAAATGCTTAATTATTCATTTGATAGTTTGATGATCAATTACAAGGTATAAGGGTATATTTATACCCTAAACTACCCTAATCTAATATAATACCTAGAATATGAGATCATAACATTGTGCTGCACGTAGAGCCACCCAAACAATTCAGTCACTACTTATAGGGTTTCTCATGCTCGACTTTGTGAAATATATGTAATTGATGATAGGTAGAGCTATTATTATTTTAACATAAATGTCTACCAAAACTATCAATGTTTACAAGATCCAAACTGATATCAATGTAGTTAGTTCATTTCAATTTATTTTCCAATTCTACCAAGTTTTGATCACAATGAATACTTTACTACGACTTTTAGTACAGATTAGGGATCTATTGGGGTTTTTTTTAATAAAGCATACGGGAGTTTTAGGACTCCTTTTATTTCGTTGGCTGAGAAATATTTCTCAGGGGTTTTTTAAAAAATCCCGAGAAACAGATTTTCGGTCAGGGGTTTTTTAAAAACTCCCGAGAGAACCCGTTTTTTAACCCGTCAGTTTCTTGTAACGCTCTCAGAGTCTCAGGAGTCATTTAAAACCCCTGAGAGATATCTAAAGGGAGTTTTTTTTTAAAACACCCGAGAAAAGGCAAGGGTTTTTTTTTTTTTTAAAAAAGGTTTTCTAACCGGTTTGACCGATTAGAAAACCCTCATTTAAAAAGCATTTATTAAATACAAATCTACAACCAAAATCAATTCTACCTTGTTTTGAACCAGTAAAATAATTGTTAACATCAAACACATTTTATAGGCCATAAATGAGATACATTGTTCAAAGATCATGCTACATGGAGATGAATGTAATAGAACCTCATCAATGTTTATGTACTTCTCAACTAGAGATGTCCAAATGCTATCCACCTCTTCCTTGAACGTTGATTTCGACTGTATCTTTTCAACAAATGACACTAGAAGCATGTAGGTGAACTGAGACAAAAAAGAGATGATATGAGATAATAAATTAGATGGTCTAATGGTTTCTTGAACTATTTTTTATTGGTCTTTGCAACCAACAATTGTATAAATAATGAAGTGTCGAGCAAAGTACCTTGTATTCCATGGAATCTCTCGGATGCACCAATGCATGGAAAATCTTTTTAGAAAAGGGAGCAAGTCTCCTATTCCACGAACAATACTGTCCTATCTAAAAACTCAGCCAACCTCATTGCAATTATATAAACGACACCACTAGAGCCTGTAGCTAAGAAGATTGAAGGAGCGGATTTATAGTCTGGTTTAGGCCTATAAATCCGCTATAGACTGCTAAATATCCAGAAAATGAAATTATTACTTCATTTGAGGGACATGTATAAGCCAAACTACTAAGTTAAATATAAGGTTGTATAAATATTCACCTGCACCCTGTGGAAAATAGAGGCTGTCCTTTAGATCTGAGAGTCCATATCTTTGAATTTGTCTCCCAAACCAATCAAGAGAATCTGCATTAGACAAATTTTCTGGTGTACTCCAATAGCCACGGACAATCAAGACATCATTTATGCATATAAGCTGACGATAAGATAAAAGAGGAAACAAAACTCATCAATAGCCTGTATCAGAATTTATAATATCAAAATCAAGGACAAGGAAAAAAGTTACGGTTCAAGCTAGGGCTTACTGCTGACATAGAGTTTGTGTTGCGCAGCAAAACATAAGTTGCCCAAGCCAGATCCTCCTTTAAATTATTAGTGATATTTTGTGACATGATAAAAATTTGTTCTGCTCCTTCAGGGAGAGTTGCTTGGTCCACCGGCTTCGCACCCTATAGAGTTGTATGTAACTATCACTTCTCATACTAATTTTAAGTTGCTACACATCCAGAAACCATAACAAAATCACAAGCTTTACAAACCATGTAGTGGGAGTATAATAACAAGTTCCTGCCATTCGAAGTGGAAAAGATTTTATAGGAAACTAAAAACTTGCCTGCATTTCAGGTGGTAACGAACCATGTAGTGGTAACATCCAGACATGATCCTTGTTCTAGGCTTTGAATCATCTCTTCCAGCTTTGACACTAGTTTCTCTATATCATCCTACAAAAAGTAACCTGGAGCTAAAATGACTTGTAAATGAAATAAAGACATAATAATGAAAAGTAAGAGAATTCACTGACCTGTCCTGTCATGAATAATAATATATCCCCTTCTGCCTCTCGGACATGTATATCTACACAACAATTTTTGTTTTAAATACAAAATATTGCAAGAACCATATGTTTACAATAAATTTTGCAAAAGTAAAAACATATATTAAGCAACAAGCTTGTAGAACTTAAAACAGTTGACAAACCCACAGAACAAATTGCATTCTGTAAGAAGTTCAAACTAAAATCCTACATTGCTTTTCTCAAAGCAGACTCAATATAGCTCTTAGGGTGTTCACTGTTGTAGATATTTCAACAGGGAACAACTTTCCAGGAACATTCAACACAGGACAACCGAAGAAAAAATCAGATACTTTTTCTCCATCAAGCGTGGCAGAAGTTATCAAGACTTTTAGTTTCGAGGTACCGAAGTTGATCAAGGCCAAGCAAAATGTCCCTGGTCAAAGGAGTTTGTAATTAAAGACAACATAAGTAGATGCAAAATGTATCAAATGTACAAACTACAAATTACTCATTATTAGTATCAGGGCATTAAGTTGAGCTCACTGATCAATGTTCAAATAGTCAAGTAGAAAGAATCCCATTATCCTTCCGTTTGTTCATTTTTCTCAGTCTGAAACTCTGAATTCTAATTTAATCATAGAATCCATCAAATCCACAATCTATACGTTATAGATGCACAATAAAGTAGCAATTCATGATTTAAATTAACAGAAAATTATCTGCCTATTGCACCCAATCAACATATGCTTAAGCTCAATGAGACAATGACTCAATCACCAGGGCTAAAAGAACTACATGCGAAGAAATTTCCTTGTAATATTCCAATCCAACCCTAGAACTCCATGAGCAACAAATACCAATCCCAGTTTAGAAGCACTGTGTTTTCTAAGCAAGCACTTTAGATAGCTTTCACAGAAGAAACTAAGAAGAACAGCACACCTGGCAACGGAGACGGCGGCAACGCGGCGCGGCTGGGTGACACCAATGATGTCGGACTTGGCATAGCCTCTCTTATAGAGCATCTGCGACAGTTGAGTACTCTTGTCGGAGCTCGTCTCCTCGATGATGACCGCCCCTGGATTGTTATCAACGATTTCCATGATCTTTTCTTCAAATTCGCAATGTGGATATTAGAAAGTAAACCATGAATTCCATTCTAAGACCATAGTTTGAGGGAAGCCAAAGGCAACTTGGGTCAATGTCTTAAATCATAATACAAATGCCTCAAAACCTAAGATTAACACAGAAATCCATGGAAACCTATATCGTTATTTCAACTAACCAAACAAACTCGTGCTTTTACAACATAAAAGGGGATCTGTGAAATTGACAAACTTACCAAATTTCAGAGATAATAATGGAAATAGAGCTTGCAAATTCAGCCCTAAAATTTGGGGCAATGTCCTCCTTCAATTTTGATGGAAGGGCTAGGGTTAGATACCAACCGAGAAGTGCATGGATTGACACTTTGACCGGAAAATCCTCTCAAAATCGATCTTCAAACATGTTCCTTTACTACAGGCAGCAAGCTCAATGAGAGAGAGAGAGAGAGAGAGACTTACCGGGCGAGGACAAGAAGAGTCGTCGGCGATGAATTGGAGCGACGGAGCTCAGGGGATGGGATCCAGATCTAGAGTTAGAACAAAGTGAAAGAGAAACTAGTTTCGGGATCGACGGTTTTGGCTTTTGGCAGTGAAACCTACTTATTTCACGGGAGTTTTTAACATAACCCCCGAATACATTTTCTTAAATTAAATAAATTAAGTTAAATACTCCTTTCACGGGAGTTTTTAAATTAACCCCTGCCCGAATATATTTTTACGGGTGTTTTTTAAAAACGCCGATAATTTATTCCTGATAAAACTCCTTTTTTGTACCAGTGTTCCAAAAGCCACCTCTCCAAAAGATTCATCATATGGTGTGCCTTCAGCAGAAATGTCTAACAAAACTATCATTTCATTTGTTAACCACCTTTTCACCCCATTCCTTACTTGCATAAAAAAATTGTAACATTTAAGCCAAACTTGTTTTATAAATAGGCAAAATTACAGAAAACCACCCTTTAAATATGGGTGTTTTCACTTAACCACCCCTTAAATTCAAAATTACAGAAAACCACCCTTTAAATGGTATTTGTTTACAACTCACCACCCATTCAACTATTTTAGTTACTTTATCATTAAATATATTATATTTTAATATTTTTAAACTCAAATTTGATTGTAAATATATCCAAATTTTGAATTTAAGGGCCTAATTATATTTTAGGGATCATTGTATTTATTTTTAAAAATAATAATCAATAAATACGAGAATTGTTATCTTAATTTATGTTTGAAAATGTTTAAAACATTATGTAAATTACTCTTATTTAAAATATAAATAAATAAGAGTAATTTCCATAATATTTTAAAATTTTATAAACATTTTCAACCATAAATCAAGATAATAATTCTAGGCTATATTTATTATTATTTTTTAAAAATAAATAAAATAATCCCTAAAATATGATTGAACCCTTAAATTCAAAATTTGGATATATTTACAATCAAATTTGAGTTTAAAAATATTAAAATATAATATATTTAATGATAAATTAAAGAAAATAATAATAAATTATGTAAATTCAAAATTTTGAAAATGATATAATATAATATGATTGAACCCTTAATGATATTAAATTATTTAATGTAGCAATTATGTAAATTATGTAGAAATTATGTAAATTCAAAATTTTCAATCATATTAAATTATTTAATGATATAATATAATATGATTGAACCCTTAAATTCAAAATTTTGAAAATGTTTAAAACATTATGTAAATTACTCTTATTTAAAATATAAATAAATAAGAGTAATTTCCATAATATTTTAAAATTTTATAAACATTTTCAACCATAAATCAAGATAATAATTCTAGGCTATATTTATTATTATTTTTTAAAAATAAATAAAATAATCCCTAAAATATGATTGAACCCTTAAATTCAAATTTTGGATATATTTACAATCAAATTTGAGTTTAAAAATATTAAAATATAATATATTTAATGATAAATTAAAGAAAATAGTTGAATGGGTGGTGAGTTGTAAACAAGTACCATTTAAAGGGTGGTTTTCTGTAATTTTAAATTTAAGGGGTGGTTAAGTGAAAACATTCATATTTAAAGGGTGGTTTTTTGTAATTTTCCCTTATAAATATGTAAGTTTATATTCATAATTTGATATTTTTCATTTACCTTTGCAAGAATACTGATTAAAACAATGTTTTTCTAGATACACCAAAAAACAAAAACAGGAAGCATCCCACCTCTAATTAAAAGAACAAGTTCAATACCTTAAACAAGTTGTTCCTTAATGGAACTGTGAGCTTTCAAAGGATTTCCACTTGATGTATCTGAATAAATTCACAAAATAAAAGATGTACGTACTTATGTGCTTTTCTAGTAGTTTGTATTTCTTACCGTTGTAAATATTTTCCAAATTATATGCCAACTTTTTTTAGAAAAAAATTAAGCAAATCATTTAATGATCGCGCAGTCGTGCGTGACACCTAGTTTGAATGTAAGGCCGAAGTTAGAAGATGGGAATAAACTTAATTTCAGATAAGAAAAATAATCACTACTAAAAAAGCAGAAAATAGCTACGGATTTTTAGCCACAAAAGTCAAACGACGCTGTTTTCGTAGCCAATAGCAATGACATTGGCGACGACTATTTTTGACCGTGGCAATTTTCGTGGCGGGTGTTCATCCAAGAATGCCACATCATCAACTTCGTTGCTGTTAGCAACGAACACACTGTCCGTGGCTGGGTTCGTGGCTGAAAAAGCGGATGATAGTATTAGCCACGACATTAGCTAAGAACGCATATTTTGTGGCTGTATTCGATGCTGATTTGGCAACAACATGAACTTCGTGTCTAAATCCGTGGCTATTCAGCATTAGAAGTCCGACGATGGAATGGACACGAGGTGAGTGGGCTTGAATCGGTTTCTGTAGCCGGGTCGGACATGGGGTTAGTGGGCTTGAATTGTAGCTGAATCCGTAGCCAACAAAGAAGAACAAATGTTATGGGCTCGGCATGGATCAACAGCCCATTAGAAATGATCAGCCCAATTACCTTATTAGCCCGTAGAATGCAATGTGTATTTAGCAACGACTCGATCCGTGGCTATATCCGTTGCTATTAAAGTTCAACTCAAATGGGCTTTAATTTATTATGGGCTCAAATATGACTATAATTTCCCGGATTTACTCATTGACGAGCCCAAATATGACTATGAATTTTTTTTTTATAAATTATAAGTGTTGAAAATAAACATATTTTAACTAATTAATAAATTTATACCAAAAAAAAAACTAATTAATAAATTCTTATGAGAATATTATATAGTATGTTTTGAGGAAAACTCATATAATAAACTAATAAATGTTTAATAAAACCTTATATTAAGTAATAAATTCTCATTAGAATACTATAAGCTTATGTTTTGATGAAAACTCATACCCGTAGTATAAGTAAATAATAAAACCATATACTAAGTAATACATTCTTATTATAATACTATAAGGTTATGTTTTGGGGGAAACTCATATAAGTAACTAATAAAACTTTATACTAAGTAATAAATTCGTATTATAATACTATAAGGTTATGTTTTTAGGAAAAGTCATATAAGTAGCTAATAAAACCTTATAATAAGTAATAAATTCTTATTATAATACTATAAGGTTATGTTTTGAGGAAAACTCATATAAGTAACTAATAAAACATTATACTAATTAATAAATTCTTATTTTAATACTATAAGGTTATGTTTTTAGGAAAAGTCATATAAGCAGCTAATAAAACCTTATACCAAGTAATAAATTCTTATTATAATATTATAAGGTTATGTTTTGAGGAAAACTCATATAAGTAACTAATAAAACCTTATACTAAGTAATAAATTCTTATTATAATACTATAAGGTTATGTTTTTAGGAAAAGTCATATAAGTAGCTAATAAAACCTTATACTAAGTAATAAATTCTTATTATAACACTATAAGGTGATGTTTTTAGGAAAACTCATATAACTAACTAATAAAACCTTATACTAAGTAATAAATTCTTATTATAATACTATAATGTTATGTTTTGGGGAAAACTCATATAAGTAACTAATAAAACCTTATACTAAGTAATAAATTCTTATTATAATAGTATAAGGTTATGTTTTTAGGAAAACTCATATAAGTAGCTAATAAAACCTCATAATAAGTAATAAATACTTATTATAATACTATAAGGTTATGTTTTGAGGAAAACTCATATAAGTAACTAATAAAACCTTATACTAAGTAATAAATTATTATTATAATACTATAAGGTTATGTTCTTATGAAAATTCATATAAGTCGCTAATAAAACCTTATACTAAGTAACAAATTCTTATTATAATGCTATAAGGATATGTTTTTAGGAAAAATCATATAAGTAGCTAATAAAACCTTATACTAAGTAAGAAATTCTTATTATAATACTATAAGGATATGTTTTTAGGAAAACTCATACAAGTAGCTAATAAAACCTTATATTGAGTAACAAATTCTTATTATAATGCTATAAGGATATGTTTTTAGGAAAACTCATATAAGTACCTAATAAAAACCTTATACTAAATAATAAATTCTTATTATAATACTATAAGGTTATGTTTTGAGGAAAACTCATATAAGTAGCTAATAAAAACTTATACTAAGTAATAAATTCTTATTATAATACTATAAGGTTATGTTTTGAGTAAATCTCATATATGTAGCTAATAAAAACCTTATACTAAGTAATAAATTTTTATTATAATACTATAAGGTTATGTTTTGAGTTAAACTCATATAAGTAGCTAATAAAACCTTATAGTAAGTAATAAATTCTTATTATAATACTATAATGTTATGTTTTGAGGAAAACTCATATAAGTAGCTAATAAAACCTTATACTAAGTAATAAATTCTTATTATAATACTATAATGTTATGTTTTGAGGAAAACTCGTATAAGTAGCTAATAAAACCTTATACTAAGTAATAAACTCTTATTATAATCCTATAAGGTTATATTTTGAGGAAAACTCATATAAGTAGCTAATAAAACCTTATAGTAAGTAATAAATTCTTATTATAATACTATAATGTTATGTTTTGAGGAAAACTAATGTAAGTAGCTAATAAAACCTTATACTAATTAATAAATTATTATTATAATACTATAAGGTTATTTTTTGAGGAAAACTCATATAAGTAGTTAATAAAACCTTATACTAAGTAATAAATTCTTATTATAATACTATAATGTTATGTTTTGAGGAAAACTCATGTAAGTAGCTAATAAAACCTTATACTAATTAATAAATTCTTATTATAATACTATAAGGTTATTTTTTGAGGAAAACTCATATAAGTAGTTAATAA
This sequence comes from Persicaria tinctoria, assembly GCA_037127255.1. Classification (NCBI taxonomy): domain Eukaryota; kingdom Viridiplantae; phylum Streptophyta; class Magnoliopsida; order Caryophyllales; family Polygonaceae; genus Persicaria; species Persicaria tinctoria. Next base: position 57,946,351 of record JBANSL010000014.1, read on the forward strand.
AACCTTATACTAAGTAATAAATTCTTATTATAATACTATAATGTTATGTTTTGAGGAAAACTCATGTAAGTAGCTAATAAAACCTTATACTAAGTAAACTTCTTACCATGTATCGAGTGGAAAGTTTTGGACTCCTAGATAAAAAAATGCAGGGATACGATTAAATCCAACGAAAACTCAATTTAGCGTGTAACCACGATTATTCATATTAAACATTAAATATGAATATTAGTTGGTGTAACTGTGTCTTTAAATATGAATAACAATATACAATAGTAAATTTTTATTAGTTTGTAAAATTAGAATATTTAATAATTTATATTTGTATAAGTATGTCATTAAATATGAATATTACCACTTTTTGTGAATAATAGTTGGTGGTTACATATTTTAGCGTTTAACCAAATAGTATTCACATTTAAGTTAAATGTAAATGCAAATACCGGGTAGTTACATGCTTAATTGGCACGATGTGGTTGATTATAGGATAAAAATTTATATGTGGCACTATGTGGTTGATTCTAGGATAAAAAATTAATAAATTAATATGTTGTCATAATTTTTAGAAAGTTATATAAGTCACAATCTATTTAGAAAATAATCTTCATCCATAGAGATGTGACTCAAGAGGGGCAGATCGAGTTTCAAAGAAAAAACCTAGGCCATTAGAGGCGCGGACCTACGACTTAAGATGAGCATGAATTATAATTAAAATCAGGCCAGCAAAATTTATGGCATAGATAGTAATTTTTTGTGGTGTAAACATCAAACGCGTGAACAAAATACTAAGAACTTAAAAATATTATATTACCCTAACCATAAACCTTAAACCCTAAAACCCTAAACCCTAAACCATAAACCCTAAACCCTAATTTTATTTTATTTGAACATACATAAGTGTTATAGAAAAACATACTTATTTTTTTCAACAAAAAAAAAACATACTTATTTTATAAAAAAGATATATGAAAAGAATTGAAGGTATGAAAGGATAGAGATGAATAACACACACCAAGAGATTGAATAAATATGTGAATTATAAATTCAATTCGGTTACTAAATCTATAATTAAGGAGTATTTATCCCATCTTGACTTATTTAAATTTTTTTAGTTTTAAAAACAACACCTTAGAGTTTTGTCTTCTTTTCAAACTATTTTTGAATTATTATTTCTTTAGTTTAACTAGTAAACTAATAAATATTTGTAAAATAATAAATTTGTTTTAAAAAAACGTGTGTTATATAATTAGAATATAAGTTCAAATTCTTCAAATTCTACACATATATAATTTGATTGATTCTTACTTTAAAATGAAAGATAAGGCTTTGTTTTTAATTAAATTTAGAAATAATATAAAAATAATAAATAGGTGGATAAATATGTTATATGTTATATATTAATTGACATGGCAAATTCTAATTGGTTTAAAAGTTTTGCGCCTACATTATTTTTTTTAATTTTATTTTTTAATTAATATCAATATAATTCTCCTTAATAATCTACATTAATCTAATTAAATATATTCACGCATTTAAATAAAATTAAAATGTTATCATATATGATTCTTTTTATATTGGATAAAACTGGATTCCTTTTAATTTACCCAATGCAATTATTTTTATCTTAATTTATTATTATAAAATAATTTTTTTTAAATAATTATACATTATATATAAAATTATACATTTTTAAAAAAAATCACATTTTTAAATAAAAAACCCTGCACCTCTTGATTCATAAAGCTATAACTCAAGAGGGGCAGGGTGAAAAAAAAAAAAAAAAACCCTACGCCTCTTAATTCATAGATCTATGACTCAGGAGAGGCAGGGTTTTAAAAATTAAAAAAACCTACGCCATAAGAGGCGCAGACCTGTGACTTAAAATGGGCACGAATTATAATTAAAATCGAGCCAACGAAATTTGTGGTGTACATAGTAATTTTGTGCGGTGTAAACATCAAACGCGTATAGAAAAAGTGAATATATGTTGAAAAATTTTATGTCAAAAATTTGGCAGAATTGGCGCTGAGTACAAAATTTTGGGCGGTTTAATCAATTTTTGAGTGGAAATCTCCCGGGCTTTGAAATTTTAGATGAGTTGCCCGAGGTGATATAAAAGGGAACTTTATACTTTCTAACCCTAAAGCCCTCTTCCGTCTTCAGCGCCTCTCTTCTTCATCGGCGCCTCTCATCCAGATTCACATTTCAATGAACTCTCTCTCCTCCAGATTCATCTTGCTTCCGTTGAAGCCTCTTGCCTCGTCCTCCATTGTCACCTCTGCTTCCTCTCGCGTTTCCATTATAGCCTCTTGCCTCTTCCTCCATTGTCGCCTGAAGTCAGAATCACTCAAAACCGGCTTGTGCTTTGCTTCATTCTCTCCTCCATTTATCAGATCTGGAAAACGCTCCTCGCTCGACCCTCGAGCTCCGACCTCTCTCTTCAAATCTTAACCTACACCCTATGGATCCCGCTTCCCCGTCCTTGTACTCCGCCTCTCCTATGGCTGTCTCAATCCTCTACCTTTCCCTCTCGTGTCTTTTGTCGTGCGCTCACCATCGAAGACGTCCACCCTTGTTCGTCCTCCTTCCATCTCGATTCGAACTGTTGAAAGGGCTCCGGTGACGGCCTCCGACAGATGAAGAACTTCGCTCGAAGAACCTCTGGATCGAAGAAGCTGTAGAACTGCATCAGATGAAGAACCTCCGGTGACGACACCCAATTTTGGTTGTAAGTTTGTAAGTTTTTTTTCTCCCCTTCTTTTACCTGGGAGAGAGGACACAATGGGCTGTTGGGATGAACATGACATCACCCAATTTTGGTTCTCAAGGTTCCTGTCTAATTGTTGTTTTTTTTTTTTTTTTTTTGATTTGGCTGATTACGTTCCAATTCAAATCGAGACTTGGAGGAGAAGGATATGAAGGATGGCTTGTTCAAGGTTCAAGACTTGGAGGAGGCTAAATCCATATTGTTTCCACAGACGCTTGATCGCCTTTCGTTAAGCCTGCCAAGGGCGTTCCCAATTGGAGGATATGCTGGGGAGTTGGAGGAGGATATGATGGGGAGTTGATGAAATCGGCTTCCAAAGGTCTTTCCCAGACTCTTTCATTAATTTTATGGAAAATTTCAAGACTTGATATGGTGCGTTCCCAATTTTCTGGAAAATTTCCTGGCAAATTTCAAGACGCTTGATCGCCTTTCTGGCAAATTTTCTTTGGAAACGTAAATGCCTACACTACACATGCATTATAATCACCACTTTCGATCTTCATTGTTGCGCGCTTGTGTGTAGGTAATGTGCAAACAATACACCGAGGAGAAGAAATAATTGATCGAATCGATTCTCAGAGATCGACAACTTTCAAGTCTTCCCAAAATCAGCTTGGAGTTGGGTCATCTAGACAAAATCAGCTTTCTTTATTTATTATTGCAATTTTTTTTTGTAAGGTCGGTCTGTACTCAATGAGTTTGGTTTGTTTCCCCTTTCCATTAACATTTTATTGACCTACTTATAATGTATAAAATTTATTTATGTATTTATATATATTTTCCATATCATATGTATATATATAATGTTTTCAAAATATGAGGATACGAAATTTGCTACAAAATCACGAAACAAATGAAAATCGGCATCAGCCACGACCATAGCAACGGATCAGCAACGGACTCGACTAGGCTCATGACCTGTTTGCAGACACGAACTTAGCCCCGACCTTAGCGACGACTTCAATTTCGACGCTGTTCTCAAACCGGGTTCGTAGCCACAGCCACGGCATATGTCATCTACTATTAGCTCAACAACGGACTCGACTAGGCTCATGACCTGTTTGCAGACACGAACTTAGCCACGACCTTAGCGACGACTTCAATTTCGACGCTGTTCTCAAACCGGGTTCGTAGCCACAACCATGGCATATGTCATCTACTATTAGCCGCGGGCGTAGCTACGGCCATACAGTTATCATTGCTAAAATCCGTGGCCGACGGTCCGTCACTATTAGATGCGAGGCATATAGCAAGGGATGGCCCGCCCGTGACTGATTCCGTGGCTAAACCGGTTAGCAACGGACATTCGTGGCTAAATTCATTGCTATTTTCCGTAGCTATTTCCTGCGTTTTTAGTAGTGAAGGTAGAAAAACAAAAAGGCAACTACGTACAATTTTTGATATTTTTTCTTTGATGTAATAATCTCTATTGAATAAAAAATTTAGGCAAAATTATTCAACCCCCACCCTCGACTCCGTGCAAAAGAAATTGTTTGCACCGATCGAGTCGAGGGATCGCTCGATCGGGTCGAGCTTTATAACCTTCACACAAAGATAGATGACGTACTTGTTGTATATGTTACTACAATGTGAGTTTACACCACTGGCTTTTGTTTTTACCAACATCACTCAACTTCCGAACATTAGTAGTTGTCCCCGAGAGTGAACACTTGCAGTAGACTACTGGCTTGATTATGACACCGCGCACGATAAGAATCGATCCCGGGGGGTGGTAGTGTTGGGATATCCTGAAGCTCGCTTTAGTATCGCTGCTGACGGGGATTTTGGTGGGAAGTTCGAACTTCCCAGTTGGTATCTCGATTCGACCTGCTTCTATCAGCTTGTCCACCCTCACCTCAAGCTTGTTCGTCACGCCAAAGGGACCGTCCTGCTCAAAATTCAATAACAACCCCCTTCCACCGTAAGTTAGCTTGATGTCGAAGAAGACCTCGTACTCGGTCCCCTCCGTGAGTATCCCTGTGTCGAATAAATTCATTTCCACGACCCAAGGAGCCATTGCATTAAGCTCCAGTACTCCCACGCTTATGTTAATGATGCTACAGTACGTGCGTTGGTGAAACATATATAAAATGTTAGCTAGCCATATATTAATAAACTGTTTGTTTTATCAATGAATTGATCACTAGTTATTGTTTTTGAAATCACAGAGTATATTTATGGTATCTTCTCCTGTTTGTTAATCCTCCAGCCTCCACTATACATGCTGACAAAAAGTGCTTCCGCAAACATCTCAACACCGAGATGATCTTGATCATCAACCCAAAAATAGTACTACAATCATATTCAAATCTCAAGAGAGTCAATTAATCGAGGAGTAGCCTGTTAACCTTATACTCCCTCCGTTTCCTTTTAAGTGACTTTTTCAAATCATGCACGTAGTTTTAGAACGATAAAAACTATATTAAATATTAATATTTTAATAATATTTTTTAATAATATGATACTTATCACCAATAAGTATGAGATTATCGAAAAAAATATTTTAAAAAATTATTATTTCATATAGTTTTTCACACCTTAAAAAACGTGCATGAATAGTAAAACGACAATTAAAAGGAAACGGAGGGAGTATATTATTGATTGAGTTGATTTCCATAAACTCTTGTATTATGTATGTATGTATGTATGTAGCTCCCGTACCTTCTTATCAACAAGGACCCCCTTGCGAAGCCTCTTCCGAAAGTCATCAACGGATTCGGTTTCACAGTTATAGGATTTCATGAGCTTCTTGCATTGTTGGATCTGACCCGGCGTTAACATTGTTGGGAGGTTGAAGACAAGTAGTGTGTGTGTGTGTGTTTGATTGTTCGAACTTAGATTTATAGCACTTAATTGAGAGACACAATGATGATAATTTTTCTTGTTTAAATTGACAAGTAATAGGACAAACACACCACTCACAATCACAGTTACCAGAATCATCTGACAACTATCAAATCTCTATCCATTTTCTTTTTTTTTTGCTATGTACCCTTCTTAGCTTATTTCAACCCGTAACTAATTTTTATTCTTTTTCTAATTTTCATTATAATTTCTTTATTATTTAATTAACCATTAACTATTGAGATTAATTTCAAATAGAATTTAAAAATACTTTTTTTAGCAACCAATGAGATTAATTTAAAATGTAATTTTTAAATTAAATTTTAGAAGATATTAATTTTTTTCTACCAACTAGTTAGATTAACATGATTTTTAACAAAATTTATAGAGATATTAATTTTTTTAGTGATCAATAAGATTTTTACAAAATATAATGGTTTTTTAATATTACAAATATACAGTATTAATTTTTATTAGCAACTAATTAGTGTAATTCAAAACATAATAATAATAATGAGCTTCACTAACATTTTTACTAGTAGACAATCTCAAGCTACGTACGGGCTTAATTACTTAAAAATTATGTAATTTTTAATGTTTCATTTTGGAAATAAGTTTATTTAATACTCATTAGAAAGGGAGTTATAAAAACATATTTATTTTATTAATTCAATTTTTTGCTTCATATATAAATATAATTATTATATTTTTATCCATTGTTATCTTATTTTCTTGATTAAATTAAATTAATTTGTCTTTTTCCATTTGCTATGTAGCTATATAACATTTTTCTAATTATCCCTCTTATCTAATTATCCCTCTTTTTCCATTTTTCTAATTAAATTAAATTAATTTGTCTTTTTATCCATTGCTAAGAGAAAATTTGCGCCGAATGCGCAAATTTTCGGCCATATTGAGGGAGTGTCCACCAAGTGTGTTAAATTGGGGTTTTGCCCATCTAAAATTTTCTGAACAAAATTACCCCTCTTATCTAAACCTATCAATTGACCCGTTCACCGCCACCGCCTCCTAAAACTCGATCTGTTGGAAGGACCCGACGTTAGGGGTGGAAATGGGGCGGATTATGGGTGAAAATCGTCAATCCATCACCCGCCCCGCGAGTAGGGATGGCAATTTCACCCGCACCCGACGGATATCCATCTCACCCGACCCGATAAAGTGGGTGAAAATCCGAAATAAAACGGATGTTAAATGGGTGAAGGGTGAACGGGTGATGGGTCGGGTCGGATTCGGGTGAAGACATTCCCCACCCGTCACCCGACCCATCACCCGATCCGTCACCCGACCCGCCACCCGACTTATATTATATAATTATATTTTATATGTGAAATTATCAATATACCCCATACCCTAATTCAAGATATCTATGAACCGAATAAAATGGAAATATCTTGTCATAAAGTAAGTTATGCAATTTTTATTTGAAGATATATAATGCAATTGCCTCCTAATTAAAATGAAAACGCGAATGCAATGAGATCCTAATTAATATTTATTTGTCGATGTGTTCGACGTATGTTTTTTAATAATTTTTTTAATGAATTTGATGTTTGGTATTTCACCCGAATTATCACCCGATCCACCCGATCACCCGGTGGGTGATGGGTGGACGGGGCGGGTGAAATATTTGGTGGGTGATGGGTCGGGTAGGGTGAAGGGTTTTGGATGGTGGGCCGGGTGATGGAAGTAGATCATCCACCCATCACCCGACCCATTGCCATCCCTACCCGCGAGTATAAATCTTCACCCGCCCCGCTCCATCACCCGCAAATCCTTCACCCGCATCCAACCCGTGCGGGTGAGCGGGTGATACGAGTGATTATTGGATATCCAATAAGAAGACTAATTATTTTTATTTTAAAACATTATAGGAATTTTTTCCTTATAAAAAAAACATACTAATATATCATGTTCGGGTTTAAAAATACGTGAAGTATACATAACTAATAAAATAGAAAATATTTCGGTTTCTAATTTAACAATACATGGAAAATATAAAACTTATAAAATAAAAAACAATGAGACTATTCTCAATAAGATCACAACATAGAAACATTTTTGGATTAACTACGTAATCTAATTTTCAAGTTAATTACGGAATTTTCTAACATTATAAACACAACTTTAAAAGCACAATATAAAATTAATGTGAGGAAGTGATATCAAAACAAAGAAATTTAGCGTTTTTAAGGGGTATAAAAGTAAAATGATATGTTTGATTGGGTTATTGGATTCTTATTGGGTGATTATTGGTGCAGGTTAATGGAGCGGCTTATCGGGCATGTTATTGGAGCGGGTATTGGGTGAAAAATCATCATCCATACCCGCCCCGCCACCCACTTCACCTGTCACCCGCATCATCCGTCACCCGCAAAAAAAAATGCGGGTAGAGCGGGTGAATTGGATATCCGACCCCCAATTCCAACCCTACCCGGCGTTACCACCACAGATCTGTTCACGGAAGATCCATGATTGGCGTTACTACCTTCGTTTGATTTTCCTCGTTTCCTGCTCCGCTCCCGCCGGAAAATCCAGTTGGAGGTGGAGTGCGAACGATTTTCACGGAAGATCCATGATCTATTCACGGATGATCCATGATCGGCGTTACCACCTCCCTCCGATTTTCCTCGTTTCCTGCTCCGCTCCCGCCAGAAAATCCAGGTGGAGGTGGAGTGCGAACGATTTTTCAGAAATTCCATCGCCAGAAGGGGGGTGGAGTGTGTAAAGGCTCGGATTTTTAAATCCTAATCTTCAAAAAAAAAAAAAAAAAATATAATAATAATAATAATAATTAAAATGAATTTGAATCGGGGTATTTAAAATCTCTTAAAATGAATTCCGGCATATGATTATTTTAAATGGACTTTCATTCAGATTTATTTTCGCTTTCGCTTGCTAAAAAATTGAAAATATAACATAATTTTATTATTTGATTCAGTCGAGAATTCGATTTAAATTTGAAGTTGTAAGCTTTATATCTTTTGAGTCGGGTTAAAGTCGAGCAAGCGGGTTTTGGGATTTATTATCCGGGTATTAATTTATGTTGTACCACTTATATTCCCCTTCCCCATCTTTGTCATCTTCCTCCTCCTACTTTCGAAAATCAGATGGCTCCCCTCCTAGGTTCTGTTTTTTTTGCCCAAATTAGCTATACACACACTACTTTATCTCCTCTCTCCCTTACCTTGTGCTCCAATTGAGGCAAAAATGCCAAAACATTTGTCTGCAACCCTCTTCCTCCTAATTACATACAGATCCCACGCCAAAACCTGCAGCCTCTTTCATCCTAGTTGAATTCAGTCACCCTTCATCCTTATCTATCTCATATCCCCTTTCCTTAAAACACATAAACCCAAGGACACAAAAACTCCACCTTATCCCCTTCTTTCTCCCTTGCTTCTTCCTCCCTGCTGCCGTGAGCTCCAGCAACCACCTCCATCTCCAATGTCCTTTTCTTCCTCCTCCTTCTCCAACCCTCAGCAGCAGCAGCGGCATCCCCGACGCCTTCCCCTCCTTTGTGCCTGAGCAGCATTAGCAGCCGACCTCCGGTCGAGCCCAGGAGCGCCACCAGGCCGACGCCGCAGGCACCCACTCATCTGTTTCCGATTCGGCCTCGGTAAGCTCTCGATCTCCTTATTCCAACTTGAAACCACGAAAAGGTCGACCTTTAAGTTCATTCCATCCTCCCTAGGCCGAGACCTCCCTGTTTCCGACTCCGACGGAACCCAATCGCGACTCCGACGTCCGGTGAAGCCTCGAATACACTCGGTGAGATTTTCTTTCCTCCTCTCTTGCTCTCGCTCTTCTCTCGGTGTGTGGGTCTTGCTCGAGGGGATTGGTCGGTTAGATTGGTTGAGTCTTTGGGGCGAAAGGAGCCGTCGGCTGGAACCTTCTCTCCCTTCCTCCTTCCATCTTTTCTCCGTCGAGCACAGACGCTCTGTTTCCTTTGATTTGGGGAAGACAGGTTGTTGGGTTGGGCCGGGTCAAGTCGGGAGAGATCCGGGTCTTCTTCTGGGTTATAACATCTGTGTCATGAGCTTGGGTCTTCCTCTTCTTTTGTTTTATAAGCTTGTGGGCTGGACCTTGTATTGGGCCGGGTTTCTTCTTTCTTTCTTTTCTCCTTCTTCCGAGCCGGGTTCTGGACCTCTTCAGATTGGGTTTCGGGTTGGGTTTCCCTCAGGTTACTCATATTGGCCTTGATGGGTTATGTTTTGCAAATTGTTAAGTTGTTGTTGAGTATATATTACATGTTATGACTATATGTTATGATTTACATTTAATTATTATTAGTTTATTAAATTATTATTATGACTTATAAAATGGTTTAAAGGAGACATTATTGAAATATATATTTAGTGTTGTTTTAAATTGTGATTTTAGGAATTTGAGATGAATTATGAGTTGTGATTTTACATATGGTTGTGCAATTAGAATTATTTTGTGACTAAATGTCAGAATTTATTTATGTAATGATTTTGAAAATAAACATGCCGGGATTGTGTCAATAATATGATTTTGGGAATTTGTAAGGAATTAAATGATAAATGTCGGAATTTGGCCAAGTACGATTTGAGAAATTATTTTGAAAATGAGTTGACTTAATTTGGGATTTAAGAATTTGGAAAACTTTGGGAAATGAGTTTTGAAGTATTATTTTAATATTCAATATTAAAGAAGGGATTTGACGGAACTTGAACTATTTGATCTTGAGCTTGAAGTTATGTTAAAAGTGTCATTTTAAATGTTGAGATTCTTTGTCTTGGTTTGATGATGTTGGTTTTGAGAAGAAAGTTTGGAAATATGGCTGGTACGATTTTATCAATGGGTTTAATGTGAAGAATGATTTTGGTTGATGTTGATCAAATTGGAAAGGTTTTGGAAAATGGTTTTACTATCGGTTGGTTTTAAGCATATTGAGAACGTGGAGTCCGTGTGTATGAATGATGGATCGGTAGCTTATGAAAATGGCTTGACGATAGGTGTGTACTGCTTTTGGATTGCTTTGGACTTGCATTTGGGCCCTTGCTTGCGTTATTTTGCTGTTCTGCATCTTCAGGTAAGTTCCCTAGGGGGCTTACTCAGGTTGGACATTCATGCCTGTTGTTGCATTTTATGTTAGGTGTTGCATATGCATAAAAGCATGCCATGTAGTATCCTGTTTAGGTTGCACTAATTGAATGAGCATCTGGTTACTTTATGCTTTTGTAAACAGAACGGCCGTTATCTGTGATAGTCCTAGAGTCTTTGCTAGGGTCATAGGGTAGCCCAGCCCCATCGGGTACCCTGAGTCAATCGAGTCATGAACTTCCTTATATTATGAGATGCCTGCGGGATTTATTGTGGAGCGGGTTAGGCATGCGTGCCGCCCAATTATGATGGAATGCATTCACGAGCTGGCCAGTCTCCGCCCTATCGGAAGGGGGTGGAGGTAGGAGAGGGATATGCCACTTGACATTGTCTTGGGCCCTTTACAGTATTTCTGCACATTTTTGTGACTAGGAGCATCCTAGTGTGTTTGACTTTCGTACTGCATTAGAGCATCTTTATTAGGTATAGCACATACTATGTGGCCTCAGCGAGGACTGCCGGTCCCGCATGAGTGGCTCGATCTGACTCCTTTCCCCGTTCTTCTTTTAAAGGTATTTTCTGCAGATTTGAGTGCTCGATGTCTATATGACGGGGTTTCCTTTTGGCAAATTGAAGAACTTGGCTAATTCTCTAACTTGGTATAAATGGTAATCATTCGCTTACGTTTTGGTTTTAACTCGGCTCTGCCGTGACACTTTGTATCTTAACTTTGTTTCCGCTTTACTTTCATTTGAACTGAATTTCGCGACATAGTCTTAGGACAGATTAAGGGTACCCAATGGCCCTTCGAGGTTTTTAGGGTTTGAAATCCTTCTTTCTACTAATCTTAAATGAGTTTGAAACCTCGACCCGTACCTGGATTGCAAGATCCGAACAAGGGGTTTTATCCCTTGAAACGTAACCCGGAAATCATAATTCTGGGCCGTTACAGAGTGCAGATCCATGATCGATTGCAACAAGCGACGGTCAAGGAGGCGACCTCTCACTAGTACAAAATTGCTTGTTAATACCGGTAATTTAACACCGGTTATTTAAAACCGTAATATTTTATTCTCGGATCAGAGCCAGTGAGCCACCGATTGAGGTTCGGCTCCTCCTCCCCGGATTCCCGCTCTTACTTCCTTGGAAGCCAGATCTATGGCGGGTTCGAGGAGAGCGCCATGATGGTGTCCCTCGTCGGCTTCTGCCACGCCACGCCACACCGCGCGCACTCCCTGGCCGCCCTCCGCTCCCTCACCGGCTCCATCGGCGGGTACTGCTGCCTCTACAAGCTCTGCGTAAAGCCGTCCCTCTCATCGCTCTGCCTCCGGTTCCGCCTCGTTGACTCCAAGCCTAGGAGCCTCAAACGAACCATGCTCAGATCCAAAGCGGCAGTGGAGTTCCTTGAAGGGGATGAATATTAAACATTGAAAATCTCTTAATTCTCAATTTCAACACTCGATCTAACAACGCCAATAGAAATCCAAAGTGCAAGTGGAGTTTCAGCACTCAATATATCGCCTCCTCTGATGTATTTGACTTTTTTTTTGGTGAATAGCTATTTGATGCTGCCAATCTTGCCATTATCTCATTGACATCATCAACTATTTGGGGTAAATTATCTCTATTGTATATTGGCAATTTCAGCAAATTTTTGTTGTCTTGCTGAAACTTCTGGAGAGCTTATTAGTTTCTTGAATTTTGTTGAAATTAATTCTTATAAAATTGTATGAGCTACTATATCTTACAAGCATATATGACAACATTTCAGCCTTTCAACATTTCATAATTTTCAGTATTTTAGCATTTCAGTCGCTTGTATGTATAACAATTTCATCAGTGTCAGCAATAACCATTTCAGCATCAACAACGCTGCTGAAACCGGAGTTTCAGTATCAACAAAGTTGATGAAACCGGGGTTTCAGCATCAACAACGTAGCTGAAACCCCGGTTTCAGCAACAACAACAGTGCTGAAATCGGGGTTTTAGCAATTTCGGTTTCAGCAACGCGAAAAAAATTGCTGAAACGGGAGGGGGCAAGGGGGCGCACGTGGGGGGCACATGGGCATAATTTCAGCAACTTCGGTTTCAACAGTTTCAGCAACACAGGTGGACAGTTAGCTAATATGGATAGGTTGGTGGACAAAATGCTAATAAAGGCTAAAAATATGGACATTCTAGTAAACACCATTTTTTATTTAATTTTGTTCTTATATTATTTAAAATATAAATAATGTTATTTTATTATTTTAGTTTTTTACCTTATTTTATTCTTTTAATTTCTTATCTAATTTACTCAATTGATTATTCTAATAAGTTTCTTAATTTTATTTAATAATTCTTTTATTCAAGCTAAATTTTCAATTTTATTTAATAAAAATTTACACTTAATGAACACTTATTTAACAATTGTGGAAGAAGAAATTTTTTAATAATGGCTAAATGAATGGACAATAAATGACCAAAAAAACTTAATTTACTTTTTAAAAAATAGATCTTTTTAAAATAAGAAGAAAAAAACAATTGACCAAGAAAGAAACATGTGTTTATAATATTCTCATAAAGAATTAAATAACCAATAATCAAATGTTTATATTATTTTACATTAATTCTGTGATAATTGATATAATATAACAAAATTTATTTAAAAACCGCGTAACCGTGGGTAAAATTGCATAAAAGCACCCTTTAAATAGGGTGTTTTGGGGAAAACAACCCCTTAAAACTAAAACTGTAGAAATTCACTCGTTAATACTATTTTCTTTGCAAAGTCACACCCTTTACCAAATTTCCATTAATTGAATGTTAAAAAAGCGTGAAAAATCAATTATATTACTTTTTTTTATTATTATTTTACTCCATTCAATCAGTATTAATTAAATTTTACCTTTTAAACATGTTTTTCAAAAGTAAAAAACCTATAGAATGTCATTTTATTACATAATTTCATACTTGTTAGTAAAAACACTATAAAAAGAGGATATAATTGATGTTTTATATATTTTAAAAAGTTTATATTACTAAAGGGCTACTTGAAGAAAATAATTTTTAAAAAAAAGATATTTCATATAGTTTATATTATTATAAAAATATGTTCACTATTCCGCGCACATTTTTAGAATAATAAAAACTACATAAAACATTTTTTTTTTTAGTTTTCCCCCCTAAAAGTAGTCTTTTATTAATACACATTATTTTTCGATATATAAAATATAAATTACATATCAATTTTTTATAGAGTTCTTTTTGAAAGTATGAAATTATTTTTAAAAAAAATATTATTTTTTGGTATTTTGTAGAGTTTTTTACTTTTGAAAAACATGTTAAAACGTTAAATATCAACTAATACCAATTAAATGGATTAAACTAATAATAAAAATAAGGGATATAATTTAATTTTTAGACACTTTAATATTCAATTAACGAAAATTGGATGATGGGTATGACTTTGCTAAGAACATGGTTTCAACGGGCGGTTTGATGCAATTCTAGTTTTAGGGGGCGATTTTCCTTATAACACCCTATTTAAAGGGTGGTTTTCTGCAATTTTGCCTTAATATAATCATGGAATTGATTTATGCTTTTTATTTTTTTTTAAATTTCCTAAACACCCACATGGGCACCAGTGAATATCTTCTTCCCTAAAATCATGCCCCACAACCTTGTCCCAAAAAAATATTTCACTCTTAAATTAATATTATATATATATATATATTTAATATCTACATGATTATTATTGTTATAACGAGAACGATCACAGACGAAGAAAGACACAAAGATTTAACGTGGTTCGGCAACGATGTGTTACCTACGTTCACGGGCAGAGAAATAGGGATCTTTACTATGAAGGCAAACAAGAAACTATGGCTACAAATTGTTAAGTTTCATGAGTATATATATTGCCTCATGAAACCCTAGTCAGACAATGGGCCTAAACCCAAAACAAATAATATGCCCAATTCAAGGCATATTAACAAATCTCCACCTTGACTTGAATCCTCTCAGATGTACCAATTGCATTGCAGCGCTAGATGTACCAAATGCAATGCCATGCTAGATGTACCAAATGCGCTTCAATGCCGGATGTACCGAAATCTCCTCTCAGAGACAGATTCACCATGACAAGTGCCAAACATTTCTCTGCCTCAGATTTGTCCTCACATGAGGACTCAGATTGCCCCGCAGGGCAGATCAACAATTGATGATATTAAACAAGTCCAAACAGTGTTGGAACTTGCTCTCGAGAACTGGCTTGGTGAACGTATCAGCAGGATTATCTGATATTCCCACCTTCTTCACTCTGATTCTATTCCCAGCTTGCTAGTGTACTAACTCACCTCCATAAACAACAACCTTGTAGTTGGATGGAACACCATCATCCCCCTCCTAGGCTAGATGCAAAGCATATCCCACCAGATCATTACAAATGTATCTCGTAGGCCCCCTAATGTCAACCCTTCTTGGTTGATCTAGATTAATACTTCGATGTACAACTCCACCTTTTCCTGTGTCGAGTGGTATATTCTTTGTCTCACCAGTATCTGACCCAGTAGTACTCGTCTGTGATGATTGGTCAGAGACCAACTCAGGTGCATGAGTCTCTGTTGAAGTGAAGTTCAACTCCACCTCCTCAGCAACAGTCTCCCTAACCTTGACTGAAACAGCATCTGCAGCACGTGTGACTGCTGAACCTTGTAGGGCATATAAAGTTCCCTTTCCTTGCTTGACTCCCTGCAAAACCACATTAAAGCCTTTAAACACGCACAGCTTTCCACCATAACCCGTGTATCTGGAACCCTTGTCGTCTAACACAGTTAGGGATATCAGATTCTTTTTCATAGATGGCACATGTTTGACTTCCTTTAATGTGCGAAACTTCCCATTGTTTGTCCAAAACCTGACTGAACCAATCCCAACAACCTTGCAGATGACATCATTTCCCATAGGAACATTGCCCTTTTCTATATATATATATATGTTGTAAACAACTCTCTTCTGGGACATATGTGACAAGACACACCTGAGTCAAGAAACAACACATCATGATCTGTACAATTACCTGCTAGTAGAACAATATCTTCCTCAGAAGTATTTCCACCATGAACTACTGATGTAGATCCAGATGTTTGCTCTTATTGCCTCTTCTTAGGACAGACATTCTTCTAATGACATTTCTCCTTACAGTAGTTACATATGTCGTCTGGTTCAGGGCCTGATTTGCAACCTTGCTTCTTGCCTCTACTACCATCAGAATTGCTTCCGCTGGCCATAAGCACAGAAGCCTGATTCTCTGTAACCAACGCGGTTGCCTTCAGACGCAACTCTCTGCTGTGAAGCGACGATCTAACCTCTTCCAGCGTGATGGTATCTTTCCCAACGACGAACGACTGAACGAAGTTCTCGTATGTGGGGGGTAGGGATACCAACAAAATTAGGGCGACATCTTCATCCTCCACCTTAACATCGATATTACGCAATTCAAGTAATAGCGTGTTAAGTTGATCAAGATGATCTATGAGTTGTGTAACTTTCTGCATACACAGCCTGAACAACCGTTGTTTCAGAAGCAACTTGTTCATCAGAGACTTTGTCATGTACAAACTCTCCAACTTCAGCCACAAGCCGCCAGTAGTTTCCTGACCAGCAACCTCTATTATCACATCGTCAGCGAGACACAACATGATCGTCGAATGAGCCTTCTCCTCTAGAAGACCATACTCAGCGGTGGTTGTATCTGCCCCCTTCTTATCGGCGGTTAGCGGTGCCCATGAACCTTCTTGCTTCAGCAAAGCCCGCATCTTTATCTGCCACAGACTGAAAGAGTTTCTTCTAGTAAACTTGTCAATCTTCACTACAGATCTAGACATCATTCTCGGCAGAAATCACAACCAAGCTTTGATAAAAGTTTGTTATAACGAGAACGATAACAGACGAAGAAAGACACCGAGATTTAATGTGGTTCGCCAACAGTGTGTTACTTACGTCCATGACCAGAGAAATAGTGATCTTTATTAAGAAAGCAAACAAGAAATCAGGGTTACAAATTGTTAGGTTTCATGAGTATATATAGTGCCTCATTAAACCCTAGTCAGACAATAGGCCTAAACCCAAAACAAATTATAAGCCCAATTCAAGACATATTAACAATTATAATATATTTCGGAATAAAATCTCAAAAAATCAACTTATAAAAATTTAAAAATGTTATCAATTGCTAAAAATGCTACGTCGGCGAGTGA
Source organism: Persicaria tinctoria (assembly GCA_037127255.1). Lineage (NCBI taxonomy): Eukaryota > Viridiplantae > Streptophyta > Magnoliopsida > Caryophyllales > Polygonaceae > Persicaria > Persicaria tinctoria. Next base: position 57,963,289 of record JBANSL010000014.1, read on the forward strand.
ATTCCTCACGAATTGCTCGTTCAATTCATGATTAGCATCCTCACGAGCCTAATCAGTGACCGGTGTGGCAATTCCTCCTTCTCGTTATTGGAATCGTTATCAATTTTTGTTCGGTTTTGATTGCCCTAAAGTCAACCCTTTCAATTGGATTTTTTTTCCATTTGTTTCCAATCTGTTATTCAATTTGATATATTGGAATTGTGGGGGTGTTGATCGTTGCCTCCATGTTATCCCGTTCACAGTAGACGACCTCTTTTCCGGTGCCCGGGACATTTCGGTGTTGTGTTTCCGCAGGTTGGTGTTTTTTGGTTGATTGTTCCGTTGTTTCTTCTTCGTTCTGTCGGGATATATCGGTGTTGTGTGTTGCGTACGTCAGGTGTTGTCTCTTCGTTTGGTTCCTAGTACTGATTGCTTCGTCTGATGGTTTGAATTGTGAGGGGGTGTGCCCTCGGTTTGGGTTCACTGTCCCTTCCTATGTAATTAAAAGAGCGATGCATTGTCCTTTTAGGAATTTTCATGGCTGTCGTGACGACGAGGAAGGGAGTAAGGGTTACTCTTGTATGATCTCTCATCTCAAGAGATTACACCTTTGTAGTGATGAGCGTAGGAGGGTGCTTCGAGAGGCCATGGAAAAGGATATTGGAGTTTTTGTGGCGGTAGATAGGGGTGATATACGAGCCGAACGAGTTGAGCTTGACATGTTCAAGCTTGGCTCGAACGGAAAACGAGTCGAGCCGAGCTCGAGCCCAAAATTTATTCGAGCTTTTTTTGGAGCTCAAGCTCGGCTCGCAAGCCTAGAGGAAAGCTCGAGCTCGGCTTGTTAAGGCTCGACCAAGCCGAACGAACGAGCTCAGGCTCGTTCGAGCTCGTCATTTGGGCTCGTTCGGCTCGTTCAAGCTCGATTGGTAGTTGAAAGCCTAAATGCAAGTAGACCTAAAACAATGCAGAACACCCTTAAACAATCCATTACCAAATCAAATACAAATCCATAACCCTTTAACAATGCATAACCAAATGCAAAATTACAGAAGAAGTAATCCCAACTCTCTTAATTTTATACAAAATCGAAGAAAAAAGCCTCAAATATCACAATACAAAAACAAGATTCAACAACTAAGTAATCCCACCTCTTAATTTATACAAAATCGAAGCAAAATCAAAGCATAAATGAACAAGAAGGATAGATCGAGGGAACGAGATGAAGAACTTGGTTGGGGACTTGAAGCTAGTAAGGAACCCTAGCGGATCTCAAACCGGAGGGCGTGGTACTCAACGTCTTCACCTTCTTCAGATTTGTCCCCTTCTCTGACGCTTGCCGCAGCCGCCTCCGGATCTCGAACGCGAGGGCATGTTCTTCTTCACTTTCTTCAGATCCATCTTCTTCTCCGACTCTTGCCGCCGCTACCGCCTCCGGATCTCAAACTCAAGGGTGTGATACTCAACTCGACGCTAGCAAATCCTCACTGGAAGGTGTGCGAAACTTACCTGACGGCAGCAACTTGTCGCCACCGGAAGGAGGGTAAAGGGGGAAGAGAGAGGAAGCACCGACCTGGAGATTGTCTTACCGGCAATTCGGTGAAAATTGGAGGCCCTGAACTGGAGATTTGGAGATTAGAAATATAGGGCAAAAGTTGGACGAGGGAGGCGGCAACGCATGTGAAAGAATGAAGGATGGCAGGCGGCACCACGTTATTAATAACCCTAGGGGTAATCTTGGAAATTAAAAAACTCGAGCTTTTGGGCTCGGCTCGGGCTCGACACGAGCTTTAAACATTGTTCAGGCTTGGCTTGTTTACCCATTTTGAACGAGCCGAGCTCGAGCTTTTTCGAGCCGAGCCCGAGTCGAGCTCGAGCTGTTCGGCTCACATAACAGCCCTAGCGGTAGAGGAGACTCTGAAAGGTCTTAAACAGTGGTTGTGTGGTAAGTGTATGAGCATACATGCGTTGAGTAGGGCATGCCATCACTCTGATGGTTCTGTCCGTGTTTCTGATGTGGAGGGAGAGCACGGAGGCTGTATGGTTGGGGTCTTGAGGCCTTCTTTAGATGGCATTGTGTCTGAGGATGCTATCGGGGGTATGGTTCTTGATGAAGTGTTGTTGGATAGAGTCTTCCAGGTTCCTATCGTCACCGTGAAAACCATTCCTCATGGTTGTCGTCTAGCTTTCTCTCAAGCATTGAAAGTTGCTCTTCATAAAGTGGTTGCTGGATCAGGTTCTGTTGCTGCTTGGGTTGGGTTGTTGTTACTTCCGCGTTGCACGTTGCAAGTGTTCAAGCCTAAAAATAGGCGAGATAGAAGGTCAGGGAGTAGGAAGTCAATACAGTGTCAACAAATCCTACATTCTTTGGCTATTTGGGGAGGAACAGATGGTATCACCAAGTTAGTGAGTGACATGTTAGCTAATGTTGATCGGGTGTCTCAGGGTCCCCTTGATGGTAATCCTAAGGAGGAAGATACCGATATAGGGAACCCAAACATCAAACAATGTCTCCGTAAGGTTGCTGATGGGCATTTCACGGCTGCTGTTAAGGTTCTATGTTCTTCAGGGGTGGCTTCATATAATGACGATACGGTGAAGACTTTGGAGGCTAAACACCCACACAAGCCACCCCCTTCTAGACCGGATAATGCCTTTTCAGAATCTCCCCTTGTGGCGGAGGTTGACACCGTCTTTAAATGTATTAAGTCTTTTCCCAAAGGGACTTCGTGTGGAAGAGACGGCTTGAGGGCACAACATATTATAGATGCTATGTGTGGAGAAGGATCGGTTGTGGGAAGAGATCTTCTACGAGCAATCACCCAAGTGGTTAACTTATGGTTGGCAGGAAGGTGCCTAGTGAGTTTAGCTGAGTTTATTGCTTCAGCACCTCTGACGCCATTGCTAAAGCCAGACAATGGGATACGTCCCATCGTAGTGGGTACTATATGGAGGCGGTTGGTGTCTAAGGTCGCAATGAAAGGTGTGGGCAAAGGAATTGCAAGTTATCTTAATGACTTTCAGTTTGGAGTAGGTGTATCCGGGGGTGCAGAGGCGATCTTACATAGTGCCAATCAACTATTAAGTGAGCGTCACGAAGATGGGTCTCTATCCATGCTTATAGTGGATTTCTCGAATGCCTTCAATCTGGTGGATATGAATGTTTTACTTCATGAAGTGAGGACGAGATGCTCATCTATCTCTTTATGGGTAGAGTTTTTGTATGGTCAGGCAACCCGATTGTACCTTGGAGCCGGACATATCTGGTCAGCTACTGGAGTGCAACAAGGTGATCCTTTGGGACTACTTCTTTTTGCTCTTGTGTTACACCCACTTGTCCATCAAATCAGAGATAAATGCAAACTTCTTCTGCATGCATGGTACCTCGATGATGGGACTATCATAGGAGAGTCAAAAGAGGTAGCTAAAGCGTTTGATATAATTCGTGACAATGGTCCAACTTTGGGTCTCGAATTGAATGTTAAGAAGACCGAGCTCTTTTGGCCTTCATGTGATGACACACGACATCTAGAGGGGTTATTTCCTAAGGACATTGCAAGGCCGAAATTGGGTGTGAAGTTACTTGGAGGGGCAGTTAGTAGAGATAGTGGGTTCATTAAGAAGCTGGCTATGAAAAGGGCGGTTAAGGCTGTTGATTTGATGCATCTTCTTCCGCAACTAAAAGACCCACAGAGTGAGCTTCTTTTACTCCGTTCTTGCATGGGCATTGCTAAACTGTTTTTTGGGCTAAGGACATGTCAACCTGAACATACAGAGTATGCAGCAGCCTGGTTTGATAAAGGGCTTCGTAACTCTATTGAAGACCTTGTGGTTTGTAGAGGTCCTTTTTTTGGGGATCTCCAATGGCGATTGGCTTCCTTACCCATCCGATATGGAGGTCTTGGGTTGTACTCCGCAGTAGAAGCTTCATCGTATGCTTTTGTAGCATCTAGGGTTCAATCTTGGGTGTTGCAGGACCATATATTGCGAGATAGCCAGATAAGTGGTATGGACTCTGATTTTTGTAGAGCTTTGGACAATCTTCATGTTGCAATTCTTGACTACGACCTTGACAGTTTTGTTAATAAGGGTACCGCCCCCCCTAAACCCCAACATATTTTGGCGAGTGCTCTTTTTGGTAAAATCATCAAGGAGATGGAGGTGAAGTTTAACATGACGGTTAGACAGAAGGCCATTTTTGGGTGTCTACAGGCACCACATGCCCAAGATTTTCTTCTTGTTGTTCCTATTGATGGGCTTGGACAACATATGACACCGGTGGAGTACCGCACAATTCTCAGGTATCGCCTTATGATCCCACTATTCCCAATTGATGAGATTTGTCCTATTCCCAATTGTCGGAGGGTTTTGGATACTTTTGGGGAGCATGCAGTTCATTGTAAAGAACTTCCGTGCTTCAAGTACATGCATGATCTTGTTCGGAATGTTCTCTTTGATATATTTAGGCGGGCGAGGGTTTCTGCTAAGAAAGAGGCACTTGTGAACTTCTTGACTGATCCGCATGAGGGGAGATCGACATTGAGGCCAGCTGACATTTTGGTTTTTGGGTGGATAGGTGGACAACATGCATGTGTTGATTTGACAGGAGTCTCCCCTTTGGTTAGTTTGGGGAATGGGATATTCACGGTTGGACAAGCAGCTCTCAAAGCGGCCGCAGGTAAAGTGGTCAAACATGAGAAAGCATGTATTGACAATCAACACGTATTCGTTCCGTTTGCGTTTGATACCTTTGGTTTTTTGGCACCTGATGCTGTCGAGATTCTCAAGCGAGTCCAAAAGATTATGCATAGTAATGTTATGTCCGCTAGATATATGGATGTCGTATTCAAAAGGATTGGGTTTGCTATTCAGAAGGGGTTGGCGGCGCAACTTGTTGCCCGTTTACCATCTATGTATATGTAGTTCAAACTTATTTTCACAATGAAAATACAAGTTTCACCTATATAGTAAAATAATATCTTTTTATAAATTTTTAAAATCATTCTACCTCGATTGAATTATTATATTTTTTATAAGTTGATTTTTTGAGATTTTATTTTTCAAATATGTTATAATAATCATGTAGATTTTAAATATATATTTTTTATTTTTTTTAATATTTATTTAAGAGTAAAATTTTATTGGGTCGGGATTTTAGAGCACTGCATGGGCACATGTACCACATGGCCCACATACAACCAACTTGGCCTATTAGAATAATTGAATGTGAGGTCAAAATAAAATACGAATATGGGAATAAAATTTCAGATAAGAAAAATGAGGTAGAAACAAAAGAGCAACTTAATTGGCTTATCTTCATCCTCGTACAATTTTGATATTTTTCTTTGATGCATTCTCTATTGAAAAGGTTGAGCATCAAATTATTTTAGGTAAGAGTTGTTAACTTTGGTGCACGGACATGTTGGGGGTCAATCGTTAGACATAGGACGATATGACGACACAATGGATATGTATCGGACATGGTAAAGGTATCGGAGACCGGGGAGCAACAGACACAAGGCTGCTGGAGGAGGACGACTCTGAAACATTTTCGAGACAGCGAACACAGGACAAAACTATTAAAGGCCTGAACTTTGTGTTAACCCTAAGAGCATATGTATCGGTGAGCCCCGTTCCAGACTTTTAACTTACTTTTTAACTGCCACGCACGTCAGCTTAAGAGTCTTAACTCAACTTTTCACTTTTTCAACAAATTATTAGTGAGTCCACTTTAGTAGTATTGATATCTTTGATTTTTTTTTTTCAAAAAAACATATGTAAAATGGGATAAATAATGAATTTATAGGGGAAAAAGGGATAAACATGAATTTTTATTGGGCAAGGAATGAAATATGGATATTAATATCTTTGATTTTTAAAAAAAAAAAACACATATGTAAAATGGGATAAACAATGAATTTATAGGAAAAAATGGGATAAAAAATAAAATTTGTAGTGGTATTAATATCTTTGATTTAAAAAAAAACATATGCAAAATGAACGTCTATATGTGAATAGATGAAAATGAATTACATTCAAAAATGATTTTTAAAAATATTTTTTTCATTGACGAAAATAGCAAAAATTCAAAATTTTAAAAAAATAACATAGCGTTGCCCCTATGATGCGCCTGGATTAGGCCACATGGCAGCGCTAGATCAGTTGGGAAGGGAGTTGGAATGACGCGTTTCATCCTATTTTAGGCCAAACCGACGTCGTTTTAGCATTAGATTTTCAACAAACAAAAATGGCGTGGGTCATGGCCCACTTCCTTTCCTTATGAGCCAGGCTCATCTGAAAAAGCTTTGAAGCAGGGCTCATCCTACTTTTTGCATTTTTTATAAGCTTAGATGGATTACACCTTTAATCCCCCATTCCGGAATGACTCAATAACCGCTCTTTATTTACCAAATTCAAGGATTATACTTTTAATCATAATCTAAGGAGGAAGATGATACGGGAGGACACGTGGCTGAAAATGGGATTTTAAACAACGCGTGACTGGCACATGACTTCTATTCAGGCACAGACCCAGGGGTGGATTGGGCTTTGCTGCAGCCCACCCCAATAGTTAAGGATATAGGTAATAGGAAGAAGTAATGGAACACAAAATGAATTTAGTGTAGTAGGTAATTTCATTGGTCTTTGGTAAAAGCAACTCAGGTTCGATTCCCTAGCAATCACCTTTTTTTCCCAAAACTCATTTCTCTTTGTAACATTAACATATACACACTACAGTATATATTAGGTGTTTATTTGTCATATATTTTTTAAACAATTTATATTTTATATTAATCACTCTTTTATAAAATAAAAACAATATGTGTTATATGTGATATTAATACTTATGTAAAAATAAAAAATAAAAATACATGTGTTATATTCATGATATTAATAACGATTTTTTTTTCAAAATATTCATTAAAAAATTAATAATTACACATTTACTCACGACTCGAAACTATTTACAAAAATATTCAATTTTTGCAGGCAGATCAGAAAAACGCGGTCTAAAACCACGTTTCACTCGAAAGTTGTAAAATTTAAAACGGAAGAAAATTTGAAAAAAAAAATAAACGAATAAAACGTGGGTTCAACCCGCGTTTTATTGCTTTTTATTTTTTTAAATCATAAAAAAATACATAAAGAAAAATAAAGAAAGTAAAGCGCGGGTCTAACCCGCGTTTACCTTTAACCTACTTTCCTCACTTTCCCCTTCCTCAGCTGCGTGCGTTTCCCCTGGCCGGCGGCACCTCCCTTCGTCGATTTGCATCTCCTGCACCTCCCTTCCTCTGCCCATCTTCATCGGCATCCACCACCGGTAACCCGCTTGCCCGAATCTCCGCTAATTTCGACGCTGCCTCTGGCCCTCTGCGTCCCTTCCTCGCCGCCCACCCTCTGCTGCTGCCATTCCCCGACGTCCACCACGGCAGCCTCTGCCTCTCCGGATCCCTGCTCACCCTCTGCCACCGCCCACCTTCGCCTTCCTCCCTGCCCACCCTCGTCGCTGTCTCCTCATGTCTCTCTCCGCCATCCTCACCGCCTTCCTCACCTGCCCACCCTCGTCTTGGTCTTCCGCTTCGCCACTGGATTCAAGACTCCGATCTGGAGAGATCATCCCCTCCGCTATCGATTGAGTGCTCCGTCGATATCATTCCCCTCCGCCGACCTCCGATTTGGAACAAGAAGCCGACCTCCGTCGACCTCAGATGGTTGGAAACTTGGGTGAAGCGCGGGTTGAATCCGCGCTTTACCCTTTTTTATTTTCTTTATTGTTTTTTTCACATTAAAAAAAATAAAAGCATAAAACGCGGGTTGAACCCGCGTTTTATTTATTTATTTTTTTTCCAGTTTTCCTTCTGTTTTAAATTTTACCACTTTCGAATAAAACGCGGTCCAAGACCGCGTTTTTCTGACATCTATGCAAAAAATGAATATTTTTGTAAATAATTTCAAATAGTGAATAAATGTGTAATTATTTATTTTTTAATGAATATTTTGAAAAAAAATTCATTAATAACTCTTTTAAGAAAAATTATAAGGCGATTCTAGCCTATCCTAAATTTCATTCCTGATTCCGTGCCGGCTTCTATTTAAAAGGATGGGAGGTGGTTTGACCGATTTATATGACTTTTTTGACTACCTTCTCTTCTCCATATTGTACGTTCCCTCTTGCTTACCTCGCAACCATTAGATCGATTTGCATACTTTCTTATTATTGGTATTTTATGGAGTTTGTAGGTGTAATATAATCCCCTAGATCAGTAGCTCTTAATTGAGAGAGTCGGTGATGAGAATTTGTGTCAAAGGATTATCACGCATCACTGTAACCTAGAATTAAATAGGTCAAAACACTACCCGATCCGGTCGACCCGATCCGAACGCCCGGAAAATTTCCGACCCGAACCCGAAAATTTTGACCTAAGTTTTTTTCCGACCGGAACCCGAACGATCGAAATTTTTTTTAGGTAATCTGGGTTTCGACCCGGTGACCCGATTGATAAAAATCAAATAGTTTAGATCAAATATAGTATATAATTACAAGCATTAGAACTTATGAACAACGTTTTTAATTTTAAATTTATCGCAAAATTATAAAATCAAGATTTTTTTTAATTTAAAAAAGAAAAAGTTGATCAACCCAAAATCGACCCGAAACCCAGTCAAATCCGGGTTCGAGTCAACCCAAAAATACCCAAAATCCGTATTACCTGGAACACGAAGTAACCCGACCCAAATCCAACCAGAATGACCCGTTTGACAAGTCTACCTAGAATCAACTATCACATCATTGGCACTTATTTGTATCAAAGGACCATCCCACTTGTTAGTGGATCGGATCCATTATAGCTAGCTAGCCCTCTCCGTCATTTATATTTAATTATATTTATATATACTATTTTCAATTAGATTTTAAAAAAAATTGAAAGATTTATAAGATATATTTATGGTAATAATTTTTATCTTAACTTTTGTTTATACTCTATAATATTAAAAAAATATTATTTTATTAAGTTTTTTTAAGAATTCCACAATGGCACAGTATTATTTCTATCAAAGGATCATGCCACGTGTCAGCAGATTGGATTCGTTATTATAAACCTCAATAAATATCACGTTTAGCCAAGGTAGATATCAAGGCGGAATCATTTCGATCAGAATCTGTTTGTTGTGTGGTGTTGTGTGTGCACTTTAAGCCATCTCTTTCACAACCACTTGTATTGGTCCATCTTAGTATCAATGCCAAATTCTATTGGTCAATCACATTTGTTGTGTGGTGTTGTCAGTTGTGTTTGCACTCTCAGCTACGTATGTCAGTTTTTGCGAGAGTAAACATGCATCGACACTACCAAAAACACAGGAAATAGCCACAGTCAAATAGCCACGGATAGGCCACAAATGATCGTGGCTAAACGGTTTAGCGACGGGTATAGCCACAAATTTTACGTTCGTCGCCATTCGTGGCTATATGCCTCGTCGCTAAATGTCAAATTTCCAACATCCATGGCTAAGGCCGGGGCTGGGTCATACTCGAGGAATTCGTGGCTATAGGCACGAATTCAGCCACGGTATGGTCGTGGCTGATGTTGTTGCCACACACGTGTGAGTCTCCATTGAGGCACAACGATTGTCGTGGCTGATGTCGTGGCTAATTTCGTTGCCATATGTGTTTCTAATTGTTGTGGCTAACGTCGTGGCTAAAGTCGTGGCTAGCATGTGGCCCTCATGTGGCTATATTCGTGGCTATGACCATGGCTAATGTCGTGGCATATATGTGGCTATGGTCGTGGCTACAATGTATGCCCGTGGATAATGTCGTTGCCACATCTTATTTAAATCTTTAAATATAATATATTTAATAATGTTGGACACAAATATACCAAAATAAAATACCATTCAACCATTGACATAATTTGTTCATTCCAACCACATCCAACACACAACCACCAGTTCAACCAACCAAAACACAAACATAAGTTCAACCATCCAAAACACAATCAAACCACAACCAAATCAAACCACAAAGTCTTAAGGTAGTGGAACCCAAAACAACAACACACAACTTATTTTCACTTGTCTTTGCCCAGACAAAACTGCATCATGTTGTTGAGGAGCTTCTCCTGCCACTCTTCATTGGCCTTCCTAGTCTCGCCCATTAGTTGCTCCCCAATAGCTACCATGTCTTGTCGGATGCTTGAGCTAACTTGTTCTTGCACTCGCTCTCCAAAGGACGACATTTATTGCCTAATGTTTGTGGTCACTTGAGTCTGTACCTGGTGCCCTAACTCCACCATTTTGTTCCTCAAGTCCTGCCTAATAGTTGAAAGCTCAGACATCACATATTCCTTCAAAGGGGCATCAGTAGGAGCTGCAATAGTTGGGGCTGCAGCTTTTGGAATCGGTTTTGATTGTATGATAGCTGGCGACTCTGATCCCATGCCGACAACCCGTCCTTTCTTCACACCTCATGTAGCCTTGATCCAAGCAACATGCATATCAACTGAGTGAGATCCATTCTTAGAGATAGCGTAATCAAGCATGGCTTCTTCTTCTTCTTCTTCTATCAACTGGTCATACTTGTCCCAATTCAAAGAAAACGACCAAGCCATCACAATCCGGCAGCACTAGTGAACTGGCTATCACAACCAAGCTTTAGCAACACCCATGAACACCACAACAGTAACACGACATATAGAAAGAAGCAGCTAACAACATAGCATGTTTAATACATCATCACAAATATAAACAAACAAAACAGACAGTCACAAAAGTTGTTTGAGAGTTTAAATTTTTTTCGTGTAACATGTTGTGAGTAATTTCTTGCAATTGTAAGAATGCAATGAAAGATGACATCTTCATAACTACCCAAGCACTTTTATCAGGAGAAAAACTGACGCTCATCATAAATAAAATAGACAAACTAACTAATTTCATGAAACATGCCTAAGAACCAAATCAATTTGGGGAATGAATAATTGAACACATTCAATTGGAAATAAGTTTTACACATACAGTCTTCATATCCAAAACACCACTCCCCACTATCCAAAAACCAACATCACATCTTGTATAACTGAACACATTCAACTGGAAAGTCCATAAGAACAAAAAATACCTAAACATAAGCAGGTACCAAACACAACAAGAGAAACCAAAAATTCGAACAGAAAGTGTGAACCCAAAGAACATAACTAAACCATTCACATCGCACATACATAACAACAAGGGTCACAAGGGTCACTTGATATTGTTACTTACCACAGTTGGTTGGCAATGAGTGCTAGCCCAAGAATCGTCTTTTTTCTTATGGCACCTTTCAAATGTTTGCCTTGGGGTTGGGTCTTTTCCAAGCTCTTTCTTCTATAAGAAAATCTAGTTAGTTAATTAGTACACATATATGCAAACTAAACAGACGGTCAATTATAAATTTAGGAGTGATTGAAACTATATGAAATGGGAAAATATCAGGAACTAATCTAAGGTGTACATACAAGCTGATCCTTGATTACCGTTGTTGAAACCGATCCACCACTGAAAATCGGAGTGCCTTTTTCTGCTGCGATGGCTCGATTCTGCCTGTTGACTTCAGATTGGCGGCGAAATTTTTCCTCGTTTTCCCATTTCTCCTGCATTTGCGCCCATATCACTTGCTTCACTCATGTAGGCTTCTTTGTTTTTCCAGAGCGAGCCTTCCCAAATATGTTCCTGATGTGGTCCCCTCCCTTTGTGTGGAAAGCATTGTAGATAGCCGCTTCCGAGTAGAGATTTTCATCCCATCGTGTTCGCTTTTGGACATAACAAACAAGTGAGCTTTGAAATATTTCACACGGATGCACTGAATGTTAACATATTATTGAAATTTTTTTACCTTGAACATTTCCCACCATAACTCTATTGTTGCTTCAGGAACATCCCTCCACCGTATATACGGTCCATCGAAATGAGAATGAATGACTTGGAGCATGACACCATATGCAGGATTTGTTGAATCAAAGCTTCATGTAAAACTAAAAAATGTTATAGCAAATGTTGTCAATATAATTGATGTTTAAAAAAAATCAGAGCATTTGAGAAAAACAAACACAGGTGACTCTATTAAAGCACATATATACACGCACAGTCAAGACTTACAGAAGCACATATACAAACACTTGCAGAAGCTATATACAAACAAATTGAATCAAAGACAAACAAATTGAAGCACATATATAAAAACATACCAAATTCAAAGACAAACAAATTGAAGCACATATATAAAAAGACTTACAGAAGCTATATACAAACACTTGCATAAGCTAACCACATACATACACACACTTGTAGAAGCTATATACACACACTTTCCTAAGCCATCCCGTAGATGCAATTGAATCAAATTGAAACAAAATTCACAAAACAAACAAACTTAATTATAAATGCACCGTAAGTTCTCTAATGGAGCAACAGATTTAGCTAGCTTCTTACTTCATCAAAATAAACAAAAGTTCCATTATTTATTCAAAGTTCAATCAAAACATAAGAATTCAGAAGTTATCCCATTATTTAGAAGCTATCCCAATTTTTTTTTAAAGGTTCCATTATTCAAATTTCAAGCAAAACACACTTGCATCAGATATCCCATTTCCATTATTTATTCAAAGTTCAATCAAAAGAGACAAAGTTCCTTCATATATACTTGCAGATGCTATCCCATTTTGTTTAACCACATAGAGACACACACTTGCAGATGATATATACACACACTTACAGAATCTATCCCCTTTTTTTAAACATGCATTCCAATTTCCATTATAAAATATATACACAATTCAGAGACAAACAGAACCAAAAGTAGAGAACAATAGGTGACTTACGATCCATTGATCAGTGAAAAGGAGACTAGTCTATTCCACCTAGGAGCTTCCTCATTTTCTTGGTCGTTCTCATTCTCTTTGTTTTCCTTGTTGTCTTGGCCATCCTCATTTTGCAGGGCTTCCTCATTCTCTGGGGCATCCTCATCCACGGGGTTCTCAGACACGACGTTGTCTTCTATCTCTGATGTCAAGCCCGCCTCACAAGCAACAGATGGAGGTGGAGAATCCGGCAAGAGAAGGCTTGCATGTACGGGGAGCAATCGTCGAAGGGAGTTTGGAGGATTTTGGGAGGCAGAGGGAAGGGTGGTTTGAGTATCTTGGGAGTCGAAGGGACTGGAGGCTACAGGAGCAGAGGGTTGGTGGGTGGCTTCAGTACCTTGGGAGGTGGAGGGTTGGGAGGCAACATGAGCAGAGGGGTGGTGGGTGGTCGAGGGTGTTGTCTTTGCCCGTTTGGCGGCCTTGGTAGGGGAGACTCATCTGGGGGCCCTTGTCTTTGTCCTGGCCGGAGATCTAACCGGTGAGGAGACCACCGGTGGAGAGGTAGCATGAGAGGTCACCGGTTGCGTGGGTGGGTTGTGGGTTGAGCGTGTCGTGGTTGTCTTTTCCCTATGTGGAGCCAGTGGTGGTCGGGTATTGTCGACATTGCGAGAAGATCAACTTAGGCCTCCTCACATCTTCCTAACTGAGTTGATTGAGAGATCAAAGAGAGGATATTGAGAGATGAGAGCTAGGGTTTTTGGAGAGGAGAGAGGTGAATGACGATTGAGTTTTGTGAGGGGAGTGAGAGGGTTTCTGAGGGTTTGTGAAAATTTGGATTTTGGATGAAATTTCGGATTTCCCTCGCCCGCGTACCGAAAATAGCTAGGGTTTGGGAATAGATTGGGTGGTGTGGGCTGGGCTAAAAGGCCCATTGTTTTGTTTATACTTAAAAAAGGCTCAATAATTTACATTCTGACATTAGGGGTTCCTGAACTTCGATTTCGGTTGCGACGTAAGAGGATTCTCGATCGACCGTGATGGATGGATTCGATGGAAGACTTCTATGGATAGCTTTGATGGAGGTAATTGTTCGACGTCGTTCTGGAATTTTGGTTTCTGAATTTGAAGGTAAGAGGATTCGAAGGTAAGAGGTTTCGATATTTTTTTATGGAATTTTGGTTTCCGAATTTGTGTTTCGTCGAAATTAGGTTGATTGCTCCTTCTGTTTGCTCATTCGAAATTGGGTTGATTGCTCCTTTTGAATATGTGTTTCTGTCCTTCAGTAGGGGTAAGGAGGAATTCAGATTTTTCCATCAGATTTTGTTATCGAATGTTGGTATCTTGATTCCTTCTTATGTTTGCTATCATTTATTCATATTTGTGGAATCATCTTTAATTTATGGAATCATCGACTGTTGGTTTCGAATGTTGAATATCGAATGCAGTAAATGTTGGAAATCTTGATGTCATTGTTTTTGCCATGGGGTCCTGTTGATTTGGCTATCGAATTCCTCCCTCTGAATTGGTAACCTATGTTTTGTTACTAGTGCAATTCTGATTGCTGTCAGAGCAATTCTGATTGTTGTGTTTTATCATTGTGTTTGCCATGGAGGTCCTATTGCTTTTGTGTTAAAAGTGCCGTCAGAGCATGTATTTGCCAATCAGATTTGTCATTGCATAGGCATACATAGGCATCTTGGCAAATCTATATTGTCAAGGCCTGTTAGCTCAAATTGGAAGAGCGTTGTGCGTGCACAGTGATGTGGGTTCGATTCCCTCACATGTCCATATACATTGCATAAAAAATAGATACATCATACTGTAGAGGGTGTTTAGTTGGATTCTTCTTCATCAGCATGAACCACACCCTCGTCCAAGTCATCTCCACCATCTTCGGAGGCCATAACCTCGTTGTAGTCATCACAAACATCATATGCACCAGAGGGATCTCGCAAGGAAGTCGGTCAGTCTTCTATTTCGATGTCCATGGGCAATTGAGCATTGTTGACTTCGTCTGACTGGTACGCAGTTTGTGCATCAGTGGGGGTCGTCGATACCCATCTCTCTTATATCTTGTGTCGAGCCCTTGTTTTGCACACATTCCACCAATCCATTCGATCCCTTGTGGCTCCTGGATATTGAAGGTAGTAAACTTGCACAGCTTGTTGTGTGAGTACAAAAGGCTCGTACCGTTGATACAATTTCTTCTAGTTGACTTCAACAAAATGGTAGACCAGATGAATTTGTGTTCCACGTGTTGGATCGAACCACCTGCACTTGAAAAAGGCTACTTTCATCGGGAATTCGTATGGGCTTGGGTACTCCATCTCGATGATTTCTTCGAGAAGACAAAAGAAATCTGACTCCTCACTCGCATAGTTTGAGCCTCGAACACAAACCTCGCTATTTATTGTCTTCTTTCCAACACTTTGCTGTAGAGTCTCGAACTTGTAGCCATTGACAAAGAACCGATCCCAACTTTTTGCTTCCACAATTGGAACCCATGCCAAACTCCACAAGAGAGTATTTGGAGCAATTCCATTGCTTCCGTCCTTGGCCTACAAAGCAGATTGTTTAACCATATTATTAATACTTATACGTACGTGTAATTATAATAATGCAAAAGTATTTAGTCATACTTACATATAATTTAAACCAATCCGCAAAATGTTGTTTAATGGTGTCATCTTCGCACGCATCTCCCCCCATTGTAGCTACGAATATCCTACATGTGTGAATATCCATACGTATAAGATGCATTAGTTATATGACATAAAATCAAAAATATACCTAATTAATAAGAAATTTTCCTCACTCGAGGTATGGATGTACTTCCGGACAATTGACCAACACGTATGTGTGTGCGGCTCTCCACTCTTTGTCTTCATTCTACCACCTTGTTCTCCCCTTGCCACGACCCACACCAAGGTGATTGAATATGGAGAAAGCAGAATCGTCACCGTTGTAGACATCATTTCTCGCGAATCTCCTGAATTGTGAAGGAACATACAAAGGAAAGTAGTGCACCGAGAAAGATGCTATTTCCTCTCTTAAGTATGCCATCATGATTGACCCTTCGACATTACTCTTTTGGACGATCTTCTGTTTGAGCTATGCGTTCAAGCTCGTCCCTGTATTCCATAGGAGATGCTCCATGGACAAGGAGATGCTCCATGGAGTCAAAAAATGATGGAGGGAAGATACGCTCTAGCTTACATTCCAGTATAGCAATCATGCGATGCAACTGTTCCATCACACCAACTCACAACCTCGATGAACAAATTGTCTGGAAGAAGATACTCAACTCCGTCAAAGGACCCCAAACAGATGGTGGCAACAACTCTTTGAAAGCATTTGGCAAGAGTCTCTCCATAAACACATGACAGTCATGACTCTTCATCCCACTTAGAGTGCAGTCGTCACTCAAAACACATCTTCCCAAATTAGAAGCATAGCCATCCAGAAACTTAACAGATCTCAACCATTGACCCACCTTTTTCTTCTCCTCTCATTACAAGGTATATATTGCTTTAGGCTTTGCGCCTCTGTATTCATCATCCACCTCGAGCTCAGGTCGATGACAATATAGGCAAAGATCCTTCTGTGCATTCAAGTTATCCTTCGTCTTCCCAGGGATATCCATCACGCTGTTATACACATTGTCAAACATGTTTTTCTCAATGTGCATAACATCGAGATTGTGACGGATGAGAAGGTCCTTCCAGTATGGAAGTCTCCAGAAAATGCTCTGTTTTGTCCACTTATGTGAAATCCCATAGTCCAACGACGTGTGAAAAGGATCGTCAATGATCGTTGGTAGCTGACGTACCCGCTCCCATAGTCCGGCGGTGGCAAAGCTGTTTCCACATGTCCTCGATAGAAGTCCTTCCTATTTTTACGGAAGGGATCGTCAATGTCTAAAAATTTCCAATGACAATCAAACCAGGTAGCCTTCCTTCCATTTTTCAACCGAAAACAATCAGATCCCGATTCCATACAAATCGGACAAGCCATCACACCAGCAGTGCTCCATCCCGATAAAATAGCATATGCAGGGAAATCACTTATTGTCCAAAGTAGAGCTGCACACATAATGAAGGTCCCTCTCCTTGAAACATCATAAGTAGGTACACCGACCTCCCAAAAATGCATCAACTCATCAATGAGAGGTTGGAGGCAAACATCAATCAACCTCTTTGGGTTTTTCGGACCTGGCACTAACAAGGACATAAACATGTACTCTGTTTTCATGCACAAATGAGGCGGAAGATTGTAAGGACTAAGGAGTAACAATAACCAGCCAAGAAGAATAAATATGTCCACTTTTGTTGAAGGTAGGAAAGCCATCAGTGCATAAACCCAAATGAATATTACGAGCCTCTAAAGCAAAATCAGGATGCTTTGTGTCTACCCTTTTTCGGACCTCTCCATCTGACGGATGACACATCATTCCTTACTCTGTTACATGGTTTGCATGCTAAGCCATATGACTAGTTGTCGCCTCAGAAGCATATAATCTCTGAAGTCTCGGAGTTAGAGGTAAGTAGAACAACACTTGGTGTGGAGTGCTCCTTCCGTTGCTTGCAACTTTATATCATTCATGCCCACAAAATCTACATGATTCTTCATTGACATCATTCTTTCAATACAACATACAACCATTAGGACACATGGCTATTCTTTCGACTGGTAGACCCAAACTTCGAACCACCTTCTCGGTTTCATAGTAACTAGTGGGAATCTTATGGTTAGGAGGCAACACTTCATCATACAATTGCACGAATCCATTGAAGAGTGGATGGGGGGACATTATATTCACACTTCAGGCTCATAAGTCTGCTTACAAAGGGCAACTGAGTATGTGAAGTACAACCTGAAAACACTGGTTCATCACCGGTTCTGAGCACTTCTGCAAATTGCGTTGCTAAGAGATTAGCATCCTCTGTCATCATGTCTTCACCACCACCATGACCAGCTTCTTGGAATTCAACATCATTTCCATCATTATTAAACACCATCCTTTGTAATTCATCATCATTTCAATCGAACATTAAACGTACAATATATGATATAAAGTTCGAACCTGCAATGTCAAACACCATCCTTTGTTCCCCCGTTAAGTGATCATACATAGTCAGATTCTGATTTGGAGGCGCAATAGTTTCACCATGAGCTGTCCATCGATGATAATCACTCATAAATCCATGATGATATAAATGCTTCTTAACCTCATCTATTCTGTACCATTGGCAGTTAGTGCATCGCCGGCATGGACATTTAATCTTGCCTTCATCGACATAAAGTGTACATGGAACCTGTAGAAGGTTATACTGTTGCTAAGCTATGAAAATTTTGCAGACTTCGAAAGTCAATTTATGGTTTGAAGCAAGCTTCAAGACACTGGAATGTTGAGCTGTGCAAATTCTTCATCAAAATGGGTTGTACTAATACTCTTAAAGATTATTTATTGTTTATAAAGATGGTTCCAGGAGGAATTGTTACTGCTTTTTTTTATGTTGATGACCCTAATTATCGGTGACAATGAAGATGTTATAAGAGCCATTAAAGATGCGCTTTACCATCAAAGATCTAGGCAAGGCTAGATACTTTTTGGGCTGGAGATTATGCGTTTTGATAAGGGAACTATGTTGCATCAAAGGAAATACATTGTGGACATACTTGAAGATTGTAAATTGACAGATAGCAAATGATGCAGTACAAATGGCGATGACTCCTGGTGACATTGAGGACAACATGAAGGTGCCATTTGATGGTCCTATCACTCGTGCAAGGGCCAAGAAGATTCAAGATGCTACCAATGCACTACTCATTCGTTATCAAGGAATTATGGAGCAAGCTAGGATTCAGGCCACCTTGGATCACTTCGCTCAGGACTAGGCCACCAACATAGCAGTTGAGCTTGCGTCCACACACGGAGCTCATAAAGCCTAGACAACACCCTCCTTGACTCGACACACACATCTGAGGTCGGTATCGAGCTCCTTTGGGTCGGTATCGAGTGAGAGGGAGGGTTGGCCGGTTTTTTGTTAGTTAAATTAGACATTATATTTATTTTATGTAATCAGGAAAATAAGGCGGGAAGGAAAATATATCTTCTAGATAAATTCCTTAGCCACCAAACAATGTTTATCTATCTTTAGCTAGGTTTGATTTATCATATCTGGGATTAATCTATCTAATAAGGATTTATCTATTATTTTATCTAGGCCAAACCTCTATCCTTTGCAAGGTAGAATTGACACCCTTTTTTATTTAAACTCTTTCCTACATTCAACAAACTTGGATGGAAATTATATTAAGGAACCCTTTTAGGATTAAAAGGTTCTTCAATCTCCCAATCCAAAGCTCTAATAATCAATTCATGTTCTTGGTTATTCAAACATTCAAGGTCCAAACCCTAACCTACCCAAACACATCCGAAAACACAACACGCTCCAACTTGCAGAACCGTCGCATCAGCAGAGGAAGAAGCCATCGCAGGAAAGGAAACCCTACGCGCTGCTCCGCCAAGCCGGTCTCGCTAGCAGCGAGCGCTGCTCGCCTACGCACCCCGGGCGATGGTGTCGAGCGCTCCCAACCCTCTCGCTGCTTCTCTCTTCCCTTCTCTGTCGCTATTTCCATATTCTGTCGCTACTGCTGTGTTGTTCAATTGCTGAATTTTCTACGTCTTTTTTTGTCGCTAAAACAATCCTTAACCTACTTGTTTTAAATTGTTCCAAATCAGAAGAAATCAAAGAATATTGCGAGATCGGGGAAAATATATGGCGCGGTTCTTAATTCTGAGCCCACATGCGAAGGATCGGAATTCCAAACGTATCAAGTGGTATCGGATTCTTAGGTTTATGCAAGTTCTTTACTCTCTTGATTCTTTATTTTGAGTGATTATTTTTGTGCCTATTTTTTTCACCATACCCCGCTGCATAAATTTCAAATCTTTATTCAACCCTAAAATTTGGCACTTTTATTTGGGTAATTTTCTTGTTTGGATCTATAATTTGGAAGGTATTGATTCTTTGGTTTGCAAGTTTTGATTTTTATTCCATGTTGCTACATATCATGCCTATGAATGTGATTCTTGGATTAAGTATTGTCATGAACTTGCACCACTAAAGAACCCTACTTTTCCATATTGTTAGCTTATTTCTCTTATTTTCTTTAATTTTGCTTACTTTTAGATCATCATAGCTTAGTTTTATTTTATTTTATTTTTCTGTCGCCATCACAACAACTTTACACCGACAGTAGCTTCGTAAAAAAAAGCCGATTACAAAAAAAAGAGCATTAATCTTACCTTTGTTTGAGTTAGTAACTCTAGCATCTTGTTATTTCTTTTCCTTAGCTACTTTAATTGATGATTTAATTGGTTTGAAACATCTCAAAGAACCCCTATTGTATGATTTTGTGTTGTCCCAACACAGGAGCCTTGTTCACACCCATCTTTATCCGAACCGTGTTGCAACCGTTAGATAATAGTTGACGGAGTGTGTGCACTTGATTTCCCTTGTGATTGCATTGATTATATTCCACTATTGCTGATTTCTATTGCATCACATTGTAATCTTTATTCCTTACATATTAGCCACTTGTTCTTACTTGCTATCCTTGTTATCCGAGTTGTGGCTGATCTATTTTTGCAATTTGATCATTACTTGCTACCTTCAATATTGCATAATTCTGTGTCCAGGGAAAGTTGCTTGAATATGGGGCCTTGTTTTCTTGCCTAATTGATTTCTAAAACCTAATCACTCTTAGAATAAAAAAGGCTTGCATTGCTTGGTTTATGTTCATTTGCCCCTTTTACTTGTTTCTCTCATGATTTGTAGGAACATGTCTAAGGCCGACAAAACCCCCTCTTCCCCTCCCCCTGAACCATTTCTGATAGTAATATGAACTTTATCATTGAGACCACTATGGAACGTGTGTTGGCTCGGATGGAACAACGACTCGCTTCAGAACGTGCTCAGGTTACTACTCAAATCCTGAACATGGTAGATCGAAAATTTGAGGAGATTAAGCGAAATGAGGCTTCTGGCTCTACACCTCCAAGCGGTAAGACACCCCTTTCTAGTCAATTACACTTTAAACTTAAATCTGCTACACCTAACCCTTTTCCAGGAGAGACTGATGATGATCCGTTATCCTCTTTTAACGGACAACATCACCACAAAGAGGTTACACAACCTCGGCTCCAACAACAACAACAACCACAGACTCACCACTCTAATCCTTTGTTCGTTGGAGGTAATTGGGAGGATAGTCGTGACAATGCCATTTACTGATATGCTCCATCTGGAGGACGCTTACCAAGAGGTAGATCCTAACCTTGATGATTTACCTAACCCCAATTTTGGTCGTCCTATACTTAATAATGCACAAGCGCGCTATTCAACGTCGAGATGTAAAGGTAAAGTTAGATACTTTTGATGGTGCTAATGATCCTGAGGCATATCTTGCTTGGGAGGATCATACTACTTATGTACTTGATCATCTTCGCTATGATAAAACAGAGAGTTTGGAGGTTGTTACATTACACTTGACAGGTATGGCTCGCTCTTGGTGATTTCGCACTCGTGAAATCCGTCGTCGTCAAGGTAAGCAACCTGTTGAAACTTGGCCTCAACTGCACTATTTGATGAAAAAGAGACATGTGCCTGAGGAGTACATAGAGACGATGAGGTTGTGTTTGGCTCAACTTCGACAAGGATCTCGCTCTCCTATGGAATACAGGGACGAGCTTGAACGCATAGCTCATCAGGCTAATATTTATCTTACTGAACGTGTTTTATGTACTCAATTTCTTGCTGGTCTCAATACTTTGACTCATAAAGCGCAGCTTCTACATGAGCAAAAACAGAGGGCAAGGTCTGAGCAATCTTCACAAGGTCGTAGGTTTGCTCCATTTGCTTCTTCTAGTCAATCTAAAAATTCATCTAACCCTTCTATGCAGTAAAAGGGAGTTTCCAACTCACCTAAACAGGGTTTTGAAGTCCAAACTAGAAGAGTTGTTGCACCTCCTACAAAGGATCGCTCCAAGGAGGTTCATTGCTTCACTTATAGTAGTTCCGGTCATGTCTCTCGCGATTGCCCTCAGAAAAGAAAGGTTTTTCTCAATGACTTGGGAGACCATTACTATGAAAAGGAGACTTTGGAGGAACCTCTAACTTCAAGTGAAGTGGAGGAGGACACGACTAGCTAGGGATCAAAAGGAGGAGATCGATCCGTCAGATTTTCAGGACGCTCTCTGCCTTGTCAACCGCCGAGTCCTACACCTTCAGGAGGCTCCCATGGCTGATCAATGGGAGAACATCTTCCACACCAAGTGTGTGGTTTGCGAGGCTACCTTGAACGTCATCATCGATGGAGGAAGTTGCTGCAACCTCATCAATGAAAAGGTAGTTGATTTCTTGCATTTGACTACTACTCCTATGATTACTCATTATGGTTTGAATGGTATTACTGATGATGGGTCTGATATTATAGTCACTAACCAATACTTGGTTTCTATTTCTATTGGTTCCTATCATGATCAAATATTATGTGATGTTGCTAGGATGGATTGTAGTCATATTATACTCGGTCGTCCTTGGCTTTATGATCGTTCTGTCATCCATTATGGTCGTGCGAATACCTATTCTTTCACTTTTGATGGGAGGAGAGTTACTCTCCTTCCCTTGTCTCCTCAAGCTATTTTGAAGGAACATGTGTGCAAGTGACAACAACAGGACACCCAAAAGAAAGCCTAGAAGGCAGTTGCTGGCCGCGAGCCCAACACTAAGGCCGCACCTTCACCTGTGGTCATGGCTCCCTCGGCGGTATTGCCTTCCTTTTCCTCATCTTCAACGACGTCGTCATCAACACCCTCTTCTACTTAGCTCAAATGCACTGTTTAACGGCGTTTGCTTGTCTCTCAACCTCAGTAGGAGACAATTACTTGGAATGCTCATCGACTTCGTATCCTTGTAATTATGAAAGAATTTTTACTTAATGTTGTGGATTTGAGTCATATTCCTGCACCTATTGCTGCTCTTATGCAGGATTATCTAGGTGTGCTTCCTATTGAACTACCACAAGGCTTGCCACCCATTAGAAGGATTGAGCATCAGATGGACTTTGTTCCTAGCGCAACCTTGTCTAATCATGCCGCTGATAGAGCTAGCCCTGAGAAAACAAATGAGCTACAACGCCAAGTCACGAAGCTTATGGACAAAGGCTTTGTTCGCGAAAGCCTTAGTCCCTGCACCGTCCCTGTGATCTTGGTACCAAAGAAGGATGGCTCTTGGTGCATGTGTGTTAATTGCAGGGCAATCAACCAAATAACAGTTAAGTATCGTCACCCTATTCCTCGTTTACATGATATGCTTGATAAACTCTATGGTGCTTGTATTTTCTCTAAAATTGATCTTAGGAGTGGCTATCATCAGATTAGGATGAAACAGGGAGATGAATGGAAAACAACTTTTAAAACTAAGTATGACTTATATGAATGGTTAGTACTGCCTTTTGGATTAACTAATGCACCTTCTACTTTTATGAGGCTTATAAACCATGTGCTTCGACGATACTTAGGGAAATTTGTCGTTGTCTATTTTGATGATATTTTGATCTATAGTAAAAACCTGCATGATCATCTTAGTCACTTGAAATTAGTATTTGATTGTCTTAGAAAAGAGAAATTATATGCTAATTTTAAAAAGTGTTCTTTTGCTTCCGAATCTACTATTTTTCTTTGATTTGTTGTTTTTGCATCTGGATTGAAAGTGGATGAGGAGAAGGTTCGAGCTATACAGGAGTGGTCCTAGCCGCACACTCCCACCCATGTCCGCTCATTCTTGGGCCTTGTTGGCTTCTATCGACGCTTCGTCAAGGACTTTAACACTATTGCCGCCCCCCTCCATGAGCTGACTAAGAAAGATGTGACGTTTCGTTGGATAGACGCGCATTAGAGGGCATTTGATGCTCTCAAGGATCGACTCACCCATGGTCCAGTGCTGCAACTACCCGACTTCTCACAACCGTTCGAGCTCGAGTGTGATACTTCTGGAACTGGCATTGGTGGGGTTCTTCTTCAAAATAGGCGCCCCATTTCCTATTTCAGCGAGAAGTTGGGCCCTGTGGAGCTCAACTATTCTACCTATGACAAGGAGTTGTTCGCGCTTGTTCGTTGCCTGCAGACATGGCAGCACTACCTTTGGCCTAAGGAGTTTGTGATCAATTCGGATCATGAAGCTCTGAAGTACATCAAAGGTCAGACCGTCCTCAGGAGATGCCTTGCTCGTTGGGTGGAGTTCTTAGAGACCTTTTCCTATGTGGCTCAACACAGGAAGGGAAAGGATAACGTGGTAGCTGACGCTCTATCACGCATGTATGTCCTCTTGAACCATTGTGATGCACATATTCTGGGATTTGCTTTGATTAAAGAACTATATGTTAGTGATAGTTTCTTTAAGAACATTTATGCTCATTGTGTTTCCAAAGGTGAATTTGATTCTTACTTTCTTGATAATGGTTATTTGATTATGATGGGCAAGCTTTGTATCCCATCTTCATCTATTAGGAGACTCCTTACTCAAGAAGTGCATTAATCTAGAGGACATGGTGGTTTTGAAAAGACTTTAGTTGGATTAAAAGAACATTACTTTTGGCCTAAAATGACTAATTATCTGCTGTGATTTGTCAAAAGTTGTGTTACATGTGCAAAGGCTAAGTCTAAAGCAAATTGGAATGGATTATATACACCCCTACCTATTTCGAATGCCCCTTGGAAAGATGTGTCCATGAATTTTATTGTTGGTTTGCCTAGGAGATCTATGGGTCATGATTCTATATTTGTTGTAGTGGACAAATTCTCCAAAGTGGCTCATTTTATTCCCTGTCACAAAACTGATGATGCTATTCATGTTGCTGATCTCTTCTTGAAAGATGTTGTTCGTTTGCATGGATTGCCATTGGCTATTGTGTCTGATCGTGATTTAGAATTCTTGAGTTGTTTTTGGAAAACTTTGTTGTTTAAGTTGGGTACTAAGCTATTATTTTCTACATCTTGTCAACCTCAAACTGAAGTTGGAAAGCTGAAGTTACTAATAGGACTCTTGGGTCTCTCTTGAGAGTCATGCTGCGTACTAACCTTAAGAGGTGGGAAGACTGCCTACCTTTTGTTGAGTTTGCTTATAACAGGTCTAGGCATTCTGCAACAAAGAAGACTCCTTTTGAGGTTGTCTATGGGCGCAATCCTCTTATGCCTATAGATATATATGATGCCTCGCCGAATGAAAGAGAAGGAGAGCTTGGACGCAACTAAGTAGGTGGACTTCATCAAACACCTGCATGAGCGCACCAAGGCGCAGCTGGAAAGGAAAAGCGCTCAGTACAAGGCGGCGAAGGACAAGCATAGCAAGGATGTGCATTTCAACGTTGGTGACCTTGTATGGTTGCATCTCGGGAAGAAAAGGTTTCCGCAACAACGAAAATCTAAGCTGGATCCTAGGGGAGTTGGACCTTTTCACGTGGTTCAAAAGATGGGACCCAATGCTTATAAGCTGGATCTCCCTATTGACAAGTACAATGTGCATTCCACCTTCAACGTCGCCGATCTATCCTTGTTCGTGCTTGACGATGACTCTGACAACGATTCGAGGACAAATCGTGCTCAAGTGGAAGAGAATGATGCAGTACAAATGGAGATGAATCATGGTGACATTGAGGACAACATGAAGGTGTCATTTGATGGTCCTCTCACTCGTGCAAGGGCCAAGAAGATTCAAACTGCTACCAAGGCACTACTCATTCGTTACTAAGGAACTTTGAAGCAAGGATTCAGGCCACCTTGGATCACTTTGCTCAAGACAAGGCCACCAGCATAGGAGCTGAGCTTGCGCCCACTCACGGAGCTCATGAAGCCTAGACCACACCCCCCTTGACTCGACACACACATGTGTGGTCGGTATTGAGCTCCTTTGGGTCGGTATCGAGTGAGAGGGAGGGGTGGCCGGTTGTTTTTAGTTAAATTAGACATTATATTTATTTTATGTAATTAGGAAAATAAGGTGGGAAGGAAAATATCTCTTCTAGATAAATTCCTTAGCCATCAAGCAATGTTTATCTATCTTTAGCTAGGTTTGATTTATCTTATCTAGGATTAATCTATCTAATTCGGCTTTATCTATTATTTTATCTAGGCCAAACCTCTATCCTTTGCAAGGTAGAATTGGCATCCTTTTTTATTTAAACTCTTTCCTACCTTCAATAAACTTAGATTGGAAATTATATTGAGGAACCCTTTTAGGATTAAAAGGTTCTTCAATCTCCCAATCCAAAAGCTCTAGCAATCAACTCATGTTCTTGGTTATTCAAACATTCAAGGTCCAAACCCTAACCTTCCCAAACACATCCGAAAACACAACACCCCAACCTGCAGAACCATCGCATCAGCGGAGGAAGAAGCCGTCGCAGGAAAGGAAACCCTAGGCGCTACTCGGCCAAGCCGGCCTCGCCAGTAGTGAGCGTTGTTCGCTTGCACGTACACCCCGGGCGCTGGTGCCGCGCACTCCCAACCCTCTCGTTACTTCTCTCTTCCCTTCTCTGTGGCTATTTCCAGATTCTGTCGCTACTGTTGTGTTATTCAATTGCTGAATTTTCCAAGTCATTTTCTGTCGCTAAAACAGCCTTAACCTACTTGTTTTAAATTGTTCTAAATCAGGAGAAATCAAAGAATATTGCAAGATCGGGGCAAATATACGGTGTGGTTCTTGATTCTGAGCCCACAGGTGAAGGATCGGAATTCCAAACGTATCAGAAAAGCTACCTTATTTTCACTCCTTAGGGGACTAAAACTGTCTAAATATTGCATGGAGGATCCAAAAAATATATAGAAGAATCATTGGTTGGTTGTTATTTCTTAACCTAACTAAGTCTAATATTACCTATGTTGTTCAGCATCTAAGCCAGTTTATGCAAGAGCCTAGACATCTGCATTTTGATGTTGCAATACATGTGATTAAGTACCTAAAGGGTACAATATTTGTTTACCTATTTTACTCTTCCAACTCTGCTTGGACAGTATCAGCATTTTGTGATGCTGATTGGGGGGCATGTTAGTTTAGTGCTAAGTCACTTAGTGGATATTGTGTATTCTGTAGACACAATTTGGCTTCTTGGAAGACCAATAAGAAGAACACATTTTCAATATCATCAGCAGAAGCCGAGTACAAGAGTATGTCCACTACTAGCAGTGAACTTGTATGGGTTGAAGGAGTGCCGAGCAAGTTCGATATTGTAGTGCAATTACCTATACCTCTCTACTGTGACAAAAAGGTTGCAAATGCAAATTGCTGAAAATCTAGTTTTTCACGAAAGAACAAAACATCTCAAGATTGAGTGTCACTTTGTAAGAGAAAAACTTTTGGAAGGTTTTTTGCAACCTTTTCATGTTAGAACAGGAGCTCAATTGGTTAATATCTTGACAAAACCACTTGGGAAAAAACACCAACTATTCCTCTCTTCCAAGTTGGGTCATGTTGGCTTCTCCACAAGTCCAACTTGAAGGGGGTATGAAGAATATTGTTTATGTTATGCAATTCCTTTCTTGTCTTTTTTTCTTTTATTATGCCAATTTATGTAATAAGGCAAAAGACACTCATGTACAAGGCACATGTGAGCTAGATGTCAGCTGTTTTGCAAATTATTTAAGGCCAATCCCTTCACTCTAAAGATAGTAGGGTTTTGGAGATTGATGCCTCTCATTTTGGCAATGAATACCGATTTCTAGCTATATCTTGCTCATCTTCTTCATTACAATGAAAAAATAAAGCTCCATTTTTATCTTTGTATTTTGGTTGATGATCACGGATTCGAGGAGACTTTGTCTCAATTTTACAAAAACGCTTTTAATCTATAGTCATAAAAGTAAATTTAACAAATAGATATCAATTTGATCTTAACATATATATTTTCCCAATGATGTAACATCAACATTAATAATAGTGTGAAAATGATTTATTTTATAATATTATTATATGTGTGGATATACATGGGAACCCTAGTTGTGCTTGGGTTCCAAAACTTGTCATCCCTATAAATAGGGCTCATTGTTTACCCTAATATATCAGTTTATAATACGTTATCAAGATCTCCGGTTCTCAAGCTTTTCTCAATTTGAAAGATAAGTTTCAATCGATTATAATTTAATTTAATTTATTTTCTTCCTCTTTAACATAATTGCTTATCGATGGCTTAGTTTCATGTATCTTTAATGATGCGGGACCATCCAAGTCACCACCTGCGGACGCACATATCTTACATGAGAATGGACCTATGATTCAAGGAAGGGAGGACGATGTCATTCTCAAAAGGAAGAAGAAGGCTCCACCATGGGAGAAGGTCCAAAGGTGCATATTTGCTCACTGTTGGTATCGATGCCGACACCAGAGGCATCGACGCCGAGACCTGAAGATGCTATTTTACCTATTTTACCTACTGTTGGTATCGACGCCGACACCAGACCCTCGGCGCCGAGACCTGGGCGCATAGAGCTTATATGGGCCGAAATTAATAAGTCTTGGAACCCTAATTTTCATTGTTATTTTTAGTATCTCTTTTATTTAAGATATTTTGAGTAATTTTAGAAGTTTATTTTCATTAATCTTTTATTTATTATTTTATCTAAAAATCAGCCGTAGGTTTTCTATTTAAGCGGCTGATCTCCATTGTAAAGAGGAACACGTTGAATTTTATGAGAAAAGCTCTCTTTTTGTGTGAAACACAATGAGTGTTTGTCGATTGAATAGAGTTGTGCTCTTCAATTGCAACTATTGATATTGATCTAGCTTGGTTTGCTTTGCCGTTCATCAACTTCGCAAGACTTGGTGAATCTAGTATCCACAAGCCCCCTCCTTGTGCCTTCAAGTCGTCCGCTTGATTGTGTAGGGTTGTAGAGGCGGGTTGTGTAGTCATTGGCATTGGTTCCTACCCTCTGAGGAGGCCTGGGGTCTTTATCTTGTTCTGCATAGATCGTTTCAGTCCTTATCGGTCGTGTCTTTCAATTCTTGTTCTTCAATTTCGAGTCTTTCTTTGTTTCTTGCTGCGTTCTTGAGATTCTTGATCAATCTTGATTGTTTCTTGAATCGAATCTTGACTGTTCTTGTTTCTTTCTTGCTGCGTCAGTTTGCTTCTTGTTAGTTCTTGCTTCCGTTTCTTGAGTTTCTTGCTTGTTGTCGAAGATCGGACCATCTCACGGCTAACCCCGTATCAAATTGGCATCAGAGCTTTGGTTTCCGACATCAAGATTGAGTCTTTTCTTTTCATAAACACAAAAACCCACAAAAAAGAGTCCTTTTCTTTTTTTGGTCTTTTACTTCTTGTTTCTTTAATTGATTATTGCACTAATCTTGAAGTTTGTGGTTGCATAGCCTAAACACAAAGCCTAGCCGAGACCAGTGGAGTCGACCACAAGTGTACGCAGCCCTTTGTGTGCACTACAGCCGACGGCACAGCCTTGTGTCCCCATAGTTCTTGCTTGGCCGACTCTACAACACCACACAAGACAAACCCTAGTTTGTTCTATCCTTTTCTATCTTTGGGATATTTGCTCTATCTATTTCCATTGCCTTATTAAAATTCAGATTTTATTTGGTGGATTTAATTTTATTAGATCTATCATATATCTTGAAGGCTTAAGATAGATCCATTTACCTAAATTAACCAAGTTCTATCTTTATCCTTTATCTATCTTTTGATCTATCTATCTTGGACCAATTTTATTTCCCTCCACATTATTCTTGCTGAATTTGCTTGATAAAAAAAGGGAATTAAATCATTCTATCTATCCTAAGATCATAAGATAGAAGATAGAAAGCTACTTGCCTAAATTAGCCCAAAACCTAACCTATTTCTATCTTTTAGGGCTGAATTTTATTTCTTCATCATAATTTCATCAATTTCGAATTTTCCCTTGTATTTCTAGTTTATTTTCGTGCATAGTTAGCACTGTAAAAAAAAAAAAAAAAAGAGAAGAAGATTGTTGATCTTTGAGTTGTTTGTTCATCTAGTGCAAAAAGATATCAAGGGATTTTAATTGTGGTGAAGAACAGCTCTAATTGACACCTTTTGTTCCTAAACTAAACCTTGAAACCCTACCTTGCAACTACAACATCCTTACTTGGGGTTACAATCAAAAGAGGTAAATTGATCAAAGGTTGTTCCTTTCTTTTCTTTCCACATAAAATCAGTCCTTATTGTGTCTTAAATTGCCATTGTTGAGCTTTTGTTCATTGTGCAATTGATTTGTCGAGTTCTACTTACCATTGCCGAGTTGAACTTGTTTGTGTCGAGCACTTGCTTCTGTTTTCGAGTGTTCTCTTGCTTGTGTCGAGTACTCAGCCCCTTTGTCGAGTACTTATTGTTTGTGGTTTCATTCATTTTCTTGATTACATACTTTGATTGTTAAGTTTATTGCTTGGTTGTTGATTTGCCCAAAGCGGATTGCCCTAGCAAGCGTGATATATCAATCAGAGAGGGAGTGTGAGCGAAACACAGTTGTGAGCTGTTTATATTTTACTAACCTTTAACATAGTTCTTTGTTTCTTTTCTCTTTGTTATAATGTCTAATAATCAGGATAACAATGATGGCAACAACGCCACTACCTCAAGTACTACTATAACTCCTGAGCAATTCAACACATTGATGATCACCATGAACGCCATGAATGAGATGTTGGTAAAGTTCAATAATGAAATGGTTAAGATAGATAAAAGCTTTACGACAATAGAGCTTCAGCATTTTGGCTCTAATACGGTGTTTGTACAAGGAGTCCCACCCAGAGATGAAATGCCACCAATTGAAAGGGAAGAAACTCATCCTATTTCTACTCAACTTAATGTTTCTTCTAGCATAGATATTCAGCTTGTTGATGAAATTAAAGAGCATGTTGATAATAATGATCAAGATCTTAATTTACTTGTCTATGATCATGATAATGTTTGCATTGAATATGAGAATGAAGATTCTTTGATTGTTAGTAAGGTTTTGAGTGTTCAACCTAAGCCTTGTGATGATAATCAAAGAGAAGAATTCTGTCATATTAAATGCTTGGAAAAAGGCGAAATTAGTAATATGATCATTGATGGAGATAATTCTTCTACTATTGTTAGCCTTGACTTAATTGATAATCCAGCCTTTAAAAAGGATGAAAATTTGTTAGCATTAGATGGAAACTTAGGGATTAATGGCCAAGCTCACGTGCATATTACGTTAAAACATAATGATGATATAAAATATGAATTATGCACTCATAAAGTTTCTTTTCTTGATTTTGTAGATGAAGCTGAGATAATAACCATCGAGGAGTGGTCAATCCCTACACCAATCAGCCTTGAGAAGGGTTTTCATGGACATGTGGTATTCGATCCAGGAGCTCGTGTGGATGCCTTTGCGGAATCAAATGCGACCTTGGATTCGAGGACGAATCCTTTTCAAGAAAGGGAGATTGATGCGGGGCCATCCAAGTCACCACCTGTGGACGCACATATCTTACATGAGAATGGACCTATGATTCAAGGAAGGGAGGACGATGTCATTCTCAAAAGGAAGAAGAAGGCTCCGCCATGGGAGAAGGTCCAAAGGTGCATATTTGCTCACTGTTGGTATCGATGCCGACACCAGAGGCATCGACGCCGAGACCTGAAGATGCTATTTTACCTACTGTTGGTATCGACGCCGACACCAGACCCTCGGATATGGGCCGAAATTAATAAGTCTTGGAACCCTAATTTTCATTGTTATTTTTAGTATCTCTTTTATTTAAGATATTTTGAGTAGTTTTAGGAGTTTATTTTCATTAATCTTTTATTTATTATTTTATCTAAAAATCAGCCCTAGGTTTTCTATTTAAGCGGCTGATCTCCATTGTAAAGAGGAACACGTTGAATTTTATGAGAAAAGCTCTCTTTTTGTGTGAAACACAATGAGTGTTTGTCGATTGAATAGAGTTGTGCTCTTCAATTGCAACTATTGGTATTGATCTAGCTTGGTTTGCTTTGCCGTTCATCAACTTCGCAAGACTTGGTGAATCTAGTATCCACAAGCCCCCTCCTTGTGCCTTCAAGTCGTCCGCTTGATTGTGTAGGGTTGTAGAGGCGGGTTGTGCAGTCATTGGTATTGGTTCATACCCTCTGAGGAGGCCTGGGGTCTTTATCTTGTTCTGCATAGATCGTTTCAGTCCTTATCGGCCGTGTCTTTCAATTCTTGTTCTTCAATTTCGAGTCTTTCTTTGTTTCTTGTTGCGTTCTTGAGATTCTTGATCAATCTTGATTGTTTCTTGAATCGAATCTTGACTGTTCTTGTTTCTTTCTTGCTGCGTCAGTTTGCTTCTTGTTAGTTCTTGCTTCCGTTTCTTGAGTTTCTTGCTTGTTGTCGAAGATCGGACCATCTCACGGCTAACCCCGTATCATTTAATCTAGATTTAATTAGAACAACTATGAATCCTTTTGTTATCCCTTCGGATCCAAATATGATTCCAGTGGTAACGGAATTCCGAAGTGGACTCCAAGAAAAGAAGTTTTTTCCCTTTCACTGTCTCTCATACCTCCCCAGATTCTCATGCCTTGAAAAAGACGAATTTGAAGGCCATCTCTATATAATCTTCGGTTCATTTTTTTTTTGTTTTTATCTGATTTCGTAGAGGATCTTCTATCGCCGTCAATTACAGTGGAAGCCAAGGTGGTGAATGGAAGAGCGAAGATCGACGCCATGCCTCCGATTTGGTCCCTCAAAGAGGTCCTTTCATTGTTCGGTGAAGGACTTATCGGTGCAGATGTTCATACTCGCAAACCTTCCGCCGCCCGATGAAGTGGATGATAAAAGAGATCGCAACGGGGTGCACCGAGTGCGCGATTTTCCTTGGGGTAAAGAGCTGAAGTGAAAAGCGACGAGGCGCTGGTGGTCACGGTCACGGACGAACACTTGGAGATGGCAGTGACTCTCTGCAAACACAACGAGGAGGAAGAAAAGTTTTTGGGTTGTAGGTTTTTATTAATTACGAAACCAGCCTAAAAATTTTAAAATCGCAGATTGGCTTGTATCTTTTATATAATTACATGAAATGGCCTAAAACTTCCAGGTGTATATTTTGCCATGAACATATCCCCGAAGATTTTGTGTAGAAATAAGTAATATGTTGTATGGACTAGAAGTGAACCAAAAGTTCAATGAATTATATAGCAAACAAGCTAGTAAAGGTATTAGATTGAGTTTCTAGTAGTAGCTTTGAACAATGATGATATGTCCGCAATTATAAAACTCCTGAAGAGATTTTGTGAGCGTTGACCATGTTATAATTGATTATGGGTCGTCTTGAAATGGTCAGATTCTTGATTATTGTTGATGACACGGATCTAAGTTTGCACTTGAAGTGTGTTTGATAAGAATAATTATAGTTTCTAAATAGAAGTATATCTACATTAAAATGATTAATTTAATTTGATTCTTGGATAAGTTAAACATTAATATTTTGGACCGTAGCTCCAATACTGAAGATGTGAAATCATTTAATTAGGAATGAATGTCCTTACAAAACGGTAACAACGTAATGTGATTGGTTTATCGAACAATTCATAATATATCCAAAGCGTAATGCGATTGGTTTATTGAGCAATTCATAATACATCCAATGAACAATTCATAATACATCCAATAATCAGAGAATTGGTTGAAAATTAGTTGAAAAGTCTAGAAATATCTCGTCCTATAGTTCGAGTGTACAAAGAGAGATATATTACAAAATGAAGACAAACAACCTTTTCATCTATCATTAGATTGTGAAAGGATCTTAGGTCCAAAAGTACCATGTCTTTATAAAATTAGTGATTTTTATTTTAAATTGAGGGGGAGAAAAGTTGTACTCCATTCCTTAACTCTGTTTTTTGTCCCATTATGATTTTCCAAAGCAAGGTTTTTAATGAGGCAATTCCTCTTAACTTTGTTTTTTTGTCCCATTTGGATTTTTCCAAAGCAAGGTTTTTAACTTCTTGAGATGTCTTCAAAAGAGGTAAGCTATATATCTCAACCCACGTTCCCACTCAATCCACAATTGGTAAACCAATAGCCCAATACTCAACTCATACCATCAAGGCGGGTAACAAAGATGGTGAAATGCCACCACAAGGACAACCCAAAATAGACAGATGAGATGAGACCAAAAAGCGATCAAACGACAACAAATAGAGATGCAATGAAAAAGGGAAAAAGTCTCAACTCCCAACCAGTTAACCACATTCTTTGTGTTTTTCTTTTTTGAAAAGGAAAAGATTTGACCAATATATTGACTAGCAACTCAACAAGCTGTCGATGGAGCGGCACTAACCGTCATCATACAACAACAAAACAACGCAAAATAAACAAAGCTAAGGACTCAAAGCTCAATCATCAAGACACCGAGAGAAATGCCAACCTGCGTGGAAGTCGTGGAAGACCTAAGGAAAACTAAGAATGCCGAGAATACGGGAGAGTACTAAGACATCACATAGTGTCTCAACGCCGGGGCGACAGATAGGAGTAACCTACCATCGGAAAGGACGACGTCTAGGGAATCACGGATTAGCGACGTCCCCTCACCTAAATGAGGGATTTTCGAAAACCACGAACACTTCCACGATCTACTCGATTAAACATGGCGCCCAAAACTACGACCTCATCCGGAACTAAACCAGCCACTCCAAGGAAATGACACAACGCAAGAACAAGATTGACCAAACAAATGAGACAAGTCAATAAACGACAAGATATTTTGCGTAAATGATTTTCGAAAACCCGGGATGGTGCGAAGCACTAGCCTTTCTTTTCAACTTTTGAAGAAGGACTTTTTTTTTTAAAAGGAAACCCAAGAACTTAGACTCTGGAGTTTTTGCTTTTACTTGCACAACAAGGATATCTCGATTTTTGCAAATCAAAAGACATAATACGATTTTCAAACCAAATTGTCAAGACCTTGATATTGCTATCAAATCTCGACAAAGTAAAACCAAACAAGTTAAAGTAAATGCAGAATGTAAAAGATTAACACACGAATTGTTAACAAGGTTCAGCACGAACTTGGCCTACGTCCCCGCCTAGGGTTATCCAACTCGTAGGATTCAAACACTTCTTATTTTACTTTCCTTGAGCCTAGAACTTCCTAGAAGAACTTTCCTTCTCCTATACAAAGCCTCACCGCTTCTATTCTAGCTCTTAACCTTACAAGTGAAATAAAAGCTCTCACTACACACAAATATGTGTTTTGACGAGTATGAAACTCTTAAAGTGAAACAAATGACTTGTACAATAAAGACTGTGATTCTCTCAACTCTAAAAAAACACCCACATTAAGCTTTAACGAGTACAAGAGAATGCTTTAGAAGACTTGATCGCTTTTGAATGAATGATTTTCTCTGTCTTCTTCGTCTTCTTCATACAGCTATATAAATAGCCGTTTGTCACCAAGACAAAGAGGAAGGACCGTTGAAATTTGAATTCCTTCCAAAATGATTCTTTCCATTTCCAAGATGCGCTCCCATGATCATGATGGAATCGGCAATCTTTGATTCTACATGGTGTTGTGATGTGTGGATGTTCCGTCCCACATCAAAAAACACGGAACCTCGGGCCTTGTATATAAGTCAGTGGGCCACTCCTCCTATTGCCAATTGGTTTTAGGATGGAACCCCGCTGGTCTTATGTGTTCAGCTCGGGTGCGCATATGCGCTCGGACGTGTGGACCCCCCACGTCATATGGCCCGCCGGAATTAATCATGGTATCAGAGCGGTGCAGTCCGAGACCCTGGTCGATCTATCTACTAAGCTAGCCGGCCTTGCGTGTTGTGATGTGTGGATGTTCCGTCCCATATCGAAAAACACGGAACCCCGGGCCTTGCATATAAGTAAGTGGGCCACTCCTCCTATGGCCAATTGGTTTTAGGATGGAACCCCGCTAGTCTTGTGTGCTCGGCTCGGGTGCGCATATGCGCTCGGACGTGTGGACCCCCCTCCCCCCCCCCCCCCCCCCCACATTATATGGCCCGCCGGAGTTTACCACATGGCTTGGTTGATCCACTTTCCTAAAATCAAATATAGCAGAGATGGCAAGTGTATATATATAAAATATCTCACAATGAATGTGAGCCCAATACTTTTAGATACTCAAACCCATGCAAATTTGGCCCATCTCTTTATAAAGAGTCCTGCAAGTTGCTTAGACAAATATAATATAATCGACTCAATATAATATGAGCAAGTTAAGCATTCAATATGCACGCAAACTTAGTCTCGGTTTCAAGACCTTGAAACTAAGACATTGTTTTATCTTTCATCGTCTTTTGGTATGACCTGCAGGTTAGATCTCAATATCTTACAATCAAGGTGGAGTCTTCAAGTTTTTTTTTGGCTAGCCTTACTAGGTTAGTTGGAAAGGATAACGTATAATAACCAGTAGGTCACGAGATCGAATCCCCCTCCCCATATTGTAATGGGCCTATGAAGCAAAAAAAAAGGATAATTAGTTTTTTTTTTTGAGTATATGCCTTCCTGAGCATCACCGACAATGTCAAAAGCGGAATTCAACAATCGACGACCGTTTTATCACCCAAAATCTTCCGAGTCTGATTACCCTAGATAATGTTCAATTATGATTTCAGAAATCGTGAGAATGTTATGCGACGGTTTTGAAAACCACCGCTATAAGTCTCAATTTGTCTCTTACCACATTGAGCGGGCAAGGTTTCTAAAACCGTGGGAGGCATCATGAGAAAATAGCCCATCTATTGAATGGAAATGGTGACTTATGGCGACGGTTTTAAATAGCCAATATGTTGAATGGAAATGGTGACTTATGGCGACGGTTTTCAAAACCGTCGCTGCAAACATTTCCACGGTTTCTAAAACTGTGGTCGGCCAATGGGGTGGAGGGGCAAATGTAACTCATGGCGACGGTTTTCAAAACTGTCGCATAAACAGTTTTACGGTTTCAGAAACCGTGGCCACCACCATGTCAATAGCGATAAATTGACCGTGTCAATAGCAATACTGTTTAGAAAGGAGGGTGTTGGAGGCCATGGAGAGAACAGATGGTTATGGATGCGTTGGACAGAGCACCCGTTTGTAGCCTAACACCAAACCTTGACAGAATCAAGGCTGAAAGTCATAAGCCAAGGTTGAAACTACGATTTGATTTGATTTGATGGCCAGCGAACGAAACGACAACTCCAATCTTGTAGAGAAAGAGGTACTGTCTTCATCAGGGGAGGACTGAACTCGGTGCTGAATCACACTAGGGTGGTGATTGCTGAACCACATTGGCAGATACAACCAATTTCGCCTATTTGAATACAAGGTCAAAGTTAGAATATGAGAATAAATTTTCAGATAAGAAAAATAACGGTAGAAACAAAGAGAGGCAACTTTACTGGCTTATCTTCATCCACGTACAATTTTGATATTTTTTCTTTATTGCAATCTTTATTGAATAAGTAGAGCATCAAATTTTAGCTAGGCAAAAGTGCAACCACAACTTATTAATCTCCATGATTCATTTCTTAACCCAAAATTATTCAACCCCATCCCCACCCTAGACTTGGGTTTGCTATTTTGCACCGAGTCGAGGGATCGGCCGGTTCGAGATTGATTAATAAAGATGTTGGATATAATGTTTGAATAAGGTTCTATAAGAGGCGTTATTTTCCGCAATATTACCCATGCATATTTAAAATAAAAATGGAAAAAATAGATTTTAACTAGTTTTGAGTTTTTTCCTCAACTAATTAAGTTTTGGTGGGAGAGCGGGGTTGTTTTTCAACACACGTTCCCATCATCATAAAAAGGAGGTTTTTGGGTTTTAGAAGGATTAGACGCACATCATCTTCTTTATCCTCTCCGAGTTCCTGATAAATTCCAAACCTTCTTTCACGAGTGCATGCAATTAGAGACCGGTGTTGTGCAATCTTGGGGGGCGATGCCAGAAGTCGACTCACACTGTGGTCAGGGCGAAATCACTTCTAAGGCAGTGGGTTCGGATATATATCACGTACGCCACAACAATCCGTATTATTTTGAGATGGGTTTTCACTTTAATTTGATATCTTCCAACTCAATTGATTGTTGTTATGGGTTTTACTAACAAAAGATGGATGACTTATTTTACTACAATTTCACATTACACGTTTCTGGCTTTTGTTCTTACCAACATCACTCAACTTCCGAACATTGGTAGTTGTCCCCGAGAGTGAACACTTGCAGTAGACTACTGGCTTGATTATAACACCGCGCACGGTAAGGCCGTCCTTCCACTGCCCCCCGTGCTCGTACATCTTGAAGCTCCCTTTAGTAGCGCTGTGGTCGACGGTGATTTCGGTGGGCACTTCGAACTTCCCAATCGGTATCTCGATTCGACCTGCCCCCAGCAGCTGGTCCACCCTCATCTCAAGTTTGTTCTTCCGGCCAAAGGGACCGTCCTGTTCGAACTTCATTATGCAATTCCACCCTTTGCCACCGCGATTCATCTCGATGTCGAAGAAGACCTCGTACTCGGTCCCCTCCGTGAGTATCCCTGTGTCGAATTTCGCTTCCACGTCCAACCAACACACGTCTTTCAGCTTAGCTACCTCCACGCTCAGGTTAATGATGCTGCAGTTTGTTAAGGTGAAACATAAAACGTAAGCCATTAATCATCAGTACGTGTTTATCAATGAATTGAACTAGTCATTGTTTTCGAGATCTCGTTATATTTACGGTATCTTGTCCTCTACATAAGTCCAGTATCTTTCTTCTTGGCCCCAGCAGACTTCAAGTGCTCTGGCGAACAGCTCAACACCGAGACGATCTTGATCGTCAAGCCAAAAATAGTACTGCAATAATTCAAATCACAAGAGTCAATTAATCGACGATTGATCGATTGATTTGATTTCCATAAACTCTTGTACTCAGTAAAAGTAATATCAAACGTACCTTCTTGCGTTCAACCTCGTTGTGTTGAACAGAGACTCCCTCGCGAAGCCTATTCCAAAGGTCTTCAACGGATTCAGTTTGACATTTGTAGGATTTCATCAGTTTCTGGCATTTTTTTTTCTGGGCCTCCGTTAACATTGTTTTCAGGCTGAAGAACACAACACGAGTAGATCGAGTGTGTTTGATTGTTCAGAATTAGCTTGTAGACCTTAATTGATAGAGTCAATGATGAGAAATTTTTCTTGTTTAAATTGACAAGTCACAGCAGTAACATAGCTAGCTAGCTAGAATCATTTACAACTACCACATCGTTGGCTGCTTGAACCCTGGTATCTTGCTTGGTTGGGGCTTCAACACCCAACCTAACTCCTGCTCTTCGGGGGCCCGCCCTCGAACTCCAGGTGGTTATACAATCACTCATACATGGTTCAACTAAATTGTGTTGAATACTTCTAAGATATGCTTACATCAATCTATTATTATTTATTATGTAAGAAAGGAGAAGTTGATCATGACACATGACACTTTCTCCTAATTTTTTTTTGGTCGGAAAGATGAGAGACGGGCTCTCAATAATATATAAACGAAACAAAAATGTCCGGGCTACACAGGCACAAAGCGGGGAGTAGCCCTTCCCCTAATATCCCCTTCAATGAGGGAAGACAAACTACTAGGGGGATCAACAATAACATGACAATCAAACGGAAAGGAAAAAGCATACGAAGCAAGGGAGTCGGTGATCGTGTTCGCTTCCCAGAAGACATGCTGCAACCGAATTTCCCAGTCACGGGCTAAGAAGCTCTGGCACTGGCGCACCAGGCTAGATAGAGGATGAGAGGCCGCCACACCCTTCAAGACGAGGTCGGTAATCAATTTAGAGTCCGCTTCGATCATGACCATCTTGAACCCTCTCTCCCCTGCCAACTGGAACCCATCAAGCATGCCCCACAACTCGGCCACTGGAACAGTGCAGCTGCCTAGTCGACGAGCATACCCCACCACCCAGCGACCATCTTCATCACGAATAACTCCTCCTGAGCCAACCTCACCCTCCCTGGACACCGACCCATCAGAGTTCACTTTCACCCACTCTGCCGACGGTTTCTCCCAGCAAACCTCGACCCTACTCCTCTCCATCGAGTGGCCGGTACCGCAGCTGCTGTTCCAGGCCACCACATACTCCTTGGCCTTGTTCTTGATGAATTGAGCTTGGGCCACACCACACTCCTTGTCATTGAAGACCCGATCATTTCACCACCGCCATATCCACCATAGAGCCATGGCAAAAACACTTGGCCAGTCCAAACCATCCATGTACCTCGCCCCAACAAACAGGTTAGCCCGAACCCAAGCTGTGAATGGGGCATCGACGTAACCGACCATCACCGCCGGCCGCCCCAGGGCCTCCCAAAGCTCGCTAACCTTGACACAGTCCCTAAAGAGATGGGCAAGCGATTCCGAGAGATCCGGGCAAGCCCCACACCTCGGGTCAGCCGCTAGATGTCTTCGAAACCTCTCCTCGTTAGTCAATATAGCCCCCCGGACAACTAACCACATGAATCATCATATCCGTTTGGGCACATTCAAACCCCAAACCTTCTTGAAGACCCCGATGTCATTAGATTGGAGACCACACGTCCCTCGAATGATCTCATACGCTGATTTGATGGAATAGAGACCCCGTCCAGCGTGGCCCTCCAACTCAGCCTATCCTCTCCGGTCTCAGCAGCATCCACCCCAACCGCAGCAAGCTTCAATAAGATTTCGGCAGGAAGGAGGGGTTGCAAAGCTTCCCAATCCAACCCCCTTTGCACCAACCAATACGACTGCACCGTCCGAGACATAGTCTCCGTATCCAAAGGCATCCTTGCCACATCACGCAAAGGATAGTCCACTATCCAAATCGCAGCAGTATGAACTAATCATAATTTTTTGAAATAATTATCTATTCAATATTTTTTTCCCAAAATTTTTGGATATGGATATAAATTTGACAAATTTTAATCACATTTTTTTGAAATGATAATTGTATTAAATATTTTTTCCAATTTTTTAGATATAGATATAATTTTATAAGATTTGATTTTTTTCTAATAAATCTTAATATTTTTTCTAATAAATATTGAACAAAATCAATTAATCAATTTCTTTATTTCAAACGCATACTTTTTTTTTTTGCTTTCGGGGTATTGATATATTTTTGGAAGATTTTAATCACAACTTTTTCTAATAAATTTGGGTTTTTTCTATGAAAAAATGATTGTGGAAGTTTTATTTTACCAAAAAATTTTAGAAATAAAATTTAAACATTTTCTTTGAATTCAAGTGATTTAAGTTTAATTTTTTTTTCAAATCCTTCAACTTTATTAACTTTGACTGCATCTTTTAGTTAAGTTTTTACTCTTTTTTTTTTAAATCTTTTTGGGTAAGATAAATCATGAAACAAGAAACAGAATATAATATAGATAATTAAATGGAACCATGTATGAACTATAAATTCAATTAATAAAATAAGTAGTTAATGTTACATTTTAAAAGATTACAATATAAGATTACATAATTAAATATAAAACAATAACATTTTTCTGAAATAATCATCTATTGAATATTTTTTTTCCAATTTTTTTGAGATATGGATATAAAACAATAACAATTTTTTTAGATATGGTAGATTTTAATCACAATCTTTTGAAATGATTATTCTATATTCAATAATTTTTCCAATTTTATAGATATGAGTATGATTTTAGAAGATTTTAATCACAGTTTTTTCTAATAATTTTTTTTTCAATTTTCTAGATATGGATAAAATTTTGAAAAATTTTAATCACAACTTTTTCTAATGAATTTGGGTTTAAACAAGGGGAAATTTGATAAATTATACCCTTTCGACCCTATAATTAGGTAATTGCCCCTTTTAATATTTTATCAGCTGTTCTAACCCTCCTTTAATCTTTTTTAGCCGCACTAGCTAGACTAGACCCTCCCTCCTTCCTTCCACCCCTCGTTCTCCTCCATCCACCTCTCATTCTCTGAAAATTTTCTCTCCTTCTTGCAATGCTCGATCGCCTCGCGCCATGGTGCTTTGCTCGCTAAATCTCGATCCATGGTATCCTCAGTCTTCTCCCTCTTCGACTCTAGGAACCCCCTCTCCTTGGCCTCCACCAACAAAACCTTCAAATACGTCTCCTACTCCGCCTCCTTCCGCTCTGATGGATAGCTCATCGCTGCCGTACCTTGTGTTAGTACCAAATATATTTTTTAAAAGAATAAAATTTAAAAAAATATATATATATATATATATATATATATATATATATATATATATATATATATATATATATAATTTGATTTTATATTTTTTCCCTCATTTGATGATCATTGATAGTTAATAAAAATTGATATCAGAATGAAATAATTAGGCGAATTGAGATTATGGAGCCATGATGAACTCACATGCCATCGACCTAATTAAGCAAAGATCTCTCAAATTAAGGGCTATAGGTCTAGTAACAGCTTAACCGTACCTTGTGTTCATCGTGGATGTCAGGAACAAGCTAGGACTCCCTCTCGAAGCCTCGTCCAAAGGTCATCAACGGATTCGGTTTGACAGGACGTTGTAGGATTTCATGAGTTTCTCTCATTTTGTCTGGCCCGGCATTAACATTGTTGGGAGCGAGGTTGAAGAAGTAGATCCAGTGTATTTGATGTTCAAAGTTAGAAGATTTGTAGTAGTTAATTGAAAATGTGAGTGTGAGAATTTTCTTGTTTAAATTGAAAAGTAGTAGCACACAAACACATCGCTCACAATCACAGCTGTAACCTACCATCATCGATCAAGAACTATCACACCATTTGGCTCTTGTTTGTGTCAAAGTATCATGCCACGTGTCAGCGGATCATATCCATTATTTATAGCCCTCTATAAATATCACGTTTAGCCAAAGGTAGAAATCAAGGCGGAATCATTTCGATCAGAATCTGTTGTATTGTGTTGTGTATGTACTCTCAACCATCTCTTTCACAAACACTACTTGTGTTGGTCCATCTTAGTATCAATGCCAAATTCTATTGGTCAATCACGTTTGCTGGCCGAAAGTAGCATATAAATTCATTAATTTACAAATTGCTTTCAACAAAGAATTGATCCACCCTCGAGCACCCCCGGAATACATTTTATTTTTTTTTACATATATTAAGTATATTTAAGGTAATATGAGATTTCTAAGTGATATTTGAAATAGAAGTGTTATCTAGCTCAAATGGTAAAGGAAACGGAATGAATGGTTTGAATCTCAATCTTTTCACTTTTTATTTGTTTTATTATATCATTATTTAGGGACTTCTTTCTATATTTATAGTTTCTCTAAACTATATGTCAATTAAAAAAAACGTCATATATATTTAAATTTAATGTTTTCCTTCAACATTGTTTTAAAAGTAATTTTTCCTGATTTTTTTTCTATATTTTTCTGTTTCTCTCAACTATTTAAATAAAAATATCATAAATAAATCACAAATTTTGAATTTTTTTTTAATATTTTTTGTAAAAATCTTCTTAATAGGTATAAAAAATATTTTACGAAAATTTTTAGCACCATTGGATTTTATCCTGGCTCCGCCGCTGGATCCACCATATCCATAGCTACGTACATATATGTCAGCTTATAATGAAAGCAAACAAAGAATCGATAGATTCCTAGCTTTATTAAAGATGAAAACGCTTTTAATTAATTTATAGTCATAAAAGTAAATTTAACAAATAGACCACCATTCGACAAAGATCTTCACAAAACACTTCTTGGCAATTTGGTAGGCTTCTAAACTTATGAGATATATTTCACAAAGGGTTATTATGGCTCGTAGGAAATGGGGAATCCGTCAATGTCTGGGATGACCCATGGCTTATTGACCATGATTTAACAACTTACAAAAATGACCAAAATGGCAATGTAAAAGTAGCTGATCTAATCACAAACCAATCCGATTGGAATATCACTCTCTTAATGCAACTCTTCCCTCAACACATAGCCAACAAAATTCAGGAAATCAAGATACCATAATGGAGGCCTAAAGATAGGCTAATCTGAAAACCCAATCCGAATGGAAATTTCACTACCAAAACTGCATATCAAATAATAATAAAAAAACACAACAAGATGACTATGACTACAAATGGATTTGGCAGCTAAACATTCCACCAAGATTAAAGAACCTTGTTTGGAAAATAACAGTTGATGACTTAACTACAAAAGGTAGACTTAATAGATATTTTAATAGAGTGCCCTCTCAATGTT
The DNA here is from genome assembly GCA_037127255.1 of Persicaria tinctoria. Lineage (NCBI taxonomy): Eukaryota > Viridiplantae > Streptophyta > Magnoliopsida > Caryophyllales > Polygonaceae > Persicaria > Persicaria tinctoria. The sequence continues at coordinate 58,007,379 of JBANSL010000014.1, forward strand.
GCCTTTGTAACACTGAGGAGGAAGATACTCACCACCTCTTCTTGAACTGCCAAGTAACAAGATCGATAATTAGAAACTATGAACAAGTAACCAACAAATCTTTTATACATCTCCAAAGAAGGAATCTCTCAATTGATGATATTATGCTACTAAGGAATCAAAATACAAATTTCGAATAACTTTGTTTCATTTGGCAATTAATATGGGACACAAGAAACAACATTATCTTTAACAACAATAAACTAGACAACCCTTCGGCCCTAGTTCAAATAATTCTAAATGATATTGCAAACTGGGATAGGACAAATAATGAGATAACTAAGATAAACCCACAAAATAAACGACAAAAGGCAAAATGGAATAAACCCCCAAATATAGTAATTAAAATAAACGTTGATGGCTCAGTGCATCCCACTGGCCAGTGTTATGTGGGAGGGGTCATCAGGGACTCCAATGGTCATATTATTGATATTTTTCATCAAGAGATAAGTAAGAGTTCAGTTCTCCAAGCCGAGGTTCTAGCTATTTTTACAGGTATGCAGAAAGCGATTGAGAGAAGCCTCAAGAAAGTCGTAATTGAAGGCGACAATTTAGAAGCAGTGAAAGCAATTACTGGATCGACACCAATTAAATGGGAGATCTTGCGCCAAATTGAAGAAACCAAGCTTCTTTCTAGTTCTTTTGATCATATTGAATTTAAGCATTGTTATAGAGAAGCAAATAGAGTAGCAGATTTCATTCCTAAGAGTAGAATAAATTGTAATATGTCTATTCTTTCTTTGAACATGGATCTTTATAACATCATCCTTCAGGATGATCAAGGTTGTGTTCTGTTTTCCTAAACAGAACCATCCTAATGTTTGCCCACTATATGAAAAAAAAAACAAATAGACCACCATAACAACCGATTTGATCTTGACATATATATTTTCCCAACTTTTTATTTATTAGGTAAGAATTCAGATGAGAATACTCTACCCGAAAGCATCCTGTCGGATGAGGTCAAGTAGACCTGAGTGGTTGTATAAATTAGGTCCCCTGGTAGAGTAGCAAAGGTGTGCAACCTTATCCGCTACCCGGTTACCAATACGGGGAATGTGGGAAATTCATATATTCCTTACACCTCGGAGAATGGTCTGAATATCTGACACTACTAATTCTATTTCCCAAGGACAGTTCGTGTGTGATTCTAAGAAATCTGTAACTACTTTTGAATCCCCTTCAATGATTAGGTTATCGATGTTTAGTTCCTTTGCCCTTTTTACCCCAAGTCGTAGTGCCAATGCTTCTGCCATAATAGGAGAGTGTCCCCCAATCACCCCACCATCCATGTTGATTGGCCATTACTATTCCAGTCCCGTATAATGTAGCCAATAGAGCTCTTTGAATCTGATATAAATGATTCATCAAAGTTTAGTTTGTATTTGCCCATGGGTAGCCTTTTCCATTGGGTGGACTTTTTGACATTTTTAGGGTGGACTTTTACCCTATTTTGGAGTGTGATATCCTCGTCGTCTTCAAGGTTCAGCTTGATAGTTCTTCTCCAATTGTTGATATTTTCCAAAATAATTTTTCTAATGCCCTCTATAGAAGGGATCTTGGCATTCTTGAAGATTATTTGATTCCTCACAAACCACAGTATCCACCATCTAAATGCTATATTCTGTTTGCTATCCTTCGCAAGGGTAGTGCTCAAGAGCTGAAGAATTTGATCCATATCTCTGTTTTCTGATATAATTGTGTTGACTTTCTATGATATTTCCGTGGGAAATTGTTGTTGAAAGTTGTTGAAGGGGCATTCTATGAAGATATGAATACCATCTTCTGATGATTGGTTACACAAGATGCATGTAGTGGGAACAGCAACCCCCTTTCTGGGCTAATCGCATAGCAGTCGGTAATCCTTTTTGTTTGATTCTCCACATACAATTTTGGACTTTTGGGGGAACGTCAATTTTCCAAATCCAGGTGAATCCAGGTGATTTTTAAGATATTCAATATGGTCCATTATATTTATATAAAATCATATAAAAAATTAAACATGAAAAAATAGTATGCACAAATTAAATAATTCATAACCGATGTGTGTATCAATGTAACAATATCAGGTTTATAAAAAATAGCGATGTTAATGTGAACTTTTGGGTTGTCCTACAAACCCAAATGGCTAGAAATGGAAAATAATAATGGTTTAACATTAGGTGAATATATCAAAAGGTAATTATATTCATGTATTCAAGTCATTATAAAAAAGAAAAACGATGTTACAAATCATTCAAGACATCGGGTATAAACTGACGTGGTAAAGTTGAGATCTTTAATGCCTCCCACTAACACGTTGAATTTTTTTTTTTGATTAACATCGGTTTATACCCGATGTCTATGAACGTTGTTCTATTAGTGAGACACTTGCCCTCAGGGGGAGATATATGATAAGGCCAATTGCTCACCTCTTGTATGCAAACTCAGGAAGTCTCTCTATGGGCTAAAGCAAGCCCCGAGACAATGGTTTGCAAAATTTTCAGGTGTAGTGCAAGAGGCAGGTTATATACAATCTAAGGCAGACTACTCATTATTCACCAGGAAGGAAGGAAACTCATTTACTGCTTTGTTAGTATATGTTGATGACATGGTCATCACAGGAAATGATCAGTCTGAAATCAACAGGCTCAAGAAGCACCTGCAGAACAAGTTTCAACTAAAAGATCTTAGTGAAATGAGATACTTCCTAGGCATTGAAATTGACAGAACCCCTGAAGGAGTGATTCTCAATCAGAGGAAATACACAATGGAGATGCTAGAAGAGGCTGGGATGAGTAATGCAAACCCTATCAACACTCCGCTGGATACTCATGAGAAACTGACCAAAGAGGGGGAGAAAATGAAGAATCCTCACTTATGCAGGCGCCTTGTTGGGAAGTTAATATACTTGACTGTAACTCGGTCAGATATCTCTTATAGTGTTCAAGTGCTGAGTCATTTTATGCAAGAGCCATGCTTAGAGCACTAGAAGGCTGTTAAGCACTTGATGAGGTACATTAAAGGTGCTCCTGGACAAGGCCTCCTACTTGCTAAAAATTCAGACTTGAAGCTAACTGCTTACTGCGATGCTGATTGGCAGTCATGTCCTATGACTAGGAAATCTCTCACTGGTTTTTGCATTTTTCTGGGTTCATCTCTTGTCTCATGGAGAACAAAGAAACAATCATTTGTAGCTATGTCAACTACAGAGTCTGAGTACAGGGCAATGGCAGCTACATGTTGTTAGATCACTTGGTTAGTGGCTCTACTGAAAGACCTCAATGTGTTGCAAAAGGGTCTTGTAGGTCTATATTGTGACAATCAAGCAACATTACATATTGCCAAGAATCCAATGTTCCATGAGAGAACCAAGCATATTGAGGCCGATTGCCATTTGGTAAGAGATAAAGTAATGCGCAAGGACATTGAAGCTCAGTACATTCATACTAAGGAGCAACCTGCAGACAATGTTCTAAAAAACGCTCGGCGAATGCTTGGCGATAGGGTACCGCTAAGCGCCAAGACAGTTTGGCGGCCTTATTACCGATTCTTGGCGGATAAAACGGTTTTTCATTATTTCGTTATATTTATCTAATCAACTATGTATAAAACATATATTATGTAATAAACTATGTATTAATTTTAAGTTTATAGCATATCAAATAAAAAGTCATCATGACCCTTTTTAAAGTTGTCTGAATAAAATATAAAATCATATAGATATATTCAAATAAGTATCACGACTTCATAATAGAGAAATTTGAAACTATAAAAACTAAATAATCTCAATTTAAAACCGCCAAGACCGCTAAGCCTCCGTCCCGTGCCCGCCAAAACTCTTCCCCGCCAAGCCCGATTTGCACCCGCCAAGGCCGCCAAGTCTCCGTCTTGCACCCACCAAGGCCGCTAAGGTGTTGTTCCGTTCCCGCCAAGGCCCTCCCCCGCCAAGCTACACCGCCAAGGCCGAATTCGGGATGGTGTGGGTCCGCCAAGGCCGTTTTTTAGAACACTGCGTATATGCAATAAAGTAATCCCAGTAGTCTTCCATCTCGATTCTCTTTCTGTATCCAGAAATGAATTTCGAGTCGATAAAGCTGAATTCGTGGTACTATATAAACATTTTCGTACCGAAAACTTCGTTTCGAATTCGGTAGGAAACTCGAACCAATTCGCTCATAGGAGTGAACTAGGAAAAAAATGGATCGAGAAAGGAGATTTGCAGAGAGGACAGAGGCGGCAGGACTAGAGGAAGAAGATGACAGTTAGGGTTGGGCTAAAAGTTAGGCCCAATTACATTTAGTATTATTAAAAAGGCCCAAATAAAATTTAGACAACTTATCTAGTTATATATCTCTTCCCCATGTGATGGATCAATTTGACATAAAGTAACATATCATCTACTCAGAGAGAGATCTGTAAAAGTGGGTATAAGTGATTAAGTAGTTATAAGTGATTTTGGACACTTTGTGTAATTTTAGAATGCATTATATATTTGCTCAAAAAAAAATGCATTATATATATTAAAATGGTTCAGCTGTTAGTATTTTAATATTTATTTTTAACTAATAAATAAAAAAGAAAAATACTCTACCGTTCCTCGTCCTACCGAATTCGATTGAGGTAACGAACCACGTTTCCGTTTTCGTACCTCGTTTCGATTCGACTTTCGAGCCATGTAACCATGATTTCGACTATAAAACATGCACCTATATACTGGCGGTAAAACTATCCTAGAACTAAAGGTTACCTAGAGTATTAAGGCAATTGAATTAGTGTAGCAAAAATGGATCTTATAATTAATCCAGAAAAGATCATCTCATCATCCTATACCTCCACAGTCACCACACTTACTGTCATAACCTAATCAGCCGGTTTTGGGACATCAGTTGGAGTTCATGTATGGTAATTTGCTTGAAAATATTGACATCAGTTGTTTCCTTGTAGGCTTCTGGCCCGAATTACTAATATGAATCAAACAATTTGCAGGCTTCTGATAGTTTTATTTGCTGCATCTCTGCATGTAAGGGCCAAACGGCCCAGACTGTAGTGTGAAGTCTTGATATATATTTATGCAAATAAATGTAGGAAGCTTAGTCCATTCAGCTGCCTGATTCTTAAGCTCTGTGTTGATGCGAGTTCTTAAGTTTCTCAGTTTATGCGATCTTGTGTGAAATTTGTGATTAACGGTGCTCTTTCTATCTTGTTAATGTTACAGATCGAGGTATTATGAGTTTGCAATCTGCTTTGTTGCTGGGCTGACTTGTACACTGTTGGTGAGTTGACATCTGGACACCCAAAGCAACTATGTGGATCTGATGGAAATTAATTTTGGTGATGCACCTAAAATTCCATAACTAATGCCCAGCAATAAGTTTTGTTTTCGGAAATTATGCACCCAAATTCAGAGGGAAGGCAATACAACATATATAGCTATCAACAAGTTATTAGTCATAGCATAATTTTTTTTCCCCTTGGACACTCTCATATTGTATTTGTATGTGTTGAATTTTCTCCCCCACGCATGGTCTTTAAGCTATAGCCGTGGAGTGGAGCTTCTGAGATCAGATTAATTTTGTTCTTGGGCTGGGATATGGATAACTTCATTATAGGATTCAAGTCTTGAATTGAAAGCCTCGTAGATACCTTTGGTATTTGTGGTTTTTGGTCACTGGGATCTTTGATTCAGGTTCTGCTTTTGATTTTTGGTTTCCTAGCTAAGGTTTGGATATTTGATTATTAATTTGCTTTGTACATGTCTACTTCTTTGGAGTTGTAATTATTCTTTAAGAATTGCTTCATTTAAATAATTTATTTACTAGTACAAATATAGGGGGCGGAGCATGGTAAGTTGTGTACGGTTTTTAACAAGTGTGTTTTTTTTAAAGCACGATTTTATATTAAAAGTGTGTTCTCAACTCCAAATTCAACTAAAAGCAACACGTTTTGCTATAAAACCATTCTCATTTATTTGTAAAAAAATATTTAACTCAGTTTTCGTGTAAAGCGTGCTTAAAAAAATTACAAAGAACACGAATTAATTCTCAAACTGTGTTCCCAAAACCAAATTTAACTAAAACAAACACGCTTTTCTATAAAACCATTCTCGTTTATTTCTAAAAACTATTAAGCCTGGTTTTCGTGTGAAGTGTGCTTAAAAAGAAAATAAAACGAACACGGTTTCATTTTACAAGTGTGTTCCCAAAACCAACTTTAACTAAAACCAACACGCTTTTCTATAGAACCGTTCTCGTTTGTTTGTAAAGGAATAATTAGCTCGGTTTTCATTTAAAGCGTGCTTAAAAAAAAAATTAAAACGAACATGGTTTTATAAGTTAAGTGTCTTCCCCAAACCAAATTTAACTTGAGGGAACACATTTTTCTTTTAAAATGTTCTCATTTATTTTTATAAACCGCTCTCAAATTTTATTTTATTTTTTTATATTTAGAGTTTTTTTAGTAATTAGATTAAGTAAATACACAAAGTTACAACAAAATTCCGCAGCTCAGGTGGCAGGCGTGTGAAGCGAACGAATTCAGTATGAGGGTGCAAGAGGTCTTGGGTTCGACTCTTGGTTTGAGAGGTAAGGTATTGCATTTTTTTAGCACACTTCAATTGAAGCGTTCTTATAATTCGAGCAGAACGGATATTGGCTGCATGACAATTTTAAGAACACTTCAACACAAAACCCTGCTTAAAATATGGGATCATAGTTAAATAATAAGCGTGCTTGTTTAGGAGCGAAACCACTATAAGCACAGTACGAGAAGTGTGCTCCCATGCATAAAAAAAGCGTGCTCTGGTCCCCTCTTTTGTACTTGTGAATTATTGTCCTTAACCAATATACCTTTGAAAATATGTAGGTAATAACGATATTGATGGGAGAGGAACATAAACTTCATATATTCTTTCAGTCCAACAACAGTTTGAGGAAACAATATGTGACCGACTTGCTCAAAAAGAGGAACTAACCGTGTGGATTTTATATATCTGGTTGTAGCTTTTGTTTTATTGCAAAGTGGTGTTTCTGACTTCATGTAGTCTATCTTCTTTATGTCTTTTTGAACGTGTTTGTAGCTTCTTATTTTTATTTTATTTTTGCGAAGTGGTGTTTATGGCTATATGGATTTCTGACTTTGTGGAGTTCAAGTGATTTCATATGAGTTTATTATATCTATTTATCCTTGTTATATGAGTTTGCAATAATTTTAGGAAACAATTAAAAAAATACAAAGGTTTTATTGTTTGTCTTCTTTCCTTTCCCTAAATCAACCAAACACGTAAAAAGGTAACGAAGAAAGCAATGATTCCCCTCTTAAATTAACCAAACAAAATTGGCGTTTAACCCTTTTCCTTTTCTTTCCTTTCCTTTCTCTTGAAATGTTTACTTTCCTTTGTTTTCCCTTCCTCCAAATGATGCGGGACCATCTTCTACAGCTCCAGACACACCAATCATTCTTGGAGAAGGACCTATGACTCGAGCCCGAGCTAGGAAGCTTCAGAGAGACTCATTCAACTTTGTGAGTCATGCTTTGTTTTCGAGCAAGGTTCAACTCCCCGAGCCTACATTGAAAACCTATATGTGCATAGGGATTCAAGATGAAGCCGAGCCACCTTAGTCTTAGAGGCTGCCGATTTGACTAAGTGTTGAGGCTCCTTTTGTTACTATTTTTAGTATTATTTTTACTTAAGTTATTTTAGGAAACTTTTAAAGGTTATTTCTATTATTTTCTTAAGTAGAGTTTTATCTTCTTTTATCTTCTTTACATAGATAATTCGGCCCAAACAGCCTTCTTATGGCTATATATAATGCCAATCATGCCTTGTAGAACAATTGGAACTTTTATGAATAGAAATCTCTCATATTGTGTGTGTTACACGTGAGTGGTGTTGATCGACTAGAGCTGTTCTCGTTGATCATCGATTGATATCTTGTCTCAGCTTGGTTTGCTTTGTGTTCATCAACTTCGCAAGACTTGGTGATCCTGGTATCCACAAGCCCCCTCCTTGTGCCTCCAAGTTGTCCGCTTAGTTGTGTAGGGTTGTAGAGGCGGGTTATATAGTCATTGGTATTGGTTCCTACCCTCTTAGGAGGCATGTGGTCTTTATCTTGTTCTATATAGATCGACTCAGTCCTTATCGGTCGTGTCTTTATTGCAATTTCGAGTCTTTATCAATTCTTGCATCGAGTCTTGTTATTTCTTTTAGTCGATTTCGAGTACAACCCTTGTTCTTGAAATCTTGTCGAGTCTTTCTTGCTTTCTTGGTCGATCTTGGTCTTCTTGATCGATTCTTTTTTAGTCTTTTTGCGTTTCTTTGAGTTCTTGCTTAATCTTGCTTCCGTTCTTTAGTTTCTTGCTTGTTTGTCGAAGATCGGGCCATCCTGCGGCTAACCCCATATCACCAAACAAACATGCCCTTAATCTCATTTATGATGTTTTCTTCTCCCATGATGAGGGTTCCTTCTGACTTCTAAGATTGTGACAGTTTGAATTATTTTCTGATTCCTTCGGCCAGAGGCAATACGATAAAAGTATGGGGAATTTGTATCGACTAACTTTAAACGCTTTGTCTTTGCACGCTAGTTCCATAACAGTTGGGGACCAAACTGCATCAGTGAAGCTGGTATTTTTCCATAATTTATCCTCTGCTGTTTATTCTGTTTTAATCTCTGTTAGGGCTAGTATTTGAATATGCTCATTATTGCGCCAAGATTTAATATTTGTCCAGAAGGTATTTACCCAGCTCCCCTATAGTTCCAGTAGCAAATCTTTATAAGAAACCTTTCTTAGTGTGGGAAGAAGGGATGAATCTGATACCACGCAATTGTTTTTGACAAAAGGGTGTAAGTGTGGCTACATATGGTTTGTCCAAGTTGCTTCTTCCATCCTCAGAAACATTGGGGGATGTCATTGTCATGTGCTTTGAACAAGATGTTATGAGATCAATTTTAATGCAAAGGATGAAAGTAGATCGAGAGTACCTCATTGGCTTGTCAATGAATTGGAAGATGTTATACACCGACTTGTCCTGTTTAAGCAATGTGTGAATAACTGTGTTTTCAAGTGTATTTAGTTTTTTATATTTGTTATAACCCTTTGCAGGGGACATTCAGGGCTCGTTTGTTTATATAATAGGGGAATGGAAATGTAAGGTATTAAATTGTACATATAAAATGTATATGATCATCATTTTTTGTGAGCTTGGAAGAGAGGGTGGGGGGATTATTAGCCCATCTTAGAGGTATTAGTTACCATCCTTCAAATTAGGAATAGAAGGGTAATAAATTTGTATGAAAAATGGGAAAAGAAGGGGAATGATTAGAATAGTGATCAATGAATCTTAGCTTAAACATGGACTATATTCATAAGGGTAATCATTACCTTTCTCTACTAAAAAAACAAGCGGGGTCAATCTGATATTTTGCAATTGATTTGTCAAGCCGAAAGGAAACCAGAAGCTCCTTCCGAGAACCAAACAAGTGGTTGTTAATAGGGATAGATGGGTTTCTAGTGGTGTACACCAGTATATACATCTAAACCAACCACATTACACATGAAGTGATTCATCAATATGCAAACTGTAAAGACAATGACATTACCTAGAAGGCTTTTACAAATGTTGTCATATATTACACTCAAGATCAAATCACCAGAGATCCGTCTACTAATAAAATAAGGGCTTGTTTGGGATGGGTATATAAATATAGGCTATGGGTATAGAAAGCCCAATATCTATATCCCTTGTTTGGTATAATTATCCAAATAAGTATATAGATATGAATCCTATATCTCCTATCTACTTATTCTAGTGTATTTCTCCCTTTTGGATATCTGGCAAATATTGGGGCTATAGGAAAAAGGACGCACCCGCATCTACTCACCTCCATTGCCAAGGACTTCCTTCTTCTTCTTCTCGCCTCCATTTCGTTGCTGTTCGATTTGTTCAACCCATTATTGTTCGATTTGTTCAGAGCGTGATTTGCTCATTCTTCTCGCCTCCATTGCTGTTCGACCCATTGCTTTTCGATTTGTTCAACCCATTGTTGTTCGATTTGTTCAGAGCAGGATTTGCTCCTTCTTCTCGCCTCCATTGCTCATTCTTCTTGCCTCCATTGTTGTTCGATCTGCTTCCCATTGCCGTTGGATTTGTTCAACCCTAATTTGTTTTAATCCTCCATTATGTTCAACCCTAATTTATTTGAATCTGCTTGCCTGTTCGAATTGTAGTTCACATCCGTTCAACTCCAAGCTTGTACGTTCAACCCTAATTTTTATGCAGTTTGAAAATTTTTATTTGCTCAAAAATATGAGTGGCCATGGTCTGATTTTTTTTTGTCGCTCTGTAGCTGGTTTTTGCCATATCTTTATATCTATATACCCTTGCTATATCTATATACCCTTTCCAAACGGCAGATATAAGATATATATATCAATCCCATACCCATACCCAATACCGATAGCTTTATATCTATATCTCATACCCATAGCCTATATCCTATATCTATATACCCTTTCCAAACGGGCCCTCAGTTACTTATTACTTAAAGGTTGACATTGAATTAGAAAGGATCCCCTAACAAAATTTAGGGTTAGATCCCTTCAGCTTGGACGATGCCCACTCGGACTCATCAGATGTTCCAGTACGATTGCTTGATTCATATTTTGATAACAGCTCAGCCTCCTGCTGCTCAAACTTACGCATACCCGAAGAAGGTAATGCACAAGGATCAAAGAGGGAGGCGAGTAAGTATTTGTGTAACTTAGGAGGCTCAAAGATAACCGAGTCATCATCGAATATACATCAGCAGCGCGCAGCAGCCAGGTACAGGAAGGGATGAGGTAAACTCGTAGCATAATGATGGATGCAAGGGGTATTTACATAATCAGAGCAACTTGATAAAGTCCCATTCAAGGTAATGTACGTAGCAAGAAGGGGGCGACTCCTCCTCCTCAATGTGGATATCATAACAACCTGATAAGTCTTGTTAAGATACGATTTGGTAAATCTTTCAAATATTATATTTGGGGTTGATTCTTCTCTCTTTGTATTGTGTATATATTGAAACTGCCAATAGTGAAATCAGGAACAACAGAGTGAAATTCAATCAGAGTCAATTACTTATTCTTCTTATGGTATCAGATTAGCCATGTCTCATTCCTAGTTACTCCAATTTTCTCTCGTTCATCTCCTCTGTCACTCTCATGGCAAATTCATCAACTGTCAATACTACCCTTCTTTCCTCCTCAAACACGGCTAATATCCACTTTCCTATCTTTCTATCAAGCTTGATCATACAAATTATTATTCCTGGCGGAGTATTGTTCTCTCTACCCTTGAGGCTTTTGATCTTGATACCTATGTCACAACAAAGTCCCTGCCCAAACCCAAAGAAACTGAGGTTGATGCCATGAAAGCATATTTAAAATGGCGAAAGAAGGATCGTCTTGTTCTTGTTTGGATCCGAGCAACCCTCTCAGATCGTCTTTTGTTTTATGTTTGCTCGTGCATATTCATCTTATGATGCTTGGGGTATAATTCAACTAATGTTTAAGTCTCAAACTAGAGCACGCCTTATGCATCTAAAAGGTCAACTTCAAACTCTCATCAAAGGATCTCTCTCGATGATTGATTACATTGAGAAGAAAAGGAACATCGCTGATTCACTTGCTGAGTGTGAATATGTTGTTACTGATGAAGATTTCCTTGCTTGTGTCTTTGAAAGACTTGATTTTCTTATGGCACTTTTAAGACCTCTGTCAATATGCGCGTTGAAAAGATTCTTCATGATGAACTCATTGGTCTACTCCTCTAAGAAGAAGATCGACTTGAAGCCGAATCCAAAATGATGGTTGAAACTGTCTCAGTCAACACCAATCTATCATCTTCTCCTTCTACTAATTTAGCGACATCCGGTTCAAATACTAATGACCGTCCCTTCAATGGTCCGCGTCGAGGTCGTGGTGGTCGAGGTGACAGAGGTCGGGGCTGTGGGAGAGGCTTGACCAATTCAAATTCTAGTTCTGATTCCCGAGACTCTTCTCAAGGGCGAGGTCGCCCTGGCGGTTAGATTTGTAACCGAGCGGGTCATCAGGCTCGGAACTGTTATGATAGGTATGATAACTCTGCTTATCCGCCTTTCCCACCAAAGTCTGCAAATACAGTCTCACCTTCTACCTTGGTTGATCCCCAATGGTATGTTGACTCGGGGGCCTCTCATCACGTTATTGCCAACATGCACAACCTGTCTATGAGATCGGATTACAATGGTTCCGACCAAATGGCTATGGATGACGGTAATACTATTCCTATCACTCATTCTTGTGAATCTCGTTTATGTGGCTCATAATCCTTATTGCTGAAAATGTGCTTGTTGCTCCTGCTATATCTAAAAGCTTGTCAAGTGTTTCTCAATTGACTCGTGATAATGATGTTTTTGTGCAATTGCACCGTTCTTGTTGGTTTGTGAAGGACATGTAGTGGTGGATTATCCTGAAGGGAATAGTGGAAGATGGTCTACACAAGGTGCCAACTCTATTCTCGCCAACCCAATGCCCTCAACCCACTATGAAGAGTCTATAAGGTGATGAATAATACTCTAGAAGGGGGGATGAATAGAGTATGGACGATTTTTGCAACAATAGAAATTTAGTTCAACTTGTCAAGACCTTGATACATGCTATCCAGACTTGACGAAGTAAAATCGAATATGATAATGTAAATGCGGAATATAAAAGATGAACACACGAATTGTTAACGAGGTTCGGCACCAACTGGCCTACGTCCCCGCCTAGGGTTATCCAACCCGTAGGATTCAAACACTTCTTATTTCACTTCACTTGAGCCTAGAACTTCCTAGAGAAACTACCATTTCTCTATACAAAGCCTCACCGCTTCTATTCTAGCTCTCAACCTTACAAGTGAAATAAAAGCTCACACCACACACCAAGTGTGCTTTGATCGAGTATGAAATACTCTAAGTGTAAAATGAATGACTTGTACAATAAGTGCTAGTGTTTCTCTGAACTCTTAAACAATGAACAACACTTAGGCTTGTAGAGATGTAAGAGAAACTGGGGATGACGAATGCTTTAGGATGCTATGATTCTTGAATGCTTGCTTAGGTAGTCCTCATCCTTCTTTTCCTTCGTCTTTATACAGTCAGAAAACTTGTAGAGCTTCTTGGAGGGAGACCGTTTGAATTTCAAATACTTTCGAAGACATTTGAATTCTTTCCGAAAATGATCCTTCCGTTTGTGTGCTTTCCAAGATTGTTCCATCAATCTTCTTCATGATCACGTATGATCAATTGGATCGGTTCTTTCCTTGTATGACAAATCAGATCCTAAAAGAGCATACATAATGTATCTTGCACACAAAATGGGTTAGATGAGAACTATATGTATATAATTTGATTAAGGCCAAATCATATCTCATATCCCAATAATAAAGCCCATTATAATATAGGCCCAACAAGGTTGGCCTCATATTCTTTCCCGTGAAAGAACAATTCAATAGAGAAATGCATAAGTGATATTCCAAATATTTTAGTCTAGGTTTCAAGACCTTGAAACCCAACTTTTTGTCTTTCATCATCCTTTAGATCACCTGCACGTTAGGTCTCAAGATCTTACAATCAAGGTGGAGTCTTCAATCTCCCCCTTGATGGAAGACAAAACCTGTTTCAGTATTCATAATATAGCTCCAGCAATCATTATAAGGATATAAGCATATTATATAATATGAGCATAAAATGTTTAGATCATCTAAGTTTTAAAACATCAAGCACTTAACCAACCAGTGCCAAAACGCAGCAACCGAAACATTCTCCCCCTTTTTGTCTTCCAACAAAAGGGTAGAGAGGTGAAAATGTCTAAAAACATCAACCAAAAAGCCAGGAGTTTTTTAAAAGACAAGCAGCAAAATAGGAGTTTTTTAGAAGGTAGAGTAAAAAGGGTGGGAGATAAAGGCCTTGAGTCAAAATCCACATATGCAGCCTTCTTCTTCTTACTCCTTAGAGCCTTCTTGCCTTTCTTAGCAGAGGATGGCTCAGCAGCAGAGGATGTGCCAGGGGCGCCAAGAGCAGCAGGATCTTCAGGAGGGGCGATCCCAGCGCCTTCCTCAACCCATTCGCCAAAGGTGGGGTACTGCTTGTTGGGTGGAAGGTACTTCCTTCTGACCTCATCTCTACACCTCTTTCTCCACCTATCCATGGCGTCTTTGGTGACCTTGTCTCTTTCCATTTCTGCAAGTTGTCTCTGACGCTCCACATCCCTGTACTTCTTGATCACACCACATTGCTCGACCGTGAGGATGGTGGGTTCATGGTGAGTGGGGCGCAGAATAGGGCGTTTCTTCACTTGATTTTCACAGTTAAGGATGACATTCCCTGTCTTCTCATGCAAACGATCAAAAGTTTCTTGTTCCAGTGGCATGATAGAGCATGTAGCAGTGTAGGTTAGAGCATTGAGAAGCATCATCTGATCAAGCTTGCAGTTGACCATAGAGAGTAGCTCATGAGTTTGGTCCTGGCGAATCACTACATCCGACCACATTCTACTCAGATCAAACCTAAGGTCTTGAATCTCAGTCTCCACAGCAGCCAATCTGTCCTCATTCACACTAGGGTCATCAACCTGTTTTCCTTTCGAATCTTTCTTTAGAAACCATTGCCCCCTCAGGTTTTTTACAATACCCAATCTCTCGAGACATCATTCATCAATGATCCCGCTATAGGTTTGCTTTTCTTCTTCTGATGTGTCGATATCAAAGGCTTCAAAGATTTTGGGCAGGAGGTTTGCATAGGGTAATGGCATAGAACGAGAGGAAGTAGAGACATGGGTCATATAATCGAGAATGAGTTTGGGCAAATCAGGCTCATATCCGTTCATAATTAGGAAAAGGATCTCGAGAAGATTCTCGGTCACCAATTCTCTAGAATGGATGCGTGGGAAGATACAGCGAGCCAAAATACTAAAGATGAGCTTGGCTTGAAGGTTTAGGGCAGTGTGAGTTGGTTTGAGGGACGACGAAGATCCAAGGCCTTGAGATTTTAGGAAGAATTCATCTCGTGCTCGCGAGAGACACTCGAATCGGCTTAGGAATTCTTTTGTGGGGATTTCAGTTGGAAGATCAAGGATGAGAGCAAGGCTTTCGGGAGAGAGGCGGATTCGGGTGTTCTTGACCTTGGATACGAGGGTTAGGGTTCCATTTACTCGATGAACAGTGAGATTAGCATAGAAAAGTCGAGTAAGCTGGGGATAGGCAAAATTGCTAGGGTTGAGTACAGTCTAGAAACAGGTAGATTTGAGGAGGGAAATGCAACGCAAGGGCATGGATTGGAGAAGGGAGAAATCGACAGTATCACAGAAGCATAATCTTCGGTTGCAAAAGTCCTGTTTCCAGGACTCTGCAACCTCTTTAGAGCAAAACCAGTTGGGGGAAATGCCAGAGGATACCTGGGGAGGACGAGCAGGAGCAGATGTGGCTGGAGCTTTGTCTTTGGATTTCCTGAGCAAAGGTGGTGGCGATGGTGAGTTCTCGCTGGAATCCTCGGAATGATCTTCAGATTCTTTCATAATCCGGTTGCCCTTGTTGGCCAACATCTTGTACCTCTTAGAAAACGGAGCAGGAGACGGGGAGGCTGAAGAGCGCTTGGATCCCACCATTTTTGGTTTAGAAATAGGGAGGGTTTTTTTTGGAAATCGGTGTGAGAGAGAGAGAGAGAGTGAGAATGGAGTGGATTAAGCCAAGAGGAGGAGGGGTTTCTTAAAGAGCAAAATTAACTGGAAACTGAATCGTTTCTCTCTTTTTCAAATCGGCAAGTACAGATTCAATAACTCACATGAATAGTAAGTAACGATTGTCTGATTTTTCTAAACCCAAGGAGTCAAATCCACTTGCAAAAATTAAAGAGATTGGAATAATTTTAAAATGGAAAACGAAATATGTGAAAACAGATATTTGAAAGAGGTAAAGAAAATCAAAGAAAATCAAAGAAAATCAAAGAAACTCTTGTTGAATATCCATAAGATACCAACAGAGTTTGATCCAATATAATTTTATTCGGATGAGCATCTCGGAACCTTATGAAGTCAAGGCCTTGAGAAGTCATTTGAATTCTGAACTTTCATATAGGGAGTGATTACTCCCCCTAAGAAAGTGCTTCCCTATTAATCATACCCAACTCCAATCTAATAAAGTTAAAACGATCTTCAGGGAGTGGTTTAGTAAAAATATCAGCTAACTGAAAATCAGTAGATATGAAGGATATTGATACATCACCTTTCTCCACATGATCTCTTATGAAATGATGTATCACATCAATGTGCTTGGTTCTCAAGTGCTGCACCGGATTTTTAGTGATGGAAATAGCACTAGTATTATCACACAATATAGGGATACCTTTAAGATCAATTCCAAGGTCTCTGAGCTGTTGTGCTATCCAAAGGATCTGAGAGCAACATGCACCAGCAGCAATGTACTCGGCTTTTGCGGTTGATAAGGCCGCTGAATTTTGTTTCTTAGAGTGCCAACTTATCAAGGAAGATCCTAGGAGTTGACAGCAACCAGAAGTGCTTTTTCTATCAACCTTGTATCATGCAAAATCTGCATTTTAGTAGCCTGTTAAATGAAAGTTACTCTGTTTGGGATACCAGAGCTCGAGGTCTTGAGATCCATTTAGGTATCTGAAAATTCTTTTTATAGCAATAAGGTGAGACTCTTTGGGGTCACTTTGGAATCGAGCACACATACAGACACTGAACATTATATCAGGTCTACTAGCAATAAGGTATAGGAGTGAACCAATCATACCTATGTACTCTTTTTGGTTTACATTCTTACCATTCTTATCTTGATCAAGGGAGAGAGTGGAGCTCATAGGGGTCTTTGCTACCTTTGATTGTTCCATTTTGTACTTCTTAAGCAGATCGCTAGTGTATTTCGCTTGATTTAGAAAGATTCCCTTACTTGTTTGAAGAACTTGTAAACCGAGGAAGAAGTTTAATTCTCCCATGAGACTCATTTCAAATTCTCTGCACATAATCTCAGAAAACTCCTTGCAGAGGGAATTGTTAGTAGCACCAAATAATATATCATCAACATATATTTGAATAATCAAAAGATCATTTCCACGAGTCTTGATGAAGAGAGTTTTATCAATCAATCCTCTTTGAAAACCATTTTCAAGAAGGTATTTGGACAGTCTTTCATACCAAGCTCTTGGGGCTTGTTTTAGACCACAGAGAGCTTTGTCCAATTTATACACATGATTAGGAAATTCTTCACTTTCAAATCCTAGTGGTTGAGCAACATAAACCTCTTCTTCCAAGAACCCATTTAGAAATGCACATTTGACATCCATTTGAAATAGCTTGATGCCCATGAAAGATGCAAAAGCAAGTAATATACGTATGGCTTCTAACCTTTCTACGGGAGCAAATGTCTCCTCGTAGTCTATACCTTCTTCTTGATTGTATCCTTGAGCAACAAGCCTTGCTTTGTTTCGAATGATCTTGCCTGCTTCATCCAATTTATTCCGAAACACCCATCTAGTTCCTATGACTGATTGGTGCTTTGGTCTGGGTTGAAGAGTCCATACCTTGTTTCTTTCAAATTCATTTAGCTCATTTTGCATGGCCGTGATCCAGTCCGAGTCTTTGAGTGCTTCAGCTGGGGTTTTTGGTTCTACAAGAGAGACAAAAGCATAGAAGGCACAAAGATTTTTTAATCTAGATCGAGTTTGTACCTCAGATGATGGATCTGATATGATGTCTTGAGCTGAGTGTGAAGAGGCATGTTTGAACTTTCGTTTCTTTGGACCCTGGTCGCTTGGGATAGTAGCAGGCCTTTCTTCAAGGTCTTGAGTGACAATTTGAGAGTTGGATTCTTCAATGACTGAATCCCGATTCTGTAATTCCTTTTCAAGGTCTTGAGATAGCTCGTTGGTATCTTGGATTTGTTCTTGCATGTTTCTTTCTTGGTCCTGCTTATTTTCAGCCTTGTTCTCTTCTTCTCCATCCGATTCATGATGATTTAGATTGAGATCTGCAAAACCTTCACTTAACACACCATTATTGCTTTCGTCGAATACCACATGGATACTCTCCTCAACAATTTTGGTGCGCTTGTTATAAACTCTATAAGCTTTGCTAATAGTAGAATAACCAAGGAAGATACCTTCATCACTACGTGCATCAAATTTCCCAAGGTTATCTTTGCCATTGTTATGAACAAAGCAAGTACATCCAAAAGGTTTGAAGTAGGAAATGCTAGGCTTTCTTCCTTTGAAAAGTTCATAAGGAGTCTTTTTCAAAATGGGGCGAATTAAGCATCGATTCAAGATGTAGTTGGCCGTATTAATAGCCTCGGCCCAGTAGAATTTTGGCAAACCATTTTCCAAAAGCATTGTCCTAGACATGTCCTCCAAAGTGCGGTTCTTTCGTTCCACAACTCCGTTTTGTTGAGGAGTTCTAGGTGCTGAAAAGTTGTGTGAAATTCCATATTTAGCACAAAATAAATCAAATTTAAGTTGATCAAATTCTCTACCATGATCACTCCTAATGGAGACAATAGGTATGTTTTTCAAGGTCTGCAACTCCTTACAAAGTTTAGAAAACTCGAGCAAAGCCTCTGATTTTTCTCTTAAAAAGGAGATCCATGTAAAACGAGAGAAATCATCAATAATAACCAGGATGTATTGTTTACCCTTTGGAGATTTGACACGCATAGGTCCACACAAGTCCATATGTGATAATTCAAGAGGGCGAGAGGAACTTACAACCTTTTTAGGTTTGAAGGAACTACGTGTCTGTTTACCTCTTGTGCATGCATTGCGTAGATCTTCTTTCTTGAAGTTCAAATCACGTAATCCTCTAACAAGATCTCTTGTTTTAAGTTTATTGAGGGTGTGCATTCTTACATGACCTAGTCTTCTATGCCATAGGCTGGGGTCTTCTGTCAAGACCTTGAGACACTTGAGTTTTGTACCTGTAATATGGTTAGCATTTACGGCATTAGTGTTGTTGTGCCTGTGAGCAGTGAAGATCAGATCATCAGTCTCTTCATTCCTGACTTCACACTTGTGTTTGTCAAAGCCAACTTTGTTTCCTTTGTCACACAACTGAGAGACACTCAAGAGGTTATACTTTAATCCATCAACAAGATAAACATCCTTAATGCAACTTTCTGAATTACAAATATTACCAATACCAATAATGTTACACTTCCCTTTATCACCAAGAGTAATTGTTCCAGTGGTTTGTTCCTTAAGATCTTGGAATAGAGATTTCTTTCCACTCATGTGTCTTGAGCATCCACTGTCCATTATCCATTTTGGCTCTTTGTTCTTGATGATATCCTGCAATACAAACATCAACCTTTCCGGCTAGACCAATACATAGTTTTAGATTCATAATGAGGATAGACCATATTGGGTAGTCTTGTCTCCTTAGGAACCCAAACTTTTTTTATCTGCTCATTAAGTCGAACTGGAAATGTATTTCTAATGATGTAAGGATCTTTTCGCCTATATGGACAAGTTTCCTTAACATGCCCTTTCTTACAGCAGTGGAAGCAAGTAGGTGAACGCCAATAGCCTTTAGCTTTAACAAAAGTGGTACTAGGTTTCTTTGGAAAGTTCTTGTTGTATCCAATACCACTCCTATTAATAGAGAGTTGTTGTTGACCCAACATCTTATCAAGATTGGCTTTAGATCTAGTGAACTGAATGAGTGAAGTCTGCTGGTATTGACACTTATCGGTTAGCTTTGCCTTCTCTTTCTCTAAATCCTCATTACGATTCTTTAGAGAGGAGAGGCTTTGCCTGAGATCATAATTTTCTGAGCTCAAGACCTTGACTTTAATGTCAAGGGCCAACCGAGATGTTTCAAGATTTTTCATTTCCAGCAACATATCACTAATACATTTCTGTTGATCTATCAGCTTTTCCTTCAAGGTGTTGATTTCACTGTTGTAAACATCTTCATTAGAAATCATATTTCTTAGGACTTCAGAAAGAACATCGGGGGGGGGGGGGGGGGGCTAGACATTAGGTTTCTTACCACTTGTTCAAGGTCTTGAGTCTGTGATCCTTCATGTTCAGCCATAAGACAAAGATTTGCTTGCTCTTTTTCAGTGTCTGGGTCACTTGATGAATCTGAGTCACTCCAGGTTGCAAGCATAGCCTTTTTCTTTTGATCATATTTCTTGAGCTTATTTCTTTTCTTCATAGGATACTCCTTTACGAGATGATTTGTCTCGCCACACTCAAAACATGTTAGCACTTTTGGCTTCTTTGACATGTTGGGAGACTTGCCTTTGAATATAGATGAATCAGCATTTTCCCGGTTGGAAAATTGTTTTTTCATCTTCAGAATTCGAGCTAATCCCCGTGTGATGAGAGCAAAGGGATCATCTTCGTTGTCTGATTCATCACTCTCAGATTGTGAGTGATATTTCTTAGCTTTGAGAGCAAGGTTCTTTGCTGTTGAGGGTACTTCTCCATCTTCCTCGTTTAGTATCATCTCATGAGTAATAAGTTTTCCGAGAAGATCATCTAATGGTAGTGTAGAGAGATCTTGAGCTTCCTCAATTGCAGTAACCTTGGGACCCCACTTGATTTTTGGAAGGCTCCTAAGAACCTTCCGAACTTTCTCTGGGTTGGAGAAGGTTTTTCCAAGTGAGTCGAGGTTGTTTACAATTTGAGTGAATCTCGTAAACATCTCCTTTACTGTCTCATCAGGATTCATATTGAATAGTTCGTATTGCCTGAGAAAGATATTAATCTTACTCTCTTTGACTTGACTGGTGCCCTCATAAGTAACTATAAGCTTGTCCCAAATTTCCTTGGCAATTTTGCAAGCTGAGACACGGTTAAACTCATTAGCATCGAGAGCGCAGTACAGTAGATTCATAGCTTTGTAGTTCTTAGCAATGTTTTCAAGATCAGTCTGATCGTAATCAGATTCAATTTTATCAACTTGCTTTCCATCGACAGTCTTTTTTGGAACATGTGGTCCATTCTTGACCAGGCCCCATAGCTCAAGGTCTTGATCAATGATGAACATTTGCATCAGTGATCTCCAGTGGACAAAGTTATTGCCACAGAAAAGTGGAGGTCTATTGGTTGACCTTCCTTGAGCAAAACCTTCATCACCTATGGTAGACATGCTGAAAACTCACAAGATTGTTAAATCAAAAAAGTGAGCCAAGCTCTGATACCAATTGAAGAGTCTATAAGGGGATGAATAATACTCTAGAAGGGGGGGGGGGGGGATGAATAGAGTATGGACGATTTTTGCAACAATAGAAATTTAGTTCAACTTGTCAAGACCTTGATGCAGGCTATCAGGACTTGACGAAGTAAAATCGAATATGATAATGTAAATGCGAAATATAAAAGATGAACACACGAATTGTTAACGAGGTTCGGCACCAACTGGCCTACGTCCCCGCCTAGAGTTATCCAACCCGTAGGATTCAAACACTTCTTATTTCACTTCACTTGAGCCTAGAACTTCCTAGAGAAACTACCCTTTCTCTATACAAAGCCTCACCACTTCTATTCTAGCTCTCAACCTTACAAGTGAAATAAAAGCTCACACCACACACCAAGTGTGCTTTGATCGAGTATGAAATACTCTAAGTGTAAAATGAATGACTTGTACACTAAGTGCTAGTGTTTCTCTCAACTCTTAAACAATGAACAACACTTAGGCTTTTAGAGATGTAAGAGAAACTCGGGATGACGAATACTTTAGGATGCTATGATTCTTGAATGCTTGCTTAGGTATTCCTCATCCTTCTTTTCCTTCGTCTTTATATATAGTCGGAAAACTTGTAGAGCTTCTTGGAGGGAGACCGTTTGAATTTCAAATACTTTCCAAGAAATTTGAATTCTTTCCGAGAATGATCCTTCCGTTTGTGTGCTTTCCAAGATTGTTCCATCAATCTTCTTCATGATCACGTATGATCAATTGGATCGGTTCTTTCCTTGTATGACAAATCAGATCCTAAAAGAGCATACATAATGTATCTTGCACACAAAATGGGTTAGATGAGAACTATATGTATATAATTTGATTAAGGCCGAATCATATCTCATAGCCTAATAATAAAGCCCATTATAATATAGGCCCAACAAGGTTGGCCTCGGATTATTTCCTGTGAGAGAACAATTCAATAGAGAAATGTATAAGTGATATTCCAAATATTTTAGTCTGTGTTTCAAGACCTTGAAACCCAACCTTTTGTCTTTCATCATCCTTTAGATCACATGCACGTTAGGTCTCAAGATCTTACAAGCAAGGTGGAGTCTTCACACTATTTTCAATGTTGTCTGCACTTCTCTATATGGATGTCATCGTCGTCTCAGGCATCCTCACGAGTCTATCCTCAAACGTTTAGTATCATCTTTTAATTAATCTACCTGTTTCAAATAAAAATTTGCCTAATATTTGTTCCCCTTGTCAGTTAGGCAAAAGTCATAGACTTCATATTTCCTCTCGGCATGAATCGAGTCAGTTCATGTTTGATCTCATCTACAGTGATGTTTGGGGTTCCATTTATGGGTTACACTACTTTGTCCAGTTTGTTGATGACTATTCTAAGCATATTTGGATTTATTTTTTGAAGCAAAAATCTCAAGTTTAGCAAATTTTCATTCAGTTTCATAAAATGATTGATACTCGGTTTAATTGCAAAATCAAAAGCTGGCAAACCGATGGAGGAGGAGAATATTAATCCCATCTTCCATTTCTTCGATCACATGGGATTATCCATCATATCTCATGTCCTTACACCCCTTCTCAAAATGGGGCGGTTGAGCGTTAGTCATCGTATTCTACAAGATAAAGGCTTTGCTCTGTTGGCTCAATCATCCATCCCATTTGATTTTTGGGAAAATGCCTTCCATACAGTGGCCTATCTTTCCAACTGGACTATTACTCCAACATTGGGTTTTAAGTTTCCATTTGAATTGCTATATAAGAAAACTCCAAACTATGGACTGCTCAAAACTTTCGGGTGCCTTTTCTTTCCTTACATTCGTCCATACAACTACAAAAAAAATGGCGTATCATTCCCTCTCATGCATATTTGTTGGTTACACTACCAAACATAAGGGTTATCTTTGTCTTCATCCGTCCCCGGGTCGCATCTACATCTCTTCCTATGTCATTTTTTATGAAGATACTTATTCGGCAGCTAATGGTGTAACACCTCAATCTTCATTGCACAAATCTCCGCCAAATTCATCTGTCACTACACATCTCCTTGCTGCTACCGACACTATCACATCACGTAACCACTATTACCACCTACTTCCTCTCTGCCACTATCACCTATGTGTATTCCCAGCTCGTCTGTCTCTCCCCCTAGTCCTTCTCCCCATCTTCCTAGTCCCATCTCATCTGCATCCCTCAACCATTCAACCTCGCCGGCCTCATCGACAGCAAGTATGTCCCCTGTCAAAACTTCCCTTGGCATCTCGTCTAGTCCATCGACATCGGCTCCCGCGGATTCGCTGCTTGATGCTCTGTTTGACCCAACACCCCTAGTTTTTTCACACTTGCGCTCTTCCGATGTCTCCTCTCACCACATGACAACACGAGCACAAACAGGGAAGCTTAAACCTCGGGGGTTACAGACCACTAAATACCCCTCACCGGCTCCACTTGATGTAGCTTCTGAACCATCAACTCATGCCCAGGCCTCAAAGAAACAATAATGGTGTACTACTATGAAGGCTGAGTTTGATGCATTACAAGTCAATCGCACATGCATGGGTCTTGGTTCTTAGACCATCTGGTTCCAATGTTGTGGGAAACAAGTGGGTATTCCACATCAAACGAAAGGCAAATGGTCAGATTGAGTGTTACAAGGCTCGCTTAGTAGCAAAGGGATTTCATCAGGAAGAGGGTGTCGATTACTTTGACACGTTTAGCCCGGTTCCAATAACAATCATATTAGTTATCTCTCTTGCTTTATCTTATGGCTGGGAATTGCGCCAATTAGATATTAATAATGCCTTCTTGAACGGAGACTTGTCCGAAACTGTGCAGTGTATATGGAGCAACCGAAAGGATTTGTTGATTCGAAGCACCCGACTCATGTCTGTAAGCTCCAAACAACACTCTATCGCTTAAAACAAGCTCCTCGGGCTTGGTTTAACAAGCTGAAATGTCATCTCATTCGTTGTGGGTTCAGGGCATGTTACTCAGACACGTCTCTCTTTGTCCGTGCTTCCGCTACTGACATTCTTTATGTCCTAGTGTATGTTGATGATATCATTATGATAGGTTCAAAGTTTATTGTTGTCCAATAGTGCATTCAGACACTTCACTCTGCTTTTGCATTAAAGGATCTTGATCGTCTGTCTTATTCTTTAGGCATTGAAGTATCATATTTGGATGACTCTATTCATCTATCACAATATAAATACATCCGAGACTTATTAGATAGGTGTGGCATGCTAGAAGCAAAGCCAATTTCATAACCAACAGGGCCTAATTCTAGATCAAATTTGTCTGAAGATTTATTGCTTGATCCTAAGACATACAAACAAGTTGTTAGCAGTCTCCAATATGCTACTATTAGTCATCCCAAAATCAGCTATGTTGTCAACCAGGCATGTCAACATATGCATCAACCTCGTGCTAATCATTGGCGCGATGTCAAAGTGTATTCTTCGGTATTTAAAAGGCTCCATTGACCATGGCTTGCGGTTCAAACCCTCACCATCCAACATTGCTGGTCTTGTGGCTTTCTCAAACGCTGGATGGGTCTCCGATCCAACCGATCTTCGCTCCCAATATGGTTTCACCATCTTCTTTGGTGGCAATCTTGTTAGTTGGGCTTCCCGGAAACAAAAAGTGGTTGCTCGCTCAAGTACGGAGGCCGAGTACCGTGCTATTGCTTTTGCTACGACTGAAATTGTCTGGATTCAGCCGCTGCTACAAGAGCTTTGTCAGCCACTTCACAGCCTACTAGTTGTGCTAGTTGATAATCTGTGTGCTACGTTCTTAGCCGTTAATCCGGTCATCAATACTCGCACAAAACACATCCGGCTAGACTACCATGTTGTTGGGAAAAAGTTGATGCTGGTGAGCTCCATGTCCGGCATATTCCAGCCACTAATCAACAAGCTGATGTTTTTACGAAGCCAATCACTGGACGCTTTTTTGCTGATTTACGAGCCAAACTTGTGGTTTTTCCAAAGGGGAATTTTGCAAAATAGCCACGAAAATGGGCTTATTTTGCAAAATAGCCACGTTTTGGGACATATTTGTAAAATGGCCGCAATATATACTTCTCACGCTCATCCTCTCGCCGCTCCCTCTCGCTCTCTCTATCTCTCCGGACGCTCACTCTCGCTCGCTCGCCCTCGCCGTCGCTCGCCGCGGTAGTTGATTGTTCTTCCTTCGCTCATCATTCTCCCTCCCTCCGATTGTTCTTCCAAATCTCATCGTTCTCCCTCCCTCCGATTGTTCTTCCAAATCTCATCGTTCTCCCTCCCTCCCTCCGATTGTTCTTCTTGTGCAATAATTGGTTGCGGCGACGCGAGGCGAGGCGGAGGGAGCGGCGACGCGGAGGCGGAGGCCGAAGCGAGGGAGCGAGGCCGGATTTGTGCTTTCTCTCCTCCAATGGCGGCTCCAAGGATTTCATACAGAAGAAGTTGACGCGGGGAAGAAGAACTTTTTATGAAATTACAAAAATCACCCTACAAATATGAGAAATTAAAAAAACTATCTATATTTTAAAATGTGATCCATAATCATATTTTTATTTTTGCACAACACACTATTATATTTACACAATTTACGGTAATATTTGCACGACAAAATGTTTAAAAAAATTAAAAAAATAAAACTAGACTTGCTTCAATTTATTCTGAATCACTTACAGTTTATTGAGAAAGTATAAAATTATATTGAGATAAAATAAGATAATGTTGACTACAAATTCACAAGTCTTGATTGTTGTGCAAAAATAACATATAGTTGAGCAAAAATAAGATGATGTTGAGCAAAATTTCACCAATCCCTCATGTTGTGCAATTATTGTCTATTGGTGAGCAAAAAATAAGACCATGTTGTGCAAAAATAAGAGCATGTTGAGCAATGATTTATTGAGAAAGTATGAAAATATATTGAGATAAAATAACATCATGGTGAGTATAAATTCACAAGTCTCGATTGTTGTGCAAAAATAACATATAGTTGAGTGAAACTAAGATGATGTTGAGCAAAATTTCACCAATCCCCCATGTAGTGTAGTTATTGTCTATTGATGAGCAACTCTTACAACAGAGTCGTGCAACTCTTAAAACAGAGTCGTGCAACTCTTACAACGGAGTCGTGCAACTCTTAAAACAGAGTCGTGCAACCTCTTAAAGATAATGTTGATCACATTTTCACTAATCCCCCCATGTTGTGCAATTTTACTCTATTGATGAGCAAAAATAAGACCGTGTTGTGCAATAATCTATTAAAAAAGTATAAAATTATATTTACAAAAAACAAGATTATGAGTAGACACAATTTCACAAGTCTCGATTGTTGTGCAAAAATAAAGAATTGTTGAGCAAAAAGAAGAGCATGTTGTGCAATAATTCATTGAGAAAGTATGAAATTATATTGAGAGAAAATAAGATCATGTTGAGAACAATTTCACAAAGTCTCGATTATTGTGCAAAAATAACCTGCCAAGTATCTAACAACAGATTTGTCGATATTAACCCCACTAAAATCGATAGAAACGCCACCTTGCATCATCTTAAGCTTATCCAAGCACTCAGTCAACTCTTAAAACAAGAGTCGTGCAACTTTTACAACAGAGTCGTGCAACTCTTACAACAGAGGCGTGCAACTCTTATAACAGAGTCGTGCAACTCTTACATCATATGTTGTGTAAAATATAATTTTTTTCCGCTTTTTTTTTTCGTTTCAGAACTTTTTGTTTTGCAAAAATAACTTTACGTTGTGCACATATATGGACTGATCGAGTCGCAAACGACGGGCGACGAGATTCACATTCAGATCGCAGTCTCTCTCCCATTCAGATCGCAGTCCAGAAAACAGATCGTGAGCGATACATGAGTTTTTTTTTAATTTTTAATTTTATTTTATTTAACATTTTGTCGTGCAAATATAATAGTACGTTGTGAAAATTTAACCGAAAGTTGTGCAAAATATAATATTTTTTTTCCACTTTTTTTTTCGTTTCAGAACTTTTTTTTTGTGCAAAAATAACTTTACGTTGCACAAATATAACAATTTGTTGTGCAAATATAACTTTATTTTGTGCAAATGTAAAAATAAAAATATAGTAGATGTGAACCACATAATAAAATATAGATATTTTTTTATAATTCTCATATTTATGGGGTAAGTTTTGTAATTTAACAAAATTTCTTCTCCCTCCCCGATTCCAGCGCTCGTCAGATCTAGAATGGATTCCAACGCTCGCCGGATCTCCTCCACCGCTCGCACCGCCTCTGGCTTCGCTCGCAAGCTCCGCCTCGCTCGCTCGCCATAGATCTGGCTGCCTAGCCATAGATCTGGCCGTATCTGTAACCGCCTCGCCGGAGATATCGCTCGCTCGCTTTGGCCTCTGCTCCGGCCTCGCTCCGGCCACTCGACTCGACTCGCTCGCTCGCTCGCTCTCTGCCTCCGCCACCACCACCAGCCGCTCGCTCGACCTCCGAGTTCGCTCCTCCTCCGTCCATGGCGGCTCCTCCTCCGGATTCTCAGATCCAGCCGCTCGCTCGACCTCCGAATTCTCAGATCTGGCGGATAGAGAGATTGGAGAGATTGGATTCTCAGGAAATAAAAAATAAAAAAAAATTGAGAATTAGTATATATATGGGACATCTTGCTAAATTGTCCAAACACGTACCTATTTTGCAAATACGTCCAAATAAAATACCTGTTTTGCAAATTCTTTCTTTTCGAAACACATGACCTTGCAGGGGGTAACAACCTGATAAGTCTTGTTAAGATATGATTTGGTAAATCTTTCAAATATTATAATTGGGGTTGATAAACTTCCAATAGTGAAATCAGGAACAACAGAGTGAAATTCAATCAGAGTCAATTACTTATTGTCCTTTATATCAGATTCTCGACTAGGACTTTAAAACAGTAATCTAAAACCTTCCACCAAACAGTAAAGGCTGAAATCAGCAAGAAGATTAGATTGTTACCACCCAGGAAGCTGCAGACCAAGTAGAGCTCCATAAATCTGTTGGAGCAGCTGGAGTACGTAGCCGAAGCTACCTTATATAGCCACCGTTTGTTCAGAACCCTTTCGGGAGGAGGCATACACCTAACTCAGTTTTAATTTGTTCAGACTCTAGTCAGATGCATTATTTTGTATCAAACGTAACACAACAAGCAAATCAAACCATATATATATCAAGAGTAAGAATTTCATGACAGCTCTAATAACATATATCTCGACTACTGGCTTATTTTACTACAATTTCACATTACACATTACACAGAACTACTTGCTTTTATTCTTACCAACATCACTCAACTTCCGAACATTAGTAGGTGTCCCCGAGAGTGAACACTTGCAGTAGACTACTGGCTTGATGATAACACCGCGCACGATAAGCCCGTCCTTCCACTGCCCCCCGTGCTCGTACATCTTGAAGCTCCCGATCCCTTTAGTAGCGCTGTCGACGCTGATATCGGTAGGCACTTGGAACTTCCCCATCGGTATCTCGATTCGACCCGCTCCCATCAGCTGGTCCACCCTCATCTCCAGATTGTTCTTCTGGTCAAAGGGACCTTTCTGGTCGAACTTCATTATGCAATTCCACCCTTTTCCACCGCGATTCATCTCGATGTCGAAGAACACCTCGTACTCAGTCTTCTCGGTGAGTATCCCTGTGTCGAATTTCGCTTCCACGTCCAACCAACACACGTCTTTCAGCTTCGCTACCTCCACGCTCAGGTTAATGATGCTGCAGTTCGTTAAGGTGAAACATAAAACGTAATTAAGCAATTAATCATCAGTGTTTGTTTATCAATGAATTGAACTAGTCACTGTTTTCGATCGAAATCTCGTTATATTTACGGTATCTTGTCCTCTTCATAAGTCCAGTATCTTTCTTCTTGGCCCCAGGAGACTTCAAGTGCTCTCGCAAACAACTCAACACCAAGACGATGTTGATCATCAAGCCAAAAATAGTACTGCAGTCATTCAAGTCACAAGAATAATCAATTAATCGATCATATATTATTGACCCATTTGATTGATTTCCATAAATTCTTGTATTCAGTAATATACATATATACTATAGTTTAACAGCAACCGTACCTTCTTGTGTTCATCCTCTCTGTGATGAACAAGGACCCCCTTCTGAAGCCTCTTCCAAAGGTCATCATGATCAGCGAATTCGGGGTGACAGGTGTAGGATTCCATGAGTTTCTGGCATTGGATCTGGCTCGGCGTTGACATTGTTGGCAAGGGAGGTTGAAGAACACAAGTAGTGTGTGTTTGATTGTTCAAACTTGGATTTATACGGAGTAGCACACTTAATTGAGAGAGTCAACGATGAGAAATTTTCTTGTTTAATTAAATTGACAGCGGTAACCTACAACTACCACATCGTTGGCTCTTATTTTGTATCAATGGATTGTGCCACATGTCAGTGGATCCATTAAAGCCCTCTGTAAATATCACGTTTAGCCAAGTTAGAAATCAATGGTGGAGAATCTTTGTTGTGTTGTGTGTGCACTCTCCGCCATCTCTTTCACAAACATTTTTGTTAGTCTGTCTAATTGTATTGGTTAATCACGTTTAAAATTACTGAAGCATCTAAACTCTGATTCGTCCAACAACAGAAACTTTTCTAAGTCCTTCCAGAACATCTCAAAAAAATGTCTTAAGCCCTTCTGAAACCGTACAATAGTCATGATCATGTGGTGTGAATAATAACCTCAAAAGAATCTAGAACAAATGAGTGACCTAATTAATACCCACCTAAAAATAGTTAATATCCACCTAAAAAAAGTATATATGGATTACTGTTGATGTAAAGAAACAGAGAGCGGAAACGAGAGAGAGGGCAAAACTGAGTTCTGTATTGAATGAATGATTGAATTACAGCTTGTTCAATACAACCTCTTATTTTGTACAGAAAGGAAGGGAATGAAAATACATTTGAGCAATGTAACAAACTAACTAACTCATAGTGAATCAAACCCAACTTGGATATCAAAGACGTTTGAAGGGGAACCTTTAATGACTTGGTTAGAACATCAGCTATAGTTGAGCATGAGTGGGAACATGCTGAAGAGTGATCAGTCCAGCAAGCAATTGAGATCGGACATAGTGACAGTCTATCTCTATGTGCTTGGTTCTTTCGTGAAAGACAAGGTTCTTAGCTATATAAATCGCAGACTGGCTATCGCATTTGAGAGGGATAGGATGAATCCGTGGTACCTCGAGCTCAAAGAACAATCGACTTAGCCATGCCAGTTCAGTAGTGACTCGCCTCATGGACCTGTACTCGGCTTCAACAAAGGACAAGGAAATGGTGGGTTGTTTCTTGGACTTCCAATATATAGGAGAAGACCCTAAAGTGATGTAATAGCCACTAATTGACCTCCTTGTCGTAGGGCAAGAAGCCCAATCAGAATCACATGATGTGCCTGGAGATTAAAATCATCATCATTGCCAAGCAAAATACTCACAAAATGAAGTGATGCTTTCATATGAACATCAGTTGGATTGTGCATGAATTGGCTAAGATGTTGGACAGTAAAAGCAAGGTCTGGTCTGATGTTTGTAAGGAAATTCAATTTCCTCACAAACTGTCTGTACTGAGAAGGATTAGTAAGCATAATGCCAGAAGATATGCTCAAATTGATGCTCGGATCCAGAGGACTTGAAGCATTCCTAGACAAGCCTGGATCAAAGTCTTATAAGAGTTCCTGGATGAACTTTTGTTGGGTCATGATGATGCCTTTGGGAGAGGACAAAAACTCAATGCCCAAAAAATAATTCAAGGTGCCCAAATCATTGATGTTGAAGGAGTGATTCAAAAAATTCTTAACACTCTCAATCTCATCTGGATCATCTCCAGTGATGAGGATGTCATCTACATACACAGCTAAGAAAACTGAATGTTCTGCGGACTTCTTGTGGAACAAATAATAGTCATTGAAGTACTGAGTATAACCATGTGAAATCAAAGCATCATAGAGCTTGATGTACCATTGTCTTGAAGCCTGCTTTAAGCCATATAAGGACTAGTTTAATTAACAAATTTGCCTAGAAACACATGCTGCAAACCAAGAGGCATCTTCATGAACACCTCAGTATCAATATCCCCATGGAGGAATGCATTATTGACGTCTAGTTGAGAAAAAGACCATCCTTTCTTTACTGCAACAACAACTAAACTTCTGATTGTAGTGCTCTTAGCCACTAGAGAGAAAGTCTCTTGATAGTCAATACCAGCCTTTTGAGTGCAACCTCTGATCACAAGCCGAGATTTGTATCTTTCTAAGGAACCATCATCTTTGAACTTCAGTTTATAGACCCATTTAGAACTAATTGGTCGTTTCCCTTTAAGCAAATCCACAATGTCCCAAGTGTTGTTGTCTTTCAGAGCTTGTAACTCAAGGTTCATGGCCTTTCTCCATTCATCATGTATGACAGCCTCTTCATAAGTACAAGGTTCAATTAAAGTGGATAGATTGGCAAGAAAAGCCTGAGATGAAGAAGATAAATCATGAAAAGAAAAGGCAGGAAGACTATGTGCAGAATTACAAGCATAATCTTGAAGATAAGCAGGAGGAACATGATATATGTCTGTTAGATCTCCGAAGGACAGGTGGAATATGTGGAGGTGGGATAAGAGGAGGAGATGGAGGTAAGTCTGCAGAAGGTAAAGGTATATAAGAAGATGAATGAGGTGAAGTAAGGTTGGATTTAAAAGGAAAGATATGCTCATGGAAAGTCACATCTCTTGAGAAAAATATTTGTTTGGTTTCTAGGAACAACAATTTATAGGCCCTTCTGTTAAATGGATAACCAAGAAAGACACATGATAAGGCACGGGGCATGAACTTGGTCCTACCAGCAGAGGTGGTAGAGGCATGGAAAAGGCATCCAAATGTTCTCAAACTGGTGTAATCAGGAGGTTTACCAAATAATCTCTCATGAGGAGATATATTGTTGAGAAGTTTTGATGGATA
This sequence comes from Persicaria tinctoria, assembly GCA_037127255.1. NCBI lineage: Eukaryota > Viridiplantae > Streptophyta > Magnoliopsida > Caryophyllales > Polygonaceae > Persicaria > Persicaria tinctoria. The sequence continues at coordinate 58,039,614 of JBANSL010000014.1, forward strand.
CCGGTTGATCAAATGAGTAGTTGTGAGTACACAGTCTCCCCAATACTTCATAGGCACAGAAGATTGAAAAAGGATAGCTCTGGTTGTCTCTAGCAAGTGCTTGTGCTTCCTCTCAACTACACCATTTTGTTGAAGGGTGTAAGCACAGGTAGTCTGATGCATAATACCCTTCTGTTTGAAGAAGTCAACACCCATAGAACTAATACCAAGGTCATGAGAATTGTCAGTTCTAATCTTCAGAACATGTTTACCAAACTGAGTGAAAACCAGCTACGCAAAATCCTTTATCACAGAGTAAGAAACATCTTTAGATTTGATCATATGAGTCCAAGTTACATGAGTGTAATCATCCACAATGGTGAGAAAGAAGCAAAACCCATTATATGTAACTGTGTTGTATGGACCCCATAAATCTATGTGTAGAAGCTCAAAAGCTGAAGTGGAAGTAATTGAAATAGAATGAAATGGTGATCTATGATATCTGGCCTTTGCACAAACTTCACAAGTTGAGAAAAAAATCCTTGGAGACCTCACAAGGGAAGATGCACTTGAGTTTGTAAAAAGGAAGATGTCCCAAGCGCTGATGAAGAATGGTAACATCTTGATCATTAGATGAAACTGATTGAGAAGTTGCAGGAGATAGTTTATTATTGATGACAGAGGCAAACCAGAAAAAGGATACAACCGCTTATGGACTTTACTAAGAACTAGATGGCTCTTCAGAGAAGTGCCCTGCAACCAACAGAAACTTGAATTGAAACACACCGTGCAGTCCAATTGGCTAGCAAGCTTGCTAACAGAAAGGAGATTGAACTTGAAATATGGCACATAAAGAACCCCAGTTAAGAAAATATCCTCTGGAATATAGACAGAACTAGCTAAAGTGACTGAAATAACCATATTGTTTGCAATGTTGTTAGGATCGAGATTCTAGATCGGATCGATGGGGGTGCAGTAGAATCGGATCGTAGGATCGGATCGTAGGATCGTAAGATCCTACTGCATGTTTAAATTTTTTGATAAACTAATTACAAAATATTGCATATCACATATATGTAAAGTTAAATCAATGCTCAATAGCTATTAACCACTTTATTTGTCTATCCATATATGAAAAATCCACACATGTTTATATAACAACCCAAAAAATTCGAGCAGTGAGTCATAATTCTAGATTTTTTTATATCCCTAAATAGAGAGTGAATAAAAACATTATTTTAAATAATCAATATAACTATATAAATCAACATATTAATTCAAATTACCTAAAAAAATTAAAAAAATCAAATTACCAAAAAAAAATATTTAAAAAATAAACATATTAGTTAATGCTGTAGGATCTAGATTCTATTCCCGATCCTACTACGATCCTACGATCCTGTACGATCCTGCTACGATTCTGTACGATCCTGCTGCGATCCTGCTGCATCCGACTCTATATGTGCGATCCAGATCGATTGGGCCACTTTGGATCGTAGAATCGTAAGATCACACGATCCGGATCTAGATTTTAACAACCATGATTGTTTGGTAATGAAATCTGAATTGGACGCTGCAAAGGATGTAATTTGTCAAAGAACTCCATATTATGACACATATGATCGCTTGCTCTGGTGTCAATTATCCATGTGTATTTATGAAAATAAAACTTTGAAAATTGAAACGAATAAGCTGAAGAAAAACATGAAATACTAGCAAAATTCCCAAAGCTAGGTGCTGGAGTGTCGGAGCCAATGGAAGTCTTTTGAAGAAGACTCATCAATTGAATGTACTTCTCAGACAAAAGGCCAGACACTAATGAAGAAGATGATGAAGCCAAATCAGAAGAAGAAGAAGAAGAGACATTTGCAGCAGAACCTGATTTAGAGCCAAGAGAAAATCCATGAAGCTTGTGGCAGCGATCCACAAGGTGGCCAGTTCTGTGACAATGAGAACAGACATGGAGAATTTGCATCCATTATGCTTGCCTTGAGACTGATTTGGAGCCTGAGACTAATTCTAAGATGGCGGAATCTTGTATGTTGAAGCTGCATTAGCAGAGGAGGTATCCATGATAGATTTGGGCAACGTTTTCATGGATCTTTGAGTTTCCTCTTGAACATGCATGAAATACGCTTGATTGATAGACGGAAGAGGAGAATTCATCAAAATACTTCCTCGAACAGTTGTGTATGAATCATCTAAGGCCATGAGAAGTTGCATCAACCTGCGATCTTGCTCATACTTGTTCAATGCATTGGAGAGATTGCGGCAACAAGGCAGGAAAGAATGCAGAGAATCTTGCTCATCCCAGAGCTTCTTGATTCCGGTGAAGAGGTCGGCGATGGTGTCCGATCCTTGAGAAATTTAGCTAAGATTGTGATCGACGGAATACAATTAAGCTCCACTGGACAAAGAAAATCGAGCTTCAAGATCGATGTTCGCGATGTCCTTAGTCATGGCATTCAAGAGCCACAAAATTACCATATCATTGCATCGGATCCACTGCCGCAGAGAAGGAGAATCGGATGCCGGCCGAAGAAGTTCACCGTCAACGAATCCTAATTTGTTCTTAACGGAAAGTGCCATCGCTCGTTTCCACACAAAGAAACCAGATCCATTAAACATCTTGTTGGTGAGGACACATCCCGAATTGTGTGATGGGTGAAGGTACAAGGGATCATGATGATCAATATTACTGGAGAAGCGAGCATCTTCGGAATTCGCCATTGATGCAGAAGCAGAAGAACAGAGACCGGAAAATTAATGGCCTGATACTATGTTGATGTAAAGAAACAGAGAGCGAAAATGAGAGAGAGAAAGAGGGCAAAACTGAGTTTTGTATTGAATGAATGATTGAATTGCAGCTTGATCAATACAACCTCTTATTTATACAAAAAGGAAGAGAATGCAAATACAGTTGAGTAATGTAACAAACTAACTAACTCATAATATGTCTAAGAAGTACCATAAATGTTTTCTTTGCGTTCGTTGAGATTTCGTGATAACAAATTCATTATTTCCACCCAGAAAAAAATATATATGGAGAATAAGGGCTAGTTTATGTAATATCTAGTTTGTTACTTGCTCTTTTTTTCATTTCCTTTCTCTTCATGCTCCTTCTGCAATAAGGCTGTTGAGTAGCTTGGACTATAGTGCATCCGAGAGTGTGCAGCTCACGTGGTTGGGTAGTATATAATCACGAGCTGTCACCTCTTTCGGGTAGGGTATTGGTATTTTGGGATTGCTACTTTCCTAAAGGGTCCAATGGCCGCCATGAATGAATGAAAAGGGGATTGGCTTCATTACAAATATTCTCTGCATTTGCTTTGTTGTACTGTGTTTGCAGGGTCGGACCTGAGAATATAATTGCCTGAGGCGAATTACGAAAATTGTTCCCTCGACCCTCATGATTAAAAAAAACCAAGCCATAAAAAAAACATATAGCTATTTAATATGCTATGTAAGTGTAGTAACATAAAAAAGCATATAGCTATTTAATGTGTTATGTAAGTGTAGTAACATTTCCGTTTAAAAAAATATACATCAAATCTCGAGACTATTGAGTAACCTTAAGATTAGCATCTTCATCAACATCCGCTTCAACAATTTACTCAACCTCTCATTCAATTCATTGCTGACAATTTGATTACTAGCGAAATACTTCCTGGTATTACCTACTTGACTTCGAGTTAATGCATCTCGTTGCTCCTTCAATTTCCTCTTCTTAGCTCCAAACAACTACTTTCCCATATGCACTACCTTAGAAGTTATAAATGCTATTTGTCATACAGTCAGACACAATTCAAATCCTAAATCCTACAAATTCAATTTCAAAACCCTACAAATTCAATCCTAAATCCTTAACAAATTAAAAATCCTAAATCATACAAATTCAATTCCTAATTTCAAAACCCTAACTTCGCACTCTAAATCCAAAACAAAATCTGATTCAAATCCAAATAATTCGAATCGAAGTTCGAACAACTAGGATGAAATTGAAAAAACAAACCTGATTTCGCAATTAGAAATTAGAAGAATGGATTTTGTCTTGAACCATTGGCATTCACTTCAAGAGTGAGCCGAGAAGCCAGGGAAGGCGATGCGAAGACGGAAGTTAACTCAGGCTCACGGTGACAGGAACTAGGAAGGACTGAAGGAGGCTGGCGCCTGGCGGGCTGCGGTTGAAGGGAGATGTCGCCGCCAGGAGGGGAGCCTGGATACTGGATTTCCGGCTGGTGAAGGCCTATCTTGCGAATCGCCCTGAACACCCTAGAACCCTCCTGTTCTTCGAATTTCTTTGTTCATCCCTCTTTTTTTAATTCTTCAACGCAGTGCTTCCAATCAGAGTGCCCTCCTACTCCTACCCTTGCTTACCAGTATTTGCTTCTTTTTTTTAATATATATATATATATAAAAAAAGAGAGAGAGAGAGAGAGAGAGGTTGGTTCCGGTGTACTCAGGCCTTATCGTGTATCATGTGAACACATTTGGGCCGTTGATTGAATGAATGGAAGGCTGAGATTAATAGGCAATTTTGGCTTTTTTTAAATTAAAAAACAGTGGGACCCACGTCTTTTTTTTGCCTACTTGCTGAATGGGGGCATCTGTGGTGCACTCTCTTCAAATTATTCGACAGTATATCTAGATTATTCGATCGTATCGTCTGAATATGCAATGGTATCGACAAATTATGCGATGGTATATGATTTTTTTTTGTTAATCTTTATAAATAGTTGATTATTCGGTCGTCTATGAATGATTATTCGGTGATATATAGATGATTATTCACTCGTATATGAGTGATTATCGCTTGATTATTCGATGGTATCGGTAGGTTATTCGATGGTATCGCTTGATTATTCGATATTATCACTTGATGATTCGACATCTTTAAATTCACCTATAAACAAAACCCACCAAATTATCCTATATACATATGAATAAAGTTATACATACAAACGAATAAACCTAAATTACAGTATCATTGGAATCTTTATATTCACCACCACCACAATCAAAATAACCGATGCATAAAGGACACAAATTCGATCAAATTAGGCCAAGCAAAACTCTATTTGAATAATCCAAAATCAATTTAAGAACGATGAATTGAAAATAGGCGTTACGTTTTTGGGAGAGAGACTTGGATGAACAAGCAGTAGGTATTTGATTCAGTGATCGCCGCTGAGCCGCACCTCCCGGATCCACCTTCGTCGCATCCTCCTCCGCCTTCGCCAGCCACCATATCCATCTCCTTCAACTTCTCCCTTCGACTTCCGCCTCCTTCGACTTCTATTGCGGCAAAGCAGGGCAGATCTAAAAGCGAAACAGGCGGCGGCGATTGCTGAATTTCGCCTCCTTCGACTTCCGCCTCCTGGACAGGCTTCGCAATCGCGTGTCCATCGTCTTCGATCTGCCAATCGCACGTCTAGGCGCCCTTCGCAATCGCCGCCTTTCGCCAAGATCTACACCTCATGGCTCCGGCTTCACAGTCGTCGCCGCCTTTCACCCAAATCTTCACCTTCACAACCGCCGCCGACCACCTTCGCAACCGCCGCCTTTCGTCCAGGCGCCCTTCGCTGGCCCCATCGCCTGGAAATTAGATGGTGGGACGGTTAAGCCACCTCTTCGCCTTCGCTTGCCCCATCGCCCGGATACAGGAAACTAGAGGAGGAAGATCGACGGCCTTACCTTCGCCAACCATCACCATCTCCAAATCGTCGGTTGAATTTGGTCTCGCCGCTCCTCCTTTTCTCTTTCCTCTCTATGGAACAACCCAATGGTGTGCTAGGGATTTGGTGTGGGTATATACACGCGCGGGGTTTGTGATGATGGGGTGTATTATTTCACTTTAATTTTTAATTAATTAATATTGCGGAAAACTCTCAGCCATCGGATTCATCAAAATCAATGGATATGATGTGTTCACATGATACACGATAAGGCTTGAGTACATATGATCTATACTCTCTCTCTCTCTATCTATCTATCTATCTATCTATCTATCTATCTATCTATATATATATATATATATATATATATATATATATATATATATATATATATATATATATATATATATATATATATATATATATATATAATATATGTACGGGCCCCTTGGGCCCGAGGCGAGGGCCTCTTGGGCCCGAGGCGAGGGCCTCTTGGGCCTCTATTCAGGTTCGGGCATGTGTTTTTGCAGTGTTTATTTTGCTGTTGATCCTTGTTTTTACATGGTATCAGAGCCTCAGGAAGTAGATCCTTCTTATTTGTGAATTGTGATCTTTGCTTGATCATTTATGTTTAACGAAGGTAACAACATGAATACTGATGGCAGGATATAGTCCAGTGACTCATCTTAAGGTAACCTTGGAGATCCCTTGCATTTATCTAATTCTGATCACCCAGGTGCTTAGTTTGTTGCAATTCGTTTTGATGGAACGAATTACATTACATGAAGTAGGGGAGCCATGATGGCCTTTGCTTAGTGTAAAACACACCCAAGTTTATTTTTGTTGAATGATAACTAATTAGCGATCCTCATTAATTTATGAGAAAAAAAAATTGTTGCATAATCGCCATTAGTTTATATTTTCTTACAATTTCAGTATTTATTAAAAGTACATGACTTGGTTAAAAATATTAAAATTTAATATTATTCCTACATCTCTCCCCTAAAAAACGTACCTCTAAAGTCGCTTGATGTGGGATGCTTAACATGTTTCTACAACTAAGCAATTTAATCAAGAGGAAATGGTACTAATTAGACCATTTTTTGGACCTATTTGCAAAACTAGCCTAGCAGGTCCAATAATGTACCAAAGCCTTGTCTAACTTTTGCAAAAAAATTATCCGGTTATTTGGCACTATTTGTGACCGGGTGTCACAGGTAAATCCTTAGACGCGGTGAGAAGCGAGAGAGAGAGAGAGAGAGAGAGACAGAGAGAGAGAGAGGAGGCGAGAGAGACGGACGAAAGACCAGAGCATCGCCTCTTCCGAACAAGGAGGCCGTCGGAGACTCCGATGCTGAAGTCCGGCAGAACCCGACACGAGCCTCCAGTGCAGTCCATCTCCTCGGCCGTCGTTTGTTTCTGATCCTCTTTTCGCGCTTCGTTTTTCTAGATCTCCTTTTCCGGTGAGTTCTTCATGGTTCTCTGAACTTCCCCTGCCTTTTCTGTGATGGAATTGCTACCGGATGGATTCTCTGATTGTTTATTTTGGCGGATGTTTGATCTGATTGTTTCTTTTCTTCAAGTGTCTGGCCCTGAAGGGATCATGGCTCGAGTGGGCTCTGGGGCGAGGATGGATGGATTTGCCGCGTAATGGTTTACTCTCTTCGTGCTCCGGTGAAAACGCCGTCATCGTCCAGAAAACTCAATTGGTACTCCCCCCTCTTTTAATTGGCGATTAGGATTTGAAATTTACCCTAGGGTTTTCAGTAATCGGACATCTGACATTCGAATTGGCAATTAGGCTTCGATTAATCTGACTTGAAAATGTTCTGCAATCTAGACTCTTGAATTTGTTGTTTTTCTGATCGAGCAGGTGCAAATGTGCAATTGCCTATTATGAAATTTATTGTTTGTTCATGCTATGCAGTGCCTTTGAATGTTAAAGTTTGTTGTGCTTCCCTTTCTCAGTGGTGAATACAAATGTTTTAGAGGTTTTGGGGGATCTCTTTTTTTGCTACTATAAAAGCTTCCCTGCGTTTACATTTTTCATTGTTTGAACCTGCGTATACGGATAAGTCATTCAATTGTTCTTCCTTGCCTCTGTACCCCTTTTTTTATTCTTCTTTCCATGAGTCTGCTACAATGTCTGTATTAGTGAACTTTATTGTTTGCACAGGTTGGAGGTCACCATGACAAAGAGGAATTTTCTGTAAGAGGCAAGGAACCAAAGGATGAAGTCCAGATTTACACTTGGAAGGATGCTACTCTCCGTGAGTTAGCGGATCTCGTATGTGACCTGCTATTATATTTCCAATTGAACTAAGGTGTTTTCTGAGAACGCTATGATGATCATTATTATTAAAACTACTTCCTTCAAGTAAAGGAGGTTTCTCCAGCTGCAAGGAGACGAGATGCAAAATTGTCATTTGCCTTTGTATATCCTGATAAACATGGTCGTTTTGTTGTAAGAGAGGTACATAATATTTTCTCAAGCTCTTCTGCATGATGTTATTTAAATGAGCAGTTGCCATAATAGTAACAGCTGACACTTACTGACCAATGCAATGTGGTAGTGAGTTTTAAGCACAGAAGTTAAGTGTCTTGGATGTTAAGACTTGAGAGATGTATGGGTAAACATTGACTAGTTGTTTTGGTGCTGGCTGCCACTGCATCTTTCAAGACGTGATGTTTCGTAGAATTTTGTTGGAATCGTTGCTAATATAGCGTTAGGCATCTTTTGATCAAATTTCCAAATCCATAGCTTAGGTAAGAGCACATAAATACCTTACTTTAGCTTTTCAATAACCAAATTGAAAGATTTCATATTATAAAGGTGTATTTTCTGCTTGTGCAGTTTGATAATCTAGGAGTATGAGTTACTTTTATTTATAATAGGATCATATTTATTGTGACTAGACTAGGCATCTCTTCTATACCCTGTAAGTCTCACATTACATTCGTAAATGAACTTCACTTAATAGTGAATGATATTGACCTTCCTGATGTTTGTAATCCACGCAAGACTCAGTCTTCCATTAATGTTATGTGATTTTAGGTAGGACATACTTTTTCATTTGGTAATGGAAGACGATTAGATGATAACAAGGCACTGGAAGACCTAGGCTTTCAGGTAATTTAAATTTTTGGCATGTAACAACTTTGCCCCCTGCATCATATTTCTTTTCCATGATGAACTTTCTCTTTCAGATTGGAGATTACTTGGATGTTGCTATCCTCTAGATTAGCTGCAGATAGTCATGGTGCCAGAGTTCTGGGACAAGTGTTGCAATTGGCCGAAGAAAAGGCTGCTCGTTTGGTCGCTAAGATTCAATGGGTTCAATATCATATCAAAAAGGGGTTTGCAGGTTAGCTTTAACCTTAAAGGTGTTAAAAACTTAACACAAAAGATGTGTTTCCATTTATTTGTTTGGTGTGGCTTCAACCTGTTGTTTGTCTTGGTGTTTTCCCCTTTTCGTGTTTGTTTTAGTTAAACCAGATAACTGTTTTCTTTTCCATATTGTTATTTTTTTAGTGTGGAAGAATCTCCAATCCAATGACATGAACCTTGTTTTGAAAACGCTGTTATCCTTTTGAGTTAGGATTACAAGACTTTTGTGAATGTAAATAGTCAAGTAACCTTGTATTTTCGCCGCCTTTGGTACTTGCTACCCCCAAATAATTTTTGTTTACTTATTCGTTCCTTGAAGGGGAAAAATAAAAGCACTTTTTGATTCCCTACTTGCTTGTGGCTTTGTACAATGGTACTCATTGGTGTGCATTTGTGTCATGTTGCATTAAATTTGTAGGAAAAATTGCACCTGTCATTTGGAAAATGACATTTGGAAATCCTGTCATTTGGAAAATGACACTTATCCGGGCATTTGGCATAGTTTTAGATAGAAATCCTGTCATTTGGAAAATGTAATTTGAGCTTCATGATCAGGCCCCTCAATGAAGTACCAATCCCATTAGACTCTGTTATTGTTCTTCATTATCAGTCCATGTCATTTGAATTATAACATGTGGCATTCATCTTTATCAGCCATTCTTCCCCCCTTATTACTAAATTCAGCATCTTACATGCCTTGATGCACTTCCTGTTTTCTTATTTTACAAGGTCATGCTGGAAGATATGCAACTGGTGATGAAGTTTATCTGGTTTGTATCTCTTGATCATCTATTTTCATACAGATCTACTTGCATGATAACTAATCTGTATATGTATATGTATATGCTTGCAGTCCCTTCACTTCTCATCTCTGTTTATCTCAAGAGCTTAGCTAAATTTATTTGTCAATTACCTTAGGCTTGCACAATCATAAGTTTGTAACCTTTTTAGTTCGGATTGTTCAGCCTTCAAAACTTGGTATTTTATTTCCATCTTCCATTCAGTAATAAAGAGGTGGGGTAAATTGCATTGGCAGCCCTCGGTCGTTGGCTCAGTGTGCAGCTTTAGCAAATTACACCTTTTTCTGTCATATTTATGGTTTTATTAGGTGTACTCAGCTTTGAGAAAAGAAGTAGAATTAATATTGACCAATCCACATAATGAAGATGGATGGAAAATAGCCTATTAGCTCAATTGGTAGAGCCTTGTGTTTGCACACAAAGATGTGAGTTCGACTCTCACATAGGCTAATACGGAGTATGTGTTCATATCTCTATGGACTTATACGATTTAACATGGTATGAAATATATACACTAATGGCAGGACAAATTTATGAATCTAGTACGACAAATTTATGAATTATGAATATCTCTGAACTTATAAAATTATGAATTTGGTAGGAAATATATAGACTAGTGGTAGGACAAATTTGTGAATCTGGTAGGATAAATATACGATATTTGTATGATAAAAATGTAATAATCGAAATTCCTAAGTGTATAACTTGACACTAATGGTAGGATAGATGTACACGAATGGTAAGATATATTTGTACTATTGGCAAATAAGTAGAATTAATTTGCTACGGTAGGTTTCCTTCATTTTCTAGCTTGATTTTCCTTGAAAGCTATTTAAATTGGTATGATAGATGCACAAAAGCGGTAGGATAGATGAAAACCAATGGTTGGAGAAAACAACGATACCGGTAGGATCAGAATGGTAGGATTGATGGACACTAATGGTAGGATAAAACAACGATATCGGTAGGATCAGAATGGTAGGATTGATGGAAACTAATGGTAGGAGAAAAAAAGGATATCGGTAGGATCGGAATGGTAGGATTGATGGAAACTAATGGTAGGAGAAAACAACGATATTGGTAGGACAGTTGTACACTATTGGTAGGATGGAAATATTCTATTGGTAGGATGGGGATTATAGCGTTTCCTTGGATGAACGGGTAACTTTTTTCCCGTCCTTTCCGCTTCTCTCCTATTCTGCCTCACTTTTTACAGAGAATGTTATGGTGTTTCAGATCATCCTCTCAAGCTTATACATGTTCTTGGGGACACTCATCAATGCAATCATTGCATTTTCGCCTCATAAATGCTCCCCCCTTTTCCCCAAAGGAGGAAACTAATGGTAGGAGAAAACAACGATATCGGTAGGATCAGAATGGTAAGATTGATGGAAACTAATGGTAGGAGAAAACAACGATATTGGTAGGATATATCATAATGAAAACCCAGTAATTCCTGTATAACTTGACACTAATGGTAGGATAGATGCACACTAATGGTACGATATATTTATACTATTGGAAAAATGTAAATGCATAATTAACTTTACGAAAAAAATTTACTTCCACAAAAATCTCAGAAAAGAAAAAGGAGAAGGCAGGCTCTACAGGCAGAGACTGAAGTTATATGAACCACAGATGCAAAAGCTATACATGGATATATCACGTGTGATGATGAATCTCAAGCTATGGTCCCTATCCTGGATAAAGTTAGTGTTGCACTGAAAGACAAGATCCAAGTAGTGAATATTGACACTCAGAAGTACCCAGTCATCGCTGACAAGTTCATGATCATCATGTGGAGAAAGAAAATTGAGTAAAACCTAGTCTGGAGAGATTTATGAATTTGTCTTACCATGTTCACAGATTTGTCCTATCACCAATGTATATATTTCATGTCATGTTTATAATCGTATAAGTTCAGAGAGATTTATGAATTTGTTCTAACATGTTCGTAAATTTGTCATACCATTAGTATATATTTTTTCTGTCAGGTTCATAATTGTATAAGTTTAGAGAGATTCATGAACACATACTCCGTATTAGCCTATGTGAGAGTCGAACTCACATCTTTGTGTGCAAACACAACGCTCTACCAATTGAGCTAATAGACTATTTTCAATGGGTCCTTATGATCGTCTAGGCATCAAGAAGTGATAATTTCGCAGAAAGTAAAAATAATGCTTGAATTTGTAATCTTAATTTGCAAGTTATGCAATTGATAAAAAAAAAATAGAGAGTATAAATTACGAACTCTCTGCAACTGGTTTCGTGAAACCGTCACCTTGCGGTAGTTCTGTTATAAGAAAAATGAACAACTACAAAGGATAGGTACGAGATCACTTACCCATCGCTGCCACTGTCATCGAACAAACTTCTTGCACCTTTTCAGGTATGAAAGGACAGTTGTACACTATTGGTAGGACGGAAATATTCTATTGGTAGGATGGGAACTGTATCGTTTCCTGGAATGAACGGGTAACTTTTTCCCCGTCCTTTCCGCTTCTCTCCTATTCTGCCTCATTTTTTGCAGAGCATGTTATGGTGTTTCAGATCCTCCTCTCAAACTTATATATGTTCTTGGGGGACACCCATCAATGCAATCATTGCATTTTCCCCTCATAAATGCTCCCCCCTTTCCCCAAAGGAGGAACCCTATTTTGGTGCCAAAACTACACTGACACCCCGTCAAATCAGCTACAGTGAATTCCCTCCAGATTCTTTCCAAAATATCTCAAGGTATGGAAAGACATGTTTAGCCTATTGGTAGGACCAATTAATTATATTGGTAAGATGGGCAGTCTACAGTTTTCTGAAATGAACGGAGGATGCCTTTTGATGCCACGTGTCACTGACAGCTACAGTGTCCCTCACCTTCACCTGCATCTTCCTCTCCCGGTTGCATTTTTTATTTGCAAAAAATGACCACTTTCTACCCCTAGCAAAAAAAACAAGGACATGGCTAGTTATGCAAATAGGCCCTTTTTTGGTCTAGTTATGCAAATGGGCCTTTAATCAATCCATTAATTAATTAATATTAAGATTATGGAGTCATTAATCTAAATACATGTGCCAGGTCTAAAGTCGCTTGAGTTTCCTTTTCTCTCTTTTTTTCCCTACATGGCGGCAGCAGGTCTAAGAGGTCAAAGGCTCACATTTTTTTCCACAAATTTCACCTAACTAATTTCCAATTCCAATAACTATCAAAATAGGGCAAAATAGGGCAAAATTGGAGAACCATTGATGTAGAAGCAACCTTGTAGCAGCAACATTAAGGGCGTGCTCGGCAGGGGGTTAATGGGGATTGTTGGGGTTTTTTTTTAAAAACAACAATCCGGGTGTGGTGTTTGGTAAGGGATTATTCGGGGTTGGTTTTTTAGGAGGTGGGGATTAATCGGGATTATTGAAGGCTGATAATCCAACCCCCGCCCATGAAGATTGTCGAGATTGTTGGGTTCAACAACCCCTCTATGACTCCCATGCCCCTGTCTCTCCCTTCGTGCTCCTCCAGTGATGAATGGTCGGGCCGCCCTTCAAGCAGAAGGATAGAGCAAGAGACAACTCTCAATCGCGAGGAGGCCAGGAGATGCACCGCGATGACGAGATGCAAGGCTGACGGAACGACGCTGCTTCCTTCTCCCTCGACGCCGGGATCGAACGGCGGCTACGACGCTCTTCCCTCTCCCTGGTGGTAGCAGATTCGACTGTTGATAGAGAAGCTAGGGCAATGACAGAGGTTGAGGACGGGGGCAATTTTGTTCTTTCATTGTTAACTAAAAAAAATAACCTTATACCCACCAAACACCATGTCGGGATTATTTTTAAAAAAAAATCTCAATCTCTTCCATCCCCATAACCCACACAATAATCTCCACCCCTTATAATCCCTTAAAAATAATCTCCACCCCTTAAAAAATAACTCATTGCCAAGCACGCCCTAACTATCTACAAATTCGAAAACGGGCGAAATTGGACATACCTCATCTATCGGAATCTCACCCTCTTCACCAGGTCGCCTTCTTCGCCGAGTCTCCGGCCAGCACCAACACCGCCTCGTTCGGGTCGAGTCCCCCACCAGCACCGGCACTGGTGAACAACAGCTCTGCCTCCTCGTCAACGAACACCAGGTCGACCCCTTCTTCTTTTCTTCGATCCTTTCTTCTGTCCGTGCATCTATGGACTTCTTTCCCCCTTTTTAATTCAATTGATTTTTTTTACTTTTTTAATTCTCCACTAATGGGATTTGTTAATTAATATGGATAAAGACACGAGGTGAAAAAATTTATAACCTCAGTGGCACCACGTGAAATTTGTAAAACAATTGGTCCCCGCGTGAATTAAGTCATACCTCGGGGTACCTCGTGAAATTTCCGTTAACAAAATTACAAAACAAATATTTTTTTCCTTCTTAATCACAGAGGGTTCGAATCACCTATGTTACCCGAACACGTGGTTGGACTCACGCATCACGTATCAGATATGATACGGAGATACGCAAAGATACGCATGTCCGGTGATAGGATATGGTCAATGTATCTTGATGACCGTCAGGCCCGGCCCAGAGGCAAGGGCAGGCTGGACTCTTGCCCAGGGTCCATAATACTTAGGGGCCAATAATAAAATATGTCGATTATGAGGAATAATTAGTCCTTCAATCAGCCATTTTTCTTATCTACAGACGAAAAAAAATAGACCCAAGCCCAATCAACTTCCTAGCCCACACGGATTAACAAATTGATTGAAAAGCACAATTACAAAAGGAAAAAAAAAATTTAATCAAAATCTAATTATATGGATAGATAGATTGTGGCTTATATAACTTTCTATAAACTTTGATAACATATTATTTTATTAATTTTTCTCCTAGAATCAACTATAACGCGCGCCGTATAGGATGTTTGTCTCCAAAATCAATCACAACGCGTCATATAGGACGTCATGTATCAATTTTAGTATATGTATATAGATAGATGTTAGTGAAATCGACTACTTAGAAACCTTTAAAACAAGGTATTATTTGTAAACGTATTCACGTATCCCCGTATCCTATATTTTTTGAAATTGATGTATCTCTTTGTTCTTGTCATGTCCATATATCCGTGTCTTTGTCCGTGTAACCTAACGAATCACCCCAGACTCTCTGCTCCGCCTCTTCAGGCCCGGCCCAACAACAGGGGCAACAAGTGCACCTGCCCAGGGCCCAAAATTTTATAGGGCCCATATATATTTTCATATAGGTATATAGGTATATTAGTTGGCCCGTGTAAAACAAGCCCATTAGCTATTAAAACCCACATTGAATAACCCCACAACTAAAATCTGAAATAATGGAGGCTTTTGAAAAAAAAAATTGAACTTATTTTCATTTTTTTGTTGCACCGTATTTACTCTCTCCATTTTCAGCTTTTCCCCCTTTTGCTCTCTTCAATAATAGCCTCTTTTCCCCCCTTTTGCTCTCTTCAATAATGGCATGTAAAACTTCCTTTTTGATTGAAACAAAAGAAGATTAGGGAACGGGGAAGAAGTTGAAGGGGAAGAGGAAGAGGCAAATCTCTAACAGTTGAATCAACAATGAAGCCCTCATCAAATGCTATTTATTCTTTGATTTCTTCCTCAAATTTTCAATCTAAACCCTCTTTCATTATCCACAATTTCACTTTCTATTCTCAAGTTCAACAACTGATTTTGGTTGATTCAAGTACTCCATTCAGTGATGGCAACTCGAACCAGTTGAATCGATATGTGAAATTCTTCCTTAATTCTTTTTCCCCTTTTCTAGCATTAAAACCCTAATCTGATTGATTTTTTTTGGGCGATTTTATTATTTTAATTTTAGGAAAATTGTAATCTTCTATGTTAGGGTTCTATTGTAATAAACTAATAATCCTAAATCCTAAATTCCTAATCTGATTAATGTTTGTTTTTTCAATTTTAATTTTGGATGCAGATGCTTCCTAAGCAGACAGATGGGCATAACAGTAACTCAATTACATCATTTTGCTTCTTACAAATATTTGGATATCAGGTTATATTGTTCTTTATTTTCAGTATTAGTGTTAAAATTGTTTTTGTACTTTTTTATAATGTTGCCGAAAAAACATCTATCTGGTAGTCAGAAAAGGAAAAAAAGGAAAGAAACTGAGCAATTTATAGAATCTCAGAGAGGAGCTATTCATAAGTTTGTTTGCAAAAAAGTACCCCCAAACCCAGATTCTGAAGTTACTGAGTTACCTAATGCATCTAATTCTGATAAGCCTGAAAATGTTGATGAGTTGCCTAATGCATCTAATTCTGATAAGCCTGAAAATGTTGATGAGTTGCCTAATGCACCTAATACTGAAAAGTCTGAGAATGTTGATGAGTTACCTAATGCATCTAATACTATTGAGTCTGAAAATGTAAGAGTTGATAATGAATTTATCCCTCATATGAATATTTATGATCCTAGAAATTGGGATAACCTTGACAACAAAGCAAGGGATATTTTGGTTGAGAAGGGACCTGTGAGAGAATTAAATCTTGTATTTCCTTTAGATAAGTATTCGAGGCATTTCTCGTATTCGTATTATTCTAGAAAGTTGAGTAATGGAGAGAGTAGTGATAGGAAATGGTTGGTTTACTCTAAGGTTGTGGATAAAGTATTTTGTTTCTGTTGCAAGCTATTCAAGTCCCCTAGTAATACATGGTCTTTGGCAAATGATGGATATAAAGATTGGAAACATCTTGCTGAGAGACTTCGCCAACATGAGAATAGTGTTGAGCATATGAGCAACATGATTACTTGGAATGAAACAAGAGTAAGATTAGAAAAATGCCAAACGATTGACATTGAATTGCAACAAGAAATTACAAAGGAAAAAGATCATTGGCGTCAAGTTTTAAGAAGAATAGTTTCTGTTGTTAAGTGTCTTTCTAAACATAATTTGGCATTTCGAGGATCTAATGAGAAGCTTCAACAGAATAGTAATGGGAATTTTTTAGGATTGATTGAGATGATTGCTGAATTTGATGTGATAATGCAAGACCATGTTAGACGTGCTCAAAATCGTGAAATTCATCATCATTATTTGGGTCACAAAATTCAAAATGAATTGATCTTTCTTCTGGCCTCTAGTGTAAAAAATGTCATCATAAGACGTATCAAGGAGGCAAAATATTTCTCTATTATTCTTGATTGTACCCCGGATGTGAGCCATCAAGAACAAATGACTTTACTAGTGCGATGTGTGAATATGTCAAGTAATCTACCAGCAATAGAGGAGTACTTTTTAGACTTTTTGATTGTTGATGATACATCTGGCCTAGGGCTTTTCAATGAATTATTTGCTGCACTTAAATCTCTAGATCTTAATATTGATGATGTGAGAGGTCAAGGTTATGATAATGGGTCTAGTATGAAGGGAAAATACCAAGGGGTTCAAAAGAGATTGCTTGAAATAAATCCAAGAGCATTATATATGCCATGTGCTTGTCATAGTCTTAATCTTACTCTTAGTGGTATGGCAAATTCTTGTGTCAAAGCTGTATCATTTTTTGGCATTGTACAACGTATATATACTCTATTTTCAAGTTCTACAAAAAGATGGAAAGTTTTCCTTGACCATGTTCCGGGCATAACGGTGAAATCTTTGTGTAATACTCGTTGGGAGAGTAGAATTAAAAGTATTAAAGCTATAAGATTTCAAGCTCCCCAAATAATTGTGGCTTTGTCTGAATTATATAAATGTTGTGATGATGCCAAGTCAAAGAGTGAAGCGGAAAGTCTAGCTAATGCACTTGAGAGTTTTGAGTTTTTACTTGGTATGGTTTTATGGTATGACATCTTACTAGCTATTAACATGGTAAGTAAGAAGTTGCAATCTAAATCTATGTGCATTGATATTGCCTTGAAACAATTAGAAGATGTAATGTCCTATTTTGTTAAGTATAGAAACAGTGGGTTTGTTTCAGCTATGAATGTTGCCAAGAGTCTTGCTTCTGATATGAATGTGCAGCCTGTTTTTGAAACAAAACGCAGAATCTTTAGAAAGAGACAATTTGATGAAAATGATCATGAAGAAGATATACAATCAGCTGAGGAATCCTTTAGAGTTAACTATTTTTTGATCATTGTTGATATGGCAATTGGTTCATTAGAAAATAGGTTTGAGCAATTAAAGACCTTCGAAGGTATTTTTGGATTCTTACTTGATTCAAAGAACTTGATGTCCTTAGAAGATAATGAACTTAGAGATTGTCGTGTCAAGTTTCAAGCTACCTTTTCTCATAATAATGTGGTAGATGTTGATTGTGATGATCTGTTTTGTGAACTGAAAGTGCTACAAGGAACCTTACCAGATGAGCCAATGTCAGCCTTGGAAATTCTCAAATTTGTCAAATCTGCAGATTGCTATCCAAATGTTTCAATTGCTTATCGTATTTTATTAACTGTTCCTATTACCGTAGCATCTGCTGAAAGAAGTTTCTCTAAATTAAAATTGATAAAAACGTACTTGAGAGCATCAATGTCACAAGAAAGGTTGAATGGACTAGCAATTTTAAGTATTGAGAAAGAGATCCTGGAAAATTTAGATGTCAATACTGTTATTGATGATTTTGCATCTAAGAATGCTCGAAGAGCTCGTTATACCTGATCATTCACTTATTTGTCACTTTTACAGGTAAAGCTCAATGGATGGTTGATGGAAAGCTCAATGGATGCTCAAAGGATGGTTGATGGAAAGCTCAATGGATGCTCAAAGGAATCTACTACTTCTATGTTGTCTTCTTCTTCTTCATTTGTAATGTTGAAATTATCCAATATTGCTAGAACTATTTCAATTTATAAAGGATGATGCAATACACGCCTACACTTAGTTTCCAGCACCATTGTATGGCTTCTAATGAACTGTTTTTTTTTGTAAGTTTGCTATTATGATGTTATATATATAATATTAGGGCCCATAATTTTCTCCCGCCCCAGGTCTATAAAACTATAGGACCGACACTGCGCCTCTTACTAAGGTTCATTGAAGCTTGGGTTTTCTCAAATCTAATAGGTTTAGTCTCATTTATATATAGCTTCTGAATAGCCATTCACATTCACAATACTTATAAATTAATGAAAGTATTACATTTATATATATACCGTATATGTAATAAACAAATAATAAATTAACCTATCTAAGAAATGATTTGATGAGTCGGATCGTATGCAACAGTTGGAGGATATGGTCAACTACTGCTAATGGAAGGTAGTTGAGTGGTTATAGATATATTAATGAATGAGCTCAAATTGATTCCATTATATTGAAACAGCTCCAACTGTTCCAACTGCCAATTCAACAATGGTTAATTACACGCAGAGGCGGAGCCAGGGGTGCTTGAGGGTGCTCGAGCACCCTCTGGCAGAAAAATAAAATAAAAAAACTTTTTTGCATATATTTAGTATTTTAAAGATAATATAATATATTTAAAGAATATTTGTAATAAAAGTGTTATTTAGCTTAAGTGGTAAGAAAAGGAGGGGAGCAGAATCAAAATCAAAAGGTTTAGGGTTTAATTCCCAACTCCTTCACTTTTTATTTGCTTTACTATATCATTAATTATTTTTTAGTTCTTTCTATATTTTTTATTTCTATCAGCTATTTCATTAAAAATTCCCTATATTTTTTTGTTTCTATAAACTATTTCATTAAAAAATGTCATATTTATGTTTAAATTATACATTTAACTTTTTCTTTCAATATTGTTTTAAAAGTAATTTTTCGTGATTTACATTTTAAAAAATCACAATTTTAGTGTTTTTTCATTATTATTTTAAAAAAAATCTTCTTAATAAGTATATATCAAAAAAACTATTTTACGAAATTGTTTTAGCACCCCCTGGTCGAGATTCCTGACTCCACCACTTATTAGACGTACTATTATCCCTAAATGTCACTGACATTTTGTATAATCATGTTATTAAATGATCGATCACCTTCTTTAATTTTAAGCCAATCAATAAAATTAATTTCAATCAAAATTTTGCAACTCAATAAACCTAAAAATCCTAAAATAAATAAAAAATTAAATTGATCAATTTTATGTCCTAGCAGCAAGCGCACAAGATCAATGAGGCCGGACCATATAACATGGGGTCACACGTCACACTATGTACTAATCAAATAGAGTACACAAAACCAATGAGGTTCTGTTAAAACCAATTGTCAATAGAAAAAGTAAGTTATTAATCTAAGATCATGTGCAACCATGGATTTTATTTACCTTATACTACGGAGTCTACGGGTAGGTCTTAAAAAGTAAACCCATGGTTGCAAGCCAAACCTTAATCCTCTTCCCTTTTATTTTTACTTTCTCTTTAATTTTTTAAACACACAAGTGTCCCACTACATGTTATTTATATTTGTTTAAACACACAAGTGGGGAACAAAGTAACCCCATGGTTGCAAGGGTAACCTCTAAAGAAGAGCTAGAAAAAGTAGAAAATAATTTAGTGAAAAAAATATATGAAGTGGCAAATTATGATAAGGGGATGAAAATTAAAAAGGAGAAGAGGTAACTCCATGGTTGCACATGCTCTAAGGCTTGAATTATTTATATTATTAATGTATAATCGATACATATTATATCTTTCACGTACGGATCGGATGGGGTAACTAATTAAGGCGCATGTATCAAATATATGTCTAAAAAAACTCTTGTTACTTTTTTGGGGGGAACATAAATAATGAAAATTGGTTGAATTTCTTGCCAAACATAGCAAAAAGGAAAAGGTTGATGGAGTTTGAATAGCCAATTAACCAGAGTAAACAAACGTAATAAAATCTCATTGATTTACCTACTTATTATCTTGTTCTTTCAATGGCATGATTTATTAATATATAACTTTTTTATGTTGACATAAAAATAAGTTGATTCAATGATCCAACAAAAAAAATGTTGATGCAATGATGCATAAATATACATATTAGTTAGTTCTCTATGGATGGCCGGAGTTACACACTGTTGTTGTTGTATAATCTTTTCTTTTTTGTTTTATTAGGTAAAAATTCGAGTTCAGACGGCCTGAAACTCGATAGGCTGACGAATCGACAGACGGACTAACTGTTGTTATTGTATAATCATTTTCTTCTTTACAAATTAATGGTACATTTGATATATTTCTCATTTGTTTTTGCTTATATACTTTAATTTTACCGTTTTCTCACTCTCTTGAATTACCTACCATGCAATATTTAATTTCGTTTGATATTTCAGATCACTTTTATTTTAAAAAACAATGATTAATAATTGAAATATATTGGCCGGCTAGCTAGCTATCTCCTTATTTGGTGATACAGATTAGGGATGGCAATGGGGCGGGGACTCCCCGATCCCTGTGGGGAATCCCCGTTGCGGGGACGGGGATGGAGAATTTAAATGGGTATGGGGACGGGGACGGGGGCCAAATTGATTCCCCGTGCGGGGACGGGGATAGTAGTCCCCACCCCGATCCCCGCCCCGCCCCGTCCCCGTTGGGGAACTCCGCGGGGATCCCCGATGAGAAATATAAAATCCCCATTTTTGTTTATATCTTACCTAAGAATAATAATTTATCTTTTATTTTTAAACTTTTACCTTATAATTTACATTTATGAAATATTATATGTCATATTTATATCATATTTTTTTACATAACATTAATAATATCTTATAGTTTTCTATTAAATGGGGAAAGCCATAAGTTTTAAATGGGGAAGCCGACGGGGAAACCCGCGGTGAATACAAACGGGGAAAATTAAGCGGGGACGGGGACCCGACGGGGATGGGGACGGGGAGCATTTTTAATCCCCGAGCGAGAACGGGGACGGGGACGAGGGGACTTTTTTCAAACGGGGACGGGGACGGGGAGGATACTCCCCGCCCCGAACCCGCCCCGTTGCCATCCCTAATACAGATGGAGAAATATCTTTGCTTTTGTCATTAATTAATAAATATTCCCCCAACTTCTCTCTATCAAATCCCCCCAAAATAATACACTTTCTCAATTGAAAAACAAACAAATGCATGTTATAGTGCATGTTGCTTCACATAATTGAGACCCCTAGTTGATTAATATAATGAGGTTTCTTAATGAAAGAAAATATGTGCCACACCCCTCAACCCAACTACTCGGCGTAATACCCGGATACCTCATGTGCTTTCTCTCTTTAATTAAACCCTCTCTATTATATAAATTCAATCAATCAAGATTAACTACCTCCTTTGTTGTTTCTCTCCTCCACCTATGTATTTATTTTCTTCATCTTAATCTTTTCTCTTGTCTTCTCAAATCTCCCAATTAGTCCAATGGGGAATTGCATTTGCCCTACTCCTATCAACCCAAACCCCACACCACAAGAGAAACCCGGAATCCATGTCGTCGTTACACCACTGGAGGCCTCGTCCACGTCTGGTGCTAACAGCACCAGACATAGCGAGGTCAAGCAACAAAAGCAGAACAAGAGGGCTATAAAGATTGACAAAGGCGAGGATGGTGGAGAAGGGAACGAGTCGAAAGCGGGTGGAAAAGGGGTGAGGATAAGGGTGGTGCTAACCCAACAAGAGTTGAAGGAGATATTGGATGAGTATCACAATGGGGAGAGCAAGTGCAATACTTCTATGGAGGTCTTGTTGAGGTCAGCTTTGAAGAGGAGGAGGAGATTGAGAGATTGCAATAAAGGTGGTTGGAGACCAGCTCTCCAAACCATCCTTGAAGATGCTTAATTTTAGAGCTTCACTACACATTTGTACATTTTTTCCCCTCTATTTTACTAGAGGAATAAAATAATGCATGATATGTAACAAGAGGGGCATTCCCATTTTCCTTTTTTTGTTGTTGGGGAGAGAGACGGAATTCTCATGCAGGTTACTAGATATTGTTTTCTTCGACGTTGGACGTGTTTTTGCAAAATTAGCTAGTTAGATATACGCTTGCTAAGTGCTAACTGGCTAGTTTGATTATTGATTTATTTTATAACGTCCATTCCCATTTTTGGAGTTTAAAGCAGAGCATTTCTCTTCTTTTTTGGTCAAAGCAGAGCATTTTTTATTTTATTTTTTGGTGCAAATTAAGTTGAGAGTTTATCTCCTAATTCAAAACCTCTTACCCATTGTTGAGTCCGGCCCAATAGTGTTTTTCGCGTTTCTAATGAACGTTATTAAATATGTGGAAATAAAAAAGGTTAAACAGTTATTATAAAGGGATACGGATGAACTGAACAGTTCAAACTCTGATGAGAATCAACTCGAAAAAAGCTTGATTCGAGCTCGTTTACTTGCCTAAATATAAAAAGAGATGGGATTAGGGGTGGGTTTACCCCTTCCTGCTGGGTTGCCCCTTCCCCTTCCACTAGTCAGGTAAATATTCACATTCATCATCTACCTCTATTGGAAGAGAGAGAGGGTTAGGGGTTGATAAAAACCTTTTGATGGTGATGCCCTAAGACTTGATCAAAAAATTAACTCGTTTAAAAATTAGGTTCTACTCAGCTCGAACTAGCTTAATAAATGAACGAACCTTGAACATGTTAAACTCGTGTCATTCGATTCGAATGACACCCCTGTCAACCCCTAACGTAATTGTAGAAATTATCCTTTAGCAATGGGTGAATGAGGGATGTGAACGAATGCTTTTATCTCTTGTTTTGGATCAATCTTTCCTTTTTCGGCAAATCATTATCGAGTATTTATTATGATAGAGATTTATCTCTTTCTTAATAATCTTTGAACCATATCGAGGGAGTGTCCCCCAAGTGTGGCAAATTGGGGATTTATCCATAAAAAATTTTCTGGACAAAATTACCCCTCTTATTTATACCTAATCTTATATCTCCCCCGCCGTTTCCGCACAAGGTAAAAAAACCGATCTCCTTCATCGTCCTCCATCTCCTTCCTCAATCGCAACAACAGAGATGCAGCCTCCCATCGCTCTCGCTCTCTTCCTCTCCGGCGACCTGCGGCCTTGATTGTGTCCGTGATGATCGAACTCCGCCGGCCGCTTGTTGAGATCGTTTCGACCACTCCCTCGCTTGGATATGAGGAGGCGCCAGATCCGCTCCCTCCGTTCTCGCTCCGGTTCTGGATCGTTGCATAAGCCTTCAATTCGACGGCGACAGGCAAGAGGCGGAGGCGGCGGCGGCGGAGATTCGGCGAAAGCAGAGGTGGAGGTTGCGGAGGTGGACTCTGGTTGCTTCTCTCCTCGATCTTTCTATTGCTTCCGAGTTCCCGTATAATTGACGTCGGTGGAGCGAGAGGAGTCCACCACCCTCTCCGACCGTATCTGGACGGGATCTGGACGGTTATTGCCTCCTCGACCCATACGAGTTCCTCCTCCTCAGCGCCGCCGCCACCGTCACCACCCACTTCCTGCGCCGGCGCGCCCGCTCCTTTTCGCTCCGCTCGATCTGGAAAGAGATGGTAATTGTTTCAGCAGCTTTGAGTTTTAAGTGAATTTGGGAAACTGCTAATGTAGGTTTAGAGAATTTAATGCTTGAATTGCTTTCATATTGTCTCAGTGGAGTTTTAAGTGAATTTTGACGTATTTTGCTGAAACTCAGTGATGTACTACCTTGCTAGCCTAAGAACAGGTATAATCGCAGTGTTAACGTTGGAGTAATGGTTTATTAAAGCGTTCCCCACAGATTGATTCCCGGAGGTGGGGCTGCTGAGCCTGGATTTGTGAGGTTCTTATCATATATTCATATCATTAATATCTCCTCCAACTTAACATATGTGGCTTTCTTTTAATTTCATCCAACCTTTTTTTTAATTAGTTTGTCACTATTAAATTGATTAAACTATTGTATTGCTATCTCACCAAACTGTAATTATGGATGGAGAATGTCTCTCTGTATTATGGTTTATTGATTCTGGCGACATCACCCACCCCTTGAGTATATAATTAATGATGAAACCGGAGTTTCAGTACCAACAAAGTTGATGAAACCGGAGTTTCAGCATCAACAACATTGTTGAAATCATAAACAATGTTGCTGAAACCGGAGTTTCAGCAGGAACAACAATGCTAAAATCGGGGTTTCAACAACAACGTTGTGGAAAGAAATTTGGAGTTATACTCGGGAGAGAAATATTTTTACTCTTTTGGTGAGGACTATTAGTTTGGTCCTTCTTTTTGCTGAAATTGTTGTTGCTGAACTTGCTTTAAAACTAGAATTAGTTGAAATTGTTGTTGTTGAACTTGCTTTAAATCTCCTTTAAAAGCCTCTTAGCTCAATGGTAGAGCGATGTGCTATGCGCAAATACGTGAGTTCGAATCCCGCATAGGCTAAATTTTATATCCCGTAACACGATTTCAACAACAATTTCAGCAACAACAACATTGCTGAAACCATGGGTTTGGCATCAATAACGTTGCTGAAATCGGGGTTTCAGCAACTCCGGTTTCGGCAACGTGAAAAAAAAAACAGTAATGCAAAAAGAAAAAAACTGCTGAATTAGAGGGGGAACAGGTGTTTCAGCAACCCAAGAAACGTGAAAAAAACAAGGTAACATGGAGGAAAAAAACTCAATTTCAGCAATTTCGGTTTCGGTAATTTCGGCAATGTGGAAAAAAAGAACTCAATTTCAGCAACTTCGGTTTCAGCAGTTTCAGCAACGCGGGAAAAAAACAACAACTAAATTTCGCAGGGAAAAAAATTTGCTAAAAAAAAAATTCAGCAACTTTATTTTAGGGGTGAAGATTTTGCTAATATGGAGAGGGTGAGGGACAATTTCCTAATATAGGCAAAAAATATGACATGTATAGTAACTGCCCCATAATTTTTTTGTGTCTCTAGCGTGGCATATATTGGGTTTTTTTTTTTCATTCGGCTTGTGATGATTTTTCTCACTTGAATCTTACTCCTATATTGATATTCATATTTTTATACGTGGTTTGTGTTGCATGATGATTTGGTTTCAAATCTAATTATTACTCTCTCCGATTGAAAATATAAGGCATTTGACTTTTGTGCACGTAGTTTAAGGAGCTAAAAACTATATAAAATCTTAATCTTTTTAATTAATTTTTTATATTATAATAGTTATTAATAATAAGTATTATAATGTAAAAAAAATAATTAAAAATTTAATATTTTACATAGTTTTTAGCTCATTAAATTACGTGCTCAAAAGTCAAATGTCTTATATTAAAAATCAGAGGTAATATATGATTATTACTAGGTTGATGTCAAAGTTCCATGAGATTTTATCCCAATATTAAATGGCAATAGAAGGAGTGTGTAATTCACTAACCTCATATATTAAGTTTGAATTTCAACTATTTGTATCATCAAAATTAATAAAAACTACCCTTCAATTCATAGCAAAAGAAAGAGGAGTAAACCATTTTTATAAATTACACTAGCACCTAGTATACATGGAAGGTTTTTTGTTTTTCTTATAAAAATAACTAGTTTGGACATCTTGTACCGGTATGTTGAGAGATGTGAATATGTTGAGAGATTTGAATGAGTCAAAAAGAGTCTCACATCACCAATGACCTCTTGCCCTAGTGGTAAGAGTGAGGTGCTTCCTTGTGTCTCACTACCATGAGGTCAAGGGTTCAAATCCCACTAGGAGCAATTTGTGCTTGAGTGGGTACTCATGTCTTGGTTTGCCTTGGCATGGATTAGCTTGTCTTGCGGCTTGCCGCTTGGCTTATCCGGCTCGAGTACTTTGCAGGCTAGTGCTCGGCCCGTGAAGAACTAGTCGATAACCTCGAACCTCCACGTCATAAAAAAAAAAAAAAAAGTCTTACATCGAAGTTTGACTACTTTTCTATTATCAATTGAATTTAAAATGAATTTCACTTGTGTGTTAGGTTAATGCATGTGCGTCCGTGTAGTTTTTATGAACTTTATTTTTAGTTTTCCATCTATTTTTTGTTGCTTTTGCAATAAACAAAAGCTTTAAATTTTGTGGTCGTCGGGGTGACCCGGAAAGGAGGATTTAGTGGGGTTGATGAAGATTGGGCCGGGACTACAGGCCCATTATTGCGATCCAAATTAGAGGATGGTAGCAAACGTGTCGAACGGCAGGCCGGGCCGGAGGTTTCTCAATATCATGTGGTGAATTTAATAGACGCGTGGGGATATGAAAGAGCCCCTACGAATCGCTCCAAATCCTATTGCAATTTAAATTAGAAATATATCAATATCAATTAATCACGAAATATATTTGAATATAACAAATTATGACTTGTTTGGTATTGATATGTAAGGTAAACAGAATAGAAACAAATTTTATATGGGAAAACATACCTAGATGAGAGAAGAATGCTATTTTTTATATGAAAAATAAGATAAGATGGGTAATGATTAGAGAAATATAAGGGATACGGCTACCCCTTGTTTAAATAGGTGATTGAAATGGGGGAAAATAAAACCAATTTTATATGAAAAACTGGGAGAAAAGGGTAATAATTTTTTTTTAAAATAATTTATCTTAGACTATAAGTGGATTACAATCATTACTTTTCCTTTTACCTTTCTAAAATTTAAACCAAACGAGCTCTTATTGTGTATCCAATGCATATAATGGTCGGTATTTGCTTGAACGGAGGATAATAAAATTGCGAGCGCCGAATTATTGTGGGTTGTGTAATCAATGTTATTCAAGTCGAATGAGTTGAACTTTGGTTATTTATGTTCAATCGAGCTCAAATGAAATTCAAATTGAAATTCAATCTTAAAAACACAATTTTATTCAAATTATTTAATAAATGAAAGGTTGAATCAAGCTCGCCTTTTTTTTTTTCAAATAGAGTCACACCACTACGTGTGCTCTTCTTCTTGATGAAATGGTAACTCGCGAAAGTGATCAGGAGCCTCACACATCAAACTAGATACTAGAAAGAATCCTCTAGTAATTAGTAACTTAGTAGCACTAGTATAAGTGGTCCAAAAGAATTTAGGATTTTTTTGGTAACTGTCCATTTTAGGTGGGTTATTTTGCTAAATGTCCATTTTTATAATGGATTTTACAAAATGTCCTAATTGGACATTTTTACCCCTACCCTATAACTATTAAACCTTGTCTCACAAAGCTCCTCCCAATCTCCCATGGCTGCCAGCCCTCTCCTTCATCTGTAGATCTGGTGTCGTTCCCTCTCTCGCTGCTCACCACTTTCTCTGGCCTGCACTTCCGGATCTTCGTGGTCAGCATCCTCCTTCGCAACCCCACCCTGCTCTGGCAGATCGGCGTCGGGCTCGTCCTCTTTGCTCGCCATGGCCACCACCACCTTCGCAACCCCACCCTTCTCCGCTCGCGGGCGCCCGCCCGTTGTTTGTGATTTTCCTGGCCTTTTCCGTTCATCCACACCCCGGCCTGTGACGTCAACTGCGCCAAAATGAAGTCGGTCTTCATCTCCATCACCCTCCTCTGTCAACTACGTTGGTCTTCAACAGGGTCGTCCAATGTATTTTGGGGGCCCTGTTTAATACTACTTCCGTATTAAAATATTCAATTTTTATATGGTTTTTTAATTAAGATAAAAACTATATAAAATATAAAAATATATGAAATTATTATAAATAATATTTTAAAAGCCAATATTTTATCGATTTTTTTAAACCCTATGAAAAATTTAAATATAACTATTTTACTAGGAGGAGTATTTATTAAGATTTACTAATAAATGACAAACATGTAGGAGAGTAAATTAGTATTGAATAAGTTTATATTTGAAAAATAAAAGAAGACCAAAATAAATTTAATGTAGAACTACCTTCTATTAGTTATTTAGTTTTTTTTTAATGTTGTGTTTATGTCAATATAACATGAGGTTGTTAAATTAACAAATAAAAATACTTAATAAGAAGGCCCCAAAAATAATTATAAATAGTTGATAAGAAGGCCCCAAAAATAATGTAACTTGAGGATGTATTAAAGTAACAAATAAAATTAGTTAATAAGAAGGTTAAAAATTAATTAAAAGTAGTTAATAAGAAAGTCCAATATAGTTTTCTATATAAAAAAAGATTAAAAGATTAAAAACAAAAATTGAAGAGTGGTGAGATTCGAGCCAACAATCTGTGAGTTAATTGGTTGAATTTGGTTGGGCCACTAACCATTGAGACAACCTATCAATGTAATTATCTAGACAACAAATAATATAAGTACTAATAAATTTTTATATGGGGTCCTAAAAAATTTTGGGGCCCTGTTCCGTTGGGCTTTTTGAACATGCTATTGGACGGCCCTGGTCTTCAATATTGGACAAATAATGATGATGCCATGTGAGATTTTTATTTTATTTTTGGTTTTTCCTTTAAGGGAATCCAAACAAGGCCTTAAGTGAAGTGGGGAATCAATCTAGCTAGTGTCATCACCCTATCAATCAATGGTGACAACTTTTTTTTTGTTGGCAAATTTCTTTTACCATGTTTTTTATTGGTGACATCTTTTCATCAATAGATTCAATCACTTTCTAAGTGTTATTAGTGGTGAAACCGCCATAACTACTGTCACCAGAAGAAAAAATCCTAGGATAAAGGGAGAAAAAACCTTATAGAGGCTAATGCTAACCAAAAGAAAATTTGATAGTGTCACCACCATAAAAACAGTGTCACCACAAATGTACAAAGTGATGTCACCACAAATATACAAGTGTTATTAGTAGTGTAACCAAGGAAAAATAGTGTCACCAAACTCACCACTGTTGTCACCGAAGGAAAAACCCTAGAATAAGGAAAAGTGTTATTAGTAGTGTCACCACAATTAAAATAAAAGCAACCATTGCTGTCACCAAAAGAAAAAAGACCTAGGACAAGGGAAAATGTTATAAGTAGTGTCACCGCAATTAAAAAAAAAATCACTACTGTCACCAAAAGAAAAAAAATCCTAGAACAAGGTAAAATGTTATTAGTAGTGTCACCACAATAAAAAAAAATGTAATCACTATTGTCACTAAAGGAAACTCTACGACAAAGGAAAATGTTATTAGTAGTGTCACCACTCACCACAATAAAAAAAAATGTATCCACTGTTGTCACCAAAAGAAAACAGTATTCTATTAAGAGACGAATGATTAAGTGTGTTAATAGTGGTGTCACCAACACAAAAACAGTGTCACCACAAGTGTACGAAGTGTTGTCACCACCAATGTACCAAGAGAAACAATGGTCAAATGTTATTAGTCGTGTCACTAAGTAAAAACAGTGTCACCAAAGGAAAACTCGAGGACAAGGGAAGCACAAACCCTAGAGGGGCTAATGCTAAGCAAAAGAGCATGTGGTTTTCAGTAGATATCATCACAAAGTTCAAATACGAGTGTCACCACTGTTGTCATCAAATAATATAAACCTTAAGACAAGGAAAAGAATGGTCAAATAGTGTCACCACAAGTGTACCAAGTATTGTCACCACCCGGTGAAAGAATTGCCAAGTGTTTTTAGTGGTGTCACCAAACAAAAACTCTAGGATAAGGAAAAGTGTTATTAATCGTGTCACCGCCATAAAAATAGTGTCATCGCAACTGTAATCAAAGAAAAAAAACTAGGACAAAGGAAAGTGTTATTAGTGGTGTCACCACAATAAAAAAAAAATGTAACAACTTTTGTCACCAAAGGATAACACATTGACAAGGGAAACACAAACCCTAGAGGGGTTAATGCTAAGCAAAATCATTACCGTCATCAAAAGAAAACCCAAGGAAAAGGGAAAAAATGGCCAAGAGTTAATAGTGGTGTCACCAACACAAAAACAGTGTCACCACAAGTGTAACAAGTAATATCACCACCAGTGTACCAAGTGAAAGAATGGTCAAGTGTTCTTAGTGGTATCACCAAACGTAAAAACAGTGTAATCACGACTGCCACCAAAGGAAAGCCCTATGACAAGGGAATCACAAATCCTAGAGAGGCTAAATCTAAGCAAAACAACTACTATCACCAACCCAAAAACCTAGGACAAAGGAAAATGTTATTAGTAGTGTCACCACAATAAATAAAAATGTAATCGTTTGTGTCACCACTATAAAAACAGTGTCATCACAACTGTCACCAAAGGAAAAACCTAAGACAAGGGAAAGTGTTATTAGTGATGTCACCACAAAAAAAAAATATAACCACAGTTTGATGACAACTTTGTTTTTACATTTTTTTTATGGGTTAACTGTCACCAATATAAAAATAGTGTCACCAAAGCAAAACCTTAAGACAAGGAAAACACAAATCATAAAGGGGCTAATGCTAATCAAATATACATTGATGTCACCGAAAGGAAAAAACCAATTCATCTTAGTCCATGTAATTTATCTTATTTAAACATTCATATTTATACTCCAAAACAGCCATCAAAAGCAAATAAGTGTTATAACACCAGCTAGTTATTATCTTGTGATGTTTCACCTCTCCATGACCCCCACATGGTGGAAAACCAAAGGTCTCAAATTTATGGCTTATCCTTTGTAACTCTCTCCATGTATGCCTATATAAGGCTTTGTACTTCTCCTTTGAGGAACACAACAATACAATAGAGATCTATTCTCTTCTCTATGCCTCCTCTCTACACTCTTATTCTAACACATATTATAACTCGTTATCAGCACGATTCGCTCGGTAAGAGTTCACGAATATATCGGTAAGGGTTCACGGATATACATACATATGCTCGACCACTACAGTTTTGTTTCTTATATATTGATCGTTTCTCCCACGGCATGCACTCACCTAAATTTATATATACATATGCCTGCATTTTAATTTTTGGAATGAATCGGCCATGCACTTTGACTAATTTGCATAATGTGAATGCATGCAATAGTATCATCTTTAACATATCCATGATCTTCATCGTGTGCATATATATATATATATATATATATATATATATATATTATATTTTGTTTGTTTGTTAAACTATGACTGCATGCACTAGTATTATTTGTAATTTCTTCATGTGCAGAAGTTCAATCTTCGGTTTTGTTTATCCGATTAGATTTTATGACATGATCTTATTTAATTTCCTTCGTTATTCTCTTATATTATCGTGTGGAGTATATGATGATCTATATATTGTTGTTATTTTTTTTTGTTATATCTCTTGAAGAGATTAACGAGTAATGAGTTATCCCCCGAAGAGGATATACTATATATATTTGAGGAAAATAATTGTCCTTGAAGAGACAAAAATATTTATCATCCCTCGAAGTGGATATACATGTAATATTAAGCATCCCCGTAGGGATGATCGATTACCTCTCCTGAAGTGGATGGTTGATAGAAATTATAATTTATTTCAGTGATGATTAATCCCTAGAAGCGGATAAAGTAATCTCAATCTCTGAAGTGATTGAATCGATCGAAATTGTAATATCCCCTAAAGCGGTAAATCAATCGAAGTTGTAATATCCCCTGAAGCGGATAAAGTAATCTCAATCTCTGGAGTGAATGAATCAATTGAAATTATAATATAAAGTAATCTCAATCCCTGAAGTGATTGAATCAATCGAAGTTGTGATATCCCCTGAAGCGGATAAGGTAAATCTCATCCCTGAAGTGATGAAACGATAAATCTCATCCCGTAGCGATGAAATGATAAATATCATCCCCGCAGTGATGAACTTATTATTTATTTATTTATTTCAGTTTTATTATTCGTATCAATTTGTATTGTTTATTTTGTCTCCAGAAGTAGACAAACATTATTTCCGGAAGTAGATATAAATTGTTAATCTCCTGAAGTAGATAAAGTGGTAGTTTATCTCCCAAAAGTAAACACAATTTATGTATCACATCTCTTGAAGTGGTAGTTTATCTCCTGAAGTAGATAAAGTAAACATAATTTATGTATCACATCTCTTGAAGAAGATGAGATTCTTATTTATCTCCTGAAGAAGATAAAATATTTTAGCTTATATATCACGATGAAACTTATCTCCTGTAGCAGATGGTTTCGATCTCTAACGGTCTCCGGAAGTAGACGAGATTGGATTTATGGGGATGTTTACTTTCTTGTCACCAGAAGTTGACAATATGCTAATTTTATTTCATTTATTTATGGTTTTATAGTTTTATTACCTATATCAACTAATTTTTTTATGATCATCTCTCGAAAGAAATAAACTCACCCCCTGAAGAGGATGAACATATTATGCTCATAAGTCGTTCCTGTAGTAACGATAATAATCTCCTGAAGAGATATATGAAAAGGAAATTCATAAAATGTCTCACTATCTCATCAATACATATTTGTCCCTAATGTGACAATATTCATTTTTTGAGCTAAATTGATGATAAGTTTGTATAATCTCCGAAAGACGAATTAAAATCATACCTTGAAGTGTATGAGCTTTATTTTAAAGTTGCACATATAATCCATGAAGCGATGTGTAAGTAAAGATATATATAACCCTTGAAGTGGTTGTATACAAAATGTCTTCTCCTTGAAGTGAGTAATAATCAAACGTACCATTTCTTGAAGAATATGGTCAATGTTTATATGACAACTTACTATATTTTTGAATTGCAACTTATAATCTTTTTGAGTATATGATTGAAATATACATAATAAAGACTAATTGTCACTCGAAGATGACAAATGAATCATTTTATGAATAAAATCATTTCTTGAAGAAAATGATAAATTGACAAGTTTTCTCATGGTTCCACCTGAAGTGGACAAATACAAATTTCTGAAGTGGACAAGTTTGGCAAATGAACATTTGGGAGAAAGGTTTACCACAATCCACAGGATTGCGAAGTTTTTCGACACCAACCTAAGAGCCTAAAGACTAGTGGATTTTTATTAAACTCCAGAAGAGTGAATGATTCTTATAAACTCTAGAAGAGTATATCATTCTTATAAACTCCGGAAGAGTACATGAATTTAATCTTATCATTTGTACTCGTGAAGAAGTACATGGAATATGGGTTATTCGGAATTATTTTTTCATGGTCATGGCAACCACAAAGCACGATCTAGTGAACAAGGCCACTTCCTGACAACCCTCTAAGCATAGCCTGAAGCATGCCCCTCGCCAGTAGAGGGTACAAAAGTGGTCAAGGTTAAGCGCGCAACCGATGTTATTGTTGTGGCTTATAACTAGGTCGCTGTTAAACGGTTAATTATAAATGTCTTGAAGAACATTATAAAAGACTCATACCTGAAGTATGACACCAATGAAAGTTCTGACAATACCCATTGAATCTCATCTAAATTAAATAATGGATCACCATATACAAAGTTCAATGGATGAATATTATGCTTTTTATAAGTGTCAAACAATTTTGAAAACCTGAAGTTTTCTCAAACAATATTGAATGGAAAAACCAAGATGAATAACATATAGCTCTAAAAGAGCATTGATCTTGTTACCTGAAGTAACAATGACATATACATGTGAATTGATATGGTATTGAACACCAATATCTCATATGACTATCCCATTGAAACTTATCACTAACTAGATGTTAGTTAATGATAAATTTTTTTTTTCTTTGTGGCATCCGGTCACTCATGTGAATCGATGATGTGCGGGATCATTGAAATTCACATAGACACCCACTGAGAGGGACTAGAAGACCCTAGGACCTGAAGATCCTCAATAAGGGTGACCGAACATATATGGTCTATCATCTTGGCAAAATCAACAATAAGACCATCTATATTGAGAGTAAATGCAAAGTCTCTAATGTCTCTTGATTGGGTACAATGAGACACCTACGGAACACTACCATATAGACCAGTGTAATTCCAATATTATAGATGTCTTAGCACTTTGGTCATATGAAACTAAGGTAGAGAATGTTATCAAACACATCGTTGAGCATACGGTAGCTCACGTCGACCCAAAAGAGTCGTTGGTCAAATGGGCCCATGCATGTTTTCATTTCGAATTTGACATAATAACATTTCCCTAATTATCTCCAGAAGAGAGCATGCCATTCAAAGGTCTTGAATGAGCAACACATGTTCCGAGACTTACCTCCTCCAAATGAACTACAATGAGACCACAAAGAAGTTGAAAGATACATGGGGTTTGAGTCCCTATTGATATCAAATACCATGAGCTTTATAATGGTGATAAAATGATCGGTATTTAGGGGGAGAGGAAATGAGACTAAATAGTAAGAAAGAGATTGCACGGAAGCAACTTCTCTATCATTTCATATCCGTGGATAAATACAAGTGAACTAGAAGTTCAATAAATGAAATGATTATAAAGTTTTAGCAAATATGCCATTGAAAGCATTTACTAAAGGCCAAGAAAGTGATAAAGTCACAGATACTAGCTCATTTAAAAGTTCTAGAAGTAACTCCAACTCAATGAATATCAAGTGATTCTCAAGTACACTGGAAGTGTTGGAGATCACTAGGCTCTTGGTATACGATTCCCCAGAAGTGGAATGAGCCTATGAGAATATGATGATCATCAAATAAATAATGGATGTCGACATCGAAATCATAGTAAAAGAGCTAGAAAGAAGCAAGTCATGCAAAGATGGATTCTTTAAGCATGATGGCATTGGACCTGTAGTTCCAACACTGAAAAGTGCAACATAATTGGTTTTAAGTGGGTGTTTATAAAAAATAAAATATAAAGCCAAGTTGATTGCACAAAAACATATCAAAGGTTATATGGAGAATGTATTCACCAGAAGTGAATATAATTTTGGATCTAAATGTAAATGACGGACGTGTTACTTGCATACGCATATAAATGTAAAGGATCGATTGAAGATGCCTGAAACATTAATCTTAAAGTCTCGTCACATATAATTTGATTGAAGATCCTTATAAGAGTACCAGAAGTACCTATAATTGTAAAAATGGTGACATTGCGTTAGGTCCCGAAGTACCATACAATGTTGTACTCTTTTCCTTGATCTTGGTTTTTATCCCATTGGGTTTTTCTAAGGTAAGGTTTTTAATGAGACAACTTATGCACCATTTAATACAATAGATCCCCTTGATCAAATGATGAAGTGCACGTTAGGTCCTGAAGTACCTTATGATTGTCCATTGAAAGCAGCTCAACACCAACACATATAAGTCAAGCGAGTCGAGGTCAATTGTAATATATGAAGACATTTCGACTTGTACACTTCAAAGAAAATTATCAGACTCAACCATGAAGCTCATGAAGTCAGAATTATCAAGAAATTTGATGAGCTTATCGGAATAAGAAAGCTGCAAGAAGAATGTTGAATTCAGGGGGAGAATATACGCAATGCACTCTTTTTCCCGTCGATCAGGTTTTGTCCCACTGGGTTTTCCTGACAAGGTTTTTAACGAGGCAGTATGATCAACGCGTATTAAACGACATTTGTACTCCTTTTCTCTTAGTCCTAGTTTTTGTCATATTTGGGTTTTTCTAGGCGGGGTTTTTAACGAGACAAATTGTAATGTTAGAGGTGCACATCAAGGGGGAGTGTTATAACACTACCTAGTTATTATCTTGTGATGTTTCACCTCTCCATAACCCCGACATGGTGGAAAACCAAAGGACTCAAATTTATGGCTTATCCTTTGTAACTCTCTCCATGTATGCCTATATAAGGCTTTTTACTTCTCCTTTGAGGAACACAACAATACAATATCGATCTATTCTCTTCTCTATGCCTCCTCTCTACACTCTTATTCTAACACATATTATAACAATAAGGTAATTATTGGATTTCTCCAAATCCTTGTCTCTTGGCAATGATGTGGCTCGTCAAAAGCAATTTTTTTTCTTTTAAAAAAATTAATCAATCTTCACAAGAACAGCTTCATAAACAGTAATCAATTTTCAGGATCCAAAGTTGCAGATTTAGTTTCCAGAGCGATTTCGGGATAATTCACTAGTACAAATATAGGGGGTGGAGCACGGTAAGTTGGGTACGGTTTTTGACAAACGTGCTTATTTTCTTATTTTAAGCACGATTTTACATTTAAAATGTGTTCCCAACCCCAAATTCAACTAAAAGCAACACGCTTTTCCATAAAACCGTTCTCGTTTATTTCTAAAAAAATATTTAGACCGTTTTTCGTGTAAAGCGTGCTTAAAAAAACTTAAAACGAACACGGTTTTATTTTCAAAGTGTGTCCCCAAAACCAGATTTGACTAAAACAAACACGCTTTGCTATAAAATCGTTCTCGTTTATTTGTAAAAAAATATTTAACCCGGTTTTCGTGTAAAGTGTGCTTAAAAAAATTACAACGAACACGGTTTAGTTCTCAAAGTGTGTTCCCAAAATCAAATGTAACTAAAACGAACACGCTTTTCTATAAAACCGTTCTTATTTGTTTCTGAAAACTTTTAAGCTCGGTTTTTGTGTGAAGCATGCTTAAAAATAAATTAAAACAAACACGGTTTTATTTTACAAGTGTGTTCCCAAAACCAACTTTAACTAAAATCAACACGCTTTTCTATAGAACCGTTCTCATTTGTTTCTAAAGGAATAATTAGCTCGGTTTTCCTGTAAAGCGTGCTTAAAAACATTAAAACGAACACGGTTTTATAAGAAAAGTGTCTTCCCAAAACCAAATTTAACTAGAGGGAACACATTTTCTTTTAAAGCGTTCTCATTTATTTTTATAAACCGTTCCCGAAATTTTTTTTTATATATATTTAGAGTTTTTTTTAGTAATTAGATTAAGTAAATGCACAAAGTTACAACAAAATTCTGTATCTCGGGTGGCAGGAGTGTAAAGTGGACGAATTCAGTATGAGGATGCAAGAGAGGTCTTGGGTTCGACTCTTGGTTCGAGGGTGCACGAGGTCTTGACATATGCTTTAATTTGCTGCCCAATGTGCCACGAAACGACATCGTTCCAGGCCAAAGCAGCATGAAACGCTGTATTTCACATGTACCGTGGCCCAAAAAAAAAAACCAGGTGCCAACAAGAATTTTTTTCCGAAATATTCACAATTAAAAAATAATTATAAACGTAGGCATCGATTGAAACTATTTGTCAAAATGTTCAAAATTGTCAGGGAACACAGAAAATCGCGGATTTCTTTGCAAACTACCAAGAAATTAAAAAATAATAATAATAAGGTAAACCGCGGTTTACCTTTTTTTTTTTTTTAATTTTAAAAACGAATCCCCATTTTTAGGGGAGAGAGGAGCGGCCCGTGTGGGAGGGGGAGGATCAGACAGTAGGGCGAAGGAAGACAGAGAGCAGGAGGGCGGTGGCAATGGAAACAAAGAGGAGATCCGGGCGAAGGAGGAGCGGTGAACCAGAGCGGTTATCGGTGGTGATCGAAGTGGCGGATTGACGGAGGAGGAGATCTAGGCAGCGATTCACGGTGGCCGGAGAGAGTGATGGAGGAGCGGTGACATCTGAGGAGTTGGAC
Source organism: Persicaria tinctoria (assembly GCA_037127255.1). Classification (NCBI taxonomy): domain Eukaryota; kingdom Viridiplantae; phylum Streptophyta; class Magnoliopsida; order Caryophyllales; family Polygonaceae; genus Persicaria; species Persicaria tinctoria. The sequence goes on from JBANSL010000014.1 coordinate 58,077,745, forward strand.
AGTGCGGAGATCGGGGGATAGAGGAGCGGGTCGGGTGGAAGAGGAGAGAGCGGTGACATATCCCGCTGATCCAGTCCGCACCGCTCTCCGACGCCCTAACCACCGTCCTCCAACGCTCTCCAATCCAGACTCCATCACTGCCATCGCCACCGCGAACCCGACCCACACCTTCCTTCGCTGCCCTCGCACCTCCCTCCCTCTTCTTCACTGCCACCGCACCTCCCTCCCTCTTTTTCGGTGCCATCGCCACCGCCCCCACCCGGCCAGATCCTCTCTCCCCTAAAAATGGGGATTTGTTTTAAAAAAATAAAAAAAGGTAAACCTCGGTTTACCTTATTATTATTATTTTTTTAAAATTTCTTGGTAGTTTGCAAAGAAACCCGCGAGAAATCGCGGTTTTCTGTGTTCCCTGACAATTTTGAACATTTCGACAAATAGTTTCAATCGATACCTACTTTTATAATTATTTTTTAAATTGTGAATATTTCGGAAAAAAAATTCTGCCAACAATACCCATATACTATTATTTTTCCCATATAAAACTATTTTTTGTTCATTTTTTTCCCATTTTACCATTTAATAATAATAATAATAATAATAATAATAATAATAATAATAATAATAATAATAATTGAATAGTTGAAAAAGGAGAAATATTAAAAAGTAACTTAACGACACAATACTCATCCTTACGAATGATAGTTTAAATAATAAAAAGTTGGAATGGAGCTTTTAAGTTGTTATGACAAAGAAAAAATAAGCCAAGGTTCGAGGTTGGAACTCACAAATGTATACTCTTAGAACATAGAAATTTATTATAAATTTTATAAAATTCATGTTTGAGTCAAGTCGGGTCGGACATGCTTATATAACATGATTGTTAATTTGTTATTGAGCTATTTGGAGGAGGATGTATGAAAGTGGAGTTGGGGTGATCGAGGAATGATAAAGAGTATATATGATCGAGGAATGTTAATTTGTTATTGCCGTTTGGTAGGCATAAAGAATAAATGGCAATGTGGAATATTGCAAAGCATCCGAGTCGATGAAGAAGGAAGGTCTGAAAGAGACGACACCGACCTACCCATTATGTATAAAAGTTATTCCAACTCCAAGTTGAGGCATCCTATTCTATACACCCCCCACGTACTCCCTACGCTATCCTCCATCGATCTCCTCCCCTATCTACCTTCTTTTCCTTTTTTTTTTCTTTTTTTTTCCCCTAAAAAATGAAAACAAAAGAGTGTGATGTATTCGCCATATAAGGGTTCGTTTGGTTTAACACGGGAAGAACAATTTTCAGGAAGTTATTTTCTGGGAATTCAATTCCCACGTATTGCACTTTTCAGGAATTGAAAAAATATGTTTGATTGGATGTTAAATGGTAGGATTTAAAATAGAAAAAATTGGAAATTTCTTTTTATAAAAGGTGGAATTGTAACTTACCTAGGAGGAAGTAGGTAAGTTAAATTCCCTTGAAATGGAGGAATTTAAATTCCTGGAAATTTAACTTCCTAGGTTTTCATGTGACTAAAACTCTAACTAAACACATATATTTTATTTATTTCTTAGGTTTTTCAGTTGCTAACCAAACGAACACTTAATATTCCTTGAAGAAAAAAGTAATTGTCTATAGAATAAGACGTAATTAATTAAATGATCATCATCTAAGATTTATTAGTTAAATGTCCACCGGTCACCCCTAACTGTTGTCCACTTCCTTCCCTCTATATGGAACTATGAAAGACAGCTGATAAATGGAACTACGACAGACAACTGACAAACGGACTGCTGATAAAGAAAATCAGCATTTATTATGATAAACAAAAATTTCAGCATCTCTTTGAGAAAATAAAATAAAAAATTCAGCAACACTCAACACTTGTTAAAAGTTCAACTAAAAAAAAACCCAATGTAGTACTCGAAGGTTTTCTTATCTCTACATGTATCTCTGCATTGCTTCTGCTTCAGCAACATGAGCTGATTTTGTAGTGATGCAAACTCATTCTTCATGATCTGTTCCCTATCCTGAATTGCCACCTCAGTAACACCCTCTTTTTGTAGCTGCTATCTTAGTTTTTTAGCTGATACAACAACACCATTTACAGCTACAATTAACTCATTATTTGACATTCGAGGGAACATGTCCTTCACACCTTGCAGTGCACACATCCATCCATGCTGCTCTATCGTCCTGACACTCAGCTCTCAAATGTAGCCTTTTTGTGCCAATAAAAAATGGAAAATCTCTTGTCATCTGATCTACTCTGCCTAATTGATGAAACCTACAAACGTTAAACACTTGAAAAATAAGACACGAAAAAATATCAATGAAATATAGAGCTTCAAATATGAAGCGATTGGCCACCGTAACTCTTTTTGCAACATTATTTTGTTTCCTCATTAATGATATTCTAACTATGACAGATAACTGACAACGCATGAGAGATAACTAATAAACGGGACAATGACAGATAGCTAAAAAATAGACTGTTGAGATTTATCTCATAAGAGAGTGGCCGAAGTTAAAGAAATTCAGCATCACTCCCTTTATCTCAGCTAAAGTGAAGAAAATTCAGTATCTCTTATGAGAGATGAATTTTTTGTTCATAAATCTTTTGTAATTATTAAAAGTTCAACATATAGATGAACATCAAAATAGGCGCAATCTACAATTTGTCATTCACATAAGAAAGTACCACTTCATTTAGAAACTTTGAACTTGTCGCCCTAACACCAAGACAAAAGAGTATTTTCAAGAATATAGTCAAGGGATATTACCTCATCTCTAACATTCAATATAGCTTTAATAAGGGCGAGTCACGCCGATGGATGTCCCAATCAATAACCTCATTAACCTCGAGATATTTGTGATGAACCCAACGAACCCAAAGATTATCTCTTTTTGAATGACTGTTCCATAGGTGCTTGCACATAAAAGCTCGATTTCAAGCATGGATATTGAGGAGGCCAAGACCCCCTTCGTTCTTCAGCTTGCAAACTCTACTCCACTTCACTCTAGGTCATTTCCATATGAAGTTTCGGCATAAGGAAATGAGGGATAGAAGAACCGAGTCAGACATGGGAAAGATTGATAACCGAAATCCCTCAATCCCTTGAAGCACCGAAGGAATAAGCTCTTTTCTTCCTGCATAAGACAAGTGTTTAGCAGCCTAAACACTTAATTTCTTACCCATTGTCTCAAGGAGAGGCCCATAGTGAATGACCCTAAGCCCATGCGGGCTGATTGGGCTATTTTTCTTACTACTGAAAGGTGATGATATTTTTTCACCCCTCTAATAGTTGAATTATTTTAATTATTTTTCCCAATTATTTTAATTATTTTTTCACCCCTCTAATAAAGATCTCTTACGGTGTGAACGATGTGCAAACTAATTATTCATACGTAAGACCACAATTATTCACTAGACGTAATATAACTATTCATATGTATTAATAGTTTTTTCATATGAAAGTTATTCATTTGTTGAAACATGATTATTCGTACTTATTCATATGAGTTATATGTATGAATAATCATGTTGTTACAGATGAATAATTTATCTCCTCGAAATTTCTTTTAAATCTCAAACGTTGATCTTTGTAATCCAACACTTCATATTTGTTTACAAATTACATCGTAATTAAGAGGTGTTTGCAAATGATCTAGTCTATCTATCTATCTATCTATCTATCTATCTATCTATCTATCGATTGTTATTTCTAAAGTTACTAGCTATTGTATATGGCCCCAAGGTAAATTTAAGCTACTGAAAATAGAGAATTGCAGTAAATATTTTCAATTTTATAGATGTTATGTTTAATTTTACCAATTTTGAAATTATAGTAAATATCACTTGTTTTTAAACTGATTATATCTCCATCACCATAATCTGAAAACACTTCCATATGCCCACCTTATATATATCAAGTCAATTTGGCCGGGTCAGAACCGTTGTTATTAGCTCATTTGATAAAGCGGATGTTGGATGTAATACCTAGAGTAGGAGGTTTTATGGTATCTTTTCGACTTCCCCATCCCACATTGGAAGTTCAGGGTATCTTAAAGGTGTTTTTTAGGAGACTCTCCACCTACCTATATTGAGTGGAAAAAGAGGAGATGGGGCACCCACCCCGGCACTCGTTGGGCTCGGAGATTGAAGTGGAGTTTTTTTGTATTCAAAATCTTTTCTTAAGGCCGAAGATATCACGAATAAGCTTGTTAGTGTTTATTTGCAAATATATATGTTTTCACTGAAAACTTATCTTTTTCAGTTTTGATAAGCCACGATCTTCAGCAGACAGCTAGAAACCTTCTCCCGCGGATTATTCCTTGTGGTCAAAGGAGACGATCCCTGCAACTATAAAAGAAGGTCGTAGGCTAGGGTTTTAATCACGCTGAAAACTTTCGCCTCTCTCCCTCTCGGGTTTTCTCCTATCTTTTTTGTTTTGAGCACCTATTCCACTTCCATCTTCTCTCCCTCGAGTGCACTTGTGAGAGAAGCCGGTGAAATCCTTAAGGGACGTTGCCTCGCATACGATCTGCACCATTGTCGGGGAAAATACGTTTCTCATTCATGGGCTCCCATACCATGCTTCACTGCAGCCTGCAACCCCTTCCCAGAAACGAGTTCGACCTACATCCACTAACGCTTTCAACACCAGTTTGTTGGGTTTCAATTGCATCATTGCTCAACAAAAGAGTCACTTTAATTTCTACTCTATCAAAAGATTGTGTATTTGATTCTTATTACTAACTAATGATGTAATTGATGGATAATCTATTAGTACTTTTATATGCAGCCCGTGAGTATATGTGTGAGTGTGTAAGGTTAGTTGAGCACACAAATCGAGCTAGAATAGAAAGGTATTTTTCGTCAATTTAAGTGGACAATTTACCTCTTAAAACAAACAATATATTACGAGGAGAGTTCGTTTTGGTTGTAATAACTTAGAGAACCAAAAACCATCTCTATTCAATAGAGGTTTCTGGCGTTTTTCTTCTTCTGTTTTATCCTTGATTTGTGCTCAATTTTCTTTTCCTTTGATCTGATTTTACATCTTCAAATGGTATCAGAGTATGAGTGATGATCATTCTCTTTGATTGTCTCTGTTTTGCGATTTCGTTTGTTTTCGAGTTTCTTCGCGACATCAGCATGGTTGGTAGAGGTGTTGCGCCTCAACTAGGTCAGACTTCAGCTGCTGGTGACAACACCAATGGATGGAAGAGGCACTTTTATGTCTGTTACACCTCCTGGTTCGGGTGTTGATGCTGGAAGAGGTTGGAATTTCAAGAATCATGGCCTTCAATTCGGTGAAATAATGCAAGGTATGAATAATACTCATGTTAATCCTTTATTTCTATCAAATTCCAATCATCCGGGAATGGTGCTAGTTTCTACTCAGTTTAATGGATCCAACTTTACGAGTTGGAGTCGGAGCATAAAGATGGCTTTAGGTGCTAAAGGCAAAATTAGGATTTATTACTAGGAGTTGTGTTAGGCCTTTGAAAGAGAGTAGGGAATATAAGAAGTGGATGTAAGACAATTCTATGGTGATGTGTTCGTTGATTAATTCAATGACCAATGAGGTAGCTGAGAGTTTCATGTATGTTGAATCCGCAAAAGAGCTATGGGGTAAAATCAAAGAACACTTCTATGAGTCAAATGATCCTTTGGTTTACCAGTTAAGAAAGGATTTGGCAATCTCAAACAAGAGAATCTGTCTTTTGCTGCTTGCTTTGTAAAGATGAAAAAGATTTGAGATGAACTTCAGGTTTACTTAGATGTCATCCCTAGCTGTAATTGTGGTGGTATTAACCACTGTGCGTGTGGATTAAGGAAGACAATGCTTGAAAGAAAGGAGAAGGCCAAGGAGATGCAGTTTCTGATGGACCTTAATGATGTGTATGAGCATTTGAGGAGTAATGTGCTATCTAAAGACCCTATGCCTAGTATTAATAAGGTGTTTCAGATGGCAATACAGATTGAGAGATCCAAGGGTGTTACAAGTGCCATTCAGAGTGATTGAATGCTCTGGCTATGTCTATGTTTAATCAATTTGAGGTTAAGGACAATGCATTGAACAAATTTCATTTTGGTGAGCAATTCAAATAGTTTGATCAGGCTAAAAAAGACTACAAGAAAGCTAAGGTAGATAGGAAGTGCGATCATTGTGGTGAGAGAGGTGACGGAGGGAAAACCTTTCGTTGATCCGTCAAAGAAAACTCAAACCTATAACTAGTATAGCAATAAGTAAGAGGTCGATCCACATGGAAATTTATGATTTAAGTGTCAATTGAAGTAACCAAATTGGGGGGTTTTTAAGTGTAAAAGTTCCGCCTTTTATCAAAGCGGATTGAAGAAAGAAAGAGTAAATGATTTTGGTTTAGACAATTATGAGAAGCAATTCTACCTACAATTTTCCACTTTATTTAGTTGAAGCGATCCTTGTAACTTCTTCTCGTCCTATTAAGTTTCCTATGAATGCCCTTGTCCCGACCTAATATAGTTACTAGTCCAATCAGTCCTAGAAACCCTTATCAACCGAACAGTCCCTAAAGAAGGATTTAACCCAATTGATAGCTTTAAGTCCAGAGATTAGCCAAGGTATTTGCAGTCCCTAAAGAGGGATTTAACAACACATCCAACTTTCTACTTATTCAATTAGTTCAATCAGCCCTAAAGGAACAAGTTTGCTACTTAGGTTAAGGTTCACAATCAGGAATCTACAAAACCTTAGCAATTGAATTGATTCTAACTAGTTGCGCGGGCTAGATATAATAAAAAAATAGACAATCAAGCACAAAGAAGTTGAAGCATTCAAATATAGGAAACAAGGAACGAGAATTAGAAACTCACAATCAATCCAAATAAAGCTTCAAATTATAGACAGAACAGATGAGTTTAGTTCCTCATGGAAGACATAACTCAAATCTCTAAAGTGTCTGATAAACGTAGAATAGAATAGAAGTGTCTAAAAAACTAACATAAATCGGCCTTATAATAAGTCCAAGTCGGCCATGGAATAAAACAATAACAACTAGGGTTTTCATTAAATGAAATGCAACGTCTAATCGCTGACGACCAATGTCGCGGCGGCGACATATGCTGCGGCCACGGCACCTGCTGCTTCTCCTCCCCGTGGCATGTTGCTCTACTGCGGCTGCGACATACAGGCCGCGACATCCTGTTGCCGCCGTCTCTTCTTGCTCGAATCCGCAATTAGCTCCAGGTACCTTGCTTCTTTCCAATGTATCTTGTAGTCCTCTTCAGGATCTTGCATCTCTCAATGGTCTTCAGATTCACTCTGCAAAATAACCACAAATTCGCGTAGAATTCGAATTCTTCCAGAGTAATCACAAGATGCAAATCAACCACAGATTATGAACGGAATGCTACCTAACTAGCCTAACAATGCCTATCTAAGATATGCATTATCAAATTCCCCCACACTTAACCTTTGCTTATCCTCAATCAATGATAGAATGAACATGAATCAATGCATCCCACAAGCAATCCCTTCAAGTTTCAACCTCATCAAAAAGCAACATCATAGCAGGTGAAAACATAAACCAAGCAAACAAACGTCATAGCATGTATTCCAGTGATCAAAACTTAAAAGTAGACATCATCCAACCTCACCAGAAATATGTGTTTCACTCATGTGTTTAGGCTTTAAGGTACAACTCTCAACTCAAACCAACATGCACTAAACTCATAGACATTGACCACCATATCACCATATATCTACCGAAATGTCATTACTTGCGGGACACAATAAAGACAACAAAATAAAATGTGACAATTTTTTTTTTTCTTTTGTTTTTTTTCTTTCTATCTATTTTCTTGTCTTGGTGATTTCCTTACGCGAGGCGCAAACATGGGTGTCATGAATGGCCTTGGTCTATCAACACCTCAACCTACTAATATGAAGTCCACTTGAACATCTTTTGACGCAAGTTGCAAACATGGGTGTCATGAATGAACCTGGTTACTCAATAATCAAACTTTCTTTCCTAGTGGATAGTTTTCAACACCTTTTTGCGTGAATCATACCCATGGGTGTCATGCATAGATCCGGTTACTAAGTGCATCAACCATTGCCACCTTATTTCACTAAGTATGCACAAATTCAAACAGAAGACTCAAAATATAAACATAAACTCCGCAAGTAACAAACATGTAAGTCGGTCTTGAAAAATAGATACTGCAGTCAATGCCAAGAGGTAGCAACACAAGGAGAGTAATTCACACAATTGAGAAAAAGATTTCAAATAAGGCTAAACATTCTCACAAGGTCATGTTTTTAGGACTTCAATCATACTTTAGCTCAATCATACATTCTCAATTATATTTGCTAGCTCGTGTTCCACAAAAATCAAATACAGACAAGGCCAAAACATCCAGAATTCCATGGGATTTATATGATCATGCTTGAAATTTAAATTAGAGGACAAACTAAACCAGATGGATCTTTGAATAACACATATGGATGCAATGCATGATTAATTTTTTGGATTTTCGAATTTTTTTTAAGTACGAAAATAACCAAAAATTTTAAAAAAAATGACTACATAAATTAAACATGATGCAAAAATTTAAATATGATCTCCTATATGCATCTATAAACAGAATCCCCCCCCCCCCCACACCTATAATTTTCATTGTCCTCAATGAAACAGTAAAGATAACAAAAGTGAATCAAATATAATCAGGGTGAAAGAAAAGGAAACTGAAACTACCTAAAGAAAAACTACCGAACGATGATGAAGTGAAACAAAAAGAAAACTTACCTCGGGTTGCCTCCCGAGAAGCGCCTTTGTTTCAAGTCGTTGGCTCGACGTAATGGCCCTTGATTGGCCTAGATTCCTCCACCAGGGTCAGCTACACCTGTCATCTCATTGACAAGTGCGGACACCCTTGGAAGGTGTAGCTTTCTGTCCAAGCATTCATCCATGACCCTTAGCTTCTCTCCTTGATCTAGTCCTGGGGGTTGTCCTGAAATTCCAAAAGGTTTCAATTTGTTAGGGGGCTCAAATTTCCATAAACTATTTTCCTTAGGTGTCTTTAACAAATCACGAAAATTATTGTTGCGATAAATATTGTTAGCAATAGGCATATCTAAAGAATTTTCAGGAGAAAGCTTAGCATGGTTAAAGAGAGAGAATTCTATCTTTCTTCCATCAAACTCCATAGTCAATAAACCCTCACAACAATCAATTTTCGTTTTCGCAGTTTTTGGGAATGGTCTTCCTAGTATAATGGGTGTTTCAGGGGCTCCCTGCTCCATATCTAAAACAAAGAAATCAACAAGGAAAAACAAATCATCCACCATAACCAAAATATCTTCAACAACGCCTCTTGGCCTTATTTGTGATCGATCGGCAAGTTGCACTGTAACCCCAGTCTCAGTCAGAGCACCGAAACCCAAAGACATGTACATGTTATAAGATATAACATTAACTGAGGCTCCTAGATCTAGCATGGCTCGTTTGAATCTAGTATTCCTAATTGCACAAGGAATTGTAAACATACATGAGTCTCCACATTTTTCAGGCAATTTCCTTTGCAACATAGCAGAGACATTTTCATTCAAGCTTACCTTTTCCTTCTTTTTCAATCTGTGCTTCTTCTTTATGGTGCATAGTTCCTTAAAAATTTAGCATATCTAGGAATGCTCTTAATCAATTTGAGTAAAGGAATATTTACCTTGCACTTGCTGAACGTCTCAAAGATCTCCCTATCATTATCATACCTTCGTGTATCCTTCAGGGCTTCCGGAAACGGTGGAACAGGCTTTGGAGTCTCCATAGGTAAGAAGGAGGAAGAAGGAGAGGAAGAAGAAAGAGGAAGAGGGGAAGAAGAAGAAGAAGGGGAGGAAGACGGAAGATGCGTACCTGGCACCGACGGATGGGCGAGGACACTAGCGGCAGGCGCGACGTCTAGCTGCGGACGCAACACGTTTGATGGGCCACGGCCGCGACATGTTTGTTGTGGCCGCTGCATAGTACGACTGGCGTCTTCTTCGTTCATTACTTCCCTATCTTCGTCCATGATTTCCTCATCGTCCTTTTGAGGCGTGACAATCAGTTCCTTGCCACTTCTAAGCATTATTGCACTGACATTCTCCCTAGGGTTCTCAATCGTTTGTGATGGGAGCTTTCCTGAGTCATTTGCCTCTCTTGCACTTAGCAGTTGAATGATTTGACTCATCTGATTCTCCAAGTTCTTAGATCGTTCACCTTGGTCCAAGATTGCCAGTGCGAGGGTCTTAGTGCACGTCTCTAAGTTCTTTGTGCGTTCAGCTTGGTTCATGACGAATTGTGTGAGGGCTTGTAGTGGATTTCCATCAGGTGCACTTGCTTGAGACTATCCTCCCTGACGGAGGTCAAACTGTTGTTGTGGCCTCACCTGATGCCCTCCTTGTTGATTGAAAGATTCTTGGTAGTTGCCATAACCATAGCCCTGCTGATAGCCTCCATTGTAGTTATTATTGTTGAAGTGCCCAGGATTACCAAAGTTGCCTTGCCTAGGCCTTTGTGGAGCAAAATTCCCAATTGCATTCAACTCAACACTAGGTTCTTGCAAAGTTGAGTACATATCCATAGGATGGGATGGATCACTGTAAGAATCATAAGTTTTCAACCGCGGAGATGCTCTATCAACTACCGGTTTCTTGATCATCTCTTTCATCTCTGTCATACCAGTCTGTAATGCAGCCACTGGGGCATCGATAGCAAGTACACCTCTAGCACGAGTGCTCTTGTTGAACTACCTAGAGCCCTTAGAGAGCTCCTTAAACACTTCCCAAGCTGCAGCAGGCGTCTTATTCAGCATGTTTCCCCCACAACAGGAATTCATCGTTTTGCGTTCTTCATCAGTAAGCCCATTGAACAAGAAGAGAACTAGATCCTTCTGAGAGTACCCATGGCATGGGCAGCTAGCGCAGATTTCTTGAAATGCTCAAAGTACTCATGAATAGACTCCGTCGTGTACTGCTCAATGTTGTTGATTGACCTTTTCAAGGCAATTAGCTTTGTTGCAGAGAAGTACATCTCTAGGAAAACTCTCTTCATCTCAGCCCACGTAGTAATAGATCCAGGTGGTAGATAAAAGAACCACTCATTCGCATCATCCCTCAAAGAGAAAGGAAAGGCTCTTAGCTTGATTTTATCCTCAGTAATGTTCTCAGGTTTCATCCCAACTACCACAGTATGGAACTCAGACACATGCTTGTGGGGGTCCTCCCCACTCGACCCATGGAACTTGGAAAGAAGATGAACTACCTCGAATTTCAGTTCAAAGCTGACTCCTTCCCCTAGCGCAAGGAATTGGATAGCTAGGGGTTGCTGTGCCAGATCAGGAGTAGAAAGCTCCTTAAGAGCACGATTTGCGTCGTTATCCATCTCTCCAGTGCTTTTTCCTTGATCAAAAGGGAGCTCGCGAAAGCGATCACGAGTTTCTCGCCTTAAGGCAAAAATGGTTCTTTCGATCTCTGAATCAAAAGGCAACAAAGAGGAATTAGTAGCACGGGTATGGACCATATAAGATGGTCCACGCCAAAAATCAGCACTAAAAACACACAAGAATCAATAAATTTCCCCGGCAATAGCGCCAAATTTGACGGAGGGAAAACATGTCGTTGATCCATCAAAGAAAACTCACACCTATAACTAGTATAGCAATAAGTGAGGGGTCGATTCACAGGGAAATTTATGATTCCAGTATGATTCAAGTGTCAATTGAAGTAACCAAATTGGGGGGGCTTTTAACTGTGAAAGTTCCGTCTTTTATCAAAGCGAATTGAAGAAAGCAAGAGTAAATGATTTTGGTTTAGACAATTATGAGAAGCAATTCTACCTACAATTTTCCACTTTATTTGGTTGAAGCGATCCTTGTAACTTCTTCTCGTCCTATTAAGTTTCCTATGAATGCCCTTGTCCCGACCTAATATAGTTACTAGTCCAATCAGTCCTAGAAACCCTTATCAATCGAACAGTCCCTAAAGAAGGATTTAACCCAATTGATAGCTTTAAGTCCATAGATTAGCCAAGGTATTTGCAGTCCCTAAAGATGAATTTAACAACACATCCAACTTCCTACTTATTCAATTAGTTCAACCAGTCCTAAAGGAACAAGTTTGCTACTTAGGTTAAGGTTCACAATCAGGAATCTACAAAACCTTAGCAATTGAATTGATTCTAACTAGTTGCGCGAGCTAGATAGAATAAAACAATAGACAATCAAGCACAAAGAAGTTGAAGCATTCAAATATAGGAAACAAGGAACGAGAATTAGAAACTCACAATCAATCCAAATAAAGCTTCAAATTATAGGCAGAACAGATGAGTTTAGTTCTTCATGGAAGACATCGCTCAAATCTCTAAAGTATTTGATGAATGTAGAATAGAATAGAAGTGTCTAAAAAACTAACATAATTCGGACTTATAATAAGTCCAAGTCGGCCATGGAATAAAACAATAACAACTAGGAATTTTATTAAATGAAACGCAACGTCTAATCGCTGACGACCAATGCCGCGGCACCTGCTGTGGCCGCGGCATCTGCTGTGGCCGCGGCACCTGCTGTGGCTGCGGCACCTGCTACTTCTCCTCCCCGCGGCTGCTGCGGCCGCGACATCCTGTTGCTGTCGGCCCTTCTTGGTCGAATCCGCAAGTAGCTCCAGGTACCTTGCTTCTTTCCAACATATCTTGTAGTCCTCTTCACGATCTTGCATCTCTCAACGGTCTTCGGATTCACTCTGCAAAATAACCACAAATTCGCGCAGAATCCGAATTCATCCAGGATAATCACAAGATGCAAATTAACCACAGATTATGAACGGAATGCAACCTAACTAGCCTAACAATGCCTATAATGCCTATCTAAGATATGCATTATCAAGAGGCCACACAAAGGAGTATTAATTCAAGATTATTTGTTATCCATATTAGTTTAAGGGGCCTAAGCAACATGGTGTGTTTGCTTCTCAGTTGGAATGTTTTCCATAAGACAATCCTTTTGATGAATATGTTAGTGGAAGTGGAAAACCAGATCAAGCCATGGTCCATGTTGTGTTTCAAGAAGTGATGAAGCTCATGAAGGAAAGGCTCCAATGGAGAGTATTGATAGCTCTGCTAATCAAGAAATGGTCCACTTTGTAGTTACTCTAAGTGTTTCATTTCTTATTGGCATTAATACGACACAAAATGGTGTGTGGATAGTAGATTCGAGTGCTACAGATCATATTGCTTTTGATAGTACTATTTTTTCCTAAGATATTTGATTTGAATCCTCCTATTAATTTTGGATTGCCTGACGGAAAGTGCATTGCGGTTCAACAACATGGTACTGTGAAATTGAGTAGTGATTTGGTATTGAGAAACGTTTTGCTGGTGCCTCAGTTTAGACACAATTTGCTGTCGATTTCCAAAAGTTTGTTTGATCAACATTTGAGATTCAGTTTTGATGTTGTATGTTGTTGGTTACATGACCTTACAACTAGAGTTGTGTTAGCTAAAGGCACAGAAAATAGAGGTTTATATGTGTTGAAGGCTCAAGGACTTGTGAAGAACCCACAGTTGGATTCTAGTTCTTTCAATAATGTTTGTTTCAATTGTAATAACATGCATTTGGTGCATGCTAGACTTCTGACATATCTCTTTTTCTAAAAGTCATCATATTCCTGATTGTAAGGTTGGTGATGTAAGAGTCTTGTCCTATGATACTTGTGATATGACCAAGTTTCACAAACTGAAGTTTGACAAATGTGATGCTATTACGACTTGTCCTTTTCATCTTATTCACTTAGATGTTTGGGGCCCTTACAGAGTTCAATCTAGGTGTGGTGCTAAGTATTTTTTGAAAATATTGGATGATCACACTAGAACCATTTGGGTTTATCTGATGTAAGACAAAGTGCAGGTTCTCAGGTTACTTACTTGTTTCTAGAAATGGTTGAGACACAGTTTCATGTCTCTGTGCAGACAGTTATAAATGATAATGACATTGAATTTACTCAAAAAGGTTGTGTGGAATTATTTTCTTTTAAGGGTATTATTCATCAATGATCAACCCGAGTGTTCATGAACAAAATGATAGAGTTGAAAGAAAACATAGACATTTGGTTAAGACTGCCAGGGCTATCAGATTATATGCAGGTCTACCCATTAAATTTTGAGGTGACTGTATTTTTAGTGCTACTCATATTATAAATAAGATGACATCATATGTGTTGAACGGGAAATCTCCTTTTGAGATGCTTTATAGGGTGCCTCCTAACTATGATCAATTGAAGGTTGGAGGGTGTTTATGCTATGCTCTTCAACCCAATGATTACAAGGATAAATTGGGGTCATTGCTCGTAGATGTGTTTTCTTGGGGTATCCTCATGACAAAAGGCTTACAAACTATTTGACTTGGAGAAGTAAATAATTATTGTCATTATGCATGTTAAGTTTGAAGAAAATGGGTTCCCTTTCAACCAACCCAGCTCCCCACAAGTAAAGAAACTTATGGCTGATTCATTTAATGAGTCTGATAGCTTTGATATTGATCCTTCTCTTTCCTCTCCTTCTCCACAAGCTACTTCTGAGGTTGGATCTTGTTCAATACATATTCCATCTCCTCCTACTAATCGCCTTTCACCTTATTCTATGGATGTTCCTTCATGTTGTTGCAGGAGGATGTGTCAAGTATGAAATATAAATAAATATAAAAGAAAACTGACTCCCTGTCTCAGCAAATAAATACAAGACTTCCTCCCGCTGTAGTAGAAGGTAGTCAAGATCGATCCATGAGGAAGCGTGTCAGCGCCCGCCTTTTTAGTTCTAAAACTCAGCAGAAATAGTAAAACACAGAAGAAAGCAGAAATAATAGAGAAAAACAAAAAATAACACAAAGGCCGAGACTTTGTCGATATCGACTGGGAGTACTCGATATCGACTAGAAAAATCGACCAACAGTAACTCAAAATCGACTTGACAGAAACTTAAAACTCAAAACTTTTCACAGATAGAATTCGAAACTTGTGAAATAAATCAACGAAATAAAAGACTTCCAAGATCAGGGTTTCAACACCACAACGATAACCGTGTAAAATAACACATAAAGGCATAAAAGATCATGCTTTTCATCAAATAACTTTCGTTATTAACAAATAGGAATATAGAGGCTTTCGCATAAACCCTAATTGTTACTATCCCTTTTCACATAATTAACCCAAGTTGCATTAAGATCACTTTCGCTTCAATAACACAAACAAGGATCACCTTCAACTTTCGCAAAAGAATCATGCTCATAAGGATAGAAGACGAATTGCATCAAAAGTTTGAACCTTTACCGCATCACCTTACATGGATACCGTCGGGCTCACCCCGACCCTAGAAGTTGGGTGACTACCCGCTCTTCATCATCAAGAAAGACATCAATAATAAAAGGGAACTAAATTGCATTAAATAAAATAAAAGAAAGGTTACAACCGAACAAAGCAAAATCCGCTCTCGCCTCTCTTGCTCCACTCGTCACAAGCTCTCTCTCTCTCTCTCTCTCTCTCTCTCTCTCTCTCTCTATCATTCTATGTAACTAATTGTAACTGAAATTGAATTGGAATTAGAAATCAGCCCCTAAGGCCTTATTTATAGGCTTCATTCCAAGCTAATCTAGGAAAGAAACTAATCTGAATACTTAAAGATTAAATAATGGAATTGAAAGAAATAAATCTAAAAAGGAACTATATCTAAAGTAGACAAATATCTCTTTTATCTTGATAGAACTTGATAGAATTTGATCTTGTGGATATCTCCATTGGATTTTGGATAGAACATTGATTAGAACTTGGGTACCCTCGAAATCGGCCACTAATGGTCACTCGATATCGACCTGCAACTTCTTCAGTTCACTTCAGCTACTCGATTTCAACTCCTAGGATGAAAATCGACTTGTTTTTACTCGATATCGACTTGTATAAGTCGATATCGACCTTCGTTTCCCTGCTTCAGCTCCTTGGTCGATTTTGGATCTTGACTCGTTTTGGCAACTCGATATCGACTTGACTGCCTCGATATTGACAAGCCTAGGTCGATATCGACCAGTGTGTGTCGACTTGGTTTTCTGGTTTCCAGCTTGATTTGTCCTGGTTCCGCTACTCCTTGACCTGGGACTTTCTGTACTGGACATCGAGCTTTTCCTCCTTTCCCTGAACTGCTGTAATTTGCCTCGATTTCTGCGAAATTAAACAGAAACTGGTGTAGATTCCAAAATTAGCAAATAAGCATAAAATACATAGATTCTGTATTATTCTAGCCCAAATGCATGAAATGTATGCCAAAAACGATATAAAAGTAGGTATAAAACATGGAAAATTAGGCTCTGTAGGGAGGGGGATTATGATGCTGGGGCTGGTGATAGTAGCTCCAGTTCTGATTCTGATGTGGCCTTGAGTAATGTCCCCAGCTTACCTTACCTCTTCGTGGGTCTCTGCCGCTTGTACTTGATCGACGTGTGGGCACGCAGTGGTGTTGTGCCTCACAGACCCACATCCCAAACAAGGCTGATTTTTAGAGAGGAAATTAACTTGTTTGGTAAGACGGCGTACCTGGTCATTCTGGAATTGCTCCCTGACATCTGGATCAACCTCCTTTGATGGCACATACAACGACATAGATGGGGCAGGCCTTTCATATCTTTCGCCGGAAGCGGCCGCAGAAGTCCCATACGTGTTGTCGTAGTTTGCCAATGTCTCAAATACCTCTCATGCTCGGCGTGGAGTGTATCCAATGTACTTATATTTGGTGTAGTTGTTGATCCGATCCTTAGTAGGTGCATCCAGGTAATTGAAGATGATCTCCTGGATGACGTAGAGAGGTTGTCCATGCGTAGGACAGGATTTCAGAAGTCTCTTGTAGCGCTCCCAGACCTGTGCTAATTGTTCTCCTGGCTTTTGTCTAAAGGCCGTGATTTGTTGTCTGAGGGCAGTTATCTTTGCAGGAGGAAAGAACTTGTTGAGGAACAGGTCATGTAGTTCGTTCCAAGTGAGAATTGATCGTGCAGGCAATCCTTCCAGCCATTGTTGTGCTATTTATGCAAGGGACCAACGAAAAGCCTTTAGTTTTAAATATTCAAGATTAGCACCATCAGCTATAGCATCACATAAGTCTATAAAAGTGGTGACATGCTCTAAAGGACATTCATTAATTCTTCCCCTAAATTGACTCCTTCTAATTTCAGTAATAAAAGAAGCACGAATTTCAAAATTAATTGCAGGAAGAACGATCGTTGATTTTGGAACTTCCTGAGTATGATGCAAATATTCCTTTTCGTTGGCTGGGATATGCCCGATCTGCTCCTAAAGTTCCCTTCTCGCGTTGACCTTGCGATCTACCCTTGCTTCCCACCGTTGTTGGTTCTGTGCATATTCCGCCTCTCGTCGGGGGTGTTCTGCTTCTCTGGTGGTGAATGCCTCAACTTTTTGGCGGAGTTGCTCAAGCTCCTGTGGAGGTGTGAGCGGGACCGCATTCTCATCGTTGATTTGTGACATCCTCATGAACCTTTGTTGAAGGTGGAAGTATCGCTCTGGTTCTAGAAGCAGATCGATATGCGTGCGATCAGTTCTTCGCATGCACCTGAAAAACAAAAGCAAAAAGAAACAAGTAAAAAGAAACTAAAAATAAAAACAAATATAAAGAAAAAGAACTAAAAAGGGCGCGATTGATGACTTCCCCGGCAACGGCGCCACATTTGTTATTGCAGGAGGATGTGTCAAGTATGAAATATAAATAAATATAAAAGCAAACTGACTCCCTGTCTCAGCAAATAAATACAAGACTTCCTCCCGTTGTAGTAGAAGGTAGTCAGGATCGATCCACGAGGAAGCGTGTCAGCGTCCGCCTTTTCAATTCTAAAACTCAGCAGAAACAGTAAAACATAGAAGAAAGCAGAAATAACAGAGAAAAATAGAAAATAACACAAAGGCAGAGACTTGATCGATATCGACTGGGAGTACTCGATATCAACTAGAAAAATCGACCAACAGTATCTTGAAATCGACTTGACAGAAACTTAAAACTCGAAACTTTTCGCAGACAGAATTCGAAACTTGTGAAATAAATCAATGAAATAAAAGACTTCCAAGATTAGGGTTTCAACACCACAACGATAACCATGTAAAATAACACATAAAGGCATAAAAGATCATGCTTTTTATCAAATAACTTTCGTTATTAACAAATAGGAATATAGAAGCTTTCGCATAAACTCTAATTGATACTAACCCTTTTCACATAATTAACCCAAATTGCATTAAGATCACTTTCGCGTCAATAACACAAACAAGGATCACCTTCAACTTTCGCAAAAGAATCATGCTCATAGGGATAGAAGACGAATTGCATCAAAAGTTTGAACCTTTACCGCATCACCTTACATGGCTACCGTCGGGCTCACCCCAACCCTAGAAGTTGGGTGACTACTCGCTCTTCATCATCAAGAAAGAAATCAATAATAAAAGGGAACTAAATTGCATTAAATAAAACAAAATAAAGCTTACAACCGAACAAAGCCAAATCCGCTCTCGCCTCTCTTGGTCCACTCTCCACAAGCTCTCTCTTTTGATCTCTCAATGTAACTAATTGTGACTGAAATTGAATTGGAATTAGAAATCAGCCCCTAAGGCCTTATTTATAGGCTTCATTCCAAGGAAAGAAACTCTATCTATATCTATATCTATCTATCTAAATACTTAAAGATTAAATAATGGAATTGAAAGAAATAAATCTAAAAAGGAACTATATCTAAAGTAGACAAATATTTCTTCCATCTTGATAGAACTTGATAGAATTTGATCTTGTGGATGTCTCCATTGGATTTTGGATAGAACTTTGATTAGAACTCGGATACCCTCGAAATCGGCCACTGATGGTCACTCGATATCGACTTGCCTCACTCGATATCGACCTGCAACTTCTCCAGTTCACTTCAGCTACTCGATTTCGACTCCCAGGATGAAAATCGACTTGTTTTTACTCGATATCGACTTGCATAAGCCGATATCGACCTTTGTTTCCCTGCTCTAGCTCCTTGGTAGATTTTGGATCTTGACTCGGTTTTGGAAACTCGATATTGACTTGAATTCCTCGATATCAACTTACTCCTTTCTCCTTCACTCGATTCTAGCTTTTCTGAGTGGAAATCGACTGCTTTACTCGATATCGACAAACCTAGGTCAATATCGACCAGTGTGTGTCGACTCGGTTTTCTCGTTTCTAGCTTGATTTGTCCTGGTTCCGCTACTCCTTGACCTGAGACTTTCTGTAGTTGACTTCGAGATTTTCCTCCTTTCCCTGAACTGCTGTAATTTGCCTCGATTTCTGCAAAATTAAACAGAAACTGGTGTAGATTCCAAAATTGGGAAATAAGCATAAACTACATAGATTCTGTATTATTATAGCTCAAATGCATGAAATGTATGCAGAAAACGATATAAAAGTAGGTATAAAACATGGCAAATTAGGCTCACAACACTTCACCAGTTCCTTCTTCTGGTGATCAGCATAGATCCCTAAGAAGACAAGTGCACAAACGAGCTAGGCTCAATGATTTCATTTGTTTTGGTTTACCCATCAGAGGTAAGAGTGACTCCACTTCATATGAGTCATTTACAGTATTCTCTTATCAGAACTAGTCTACTTATCATCCAAGTGCATCCATTCATTAGCTAATGTTTGTGCTGGGTTAGAACCACACTCTTATTTCCAAGCAATAAGGGTACCAGAATGGAAAACTGCCATGAAGTCTAAGCTATATGCCCTCATAATTAACAACACTTGGTGCGTCACTCCCCTTCATCCTGGTAAGAAGGCCATAGGTTGCAAATGGATCTTTAAAATTAAGCACATGCCTAATGGTTTAATTGAGAGATACATAGCTCGACTAGTAGCTAAAGGTTACAACCAAGTAAAAGACAAGGACTACAAGCAGACTTTTTCCCCTGTGGCAAAGCTTTCAACATTCAGAGTTATCCTAGCTCTTGCTGCTTGCAAAGGGTGGGTGTTGCACTAACTAGATGTCAACAATGCATTCTTACATGGCTATCTTAATGAGGAGGTTTACATGACTCCTTCTTCGGGATTTCTTGTCACCACTGGTCATATCTGTCGATTGTAGAGATCCTTATATGGCTTGAAACAAGCAAGTAGGCAGTGGAATCATGCACTCACTAGATTCATGATCAAGCTTGGTTATGTTCAGTCTAGCCATGATTTTTTTCTCTTTTTGTCAAGCCAATGGAGGTTTTCAGACAATAGCTCTAGTTTGTGTTGATGATATGCTACTAAAGTAATGGGCAATTCAAGTGTTAAAATTGGGGCCACTAAAGAAGCTTTGCACAGAGAATTCACCATTAAAGACCCATGTGTGGCAAGTTACTTTTTAGGAATGGAAATTGCACATTCTTCATCTAGAATTTTGCTCAATTAGAGGAAGTATGTCCTGGAGATACTCACTGATGAACACATGGAAGGTTGCAAGCAGATTGACTTCCCTATGCAACATGGGGTTAAACTTTCTACTAATATTGGTGATCCTATTGATCATCCTAAAGATTATAGGCGGCTAGTTGGGAGACTCTTTTATCTTACTCTAACTCATCCAGATATTTATTACACAGTTCAACAACTTAGCGAGTTTTTGCAACACCCATTGAAGCCTCATTGGGATGCTCTCATGTATTTACTGAGATATCTCAAAGGTAGTTTCAATTATGCTTTGTCATACCCTTCATCATCCTCCCTTACTGTCAAGGGTTTCAGTGATGCAGATTGGGAAATCGTCTTGACACCGATAGGTCTCTATTGGTGTCTTTCTTGGGACCTCTTCAATGTCTTGGAAGACATAGAAGCATAAGGTGGTCTCTAAATCATCAACTGAGAGTGAATACAGGAGTATGTCAGCTGCAGCTAGTGGGCTTGTATGGCTACAAGGCATTCTACAAGCCTACCCAACAATTAGCCATCAATCCAGTCACGAACGCACTAAGCACATGAGAATAGACTCTCGTTTCATCAGGGAAATGGTTCACCAAGGCTTCATCCAAATTGCTCATGTTCTATCTTCCTTACAGGTTGCTGATAATTTGACTAAGGCATTAAGCGCCAAACAACATGCTTTACTTCTAATAAAAAAAAAACATGCTTTACTTCGGTCCAGTTGGGCCTTGTTCTTCCTTGCATTAGTCCAACTTGAGGGGAGTATGTGAGTATATGTGTGAGTGTGTAAGTGATGCGGGACCATCTTCTACACCTCCAGATGCAATCCCATGTCAGAGGTGCCCTTGATGTACCGGACTATCCGCTTGAGCGCTTGAAGATGATGCTCGCGGGGATCATGCATGTATAAACAAATCTGCTAGACGGGGAAAGCGATGTCTGGCCTAGTGAAAGTCAGATACTGGAGCGAACCGGCCAGACCGCGGTAGGCTGTAGGATACTCAACCTTAGGACTAGAGGCAGCATCGAGCTTGGACTTGCAGTCGACAGGAGTGGTGGCGGGCTTGTAGGACGTCATTCGGGCTTTGTCGACGATCTCAAGGGCATACTTCTGCTGATGAAGGAATAACGCAGTAGGAGTGCAAGTCACAAAGATGCCAAGAAAGTAGCTCAGGAAACCGAGATTAGTCATGGCAAACTCTGAACGCAGCAGTTCCATCTGCCTAGACAGGAGGGAAGTAGAGGATGCTGTGAGCACAATGTCATCGACGTACAGTAGAAGATAGGCAGTGTCAGACCCCGAATGGAACACAAAGAGGGAGTGTTCTGACTGACTGCCCTAAAACCCAATACCAGTGAGGTATGTGGCAAATCGATGATACCAGGCGCGAGGCGCCTGTTTTAACCCATAGAGAGACTTTCGGAGAAGCCAGACGTGGGATGGGGTGGAGCAATCATAGAAGCTTGGCGGCTGATGCATATACACAGTCTCCTGAAGGTTGCCGTGAAGGAAGGCATTCTTTACGTCCAGCTGGTGAATGGGTCAGTCCTTGGTGAGGGCGATACTCAAAACTGTGCAGATGGTAGCGGGTTTGACGACCGGGCTGAAAGTCTCATCACAATCAACCCCAACCTCTTGAGACTTGCCATTGACCAGTAGGCGAGCTTTGTGACGCTCAAGAGTCCCATCAGATCTGTACTTAGGTTTGAACAACCACATCCAGTTAATGATATTAGTGTCCCGGGGCCTTGGAACGAGGTCCCACGTGCTGTTTTTAATTAAAGCACTAAACTCATCTACCATGGCGGCGTGCCAGTTCGGGTCCTATAAGGTCTTGTGTGGTGATTTGGGGAGAGGGGATATGTAAGGGGACGGGGTGAGAAGGTTGTATTTGGGGTTGGGTTTGAAGATCCTTGATAAGGCGTATTCCAGTAGGCATTATAAGTTAGTTTAGATGCATTTCATTGTCATATATTCATGTTTTATTGTTAATTAGATTAGCGCTTGTTTTGTGGAAAAGTTTGGAATCTACGCTATTTCGATGGTTTTATGTAGATTTGTAGATCTAAGGTGAAGAACGCGAGGAACGGAGCTAAGTAAGGATAAGGAGAGACTTACGAGAGCTTAAGGAAGAAGTCCCAAAGAGCATGGAACAAGCTAAGGAGCAATGAAGCACGAAATCGAGGTCTAAGAGCGAAAACAAGGGCGAGTCGCGAAAGCTGTCCGCCCGGCGAGCTGAACTTGTAACGCACTTTCCGGAGGCCTCGGATGTCCGATCGATGCATATGAGCATGCATTGGAAAGCTCTTTCGAAGATCTACGTGATGGTGTGTTGTTGGATTTTCGCTGACAGCGAATGGCTTTCCGCTGAAGCGAATCAAGTCATCAACATCATGTCTAGCAAGTGCCTGAGCATGACTCGCTGCCAGCGAATGGAATCTCGCTTCCAGCGAGTGGAGTCAGCCGGAGCATGTCCAGGAGCCAGCGCGTCTCGCTGCCAGTGAATGGAGTTCGCTGACAGCGAATGGAGTTCGATGCCAGCGAGTCGAATCAGCCGGGAACCAGCGAGTCGAGACAGCATCTGCTGCCAGCAACTGGACTCGCTGCAGCGAGTCATTCGTTGCTATGGAAAAGCCCTCATTGCTAGCGAATTGCACCAGGACAAGGACACGAACGAAGGCTCGGACACTCGCTCCAGCGGAAGGAAGAACTCGCGCTTGCGGATGGGATCTCTCGCTGCAGCAGAAGGAGTGACTCGCGGAAGCGAAAATAGGGAACACGAGGAGGATAGAAAAGTTTCTAAGGCATGGGACATTCGCTAACAGCGAGTGTGGTAGCGAGGTGGTAGCGAAAACCCAACAGGAGCTCGATCAAGGCCATTCCCTGCTAGCGAATTTTCTCGCTGCCAGCGGAATCTGACGCTGAATTAAATTTGGAAAGTCTATCTTTTATCTAGTTTGTTTAGGAAGTTTCTATCTAGTTTATCTATCTTTTATCTTGTTTATGAAAGACATTAGACTTATAAATAGGATGTTCTAAGGTTAGTTTTCTAATTAATTCCAAGTAGAGAAATCACCATTGAAGAGAACAAGGCTTAGGTAAGCCATGTTTGGCTAATTTTGTAGTTTTCGCCTACACTTTCGAGACTTGGTTGGTGGTTTATGAGTTTCTAATTCAAGTTATTTTTCCTCTATAATTCTTTCAACTTCTTTGTGTGATATTGATTATGTTATTGATGTTATCTTGATTAGCTACCTTGATAATATTGATTTCATGCTAGGATTTAATAATTTCGTATTTGTGTTATTTCCATAGTTGCACGCATAAGAATGTGGATTCTGTGTTTGAAGCATGATTATGTAGGGAGTTGACATATATCTTAAACATTGATTTACCGTGCTTAATTGGTGTTATTTATATGCTCAAGTTATTGGGACTATTTGCTATCTCTTTGTTAAATCTTGACCGTGTTAAGGTTGCATTGAGATGTAAGGGATTAATTGGACTCGTAGGACTTTTAATCTATATAAACCAAGACAAGAGGAATTCGTAGGAAAATATAATAACTTAAAAAGGATTCGATGATCAATAAAACCAACCAAAGTCGAGATCTTGTAGGTGGTAACGCTTTTCTTCTATCCTTTATTTTCTTTTGTCAATATTATTTTCTTTTATTTTCATTCATAAAAATCGTTTCTTTTATATTGATAAATACACAATATTTAGAAATACTTGATTCTCTAGGGTTCGACCCCTTACTTGCATACTATACTAGTTTGTTTGTTTGAGATTTATTTTTGACGAGGTAAATCAACGACTTTCCCTCCGTCAATCCCGGACTAGGTCCGAGTCTTCATGGGTGAGGTGGAGGGTTGAAGCTGAGGCGGGGGGGGAGGGTTCAGTGGAGCCGCTGCAGGGGCTGCGTGATGTGTTGCGCCGCGGCCCATCAATTGTTGCTGGGGGGTGCAGCAGGGGTTGCCGCGGGCACAACAAGGTGCTGCGGCCGCGGCCTATCAATTGATGCGGGGGGGGGGGGGGTGGGGGGGGGGGGGTAGGTGCAGCAGTGGTTGTCGCGGGCGCAACACGATGCTGCGGCTGCGGCATGCGGGGCTGTGTAGCAGTCGAAGCTTCGGGCGAGGCCTGTTGAATTAGTAAGCAGAGGAGGGGTGAGAATTCATCAGAATTGGGTCGTGTAGGGGGGTTGGGGACAACAGAGGTGGGTGGTGAGGCGAATGGGAAGGTTTGTTCGTCGAAAATCACATGGCGCGAAGTGACAACCCGATTGGTATCCAAGCGCAGACAACGATAGCCCCGATGGTGTGGGGAGATGCCCAAGAAGACACATTTGGTGGATCATGGGGAGTGCTTGTGAGGGGTGGTGGCACTCATGTTGGGAAAACAAAGACATCCAAACACTCTAATGTGATTGTAGGAATGGTAGCACTTGTAGAGTGCCAAGGTTGGGATGGAGTTGCCAATTGCTTTGGAGGGAAGTATATTGTGGAGATAGGTGGCCATGTGAAGCGCCTCAACCCAAAGGGAGAGGGGGAGAGAGGCGTGATGTAAGAGAGTTCGAGTTTTGTCATTGAGGGTAGGGAGGATGCGTTCGGCTTTGCCATTTTGTGGAGGGGTTTGAGGACAAGAGAAGCGGAGGGCTATCCCATGTTGTTGACAAAAGGAGTGGACGAAAATGTTGTCAAACTCGCCTCTCATGTCGCACTAAATAGACTTGACAGGCAAATAAAATTGAGTGCGGACAAATGTGTGGAAATTGACAATTTGACTTTGTGTTTCCGATTTGTGGGGTAGGAGAAAGACCCAAACGAAATTGGTGAAATCGTCAAGGACAACCAAATTATAGCGAAAACCACTAGCACTCGAAATAGGAGATGTCCACAAGTCACAATGTATAATATCAAAAGGTGCAAATGTAAGGGAATGAGGAATGCTAAAAGGAAGACGCTTGCTCCTGGCGATTTCACAAGAAGTGCAAACGTCTGAGGCTTTATTACATGAAATTAAATTGCTAGAACGGAGACATTGAAGCACGTGATCGCCAGGATGGCCAAGACAAGCGTGCCACAAGTCAGAACCAAGGGTGACGAGAGCGGTGAATGCAGTGGGGGACGAATGGCGAGCAACGGTGATAGGGTAGAGGTCTCCAGAACTATTGCACCGCATGATTGGGGTCCCCGTACATAGATCATTCACAGGAAAACCAAACGGGTCAAATTGGACAACCGCGTGATTATCAATGGTAAATTGACGAACAGAAATGAGATTTTTAACAAGGTCAGGGGCAAGTAGGACGTTGTTAAGGCGAAGGGGTGGGGCAGTGGGGAGGGTTGTGTGACTCGAACCGACAATTATAAGATATTCGTCGTTTTCGACATAGACAAACGGTATAGTGCTAGAATTAAAGACAGTTGTAGGTTACATGGTGCGTTCATCATGTGAGAGGAGGCCCCGATATCCATATACTAGTTTTCGTTCGGCTGCTGAAGTCCTATGGAGGAGAAGGCAGCGGGGAGATTGGTGTGCATGGGGGTCGACGGATGCTGCTGAGATGCGTACAGTGTCGGGGAAGGGGTCGGTTGCGGTGGTTGACGCTGCGGAAAGACCATGCCCGACGGAGGGTAGCTTGCCCAAGTCGGATAGGAGCAGGGCGGCGAATTGACGGTCCAAGGTTGCTGCTGGTGCTGCGGGTACCAGTTGCTGTGTGGCAGCTGCAGCATGTTGCTACGGCCGCAGCGCCCGCTGCTGTTGCCGCCTCTCTCGCGGCCTCCGCGCTGTTGGGTTGGTCGGGATGGGGTTTTGGGGTAAGGGTCCGGGGCTATGAAATCCTTGGATGACACAAGGACGTGGGAAGGACCCTGAGGGCGGCCCTGACGACTCTCCTCCCTAGAGAGCATGCTGCGAGCCACCATGAAAGTCGGCAGTGGCGAGGTGTTGCTGATCATGCCGTCGACGACATCAAATTTGGTGGAGAGGTCGTTGATGAGTTGAAGGACAAGGCATTCTTCACTGATCTTGTGTCCGACATCGCCAAGTTGATCGGCTATGGCTTTGATGGCGAGAGAATAGTCGGAGATGGTGGAGAAGCTCTCCTGACGGGTGTTGATGAACTTTTCCTCAAGATACGCTACCCTAGCGGATTGATTACATTGTCATGAAAGAGACCCTTGATGCGGAGCCAGACATCTCGAGCGGTGGAATCCGGTTGGAGGACGGCAATCAGGACATCCTCGGATATGGTGGCATAGATCCATCCAAGAACGATGGAGTCAAGGCGATTCCAGAGGGGCTCGGGGACATCATCCGGACGGCCACAGCCGCCGATGTGGGCAATGACATCGTGGCCCTTACAGACGGTATTGAAAAGTTCCGTCCATGTGTGGTATTGGACCTTTTTGAGATCTAGGGTTAGAGGAATTTGGTTTTTTATGTTGGTGACGAATTGAGCGGAATAGAAGGGGTTTTATGGCTGCGGTGGAGGGTTTGGGTTGGGTGGAGGGGGGTTAGGGTTGGGTGGGTTGTTATCCTCGACGGTAGCCATCGATATAGGTAGGAGATGGCGGCGGAAGAGAAAGGCGGGGAAGGGGGGATTACGGCGGCGGTTGTGGGGAGCGGCGGCGGCAAAGGTGGGCGGCGGCGTGTGTGCAGCAGCGTCTAGGGGATCGTAGTTATGAAACGAAAAATTAGGGTTTCACAACAAAGTTTGATATCATGTAAGTGTTTGGATAACTGAGTCCTCATCGGATCTCAGAGGCCTACTCGTGTATATATATCAATAGGTGAAAAACCCTGAGGATACAACGATAATTGTACACGATATGGACAAGTATAAATAATATATGCTAACAAAACCAACTCTATTCAAGGGAGGTTTCTTGCGTTTTTCTTCTTCGGTTTTCTTCTTGATTTGTGCTCAATTTTCTTTTCGTTTGATCTGATTTTACATCTTCAAACAGCCACTGATCGCAGAGGCAGGTCTAGCACTGGTACTGTGATTGGACCTCAACCCACATAAACTTTTTTCGGAACAAAAATAAATGTATCACGTATAGCGATGGAGATCAAGTGAAAACTGATAAGTGCATAGCTCTTAACATCATCATAAAACGGACGGATGGAGGCACTCCAATCATCAAATTAGCGATCCACATGCATATGCATATGGCCATATGGGCATATGGGCAGGGGTGGCCACCTTTGCAATTATAACTGTCCCTGTTTTATACTCCACAAGCTGCATAGATATATATATATATATCATATGTGTGGCTCCTGCTTCTTTAATAGTTGCCTACAGATCCATCCATTGCATCCAATTTGTTAAATTTCGGAAATTTCAATAGGGCGTTATGTTATGTATTAGGAGTCGTCGGATTTCATAAAGTTGGGGTCCATTTTAACATAAAAGATTTAAGTCAATGTCTAGTAATTTCACCCAATGTTATCAACTTTTCACTTTTTCTTGGTGTATTGGTATCCCGTCTCGATTCCAGTGGGATTTGGGGAAAAAAAATAATCCCGTCCCACAATAAATATGCGAGATGTATGGAACGCGGGACGAAAAATCCTCGTCCCACAAATCCCGTCTCGTCCTGCATACTTTTAGTGGAATAGGATTGTGACAGAACAGGATTGTCGCTAGTTTTGTATCAACTACCTATACATAGTGCTAGAACGGGAAAAAAAATCACAAGTACTATATGCAAATCCAGTCTACCATGGTATTTATTCCCGATTAATTATATGTCTCTTGAGATACACCGCAACAAAATACGGAGTATAAAATACAATAATGCAATAGTTGTAAATTATAATGTTTCGGGTTTTGTTATAAATTTTTTTTAAAAAAAATTGTCGTTCTTTTCAACTTGTACAAATAAACTTGTTTTCACTTCGATCTCACATTATAACTCATTCTCAACTAAACCTACCTGAAAATATATTATCTAATTTAATTATAATTCCAAAAGATTCAAAATTTTAAAGAAAGTGTATTTTAAATTTACATTTGTATACAAAGGCAGTTAATCGTGCCATAAAATATTTGTTTGGAAACCCAGAAAACAAAAAATGTAGTCTCCTTGTTTAAAATCTATTAATATTACTAATTCTGCTACCATTTTGCTGACGTGTCA
Organism: Persicaria tinctoria; assembly: GCA_037127255.1. NCBI lineage: Eukaryota > Viridiplantae > Streptophyta > Magnoliopsida > Caryophyllales > Polygonaceae > Persicaria > Persicaria tinctoria. Next base: position 58,106,378 of record JBANSL010000014.1, read on the forward strand.
CGCCCACAATTAAAGTTGAATTTTTTATTCAAATGAGATTTTCTTATTGGTCAATATTATTATGGAAACTTTAAAATATTTTTTTCCTATTTTAAATATGATTTGAATCCATTCCCCTTTTTTTCCGGTTATATTGCTGATGTGTCACGCTCACAATTAAACTTGAATTTTTTATTCAAATGGTATTTTCTTATTGGTCAATATTATTGCTGAAATTTTAAAATATCTGTTTCCTATTTTAAACATATTTGTTTCCTATTTTGATACTAAAATATTATTTAATTTGATATGTTGTATGTCAATTTGTGATCTATTTTAATCGTCTACGTGAACATTCGTCAATTCTTGGCTGATTTTATTCTTGGATATTGAAATTGTGATTTATCATTTTTAACCGATTGCAATATTCCCCACAATGTCTACATACAACGAACATGTAATAATCAATTTGTAAATATTCGATTTCAAAAATTAATTATAAAAATCAATTAGAGCCAAATAAGTGTTATTTTATAATTTAATTATTTTAGACATCTTAAATGACTATCGAAAAATAAATAATATTTTAAGACTCACAAGCATTACTAATGCTTATTTTACATCTTGGATGAGGCTTCTTAGATCACTTTTCTACCTTTAAAGATCTTTTTTTACCATCTTACCTTTATTTTCACTATTAATTTCTCTATCTTTCTAACCATTTTTCTCATGAAAATAATCAATAAGTTATGTACATCTACATATTTAACTTCAAAATTATTCACACAATCATGTGCTTATGATTTTTTAATATTTGTACGGGAGCTTATATTTTACTTTTTTAGATCTATGCTAATGATAATAATTATATATTTATTTCAAATTATATTAGATGGTGTGTTTGAGTATTATTACTACTTTACCTTATTAAATCATTTTCAAAATTTGTATCGTATCTCTTTCCAACTAATTTATAAATTATAAAAAAATATTTTATACATATTTTTGTTGTAAACACGTATATATATATCAATATAGTATTATATAGATATATAAAATGATGTTCAAATTAAAATGGATCAAGTTCCCGTGCCTTCAAGACACGGGTATTACACTAGTATATTATCTAATTTATAACTCATTCTCAACTAGGGCTTCATAAATCCACTTGTGAATCAAACAAATTCTTTGCTATGAATCAAACATAGAAAGTATAAAATACATGTATGAAAAACCCTCCCATTTTTTTTAAAACAGTTTTTCTATAAAAAGTCCAATTGAGAAATATTTATCTTAGATACATCCGGTTTAGTCATTTTTAAATTAGATTATAAGGTTCACCCATTTTCTTTTAGGATTTTCTTTCCCAATAAAGTATCATTCTCCTATAGGGTCGGGCACACAATAGACAAACCGTTTAAAAAAAGAGGTATAAAAAGGATAATAACTTCTGTTTTTCCAAAAAAAAAAAAAAGGTTATAGTCAGTTTTATACCTTTCGTGGATCAAATTCGGAAGCACAAAAGTTTTTGGCCAATTTGCGAAAATATACCAAATCGGTGTTTTATTTGCAAAAGTATACTCGTTTCGTGAGAATAGCAAAAATAGGATCCGTGAGTCATTTGTGCTAAAAAATAAACGATGATTTTACCTTAAATTTAATGTAAAAATCTTTAAAAAGAGTCTTTTGAATTAAAAGAAATGTTAAAAAATGAAATATCTATCAAAATAATGGTTTTATTATCTTTTTCAAAAAATAATAAAACTAACTTGAATAAAAATATTGACTTGGTAAGTGATGGAAAAGGCATATGTCAGTACGTGTGTTTCCACATCATAAAATTTTCATTTTGACGGGATGAATGTTGACGATGACAAGGTCGAACATCAATATTGATAGGATGGAAGCAATAATCGGGAAGAGAGACTAAAGATACAGTTTTATCAAAAATCAACTACCATATTAACCCTAGCTAATTAGAATAGGCATGTCAATACGCGTGTCAACACACACTGTTACATTTTCACTTTGACAGGATAAATGTCCATGATGACAAATTTCAGTATTTGCATTGACAAGAATAATGTCTATGGTGACAAGGTTGATTATTTACTTTGACAAGACGGAAGCAATAATCGGGGAGAGACTAAAGATACAATTTTATCCTAGATCGTAAGTACTTGATTATTAAACGTAAATAGAAAAGGAATGTCAATACACGTGTATAAGCCTTCCCTCGAAGGCTACGGTAAGGCGAAAATCATATCGAATAGAGAGATGGTTTGGGGTTAGGGATTGTATTTTTTTTTATTTTTGTACATTTTTTAATTTTAATTCTTTTGATTATTTAATATAATTTAAATATATATAAAAAGGATAAATACCATACATACCTTCTTTTATTTTCTATTTTTTTTTATGGTGGGGTAGTTTTACTAATTAAATAGGGTATTTTTGCAAAGTTTTATATGTGAGTCTAGTTGTTTTCAAAATTATGCATTTTTGCAAGTAGGTATTTATTATTACAAATTCCCCTTGGGTGTCCTATTCAAATTTTTTGCGATCAAATTAGGGGATGTGATATAAAAATTAATTCTAAAGCAAATAGAAAAAGATTTCCTAAATCTGAATTTAACTGTATTTACTCTAAAATAATTATTTAAAAATAACTAAATATCATTAATATTTTTAATTAAAATTAGATCATTTTACGGCAATTTACCACCAATCAAATATCTCTATTTGAATTGAATTGTCTCATCCAATCTACGGAGTAATTAATTAATTAATTTGCCGACCTTTATTATTTAATTATTATTTCCATGATTGCCACAAAAAGTTAAAATAGTAAAATTATTAAGCATCAAGATTCAAATGTTAACCAGAATTATATTCTTGAAATACGAGATTATCCGTCCAAAGTATTAGAGACCACTATATAATTATACACTCGAAAAATATTACTAACAAAATATATAATCTAATTATTGTAATTTTATGCCGACCAGTTTAACATTAATCCATAAACAATAAATCGCATGTGCCCCGGCACGTGACCCTCACTTTGAAAATTTATTACTAATGCCTCCAATTACTCTTAAGTCTTAACTGATTAGTTGATAGTAACTCCTATGTTATCGTTTAGTGAACCCAAAACCTCAACTGCAACGCACATCAATTTTATAATTACACCCATGAAAATTATAAATTGATAGTACGAAAATTATATAATTATATACTTTATGTTGTTTTGATTTGTAGATAATCTTTTTTTATCCGTAGTTAATGTGATATTACAGTGTGGCGTCAGAAAAATATTTGGTATTCCACTGGACAAAATTCGATCATGGTTTACCTCAGAAATATTTTGTGTTTATTCCGTTTGTTTGAATCTTATAAACTTCAACATCGGGCTAGTATTTTTTTTTATAAATACAGTACCGTATTAATTAAATTTCTTCTTGAAAGTATCGTTGTATAAAAGTTTACCGAAGTCTAGAACTGAGAGTCTTCGACCATTTGAGTTAACCGCTTTGATCTTATATATAACATATTAAAATATAGGGATAGTTTGTAAAGTGTCCATATATAAAATATGGCCAAATTAACTAATTATTCACATTATGGGAAAATTTTGCAAACTGTCCATCCTCTTCAAAAGACAATTTTTTCGCAGCGCTGACACAGAATCATGTCTCTGATTTTGATCATCGTATGTATCCATTGCCAATCTCCTCCTGAATGCCTGGATTATACTCTTCTAACATCTAAACGGTATTGAATTGTCGTTTTTATGTCAGCATTCATACAATTGCTTGTTTGTTGTTCCCAAATTTGCTACAGAAACCTGAAATCATGTCTAATTGTCGTTTAATGTCTTACTGCTGAACTCGTTTAGTGTAGATCGTGTATTTACGAATTCGTTTGTTGTTGTTTGAATAGAAGTCAGTTTTTTTTTTGCTCTCACATCAACAATTCTGATATTTATTTGAATTTTGTTGTTTTAATATCATGTTCTACATCGATCTGCTTCATTAATCTAGACTCGATCTGTCAAGATAACGAGAATTCAATAGTAATTATTGTATGCTATGTTCTACTTCGATCTGTTCCATGAATTCGATATATTGTGCTAACATGAATTCAATGGAAATCATTATATGTTGTGTTCTACATCGATTTGTTGCATTTATCTAGATTCGATTTATAATGCTGACACGATCTGAGATTTCTTAAATCAATAACATTGATCTAACTTCGATCTATCATGCTGACAAAGAATTAGTAGTAAAAAATTATATACAGTGTTATACATCAATCTGTATCATTGATATATTGATATCTTTGTTGCTGACACTAACTCGTTGTACTTGTTTGTATATTGTCTGTAAATGAATTGATAGGTCAAAGCTAAATGGAACCTCATGTGATTACAATAGAATATGGTGGATCATGGGTATTTGCTGACACGGGCCCATCATTCATTGGAGATACAACCTCAAAGATGATTATGCTATATGATTCAACCACACTACATGAGTTGAAGAGAAAGGTGTGCACTAGATTCAATGTAGACAACACACTTGAATTGCAATTTAGTCATTTGCACCCATACAAAATGCTGAAAGCCCCACTTAAAATTGATTGTAACGCTGATTTGGAAGAGTTCCTTGATATATCGGCACTTGATGGTGTAAACTTTGTTGTTGAGTTGTGTGTCAGCATAAAGGCACAACTGCTTAACATTGTTGACACAGATGACAGGGAGAGTAGACAGTCATTTGGGTTGATTGACTATGTCGTAGACGAAAATAGATTGCCATTGATTGTTGACACAGAAATGCAGAGTGTGGCATCAGATGATATGTATGATGATATGGATGATGATATGGATGATGATAATGACACCAATTATGATGCCGACACCTGGAGAAGCCTGCATTCTTCAATGCGCAGTAGAGATAAAACACTAGAAGATTACCATGACAACAACTCTAGCATTGATAGTTTCAATAATACCTCATCCAACATAATGTACGTTGGGAGAATCTTTGATTCAAAGCAAACAATAAAAGATGTTTTACGTATATTATCAATGACAGAAATATCTGGATATCGAGTTAAAAAAATCAGAACCCGAGTATTTTAGGGTGCAGTGCGTGGATACTAACTGCAGATGAAAGTTACATGTAAAGGCTACTTCTCACACTTGCTACGAGGTGTCAGCGTACAATCATGTACACACATGCACATGGGATGTGAGAACAAAAAATTGCAGGAAAGCACCTTGCTCAGTGGTTGCAAGCATCATCCAACCAATGTGAGTGTGTTTGTGTCGTCAAAATAACTCTCAATTCAAGTATCTCATTATTCGTTATTGTATTCATTCTAATGTATGCCTGATTACATAGTGTACAATCCAAAGCAGATAATGGATAAAATGAGAACAGAAAAAAAAAATGCCCATTAGTTATTGGACAGCGTGGAAGTTAGAAAAAATTGCGCAAGATAAAGACAAAAGGACAGCAGAATCAAATTTTGCTGACTTGCCATTGTTTTGCCACATGCTTATGGAGAAAAATGATGGAAATGTGACATTGATTTCAACAGATAATGATGACAGGTTTAAATACTTGTTTTCATAATTTGGACAGTGCATTCAGGCATTCCCTGTTTTGAAAAAGGTATGGAATTATCAGTGTCAGCACACAGTCTACTTACTCCATTTTCATTGTTTCATTGTCATCACACAAATTATATTCATTATTTTACAGGTTGTTGTTATTGATGGAACATTTTTAACTGGGAAATACAAAGGGACATTGCTTGGGGCAATAGCGCAAGATGCAAACAGAAATATTTACCCCCTTGCATTTGGTATTGCTGACACAGAAAATAACAGCTCTTGGGAATGGTTTTTTTTGTCGGCTGCTGAATGTTGTGCCTCCATCCAATGATTTAGTGTTCGTGTATAATAGACATGTCAACATTGCAAGAGCAATTGGCTTGGTTTACCCTAATGCAAATCACTACATATGTCGATGGCACATGGAGCAAAACATCAAAAGCACATTCAAGAAAAGATACTTGGCAAGTTGGTTCAAGAAAGCAGTAAATAGTTACACTATTGGGGACATCAACACCTATTTTGACCGCATAAAGGAAAGTTGCCCCAAGATGTCGACATATTTACTGTCAGCAGGAGTAGAAAGGTGGGCTAGATCACATTCAACATGCCACAAGTACAACATGATGACATAAAATAATGCAGAAAGCATAAACACCATTTTCAAGGGGAAGAAGAATTATCCCATTATTGCACTGCTAAATTTTGCTAGAGAGAAACTCGCAACATGGTTCCAAGAGCGAAGAGAAAAAGCATCCAAAAATCAAGACAGGTTACCACCAGCAATACTCGATGTGATTAGGAAGCTGCAAGATGAAGCGGGAGCATACAAGGTTGAGAACATGGATGAATACAAATTTGAAGTAAAAGGGCAAAGGCCTCATGCAATGGTAGACCTGTCAGCACATACATGCACTTGCAAGTTTTTCGATATAGAGAAGATCTCATGTGTTCATGCTCTTTCAACTATCATAAACATAAAGGCAAATGTATCAGACTTTGTTGCCAGTTTTTACAAAAATGAGGCTTGGAAATTGGCATATGATGAAACAATATACCAGTGATGACAGAAGATGAATCAAGCATCCCTGATGCAATAAGATCTATGAAGTGTTACCCTCATGTTGTTAGGAACAAACCAGGAAGACCTCCATGTAAGGCAAATGTGTCAGCATCTGCTCATTCTGTCTCGCTTTATATTGTAGACTTCTGAGATAAAACACCTTATAGTCACCTAGTGATAGACATTGCATACACCTATATTGTGTTGTTTAAGAGTTACTTTTTTTTATAGTATACCTAAAAACCTGTCAGCAGATACCTCTCATTAGGGACAATGCTGACATGGATACATTTCCATATGTTTCAAACATTGAATGTCCTTTGTTTCAGCATTACGTATGTCATATTGGTTTTGAGACATTATATGTGATTGGACACTATATCAGACTCGATTTAATATAAAATGTCATTAATAATTGTAACACAATTCACAATCACCAAAATTAATAACACATGTTGGGAACAGTGAGATGGTTAATTGAGAACAAGTACTTTAACTCTACAAAATACATAGGTTCAACATACACAAACGATGTAACATGGAAACAGTTAATATACTTGCTGACATATCCAACTACATATCCATAGTATGTGCCTAACATCAAAAACTACAATGTCACTTAAACTATTACATGATATTTCAAATTATGAAGCTTCAAGTCTCCTTAATCAAGTCTGATCAAATAAGCTCTCTATAGCGGAATAACTTCTCATTGGTGATTGTTGTGACATCTCCACCAATTACAGCAGCCTGAATTGCTTTCAATGTGAACACCCCACAAGTACTCATGAACACACTCACACAATGGATAAATAAAGATGTGTCAACAAATGATAAATAGAAAATAATGTTATGTCAGCAAATAGTATAAATGTTGGTTCAGAATACAAACCCAGATTTATCATGAACTAGCCCAGGAACCATCCGTAACTCAAATGGTGTAGAGCTTACCTTTTCATATATTCCAGCCTTCACCAAGTGTATAGGAAGCCAATGAGCAATCGGTTGTAGTCGTGCTTCTACTACACCCTCAGCAACCGCATAGACATTGCAATCGTACACATTAATCACCTTCTCATCGATTAGGATCTCCAAAGCAACCCAATGCTTGTTGATAATGTTGAAGGGTGTGTAAATCTTATTTACTGACAACAACGACTTACCGTACTTCTCATGGTAAATACCCAGAAAATAACTCGTAGTCATTGTTGACAGGGCCAAATCCACTTCATACGATTCAACATTGGCTGACAGGTACTTCTGGTAGAACACCCAATCAAGAACAACACAATCTGCATACTTGTCAGCTTCCTCACGAATCCTCTTCCTCAAATGGTACAAACCTGCTTCAATATGCTACAATACAAATTAACAAACTATTGCCAGCACTAAATATACATCAACAAATATCACTAAACAAAAAACAGAAGATAAGCAACAAAATGCAATATGAAATATCATTGATGTCATCATATTTACCCCACGGTCCAACCACATGTCTTTGTTTAAAATTGGTTTAAAAATGATTTATCCACCCGTCCTGAAACAATGGTTATAGAAAAATCCCTAGAAACAAGCAAAAAGTATGAATTAAACACAAGCAAACATGAGGTGTCAGCGCAAGATGGTTCTTATAATGAGTGAAAAATAAAGAATACTGTTTCATCCTTATAATGTTATACATAAAATCATGATCAACCTCGCTTAACAATGACTTCTTCGGATTATGCTTTGGCCACCTCCTTTTCTTTTCATGCTCAAATGGACTCATCAAGAAGCTACTATAGCTTTTGGAATACACTTTGATCGCCTTAGTGCTTCAACCTCTTCAACTATTACAAGATCCTTGTTGTATGCATCCCAGTCCCTAACTACAGACAGTTCATCCATGTCAGCATCGTCATCGCCTTCAGCGAATTCCAAGTTGATAGTCCCTGGTGGCATAGTAGTAGTGGGTGGAGTTACTGCAACATCAACCTTCTCATCCTCATCTCCCCATCACCTGATGGGATAACAACATCCTTGACATCGACACCTACCAGGACATCCTTACAATCTTCATCAGTGGACTTCACCCCCATGTCAGCATCTTCATCAGTGGACTTCACCACCATGTCAGCTTCTACATGAACATCATTGTTGCTCTTAACACCTTCACCAGTACACTTCACCCCCCCCCCCCCCCGACAGCATCTTCATAAAGTCCATCATTACTGTCCTTAAACTCTTCACCTCTTGTCTTCATGGACATCAAATCAAAATCATGACCTAGATCAACAGCAAACTGAACTGAGTCTGAGTCTAATGTCCTTTGTCCTTCAACCAATGTGACAGGAATGACAATCTCTTGAACTACATCATCAACAATCAGTTTTTGGAGTTCATCTCCCTCATCAACAAGAACAAGTGCCTTATGTGCTTTACCTTTTTCACGTGCATCCCACTCAGCTCCCTCCTCAGCCAAAACATCCTCAAGGATAACACCCATCTTGATGTCAGCAACACCATCATTCAAAATCTTATTGTTGGGTATATCAATGTTCACAAATGACTGTGACCTTGCAGCAATAGACTCATGTAGTGTGAACCTATTCTCAAGTGTGTTGTACTTATCCATCAGATCAGCAACCATCCCCACAATTTCAACTACCCTATGAATGCGCTTCTCAATAACATCAACACGGGCAGCCAACTCATCTACACGTGCAGGCAACTCTTCTAGCTTTTCAATCCTTCTGAGTAAATAATATACCCACAATGGGGTGTAATTAGCGTCAACAGTACCATCGACTGATGCATCAGCATTGCGAGGCAACCCTTCCATTCCAGCAACACCATCGCCCTTTGCATCTTTAGCAGCATCATCACATACTCCTTGTTGGTTGTCATCACAATCAACCTTGTCTCTTTTACCAACTGTCTGCTGGATGTCATCACCATCAGTGTCAACATTTTGACCATCACATCCAACCTCGTAATCAATTATCTTCGTTGTCCGAACTATGCCAGCATCACCACCATCAATTCCTTTATTCAATAGTAAAAGAGCAGTTAATGGGGAAGTAGTTGTAGAATCAACATTGATGTCATCACTACCTTGACTGCTATCATGTTGATCATCATGCGGATTAGCATACTTTGTGTCAGCATAAGCCTCACCTTGCACCCCACCAAAAGGTACAATCATATTACATCCATCATTCACAACTTCAACAGGGGATAACATACCAACAAGGGGGGCTTCAGGGATGGAGGACGACTTCTTTGAAGGACTACTATTATACAAAATATTACGCTTCCCTGTACTTCTCATCGACTTCTTCCTCTTTTGGAAAACAAACTGAATAGGTCTATCCTCGATCAGATGTATTGTATGCATCTCCAACTTGGTCCTCCTTTTCTGCATGCACAACAACCTCTTCTGTGTCAGCACCACGCTTCTTTGAATCCTTGTCTGCACTCTTTGTGGTTGTCTCTGTGTCAACATCAGGAATCACATCTTTCTTAGGTTCCTCACCTCTCTGAACTTCACCAGCCTTCTTTCTAATCCTCCCAATCTTCCTCTTGATTGATTTCTTAACTTCTATGTCAGCATGAGGGTTGGTTCGTGAGAGACCACTAGAACGACCCCTCACAGGGACTCTCGTCATCAGGGTATCATTAGATGAACATTTTTTCTTCTTCTTGGAAGGCTTTCCTGTATCCACATGTTTCCTCTTCTTTCTCTTCTCTGTGTCAGCCAGTTTCTCCTCATCCTTTCCTTCATCATCCACATGTTTCCTCTTCGTTCGCTTCTCTATATCAGTCAATTTCTCCTCATCCTTTCCTTTAGCAGATCCATAATCAAGCATCTCAAATGATTCAACCTTTGTATCATTGTTGTGTAGAAACTTGTATTCATATGCATACTTACGCATACGTCGACAATCATACAGAATATCACTCGGTGGTTGAGAAAACACAGGATCAACAATATGATCAACTACGTCGTCAGCCTCTTCGTCAATGATACCCATCCCTGGTGTTCTTGCAAACTCTCCGTAGTTAGGGAACATCGATGTCTATCATTCACATCAAAAAAAAATTAAGAACAAGAAACACATGTAATCACATATAAGAACCCAAATTTAAAAACACAAATGATGTATTAATCTTACCATATCACCATAAAAAAGCTCGTCAACTTCATCATAACTATGCCTAACTTTACATTGTCAGTGCAATGAATGAGGATCTTTAGCAATCATCTTGAAATTGCAGTCAAATTTATTAGACAATGTTGGGAAAGCTTCAAGTATCCAGGATTGTTAAAACAAAACAAGAGGTCATACAAAAACAGAAAGAATCCATAAAATGCTGACACAGAATGAGGAATGATGACACAGACTAAGAAACAAGTAAAAACAAAACCTGGAAACCGATCCAATATCTATATAACTCGTAAGAAGGCCTAGGTTTTTTGCGATCCATAGTAGATGACTTCTTCAACGACTTCAAGAGAAGTTCATATGACTGTCTGCACCATGGATAGAGTCCAAACTTCTCGTCATCACAAGCAAGTGATAGGTTCGCCTCGTTGACAAACTCTGATCGCCTAAAAATAACAACCATCTCAATAATCAACAACCTCGCCATAATTAGCTTCTTCTTTGACGTCTTCTTCTCCTTTTTGAAACAACTAATCAAGTTAGCATGAGAGCATTTATACATTCCAAAAAACTCAGAAAATGAAAATGCATTCGGCAGGTTGCACACACGGTCTTCGCATGGAAGACCAGTGATTACATGGAATTCAACCAATGAAAAACGCGCTATGAGTCCATCAACTTTGAACCATAGTTCATTCTTCTTCTTCGTCCTGACCTGCCGCAACATCATTTGATGAATCAGTTGGAAATTAACAGTCATGGTAGTGCTCTGTGACAGCACCCATCCCAAACAACTCTTCCTCAAAATCTCGTAGTGCTCAGTCGACAAATGTTCTTTTATGATGTCACAAACTTCAGGATGACAGTATAGGTTTGATCTAGCATGGAAACGGTCCCTATATGGAATACAGAACTTTAATTTCTGCAAAAAGAAAACAAACACATCCAATACAAAAATACATGTCATCATACGAAGCAAAGATAATGACAAGCTAAACGTGCTTATAAATTACATAAACTCACATCTAACTTGCATTTATATGTATCAAGATCACTTGAGGGCCCTGTGCACATAACAAAAAAAAAAGATAAACACAAATAAATAGATGTCAGCAAATACAAATATGAAAACATAACACCCCCCCCCCCCCCAACCAATAACAAGCAACAAACAAACACAAAACGTGACAAGGGATTTTCAGTCGCCTTAAATCCTATCAAATAAATCCGACTAACCTAACTAATGTAGTTTGGCAAGTACGGGTCGATCCCACAGAGAGTCAACGATTTGTATGCAAATCAGAGTGTGTCAACAAGAACAAGAAATAAAGAGGGGGGATTTTGATGGTTTAAACTAACTAACTAAGAAACAAAAGTAACAAACTAAATAGCTTGAGGAAATGAATATAAGAAAAATAGCTTAGGTTAACCAATCTCAGCAATCAGGTTTGTTCATTGATCATCGAAATCGAAAAGATAACTTCCTCTTGAATACTTTATTGTGGAAAGACTAGGTCTTTTGAATCCAATTCCTTATCGAATCTAGTTAACAGGACAACCAGACCCTGAAAACCCTAATTATCAAACAATCTTGAAACTATTAAGATTCAATTCAATAATCGATTAAGCTTAAAGGAAATCAACAAAGACAATCGACGCGCACAACCAGTTATTGCATCAATTGCAAATCAATTCTTTATACAAATCCCTCAATCAACCAGTTTCAGAGATTTATACTTTGCTACTCAAGAATATAGATAATTCAACCAGAAATTACCTATATCTAGCTATAGATTATCATGAAAAGGCATCAGTTGATCAAGCTAATGGAAATTCATAAAAACCCTAAACATTCAACGCAAAGAATCGATAACATTCAAAGAGGAGTATTAAGATAGATAAATCTCACAATGAAATTGCAAACCTGAAGCTTCGATTAATCTCCCTAAGCAAAGGAGTTTAGATGTTCATAGTTGGAGAGAAATCACAAAAGTCTCCCATGGTTGCTATCCAATTCTGTCCGATTGGTACTCCCCAAAAAAACAAAACACACGTTCACTCCCTCTCTAACCTAATAACATAATATGTTTCATAAATTGTCCCTTGAAATAGAAGGCCCAAGCCCAACTCAAAGTACCCCACGTCCGGATTTAGCACTGTACACATGTTACAAAACTCGGGTTCAACACATAGAACTTGGCCAAGTTCTTCTTGCTCCACCCGAGTACTATTCAACAGCCATATTGAAGTCCCATTTTCTCTGTTTTCAAGGCTGAATTTGGAAAAGTCGTAAACACTAAAGTTGTAGGTCTTCGAATCCTCTTTCCAACAAATATAAGTACGCCCCAATCCGATAAATACAGCCTTCGTACGACTCGTTTTAGTGCAGTGTCGCCAACCTGGACAGATTCCATCCTTTACATGTTTAGCTCATCTCCTTGGCTCCCGGGCTCTTCTATTTTCGTCCAATCTTCGAGCATTGACTCGAGCTTAGCTTCATCTCTTTACAATCACCTGAAATAATGCACAAACCTCGTAGATTCCGACTCTAATTGAAACATAATCAAAACATGAAAACTACTCTAACTCATGCATTTTACCATACCTAAACCTATCTAAATGCTTATATTAACACTACCTAAATGTGTCTCATCAAAACGCCACACAAAACAGTGTCAGCATAAATGAAACATAACTTTTTGACTTGCAATAGGATGGAGATGGATTACAAGAGGACAGAAGGTGATGCCAAAATCAAGGTCAGCCCTAATATACAAGTAGTAACTGCAAACCCCACACCACGTACCCACCAACACCTACTAGTATAATTAAAAACTAACAACACACATTCATTCAAAAAACACAAATAACCGCATAAATTTTCGAAATCAACCAAAAAAACTCACAACAACAGATACACACACCAACAACGCATTTATGCACATAATGAACTAATTGATGACAACAAGTATATAAATCAATAGCGACACCACGCATCTTCGCATAATCCGCCATTAACAAAACCCTAACATAACAAACCGTACAAAAAACACCAAAATGCATACCTGCGTTGCTGTCCATACTCAAGATTGTTCAATTACACACGCAAACAAGCAGGAAATCATCCAGAAATTGCTCGGTTTCAACCGAATCAGTAGACGATCGACTAGAGAATGAGCAGCTGAAAATCGCGAATGGAGAAACGGGGGAGAGAGGTTACAGAGAAGTTAACGGGTGAGAGAGTTAAAACCTCTCCAAATACCATGTGTTTTTTAAAAATAGACAGTTCGCTAATTTTTACCAAAACGCGGATACTTTCCTAATTTGGCCGAAAATTTGCACCTTCGGCGCAAATTTTCTCTAAAATATATTGAGACTCGATATTCCAAGTGAAGTTCCATTCTAAAACCAATTGATCGTAGAATGAGTAGCCCACCGACTTATATGCTACAACTTATTTAGTTTATATTTTCAATGTGAGACTCTTTGGTTTTGTTATATCTCAACATGCCTATCAGAGCTAAAATATGAAAGTCAATATGTACATTAACCGACATACATCCATACAAGGGCGCTACCAAGGGGTCTAGGGGGTCCCATGCCCTCCTTCTCATTTGACGAACTACTTAAGTGTATTTTCCTCGTCAATATATAGCTTATATATATAATAGATCCTAATCCAACATCTAAGTAGGTCGGGTTGTAAATGTTTAAAAATTGAAGGTATATTAATCACTTTAATTTTATTTCAATATATTGCTTTTATATTTCACTTAAACTAACTTTCACATACTATAATTCATCTCGAGAGCTTCGAAACGAGAGGTTATAATAATCATTTAGATAATTAGATAAGAAGTTACGCAAATTTATAATTTTCATATTTGGTTATACATTATTATTTGTTAACAGTGCAACAAGTTACATATTGACTAGGGTTGTTATTTGAAATGAATGAGTCTAGTATTGCTTGATTATATTGGGCTTGTTTAGAAACGAGTCAAGCATATATTTAGACTTGAGCTCATATTCAGTTTGTTTAGTAAATGAACAGGCTCGAGTTGAGTTTTTTCAAGTATTATGCAACCTTACTCGCTTATAACACAATAACTTAAAAGAAATTTTGTAAATTTCACAAAATTCGCGCTATTCGAATTTAAATCGTACACGTATATATGTGACCACTAAAATTTTTATAGCTCCGCCACTAGCAACATTCTTGCTATTTTCATGTTGACAAGATACCCGTTATTGGTGACATAAGAAAAAGATGCTTATATAGACAATAGTGTGTGTTCATACAAGCGATAAGTAGGGAGAGGGGAAAAATAATGATACTTTCCTAGACGATAAGAGTGTATGTTCACAAGGATTAGGGTAGTTTACAGGGCCGTCTCGATGATTTCGGAGGTCTGGTGCGAGATTGTAATTATGCTCTATTTTTTCACATTTTTTAATGAAATTATAGATGCATTTTTTCATTATACAAAAGATATGAAATTAAAAGGATGAAGAAGGCAACAAAAATCAAGGATTTTGTAAAAACAAATTATTTAAAACGAGAATATTTTTCAAAACGATACATAATTATATATTGTTTTGAAATTTTCTTTTACTCTTAACACATCTTACACTTAAAAATATTAAAATCTTCATTAATTTATAAAACTAATGTAGTAAATTTGGCATATAAAAATAAAGTGATAATAAATCAACATTTTGTGATTTGTCAAAAATTAAAAGGAAACAAACTTTTGAAGGAGAAATTAAGGTGAAAGAAGGAAAAGAAAGACCCTAGGAAAATTGGAAAGACGGGGAAAATGTAAAACCACCCAATAAAAAAAGGAGGCAAGGAAGAAACATCAAATGGAAGAAGCCACCGAGGGACGTTTACAAAATAAATGTTGATGGATCGGTTAGTAATAATGGAGATTGCAAAGTAGGAGGTATAGTTAGGGATTGGAATGGAAATGTAATTGAGATTTTCCAACAACAGGTACCGAAGGGATCAGTACTCTTAATTGAATCCCTTGCTTTTTACTTGGGGTTAGAACTAGCTCACAGAAGAGGATGGACGCAAGTGATAATTGAATGAGAAAGTCTTACGGTAGCCAATGCAGTTAATGATCATGCCAAGATTCCATGGGAGATCCTTAGAGCTATTGAGAAGATCGGAAGACTTCACACATCATTCACATCAACAACTTTCTGCCATTTCTTTAGAGAGGCAAATTCGGCAGCTAATTTTACAGCTAGATGTGATTCTATATGTAACTTACATACCTTCTCTTTGAATAGGGAACTGTCTGCCATCATCCGAAAGGATAATCAAGGATGATCTTTCTGCGTAAAGACTTCCTAATTATTGCCTACTGTACAAAAAAAAACCCTAGGAAAAATAGAAGAAAAAGTGGGCCCCCGAAATAGGAAAGGGTAAAGAGGCATAAAAAATGGAAAAAACTAAGTAAAGGGAAAAGAGGTTGTTGGGAATCGAACCGCTCCCAAATTTCCCAGATCGCATTCCTTCAACTATCGGTTACTACTACGCCACCATCCTCATTCTGTGAACAACTGGATAGACCGACTGCACCACCTTTAAACCGGACCTGGTAGTTTACATAGGATGTAAACTACCCATGATCATCCTGAAAGATGACGCTAATTAAGTTTTATCTTCTTAAATATCTCTCAAGTCGAGGTGTAAATTTTATAATTTTCTTTATAATTTATGTTTTTAGGAATTAGGTTAAGAGTCTTGAATAAAAAAAACATTTTCCTAAATATAAAATAATAAACTCCATAAGAAATTTACGAAAAATAATTAAACCAATATTGTATCTAAACTATTTTTTTCTAAATCAAAATGCTTAACCTATGTCTTGGATAATGTGGGTTAGAAAAAATAAATTCAAGGAATTATTCTTAATTTATGCATTTTTTTCATAAGATAATTCATAAATTATTAAAAATTAGAAACCATCCATAAATTATTACTATTATTTTTCTTTTTAAAAAAAGCTTTTTTATTCTTATAAAATTAGAAAAGCTAAACTATCACCTTAGTGGTTTTGTAATAAGATTAGTTAATGTAAGCTCATTTTAGATATTCTTAAGCATAAAAAAGTTGGAGTATTTTTGTAAAAAAAAAAAAATAGTACTCCGTACTCCGTATTTGGGAGGTTAAGTTAAATTTGGCAAAAAGGTTTAGCGGGAAAAGCATATATATATGACACGTGTCAGAAGAGCTCGTGAGATGGGGCCAAGTATTTGGGGCTCGCTTTAACAATATCAACGTGCACGAAACATGCCTTTTGTTACCAGATTTATCAACACGGCAATGTGATGTGGGCTCACGCCCCCCCTCCAATCAAACATTGCCACGTACCCTATCACAGGTAGGATCACGTGCTCACTTGCTCAGCTCCCACGTGATTTTTTCACAATTTTTCACTTTCTTTAATTTTTTTTTCTTTCGTTCTTTTCCGTTAGAAATTTTGCCTAAATTTCCTGCAAGGAGTATGGATCTCCTACAACATACTCCGTATAATGTACCTTTTGGTGTGATATAGAATTATTATTTATTTGTGCAATATTTTAATTATAAAGAAAAGGGTAAATTATTGGTATAGTCCCTAACCTTTCAACTATGTTCTATGTTAGTCCCCAACCTTTTGTTTGTTCCAATCAAGTCCTCAACCTTATCATAGTTGTTCCAAAGTTAATCCCTCTGTTAAGTTTCCGTCATTTTCCGGTTAGTGCGTCGTTAGGTGGTCTCTTTTTTTTTTTTTTTTTCTTTGCTTAGCTGGCTATTTTCTTAACCCATGTAGCTTTAAAAAGAAAAATCCCACATCCCACATAATTATTAATTTAAAGGATTGAAAGGGGAAAGTGGGTTATATGAAAGGTTAGGGTTTTAGCATAACAAAGTGAGGAGAGTGGTGGAAGAAATGGGTCTTCAAGCTAGAAGACACTCTTGAGCCAAGATTATGCTTTCTCTCAACCGAAGGAAGTCAAGTTAGCAATTTGAACATTACAATGAAGAAATCCGACTACGGTATGAGTTATATTTTTGTGTTCTACCTTCAATTTGTAGAACAAGATGCTCAAGATTTGGTAAGATTGTGCTATGTGGGGACCATATTCTAGGGTTCTTAAATTTTATTGGCATGTGTATATGATGGGGCATAATAGTTGTTAATTGAAATCTTATTCAAGTTAGTCATGCTGGGATGAAAGGGAGAGTATAAAAATGTAGGACTTTTGTTTTCTTATATCTTTTATATATATATATATATATATATATAAATTCTTATATCTCTATTGCATTGTAGTTGTGGGTTATATTATTGTTGAAGTGCTTCATTTATGATTATGTGAACAAGTTCATTTACAGCCTTACTTTGTGGTGCTTATTCTATTGGTGAGGAGGTTGATTTTGCAGATGAACCTCATGGCAATGCAACTGATGTTGATGGTGAAGTCAAGACAATTATTGATGCAGTCGGGCATTGTGATAATACAGTTAAAGTGGGTGCTAAATTTGGGTCAAATGGTGCTCGTGTTAGGTCAAATGTTGCAACTTTACCCGAAGAAGTTGTGCAGGAAGATGGCTATACTGACAATGAGGATGTTGCATTTGTTGAAGAACAAGAAAAAGATGACTCAAGTTGTGATGTTCAAGTAGAACTTTATTTATGTTTTTTTGTTCCGGGTAGAACTTGTTGTCTCCAAAGATCTCCATGCTTTTGATAATTAGTATGTTGAGATATATAGCTTTTTGCTAATGTATGCAATCTTTTCATTTATTTTTGTAATGGTTTGGAGCATAACTTAAATATGCAACTTCTTCTATTAAAGTGATTTCATGTTTATTCAGTATATGAAAAAGTTGCACACCTTAAAAAAAAATTAAAGCATGTTATTTGGATCTTAAATAAAATTAGCCGTTTATAAAACTGTTTTTTTAATGGTATAAAATTCAGCACCTTGAAAAAAAGAAAAAAAATAGACTTCCCTTTATTTTTATGATGGTATGGTTTTAAAACAACAAAGAATTTATAAAAAGCAACATGGTTTAATAAAATATCCATGTAAGTTGCCACTTCACACCCATCTAACGACACACTAACCGGAAAATGACGGAAACTTAAGAGAGGGATTAACTTTGGAACAACTATGATAAGGTTGGGGACTTGATTGGAACAAACAAAAGGTTGGGGACTAACATAGAACAAGGTTGAAAGGTTAGGGACTATACCAATAATTTACCCTAAAGAAAATTATAAAAATTATATTTATATTGTACATGTTTAATAATATATATTTGCATATTTTTTCTTATAAAATGATATTTTAATAAATATTATAATTAATATTCTAACATAATGACTTTTCTAATTTTAATATTTTTTAAAACATTAATTTTTATATTAAAAAACTATACAAATATATGTTATTCGACATGTAAAATGTAAATATATTTTTTTTGTAATTAAAAAATAACACAAATAATTTTGTGTCATACTCAAGGGCATACTAAGGGCATGTTTTCTTCTCCCTCCCCAAACACCACCCCCGCCTTCATTTAGGAGGTCCACCTCCTACCTCCTCCTCCCAAGATAGGGGAATTCCCCTATCTCCACCTCCATTTCACCCACCTCCACCCCACTCCACCCCTTAAAAAGGGTGTTAGAAAACACGAACTAAGTGTTGTAGAAGATCCCTACTTTCCTGCAACTCTGCAACGAAATCAATTATTAAAATTTAGAGAAATGGAGAAGGTTGAGAATTTTTATAACCTAATTTTTGTAGTAAATTTCAAGTCCGTGACCTAATCGACTAGTGCATATATCAATTAATTTTTTTAAATAAGGGAAAGATTTCAAATACCGTAAAATGAGTGAGAGACCTAAACAAATGACATATATCAATTAAAATGACTTACATTGATTGATTCGATTCGAATCACTGATAAGAGGAAAAGTGAAATTTAAATTTTTTTACTTATGTGATCGAAGAGGCAATATAGAGTCAAACACAAAACCTTTCGAATTGAAGGCTTTAGAAAAAATAAATTTGGTGTAAGACATAATCCAATTCTCATATGATCCAAACCATAAAACCGACGAGAGTTCTACTCCTCGATAGCTTCATTTTGATATATTATAAATCTCAATTTGATACTCGAGTAAAAAGTTAGGAGCGTTTGAAAATTAAACACAGATTAATTATTTAAAATGCATTTTAATAAACCACAATGCTTTTATATTTTCTAGTTTTAATTATTTAACTTGATATTTTAATAATATAATTCAGTCCAAGAGCTACGAAACAAGATGTTATATTACTAAATTCAACCATTAGATAAGAAATTGGGCAACTAATTTTTTTTTTATATCTAGTCACTCGCTATTGTATGCTAAGAGAATAGCAAATTAATATTGAATTGTTAGGTTTTAAACGGTGTCTTTTTAGAGAAAAAATAATATCATTATTATAGACTAAATGCCATCGTTTTATTCGTTTAAAGAGAAAAAATATGCAATTAATGACATAATTTTGAACTAAAATATTGCCGTTTTGAATCAAAACACTGTTGTTTTAAGTAAGAATGTCATTGTTTTGAACTAAAAAAAATGTTATTTTATTTTTGAACTAAAATATTATTGTTTAAACTAAAATATCGTAGTTTTGATATGCTAAACTAAAGAGAAAAAAATCTATCAAATATGGACCGAACAACTTGTACAAAATTACGCCCGTCCTTCGATAAGTTTCTAGTAATTTCATCATTGATATCCAACCTTGAAATGTCAAAATGGAATTAAAAAAAAATTCAAAACTTTTTGGCCAACCAAGTTGACATCTTTACCCAAAGATTTTGTTAAAATAATTGAAATTTTAAGGGACGATTAAGTTAGTACCATTTTGAATCTTGTTAACTGGATATATTAAAATAATCCTTATCAAACACAAAATTGGATTAAAATTTAACATAATATAATTTTTCAATTGATCATTTAGTTAAATTGATTAACCACCAGCATTGTTTTTTAATGCTAATGATTAATTTCCATGGTGTGCTCAATTATTCAACCCAGATTAGTTGTTTATATACGAATTGAACTTCAACATTTTGATTGATAATGCAAACTATTAACTGAGTTAATAATGGATTAAATTATTCAAATTATAACAATATATACGTATAAATTAAATTTTCATTTGTCTTATATAATATACTTAATTAAGTTAATGCCTAGTAAGTAGTAATCCATGTGTGTGTTTCAAAAAAAAAAAAGTAATCCATGTGATTGATAATTATGGTTGAGGTTATCAAAGATAGTTTGGTTGCTAATTGATTTCTCGCAACATGTAATTTTCTACACCTTCGATCTACTTAGATAGCTTTAACGATTCATTGCCAAAGATGCAAGTGATTCCTAATTACTCCGTAGCTTTAAGTACTTTGTAAATCAACGAGTGCGTTGTGCGTACATTATGTAATTAACCACACCTGACACCCCTTTAGACATCTCTAACACGTCGACACCCCTTTGTATCTGCCCTATACGTCAGTTTAAAATAAAAATAAGGGATGGTTTGCAAACTACATAAATAAGGTGGTCAAATTAGAAAATTATACAAAGTTTGAGAAAAATTAGCAAACTATACAACACGCTCAACACACGCCAATCTCTCCTTCTTCGCCAGCGCTGACACGAAATCACAGATCTGATTTTGATCATTGTAGGTATCGATCGCCGATCTCCTCCTGAATCTCTGTACTATACTCTTTTAACATCTAAACATTACTGAATTGTAGTTTTTATGTCAGCTTTCGTATAGTTGATTGACTGTCATTCGTAGATCTGTGAAAAAAACCTGAATTCATGTGTAAATATGGTTTATATCTAATTGCTGAACTCGTTTAGTGTAGATCGTGTAATTACGACTTCGTTTGTTGTTGTTTGAATATAAATCAGATTAAGTCGTCGACAATATATAGAATTTCAAGTTCTTCATCGATCTGCTTCGTTAATAGATACTCAATCTGTCAATATAACGAAAGTTCAATCTTAATTAGTCTATGCAGTGTTATAAATCTGTATGTTCAATGAATTTGAACTGTTGTGCTTGAATGATTTGAAAGGAAATCATTATATGATTTGTTCTACATAGATCTGTTTAATTTCTGGGTTCGTTGTATAATGCTGACACTATATGAGATTTCTTAAATAAATAACATGCATCTAACTTAGATCTATCATGCTGACACGAAATCAGAAGTAACTCATTGTACTTGTTTGCATATTGTCTGTAATTAATTGATAGGTCAAACATAAATGGAACCTCATGTGATTACAGTGGTATTTGGTGGATCATGGGTATTTGCTGACACATGCCTGGAATTCGTTGGAAATACAACATCAAAAGTACGTGTTTATGCTATAGGCATGTGGTCCGAGTACGATGCCGTCAAGTGCATCACCTAAGCCTCCGAGAACCTCTCTCTTCATTCTGAGCAACATAACGTCCTATCTAGTCTCCCATTTATTGTGTTTTCCTTTAATGATCCCCACCACCATGTGTAGGGGATACCCATATAGCCTAGATCAATCAGTTGTATATTTTCCACCCACTCATTAAAAGCTTGAGATGCTCTATTTGATCGCATCGAGAACCCAGTTATATATTCTCTCTTACGGACTCATTGTAGCATTGAAATCTCCCACCAGCATCCATGGGCGATTATATATTATTCATAGCAAATTGTTCAACTGAGCGCCAAAGTCCAACCTTCAAGTGGGGTTGGGTGCTACATAGACTGTTGACCATATCCAGGGGTCTTCCCCACCCGACGGACCTCAACTGTGATGTGTCGGGGTGTTCAGCGAGGGTAGACATGGTTACTTCTGATGTACGCCATAACATCTAGATACCACCCTCAAAGCCTAAAAAATCCGCTCGGGTACTCCCGTCAAACCCAATGTTGTCACAAACCCGACTAGTTGTGTCCCTACTATTTTGTGGTTCAACTAGCATGATAACCCGGGGGTCGTGGGTGTGAATGATGTCCTGCAAAGCGTTCATAAAGTTGATGTTGGCCGCTCCACTAGTATTCCTCGCTAATATAATAAGGTAATTCATGGAAAAAAAGAGTGTTTCGTAAGGCCCTGAAAACATCCCGAGTTGGAATTCTTGTAGCATTAGCATAAGCTATGACAGCTTCGTCCATCTGAATTACCGCTTCAATGAGAGTTGGGGGAACTGACACCTTGCATAGAATTGGTAAAGTTTTCGTCTCCATTGGGAGGAAATCCACCAATATCCTGTTGACAATTGGGGGAAGATTTTTTCAAGCATGGCCTGGTTTATTGGCTCAAAAAGGAGAAAGCTTCCGATTGTTCCAATCGGGATCAATCTCACATTTGTGGCTGAGTTTTGGTGGATTGTTGGGTACGTTGCTTGTAGGTGGTTGGTGGAGGGCTGATTTTTTTTTCTTTGGTAGTGGCGAGTTGGCGGGGTCTTCTAGGATTGTAGGTGCTTGCTGGTAGGAATATGTGTTCTTGTGAGTAGGCTTCTTTATGGCTTGTTGTTTCTTTGTGGTGTTTGAGGTTTGCTTAGATTCTCCTTTATATGTTTTATGGTTTTTTCTTCTTTGACTATCCGTACCTTCAACCTCTACACATGGAGTAATCCCCTCAGTCTCAGCCTTATCCTCATCCATGCCTTTGCGCGTTTCCAAGTCAATCTTTCAATGTGAATCCCCATGAATATTGACCTCTTAATTTTCCTATCCTTCCCCCAGATTTTCTAATATCCACCCCTTATACTTATTATTTTAGAAGCAGCTTCTTTGTAACAAAATTTGCCACGTGTCCACCTTTTCACAAAAATAAGAAACTGCCTTTCCCTTTCCTCCAAACCCACGTTCTCCCCATCCATGCTCAACGATTTCAATTTCCTCCTCCATCCATGCTCAATTTCCTCCTCCATCCATGCTAATCCCAAGTGCTTAGATCCGTGGGTGGTAGGTGGTTACTTAGATCCGAGTGGTGGGAAGACGAGGGCGAGTCGCGGGAGGCAGTTAGTTGACAGCGGTGGAATCGGCCCTGCTAAATGAACTCTCTCTTGCAAAAAAACCTCGGTTAGAATAGGCATCGATCGTCGACATTGGCTTGCGATCTCCTCCGACAAATGGTATTTCCTCTTCTCCTACTATGGTTGATTTATTTGAGTTCTAAATTATTAATTCCTATTTTGATATGTAATGGGTTTTCACTCTCCCATTTCTTCAAGCCTCATGATAGAAGATTGAATGAAATTTGAGGGAGATGATGCACGTTTAGATGGTTAGTCTAGGTTGATTTTGTTTTATGATTACAACTTCACTTTAATTAGCTTTCATCTTCTTGTGCTTGTATGGATGATTGCATTATATATTGGGATTTATTAGTCAAATTTGAGGTTCTAAAGTTGTTATATTTTGGGTTTAATCTTTGCACATAAGGTGTTTGATTAAATGTCTCTAAGAAGAAGTGCATACATTTGAAATATGGAAATGAATTTTATTGATTAAGTAATTGCACACAAGGTGTTTGATAAAATGTATCAAATTATTAGAGTGTTTTTTTAAAAAAAATATGAAAAATTTGGCTTCAGTTGGGTTTAAGAAAGCTATCCAATTTCAATTTAATGAACATTCAGGGTCGCAGGGGTTCGTTTGGATTTCTATGTTGATTTGCACTTTGTCTTTAGAATTTCTACCGTGTTAGTTTAGTTTTATGGTTTGAACGTTCCGTCTTTGTTTGAACTTATATCATGCCTAATTAATCAAAGATTTTTATATGAAAGCTTGCACATGTAAATATAAATATAGGAATTTGCTATCCGATATGTGAACTAACTTTTATATTATTTCATCCACTCAAAGCTTGAAGTGAATGTTGTTTTGTTTTTTTTTCCTAACTTTTTGCAAGGTTGAAACCATGGCCAGGAAGATTCCCTTGTACCCTTTTGATGCCATGGTTGGATGAGTAGATGATTCATTGATTGTGCTCTACAATAATGTAGTACGATTCACCTTTTAAACTTTTTTTTTAATTGCATTTGCATAATACTACTACTATATATTTTTATATGTATATGACATTTGAGCTATGGAAATGTATACTCCCCATTTAAATCAAATCTTTTAATTGTTATACCTTCCGTGAGAGGATTAAATGTAGCACATTGTTGAGCTTACTAGAAAAAAAAAAGATAATATTGCTCACCCCTACTGTCAATGTGAATGTGATCAATGGTGGATCACTTGAAGAGAACAAGCTTGCTATGTAGATGCTCATTTGTTTCTTATTCATGTTGTGTTTTTCGAGCATGACACGTCTAGAACTATTAACATATTTGTTTAAGAAGGAGTGCAAGATCCTTCCTATTGGAGTCATCTCCTTCAAAGAGGCCATGAAGATGGGATGTAAAGTTTATCACAACTTGAAGGTAAGCAAAATGATGTGCTATGATTTATAAAAAGTTGAATGTCACTCAAGATATGTTTTAATTACCAAACGCTTGAAATTGCATCATAGTTAGATTTCTCAAGCTCTTGAAAACATCTGAAAATAAATCATCTATTGTAGGTCAATTTGAAGTAATTGAATTCTCATGAAAATATACACAACCTTAAAATGAGTTAAAACATAAATTATTTATTTTATTCAGTTTGATTCACATGCAGGGTGTGAAATATATTATGGTGGTGAAAGTCAAGTTTTAATATTAAACACAATAAGACTAATAAATACAAAAAAAGTAAAAATATCTAATGTCTAATAGTCCATTATAGGTCAAAGTGGAATAATTGAGAAATCTATTGTGCTTATGAAAATCAGTTTTCAATATTAAATACAATACAATGGGAATAAAAAACTCATATGTCATATATTTAAGATTGGGATAGAGTTTTGACAAGTGTTCCAAGCTCAAATTGAATTGGGTGATAATTTTTAATGACCACAATTGTGGTCAAATTGAATAGTCTAATAAGCTAATTTCTATATATAGTTGTAAAACCACTTGAACTTGGAGAAAGAAAAAGCAAATGACCGATGGCTCGATGACTCGACAAGATGAAGATGGATTATGCTTTGGTTTACTTTTAATGTGTTCTCAGTCACTGTGTGAGATGAATTATTTTACTTATTATTTTCTAGAAGATTTATGATTCTTGAACATGTTATGTTTGATATGCTTTGGTTTAATTCCTATAAACCCATTAGCATTATTTTCAAACATATTCTCTTTATTATTAAGAGCTTGAGATTTATTCTTACTTGGGTAGTTTTTTTGTTTACTTTCTTTTGTCCAATTTCTATTTTACATGTACAATAGCTCATCCGGCTTTCTAAAACTAGATATGAGATTGTTTTTATGAATAGTATTGGTTATTTGGAGTTCAACAATGTCTAAAATTACTTAGAGAAACAATTTGTTCTTCAATATATATATGGTTTATTCTGGTAGGTGGTGGCTACCAAGATTTAGGTGACCCAACATACACTTGTGTGTCGTGTGGTGCCTTAATGTGGTATGAGGAACGGACTGTCAAGAGCAGAAGTGCAGTTGCTCCAACCTTTTCTTTATGTTGTATGAAAGGAAAGGTAGAATTGCCTCTACTACACCCTCCTCTACAACTTTTACAAAATTTGTTGTGTAGGGAGGATTCCCGTGGTAAGCAATTTTGGCAGCATATACGTGCATACAACATGATGTTCTCTTTCACTTCGCTCGGGGGACGGACCAAAACTATTACGGATGGTCCGGGACCGCCTGTGTTTCGAATCTATGGGCAGAATTATCATAGAATTGGAAGTTTATTGCCCCCCAAAGGATCAGTGCCAAAATTCTTGCAGTTGTATATTTATGACACTTCAAATGAGGAGTGTAATCGTTTAAATGCATTCAGGTAACATCCATTTAAGATATAATCTTTGTTCCATTCACAAATTCATCAAAATATAAGTTTGTGTCATAGTATTAATGGGTTTTATTCGTTCAGCTCTAATGTGTTGGATGAGTCCCTTGTAGCTGATTTGAAGTGTATGAGTGATACCTTCAATCCATTGTCCAAGATATATAGAATGGCTAGAGATCGATTTGCCATGTGTCCCGATGCTAATGTGAAGCTGAAATTGTTTGGGACCCGTAATCGTGATCAACGGAGGTATAATATGCCAAGTACTTGTGAAGTTGCAACCCTTATTGTAGATGAAGTTGGCGGAGAAGGTACCCCGAGGGATATTGTTATTGAGACTCAAACAAATCGGCTAAGTCGCATAAGTGAGCTGCATCCGTCTTATCTCGCTTTGCAGTATCCACTACTATTCCCATATGGTGAGGATAGCTACACTAGAGATATTCGGTATTCGGATTCAAGCCAAGGCATTTTTAGAAAGAGGGGGGTGGTTACTATGAGGGAGTACTTTGCATTTTGTATTCAAGAAAGGATAGCAGAACAATCTATTATATTGAGATCAGGGAGATTGTTTCAGCAATTTGTTGGAGATGGATATAGCATTCTTGAAAGTTCTCGGCTTTCATACATCCGAGAAAATCAGAAGAGGCTTAGGATGGAGACATATCAGAATCTGAATAGTTCCGTCTCTGATGGGAACACAAGTGGAGCGTCCGTAGGGAAACGAATTCGTTTCCCTTCTTCTTTTACAGGTGGGGCTCGATATATGATCCAAAATTATCATGATGCAATGACAATTTACAAGACTCACGGTCATCCAGATCTATTCATTACGTTCACTTGCAACTCAAACTGGCCGGAAATTTCTCGATTTGTATCTCACAGAGCTCTCAATGCAGAGGACAGGCCAGATATAGTGGATCGAATATTTGAAATCAAGTTGCAGAATATGATTTCAGATTTTCGAAAACACAACATTTTTGGCAATGTTGTTGCATGTAAGTTCCGCCTTTGCTAAGACTTTGGTTTTAACTTATGTGGCTTCCTGTATCAATTATGTTCAGGTTATTTTGTTCCCCGTGGTTTTAAGCTATTTGCGTTGAGTGGGAATATTGTACTACTGTTCCTATGGCCCTGTCTGTTTTCATTCCATTTCTGAGAACTGTGCTTAATAAAAGTCATTATTTGGTGTTAAACACCGGAATTATTTTACGTCATGTGTATTTGTAATTTAATGTGGCTTACATCTTAAATAAGATATTTGGTTATAGTTTATGTTGAGTTGTGTTGGTTGATTGATGTTCTTATAACCATACTTATTTCATGGCGTAGCTGTTAGATCTGTTTAACACATGCCATTGTTGTTGTTATGGCCATATTTTTTTTCATGCCCGTGTTGTGAAATGTGCTGAGTGAAAGTCTTTAGTTTGTTGTGAAGGACGGAATTGTTATGGATCATGTGTATTTGTAATTCAATGTAGCTTGCATCTTAATTAACATAGTTTCATATAGTTTGGGAGTTTGATATAGTTTGGGTCAAATTGTTATTTTTCATTACTGTTGTTATGACCATACTTTGTTTCATAGTGTTGCTGTTAAATCTATTGAACACATGCATTTATTATTTTCCAACAGTGATTGTGTGTTTTGTGGTACATATTTAGATATTGTTTTAGTCCACTGACTTTGGAAGCTAATCGTTTTTGTTATATACTATGCAGTAATTTATACAATAGAGTTCCAGAAACGTGGCTTACCACATGCTCATATTGTATTGTTTCTCCACCCTGACAATAAGTTATCAACGGCTGACGATATCAATCGCATTATTACTGCTGAGTTACCTGATCCTTTGGCTGAGCCGGAGTTGTTTGCGGTTGTTCGGGATCGAATGATGCATGGCCCTTGTGGTACGGCTAAACCCAATTCGCCTTGCATGAAAGCTGGAAAATGTGGTAAATTCTTTCCTAAGAAGTATGTCTCATCTACACATTTTGACTCGGATGGATTCCCGCATTATAGAAGGCGAGATGATGACATTGTTGTGGAGAAAATATGGGAAGAGTGTGATGGAAACAAAGAATGTTGTTTACAAAGAAGTTCTACAAAACATATGATCCTTCCTTGCTTATATGGTAAGTGTTTATATAAAAGTGTTTATTTGATATTTTTCTTCCTTCTTGTGTGTGCATATATAGAATGTGCAGTATATATTACCATTTGAATACGCTTTGTGTTTGGCAGAACTTTCCGACTTCACTTGTGTGGGATATTGTTTTTGCAGTCATACTTAGTGCAGAATGGTCCATCTGGGTATGTCAAATGTCATTGTGATTTGTTACCGTAACACCATGTTTGTAACTTAACATATATACTATGGGACTTTGTTTATATATATGTGCATTACGTGTTATGAGATATTGGGTGTAATAAACCCATCGTTCTGTACGTTGAATGATATAATTTTCATTTGTCCTCTTATCAATTATGAGACTTTTGTTTGTGATTGTAAATGTTATTGTATTATAACAGGGGTTGTAATTGTAAGCAGGACAACAATTCAAATCAAATGAAATATATTCATGGTATGTGGGAATACTAAAACGGTAAATTTCAATACAAATACTCACCCGTACAAGGTACGGGAAAAGTACTAGTTACAAATTAATCTTGAAGATTTCTCTATCCCATCAACCCCAGATTTTGCGGCTTTTTTCCCAACAGTTTGCTGCCCGACGCTTTTAGTTTAGCAATTGGCTAGACCGACCAATTGCTAAACTAAAAGCGTCGATCTTGCTTAGCTCTTTGTATTTCTTCTCGATTTAACAAAATTAACTAAACTAATTCAACAACTAAAGTGACGGAATACTTAAATAAATCTAAAGTTCTTAACTTAAGAAAATTCTAACAAAACTAAGCTATGGAAATTAATTAACTAACTTAAATTAACAAGTAACAGTGAACGAAAGCAAAGGAAGCGAAGAACGCGAAGGCTCACGGGAACAGGATCCGGGTTCGCCGGTGCGGACACGGGAGCGCAGGAGCTTGGCTCCTCAGGGCGATGGATGCGAGCGGAGTCGTCCTCGAGTCGTCTTCTTAGTTGAAGAAACTCCTATGTTAGTTGGAGTCTAATTATAGAATTGCCTATTTTTAGTATTTCTTAGTTAGATTAAATAAGATGGTTAGGATTTTAGATTAAGTTTTATCTTCTAGATTTATTTATCTTTAGGATTAAAATTCTATCTTTATCAACCGAAATTCTATCTTGCACGGTAGAATTGGTTCTTAGGTTTTCTATTTAAACATTGTAGTTCTATTGAATTAAATCAGATTGAATTAGAATTGAGAAACCCTTTTATAGGATTAAAGGGTTATTGATTATCAATCCAAACCACTATCGTTACTTTTATATTGTTACCGTCGGCCTTCACAATCACCATCACCATTCATCTGTTTCATCATCAACCGAACCTATACCCATCACCATCACCAGTACCTTGTTCTTCACCGAAACAAACACCACCTAAGATCTAGTCCAGATCGTTACATTAAGGAAGGAAGGAGACGAGCGCTTGGTGTCATCGGCGTTGGCTTTCGGGTGCTCGGCGCCTAGCGTCTGGAGCGCTCTTGCTCTCGCGTCTGCCGCCGCCTGGCCTCGCTCGCCCTCAGCGAGCCGCCGCAGTCCTCTGCACACGCGCGCGCGGTAACCCGGCTCCCTCGTGCTCGCTCTCGCTCCCAGCGAGCGCACCTAGCTTCCTCGCTCTCACCCTCGGCTTCGACGACTCCGCTCGCATCCAGCGCCCTGAGGAGCCAGCTCCTGCGCTCCCGTGTCCGCACCGGCGAACCCGGATCCTGTTCCCGCGAGCCTTCGCGTTCTTCGCTTCCTTTGCTTTCGTTCACTGTTACTTGTTAATTTAAGTTAGTTAATTAATTTCCATAGCTTTCGTTCACTGTTACTTTAGATTTATTTAAGTATTCCGTCACTTTAGTTGTTGAATTAGTTTAGTTAATTTTGTTAAATCGAGAAGAAATACAAAGAGCTAAGCAAGATCGACGCTTTTAGTTTATCAATTGGCCGGATAGCAATACGGCGTGGTTCTCGATTATCAATCCCAAAGACTTAACCTCTTGTGTTCTATCACCCCTACGGCACTTCATCTTCATCACCATCACCCTGGTTCAACAGCAAACCCAAACACATTCATATTCCCGCACCGTCACAACCAAGAAGGTGCTCGGCTGGCTCGGCGTCGCGTCCTAGTCCTGGTGCTAGGCGCTCGCGCGCTCCGGCGCTCGTGCACGCCCTCGCACTCGCCTTCGCTCGCACCCTCGCTACCAGCGACGGTGTCCCGCGGCTTCGGCTTCACTCGGCATCCTCGGCTCCGCGTGCTCGCTCCCTGCGAGGCTTCCTCGGCATCGCCCTCGTCGTCGATCACCGTCGCACACCAGCGCCTTGAGGAGCTTGCCTCCTGCGCTCCCGTACTCGTGCCCAGCGAACTCGGAGCCGGCCTAGCGAGCTGTCGCACCAGCGTTTCCCTTGTTCCCTTTCGTGTTGACTAATTCATTAGTTTAGATTAATTAGTTTATTTGCAATCGCTGTTAGTGTTGAACTTTCTTAAGTTAAAACATTGTCGCTTTTGTTTAAGTTAAGTTTAGTTAGTTTAGTTGCAATTTCTTAAGTTAAGAACTTTGGTTTAAATTAGTCTATTAATTAGTTAGTTAATTTTGTCCATTCAAGAGAAATCAAGGAGCATAAGCAAGATCGACGGATTAGTTTAGCAATTGGCCGCCCTAGCCGAGGAGATATACATCAATTGGTATCCAGAGACAGGTTATGCTACGCTCTTTGTTTCTTTGATGTTACTGATGTTTTGATTTGATGGCTTGCGAAATCTTGGAAGGCGACTGGGATGATGATCCCGATCCATGGGCTGCATAACAACGACGCCGCCGAGAGTTGCAGAGACGAGCTTTGCAACAACAAGTCGTAGAGCGACAATGAGAGGATCAAAGGCACCGCCTTTGGCTTCAACATCAAGCGGAGATCGAAGATAAGAGGTGTCGACAACGCTATCAGATTCGGCTTCTCCAACAAAGAGAGGCTGAGGAGGCACTTCAACGGAAAGCAGAAATCGAAAAGGAGAGACGTCAACAACAACTTCAAGCCGAACTTAACTCCGAGATACAAGCACATTTTGCCGCCGTGGAGGCACAATTTCAAGCCGAACGAGATGCCTTTAATGCCAAATTGATGGACGACTTCAAGAAGAACTTATCGGATGCTTTTCGTCAAGCATTGGAGTTACACTTTTCCACTACTCCAGTGGTTAAAGTTGCCTCAACCGACGACGAGGTAATTGAGCCTAAGGAGTCTTCTGTTGAAATCGTTGCCACAGATTCAGCACAGCGCGCCGATTATTTTTCGCCGATTCCCGTTGACTCCGACCTCGGAATTGAGTCAACTCAGTCTTGTTGCGAAGCTGACTCAACGAGCTTTCCAACGGTGGGTTATACGCTGCCAGAATCTTCCAATAAGGTCTCCGAATCCGTTCTGCAATCAGACTGCGACAGTGTTCATGACGAGCATGTTGATTCCGTTGACGAGGATGAGGTACTTGATGACGTGCCTCAAGAGTTAGTGATTGTACCTCTTGGGCATGTTCATGAAGTTCCAGTTGCTGAGATTTGTGTGTTCATTGATCCTATTCTTATTGAAGATCAAGTCCGTTCAACGATCGCGCATGAAGGTGTTGTTTTTAGGGTTCCTATACCTCGAATTCTCCTGGCACCTATTCCACCCATTTCTCCATCATCCTCTTTGAAGGTTGCTGCTCCTTCCACGCTGATCATCGTCGACTCGATTCGGGGACGAATCGAAGATAAGAGGGGGAGAATGATGCGGGTCAAGATGGCCTTCTGTGGGTCAAACAACGATCTTGATCCAGGCGACGACTCGAGGACGAGTCAATTTCAAATGGAGGAGAATGATGCCATCCTCAAGCGGAAGAAGAAGGCTCCACCTTGGGAGTCGTTCAAGAAACAACGTTAATTATTTTATTATTTATATTTCTTATTTTTATATATATTCTATTTTTAGTAACTCCTATGTTAGTTGGAGTCTAATTATAGAATTGCTTATTTTTAGTATTTCTTAGTTAGATTAAATAAGATGGTTAGGATTTTAGATTAAGTTTTATCTTCTAGATTTATTTATCTTTAGGATTAAAATTCTATCTTTCTCAACCGAAATTATATCTTGCACGGTAGAATTGGTTCTTAGGTTTTCTATTTAAACATTGTAGTTCTATTGAATTAAATCAGATTGAATTAGAATTGAGAAACCCCTTTATAAGATTAAAGGGTTATCGATTATCAATCCAAACCACTATCGTTACTTTTATATTGTTACCGTCAGCCTTCACAATCACCATTCATCTGTTTCATCATCAACCGAACCTATACCCATCACCATCACCTTGTTCTTCACCGAAACAAACACCTTAACATGATCATTAATCCTGATCATATCATAATAATTAAAATTAATCAAATAGCATGATGTACATACGTAGGAATGAACATGACACTAGCATTAAAGATTATAGAGTACGTGATGGATCAAGTTTATTTTAGATGAGGGGCCAATGTAACTTATTATCGATCAAACGATATGACCATGGGCGGATCTATATGTATCATTGGGGATGCTCAAGCATCTAAAAAAAAAATAGTGTTCATTTCTTAATATTTTCCGTCAAATATTTCCAATCCGGGAAAAAAACTATAAAAGAAATTTTTTTTACCCTTAAATATTCTCAGAATGATAAAATTTTTACCTTCAAGTATCTTCGAAATGACGGTGCAGAATCCGCCCCTGGATATGACGATTATTTGGGAGCGCACATGCTTTTAGTTCCAAACGTCACGTGCAAATGATGATTATATGCTCCGCCTCCATCTAATTGAAACTAAATTAACCAAATTAATATAACTCCTATGTATAAATTGATCATTAATTAAAAACCACCTCTATGGCTCTATCCCATATGAATGCAATCAATTCAACACAAATTAATAACCCCACTTGTGTGTTGTGTTTGTGGTTCATCTAACTTTACAAGGATTCCCCACATTCCCCGTCTCATTTTAATGTCAAAGTCAATTTGCAGACTTACGGAGTATTTAATTTAATTAATAGATTCCACTTTTATTTTATTTTTTTCTTTCACCTACACCTACTCCAACAATAATACAACTAAAATGCAAGACTTTTCATGGATTTACTCTTTTATTTTTAGTGGTAGATGGGTTTATACTTTATAATATGTTTCTATAATATTTTTGGGTACGTTGCTAGGAAAAAGATTCACAATCTCTTTAATTAAATTTAAGTGTGTGTTTTCAAAGATTAATTAAAAAATTAGCAAAACAACCGCGCTAATAAATAATAATTAAGTGTGTTTGTAAAGATTATGACATGGCGCCCTTGTGACTTGTGAGTTAGACAATCTAAAACATTTTTTTTCAAAATTTTTCAAAAATGTAAAAATAAAAAAATATTTTTTAAACTTAGTTGTATTTTAACTCTAACCGCTTCTCTATTTAAAAGATTTATTAAACTATTTAGTTTTGAAGAACGATGCAGAGTTAAAAGAATGAAATGAAAATTTTACTATTAGATAATTAATTTTTTTAAACTCTAAAATGTTTAA
This sequence comes from Persicaria tinctoria, assembly GCA_037127255.1. Taxonomy (NCBI): domain Eukaryota; kingdom Viridiplantae; phylum Streptophyta; class Magnoliopsida; order Caryophyllales; family Polygonaceae; genus Persicaria; species Persicaria tinctoria. Next base: position 58,140,882 of record JBANSL010000014.1, read on the forward strand.
AATAAAAAAGTTATTATAAGGACTCAAAACTTTGCCAAAGTAAACATATTTATAGTTTAATGTATAAAACTCTTCTTTTTTTTTGTGCACTTCTGTAGAATATTTTGTACATATTTCGGCAGCTTGAATGGGTTTTTTCTTGCACTGTTTCCCGGTGAAAATTGTTTATTGTTTTGATTTTTGTCTGTTGGATTGTTCATAATCAGTGGCGGATCTAAAATTTTAAAGTTAGATGAGCGAAAAAATATGTATGGAGAAGAAGCTAAATTTTGCTAAGCTAAAATATGATCCCGAATCCAAAAGAGATTTAAGTGATTAAGTAAATGTTGTTTCTCGACTTTTTATACATGTATTAATTTATAATTATTTAGATGGCACAACAATTGAAGGTAAAATTGTGTGTTCTATGTATGTACAATTGTAGGTGAGTGAGTGTCCTTTCATTTAGACCAAACAAAATTAAGCTTAGCAGAGTAAAAAATCATCCTAGCAATATTTTTTTTGACACACTCCAAATTAAATTTTACCCTAGCAATTGATGGGTGGGCTTACCCAGAGATCCGCCCCTGTTCATAATTAATTGGAATTAGCTTATCTAGAATGTGCAAATATAATTGTGGAATTCAGATCTTTGCACCCGTTGATGATAGATTACATAGGTCTTAATATTGTATAGTGGGCTAAAAGCCCATTAAGGTCCAATACCTTTGTAACCTATATATATGTTATATCAATGAATGGAAACCCTAAGGAGGACTTTACATCAATTCTATCATTCTACATGGTATCACAGCCTTTTCTTCCTAACGGAACCCTAAATTGATCCTCCCGTCTCTCCGACCTTCTTCTTCCTCCAACCTTCCTCCTCGTCGCCATCCTCTTCGTCATCCAGGAACCCGGCCAACCGCAGTCCTTTCACCCCGATCCGGCGCCGAGCCCCTCCACTGCCGCCACCAGTTCTTCCCACCCGCCTCTGCCAGATTTAGACTGTCCGGCCTCTCCATCCCCTTTATCTAATTAGCACATCTAATTAGCACATCCCCTTTACCCACTCACCTGTTGCAAAAGCCGAGAGCCCCCCCCCCCCCCCACCTATTTTCCTTCCTTCCTTCCACAAAAAAAAAAACAAAAAAAAAAAAAAAAAAAAAACAAACTTATCATGGCCTTCTACGATCACCAACGACCCTTCGTCGGAATCATCGCCCCTTCAAGTCATTTAAAGAGGGGGTATTCCCCCAGTGGAGCCCATCCACAGGGCTACCTGGCCTCTCCAACGAGGCCATACCCGAGCCAACAGGGACTCCTTGGGCCCTCTCCGCACCAACATCACGCATTCTTCTCTATGCAGCCGACATCTCCCGACTCTTCTTGGTACATGGACACTGGTGCCACCTCCCACATGACGAACTCCTCAGGTAACCTCTCATCTATTTCTTTTAAGGGCCCTTCCCACTCTATTATCGTCGGAAATGGTGGTCGTCTTGCTACTTCGGGAATTGGCCATGCCAAATTACAGACCCCAACCCACCCATTACACCTCAACAATGTCCTTATTGCCCCAAAGATTGTCAAAAACCTTATCTCTGTCCGTTGGTTCACTACTGACAACAACGTTTCCCTTACGTTTAATCCATATGGTTTCTCTGTGAACGATCTTACTACGGGGGTTACTCACATGAGATGTAACAGCACTGGGGAGCTCTACCCTGTCACACCACCTCTTGCGTCCAGTCAGTCGTGTCCGGTCGCCCTCTCGGCATCATCGCCTAGCCTGTGGCATGCACGCCTGGGCCATCCCAACGCTGCCGTTCTAGATGTCCTCCGTTCCCATAACCTTGTCACCTGTACTAAAGACCCACGTTCTGGTTTATGCTCTTCCTGCCAACTAGGCAAACATGCCAGACTGCCGTTCCAACAGTCTTTGACCTCTACCCTTGCTCCCTTTGATATCATTCACAGCGATATTTGGACCTCTCCCGTGCCTAGCAAGGAGGGTCACAAGTACTACCTCTTGCTTCTTGATGATTACACTCATTACTTATGGGTCTTCCCGTTGCATTTCAAGTCCCAAGTGTTTCCTATCTTTGCCAGATTCCATACCTACATCAAAACACAGTTTCACATGTCCATCAAATGTTTTCAATGTGACAATGGTCGTGAATTTGACAACAAAGACTTTCACTCCTTCTTTGCCGCAAATGGGATCTCCTATCGCTTGTCTTGCCCCTATACTTCTCAGCAGAATGGCAAAGCAGAAAGAATCATCAGAACCATTACCAACATGATGCGCTCTCTCCTCTTCCACGCATCTATTCCCCTTCCCTATTGGCCTCACGCCTTATCCACCACATGTTATCTCCTAAACATTCTCCCTTCTACTACCCTACACCATCGCTCGCCAGCTCAGACACTTTATTACGCCAAGCCTAGGTATGATCACCTTCGCACCTTCGGGTGCTTGTGTTTCCCAAACCAGTCCTCCACAGCCCCGCACAAGCTTCACCCGCGCTCCACTCCATGTGTCTTCCTAGGCTATCCGCCTGATCATCGAGGTTACATTTGCCTCGATATCAAGACCCACAAGATCATTCTCTCACGTCATGTCACCTTTGATGAGTCGCGATTTCCCTTTGCATCTCCCACACCCCCTGTGTCTCCGTCAGAGTCTGAGTCACCATTCCCTCACTTCCTTTTTCCCCAGAGCTCTCCCGGTGCTCCTGCTTCTCCCCCAACACCACCGCCACCACCACCCCCCACCACCAGACCACACACCCGCAGCGTCTCCGGTGTCTTCCGACCCCGTCAGATCGTCTCCATGACTACCGCCCATCACCCCGCTATCCACCTCCCATCACCTCGCCAAACAACCTCGCCTCCCCTACGTGCGGCGGCCGCCGCAACCCCAAATGCTGCGCCCACCGCCCATAAACCCTCCCTGGCGGCGCCCGCCGCAGGCCTTGCGGCGCCCGCCGCAACCCCATTTGCAGCACCCGCAGCCATAAACTCGTCCCTGGCGGCGCCCGCCGCAGGCTTTGCTGCGCCCGCCGCATCTGCACCCGCCGCCTCCTCCCCCCCGCACCTTGCGCCTCTTGCCCCCGTCCTTCCCGGCTCCCAGACCTCCCTCTCCCCCATCCCCACCTCCCACAAAACAGCCCTCCTGGACCCGAATTGGCAAGCGGCTATGCTCAACGAATACAGGGCCCTTACAAAGAATGGTACTTGGGTTCTTGTCCCTCGCCCTCCAGCGGCGAACGTCGTTCGTTGAAAATGAATTGTCGGCTTATGAACTGTTTCCATAAGGTTGTTTAAGCAAATATAATATCAATATTATATTTGCACACCATAAAGTTATATTTGCACAATATAATGCTATATTTGTACACCATAAAGTTATATTTCACAATAAAAAGTGCTGACACGATAAGTACTGACGCGATAAAAAAGTCTTGACACGAAAAAAAAATGCTGACGCCTAACAAAAATTGTTGACATGATGAGTGCTGACACGAAAAAAAATGCTGACGCACAACATAATGTTATATGCGCACAACATAAAGTTATATTTACACAACAAAAAGTATTAAAACGAAAAAAAAACACGGAAAAAAAATATTACATTTGCACAACATAAAATTATATTTGTGCAACAAAATGTTATATGAGCACAACATACCATTATATTTGCACAACAAAAAGTGCTGAAACGAAAGGAAAAAAAAGCGTGGAAAAAATATTACATTTGAACAACATAAAGTTATATTTGTACAACAAAATATTATATGAGCACAACATATGGTTATATTTGCACAACATATGGTTATATTTGCAAAAGCACAACATAATATTATATTTGCATGACAAAAATGTATTGACACGGAAAAAAAAAACTAGACTTGGGTTATATTTGCACAAGTACAACATAATGTTATATCTGCATGGCAAAATGTAAAAAAAAAAAAAAACTAGACATGGGTTATATTTGCACAACATACGGTTATATTTGCACAAGCATAACATAATGTTATATTTGCACGACAAAATGTTAAAAAAACCTAGACTTGGGTTATATTTGCACAACATACGGTTATATTTGCACAGACACAATATAATGTTACATTTGCACGACAAAATGTAAAAAAAAAAAAAAGACTTAGGGAGGGGATTGACATTTTGCAAATTTGTCCAAGAGTTATGACACTCCACCAATTTTTTTTTTTTACAGTAGACAAACAGTGGGAGCTGTTACTAAAACAGTAACCTAACTCCCGGATCATCCTGAAGGATGATGCTACAGAGATCCCTATGGTAGGGGATAGATTGTAAGTTACAAATTACTCCTCGTCTAGCAATGTAGTCTGCAGAATTATTTGCTTCTCTGAAAATATGTCTGATCTCTGCCGAGGTAAATTATGTAAGTCTGCCAATTTCTTCTACTTGTCTCAGAACCTCCCATTTGGGCGCTTGCATTCCTTTGACCGCTTTAACCAAGCCTTGATTATCACATTCTACGATGATCTTCCTCAAGCCTTTCATCTTCGCATGTTGGAGTCCTAGAATCATTGTCGAAGCCTCTGTTTGGATGATAGATCCAACATTGACTTCTTGAAAGAAAATATCAATGATCTGTCCTTCGGAATCACGAATGATTCCTCTCACCTGACTTTTGCCAGAATGGGAAAAAGAACCATCTATATTAATTTTGTAGATAGTCCTTGGGGGTCTCGTCCATTTGGCTTTTGCCCTCCTGTTTCCTTTCTTCTTGCTATCCTTTCCTTTACTTCCTTCCATGGCCCAGTCCTTAATGTTTTGCTTGATTTTCTGAACAATGGTGGTTGTTCCTTCCGGTTTCTTAGACCTGAAAATTTGATCATTTCTAGTTTCCCATATGGCTTGCCAAATAAAAATAAGGTCTTCAAATCTACTATTAGTATCCTTGATTTTCTCTAAATTTGTATGTAGAGGTTCTAGAGAATTAATGCCCTAAAAATACATACCTGAAGCTTGTTCAAACTGTGCAATGAGTTCTCTGGTGAAGGTGCAACTAGTAAATAGGTGAGTTGCATCCTCATTTGCTTGGCTACACAAAGAGCATTGGCTTGGAACTCTATTTACGTATCTATTTAGTATATTTGTCGTAGGTAGCCCGTCAATCTTGATTTTCCATAAGAAATTCTTGATTCTAGGAGGGGGTTTCAGTTTCCAAATCCAATTTTGAGATTGGATGTTTTGAGGTGTAGGGTTGTTCATCGGCCCAAAACCGATCCGAACCTGGCCAAACCGAACCGAACCAAAAACCGAAATTCCCAAAAATGAAAACCGAAAACCGAACCTAAACTAATAGGTTTGGTTCGGTTTTTCACCGGTTTGGTTTAGGTTCGGTTCAGTTATGAACCTAAGTGAACCGATTTTATTTGAGCATTTTTATACCAATTTTATTTGAGCATTTAAAAAAAACTAATGTTCTACGTAACAACTACACATACATATGAACCTTTTTTTATTATATTTTGGGCTACCAATTACCAAATGTCACAAGAGAATCTAATAAACTGTTGCTTTGTATGTACAACACTACATATATCCGTAGCAAATTAGAAATGTAGAACCATGTACATTGTACGCCAGTAGTACATAGCGGATTAGCAACTGAGCAAGTTAAGCTTTTGTACAACACTACATACAACAGTACCTAAACCTAAGGGAAGGGACGAATTGACCAAGGGTAAATTAAAACATTTTAAAAAAAAATCGGTTTTCTCCCGGTTTAACCGAACCGAGTCTAAACCGAACCTAAAACCGAAAATAGAAATTCCCTAAACCGATAACCTAAACCGAAATAGATCGGTTCGGTTAGGTTCCGGTTTTTTCGGTTCGGTTCGGCCAAAAAATTCAGTTCAAACTGAATATGAACAGCCATAGTAGGAGTTAGGATTTTCTTTAGTGGCCTGGTAGTGAATTAAGTTTCCTTCCGGATCGGGTCTCCAAATCAGCTTATCTTTCGTATGCCATTGAGGAATCTTCATTTGTAGAATCTTACCAGCAATATCTTGTGGGAATATTTGTCTGATTTCGTCTTCTTTCCACCGTTTCCTGTCATTCATGAGTGAGTCTACAGTCATGTTAGGATCATTCGACCCCATATACTGCTTAAGACGGATAGATGGGATCCAATGATCCTCCCATACATTAATGATCGATCCATTACCAACTAGCCAAAGTATACCATCTTCAAATTTTTCCCTTAGAGAAAGTAGTCTTCCGAATTGCCATGAGGTTTCTTTCTTGCAATAGTTCTTGATGCTATCTTGTTTGCGATATTTTTCTCTTATAATTCTTACCCATATACTCTCTTCATTGTTGTAGATTTTCCACAAAAGTTTCATCTGAAGAGAGATATTGAGATTCTCAGCCTTATGAATACCAAGGCCTCCCAAGGACCTGCTTTTACAAATTGAGTCCCAGCTAATGAGGGGTATATAGGAGTCTGATGCAGATTTGTTCTAGAAAAAATTTCTATTAATTTGACCCATCTGATTGAGAATTCTTTTTGGGAGAAGGAAGTTTTGCATTAAGTAATTGATTTTAGAGCTAAGGTTGGATTGAATGAGGATCGTCCTACCTGCTTGCGATAAATTCGAAGCTTTCCATTTAGAAAGTTGTTTTTTCATGTTGTCTATTGCATCCTCAAAAACACAATTTTTAATCCTACCATTGACAAGGGGAATTCCTAAATATTTTTCAAGGGTTTTAGACACCGGGATGCTCATATGGGTAGCCAAATCCTTGGTGAGATTTGGATTGACATTTCTAGAGCATTGTAGAGAGCTTTTGTCGTAGTTAATAGTGAGGTCAGATCGATTGGAAAAGTTGTTTAAAATGTTCTGAATTGTGTTTAGACTGGTATGGGCTGTTTTGACGAAGATGATAGAGTCATCTGCAAAGGTTAAGAAAGGAATTCGAAATTTTTTAAAATGCTCCATTTAAAAACTACTACTAGAATAATAGTTTGAAATTTATAATATTTAATTTCACGAGATCATAATTGTAAATCTAAATGTCAAAACATAACAAAAAACAGAATTTACAAACGAACTATTAGAATCAAAATGACCGGATAGAACTCAGCCGGTCAACCCTTGACATTTGACTTTGTAAAATGCCAAAATTTTATTTTATTGTATTTTTTTGTTTAAATGCCCAGATTTGAAGCTATTCCGTGAAGGGTGATGTGATTCCAACATGAAATTTCTTCACGGCTTACACGTGTCAGCATTTCAGCTAGGCATCTAGATACACCCTCAGACGGGTTGTCCTTTTTTATTTAAAAAAAACAAACAAAACAAACAAAACCAAGCTCACTTTTAAAATATTTTATTTTATTGTTGGCGGTGAAAATGTACAGTAAAATAATACTGGGATTGTTTCCTTCCAAGTTCATTACGGAGTATTTAAATCAGAAAAGGGTTAAAAGGGCAAATTCGTCAGAATATCTAAAAAAAAACTGTTGCAGAGCGCATTAAACACAGAAGCAAGCCTCTGACAGGGACCGTTTGGTAAATTGGGTATACATACAGAGTGTGTAGGGGAGAGAGAGGATGAAGAGGAAGACGAAGAAGAAGAGCAGTTAGTGGGTCTTTTTTAGCTCACTTGCATCGGACGTCCCTTCCCTGCAAAGCAGAGCACCCCAAAGCAAAGCTAGCACATCCATTAAGCAAGGCACAAACGACGGTGGGAGGAGAACTTGGGAAGCTTCAACACCCCAAAACCTAATAATAAAAAACAGAGCATCCCCTGTTTCCCCCTTTTGTCCTCCGAATTCAGATTGAAGCAATTTGGTGATTGAATTGTAATTTGATTTGGTTGAGCGCGAAAGCGATTCGGTATTGAGGATCTCTTCTGGCGATGTCGGTGGTGAAGAACAAAGGAGACGCGCCATCGAGAAATGTTGTGTCGCAAAGTTGGGCGCTTTTTCTCTGCCTTGCTTGCTTCTGTGGAGGCATGTTCTTCACCAACAGGTATTCATTTTTTTTTTTTTTTTGATGTAATTGTACTGATTTGTGCTTTAATCGTCGAACTTGCCATTTTCGGAAACGATTAATTGGTGAACAGTTGGGTTTTTTTTCTTTGCCTTTCAAGTGTTTGCTTAAATGTCGCTGAGAACATGTTTTCTTACTTGGTTCTGCCTTAAGGATTGATTTTGTTGCCTTACAAACCTGAGATTGGTTTGATGGTGTACTTTCAATAGGTGAAGAAATTGGTTTTTCAAATGCCTCAATTCGAATTTCAATTTTTTGGCCCATTTAATGATCTCTTATCTGATTAAGTGCTCTCTTTGAAATTGATTTTTCCTCCCTCAAAGTCTCTGGTAGATGAAATTGGTCAAAAAAGAAATAAATAAAAGATAAAAATAAGCTGCATCTTGATTTAGCTTTTAATTAATGAGGTCATGGGCTTATAGAGGTTGTGAATGAAGCTTCATCTGCTAAATCAGTGGGCCATGAAAGGCGCCATGATACACTGTTCTTCCCTTAACTCAGAGGATGGGAGAGCTGTCCCATGGCCATGTTGCTCTCTCATGCCTCTTTAATTGGAATAATTGCTTTTCGTCTTCTTTTTTCAATTATTATCTTTCAATGTTATGCAAATGAATATTTTTTCAGTTAATCATCCTCAAACTGTTAGATTTAGTTTGGGAACTCTTAATTTCCTCAACAATTGTCCCCTTAAAGGGTTCATTCAGATTCTTTTTGCTCAAAAGTTTTTTAAAACAAATCTTGGGGATTCCTACTTCTTTTAATCTCTTTATTAAGATTGGATTTCTTGCTTCTACATAATCATTCTCTTGTTTCTTTTATTTCCTTTACAAAAAGGGTAATATCTGAAAAATGAAAAGGGAAAGCTGTTGAAACATTGCTAAGTAGTGAATAAACTTTAAATGAGATCAGGTTGTGGTCTTCCCCGGAGTCGACAAGTATCACAATAACTACAGCAACAGAAGCCGAAAGATTAAAGTTAGTTTCGGAGGGATGTGAACCAAAATCTGTAAGCTCTTGTTCTTGTGTTATTACTAGTCTTTGATTTTATTACAAGACACCCTTGATTGTTTTCCTTTTTACCTTATTGGGCATTTAAATTTATGTTGTTGGATGTTGTCTAGTTGAGCAATAAAGATGTACAGCGTGATCCGAATCTAATCGTTAGGAGTCTCTTAAATCCTGATCAAAGTGTACAGTAAGTTACAATTCACAAACTTAGGTACTTATCTATAACACATTTTGAGAAATTAACTCAATTTTTTCCTTATGAATTCTCTTTTGTTATTATAGAATATTGGATAAGAAGATTTCAGATTTAGAGAGAGAACTAGCTGCTGCTAGAGCAGCTCACGACTCCTTAGTGGGCATCTCACCCATGTCCAGTGACTTGACAGACGCAGTTCAATCACTGGCTAAGAAGAGATATCTAGTGGTTGTTGGAGTAAATACTGCTTTTAGTAGTAGAAAAAGAAGAGATTCTGTCCGAGCCACTTGGATGCCTAAAGGTAAAGAACTCCCTCACCGTCACCTTCGCTTTTGCAAATTACTTTCCCGAAGATTCTCTTGTTACCATCTTGAGTACAAACTCTTATGAATGATATTGATCAGGTGAGACAAGGAAGAAGTTAGAGGAAGAGAAGGGGATTGTTATGCGTTTCGTCATTGGTCACAGGTGCGAGTTGTTCTTCTGTTAAATCTGTTGTCGTATTTGCTCAACTAGACTTCATATGCTGTTTGAGTTTGATTTGGAGGCTTATTGAACGCAATCTATTTTCTAATTGTAATTTCTCAAAAATCTCATGCACCTTGAGTTGCATTTGGGTGCATATGCTGATCCTTTGTCACTTTTTAATAGTTCTATAGCAGGGGGTGTACTGGATAAAGCAATTGACGCTGAGAACAACAGGCATGGAGATATCTTGAGACTGGTATGCTTTTTAAACTGCTGTCTAATTTCTGTTTCCCATACAAGTTATGCCCTTCTCATTCACCATCTAAACACTGACAAATATCCTAATGGTTTTGCAATGTTATTCTCATCAGGATCATGTGGAAGGATATCTTGAATTATCTGCAAAGACGAAAACGTATTTTTCCACTGCTGTTTCCATGTGGGATGCTGATTTTTATGTCAAGGTTGATGATGACATCCATGTAAACATAGGTATTTAAGCATTTGCATATCTATATATGTTGAAGTGCTACTTATAAGGTTGCAATACATGATGTATATTTCTAGCAGTGAACTTATGTGTTGTAATCTCTCTGAATTTGAGTAGCAACACTTGGTGAAACGCTGATCAGACATCGGAAAAAGCCCCGTGTATATATTGGCTGCATGAAGTCTGGTCCTGTTCTCGCTCAAAAGTAAAAAGCGCTCCTTCATTCTCCCTTTTAGTATAGGTTATGGTCAAATATCGGTGGCAAAAATTCTTATTGAATATCTGTTTTTCGTGTAACAGGGGAGTCAGATACCATGAACCTGAGTACTGGAAATTCGGTGAGGCTGGAAACAAGTACTTCCGTCATGCTACGGGACAGCTCTATGCCATCTCCAAGGATCTGGCCACATACATATCTTCAAACAAGTAAGTCTCCATCTGTATCCAAGTTATCTCTTCCTGATGTCTAAACATTTTGGCTTATCATGTGCTTGATGGATTTAGGCATGTTCTGCACAAGTACGCCAATGAAGACGTTTCACTCGGATCTTGGTTTATTGGACTCGATGTGCAACACATTGATGATAGGCGAATGTGCTGTGGCACTCCTCCAGGTGAATACTATTTCTTTCGTCTTTCGGTATATGGTCAAAAATGGATGATATGCTCCATTGGTTCTTCCACACCTTCCTTTCTATATTTTAAAATACCGACGTCCTTGTCTGGCCTAAAGACTGCCCTCTGCTGAACCCATATGTGGTTCATCTCGATTATTTTCATTCATTAAATTCGAATAATGGAGTTGAATATGGGCATAGCAGAAAAATAAAAATGTCCTACCATGCTGGAAGATAAAGAGACAAATGAGTACTATACCCTTCAACAATTATTTCTAGGTTTGTCTTAAATGCCATGTTAGAACCTTATGTGTGTGTGGTTGTTTGTTGTGAGCCACATTTCCTGTCTTCCCCACACTATTATTCAATTTATCCAGCTACCAACACCTTAAGATCACATCAGTTGTGGAAGGTCATGTTCATCAGCATAATTCAGCAATGATTCCTCTGACACTTGTCATTTTTTTGTTTGTTTGGTGGGCAGATTGTGAATGGAAGGCGCAAGCAGGGAACGTGTGCATTGCTTCGTTCGACTGGACGTGCAGCGGGATATGCAAGTCAGCGGAGAGAATGCAGGAGATCCACAAGCGATGTGGGGAAAGAGCAGATGCTGTCTGGAAGGCGTCTTTCTGACCGACAAGCAAGGATGCTTGCGGCGTGATCACAGCAACTCTTATGTAGCTGAACTCTCTGTAGGAGCAACAAAGCCTGCTCCTCGGGTATATTGTCCTTGCATAGCTATACAAAAGAAGTACACAATGTAACTACTCGGAGAGAGATAGCGAGGGAGAGTGAAGGGAGATGGCCTTGCTAATAATTTCATTGCAGAGTCTCCGATTTTAGAAGAGGAGACGTTGAGGCTGAACTGATCTATCTCTCTATCGCCTCGCAAATTTAGGAGGCGAAGGAGAAACAGAGGAATGTGTAGAGTCATCCCCATCTTCTCTTGTGTTGAGAATTTGTAATGTTTTTACATTTTTGATTTGATAGCTCGTCAAATTGCATCAGTTCCTAATAATAATGTTTCGATAGGTTTTCCATTTTGTTCGAGTCTTCGAATAGCGGTTATATTTGCAGTTTCGGTAGATTTGTTTCATTTGACAACGGTACTTTAGTTTATGGCTCATGTGCATCTCATTGTTGTCAATGTGAATGTAGGGCCTTGAGAACCCATGATGTTTGACCTACTTCTTTTCAGTTTTCACTATAACTAGTTCTTTTCCCGAACCTTGTTCGGATTTTTTCATAATATTTTTGGTCGAGTTTGACGTATAAATAAAATATTCAACACGTCAATTTACTACTAACATATTGCTCATACTTCTTGTCATGTTGACCTGCTGTTATTTGAAATTTTCTTGTCACCTAATATTCCTATTGTATTTAGGCAACGCGTATTTGATGTTTGTGAATTAAGGGTGGGTAAAGATCAGTCCTTTTTAGGGTTGTAAATGCAAAATGAATACTGGAAACTTTAGAGTTCCGAGCACCCTTAAGTTAAACATCACATATTAGAGGCAATGGTAAAACTGCAACTTTTAAGAGAAAGAAAGCACATATCTGATCTCTCTAAAAAATGATTCACAACCTCAATAATACAAATTTGCAATTTATGAAGAGATAGATTAATGAGCACCAAAATTCAATAGATCGACTTAGAGAAAAAATAGAAAGCAAATTAAAAATCAAGACAAACCTTTACTAAACCCAAAATATTCAAGATTCTAATATTTTGAGCTTGGAACCCTCGTCAAAACTCTATCCCTTGAATTGGTAAATAAAAAGCAGTCAATTCAAGGGTTCGAACCGGGAACCTATGGGTACTACCCATAAATCCTTTCCGGTGAGCCATTCCGGAATGGTTGTCAAAACTCTATCACAAGCTTAGATATATGACGGGTTGAGCATAAAGTATTTGTGATTTTTTTTATCCCTATTGTATTTAATATTGAAAACTTATTTTCTTAACCATAATATATTTCACACCGTGCATGTGAAACGGGCTGTATAAAATAAATGATTTATGTTTTTACTCATTTGAAGATCATGTGTGATTTTAATCGGAGTCCAATTATTACATTTTAGCCTATAATAGACTATTAGACATTAGATATTTTTAATTTTTGGTATTTCATATTCCTATTGTAATTAATATTGAAATCTGATTTGTGAATAAATCACAATCCAAAAGAGCAAAATTCAGAAATGAAGTAAAAATTAAAAGGGTAACTGAACTATGATTTGTGATTCAATATTATTGTCATTATAAACCCCATAAAAAAAGGCCGATTTGCGGAAATAAACCAAATCAATGTTTTGTTTGCAAAAGTATACCCATTTTGTGAGAATTGCAAAAATAGGACGGGGGTCATTTATGCTAAAAAATAAGGGATGATTTTACCTTTAAATTTAAATGTTAAAATATTTAAAAGGGGTATTTTAAATTAAAAGAAAACTTAAAAAAACTGATCTATTAAAATTAAAAAATTTATTTTTATTATCTTTTCCAGAAAATAAAAATATAAATATGGTCTTATCAGAAATCATACTACTAGATTATTTTAGATAAGGAACGCCAATATATGTCTAGACAACATGATATTATTAGAACGACAGGATGAATATTCATCTTGACAGACCCAGTTACAACATTGACAAGACGATGGCGCAGGGTAAGGGCGGCGATGCCATTGAATCGACACAGGCCGGGAAGGGGAGGGTGATGGCGATGCCGCTGGATGGTGAGGGCGGTGACCCGAGAGGGTGAGGGCGATCATCGACGACCAATGCGATTTGACACAGCGCCAAAGGGTTAGGTTGATTTCATTCATCGGAGGGTGATTGCGATGGCCTTGGAGTGCGTGGCCGACGAGCCGGCGCCAGAGGGTGAGGTAGTGTGGTGTTCGGCGGAGGGAGGGTCGGGTGCTGCTCCTACTAGGGCTTGGAGGTTGTTCCGAATGATTTTTCTTTTAATTTTTGTACGCTTATAGCTTTTAATCCTTTTTGTTTATTTTTATTATTTAATTTAATTTAACTATAAAAGATAAAAACCATAAATATTTTACTTTTTTTTTCTTATTTTTTTGGGAGGTGAGGTAGTTTTGCTATTTAATTAGGTTATTTTTGCAAATTTTTATAAATAGGTGCAATTGTTTTCAAAAGTGGGTATTTTTACAACTCAAATATCAAAGTGGGGTATTTACTACTAATTTTCCAAAAAAGTATCTCCTCACTGCATGAAACATAAGGACTTGACAATTAATTTTTGTTATCCCCAAATATTTTAACAATTCAGCCACCATTACTGCTCTCATGGTTGTTATATTAAAAAACAGAGTATTAAACAAACAAAGCTAAATCATTGAGAAAAAATAAAATAATGTCTGCATTTTAGGACATGAAAATTTAATTAAAGTTTCATTCTATAATAGAAAATTGTTTATAGGTTCCTTTTAACCTCCAATTAAATGCACCATTCACCGAATTTGTACCCGATCAAATGGTATTCCAATTCAAGTGGTGTTGTTGAACTGAGACTACAAATTTTAAAAATCACATATAACAATTGTGAAGATTCACATTAATTCCTCAAAACCTAAATTGAAATCAACACTAAGCAACTACAAGCACTTGAAAAAGGGAAAACTTACAAATCTCAAGCAACTATAAACAATCAAAGTTACTGCTTTACATAGGAAGGGTGCCCTGAAGGAGAGGATAGGAGCTTTTCTGGATAGGAAAGCAACCTAGATCTCGAGCAAGGACGATCGCCTACATAGATATCCAACATCTAACCCCACCGGCATCACCCTTCTTGATGAGATTCTTCCCTTTGGTGCGAATCCTTTTTGTCTCGACGACCTTGATCTCTTTTCAGTAGAGGTTGCAGCCATAGATTCTCGATATAGTTCACCAAACTGATTGAATTCCCTCAACGAATTTTACCAAGCAACCTCGCTTTCACACTTCTTTTCACATTGTAGTTCTTCGCCTAAGAACGAGCCTTCAAACCCTCTTGAGGGTTTCTGTTATTTGAGCCCAAAATCACAACCTGTAGTGAGACATAATGCCAAATTAAAGATAAGAAGAATGTAGATGAAAAGTTGATCAAAGTAACCATGATTGAAGCACCCAAATTAATTAAAGCAAATAAAAGATCCCCTATAGTTATTACAAAACTCCACCGCAATAAATTTGTAGGTTTTTATAATCTTAAAGTACTAGATATTAAAAAATGGGTTTCATGCCCATTAACTATTTCACACCATGGTTGTGAAACGTGCTGAGATAAAACTATGGATTCATCATTGTGATGGTTTTAAGGTGCGGCATGTTACCATGGGAGTCCATATATTCCAAATGTAACCAAACGGCAACAAATTGCGTTCATAGTAAACAGCAATCATAGTAAACAACTCCAGTGCATCAGGTTCAACATCCAAGTTCTCTTGGCCAGCAACATAAGTTACAAAACAGCAAAAAAAAACAGGGAGGAAATAAGGAGATGGCAAAAAAATCAGCAACATATGAGAACATACCTGATAGTGAGACACTAAGGGAAAAATCATCTTCAATCAATCTACAGAATGAAAGAAAAAGACAATGAATGCAAATTATGTATACAACAACATGATTTACTAAATTTCCAACCTTTTTTTGCCTTCCAAAACAATAAGATTAGGTTTTTTTTTTGTTTCTCATCAATCAAAATCAGTAGCAAGTACGTTCTACTTCGATTAATCTGGGTAATATTCAACAGTTATAAATGGAAGGATAAAGAAAGCTTATAGGAACCACAACTCACAAGTTCATTCATAAGAGTAGCATTGATCCCTTTCCCCAACAAACTCAACTGCTCTAGCATAGTTTCTGCATCTCGAAGTGAACCATTAGCATTCATAGTAACCAGCATCATAGTAAACAACTTCAGTGCATCAGGTTCAACATCCAAGTTCTCTTGGCCAGCAACATAAGTTACAAAACAGCAACAAAAAAACAGGGAGGAAATAAGGAGATGGCAAAAAAATCAGCAACATATGAGAACATACCTGATAGTGAGACACTAAGGGAAAAATCATCTTCAATCAATCTACATAATGAAAGAAAAAGACAATGAATGCAAATTATGTATACAACAACATGATTTACTAAATTTCCAACCTTTTTTTGCCTTCCAAAACAATAAGATTAGGTTATTTTTTTTGTTTCTCAACAATCAAAATCAGTAGAAAGTACGTTCTACTTCGATTAATCTGGGTAATATTCAACAGTTATAAATGGAAGGATAAAGAAAGCTTATAGGAACCACAACTCACAAGTTCATTCACAAGAGTAGCAGTGATCCCTTTCCCCAACAAACTCAACTGCTCTAGCATAGTAAACAACTCCAGTGCATTAGGTTCAACATCCAAGTTCTCTTGGGCTGCTATCCGATGTAATCTACTTACAATTCAACATCTTTAGTGCTCAGAAGAACATCTTAAAAAATATCATGAAGAGGAAGCGTTGCCCATGTCTTAAAAAATTAGGCCATATATACTTGATAACATCAAAGGCACAATCTATGGTTGAATTTCGCAAGGATTCTTCCTCTGAAGTGGGAGAGAGAAAATCAGAAAAATCAAGTATCTCTACAAGACCGCATCGATGACCAAGTAAGTAAAAGTAAACGAACAACATCAACATCAAGTCAGTAAAGTAAACGAACAACATCAAAGACAGAATCTAGGATTTTTTTCATCACACCAACCCCTCTTTGTTATCTAAGAAGCCAACAATATTTGACAAACAATTAGATTGAATCAATATAGCAGCAGTTCCTAAAAACCCCTAAAAATTGTGTTCCACAAAACAATATCCCTTTCAGGCATATTGTCGAACACCTTGTGGGCAAACCCAACTTTGGAGAAATTTAGATGCATATCAATAGCCACAAACCCAAAAAATACATTGACATCAAATCCATCAACAATCACATGTGAATGAAGCATCATACTAATCTTCTCGCACTAATCTGCCCCAAAAGTCGAGACCGCAAAAGTGTAGGTGAAATAAACTTGTTAAGAAAATTATAAATGAAAACTCAAATGGAACCAAACCAAACCCTAAATGTCCCAAAAATGTCTTAGCTTGAATTCGAAATCCTTAATTTCAACCAAATCAAACCCTAATTTTCGCAAAATACTTGATTGAAATCAAAATCCCCAATAACAACCAACAAAACCCTAATTAAAAACATCAAAACAAATTCAATTACATACTTAGCGATGTAGTTCCATCAGTGCCGCCTCCGAGTCATGAATAGGTGCAGATGTTACTTTGAATCCTCTAGCCATCGTCTAGGGCATCTCTCGCAACCTTGGTTGGTTCTCTCACCCTGCACCGACATCAGGCTACAACAAATAAAGAAGGGGATAAGAAAATGCAAAATCCATGAAATCAAAACTTTGCCTACAGAGGAGATTAACGACGGTAGAAGAGATCGATATTACCCGGTGGTGAAGATTTCCGGTGAGGCTCCAACTGGGCGAGAGATGGCGGCGCATGACATGGGAGATTTGTTGGAATCATTGATGGTGGAGCAACGCTCTTTGGTCGGTTCTTCATCCTCTATGAAAAAGGTAGAATGGAGAACGTGAGTAATGGATAGGAAACTGATTGGTATTAGGAGCAATCCATAAACCGAGTGCCGACGCTCAAAGAGGAGAGAGGGAAAACGGTTAAAGAGAGAATGTGGGGTGGGTGAGATACTGAAAACTACTTTTTATTTTTGCTCAGAGAAGAAGGACACGTGGCTCATTCTTTTACAAAGAGCCTGCTTCTAAAATAATAAGTATAAGGGGTGGATAAGGGGTGAATTTACTGTATAATTTATGATGAAAAAACAAGTCCAAGTACAAGCATGGTCGTGTCCCCAAGCCGTGTAATTTTTATAGATTATGATTTTTTTTTTAATTCCATGTGTTCCATTCGGATCGGACCTAAAGACGAGTCTAATCCCTCAAATAAATAAATAAAATATCTAAAATTCCTTATATATTTTGCGGGTAACAAATATGGGCTTTGTTTGGCACTAAACAAAGCCCATATTTTTACATAGAATAGTTTTAAATGAAATAAATTGTATCATTAGCTAATTTTTTTAGAGCTTTTGATTTTGATATTATATCATTTAAATGAAATAAATATAAGAATTAAATTTTTAGAGCTTTGGTTTTGATATTAGCGGTGTGATATGAGTCAACTCCACTCAAACTTTAATTTATTATTTTAAGCCAAATCTTGGAGAGTTTTCTAATAAACATATATGAGGTAAAGACAAAGTAACAATTCATTCATGAAATTTGTTTATTGGAGGAGATCAAACTAATTAAACTTGAACAGTTCATCAATAGAACACCTTCAAGTAAAAAGCATTCGTACCTTGATTCCAATACAAGCTAATCTTAGCACCTGGATGGTTGGCCCAGCTACGAGCCATGCTCACATTCAATCTCAAAACATAGCAATCCTCAAACCCTCTCTCAAATGCAGTGTTCTCATCAGTGGGACCGTACACAACCGGGCTTGTTCTCATTTGTAACATCATACACCAAAACACACACTTTGTTCCCCATCACTACTTGGTTGCACTCCTCCAACGGCCACTACCTAAATACGTGCTCGATCGTGTTGTCCTCCGATATAAACAACTTCCCAGTCGCGATCTCCCCAAGCGTCAGCCTCTTCAAAACCTTCCAAGGATTCATCGGCTGGTTGATCGAGGGGGGACAATCGTCCCTGATCTCGATTAGGGTTCGCAAGGTTTGGTAGTGCTTCGGATTGCTAATGGCTTCTAACTCCTCCTTTGTTGGGAAGAAGTTGTGGTACAAGGTAGTTTTCTTCGTGGTTGTCATTGGAGATGTCCAGTGCTTTTAAGTAAGTGATGGAGATAGTTTGATCATATGTAGTTTGTTTATTTTAGATGAATGGTGAAAAAAAGGAAATGTAATAGATAAAAACCGAGTGATTTTTTTCCCTTGAAAATTTGTAGATCAATTGAATTATTTTTTCACATCAAAATAATTATCCCAATAAAATATTTAAGGGTGATTTTGGTAAAGGGCCTTTTTTATAATGTTCAATTGGGTACTTAGACCCCAAACCAATTTAATTAATTTTATGTAGACCCCTTCCAAATAGAGTTGAGTGGTCAATCTGACCAACCATTTGGATTTTTTTTTTTAGTGATGCTATTTTTTGTGATGCCATATTTTATCGTTTTGATGCCAAAATTTTATTATATTTTATTTTTACTCTGATGCCACTTTTCTAATGAAATGATTGGATGCCACTTTTTTTAAACCTTGATGACATTTTTTGTTTATTGTAATGCCACGTTGACCATTGATGCCATTTTTTTAATGTTAACGACTAATGCCACTTTTTTTTTATGTCAATTTTTTGATGATATTTTTTTTACCGTGATGCCATATTTTTGATGATATTTTTTCAAAGTAGTATTTTGATGACATTTTTTTCTTTAATGTGATACAACTTTTTCAAAATGGTGTTTTGATGTTATTTTTATAATGTAATTATTTGATGCCACATGTTTTTAATTTAATCATTTGTATATCGATTTATTTTCATCGATTATACTTTTATTCACTGATGACACGTTTGTGATTACACTTCATTGATGCAATCGCTTGTGGTGATATATTTACTACATTTTTATACAATTGATGACACAAGGGTATAAAATGCGATTAAACTTCATTGATGACATCTTTTAATGGTGATTTTTATTCATTGATGACATTTGTGATTACACCTCATCGATCTCAATTATTTGTGATGACATTGTTTGTTGATGACATTTTTATTGATAACATTTTTATACAATTGATAACATATGAAATACCACATAACATATCTCCCCTTTTTTTTTCCAGGCTTGGGACCGATTATAACCTAGATATCAAGCAATAAACAAAGAATAAGGCACCAATTTATCTCTTACAATCATATAATTTGATGATAAAAAAATGTTTAATAACTACCAACAATATATAAGTTCCATTCCGTGGTCATATTAAACAAGTTTGGCTAGTTATAATGTCATTCAATTCTCACAATCGAAGAAACTATTTCTTACAGTGCCTAGAACTAGCTCACATCAATGCCTAAAATCAAGAAACGCTGAAGCACATCAGCTTCAAAGAAAAAGAATGATCAAATGTCAAGGGAACGAGCCAGTGTGTGCTAGTCAATGAGATCCTGAAGCCTATGCTTCACTATTTCAACGCGCTCTGCTGTTCCACTGCAATCTCTGGAGCTCCACCAGCTCTCGCATCATCACGCTTTTTATCCTTTCTCAGCTTCCCCACCTCAGTCTCCAACCCAGGTCCTGATGCTTCACTGATAGCCTGCTGGAGCCGAGGCAGCCCCCTTCACCTGCGAATAGTATTCAACAGATGCTTCCTTCCTCGCAAAAAGAACTCATTCGCAAACTCCCATTTATCAGTCTCAATCTTGCGAAAGCCCTGAACATAAATATACCCTAAATCATCATTTCTTTATATGTTTGATAACAAATTCAACCATGCAAACAAACACCGTCAGAATCTCAATTGCATCACAATAAAACAAATTCATGTAACTAGGTCGGAGAACATTCTTGAATGAAGATGCTCCAATCTCAAGTCTGTCATAGCAAGCTCAGAGGACCTGTTTCATAAAATACAGAATGAGAAATTCTGGATTCAATTGCGAACCGGTGATTGATAAACTTTAGCAAAGCAACCATTTAAGAAGCTTTCACAATGCATTTGAATAATATATGCAATAGACACCTCATCGTTTAATGCTTCACAAAAAAAAGGATAAAAAAAAGAGGTTTACCTATCACCAAGTACATCATAGGGCACTTTGTGAAGGGGATGAACCATCATCCCCTGAAAATCTAGCCAATGATGCAGGTGCACAAGCTGCATCAACCATCATCCCCTATCACCAAGTACATCATAGGGCGCTTGATCCTACTGATGAAGCCAAGAAAGCTACCTATGAAAGTTATCCACCAATCACATGTAAACTTTAGAAAACTAGCATAAACACCTCAACAAAATGAAACACGAGTACCCAGTGTGTACGTATAGTGCGCTCAAACATTATACAAATCCATAGTACTCACTACCCTGATTCTGCAGCAAGAATGGCATAGCAACATTATACAAACAAAACAGCATAGGCAATTGATTTATTGATGCTAGAAATCAGTACACCTTGTTTCATAAGTGCATAGACAGTAGACACATGGGAATAAAGGCTTATTGCTCTTGACATGCCTTAAACAGATGTCAGAATCATCACTTTAGCTAGCTGCCACTAAATCTATCTATTGGCAAACATTTCATTTCAGCATTCAAACTCACCCCCCAAAATGAATAAGTACACAAGAATGAAAGGGAATCAACCACAAAAAAAAAATTGGGGATAATGTAAACCCCAACCAAAATGGAATCAAATGTCACAAAAAAAATGAAATGAAGATACACAAACTGGCATCAAAATCCAGAGATGACAACCCCTTTCAAACCAAAAAATGAAATGAAGATACACATGTTTCACCTTGTAGGCGAAGATGATGATTTATCAGACTTGGAAGACTTTGCCTCCTCGCTGCTTCCCATGGCACTGCACTTGATCACTCTACAGGTAATTTAAAATCCTGAATCAAATGCAGAATTAGTCACAGAGCTAAACAAATACACACAGCTGCAATTAGGAAAGAAACTTAATAATAGACATCAGTATACATTTTGCTACAAGCCAGTAAGGCTTCACAGAATTCACAAACAGATATAAAAGCATAGACCGGATTAGATTGGCATAATCTCAAATCTTGCCAACATTTTCTTCAAAAAATAAAATAAAAATGTATTTGAAACTCGCAGATGCATTTCATTCATCTGTTCTCCCTTTTCTTCAAAATTAGCAATCCAATTTGAGAAATCTTGAATGGAACTGTTAAAGAGTCTTGCAGAGTTGCATTTGATAGAACATTGAAAAGGGAATTAGAGGATGAAATTCAAGCAAAGATTTCACCAAATGAGGCTTACTTCGATCTATAGGCCTTACTCAAGTCCCCAAACCATAAATTTTGTGTGTTATTCTGAGTTTCCAAACCTAATCACTATCGAAAAAAATCAAACTGAAATTGAAACTCAAGGAGGCGGTAAGATCTCTAAAGAGAGGGAGAAACCTTGATCGATTTCATGAACTCGCCACAGTGATTATTCAGCAAGTCTTTGCGATGACCAGTAGGGTTGGCAAGTTCATCCATGACTCCACCAGCGAGCTCCAAAACCCTAACGATACTCTGCGAAAATCAAACACTCGTAGCAGCTCATACTAACCTCCATCATTCGACACCAAAAGCCCCAAAGAAATAGATGAACACAAACCCTAATTTAGCAATCGAAAAATCGAATTGAGTAGAAAAAACGACAAATTTGGGGCGGAGACACACCTATCAAGGGCCGAATATGCTCTCGTCGGTCGATGGCCTCATTCTGGAAGGAGGTGGTGCCACCGCTACCTGGCTTGGAGAGCGAGAGCGGAAGGAGGGTGGAGGAGAGGAGAGGCCGGAGAGATGGAATCGCAACGACGGGCGGCCAAGAGATACAGCTTTGGGAGGAAGGGTCTAACGCGGCCAAAACAAATTTAGAGGGCCTAACGCGCCTAACAAAATAATTAGAGAGGCTAACTACCTAACTAAAGATGCTTAAAGGTCCATTTCAGCAAATTCCCTCAATATTTAATTTGAGTTGTGTTGGAAGTAAATCTTTATTTTTGCTAAGAGGGTTTTATGTTCTTGGAATAGCATCCGTGATTAATACGGTTGGAAGATCATCGATAATATTCAAGGAACATACATCACCCACATTAATATAAAAAAAAAAAGATTTTACTTCCACTATAAGTATAATTTTTAAATCCTCTGTGATAATTTGGTGTGATATTGTTAATTTCTTTAAGAAAAGTTATAAACAGTGTTGTATTTAACTATTCATACACGTATATGAAACATTATTTTAAAATCATTGAAACATTTTTCTAAAAAAATCTTAGTAAAAGTAATATATATCCATTAATTACACTAAAAATTATTTTAAACCTCTAATCTAATCGATATACTTGAAATTTCTTAACTATACTAAAAATATTATTGGAGTGTTTACATAGAGTTTGACTTCAACGGATTACATTTAATTAGCATACTCTTCTGTGAAGTTATCCCCAACAATTGGTATCATAGCTGATGGTTCGAGAAGGGTCATAAGCACCATGTCGGAATAGACTACATGGGTCACCCCCACGGGCTTGCTTTTGACCCATTGCGAGGAGGTTAATTCTGGTTCCAAGAATGAGCACGAGCAGAAGCGTGCAAGTCAAAGATGTTTCTTGGTGGTTTCGGTGCGTGGTTTGACCCTGGATTTCGGCGGAAGAGAAGTGATTCACATGTGAGGGAGAGAGCCGGGATGTGTTGAGATTCGCGTTCATTGTGACACTTTCCCCAACAGAATTAAAGGTGGGATTCTTGTAGATGAGATGGGAACGGGGAAGACCCTTCAGACAATTGCACTTATCTTGGCTAAGCGGGAGATTCTCAAATCCATTGATGTATCCTCGTTTACATGTTCATCTACAGCAATTCCTGACATCAAATGTACTCTTGTGGTCTGTCCTGCGGTTGTTGTGTCTTTGGGCACATGAGATTCGGTGTTTTACATCAAACGGAAGTACTAAAATATTGGTTTGACATGGAACCAACAGAGCAAGATCTGTGCAAGAACTTTCAGATTATGACTTTGTTTTGACAACCTACTATATTATTGAATATGAATATGGGAGATATGTGATGCCCAAGAGCAATTGCAAATGGTGTGGGAAATTATATGCCCAAACAGTGTATGGTCATAAGTATAAATGTCTATTGTGGGGAGAGAAAGATAGAAAGCAGGAGGAACTTCCATCAGAAGTGTTAAATAAGAGAACTGAATGCAGTAAAGATAAGCACAATGATGAAAGTGATAATAGCGAGAAATTAATTTTCCATTCTGTAAAATGGCTTTGCATTATACTGGATGAGGTAAGTAGGAGAAATCTAATTGTGTTAGATAAATTGCTATAAAAGAGATTGGTAAATATTTCTTTTGGAGAAAGGTAAACTCTATTACTGACATAAATGATAATTACAAAAGGTTCCATGATACTTGAAAGTTACAAGATATGCTTACTGTGAGAATTTAAGTATATTTGATTCACCCACTTCCATAACTTTCCTGTTTCATATGAATGTGTTTCTCAATGATGGTACCCTTCTCTTGTTTTACAAAAGCTCTTATTTGTATGCTTTCATCAGAAGTGTTAAATAAGAGAATTTGGCTATCCATATACAAGAGAAGGGTGATCCTATAGAAGGTCGAAGAGCTATGTTTTTTCTTAAACATAAAATCTTGAAGGATGTTACGATCGGGGTATTATTAATCGACATGAATCTCGATTTCGTTGAATGAGGAATTGGATCTTACGGTCGGGGTATGAGTGTAACTTAGACATTTGTTGTTGCATGGGAGTGATACGAGTGGGACCGTCTTACTCAATCACTCTGTCATCGCTCCGGAACTCTTGACAAAGCATTCAACTGTCAAGGTCGGAGGACGTCGTTGGTAAAACCGTTGCAAAATGTGTACCGAATATGGAGGAAAAAAGCGCTTTGGTTTTGTCATCAAGCAATATATGCTATCGTGCAGACGGTTGAGACGAGTGGTTGTATCTAAATGCGCGGGTATTTTCTCCATTCACTACACTAGCAGAATACGCACTAGAACGTATAAATTTTCCTCTTGGAAAATCCAGTATTCTCCAACCTTTAATTCTGTAATTGAAGGGATCATAAGTGGATTTGTGTATATGGAGAAAAAAAAGTGTTTTTGATTATAAATAAGCATACCTTAGTCGTGCGAGATGAGATTAGAAGCGATATTGTTTACTTGGCACTACAAGTTGGAAATCGTCAAGGAAGTGAGTGAGATAAGGACTTCAAGTTGTTGTGGAAAATAAATGAGAATTTATTTGATTTCATCAATTCCTCCTATTACATGTGGATATTGAGTTATTCCATGAAATTGGTTCAAGAGAATGGTGGCAAAAAAGGCTTTTGACTTGTCCTTATTTTCTTTTCTTTGGTCAACTTGTCCTTATTTTCTAGTAACCAGTAAGATGATAACAAATTACTTTATACCAAAGATATATCAGCTAGCTACAACAAATAATGTATTTGGAAAGGTGTTTTGAGAGAAGAGATAGCAATTCGGTTGAACTGAAATGTTGGTGAGCATTGGATATCGTGAGTTGGATGCAATGATACATAACCAAATTTATGGTTATATCCATTTTGAACTCTTTAGATTCTTATGAAATTGCATAGCGCATCTATGGATCACAAACAGATTAGAGGGTGTAACAAGTTACTTTTTATATAAATACATCTCGTCTTTTCGGTTTATCATATGCAGTTTCTGAGCTGCATAGACTTAGTGGATCCAAAATTAATTGAAAATCTATTTTACTAGACCTATAACATCGGGGTTAACTAGATCCATATTCTGGATTTGTAGAAGTGGAAACGGATGAACTTGTCCTAGTTGTCAACTTGCCATTTCCCTTGACTGTTATGCTCAATATCCTGTTGTTGTTTTTCTTTTATGGTTTTGATAGAAAGACTGGATACTCTAGATTTTTAAAGATTCTTTGTTAGTAGTAACTAGTGGGATATTGATTAAATGGTAGATAGACTTGCTTATTTCCTGCCGACATAAGTTGTCATGCCGTGTTTTTGGTTTTTTAAAAGTTTTTTTTTAATAAGACCCTTTGTTAGCAGTGGAATATTTTACAAGGCTCTTTATTAGTAGAGGGATATATAGATGAAGCGAACTTTTGAGTCTAGATTTTTTGCAAAAGACATTCATGATTTTCAAAATCTTAGTTGATCATGTCACTCTAGATTGCACTGGATAGGGTTAACATATTCGTTGTTATGTGTGGTTGGTAACATTACACCAAATTTGATCTCTCCAACATGTTGCAGAACAACTTTATAGTCGTCTCAAACAAGCCGTTACTAGAAGGCAAAACGACTCCTTAATAAGTTGTGGAGTCTATTTTGCATCAAGTTGGGGAGTGATAAGATTAGAAGCTCTTACTCAATCACTCCGAACCCTCGACAGAGCATTTGACTGTCAAGATAGGAGGACGTCGTTGGTGAAACCGTTGCAGAACGTGTACCGAAGAGGGAGGACAAAAATGATTTGGTTTTGCCATCAAGTAATGTATGCTATGGTGTCGAGGGTTGGGACGGTTGGTTGTATCTAAGTGAACGGGTAGTTTCTCCCTTCACTACACTAGCAGAATACGCACTGGAAGCTAGAGCATATATACATTTCCTTATTGAGAAGTCCATTATTCCCCCCCACCTTTAAACTTGTGATTGAAGGGATCATAAGTGAATTTCTGTATATGGAGGAAAAAGGAAAAGTGTCCTGAATATAAATGAGCATACCTTGAACGTGTGAGATGGGTTAGGGGTCGGTGGTTTGCATTGTTGCCTACTTGACTCCATAAGTTATCGTCAATGAAGTGAGTGGGAGAAGAACTTCAAGTTGTTGCGGAAAATAATTGAGAATTTGTTTGATCTCATCAATTCCTCATATGACATGCGAATATTGAGTTATTGCATGGATTTGGCTAGAAGCCAATGGTGCCGAAAAAGGCTTTTTGGTTTGTCCTTATTTCCTATCCAGTAAGCTGATAATAAATTACTTTATACCAAAAATGTGTTAGCTAGCCACAACAAATAATGCCTTTGGAAATGTGCTTCGAGGGAAATGATATCAATTTAGTGGACTGGAATGTTGGTGGGCATTTGATATCCTTAGTCGGATGGAATGATACAAACCCAAATTTATGTTTATATCCACTTTGAATTCCTTAGATTCTTGTGAAATTGCATAGCACATCAAAGTGAGGAATGGAACTACAAACATGAAGAAGGGATTTAAGAAAAGCTAAATACAATAGTAATGTTTGTTGCATACACCAGTAATCTTCGCAACATGTTGCATATTTTTTTCAAACGGAAGTACTAAAATACTAGTTTGCCATGGAACCAACTGAGCGAGATCTGTGCAGGAACTTTCAGATTATGACTTTGTTTTGACAACCTACTTTATTATTGAATATGGTTATGATTAAAAGCTCTTACTCAATCACTCCGAACCCTCGACAGAGCATTTGACTGTCAAGATAGGAGGACGTCGTTGGTGAAACCGTTGCAGAACGTGTACCGAAGAGGGAGGACAAAAATGATTTGGTTTTGCCATCAAGTAATGTATGCTATCGTGTCGAGGGTTGGGATGGTTGGTTGTATCTAAGTGGATAGGTAGTTTCTCCCTTCACTACACTAGCAGAATACGCACTGGAGGCTAGAGCATAGACATTTCCTTATTGAGAAGTCCATTATTCCCCCCACCTTTAAACTTGTGATTGAAGGGATCATAAGTGGATTTCTATATATGGAGGAAAAAAGAAAAGTGCCCTGAATATAAATGAGCATACCTTGATTGTGCGAGATGGGTTAGGGGTCGGTGGTTTGCACTGTTGCCTACTTGACTCCACAAGTTGGACATCGGACAAGGAAGTGAGTGGGAGAAAAACTTCAAGTTGTTGTTGAAAATAATTGGGAATTTTTTTGATCTCATCAATTCCTCCTATGACATGCGAATATTGAGTTATTGCATGGATTTGGCTAGAAGCCAATGGTGCCGAAAAAGGCTTTTTGGCTTGTCCTTATTTCCTATCCAGTAAGCTGATAACAAATTACTTTATACCAAAGATGTATCAGCTAGCCACAACAAATAATGCCTTTAGAAAGGTGCTTCGAGGGAAGAGATATCAATTTAGTGGACTTGAATGTTGGTGGGCATTTGATATCCTTAGTCGGATGGAATGATACAAACCCAAATTTATGGTTATATCCACTTTGAATTCCTTAGATTCTTGCGAAATTGCATAACGCATCTAAGTGAGGAATGTAACTACATACATGAAGAAGAGATTTAAGAAAAGCTAAATACAATAGTATTTTTTGTTGCATACACCGGTAATCTTCGCAACATGTTGCATATTTTTTTTCAAACGGAAATACTAAAATACTGGTTTGCCATGGAACCAACTGAGCGAGATCTGTTGAGGAACTTTCAGATTATGACTTTATTTTGACAACCTACTTTATTATTTAATATGATTATGTGAGATATGTGATGCCTAAGAGCAATTGCAAATGGTATGGGAAATTATATGCCCAAACATTGTATGGTCATGAGTATAAATGTCTGTTGTGGGGAGAGAAAGATAGAAAGCAGGAGGAACTTCCATCAAAAGTGTTAAATAAGAGAACTGAATGCAGTAAAGATAAGCACAATGATGAAAGTGATGATAGCGAGAAATCAATTTTCCATTCTGTAAAATGGCTTTGCATTATACTGGATGAGGTAAGTAGGATAAATCTAATTATGTTAGATAAATTGCTATAAAAGAGATTGGTAAATATTTCTTTTGGAGAAAGGTAAACTCTATTACTGACATAAATGATAATTACAAAAGGTTTCATGATACTTGGAAGTTACAACATATGCTTACTGTGAGAATTGAAGTATCTTTGATTCACCCACTTCTATAACTTTCCTGTTTTATATGAATGTGTTTCTCAATGATGGTACCCTTCTCTTGTTTTACAAAAGCTCTTATCTGTATGCTTTCATCAGAAGTGTTAAATAAGAGAACTGAATGCAGGTGAATGAATAACCTTCATTTCTCATTGTTGTCCTTGTAGGGTCAGTACATCAAGTTAAAAACTATTAAGAATGCTGGAGTCCTACTTACATCGAATTCTTCATATAAGTGGGCTTTGAGTGGAACACTACTTGAAAACAATGTTGATGTACTTCACTCTTTGGTTAGCATTTAAGTGCACTTTATTGGTTGAATTTAGGAAAAAATGTTGTAGGGTCTTAGTACATGGTTCTTAATATGATGGATTTGGATGTCTTTTTTTTTTGTTCAAGTAAATTTGAAAATTTATACAGATTCACTTCTTACGCATTATGTCGTACTCTTTCTACTTTTGCAAAGCTGGCGATTGCATAACACTTGATTAAAGGTATGGTATAACAATGCTTAATATCTTTAGAGATCCCTGTATTCATTTTAATCAGCTGTTTGGCATGCAGATTCATTTGCAGGCCCGTCCAATGGGTTGTTCAAAGAGCCTAACAGAACAGGGCCCCCAAATTTTCTAGGACCCCATATAAAAGTTTATTAGCACTTATATTATTTATTGTCTTTTGAGTCCCATTGTTGTGTTGTCTCAGTGGCAAATGGCCCAGCCCATTAAAGTTGCTTTTATTCAATTCCACTGGTCACGTGTTCGAATCTCAAAATGCAAGTTTGTTTAATTTGTTAGTTTATGCAAGTTTGTTTAATTTGTTAGTTTTGTTTTTAACCCTTTTCTAGATGGAAAGCTACATTGAGGCCTTCTTATTGACTATTTTTAATTAATTTTGAGCTTTATTTTTAATTAATTTTGGGCTTTCTTATTAATGATTTTTATTAGTTAATTTAACACATTCTTATGCTATATTGATAACTACATTATTTTTGGGGCATTCTTATCAACTATTTATAATTATTTTTGGGGTCTTCTTATTAACTATTTTTATTTGTTAATTTAACACAACCTCTTGTTATATTGATACAAACATAAAGAGTAAAAATTGTTAAAAATCTAATAGAATGTAGTCCTAAATTTTATTTTATAATAATTTACTCTTATAGATGTATGTGATTTATTAGTAAATCTTAATAAATACTCCTCCTAGTAAAATAGTTATATTTAATTTTTTTCATAGGGTTGAAATAAAAACTCTATAAAATGTTGACTTTAAAATGATTAGTCTTTAAAATAATTTCATATATTTTATATAGTTTTTATTCTTATTAAAAACTATATAAAAAAATCAAATATTTTAATATAGAGGTAGTATATATATATATTGAACAGGGCCCCCACAATATATTGGACGCCCTGCTCATTTCTTGTTATGTATTGACATTATTAACTTAATTTTTGCTCTTTGCTTCATAGGAGGTTCTCAACTTCTAATGCCCAAAGGGCTATTGCCATCACCAATTTATGTTTCTGAAGCCTGCGTTCTTCTTTTTACAGAGTTTCCTCCACATACAGGCCAGTCATTTAAGGAAAAAGAGGGTCCTTCGATGCATGCTATTGACCCCGGAGATGGATAGTCATGCACTTAAAGAGACTAACAAGAAGGCAATTCGTTAGAAACTCCTTGAGCGTATCTTTTGTGAAGTTGCACTCTACGAGCCTTGTCTTTCTTTTAGAGTTTGTTTTACCTCTTCAAGGATGTATTTGCTTATTAAATGTTACAATCAACTTTGTGCTCTATTCCTTGATTGATTACACGATGTGGAGGTGAGAAAGAGATATGATGCAATTGCGATAAAACCGTGCGCGCATGCGCGCGGTTCTTACCTAGTTAGGGAAAAAATGTTAGTCTATACAAGAAATTGACGTTCTATTTAACTCACTATTCATTACATAAGTTCGTGTTTTATAGTCTTCTCAACAGTTATTTCTTGGTAAGCTGAGACAAGAAAAGAAGTCACTTGTCAGCTCCCGCCGATGCAGATTCTGGAAGATTTCTCCGATGGCGAATCTGGCCCATTGAGCTTTTCTTCTACCTTAAGAACCCCGAACTCTAGCTCTTCTATGCCTATAAATACATCTCTCCTCGGCTCTCAATTGAAACAATTCACACAACACAACACATCTCTTCACTTCTCCCTTTTCCCTTTTCCGCTATTTCGGTAAGCCATGCTCAGCTAAACCTTTTATAGTTTTGCTTATATTTTATGTAATGGTTAGAGACATGTGAGGGTTGTTTGAATACTATTTTATAATTATTATTTGGTTTATGCATATTTGGTTATTCGTTACTCTTGTTCTTTATATGTTAAGTTGCTTATTCATCTTAATTGGTCACTAAGACAGGTAAACAAAATGCTAAGTGATTATAGCTAAATCCGTTATTGTGGGCATTAATCCGACATAGTAGAAAACATATCTTGATGAACAAGTTAGGATTCATGAATATGAAAGAGTAATGACAGGTAGTTTAATGTTATTCTTAGCGGATGTGATAGCTGGATTGACAACAAGGTGACACCTCGAATATGCGGGAATTACATGAATTATGTGCTTATGTGATTAGAAAATTATTGCTTCTCGAACCCCATGCAAGAGTTTAGAGAGTTGATAGTGATCGAATCAGGAAGCTATTCAACTCTATGCACAAACCGATACTAAGATAGTCAAGCATAACCAAACAACCCGATGATCATGAATCTACCAATGTTGCGAATATAAGTGAAACTATATATTTCTTCTCATTATTATTTCATTTGCAATCATTACTTTGTTTATTATTTTCTGATCAACATTACCATTGTCTTCTTTACAAACTGATTGTTTACTTACTACGTTCAACCAAAGTCGCACGCACTCTCTGTGGGATCGACTTGTACTTGCTGCTAATACTCGTTATTAGTTGAAGGTATAGAATTCAGATTTGGGGTGTAGAACATACGACATTCTGCACGCACCAGTTCCCCTCATAAGCAGTGAAGTTGTTTTATGCTTAGTGCAGACTAACTCATAAACAGTGAAGGGTGAGAAAAGTAGGTTGATTATTGTAACCTTTTTTCTTCTTAGCTTCTTATTAGCATGATGCAGTGTGAAGGGGGGCCGTATATAAAATAGATAAATTGTTAGTTGTTGAATTGCTACAATTGATCCGTTGCTCCAACAATTCTAATTACTGAGGTAGTTTGGTTATCAGGAAAATAATAGACCTGCCATTCTTATTTGCAGATACAATCAAGAATGAACTGTGTTGAACAATTATGCTCACATATTTTCTCTACTGTTACGCTTGATACGTACAGGTAAAGTTAAACTTGTAATATTCAGTTTTGTTTGAGTGGTTCATTCATAGTTCGGCTCATGACCTCACCAGTTTACTTTCTCTTGCCCTTTTCAGTCATAGATTTTATGTTCCTCATGTGATCATCTATCATGATAAATAAGCTCCGTAGGTTAGATTAAATCTAGCCTATACCAAGCTTCCAATCTTGTATTGCAACTTGCAAGGGGTGCTTGCATATATCCTAATTTTACCTGATACCTTTCAAGCTTGCTCTGATGATGAGGCCATGGTTCTCTTATATAAAGGAGAGAATGAGATAACCATGTTTTTGAGGTTAAAGTATGATATTTTATAGAAAGGAGAGGTTACTAATTTTCATGTATACACTATAGTATTTTCCTAATTCAAGAGGTTCATCTTGATCATTTTACTCAATCATCTTAAAACTCGATATATACTTTCAACATTTCCTTCATATAGTCGTTGGATTGTAAAGTCTTAACCCCTAGCATTGACTTGGACTCTGTTCCAAAATTATTGATGAAGATTGGCCTCTGCTATCACTAATTTCTTGAAAAGTTTTCTTTAATATGTAATATCACTAATTGAGGAGAAACTTCTTGTCTTTATCCTCTTAAATTGAAATCTTGTTGAGGAACTCAAACGGAACAGAACTGTGAAATCTTGTTGAGTAAACTCTTGCTCCAAAACATCAAAGAGGAATGTCTGACCTTATATGAAGAGACCGATATGTGCTTGTGCATGGGTGTGAAGCCCGGAGGGAGAGGGAGACTCTAGAACTGTATAATTTAGCAATGACAATTAATCCAGATTTTTCCCTTGCAAGAACAGGTGGTGAATTATCCATATCTCGTTCTTTATTATGCCAAAAATGCTCTAGAAAGTGGAATCTCATCAGAGGATAGCAATATAGACAGTGATAAAGCTTGTGCCATCTGTGATGAAGTACCTGAAGATCTTGTGGTGAGTTTAGTGCTTGCTCCTTTACTCTAACTTCCCTTTTCATGAAATTTTGGATCTTTTGCCGTTGGATGTAGCCATTGGATTGCCCATGGTAAGTTTTAGGGATTGGTTTGGCAGACCAAAGTCTGTGTGCAACATAAGATGGCCACTACCATCAAAAGCATCATCTAGTTTGATTGACCTTCTTATTACCTGCAGAGTTGACCAAGTTTAGTTTAACCACTGAATTTAGGCGGAGAGTTGATAATACAACCTTAAAGTGGTTCAACAATTAAGCTTAAATGGTTATCAAGCATCGTGGGGTTGGATTTAACTTGTAAGGCCTCTGGAATCTTATACATTTCCCAAGATCAGTAGCCATGATTGTGTATTTTTCTATTAACATTTCAATCTTGGGTAAGTTTTAATCGAAATCTTCTAATCCCATGTTCTTTGTACGAGTAATATGGAAGTTTATGACGACATTTTCTACCTAATTCTGTTTCCGAGATGAAATCATTCTTTTGTTTGGTTACTAATTTTTGTGCCCCCTCTATTTGATTTTATCAGGTTACTTCATGTGCTCATGCTTTTTGTAAAGCATGTCTGGTTGTTTACTGTAATTCTTTGGGTGAAGTTTCATATCCAACATGTTCAAGAGCCATTGTTGTTGACTTGTCTACAACCTCGAGTACTTCAGATAGAGAGATGGGTTTAAAGGATTGGATCAATTCCAAAGCAGCACTAAGATTGAAGCCTTGGTATGTTTGGTTGGATCAATTTCAAAGTTGGGGGAGTTGCTCTCAACCTTACAGCTGCTTCACATGTGAGTTCAGTCTTTCTCTAAGTTAGTCCTGCAAGGGATGCTATTGTATGCTTAATGTTCGGAAATGTTCATTTATGTACTGAATTATTAGGTGTTCGTGATGGACCCGTGGTGGAACTCTGCTGCGGAACAACAAGCCTATGACTGAGTTCACATAATTGGGCAACATAAGCCTATCAGGTTCGTCGCCACTCTTTACCGCAAACTTCTGAATGTTCTCATTGCTCATGGACACCAAGTATTATTGATATCCTTCTGATTCCACAACTTTCCTACTGTACATAATCATGAACTTCATAATGGAAAACACAGTGGAGGAAAAGATTCTCGAGTTGCAAGAGGAGGAGGAGCGGGTATTCAAAGGGTAAGTTGGCGGGTGGGTGTATGTTCATTAGATCTATGCTGACTGCTTGACACAATCTGATCAAATCTCTGTTTTGATGTTTTTGCTTCCTTGTAGAACCATTGGTGGATCTCCTGAAGCTCCGGAAAAAACTGACAGTGGATGACTTGCAATATCTTTTCATGTCATAATATCAATACTGAATCGAAGCTTCTTAAGCACATTGTCACTTGCGCTTCGGCTTGTTGATACATCTGAGGAAACCAAATAGAACTGACCAAATTTCTTCTGGCTATAGTTTATAGGGATATGAGATCAATCCAGTGAATATAAAGCTACACAGATAACAATGCTTTGTAAAAATAGGAACCCTGTTTCACTACACTTGGTGACTTACATTGCACCATTGGTGTACATATCTGGTGTGCAAGAGATGTTCAATCAGGTTGCTTAGTGAACCTATTGACCAAATTTCTTCAGGTTGCTTGGTGAACATATTGTCGAGAAGAGAAACATCCATATTGAGTGAACAAACATTTAAAAGACTATTCAACAAAAGGGAAAAGAAAGACATTTACTAATCTAGGCGAATATCAGAATTTCAGCAAATAATGTGCTTAGTATTATTCAGGTACAGTTAGGAGACCAACAGCACCAAAAAGAAAAAGATTCAAGAAGCTCAAATTATTAAAAGAAGAAATGATTGATCAAAGTGTATTTGCCTAGCTATTGGCAAATGGCACAATGCAGGAGCAACACCGTATACGAAAACGAAGAACAGAGGATTCAAAGTGCACATACGGTTGGACCAGCCAACAAAGAAGTCCCAGAATCAGCTATCGCAACCACCGGAATACAATCCTGAAAAGCAATTTTCATCAAGGTCAGATCAGAAACACACAAAATTGTTGCCCATGGCGGTTGAGAACTGGATCCAGATAGGCCCTTGATATACTCACCGGTTGATGTGTCACCAACTAGGACATCATCCACATCAAACTGCCAAGACAAAGAAACAAGTGTATTAAGAAAGATAAAAAGGGCAAGAGTTGCCATCAGTAAATCTTGATAACCGTGAAAACTGCTAAAGAAGACGAGTATTGTGATACTGAGGGAATAATTTTGTCATGAACAATATATTACACTTCCAAGGACAAAAATTTACACATTTGTTTACTAAACATAGTTGTTGATTCAATAAACAACTTCTGTAGAAGAAATGTTTTCACATCCCTGATTCTCAACAAAAAGATCTCCAACTTTCACAATATCTTGGCTAAGA
Source organism: Persicaria tinctoria (assembly GCA_037127255.1). NCBI lineage: Eukaryota > Viridiplantae > Streptophyta > Magnoliopsida > Caryophyllales > Polygonaceae > Persicaria > Persicaria tinctoria. Next base: position 58,176,227 of record JBANSL010000014.1, read on the forward strand.
AACCCTGAAATGGCCCCAGTTCCTGAATGAATCGCTGCTTACTTACCTACAGTACCCCAAAAATCATGATGTTCAGCACAATGATATACAAAGGAGATGGCAAAAGGTAAGATAGAGTATTTATGACATAAATGTAACTTGGCTTCACACGTGTAGCATCGAAATAAAAAATAAGGTAAAGTAGGCAATTATATGGTAGAAGCTGAGAAGCAATGATCTAGGAGTCCCTTTATGCCTGCTTATCAAGTTCAATCATGCACAATCGCACAATCGAAAACCGTGAACATGAAAGACCAGACCATTCAATCAAACGGTCGATTTGATATTAGAACAATGGTTCATGAGCTGCATCTCTTTATAAGCTTCACATCAACTACATCAAAGTCTAACATATTGTTTAATTTCTTCATATTCCAAAACTATAAACACATCATTTATTGACGCATATATTTTTCTAAATGCTCAGAGAGCAATTGACTCTTTCTAAATGCTCAGAGAACAATGTTGAGGCTAGAAAAGTGAAAGAAGGTGAATAGTTGGCCTAAACATAACACAAAACCAATTAAAACTACGAAGGATGATTCCGTAATAACATTATGAGTGAGATGATATATAATGGATACAACATGATAATTGATAAATATTATTTCATTTCATGAATCCATACAATCCCTTTCAGCTAGAAAATATTTAGAATCCTATTCCTAGTGCATCAAAAATTCAGGTTGTATCAATCATGAAAGATATTAACACTTTTGAATCTTGGAAGTTGGATCTATAAGGTCGAGAAAGGGTCACACCATTTTTCATGAAAGTGCTGGACCGGGTGGACTTGTACTTTGAATGGAGGAAACAAGCAATCTGCAGAATAGAATTATTAAATCCTCAGCTAACCACAACAATTTGATGAAAGCCAAACTTCATGTTTAGAAACCAAATGATATTACAAACACATACAGAAAGGTAACACTTTGCAGAGGGGACCCATAGGTTTGATTACCTCCAGTATCAAATATCACAGTGAACTTTTGAGTAGTACCAATGCCAATCTCTCCAAAGTACTGAGCATTCAAGTAGTTATTCAGAGAGATGACACCAGCATCATCATCATCTCCAAGACCACTGTACTTCTTCATCAAATGTTTCCCCAAGTTCGAGGAAAGCCTGTTAGTAGGATCCAACTTTATCTTGTTAAATCCCACTCTCACCAAGCCATTGTTTGATGCTGAAGGGCAGAACATGATAGTAGGAGCCCGAGCAGGAGAGATGCAAATATAGTCCTTAAAACGGCTGTCATCCTGGGACTTACAAAAATCATGGGGTCAGAAAAGTGAGGAAGAATTGAATATCACTATCACATGGCTAAGGACTAAGGAATTTCAACATTCGGCAAACAAGTCCAGCTAGATCCAAAGCACAAGAATAGGTGAAAAGATAGAAGAAAATGTACCTACTACTTTGATGGAAAGTGCCTATGAACCCTTTCTACTCCAATATTGCGCACAAGATCTGTCTGTTGTGATAACCCTGTTAGGTCACAAACAAGCGGCTGACATGCCGATACCAATAGGAACATGTTAGTAGCAACGAATATCTCTTCAAGATTCCTCTTTGTTTCTCGTCATCCATAACCAGAATCACCAACCACACAATTCTATGATGCCTATCTCAGAGAAGATGCTCCTTCCCTTCCTTCTGGATTTGACAGCATGTGTCTCCTCTTGAATCTTAGTTTTCGTTTCTTCAAGATTTTCGCCTCCCCCTCAGCCCTTTTCTTCATCTTCTCAAACTTCTCTTTTCTTCCCTCTATGTCTGCTTGGATAGCCTTATCCCTCTTGTCATCCGAGAGTAGAGCCAATCTCGCAAACTTTTTCGGCCAAACGTCTCCCAGTCTTGCTTTGATGTCGTTGAAAGCAGGAACTAGGCCACTTCTTATAAAACACCCTTCAATCAGCTGCATAGAATTTGAATCTGGGAGCGAAGGCGCATTTTTCAGCTCAAGGTCCAAGCAAAATGGAGAGTCCTTCAACCACATGCGTAAAGAATGTGCCTTAGCAACAAGAATCCCAGTTCGTGTCTCACATGGCAAAAATGGAGATCCCATTTCCCAGAGAAATGCCTTCAATGTGGCGTTCAAAGAGACCATATTATATACTGTGGAACCCGTTATTAGAACCACAGACTTTGGGGACTCTGGAGAACCCTCCAATGATGCATCCTGCCACAATATAATGATAATTTTTCAATTCAGGACAACTGTTCGGAATGGTCGTTTTACATAAATGTATTAAAGCAGATCGGGTCCACATATACAAAGATGCTTTGCCCACAAAACAATGCCTTGAAGGCATTGGCTCGGAGGCTTCTAGGAATAAAAGCCTTGTAGTAGCTATATACAGCCAACCATTTCACAATAAGCTAAAATAGTGAAAGCCACTTGGTTATTGATTTAAAACGCACCATAAGGGTTCTTAAGTCCAATTTAAGTTTGACGGAAAACTTGCCTGCATGTGGTCGAGCCATAACGTAAGACCAACCAAAGCTGCACCAGCAGACATCTTCCTGAAATCCGCACCCCAGTCCCTTTCAGCTACCCTGCAAGACATACAGTGTTACAGAAGCGTAAGAGTCACTCCAAAGAAAAGGGGTACAATAACTAGCAAAAGTGAACCTTTTAGATTAGCATAATCAAAATCTTATCATGATCGATACCTAAACACATCATGACGATAGATTCTTCTCTTAACAGCGAGTTGAAATACCCATGAAGCAGTAGCCCGGAGTTCAAACGACCATAATAAGTCCTCCAAGGCATTCACAAAGTTTAAAGCAGCATTATCTTCTACAGGCTCCAACTTTTCCAACCAACGGTCAACCTCTATGACTAATGACTCTGAATTCTCTGTCAAAAGCCTGGAAAACAATCATATACATCATGTCTCAATTATATGTTGTGAAGTACTATGTTTCACTTCCAATATTCTTATTTGGGAAATATTGACAATTCAATTTCATAATTTCAGTTTGAAATAGATTTGTTATTTTGCCTAACTTTAGCAATAAGAGCAATACACGAATAACTACCAAACCACCATATAAGCTCATCATTTGAAGATCTATCATTTAGCTACTATTGAAATATAGAGTGTTTGATTCAGACCCAAAGTGCATGATATGTATACTACCCAAACGTTAATTTGAGTTGAATCCAATAATTGCAATGAATGCATGGGTGCCAAACACAGCACAAAAGAATGAAAGATGTATAAAAAGGTGGAGAAACCGCAGGCATGGAAATATTGTAATTTTTGGAAAATAATAATATGGGCAAGAACTATCACACCTTATTACAAGATCAAAACCAGATTCTTGAAGAGCTTCCGAAAGCAATAAAGCTTCTTTAGAGCTCTGGCATAAACTGGCTGCGCGAATAAAGCAAGTCCAAATTCTATGATCAGGCTCAACACCATCACTCTTCATCGCCGTGAGCTTTTGGATACCAGAACTGTAATCCCCATTCTTCAAATACGCATCAATAACTGAACTGTACGGCAGTGTACCGCTAACACATAGACCTGCTAATTTAAGACTATCAAGAATCTTTTCTGCTTCCTTAGGCTGTCCTGAGCTACCACAGGACATCATTAGCAAATGCATTGTTGCGATGGTGGGCTCCAAACCAGCTTCTCTCATTAAAACAAGCTGTGCTTCAGCTTTGTTATGATTGCCAGTATCTCTATACATCTTAATCATGGTATGATAAAAGGAGCGATCCAGCTTATAGCCTTTGGATCGTAAATCATCAAATAACTCCTCAGCTAGCACGCTAAGTTGCATCTTGGCACAGGCAGCAATCAAGCTTTTATAGGTGTCCAACTTTGGATCTAAACCTAACTTTCTCAATTCATGCATCAGCAACAAACCTTCTTCGGGCCTGCGATCTCTACAGTACATTAGAATCAATGTATTGTAAGTGTCTTCATCTGGTTCAATCCCAGCTTCCCGAATCTTTTGGTATACTTCAGCTGTCTTTCTATAATCTTCAAGATCAGTATACATTTTGAGCAGTGAATTCCATACTACAAGATCGGGTTTCAGTCCATTCTCCCCCATCTCCATAACCATGGCTTCAACATCTCGAACCTTTTTAGCCCTGGAAAATAGGCCAACCATAACCTTGTACAGATGCATGGTGGGTAAGTAACCGGCAGCTTTCATCCCAAAATATATCTTTTTCACTTCAAATATGTTTCCAGTCCGCGCAAATGCATCAAGTGTTAATAGAATGGTACTTTTGCTAATCTTAAAGCCCATATCTTGTAGCTCTTGAATCACCACATACAGCTCATTCAATCTTCCATCCACGACCAGGGCCTGCATTAGGGAGTTAATCGTATCCACAGTTGGTGAAGGTCCGTCTTTCATCATTGTGTTAAAAGCAGCTCTAGCTTTCTCATAGCAGCCATTTGCAGCATAGGCCTGTATCAATGTGTTCCAGACCTTCCGATCCAAAACCTTAGATTTCTGCCTCAGCTGACCAACCAGTCTCTCTGCATACTGCAATCGCTTTACCCTCCCATAGGCATCAATGAGACTGACATATATACTAACATCATCAAATGAAATCCCTTTACTTTGAGCTTCATCAAGCAACTCATTAGCTGTTTCTGGGAAATTCATTTTGCAATATATAGATGTCATATCGTAGTAGATCTCTTTGGAAGGCTCTACACCATAAAATCTCATATCAGAAAATATCTGAGATGCCTCAGTAAATAGTTCAGACTCCTCGCAGCAATTAATTAAAGCTTCATACATTATACAACTCCCACTGAACAAACCGAATCCTGTAATTTTTGCGTACTCTTGCACAGCCTCATCAGGTTGATTAGCCTTGCAGAGCAGAATAATCTTAGCTTCTTCAACAAATGAACAAGGTACTGGGGCATGCTCCCTCAAATAATCAAGCAATGCAAGGGCCTTCGAGTGCTTGCCAGATGAACTATATGAGCTTAGGATAGGAAGTAGATCCTCTCGATCCAAATCATATCCCTGTGCAATAGCTAATCGCACCATGTTATCCGCAACATCATAACATTCCCCATGAACAAGGATGGAAGAAATTTCTAGTGGGTTCATACCACCAAGTTTCTCCATATCGAGGATCACTCTCTGAAGATCATTTTCTTTGTTATCCTTGCCCAGAGCATGTACCAAAGACAAGTAAAGGTTCTGATCAGGCACAAATCCATCACAAACCATCTCCCTGTACAATGCCATTGCTTTTCTTGTTTCACTGGATCTGAGAAAAATATCCATGATGACGAAATATGCTAATCGATCAGGCCTAATACCAGATTTCAGCATGCAATCAAATGTTTCTTCTGCCTTTATCAGGTTCCCTGCTTTACCATACCCACAAATCAGAGCACTGAATGTGCGCAAGGTGGGTTTAACACCAGTGTTCATCATCTCCGACATCACAACTGCAGCCTCTCCCATTTTATTTGATTTACCTAGAGAATCAATCAGAACAGTATATGTAACAGAATCAGGAATCCTCCCAGATGATTTCATATCCCTATAAAGTTGAAACGCTAAATCATGTTGACCCAATTTACCATACATATGAATAATTGTGTTGTAAGTCATCTCATCCTTCACAAAACCCATTCTCACCATCTCAGCACAGATGTCCTTGACCTTCTCTACATTGCCTTCTCTTGAAAATGCATACAGAATTGAATTATATGTCACAGCATCTGGTACGAAACCTTTGGACTCCAGTTCCCTAAGAAGCCTCTCAGCTTTGTGAGCCAGTCCACATTTCCCAAAGACTGAAACCATCGCATTATAAGTCCAAAGATCAGGTTGGCAGTTATGAGCTTCCATGTCAGCATAGACCTTAACTGCTTCTTGTAAATTGGAATCCCAGGAGCAAGCACTGATAAGGGTGTTATAAGTGATTATATCCGGTCTTAAACCCGCCCTTCTCACCTCATCAAGTAGCTGAGAAGCCAAATTTGGCTCTAAAGCTGGCCCTGACCTCAAACGAGCATTTATTAACGTGTTAAAGCTCACAAGATCAGGCTCACAGCCGCGTTCTCTCATCAAATCCAGCAATTCCTGAACCTTGGCGAACCTACCATTCCTCGCATACACACCCATCATGGCATTATAAACCTGAACAGTCTCCCCAACCGAAGGCTCTGCCCTCATAAAAATCTCGACAGCCAGTGCTTCCTGGTTTGCCTTTCCAAGCACAGCCAGTATTGTAGCCAGCATCCTAGCATTCGGAGAGTACCACTGCCTGATATTCAACCACTCATAAACCTCCAACGCACGCTGCCAACTTGATTTCCCCACCCATTTCACCAGAAAACAATAATCAGTGGGGGTCATCTGTATAGACCTCTCATCAAGCACATCAGCTACAAACTCCTCCGGATTCAAACCCATAATCTTATCAGTCAAAATCTGCACCCTTTTCCTCCAATCCTTAGCTCTCTTTAAAGCCAATTTATTCATCTTCTTGGCCGCGTTCTTACTATAAGCCCTAGTCCTACCCAAACCCTCTAAACCTTCATCCTCACCTGAATCCAATTCCAATTCCAAGTCCGACCCATCAGTCCCATCTTTAACCCTAATTTCTTCCTCCACCTCGACCGGAGGAGGGTTGAAATTTGAATAGGTCTGGTGCGTTGATTGGCGGGTGAATTCCTCAGTGAGCTTCAAATTGGGCCATCTCACAGAAGGAGATGCCCTGCTATAGTTGAACCTCTTAGAGTTGAGTTCTTCATCAATTGCGTTTCCCCCACCAGGAATCGTTCCAGGTTTGGGTGTAGTAGTTGAAGTGGCGGTGTGTAAAGTGCAAGAAGGGGTGAATTTAGGCCGTACCTTGGAGTGCGCTTCAATGGCGAGGGGTGTGGCTGAGAGCGCCAGCACTCCTTGGTGCGCCATGGCCATCCAGTTGTTTTTCTTCCCGCCTTGGAATTGGAGGGATTTTCTCTTGCTCAGCTATGGAGGAGACTGCAGAGAGGGGCATGCAGCGTTATGCTACCGTTCCGTACTTCCGTGAGGGGTTGGATAACGTAAAAATCTGACCCGAGCCCCGACCCGACCCGAAATAAATGATGTGTCAACCCGAAAACTTACTCGACCCGACCTGAACCCAATCGAACATATAATATACCCAACGTATGATCGAACCCGAATGGGTATAACCGAACCCAACCCGAACAAACCGATTGCCACCTCTACTACTACTCATTGTATTTAAAAACTCGATTTGCAGTCGGAACCGAAAATCGAAATTTCTATTTTTTTTTTCCCGAAGCCCGAACCGTATAATATCAGAAATGGACCGAAACCGAGTTTTTCGGTTCGGTTTTCGGGCCGGATCACATTCTGAACAACCCTATCTAAAATAGCAAAAATTGAGGGTGCATTAGTTCTTGAAGTGGGTTCATTAGTTTATGAACACCGTCATAACTTTGTTTTGCAAATTTTGCCTATTTCTAACAAATGTCAGTCAGTCTTGTATTGATTTGCAAATTTTGCCGATTGCAAATTTTTCCCTTTATGAGAAGGTATCAATACATAGCCGACAAAGCATTCATTGTGTACTTTGTAATTTTCTGCATACCTCTAGTAGTGTGCAGTGCACTGCCTGATATTCAAATAAAAGGAATCAGGAAGTAAGTTGTGAACCGCTCTCCTGCTCTAATCTTGTATACACTCTTTAAGAGCAATCTCAATCTCAATGGGGATTAAGCGCAAGACTCTCGGTGAATCTCTTGATTGCAGCATGCATCCCTTGCAGCCATATACATGGAACCTCACCCAAAGACTTACAGTAAACAAGCAGACATGCTTTCTTTGCTTAATGTTCAGAAATGTTGTTTTCCGTGTTGAATAATTAGGTGTTCTTGGTGATGGAATCCTGCTGCATGTAGAACAGCAAGCCTATGACCGAGTTCACACAGTTGGGGAATGTAAGCCTGCTAGGTTCGTCATCACTCTTTACCGCAAACTTCTCATTGCTCATGGACACCGAGTATTATGGCTGTCCTTCTGACTCCACCTTTAACTTTCCTATTGCGCAGAGAAGAAGAGGCGGGTATTTGAAGGGTAACATGGATGTTGATTGCTTGACACAATCTATTGTACTTGTAGAACCGTTGGTGGATCGCTTGAAGCTCTGGAGAAACTGAAAATGGATGACTTGCAATGTCGTTTCATTTCATTGCATAGAGGGAAATATATCAATACTTAATCGAAGCTTGTTAAAGAACCATGTGCTACAGCTTGTCGATACATCTGAGGAAAACAAATAGAACTGACCAAATTTCTTCTGGCTATAGCCTATAGGGATATGAGATAATCCGTTAATGGTGACTGAAAATGTAACATAGTAACTTCAAAATGTATTCATCGAGGCACATACGTGAGGTGGCTGAGATAGAACAGGCATTGCATTCAAGACACTTTAGAAGCAGCAGCATGAGCATTACAAGGCTAAGCGTATTCGAAGGGTGTCAACACCAGCAAGGTTAGTGCAAATGAATACAAGCAACCACCATGCCACATTGTACTTCTTCGACAGCCCCAGCCGGTTCACCTGTTCTTCATAGGAAGCAAATCCTTCTATTTAGGGTACCTCATTGTATTATCCAGACTTCAGCAACACAAACCACAAGCACATTTACACAAACATGGCATGAAATGCCATATCATCTTTTTCTTCCTGAAAATAACATTTCTTAGACAGAAACAAGCAAGCAGTCCAAAGTTCTTAATATATACAATGCATTATGCCTTACATGGCTACACTACACTAGGCTGCATACTGAAATTAGGGGAGTTATGAGTGATTTTGCATCTAAGCAGCCTCCGCAAACCCTACTTGCATGTTTCCGTAGTCGAACACTGTATGATACTTGCCCATGAATACATCTCCCAGAATCCTGCAATCCACACAAGAAGAATCCGAAAGTCATTATCTGTTAAAGTGTCCGTGTATCCCAATTCAAAACCTACAAGCATGGCCAAAGCATCTATAGCGGTTTCCAGCAAACAGTTTGGAATTCTAAAGCCAAAGCTTTTATGCTCTGAGATTTTCAATGAAATTCTTGAGAGTTTAAGGCAACGCCAGATGGATTAGGTTAAAAAGGTAGAAGCAGGAGCATACCAGAGGGGTCCGCGTGGAGGAGCCACATCCAAAGCTATGAATCCGCTGATGCATTGGGCTGCAACTCCTTCACCAACTTGGAGGACATACTGTCAGAAAGAGAAACATCCATATTGAGTGAACAAACATTTAAAGACTATTCAACAAACTTAGAAAAGGGAAAAGAAAGACATTGACTAATCTAGGCGAATAGCAGAGTTTAGTCAATAAAGTGTCAAAGAGTATTATTCATGACCAGTTGTGCAACTAACAGCACCACAAGAAAAAGATTCAGTTTGTTAGAGATTTTTCCTCTTGGACCAAATTTCAGTCAACTCCAAATCAACCGTTTATAAATGGCCATCCAGCCATATTTCACTCAGGTAAATCCACCCTGTTTCGCCAATTTAAAGGAACGGGTAGGATAGCTATGGAAACAATGAATAGAAATTGACAAATATGGGATTGGAAATCATTCACAACCACGGATATACCTTGCTAAATGCTATACCACTTTAAAGTTATATACTAGAAGAAAATGATGCCACTGAAAAATCAAAGTGCAGAAGGAAACTGATTGCAGAGACGAGTTTTTATTTGCAACTATCCCAAGTATAGAGAAAAATGACAATATATCATCAAAAAGATCCACTCAATCATTTTCTGAGGTGGAACTGGTGCAGACTGAATAATCGTGCCGCTTCATCATCTAGCTTGTGCTTAGGAAACAACAGGTTAATGTCATTTGAAGGACTAATCCCAATAGGTTAAACACTGAAATCCATCAGAGACAACCATGCATCTCCAGGAGATGCATTGTTGAGCTCTTTAGGGAGATGATCTCCTTAAAGAACTCAACAATGGAAAGGGAAAAGGTTGGCCAAAACTAAGGCAGATATTGATGTTGGACAAACAAAGGATTAATTACCTGTTCGGGAGCAAGGTCAAATGTTTTACCACCAATTGTGAACGAAACAGTTGGCATAGTAGATAGACTGCCACAATCAACTGCTGATTCTCCCATTGGACTGGGCAACCGCTCACATAGCTGCATTGCCATTACACGGATAAGCTTGCAGTAAAAGCAACATCATTCAAACAAGGGAAGAAGGGCCAGAACACACCTGATTGGCATAATCCAAAATTTGCTGTTCAGTCTCATTTCGCATAAGCTGATTCTGCATCCATACAACTGCCATCTCACATGCAGTGCACATAGCATCCTTCAAGCTGCCAGATGACTTGTCCACGTTCTTATTAACAACACTCTCAATGCCCATGCTGCACCCAATCACAAAGGAAGCTGCAAATTAAAAACTTTCTGCAGTAAAATAGCATATTCGAGAGAGCTGTCTGCACATCTCTTGAGAAAACAAAACATACAGCCTGTAAATAGATTTTTTTAAATTTGTAACTGTCAAATTAACAGCTTTAAAGTAATTAAACATTTACAATATCAGTGTATCAAGCCAGACAAAAGCTCAAATTATTAATATAGCCAAACTGACCTAACCCCCCTAGTTCCATCAAAGGTGCATAGTCCAACTTGGGAACAAATCTTTAGTGGTTGAGCCTATAGACATCATCATTAATGGCAGAAATTAGATTTTTTTCCTGTCAAAACTTCAAACATAAAAAAATGAACTATAAAAGAATTCATAGAAGCACATATACATACCTCAGACAAGAGCATTTCAATTATTTGTTTACCATATTGTGAAACTACTGTCTTGCATTCCTGGCCTACTATACCAGACGCACCAATAGCATGATTGATTTGAGCAACCACAGCCTGATAAGGTCAAATCATTATTGTGAGACACCAAGTATGCAGCCAACATGATGCAAGTCTACCAAAATGGCAACAGCATTTACATCTGATATGAACATGGTTGGGGTTGTCGGGGAATGTTGTTAAAGTTTTAGTTTGTAGTCCAAGGAGATGGGAACAGATATAATTAAAGCATTATGCTTTCTAGCTAGCTATGTTTGGAATTGTAAAGGCAATTGCCTAGCTATTGGCAAATGACATGATGCAGGAGCAACACTATGGACGAAAAGGAAGAACAGATGATTCAACTATTAAGTGTACATACAGTTGGACCAGCCAACAATGAAGTCCCAGAATCAGCTATTGCTGAGCAACCACCAGAACAAAATCCTGAAAAGCAATTTTCATCAAGATCAGATCAGATCAGATCAGAAACACACAAATTTTTTGTGTTGGGGGGAGGAGGAGAACTGACCGGTTGATGTGCCACCAACTAGGACATCATCCATATCAAACTGCCAAGACAAGAATAACATGTATTAAGAAAAGAAAGATAAAAGGGGTAAGAGTAGGCATCAGTGAGAGACGAGAAAACCAACCTGCCAATAACCTTTCCGTGTCACAGGAACATAGGTGTGTTCACCCTTGTAATGATCAGGATCAACTCCACCAAACACAATTTCACCACCTTCTTCCTCTTCGGTATTCCGGTTGAGCCAAAATGAAAAGACTGGTTCATTAACAAGACCTTGATTGACCATATTGTACCTGTAGAGATTTTTCCTTCAATCAAGTAGGAATTGCCACATACATTGATAGCAACATTTCAACTTCAAATAATATACTCCCACGTATCTCAATATTGATCTTTCTAGCCTTCTTAATTAATTGTCTTCCTAAAGCATTAAATGCTCTAACCTTGAGAAAAATAGTTTGTTGTAGAAAGTAGAGAGAAAGTATTGTGATACAAAGGGAATAATTGAATTAGTGCAATAAAAATTGTCATCGTTAACCTCTCCTTAGACAAAAGTTTATATTTTTACGTGGAAACTGCTAAAAAAAGACCAAGTATTGTGATACAAAGGGAATAATTTTGTCATCAACAATGTACTTCCCACTGAAACAGTATTACACTTCAAGGACAGAGAAGTTACATATTTGTTTACTAAATATAGTTGTTTATTCAATGAACAAGTTGTGCAGAAGAAATGTTTTCACATACCAGACAGGAACAGCATTTCCCACTGAAATTTCTTGGAACCCAAGACCAAGTAAGCCATCGAACTTGGCTGCCACGAAAGTTAAACTAGGCTCCCTAGTTGCTTCAATAAATTCCTATTAAGCTATAGCATTTAGTACCTCAAAGAAAGAAAAAATAACAATGCAACAGATATGAACATATAATGAGCTTAATCTAACCTGATTCTCAACAACAAGATCTCCAACTTTCACATTATCTTGGCTAAAAAACCCTGAAATGGCTCCGGTTCCATAATGAATCGCTGCTGACTTACCTACAGTGCCCCAAAAAATCATGATGTTCACCAGATTGATATACAAAGGAGATGGTGAAATGTAAGATGAGTATTTATGACATTCAGGTAACTTGGCTTCACACGTAGCATGGAAGTAAAAATTAAGGTAGTATCCATAGTAGGCAATAATGGTAAAAGCTGAGAAGAAATTATCTAAGGAGGCCCTTTATGCCTGTCTTATCAATGTCAATCATGCACAATCGCAAAATGGTGAGCAACTGAGCATGAAGACAACATTGACCATATATCTCAGATTGCAAATATCATTCCCATTCAGTCAAACAGTAAATTTGATATACGAACAATGGTTCATGAGCTGCTTCTCTTTATAAGCTTCACATCAAACACATCAAAGCCTAACATATCATTTAGTTTCTTCTTATCTAAAAAATATAACATATCATTTATTGATGCGTATATTTTTCTAAATGCTCAGAGAAAAATGTTGACTATTTATGACACATCAATGTACTTTCTATAAGAATAAATCTGAACAATCTGCTAATATTTGGGGCTAGAAAAGTGAAAGAAGGTGAATGGTTAGCCTAAACATGGCATGAAACAAAATTAAAACTACAAAGGATGTTTCTTCAATAACATTATGAGTGAGATGATATATAATGGATACGATACGACATGATAAATATTATTTCATTTCATAACTCCATACAATCCCTTTGAACTATAAAATATTTAGATTCCTATTACTGCAACAAAAATTCAGGTTGTATCAATCATGAAAGATATTAACACTTTTGAATGTTTCATCTATAAGGTCAAGAAAGGGTCATACCATTTTTCACGTAAGTGCTGGACCGGCTGGACTTGTACTTTGAATGGAGGAAGCAAGCGATCTGCAGAATAAAAATTATTTAATCCTCACCTGACCATAACAATTTGATGAAAGCCAAACTCCATGTTCAGAAACCAAATGATATTACAAAGACATACTGAAAGGTAACACTTTGCAGAGGGGACCCATAGGTTTGAACTTCCAGTATCAAATATCACAGTGAACTTTTGAAGAGGAGTACCAATGCCAATCTCTCCAAAGTACTGAGCATCCAAGTAGTTATTCAGAGAGATGACACCAGTATCATCATCTCCAAGACCATTGCTAAGGCCATACTTCTTCATCAAATGTTTTCTCTTATAACCAATATTCGAGGAAAGCCTATTAGTTGGATCCAACTTTAACTTGCTAAGTCCCACTCTCACCAAGCCATTGTTTGATGCTGAAAGGGCAGAACATGATAGTAGGAGCCCGAGCAGAAGAGATGCAAATATAGCCCTTAGAATTGATGTCATCCTGAAACTTGCAAAAATCATGGGGTCAGAAAAGTGTGGAAGAACTGAATATCACATAGGACCAAGGAATTTCAAATCTTATCTGACATAGAAACTGTTGACCAACTATTTCCACATAATTGAATCTGATGAGCTTTACTTGCATATACAGATTAGTTGAAAATCCATTTTTATACGAAGCGTATAGGGGTGTACCAACGGATAACACGACATAATTATAACTGTGGAGTAGGAGCTGAATTTCTCGCTCCAATAGCTTTGTTAAGCTTAATAATCATAAAATTAGTCAACTATGTGAAATCAAAACACAGGATTGGAAATCATAAGGCATGCCACACAAGTGACACAACAGAACTCGGGGGAAAATCACTTTCCAATTTTTTCATCAGTTAGTAATCATAAATCATAAAGCAGAAAGAGTAGCAAGGAGAAACAACCATCGCCAGCTACCAGAACTATCCAGATACGAAATCCGAGAGGAAGGGTTTAAAAAACCTAAATACCGAACCGCTAAAGAGCTGTTCATCGTTCAAGTGATCCACGAACACAGCAGAGAGATGAAAGAAAAAGGAAGACGAATCAGAGAAGAGAAACCGGTAACAAGGAAGGAATCAGGAATCATCACCTGAGGAGTGAGGAGTGGAACGCGAACGAGAGAGAGCAAAGGGAAAGTGCTGCTGAGGATGAAATTGGAGAAATCCGTTGACACGGAAACCGATTGCGTGTTGCGTGGCGCAATTTAGAGGGCGTGAGTTGTGAGGCGTTTTGTGGGTGGATGACGGATGCAGGGGACCAACTCAAACAAAGCCAGAGGCAGTTTAGATATTTTGCTGCTTCTTTATTAGTGTTCCGAATTATACGGACAGTTAGCAAATACTCCTAACAAGGAAAAGGCCCACTGGGCCATCAACGTTATGGGCCTCCAAGAGTAATACCTTTCAACTTGGGTTGGGCATAAATCCAACAAATATCGTCTTCATTCTATCCCGATCTCGGTGAGATTTTAAAAATAAATAGTTAATCTTATCCTGATCATGTCCCTTAAAAGTTATGTTGAGTGTAATTTATCTCAATTTCACTTTGCCAATAGTAGTTAATCTCGTCTTGATTCTGTCTCGATCTCGGTGAGATTTTAAAAACAAATAGTTAATTTCGTCCTGATCATGTCCCTCAAAAATTATGGTGAGTGTAATTTGTCTCAATTTAGTTTTGTCAATAGTAGTTTTAACATTTTGTCAATAGCTCCACTCTTTTAATAAAACGCTTTAACATCTTGGACTTCTATTTTATTTATTTTTAAGAAACCTCTATAATTGTGGTAAATTTGATAAACTATTACCCATGCTGAAAATCACTCGCATATATATTACCAATTCGGATCAAATTAACTGCAAATTTAACGACACAAGCCTTTTTTTTTTTAAAAAAAAATTATCTTTTTCAAATGGTCACAAAAATTCTGAAATCCTAATAATAATACTCTGTATTATACACTCAAATAAAACTCATGAAATTAAAGACCTTAGATCTAGTGCAATAGCTGTATATGTTTGTGTGATCTTTGCATCGTGTGACAATATGAAGTAAAAACGACAACTAGCTAGAAATGGTTTAATGACTCCAAATCAAGTGTTTGATGATTATTTTATTTTCTAGTTTCTTTTCTTTTTATTTTTCTGTTTTTTTTCTTTTCTTTGGTTTGCCGACCCTCTGCGTAGGGTCTAACAAGTCATCTTCGGATGACTTCAGGATCGCTTGTCGATCCACTTCTTGCCCACGATAAAAAAAAAAAAAAAAAAAGTGTTTGATGATTATATGGGGATAATTTTCAACCCAATCAGTTTGGGTGGGGGTGGTCTTGAATTGGCTCGTATCAGTTTTCGAGCGATGAGTTCAGATAAATTTTGTAACCCTCGCCATGAATGTTCGTACGAAGCTCGTCATTGTATTGTAACCCTCTGAATCAGAAATCAAATCGATGTAGTTACACAGATTTTCCCTTGCCGTAACAAAAGTCATGAATCTATTCGAATACAAATGTACACCTTACCTTTCGAAACAGTAAAATGCTACTATCTTCTATATACCTGTATAAGTCATGAACTCGTAATAATCACACACATAACAGCAACTGGTCCAGCTCTCTATCTTCCAGACATCAGATTGACAAAACCATGGTTCTCGTAGAAAGGGCTGGCATTCCAGTCCTCGGTCGTTGAGGAAAGTGTCATCAGAGCTACAGCAACAGACCTCATGGTTGGCCGCATTTGCGGGTTCTCGTTAGTGCATGCTCTTGCCACCTGAGCCATCTGAAACAAGAGGATAGTTTAAGTTAAAATTTTGGACTCTTTCATGGAATGACCAAATGCGTCGTTCACTTTGATGATGCATTGTCTCACCTTAAGAACTGCATCGGGTGGGTAATTTTCTTCCATCCTTGGGTCAACCAGTTTACATATTTCATTTGGGTCAGGATGGCTGAGGACGTCTTCAAACTGGAGTAACATCCAAATCGACATAAGAGAAAACAGAGAAACGAAGGAAAGGGAAACTGAGCATATTGACAAATACGGTAATTCAAATATGATCAGCATTGGTAAGAAAATAGATTACCAGCCCAACAAGACCCTTTGATTCAGCGACTGAGCCATTTTTCACTACAGCTTCCTTTGCAGATATTAGCTCATACAGCACAACTCCAAAGGCATAAACATCTACCTTTGCAGAAACCTCTCCATATTGAGCATACCTGTATGAACCATCAAATTGTATTTCTGTATTGGTAAGAATGAATAGTGGGGAATCAGGGGATCAGAGCATATATATCTTACTCAGGTGGCATATATCCAAACGTCCCAACAAGGCGCGTGGTCCCAGCTTCAGTCAATTTTGTTAATCCAAAATCTGCAACCTGCAAAAGGACTTTGATTAAAGAATCTGTCAACTGGTTCATTTACACTTTTCCAAGGATCCTATGAGTACCTTTGCATGTAAGTTCTTGTCTATCAGTATATTTGCTGATTTGATGTCACGGTGTATGTAAACAGGAACTGTATGTTCATGGATGTATTCAAGACCTCTTGCTGAATCAAGTGCAATTTGGACTCTAGCCGACCATGGCAGTGGATCTTTTACTGTATAAAGATAAAGATCACAATAATCATAAGTTCATAACACAAATTCCATTTCCATATCAAGCAGATTAATCTACAAACTTTTACCTGTACCACGAAGGTGCTGACTCAGGTTGCCATTCTCAACATATTCATACACTAAGAAAAGAGAGCCTTCAGTACAATACCCGATCAAACGAACCTGCATTCAAGATAACTTGATAAAGGTTCACTGTCGACATCTTTCCTATCTTGTTTTTTCTTTCTAAATCTTGGTTGAAGGAAAATAAAGACAAGGATAAAAATCAGATATATCATATATGTAAGAATAAGCATGAAGCAGATTATAGGAGCTTCCAGCACTGACAAAAAGGATCTCCATTTAGAGCTCTGAGATTCTAAAATAAAAGCTAGCTACTGAAAAAACACAATCAATTCTATCCAAAAAAAAATTGATCACATGGAAGCAATGAGTATGAACATGGTTCCATTGAGGCATTGAACCCATCCTGACATCCATATTCTGGGTAAAAATGCAATCATATAATTTAACAATCCCCCCCCCCCCCCACCAAACCCGGGCCAACCCGGGGGTCCTCCATGAAGATTATCATCTTATACAGAAGGGGTTCAAGTAAGATGCAGTAAGCAGCAGATCTTCCCAGTATTCCCTTTCACCGTAAGGGCGTAACCCTTATGGTCAACAATGCCATACTAAGTGGTGAATAAGTAAAGCATGTTACATAGGCCCTAATATGAAAAATCAGAACAAATCATAAAAATGGAAATTACAAGGCACTTTTATAGTAGCAATGGCCTCTATCTTAGATGCATATGCTTACAGTAATGCCGTTAGATATTCGACTGGGGAGAGGGGGGAATATTAAAGGAGAAAGTAAGTGGTAGTACCAGGTTCAAGTGATGAACATTGGTCAAGACTCTTAGCTCAGCTAGAAACTCTTTTGAGGCTTGCATAGTCATCTTCTTAATTGCTCCTTTCTGCATGACAATATAAGAGATCAAGTTAGAAATCATGAATTTCATGTTTAAAATTTCACATTTATAATAATAATATATGTTAATCCCACTAAGAATGAATTTTATAAGTCAATGAAAGACTTTTGTGGAGAATTTGGTTCCCAATCAATGTAGACAAGCAACCTACATCATACATATCTTGCTAATACATGAACTACAAGCACTAGGTATGACTAGGATGTTTAAAAATCTATTCTCCCTTGAGGATGTTTATCACCGACACTGAATGGTTACCCAAGATGCATATAGAATGAACAATAACTGGTTTCAAAAAGCATTTAGCTTTATTTCAAATAAATTCATTAGTACAGAACAAGGCTCTTCTGTAACAATAAGGGCAATAAAATTAAACAAATCATATACATAAAAAGCTATTGAAACTCTATTTTATGATACTTCAAAGTACACATTTATAAGCAGATGCTATAAGATGTCCTCTTTACAACTATAGTATGTGGGAAGAATTACAAACCCCTTCATGAATTGAAAATATTTAAACGCAAGAAATTACGGCAAAATACAAACAAATCTATAACCCTTTTGGACAAAAATGTCATCCATTATCCTTTCAAAGAAAAATATAGACAGATCTATAGCCATTTGTGGCGGAACAAGGGCACCCGAGATTCTTTCTGGGGAAGAAAAACTATAGTCCCTCCACAAATTTGAAAATATGTAAAGATTAATCATATCCACAAATACAAACCTCGCCTCTTAATTCTGCATAATAAACAGCTCCGAAACCACCTTCACCAATCTTATTGGCAATGCTGAAATTATCGGTTGCATTTGCCAACTCTTCATAGGTAAACTCCACTGATTTATTTACGGTTATGCCACCAGCATGAGCACTTGAATCAGCTCTGTTGGATGCACCCAATCCTGAACCTCAGAGGAAGAAAAGTATGTCAGCAACATAAACCAGGAACTAAATACTTGAATAATTCAAGAGAAAACATAAATATGGTTAAAATATGAATCAAACAAGTGATATAGAAGAGTACTTGTAACAGGCAAGTTTAAATCAAAATCTGCCATTATTCCATTTCTTGAAAACCGGAGGCAACATTTTTTTATTTAACAAAAATGCATACTATCAGCAATTTGCGTCAGAAAAAAAAACTGAAACCCATAAATAAATAAATAAAAACAAGTGTATCGCAACATAGAATGGTGGAAATCTTAAATATCTGTTGTAATTTAGTAAATCAATGAATTTTCTATTAAAAAAAAAAAAGAAAATGGATAATGAGCAGGAAGAAACACTACCATAAACTGCAGTCTCAATCTCATCTTTCTCAAGTAGTAAAGACTCTTTCTTCCTCTTTCTCTGGATACAATATACACAGATACCTAACACAATTGCTGCCACTGCAGCAGCTATGATACCCCCCACAACAGCTCCAAGTGAATGTCCTGTTTGCAAAAAAGGAAATAGCTTTCGGGAATGTTTTATCATGCATACGAGTTCTTAGTCGAAAATATAAACCAAATCATTTACGCTAATTAGCAGAAGAAACTGGAGCACCTTTGCCGCTGCAAGATAAGAAAAAATTAGGAAGCACAATAAGTCCCAAAACAATATATAAGATCAATGATTACATATCTGATCAAGCTTCAGAAGTTACCTAGATGAAGTCAAAGGATGGAAGCTCCCGGTTGTGTCTGCAAAAAACAATTAGATCAGCATTGTTTCTTAGCTCAGTTAAATGACAAGCAAACAGATATTTGAGAGCTTTCAGACAGAATAAACCGTGCATGAAGTAATTTCTTATGGCTTTTAGATCACTTCTCTGTTTCCTTTCTTGGCTATTTGCCTACTGAAAAGCTGACTCTTTCTCTTTATGTGGACTTGTCGAAACATGACATGTCAGACGAAGCTTATATACAAACTGACTCCAAATTAACAGGTTTGCAGAAATCCAACATTCAAAGCACAGTATCAAGTTATCAACTATGCCAAGAGAGATTATATCTTCTGTTGATTCCAAACGATAAACATAGAAGTAAGTTATACAAATAAATGAAGAGAATACTAATTATACTCCATAAGGAGAAGGTGAAAGAAAGAACTTAAAAAAAATGATTTCTAATTTCTATTACTCAGTGGCTTAGAGGCTAGAGCACTAGCAGATAAGTGGAAAGTCTTGAAAGGTGTGCTTGTGGAAAGTGGAAACTCAAATCCACTCAAGCTTATGCCCTCAAAGTCGCAATTGCACAAATGATGCTTCCTAAGAACCTTAAGTTGGCAAGCATCTACTCATCTACTTATAACTTGGAATAAGAAGAAGATCAAACTTGTATGATCCATCTGATCCAATCTATTACCTTTAGAGTCTAAAACGCCTGCCCGTCAAATACCCTTTCAGCTCTAATCAAGTTAATTAGCCACAAATTGTCTGAAGGATGACATTGCAGATTTTGCCCTGGAGTTTATGAAATCAATACTCCAATGTGGGAATCAACTTCAACATCCCAAATTACACGACAATCATTAAGGAGAAAGAAAATAAAAACAGTCATCACACACTTCACAATGTCCCATTGTCCCTTAAACAATTCAATCCATCAATCACCTTGATGGAATGGAACCCAATCAACAGTTTGATAAGAAACTTTGACCATATGAATCACAGTTTGGAAACAATCCAATTGATCTTTGCAATAACAGTAACTATAATTAAGCTCCTACTGAATCTATGATATGAATGCAGTGTAATACAACAGTTATACTATAACAAACAAATTTAAACTGAAAATCAAACAAATAAATAAAAATGAAAACTTTTACCTTTGGTGGGGATATAGACCAGCCCTGAGCCTTTACTAAAATCCACATCCGGATTATAACTTTGCAACAGCTGAGTACTTATGTTCCCGTATTTTGCAACGGAGCTCAGCGTATCCTCGGGACGAAGAGGATAAGTTATAAACAGCCCGTAATCGTTGGAGACACTGCTGTTTCCACAAGAGCAGTTGACAGTCACGTTGACAATCTTCCCAAGGGGTAGGTTGTTCGCCGAATAGCTATTGGAAGCCTGTAGCGAAGCAACCGTGGTAAGATTGGCGTAAGTTTTGTTCGCAATCGTAGTATAGGTATCCCCTGTTGCGATAGTGTACTGAAACATATGCGCCAAGAGCTCCCCATTCTGAAGACAGTCACAGGAAAAGGGGATGTTGATGCGGGAGAAGGCCTGGATACTGTCTTGGTTAGGGATTTGGGAATTGTAGGCAAGAATATCAGAGATGGAAGCGCTTAGATATTCGGCGATCAGAGTTAGAGTTAGATTGGAAGAGATGTAGTAGGAGGCCAAAGCCAAATCACAGCCTGAGCTGCACTTGGATTCGGCCAAGGAGCAACACAAACTGAAAACCAGAAGAAAACCTAGAAGTTTGTCTCCCTTTAACCTCGCTCTTCGGCAGAGCGACATATTCGACGGATTTCCCGGCGAAATTATGAGTTGAACACCAAAATTAAGGATGCGAAAACCCTAGATTGAACTCAGAAATTGTGAATTGAAGTGGAATTTGGAGAACAAATGAGGGGGAAGGTCTAAACTGCCATGGTTGAAACTTGAAAGTCTGGGTGGAGAAGGTGGAAGGAGTGTTTGACTTGGAAACAAGATCAGATGAAGGACGGCCATGGATGATTGAATAAGCGTCTTTGACCATGTAGGCACGGGTGACTACGGTCTCTCTACACTCAAGTTTGCCGCGTCTTCATTAATTTTGTTTTTTCGGCAAGTTTTACAAGACCACGGGGTTACCCAAGGATAGAACAGTAAAAGCACGCCAGAAACCTGCAAAAAAAAAAATTCTCCCGTTCGGCAAAATTTTACGTTTTACTATTCACGTATGCTTTTTAAGAGTTAAAAACTATATAAAATATGAGAAAATTTGGTGTTTTGGGCACTTTCAAGCTTTTAACTAGGTGAGTAGCTAATTTAAATGTTTTTTTAGTTGTTATAACCCTCATTAAAAGTTTTTAGGTCAATTAGAGCCTCCTTCCTTCTCACGCGATTCCTCTTGCAGCGGCTCCATCCTTCCTTCTCCGGCAGCTACTCCATCGTCCAGCTGCCTCCATCACCCAGCCGCCTCCATCACCGTCTCCTCACTCGATCGGCCGCCTCCATCACCAGACTTCCTCCTTTGCTGACCCCTCTTCCTTCTCCCCCTTTCGCTCTTCTGTACCCCTTCAATCAATCCCAAACCCTAGAATCCAAAATCCAATTCCTTAAATCCCAATCCCATGAAACCCTATCTGTCCTCGACACCCGCGAGCGCTCCCTCCCTTACCGCATCGTCTCCCTCTCCGACGAGATCGAGGTCCGGAAGCAAGCCACCCTCTCCGAATTTGAAAATCTGGCGCTTGAGGCGGTCGATCTCGTCAAAACTCCGACTTCGCTATGTCGTAAAATGGAGACAAGTCGAAGTGATGGATAGTGGACGAGGAAATGCACGAGATCGGAGACAACGTCCCTCTGTGAGAGAGGTTCGTGATTCCGAGGGATAACATCCCCAATTCCATCGTCCTCACTCTCATTCGTCATTCCCTCCATAGGTGTGCGCTTCAAGTCTACATTGCCCTCTCAAACTCAATGCCTCTCTCCTGTCTGTCCTAAATTGTCTTGATTTGGCTTTTGTAGATTGTGGCTTTGGCGAATTTGTTGCCGGCGGATGACGCCGTGGACGAGTTGGACAGCTACATGTACAAATCTGTAATTTTCAGCTTCCCTTTCCGCTTATCGAATCTAACCTCCTTATTTAGTTGAAAATTGATTTTGAAAGAGGTTTAATGAGTTTCATATGTCACTATGTTCTTTCTTGTAATTGTCTTTGAGACAGAGAAGATCACAGAGCCAAAGACATCTTACCATCGAATCATTGATGATGAAGATGATGATGGTATGCAATTGTAGCTCTTATAAAAGGTGTGCACGTCTATCGTCCATTTGTGAAATATCATATGGAGCTACTGATTTTACCTGTTACTTTTTCTTTGCTTATGTTTGGATTCTTTTCCAACTTTGAGCAGGGAGGGTATTCTGGTGTCTATTTAATATATTAGAGTGATTGTCTCCTGTACAATGTGCTTTCGACGAGTGCATTGCTGATGCTGAGCATGTTGAAGCAATACGTCACGCTTTGGACGATGTAGCATCTTCTAGCACAAGCAACCCTCGTGACTGGGCGTCCTCTAAAGATGACTGTGATGCTATGGAGGATGATGAAGGTAACTCCATGTCTGCCTTGCTATCCTTTTCTTCTGATGTTCCTTCTGCTTTTAAAATTTTGTTAGTTTATCTTATGCATTAGTATTTATGATGGAAAATGTATCAGCTAGTGGTTTCTTTCTAATATACTGAAATATTTGTAAATGTTCTTTTGTTAAAACCTTAACACCATTGGCATTCAGTTCAAAGCCCATACTTGTTATAGAGTTGTAATTGTAAGAAAACCTATCATCGTTGTTGGGAGCTTCATGCACCCATAAAGACCCTTTTTAAAATGTATAACTGGCATGTTGTAACTGAATTAGTTATTTGCTTTCAGCAAAAAATGTAAATAGGCTAATACACATTTGTCAACAATTCACCATCGATCTATTGTTCCAAAAAGGTAAAAAAAAATTATCAATTTTTTTAATTACAAATTGATAATGTAGCTATAGAAACAAATGGAATTGAGGAATCAATGGAAGTCAAGACAACTGAAGCCAAATCTTATAAGAGCCTAATTAAGAATAGTGTTCTGGATGGTAGAGCAGCATCTCTTCCCAGATAAGATCTCTCAGCAACCTGCATCGACCGCCTCAGGGTATTTATCGACAGCCAACTTCACCTTCTTCACCGGAATCTCCTCTGTAGCAGGGTCGAAAATCTGTGAAAAGTAGGGATGTTTGAGTGCTTCTAAGGCGGAAATCCACCTTTTGGGACTCAAAACCAGCATCCTCGTCAACAAGTCGACAGCCAACGGATCTGCTGCCGGGAACAATCTCCCCAAGCCCAATCTAGGAGAGAATGGCAGCCCCATTAGAAACTTCTTCGATCTCTCACAATTGATGAATGTCAGTTCTGAAGCCGGTTGCGTTCCTACAACTCTCTGGATTCTTCTGATCTGCTCTAAAGAGTCGCTTCCTTTGAAAATCGGGGTTCCACTGAGCATCTCGGCGAAAATCGGACACCAAATTGTTGTGAGCCATGCCAAGTGTATGGGATTGCCACTGTTCCGGATGCGTCTTTAAGGAACTTCCAGGCAAGCTTCTTTTGACTATATCATTAGCTGATCCAGTAGTTGTGAATGCCATTGCTTTTTTGATTGAAAATTTTCAATTGGATAGAGTTGTTCAGTTAGTTTTCATGTTTACCCAGGTGTTTGACCTTAATTCTAAATAATTTTGGGAGAATATCTCGCTAAACTCCAGTATTCGCCTCTTTGGTTGTATCAGGGCTTTAATTGGATAGAGTAGTTCAGTTAGATTACATTGTTACTTGATGATATTTGCTTTTGAGTTCTTGATTTAGATTGCATGATTTATTTTGCTTCCTGTATTTGATTATTTTCATTGATGGAATATCTCATTCCCTTCATACTAATTGTGGCAAAACAGTAGTAATTGTCAAAACAGTAGCAATTGGTACTTCAAAACAAAAAATGGCAACTGGTGCTTCCTTGGTTTATTTATGTAGTTTAAGGCTTAGTCATTCAAAAATGGGGTTGCTATCCCAGCTGTGTGGACATCATTATTTAGCGGTCAACAAGCTGAAATGAGGCTGCTAACTCTTCGAGGGGAGCCTTCCTCCTCTGTTTCAGCTCAACACCACCATCTTGGAATCGGTCAACAAGCTTGTTTTTAGCTTGAACATTGCTCGTCTCTCTTTTAACCTAAATCTGTCATCAGAATATGAGATTCTTCAAAATATGAGATTCTTGGGAGATAGATTTTGTTGTTGTTGTTGTTGTTGTTGTTGTTTTGGCATCATTTGCTAGTTGAAAGCTGTCATCAGAATATGAGATTCTTCAAATTCATATAAGATTAAGTTGTGAAAGGGGAATGGGAGCAACTGCAGGTTCAATTAGGGTTGTCGATTGCTGTCAAAAGTTCCATATAGAATTAGGGATTTGCTTTAGAATTGTGAATTCTGAGATTCCGTAAAACGAAAGTCTTATCTGCTTATCTTTGTTTCTTCTTTGGGTTTACATTGCAGGTGATTTTGGTGGCATTTCTCTGATGCAATTAGTCTCTCTTTGCATTTTGTTTTTAGAGTATACCTTGTGCTCTGTCATTTTGATTTAAATGATACCTCTTTTTCATAGGATACCTTGTGCTCTGTCATTTTCTTTATCTTGTGTTGTTGGACTGTGTTCATGCAATTGGAGCATCTGAAATAAAAATGAGATGCCATACTATCATCAACTCCATATGGTAGCTCTAGATTTGTGCAATGGCGGATATGCTACTATCATAGACCATGACACATCATTGATTGTTGGTCCACTGGTAGATTCCTTTTAATGAATTTACTGATGAGAAAGTCTTTGTGTAAGTTCTTATCTGCTTGACTGAAGTGTTTGATTGTGTCAAAATACTTGAATGCAGCCATTGATGACTGAGATCAACAATGCAATCTGGGCAACTAGGATTACAAGCATCAAATGCAAGGGAGTGGTTGCACATTATGCAATCTGGACAACTAAGCTTGGATGAGCCTCATGATGTTGAGACGCTGGCGATGATGAGCCACCACCGGTTGATGACACGCTAGTTTGTTGTTGTTGCTGTTGCTGTAGTTTTGGTGAATTGTGCATACCCTTTTTTCCCCAAGGAAGTTTGTAGGTGTGTGAGGTTGAATGTCCCTACTAGTTTTATGGGTGCACTTTTTGTGGACAGTTAAATAAATCATTTGGTCCATCCATGGCCATGGGCCTTAAACTATGGCTAGATGTGCCTGTAATTTTTGCACATAAGAATTCATTTGACTTTCAATCTTTGCACGAATTCATTTTATTTTTTACTTTATATTGTCAACCACATGCACAAGCTCAAAATAAGCAATTTTAATGGCAAAAAATATGAACAATTTGTTTGGTGACACTGTTTTGATTACACATTTCATACTTAAATGTCATCACTTTTATAAAAATAGCATCACATATGATTGAGATCAATTAATTGTATTTATAAATTGTCATCAATGAATAAAAGTCATTAATAAAATTGTCATCAATAAAAAGATGTTATCAATGAAGTGTAATGACGTATTAAGCTCATATGTCATCAATTATATAAAAATACCATCAACAAAGAATGTCATCACAAATTATTGAGATCAATGAAATGTAATCACAACAGTAAAAAAAAAGCATAAAAAAAAAGTGTCATCAGTAGTCAACCGTAAAAAAATGGCATCAATGGTCAACCTAGCATCATAGTGAACAAAAAAATGTCATCAAGGTTTGAAAAAAGTGGCATTCAAAAAGTGTAATCAAACAATTTCATTAGATAAAGTGGCATCAACGTGAAAATAAAATATCATAAAAAATGGCATCAAAACGATGGCATCACAAAAATGTCATCACTTAAAAAAAAAAAAAAAAAAATTCCACATGAGTTGGTCAACGTTGATCGGTCAATGGTCAACGTTGACCATTGACCAATTAATACTCCATTTAGGAAATGGACTACCTAATCTAATTTAACAAGTTTTTTTATCTAGTTAGCTAATTGAACTTTCTAAATAGCCTACTTACCTAAATCACCCTCGCCAGAAGGAAGGTGAAGCTGAGAGGAGGGCGGAAGTTTCTAACCTAAAAAAACAAAAAAAAACTTTTTAATTAGTTAATTACTTAATTAAAGCCTCCTAGATGTACAAAAACGTAAATTTTCTCAAATAATTTTGTGAAATAGAGTAATTAATAATTATAGATGATATTAACTGACGATGAAGTCACTGCTTAGCTTAGCTGGGTAAGTTGAAACTTGAAATATAAAGTTGATTCGTTGCACTGAATGACAGAAACAAAACCCATTAACAGAAAACAGGGAATGAGTATCCTGGCGGGGCGGTTGGCGGCAAAGGAGTCTGCTTACTTCATCCAAGAATCCCGCCATGCCGTCAGCCGTTTACTCGACAAGATGCCTCCATCCCCCACCGCCACCTCCTCTCCTCCCTCCTCCGCCGCCGCCGGCCCCGACGTTCTCCCGGAGGTGCTGAGACACTCCCTCCCCCCTAAGCTCCTACACCAGCAGCCGCTTTCCGACCCCTCTTCCCCTCTCTCGGCCTCCACCAGGTGGTCGATTCAATCTTCCGGTCTTAATTCCAGCTCCTCCGGGGCTTCTCCCGACGCTCTCAACCCGCTCCGTGGCTATGTCTCGTTGCCGCCGGTCACCTTTGGCCCCAGAAGGTCTTCTCTCACCTTTGTGCTCAAATAATGCTCAATTGCTTGATCTGATTATGAAATTAGAGGAATTCGCCTGCGCCTATGACTTTTTAACGAAATTAGGGTTTCTATGATCTTAATTCTTAGGGTTTTGATTGTTCCGTTGTTCTTATGGATGCTTCTGGAAAATTATGTTTTACGGGAATGAGGTTTTTGCAGGTGGCAATTGCCCGCTGCTGGAAGCTCGGTTACTGCATCGACAGCCAATGACTTACGGCAGGATCATCACACCCCTGTTAATCCTGAGAAAATCAAAGCTGCTGCTGAAGGGCTTGCTCACAGTATGTAGCTTGATGATATGGGATGAACTTGATCTGTTAAATATGCTTGCTATGATATCTCAACTTATGAGTTTGTTTTATCCTGTGTGTTCTTCAACTGTGCCTATATGAGTTTTACTTGAAATAATGTTCCCTTTGGCTTTTGTGCAATGTTATCAGATTTGGGATTCTAGCATCAAAGCTTGAGTAGGTGATTTAGTGGTCCTCATGATCCAATCGTAAATAGAATGGCGTTTGCTGTTGCCTGTGAAAGATGAGAGGTTATCCATTTTTGTAGACTACAGATGAGAGATGAAGTTATCTACTTTTCTGAAAATCAATAATGCTTTTGCGGGAGATGGGGTACCTATAGAAAGGTGCTAAGATTATGGATGAGCTTTGAGAGTATCCAACATTTTTAAAAAAACAATGCCTAGAACTGAGTTTTTGCTTACAATATTGGCAGGAGTTTGCCATATTGTTTTTGAATTTGGGTGTGCAAGACACACTCTTTTACCAAGTTCTATGAAGTCGTATTTTTGTTGTTATTGATGGTATGTCATATTGGTGAGATTTAAGATGCAAGAAGTATACTTTTACCAACCAGAACTTGCATGAACTCATTTTCTTCTTGTAGTTGGAAAGGCCTTTGCTGCTGCCACAGTAATTATATTTGGCAGTGCTGCCATGACGTTTGGGCTGGCTGCATCGAAACTAGAAGTTCATAATGTAAGTAATGAAATTTATGTGATATTTCATTCAAATTTCTCTTGATCTCATTGTTGGTTAGACTTGATACTTTACGGCCGGATAGTCAACCTGACCTGCCTTATCATTCAAATATACGTCGTGTATTCTGGAGTTTTGTGCTCTACCAAACCTTGTTCCATACACTGACACCTAGGCTACTAATTGCAGAGTGATGACATTAAACATAAAGGAAGAGATTTGGTTCGGCCAAAAGTTGAGAATTTCAGGGAGCGATTGGCCCCCTTGAGAAATCGGGTACTTGAATTATACCTTGGGGTGCAATCCCCAACTTCTCATTACACTAGGCGTGTAGGTTAAGTTGGAGTATTTGTGAACGCAGGTTGATGGATTATCAAAGAAATGGCATCGGGAGATGGAGCAAGACATAAAGGAGAAGCCAATCATAAAAGAGCTATCAAAGAGGCTAGGAGCAAAAGTGTCGGAGTGACTAGATAACTGTAAATTGTAAATATATATGATGTTGGTTGAGAGCTTGTGCAGGACCTATGGCATTTGTTCAATTCAAAAGGCCCAAACTTGCCGGGAGTGAAGATGACAGTGAAATAAAACCTTGCGTGTTCAATAGAGTAATTAGTTATGGAGTATGGACTTATGGTTGTGCTTGATAATGTATCAGGATTAATATATTCATGGGCTTTTGTTGTAGTTAAACTTAAACCCAGAAGTGTGTATCAGAGTTTGTTATGTGCTTAGTTTTTTGCTCAGTGAAATGACAGATACCTGCTTATTGATTACTAATGTCTTGTGTTGATAAGCATGAAATTTATCATTGCAAGCTATTTTCAAGAACATTTATCATTGAAAGTGCTTTTGTACATGTGTACTTTGTGCAAATGTAATTTAAAAAAAAAATTAAAACAAAAAAATGATGAACTCTCCCTGATTTGCTGGGCAAGCTATATAGCCTGAGACTACTGCCTCACAGTTCATAATCCAAACCAGAGCCATACTTCCAAGCATCCAGCTACCAATACCACTGGTACTACATCTTGGGTAGAAACGTTCTCACCAACGGCCTATTACAAACCAAAAACAAGAGATAGCACAGCTGGGCATGTGAATGACGAAATCTTGCATATGTTTCACAAACATATTATGTAGTTTGTGTCAACAACAACCATTAATGTGCAGGAACGGTAATCTACCGACTCATTTACCTCACTAGGGGAGAAGCGTATGCTGATAGAAATGTGTAGTAACTAGTAAGCTAGCATGAAAAAGTGACTAGACCAGTCCAGGAGCACCGGCAAGCCAACCTGAAAAGCGCAGCAATTCAAGACATACTTAGGCAAGCAATAACAGGTGACCAACCAGAAGATATGAGAAGGCCAGGTCTCATCGACCTCATCCGAAAGGATGCCGTCGGATAGCGGTTTCGCATCTGAATTTTTACTTAATCAAAAAAAAAAAAAAAAGATATGAGAAGGATGTGTGACATATTAAAAGACGGGAAGCGATAATGCCCTCAAATCAAGTCAAAACTACTCTAGTAAGAGCCAAATGTTAGACAAAGATTGCATTTTAGATCACAGCGTTCAATGATAAACTTTTACCTGCTTAAATTTAGATGGAATTATCTGTACACACATAGCAGTAGAAAACAAATTTGCGATCTCAGAAGAGCTAGAACATGATGATAACAATGTCTTGAATTATTCAAAAGGAACAGCATCATGCCTCTATACTCAGAAAATTGGCATGAAAAAGAATCAGCGAGCACTTAGGTTAGGCTGCAATTGAGAAATGGATGATTCAGACACATGAACAGAATTTTTGAAGCAGGATACAAGGCTTGAAACCCACCGTGTATGGATTCAGCAACGACAAGCTGTTTGCATCAACAAGGTTATCGCTGTTGGCTTCGTAAATGCCTGATTACAGAGACAAGTTGTTTATATTTTTGACTAAGTAAAAAAGGTGAGCTACTAAATTAAAATTCACCGGAACTATTTTATATAATCTTGGCTGTTACATCATATCATTAGATAGGCATGTCAAAATCTTTTTAAGTTTTATCATACCAAATTTACTAGAGATTGACATACCAACTGACTATCTGCCAAGATGCCTGGTCAGGCTACCAAAACTGCCAAACGAAACGGGTGACTGTTTGCCACTAGCATCAACGATGAGACGTGGTGACAAAATCTCCCCATTCGCAAGTCGCAATGCCTAAATAGGAAAATGGATCTAAGTTATATCTATATACTTTATACCAAGAGAAGAATATAAGAAGAAAACTCAAACACTACAAAAAGTAACTTCATTTTATTACAAGACAGCTTGGTATTAAACAGTTTACATGCATGTCAAGTTCTCAAGGAAAAGTAAGATTCAACACAGAGTTGTTGGTTGTTACAACAAATAGGAAGGAAAAACATAAGATTGTTACTTCCACAAATGAAATTCTAAAGGCATCAATAGACGCAAGTGGAAGCATCTCTACTGCATTCATTTGAAGTTAAATCAACAAGCACTTTCTCAAAAAAGCATCTACTGCATTCATTTGAAGTTAAACGGCAATAACAATCATAAAACACAATATTGATCGAATGCATTCCGCTAAAGCAAAACATACCGAGTAATTTTCAATTTTCATTCGATGAATTGAAGCATATGGTCAGTCTTATATGGGAACAATACATTTGCAATTATTATATTACAATAACTAGTAAGAAGAAATCTGTAAATTCTTCAAAATAAAATAAATTCGAAACAGTTCAACAAGCCCGTCTAGCTCAGTTGGTAGAGCGCAAGGCTCTTAACCTTGTGGTCGTGGGTTCGAGCCCCACGGTGGGCGCTTATATTTTTTTTTTCCCCAATCTATTTTCATTTTGGTTCACTGAAATGACAGAAGTGTGTATCAGAGTTTGGTCTCTGCTTATTGACTAATGCCTTGTGTTGATAAGCAAGAAATTTATCATTCCAACCTATTTTCAAGAAATTTTAGAAATTCAAATCACAGTATCATACACACGGTTTTGAGTATCATACACACTGTTTTGAAAGTGCTTTTGTACATGTGTGCTTTGTACAAATGTAATTTTAAAAAATTAATACAAAAAATGATGGAACTCTTCTGATTTGCTGGGTAAGCTTCAGTACCAAATCATCTAGTATATATCCTGAGACTACTGCCTCACAGTTCATAATCCAAACCAGAGCCATACTTCCAAGCATCCAGATACCGATTCCACTGGTACTTCCTCTTGGATGGAAACGTTTTCACCAACGGCCTATTACAAACCGAAAACAAGAGACAGCACAGCTGGGCATGTGAATGACAATATATTGCATATGTTTTGCAAACATTTTATATAGACAGCATCCATTAATGTGCAGGAAATATGACCGACCACCTCATTTACCTCACTAGAGGAGAAGCGTATATTGACAGAAATGTGTAGTAACCGAGCATGAAAAAGTGGCCAGACCAGTCCGAGAGCACCGGCAGGCCAACCTGAAACGCACAGCAATTCAAGACATAGGCAATGCCTCAACAAATGACCAGGTATGTGATCCTACATAAACTTGTTAAATTGATCAACCAGAATATATGCGGACGATGAGTGACATGTCAAAAGATGGGAGGTGATAATGCCCTCAAGTCATGGCAAAACTACTCTAGTAAGAGCCAAATGTTAGATAAAGATCGCAATTCAGATCACAGCGGTTAATGATAAACTTTCACCTGCTTAAATATAGATGGAATTATCTGTGGCTTATTCAGCATAACTAGTCCCAGAGTCTTTACAAGCGGGCCAAATTGAATAACATCCTGCGAAAAAGTTCCATCAACAAGTAGGAAATCATTTATGTGGTAAAAAGGGTCCCATGAGTTGAAAATGCAAAGCACAAAAGGTGCGTGCAAGGCAAGAGAATAGGCAACAAACCTGGAGAAATGGTCTTAAAACTGGATCACCTAGCCTCTGCAAACACACCAGTACAAAACAAAGTTAGGATCCCAGAAGAGCTGGAACATGTTGAAAACAATGTCAGGAATTATTCAAAAGGAACAGCATCGTGCCTCCATACTCCGAAAATTGGCATGAAGAAGCTCGCTGATGAAATCAGGAGAAACATTTCGTTGTTGCTTTGCTGACATTGCTCTTTGGAATAACCACGATGCACTTAGGTTAGGCTGCAATAGAGAAATGCATGGTTCAGACACATGAACTTAAATTTTGAAGCAGATATACGAGGATGCAAGGCTTGAAACCCACCATGTATGGATTCAGCAACGACAAGTTTTCTGCATCAAGAAGATTATCACTGATGGCTTCGTAAATGCCTGACTCCAGAGATAAATTGTTTATACTTTGACAAAGTGAAAAAGGTGAGCTACTAAATTAAAATCCATGTGAACTATTTTGCAAAATCTTGTCTGTTACATCATCATTAGATGAGCATGTCAAAATCTTTTCACTATTCATACCAATTTTACTAGCGATTGACATACCAGTTGACAATCTGCCAAGATGCCTGGTCAAGCTACCAAAACCACCAAACGAAACGGGTGACTGTATGCCACTGGCATCCCCAAACTGCATAGTATTGTTTAGCAATATGTGTACTTAAACCAAAAATCCATGATATTTTTAAGGGGCTACAGCTTAAACCTGTAAAATACGGTCAAATGCAGCAGGCAGTGGACTGTCACATTGATTCCAACCACATAAAACAAAGGAAGAAACAAAAAAAATGACATTAGGATTCAAGCCATAGAACAAGAGGCTGTTTCTCGAGTCTTGACTCACTTGAGTTAGTAGGAAACCTAGAAAGTCTTTACTTAAGTTCTAGGCCAAGGAATCTGATATCAAAGGATTTCGTGTAAAGTAGTTAGGGCCTATAATATGATCTTTAAGCTTAAAGAGGATGTTAAGCTCTTATGTTGAGATATTTTAGCAACCCAGATTGGACCCTCATTCATTTCCACATGCCTTGCGTCCTGATCCTAAAAACTACGTTGTTCGTACCTTATGACCAATGTCAATAATCAGTTTTCATTTTATTTCTTTTGGACGTACAAAGGGAAAGGATGAAGTGTAATACCAAATAAAATCTATTGACATTAACCATTAAAAAATAAATTAAGAGTTCCTCATTGACATTAAATTAAACCTATTGAGTTACCTGTCACGGTAAGTAGGAAATATACCAAATACAACTCTCAAAATCTCAAGATCATCAAGAGAAACTCCCTGCCAGGAACAAGAAATAAGCATTCATTTAATAACATTCAGTGTGAGAAATAAGGTAATACTGAGTATTATATGGTATAAAGCATAGATGTGAGCTCTTGCACACAAATATATTAAGTACAACTCTAATAGGCCTGGTTGAGTGAATGAGAAACATAAATCAGAGAACTGTTCGTTTAAAAAGATCAATTAGCAGTACAAGAAAGCAATGGAACATAAAAATCCATAATCTAGACATTTTTGGTACCAGACCTGATAAGCTGGCATTGAATCCCAGTAACATTCTAGCAGATCCTCTAGTCCCGGGCAGTTTGGTTGAGGATCGACATACGTGAACATGTAAGTAGTTCTGTCCATTGGACCAGAGCCAGCAGGAAATGCCTGAAGAATGTTTAGAGTGGGTAATTCGCTATCGCTGATACTGGATGAGGAAGTATATGTTCTGATCTCACATATATACTTGTGCAACTTACTTCCCAAAATAATTGGACTTCTGAGTTGCCAACTTGTTTTACTGAAGAACTAGAATATATGACATCACTTATAGAATTCTTCTGAAAGCCATGTGCACAAGACCCAACAACAAGGCAGACACCATCAGGCTTCCTACCACATCTTATCTGCAATGCCAGATGAACTTCAGACCATGGGAACTAGAAAAAAAAAAAAAAAATTCCCCCATCCGCAAGTAATAGCCGATAAACAAAATAATAAAGTGATAAATATAGGTAAAAATGACAAGAACCTGCTTCACAACAGGAGAAAAGTTGCCCATAGCATCAATGATGAGACGCGATGACAAAATCTCCCCATCCCCAAGTTGCAATGCCTAAATAGGAAAATGGATCTAAGTTATATCTATATAGCAAGAGAAGAATAGGAAGAAAACTCAAACACCACAAAAAGAACAGCTGGCCAAATTTCATATCAGCAATATTCAATCCATCTTTTATGAGAGAGCTAGGTATTAATCAGTTTAATTACATGTCAATTGTCAGATAATAGTAAGATTTAACACAGAGGAGTTGAATGACGGATAGGAATGAAGAACATAAGATTGTTACTTCCACAAATGAAATTCTAAAGGCATCAAAATACAGAAGTGGAAGCACCTACTGCATTCATTTTAAGCTAAATCAAAGCACTTGCTCAAAAAAGGTCATAAAGAATTTTCAGTAACTTTACCGCTGCATCCTCATATATGCAAATGCTTGAAACACTGCAATCCTCAAAGATGGCACCGCCCAAGGAAGTGAAGCGTTTCTTCATGATCTCAATCAGTTTTGCAGGTCTAGAATGAGGGGGAAAAGTTATAAACTATAAACTGGATCATTTTTGTTTTGATTCTTTTGAATGTATCAACTATCTAGGAGAGGTTAAGGTAATTTTATTGATAAAGGTCAATAACATAACATAAAATATCGATCGAAAGCATTCAGCTAAAGCAAAACATAACGAGTGCAACATACCAAGTAGTTTTCAATATTCATAACATTAAATGAAGCATATGGCCAGTCTTGTATGGGAACAACACATTTGGACTTATTATTATTATTACACATAAAGGGTGTTATGTTGTAACTACCAAGAGGAAATCTATAAGTTCATCAAGGACAAATAAATTCAAATCAGTTCAACAAGCCCGTCTAGCTCAGTTGGTAGAGCGCAAGGCTCTTAACCTTGTGGTCGTGGGTTCGAGCCCCACGGTGGGCGTTTATCACCTTTTTTTCCTATCAATTTTTTTCCCATGCATTGGGTACCATTTTACACAGAATGAAATGAATAAAGAAGTCACTTGATTTATATCACCTCATCTGGGAAGAATCTATGTAGAAATGATTATATCCAAGCCTACTATTAGCTTCGACAAGAAATTCTTTCTAGTATTAACAAAAATCACACATCACAACTTAAATGTCGAAAACAGACTTACGAGATGCCAAGATTAAGTATATCTTCAACCCAAATCTCTCCCTTCCCTTCAAATCCACATCTATTCTGAACACATTATGAAGAGGCACCGCAAAAATGAGAAAGGGGAACAATATAAAAGCGGGGAACAGAGAGGAAAAAAAAGAAGAAAGGAAAATGTTATAAACAGGATTCAGTAGTGATGCTTGACCTATACAAGTCAACTTCGCAATCTTTCAACTTTCAAACATGTTTGTGTTAGTGACGTCACGTCAAAAGAGATCAAGGTCAAGTGCTCCCAAAAGTAGTATAATCCTATGTAGATGTAGTGATCAGATTATTCAGATCCAAGGTAAGCATCCCTTTAAGCCTTTAATCCATCCTCTAAACAAATTTGAAGATGACAATATCATGTTTTCCGGGTATCATTATGCAGAATGCTTCTACACAAATAGAGCAATTTGGTGAACATCTTTTTAGTTTTTCATTGTCCTTCAGTCTAGCTGAACTCAACCATAACATTCTCCCTTCATTTTCAGTTAGTTTTGGCGCAGGATCTTTTGATCCAGTTAGTGATAAAATAACTCAATGAATAGCCAGATTGAAAGCCAGCTTATTGGACAAATGACTAACCGGATTAAACTTGGCCGCTGTTGCTTCTTCAATATCTTCTTCAACCAGAACGCCTGCTTTCACAAGTTCCAGAAGCTCTTTCCTTGAAATATTCCATTCTTGCTCCCTCTAATCACAAAAGCATCGCATAAATTTTTTCCGGTAGCATATACAGATTGAAACACAAACTATTATAGAGTAGGATGAATTTCAAAATATACCCCTCTAAGTATATTCCTCTCCACAACACCAACTCGGAGACCCTTTGCAATCAATGCTGTTGCAATGAAGATTCCCAAAGTGCCTCCACATACTAAAACATCAAACTTTATGTTTTTATCTGACCCGGAATCACTGAAGGATGCAGGAATCGTAGAAACCACCTGCCTAGGTGTTTCGATAACTGCGAAAATCACATCAAAGTCACATGAACATGCCTTCAAACTTCTATCTAATGCATCATACAAGGACCTACCAGTTTGAGCAGTGCATATATTTGACCACAATTGGTCTAATCTCTTTAAGGCGCTATAGGAGTATGATCCGCCAGCGCCACCAGCTTCCGCTGTTGATAGAATATCGTCCATAATCCTCTGAAAGATGAAATGAGAGCCAGACAAAATTCATAAATTGCAAATTCAACAGGATTGAATTCGAAACATAAAGCCGAATTTCCACAGTTGCAACTTGCAAATGCCTGGTGAGTTAGTTGATTGTAGCAATTTGTCCATCAACATTAAAATTAAAGGCAAATAAAGCTAATCCATCAACAAATGCCCACCCAAGACCAACTTAGCAAGTGATTTTCTGAAACTTGGCTTATGCAAATTGAAGGGGGAAAGAGAGAAAAGATGCGAACTTGAGTTCTGGAAGGAGATGAATTTTGAGCTGCTTCCATGGAAATGCAAGGGCGGAACCCTACACTCCACTTCCTCTTTGTTCTCTGAATCATCGAGTTGCAGGGAAAGCCGCCACTAAGGAACACTCGTTGTGGCAGTTGGAGCACCGCCATCGCCGATTTCACTCCAGCCGATCTCAAATTCCTGTGAGCCAGAAATAGACACGTTATAACTGAAAAAGGAAGATAAAAATTGAAAATTTAGGAGCAACGCGAGGGCAAATGTGTCATTTCAAGGAAAAGATGCGACGCCTGACCTTTGCTACTTCGATCAGGATAAACCTGCAAATCATAAACCCTCCTTCTACCCTCTTCGACATTCATTTGCAGCTGAAATCAGCAGCGACCTTGAATTGATTCATCATCGTCAGGAGGTAATTGGCTTCTGCAATCTCGGATTTTTTAATAAATAATCCGTCTTTGGATGTTGCGAAATTTCTCTTCTTGTTATCTGATTTTGCACAGGGAATTACTCGAAATGCATTGTTTTTCTTCTTATTTGGCTCTTGTTGATTTTTCCTTCATATCTGGTTGTGAATAAATTGCATTTATAGGTCTCAATTTCTGCTAAGCTACATTGATTCATGCCTACTTTCCATTTTAGTATTATTAGAGATGGATTTTTCATCTCTGGGTTTCTTCAGATTCAGCATATGATTATGGTTTGCTTAGGGTTTATAGATGGAATGAAGCAAATCCATCTGATACTTTAATTGATGGAGCTTCTGAAAGATGCATCTGCTGTCAGCAATCAGCATAAGCTAGTTGGAGTTGTTGTAGGCTGAAAGTATATGTAGACTAACCCACCTTGTGCTTCAAATTGCAGTGAAGACATTTGTGGGGCTTGAAAAATCCATGTAATTTGTGTTCAAGAAGTAGTTTAAAGAGTAGAAATCATCCGGATATACAGAAATGCCCGGTGTTTGGCTTGTCCGAGTATTTGATACCTCGGGAATGAGATTCCCAGCTTTAACACATTAGCTCATACCCACCCGCATACTCTGGGTTGGGTGATTCCAAAAATTAGAAGCTATGAAACACTGACTATACTTCTATAGGAATGACATTCCAATTTGATACCTTCCTAACAGATTGCATAGAGTTTACATGATGAATAAAAACAGTTTGGGCTCAAACTGCTTAT
The DNA here is from genome assembly GCA_037127255.1 of Persicaria tinctoria. Classification (NCBI taxonomy): domain Eukaryota; kingdom Viridiplantae; phylum Streptophyta; class Magnoliopsida; order Caryophyllales; family Polygonaceae; genus Persicaria; species Persicaria tinctoria. Next base: position 58,214,399 of record JBANSL010000014.1, read on the forward strand.
TTTTAGGGAAGGTGAACCTATTTATTGAAGGATTGAGAGAGTATAGTCTTGTTCTTTCCACTGCTTCCGAGCACAACATAGAAGACCTGCTCGTATCAGTACGTTATCATCGTATGAGTTATCTTTGTCTTTTCAACTGCATTTTGGGACCTTCTCAACATTGCAATAATGTTTTACCAAACAACTGAGGAGTTTCTCATCCTTAACACTGTTTTGTGCTTCTATATGTGCCTTGTGTGTATATTCAAGTACATGTAGTCCGTAGCTTGCGGCACTTGGTTTTACAAAGTTGAAAGCATTAACAAGGATCAATCATGTAGAGGATTATTACCTGAAGATTTTGGCTGCTCCTTGATTCGTGTTTATACTTCCAATTTTAGATCTTGCCTGCATGTATATTCCAAAGTTTTTGCTCCCCCATCTTCCTCCGCATTAAATTGGAATTCCTGATATTTTTCAGGTGAAGAGAGCGCACTTGTTTGGAAGATGGCAAGTGTTTTTGTCGCCCCGACTTTCAACTCCTTCTCTGTTGGGGTAATCAACCTTAGACATGGCAGTCGTAACCCCACTGTCACGCACAAGTCCCCCAACATAAAGGCAATGAGGGTGGAGAAGTCTCTCGAAGAACTATACAATGTACGCGTGGAAAGGAAAGTATCACCAGAAAGGCTGGCAGAGCTGGGCACGTCAAGATGGTCCGTATGGAAAACAGGCAAGTGCAAGTTGCCATGGGACTGGCAGGTAGACCAGCTTGTCTACATCGAGGAAGGGGAGGTGAGAGTCGTCCCCGAAGGAAGCCAACAATTCATGAGTTTCAAGGCTGGGGACCTTGTCAGATACCCTAAGTGGTTCGAGGCTGATCTCTGGTTCAACGACTTTTACCAAGAGCGTTACAGCTTTCGAGCATATGGTGATGACACTAGCGCCTAGATAACATACTGCAAGAGAATTTCTTGGATTTTGGATGGGTCTTTTATGGAGTAGGCTGTAGAGACCAAAACAACGAGCAGGTGTTGCTACAAGAACAAGAGTGGTGCTTTATTTTGTTTCATCTGCATCTCCCTTATTGCCTATTTCTATCTCGGTCTTCGCTAGGAGTGTTATTCGAGTCGAACGAGCCGAGCTTGACATGTTCAAGCTTGGTTCATTTGTTAAACGAGCTCGAGCCGAGCCCAATTTTTAAAAGAGCTTTCTTTTTTGTTCAAACTGAGCTTGTTTTAGTAAATGAACGAGCTCGATCCGAGCTTTTTTCTAGCTTTTAAGTTGTTTTACTTTGTTATAATATACTAACTTAAAGGAAAATTTAGAAATTTCATGAAATTCGAGCTATTTGAGCATAAATTGAACAAGCTGAGCTTTGAACCGAGCTTAAAATTATGTTCAGGCTCGGCTCGTTGAGGTAAGTGAATGATCTCGAGTCGATCTTTTTTCGAGCCGTTCCTAAGCTGTTCGGCTCATATAACAGCCATAGTCTTCGCTTTCTCCTTCCATGAGAGGCGCAGGACGAGGACGATGAACGTAGTGAGGTTTCTAATCGATTCGATTTCTCAGCAGTAGTAGTAGTTGTTGTCAACCTCTTTATCTAATGTTCAAACCTTGGTAATTACCATCACATCTTTTATTTTATTTTCTACTATCATTTTATCTACTTAATGATACTAATAATATAATATAAGCTAATCTATATATCTAATACGCATTATATACGCTTCAATAGTCATTTGTTATATATAAACACTTAATTTACTTCTCTATTATTTTGGCTATATTTATTTTGTCATTTAGACTTTTGAATATATTTCATGTCTTTTAAAAAAACACATTATTTGTTTTACTTTATCAAAACATCACAACTAACAATTTAATCAAAATTGCAAGATTATGTAAAATCAACACCAAAATGTCTAAAGTGACATTATTTGTTTGAAAAATCTACACCATGAAATGATTTTTTTTTTAAAATTAAGAAAGCTACATAGTATCATTATACCATTTTTTAAATATTAAATTTATTTTTTTCTAGCTATACACGTTAACTTTATATATACAAAAAATTATCAGAAATAATACTAGGTATCAAATTTGAACATTAAATAATACAAACTTTAATATTGACAATTTCATATACAAACTATCTCCCTATTAACCAAAAATAATACGGATTTGTTTTCCGGTGAAATTTTCGGCCAAATTTGTCACTATATCAAGTCTATATCATTTCTGACATATAGTGAGTCGTAAAAAAAAACTATACCGCATATAATTCTTATTTACATGTCGCAAATTTGGCCAAAACATTTACCGAAAAACACATTCGTATTATTTTTGGTTAAAATTTATCATAAATAATAATTTAATATTTGTGATTTTCAATCTATTACCATTTATTATGTGGTTTTTTAGCCTTTTGTTTTCCAAAACATCTAATTAAAGGACCAAAACACTGTTGTAACACACCAACTTTACTAAAGTCAGAGTATTATTAATCGACATGAATCACGATTTTGTCGAAGGAGGAACTGGATCTGACGGTCGTGGTACGAGCGTGACTAAGACTTTTGTTGTTGGGAGTGATGGGAGTGAGACCGTCTTACTCAATCACTCCGTAACTCTTTGACGAAATATTCAGTTATCAAGATCGGGGGCATCATTAGTGAAACCGTTACAAAACGTGTACCGAATATAGAGGACAAAAGCGCATTGGTTTTTTCATCAAGTAATGTATGTTATCATGCAGACGGTTGGGACGAGTGGTTTTATCTAAATGCGCGGGTATTTTCTTCATTCACTACACTAGCAGAATACACACTAGAGCATATACATTTTCCTCCTGAAAAATCCAGTATTCCCCCACCTTTAAACTTGTAATTGAAGGGATCATAAGTGGATTTGTGTATATGGAGGAAAAAAGATAAGTGCCTTGTATTATAAATGAGCATACATTGGTCGTGCGAGATGGGATTATGGGCAGTGTTGTCTACTTGGCTCCACAATTTGGAAATTATTATGAAAGTGGGTGAGAGAATGGCTTCAAGTTGTTGCGGTAAATAATTGAGAATCTGTTTGATCTCATCAATTCCTCCTATGACACGTGGATATTGAGTTATTGCATGGATTTGGCTAGAAGACAATAATGGCGAAAGTGGTTTTTGACTTGTCCTTATTTTATTTTCTTTAGTCAACTTATCCTTATTTCCTATCCAGTAAAATAATAACAAATTATTTTATACCACAGATGTATCAGCTAGCCACAACAAATAATGTCTTTAGAAAGGTGTTTTGAGGGAAGAGATATCAATTCAATTGGAGTGAAATGTTGGTGAGGATTTTCAATTCCTTAGAGTCTTACGAAATTATAGTGCATCTATGGATCACAAACATATTAGAGGATGCAACAAGTTACTTTTTGCATAAATACATCTCGTCTTTCGATTGATCATATGCAATTTCTGAGCTACATAGACCTAGTGGATCCAAAATTGATTGGAAATCTATTTTACTGGACCTACAACATCGGGATTGACAAGATCCATATTCTGGATTTTGTAGGATTGGAAACGGGTGAACTTGTTCTAGTTGTCATTTCCCTTGACTGTTATGCTCAATGCCGTGTTGTGGTTTTTCTTTCATGGTTTCGATAGAAAGACTGGATACTCTAGGTATTTTACAAGATTCTTTGTTATTAGTAACTAGTGGGATATTGATTAAATGATAGATATTGCTTATTTTCGCAGACATAAGTTGTCATGTCGTGTTGTTGTTTTTTTTTAAATTTTTTTAATAAGATTCTTTGTTAGTAATGAAATATTTTTGTAAGGCTCTTTATTAGTAGAGGGATATATAGATAAAGCGAAATTTCGAGTCTAGATTTTCTGAAAAGACATTCATGATTTCCAAAATCTTAATTGATCATGTCACTCTAGTTTGCATTAGATAGGGTTAACATATTAGTTGTTATGTGTGGTTGATAACCTTATGCCAAATTTGATCTTTGTAACATGTTGCGGAACAACTCTAGCCGTCTCAAACAAGCCCTTATTTGAAGGCAAAATGCCTTTGTAACAGATTGTGGAGTTTATTCTGCATCAAGTTGGGGAGTGATAACATTAGAATCGTCTTACTCAATCACTCCGAACTCCTAATGAAGCATTCAACTGTCAATCCTCTCATCTCATATAAGTAATATTGGCTTGGGAGTAAGCAAGCATTTATTGAGGTTTAATAGAGAAATATCAATCATCTCATCCAACTTCTTGTAGTTACTGACTGTTGTTCTATTGATTGCTGCCAATTTGATCAAGCATTTCTTGAGGTTTAGCAGAGAAATATCAATGCTCTCATCTAACTTCTTGTAGTTACTAACTATTGTTCTATTGATTGCTTCCAATTTGATGTTATCCATTTACCTAAGGTGATCAGAAGAGAATCGATATGATGAATCTTTCTTCTACATTGAATTGTTTTCTTGCCCATTTGATGTTGTCCATTTACCTAAGGTGATCACTTATGAAGTACTGTGTTTGCACCGTTGCATGACTACTTTTTACAGAACTAGCAGCTCAATGGACGACATCATAAGAGCATCCTCATTCGTGAGCCTGAACCCGGGCCCTTAACTTACTTTTCTTTTGCCACATCAGTTTAAGGGGTCCATTCCGACTTTTTATTATTTGCATCCTCATTCATGAACCCGACTCTCAGACCCTTAAGTTACTTTTTACTATTCACCTTTTTCAATTATTAAATTATTATTATTATTATTATTATTGAATTTTAAAACGAAAAAAAACATAGCATTGCACTTGAAAAAAACGTTACGCATTTGATTTGGATTGAGAAATGGGTGGAAAAAATAAATTTTTATTTGGTAAAAATAATAGTATATGAGTATTATTTGCATCAATTAAAAAAAACATATGCAAAATGGGTGTCTATGGATAGATAAAATTAATTCATACTTGAATATAATTTTTTATTTATTTTTTATTATAAAAAATGCCAAAAAAAACACCATTAAAGTATTGAAATTAAAGGTGCAAGTGGTAGCACTGCCCAAATTACTCTCCAAGCAATTAAAACAGTGTCGTTTTGCCCTCCTTCAACCAGCAAGTGCGCATGCTCTGGGCACATGCCCTCGATTCCGCTGCTACGGGCCCTTAGGCCCACTAATGAGCATGCTCTAAGCCCCTGAAATCCACTCAGTGTCATATATGGCCACACCAAATTTACTAGCAATTGGCATACCAGTTGACAATCTGCCAAGATGCCTCGTCAAGCTACCAAAACCGCCAAACGAAACGGGTGACTATATGCCACTGGCATCCCCAAACTGCATAGTATTGTTTAGCAATAAGTGTACTTAAACAAAAAAAATCCATGATATTTTTAAGGGGCTACAGCTTAAACCTGTAAAATACGGTCAAATGCAGCAGGCAGTGGACTGTAACATTGATTCCAACCACATAAAACAAAGGAAGAAACAAAAACAAAAGACATTAGAATTCAAGCCATATAACAAGAGGTTGTTTCTTGAGTCTTGACACACTTGAGTTAGAAGGAAACCTATAAAGGCTTTACTTAAGTTCTAGGCCAAGGAATCTGATATCAAAGGATTTCGTGTAATGTAGTTTGGGCCTACACTATGATCTTTGAGCTTAAAGAGGATGTTAAGTTCTTATGTTGAGATATTTTAGCAACCTAGATTGGACCCTCGTTCATTTCCAAATGCCTTGCGTCCTGATCCTAAAAACTACGTTGTTCGTACCTGATGACCAATGCCAATAATCAGTTTTCATTTTATTTCTTTTGGATGTACAAAGGGAAGGATGAAGTGTAATACCAAAAAAAATCTATAGACATTAACCATTCAAAAATAAATTAAGAGTCCCTCACTGACATTAAATAAAATCTATAACCTGTCACGGTAAGTAGGAAATATACCAAATACAACTCTCAAAATCTCGAGATCATCAAGAGAAACCTCCTGCTAGGAAAGAGACATAAACATTCATTTACTAGCATTCAGTGTGAGAAATTAGGTTATACTGAGAATGATATGGCATAAAGCATAGATGTAGCTATAATCTTGCACGCAAATATATTATGAAAGCACAACTCTAATATGCCTGGTTGAGTGAATGAGAAACATAAACTGCTCGTTTAAAAAGATCAATTAGCGGTATAAAAAAGCAAACAACAACAATCCAGTATATCCCGCGATAAGGCAGGGTCTGGGGGGTCAGGATGTACGCACTCTTTCCCCGAACTAGTCGAGAGAGTGTTTCCGATAGACCCAAAACAATAGGGTCTAAACCAAACATGGAAACATGCCAAATAATAGAGAGTGAGGTTAGGTAAAAGGGAGCAAAGAGCAAGGCAGAAAAGAAGCATAAACAGCAGGACCCAACATCCATCCTCAAACTTCTGAAGCTTCTAAACATCTGAAGCCCGAATGCATCTCCTCCAGCGGTCTCTATCCCCTGTCATATCTTCCGAGAGGTTAAGCAAGTGTAGATCATGACGAATAACCTCCATCCAGCTCTTCTCCGGTCTACCTCTCCCCCTACAAATAGCACCAAGCTCCAAGATCTCACACCTACGAACATGCTTAGATAAGGGTCTCCTGCAAACGTGTCCAAACCACCGCAATCTAGACTCACGAAGTTTGTCAACAATACTCGTCACTCCAACCCTGCTCCTAATGACTACGTTTCTGATTCTATCCAGTCTCGTGTGCCCACTCATCCAACGCAACATTCTCATCTCAGCGACTACCAACTTCTGTTCTTGAGCTTTAGTAATAGGCCAACACTTCGAGCCATACAATAATGTCGGTCTAACAACTACCTTGTAAAATTTCCCCTTCAATTTTGCCGGTACTTTCCTGTCGCAAAGAACCCCTGACGCTTTTCTCCATCTCAACCAACCCACCTGGATTCGATGCTCGATATCCCTATCGACACCCCCATCGCTCTGAACGTACGAGCCAAGGTACTTAAAGGACTCTTTCCTTGGGACAAGATCTCCTCCCAATAAAACAGAAGCATCTGGAACATAAAAATCTATAATCTAGACATTTTCGGTAGAAAACCTGATAAGCTGGCATTGAATCCCAGTAACATTCTAGCAGATCCTCCAGTCCCGGGCAGTTTGGTTGAGAATCGACATACGTGAACATGTAAGTGGTTCTGTCCATTGGACCAGAGCCAGCAGGAAATGCCTGCAGAAGTGCAGAATGTTTATAGTGGGTAATTCGCTATCACTGATACTGGATGAGGAAGTATATGTTCTGATCTCACATATATACTTGTGCAAGAGAACTTACTTCCCAAAATAATTGCACTTCTGAGTTGCCAACTTGTTTTACTGATGAACTAGAACACATGACATCGCTTCTAGAATTCTTCCGGAAGCCATGTGCACATGACCCAACAACAAGGCAGACACCATCAGGCTTCCTACCACATCTTATCTGCAATGCCAGATGTACTTCAGACCATGGGAACTAGAAGAAAAAAAGTCCAATAACCTAAATAAAGAGGACTTGAACTAGTAATAGTCGATAAACAAAATGATAAATTGACAAATATAGGTAAAAAATGACAAGAACCTGTTTCACAACAGGAGAAAAGTTGCCCATAGCATCAATGATGAGACGCGATGACAAAATCTCCCCATCTGCAAGTTGCAATGCCTAAATAGGAGAATGGATCTAAGTTATATCTATATAGAGAGAAAAATAGTAAGAAAACTCAAACACCACAAAAAGAACAGCTGGGCCAAATTTCATATCATTTATTACATGCTCATCAATATTCAATCGATCTTTTATGAGAGAGCTAGGTATTAAACAGTTCAATTACATGTCAGTTCTCAAGGAATGGTAAGATTTAACACAGAGGAGTTGAATGACAAATAGCAAATAGGAATGAAGAAAATAAGATTTTTACTTCCACAAATGAAAATCTGAAGGCATCAATATACAGAAGTGGAAGCACCTACAGACCTACTGCATTCATTTGAAGCTAAATCAACAAGCACTTGCTCAAAGAAGGAGTGAATTTTCAGTAACTTTACCGCTGCATCCTCATATATGCATATGCTTGAAACACTGCAATCCTCAAAGATGGCACCGCCCAAGGAAGTGAAGCGCTTCTTCATGATCTCAATCAGTTTTGCAGGTCTAGAATGAGGGGGAAAATATATCAACTATAAACTGGATCAAATGTATCAACTATTTAGGAGAGGTTAAGGTAATTTTATTGATAAAGGTCAATAACATAACATAACGTAAAATATTGATCGAAAGCATTCAGCTAAAGCAAAACATACCGAGTGCAACATACCAAGTAATTTTCAATTTTCATACTATTAAAAGAAGCATATGGTCAGTCTTGTATGGGAACAACACATTTGGAATTATTATTATACATAAAGGGTGTTCTGTAGAGGAAATCTATAAGTTCATTAAGAAGAAATAAATTCAAATCAGTAAAATAAGCCCGTCTAGCTCAGTTGGTAGAGCGCAAGGCTCTTAACCTTGTGGTCGTGGGTTCGAGCCCCACGGTGGGCGATTATCACTTTTTTATATCTACCATTTTACACAGAATAAATAAACAGTTATGTTATTGATCGAAATGATTATCCAAGCCTACTATTAACTTCGACAAGAGATTCTTTCTAGTACTAACAAAAATCACACATCACAACTTAAATGTCGAAAACAGACTTACGAGATGCCAAGATTAAGTATGTCTTCGACTTCAACCCAAATCTCTCCCTTCCCTTCAAATCCACATCCACAAAAATGAGAAAGGGGACCAATATGAAAGTGGGGGGCAGAGAGAAAAAAAGAAGGAACATGTTATTAACAGGATTCAGGAGTGATGCTTGACATATACAAGTCAACTTCACAATCTTTCAACTTTCAAACATGTTTGTGTTAGTGAGCTCAAAAAATGATCCCAAAAGTAGGATAATCCTATGTAGATGTAGTGATCAGATTATTCAGATCCAAGGCATCTCTTTAAGCCTTTAACATGCATCCATCTCTTTAAGCCTTTAACATCCATCCTCTAAACAAATTCGAAGATGACAATATCATGTTTTCCGGGTATCATTATGCAAAATGCTTCTACACAAAGAGAGCAATTTGGTGAACATCTTTTTAGCTTTTTCATTTTCCTTCATTCTAGCTGAACTCAATCATAACATTCTCACTTCATCTTCAGTTAGTTTTGATGCAGGATCTTTTGACCCAGTTAGTGATAAAATAAATCAATGAATAGCCAGATTGAAAGCCAGCTTATTGGACAAATGACTAACCGGATTAAACTTGGCTGCTGTTGCTTCTTCGATATCTTCTTCAACCAGAACGCCTGCTTTCACAAGTTCCAGAAGCTCTTTCCTTGAAATATTCCATTCTTGCTCCCTCTAATCACAAAAGCACTGCATAAATTTTTTCCCGGTAGCATATACAGATTGAACACAGACTATTATAGAGTAGGATGAATTTCAAAATATACCCCTCTAAGTATATTCCTCTCCACAACACCAACTCGGAGACCCTTTGCAATCAATGCTGTTGCAATGAAGATTCCCAAAGTGCCACCACATACTAAAACATCAAACTTTATGTTTTTATCTGACCCGGAATCGCTAAAGGATGCAGGAATCGTAGAAACCACCTGCCTAGGCATTTCGACAACTGCAAAAAATCACATCAAAGTCAGATGAACATGCCTTGAAACTTCTATCTAATGCATCATACAAGGTCCTACCAGTTTGAGCAGTGCATATATTAGACCACAATTGGTCTAATCTCTTTAAGGCGCTATATGAGTATGATCCGCCAGCGCCACCAGCTTCCGCTGTTGATAGAATATCGTCCATAATCCTCTGAAAGATGAAATGAGAGCCCGCCAAAATTCATAAATTGCAAATTCAACACGAAACATAAAGCCGAATTTACACAGTTGCAAATGCCTGGTGGGTTGGTTGATTGTTACTACAATTTATCCATCAACATCAACAGATATTACTCAGGATTGATGCATGTTTCTTCACTCCCAATAAAGCTAATCCATCAACAAATTGCCAACCGAAGACCAACTTAGCAAGTGATTTTCTGAAACTTGGCTTATGCAATTATGCAAATTGATGGGGAAAGAGAGAAAAGATGCAAACTTGAGTTCTGGAAGGCGATGAATTTTGAGCTGCTTCCATGGAAATGCAAGTGCGGAACCCTACACTCCACTTCCTCTTTGTTCTCTGAATCATCGAGTTGCAGGGAAAGCCGCCACTAAGGAACACTCGTTGTGGCAGTTGGAGCACCGCCATCGCCGATTTCACTCCAGCCGATCTCAAATTCCTGTGAGCCAGAAATAGACACGTTATAACTGAAAAAGGAAGATAAAAATTGAAAATTTAGGAGCAACGCGAGGGCAAATGTGTCATTTCAAGGAAAAGATGCGATGTCTGACCTTTGTTACTTCGACCAGGATAAACCTGCGAGTCATAAACCCTCCTACTACCCTCTTCGACATTGTCTCTCTCTCTCTCACACATTCATTTGCAGCTGAAATCAGCAGCGACCTTGAATTGATTCATCATCTTCAGGAGGTAATTGGCTTCTGCAATCTTGGATTTTCGAATAAATAATTCGTCTTTGGATGTTGCGAAATTTCTCTTCTTGGTGTCTGATTTGTTGAGATTTGTATATATATTTCTCTAAGTTTATGTTTATGTGTATAAGTGTAACATAGAGTTTATATTAAGAAGATATGTAATATATGCTTTAGGCCTATAGAGGCACTTGGGTGTATAACGGGCCTGGACTGGATTGAATTGAGCCCTTTGGGGTTGATCTCCTAACCAGGGCCTGATGCCAAGAAGCTCGGCCCAACTTGTTACATCCCTTCTGACCCACTGGACAGCAAAGCTCGGCACTACTAGGGTTGAAGCTTGCCTTGCTCAAAACACAGCGTTTCACTTAGGGTTTCTCTTGAGAGCCTATATAAGTGATCCTGTTCACTTGAGCTCCTCACTGTGCAGTCGGCGTCTTCAGGTAATCCAAAGAGAAAGAGAGAGAGAGCTTCATGCGATTTCTAGGGTTTGCTCCTCAAGCCACTTCCGTGCAATCGTCGCTTCCTCCGGCGAAGATCTTCTTCTCCGGCTCTTCCTTTGGCAAAGGCGAAGCTCCTCCGGTGGTGCTAGCTTCTGCTGTCCTGGGTTTCCGACTTAGGATCTCGAATCTGTATCTTCGAGATCTAGAGTCTTTCAGGGAGTGTTCTTCTTCCCGTTTTTCGTTGTTTGTTCTATGCTTTGTGTTCTTGTTTGCTTAGATCTTCCTTGTACGCATAAACTCGCCCCTGTTTTGTAATCTTCTTGATATAGTGGATTAAGGCTGCCTCTTGAGGCCTCGAGGACGTATGATCTTAGATCCGAACCTCGTAAAATCTGGTGTCTCGTTTCTGTTGTTACATTGCTCGATCTTGCTCTTACTTCGAACTCGCATATCAAACTTCGAATCTATTTGTTATTCGCATAACAAATTGGTATCAGAGCATGGTTACTCCTTGATCTTTCGTTTCATGCTTGAGAGATTTTATTTGGTTCTATATAGCATCTATTTTTCAGTATTGCTTGATTCTGGACCTGTGTGCATGTTGTAGATATGTTATTCTTGATCTTCTTGCAAGTTTTCGATCTATTATTGTTTACTTGCGTTTTCTAAGATTCTTTCTTAGAGTTTTTTGTGGCCCCTGAAAGTTTCTTGAAGAAACTGGCCCTCTGTGAAAAACAAGTTCATCTTGCTTTGTTGCTTTCTTACTGTTATTCAGTATTAAACTGAGTTTTCTGTACGATTTCTTTTGATTCTTGAAAAATGGGTGAATCTAGTTATCGTATGAAACCTTTCAATGGCACAACTGACTTTGCTATGTGGCAGGTGAAAATGAAAGCTGTGCTAATCAAGGAAAAATGCTGGGATGCTGTGACTTCCAAGTTTCTAGAAAAAATGGAGAAGGAAATCATGGAAGAAAAGGATCTCCAGGCTCACAGTGAGATAATGCTGAGGCTAGCTGATGAGGTGGCCAGGCAGGTAATTTCTTACAAAACCACTGAAAAATTGTGGGATGCTCTTGAAGAGCTTTATTTGGTAAAATCTCTTCCCAGTAGAATAAATCTCCTTGTCAAGTTGTTCAACTTTAAAATGGACTTACATTGCTCTTTACCTGAAAATCTGGATAAATTTCTTGCTATGACTCAAGATTTGGAAAGGTGTGGAGATAAAATTGATGAAACCCACCAATGTGTTTTACTGTTAAATGCTCTCCCACCTCAATTTGAAACTTTTAAGGATGTTGTTCAGTTTAGTTCTTCTACTCTGACTAAAAAGGCTATTCTTGAATCTATTATTCAAAAGAACGATGTCTTAAAAGTGTTCAAAACTAAGCAAGAGGCTAAAAATGAAGCTCTTATAGCTAAGTTTAAATCTAAGGGTCAAAATAACAACAAGAATAACCAGAATAAAAAGGATAAAAACAAAGAGCAAAATAAAGAACCTGTTAAAGGTAATAATCATCCTTCTGAGAAAACAAATTCTGAAAAGAAAAATTATAAGTGCTTATATTGTCAGAAAACTGGACATTATGAAAAGGACTGTTATAAAAGAAAGAAGGATGAAAAAGAAGCTGGTAAAAAATCTGCTGATGTATCTGCTGTCCTTGAAAATAATTCTTATTATACTCATGAAGTACTTATTGTATCTGATCATGCTGATTCTGATGTTTGGCTTTTGGATTCTGGGTGCACTATGCATGCTACTTCTGATAGAAAATGGTTTTCTGATCTTAAACTGTATGATTGTGGTGAAGTCTTGCTTGGTGATCACTCTGCTTTAAAAATAAAAGGTGTTGGATCTGTGCCTCTTAGAATGCATGATGGTGTGATAAGAATTATTCAAGGTGTTAGATGGGTTCCTGATTTAAGAAGGAATTTATTGTCTGAAAGTACTTTTGATGACCAAAAATGTGATATTACAATTAAAAATGGTGTTAGAGATGTTCTTAAAAATGGTAAATTGCTTATTAGAAGTATTAAGAAAAATGGTTTATATCATGTTGTTGCTTCTGAGTGCAATATTACTGTTTCTTCTGCTCCTGATATTTCTGTGAAAAATATGAGCATGAGTGACTCTCTATTATGGCATTCTAGATTGGGTCACATTGGTAACAAGGGTCTTGATAATCTGTTTAAAAAGGGCATCATCTCTAATAAACCTTCTCATATTGACTTATGTGAAAACTGTCTAATGGGAAAACAATCTAAACTTGGTTTCAAATCATCTTCTTATTTTGCAAATCAACCTTTAGAATATGTGCACTCTGATTTGTGGGCACCTGCTCAGGTTGACACAGCAGGGGGCATGAGATATTTCATCTCTTTTATTGATCACTTTAGTAGAAGGGTTTGGGTGTATTTGCTTAAACATAAATCTGATGCTTTTGAAAACTTTAAAGTTTGGAAAACTAGAGTTGAAACTGAAACTGGTTTAAAGTTAAAGTGCCTTAAAACAGATAATGGTTTGGAGTTTTGTAACAATGAGTTCAACTCCTACTGTAAAAATGAAGGTATAAAAAGGCATTTAACTATTCCTGGCACCCCTCAGCAGAATGGAACTGCTGAGAGGATGAATAGAACCCTTCTTGAAAAAGCTAGATGCATGTTGGTTTCTTCTGGGCTTAAACATACTTTGTGGGGTGAAGATGTTGTAACTGCTGCTTATTTGATAAATAGATCCCCTTCTTCTGCTATTGATTTTATAACTCCCTATGAAAAGTGGACTAATAAAAAACCTGACCTTAGTCACTTAAGACCTTTTGGATGTGTTGCTTATTCTCATGTGAATGATGGTAAATTGAATCCTAGGTCTCAGAAATATGTTATGCTTGGTTATCCTGATGGCACTAAAGGTTATAGGTTATTAGTTATACAACCTGGAGCTTATAAAATCATCTTAAGTAGAAATGTTGTGTTTAAAGAAGATGAATTTCACTTTAAAAAGTCTATATCTTCTGCTCAGACTAACCAAATGCAGGTACCAGATACTGATACTCAGTTTTATACCCCTCATGAGGGTGAAACTGAGAATGAGTTTGACAGTGGATATTCCACTGCCAGACCACACTCACAAACTCACCAATCAGGTGGGCAAGTGAGTACTGATGGTGAGACAGGTAGTGAAATGGCTCCAAAAACTGAGCCTTCTTCCTCTTCTACCTTACAATCTTCTCCCTCAATTTCTGATGTCTCTTCTGCCTCTACCTCTTCTGTTTCTAATTTGTCTGTGATTGATACTTATGCTGCTGGCTCTTCTAGTGGTTCATCTGTGCAATTGCATGACTTAACTGATTGGAAACTTACTAGAGATAGAGAACCTAGGAATATTATTCCAAATAAAAAGTACTCCAGTAATTTGGTTGAGTTTGCTTGTATTGTTTCTGATGTGATCACTTTATATACTCCTGATACATTTGAACAAGCTGTAAAATGTGCTCATGCTAAAAACTGGAAATGTGCTATGCAAGAAGAGATAGATTATATGAATCAAAATAACACCTGGAAACTTGTTAAGAAACCTGCTACTGCTAGGTTAATTGATTGTAAATGGTTGTTTAAAATAAAACAAGGCATCTCTAAGAGTGATCCCCCAAGGTATAAAGCTAGACTTGTAGCCAAGGGGTTCACTCAAAGAGAAGGTCAGGACTATAATGAGATTTTTGCTCCAGTTATTAAATACAAGACTATGAGACTACTTCTTGCTATGTCTGCTGTGTATAACTATGAACTGGAACAAATGGATGTCAAGACAGCTTTTTTGCATGGTGATCTTAATGAAACCATTTATATGAAGCAACCTAAAGGCTTTGTTGACACTGCTCATCCTGACTATGCTTGCTTGCTTATTAAATCCATATATGGCTTAAAACAGTCTCCTCGACAATGGAATATAAAGTTTGATACATGTATGAGGAGAAGTCTAGGATTTAGAAGAAGCAAATATGATACTTGCTTGTATTTTAAAGATGCTAGGAAGCATGATCCTCTCTATGTGTTGTTGTATGTTGATGATATCTTGCTTATTGCTAAATCTTCTGATAAAATCAATATGATTAAACAACAACTCAAGAAACACTTTGATATGAAGGACTTAGGTCCTGCAAAAAGGATCTTGGGCATTGACATCATAAGAGACAGAAGTAAAAAGGTTATGTATTTGTGCCAATCTGATTATGTGCTTAGAGTGTTAGAAAGATTTCATATTAAGGATGTTAAAGCCAATACTGTTCCTTTAGGTGGTCATCTTGATCTTACTAAAGTAAGAACTCCTTTATCTTCTGCTGAGATAAAAAGAATGAAAAATATCCCTTATGATGCTGCTGTTGGTTCTGTTATGTATTC
This sequence comes from Persicaria tinctoria, assembly GCA_037127255.1. Classification (NCBI taxonomy): domain Eukaryota; kingdom Viridiplantae; phylum Streptophyta; class Magnoliopsida; order Caryophyllales; family Polygonaceae; genus Persicaria; species Persicaria tinctoria. The sequence continues at coordinate 58,229,861 of JBANSL010000014.1, forward strand.
AATGATATGCACTCGTCCAGATCTTGCTTTTGCTATAAGTGTTTTGAGTAGGTTTATGTCTGATCCAGCTGAGAAGCACTGGCAGGCCATGAAATATCTGTTGAAATATTTTTTTGGTACTGTGAATCTTTGTTTGAAATATGCTGCAGGTCAAGGCTCTACTTATGAGCTATTTGGGTATGTTGATGCAGATTATGCCTCAAATAAAGACAATAGAAAGTCTACTACTGCTTTTGTTTATACTTGGGCAGGTAACTGTATCTCATGGAAATCCCAACAGCAACCTATTGTTGCCTTATCCTCTACTGAGGCTGAGTATATAGCAGCCACTGAGGCCTGCAAGGAAGCCATTTGGCTCCAAGGTCTCTTGAAAGAGGTTGAAAAGAAACATTATACATCTACACTGCATATAGATAGCCAAAGTGCATTATACTTATGCAGGGACCCTATGTATCATGAACGTACCAGGCATATAGATGTTAGGTACCATTTTATTCGTGAAAAGGTTGATGATAATGTTATCCATGTAAAGAAAATAGATGGAACTCATAACCCTGCAGATTTTGGAACTAAGATTGTAACTGTTGATAAATTCTTATTTTGCAGGGATTTCCTCCATTTGGAGGAAATAACTTGATAGCTGATGAAGTTACAGGTACATGGGCCGACGATGGACACAACCCTCTGATCCAAAACTAGGTTGTCTTGCCCAGTGCAGACTTAGAGAACTACAGGGGCAATTGTTGAGATTTGTATATATATTTCTCTAAGTTTATGTTTATGTGTATAAGTGTAACATTCATATGTAGCATAGAGTTTATATTAAGAAGATATGTAATATATGATTTAGGCCTATAGAGGCACTTGGGTGTATAACGGGCCTGGACTGGATTGAATTGAGCCCTTTGGGCTTGATCTCCTAACCAGGGCCTGATGCCAAGAAGCTCGGCCCAGCTTGTTACATCCCTTTTGACCCACTGGACATCAAAGCTCAACACTACTAGGGTTGAAGCTTGCCTTGCTCAAAACACAGCGTTTCACTTAGGGTTTCTCTTGAGAGCCTATATAAGTGATCCTGTTCACTTGAGCTCCTCACTGTGCAGTCGGCGTCTTCAGGTAATCCAAAGAGAAAGAGAGAGAGAGCTTCAGGCGATTTCTAGGGTTTGCTCCTCAAGCCACTTCCGTGCAATCGTCGCTTCCTCCGGCAAAGATCTTCTTCTCCGGCTCTTCCTTTGGCAAAGGCGAAGCTCCTCCGGTGGTGCTAGCTTCTGCTGTCCTGGGTTTCCGACTTGGGATCTCGAATCTGTATCTTCGAGATCTAGAGTCTTTCAGGGAGTGTTCTTCTTGCCTTTTTCGTTGTTTGTTCTATGCTTTGTGTTCTTGTTTGCTTAGATCTTCCTTGTACGCATAAACTCGCCCCTGTTTTGTAATCTTCTTGATATAGTGGATTAAGGCTGCCTCTTGAGGCCCCGAGGACGTAGGATCTTAGATCCGAACCTTGTAAAATCTGGTGTCTCGTTTCTGTTGTTACATTGCTCGATCTTGCTCTTACTTCGAACTCGCATATCAAACTTCGAATCTATTCGTTATTCGCATAACATGATTTTGCACAAGGAATTAGTCGAAATGCAGAGTTTTTCTTCTTCTTTGGCTCTTGTTGATTTTGCCTTCATATCTGCTTGTGAATAAATTGCATTTACAGGTCTCTATAAGCACACAAGTAGTTGAGATTTCAAATGTTTTCTTGTATTTCTTTTATCATCAGATTACAATCATATATAGAGTACAAGAGAGAGCTGTTGAGAAAATACAGGAGTACATTCAGAGAGAGTGGGTGAGAGGTTATGAGGTTGAGAGATTTAAGGAACTAGTGGGATACTGGGACTAACATCTCTTATTACCCCCCGGCAAGTCCATGAGCGGGACGAACTTGGAGCTTGGAACGTAGCCAGGCTATCCGATCCTTAGTCAATGGTTTGGTGAAGATGTCAGCCAGCTGATCCTTGGACGATACAAATTTGATGAGGAGATCGCCCGACTCGACTTGCTCTCGAACGAAGTGAAAGTCCAGTTTGATATGCTTCGATCGAGTGCTGATGACTGGATTTTTGCACATAAATGCTGCTCCCACATTGTCACGTAGAATCGTAGGGGGATCCCAAGTGCGAACTGCCAAATCACGAAGGAGCTGATTGATCCACAATAGCTCAGCCGAAGTGTAGGCAAGCGCACGATATTCGGCTTCGGTACTGGACCGGGCGACGACCCGTTGCTTCTGAGATGTCCAGCTAATGAGGTTGTGACCATGGAATATAGCAAACCCGTATTGCGACCAGCAATCGTTAGGGTCAGAGACCCAACCCGCATCAGAATAAGCAAGCAGTGATGGTGTCTTTGTCGGCTGGAAGTGCAGACCCAAGTGTAGGCTACCCTTGAGATATCGGAGGATACGCTTGACCGCTTGCCAATGAGCCATGGTAGGAGAGTGCATATACTGACAGACCCGGTTGACAGCGAAAGCGATGTCCGGCCGAGTGATCATGGCATATTGAAGAGAGCCTACAGTCTGGCGATAGAGGGTTGGATCGGGGAATGGTTCGCCAGTGATGGTGAGGCGAGAGGATGGATCTGCAAGAGTGGCTATGGGGGTGGCGTCGGCCATCTTACTTCTCTCTAATACGTCATGGATGTAGCCCTGCTGGGAGAGTGAAAGACCATGTGTATCGCGTGTGATTCGGATGCCCAAGAAGTAGTGAAGATCGCCGAGGTCTTTGAGGGCGAAGGCGGAGTGGAGAGCCTTGATGAAGCTCAAGTCCACATAAATAAGAATATAAATGGTGACCAACGCCGAGGAGTGTACAAACAGCGAAGTGTCCGATTGACACGCTCGAAATCCATGAGTGACAAGGAAGGACTTGAGCTTGATGAACCATGCCCTCGGAGCTTGTTTGAGGCCGTAGAGAGCTTTGTGGAGGCGACAGACATATGTCGGACGAGACGGGTCTTCAAACCCTCTCTATTGTTCCATGTAGACTTCCTTACGGAGGTCACCATTCAGAAAGGCGTTGTTGACGTCGAGTTTTCTTATTTGCTAGCCACGAGAGAGAGAGCAATGGATAGTACTAGGCGGATAGTTGTTGGCTTATCACCGGGCTAAATGTGTCGAAGAAATCAACACCTTCCTCTTGACTAAAACCCTTTGCTACCAAGCGAGCTTTGTAACGCTCGATCGATCCATCCGAGTGCCGTTTGATCCTGAAAATCCACTTACAACCAACAAGATTAGCCTGTTTAGGACGGGGAACAAGCGACCAAGTGTTATTCCTCAATAAGGCATCAAATTCGTGTTGCATCGCAAGTTGCCAAGAGGTGTGCTTCATTGCTTGGGCGACAGTTTTGGGTTCAATATCAGGGGCAAGGGAGGTTGTGAGAGCTTTGGGTTTGAGAGAGTTGGTGCTGGCTCTTGTGGCCATAGGGTGTCGGCTTGTATCGGAGGGTCGGAAATAGGAGGGAGCAGGCGGTGTTGGGGTCTGTTTAGCTCGGGAGCTGGCCGTGGAATTTTGGTAGTGGGGAGGGGAAGGTGGCGGTGTGAGAGGGGGCGGGGTAGATGGGGCTTCCGAGGGTGACGGGGATTGGTGTGGAGTTTGGGAGGCTGCAACGTCTAGTAGGGAAAGGGTGGCAGGTGGGGATGGCGTCGGCGGCCTCAGGCAATCATCACAGGGCGGTCGTACTTCGGCGAAAGGAAACCGGTCTTCATTGAAGACCACATGGCGAGACACATACACACGGGAGGATGGAGTATGTAAGCAAAGATAACCTTTGTGAGATGAGCTATAGCCGATGAAAACGCAAGGAAGGGATCGAATTTCCATTTTATTATTGTGATATGGACGGAGAAATGGAAAACACAAACACCTAAATGTTTTTAAAAAGCCAAAATCCGGTGCTTTATTGTAGAGTTTTTGATATGGGGCTTTGTAGGAAAGTGTGGGTGTGATGGCACGATTGTCGAGGTATATGGCGGTTTTGAAGGCCTGTTCCCAAAAATGTTTAGGAAGAGAGGATTGAGCGAGGAGCGTGAGGCCATTTTCAACCACAATCCGATTACGGCGTTCAATTGCCCCATTTTGCTCCTGGGTATATGGGCAAGAAATTCGATGGTTGATGCCATGAGTGACGAGAAATGGAACGAGGGCACGAAATTCGCCTCCACCATCGGTTTGGATAGCCTTAATAGCACATTGAAATTGGGTGTTGATCATGGCGTGGAATTGCACAAACGTGGATTGGACCTGGGATTTTTGATGTAAGAAATAAATCCATACAAACTTAGTGCAATCATCCATAAACAAAACAAAATAACGACTACCTTTCAAAGAAGGAACAGGGGATAGGCCCCAAACATCCGAATAGATCAAATCAAAAGGTCTTTGCAAAATAACATGAGTTTGAGGAAGATTGAAACGGTGACTCTTCCCTAATTGACAAGAATCACAAACATCAAATGATTTATTGGAAAGAAGCGGAAGATTAAAAGTTGCAACCAAACGCCGAAGAAGAGCTTCATGGGGATGCCCGAGACGACAATGCCAACGATGAAGGGTGGTGCGGACAGCGGTGAGGGCCATGGACGGTGGAGTGGACATGGGCGATGGAAGGCGATAGAGGCCATATTTAACGTCTCCTTGGAGTAGAACTTTGCCCTGAAAAGTCTTAATGCAACAATTGTTAGGCCAAAATTCCATCATGACATTATTATCGCGACAAAGTTTTAGGACGCTGATAAGGTGTTTGGTTAGGCGAGGAACAACAAGGACATTGAGCAACTTAAGATTAGCAAACGAATGAGAGCCAAGATGAGAAATTAACAATTGATTACCATTCCCGACTTGTAGCTTGTCGGTGCCGGAATACTCCTCAGATTTGGTGAGATGGTGTAGGTCCGATGAGACATGATCCGTGACACCCGTATCGAAATACCAGGACAGATCAATAGCGGACGGGCTCCTGAATTCAGTCATGTTGGCCTGCTTCTGCGAGTCCCTGGGGTTCGAACGTCGGGCTGGATAGTCAACCAAGTTGCCGCGCTGCCAGCAGTCGAGGGCCTCATGCCCAGGTCTGTTACACAGTTGGCAATGGGGGCGGCGGCGACGGTTGTCCTGGGGCCGAGGCTCAGTGTTCCGGGGTCCGGAGGAAGAGCCAGAACCCTGAGAAAAGGAGCCATAGGAACGTCCCCCGGTCCTGGACATGGTGTTCGCAGCTGGGGTGGGTGCCGGGTCATGAGGAGGCAACGATGGAGGCTGAGGAAGGGCTTGGCGAGCAAGGTCTCTCTCAATACGATCTTCCTCTCGATATAGGTGGCCAATGAGATCGTCGACCGTGAGTTTGTCGGCGCGCAGCATGAAAGCAGTGATGAATGGATTGTAGGTGGCATCTAATCCATTGAGAATGTGGCCGATCAGATCTTCGTCGGAGACGGGCTGGAGGTTCTCGACAAGGGCATCAGCAATAGCCCTCTTTTGGTCGATGTAATCACGCATCGAGGAGGCTCCCTTGGTAATAGTCTGGAGTTGATTGCGCATCGTGAGACGATGAGCTCTCGTTTGAGCCTGATAGGTGCTCTCGATCGCCGTCCACGCTTGATGGGATGAAGAGGAACGGACAACCAGAGCAAGGGCTCTCTCCGGCAGAGTCGATTTGATCAAGAGAAGAACAAATCGATCTCTCTTCTTCCAGATAGCATACTCTGGATTGGGAGCAGGAGCGCCGGCGGCATTATCAACGGGCGGAAAAGTTTCAGCAGGGGGTTGAGGATGGAGGATGTAGGATTCCAACTCAAACGTTTCGAGTGCGGAGATGACGGTAGTGCGCCAGAGTGGATAATTGTCTCGATCCAACTTAATACTGATCGAAGGAATTTGAAATTGGAGATTGGGATTAGCCATATTAGCAGCAAGGAGAAGGGGATGAGTGGTATTGGCTGCCATTGATGAAGGAAACGGGAAAGGCGAGGAATTTTTTTTTTTTTATGGCTCTGGTACCATATAAGCACACAAGTAGTTGAGATTTCAAATGTTTTCTTGTATTTCTTTTATCATCAGATTACAATCATATATAGAGTACAAGAGAAAGCTGTTGAGAAAATACAGGAGTACATTCAGAGAGAGTGGGTGAGAGGTTAAGAGGTTGAGAGATTTAAGGAACTAGTGGGATACTGGGACTAACGTCTCTTATTAGTCTCAATTTCTACTAAGCTGCATTGATTCATGCCTGCTTTCGATTTTAGTATTATTAGAGATGGATTTTTCATCTCTGGGTTTCTTCAGATTCAGCATATGATTATGGTTTGCTTAGGGTTTATAGATGGAATGAAGCAAATCCATCTGATACTTTAATTGACGGAGCTTCTGAAAGATGCATCTGCTGTCAGCAATCAGCATAAGCTAGTTGGAGTTGTTGTAGGCTGAAAGTATATGTAGACTAACCCACCTTGTGCTTCAAATTGCAGTGAAGACATTTGTGGGGCTTGAAAAATCTATGTAATTTGTGTTCAAGAAGTAGTTTAAGGAGTAGAAATCATCCAGATATACAGAAATGCCTGGTGTTTGGCTTGTCCGAGTATTTGATACCTCGGGAATGAGATTCCCAGCTTTAACACATTAGCTCATACCCACCCGCCTACTCCGGGTTGGGTGATTCCAAAAATTAGAAGGTGATTCCAAAAATTAGAAGCTATGAAACACTATCTATACTTCTACAGGAAAGACATTAGCAGATTGAATAGAGTTGATGAATAAAATCTGTTGGGACTCAAACTGCGTATTTTCAGGGAAGATGAAGCTACTTATTGAAGGATTGGGAGAGTATAGTCTTGTGCTTACCACTGCTTCTGAGCACAACATACAAGACTTGCTTGTATCAGTACGTTATCATCGTATGAGTTATCTTATCATGTCTTTTCAACTGCATTTTTGGACCTTCTCAACATTGCAATAATGTTTTACCAAACAGCTAAGGATTTTCTAATCCTTTACACTATTTTATGCTTCTATCTGTGCCTTGTGTGTATATTCAAGTGCATGTACTCTGTAGTTTCCGACACTTGGTTTTACAAAGTTGAAAACATTAATAAGGATCAATCATGTAGAGGATTACTTCCTGAAGATTTTGCCTGCTCCTTGATCATGTTTTATACTTCCGATTTTAGATCTTGCCTGCATGTATATTTCGAAGTTTTTGCTTCTCCATCTTCCTCCGCATTAAATTGGAATTCCTTATACTCTCAGGTGAAGAGAGCGCACTTGTTCAGAAGATGACAAGTGTTTTTGTCGCCCCGACTTTCAACTCGTTCTCTGTTGGGGTAATCAGCCTTAGACATAACAATCGTAACCCCACTGTCACGCGCAAGTACCCCATCATAAAGGCAATGAGGGTGGAGAAGTCTCTCGAAGAACTATACAATGTACGCGTGGAAAGGAAAGTATCACCAGAAAGGCTAGCAGAGCTGGGCACGTCACGATGGTCTGTATGGAAGACAGGCAAGTGCAAGTTGCCATGGGACTGGCAGGTAGACCAGCTTGTCTACATCGAGGAAGGGGAGGTGAGAGTCGTCCCCGAAGGAAGCCAGCAGTTCATGAGTTTCAAGGCTGGGGACCTTGTTAGATACCCTAAGTGGTTCGAGGCTGATCTCTAGTTCAACGACTTTTACCAAGAGCGTTACAGCTTTCGAGCATATGGTGATGACACTAGCGCCTAGATAACATACTGCAAGAGAATTTCTTGGATTTTGGATGGGCCTTTCATGGAAGAGAGATCAAAACAGCGAGCAGTTGCTGCTACAAGAACAAGAGCAGTGCTTTATTTTGTTGTTTTGTTGGGTGTTTGATGTGTGAATATCAAGTTTTCTATATGCTGTATGTTTAAGTACGGCTTCAAGCTTCTCAAGTTTGTTGGTTATTAGCATCATTGCATAAACACAACCAGATTTCAAAAAAAAAACCGACTAAACCAAACATCGAAATTACATCAATTCTAAAAGGGAATTTTACAGGAAACCACCTCTTATTTATTAGAGTTTTCATTTAACCACCTCTTATACAAAAACTTTCACTAAACCACCCTTTATATAATTCCATCAACAAATAACCACCCCCACCTCTATTCCATCCAATGTGGTGTTAAAATAATTGTGAAAAGGCGTAAATGCCCTTTTGCTACTCTCCATCTTCAACTGGATTGCTCAGAGGCCATAAGCCATTGATGACTTCACCAAAGCCGGTTCACTGCTGCTGCAAGTTTTTGCAAATAGAGGTTCAAGATTAGGAATGCAATCAACCTCTGACCAAAGATTCTATGCAAAGTTGCAGAGATTGAATAAACCATTAGAAAGTGAAGATCCAATTTTGGAAGAGAATGAAGGAATTACCCAAGACGATGGAAGAGATATTGCAGTTGAAGATCCGATTTTGGGTAGCCAGTTGAAGGTGCCATTTCGCTCAAAGAACATATAACCCAAAAAATCAAATAAGGAAGCATTAAAATCAAAGAAGAACGCACCCAACCAAAATTGCCCCAAAAACGCACAAAATCGCCCCAAAGAATATAGAACACAAAATCGCACCAAAATCTCACCAAAATCTGGCAGATTCAACACTAGGAAATCTATACAATGCCCTTTCGGTCGATATTGCATCAAAATCGCACCAAAATCGACCCAAAATCAGGATTTGGGATTAAAAAAAAACCTAAATTTTAACATCTCAACACATAGATAGAGAAATAGGATCAATTAAACCTTGTGATTGGAGAACCTTTTGCAACTCGTGATTGCTTTACATCATCGAACCCCCTCTGAATCGACGTTCTCCCTTTGTTGATCGATGGCTTTTCGATCGACGTAGCAGATTGTTGAAGATGGAGACTGGCGAGTAGCAAAAGGATATTTATGTCTTTTTACGATTTTTTAACATCAAATTGGATGGAATAGAGGTGGGGGTGGTTATTTGTTAATGGAATTATATAAGGGGTGGTTTATTGAAAGCTTTTGTATAAGGGGTGGTTAAATGAAAACCCTTAATTATAAGGGGTGATTTCCGGTAAAATTTCCATTCTAAAAACCATAAAATCACTAAAATAACTCAATGAACAGCCAATACATAAAACATACGGTTAACTTCTCCTTGGGCAAAGGTTTATATTTCTATACGTGGAAATTGCTAAAAAAGACGAGTATTGCGTTAGTAGACTTGTAGCTATTGCAATGAAAGTTTTTTTTTTTTTTTTTTTTTTAATGAATGCTGGGATTTTACATTCAGAAGGGCTTTTTTTGTTTTGATGACAGTTCAACAGACACTCACTCGACGGGAGATTGAGAGAAAGAGAAGCCAAGCGAAGCGGCGATTTACCTTCGAACAACACCTGCCAGTCCGCCGCCACTGCCGGCTCCTCCTCCACCGAACCGTTGGCCTGTGCCCTCCTGCCTCCTGTACACCGAACCGTTCGAACGCAGCACTGCAGCAACCAACAGCTTCTTCTTCCCCTCCCAATCCCATATCCGAAATCGCCAAAATTGAAAAGGTTTGACTTTAGGAATCAATGTTGTGAAAATAGGGTTTGTGATTTTGAGAATCAATTTTGAAATTCTGATTAAGGTTTGAGATTTTGAGAATCAATTTTGTTATTTCATTATTTTATGTGAATTGAATTGTGATGTACTCCGTAACATCAAACCTGCAGAAAAATTAATTACAGTGTTCGAAAATAGAAAGTGGATAGTAAATAGAGAACATAGATTGCATTGCAAAGAAGATACAAATTGTGAAGATATAGTTCCTGCTAGGGATAAAAAATGTTCTACCAAAAGAAAACATTGCAAAAAATTGAAAAAAAAACATGAAAACTCGCAATCGTTCTTTGTAGTTTTCAGCCCCCATGCAAGAATCTTGGATCTGTCACTGCCTAGAACCCCACCGGCCACCACACAAGTCGTAATAGGCGGATTACCTACCTATAGAATTTGTTCATTTTGTTGCTTTTGATTATTTGGTATAAAATTTGTGTTCAGTTCAGCATATCTCTTATGCCTCTTCTGCTTATGATTTGGTGCGTTGGACTGATTTCTTTCTGTCGAGGATGCGGAAGTCTAACTTTGATTATCTTGTTTATCTGTGGAGTCAACTATGGCTTCTACTACAACCCAACCTTCATATTTTCTTAATTTTTTTTGATGAAATTGACTTCAGGCAAGCGAGGAATAGGAGTTGTTAGTATCCAATGAATCATCATCGTTTGAATTTAATGGGGCTGGCTGAAATCCCCACTCTTGCCTCGTCCAAGCATTCTTCAAACCTTGTGCTATCCACTTTGCTGTTCAATAAGGTAAAAATTTAACCTTTGAGTTACTCTTTAATCTATGGCTTTACGGGCTAGTGATAATGAAATATATCATTTGATTGGATCCGTTGATTTGTTTAGTTTCCGATTTTACCAGTGCTTATTGTAAATTAGTTAAATGGGAACTCTGCATTATACTTGCCCTAACCTGTTCAGTATTCATGTCTTGATATGGTTACCTCTTCCTCTTTTCCTCTACTTATATTATATATGCTACTTCCTATCTTTAGTAAGGTTTTTATGTTACCTGGGGCCATGGTTAGAGTTTTTACATTATCTAGGAAGGCCGAAGGGTATGTCCTCTTTACAGATTTACACCTCTTTGGACCTTGTATCTTATATGTGTATGATAACCTTTGTTATTTTGTTTGGCTGTAGATTTATTTTGATTAAATATCTCATTATTACTTCAGGAATTCAATTCAAGCAGGGAGCAAAATGAGGCTGGGGAGATTCCGAGGTATCTTTGTGTTTCAAATGGTTATGAGATCTTTTGCTTGAATCTCAAGGAGGACAAAGGTCAGTCTAATGATATACCGCCCCTTCCCAAAATTGGTACTCTGGCCCTGCTGGAGGAGCGTCTTCCTACGTCTGTGGGTTTGTTGAATTTGGGGTCACGTGCATACATGATTGGTGGCCAAAAGTTTCCAGCCTCCTTTGGGGAGCGTGATTATGAGTGTATTCATTACTGCGGTAAAGATCCTCAAGGTATCAATCTTTACAGAACCTTCTGCAGGACATGCAAGGTCAAGGGTTCATTCCCTTACGTATATGCCTCGTCTATGGATGGTCATACCCTCTCCCTCTCTAAAACCGATATTGTCCGGCCAAAGAAGCCCAAATTATGGCCTATAGTTGAGAAGATTGATGGCCAAACACATGTGATCGACTCTGTTCCTCCACAGCTAGAGCTCTATTGTCGTGGTTGGATCACTTCCCATGAGGTTCTCAGCTCTGATCATGACAGCTGGTCAGCTGTCTCAACAGTTAAGGACATGGGTTACATATATTCTCACGCGGTGGTCGGTCACCGCATCTTTGCTGTAGCTACTAGAAAATGTCTGGTGTTTGACTATAAGACAGGGAATTGGGAAGCGCCATATCCCAGTGTTTCATTCATGAGGCTGAATCCCTTCAGGGCCTGGGATGTGTTGCAAATTCTAAGTCTTGGAATCGGAAGGTGTGTCGGAGGATTCACTTATGGAGAGCCAAGCAACCCACTGTATGTGCTAATTGCATTAGTACATGACCGTACAGATGAGGATTGGCCTTTGCACGCTGTAGCTTTCTTGGTCACCTCAATGGGGAAGGTTGTTTGCTTTCAGCCTCTCCCTCATCTCTTCGAGGGACCTGTGAAGCCATTCCAAATGGAATCAGGCACAATGATTGATGTGGACGAGAAGGGGAACAAAATGTGCTTCATCATGAGCGCAGTTGGAACCGGTAGTTTGGATTATGTTTTCATCGGTACTTTCACTGTGGAGAGGGTTACCGAGGTTGACTCGAAGGTTCAAGAATTGTGGGCAAAAGGAACAGAGGCTTGGCTTGTTGAGCAAGAATTTGTGCGTGTTGATTTAAAGGACAACTATATAAATCAATCAGATGATGGTGTCGGTTCGATCGGAATGCTCGGTTTACGTGCTTGCTTCCTTCCTGTCTCACCTGTCTGTAGTAGGGAAGAATGAAAGTTTTTTTTTTTGGGTTAGATTTGATACGGTCGAATTGCTTATTATTTAAATACCAATTAAATCAATTTCACTTATAATAAAACCAACCGATTTACTTATAATTAAGGCTGTGTTTTCTTGCCACTTTTTTAGGAGGTGGAGGAGGTGGAAGAGATGGAGATGGGGCAAAATGCCCTATCTTGGGGGGGGGGGGGGGGGGGAAGGTAGGGAGACGGAGGGGGTGGCCACCCCTTCCACCCCTTAAATGAAGGTGGAGGGGGTGGGTAAGAAAACACAGCCTAAACATTGGACCGGTTCATAAACCAGCAAGAAAACGTCGGCAAAAGAGAAAACCCTTCATGCGAAAAGAACGCGCCTCACGCGCGCGAGAAACCCCTCCCTGTCCACTCTTCTTTGGGCTGCCTCCCCAAAGTAGCCCTTGTTCGTGATGAAGAAGTCATGGTCGTACCCTCTTCTTTCCAAAATTCTGATCCTTCTCCTAAATCTTGTCGATTGGCCTATAAATCCCCAACTTTGTATCATCAAACGCCTCTATAGATCTTGTGCTGGCAAAATCCCTTTGATTGCCGGTGAAATCCCTAATTTCTAGATAGCGCATGAGACTAAGCTAAGGCCTAATCTCCCTACACTAAATCATCGATGGTGCGGTCTGGAGGTGCTGATGGTGATGATCTCTCTTGGTTGGTCTTTCCGCCCCCCTCCTTGGCCTAATCCAGTGTGTACGGAAATCAGATCGCAAGGGCTCCGTGTGATTTCAATTGATCCTTCAATCTGTTCGTCTGTGATGACCGGGGTGGGTTACTGCAACAAATTGGTATTTTGGGGCACGTTTCTCTACTCTGGAAGGGTTTGTTCTCTCGCTAATCTCTCTTCTCTCCTTTCTTCTGAAGATTCTCACTATTTAAGGCTGGGGTGGTGGTGCTAGTCTTCTTGCACTTCTTCCCCTTCTATTTTCAATCTCTTTTACTTAATATTGTTCATCTTTGTGTGTGGTTTGTTCATGGCTACATCGGGAGTGGATAAGGGGGAAAAACCAATGGTTGCAAAAGATCCTGCATCTCAAATGACTAATACCCGAAAGGGGAAGCCGGAGGGCTCTAAACTCACGAAGAAAACCCATATGTCCAAGGAAGATCATGATGCAAGCCGAATGGCCAAAGCGGAAAAGTTGCCGGAGGGCACTAAACTCCCTGGGAAGCGGAATGGCTCCATTGACGTGCGAAACCCAAAGAGGAGAAAAGACTTAAGAGGCGCATAATCGTCGGTGACGCAATTGAGACTAAACAGATCGGAGAAATGTTTAGGTACGTTTGGAATTTTCGGCCTAGTGCTTTTCAACTAATCTCTATTGTTAAAATTCAGGTTGAATTGAGGCTTGACATTATGAAGGATCTTACCATGGGCTGGGTTAACCGCTCTTTCCATGGTGCTAGTCGATATATGTTGATGTTGCTGTGCATCTGTGTTGTCACAATTAGACTCATCAACTTGTTTATGGTGGTAAGTTTTACTTGTGCAATTTTTTATCATGTTATCTAGGCTATTCATCTTTGTGTCAACATATTCATTTTTATATGATTGGTCTTTTGGTGCTTGAAGTGTATTTCATTTCTATATTGCAGATTATTCTTAGAATATTCACCAAGGATATGGGTATTTGGGTCTTGTGCATCTATCTCTATGTGAAGATCAGTAATGTCATGGTCCCTTTGATCAATCTTCATATATTGTGGTGGAATTTTAATTACACCTTTGTTTATAATATTTGCTTGGTCCTCTCTTTGCTTTGGTTAACTAGTGAGTGGGGTCATGGTATGTTTAAAGGCAATCAAGAACATGTGCAGTGTAATGTAGGTATGGTCAAATGGTTGTATTAAGATGGTGGATATATTTAAAAATCAGTAGGTTATGTAAATGGCTTGGGTTGGTATTCTTAGGTGTTTCAAGACATCTTACTTATTATGAGGAGTGGAGTATTAATTGGTGTTGCCATAGGTATCAATTAGTAACATCTATGCTCTCTGTCCATTTGTTAATTAAGGAATTTGGCTGCCATGTGAGCTTTGCTGTTAGGCTCCCACAGAGAATCAAGTATTCCTAAGCAATGTATATTTACCAATTAGTAGAAAAGAGAGGTTTTTGGTGATTGAAGATGAGAAAATAAACTATAAACAAGTTAGTAGAGATAACAATTGAGAAAATAGTTCCATCTATAAACATCCACTTTAGTTTGGTTGATTGATCATCGATTCTTCTTCAAGTTCTCTTCTCATCCTATTATTGTTCCTGTCCTGATCTTGTGTAAATTACTAGTCCTACGAGTCCTAGTAACCCTTACTAATTAGATAACCCTAACACGGTCAAGATTCAACCTAATAGTAGCATTAAGATTAAGGATTAACCAGGATACATGCAACACCAAGCTACGAGTCAGCATTCAACATGTAATTGATTCTCTACACACCAATTTAGTCCTACGAGTCCTAAAAAGGCATGATTGCTACTATGGATTAAGGTTCGCTACGAGGAATCTACAAAATCCTAGCAATAATCTCAACTAGTTGTACAGACTAGAAGAAATCAACAATATTCGCAAAAGAATCAATACGAATCAATAGGAATAGAACAAGAATAGAAATCTCACAACTTTATCAAACCAAAGCTTCAATCCATAGAAGAAACGGAAGAGTTTAGCACTCCATGGCCATGGAGGCTCTTCTCTAGGGTTCTCTCAATTGATAGTCTCCAAGTGCATAAACTAATGAATTAGATCCCTCAAATAAAACCCTAAAACTTCCTTAAAAGGCCTCAAAAGAGTCGGCCAAATAATAATTCTCCAAACTAATTAAAGAGATAAAAAGTCCTTTGACAGATTAGGCGTTTCTGCATAGGCCGCGGGGCAGCCAACCCAGGCCGCGGGGCGGCCAGGCGATTGCGAAATCCTTCGTCAGAGCTACGGGCCGCGGGGCGGTTTCCTTGGCCGCGGGGCGGCTTTTACTGTTCACAGAAACTTTTCCTCTTCGAATTTGGTCTCGATGTCAACACGAAAGTTGTAGATCTCGGAAAGAGCTTTCCAACGCATGGTTATAATAGTCAATTGGACCACCGATGCCTCCAGAAAGTGCGAAACAAGTTCAGCATGTCTAGCGATAACTTTTGCTGACTTGTTCTTCACTTAGGCTCTCTAACTTCGATTCCGCTCCCGGGCTCTTCACTTTTCCTCCTCCTCTTCACTCTTCCTTCATCCATGAGCTTCTTCATTCCTCGTCGGATCCACATATACCTGAAATAATCCATAAAAGCGTGTAGATTCCGACTCTACCAACAAAACAAGTATAAATGCAATTCTAGCCTAAACCATGCATTATATACATCTAAATCATGATAAATGCGTCCTAATATGCCTACCTAAATGCATGCTATCAAATTCCCCCACACTTAAGCCTTTGCTTGTCCTCAAGCAATTAAAACCAAAATAAAATCAACACCCCACAGACAAGCAATCCATGTAATAACTTCGGTAAAACACTTAAAAGCTCAAAATAGGGAAATAAAGATTGACAATTAACATCATAACATGTATAGGTGCAATCCAAGGAATAAAGCAAGCATATTCATTCAACCTCACCAGGAAAATGTGTTTTCACTCTCGCTAATGTGTTTAGGGTTAAACATTTACGCTCAAACCCAATCCTTGAAAACTTAGCTACAACAAAATTGCGTCAGTGGTCTAAATCTCCACCGCTAGTGATTTCACATGCAACCAAAATCATGAGGTCTTTCTATGGGTTGTAATGGGGTCATGGTAGGAACATAGGGTATGGAAATTATTTAGGTTATGTGGTGCTAAAAATCCGGGAAAAAGGGTTAGTAAACAACCAGAAAAACACCAACACCAAAACACTTCATATACCATTCCAATAACATGCACTCCTTCACAATACAGTGCAAGCATACTTCTTAAATAACCACGCAAACTCATTCATTTTTTTTTTCTTTTGATAATGATTTTTTTTCTTTTCTTTCTTTTTATTTTCTTGACTTTTACCCCTAAGTGAATTTTATCCTCCTTAGGTCCCAAGTAATAAGCACATAAAAACCATCTCTATGAAGTACAAATGAATCACCCAACATAATTTCTCAACTCAAAGCAACTCCATCAACACATCATGATATTCACCAACTCTTCTCCTAATTCCCGGATGGGTCAGGCTAATCATTGGCTAGGAAGATTTTGTGGAGCTAACAAAATAGGCTTATAAGGCTCAAATTGGCTTCAAGCAAAGGATAATCTGTACGGGTGGATAGTGTATATTATGGCTAAAAGAAAATCATGCCTCAATCACTTTAAGGTTACATGCAAAAATCATTTAAATGCAGCCTCAATAGAGATATCTAAACGCAATTTAAAGAGGAAGTAATCAAGGAGAGTATTCACACACAAAGAAACTAGAGGACATATATGTGTAGTCCCGATAAGGCCAAAACAACTCACAAGGTCAATTTGTTAGAACTTCAATACCATTTAAATTCCAAAGACTATACATGCTCAATTTTCTCATCAATCATGTTCCCAAAAAGTCTATAAAACAATTCAAAGTTTCAAACACTTCAAGCAAGTCATGGGGCATATGATAAGATAAATATAGAGGACAAGTAGCCTAGATGGGAAAATAAGACCTAAAATGTATGCAATGCATGATATTTTAGGATTTTTTTTTTAACAAATGTAATATATGAGTAAAAATAAATATGAAAACATAAATAAACATGATATGCAAAATATATCTATATGCAATGCAATCCCTCCCCCACACTTAAATCTTTCATTGTCCACAATGAATATAATTTAAAAACAACAAAAGATCAAAATCTGAAGGAAAGAGAGAAAACTGACATGCTAATTGTAGGGTTGGTAGCTCTGGGAGGGGAGGTGAGGAGAGGAAACTGTCGTTCCCGTCAGAGGCCGCGAGGCGGCCATGCTAGGCCGCGGGGCGGCCGGAGACAAGACCTAGCCGCGGGGCGGCCCGTACAAGCCGCGGGGCGGCCTCTTCCATTTTCATCTTTCAGCCTGCAGTGTTTGTGCCCCACGAAATATGCCCAAAACCAAACTAATTCTATGAAATTTAAGAAAAAGAAATCTAGAACTACTTACCTTGGGTTGCCTCCCAAGTAGCGCCTTTGTTTTATGTCATCGGCATGACTTATTCTCAATCTTAATTCCTTACCTATCAGACATCGTCAAGGCCCTCAGTAGCCTATCATATTCCTGTGCACACATCTTCCACAAGACATCATAGCACACTAAATTGAAATTATAAAATATAGAAGTTATAAACCTTTTCAATTTATCATGAATGTCTACTGAAGGAATATGATACCACCAGTTCAGTTCCACTGGTGGCTTTTCAAAATAACAATTAAAAGGATCAACATAATCACTATTACCTTCCAAATTGCAAAAGTTTACCTTTATTACCTCTTGAGCCTCAGCAGGTAGCTCTAGACATGGCTCATTAACGGGGGAGCTGAGAAGGAATGCATCAGATGGAGTAGGAGACACAACACATGAAACCTCATGCGTCGACTCATGAAATTCCATCTCAGGAAGCACTAGACCCTCTTCTCCATTGTCAAAGAAACTATCGTTGTCTGTGAACAATTCCTCCTCATTATGAAACCAACTAGGATGGAATGAATTAAGAACAATGACTTCGACAGGATCTTCCATTCTTGCATCCTTCAATGTCTCAGTGGATGGCGGAATGGGTTTGCTTTCTTTATCAACTTGAGGGACGGCCATCCGATCTGCTATTATCTCGCTCGATGTTTGAATAAGTTGGCTCAATTGTTCCCCCAAGTTTTTGATCCTCTCATCATTCTCCTGTATTGCTTGAGTAAGGGCTTGTATTTCGTCATCCAAATGCGTGACAAAGTCCTCCATTGGTAGAGATATCGAAGTGAGAGATTCTTCATGTGCAACATGATAATCCATGTAACAGAAGAAATCCCACAACCCCGACAAACCTAACCGTGTTAGGCCTTCGTTACTCATGTACTCAGCAAGCGCTCGTGTCTCAGCAGTCATCCCGTCAATTATGCAAACAATCATATCTCGAATGCTGTCTTGATAACCCCGTGAATAGCGGATGTCCACATATCTCTGCAATCTGTTAAGATATTGGTGAAAGTTCTCACCTTCAAACTGCAATAACCTCAACATCGAAAAAGTTAGTAGCAAGGGTGTTATGAACCGTAAGATAGGTTCACAACAAATTAGATATATACAAAATTGATAAACACACAAAACAAAGAAATAAACTTTGATTCCCCGGCAACGGCGCCAAAATTTGACAGGAGGAAATTGTCGTTGTTCCTATCAAAGTATAACTCAAACCTACAAACTAGTATAGTAAGCAAGTAAGAGGTCGATCCCACAGAGAATCAAGTATTCCTAAGCAATGTATATTTACCAATTAGTAGAAAAGAGGGGTTTTTGGTGATTGAAGATGAGAAAATAAACTATAAACAAGTTAGTAGAGATAACAATTGAGAAAATAGTTCCATCTATAAACATCCACTTTAGTTTGGTTGATTGATCATCGATTCTTCTTCAAGTTCTCTTCTCATCCTATTATTGTTCCTGTCCTGATCTTGTGTAAATTACTAGTCCTACGAGTCCTAGTAACCCTTACTAATTAGATAACCCTAACACGGTCAAGATTCAACCTAATAGTAGCATTAAGATTAAGGATTAACCAGGATACATGCAACACCAAGCTACGAGTCAGCATTCAACATGTAATTGATTCTCTACACACCAATTTAGTCCTACGAGTCCTAAAAAGGCATGATTGCTACTATGGATTAAGGTTCGCTACGAGGAATCTACAAAATCCTAGCAATAATCTCAACTAGTTGTACAGACTAGAAGAAATCAACAATATTCGCAAAAGAATCAATACGAATCAATAGGAATAGAACAAGAATAGAAATCTCACAACTTTATCAAACCAAAGCTTCAATCCATAGAAGAAACGGAAGAGTTTAGCACTCCATGGCCATGGAGGCTCTTCTCTAGGGTTCTCTCAATTGATAGTCTCCAAGTGCATAAACTAATGAATTAGATCCCTCAAATAAAACCCTAAAACTTCCTTAAAAGGCCTCAAAAGAGTCGGCCAAATAATAATTCTCCAAACTAATTAAAGAGATAAAAAGTCTTTGACAGATTCGGCGTTTCTGCATAGGCCGCGGGGCAGCCAACCCAGGCCGCGGGGCGGCCAGGCGATTGCGAAATCCTTCGTCAGAGCTACGGGCCGCGGGGCGGTTTCCTTGGCCGCGGGGCGGCTTTTACTGTTCACAGAAACTTTTCCTCTTCGAATTTGGTCTCGATGTCAACACGAAAGTTGTAGATCTCGGAAAGAGCTTTCCAACGCATGGTTATAATAGTCAATTGGACCACCGAGGCCTCCAGAAAGTGCGAAACAAGTTCAGCATGTCTAGCGACAACTTTTGCTGACTTGTTCTTCACTTAGGCTCTCTAACTTCGATTCCGCTCCCGGGCTCTTCACTTTTCCTCCTCCTCTTCACTCTTCCTTCATCCATGAGCTTCTTCATTCCTCGTCGGATCCACATATACCTGAAATAATCCATAAAAGCGTGTAGATTCCGACTCTACCAACAAAACAAGTATAAATGCAATTCTAGCCTAAACCATGCATTATATACATCTAAATCATGATAAATGCGTCCTAATATGCCTACCTAAATGCATGCTATCAGTATGTCTATGGTTTCCTTTGGTGTAAAACTGTAATGGATTACTGTTTGATACGTATATTAGCTTGGAGGTATGTTTCTCCCTCCCTGATTGACAAGGTGAAAAACCCATGGGGGTAGAAGATCCTACCCCTAATCTGTCAAAAAACCATGAAAAGCCAACTATGCCGAGAGGCATTCGGATTACTGAGGAGCATCATGGCTCCTTGGATGGTGAAAACTCTGAGATGAGAAAGAAAGCCGAAAAAAAGACCAAGAAAATTAGAATCTGCAACTGTTGGACTAATCCATGTTTTGAGTTTAATGGGCGATTTACTTACCTATGTGACTACCCAATGATTTACTCGGCAACTGCTAGTATTAAATTAATGGTGACACAAAAATTAGACAGATGCAGTTGTAGAGTACTCCGTAATTTATAAGCCGATTAAGAAGGGAATAAGGCCTTTGCCTTGTGCAAATTTCATGTGTGTTGTGTTGTTGTCTACATTAATTTCTCTTGGTGTTGGTTTGTGGGAAATTAATTGGTCATCTGCTCCTATGTATGTCCAAGTCTAGGTCTAAGCTTAAATTATGTAGTATACTAGTATTTTGGGAAACTTCTTGCTAGAATTCGGATCAAATGCCAGTTTGTATTGCATCTTATGGACTGTGCTAATAAAGGTTAAATTTGATGAATATCCATTTTTCATGTCAAAATTAAGTAAATGTCCACTTTTTTACATAATTAAATAAATGTCCATTTTTTTTCCAAAAATACCCCTTCTTCCCCATCCCTAACCCTGCCTCCTACCCTTTTTTACATAATTGAGTGACAATTGATTTTCTTCCAGTGACAGTTGCCAGTAACACTTTTCCTCGGTGACAAATAAGGTTTTTCTACTAATAGATGATTTTCCTGATGACAATTGTTGGTGATAACTATTAATGACGAGGTTGATGACAATATATTGTCACCATGATATTGTAACCTTAAAAAAATTGTTACGATAACATTATACATCACCAAGACATTGTCACCAACTACAGAACACTGTTTTCATATTGTGTAATCAACCATATTGTCACCAACTTATAAAAAACATTGTCACCAACCTCTTTTCAGTAATCTATTGACACCAACAATAAAACAATGTAACCAACCTATTTTCATCAAGCTTTGGTCAATAATCTACTGTCACCAATTACCAAACTTTGTCACCAATCTAGTGTCAATCACCTATTTTTAGAAATTAATTGTCACCAACGATAAAACAGTGTCACCAACCAATTGTCACCAACTATAAAGCACTTTCATCAAACTAAAATGTTTACAATGGTAATGTTATCACATTTGTTATCTAATATTAACACATTTTTGTTACAAAACTGAAACCCTAAAACAAGGGGATCAAAGACCCAAAAGGGGCTAAATCTGAGCAGACGAAAATTTGATGTACAATATAGTTTAGGGTTTAGGGTTTAGGGCCAAGGCCCTAAACCCTAAATCTTAAACCCTAAACCCTAAAATGTGTGTACAGTACCAATGTTATCAGATTTCTCATCCAATATTAATGCATTTATATTACGAAACTAAAACCCTAGAACTAGGGGAGCATAGACCATAGAGAGGCTAAACTTGAGCAAACGAATAATTCGATGTACAATACTATAATGGCATCACATTTGTCATATAATATTAACGCATTTTTGTTACAATAATAACCCTAAGTAGATGAAATTTGATGTAAAGTTTAACTTTATAATACTTAATTGTCAGACTACATCAACTTGCAAAAATATCAAAATAAAGGGGAACAGTTGAGACATTCATACTTAACATCCAAAAGTCATCATCTCTCTTTATACGCATCCATATACTTGTCTGAAATAGCTTCAATACCACCATGAAATGCAAGACCCTTGATATATTTGATGGTATACATACCACAACTTCCACTACAATTGAACAAAAGGATAATGAAAATTACATTATAGCTAAATGAGATATAAATTCCATTTGTCACCAAAACAGAATATATAATTCTACCAATTGTCACCAATCTAAAAAAAACAACAAAATAACAACATAAATTCTATTTGTCACCAAAACAGAATATATAACTCTATCAATTGTCACCAATCTAAAAATAACGACATAAATTCCATTTGTCACCAAAACAGAATATATAACTCAACCACAAATCTAAAAATAATAACATAAATTCCATTTGTCACCAAAACAGAATATATAACTCTACAATTATGACCAAGTACATTGTTACTAACTATTGTTATCAAATAGTATCACCACTTAAATATTGATAGAACAACATGTATAAATAAATTGTTACCAAATGACAATGGTAGTGATCTCATTTTCACCAACTATATAACATTGTCATCAGACATTATCACCAATTATATAACAATGTCACCAAAATTTGTCATTAAAATAATCCCAATGAAAAAAAATTGTAATCGAAATGATCCCACTGATTGTCACCAAATATTGTCATCAAAATCTTTTCATCAACTAAAACTACATCTGCCACATCTAAAACTATATCTGTCATCAAAATATTTTCATCAACTAAAACTACATCTGTCATCAAAATATTTCCATCAACTAAAACCAAATCTATCATCAAAATATTTTCAACAAAGGTGGAGCTTGTGAAGGGTAGCTAAATCAATTCACATCTAAAACTACATCTGCCACATTCTAAAACTAACCAATTTCCGATCAAGAACAATTTGAAACTAACCAATTTCCAATCAAGCACAATTTGAATTGGACAATCAGATGACCTCAATCACACAAATCATCACCATAGTGAAATGTAAAAATTGATTTTACAAACGAATTTCTTATAGAATATCTACAATTGTAGAATAATGGATATGCATAAACCAGTGAAGATTGAAATGTCCGAATCAAAACATCTCAAAGCCTAATTGCTAATTTGACCAGGAAAAGAGAGATTACCACAAATTAGGGTTTTGCAAAATCTGAAAATTAGGGGTTTACCTAGGAAGAGGAGGCTGTTAATGGGGGTTTTCTTCACATAGATGAGGCCGACGACGAAGATGACAGCGAAGAGGAGCTTCGATGAAGAGGAGGCGACAATGGAGGTCGGTGGGTGAGGACTTTGTGCTGGAGCTCGGTGGGTGAGGATTTGAGGATGAAGAGAGTCGATGCTGGAGGATGGAGGTCGGCTCGACGACGAAGGGAGCAAGCTCGGCAATCGGAGCACACTCCATGGAGGATGGAGGTCGGAGCTCTGATTTCGCGAAAGAGAACTAGAGAACCAACGAAGGAGCCCACACCAGGGAGAATGGGGTGGATGATTATTATCAAATTAGAACAGGGGCATTTTGGTATTATCAAATTATTATGGACACTTCCTTAATTACCAAATAAAAGTGGATATTTACCTAATTTCACCTTGCAAATGGACATTTCACCAAATTTTTCCGCTAATAAACTATCTCATGTTTTATGAATGCAAGGAGAAGTTGTATTATGAATACTTCCCAATTGTTTAATGTGGTAAACGAATCAATGACATAAAATGGGTTCAATTTGTCTTTCTTAGCATAAAGAAGTCAAGAAATTATGTTTGCAAATTAAAGTTTGTAAAGAGAACTAATGTTCGTGTAGAAGATATAGAACTCAATACTAAGTATTGGTTAGATGATGCTAGGGTGATTAAACACTTAGGAGTTATCATAACGGAGAACATGTTTTTGCTATCAGAAGCTCCACACCCGCGGGTTCTGATAGATCAGGTAGTTATAAAATGAAAGCCTGCTTTTGGAATATTAGAGGTCTAGGAAGGGGAGATATATGGACATATCTCAAAGCAATGCGAATGAATGAGCATATAACTTTGATGGCAATCGCAGAAATTCGAACGAACAAAATTCCCCAGGATAAAACTTGGAAATCAACGGGTTTTAATAAGGCCATTTGGTCTGTAGGGGAAGATAGAACAGGCGGTATTGGATTATTATGGAACGAGAACGCATTTACGGACGAATCAATTGAAGCCGAGGTAATATTACCTAGAGTAATACGAGTAAAATATGAGTGCCTTGACAAGAATTTTACAGGGATAATTTTCTTTGTGTATGCCCCCCTCACGAATCTGACAAAGACCCCTTCTAGGTAGAATTCTCGGATATAATTACTAGTGAACTTTTGCCGTGTCTAGTTATTGGGGATATGAATGAAATTAGCAATAGCATTGAAAAAGTTGGAGGAGTGTCAAACAATGTAGCTAGATACTCTAGACTGAATGACTTTAAAGATCAATGTGCTTTAATTGAGATTCCGTCTTCGGGAAACCAATTCACCTAGAGGAAAAAAAAGGAAGGGGAAGATAATATTTGGGAGAAACTAGATCGAGTCCTCGTTCAGCACGAGTTCCTTAGCTCTTTTCCTGACCTTTCTACCTTTAACGGTGCGTTTTTGGGATCAGATCATTGCCCCATCTCTATCTGCCTAGATTCTGGACAAAAATTTACTCCGCCACCGTTTAAATTTGAAAATATGTGGTCGCATAGGATGGATTTCAGGAATATTGTTAAGCAAACATGGAGAGTAAGGTGCACTGGGTCAGCAATGTACAAACTAATGTATAAAATAAAACTTTTGAAAAACCGAGCCAAAAACTGAAATAAGAACACATTTGGAAATGTTTTCCGTCAAATAAAAGTAGTAGAAGAAGAGCTGATAAATATCCAATCTAAAAATCCTCCGAGGACGAGCAAGGAGATGGTAGTGGAAAAAAAACCGATTAATAAAAAACAACAGCTACTTAAATTTCAAAAGGAATACTGGGGACAACGGGTGAAATCTAAACATATTAAGCTAGCTGATTCAAATACGACTTACTTCCATAGAATAGCATCGAGAAGACCAAATATGAAGATAATTCGAAGCCTTGCAAGCACGTCAGGGACACAGATTGTGGGTGGAGAAAACATAAAGGAAGAAATTAAATGCGATTTTCCAAAGAAAAAATTAACATGACATTACTAAATGAGTATCTTGATTTAATACCACACACGATCACAGATGAGGAAAATAGGAGCTTCAGTCAACATCCGATAAATTGTGAAATTAAGAGCGTGGTTTGGGCTTTAGGTAGAAACAAATCTCTAGGCCCAAATGACATGACTGCAGAATTTTATAAATCTTATTGGGACATAGTTGGGAGTGATGTCAATAAAGCTGTCAAAGCATTTTTCCATTCTGGTAAACTACTTGGACAAGTCAACCACAATTTTACAACTTTATTGCCGAAGTGCGACAACCCGTCTAAAACGACAGATTACAGACCCATTAGCCTATGTTCTACAATGTATAAAATAATTTCCAGAATTTTGACTGAGAGGCTCAAAAAAGTGATCAAAAGACTCATCCACCCGTTTCAAGGTGCCTTCGTGTCTCACAGAGCCATTCAAGACAATATTCTAATTACACATGAAGTGTTTCATTCTTTTAAAACACGAAAAGGGACCGAGGGCTGGTTAACAATTAAACTTGATATGGAAAAAGCATATGATAGAGTGGATTGGAAAAAGCATATCCTGAGGCAATTCGGGTTTAGTAATCAAGTTATCAGTCTAATTATGGAATGCGTTACAACGGTGTCTTTCTCAATACTTGTCAATAACGGACCCACGGAAGTGTTTAAACCCTCTCGAGGCCTGCGACAAGGTGACCCCATGTCTCCCTTTCTCTTCATTCTTGGTGCAGAGATCCTTTCTATGAAGCTTACTTCGGAATCCAACAACAACCAATCTGGTATTGGCTTCCGATTCGGTCACTCAGGTCCGAGAATCCCGTTCCTTGCCTTTGCAGACGATATTATCATCTTCTCTAAAGGTAACATGACCACATGCGATAAAATTAGTAAAATCATTAATGACTACTTTAAACTGTCTGGTAAAAAAGTGAACTATAACAAATCTGCCTTTCAGCCCACCCCTGGGATACCTGCTTCGCGGATAGCGAATATTGAAGGGTGCTTGAGAATATCAAAACAAGTGAAACTGGATAAGTATCTTGGTTTTCCAATTGTCAATGGTAGAGTGAATAAAGATACATTCGAAGGACTAATCGGAAAAACGACCAGTCAGTTATTAAAATGGAAGGTCGACTCTCTGTCGCAACATGGTAGATCAATGTTAATAAACTCAAACCTAGCCGCCAAACCACTTTTCTCAATGCAAAGCTTCATGCTCCATGTGACAATACATTCAGCTTTAGATAAAGTTAATAGAACTTTCTTCTGGAGTAAGGATCTCCAGTACAAACCACTGATTGGTTGGGATAGAGTGTGTAGACCTAAAGCGAAAGGATGAATGAGATTACGAAAGACAAAAGAAATGAACGAGGCATTACAAATTAAACTTATTTGGAAAATCATTGCGGAACCAGATAATAGTTGGGTAAGAATTATTAACTATAAATACTTAAAATCAGTGCCGATTCTAAACTTTGAAAAGAAAGGAAACACCTCGTGGCAGTGGACACAGCTCAGGAAGATCATTGGACCATTCAAGGAAGGGTTAGCATGGTCGGTAGGTGATGGGAAAACGATTAAATTTTGGAAGGACAAATGGGCGCCTGTAAAGAATATAAACTCGACCTGCCTCGATCTAGCAAGCATTAATAGGGACGAAACGGTTGACCAATACATTACTGGTAGAGAATGGAACTTGGTGAAGCTTAAGTCAACGCTGAGAAGCGATGTGGCACAACAAATTGCTGAAATCCCTCTCCCTGTAAGCCAGATTCGGGACATAATGTATAGAGCTGGCAAAACCCGACCCGAACCCGAAAACCCGACCCGGTCGACCCGGAACCGATTGTTTTGAACACCGATCAACCCGACCCATTTTGGACCCGAAATCCGAATAACTGATAACCGAAACTCACCCAAATCCGAATGAACCGAACCCGATTCTACCGAAACCCATTAAGCCCCGAACCCGTTACAACCGAAACCCGATATAACCCGAAGTTTAAGATACATTCTAGTAAATTTTTCAAAATGAATATTGAAATAACTGAAATCCGAGACAACCGAAACCCGAATGAACCGAAACCCGATACAACCGAAACCCGAACCCGACCCAACCAAATGACCAAATTATTAGACATTACCCGAAACCAAATGACCCGAAACCCGAATTACCTGAAACCCGAATAACCCGAAACCCGACTAACCGAACCCGAACCCGATCCGACCCGCCCGATTGCCACCTAATGTATTAGTTGCCGGATAAAAAAGGGTGGTTCACAACATCGAGTGCATATAGACTAAATACAAAAACGATAGAGTTAACTGAATGCCCCACCCAAGATTAAGAATTTTATGTGGAAAGTCTGCCACAATGGGCATCCAACGGCTGCTCGATTGTCAAGGAGATGTATTGCGATTCCACCATACTTCGCTATCTGTGATCACCATGAAGAAGATACTACTCACATTCTCTTTGAATGTAAATACTCACTGAGTTGTCCTATTCTGTCTGGCGCAATAAAAGCAAAAAATTCTGACAAGATTAAAACGTCAAGAAACATTGAGTCATTAATGGCTCTTACTGCTGGCTTACTTGATGACCAGCAAAGAAAGAAACTGGGTTTTCATTGGTGGACAATCTAACTAACACGAAACAAACTAATCTTCCAACAACAAAAACTGCCAAATACGGAGGGATTCTTAAAAATGGTCCAATCATTTTACGACGAATGGGAAAAGGCTGATAAACACACTGTTATAGAGAAAAATGAAATCAGAAATCAAACAAGTAGGGTTCCGAATAACATGGGTGCAAAGAAGCAAGTTAAATGGAATAAACCGCCGCTAGGGAAGTGGAAACTTAACTTTGAGGGTTCTCAAAATCTGTTTTCTGTTTCTGTAAAAACAGAAAATCTGTTTCTGTAAAAACAGATTTCCCAAAATCTGTTTCTGTAAAAACAGATTTCCCAAAATCTGTTTCTGTAAAAACAGATTTCCCAAAATCTGTTTTCTCAAAATGCAAGATGCAAGATGCATGTTATAAAAATCTGTTTTCTGTAAAAACAGATTTCTCAAAATGCAAGATGCAAGATGCATATTTCTGTAAAACAGATTTCTCAAAATCTGTTTTCTATAAAAATAGAAAATCTGTTTTATGTAAAAACAGATTTCTCAAAACATATTTCTCAAAATGCATGTTATAAAAATCTTTTTTTTTTTTTGTAAAAATAGACTTCACAAAATGCAAGATGCAATATGCAAGATGTCTCAAAATGAGTAGCCAGCAAAGATCAGAAAAACCAATTGAACAAAGAGAACAAAATACCTTGCCAAGCGTATAATCACAAGTAATGAGGCAATAAGGCCAATGGTCAAATTGAACCAAATTCACCAACAAAGAAACCCATTCAAACTAGATTGGATTACAAAAGGAAAAGAAATCGTTAGTTGCATCCATTGAAGGGTAACAAAATTAACCAAAACAAAGCATACATATTGGGCTTTTTTTGCTTTCACCCTTCCCCATCATATTTTAATTAAAACCAAAATCATACACTATCTAATAATATATAAAAGAAAACAGTAACCATAAGAATGTTGCTCACTTCAATTAATCAAACTCACTAGCACATACTGAAGAAAAAAAAATTCAGATTTCAGAAGTTCATTGAAGTTAGGAGCACCTCTCAAATCAAGCAAATGTGGTATCTAAACTCAGCGGTTATATCAAATAAGTGATTAGGACTGGTGACGTAACAGTGGACATGGATGCACATATTCCCTTTTACCTCTTTCCATTCCGCAACAACATCCTCCTTGTTGTACCACCCTCTTAACTACAATCAAAACACTAATATCACAATCGAAATACACCCCTTTACTTAACAGATGACAGATTCTCAAACTGAATCAATATTTTGCTAATGATCAAAGTAAATCATGTCTGTCTTACTAGAATATACAATTATGCAGAATTTTCTACCCTTTCGGCCTCTCAATTCAAGCAAAACCAGTTCAAACAACAATCCGTTATCACTGTATAAAATGGCATCTTAGGTGGACAAAAATATGAGCTCTCATTGCAACCTAGTTCGGGGTTTATTTATGAAAAAACACTCACACAATCTACAAGTTCATCACAACTTATGCATATGAAACTCGAGATACATACCTGATCAAATTAGCAGCGAAGTCACAATGAGATAAAGTGTAGACCCTGGGGCAATTCTGGAGTACTTATCCACCTCATCCCCCTGATTTCAGCTTTGATGCTTCGAATCGAGCCGGAGGTCCCAATAGCCTTGTTGCCTATCCGTTCCCATTTGAAAAAATCAGACTCCAGTCAGCATTTTCTGTTCATTAGAAGTATTTATCATCGTCCTAAACGATGTCATAAAGCCAACAACAGATCAATTAGGTATTTTTTTCAGACAAATCATGGCAATTTCTGATCGAAGAACAACAATTACACGAAGGAGAAATTGGCGCTCACAGACCCTAAAATCGAACAAATAAAAAAACCCAAACAATTAAATGTGAAATTGATGATAACAGGATTGTTGCAAATCGAAATTGAAATCGAAAACTAGGGTTGTTACCTGCAGAGCGTGAAAGTGAAAGAGTTTCGTGGAGAATGCGAATTGGAACCTGAGAAGAGCCCCTGCAAACAGGCAAATAGATCAGTGATTTTCAAAACCTTATTGAGAAATCGAACCGATTAGAAACCTCACCGCGTTCGTCGTCCTGCGCCTCTCATGGAAGGAGAAAATGAAGGCAGAGATGGAAATAGGCGATGAAGGGAGTTGCAGATGAGTCGTCCTTTCCAATCTCAAACGCTTTCCAACTTTCATCCAACGCTTGCTCCAGGGAGCTGTGGATGAAGCGCTTACAAAGTTGTGGGGGGAGATGGAAGGGGAGTGTTTTGAAAACGCTTCAACACAGCCAAACGTAGATATGTAGAGCGTTATGAAAACGGTGCATAAAACGCTTAAGCTAACCCTTTAAAATGATAATGTCAAACATGCCCTAAGCTAACCCTGTAAAACGCTAATGCCAAACATGCCCTCAATGAACAAATATATTTGACTAGGGCATTTTTTTTTTTGATACAAGGCGAAAATTTGGGGGTGGTCAACCTCGGTTGAACCACTGTGCCCAATGGCGTCCTTACAGACGAAATCCTCGATCTCAGTTGGGTACCATTCAACAGAGAAAGAGGAGGCCAAACCAGCGTGTGCCAATCTGTCAGCGACCTGGTTGGAACGAAACGCGTGGGAGAAGTCGATGGCCTCGAAGGATTTGCAGAGGCCGAGAACATCGGTAATCACCATCTCAATAGGCCACGGGCAAGTACCGATCCCACGAAGGGTGTTGACGACGGTCAGACAATCTCCTTCCACCACAAGGCGCGAGATACCCATCCTAACAGCAAAAATAAGACCGGCATGAAGACCAAGACACTCAGCTTGTATTGGAGAAGCGCTCCCAAGTCCTTGCGCACCACATGACACCACTCTACAATGACAATCACGGATAACAAACCCAGCAGCAGCTTGCCCAGACGCGACCTTGTCTCCATCAAAATTTAGCTTCATGAACCCCTCTGGCGGTTTCTTCCACTTAACTTTTTTCTGGCGTCTCGATCTGTTTTGAGGTTTGTGATGTATAGTTGTAGCCTCATCATTCTCTAGATCATATTCTAAAGCTTTTTTCCAAGATAACCTATATTGTGTAATGATTTTTATCCATTGTTCCATACTTCTGACATCATGATTTTCGAAAACAATTTTGTTCCTCATAGACCAAATCTCTCTTAAGGAGAACGCTAGTATTGATTTCTGTGTAGCTGATAGCTGGGAGAAGATTTCAATACTTATCATCTTGTAGGTCTTATTAGTTTTGTCAGTGTTTCGTATTATTCTTTCAGTCTGCTTGTCCATTCTTCCAATTAGTGTCAGGGATGTCGTGAATAAGTGGGTTGAGTCTTCTTCGCAATTGTTGCAGAGGGGACAACCCTGAGGGACATCAATTCCTTTGTTCCTAATTCTGATTTTCGTTGGGGTTCCATTAAGGATATATTTCCAAATAAAGGTTTTAATTTTCGGCGGACAGTCAATCTTCCATATCCACTCTAATGGGTCACTACTAGCTCTTCTTGCTTTTGTGATATGGTCCAAAGCGCTAGCCGTGGAAAACCAACCGTTTTTCCTATCTTTCTAATATAATCTATCTTCAATCTCTGTTTTAGGGATATGAATTCTTAGGATCTCATCTACAACATTCATCGGGAGGTTTTGTTTCAATCTTTCTTCATTCCAAGTTTTGTCTGGTTTTATAAACTGGCCAATTGTTTCTGATTCTTCTATTTGGTCTTGCAGTCGAATTTCTTGAAGGCAATTCTCATTATATAGCCATTTATCTTTCTAGAATTTGATCGTTTTCCCGTTGCCAATTTGCCATATCAGCCCTTGGCAGAATTCATCTTTTAATTCCATCAATTTGGTCCATTGCCATGAAGTGTTTTTCTTCTTTTTGTAATCCCAAATGTTGTCATCTTTAAGATTTTTTTCTCTAATAATTTTCACCCATCCATTCCGAGGCTCAACTAGAATTTTCCATAATAATTTCATTTGAAGGGCCTTGTTCATATCTTTTGTTTTGTTTATTCCAAGTCCGCCTTCATTCTTTGGTCTACACACTTTGTCCCAGCCAATTAAAGGCTTGCACGTTGAGTCCTTGTTCCAGAAAAAGCATCTGTTAATTTGGTCAAGCTCCGAATGTATGCTTGCAGGAAGCATGAAATTTTGCATCAAATAATTCGATTTGGCAGCTAAATTCGCTTTGACTAGGATCGCTCTTCCTTGTTGGGATAGTTCATTTGCTCTCCATTTTGTTAATTGGTTCTTTGTTTTCCCCAAAACCTCACCAAATGTCTCCTTAGTTACTTTGCCGTTAATGATAGGGAAACCCAAGTATTTTTCTAGAGATGCTTGATTCGAAATTTGCAAGCAATTCTGAAGTTGTTGTTTTCGTTCATTTGTGATCCCACTGGTAACCTGGAAGGCTGACTTTTGGAAATTTATTTTTTGCCCAGAGATCTCACAGTACTCATCCAGAATCTTTTTCACTGTCGAGCATGCTTCCGATGTCGCTTTGGCAAATATCATTATGTCGTCGGCAAAGGAGAGGAATGGAATATGATCACCATTTCTAGATATCTTGAAGCCAATAGAGTTTCTAGTTTGGTCACATTGATATTGGAGTCTCCTGGCTAGCATTTCTGCACCTATGATGAATAGGTACGGAGATATTGGGTCACCTTGTCTCAAGCCTCTAAGTGGCTGAAATGTTTTAGTCGGTTCATCGTTTACGAGAATGGAGAATGATACAGTTTGGATGCATTCCTTAATCCAGTCACAGAATTTCCTGCAGAACCCAAATCTTTCCATAGTAGCAAGGAGAAACTCCCAATCCAGTATGTCATAGGCTTTCTCCATGTCTAATTTAATTGCAATCCATCCTTCACGACCTTTCCTGCTTCGAAAGGTATGAAAAATCTCGTGGGCGATTATCACATTGTCTTGCATTGCTCTGTCGGTTATAAAAGCTCCTTGCAATGGGTGGATAACTTTGCTCAACAAGGGTTTCATTCTATCCGCCAGAATTTTTGCAATGGTCTTATAAATAGTCGTGCAGAGACTGATTGGTCTATAGTTATTTGTCGTTTCCGGGTCATCACATTTTGGAATTAGGGTGATAAACGTTTGGTTTATTTGTCTTAACATATGTCCAGAGTGGAAGAAGCCTTTGATAGCTTTTATAATTGAAGGCCCCACCAGATCCTAGAAATGCTGGTAAACTTCAGTAGTCATACCATCCGGTCTTGGGGATTTGTTTTTTCCAATGGTGAAGACATCGGTTTTTATTTCTTGATTTGTGATTGGTTTTGTGATCAGGTCATTATCCTCGTCAGTGATCTCCGGGTTTATCAGGGAGAGGTATTCTTCCAAAAGTCGTCTATTGATTTGTTCTTTTTTAAACCTATTTTCAAAGTCCACCCTGATTTCTTCTCTGATGTTTTCTTCGCCAATGATTGTAGTTCCACTTTGGGTTCGTATTTCTCTAATAATTTTTCTGTTTCGGCGACCTGTTGCTACTTTGTGGTGATAACCTGAGTTCGTATCCGATAGTTTCAGATGTTTTGTCTTCGCTCTTTGACTCCAATATATTTTATGAAAGTGTAATAGCTTGTTCTTTTTATTTATAAGTCGTAGTTGTTTGTTGTTGTTTCTAGATTGCTGACTTTGGCTTGAGTTCGTTTGTAGTTCAATCAATTTATCTTCAATGTCTTTCAATTGGCGGAAGATGTTTCCAAAAGTAGTTTTATTCCATTCTTTGGTTAATCTTTTGAGAGTTTGCGTTTTCTTAACCACTTGAAACATATGTGACCCAACATAAGACATCCTCCATGCCCAGGCCACAATGTTTCGGTAGTCTTTTCTTTGGAGCCATATTTTATCAAATTTGAAAGGTCTAGCCTTTTTACTTTCATTGTTTTTTATTTCCATAGAAATTGGACAGTGATCCGAGGATGAGAAAGCGTAGTTTCTGGTTGCTATTTGTGGATACCATTGCAAGATTTAGTCTTGTACAAGAGTCCTATCTAATTTCTCATAGATGTTGTTCACATCCGTTCTGTTTTTTCTCCAGGTAAAGCCATTTCCCAACGTAGGGATATCAAGCAGGTTACATTGGTTCTTAAAGGTTAATAGTCTTTGAAATCTGTTCGGATTTGGGGGTACACCCCCCATTTTTTCGGAGCAACATTGGATTTCATTTAAATCCCCCATCACAATGGAAGGGATGTCGAAACCTTGAATGTGATCTTGGAGCCTGGACCAAAAAAGGGATTTTTCACACTCTTGAGCAAGCGCATAAACAAACCAACAAGCAAAGGTTGATCTGATGTTATTGTCTTCTATTTTCATAGTAATGAATCGATCGTCTGTTCTCAGAATAGAAATTATCCCACTAGGGATTTGATAGTCTTTCCATAAGGCGCAGATCCCACCCGATCTACCCCTCGTCGGAACCCAACAAATCGAATCAAAACCGGCCTTTTTCCAAACGGCTTCCAAGGGTTGCGATTCCGTTCTTGTTTCCATAAGAATTAGAATTTGTATATTTTCTATTTTACAGAAAGTTTCTACCTCGGTCCAAATGTTTCTTTTCCCAACCCCACAACAATTCCATGTACAAATCTTCATTTTAACTTATTTTGGTATGCATTTGTCATTTTCAAATTTCTAGTGTCCTGGTTTCGAGTTTGATGTTTTCCTTTGTCGTATGGTTCATTTCCATTGATGGTTCTAATGCATTTATAGAGTGGATTTGTGCTCTTGTCATTTATTTTTTCATTTTTCGATGTTCACTTCTTTGCCTAACCTTGTCACAGTTTTCATTTTTTCTTGTCCCCATTTTTGTTTTTTTCCTGCTTAATTCTTTTCCAAGAATTCTGTTCAGCTGATTCAATATATTTTTTCTACTTGTGTCTTTGTTTTTGTATCCTCGTTTTTTCCTTTCTATTCAATTCATAGATGAAGACTGGAGATGCTTGTACCTAAGTAAGATTTAGAGGAGAGTAAGAGCACATCAGATCAAACAATGTCTGTTCATATTTTCTCAAATGTATTGATTCTGATGGTTCAGACAGGGTTAAAGGCCCTTCATTTTTCATCTTATTTAGAGATAACGGTTCGTAGCAGAAAAAATAAAAGCGTAGCTTGTTGAGTCTTGTTAGTAAAACCCATCTAATTGATTCATAGAATTCATCAAAGACATTTGAAAATCCAAATAGAAAACTTATCTCAAAACACAAATGGATGTGGCGTGGTATATATCCGAACCCACTGCCTTAGAAGCGATTTCGCCCGGACCACGGTGCAAGTCGGCTTCTTGGCATCGCCCCCAAGGTTACACAGCGCTCTTCAAAAGCGTGCACTCGCAATCGAAGAGATGGAATCAACCAGAAACTCAGAACTTTTCTCAGGAGAAGAGGAGAAGGAGGAAGACGTGCGTGCAAAACTGAAAGAGATCAATCAGTTTAAAACCCCAGTGCAACACTCTTCCACCAAGCCAAAAAACGTGAAATTAGGAGGAAAAAGTGGAGTGGTTACAACAATTGGAAAAGGATAAGTGTTATTGAAATAGAAATATTATTTTATAATATATGAATTGGAAAAACACAAAAATCCTTTTTAATAAACCACTCTCCAAAATTCTTCCATAATCAATGTGGAACAAGAGAAATTCCACCCTTAAAAAACCCTTCATTCAAGTATTATTTCCAACAATCCCCCACAAATGCGAGAAACTGGGTTTTAAAACAACTTTGAAAACAATGTTCTGAGCTGGTTTTATGGAGAGGATACTTAAATGTTGGTGAACAAGTCTTGAACCAACACATAGTGAAGTTGAGTGCCTCGCTTGTCATAGAAGTGAACGAATCTTGAACTTCCAGACTCGCGAGTTGACCTCAACAGCACATACCTTCGCCACGATCCTGGTGATTCCGCGATAAGATCCTCAAATATGTATGTGGTCATCTCATACCTTGGGTGCTGAAGAGTGCTCTAGAAAGACCACCCTAGTCTTCCATAGAAGGTGACCAACCTCTTCACACTCTCGTAGGTAGCTCCATCAAGTCTATCTCACATAGACCACCCTTATTAGGGCTATGGAACCATTAAGAGCCTTACGCTCATCCTCTTCTATATTCGGTGAATCCATCAAGTCCTTCTCAATAGGACCACCCAACTCTGGGCTATGGACTCATGAAGAGTACATGACTCAACCTTTCTCAATACACCTGTCATGGGAATGAAACGTGGCGTATCTCTTCTCACATGGGTTTTAATCTCATTCCCTTAGACAACTCAAGGGCTAGTATCTCTTAACCCCTTTTGTCAATAGACCATCAAGTTCCTCTCGGACCTCACATTCTCCAAATAGATGACACCATTCGCAATCAGCTATCTCATAGCTTCATGTCGAACTTGCGTGTGTCTCTTCTTGCTAGTTTATGTATTGCTACTAGCTACACAAAAAGCAAATGTGAGTCACAATGTAGAGAATTAGATAGAGCTTCATGCCCCCACAAAGGTAAGTAAGCCAGAAACATTCTCAACCACTCAATCTCTTGTCCAGCTAAATCTAGAACTATGATCTCATATACATTTCATAGTCGATCTAGCAAACATGACAATTTTGATGATTTTCACAATATAGCACACCACATAATGTCAAACAAAAACCACTAGTGGAGCTAAAATCACCATAGTTAGAATGTTTGATCATACTGGCATAACGATAAAGTTATCAAACTATTTCAACATTTCTCTACATAATGGAATGAAGCAATTTCATTTTTTCTAGTTTCTTTAACACTTAGAAATACATCAACTTCACCCACACATAATGCCAAAGCGAGAGGAAATAAACTTTTTAGTTTCATTTATCATATGCATGTTAGTGCCAAATGTCATCCCATGTCCACATAAAGGCACATAACCAATGTAACACATCTTGGTATAAAAACATGCATTATATACGCAAAATCAAATTTTCAACACAATTTAGAGCATCTCTAATATGCTTGGTTAAAGTCATATATTGATTTCTTAAGTAAAACCAAAATTCTCTTTTCTTGGAACCACATGCCCGTAGGCTGTTCCACATATCTCTTTCTCTAGATCGTCATATAAAATACAGTTTAACATCCATTGATACACTGTTGATTTATAATTAAATGCTTATGCAAATAATCAATGTAAATGACAATCATGATCATTTGAGAATATGCATTAACGAAATCAATTTTATATTTTGTATGAATCCTTTAACCACTAGTCTTGCCTCAAACCTTATAATAGAACCATCTGTTCTAAAATTTCTTTTAGAGATCCTTTTACACTTAATGGTTTTGATATCTCTAGGCAAGTCAACTAGTTCCCAAGAAGGGATACACGTAATAGATTCCAATTCAATGTATATAGCATCTTTTAGAAGAAACTAGCATAAGATGGACTCATAACCCCTTTATGTGTTCTAAGTTCACCTTCTAACTTAAGAACATAAATAAGAGGTACATCACTTTCAATCACATCAACGAGTTCATCTAACAAAGTTGTCTCAAACTTAGACTCACATCAGCTAGTTCAGTTATATGTCTATTACTCCTCTAAGCTCATTAGATTCATTCTCATCATTTGAATCAAGTAAAGATAAAGATGCAGACATAAGCACACAATACAAGAATACTATTATGATTTTATTTAAAAGTAAACATCGCTAAAAACTCAACATCATGATATTCACACGTATTTATATCATCTAAGCACATAAGCAATGCAATTGTTCTTATCATAACCAACAAGTATATATACAATCAACCATAGTAGATCCAACATCATCTCACGTAAAGGGAAGTACAACCACTTTAGTCAAACACCCCCACATTTCTCATAACACTAGATAGACTCTAAGTCATTTCCACATCTTATATGGGGTTTTGTCTAACTTCTCTTGTGGCATCTTACTTCATACCTCTATTGGATCTAAAACATTTTGGATCTATGCAAGTTGGTTTTATATCTTATATGTATATATCAAGAACAATTTTTTCCTACTACATCTTTGATCTTAACAAATGCATGCAACTTGGTATATCCAAAGATCATCAACTTAACGTGATATATATATAACACCTTTACCACACTTGCTTTTAGAGTTTAACTATAAATTAACTCAAACAATCTAGTGGTCCTCTCAATTACGGGCTTAAAAGGTATTTAGCACGTTTAACATTTATGCACATATCACCATATTTTGATCATCAAAAACCAAGGTAGAGGTTAGGAGCATTTATGGAGTTTTCTCAAAGAGACATCTTCCTATATATGTCCTAATATCATGTCATCGATCAACATTCACATATATGCATGCATAAGGATATATCCAAGGTCAAACGGAAAGAGGCATATCATAAATTCATGATCATGGTTTAATAAAGCATATGCACATGAACCCGATCAACCTATATGCATTTTTGTATAGTTAAAATTAATAAGTAAAGCAAGAATTGCTTACCAGATTAATTTCAAACTTAAAAGATCATGTTGATCACTTAGCTTAACTCACAAAATATGCCGATATGAATGTACCCAGCAAAATGTCCTTTGTAAGACTGAAGTGACAACACGACCGGTTCATCATCACAACGCATTGTGCATCCCGATCTCCTGCCTCTAGTGAGTACCATGGCAATTGCTTTCCATTTTTGACATTCCATTGCCGCTCCGCATACAGTACCGTACCGTATCATGGAATTACACAACGTAAAGATTACAATTGGAACATTAATTCAATTGAAAAAAATTCAATCGTATGCATATACGTAGGCGTGGCCACGGGTCAAGGGTCGGGGAAGGGCGACCCGAACCCTAACCCGGGAATTCCACGAGTTGGCAGGTTCGGGTCGACCCGTTGACCCGCCGGATTCCCAAATTAAAAAAAAAATTTATTTTTTTTATTATTTTTGACTAAAAAATTAAAAAAAAATGATATGTAAAGACTTTTTATACATATCACTTTTTATATCCATTTCATTTTAATATGAAGTGGAAAAAAACATGAGAAATTTTATATTTTTATAAAACTTCCTTCATCCACTACAATATAAATGTAGGGATATAAAACTTCTCAAACTTTACTTCATTTCATTTTAAGAAATAAAGCTTAAAGTGAAGAGTGGAGGTTAAGGGAGGATGGAGTACACATATATATACATCCATCCCTTCTCATTCTATCTCTCAACTTTCAATGTGGGACAAGAGTCTTGTCCCACATTGAAAGTTGAGAGAATAGGGGATGTCTTTCAAATCTATAAAAAGGGAAGGGTGATAGTGTTTTTGACCCACATTGCACATTGCAAACTAGTTTATGTTTATATATTATAAATTATTCTAAGAATAATATACATAATAATTATTATAAACATAAAAAAAATATTTTTCAAAAAAAACAATTGGGATGGCGGGTCGACCCGCCGGGTCATCGGGCTCAAAACCCCTGACCCTAACCCGCAACCCGCCCCCACCCGTTGACCCGTTACCCGGACCCGCCGGATCATTGACCCGTACGACCCGTCAGGTCACGGGTCGACCCGTAACCCGTGGCCACCCTACATATATGTAATTAGTCAACTATATAAATGTTCCCATTTAATGCTCCATCTTTGAGTAAATCAGTTATACGTACACCACTTTGTACTCCACTTCAAGCCTTAGGAATGAAAGGTAAGATTTAGTTCAATAGTGGTAATCCATTAGCAACTCGTAATGAGAGCTATACTGATATATTCATTATTCATAGCTTTCGATCTCTCAATCCCACGTATGCTTAATTAATTAAAACAAAAATAATTAATTTAGCCATGAAGACTAACCGATTTACCTCTCCATCGAGGACTTGCGGTTGCATTTTGCCTTGTGTGGTCAACGTCCCTTATGCTCTAGGTTACCCTCTAGCCCGGCTCGGCCCGAAATTAAGCCCAGCAATGAGCCTGCCGCATAGCAGCCAGCTTGGAGCTTCCGTTCATCTGTACGTACCTTCCATGGGAGTGACTCGTCGTCGAGTCGTCGACAGCCTAGCCCAGGAGAGTACGCCGCCATTGCAGTGAGCCTGAGCGTCTGTGCAGGCTATCCAGCAGGATCTCCCTCCGACGAACGCACAGGCGGTAGCGCCGCCAGAGAGATTGACCGCCAATTACCTCCTCGATCTGTTGGGCCGGCGATTCCAACCAAGATCTGGACGTATCCTACAGCCATCTCGCAACACTGCTCTAGAATTGACTCGCCGTTGAGAGCGCCTCCGGTAGTCCACGATCATCATTTCGAGCGAATAGGACGGCATCGCAACACTGCTCTAGCATAAGGGACGTTTCGAGCGAATAGGACGTCTCGTCGTCATCCGAGGGTAATGGAGCAACATAAGTCGCGATTGTCCCTTGGTTCATCATGAATCGATCAATTTGAGTATCGCTCCTCTTCTCCATCTTCGTCGGAGGTGAAACCAGAGGCTGCGCAGCTCCACTTATTCGTCTCCATCGCTAGTCCTGGATCCCGCTGGACACAGTCCGTTCCGGGAAGGTGAACGCCGCCATGATTTCGGCACAACCATCGATCGACTCGGTGAAGAGCTCGTCGCTCTTAATTGCATGGAAACAACGGCGCCGGTCTCCTTGATCTCAGAAAGCGCCTCCCTGGGGTCCTCCTCCGATTAACCAAGTTAACTCTTTTTGACACATCTACAAATCATTTGCAGGACTAGAACTTTGAACAATGGAAATCAATCTGATTAATCGGATTGTTCAATTAAAATCAAACTTCCATGTTCATTCCTCAACTCTATTCAACAGGTAAGTACTAACAAACATAAATCGCTTCTAAATTGTTAGTAAAACCCATCTAATTGATTCATAGAATACCCATCTAATTGATTCGTAGAATTCATCAAAAACATTTGAAAATCCAAATAGAAAACTTACCTCAAAACACAAATGGACGTGGCGTGGTATATATCCGAACTCACTGCCTTAGAAGCGATTTCGTCCGGACCACGGTGCAAGTCGGCTTCTTGGCATCGCCCCAAGGTTACACAACGCTCTTCAAAAGCGTGCACTCGCAATCGAAGAGATGGAATCAACCCGAAACTCAGAACTTTTCTTAGGAGAAGAGGAGAAGGCGTGCGTGCAAAACTGAAAGAGATCAATCAGTTTAAAACCCCAGTGCAAGGATAAGTGTTATTGAAATAGAAATATTATTTTATAATATATGAATTGGAAAAACATAAAAATCCTTTTTAATAAACCACTCTCCAAAATTCTTCCATACTTAAAAAACCCTTCGTTCAAGCATTATTTCCAATAAGTCTAAGGACCACCATCCTTAACTCAGGTGAAATCTGTTCGAGAGTTTTCCGCAAAATATCATTTTCATTTTGAATCCAACTCGTTCTTTGTTCTGTGGGGTTTTGTTCATGTGTTTTTGGATCTGTAGGTTCAAAGGGGAGAGATGCAGAACGATAGGATTCGAGAGAGTAGCAAATAAACAACACTAAAGATATGACTAAAAATCTGAAGAAACCAAAAACAGAAAAAGAGCAACACCTTGTCGATATGAAAGATAGGAGACCAAATTGGGCAGCAGTAGTGCTTAAAGGTGACAGGCGCAGCTTCCGAGCCACAACAGCCACAGAAGTACTGCAGCACCACAGCCTAGAAGCAAGAGGGAGATCTTGGCCGTTGAGCAACATCAACACCCCACGAGAGGGAGATGTGCCGATGTCGTTGTCGGGGTTCGAGTGGGCTGGTGGAGGGGCCTCTGATTTCGAGGGGGTTTCTATTTCCATTAGGCGATTCCGTCGGATCTTTGATTCTTCCCTTTCTATGTCGGATTCTAGCTTGCTTATGAGCATAATTTATTGGAAATGGAATAAATTATGCTCATTTAGGGGATCATAAAGAAGAAAGTTCATCGAACAAATGTATATGTTGAGTTCAGTGGGGGAGAGAAAACCTGAAAAAGGGTGTACAGGCCCCCAAACCCCGACGATTGTAACAATGAAAGGTTTTTTTTTATGAATGCTGGGATTTTACATTCAGAAGGGCTTTTTTTTTATCAGACCAAAAAAAAAAAGGGCATTTTTTCTTTTGATGACAGTTCGACAGAGACTCACTCGACACACGATTGAAGCGGCGATTTACCTTCGAACAACACCTTCCAGTCAGCCGCCACTGCCGGCTCCTCCTCCACCGAACCGTCGGCTTGTGCCCTCCTGCCTCCTGTACACCGAACCATTCAAACGCAGCACTGCAGCAACCAACAACTTCTTCTTCCCCTCCCAATCCCATATCCGAAATCGCCAAAATTGAAAAGGTTTGATTTTAGGAATCAATTTTGTGAAAATAGGGTTTGTGATTTTGAGAATCAATTTTGAAATTCTGATTAAGGTTTGAGATTTTGAGAATCAATTTTGTTATTTCATTATTTTATGTGAATTGAATTTGTGATGTAACATCGAAC
This sequence comes from Persicaria tinctoria, assembly GCA_037127255.1. NCBI lineage: Eukaryota > Viridiplantae > Streptophyta > Magnoliopsida > Caryophyllales > Polygonaceae > Persicaria > Persicaria tinctoria. Next base: position 58,271,879 of record JBANSL010000014.1, read on the forward strand.
CTGTAGAAAAATTAATTACAGTGTTCGAAAATAGAAAGTGGATAGTAAATAGAGAAGATAGATTGCATTGCAAAGAAGATACAAATTGTGAAGATATAGTTCCTGCTAGGGATAAAAAATGTTCTACCAAAAGAAAACATTGTAAAAAATTGAAAAAAAAAACATGAAAACTCGCAATCATTCTTTGTAGTTTTCAGCCCCCATGCAAGATTCTTGGATCTATCACTACCTAGAACCCCACCGGCCACCACACAAGTCGTAATAGGCGGATTACCTACCTATAGAATTTGTTCATTTTGTTGCTTTTGAGTATTTGGTATAAAATTTGTGTTCAGTTCAACATATCTCTTATGCCTCTTCTGCTTATGATTTGGTGCGTTGGACTGATTTCTTTCTGTCGAGGATGCGGAAAAGTCTAACTTTGATTATCTTGTTTATCTGTGGAGTCAACTATGGCTTCTACTACTTTTCAACCTTCATCTTTTCTTAATTTTTTTTTTATGAAATTGACTTCAGGCAAGCGAGGAATAGGAGTTGTTAGTATCCAATGAATCATTAGCATTTGAATTCAATGGGGATGGCGGAAATCCCCACTCTTGCCTCGTCCAATCATTCTTCAAACCTTGTGCTATCCACTTTGCTGTTCAATAAGGTAAAAATTTAACCTTTGAGTTACTCTTTAATCTCCGGCTTTATGGGCTAGTGATACTGAAATATATCATTTGATTGGATCCGTTGATTTGTTTAGTTTCCGATTTTACCAGTGCTTATTGTAAATTAGTTAAATGGGAACTCTGCATTATACTTGCCCTAACCTGTTCAGTATTCATATCTTGATATGGTTACCTCTTCCTATTTTCCTCTACTTATATATGCAACTTCCTATCTTATTATAAGGTTTTATGTTACTTGGGGCCATGGTGAGAGTTTTACATTATCCAGGAAGGGTATGTTGTCTTTACAGTTTTACACCTCTTTGGACCTTGTATCTTAAATGTATGATAACCTTTGTTATTTTGTTTGCTTGTAGATTTATTTTGATTAAATATCTCATTATTACTTCAGGAATTCAATTCAAGCATGGAGCAGAATGAGGCTGGGGAGATTCCGAGGTATATTTGTGTTTCAAATGGTTATGAGATCTTTTGCTTGAATCTCAAGGAGGACAAAGGTCAGTCTAATGATATACCGCCCCTTCCCAAAATTGGTACTCTGGCAGGTACTCTGGCCCTGCTGGAGGAGCGTCTTCCTACGTCTTCCTACGTGCATACATGATTGGTGGCCAAAAGTTTCCAGCCTCCTTTGGGAAGCGTGATTATGAGTGTATTCATTACTGTGGTAAGGATCCTCGAGGTATCAATCTTTACCGAACCTTCTGCAGGACATGCAAGGTCAAGGGTTCATTCCCTTACGTATATGCCTTGTCTATGGATGGTCATACCCTCTCCCTCTCTAAAGCCGACATTGTCCGGCCAAATAAGCCCAAATTATGGCCTATAGTTGAGAAGATTGATGGCCAAACGCATGTGATCGACTATGTTCCTCCGCAGTTAGAGCGCTATTGTAGTGGTTGGATCACTTCCCATGAGGTTCTCAGCTCTGATCATGACAGCTGGTCAGGTGTCTCAACAGTTAAGGACATGGGTTACATATATTCTCACGCGGTGGTCGGTCACCGCATCTTTGCTGTAGCTACTAGAAAATGTCTGGTGTTTGACTCTAAGATAGGGAATTGGGAAGTGCCATGTCCCAGTGTTTCATACCTGAGGCTGAATCCCTTCAGGGCCTGGGAGGTGTTGCAAATTCTAAGTCTTGAAATCGGAAGGTGTGCTGGAGGATTCACTTATGGAGAGGCAAGCAACCCACTGTATGTGCTAATTGCAATTGTACATGACCGTACAGATGAGGATTGGCATTTGCACGCTGTAGCTTTCTTGGTCACCTCAATGGGGAAGGTTGTTTGCTTTCAGCCTCTCCCTCATCTCTTCGAGGGCTTGTGAAGCCATTCCAAATGGAATCAGGCACAATGATTGATGTTGATGAGAAGGGGAACAAAATGTGCTTCATCATGAGCGCAGTTGGAACCGGTAGTTCGGATTATGTTTTCATCGGTACTTTCATTGTGGAGAGGGTTATCGAGGTTGACTCGAAGGTTCAAGAATTGTGGGCAAAAGGAACAGAGGCTTGGCCCGTTGAGCAAGAATTTGTTTGTGTTGATTTAAAGGACAGCTATATATATCAAGCAAATGATGGCGTCAGTTCGATCGGAGGAATGCTCGGTTTCCGTGCTTGCTTCCTTCCTTAAAGTAGGGAAGAATGAACGCTTTTTTTCTGGGTTAGATTTGATACTAAGCTTAATCTTGGTTAAGAAGTGGTTGTCTTTACTTTTGCTGAATTTCTATAACATATGTTTTAAACATAACCTACTACATGTGATTATTATATTAAACTCAAAAGGACGCAGCAAAGACTTGAATAATCGACCAAGAAATCAGCAAGATCGATCAAGAAAATAAAGACTCGAAACAAGAATTCAAGAACAAGACTCGACAATAAAGAAAGACTCGAAATTGATGCAAAGACACGACCGATAAGGACGTACTGATGCGATCTATATAGAACAAGATAAAGACCCCAGATGTAAAGACCGGAATTTAATTAATATTTATAAAATATCCGTAGGATAATCCGAATATTATCCTCCCTTATGATTATGAAAACCCGGAAAATTTAAAAATTTTATGTCTAGCCTTACATGGATTTAATGACGGAAAAAAATATGCCCAAGCCACTTTTCTCGTATCTTATAAACGTAACGGATTTTAACGCTTCACGAGCTCGGGTTTTACATTATGTTAAAGAGGTCATCCACCCAAATTGCCCAACATTGATCCACCAAACCCTTGACTTGTGGCTTGCTTGTGAATGTAGACATTCAACCACTCCCATCTCTTCATCCCATCACCACCCATGCTTTGACTCATGAAGCCAACCACCCCTCTCCTCTATAAGCCTGACCCCAAGACTCATGAGGAGCTCATCCAAAGAAGCCCCACCGTCACTTGAGAGGAGAGAGAGAGAGAGAAGGAGAGCCTTGCTCCATTTTAGGTCCATTTTGGACAGCCTTCACAAGAAATAGCATAACTCCCTCCATACTCATCCAAATTGAGCAAACTCGGTGGCCATGGATCCGTCTTGAACCCAGCTTTCCATACATATCTCAAACACAAAAATCCAAGGTCTTTTTCCCAGCCAAAATCGTCCATCTTTGAAGCTGCAGAAAACTGTTTTTGAAGGGTCTTGAGAGTTTGACTTGATTTCTTGGTAAGAACCCTTCCTTTCTTCCAAAACTGAGTTCCAACATGTTTTATAACTCCTTTTCTTCAACTTTGAGTAAGAATCTAAATCATGTTTTGGGATTTTTGGTGACAAAATGGCAAGGTGTTTGAAACGTGTTCCGAAGGACTCCCGAGGGTGTTCTTGAGTCGTTTGTGTGGGATTCTTCGAAGGTAATCCCTCATCCGCCTTCCCTCTCTCTAGGAATAGATCTTGTGTGCTTGGAAAGGGCTTAGGAAGTGGAGCCTCTATGTGTTTTTGGTTGCGTTTTGTAGCAAACATCAAGAGACAAAATGGATATATGTGCCTCTGTAATTTGGACTTTAATTCCAATCCAACGGTCTGATTCGGCTGAAATCTTAATATGATGTTCATGGAAATGTTATCTAACTTCCCTTTAAAAATTATGGCAATCCAACGGTTGGATCAAGAGTTATTATGATTTTAGTAACCAGTGTTTATAATGACTCGGTTAAAAAACTTGGTTAAGGGAATGCTAAGAATATGGTTCAATATATGATGGCATAACCGAAACTTAGAGCATATAAAATACAAAAATGAAGTATACCCATAACTTGACTTATGATCCGATAAGAAGAAAATCGATTATGTGATAATACGATATAGATTATAACTGGTTAAGTCCGGATCACTTAACCAAATTGTGTAATCTATAGAATCGTGAACCTCATGTGGATGTATGTTGATTATTAGGTTGGGTACCATGCATTAGAATACCACCTAATGAAAGCTTAATGAAATTAATAGGCTCTTGTTGATTGGATCCTTGGTTGTGCACTTTATTGCTTGCTTATTCTCCGGACTCCAGGTAAGTCCCCTGGACTTACTCATGATGGATTTATGTGATACTCTTTGTCTTATCGAGAGTCTTCATGCATCACGCGACCTAGTAACATGTTTAGGAATATAAACTGGTAATATGACGTAGGATGAACTTAGTAAATCCAATAATTCATATGTATGCTATGTGTCTATGGTAGGACGGCCGTCAAAATCTAAATAAATGACTTATACTCGATGGAACACGAATGAAATGATGAAAGGCTTATGATGAGAAAGAATGAGTATGTTTGAGAAGGATGAGTATGTTTGAGAAGGATGAGTACGTTTGAGAAGGATGAGTACGTTTGAGAAGATATTATGGTGATTATGATGATGATTATGATGATGATACGGGCCCTTGTGTGTTTATTTCGCATTTATATATATCTATACACTTGCTTATGTGTTGCATTTTAACATTCATGTAGTTTAAGTATGCCTCTTTATATGGCACGGAGTGTGCATATTTCCGATGATTGACCCCGATATATTTCTTGTTTTTAGATTCAGGTACCCCTTACCCGATATGACTTACTGATGTGGATGGTTGTCGGGACAGACCTTTTGGACGATTAGAGTGAGGGAGGCGCTTGACATTCGCACTCTTTTGCTCATACGTTTTATCGTTTTGACCCGGCGTGGCCGTGGCATTTTGTTGTATTTATGATTTCCGCTTTTATCTCTGTTCGAAACGTTTTGCGATAGTCTAGGACAGGTGAAGCCTCCAACGGGCTTACGATCTTTTCGGGGTTCGCAATCCCCATCTTTTGACAACTAAATCTTCCGCTTAAATGAACCTAATAATAACTCGTACTCGGTCGTAAGATCCAAAGCTCACGGAAGAAGATCAAACTTCTTCTATAACGTTCCCCGATAATCTAGTATTCCGAACCTTATTTACCTTCTAAGTAGGTTTATGGAGGTTAATTCGGGTACTTAAATTTCGGGTCGTTACAAAGTTGGTATCAGAGCCAAGGTTGTTCGACCTGAGTACGCACGAGTTAAAAAATTAATTTTCAAAACCCGCCCACCGTTTTGGAAATTTTCAAGGATTTCGAAGTGTTTAAAGGGCAAAGATGAAAACCCTTTGGAAAATGAAAATGGTTAGGATCTTTATAGACGAGAGATAGGATCGACGGGTAGAGACAAGGCGATAGGCATCATTAGAGATGTAGAAGGGTCCGGGTAGACTGCCTAGCTTTTCCTTACAGACGGGCCTGGAAGACTCCAAGGGAGCAACCAAGGTGGTTGGAGCAGGATAGGATTTAGGGGCGGGCTCGCCAAGCTATCCCTCGAAGGATAGCTATCTAGTTAGCTTCCGTGCGATATAAAACTGTGCCTGCGGGCCACCCCCTTGAAGGGATGTAATTATGTGAGATGAATGTGCCTGAGGGCCGTCTTCCTTGAAGAAGACGTTTTATTTAATTGTATATTGAGTACAGTTAAATGTCCAGTTGTCAGCATGGTCGACACCCAGATTATTAGAGGACGCGGGAGACCACGTGGCCGAGGTCGTGGCCGCATTCCCGAGACAGAGACTGAGACTGAGACCGATGTTGAGGTCGAGATCCCCGGACAGCACGAGGGAGAGGCTGATAGGCAGCAGCAGGGATCAGCGATAGAGAGGGCATTACTCGCGTTGCTAGAGCGAGAGAGATCGGCTGGCGTCACCGACTGGGTGAAGAGACTATCACAGAGTAGCCCGCCTATCTTCGAGGCCGGACCCGAAGAGGATATCGAGCAGTTCTTCAGAGGACTCGAGGGAGTTTTCAGCTTGATTGGAGTACCCGATGAGGAGAGACAGAGGCTTGCGGCTGGGCAGCTTAAAGGAGATGCTTATGATAGATGGCTTGTCTACTGTGATGATCGTACTGCATGGACCTACGAGGAGTTCAAGAAGTTGATGCTGAGAGAGTACTGTCCATCTGGGACACAAGCAGCACGAGAGGTTGCGTTCTTCAGCACCCGCTATGACCCACGGCTATCTATCTCCAAGATCGTCTGCCAGTTCAAGAAGGAGCTCGTTTATTGTGGAGGGGTATGTAACACTGACGAGATGCGCATCTGCATGCTTTCTATGAGGCTTCGCCAGACGTTCTTCTGATATCTACCAGCATGGAGGAAATGACATATGACAGATTTCTAGAGATGATCCTCCGCTATGATCAGCAACTACGTTTGACAGCTGCCACGTCTTCAGCTTTTCGCACTTCATCTGGCGGAAAGAGGCCACGACCCGCGGAGCCCAGATCAGCGCCGTTCGAGCGACGAGACTTCTAGACCAGGGATGCACGAGCTACTGGTGTTACGCTTTAGAGGTGGATCGCGAGCGACCCAGCCTGACAGATGTCCCCGTTGTTAGTGAGTTTGCTGACGTTTTCCCAGACGAGCTACCAGGACTTCCGCCACAGCGAGATGTTGATTTCTCTATACAGTTGGAGCCGGGCACCAAGCCGATTTCAAGGGTCCCGTACAGGATGGCGCCGACAGAGATGGCCGAGCTGAAGGCACAGTTGGAGGAGCTAGACGGGAAGGGCTACATTAGGCCGAGTGCTTCGCCGTGGGGAGCACCAGTTTTGTTCGTGAAGAAGAAGGATGGGTCGTTGAGGCTATGCATAGATTACAGAGAGTTGAACCGGGCTACGGTGAAGAACCGTTACCCGTTGCCGAGAATAGACGATTTGATGGATCAGCTGCAGGGAGCTGTCGTCTTCTCGAAGATAGATTTGCGTTCGGGTTATCACCAGCTGAGGGTGAAGTCAGAGGACATCCCGAAGACGGCCTTCAGGACTAGATACGGACACTACGAGTTTGTGGTTATGCCGTTCGGGCTAACCAACGCGCCAGCCGCCTTCATGGAGTTGATGAACAGGGTGTTCATCGATTTTCTTGACAGATTTGTGGTGGTATTTATCGATGACATCTTGATCTACTCGAGGAGCAGAGAGGAGCATGCTGAGCACCTGAGGATTGTGCTGAGGATTCTGCAGAAGCATAAACTGTTCGGGAAGTTTAGCAAGTGTGAGTTCTGGCTCTCCGAGGTGATGTTTCTTGGTCATGTTATATCCGCAGCAGGGATATCAGTAGATGCATCGAAGGTTGATGCTATCGTTGCTTGGGAGATCCCCAAGAACGTCAGAGACATCAAGTCTTTTCTAGGTTTGGCTAGCTATTACCGACGGTTCGTCGAGGGCTTCTCCAGCATAGCTAGGCCGATGACGCAGCTGACGAAGAAGGGAGTAACCTTCGAGTGGAGCCCGGCGTGCCAGGCCAGTTTTGATTTGCTGAAGCAGAAGTTGACATCCGCACCAGTGTTAGCACTACCAGAGGGGACGGAGGACTTCGTAGTCTACACGGATGCTTCGAGTTCAGGTTTAGGTTGTGTGCTACAGCAGAGGGATCGGGTCATCGCTTACGCTTCACGCCAGCTGAAGCCAGGGGAGGAGTCATACCCCACGCACGATCTTGAGCTAGCCGCAGTTGTACATGCGCTCAAGATCTGGAGGCACTATCTGTATGGCACGTCAGTGAGGATCATGACCGATCACAAAAATCTGAAGTACATTTTCACGCAGAAAGAGCTGAACATGCGTCAGAGGAGGTGGCTGGAGTTGATCAAGGACTACGAGTTGGAGATTGAGTATCACCCGGGGAAGGCCAATGTGGTGGCCGACGCCTTGAGTCGGAAGACTCGTCAGGAGATTGTTTTGTCCAGATTGACGGCTCGACCTGAGTTACAGCGGGATCTGATCAGTTGTGGGATAGAGGTCTGGTCACAGCGAGAGAGTGGACAGCTGAGTTTCCTAGAGGTTCAGTCAGAGTTGATGGATGAGATCCGACGAGCGCAGACAGAGTGTCCGCGGATTGCCGATATCCGACAGCGCATGGCCCAGGGCCAATGTAGGTCTTTTACCGTCCGAGATGATGGGATGCTGATGTTGCAGGGACGAGTTGCTGTGCCTGATGTGCACAACCTGAAGCAGAAGATCATGATAGAGGCACATTCCACTCCTTATTCGGTCCATCCGGGATCGAATAAGATGTATCAGGACATGAGGAGGACGTTCTAGTGGCGCAAGATGAAGACTGACGTTGCATTGTTTGTAGCGCGATGTCAGGTCTGCCCGCAGGTGCGGATAGAGCACCAGAAGCCCGGAGGGATGACACGGTCACTTCCTGACCCTGTGTGGAAGTGGACGGATATCACGATGGACTTCGTGACAGGATTGAGGAGAGATGTACGAGGCTTTGATGCGATTTGGGTGGTGGTCGACAGGTTGACCAAGACCGCCCATTTCATTCCGATTCAGGAGACATGGCCTGTGTCTGATTTAGTCCGAGCTTTTATACAGCATATAGTGAGGTTGCATGGGGTTCCCGAGAGGATAGTATCTGATAGAGATGGCCGCTTCACTTCGAGATTCTGGAGGCAGGTGCATGAGGCTCTGGGGAGCAAGTTGCATTTCAGCACGGCCTATCACCCGCAGACGGACGGGCAGAGCGATAGGACGATTCAGACGCTGGAGGATATGCTGAGGGCTTGTGTTTGGAGTGGGGGAACCTTTGGGTTCGACATCTTCCCCTAGTAGAGTTCTCGTACAACAACAACTATCATTCATCGATCAGGATGGCTCCTTTTGAGGCGTTGTACAGGAGGCGATGCAAGTCGCCTATCTGCTGGGATGAGCCTGCAGACCGAGTGGGGACACTACCACAGTACGTGCAGGAGGCGACAGATCAGGTCAGATGGATCCGAGAGCATCTGAGGGTTGCGCACGACCGACAGAAGAAGTATGCTGATAGGCGCAGGATTGAGTTGGCCTTTGAGGTTGGAGATCATGTCTGGTTGCGAGTGTCACCGACGAGAGGGATCCGACGATTCGGGATGAAGGGCAAATTGAGCCCTAGATATGTGGGCCCCTTTGAGATCCTCGAGCGAGTAGGAGAGGTTGCTTACAGAGTTGTTTTACCGCCCCGTTTGGCTGGTATACACGATGTCTTCCACGTGTCACAGCTGAGGAAGTACGAGCCAGATCCGAGTCATAGATTGGACTACTCCGGATTAGAGATAGCACCTGACCATACCTTCGTGGAGCATCCGATTGCTGTTCTTGACCGACGGGTCAAGAAGCTGAGGCGCAGAGAGGTACCGTTGGTACTTAAACAGTGGGCTAGGAGAAGCCCCGAGGAGGCCACTTGGGAGACAGAGGAGAGTATACGGGCGAGCTATGGAGATGTATTAGATGAGTTGCTAGCGTCGTATGTACAGCCACGTGCAGATATAGCTTTGACTGCGTGAGTGGCCGGTGAGTACCTGGGAGAGGGACCCTTAGCCGTACTATGTGTGATTGGGTGTTTACCTCTGTGATTGAGTGCGCATTTTCTGTGATTGATATGCGTGGTGGGGCCCATGAGCGGTCCTACATGATGTGATTATCATTGATGTGTGATACTTTATGATATATGACTGATATGATATCGTTATGATTATGTGATTGTTGTGAGTATGGTCGATAAATGATGGTATGTCGGAATATTGAACCTAGGAAAACGAATAAGGCTTAGCCTTAGAGGTGGATGTTAATCCACCCTCTGTTTTGATTGAGTCGTAGTGAGATCGTGTGTTTGATCCTTAGAGGTGGATAACCACCTCCCGAGAAGGAGATGAGTCGAGACTAGAAGTGTCTAGGTCTAATGTCGAGTTGGGACGCCAAACACCTTGATTTTGAGATTTAGTTCGGAAATGAGCAATTTAAGGTTCCAATGTTCGGGTAAACCTATTATACTTCGCGAAGTGGATACGAGCTTTCCACGGGGGCACTCGTGGAATTTACGCTAAGACCGAGCGGTAGTGTGATTATCCTCTCGAGTTGTGATACTTTCAAGGTTGAGGCGAGATGTGATGGGGGCGCCCATCACATGCTTGATGAAACCTTCGAGATTATTACGGCCGTGACAAAGGTGGCGTGAGATTCTTGGACGACGCATCCAAGATGATCGTGTGCCTTTTGTTACGATTCAAGGACTCAAGTTTTAAAACCTTCTCCGCCGGTTTAAACCTCTTTGTCTCGGGGACGAGACTTGTTTTTAGAGGTGGATGATTGTAAAGACCGGAATTTAATTAATATTTATAAAATATCCGTAGGATAATCCGAATATTATCCTCCCTTATGATTATGAAAACCCGGAAAATTTAAAAATTTTATGTCTAGCCTTACATGGATTTAATGACGGAAAAAAATATGCCCAAGCCACTTTTCTCGTATCTTATAAACGTAACGGATTTTAACGCTTCACGAGCTCGGGTTTTACATTATGTTAAAGAGGTCATCCACCCAAATTGCCCAACATTGATCCACCAAACCCTTGACTTGTGGCTTGCTTGTGAATGTAGACATTCAACCACTCCCATCTCTTCATCCCATCACCACCCATGCTTTGACTCATGAAGCCAACCACCCCTCTCCTCTATAAGCCTGACCCCAAGACTCATGAGGAGCTCATCCAAAGAAGCCCCACCGTCACTTGAGAGGAGAGAGAGAGAGAGAAGGAGAGCCTTGCTCCATTTTAGGTCCATTTTGGACAGCCTTCACAAGAAATAGCATAACTCCCTCCATACTCATCCAAATTGAGCAAACTCGGTGGCCATGGATCCGTCTTGAACCCAGCTTTCCATACATATCTCAAACACAAAAATCCAAGGTCTTTTTCCCAGCCAAAATCGTCCATCTTTGAAGCTGCAGAAAACTGTTTTTGAAGGGTCTTGAGAGTTTGACTTGATTTCTTGGTAAGAACCCTTCCTTTCTTCCAAAACTGAGTTCCAACATGTTTTATAACTCCTTTTCTTCAACTTTGAGTAAGAATCTAAATCATGTTTTGGGATTTTTGGTGACAAAATGGCAAGGTGTTTGAAACGTGTTCCGAAGGACTCCCGAGGGTGTTCTTGAGTCGTTTGTGTGGGATTCTTCGAAGGTAATCCCTCATCCGCCTTCCCTCTCTCTAGGAATAGATCTTGTGTGCTTGGAAAGGGCTTAGGAAGTGGAGCCTCTATGTGTTTTTGGTTGCGTTTTGTAGCAAACATCAAGAGACAAAATGGATATATGTGCCTCTGTAATTTGGACTTTAATTCCAATCCAACGGTCTGATTCGGCTGAAATCTTAATATGATGTTCATGGAAATGTTATCTAACTTCCCTTTAAAAATTATGGCAATCCAACGGTTGGATCAAGAGTTATTATGATTTTAGTAACCAGTGTTTATAATGACTCGGTTAAAAAACTTGGTTAAGGGAATGCTAAGAATATGGTTCAATATATGATGGCATAACCGAAACTTAGAGCATATAAAATACAAAAATGAAGTATACCCATAACTTGACTTATGATCCGATAAGAAGAAAATCGATTATGTGATAATACGATATAGATTATAACTGGTTAAGTCCGGATCACTTAACCAAATTGTGTAATCTATAGAATCGTGAACCTCATGTGGATGTATGTTGATTATTAGGTTGGGTACCATGCATTAGAATACCACCTAATGAAAGCTTAATGAAATTAATAGGCTCTTGTTGATTGGATCCTTGGTTGTGCACTTTATTGCTTGCTTATTCTCCGGACTCCAGGTAAGTCCCCTGGACTTACTCATGATGGATTTATGTGATACTCTTTGTCTTATCGAGAGTCTTCATGCATCACGCGACCTAGTAACATGTTTAGGAATATAAACTGGTAATATGACGTAGGATGAACTTAGTAAATCCAATAATTCATATGTATGCTATGTGTCTATGGTAGGACGGCCGTCAAAATCTAAATAAATGACTTATACTCGATGGAACACGAATGAAATGATGAAAGGCTTATGATGAGAAAGAATGAGTATGTTTGAGAAGGATGAGTATGTTTGAGAAGGATGAGTACGTTTGAGAAGGATGAGTACGTTTGAGAAGATATTATGGTGATTATGATGATGATTATGATGATGATACGGGCCCTTGTGTGTTTATTTCGCATTTATATATATCTATACACTTGCTTATGTGTTGCATTTTAACATTCATGTAGTTTAAGTATGCCTCTTTATATGGCACGGAGTGTGCATATTTCCGATGATTGACCCCGATATATTTCTTGTTTTTAGATTCAGGTACCCCTTACCCGATATGACTTACTGATGTGGATGGTTGTCGGGACAGACCTTTTGGACGATTAGAGTGAGGGAGGCGCTTGACATTCGCACTCTTTTGCTCATACGTTTTATCGTTTTGACCCGGCGTGGCCGTGGCATTTTGTTGTATTTATGATTTCCGCTTTTATCTCTGTTCGAAACGTTTTGCGATAGTCTAGGACAGGTGAAGCCTCCAACGGGCTTACGATCTTTTCGGGGTTCGCAATCCCCATCTTTTGACAACTAAATCTTCCGCTTAAATGAACCTAATAATAACTCGTACTCGGTCGTAAGATCCAAAGCTCACGGAAGAAGATCAAACTTCTTCTATAACGTTCCCCGATAATCTAGTATTCCGAACCTTATTTACCTTCTAAGTAGGTTTATGGAGGTTAATTCGGGTACTTAAATTTCGGGTCGTTACACCAGACCTCCGTAGAGGGTAGGAACCAATACCAATGACTATATAACCCGCCTCTGCAACCCTACACAACCAAGCGGACAACTTGGAGGCACAAGGAGGGGGCTTGTGGATACTAGGATCACCAAGTCTTGCGAAGTTGATGAACACAAAGCAAACCAAGCTAAAACAATAGCAATAGTTGCAATCTATGAGCCATGCTTCTAATCGATCGACTTTCTCTCAATTGTGTTTCACACAAACTGAAATTTCATTCATAATGGAAGACGTCTTATGTTTTACAAGGAGATCAACCTCTATTTATAACCCTAAGGGCTGATTTTAGATAGAAATAATAATTAAAGAGAAATTAAAATAAATCCCTAAATTTCCTAAAATAACTTAAATAAATAAGGTTACTAAAAATAACAAAAGAAAGTTCTTTATTCCCGTCAAAACAGTGACAGCTTGCAAATATGTTGATTTTCGGCCAAGCTTTAAGTCGAATCTGGAAAAACCTTCAACAACAAAGTTGTAGATCTCTTCGTCTTTGTTCCGACAAGAAATGGCACGCCTCAATCCGATTAATATTGAATCTGTACGACTCATTTTACTTAAACGTCGAAAAGCTGTCAAATATTCTGAACGAGTCTAAAACGTCATTTGCACCTTTGGATCTTCTCCCAAGGTGGAGCCTTCTTCCTCTTGAGAAAGACATCATCTGAAGGTGTCTTGGATGGTCTCGCATCAATCTCCCTTTCTTGAAAATGATTCGTCTTCGAATCCAAGGTCGCATAATGTTCCTCAAAGGCTTCCACACGAACTCCTGGATCGAAAACCTCATGTCCATGGAAACTCTTTTCAAGGCCGATTGATATAGGAATTGACCACTCCTCAATGGTTTTTGTCTCAGCTTCATCTACAAAATCAAGAAAAGAAATTTTATGAGTGCATAATTCAAATTTCATATCAACTTCATCATGTTCTAACTTAATATGCACTCTAGTTTGTTCATTTATTTTTAAGTTTTCATCAAAGGCTAGCAAGTGAGATGGTCCGATTTTCGACAACAAGCAAGAAACTCAAGAAAGACTCAAGAAACTCAAAAGTACGCAGCAAAGACTTCAAGAATCGACCAAGAAATCAGCAAGATCGATCAAGAAAATAAAGACTCGAAACAAGAATTCAAGAACAAGACTCGACAATAAAGAAAGACTCGAAATTGATGCAAAGACACGACCGATAAGGACTGATGCGATCTATATAGAACAAGATAAAGACCCAAGGCCTCCGTAGAGGGTAGGAACCAATACCAATGACTATATAACCCGCATCTGCAACCCTACACAACCAAGCGGACAACTTGAAGGCACAAGGAGGGGGCTTGTGGATAGTAGGATCACCAAGTCTTGCGAAGTTGATGAACACAAAGCAAACCAAAATAGTTGCAATCGATGAGCCATGCTTCTAATCAATCGACTTTCTCTCAATTGTGTTTCACACAAACTCAAATTTCATTCATAATGGAAGACGTCTTATGTTTTACAAGGAGATCAGCCTCTATTTATAACCCTAAGAGCTGATTTTAGATAGAAACTAGTCCATTACCCGTGCTTTGCACGGGTTACTGATTCTAAAAATATTAAATATCTTCTTAGTGAAGATATATAATAAATAAAAGTTTTTTTTTCTTATCCTTTTTTGTACCAAAAAAATATATTGGACAAATTTCAACTTGAAGTCTAATTTTACTCAATTTAATTGTCATTCAAATTAAACGCATACACAATGATAATTATACCCATCATTAACCAATTTAAAACAAAATAAGTGGGTAAAAAATTGACCCCGCTCATAAATTTCATATAGTCATGTCAAAAATCACCACAAACAAATCCAACATTTTGTTAGTTAAAGATTTGCCCTTGTCTCAAATAATTTCTACCACATGTTTAATTTACAATGTTGAAAACTAATCTCATGAAAAATTATACAATGTACCCACTAAGATGAGGATAAAGATATTTCATGCGGTGATTAATGTGTCTCACTTATCATTTAAAAAGAAAATGTACAATACACAGAGTAACAAAATAAAATACATATTTTTATAATTACAGTAACTTCAAATCAATCTATATATTGTTACTCCAACCAACTACAATTTTAAAAGTAAATATAAGATTATTATTAGTTCTCATGATATAAAAACATGCATCAATTGATTAACCAACATTGTATTTGAAAATTGATATGGCCCTTCTCCTATATTACTAAGTTAGATGAAATTATATGGTTGAAATTTTACTACTCCATATAAGTTAATCTAATTACATGTTTAAAAATTATTTTATAATACAACTCATGACCCTCCTCTTATACAAATCAATGTATAGTAAAAAAAATGTATAGTAATATATATAATATGCATATCAAGTATTATTATGTTGCGCGTGCCCGCGGGTTTCCCGCATCTACAATATCAAGCGAGTTTGGACGTGAACTCTAGACCATGAAGCGGGCTCAACCCGGCCCGCACCCGCACCATCCGGACTAATTTGGAAAAAAGTCCGGCCCGCGCTCACATTTACCCGAAAATAAACTTTATTCTAGGAGATTTGATCACTTAAATTTTTGTTCATGGAAAAATATTTCATAAATTTTTTTTTGAAATTTTCAAATAATTAGGTAAATATATAGTATTCGATCGATAGATAATTAAATAAATTACTTAAGAACTATAAATACATATATTGATAATTGACAAATTATAGTATGAAACTCAGTGGAAATTAGTACTGTAGAGAGGTAGACATTTTATATGAAACTCAATGAAACATATTATAGTATGACCTACACAAAGGAGGGAAAACTTTTAACCACGTTGACATGTACAATAAATAATAAATATGTATACTTACCTTCGGAATTAGGATTCATAAAATCAATAATTCAATGAATCAAAGTATATCAAAAGGATACTTTTGCACACACACAAAAAAAAAGATATATAAATTTTTTAATATTTTAATTTTTTTAATGAGATAAATAAAACATTAAAATATGATAATTCTACACAAAAAGAAAAAAGTGGAATTATGGTTATAACAACAAAACCATTATAGTTTTGAATAAATGTAATGGACATTCCTTTAAATTATTAAATAACAGTCTACAAAGAAAATTAAATTAAAAAAATATGGATATTGATTATTACAAAATAACGAATAAAAATTAATAATTAAATAAAATAGGGATATATACTGAGTATGCAGATTTGGTAATATAAAAATATGTGATACTTGCCAATTATATATGAATATCAAATAAGTAATGATAATTAAGTGGATATATGTGGCATAATAATTGACAAATGGCAGATTATGAGTGGTTAAGTTTTGAGCAGTAAAAAAATCACCAGAAGTTGACATGTGACAATTTCAGCTTCTGTTTTAGTATTGTTTATGATCATATAAAATATAAGATAGGATAAGAAAATATATAAGATATGTTTTTTTAATCAATTATTAAAAAATATAATATAATTTTCAATAAAAACTTAAATTGAACGTGGTCATGTTTGTAAAAAAATACACTTTACATGATTGATATTTTGCTAACAAAATTATGATTGTGTTTATTACAAATTAAAAATGAATTAAACTGCATAAAGTAAAATGAATATAATTGAAAAATTAAATAAGTGAATTATAATAGACTCATTACTTATTTCAAAATTATCTAAAAAAAGCTACCAATTATTATAAAAGATATGTATATAAAAATTATTAAAATAAAAGTTAAACATATGCATGAAATTACTTGTTTTAAAATTATGGAAAAAAAGTTACCTACTATAAAAGAATATTAAAATAAGGAAGTGTATGTCAATAAAAAAAATTATAATAATGGTATATAGAATATAATAAAAATAAAAAATAGTACAAAATTACAAAATCAGCAACAGTACACAATTAAAAAAATCGGCAATGAAATCACCATTAGCTAAAATAGGATAGATTGGAAAGTAATACTACGTAGAAGATAAAAACAATATGGAAGTTATCTCAAATTCTTAATGGTATCTAAAAAAGGATAGAATCAACCATATAAACATGGCAAAAAAAAAATTAATAGAAAAAATGGGCGGGAAAACTTTTAACCAGAACGCGACACGTGTCCTAAGCAGCTACTACTTTAGTATTGTTTAGGATAATAATTAAAGAGAAATTAAAATAAATCCCTAAATTACCTAAAATAACTTAAATAAATAAGGTTACTAAAAATAACAAAAGAAAATTCTTTATTCCCGTCAAAACAGTGACAGCTTGCAAAGATGTTGATTTTCGGCCAAGCTTTAGGTCGAATCTGGAAAAACCTTCAACAGCAAAGTTGTAGATCTCTTCGTCTTCGTTCCGACAAGGTATGACACGCCTCAATCCGATTAATATTAAATCCGTACGACTCATTTTAATGAAACGTCGAAAAGTTGTCAAATATTCTGAACGAGTCTAAAAAGTCATTTGCACCTTTGGATCTTCTCCCAAGGTGGAGCCTTCTTCTTTCTCTTGAGAAAGACATCATCCGAAGGTGTCTTGGATGGTCCCGCATCAAGTTATTAATATCACATGTATACCACATATATACACACCTAAAAAAACTAATAAAGAGAAAAATAAAATATACAATGAACAAATTTTTAAGAGTTATCACATATACAAACACCTAGATAAATTTTTTTATTAAAGAGCAAAATAAAAATTTATGGGTACGTTGTTTGTATAAAATGATTTTATAGGACACTAAACTAGTTTAATTAATATAAGAATTTAACAACGTTTCGGCTATATACACCGCAAATCCGCACGTTGGAAGTAACGTGCATGCACGTCCAAAGCAACGTGCAATTGGGTTTCCAGCCACCGTGCCAAGACGTGCATGCACGTTTTTATTTTTTTTAAAAAAAACGTGCATACACGTCGGAATGGACGTGCAATAATGCACGTCCATTCCAACGTGCATGTTCGTCATCTTAAATCGAAGGAGATGTGCCCCTTCGTCTCCCCCATTCCATCCCAGATTCACAGACAGAGAGAGAGAGCTTGCCGGCGACAAGAGAGAGAGAGAGAGAGAGAGAGAGAGAGAGAGAGGCGGAGGCGGTGCCAGTGGAGGCGGAGGTGGTGGCGCAGATGGAGGCTGGTGGTGGTGGTGCGCAGGCAGAGACGACGGAGGGTGGTGGTGGTGGTGGAGCAGCGGCGGAGCCGGTGGAGGAGGCGGTGGCGATGGAGGGTGTGGCAGCGGCGGCGGTCCCGGTGGCGGAGGCAGTGGCGATGGAGATAGTGGCAGAGGCGGCGGCTCCGGTGGTGGAGGCGGCGGTTCCGGTGGAGGAGACCCTATTACCTCCGCGGAAGCGGCGGTCTACTGACGAGAGGGTTTCTCGACCAAATAAATTTGTAGTCAAGACCCCGTTATAGGATAGTGGAGTCAGGTTCGTCCTCAGGAGAGAAGTCAGCGGTTCTAGGTTTAGTGTGTTTTGGGGTTTAGGGATAGCGGGAAAAGGTGGGGAGGTTGTTGTCGATGTCGACTAAGACTTGGTCGATGTCGAGGGAATGATAGAAGAAGAGGTGGTCGGTGTCGGGTAACTTTGCAGGATAAAAATAATGAAATAAAATAAATAAAGATGCAAACTTCCAAGGTTAGGGATCACCACAACAATAAACATATGCGCAGATCATAAATCACATAAAGATGCATGCTTTATATCAAATAACTTTCGTTATTAACAAATAGGAATATAGAGGCTTTCGCATAAACCCTAAGTGTTACTACCTTTTCTAAATTAGGATCAACCAACTTTCGCAGGCAAAGCCTAATTACTATCCAAATTCATAACTAATTCACTTTCGCTTCATAATTGTAAATAAGGAATTGTCCTCGACTGTCGCAAAGGATTAAGCACATAGGTAGATGATAATAAAGACATACAAAATCATGAATTCATAAATCAAACAAACATATCTATGTTGGGATCACCCCAACCCTAGAAGAAGGAAAATTAGAAAGCAAACATTATGAAGGAAATTAACTTTAACATAAAATAAATTAAAACTTACAAAACCTTCCAAACGTTCCTCCTCTGTCTTCTTGCGCCCGAAGACGGCTTTGCTTGAATGAATGAAAATCAGCCCCCAAGGGATTTATTTATAGGCTTCATTCCCTAGCTATTCTAGGTAAGAAAGTCTATCTAAATCTAAACCTAATTATCTAAAGGCTTTAAGATAAATAAATGCAATTTAAGGAACTGAATCTAAAAGGGAAACAAATCTAAAATAGGTAGAATATCTTCCATGTGTTGATATGTCTTCTCCATAAATAGAACTTGATAGATGTAGATAGATCTCAGTCAAAATTGGATAGAATCGGATCCAAGGACTCCCAATCCGAGTAGGACAGCAAAACCGCGTAACGCGCTCCCGGACACGGTTTACTCGATCTTGAGGAGTTTCCTCGATCTCGAGTAGGATGGTCGTCGACTTCAGCTTCAGCTCAGCGTCTCGGGTTGCTCTTCCTCGACATGCTCGGACATTGGCTCCTGGGGTCTTCTCGATCTCGAGTTGTTTACTCGATCTCGAGTAAGGCTGGTGCTCGGCGTCTTCCGTCCTTGGCTTCTCGACTTGGCACAGCTCCTCGACTCCGGACATGGCATCAGGGTTTGTCGATCTCGACCAGTTTACTCAAGATCGAGTAAGTCTCCGAAGTCGGGTTGCTTCGTCTTCAGCTCCTCTATCAGCTCTTCCTCAACCAGGCGCTGCTCGGACTTTTTGGTCGATATCGAGTACAACTACTCGATATCGAGTAAATCTCTCAGCTTTCTGTTGTGTTCTTGAAACGCACTTTCCCGAGTCCTCGTTCGTCGGATTGACGCATATGACCATGCGTTGGAAAGCTCTTTTCCAGGGCTACAACTCTCGTGAAGACTTTAAAGCTTGATTCGAAATGATGAATGGTGAAAAATGGCATTTTCTCCAGCTGCACCATTCTTAGCTTCTCCATGACTTTTCTTTAAGCTCTAAAGTGCGTCCGATTTCTGCGAAATATAACAAAAACTTGTGTAGACCTCCATATATTTCAAATAAACATATACTACACAGATTCTGTATTATTTTAACCCAAATGTATGAAATGTATGCAAAAAACGATATAAAATTAAGTGTAAAACATGGCAGATTCAGCTCACAACATTTACAGAGGTGTCTCATGTCCCGACCCCACCGGTATGTTATTTGAATTATTTATTTTATTTGATTAAGTTTTATAGTTTTATAATGCAGTTTGATAGATTATAATATAGTTTTATAATATAACGAGCATGATTATAATTGATAGTATATAGTTTTTATGATTTGTTATATAGTTTGATCGATTATAATATAGTTTTATAATATAATTTGATAGATTATAATTGATATTATATAGTTTTTATGGTTTAATCGTATATAGTTTTTATGGTTTATAATATAGTTTGATAGATACAATTATAGTTTGTACAAAAAGTACAAACTACATTGAAATACATTAAAATTCAAAGACAATAAAAAACATTAAAAGCGATTAATATATATTAAAATATATTAAAAGACCTTAAAACATATGAAAATATATTAAAATAAATCAAAAGACAATAGAAAGTTACTTAATTACGATTACATTATTGCACATATAGCCAATTATAAAGTATTGTACATGTAACATATTTACACTTGCAGATATGGGATTCCATTGTGCGAGGTGGTCGGGTTCACACCCTCAGGCAAGACTTACTGCATCGCTTATGCCTTCATGTCGCACGAGAACGAAGACACATACGCCTGGGTGTTGCCTCAGCTTCAGATCTTGCTTGGGACGGTTCAACCTCAAGCTATTATGACTGATCGGGAGCTAGGTCTCTTGGCGGCGCTAAATGTTGTCTTCCCCAACATCCAACATCTCCTTTGTTGGTTACACGTGACGAGAAGATGCGAGGAAGCTGCTCTAAAGATTACAAAGAATTTAAACCACTTCAAGGGCAACTGTTGGGGGTTGTTCCAATCGAGGTCGGAGGAATCATTCAACCGCCGTCATCGGGCGTTACACGCTGCATGAAACTCATTCCCAGGTGTGGTGGCGTATTTAGAGGCGGTGTGGCTTCCGTACAGTAGGAACATCGTACGATGCTACGTAGATAATGTCTTCCATCTCGGCACCCGTACGACAAACAGGTACACCTTACTTCATATCTCCCATTACAATATGATATGACATCAAACATTTAGTGGTATACTGTATAATACACTTCAATGTGTACACAGTTGAGGGTCAACATAAGGTTCTGAAGGAGGCACTGCACTCATCGACTGGTGACTTTCGCATCGTGATCGATGCAATCCATAGAGTCAACGATTGTCAATTGCATGAGCTGCAGACTGCTTTGGAGATCGACCACTTCAAATGGCCAACAGCGGCGCATAAAGTCAACCTTTTTGATGAGGTAAACACTTTAATCTCCAAAAAGTGCTTCGATTATTTGTACAAGATGTGGCAGGATGTCGGTTGGTTCCTCCTTTTTCACGTAAGACCCCTTGTATGGTCTTACTTTTTTGTAGCTCCCTTAGCATTATGCCTTATCTATCTATTTACCTTTTCAGAAGATGTGGCAGGATGTCGTGAACAAAAACATTCCTCCGGAATGCACGGACTGACATTGGAGGGTTTGTTACGGGATCCCTTGTGTCCATGAGATTCAGGCATACGTCAACTCCGGTACTCCGATACCCGCCGAGGACATCCACCCGTTCTGGATGGATTTGTCATGGACTGACATCGACGACACCCCACTGCCGTATGAGTTGTTATCTTCATACACGGCTTCCAACGATGTATGCGACGATGAGCTCCACCCACCCTCATCTGCAAGCGTCCAAAGGAAATGGAGGCCTCGGGGGTCGAGGAATGCCTGCATAACCAACCCATTGCCATACGAGGAGTTAAGGGAAAGATTTGAGAGAGAAGAAGCACGTGCTACTCGACATCGTCCACAAGTGACCTCATCTCGACGTGGACGTGATGATATGTTCGGAGGGTTCAAACAGGGTCGAAACAACGTTGATCCCTTCATGCTCGGTCATATTGAGGGTGTGAGGGACACCATTGGAGATGGTCATTGTGGCTACCGTACTTTGGCGTCATTGACATCAGCGATCGACGAGTCTGCTTTCCCGGAACTCAAAACGTTATTATGCAATCACTTGGAGGATCATGCAGATCTCTACGCCGACTGTTATATGGGAGGGTACCCATTTCAGCAGTTCGTCGAGTACCAGAGATGGGCGGGACCTGTGCATGGTGATAGGAGACGGTGGATAGAGCTACCCATCATGGGTTTAGTATTTGCAACAGTATATTGACAGGCTTGAAACCTACTCCCACAAGTGTATGGTGATAACTCTCTCCCTTGATGAAAATCGGAATAAATGTTTCAAAGGCCTTGACAGGATGTTTGTGTCAAAGGTCTTGGAACATTAACAGTTGATGAAATCCAAAACCTGTTTTATAAGTCCGAATATTATTTAATCTTATTATATACTTCCTTTATATTATATATATATATATGCTTGACTAATCTTTCAGGAAGTTTTTCGAATTATTTCCTTCCTTACGACAAGTGTTGAGAAGGTTCAAATCAGAAAGATTATGGCTTCATTTGTTTCCAAGTTTAGAAGATCTTGAAGATAGCCATGATCAGGAAAAGCTGTTGGAGAAGATTCTCGGCGCCGATTTGTCTCATTAAATAGAGAAGGAAGATGAAGACAGGATACACAAGTGCTACACGAGCTTTCATTCATTCAAGCAAGATCTGTCTTCCAAAGTGTCTCTCTTCTAGCGCTCAAGAGTTTGTTGTTTATTTCAAAGCCTTTGAGAGTCAGTGTGAGCTTATAGGATATATTCATTTATAGTGTTACTCGAGAGTTTGTAACTCGGGAAGTTGCACTAGGCTATTGATTTGTCAGAGTAAGAGGATTGTACTAGATAACTGAGAGAGGTGGGGCTCTTCTAGATTGGCCTAGAACTCCAAGGGAACGTGAGTTGACTAGATTGCAATTGTATAGGAGAGAGGCTTCTCGGTGAGCTATTAGGATCCTAAGCTAAGCGAATCAATAAAGCCTTTTGAATCCTAGGGTTGTGGAAGAACCCTAGGCGGGGACGTAGGCCAAGTTTGTGCTGAACCTCGTAAACAATTACTCGTGTCCTTTATCTATTGCTTTACCTTATTTCCGCACTTGGTTCGATTGTCTAACTTTGTGATTCAGGTTTAATCTCAAAGGGTTTTATACGAGCTTCAAAAGTCTTGAGACTTTCTGCGAAAAATGGGCATACTCTATTCAACCCCCCTTCTAGAGTATTTCTATATTACATTGTTTTATATTATAGAACCTTCAATTGGTATAAGAGCTTTACTCACTGTTTTTGATCTAACAATCTTGTGAGTTTTCGATCATGTCTGGTGAAGCAAGCGGAGGATTTGCACAGGGAAGGTCCACAAGAAGACCGCCACTCTTTGTAGGAAACAACTTTGTCCACTGGAGGTCCTTGATGAAAATGTTCATTATAGATCAAGATCTGGAGCTTTGGAACATTATAGAGAATGGTCTGAAGATTCTAGAGAAAGAGGGACCAAATGACACCAAAGTTGCAAAGAAAGAGTCTGAATACAACCAAGCAGATCTTGAACTCGTCTCCAAAAACTACAGGGCTATTAACCTACTTTACTGTGGTCTTAACACTGATGAGTTTAATCGTATTTCCTCTTGTAGGTCAGCTAAAGAGATTTGGGACAAACTAGTCATCACCTATGAAGGAACGAGCCAAGTGAAAGACACCAAGATCAGCATCTTCCTTCGAAAGTATGAGCTCTTCAAGATGAAGTCTGATGAGTCAATCAAGGCCATGTTCACACGATTCACAGAAATCACCAACAACCTTGACTCTCTCGGCAAGAGCTTTACCAACGTTGAGAAAGTGAGGAAGATACTAAGGTGCCTCCCAAAAGAGAAATGGGGTCCGAAAGTAACAGCTATAGAGGAAGCACAGGACCTCACCACTCTACCCCTTGATGACCTTCTTGGGAAGCTGATCACGCATGAGATGATCCTTAATGAAGATGATGGAGAACTTCCAGCTAGCACTAAGAACTTGGCACTCAAGTCTAAGAAGGATGAGTCTAAAGATGGATCTGATTCCGAAGATGAGGATGACGATGAGGATGATCCTTTTGCTCTTATCACAAGAGGCCTTGCTCGAATTCTCAAAATGAAGAAGCAATTCAACAACAAGGATGGATTAGAGTCTTCAAAATTTCGAGGTAAGCCTCAATACAACAAGTATGAAAAGAAGACTAAAACGTTGTCTTGTTTTGAATGTGGTGAAACAGATCATCTTGTGAAGGACTGCCCTCCAAAGACAAAGAGCCAGCCTAAGAAAGGTGACAAATGGAAGAAGAAAGCCATGGTGGCAACTTGGAGTGATTCCGACTCTGACTCCGATGATGAGAAGGCCAATATTTGTCTTATGGCCTCAGAAGAAGAATCCCACGATGAAAAGCTTGAAGCTACTGTAAGAGAACTTATGGAAAGTCCAAAAGAGGTATTATCGGAATTCCTTTCCAATATGATTGTCAATGAAGAGAAGCTTATTGCTCAAACTAACACTCTTATTAAGAGAACTGTGAACCAGGAAAGAACTATTGAGGATCTGTCTATGAGGGTCAAAAGTCTTGAAGCTTCTTATTCAGGTCTTGACATTAAAGTCAAGACGCTTGATGGGAGAACTCAACTTCTTTTTGGGATTACAAGTTTATCAATCCAAGAAAGGGATCTTTGTCAACCAAAGCAAGTACATTAAGGATCTCTTGAAGAAGTTCAAGATGGATCAATCCAAAGCAGCCAAGACTCCCATGAGCTCAACATTGTCTCTAGATCAAGACAAGACTGGAATAAGTGTCAATCAAAAGGAGTATCGAGGAATGATTGGATCTTTATTATATCTCACGGCTAGTAGACCTGACATCATGTTTAGTGTTTGCATGTGTGTTAGGTTTCAAGCTGATCCTAAAGAATCTCACCTCGTGGCTGTGAAGAGGATCTTTCGATATCTCAATGGCACTAAGGAGCTTGAACTATGGTACCCAAAGCAAAAGGATTTCACATTAATTGGATATTCTGATGCAGATTTTGCAGGCTATAAGGTGGATAGGAAGAGCACATCAGGATGTTTCCAATTCTTAGGAGCATCTTTGATCAGTTGGCACTCAAAGAAGCAAAACTCAGTTGCTCTATCCACTGCAGAAGCAGAATACATTGCAGCTGGAGCCTGTTGCTCCCAAATCATTTGGATAGCTCAACAAATGCGAGATCTTGGCATCAACCTCAAAGGTATTCCAATTAAGTGTAACAATACAAGTGCCATCTCCATCACTAAGAATCCTGTTCAGCATTCAAGGGCCAAACATATTGATGTAAGGCATCATTTCATTAGAGACCATGTTTAAAAAAGTGATGTGTCCATTTTGTTTATTTCAACTGATTATCAATGGGCTGACATTTTTACTAAGCCTTTGGCAGAGGACAGGTTCACCTTCATAAGACGAGAGATTGGGATGCTTAACAAGGATGCACTTTCGTAGGGGGAGCATTCCCTTTACGAAAGATAAATTCTACTTAGTGTCAAGACCTTTGAGAACTATGTCAAGGTGTGTGAACTAAATTGTGGATTACATTTATCGGATCATATATTTTTGGTTAATATCTTTTTAGATATTTTATCGGATTTCAAAATTGCCCTTTTATGTTATTTTCTTAACCGTTAAGATATTTTTAATTTTGGAACTAAATCCCTCAATTTTTTTAGTCCGATTTTAATGGGAATATTTGAATTTTGAATTGGAAACTCTTTAAATCTTGGCAATGTTATCATTACCCTCCCTTGGAACTCTAAACCCGTCCCATCACTCCATCATCTCTCTCTACTTATACCCACCTCTGTACCCGATTTCTTCACACTCTCAAAACTGATCCAAACCCTTTCACTTTCTTCTTCTTCAACCTCTCAACCTATTCTAAAGAAACCCTAGCCGATTTCCTCCATGGCACCCAAAACAAAGAAAGTTGTCACACCCAAAAGACTTGGCGCCACCCCCAAGGGACGTCAGGCCACTGCCACCTCTCCCACACCTGAACCCACTCCTCAAGCCATTGTCCCAACTGTTGTCCAGAGCACCATCGATGAGAGCACGGTCACTGTTCCCAAGGGCTCTCAAAAGCGCTCTGCTAAGAAGCCTCTCAATGCTAAACAGAAAGGGAAGAGGAAGATTTTGGCTGAGGAAGTGGACGAGGAAGAGGAGGAAGATGACCTAGATGCCATCCTGGAAAGAGATGCTGCCAAGGAAGCCGAGGAGGAAGCCTTGAAGAAGAAAAAGGCCGATGAGGAGGCCGAGCTTGCTAGGGAACTGGCAGAGGAGGAAGCTGGGAGGATTCGGAAGGAAGCTGAAGCCGAGGAGGTTCCATCCGAGGAGGAGCCTGAGGAAGAAGAAGAAGAAGAGCAAGAGGGATCTGGAGATGACGAGGAAGCTGAAGGAGATGAAGCGGGGTCCAGTGAGGACTCGGTGTCTGAGGAAGAGGAGGAAGAATCTCCCTCTCCTTCTCCTCCTCCCCCGTCTCCGAAGAAGCGGAAAGCCCCAGTTGATGTCAAGCCTCCCTCTCCCAAAAGCACCAGAAAGGGCACCCTCGGGACTCTTGAAGCGCTTGTCAAGAGAGTTGCTCCGACAATTGCTCGCAGGAAGAATGCCGATCCCCCTACATATATCCAGGTAAATCAATCCTTGCCCTCCTCTTGGTTTCAAGATGTTGAGACTGCTGGTAAGTGGGTAGATGAGTTTCGAACTCGTAGGATTAACTGTTCTGATTTTTTGGATTTTGAGTTTTTCGAAGCTTTGAAGTTACCCTGCATTGATCTTCTCAAAAAATCCCTAGCCTGGACCCTTCTCAACCTTGAAACCGTCTACTACCCCCAGCTTACCCGTCTATTTTACATTAACCTAAAAGCCAACACGACACCAATGGTTGGTCTTTGGAGTCTGTTGTCAAAGGGGTTAGAATCTCTCTCAACTCCAATGACTTTGTAGATTTCCTTGGCCTACCTAGCCTAGTTCCACCCTCTGAAATACACCCCTCAAAAGAGAATTGCATCATCCTTGCCCGAGCCAAGTACCTTCTACCCGAAGCATCCAACAGCACCTCAAAGCAACTCACCCACTCATCCCTAACCCTTGAGGCAAAAATAATTTTCAACATCATTGTTCGATGTCTCTTACCCCGTCTTAACTCTGGCTCACTCTTTACTGACAATGCCATGGTCCTGCTCTACCGCATCTTAAATGGCCTTGATCTTGATCTGGCCAACACCATCCTTGGAACCATGGCTCATGCCAGAAAAGCTAGAAAAGGCTCTCCCCTCCCCTTTGCTACCCTTTTGACCCCTCTCTTCAAAGCTTCTGGAATTGATGTAAAAAATGAAGAACAGCAACGTCATATGGGTAAGTTCAACTCTAAAGGCCTTGAAAAGATTGGCATCACTCGGTCTCCCCAAGGGACCTTGAGTCTTGCTACTCCTTCAAAAGCCCTTCCCATTACTTCAACTTTCGATGAACGCATGGACGACCTAGAGTTGGGCTTGGAGGAAGTTCGCCTGGATATCAAGGAACTGCAAAAGGAGTTTATGACGGAGATGAGCGGGATTTCCAAGATGCTGCAAGGACTGTGGACGAGGCTCACTGATGATGATGCTCCGGATGACGAAGCTTAAACCCTACCCTACCCTACCCTACCCTATCCCACCCCTGAAACTTGATACATTGCTGGTTTTTGGAAACAATTTCAAAACTTTTGGTGACTGTTTTACCTCCTCCCTTTGTTGAAAGACAAAAAGGGGGAGATGGTCTGTGGTTTTGTTTAGACTTTGAAAACCTTTCTGCTTAAAGGTCTTAGAATACCTTGGTTTCTTGTTTTTTGGTTTTCAGTTAGATGGTTTTTGCATGCTTTAAAATTTGATCCAACATTTGTCTAACCCTTGCAGGTACCTAGTCCGATTTCTATTATATTATCTATGCTTGACTAAGTTGCAGGGATGCACAGGTTTTGTCTTTCATCAAGGGGGAGATTGATAACTCCCTCCCTTGATGAAAATCGGAATAAATGTTTCAAAGGCCTTGATAGGATGTTTGTGTCAACGGTCTTGGAACATTAACAGTTGATGAAATCCAAAACCTGTTTTATAAGTCCGAATATTATTTAATCTTATTATATACTTCCTTTATATTATATATATATATGATTGACTAATCTTTCAGGAAGTTTTTCGAATTATTTTCTTCCTTACGACAAGTGCTGAGAAGGTTCAAATCGGAAAGATTATGGCTTCATTTGTTTCCGAGTTTAGAAGATCTTGAAGATAGCCATGATCAGGAATAGCCGTTGGAGAAGATTCTCGGCGCCGATTTGTCTCATTAAATAGAGAAGGAAGATGAAGACAGGATACACAAGTGCTACACGAGCTTTCATTCATTCAAGCAAGATCTGTCTTCCAAAGTTTCTCTCTTCTAGCGCTCAAGAGTTTGTTGTTTATTTCAAAGCCTTTGAGAGTCACTGTGAGCTTATAGGATATATTCATTTATAGTGTTACTCGAGAGTTTGTAACTCGGGAAGTTGCACTAGGCTATTGATTTGTGAGAGTAAGAGGATTGTACTAGATAGCTGAGAGAGGTGGGGCTCTTCTAGATTGGTCTAGGACTCCAAGGGAACGTGAGTTGACTAGATTGCAATTGTATAGGAGAGAGGCTTCTCGGTGAGCTATTAGGATCCTAAGCTAAGCGAATCAATAAAGCCTTTTGAATCCTAGGGTTGTGGAAGAACCCTAGGCGGGGACGTAGGCCAAGTTCGTGCTGAACCTCGTAAACAATTACTCGTGTCCTTTATGTATTGCTTTACCTTATTTCCGCACTTGGTTCGATTGTCTAACTTTGTGATTCGGGTTTAATCTCAAAGGGTTTTATACGAGCTCCAAAAGTCTTGAGACTTTCTGCGAAAAACGGGCATACTCTATTCAACCCCCCTTCTAGAGTATTTCTATATTACATTGTTTTATATTATCGAACCTTCATATGGGATCGGTTGCAGTATACCAAGGTGTCGAATCACAAGGATTATAGGAGTATTAATCGAATCTTTGCAACCAGTTAACTAAGCCAAAATAGTAGAGATCGAAATTTGAGGTTTTATGATATAACTAATAAAAACAAATTAAAACAAGCCAATGGAAGTTTTGGGCAAATATGGAGAAAACATTCTAGAATTGGGGATTAACCACCATGTGTCGTCGATAGACTTAAGAGATTTTTCTCGCTTGAATGAATTTGATTCTGTATTGAGGTAGGCTGTCTAAGTTCATTACTAATCTCCTCTCGGTCTCATAGAAAATTGTACCTAACCGGCTAACAATCACTCTCGTGTAAAGCTAAACTAAAGTTAGGTCCATTACGCTCTTAGAATCTAAGCAAGTTCATTCAAATGTCTCCTCTCGGTCTCAATTAGAACAAACAAACCTAGAATTTCTATCACACCCTATAAATCCTCAAGAGACCTTGAATCATGCTATTGTGTCACTCATAAGCAAACATCAATGTCTCAGGTAATCCTATAGCTCCAATGACAACAATCACCTCTCGGTCTCATGCAATCATCTATCTTCCTATTAGGGTTATCTCCTCTCGGTCTCAACCCCTAATTGGATCTAATTGATTATCAAGTAGGTTATGCGCTCAATAGGATTAAATCAAACAAAAATCAAACTGCATTCAAGCAATAGTAAGTATGGTCTATCTCAACATAGCGGAATCACCCCAACCCTAGAACGATTGAATTAGCTAAACATGATAAAAGAGAACAAATCAAAAGCAAGATAAGAAGACATGGCAAAGAAGAGTAGGAGAAATACTTGATCTTCTATAGCGGAAATCGTCTCAAAGCCTTCGATTGCAATCCCTTACCATTCAACTAATCTAGCGTTCTTTCTAGTTTTCTTCCCAAAAGCAAAGTGTTTTCCACCCTTTTGTCCAAAACGTAACCCCCCTCAAATCTGGAAATTACATCCCTTTTAATTCATCCAAAAAAAATTAAAAAAAACAGCCAGAAATCCGAAAGGTCTGGTCGGATCTGGCACTGTCACGACTCGTGAAGAGTCTATCACGGGTCGTGACAGCCTACAAAAGTCACACGGGTTCACTCGTCACGACTCGTGAAGGTCTCCCATGAGTCGTGACATCTTGCTGTAGCCGAAAATTGCACAAACTCCCTTGCCCGCGAGTCGTGCTACATCGTCTTGAGCTCTTATGAGTTATTCACATGATATGCTTGCTTCTTGTCTCATATTTTCGCTCATCTCTCGACCCCTTTAACTCGTCTTTGATGACTTATTTCCACATGGAAGCGCCCCTAATCACTCCTTATCCTTTAGCTCTTGAATTGGCTCCAAAACCGCTCAAAAGTACCTGAAATCACAACAAACTAGCGATAGACACCGATTCCTTGAAATGGGACACTGAGGGCTAACAAATAGGTAGAATACTCTAGTAAAACGCCATAAACTTTACAGAAGAGTGCCCAAAGAACAATGCTAGAATAGACGCTATCAAAATACCCCATACTTACCCTTTCTTGTCCCCAAGCAAGACTAAGATAATAAACCACAAGATTGCGTCTGCTAATTAGAATTATCCGACGAATGCCGTCCTAGCATATCATTGCCAACAATCAAAACTTGACTAGCACATCAAAACACCAAAATCGTCTAATGCACTTCGCTTCAATCTCGACCTCAATACTCATCATCCACAAAGCTTGAACAATCTTAATAATCTCCACCGCTTGAAAATATGCATACAATAAAATCATGAGGGCTTTATAGGGTTATGACGAGGCTAAGGTGGAAACAGTTGGGTATGGAAAATTTCAGGCCATGTGGTGCTAAACTCCGGGAAAATGGATCATTCGAGAACAACCGAAAGAACACACACTTTCAAAGAATCAAACTCATACCAATCCACCAAACAAACTCCATCACAACAACTTTTTCATGTTCACTTTCGTCAACCACATCTAAAAAATTGTTTTTTCTTTCTTTTTTTCACTCTTTTTCTTACCTCTCTAGCCTCGACACCGTTTTACACAAATACAAACATTTGTGATGAATGTATCCGGTTACTAAGTGTCTCGGCATCCTCGCTTTGCACTTCTTCCTACTTGTGTGAATTTTATTCTCCACAAGCAGGATCGGTTACTCATCGTATTTTTTCTTTTCTTGACTTTTGCACAAGAGTGCATTTTATTCTCCTCTTATCCCAAGACTTTTTTTTTTAAATCACAATTAAGAAACATCACCCAACACTTGAAGCACATCCACACAACAAAATACCCCACCATGACCCAAAATCCCGGATTGGGTAAAGGCAAATAGCGGGCTATTAAAAATCTTGTGGAGCTACCAAAGAAACAAGCTTCTAAGGATCAAAAGGCTTCAAGGAAATGATCAAATGCAAGGTTAGGTAAGGAGAAATGGGCTAACATAAGTGCCTCAATCATATTTCAATTGTGCACATAAATCAAATAATGCGGTCTCAACCATAATATCAAACTTGAGTATCCAAGTATGAGGCGAGATACACATAAAATCAAGCAAGACGGTAAACAATCTAGCTAGTCAAACAAGGCAACGGCTCAATGCTCAGGTAATCATCAAACATTCAAAAATAAGGATAGACCAAATAGACAAAAAAACCGCAAAAATTGTGAAGTATTCACCCCCACCCCATACTTAAGCAAAGCATTGTCCTCAATGTGAAGGAAAAGAAAGGAGAGATGAGTAATACTCACAATTTCAACACTTGTAGGACGGGTGTCTAGAAGGTAGGTACGCCAAAGCCATCCATGTCAAATCCTAGGCAAGACAACCAACACAAACAAGCAGCAAACTCCACAAGATAGGGGTTAGTAGATAGGTGTCAAAACACCTTCAACTCAGCTCGAACATAATCAATATTCTCAATATAGTGCACTCTCCACCCCATACTTGCTCGTTTGTAAATCAGCTCAAAAATACAAAAGAAAAACAAAACTAAAAACTAAAACTGTTTTTTTCTTCTTTTTTTTTTCTTTTTTCAAAGGAAGAAAAGAAAACTTACCTCGGGTTGCCTCCCGAGAAGCGCTAGTTTAAAGTCTGAAGTCGGCCCTTATATATTACCTTCAAGAAGCTTAAATCGACCCGAATGAACGGTCCATAGCTCATCCCATCCGTCCAGTAGAGTCTTCTTGGAGCGATATGATTTAGATTGCTTTTCGCTCAAGCTCCATAGGCGTGTACTCCTCCTCTTCTTAGCCCATCGTCCCTTTGTGCCTTCATTGTCACCACCGTATTCAAATAATAAGATCACCTCTTTGGACTTGATGGGAGACGGTATGTCGGCAGGAACTTTAATTGATATCTCCTCCTTATGCCATTTTGCAAGCATTCCGGCAAATGCCCCACATTGTTGATCAACATTCTCTTGAACCATCCCTTCACAAAATAGTGATGGCACCATGTATGCTTGGTGAACAACAAATCCGGGCTCTTCTTTGGGCTCATCCTCCTCAAAATCAATCTCTGGCTCAATCAACTCATGCACATGCTCTTCAAAACTTTCCTCAATCTCAAAAGAAACACCAGTGCAATTGTTATTGCCACTGACATTTGTTTGGATTGGGAAACTCTCCGAAATAGCTAGAGCATTCAATGTGTGTTGGGCTAATTGAGCTTTCAGCTTTGCTATCCTAGTGACTAGCTCATCAATGGACAAATGTGAATAAGGCTCTGGATCATGAGGAGGTAGCGAAGGTTGGCACTGAAGCTCGTCTGAATCCCTTTCATAAGTGCGCTCCCACTCGTAATGTCCATCAGGATTGCAGATGCGGTACATGAAATCCGCATCACGAGAGGTGGGAGCTAGAAAAACTGGGCATTCAGTAATTGTGTGTCCAAAACCTCCACAAAACTCGCAATAGGCATATGTCCCATAAATAGAGAATTGATGTTCACGAGTGGTGATAATGCACATTTCTAATGGGCATTATAGGATAATTTAGTTGCATTTACATTGTATAATATGCATGTTTTAATGATAATTTAGATTAAACTCTTTTTGTGGAAAAGTTCGGAATCTACGCTATTTCGGTTGAATTGTGCAGAATCGTAGATCCGACATGATGGAAAGCAAGGGAAAGCTGTTAAACATGGCCAAGTGAAGTCAAGAATCAAGCTAAGAAGAGAAAGAACGAGGGAAGAACAATGAAGAATCAAGTTTCTGGGCATATTTCGCTGCCAGCGGGATTTCATTCGCTGTCAGCGAGTGGAACCAGAATCCGAGGAGGAGCCAGCAAGCAACGTCCGCTGCTAGCGACTAATTCCGCTGCAGCGAGACGTCCGCTGCCGCGGAAAAATCCGCTGCCAGCAGGAATCACCAGGAGGACGAAGCTTCGGCTACTCGCTCCAGCGGAAGTCCCAGCTTGCGACAGCGGAAGAGTGGACTCGCGGAAGCGGAAGGACGGGACCATGGAGAAGCTCGAGAAAATTCTAAAGGCATGAAAGTCGCTGCCAGCGAGTGTGGTAGCGAGTGTGGTAGCGAAAATCCAACAGTGGCTCAATCAAGGCTTTTCGCTGCTAGCGGAAATTTCTCGCTGCCAGCGGAATCCGACGCTGAGTTAAATTAGGAAAGTTCTATCTTTTATCTAGTTTGTTTAGGAAGCTTTTATCTTTTATCTATCTTTTACCTTATTTATGGAAGATATTAGGCTTATAAATAGGATGTTCTAGGATGAAGTTTCAATAAAATTCCAAGTAGAGAAATCACCATTGAAGAGAAGAAAGCTTAGGTAAGCCATGTTTGGCTAATTTTGTAGTTTCCGCCTACACTTTCGAGACTTGGTTGGTGGTTTGTGAGTTTCTAATTTAAGTTATTTTTCCTCTATAATTCTTTCAACTTCTTTATGTGAAATTGATTATGTTATTGATGTTATCTTGATTAGCTACCTTGATAATATTGATTTCATGCTAGGATTTAATACTTTCGTATTTGTGTTATTTCCGTAGTAGCACGCATAAGATTGTGGATTCCGTGTTTGAAGCATGATTATGTAGGGAGTTGACATATATCTTAAACATTGATTTACCGTGTTTAATTGGTGTTATTTATATGCTCAAGTTCTTGGGACTATTTGCTATCTCTTTGTTAAATCTTGACCGTGTTAAGGTTGCATTGAGGTGTAAGGGATTAATTGGACTCGTAGGACTTTTAATCTACTTAAACCAAGACGAGAGGAATTCGTAGGAAAAGATAATAACTTGAAAAGGATTCGATGATCAATAAAACCAACCAAAGTCGAGACCTTGTAGGTGGAAACGCTTTTCTTCTATCCTTTATTTGCTTTTGTCAATATTATTTTCTTTTATTTTCATTCATAAAAATCGTTTCTTTTATATTGATAAATACACAATATTTAGAAATACTTGATTCTCTAGGGTTCGACCCCTTACTTGCATACTATACTAGTTTGTTTGTTTGGGAATAATTTTTGGCGAGGGAAATCAACGACTTTTCCTCCGTCAAGTGGCATGACCGAAGGATGCACAAACATCACAATAGGGAACACAACTCATCTTTAAAAGAGCACATCTAAAATAAAAACCAAAAACAAACAAATCAAAGCAACAAAAAATCTTAGCAAACTAGTTGTCAAGTAACAATCGATACTAGCTCTAGTCCCCGGCAACGGCGCCAAAAACTTGATAGGCTTGAAACCTACTCCCACAAGTGTATGTGATCGGTTGTAGTATATCAAGGTGTCGAATCACAAGGACTATAGGAGTATTAATCGAATCTTTGCAACCAGTTAACTAAGCCAAAATAGTAGAGATCGAAATTTGAGGTTTTATGATATAACTAATAAAAACAAATTAAAACAAGCCAATGGAAGTTTTGGGCAAATATGGAGAAAACATTCTAGAATTGGGGATTAACCACCATGTGTCGTCGATAGACTTAAGAGATTTTTCTCGCTTGAATGAATTTGATTCTGTATTGAGGTAGGCTGTCTAAGTTCATTACTAATCTCCTCTCGGTCTCATAGAAAATTGTACCTAACCGGCTAACAATCACTCTCGTGTAAAGCTAAACTAAAGTTAGGTCCATTACGCTCTTAGAATCTAAGCAAGTTCATTCAAATGTCTCGTCTCGGTCTCAATTAGAACAAACAAACCTAGAATTTCTATGACACCCTATAAATCCTCAAGAGACCTTGAATCATGCTATTGTGTCACTCATAAGCAAACATCAATGTCTCAGGTAATCCTATAGCTCCAATGACAACAATCACCTCTCGGTCTCATGCAATCATCTATCTTCTTATTAGGGCTATCTCCTCTCGGTCTCAACCCCTAATTGGATCTAATTGATTATCAATTAGGTTATACGCTCAATAGGATTAAATCAAACAAAAATCAAACTGCATTCAAGCAATAGTAAGTATGGTCTATCTCAACATAGCGGAATCACCCCAACCCTAGAACGATTGAATTAGCTAAACATGATAAAAGAGAACAAATCAAAAGCAAGATAAGAAGACATGGCAAAGAAGAGTAAGAGAAATACTTGATCTTCTATAGCGGAAATCCTCTCAAAGCCTTCAATTGCAATCCCTTACCATTCAACTAATCTAGCGTTCTTTCTAGTTTTCTTCCCAAAAGCTAAGTGTTTCCCACCCTTTTGTCCAAAACGTAACCCTCCTCAAATCTGGAAATTGCATCCCTTTTAATTCATCCAAAAAAAATTATAGAAACAGCCAGAAATCCGAAAGGTCTGGTCGGATCTGGCACTGTCACGACTCGTGAAGAGTCTGTCACGGGTCGTGACAGCCTGCAGAAGTCACACGGGTTCACTCGTCACGACTCGTGAAGGTCTCCCACGAGTCGTGACATCTTGCTGTAGCCGAAAATTGCACAAACTCCCTTGCCCGCGAGTCGTGCTACATCGTCTTGAGCTCTTATGAGTGATTCACATGATATGCTTGCTTCTTGTCTCATATTTTTGCTCATCTCTCGACCCCTTTAGCTCGTCTTTGATGACTTATTTCCACATGGAAGCGCCCCTAATCACTCTTTATCCTTTAGCTCTTGAATTGGCTCCAAAACCGCTCAAAAGTACCTGAAATCACAACAAACTAGCGGTAGATACCGATTCCTCGAAATGGGACACTGAGGGCTAACAAATAGGTAGAATACTCTAGTAAAACGCAATAAACTTTACAGAAGAGTGCCCAAAGAACAATGCTAGAATAGACGCTATCATATATCAAATTCCTCCCGTCGTCCTAGATTGGCATCATTCGTTGACATGTCTCCCCATGACCTCGCCGACACATGCTAACAACCCTCAATCAGCAACCCTTGGTTTAGCCTGCATCAGAAACCAAGACCATTTTGCCACGGTACGACTTCAAACGTCTTATTTTATTACCTATTCTTGCTTTTCATCTATATGTCAATACTCTAACTCTAATTTTTCGTTCTCATAGATCTGGTTGCGTCCTAACGCTCCTATTCCGCCGTCTACGCCAGAATGGGTCGCACATCATCAACCGAGGGTCGAAGGATGGGATGCTCCATTTCAAGCTCAGTTTGAGAGATTTCGAGTCTTACGTGTCGAGTCCAATCGCCCTTTACACTTTTCCTATATTCTATTCCACCAGTTTATTAAAATTATGGATGTAAACCTTTTTTTTCCGTTCCTTGTAACATTATTCGCATATTATCCGAATGAAAAACCTTAACAATTGTTGCTTGCCATTTAATTAGACCATAAATCCTTCAACTCCACTAGCTAAACCCTTCAAATTTTTCAATTAACAATAAAAAACCCTCGGAAACCCTAAACCTTAAACCCTAAACGTGAAACCCTAACTAGGGTTTGCACGTCGAAAGTAACGTGCAATATTTGCACGTCGTTAAGGAGGTGCAAATATTGCACGTTTTTAAGGACGTGCAAATATTGCACATTACTTTCGACGTGCAAACCCTAGTTTGCTAGTCGACGTGCACAGTTCCACGCTTGCACGTTGTTAACGACGTGCATGCACGCCAATAAGGACATGCAAATCCTTAACCACCATTTGCGGTGTATCTAACAACACCCTTTAACAAACAACTTATTTCCTTCTTTTAACTCAATTGCAAATTGCAAAAACAAATGGGCAGACTAGCGCATTAGCGCATGTTAGGTTTTCTAAATCAACCGGCTGGACTACATCTACTTTGTGCCATATTCTATTACTAAGTACATTAGTTCTAATTTGTTGGGGTGGGCTGCAGCAAAGCCCAGCCCACCCCTGGGTCCGTGCCTGTGAAGAACGCGCTGGGGCATTGTCCCACGCGCCTCCACCCTCCTTCCTCAAACCTCCTTGGTTCACCATTGATGTCTCCCTACCCGCATCAAATCCTCTCGGCCCATCTCCTTTGTCTTGGTCGGTTTGCTCTATCTGGCTCCCTCATCGCCAATCTTGCCTTTCCCATCTTGCCCTCCTTCTCCGGCCTCCCTCGACGCCGGTGATTAACCCCCTCTCTCGTGTCCATCCTCCTCCGGTCTTGTAGGTAGACCTGAGCATGGGTCGGGCCGGACCTTGACCAAATTTTCAGCCCATTATATCGGGCCGGGTTTGGCCTAGGGCGGATATTTGGGCCTAGTGTCTTGTCCAAGCCCACCCTCTTTGCCGGGCCATGCCGCCTAGTGGGCCTAGCGTATCAAATTCGTTTTCTGTCCGAAATCGAACTAACAAAATAAAAAATAAAAAACAGGCAAATCACAACATTGTATGAATACTTTCAATTGTGAGGCAAATCTGGACAATATAAGCTTACTAACAATTGCAAATCAACGTTATATTGTACCAATATTTTCAAGCGACACTCGGGTTATGCGAGAGTGAGAGCATTTAAGGTTGTTATTGAGAACTTATGAGTAGTATGTCATCCGCAATATAGTTACAGATTATATAAATTATGTATATATTTTTATAATATTCTATATAACTTATATAATTATAATTTTATATCTATCTATTATATTAAAAGGGAAGCATTGATGCCACATGTCCTCTCCATGTTCAAAGTTATTTGTGGAAATATTATTTACATAATATATCATTTTATTATGGAAACTATATTTTCTAATATTAATTACACAATATTATTTGATTTTACATTTTTTAACCAATGGGATTACTTCAAAGTTTTTATCTTTCACTATTTTTTTTTTATTTTCTCTTTACCTCTTTAACACAATTGTATTTTTTCTACTACTTTAACACATTTACTAATCATCTATCCATCTATCTATATATCTATATACTAGGTTAAAAGAGAAGCATTTATGTCACATGTCCTCTCCATGTTCAAAGTTATTTGTGGAAATATTATTTACATAATATATCATTTATTATGGCAACTATATTTTCTAATATTATTTTTTGTGGAAATTTTTCTAATATTAATTACACAATATTATTTGATTTTACATTTTTTTAACCATCTATATGCTATATTTAAAGAGAAACATTTATGCCACATGTCATCTCCATGTTCAAAGTTATTTGTGGAAATATTATTTACATAATATATCATTTTATTATGCCGACTATATTTTCTAATATTATTTTTTGTGGAAAATTTACTAATATTAATTACACAATATTATTTGATTTTACATTTTTTAACTAATGGGATTAATTCAAAGTTTTTATCTTTCGCTATTTATTTTTTATTTTCTCTTTACCTCTTTAACTCAATTGTATTTTTTCTACTACTTTAACACATTTACTAATCAATGGGTTTAATTCAAAATATTGAATTAAATCTAACGTCTATGATTAATCCATATGTAAATATTATTTATAAAAAAAACCGTGTCATGGCGGGGGGATCGTACTAGTATAATATTAATATAAAATTGGGTCGGGCCCGTCGGTCCGCTTAGGCCAACTACTCTGTCCAAGCCCGCATATTTTTTCGGACGGGTTAGGCAGGCCGAGCGGGTTGCAGGGGCGGATATTTTGGTGAGCAGACCCAGCAATTGTTGGGTCAAATTTTATCTTAACAAATCAAAATTGAAATTTTGCTAGGGTCAAAATAAAATCAAATAAAGACTTAAATTGAGCAACTTTGGCCCAAAACTTACCGGCCCAAATCATTTCCAATTTTGTTTATACTTTGTAGGTACACAATTTACCTTCTCCATTGCATGAAATTTTTTTTAGGTTTAATTATTTGGCAACAAAAAATTAAAATAAAATAGTTTTTCCTTCACAATCCACCAGTAACAGAGTATAGTTGCAAACTTGCAATTGGCAACACGACAGTGATGTCACAAACATCTAATTTATAAATTCTCTTCCATACTGTTTATCAGTAACAGAGTATAGTTGCAAACTTGCAATTGGCGACACGACAGTGATGTCACAAACATCTAATTTATAAATTCTCTTCCATACTGTTTATCTTCAACAATTACGTATGCTTAATTGCTTATTGACTCTTTTCTTACTATGATAGTAATTTTTTTCTTGATATTAAATTCCTAAATTTCGAAAATAGGTTTTTTTTTAATTGATTGTTAATTTGATTGTAGAAATTTAAATTATTGTATTTTATATCATCTATTGTTTTTAATTTACACAATCCATTATCTTTATTAAGTAGTCTATTGTAATGCAAATTTGTTGGAATAAATTTGTATAATTTATTACTTTTATATTATAATTTTTTTTTTGTATTTTTTTATTCAACGGAATGTCTGATGATAAATAATTTATAGATTAAAGTCTTACCTTTTGTATTCAATACGGAGTATAACCTACAAGGAGGCAATTATTAATAGGTAGAAAAACCCCCCAGAGCGAAAATGAACGCGATGTACGCGCCATCTGCTCTTCCCTCTCGAAACCCCCTTTCTGAAGAAATCGCCGCTGTCGATAACCCTAATTTCACATGCCTCTCCTACCCAAAGCTTCCCTCTTGTCAAATCTCCCCCAAAATCCTTTCTGATTCAAGCATTAATGATGGGAATGAGTGGTTTAAGGATCCAATTGAAAGATTGCGTGAAAGTTCATGGCTTGTGTTTATGGAGTTCCAGTTTGGAAATCCTTGGGGGAGGAAGAAGTTCGATCAAGAAGTACGGTACGGAGAGATCTTCGGATTAAATGCTCGATTTGCTCTTGTGAGTGTGAGGATGGATTGCTGAAGCAAGGAATGGAGTAATCGCCCCCCTCCCTGGCCCAATCCCCTACTCGTAGCTTTACGGAATCCATCCTTGCGGGAGAAGGTTCTTGCTTCCTCTCCAATAGGAAGGCAGCTTGCTCTGATCGTGTATTGTTGCACGTTTTCAGTGCAGAGGTATGGTGTTCTGAAAGCTGACGGCGGTTGGCTTTCGTATTCTCTTCCTTACATCTTTATAAGCCGGATCTGGTATGTGCAAATCTCTCCTACGCTCTTTCATTACTACTCTCTTGTCTTAAATCTCTCCTTTCATCAATCTAATCTCTGGTTTGTTGTTTGGCTTTCTATGGCCCCGTCCGCCATGGACAAGGGAAAGAAACCTCTGGAAGACGTGCCTTTCGTCTCTCCAACCAAAATTGCCCCCAAGGGCCCCCAAAATCCCACTTCTGGTGGTCCAGTAGATGGAATCTCTCTTTCCTCTGCTGGAGCTCCAAAAGTAAACCAAAAGCAGGTTGACAGACTCTTGAAGAAATCAAAGATCGATGCTGTGTCGTTGAAGGAAATCCAGGTGGATGTTCAAGACAATATCTCATGCTTGTCTGATACTTCTCTTTTCGCAACCATCGTCGGCAGTCCTATTGAAGCAAAAGATATCTGTAAGAGAATCAAGATGAACTGGAAATTCATGAGTGGTGGGTTCCAATTGGTGCCGCTTTCTAATCACTGGTTCGAGCTTAAATTTGACGAGAATGTTGATCGGGACAAAGTGTGGGCTAGCAGGCCTTTCCATATTGCCGGCCAACTCATGTTGCTGCGTCCCTGGGTGCAGGATTTTGATCCTTGGGCTGAATATGTGACTGTAATGGATTTGTGGGTTCGCATCCCTGGGTTGCCAACGAAATTTGTAAGTGAATCCATTCTTACATCGATAATTGAAAGGAGCCGTATTGGTACGGTCTTGAGGGTGGCTGCCTTTAACCCCAATGGGGCTAGGCTTCGCTATCCTCGGATTTGTATTAATACGGATCTACAGAAAATTCCTGGCAAAATGGTTTTTGTGCCTAATGAAAGAGGAGAAATCGAAGCATTTCCTCTATGGTTTGAGGATTTTCCTGAAGGGTGTGGTTGTTGTGGACTAGCTGATCATACTTTTGAGAATTGTCATGGGCGAAGAGTGTGTAGTGCTCCCTCTGGGGGGTATTGTGGGAGAGAAACCTGAAGCTGCTACAGCCTCTCATGGCGGAGTTGGCCCTGCTGATGATGGTGGGGAGTGGAAAACTGTTGCTCTTAAAAAATATCGTCCACTTCCTCCCCCCTCCTTTGGCCACTCTAAGGCTGAATTGTGGAAATGCTTTGGTGCAAGTGTGGAGGTTGGCTCTGGCTCCTCGGCTACTGACTCTTCAGTGCAATCTGGAGAGGAATCTACCACCACTACAATCACTGATGTGAATGCTGATGCTCTTGGAAAAACTATTACAGAAAATGCTGATGTTGGGATTTTTATCCCTGATATTGCTGATGCTGCGATTGTAGATATCACTGAGGAGCCCAGGGTGGAGGAAATTATTGAGGATGAAGATATGGAGTCGGATGTTGAGGAAATTGAGGCTGAATACTATGCTCCAGCAAATGTGGATGCAGAGGCCCCTCTTGTGGAAATCCCAGGTGATGTGAATCAAGAACTTATTGAAGCTGTCTTCCAAGACCCCGAGTATGACGGTGCTGACAATGATGATTTCCTTGTGGAAGAGTTTCTGGATGAAGAGGTTAGTTTTGAAAATTCTATTGATTTTTCTGGCTTTCCTGTTGATTTCACGCAAGCTGATTTTGATAAGATGCTTCGAGATATCCCCGCTTCCTCTGAATTTCTTTTGCCAAATCTGTGCAAACCTGTGTTTTCAAACGCCGATTGCTTTGACCCCCTTGTTGCTCCCTCTGGCTCGCCGTCGGTAGCCTTGAGGTTTGAGCAGCTTGGGGTCGAGGGATCGGTTAAATCTGAGTCTGGCAAACGTAAACTCGGGGAGAGGGATGGAGAAACTGTTAACTCAAAACTGATGGGAGGAAGTACCAAGAGGGGCAAGAATGAGTAATCGACTAAGGAAGGATGGTTCTTCACTTTTTCCTTGGGGGTGGAAATTGTGGAGAGAAATATGGCAGCTTATCCCTCAATTTATCAGTCTGAATTATGGAAGTCTGTATGTGCAGCTTTGTGGTAGGATTTTAAGTAAGTTCGTAAAATCTGGTAATGTGTGTCAAGCCTTCGGGTCTGTTTTAAATTGGGTGTGTGCTCGTCTTTCTTACCCTGTTAGCCCTGTATGGGTTAAAATAAGAGCCTTGTGTAGCCTGTGTTGCAGGGAAGGAAAGTGTCAAGAAACTTATGTTTTTCTAAAGTCTGTAATTGATTACTGTGGTGATCGTATGCTTGGGTGCAGCAATAGCTGCGTTTTTTATATAAAAAAAACTAGTTATCTATTGGCTTTGTGTGACTTTGTGGTGTATGGGTTTTATGTTTGTCAAATCTGGTAGTGTTTATTGCAGAATGCCCTTAGAGGCTACGTACATAATCACAAGCGACATCTGAAATCCTATTCATGCCGACAGTAAGGTTTTGTTCACAGCTTTGGTGAGGAATATGCTTAATGTTCCAAGTTGTAAACAAGTAGGAAACACAATAAATCATAGGGCTACTCGGAGGTTTAGTTGGGAACAATGGTTTGCTAAAGGACATTCAAAGGATTCTGTTCCTACACTTAACAAAGAAATAAGAGTAATTAGACATTATCAAGCTTATATTGAAATGGATATCGGGAAAAAAGAGAAGAAATAACTTTTCTGGGAAAAGAATTCGAAAAATACATATTAAAATCCCTAGGTGTTCTTTCTCAATTCACATCTTTTCTATGAATGACTTAACCCAATTTCTAATGATGTCTAAGACTTTTCAAGCGACACTAACAATGGTAATAGTTTTTGGACAATGCATCAGTTTCGTGCCTATGATTACTATATATACTCAATCCATGAGAAAGAAGTTGTTCAAAGCTATAAGTGGAAGAGATAAAATTGGGTGGAAATGAGAATAGGCTCTTGTAATGTTAGGGGAATTGGAAGACCAAATTTCTGGGCAGAACTTGGAACTTTTTATAACATAAATAGAATTAATATAATGACTGTTATGAAAACAAAGACGGATAAAATTATGGAGGAAAAATGCTGGAGAGCTGCTGGTTTTGATGAAGCAGTCTGGGTACCTGTTGTAGGTAAATCTGGTGGAATTGGTTTGATGTGGAAATCTCATTTCATGACTCATGAAACAGTTTCAATTAATCAGTACAGTAATCGTTTCATTAGTACAATTTATAAGAATGCAAATATGAATGTTGAATGTCAGATTTTATTTGTGTATGCACCTGCCCAAGAACGAGAAAAAACTAGATTTTGGGAAGAAATAAAAACGTTAATAACCATGTCTACAATACCATCTATAGTTATAGGAGATTTAAACGATATTGTTTCACAAGATGACAAAAAAGGAGGAGCAAAAATTTCCTTATCTAGATTGGTTAGGTTAAATGAGATTAAAAATTGCTGTGAGATGGTTGATATACCATTTAGTGGAAATAGGTTTACATGGAGGAAGAAAAAGATTGGTCCAGATAATATTTATGAACGTCTTGATAGAGCATTAGTTCAGAATGAAATCCTAACTCTCTTTCCTAGTATTCACTTAACCCACCATGCATTCTCCGCATCGGACCACTGCCCTATTTCAATGTCTTTAGTGGATGATAAATCTATTCAGGCTGCTCCCTTTAAGTTTGAAAATATGTGGCTCAAAAGAAAGGATCTAAGAATAATAGTCAAACAAGCTTGGAGAGAAAATTGTCCAGGTTCTGCGATGTATCAGCTGATATTCAAAACTAAAATTCTCAAAGCAAAAATTAAAGAATGGAA
Organism: Persicaria tinctoria; assembly: GCA_037127255.1. NCBI lineage: Eukaryota > Viridiplantae > Streptophyta > Magnoliopsida > Caryophyllales > Polygonaceae > Persicaria > Persicaria tinctoria. The sequence continues at coordinate 58,316,023 of JBANSL010000014.1, forward strand.
TAAGAAGACTCTTGGCAATATTTTTTGGCAACTAGAAGATATCGAAGAAAAGTTAGTCAATATTCAAGCATAATTATGTAACTCATCTGATCCGATTACAACCGACAAACAAAATAGATTAACCCAGAAAAAAGACGCGTTAATAAAGTTTCACAAAACGTTTTGGAGTCAGAGAGCAAAATCAAAACATATAAAATTAGCTTATACAAACTCTGGATACTTCCATAAAATTGCCACGGGAAGACGAAATAGAAAGATTATACGTCACATTAACTCTGCAGAAGGAACCCTTATTCTGGGAGAGGAAAATATCAAGAAGGAAATCCAAACTGACTTTGAAAAATGATTCAAACAGGATAGTCAAACTAGTGTTGAATGGGAGAATACCCTGGACCCAATCATGAATGAAGTTACAGATGAGGATAATGAGTTGTTAATTAAACCAGTTCAAAATAGCGAAATAAAAAATGCGGTTTTTAGTCTAGGACGAAACAAATCACCTGGGCCGGATGGTTTTTCGGCAGAATTCTATAAAAAAATTTGGGATATTGTTGGCCCGTCGGTGATCAGAGCCGTAAAGGGATTTTTTCATTCTGGGAAACTCCTTTGCCAAATTAATCACACGTTTATTACTTTACTTCCAAAAGTGGATAATCCATCTTCAACTAATAATTATAGGCCGATCAACTTATGCTCAACGATATACAAAATTATATTGAAAATCCTTACGGAACGCCTAAAGAAAGTAATGGGTAAGCTAGTTCACCCACTACAAGGTGCGTTTGTTGCGGACAGAGCAATTCAAGATAATGTGCTAATTGCACATGAGGTTTTCCACTCCTGTAAAACGCGCAAGGGTAAGGAGGGATGGATGGGAATTAAACTTGATATGGAAAAAGTCTATGATAGACTCAATTGGGACTTTATTCTGGAAATTCTAAAGAGGTTCGGATTTCATTAAAGATTTATTAATTGGGTAAAAGAATGTATAACAACAGTATCCTTTTCCGTTTTGGTAAATAGTTCTCCAACGGAGTTATTTTTTCCTACGAGAGGTATTCGACAAGGCGATCCTATTTCACCATTCCTATTTATTCTTGGAGCAGAAGTTCTTGCACGACATCTTCAAAAGGAATCCTTGGACCATTCGAGCAAAATTGGTTTCATTTTTGGTCGGAGTGGTCCGAAAATCCCTTTCCTAGCCTTTGCTGATGATACAATTATTTTCTCCAAAGCTACTCTAGAGGCTAGTCAAAATGTTAAATCTGTAATTGAGGATTATTGTAGGGTTTCGGGCCAAAAAGTTAACTATCATAAATCCTCGTTCCAAACTACAGGGGGAGTTCCTGGGACGAGAATCCAATTGCTAGAAAGTTCGCTTCAGATGACACACACAAGAGTGATGGAGAAGTATCTCGTTTTACCCTCCCATAGGCATCAATGAGACTGACATATATACTAACATCATCAAATGAAATCCCTTTACTTTGAGCTTCATCAAGTAACTCATTAGCTGTTTCTGGGAAATTCATTTTGCAATATATAGATGTCATATCGTGGTAGATCTCTTTGGAAGGCTCTACACCATAAAATCTCATATCAGAAAATACCTGAGATGCCTCGGTAAATAGTTCAGATGCCTCACAGCAATTAATTAAAGCTTCATACATTATACAACACCCACTGAACAAACCGAATCCTGCAATTTTTGCGTACTCTTGCACAGCCTCATTAGGTTGATTAGCTTTGCAGAGCAGAACAATCTTAGCTTCTTCAACAAATGAACAAGATACTGGGGCACGCTCCCTCAAATAATCAAGCAACGCAAGGGCCTTCGAGTGCTTGCCAGATAACTATATGAGCTTAGGATAGGAAGTAGATCCTCTCGATCCAAATCATATCCCTGTGCAATAGCTAATCGCACCATGTTATCCGCAACATCATAACATTCCCCATGAACAAGGATGGAAGAAATTTCTAGTGGGTTCATACCACCGAGTTTCTCCATATCGAGGATCACTCTCTGAAGATCATTTTCTTTGTTATCCTTGCCCAGAGCATGTACCAAAGACAAGTAAAGGTTCTGATCAGGCACAAATCCAACACAAACCATCTCCCTGTACAATGCCATTGCTTTTCTTGTTTCACTGGATCTGAGAAAAATATCCATGATGACGAAATATGCTAATCGATCAGGCCTAATACCAGATTTCAGCATGCAATCAAATGTTTCTTCTGCCTTTATCAGGTTCCCTGCTTTACCATACCCACAAATCAGAGCACTGAATGTGCGCAAGGTGGGTTTAACACCGGTGTTCATCATCTCCGACATCACTACTGCAGCCTCCCCCATTTGATTTGCTTTGCCTAGAGAATCAATCAGAACAGTATATGTAACAGAATCAGGAATCCTCCCAGATGATTTCATATCCCTATAAAGTTGAAACGCTAAATCATGTTGACCCAATTTACCATACATATGAATAATTGTGTTGTAAGTCATCTCATCCTTCACAAAACCCATTCTCACCATCTCAGCACAGATGTCCTTGACCTTCTCTACATTGCCTTCTCTTGAAAATGCATACAGAAGTGAATTATATGTCACAGCATCTGGTACGAAACCTTTGGACTCCAGTTCCCTAAGAAGCCTCTCAGCTTTGTGAGCCAGTCCACATTTCCCAAAGACTGAAACCATCGTATTATAAGTCCAAAGATCAGGTTGGCAGTTATGAGCTTCCATGTCAGCATAGACCTTAACTGCTTCCTGTAAATTGGAATCCCGGGAGCAAGCACTGATAAGGGTGTTATAAGTGATTATATCTGGTCTTAAACCTGCCCTTCTCACCTCATCAAGTAGCTGCGAAGCCAAATTTGGCACTAAAGCTGGCCCTGACCTCAAACGAGCATTTATTAACGTGTTAAAGCTCACAAGATCAGGCTCACAACCGCGTTCTCTCAACAAATCCAGCAATTCCTGAACCTTGGCGAACCTACCATTCCTCGCATACACACCCATCATGGCATTATAAACCTGAACAGTCTCCCCAACCGAAGGCTCCGCCCGCATAAAAATCTTGACAGCCAGTGCTTCCTGGTTCGCCTTTCCAAGCACAGCCAGTATTGTAGCCAGCATCCTAGCATTCGGAGAGTACCACTGCCTGATATTCAACCACTCATAAACCTCCAACGCACGCTGCCAACTTGATTTCCCCACCCATTTCACCAGAAAACAATAATCAGTGGGGGTCATCTGTATAGACCTCTCATCAAGCACGTCAGCTACAAACTCCTCTGGATTCAAACCCATAATCTTATCAGTCAAAATCTGCACCCTTTTCCTCCAATCCTAAGCCCTCTTTAAAGCCAATTTATTCATCTTCTTGGCCACGCTCTTACTATAAGCCCTAGTCCTACCCAAACCCTCTAAACCTTCATCCTCACCTGAATCCAATTCCAATTCCTACCCATCAGTCCCATCTTTAACCCTAATTTCCTCCTCCGCCTCGACCGGAGGAGGGTTGAAATTTGAATAGGTCTGGTGCGTTGATTAGCGGGTGAATTCCTCAGTGAGCTTCAAATTGGGCCATCTCACAGAAGGAGATGCCCTGCTATAGTTGAACCTCTTAGAGTTGAGTTCTTCATCAATTGCGTTTCCCCCAGCAGGAATCGTTCCAGTTTTGGGTGTAGTAGTTGAAGTAGCGGTGTGTAAAGTGCAAGAAGGGGTGAATTTAGGCCGTACCTTGGAGTGTGCTTCAATGGCGAGGGGTGTGGCTGAGAGCGCCAGCACTCCTGGGTGCGCCATGGCCATCCAATTGATTTTCTTCCCACCTTGAAATTGGAGGGAAGGGATTTTCTCTTGCTCAGCTATGATCTATGGAGGAGAGAGGTTCATATGCAGCGTGCTATGCTACCGTTCCGTACTTCCCGTGAGGGGTTGGATAACATAAAAATCTGTTCTTGCTTCATGACATGGGCTTCTGATTATAAAAACAGCTGAACTCGCTAAAAAGCCCAAAATCAGGTGTGCATAGCCCATCATTTGAGAATTAACTGAAATAGCAAAAATTGAGGGTTCATTAGTTTATGAAATGAACACTGTCATAACTTTGTTTTGCAATTTTTGCCCATTTCTAACAAATACATCAGTCAGTCTTGTATTGATTTACTGGTGTAGGACTAATTTCCCTTTCTGAGAAGGTATCAATACATTGCCAAAAAAAAAGCATTCATTGTGTTCCTTGTAATTTTCTGCATATCTCTTCTTCTTTTTTTTCTGCATATCTCTAGCTGCATTGCCTGCAATCAAGGGATGCTTTGCTTAATGTTCGGAAATGTTGATTTCTGTGTTGAATAATTATGTGTTCTTGTTGGTGGAATGAGCAAGCCTATGACCGAGTTCATAGAGTTGGGGAATATAAGCCTGCCAAGTTCGTCGTCACTCTTTACCTCAAACTTCTCATTGCTCATGGACACCAAGTATTTATGGCTGTCCTTCTGACTCCACCTATAACTTTCCTACTGTGCAGAAGAGGAGCGGTATTTGAAGGGTAACTTGGCTGTGGATGTACATTCATTAGATGGTTTTATGTTGATTGCTTGACACAATCTAATGTACTTGTAGAACCGTTGGTGGATTGCCCGAAGCTCTGGAGAAACTGACAATCGATGACTTGCGATGTCTTTTCATTTCATCGCATAAAGAGAGGGAAGATATCGATACTGAATCGAAGCCTGTTAAGGACCTTGTACTACGGCTTGTCGATACATCTGCGTAAAACAAACAGAACTGACCAAATTTCTTCTGGCTATAGCCTATAGGGATATGAGATCAATCCATTAATGGTGACTGAAAATGTAACATAGTAACTTCAAAACGTATTCATCGAGGCACATACGTGAGGTGGCCAAGTTAGAACAGGCATTGCATTCAAGACACTTTAGAGTTTAGAAGCAGCAGTATGAGTATTACTAGGCTATGCGTATTCGAAGGCTGTCAACACCAGCAAGGCTAGTGCAAATGAATACAACCAACCACCATACCACATTGTACTTCTTCGACGACCCCAGCCGGTTCACCTGTTCTTCATAGGAAGCAAATCCTTCTAACCTCATTGTATTATCCAGACTTCATCAACACAAACCACAAGTACATTTACACAACATGGCATGAAATGCCATATCATCTTTTTCTAGCTGAAAATAACATTTCTTAGACGAAAACAAGCAAGCAGTCCACAGTTCTTAATATATACAACGCATTATGCCTTACATGGCTACACTACACTAGGCTGCATACCGAAATTAGGGGAGTTATGAGTGATTTTGCATCTAAGCAGCCTCCGCAAACCCTACTTGCATGTTTCCGTAGTCGAACACTGTATGATACTTGCCCATGAATACATCTCCCAGAATCCTGCAACCCACACAAGAAGAATCCGAAAGTCATTATCTGTTAAAGCATCTGCATATCCCAATTCAAAAAAAACCTACAAGCATGGCCAAAGCATCTATAGCAGTTTCCAGCAAACAGTTCGGAATTCTAAAGCCAAAGCTTTTATGCTCTGAGATTTTCAATTAAATTCTTGAGAGTTTAAGGCAACGCCTGATGGATTGGGTTAAAAAGGTAGAAGCAGGAGCATACCAGAGGGGTCCGCGTGGAGGAGCCACATCCAAAGCTATGAATCCACTGATGCATTGGGCTGCAACTCCTTCACCAACTTGGAGGGCATACTGTCGAAAAGAGAAACATCCATATTGAGTGAACAAATACGTAAAGACTATTCAACAAACTTAGAAAAGGGAAAAGAAAGACATCGACGAATTTAGGCGAATAGCAGAATTTTGTCAAATAAAGAGTCAAAAGAGTATAATTCATGACCAGTTGTACAACTAACAGCACCACAAGGAAAAGATTCAGTTTGCTAGAGATTTTTCCTCTTGGACCAAATTTCAGTCAAGCTCCAAATCAACCATTTATAAATATGGCCAACCTGCCATATTTCACTGCGGTAAATCCACCCTGTTTCGCCACTTTGAAGGAACGGGTAGGATAGCTATGGAAACAATGAATAGAAATTGACAAATATGGTATTGGAAATCATTCACAGCCACAGATATACCTTGCTAAATGCTCTGCCATTTTAAGGTTATATAGTAGAAGGAAATGATGCCACTGAAAAATCAAAGTGCAGAAGGAAATTGATTACAGAGACGAGTTTTTATTTGCAACTATCCTAAGTTCAGAAAAAAAAATGACAATTTATCATCAAAAAGATCCACTCAATCCTTTTCTGAGGTGGAATGGTGCCAGATTGAATAACCGTGCCTTCATCATCTAGTTTGTGCTTAGGATACAACAGGTTAATGTCATTTGAAGGACTGGTCCCAATAGGTTAAACACTGAAATCCATCAAAGACAACCTTGCATCTTCAGGAGATGCATTGTTGAGTTCTTTAAGGAGATCATCTCCTTAAAGAACTCAACAATGGAAAGGGAAAAAGTTGGCCAACACTAAGGCAGATAATGATGTTGGACAAACGACGGATTAATTACCTGTTCGGGAGCAAGGTCAAATGTTTTACCACCAATTGTGAACGAAACAGTTGGCATAGTTGATAGACTGCCACAATCAACTGCTGATTCTCCCATTGGACTGGGCAACCGCTCACATAGCTGCATTGCCATTACAAGGATAAGCTTGCAGTAAAAGCAACATCATTCAACCAAGGAAAGAAGGGCCAGAAGCCCAGAACACACCTGATTGGCATAATCCAAAATTTGCTCTTCAGTCTCATTTCGCATAAGCTGATTCTGCATCCACACAACTGCCATCTCACATGCAGTGCACATAGCATCCTTCAAGCTGCCGGATGACTTGTCCACATTCTTATCAACAACATTCTCAATGCCCATGCTGCACCCAATCACAAAGGAAGCTACAAATTAAAAACTTTATGCAGTAAAATAGCATATTTGAGAGAGCTGTCTGTACATCTCTTGAGAAAACAAAACATACAGCCAGTAAATAGATTTTTTGAAATTGCAACTGTCAAATTAACAGCTTTAAAGTAATTAAACATTTACATTTCCAGTGTATCAAGCAAGACAAAAGCTCAAATTATTAATATAGCCAAACTGACCTAACCCCCCTAGTTCCATCAAAGGTGCATAGTCCAACTTGGGAACAAATCTTTAGTGTTTGAGCCTACCGACATCATCATTAATGGCAGAAATTAGATTTTTTCTTGTCAAAACTTCAAACATAAAAATGAACTACAAAACAATTCATAGAAGCACATCTACATACCTCAGACAAGAGCATTTCAATTATTTGTTTCCCATATTGTGAAACTACCGTCTTGCATTCCTGGCCTACTATACCAGACGCACCAATAGCATGATTGATTTGAGCAACCACAGCTTGATAAGGTCAGATCATTATTGTGAGACACCAAATATGCAGCCATTATGATGCAAGTCTACCAAAATGGCAACAGCATTTACATCTGATATGAACATGGTTAGTTGAGGAGGGAGGAACCAAGAGCAAGCTGGAGTACTCTAGAATGTAGAGGGTTGGGGTTGAGGGGGAATGCTGTTAAAAGTTTTAGTTTGTAGCCCAAGGAGATGGGAATGGATATAATTAAAGCATTATGCTTTCTATCTAGCTATATTTGGAATTGTAAAGGCATCTGCCTAGCTATTGGCAAATGACATAATGCAGAAGCAACACCATGGATGAAAAGGAAGAGCAGAGGATTCAACTGTCAAGTGTACATACAGTTGGACCAGCCAACAATGAAGTCCCAGAATCAGCTATTGCTGAGCAACCACCAGAACAAAATCCTGAAAAGCAATTTTCATCAAGATCATGTCAGATCAGATCAGAAACACACAAACTTTTTGTGCTGTGGGGGGGAGGAGAACTGACCGGTTGATGTGCCACCAACTAGGACATCATCCATATCAAACTGCCAAGACAAAGAATAACGTGTATTAAGAAAGATAAAAGGGGTGTTCACCCAAAAAAAAAAGATAAAAGGGGTAAGAGTAGGCATCAGTGAGAGACGAGAAAACCAACCTGCCAATAACCTTTCCGTGTCACAGGTACATAGGTATGTTCCCCCTTGTAATGATCAGGATCAACTCCACCAAACACAATTTCACCACCTTCTTCCTCTTCGGTATTGTGGTTGAGCCAAAATGAAAAGACTGGTTCATTTACAAGACCTTTATTGACCATATTGTACATGTAGGGAATTTTCCTTCAATCAAGTAGGAATTGCTACATACACTGATAGCAACATTTCAACTTCAAATAATATACTCCTGCGTATCTCAATATTTGTCTTTCTAGCCTTCTTAATTAATTGTCTTCTTAAAGCATTAAATGCTCTAACCTTGAGAAAAATAGTTTGTTGTAGAAAGTACAGAGAAAGAGCATTAAATGCACTGCAATAACTGAATTAGTACAATAAAAATTGTCATCGTTAACCTCTCCTTAGACAAAAGTTTATATTTTTACATGGAAATTGCTAAAAAAGAAGAGTATTGTGATAAAGGGAATAATTTTGTCATGAATAATATATAACACTTCAAGGACAAAGAAGTTACAATTTGTTTGCCAAATATAGTTATTTATTCAATGAACAAATTGTGTAGAAAAAATATTTTCACATACCAGACAGGAACCCCACTGAAATTTCTTGGAACCCAAGACCAAGTAAACCATCGAACTTGGCTGCCACGAAAGTTAAACTAGGCTCCCTAGTTGCCTCAATAAATTCCTATTAAGTTATAGCATTTAGTACCCAAAGAAAGAAAAAATAACAATGCAACAGATATGAACACATAATGAGCTTAATCTAACCTGATTCTCAACAACAAGATCTCCAACTTTCACATTATCTTGGCTAAAAAACCCTGAAATGGCTCCAGTTCCATAATGAATTGCTGCTGACTTACCTACAGTGCCCCAAAAATCATGATGTTCACCACAGTGATATACAAAGGAGACGGTGAAAGGTAAGATAAGTATTTATGACACTTCACACCTAGCATGGAAGTAAAAATTAAGATAGTATCCATAGTAGGCAATTATATGGTAAAAGCTGAGAAGAAATAATCTAGGAGGCCCTTTATGCCTCTCTTATCAATGTCAATCTTGCACAATCGCAAAATGGTGAGCAACTGAGCATGAAGGCCACACTGACCATATATCTCAAGTTGCAAATATCATTCCTGTTCAATCAAACAGTAAACTTGATATACGAACAATGGTTCATGAGCTGCTTCTCTTTATAAGCTTCACATCAAACACATCAAAGCCTAATATATCATTGAGTTTCTTCTTATCTAAATAATATATCATTTATTGATGCATACATTTTTCTAAATGGTCAGAGAAAAATGTTGACTGTTTATGACCCATCAATGTACTTTCTATAACAGTAAATCTGAACAATCTGCAAATATTTGGGGGTAGAAAAGTGAAAGAAGATGATATATAATGGATACGACATGATAAATATTATTTCATTTCATAACTCCGTACAAGTACAATCCCTTTGAACTAGAAAATATTTAGATTCCTATTACTGCAACAAAAATTCAGGTTGTATCAATCAAGAAAGATATTAACACTTTTGAATGTTTCATCTATAAGGTCAAGAAAGGGTCATACCATTCTTCACATAAGTGCTGGACCTGCTGGACTTGTACTTTGAATGGAGGAAGCAAGCGATCTGCAGAATAAAAATTATTTAATCCTCACCTGACCAAAACAATTTGATGAAAGCCAAACACCCTGGTCAGAAACCAAATGATATTACAAACACATACCGAAAGGGAATACTTTGCAGAGGGGACCCATAGGTTTGAACTTCCAGTATCAAATATCACAGTGAACTTTTGAGGAGGAGTACCAATGCCAATCTCTCCAAAGTACTGAGCATCCAAGTAGTTATTCAGAGAGATGACACCAGTATCATCATCTCCAAGACCATTGCTAAGACTGTACTTCTTCATCAAATGTTTTCTCTTATAACCAAAATTCGAGGAAAGCCGGTTAGTTGGATCCAACTTTATCTTGTCAAGTCCCACTCTCACCAAGCCATTGTTTGATGCTGAAAGGGCAGAACATGATAGTAGGATCCCGAGCAGAAGAGATGCAAATATAGCCCTTAGAAGTTAGAACTGATGTCATCCTGAGACTTGCAAAAATCATGGGGTAAGAAAAGTGTGGAAGAACTGAATATCACATAGGACCAAGGAATTTCAAATCTTATCTGACATAGAAACTTTTGACCAACTATTTCCACATAATTGAATCTGATGAGCTTTACTTGCATATACAGATTAGTTGAAAATCCATTTTTATACGAAGCCTATAGAGGTGTACCAACGGATAACATGACATAATTTGTTTAATTATAATTGTGGAGTAGGGGCTGAATTTCTCGTTCCAATAGCTTTGTTAAGCTTAATAATCATAAAATTGGTCAACTATGTGAAATCCAAACACAGGATTGGAAATCATAAGGCATGCCAATGTGGGCCGGTGGGCAGCCCGGCCCGCCAATGTGGGCGGGCTTGGGTGAGGTAAGTGGCCCAAGCACCGGACCTGGCCCCAGCCCGACCCGGTATGGTGGGCTGAAAAAATACTCGTAGGCCCGGCCCAAGCCCGCCCATGCTCAGGTCTAGTCGTGAACGTCACAGAGGGGAGAGGTGACACAGGCAAAGTCCTGGGAAACAACAGTGGAGACCTCAGATTTGGACTCGACCAGCAGCGAGCCATCAGGCCTCGATCACCAATCCACGACCTAACCGCAACTGAAGGAGACGAACGACGAGTGCATAAAAAAGATCACAATCTGGACGCTGATAAAAAAAACCATCGCAATGAAGACACTAATCGTTAGTTTCCAAGTCGAACTGAACAAAGGCGGGTTGCGCCGATGAGTTAGCCCTCTCGGGGATAATAGTCAAACTCTAACGGGACATAAGAAAAAGTCTCAAGCGAGTGGCAATATAATAATAATAATAATAAAAGTGTAAAAATTATTATTATTATTATAATTAAAATCTACCATTTAGAATTATTCTATTACGGAGTATTAGTTTTAATCGAAGCTTTTGAAAGAAGCTTATAGATTTTATTTTTTATATACTTTTTATTTTTGGGTGGAGGGGGGGTGCGAACGAAGCTTGAGAGGAAGAGAGTGTATTCGGTTTGTTCACGGAGAGAGGCGGTGAAAACTGGGGCAATCGAACGAATAAGGTTGATCAACATCAATGTCGAGAAGGACAACAGATGAAGATCGGAGCTTCTGGGTTTAGGGTTCCAAGTTGGAGGGGAATCGATTCGCAATTAACCCAAATCGAGGCCAAAATATGGCGCATCTTTAATCGTGGTATTAGAGTTGTATAATAGCTCTTTTTTATAATAAAACGTGAAAGAATCAATAAATTGAGTATTTTACTATGGTACTCATCTCACATAACATTCTTGAATTAACAAAAAATCTAACATTTTTTTTTTGTTTTTCTTTTAAAAAATTAGCTAAGAACTCCACTTTTCTTTTAAACTGATGCAGAACATCTATCGAATTGGGAGGACAATAATGATTTGGTTATGCCCTCAAGCAACGTATGCTATTGTGCAGATGGCGTGGGCGGCCAGTTGTATCTCAGCGCCCGGGTGTTTTCTCCATTCACCGCCCTAGTAGAATACGCAATGGGGCTTAGACGTATCCCGGATGACAAGCCCATTATTCCCCAAGCTTTAAAACTGTGATTGAAGGGATGATAAGGGCATTTGTGTATATGGAGGAAAACAGAAAATTGCCCTAGACTATAAACGAGCATACGTTGGTCGTGCAACAAGGGATGAGAGCCAGTGTTGTCTGTTTGGCTCCACGAGTTGGATATCGTCCTCGATGGAAGTGGGGGAATGACTTCAAGCCGTTGCAACGAATAGTTGAGAATCTGTTTGACCTCGACAATTCCTCACATGACATACGGATATTGATCTGCTGCATGAAATTGGCAAAAAGTTCATGGCGTCGAAAAAGGCTTTTGAGTTCTCCTTACTTCCTATCCAAAAAGATGATAACGGATTATTTTATACCAAAAATGTTTCAGCTGGCCAGAACAAATGAGGACTTTGAAAAAATCCTTCGAGGGAGGACATATAATGTCGACTGAAGAATGGAGTTGATGGGAAAAGGATATCCTGAGTTGGATGCAATTATACAGATACAATCTTATAGTCCGAGCTGCTTTGATTTCCTAAGATTTTTGCGAAACTGCATAGCTCATCTAAGTGATGAATGGTTCTCTATAGGGTTGACACAGTGCTTGGCGGAGGAACTGGATCGACATGAATCTTGTAGTATTATTAATCAACATGAATCTCGATTTCGTCGAAGGAGGAACTGGATCTGAGGGTCGTGGTATGAGTGTGACTAAGACGTTTGTTGTTGGGAGTGATGGGAGTGAGACCGTCTTACTCAATCCCTCCGTAACTCTTTGACGAAGTATTCAGCTATCAAGATCGGGGGACATCATTAGTGAAACTGTTGCAAAACGTGTACCGAATATGGAGGACGCAAGCGCTTTGGTTTTTTCATCAAGTAATGTATGCTATCATGCAAACGGTTTGGGGGGGGTAACTGATGCAGAAGATCTACCGAATTGGGAGGACAATAATTATTTGGTTATGCCCTCAAGCAACGTATGCTATTGTGCAGATGGCATGGGCGGCCGGTTGTATCTCAGCGCCCGGGTGTTTTCTCCATTCACCGCCCTAGTAGAATACGCAATGGGGCTTAGACGTATCCCGGATGACAAGCCCATTATTCCCCAAGCTTTAAAACTGTGATTGAAGGGATGATAAGGGCATTTGTGTATATGGAGGAAAACAGAAAATTGCCCTAGACTATAAACGAGCATACGTTGGTCGTGCAACAAGGGATGAGAGCCAGTGTTGTCTGTTTGGCTCCACGAGTTGGATATCGTCCTCGATGGAAGTGGGGGAATGACTTCAAGCCGTTGCAACGAATAGTTGAGAATCTGTTTGACCTCGACAATTCCTCACATGACATACGGATATTGATCTGCTGCATGAAATTGGCAAAAAGTTCATGGCGTCGAAAAAGGCTTTTGAGTTCTCCTTACTTCCTATCCAAAAAGATGATAACGGATTATTTTATACCAAAAATGTTTCAGCTGGCCAGAACAAATGAGGACTTTGAAAAAATCCTTCGAGGGAGGACATATAATGTCGACTGAAGAATGGAGTTGCTGGGAAAAGGATATCCTGAGTTGGATGCAATTATACAGATACAATCTTATAGTCCGAGCTGCTTTGATTTCCTAAGATTTTTGCGAAACTGCATAGCTCATCTAAGTGATGAATGGTTCTCTATAGGGTTGACACAGTGCTTGGCGGAGGAACTGGATCGACATGAATCTTGTAGTATTATTAATCAACATGAATCTCGATTTCGTCGAAGGAGGAACTGGATCTGAGGGTCGTGGTATGAGTGTGACTAAGACGTTTGTTGTTGGGATTGATGGGAGTGAGACCGTCTTACTCAATCACTCCGTAACTCTTTGACGAAGTATTCAGCTATCAAGTTCGGGGGACATCATTAGTGAAATTGTTGCAAAACGTGTACCGAATATGGAGGACGCAAGTGCTTTGGTTTTTTCATCAAGTAATGTATGCTATCATGCAAACGGTTGGAACGAGTGGTTGTATCTAAATGCGCGGGTATTTTCTTCATTCACTACACTAGCAGAATACGCACTAGAGCATATACATTTTCCTCCTGAAAAATCCAGTATTCCCTCACCTTTAAACTTGTAATTGAAGGGATCATAAGTGGATTTGTGTATATGGAGGAAAAAAGATAAGTGTCTTGGATTATAAATGAGCATACCTTAGTCGTGCGAGATGGGATTATGGGCAATGTTGTCTACTTGGCTCCACAAGTTGGAAATTGTCATGGAAGTGAGTGAGAGAATGACTTCAAGTTGTTGCGGTAAATAATTGAGAATTTGTTTGATCTCATCAATTCCTCCTATGACATGTGGATATTGAGTTATTGCATGGATTTGGCTAGAAGACAATAGTGGCGAAAAAGGTTTTTGACTTGTCCTTATTTCATTTTCTTTGGTCAACTTGTCCTTATTTCCTATCCAATAAAATAATAACAAATTATTTTATACCAAAGATGTATCAGCTAGCCACAACAAATAATGTCTTTAAAAAGGTGTTTTGAGTGAAGAGATATCAATTCATTTGGAGTGAAATGTTGGTGAAGATTTTGAATTCCTTAGAGTCTTACGAAATTATAGTGCATCTATGGATCACAAACAGATTAGAGGATGCAACAAGTTATTTTTTGCATAAATACATCTCGTCTTTCGATTGATCATATGCAATTTATGAGCTGCATAGACCTAGTGGATTCAAAATTGATTGGAAATCTATTTTACTGGACATACAACATCGGGATTGACAAGATCCATATTCTGGATTTGTAGGAGTGGGAACGGATGAACTTGTCCTAGTTGTCATTTCCCTTGACGGTTATGCTCAATGCCGTGTTGTTTTTCTTTTATGGTTTCGATAGAAAGACTGGATACTCTAGGTATTTTACAAGATTCTTTATTATTAGTAACTAGTGAGATATTGATTAAATGGTAGATATTGCTTATTTTCGCAGACATAAGTTGTCATGTCGTGTTGTTGTTGTTTTTTAAAAATTTAATAAGATTCTTCGTTAGCAATGGAATATTTTTTTAAGGCTCTTTATTAGTAGAGGGATATATAGATAAAGCGAAATTTTGAGTCTAGATTTTCCGAAAAGACATTCATGATTTTCAAAATCTTAATTGACCATGTCACCCTAGTTTGCATTAGATAAGGTTAACATATTAGTTGTTATGTGTGGTTGGAAACATTATGCCAAATTTGATCTTTGTAACATGTTGCGGAACAACTCTAGCCGTCTCAAAAAGCTCTTACTTGAAGGCAAAACGCCTTTGTAACAGGTTGTGGAGTTTTATCTGCATCAAGTTGGGGAGTGATAAGATTATGATCGTCTTACTCAATCACTCCGAACTCCCAACGAAGCATTCAACTGTCAAGATAGGAGGACGTTGTTGGTGAAACTGTTGCAGAACGTGTACCGAATAAGGAGGATAAAAATGCTTATGTTTTGTCATCAAGTAATGTATACTATCTTGTTGAGGGTTGGGACGACTGGTTGTATTTAAGTGCACGTGTAGTTTCTCCCTTCACTACAAATCGCACCGGAGTATAGACATTTTTTTGATGAGAAGTCCATTATTCCCCTCACCTTTAAACATGTAATTGAAGGGATCATAAGTGGATTTATGTATATGGAGGAAAAAAGACAAGTGCCCTGGATATAAATGAGCATACATTCATCGTGCGAGATGGGATTACGGGCGGGCGGTGTTGCCTACTTGACTCCACAAGCTAGACATCGTCAAGGAAGTGAGTGGGAGAAGGACTTCAAGTTGTTGCGGAAAATAATTGAAAATTTGTTTGATCTCATCAATTCCTCCTATGACATGCGAGTATTGAGTTGTTTCATTAATTTGGTTAGAAGTCATTCAATATTGAATCAGACACAGTGATTGATGTTGATGAAAAGGGGGACAAGATGTGCTTCATCATGAGCGCAGTTGGAACCGGAAGCTAGGATTATGGTTTCATCGGTACTTTCACTGTGGAGAGGGTTATCGAGGTTGATTCGAAGGTTCAAGAATTGTGGGCAAAAGGAACAGAGGCTTGACCTGTTGAGCAAGAATTTGTGCGTGTTGATTTAAATGACAGCTATATATATCAATCAGATGATGGTGCCGGTTCGCTCGGAATGCTCAGTTTGCGAGCTTGCTTCTTTCCTGTCTCACCTATGTGTAGCAAGGAAGAATGAAAGCTTTTTTTTTCTGGGTTAGATTTGATACTAAGACCATCCCCAATAGTTACGTGCAAATGTGTAAATAAGTATTTTTTAGACATTTTTTAGCTCTATTGATTGTTTTAGATGTGTGCAAATATACACATTTGAGCATGTGATGTGCAAATTTGATCCCATCATCTTCCCCATTTGTATAAACTTTTACATGAAGCAAAATAATTTCATTGGTTTATTTTTTTATGATTTTATTTTTCTTTTTATTATAAATGTATTTGAATGGTGTAAAAAATGTACAATTTATTGATGAAGCAAATTACTAAAAAGTTATATGTATTTTTACACACCTTTGTATAAGTGTATACATTTTTAACCAAAACCATTGTGGATACCGGGTCAATGTCACCAAGGGTC
Source organism: Persicaria tinctoria (assembly GCA_037127255.1). Classification (NCBI taxonomy): domain Eukaryota; kingdom Viridiplantae; phylum Streptophyta; class Magnoliopsida; order Caryophyllales; family Polygonaceae; genus Persicaria; species Persicaria tinctoria. Next base: position 58,332,394 of record JBANSL010000014.1, read on the forward strand.
AAGGGTCTATGTAGGTTAAGAGATTGGGTTAGGGTCGCGTTGATTTTGACTCGTGAACCTGGCTGACAACGTGGGGGATAGAGATGGAAATCAACCCGCGGAGACCCGATCCATCCATTAATCCACCCAAATATGTGGATGAAAACCCGAATAAATGGATAAATAAGTGGATGATGGATTAATGGATGATGGATCGGATCGGATATGGATGAAGGGGTGTCCAATCCACCACCCGATCCATCACCCGATCCACCCATCCGATCCACTAAAATTGCTTATTATATGTAGTTTTATCATATCTTTTACGCAACTTATATATTATACGTAACTTTATTTAATAGTTTGAGTTTTGATTTTTTATGTAAGTTATGAATGATGAGTAATTTAAATTTAATATATTGAAATTTTATTTATTTTTATTAATTTTTATTTTCATTTTGAAAATTACGGTGGACATTTACATGAAATTTCTCACCCATATATATCACCCGATCCACCCCACGGATGATGGATGGATCGGATATGGATGCAAGAGTTAGTGGATGATGGGTGGATCGGGTGGAGTAAATTTCTTAATGGATCGGGTGATAGAATGAGTACATCCACCCATAACCCGATCCATTTCCATCCCTAGTGGGAGAGATGAGGCTTAAATGTTTACAATATTATAAGGTTATTCCTGATAATTTTCGTTGTTGCTTTTTTTTCAGGTGACCCTTGATATAAAATGATCAATTTATGAAGGTTTTTAGAAAATATTTTCACATGTTAAGTATTGAAGATGATCTCATATATAATGATCATACTATACTTGATAAAATTATATTTTTAGTTAAAAGTTTATATGATCGATAGACTAGAGATGTTAAACCATGTCAGTCGTGTAAATCGCGCACTAGCATTACTGTTCTTGTCATAAATACATTTGACATGAACTCATGAAGCGATCGAGAACTTTATGGGTAAGCAACTTAAAACCGGTCTAAAATTATCTTCTTTCTTTAAAAAAAAAACTCAAAAAACATTTTTTTATAGTAAAAAAAATGGCAAGCCTTGACGTACGAGTCGGCTCGGCGGGTTCGTGGCTTGGGTGGGTCAGGATTAAGGTGGCCAGTCTGCTAATCTCTAATTAGATGGATGGACTAACCTCTCGCCCAAAAGGTGAAAAGGAAGAAGAAACCCGCGGTTCCGCAACAACAGTTTCGCCATTTTCACAGTATCTCATTCGTATGACGCACGATTGACCGTTTACCTGTCCCCTTCAATCCCTGCTTCGATCTCATTCAAGCTTCCCGGTCTCTATCATATCAAATTCAATGCAACTTCCCCCTCCCTTCCTCCCCTGTACCACCGCCGAAAATGCGTTGAATTCGACACTTTCGATGTCGTTGGGACTCATCTGTTCTTAGGCAGATCCCCGATTTGATCCAGCGCGAACCTGCTATGGCTTCGCCGGTGACCAGCAATGGAGGTGGATCGAACCATCTACACCATACAGTTGTGCTGGAGATGGCCCCGGCCCCTCCTCATCCGCCTCCGCTACCGGAAAGGAGTCCGTTTGAGTCGGAGCCGACCTCGTCGGTGGCTGAGGGGCTGTCGAATGAGATCGCTCCCTTGTTGCCCCAAACTGACAGGCGGAATCACAAGATGAACATCTTTTCCGTTTCTTACCCTCGCAGAAAACCTAGAGTAATTTTCTTCCTTGCTTCCGCTCTCTCTAGCTGACTTTTCATGTGATTTTCTGTTTGCGAGTTCGAAATTGTAATGTTTATTTGGCCGTCTCTTTGCTGAGTACTTTCTGTTGGTTGATAGAGGAGGAAGCTTGGTCACTTCTGCAAATATTGGATGAATTGGTAAAATTTCTTAGCTGAGATTGCAACTAATATTTTCTTTAATGTGATGATTCCTCCTAGTCAGTTGTCACTTATTAATTGGAAAGTAACTAAATAGAGCAGATCATAACATTCAACATTTGATCTTAGGCTCAAAGGTATTGACATAGATCAGCTTAAATCATACTCCAAAAGAGACCTAGTGCAAGTGCTACCAGTCAAGCTGCTTCTATTCCCCCATTAGCTTGTAGTGAGCTGCTCTACTAAGTGTTAGATTTGTGTCTGTAGTTTACCTATCCTCTTCTTCTACCTGTATTGATTGTTTGCTTTTAATTAGAAGGTGGACACTCAGATACCTGTGCACTTTGCAGAAGGATGGACTATGATCTCTTGTACTTTAGAAGGAGTTTTAATTAATGCTGTACCGAATGGTGATTATCTTATAATTCAGGATAAAGTGGATGGAGCTATCACTGATATATTTGTCTTTGGGGGTTTATTTTGACTTGTAATATTCTTCCATGGAGTTAGATAGATTGTGATAAACTGAGATTTGCTAAGGGTTTTGACTTGCGTTGATTTATCTTGGAATGGTAGACATTTGCACAGGCCCTATGATAATTGTGCGTACTTCGTTAGCATGTTCTTAGAATGTGAAAAAAAAACCTGCTAAAGAAGTATGCTTTTTAAATGGAGATATCTCTCTGTGATGCCAGGAACCAGTGACACGGTTAACAGAAGTTGAGACATCTGTAGTTCCTCAGTTACTTTCTTGGACATGGGGTGGATCTAGATACTCTGGTGTTATGTGCATGGCATTGTCTTCTACTGTATACTACATAATGGGAGCTATCTCAGAGACTTTCTCAGGTTAGCTATTATCTAAGCCTCATATATAGAACGGCAATGGTATGTTTAGGTTATTTGGGATGAACTTTTGATAATATTACTGTTTCTCTGACCCTCCACAGGGATTTTTTTTTTTCAACTTAGTTATAACTTTTAAGTTCTCCAGCCTAGTCATTGAGCTTAATTCTCACGGTGTAACATTTTTCCTATAGTTCAGTATCATTGAAAGAAATATACGTGATAAATCACGGGGAATCTGACTGCTAGGAAACTGAAATCATTGTCTGATGCTGAGCTGAATTGCCTTTTAGCTGCATTTTGAATATTTGACATGCATCTTGCATAATATTTGCCACTCACTACTGTACAGCAGATATTTTCCTAAGAGAAGTGATATACGGCAAGTCAGCAACTAGGCTTGATGTTGTAAATGTTCATACTATAGTATCTTAGCTTAGCTGTTTGTTGTGCTTAATTATGTGTGATTTTAACTGTCCTTTCCATTGCTTCTTGGGAGAATTTAAGGAAATGTGGATTTATTCATGGGAATTTCCAATCATTGATGCTAGTATTAATTGCTGGTTTTGCTTTTAACTTCAAATCCCATAAATTCATTTCGTGGGTGGTACCTGTGAAATTCAATCATTTATGCTCTCCTCACAATGATTTTTCTTCCGTATTTAATAATATTACAAGACATGTGGTTTTTGTTGAGGGTTGTTAGAATGCAAAATACGTTTCTTTTCACCTACTTCGGATCTATCCATCTCCAATTGTGCTTTCATATCTTTTTTACCTTTTCGTTACATGACCAGTGTTCTCTTTCTAATTACAGCTCAACCAATACCCCTACTCCAGACTGCATTTACTCGATGTACAATAATCCTCTTGTTGTCCTTTTTTTGGTTGCGGAGGAGTGGACAGCCAATTTTTGGTCCAGCAAATGCAAGAAAACTTTTAATTGCTAGGGCCATCGTAGGATGTCTTTCCATGATGAGTTTCATTTATTGGTAAGTAGCAGTATATAATAGTGAATTTCATGTAAGTTGAGGCTTATGCCGTCCTCGAGATGATATTCAGCATCTTTTTGTCTATTATCTTTTCTATTTTTTTTTTTTTTTTTTTGCATGTTTCTTGGCAATTAAATAAGAAGGTAACCATCCCAGGTTCTCAACCATGTATATATTGAAAGTTTAGTGGTATTTTGATGTGTGTCATAGTGTTGTTCTTTTATAAGCTGCTCTTTTATAGCTTAGTGGTGTTTTACTTTCCATCATTTTCAGACCCTTTGTTCTTCAGAAACATGGTCCATTTAAAAGTTCTTGTGTTTTTTTTCTGTTTGATAAAAATGTATTATGAACTATTTGGCTTTAAATGACACTTATTTTTTTTAAAAAAAAATCATAAGATCTGAGTACACAAGGAGAATAGGGTCTTATCACGAAGAACCTTTACTAGAATCTTATCTGGGATTATGTTGGTTTATCTTGTATGTAGGATGGCTCATGCAACTGATCCTTTCATATGAACTGTAGTAGCTCTCATTTCTATATGTATTTTTCTTTTGAAGGATACATTGTCCTCAGGATAAATTGCAGAAAACTTAACTATTTTGCAATAATGATGAAAACTTATATGAGTTGTCCTTCCACACGAATCATAAAAAGGTCTAATAAACAGACTGGTCCCAAATAAAATGGTAACCACCATCTTTCCAGGAGCATGGTTTGGTGTTTCAATGTATGGTGATATGCCTCCTAGAATGTACTTTTCTGAAGAAACTATTTCCAAATGCATCAAATGATACCTTAGATGGCATCAGAACAATAGAATCATTATTGAACAACAAGCTCTAGTTCTTCTGTTGACCAAAACCTTTATATATAACCTGGATGTATTTGCCACCAAACGGCACATGATAAATTTAATCTAATTTCTTGACAACTGACTTTACAAATGCTGATCTACTTAGCATGGAAGGAGCAAACTTATGCACATCTCAAAGTTATCAGGTGGCATTTGACTTTTATTCGGGTATACGTTTTTTATTAGGAATTGGGCTCTGTCTCAGTAGATGATCATGGGCGTGTAGGTAGATTTATGAATCAAATTAGGTTTTGGTATTACCCACAAGGAAGCCTGTGTATGTGAGACCCATCTGCTGGGGTATCTGGAGTTGGGTCGAAAATTTCACAAATTGCAATGAAATGAGGCTCGGATTCCTAATGCCTATTTCCTTATAAACACTAGCACCTTGGTATTCATTATGCTAGGACTGTGCCTCCTAGATGCCAACTTTCCGGGGAACCATAGATTTTCAATTGTTTTGTGAAAGAGCAGTTTTGATGTAAATGCACAGCTTAATGTCTTATACTAAACACAAGTTACAATAACTTTGTAGATGAAGAAATAGCAGTTGATGATATTGAGATTTGTTAATATATGTCTTTTTAGCAGGATGCATTATCAATATTTTCCTAGGATGAATTAGCAAGTATGCATTGAGAGAGTGATTTATGATGATTTTTTATGTTATTATTAGAATGAACATATTTATAATAAAAAAGTTGATGTACCATGTTTACTTTGCATCCTAAAATGTCGAAATATTTGTAATGAATATTTCTGGATCTAGCAGTTGAACATTCATGACTATAATGATGAGTTTGCACTGATTTTCCTGGTTATAATGATGATTTTATTTAAATTAAATAAGAGCATCTTTTCTTTTGCAGTGTCCAAAGGTTACCATTATCTCAATCTATTGTCTTGAGCTTCACCACTCCCATTTTGGCTTCAATTATGGCAAGAGTTATTTTGCAAGAGAAGTTAAGGATTGCAGAGATTGGAGGTAACTAGTTAATGCACTTCTTTTAACTGATAATTAATCTTTAATTGCACTTCTTAAAGCATTTAAGAAGTTTTCTGATGACAATACCACAAATGATATGAGCTAACTATTTGATGTACTTTATTATTGATAAAGTTTGTCAGTGTTAGAATTTGGATTTTGTAAAGTACAGAATTTTTTACATAATATAGTCCTATTTTCATTTTAAGGTCAATCTATACAGATCTGTGCATCACTACTGAAATGGAAAATATGCGACTTGCATCAGCTACAAGAAAGAGTAGTTTGCAGAAAAATTCTAGTGTTTCTTATCATGGTGTTGAGATTTTGATTTCATTTTTAACCTTCAGTAATGTGTGAAATAATGTACAATTGTATGGTGATCATCCCCTGGAAGTCTCTCTGTCCTGATCTGTCAGCATTTACCCACTCCCCAGGTCTTGCTTGCAGCTTCTTTGGTGTGCTCTTCATTTTCCACCCAATACTTGCTACTGGAGGTAAATAAATTACCAGTGAGACCGATGATCATTCATTTTGTTCTTCTGGTTTAACATAGATGAGGAATCGTACTGGAAAATGCAAAATATCCCACTTATGGTTTAACTTGTCTTTCTGTAGATCATTTGATCAAAGCTGGGGCCAGCACTGAGATTTATGTTTCAGAAAGCAACCATGTTAACTCAATCTTGATGGGTTTGTTATCATTGGCAACTGGTGGAGCCAGCTACTGCCTCATAAGAGCAGGAGCAAAAGCTTCTGATCAACCCATGTAATATTACTAACTCACTTTGCTAGATTTTGCTGTGAGATTGTTTTTCTCTAAAGAGATAAAGTTCAATGCTGGTCATTATTTTCACAATCCTGTCTTCTTTCGTGATTGCTCGGTCTTGACTGTTGTTGAAATGTGACCAGTCTGGTGAGATTAACAAAATGGAAAAACATCTTCATCTTTTTTTTTTTGAAGCAGTAAATTTATAGAAATGTAAAAGGTGATTACAAAAACAAGTCCAGCCGGACTTGAGACCGAAAAAGCCCTAGGCCATGCAGGCGTGATCCAAAAAACAATACTCACACCAAACCTCTATACCTTCTCCTAGCTTATGTCCACTCTACCCAACTCTACGTTGCTCTAAGGCTGATCTATCTCTCTAACTGTTTCGACCAACGCCTCTCAACGGATGACTTGCCTTTGCATCTCGTTGAGATATGAAACTTACATGACTATGATTTTTTTTTTTGCATTGTGTCCCAAGATTTCACTGACAGTACCACGTCAGTGGCATTGGCATAGTTTTCTAATATTCGAGAAGAAATTTAGTTAACTGATCAAAAGCTGAAGAGACGTAGTTTGTTTGCTGAATTCCCTTGACATGTATGCACCAAGAAAGGGGAGACTAGAAAAAGTTTTGTTTCTTTTTTTCTTTTTTTTTTCTTTTTTTCTTTTCCTAGCTCCTGGTAAAAATAATGCATCATGTTGCCTGATAATGTTCTCTGAATAGTGTCTATGAAAAATCGCGCCCTCAAAACAACTGTTATGGAACTAATTTAGATATGACCCTATTATCTTGCAGTTGTACTGTCTTCTTGTTTGCTCTTCTGGCAAGCCCTGCTACTGCTGTTTGTACCATTTTCTTTGAGGTGAGTGTAATGATTATGTAGTTTAACTACCAACTTTTACAGTTTTTTCAGTACTTCCAATTCCAAGAAACATCTTCATTTAGCGAGGAACTCCACTTTTTAATTTAGAGACCCCAAACCATGCAACAGCACCTATCTAAAGTAGCTAGTTGATCAAGTAATAATAGTTTAATAATGTCTTCTGCATCCTATATCTAAACAATTTTATCAATATATTGATAATACTTTTCTGCAAAATCTCCTAATCCCTACTTGTACTCCTAGACTTGAGAAAAAAAACCCGACCTTGATGTTGTCTTGTACTCTTGTATATAACTTCATCAAAACACTTGTTGGAATATAGCTTTACTATCCACATTTTTATATTGTGAGTTTCATTACTTGGATCTCAAAATTTTGAGAGATGTTAAGTTTGCACCCCAAGCTTACTTTGCAATTGTTTTTTTTTTTTTTTTTTTTCCGGAAATGCTTCTTAGCTGAAAGCAGAATATGAAAAGTCCGTTTATTTCTCCAAGATGTTAATATGATATTTCTTACTAATTTTCTTTTGTTTGATGCAGGAGTTTGTTTTTCCTAGTTTATATTCACTTGTTCTCATGTTTATACTTGGGGTACTGGCCTTCCTTGCTGAGGTGATATTCCCAAACTATTAAACAAGTTTGACATGCTTCAAGTTGTACATTATTACATCTTATCCATTTGCTGATCAATTATTTGACGACTTGTCATTTTTCAAATTCTTCTCTTTTGCAGGTTTTAGTAGCCCGAGGGCTGCACCTTGAAAAAACCAGCAAAGTTTTAAATGTGCAATATATTGAGGTATTTTTCTTTATCAATCGTTTAAAGTGCTATAACCTTTTCAACGGTTGGATTTTCCTAGAAGTTCCAAAAAGATATTTAATTTTGCTTTTGATTATCCCCAAGGTTAGTTAGTATATGGAAGTAGAATAAGCTTGAGCTGTATTAATGGATGACTAGTTATGCAAATCCTCAAATTTCTTCCATTCAATTTCCAAACTCTCAACGATAGTAGCGCATTGTGCAAGATCGCTACAGCTTATGCATCAGTCTTTTGTTATGTTCTGTATGCCATTCAGAAACTTATCCCATTCTGCATGAATTGGCCTTTCAGGTTGCTTTTTCACAGTTATGGGGCATTGCTGCTTCTAGGATCCTACCGTCTTTCGGTGGGCTCAGTGGATGTTTGCTTATTTTGGTTTCGGTTTGTTGCACAATGTATTTCGGCCCTGAAAAGGAGACGGAGTGATGGACTGATGAGCATCCATCCATGCCTGCGTGCACCTCAACTTGGTGCTCTGATTTTTGTGGTATGCTACATTATCCTTTGCGTTTTCTTATGTGCATTATAGTTGCTTAATGGGATGCATATGTGTACATACATGAGATGACAAATCATTGGGTGTTATATAGGAGACATAGTTCCAAAGAGATCTCGTGAATTATAATCTGATTTCTTGGGGTACAATTAGGCAGCAGATATCATGTGTTCTATGGGTTCTGACTTGAGTGGTTTTCACTCACGTTTTTCATAGATCACATGTACCACAATTACAAAGGTGTACGATAGAGGGAAACTCCAAGTAGTGTTTTTGTTTTCTGTTCAGTTTTATTTTAATCTGATTGCAATCTCTCTATTGCAATCTTAAATTGTCTTCATTTGGCAGGAATCGAAACCCCAATCTTTGCGGATTAGTTGCGTGGCTAACGCAATATCTTCATGTTATTTCAACACTGGACGAGCACCAATGATTCTACAACAAGTTGAACCCAAAATCTTTAAACCCGCAAATTGGCTTGAAACTCGAACATATACGAACGAATATACCGATTGACAACTAACTCAATTTTAAAATTTCAATTTGTAGAAGTTGATGTCAATTTATAGAATGATAGTTATAGCTAAAATAATTATTTTAATCATTACTAAACCTATAGTCTAATTAAATGCTTCATAAAGAAAGAAACTAAAAGAAAAACTCGAGCTTGTAAAGCACTTGAATCAGGAAAGCCAAACGACAAACCTATGCATTAACCTATACTCCGTAAAACATTCGAGCTGGGAAAGTCAAGCAACAAATTGTCAAACAAGCTTATGCGTTGCAAATACCCTTAGCACAAATGTTATTAGTAGGATTTGAATCTTTGACTTCATGGTAGTGAGACACAAGATAACGTCTCACTCTTACCGCTAAAGTAAGAGGTCACTGTAAAGTCCAATGTATTTAACACATTAAAATTTAATGTCTAAGATATTTGATGCATTAAAATTTAATGTCCAAAATATTTGTTTCAGGTAGTGTCCAAATATTTATTGAATGAGCATTTTACTAACATTATGAAAGATGTTGTAAAACTAGCTACTTTGAGGCCGTTTTTTTAGGAATGATTCTACCTAGTTTAATTATTTTAGGAATGATTCTCCTTAGTTTAATTATTTTAGTATTTTTTAAAATTAGTTATTTAGGGTCGATGTTTTATTTGGTAGGGAATCTTTCCCAATTAGGTTTCTTAAGGCATAGGATAAAAGGACCGTTACTTTAATTATTAGAATTGTCAAATGCCAAATTAGTCCCAATTCCCAAATCTGCTAAACTCAAGAGTATAATTAAAGATTCATGAAGATTATATTCTATCTCTAAAATGTTGAAGATTATATTCTATCTCTAAAATGTGCATGCATGAGTGCATGACCATTGATCCTTTTACGTTACATTGAATCTTCACCATTAACTTGTTGATTTGTTCTAATGCTCAAAGTTTCACACACCCTGATGCAATTTTTCGAACCTCCTCGATCCCTTCGACCCAGTAACAAACGCGCCCTTAATGTTATTCTTTTTACTTGAATATCATCTTTTGTTTCAAATTTTAGATTCTCCCAACAAGCTAGGAAGGTGCTTTGACAAACTCAGAAACAATCCTATGTTTAACAAACAGCTTCTAAAATTAATAATAGGAGTAAGAAAAGGTGAAAAACAGATTGGAGACTAGTACAAACATTACTCATCTATTTTGTTTCATTAGTATAATGTTTGTTACTTGTCTTACTTTATATTAATAAAATAATAGGAGTAAGAGAGAAGGCATATATTCTTTGCTCCCTTTATGGGAAAGCTAACAACAACCTACAGACATACATCACTAATGGTCCAAGGACAAGTGAGAAGTTTTTTTTTTTTAATAGGAAAATATTCGAGGGTCAAATATACTTGGTCTTCAAGAGACAGATAAAGTCGACTATGACGAACCGTCAAAACATAAAACAAAAAAGATGCAATATAAATGGTGACAAACACATACAGAGTAATTCCGAGTGAACAAGTGAAACTTAATCCTAACAATTTGAGGACAACCGACTAAGAGAAGTGAGAAATGATGACCATGGAGCAACATCCTTTTTTTTTGGGGGGTTGAAAGAGAACAACTTGTACATTTCTCCACTGACAATCTGACACCACTAGCTTGAAATTATGAAGAAAATCCAACATTAATACGGAGTATAATGTTGTACGAAGTAGTATAAACTTTCATAAGTCAAACTATATACTACGTACGGAGAAGTGTAATTCACAATGGTTATTGTTATATCTACCAAGTACATGTGTTATATACTTATATGCATCAACACGAACAAATTCTATATCTGTTTGAATCTCACTTTGACATGTATTTAGCATTAAACATGTATGACATCAAAAAAATAATATGGATAAATTTTTTAAGTTGTAACTTATTCTTTTTTTTAAAAAAAAAACACAAAACGAACAGATCTTTGATCCATTCATGTATTTTTTTTTCAAAAATTTTAAACTTATTTTTTGTAATAAAAAACATATGAACGGGTCAAAGATCTGTTTGTTATATTGAACGAATATTTAATTCGTTCGTTACTTTTTTTTAATGTTAGACGTATTCAATGCTTAATACATATTAAGTTGAGTTTCAAACGGATTTATTATACATTCATGTTGAGTGCATATAGCACCCGTGCTTAGTGCATATAGTGTTGTTGTTCGCAATTGTCACTTTCTAATGTTATTTTGAATTCATTATAATTAGTACTTCGTAATGAACAATGAAATACCACGTGTAAAAAATACGTTTGGTTGAATTTTAGATGACAAGATTTAAAGAGAATTGGAAATTTCTAATTATAAAAGGTGGAATTACATCTTACCTAGGAGGTGTAGATGAGTTAAATTTCTATAAAATGGAATTCATGCTGATTAAACTTCTTGTATTTGTATGTGACAAAAAAATCCAACCAAATGCATATATTTTATCTACTTTGTGGGGTCTTCTACTTTCTATGTTTTCTCATTTGTCAACCAAACGAGCCCTAACAATTCATCAACAAATTTTTAAATTTTTCATTGTCCAACTCAAAAAGTTTATCTATTATATAAATTTAAGTATTTATTATATGTTATAAATATTTTCTATTTTGAAATAAATACACCATCCCTTAATTAAAATATATCATTTAGAATTTTGTACAATTTTTAAGAAAGCAAATAAATATATATTTATACCCATAATTATTACTTTACTTTTTCACCTTATAAAAAATTACAACAAATATCTCTATAATCATTATTAAGACAATTTTGGAAAGTTAACACCAAATTATCTAAAGTGACATTTTTTCTTCAACGTGATTTTCTCCCTAAAACGATATGTTTTTCTAGTATAATTTTAATTTGTTAAATATTTTGCAAATTATGAATCAATTGTAACATTGATCAACAACAACTTAAATTGAATGAACAAATAAAAAAATCGGTCGACAATCACTAAAAGTATCATGTTATATGCATGCTCAAGTTTTGCCAAATATACGTCTGGTTTTCAATATCGAAAAATATTGTTTGCTTGAAAAAGCTTATCAACACAGGAAGTTGATATCGACAAAATTTGTAGCCATTTTTACTGACATTGATTTTCCATATTGGAAAGCTTTTTCAAAAAAACACGTTTGTCAACACAGACGACGAACAACATGTAGTTGGCAAAATATTACTGTATGTAACAACCCGAGTTATAGAACCCGGGTTACGTTTCGAAGGAATGGATACCTTCATTCGGATCTTGCAATTCAGGCACGGGTTGAGTTTCAAAACAAAGGGATTAGTTTGAATGAAGGGATTTCGAATCCTAAATCCAAGATAGGTCCATTGGGGACCCGATATTTACATACCGAACCTGACCTATTTTCTAAGTTCGAGCAAAACTATTTAAGTTCAAAGCATAAACAAACAAACTGAAATCCGAGATACAAGATGCCACGGTAGAGCCGGGTCAAATTGGTGTTGGAAATGACCAGCGCAAACATACTTAGGAAGGACGGATCAGTTTAGGCAGCTTATCAGAAGTACACAATGGAAGGTGTAGCTCTGTCAAGTTCGTAGACAAGCCAATGGTGCAGCAGACGTGCTAGCTAATGTGGCTATCCGAATGGAGGATTCATTTATTGTGTTTGATGAAAGGCTGGATTGTATCCGAGACCTTGTATTCTCATTCTTGGATATCGAGGGATCAAACTAAGTTTATGCATTGATAAAACAAGGCCTCACCCTCTATTAGCACAAAAAAAAAACGTGTCAAAAAATAAAATGACAATATTTTAAGACGAAGATAGTAATTTTTCAAAAATAATAATAATAATTTAAAAATGTGTTGATTCTGTTGAATAGTATTATGTCTTAAAGAGAGATGAGTAAGGGAGTGCTGCCTCAATTCCAAAATAGATGAGTTTTTAGATGATTGTTTTTGTTTTTCTATCCAAGTTTATGGACAATTCTCATGTTATAATAGCTCAGGAAAATAGTCTATCACGGTGATTTTTATTTTTTCTGAGCAGGGGCGGATCCTTTAAAGGACCGGGGGTGGCAGTCGCCCCCCCCAATCAAAAATGAAATTTAATATACATATTTCTCTCGTCGATAGCTTCGATTTGATATATTATAAGCTCAAATCCGATAACGGAGTAAAAAATTATAAACGTTTCAAGACTGAAGCGATATAAATTATTTTTCACATCATTTACTAAATTAATACACTTCTATCATACACATCATTTCTTAAACTTCATAACTTAATACTATAATTAATCCCGAAAACTTCAAATATTGATGATTTTTTTCGAAAAAAAATTAGAGGTTAAATTTTCGCCCCCTCAACTAAACGCTTCAGGATCCGCCACTATTTCTGAGTAAGGGTTTGTAATAATTTTTACTCCATATTGATTTGCATGTTATTGACTTGTTAAAAGATTTTAATTAGTTAAAACTAGTGTAATACCCGTGCCTTGAAGGCACGAGAACTTGATCCATTTTAATTTGAACATCATTTTATATATCTATATAATATTATATATACATATATACGTGTTTACAACAAAAATATGTATAAATTATTTTTTTATAATTTATAAATTAGTTGGAAAAAGATACGATACAAATTTTGAAAATGATTTAATAAGATAAAGTAGTAATAATACTCAAACACACCATCTAATATAATTTGAAATAAATATATAATTATTATCATTAGCATAGATCTAAAAAGTAAAATATAAGCTCCCGTACAAATATTAAAAAATCATAAGCACATGATTGTGTGAATAATTTTGAAGCTAAATATGTAGATGTACATAACTTATTGATTATTTTCATGAGAAAGATGATTAGAAAGATAGAAAAATAAATAGTGAAAATAAAGGTAAGGTGGTAAAAAAAATCCTTAAAGGTAGAAAAGTGATCTAAGAAGCCTCATCCAAGATGTAAAATAAGCATTAGTAATGCTTGTGAGTCTTAAAATATTATTTATTTTTCGATAGTCATTTAAGATGTCTAAAATAATTAAATTATAAAAAAACACTTATTTCGCTCTAATTGATTTTTATAATTAATTTTTGAAATCGAATATTTACAAATTGATTATTACATGTTCGTTGTATGTAGACATTGTGGGGAATATTGCAATCGGTTAAAAATGATAAATCAACAATTTCAATATCCAAGAAAAAAATCAGCCAAGAATTGACGAATATTCAATGTACGTAGACGATTAAAATAGATCAGAAATTGACATACAACATATCAAATTAAATAATATTTTAGTATAAAAATAGGAAACAAATATGTTTAAAATAGGAAACAGATATTTTAAAATTTCAGCAATAATATTGACCAATAAGAAAATATCATTTGAATAAAAAATTCAAGTTTAATTGTGAGCGTGACACATCAGCAATATAACCGAAAAGAGATTGCAATCGGGAAAAAAATGGATACATGTCTCAATATTTACGACAATATAACCGAAAATAAAAAAGGGAATGGATTCAAATCATATTTAAAATAGGAAACAAATATTTTAAAGTTTCCATAATAATATTGACCAATAAGAAAATCTCATTTGAATAAAAAATTCAACTTTAATTGTGGGCGTGACATGTCAGCGAAATGCTAGCAGAATTAGTAATATAATATATATATTGCAATCGGAAAAAAAAAGGAAACATGTCTCAATATTTACGGCAATATAACCGAAAATAAAAAAAAGGAACGGATTCAAATCATATTTAAAATAGGAAACAAATATTTTAAAGTTTCCATAATAATATTGACCAAAAAGAAAATCTCATTTGAATAAAAAATTCAACTTTAATTGTGGGCGTGACACGTCAGCAAAATGCTAGTAGAATTAGTAATATTAATAGATATGCAGTACATTATTAAAAAATAGTAATAAAATTTATAAAAAATATGGAGTAAAAGTAAAGAACTTGTACAAATATGTCCGGGTGCGTTTGGATTCCATTGCATTTGAATTATAATACAATTATTTTACCTCGTTTTATGTGAGTGTTTGGTTTTAAAAATAAAAATCTCGTAAAAACCGTAATTTAACAAAATAATCAGATAAAAAGAAATAAAATAATTGTATTATAGTTAGCACATCGTGAAATCCAAAAACACCATAATTTAAACACCTTAAAAATTATGTTAACCAAACACCGTCTTATCATTTTACATCTAATATCTAATATAATACTAAAACAGATGCGAAGCATACACGTGGCGGCCTAACATTGAAAGTCCCTCGTGGCAGCCATTCACTTAACATACCCCATATATATTTAAAAAATAAATATACTTAAAATCACTTTTATTAATTAAAATATTGAATTTGTTGACCAAATCATAACAACTTCTCCAAATTTGCAGATTATTTTTTATCCAAGATTTTTTAAAGCCATAAAATAATCAATATATTACTAATAAATAAATTTCATTACGTAAAATTCATTTTGTTAATTTTTAAAACTTTTTTATTAGATATTTGATGATTTTATTAGTTGTTGGCTTCACCCATCCTTTGTATTTTTTAATTAACTAAATAACATCCAGGAATATTAAAAAATGGTGTAAATCTAATCCGAATAACATTACAGAACAACTCTCCCAGGTGGATCTTCAAATTAAAGCTCTCCAGGATAGAATGCCATGGGGTAATATTTCGACAGTGGATGCAAATAAACTTGCAAGGTTAGAGCACAAAAAATATCGGCTTCTCGAATTTAACCACAAATTCTGGAAACAACGAGCTAAAATCAGACACCTTCAGTTAGGTGATAGAAATACAAAATATTATCAAATTACTGCCAGAATAAAAAAATTTAAAAGATCTCTGAGAACCTTTACAACAAAACAAAATGTAATCCTTACAGATCAAGACCTAATTTCGGATCACATTACGTTAGAAATGGCAGAAAGATTTAGAGGTACCAATCAACCCAATGTGTCTGAAAATGAAGTTTGGAATATACAAACCCAAGTAACTCATGAAGATAATATTAAGCTTATCTCCCTTCCCACTAACGCATAAATCAAAAGTACTCTCTTTAGTATGGCTGAAGACAAATCTCCGGGTCCAGATGGTTATCCTCCAGAATTCTATAAACGCTATTGGAATATCATTGGCCATTCCTGCTGTAAAACAGTTAAGGCTTTCTTCCATTCGAGTCAAATGTTAACTGAAATAAATCAAACCTTCATCGCGCTCATCCCGAAAACTGATAACCCTACTTCTATCAATCACTATAGACCAATCAGCCTCTGTAATACAATATATAAAATTATCTCAAAAATAATAGCAAATCGTTTAAAACCGATTCTTCCTAAACTCATTAATCCTTTCCAAGGTGCTTTTGTGGAAGGAAGATCTATTCAGGATAACACCTTAATTGCACACGAAATCTTTCACACTTTCCATAAACAAAAAGGGAAAAAAGGTTTGATGGCTCTAAAGTTAGATATGGAGAAGGCTTACGATAAAATAAATTGGAATTACATTAAGGCAGTTCTTGGAAAATTCGGATTCCATCAAACCTGGATTAACTGGGTAATGAAATGCATTTCATCCACATCTTTCTCTGTTCTTGTTAATAATACACCTGGTCCTCGGTTTAATCCCAATAGGCCCAATAGGGGCATCAGACAGGGTGACCCTTTAGCTCCCTACTTATTCGTTCTTGTAATAGAAGGTTTATCCAGGGAACTACATAAGGAAGCTCTCCTAGATGATGCCTTAATAGGTATAAAACTGGCTAAGAATGGTACCCCTATTCCTTTCTTAACCTTTGCTGATGATACCATTATTTTTGCAAAGGCAGCTCATACCAGTCTTAACACGATTCAAAATATGATTAACAACTTCTCCAACCTGTCAGGCCTAACCATAAACTATAGTAAAAGTTCCCTCCAATGCTCTAGGAATGTTAACCCCAATCTGACGAGGGATTTGGCCGCCCATATGGGTATACCTGTCTCGAAAACCCTCGAAAAATATTTGGGCATCCCCCTTGTCAATGGAAGAATAAAAAATTGTGTATTTGATGATGCAATTGAAAATATGAAAAAGCAACTCTCGAAATGCAGAGCATCAACCCTATCCCAAGCTGGCAGAATAGTTCTTATCCAATCAAATCTTAGCTCAAAAACCAACTACTTAATGCAAAATTTCCTGCTCCCCAAAGGAGTTTTTAACCAGATGGACCAAATTAACAGAAATTTTTTTTGGAACAAATCCCCAACAGAAAAATACGTACCCCTGATTAGTTGGGACACAATATGCAAGAGCAAATCATTAGGAGGCCTTGGTATTAGGAAGGCCGAGGAATTGAACATTGCTCTTCAAATGAAGCTCCTTTGGAAAATTTATAAGAATGAAGATAGTATATGGGTTCAAATTATAAAGGAGAAATACCTCCAACAAGAAAGCATAAGAAATTTCCAAAAAAATGAAACATCTTGGCAATTTGGAAGACTCCTTACATTAAGGGAAAATTTTGAGGAAGGACTTCTCTGGATTGTTGGTAATGGTTCGGCCATCAATGTGTGGGAAGACCGCTGGATCCCTTCGATTAGCCTCAAGGCTTACAGAGGAACAAATGACCCTAACATGACTGTTGAATCTCTTATCAATGACAGGTACCTATGGAAGGAAGAAGTGCTAAGACAAACCTTCCCACAAGGGATTATTGACAGGATTCTAAAGATAAAGATCCCCCAGTGGCAGACTCAAGATGATTTGATCTGGAGTCCCGATCCGGAAGGGAAATTCACTACAAGATCAGTAAAGAAAATTCTGGGCACACAACTCCAAGGCTATGAATCACAAAGCTGGATTTGGAAGCTCAAGCTCCCTCCTCGAATCAAAAACCTGCTATGGAAGATCAAAATTGATGGCCTTTCTACAACCAGCAGGCTAATCAGGTATGTCAATAGAGTTCCAAGTCAATGCTCTCTTTGTGGCCAAATAGATGAAGATGCAGCCCACCTATTCACAAAATGTATGTTTACGAGGGAAGTTATTGCTCAATATGAATAGAAATCAGGTTTGTATTTTCAGGGTCTTAATCTACAAGGTCCCTTGCATGAAAACCTGGACA
This sequence comes from Persicaria tinctoria, assembly GCA_037127255.1. Classification (NCBI taxonomy): domain Eukaryota; kingdom Viridiplantae; phylum Streptophyta; class Magnoliopsida; order Caryophyllales; family Polygonaceae; genus Persicaria; species Persicaria tinctoria. Next base: position 58,350,542 of record JBANSL010000014.1, read on the forward strand.
GAATCAAGAATGATAACAATAGGTTTATAGATCTAGCTTTTATTTGGCAATCAATTTGGGATGTTAGGAATGACAGAATTTTTAGGTCTAAAAATCCATTAGGGGCATCCATCATGATTCAGCGGGTTAGCCAGAGCATAACAGACTGGATCAAGGGAGGAGAAGACAACTCCAAAGTGCAAATAAGAGCAACAAGAAGGGGGAGAGCCAAATGGACAAGACCTCCTAGAACTATCTACAAAATTAATGTAGATGGTTCTTTTACCCATTCTGGCAAAAGTCAGATTGGGGGAATCATTCGTGATTCTGAAGGGCAGATTATCGATATTTTTTCTCAAGAAGCTAATGTTGGTTCAGCAATCCAAACAGAAGCCTCTGCAATGATTTTAGGTCTTCAAAGAGCAAGACAGAAGGGACTAAGGAAGATTATATTGGAAAGTGACAATCAAATACTTGTGAAAGCAGTCAAGAGAGAGCAACCGCCCAGATGGGAAGTACTACATCAAATTGAAGAAATCCACAGGCTGACAACTGAATTTTCCTCAGCAGAAATCCGACACATATTCAGAGAAGCTAACAATACTGCGGATTATATAGCCAAAAGAGGTGTAATTTGTAATTTAAATTATATCCCCTATCATATGGACCTTTGTAACATCGTCCTTCAGGATGATCCGGGAGTTAGGTTGCTATACTAGCAGCAGCTCCCAATGTTTGCCTACTGTAAAAAAAATAAAAATAAAAAAAATAAAAATTAACTAAATAACATCCAAAACAATTTATTCAATTGGATAAGTTCCTTTTATTATTTTGATTAACAAATATTTTTCCAAAAATAACCTTCATTTGTAACATCTCATAACAGCGCCCAAAATGCCCTTCCAGATGAAGGTCCATTACTTACTCTGGGAGTAAACAAATTCACCTACTATCTTTTAACAAGAGCTTCACAAGACTTTACCGTTCACATACGAAAACAGTTGGAAATAAAGAAAAAAATCCTCTTGATTCTTGATTAAAATAGAAACCCAATGAATTGAATAACGCCAAAGTGTCAGGGTTGTATTAGGAAAGAAAAACAAGTTCCAGTTTCAAATGCAATTAACCCATCTATCTAAAGGCAACACCATGTTCAAGTAGCACCGTCGGTCGAGCAACTCCTCTGCTCACCTGCAACTGTACCGCGTACAGTTTCAAAATAATCAAAACAAAATGGAGTTAGTTATTTGGAAACACACAATGACTAGGGTGACTATGACACTCCCCACTAAACGTTAATTTGTAAGTTATCATCCATTCATCATATAAAAAGAAAGTAATGAGATATGATGGTGCATCAAATTATCATCCATTCATCATCTAAAAAGAAGGTAATGAAGTACAGTTGTACAGTAAATTGAAATGAAATGCAAATCTTCACCACCCGTAGACTCAACTCGATAAATGACGCCCATAAGCTCGACCGGGTAAACGACGCCCGTAGTCTCAACCCAGTAACAACGCCTCACAGCTCGACCTTACAACACAATGCCCATAGGCTCGACCCAATCACCCGGCCTGCTTAATGCTCATACGCACCCTTACCATCACCAAAACCAAGATGCATACATATATATCGCAAACAAAAATCAACCATAGTACAACAAGAAGCTAAGCGAGTTCAGTGAACTTACTTGAAATCGATACCTCCTTCACTTGGATCCTCTAATATAACATAATATAATTTCAAAATAATATAATAAATTATTAATGCCATTTCTTCAAAATTTTATTATTCATTCTCACATTATTATTCATCTTAACTAATAATTTTTTTTGCTATATGTCTATCTATAATAATAATAATAATAATAATAATAATAATAATAATAATAATAATAGTAAATCATATGTTTGTTTGGATTTTTATACAACAACTTTTTTTTTTTTTTGCATTTATCTGAAGTTTATCCTCTTATATTCTCTTATCTTTCTTTGGCATATATATATACTCCATTTGTATCAAAACAATTGGTTATTTGGCCAATTTCACTCTTTTAAAGAAAGTTTAAAATAAAAAGATGAACAGTTAAAAATTTAACATGTAAAAAATAGATCAATGAACAAAAGACAACAAAATGAAAAGTTGGAGTATTCATAGAGTGTAATGGAAATCAAACATAACGAATGAGATTAATTATCAAAATTATAAATTTTTATCATTGATTGTGTTAGAGGATCAAATATGGGCTAATTATTCAGATACAGAGGGAGTATTGGATTCATAAGCTGCATTCCTTTTTGTATTATATTAACTTTGATAATTTGTTCATTTACAATGATTAATCACTGTTTAAATTATACTACGTCATAACCTATGATATAACCCACAAATCACGTGATGAATTTCGTCTTAACAAAAATTTATTTCGATTAAGAAATGATACATATACAATACTACGTCCATGTATTATTATTATTATTATTATTATTATTATTATATTAAGCTTATATATGATTATTTTTTTTCTATATATGTAAAACAGATGTTAATCATTTGTGTAGTTATTGTAGACATGATTACATTTCTTGAACAAAAACCTCGTGCCTCGGGCACGGGTACTATACTAATTATATTTCTTGAACAAAAATGACATCTATTTTGATACAAAATTAGAGCTAAAATGACATCTATTTCGAGACGGAGAAATTACTAAATATAATGCATTTTGAATCCAAACACACCCGGAGTACTATTTTGGAACATAGGGAGTGAAGTAGTAATTGATTTGGTAGGACGCTCTCATAGTACAATGATGTCACTCCTGTCTTTCAAGTGTTCACTTGACACTCCCCTCTCTCAACTCAACTCTCGACTAAATCGAGTGGCTTTCATCTCTTCTTCTTCCTCCTGAACCTGTGGGACCCACCTCACAAATGAGGCCCTTCCGATTTGACTATTTGAAACAGAGTGGGGCCCAGCAGGTGGGCACTTTGGGAGGGGGGTGTCCTTTTCGTAATTTAATCGAACAGCTGGGGTTAGTTCTGTGAACCCGCAATTCAATTCAATTCAACTCAACACCCCCATGGCATTCACAATTCAAAACATAAAACAGAGTGACCCAAAATTAGCTCTAGATTTCCAACGGGTATCAAAAAGCAAAATCCCACACTTTTCTCTCTCAATCCAACTGTGTGTGTTAAGCGAATAAGTTTGGCTTTCCTTTGCATCTATCTTCTCTCTTTCTCTCTCACACTCACACTCTTTTTCTTCTTCCTTTTTCGCTCTCACTGCAACTTTACTTTGCTACTGGGTTGTTCTCCTCCTTCCTCAAATATTCGCCCATTTCCCCCTTATCAGTAAACAAACATTAAAAATCTCATCTTTGCTTTTTCTTCCCCCCCTCTCTCCTGTTTCTTCTTCCCCGGTGAAGCTTTTTGGGGACGTCCCAGCAGGCAGCAATGGCGGATATCAGCCATCCACCCATGGAGCAGCTCCAGGACCTTGAATATTGCATCGACTCTAACCCTCCTTGGAGTACTCTCTCCTCTCTCTCTCTCTTGATTTTGAAATTTCCGTCTCCATTTCCCCCCTTTTCGATGCAGGTTGTGATTTCCGTGATAGGGGTCATAAAAAGTCTACATTTTTTTGTATCCCTGTCCCACCCTAAGAGAAAAACCCTACAAAAGGTGGAGCCTTTTGGACTTCATCGGCCTGAAATCACTTGATTGTGATTTTGTGTTTGCTTTCTTTCTGCTTAAAATGTCTCTGTGTGTGTTTTCCCCCCTCTTCACATTCCCTTTTGTGGGTATTGATTATTTATCTGGAGGGGGACATCCATCATATCATCATCACCATCAACAACCTCACAGTTTACCTATTTGGGGAAGAAATTTATGGTTCTCTCCCCAAGTGGTTTGAGGCTTTTACTTTACCCGTTTTGTTTGGTTGATGAGATATGTTAGACCATGTGTGATGAATGAGAACTTCCCCCACCTGCATTTTCTTTTGATTTGATGATACTGCATTACTGGCTTACTGCTAGGTTAAAAATCCCTAAATAGACGATGCTTGATTTTCGGCTTTCTTAACAAATTCTGGGAAAATAGAGATTGTGTGACTTTAACTTGAGAGTGCTCTTCACGGTTCTTCTGATTAATTTATTATTAAACTGGTATATTTTAGTAGGATGAGTAATGATGTCTCCAATTTGTTTTGAGATGTCCAACTAACCAAAGTTCCCTATTTGGATTTTAGTTGTAGGACAATTTGACTTACTAATAACACTCAAATGTTGTGGGAAAATTTGATTTCTTATTGGTGAATGTCTGAAAAAAAACCTTAGAAGTAAATTATGGCTAATTGGCTTCAGTTCCTAATAATTGAGCTTACAAAGACTAATGTTGGCGGATTCTGCATTCAGTTGCTGATTGGCCCATTTCATAAGCTTGAAAATTTGTGCTAAGCATCAAATTCACCTGCTTCTTTGTGACTCAATATCACTCTTTTCTCTTCCCTTTGCGCCTTATCATTCTTCTGTCATTTCCCTGGACTAACGTAACATTGGGTGGGAATAAAGTGAGATGAGACTCAAGTGTGAAATGATGTATCTTTTTTGTATCGTTTACTGATTCATTTGACTTTCACACACTGTTTCCGCGATGGTGTAAAATTGTGGAACTTGACTTCACTGTGTTGTCATACCTTAGTTCTTAAATCCTTTAGACAATATTCAGATTTTGGCTGCATCTCACAATGCTGTGATCAACGTCTCCTGAGTCAGCTGTGATTGATTGCTATGATACGAAACGTTTGTGGTTCAAATGTGAGATTGATGCATTTTTTGGGGGTCAGATCGAAGATAATCTACATTCAAATTGGTTTATTTATTTTTGGGATTCAATGAAAGTACTCCCATTATATGCCTACAAACAAAACTGGAGAATGCATCATTTTATTAGTTGCTGCTATATTGTGCTATATGATGTTTCAATGTATGAATATTTTTTCACTGGATCTAATTTGATTGGATTTTAATGTTATATTGATGTTGACTTGTTGCAGTTGAAACCATACTTCTTGCATTTCAAAACTACATTCTGATCCTGGGAAGCAGTGTAATGATCCCTTCGTTATTAGTCCCTGCAATGGGAGGATCTGATGTAAGTAGCCTATTCTGAAATCAGTCACTTTCCTTCAATATTATAGCCAGTTAGCCACACCTCACATCAGATGGATAATTAAATTTAACTATCTTCAAATGCTATCGCTAGTGTAGTCTAGAGCATCATTGTGGATGAGAATTTGTAATTTTGTGTCGGAGTCTAGGTTGGCGTTAGGGGTTAAAATGCACATTATTTTCTTTGTTTATTTATTTATTTCTTTTCGTTGGAAAATTACAACTTTTTTAACATTTACATTTGATCAGGGTGAAAAGGCACGAGTGATACAAACTCTCCTATTTGTATCCGGCATCAACACTCTTCTCCAAGCTTTGTTTGGCACTCGGTTACCAGCTGTAGTTGGAGGTTCCTTTGCTTATGTAATTCCTATAGCTTATATCATAAACGACTCGTCCCTACAAAGGATTTCGAATCCTCATGAAGTAAGTTCCTCCTTCCTTTTCTTTTCAATGTCTTCTCACATTTCAAACAAAGCATTTGCTTCAAACTGCATTAGTAAATTAGGTAACAGGTTGAAGTAAGCGAGTCTTGGTTGATCGAACCATTAATAAATAGAACTACCCCATGATTTAGTATTGCCTATGGGTGTTAAATAAAATGTGCCTATCCTCTGCTATGAAATCCTCCCCTCCACCCTACTATGAGTGTCATAGTTTTTGAAGTTAAGCTTTCGAAATTATCTGTATTTATTTTCTCATAACAATTAACAGATTTGTTTCCTTGAACATAACAGAGATTCATACAAACTATGCGAGCTATCCAAGGGGCACTGATTGTAGCCTCAAGCATACAAATCATTTTAGGTTACAGCCAAGTATGGGGTCTATTTTCTCGGTATGTTAATTATGTTTTCTTTATTTCATCATCAAGAAAAACAGAATTAACATGCTGTATTTCGTGTTCTGAAATTTCTATCCGGGTTTTCTGCAGGTTCTTTAGCCCTCTTGGTATGACACCTGTTGTAGGACTCGTCGGTTTGGGTTTATTTCACCGAGGGTTTCCAGCAGTAGGTCCTCTTAATCTGTGTTAAACTGAATTCCTCTATACTTTCATTCAGACCTTTACCTTTTTAACTCACCCTAACGGATTTAGCTGAATCTGGTTTTTTTTTCTTCAGTTAGGGAATTGCATAGAAATCGGGCTTCCAATGCTGTTACTTGTCATTGGTTTTTCTCAAGTGAGTATAACAACGGTGCAGCGTCCATTTGAGTTTTCCTTTTTTTATTCCTGTGATCTTATAAGCTTACTATCTCATCATCTGTTGTGTTTCTACAACTCTTTTGCAGTATCTGAAACACATCAGACCAGTACGGGACATGCCCATTTTTGAGCGGTTTCCAGTGCTTATATGCGTAACGATTGTATGGATCTATGCAGTCATCTTGACTGCAGCTGGTGCTTACCGGAACAAACCCCTTCAGACCCAGATGAGTTGTCGTACTGACCGAGCAAATCTGATATCCACTGCACCATGGTAATCCCTTGCAGACTTGAAGGCGACTCTTCATATAATTCTCATCACTTGCATTCTCTGTTAGCTTGATAGTCATCATTGATTTTTAACAGGTTCAAATTTCCATACCCTCTCCAGTGGGGTCCTCCTACGTTTGCCGCTGGTCATTCGTTTGCAATGATGTCAGCGGTTCTTGTCTCAATGGTAGAGGTATATCAAACTAGTACTTTGCAAATACTAGACTAGCAATGGGAATCAATGCTAAAAGTCATTGTTGTGCAGTCAACAGGTGCGTACAAGGCAGCATCGAGACTAGCTATTGCTACACCTCCACCCGCATATGTACTAAGCCGAGGCATTGGATGGCAGGTAAATTCGCGTTCACTTATACCACAGTTCTCATTTTTTAAGCATCTTTCAAACAGTTCCATCTCTTTGAAGAACATTGTTGCTTGTCCTTGTTATTGATGGCATTTTCGTGAATGCAGGGTGTTGGGGTTTTGCTAGATGGTCTCTTTGGAACCGTAACTGGCTCTACTGTATCGGTGTAAGAAAACCCGTCTTCCACTCATATACAAGATTCAAATGGTTCTTTGCCTACATAAGCTGCTTATGTGTGCTTTCAAATTGATTTATCAGGGAAAATGTTGGACTTCTTGGACTTACAAGAGTCGGAAGTCGTAGAGTAGTCCAAATATCAGCTGGCTTCATGATTTTCTTCTCCATCTTAGGTTGTATTTACATCCAGTTAAACTCTCTACAATAAAACCTAATTGAGGATAGGTTCGGATTGCTAACTTGTGCTTGTACGAATGCAGGCAAGTTTGGAGCGTTGTTCGCATCCATACCATTCCCTATATTTGCTGCACTATACTGTGTCCTTTTCGGCCTTGTGTGTACGAAAATCATTCTATGCAATCATTCTCTGTGATCCTTTTTTCCAGCTATTGGCTCTCTAAGAACATTTTTTCGGCTTTCTTGTTGTCTCATGTGTGCAGCTTCGGTTGGACTCTCGTTCCTCCAGTTCACAAACATGAACTCCATGAGGAATCTTTTCATCACCGGTCTCTCACTCTTCCTCGGCATTTCCATCCCACAGTTCTTCTACGACTACCTACCTCATAGGGGCCTCGTGCGTACCAATGCAGGCTGGGTAAGCTGAACGCTTTAAACTCGAGACTTCTTGTAAAGAAATAAGCGACTTTTGCAAATCTCGTCTTTGACACAACACCTTGTGTGTTTGCAGTTCAATGCATTTGTGAACACCATATTCGCATCATCGGCAATGGTGGGGCTGATCATAGCGGTGTTTCTGGACAACACGCTGGAGGTGGAGAAGTCGAAGAAGGACCGAGGAATGCCATGGTGGGTCAAGTTCAGAACATTCAGAGGTGATAACAGGAATGAGGAGTTCTACACCTTACCATTCAACCTCAACAGATTTTTTCCACCTACATAGAGGTAGATAGTAAAAGCCCTAACTTCACATGGTAAAAGGAGAATTTTATTCCTTAGTTTTTTGGCAACTTTTTAACTAGGTAAATTTTCCAGTTTAGGAGACCTCTTCTTTCTAGTGTAACTAAAACCATGGCCCAATGGTCACTTCAAATGGGTATCTTCATTTTTATGTAATTCATCCAAGCTTTTGTAGGTTTCATTCTTATAAATAAAATAGTAAATTATTTGCCCCTTTTTTTCTGTCCATCTTTGGAACACCTTTTATGGTGCAAAATTAAACCACTTTATTCTTTTCGTCTCACTTTGTGACATAATTTTTTTTGAAGATAAATTGCTTCTTCACGCGGTTTACATTTAGAGTAAAACCAATTTTAGCACAAATGAAGGGAAACACACAAGGTGTTGTCAAAGACGAGATTTGGTGGACGTGATTACAATGACCATACAAATTTTTACATTTAGATTCGATTAATGATTACAATGACCAATTTTTACATTTAGATTCGAAACGTGAGCCATGATCTCAATCCTCCTTCCTTATCAATCCATTCTTGTCCAAATCTGCCATACCAATTTCTAATTTACAGATTCCTTTCCTGTTCCACCAATGATTTGGTGGACGATTTTATTCCCCTTTCCCCTCCTCTGTCTAACATTTGGCAGTTTCCACCATTGTCTCAACCATGTCCAGGGCTGTGCGCGTCGCGGTACCGACAACACCCTCCTTGGCTTTTCGTTGTCCTCTTCCATTCCGGCACCCCCTTGAACTCGCATCTTGGCTCCCCCTCGTGGTGTTCGGGGTGGTGTATCGAGGCTCCTCATCGTGTGAAATTGGGTTAAGGCTTTTGGAGATCGATGGCTTCTGCTACGCTTCTACTTGCCCACTGTCCCCAGTTCGCCAGCCTTTTCTCTGTGTCTCGGATCGTAGGTGATTGGCCGACAGGCTACCAGTTTGTGCTCCGGCTTGGACCGACTGCTCCTGTTTTGCCTTGGGCCTGAGGTGGCCCGTCGTTGTTTGGTCTTGGCTCGAATTTTTGCTTTGGGTCCAAGGTTTTGACTTGGGCCCGAGGCAAACGTAAAGGGAAAAAAAGAAAAAAAAAAAAATCTTTCTTGGGTTGGCTAGATTATGCCGAGTTGCTTGTTGATGTGATTATTTGGCTTTGTGGCTAGCGGTTTGGATCGGTGTTTTTCTCCTTTTTTGACGTGCGAGAAGTCATGGGCGTGATCGAAACTTGAAGACTTGTTGCTATCTGAGTCCAAATATGAGGTTTTCACTTAGTTTCCCAGGGATTCCTTACGTCGCTTCTAACTGGCAAAAAAGTTACCTCCCACTGCTACTGTTCTTTCATCATCAGTGCTAGCCCGCGTTTGTAACTGCACTCTTGTAATTTAGTTTTTCTACTTTGTTTGTTTGCTCATTTTTCTTTTACATGTATTGACGGTTTTTCCGTCACCGATTGTTTTGGCCTATCGACCCACCGAGCCTATCCGATGCGTTGAATTTTTACTTAATAAAAAAAATGTAGAAACAGACAGAACATCCAAGTGAAGTTAAATCTCTATAACTCTCTGTTAGAAGAAACTCTCCCTCCTCTCTCTATCATTCTAGAGAGAGGGAGCCGCCACCAACGACAAACACTCCGACGACATCGGAAACCTCTTCGGAGGCTACAATCACCTCTTCGGAGGCTTCTAAATCCTCTTAGGAGGCCCCTAAATCCTCTTCGGAGGCCTTGAAACCAGCCTTGTCGGTCCGCGGTGGTGCTGGTCCCAATATGTCCTCGGAATCGTCGGGTGGTGACTGGTTCCTCCCCGTCGGTTCCTTGGGTCTTAATCCCTCGCCATCAGTCTCCTCTCCCCCTCCACGACGGTTTCCCGTCCTGGGCTTGGACCTGATCCTCCCGGCACCGCCTGGGTGTCGATTGACCTCTTCCCGTCGGCCTCTCCCCGTCGGCTCTCTAGATCTATCAAATCCCGCTCGGCGCTCGCCTGCCTTCCCTCATCTCCTGGTGTGTGGTCGGCGGCGGCTAGGGTTACAGATCCCCTTCCTGGTTGAAGATGGTGTCAACGTGTGCTCTCTTTAGCCCCTTGGCCTGGGCTCCATCGTGAGGTTTGGACCAAGGATATATTCCTTGGGCCCAAAGTATTAAAAAAAAAAAAACTACTGTAAGTGGTGTTTATTTATATGAATTGATCTATTTATATATTTAAATTTATCAATTCATATACATAAAAAATCGTTCCTATAATTTGTCAACAACCTTTTAAATAAGTTTAAAACTTAATAAAACTATATTTATATATGTGTAAATTGCATTAATTAGCTATAAATAAATTCCGGATTTTCTCTCGTTTTTCGCCCTACTCGCGGCCGTGCTTCATTTTCTCGTTTTGGTTGGTGTCCGTCTGTTGGTTTGTGGTTAGTTTCGGTTGAGGAGCAGTTATGCGGCCCTGGTTGATCGAAGTGATCGTGTTGGTGGTGTTTGTGGTCTCCGAAGATCTCTCATCTAGGTGGGGGGAACGTCGTGTGATCCACACTTCCCCAGGAGTCGCCTTTGCCTTACGAGGATTTCTGCTTTACGTCTTTCCGACGGCGAGACATCGTGTCAGCAGGTGTTGTCCCATGCGCTCGCTATCCACTTTACCACGTCAGACTTCCTTCCTCTAGACGATTGTGTCCGCTTGTTCGCTTAGGGGTTGAGGTCTCTCCGGGTTTACTTTGGGTGCTATTTTGATGTATTTTATGTTATATTTTCTATTTCGTTGTTGTATGTTTAGACGGCTTGCCGTCTGCCGACTTTGTCAGCCTCTCGAGGTCCGGGCCTGTCCGGCCTCGAATTATTTCCTTATCAAAAAAAATAGAAAAAAAAAAGAAAGTGAAGTTAAATCTCTCATTTACCTTCAAAGTGAAGCTTAATCTTGTTTAGTTTAGTTGGAAAACTGAGTTGACCATCAAACTAGAACCAGATCTTGAAAATGAATGGAAAACAGGAGGAAGAAGAAAGAGACTTGAAGGGAAAATATCATATCTTTGATTTTTTTCATTAAGCCGTAACAAAACCAGTTTTACAACTATTGTTAACACTTCTTGGAATGGGCTATTAGCCCAAATACAAAAATAGGCCCAATACATAAATATAAGGCGAAATTACAGTAAACCACCCTTTAAATATGCTACTTTGCAGAAAACCACCCTTTAAAATCAAATTTACAGAAAACCACCCATTAAACTTGTTCTGTTAGCAACTTGCCACCTGCAACTCAAATCCGTTAACTTTTCTTTTAAATAATCTGACATTACAATATTACCCCTTGACTTTCATTATGGTAACAAGGGCCATTTTGAAATTTTACCCATTCTCTTTCATCATCTTCAACCTCCCCACAAAATAAAAGTACACAGAACTCCCACATGAGTATTGCACTTGTATTGGCAAAATTGTTCTTCATTGAGAGTACTCAAACTTAGTAAGGAAGATTGGTAATCATTGTTGGTTTGTTGTTGAGTACAGCTTTTACCAATTTTGTAAAAGGAATCCAACCATGAAAAGCCCCAAAACATGGGTTCTTCGTTGTGAGTCACTGAATCTCCTCAAACCAAATTCGTTTGTTGCCTACCATTATACAGAATTTGTGATATAAGTACATTGGAGGAGCTTAAGGATAGTAAGAGGAGTATAAACCATGCGGAAGGATATCGATAATCTGTCTAGATCTAATTTATAAACGCCAAGTCTCTCCTCAAGCTTATGGATTCTAAGGCGAAATACGAAGAGGAGGAGGAATCCGTGTTCAGAACCAGCTTTAGTGTGTCGGAGATGGTCGAATTAGAGCTTCGAGATTTCAGCGACTCGCTGAGGTCGTGGCCAATTTAAGAGGAGGAGTATATTAATTTTTATTTTTATTATCTTTTGCCAACTTTACTATCTTTATTTTATTTTTATAGGTTATTTGTATGAATTTGGGTCACATCTGACTTCCACTAATTTTCTTTTATTTTTCTAAATGATCCAATTAATGAAGTTTTTATATTACAGTAGTACACACAGACTTTGTTAGATGTTAATTGTAACTTCGTACATTTCAATTTTCAACGGAAAAGATAACGAAATAGAGGTGGGTGGTAAATTGCTAACAAAAAGGGTTTAAAGGGTGGTTATCTGTAATTTTGATTTTCTGCAAAGTTGTCTATTTAAAGGGTGGTTTTCTGTAATTTTGCCTAAATATAAACTATATTTTGTATTTTTCATATCCCAACGCCTCCCCTCTCAAGCTTGGGGTGGTGCCGAAATCAGACAAAGCTTGCTCAACAATGGCGGAAGACGAACACCAGTGATAGCATCCTTTTAGAGGGTCATAATAGGTTGCATTTAGCTTAGTTATGATGCATATTAATATATCATGCATGTTTTAAGTATGATTTGCATATTTGTTCTCTATATTGTTGGAGTTGGAATCTACACGCTTTTATTGATTATTTTAGATAATGGTGGATCGGAGGACGAGACATGAGTTGATAACGCATTGGCTGAGAATGTCTAGTTGATCGAATAAGCTTACATGAAGATCTCAAGAGGCCCTGAGAAGAAGAAGCGAACCTAAACGAAGAGCAGTCTGCAGAAGTTGTCGCCAGACATGCTGAACTTGTTTTGCTCTTTCTGGAGGCCTCGGTTTTCTGATCGACTATTATGAACATGCGTTGGAAAGCTCTTTTTAGAGAACTACAACTTTCCTGTTGACGTCGAGAGCTGATTCAAAGTAGATTTTTCGTAAAAGAACATTGCAGTGGGCACCACTATATGCTGCGAGTGCAACAATGTGCCGCGACCGCAGCATGTTCCGCGGCCGCCGCATATGCCCAGAGCGACGCGTTTTGCGTTCGGCGACAGTTTTATCCATCTAAACCCTATTTACCTATCTTTGTTTTTTGGAAGCCAACTTGGACATGAAGGGGACGAAATTGAGAGAGGGCTTAGCCATAGGTTTTCATTCATTCATTAGATTAGGATTCAAGATGATTTTAGTTGGAGATTGAGAGCGATGTTCGCTATGGGCGGCTAAACTCACTTCGTTCTACTTACGATTTGAAGCTTTGTTTGGATTAAGTTGTGAGTGTCTGAATCTTGTTCCTTATTTCCTTTATTGAATGCTTCAACTTCTTTGCGCTTATTGATTGATTGTTTTGTTTTATCTTGTCTGGCCAACTTGTTAGATTATTTCAATTGCTAGGGTTTTGTAGATTCCTGATTACGAACCTTAACCCAAGTAGCAAACTTGTCCCTTTAGGGCTGATTGAACTAATTGGATAGGTAGGAAGTTGGATGTGTTGTTAAATCCCTCTTTAGGTACTGCAAATACCTTGGTTAATCTCTGAACTTAAAGCTATCAATTGGGTTAAATCCTTTTTTAGGGACTGTTCGATTGATAAGGGTTTTTAGGACTGATTGGACTAGTAACTATATTAGGTCGGGACAAGGGCATTCATAGGAAGACTAAAAGGACAAGAGGAAGTTACAACATCAATTCAACCAAATAAAGTGAATAGTTGTAGGTAGATCGATATTCTCTAAATTGTTTTGCATCAATCTGTTTATCGTTTATTTTGCTTTCTTTCTTGTTTCAATCACCAAAACCCCCTTTCTACTAATTGGTAAATACACATTGCTGAGAAATACTTGATTCTCTGTGTGATCAACCTCTTACTTACTTGCTATACTAGTTTGTAGGTTTGAGTTTATTTTGATACGGTTTACGCGACTAAAAACCGTCCATCAACCAGCAATGCTCTTCGTCAACAAATCAGCAAGTTGAGCGTGGGAAGGATCAAATGAAAGTGCAATAAGTCCGTCAAAAAAAATTTCACGAGCGAAATGACAGTCGACCTCGATGTGTTTGGTGCGCTCATGGAATATAGGGTTCCTCACTATGTACATGGCAACGAGATTATCACACTTGACATCAATAGGAGTGATGTCGGGGACATCCGGCCCAAATCACCAAAGTGGCGATTTGAGGTGTACATGAAGATTCCTCCATGCCTTACAGTGAGTAGAGGACACAATGTTTGTCGATTAAGGAAGTCTCTTTACAGTCTTAAGCAAGCTTCAAGCTAGTGGTATTCTCGGCTTTCGGTTGCCTTGTTCAAGCGAGGTTACTCTCAGTCCCAAAGTGAACATTCTCTGTTCTACAAAAAGGTAGGAGGTAACTCTACTTTTGTCGTTGTGTACATCGATGATGTGCTCCTTATAGGGATTGATCAGACTAAGATGGCTAGTCTCAAATCGTTTTTGGACTCTGAATTTCGGATCAAGGACTTGGGTTCCCTCCATTTCTTTCTTTGGATCAAGTTCCTCAAGGTTGTCGATGGGCTGCTATTGAGCCAGCATAAGTTTAATAAGGAGCTTTTTGCTGATTTCCCTTGCTCAAAGTCTACTGTGGTCAGTCCTTTGCTAACTGTTTGGTGGATCACTGCAACACTTTATATCTTTTCTTTCCACCAGGATATCCCAACAAAATGCACGGTAATGCTCTCTCAACAAACTTATCTCTATCATGTCGTAAGGAGGACACAAAACAGAGACAACCAAAATAGCGTAAATGCTGATAGCTTGGGAGTCGGCCATAAAGCTTCTCAAAAGGGGTTGCCATTTGCAAAGTCTTGCTAGGGAGTTGATTGATAATATGAGCAGTCGTAAGGATGCTCTCTCCCCAATACATCTTCGGCAAACCAGCCTCAAACATGAGACTCCGAGCCACCTCAAGGAGGTGCTTGTGCTTTCGTTCGACCACTCCGTTTTGCTGAGGAGTGGCCACACAAGATGTCTGATGTTGAATGCCATGATCCAACAAAAACCGAGTATTGTCGGTGCTACTACCCAATCCAAAAGCATTGTTTGTACGAAATGCACTGAACCTTCTTATCAAACTGTCTTTCAACCAAAGCAAAAAATTGTTTAAGGGCTATAAACGCAACACTCTTTCTTGAGAGCATTTGAATCCAGGTAAAACGAGTGAAATCATCCACCAAAGTAAGGAAATAGCGATAACCATCATGACTAGGGACATGGTATGGTCCTTAAACATAAGCGTTTACCATATCGAAAGTAGATAACGTCTTTACAAAGCTTGAATCAAAAGGAAGTCATGTCTAGATTTGGCACAAATCTCATAAGTCTTCAAATCAAATTTGTGTTCACCACTCACAGAATCAAGATTCAAACAACGAAGTTTAGAAAATGGGAGATATCCTAGCCTCATGTGCCACAAAACACAACTGCACCTCATTGTGACAGTATTGGTTGCAACTTTGTGTTGACCAATATCCTTAGAACATGGAATTTTTGTTTTGAGTACGAATAAATCTTTGATGCCATCACCAATCTTCAAAGACATCTTCATTTATGGAGCCTGTATAAAGCACCCTTTAGCCGTGAACAGGACAAAACAATTTAATTCTCTGATGATCGATCTTTCCCACTAAAATCAAGGTACACTTGAATTTTGGAACAAATAGAACATTGGGGAACATAAGACCATCCAACACCCCCACTGTCCCAATGGTGGTGATCAAAGTAATCTCTCCCGTTGGGAGAGTCACCATAAATTGAAATCACATATGTGTTTCTAAACAAAGCCAAATGACTACACATATGGCCATTAGCGCCACTGTCTATAATCCACAATTCACCATTTAACACTTGCGAAGACAAAGCATTACTTGCAAACCCCGCAAAGTCCTCAGCAACCAGTTGTTTCTCTTGAACAACTACATTAGCGGGAGTGAAATCAGTGCTTGTGGCCTGAGAAGCATTAGTTGTGACCTTTCCTTCCACAAAATTCTTCTTATCCTTACCATATCCAGGGGGAACACCAATTAGGAAGAAGCACCGATCAATTGTATGGTTAGTTTTCTTGCAATTGGTACAAAACGATGGTTTCCTCTCCCCAAAATTTCTTCCTACTGCATTGCTACCACTGAGCTGAGAACTATTCCCATTATGTGAGCCACCACTATTACCAGCATTCCGAAAACCAATTTGTGATCCAGCCTTCGGCTGAACAAACGACTTAACCTGAGACATAACCTTGGTGTGCATAGCAGCAACCTTATAGGAGCTAAGGTCTAGCCTAGATTTAACCTCTTGTTGCTCTTCTTCTTGCAATAACAAGCTATATACATGACTAACGTCAAGAAAGGGATCCATCATTAGGATCGACCCTCTTGCAGTAATAAAAGCCTCATTTAGCCCCATAAGAAGCTGAACAACTCTCTGATTTTCTTCGTATTTCAAAATCTCTGCAACAGATCCACATATGCAAGAAGGAAAGCTACACATACTATCTAACTCATCCCATAGAGACTTCATCTGAGTGAAGTAGTCGGGAAAGAGTTCGTACATTGTTCGATCATGCTCAATTGCTTCTGGATCGAGTAAAGCTGAGTAGCACCGAGCTTACTGTATTTGGATTTGAGCTCTCGACGAATTCCTCGAGCTTTGTCAGTGTATATCATGCTCCGACGGATTTTTGTGCTCAAACTATAAACAATTCACGAAATCACCATATCATTGCACCATTCTCAACATCGAAGGTTCGGAGTCGACGGAGTTGGCTTCGGTATATCTCCGATTATAAAATCGACCTTATTCTTCGCAGACAGTGCAATCCAAACCGATCGGCGCCATTCGCCAAAGTTCTTTCCATCAAAAGCTGGTGAAACGAGAATTATCCCTGGATGATCACTCAGATGTATCTAAAACGGGTTCGACGGATCAATTCGATTGGAATCGTCACCGGCCATGGCAGTTATAGCAAAAAAAAAAACACTGAAAAGGTGTTTAGTTTTTGTGGAAAAATTCGAAAGAGCGAACTAGATCGTTGATCTATGCTCTGATACCATGTTGGAAAACTGATTTGACAATCAAATTAGAACCAGATCTGGAAAAGGAATGGAAAATTGGAGGAAGAAGATAGAGACTTGGAGGGAAAATATCATATCTTCGATTTTTTTCATTAAACCATAACAAAATCAGTTTTACAGCTATTTATGACACTTCTTGGAATGGGCTATTAGCCCAAATACATAAATATGCTCAATACACAGGCCCGTGCCACATACATGGTGGGCCAATCGAACAGGGCCCCAAATTTTTTGAGGGCCCAATATTATAATGGTTATGTATATATAAATTTTGTTTTCAAAACATACCATTAGTGTTCTTGTGGTCTACTGGTAGACCACTTTTACTGTGCTTTCTTCTTTCATTTCACCCGGGTTCGATTCCCTTACTTCAATCCTTTTCTTTCCATCTATTTATATTACTAATTCTGCTAGCATTTTGCTGACGTGTCACGCCCACAATTAAAGTTGAATTTTTTATTCAAATGAGATTTTCTTATTGGTCAATATTATTATGGAAACTTTAAAATATTTGTTTCCTATTTTAAATATGATTTGAATCTATTCCTTTTTTTTATTTTCCGTTATATTGCCGTAAATATTGAGACATGTTTCCATTTTTTTTTTCCGATTGCAATATATCTATAATCTATCTATCTATCTATCTATCTATCTATCTATCTATCTATTAATATTACTAATTCTGCTAGCATTTTGCTGACGTTTCACGCCCACAATTAAAGTTGAATTTTTTATTCAAATGAGATTTTCTTATTGGTCAATATTATTATGGAAACTTTAAAATATTTGTTTCCTATTTTAAATATGATTTGAATCCATTCCTTTTTTTTTTCCGTTATATTGCCGTAAATATTGAGACATGTTTCCATTTTTTTTTCCGATTGCAATATATCTATAATCTATCTATCTATCTATTAATATTACTAATTCTGCTAGCATTTTGCTGACGTGTCACGCCCACAATTAAAGTTGAATTTTTTATTCAAATGAGATTTTCTTATTGGTCAATATTATTATGGAAACTTTAAAATATTTGTTTCCTATTTTAAATATGATTTGAATCCATTCCTTTTTTTTTATTTTCGGTTATATTGCCGTAAATATTGAGACATGTTTCCATTTTTTTTTTCCCGATTGCAATATATCTATCTATTAATATTACTAATCCTGATAGCATTTTGCTGACGTGTCACGCCCACAATTAAAGTTGAATTTTTTATTCAAATGAGATTTTCTTATTGGTCAATATTATTATGGAAACTTTAAAATATTTGTTTCCTATTTTAAATATGATTTGAATCCATTCCTTTTTTTTATTTGTTTCCTATTGTTGATTTATCATTTTTAACCGATTGCAATATTCCCCAAAATGTCTACATATAACGAACATGTAATAATCAATTTGTAAATATTCGATTTCAAAAATTAATTATAAAAATCAATTAGAGCCAAATAAGTGTTATTTTATAATTTAATTATTTTAGACATCTTAAATGACTATCGAAAAATAAATAATATTTTAAGACTCACAAGCATTACTAATGCTTATTTTACATCTTGGATGAGGCTTCTTAGATCACTTTTCTACCTTTAAGGATCTTTTTTTTTACCATCTTACCTTTATTTTCACTATTAATTTCTCTATCTTTCTAACCATCTTTCTCATGAAAATAATCAATAAGTTATGTACATCTACATATTTAACTTCAAAATTATTCACACAATCATGTGCTTATGATTTTTTAATATTTGTACGGGAGCTTATATTTTACTTTTTTAGATCTATGCTAATGCTAATAATTATATATTTATTTCAAATTATATTAGATGGTGTGTTTGAGTATTATTATTACTTTACCTTATTAAATCATTTTCAAAATTTGTATCGTATCTCTTTCAAACTAATTTATAAATTATAAAAAAAATATTTTATACATATTTTTGTTGTAAACACGTATATGTATGTGTGTGTGTGTGTGTGTATATATATATATATATATATATATATATATATATATATATATATATATATATATATATATATATATATATATATATATATATATATATATATATATATATAAAATGATGTTCAAATTAAAATGGATCAAGCTCCCGTGCCTTCAAGGCACGAGTATTACACTATTTTGTTCTATTTTTTTAATCATTCCGAATTTTTTTCCCTATATGTTCTGCAGCTTTTTTTTTGTTTCGTTTATCTCTTTTTTTCTATCAATGAATTTTTTTACAGATGACATACATAATTAAACAAATATACAAAATCACATGCATGTTTTTATTTTTGTAAGAAGCACAATCTACACTTAATTTGATAAATATAGTACTCCGTAGTATTTAAATATTTTTTTAACATTTTGCAAGTATAAAAATTAAAAAGTATTTTGGTCAATTTTGGAAAGAAAAAAAAATATATTTATGCGTTGCTATTTATAATTTTCAAATTTGTTGTTGATTTTTGTAGATGTCTTTTATCCATGTAATTATGTGATTCCTCATTCTTTATTATTTAAATTTCACTAGGATTAGCAAATAATTTTGAATTTATTTAAATTAATTTAATATCTTAATTATTTATAAAAAATTATACAGGCCCCCCCCCTGCCAATACAGAAATATAAACTATACCGTATTTTGTATTTATCATATCCCGACAAGTAGTGCAATTAAGATATTGAAGCAGCTGATGTGTTGCTTTCTCAAAGATGTTGGCTTGGTGTAATCCACTCAAACCAAACACCTCCTTGACTAGTTGACGCTATTTGCATTACAACTTACAATCAACAAAACTGTGATTTGCAAAAATCTAACACATGATTTAGGCAAACCCATTTACCTCAGACTTGACTTCTTTACCACTAACAGTAAAAGGATAGCTTGAGCCTATGTGGTGTGAACAAAAGTAATTCTTGTAGAAAATTTTGTAGATTGACACCACAATTTTCTTCCTCTAATAATAATAAAATAATACTACTTTTCATTTGAATAAACGAGTTGCTTGTTTTGTTATTTTCATCGTCATTGATTTCGAATAGATCGGGCCAGGGCCGTCCAATCAATTTCGGAGGCTATGTTCAAAATTTTATTAATAATAAATTTCAAGTAAAAATTTCGTCTTTTCTTTAACCAAATACTCTCTCCGTTAATTAAAACTTGACGTTTTACTATTCACGCACGCTTTTTTAGATGTTAAAAACTATATAAAATATTAACCTTTTTAATATTTTTTTTAATGATTTCATACTTATTACAATTAAATATGAATTTATAAAAACAAATGTAAAAAAATGTTAATATTTGATATAGTTTTTATCATTCTAAAAAAGCGTGCATGAATAGTAAATGACAAGTTTTAATTAACAGAGGAAGTATCTTTTATGTTAAAATTTTTATATTATTTTTGTTAATTAAAATTTAATTTCTTTAGTGCATTTTATGGATAGATAATATATATAAAGTTTTTCATTAAATCATATTTTTTATTAAAATTTTAGATTATTCGTGTGAACATTTAATCACTTTAATGTTTTTCACACCATCATTAAAACAGAAACATAAATAGCGAAGTATGAGATAATGCAATTAAACAAAATACATTTTAATGAAAAAGAAGGTAAAGAATGACGGTATCTCTTATATTAAAAGTTTTAGATTTTTTTTTGTAAACATTTAATTGATTTAGTATAGTTTATTCAATAATAATAAATACTATATATAAATTTGTAAATTTAATCAACTTTTGCATTAAAAAATTTAGATTATTTTTTGTTGATATTTAATCAATTTAACATATTTTTCAAACAATCTTTAAAATAGAAATATAAAACTAAATATGGGAAAGCGCAATAAAAAAGAAAGGCTAGAAAAGTGTTTTGGTGGAGGATCGAACTCGCGCTCCTTGAGCGATTACACAATAAGCACATTTCAATCCCTTGAACCATGCTGCCATCCCGCATAAGTGATACATTGTTAACCTTTATTATATATATTCTAAACAAAAATTATTAAACCGAGGCCCCAAACAATCGGAGGCCCTGGGCGATCGCCCACTTTTCCCTTGCCCAGGGCCGGCACTGGACCGGGCTCGGTATGGTATTGTAGTAACATAAATATAGTTCAAATTTTGATCCATCATTTCAAATTTTCAAGGGAAGATAATAAATAGAGAAAATTTGATAATTTGTACACTTTACATAATTTGATTAGGTGATTAGCCACATTCAAATTTCTTTTAGGCGTGCTAGACACCTTCCAAAATTAATTAGGTCTCTATACCCGATTCCACTTTCCCTTTCCTTCTCTTCCTCGGATCTGAGGCCGCTCATCGATGGTTTTCTCCATCTCTCTCTCTCTCTCTCTCAACCTCGGATGTTTGGGCCGTTCCCATGGTGCCTGAGCCTCCGGAGAATCAACCCCGGCAATCTGAAGCATGGATCCTACTACGTCTACTAGCCTTCTTAAGAACTTTGGTTCCGCTCTAGCCAGTTCGATCAAAAGTTCAAGAGCTTCTTGTGCCTTTGCCTCCTGGCTAGATTTCAAGGCGTCATTCAAAGTCTTCATCATAGAAGGCGGAAGATCTTGAAACCTATCTCTATCTCAGTTTTATCGCCAGAACTGGGAAGGCACTGGATGAAATTGATGCCAGCGCTCCCCGCACTCTCTCCACCCTCCGTTCTCTCATCGTATCCAAATACACCAATGTCCAGGTTAGGTTTCTCTGAAATTAAACCTAATTCGTCCAATTTACTGAATTCAATTCGATTGATAAACCGTCTGAAATCTGAAACCAAAAATTGGGAAGGCACGTACTGGATGAAATTGATTGGGGCGAATTTGGTGGGATTTTCGAAAATCTCTAATGCATATAAGGTGTTTGTGAAAATGTCGAGTAGAAGGATTAGTGATGAATTAGTGTTGAATGTGGTAGAGGGCAGGGGAAGTTGACATCCCATTGCTTTTGATCCAAGAGGACCGATTCTGTCACTTTTCATAACTCTTTAAGTCCTGGAAAATCACTTACGTGTCTTGCTCATGGAAAGTTTCATCAAATTCTTCCATTGGAAGGGTTAAGCTCAATATATTCATTTAACTCAATATTTTGAAAAGCCCATAGATATTTCCAAGAATCTTGTTTTAGTTATAAAAAGAGGGAAAAGGAAACTGAAACTTGAAATTGGTACTACACAAGCCTAAGATTCAAACTAGTGGATCTTTCAATTGCCTGCTCCAGGACATGGAATCACATGGTGCTTGGTATGATTTGATCACTCACAGTACAAATTATTTAAAGTGGTAAGATATTCAAATCAAAGATCATTCACTATACTTGATTACCTTGAGGATATGAGTAATTTTGTTCTAAATGCCATGTTTTCTTCTTGATGATTTAGTTGTCTAGTGCTATCAAATGTATTTTTTTTCTTACTTGATCCAGATTTCATCAATAGCTTAGCAAATATAGAAAGAGAGAAATTCCTTTTATGATGTGTTGGCACATTTGCATAGGTATATTTCGCATTAAAATATTTTCATTGTGAAATTGGATCTCCTAATGTATGTGTAGTTTTCTTTTCAAAAGCTGAGAGCCTTGATTGAGTATGCTAGCTGGATTTGACATCTTATTTCTATTGATTTTCTATTGTTGTGAATTGTGATCATCTTAGGTAACAAACCTTAGAGTGACATTTTCCTTTTCATTCCTAATTTGTTTGTTGTTGTGATTTGTGATCATCTTATTTCTGTTGATTTTCTATTGTTCCGTTGATTTTCAATTGTTTGATTGTTTATGTTTTGGATAGAAAATGGATTAGAGAGAACAAAATCATTTGATAACTTATCAATAATCGTTCTTAGATGTTGTCTAGTACTGCTAGAGAAGTATATAATTTGTTTTTTTTTTAGCTCGACTCGTACCCTGTGTGATACTCCAATCCCCAATAGGACCTTGATCCCTTGCTGCTGTAATTGTTCTCTGATGGGTTTTAATTGAAGCTTTGTTTCCTTAATGATTAGTTTGATGTATGATATTGCCTAATTTCAACAAATAGGTTGTTCTGTGTTGGGCTAATCTCAATTCCAGATATTGTGATTGTTGTAGCCTTGGATTATCTCACCTGGTGGGTGATGACAGTCAGGATAACAACGAGTTATGTTGATTATTTATGTAAGGAAAAGAAGAAGGTAGAAGAGAGGACTTCTCACAAGGCTAATGAGGCCATTACGAAATGCTTGGTGACGACAGACAAACTAGCCTTTGATTCGTCCCCGTGACATCTTGATGGCTTCTTAACACTGATTGCATAACCTATTGATGCCCATTCACTCCTCAGGAATGCTGAATGTACGAGTTTGGTACTTGTGTAAATTAGTTTATAGGTTCTGATTTAATTTTATTAGATTGGTTTGTGCTTTGTATTGGTGTAGAGGAATAATTCTAGAATGTAAAAGGAACGGGAACCTATGGTGTACTGTTGTGAGCTGAATCTGTCATGTTCTACAGTAACTTATATATCGTTTTCTGCATACATTTCATTCATTTGGGCTAGGATAGTACAGAATCTATGTAGTTTATGTTTATTTGCCAAATTATGGCATCTACACCAGTTTCTGTTTAATTTCGCAAAATTCGAGGCAAATTACAGCAGTTATGAGAAAGGTTGGAAAAGCTCGGAAATCAACTACAGAAATCCAAGGCCAAGAAGCAGCGGAACCAGTCGAATCAAGCTAGGAACCCATGTTTACTCGATCTAGAGTAAAGTTACTCGACCTCGACGAAGGTGTCCGAGCAAAGGCCATGTCGACTGAGCACTGATCGAGAAACTGAGTCAGAGCAACCCGACTTCCGGAAACCCTACTCGATCTCAAGTACATCTTGTCGAGATCGACAACACCAAGAGCACCATGACCGGAGTCGATGAAGCTGTGCCATGTCGAGAAGCCGACGACGGAGACGCCGAGCCAACCCTACTCGATCTCGAGGAGGCTTGTCGAGATCGAGGACCACCATGCGCCAGTCCGAGTCCATGCCGAGGAGGAGTTCCTCGACCACACAAGTTAACCATCCTCGATGACTTCCCAACTCGATCTCGAGTTGCTTAGTCGAGATCGAGGAGCCAAGGAGAAAAAGTCCGAGCCATGTCGAGCAGAGCTACCCGACCAAGCCAGCCAGCCCAAGTCGATGACCACCCTAGTCGATCTCGAGGAGCTCTAGTCGAGATCGACAAGCCGCGTCCGAAATCGCGTTACGCGGTTTGAGCAGTCCTACGCGCTGTGGGAGTCCTTAGAGCCGAAGGAGATCGAGGAAGACAAGATCTATCAACAAGAAGATACTTACCTATTTTAGATTTATTTTTCCCTTTTAGATTTAATTCCTAAATTACATTTATTTATCTTTTAAGCTTTTTAGATATAGATAGACATATTCTATCATTGAATAGCAAGGAATAGAAGGCTATAAATAAAGCCTTAGGGGCTAGTTTTTCATCATTCAATCTTATTCCAATTCAATTCAATTCAATTAAAAGTTAGAGAAGTAGTTCCACATAGACGGTTTAGGAAGTTCAGAGGTTTTAGGGTTTTGGCATTCTGCGAAAGTTGAGTGCCGGGATTGTAAAGACTTTGAATATAGTTTAATGCAAGTTTCTTTTCATACATCAATGTCTGCTATTGCAATAAAGAGCGAGTAGTCCACCCACTTCTGGGGCTGGGGTGAGCCCGACGGTGGCCATGTGAGGTGATGCGGTAAAGGTACAATCTTGTTATGCAATTCATCTTCTATCCCTATGAGCATGATTCTTTTGCGAGAGTTGAAGGTGATCATTGTTTCTATTATTGAAGCGAAAGTGATCTTAATGCAACTTGGATTAATTATGTGAAAAGGGTTAGAAACAATTAGGGTTTATGCGAAAGCCTCTATATGCCTATTTGTTAGTAACGAAAGTTATTTTGATGGAAAGCATGATCTTTTATGCCTTTATGTGTTACTTTGCATGGTTATCGTTGTGGCGTTGATACCTTGGCTTAGGAAGTTCTTTATATATTGATTTATTTCTGTCAAAATCTGAGTTCTGTGTTCGAATTTGCAAGTTTACAGTTTTCTGAGTTTTTAGTCGATCTAGAGGAGAGGCTTGTCGATCTAGAGTAGGCACTGGTCTAGATCGAGTTGACTTTGGTCTATATCGAGTTGAGTTTTTGTTTCTGTTTTCGGTTTCGAAGTTTCTGTTTCTGCTATTTCTTGTCGATCTCGAGTTCCCTTTGTCGAGATCGAGTACTGATTTATCTGGATTGTGCTTCTGTCGTTGATTCTGAATTTGCTTTCTGTTTCTGTTGCTGTCCTTTGTCGATCTCGAGTTACTGTAGTCGAGGTCGAGTTAGTTTCTGTCTTGCTTTTATTTCTGTTTTCGCTTGTTATTTCTGTCTTTGCTTCTTTGCTTCTTTGTTTCTGTCTTTTCTGTTGCTTTTCCTGTGAGATTTACAGCTGCCTAGGATCCGCTGACACGCTTCCTCGTGAATTCGATCCTGACTTACTACATTGGAGGGAGTCTTGTAATTATTTGCATGGGCCTAAATCTGGTTTGATCTATTTCATTATATTTCATACTCGATTTCCTCCTCACAACGTGTACCTAGCTATTAAATTGCTTGTTGATGCAAGTGTTTTTCCCCAATGAAAATGGGAATGAAAACATAATTTATTAGTTATATCTTCCATGATCCGTTTGATGGCAGAGAGAAATCTGATTGCTTGGAATCTTTAGAACTGTAGTATATAGTTCTTGGATGGTTATGTCACCGTATATTCATTTCATTGATTACACATTATATTTTTGATATTGATGCATTTTTTTAGTTGATGACATGTTATAATAGGTGTTTTTACGTATACAACCAATATTAATGTCGTAGCTTCAAAAACCTTGTGTTTTTATATGTGCAATAAGGTGACAATATTATGATTCCACGTTTTAAGCTCCTATGTCCTCAATTATATAAAATTGTCACCATAAACAGTTACGATTAATGAAGTGTAATCACAAATGTCATCAATGAATAAAAATGTAATAAACATGTCACCACAAGTGATTGCATCAATGAAGTGTAATCACAAATGTGTCATCAGTGAATAAAAATAGAATCGATGAAAATTTATCGATATACAATTGATTAAATTAAAAAAAAGTGACATCAAATGGTTTGATTAAAAAAGTGACATCAAATAATTACATTAGAAAAATGGCATCAAAACACTAATTTGAAAAAGTTGCATCACATTAAAGAAAAAAAAATGTCATCAAAACAGTACTTTGAAAAAATATGGCATCAAGGTAAAAAAAAATATCATCAAAAAATTGACTTTAAAAAAGTGTCATCAGTAGTCAACAGTAAAAAAATTTGGCATCTATGGTCGACGTGGCATCACAGTACACAAAATGTCATCAAAGTTTGGAAAAAATGTCATTAAAAAGTGGCATTAAAGCGAAAATAAAATGGAATCAAAACGGCAAAAAAATGGCATCACAAAAATGTCATCACTTAAAAAAAATAAAAAAAATAAAAAAATCCACATGAGTTGGTCAACGTTGACCGGTCAACGGTCAACTCATTGCCCAGTTGATGGTCAAACAGTTGACCATTGACTTTAATATCTCATTTGGGGAATGGACTACCTAATCTAATTAAATAAGTTTCTTATCTAATTAGCTAATTGAAGATTCTAAATAGGCTAATTACCTAAATCACCCTAATAATTACCGCGTACGGTTTTTAGGGTGTGTTTGGATTTCATGTTAATTATATATAGTGCATTAATAATTATACTATATTTAAAGAGAAATTTCACATTTTCCTAATCTAATTAGCTTAATAGCATCTTCACTTTGTTTATTGGTCGTTGTAACACTCATTTAATTTTTTTTAAGCGTGTAGCACCCTCACTCTCTCGCTCTACCTCTGATCACTCCACCATTGGAAACCCTAAGTCCCGATCTGGATCCACCCTCTCCTACCTCTGATCGCTCCACCATCGCTCAACCTTTCTCCTTCACTTTCTCCATTTCAGATCTCCCTCCACTATTGGAAACCCTAAGTCCCGATCTGGATCCGGCGTCGGGGACAAGCTCTAGCGGCGATCCCCCGGAACCTCCCGATTTATACGGCGCTTGTCTCAGGTTCATCCACGATGTCCTCATGGAGGAGGAGGAATTAGACGACGCCCCTGTCGAATTTCCCGATTTCGGCGCTCTCTAGACAACTGAGAAGTCGTTCTACGACGCCCTCGGTGAGCCTCATCCATCGCCGTCTGATCAATTCCGATCGTTTGTTGCTCGAAATGTTGACAGCTCCAAAGGCCAGGTTCAGTCTTTCTCTATTGTGAGGACACTGATGTCTCCAGGTTGAATTCCGATCGTTCTACGACGTCCTCGGTGGCTCGGTGTGGACACTAGTGTCGACAGAGTGAGTCCTTCCCATAAGGTAACTTCATAAATCCTTCTATCATTTGAGTCAATGTAATTGCAAATTCTTGAATTTAGATAGGCGGAGTATTCAACTCGTTAAATCGCATAAGGATTTGGAGCTTGAGAATACTTGGATTGATCTTAAATTTTCTGAAATCTTGGTGTCTAAAGCTGTCCACCAAGTACGTGTTTGTGGAAATGTCTAGGCAAGGATAGGTTATACTATAGATTGTGAGATTGTTGAGGATCGAGTAATTGACATGGGTTCGATTACTCGATGGTTTAGGATTTAGTGGCATCATTACTTCCTCATTTTATAGCATAATGTCACCAAATTTATTTTTGCACACAATGAATCTGCAATGTATCATTACTTCCTCATTTTTATAGCACATTGTCAATGCTGTCATTGATTGATTCCAGTGATGTTGCAACATCCTTAGTCTTAGTAAGTTTGTAATTTCAAGATTTGATCTTTTAATAGTATCTACGCTCGTATGAAATTCATCCATGGATTAGCCAAGTACTAGTTAAAAGCTAACTCAAAGGCTCTGTCAAGCCCGCTGTTAGTTGCCATTTTTGTTATTGCATTTGTTAATTTTGTTGTAGGAGTCACATGGAAACCTCCTGGAATGCGGTTAACTCGTGCCGATCGATGCAAGTGTCATGGCCTTGGCGCAGGTGCTCAGATGAATTTGTTTAGCAGATTTGCTAGAATACTCAAGGTAGGTACATTGTACATACACCACGCTTAGGAGTGTTATTTGGTTGATTAGTTTTATGCTCAAAACTCGAGTTTTGTAGTCTTTGATAAGGACAGTCGTATGCGAGTTCATTTATAAGAATATTTGAGGATCCTGAGAAAATCTTAGAGCAAACTGTGCTTGATATGGACGAAGATTTGACTAAAATGCGACAAGCCGCAACATATGTATGCCAATTGTCCTCCTTTGAGCCTCAATTATAAAACCGATTGGAGGGAAATTACAAGGTGTTATTGATTATCAAATTTCGCATCTTCCTATTTCGAAGGTTTTGGCATCTAAAAAACAAATAGAAAACAAGTACAAATCTGCACAACAAACTTCAGAAGATGGGTTTAAGAATTTTCCCTGAACTTTGCTTTAATTTATTTCTTGTTATTATCTGTCACATTTCATAGTTACATCTTTGTTTTGGTTAAATAGGTACTACAAGAGAGCAAAACTTGCTTTGAGTAAAGGGAGTTAGGATCTCGCTCGATTTATCTATGAATTTTACTAGTTTTGACATGAAATATGGGAGGTATTTATCAGCTTCCAAGTTTGTCTGATAAATTATTCATTGAGCTGAAAATTGAAGCCTGTATACATGTCAGATTGATATTCTCGAGTTCGATGGAGTTTACTATGGTATGAATCCAAGGCCCAACCAATTAATCTTTGTTGTTGAAAACTATTTCCATATCCAATTGAGTGATATTCTGAAGTTGTGATGCATCCTTAATATATCCATTTAGGTTTCTCGGGGTGTCATCAGTATGAGGCTCATCAGCGGCTTGGCCTTCCATCTATCCGGTGCAAGATCCGAAAGGCGACAAAGGAGACCCTAAGGTACATTATATTATCTCTGTGAATCAGTTGTACCCTCATATTGAAGCTCCAATTCACAGGCTGAGCACTCTGAATTTTTATTCTGAAGAAGGAAATTCTCACTCTATATTATTACTAGATTTTAAGTTGGAAGTTATAATAGCACACTGGTAAGGGTGAAAGGCTGCATATAACATTCTACTGCACCTATGCTCATGCTTTTGTTAAAGTAAGCTTAAATGTGGAAGGTTTTACTGTGTAAATTACATTTCTTGAATGATCATTGGAAATTCAAACTGTCTCACATTTCTATAATTAGTCAAATAATAATGTGCACGCTTGGTTTGTTGTATTTTTATGTCAGATGATTTTGCTTTGCTTAACAATTGGGTTGTACATTACAAGTTTTTTATATGTTTTTTACCCCATTTGATGCCCACCCCAGGATAATAGGAGTGACAAAAAGAGAGTTGCTTCTGAAGAGAAGACCCCAAAGCTATTCACATCAAATTTCAAGATTCCCAAATTGAAGAGCAGCTCATCTCTTCGGTGAATGCTATCTTTATATATTAAACCCGGCATCAAGTTGTCCATCAAATTGCTTAGATTTAATTATATTCATTGTCTTTCTTAGACAAGGAGGAGCTTAATCTCTTCATCCAGCATTGTGAGATGCTCATATGCAGCATTGAGTGCTGTTTGATGTAATCTATTTAGATTGTTAGTGCCCATCTAGCCTTTATCTCGTGTGTGTGTTATCTAGGAGTGTCACTTTTCGATCTCCTTAAAGGTAACGGAATCAGAGTGTTGTTGGACTGTCGGACCTCTCTGCATTACAAACATGGCTTAGACCCAATGATATATGTAATTTGTAAAACTATTCTTATGAGATCAATGTTTTTTTGTTTTGTTTGCAAGTTCAGATTCTTGAATTTGTTCTTTTAGTGGTAGAAATTCTTTCTTGTGGGTCCCCAACATAAACAAATAGCAAGGCAAACATAACTGCAAACCATATGCATATATACAAGTGACTTGTAAATAGGTACATTAGCTAGGTGATAACATATTTTTAACTCCGCTTGTGTTTTGGTGCACAACCGGTTCCAATCTCGGAAAAACGAGGAGAGGAGACATGTTATGTGGTATTTCATATTATTAGATTCTTAAATGTCATTACAAATGTGTCACCAAAAAAAATATCATCAATGAAGTGTAATCACATTTTATGCTCATATGTTATCAATTGTATAGAAATATTATCAATAAAAATGTCATCGTCAAAGAATGTCATCACAAATGATTGAGTTTAATGAGGTGTAATCACAAATTACACCTCAACAAACAATGTCATCACAAATGATTGAGATCAATAAAGTGTAATCACAAATGTCATCAATGAATAAAAATGTAATAAACATGTCACCACAAGTGATTGCATCAATGAAGTGTAATCACAAACGTGTCATCAGTGAATAAAAGTAGAATCGATGAAAATATATCGATATACAATTGATTAAATTAAAAAAAATGGCATCAAACGGTTTGATTAAAAAAATGGCATCAAATAATTACATTAGAAAAATGGCATCAAAACACTACTTTAAAAAAGTTGCATCACATTAAAGAAAAAAGTGTCATCAAAACACTACTTTGAAAAAAAAATTGGCAGCACCGTAAAAATATCATCAAAAAATTGACATGAAAAAAGTGTCATCAGTAGTCAACAGTAAAAAAAATGGCATCAATGGTCAATGTGACATCACAGTAAACAAAAAAATGTCATCAAGGTTTTGAAAAAACTGGAATTAAAAAAGTGTCATCAATCAATTTTATTAGAAAAGTGGCATCAAAATGAAAATAAAATGTAAAAAAAAAATGGCATCAAAACAGCAAAAAAATGGCATCATGGTAAAAAATGGCATCAAAAAAAGTGGCATCATTGTAAAAAAAAAAAACACATCCGAAAGGCCGATCAACGGTCAAACAAGTTGACCGTTGACCTTAATAGTCAATTTGGGAAGGGTGCTAGGTTAGTTAATTAATGGGGTGATTACTAGAATGTCCTAAATTTTGGACCTTATTAGGAAAAAGGCTCCCACCTCCTCCAAATTAGCAAAATATCCACCGCCTCTCTTGGCCCCTGTGCGCCCCCCCCCTCCCGCCTCATTTTTTTTTTTACCGCGTTTCCAAAGTTGCTGAAACGGAATTGCTGAAACTTCCTTTTCAGCACATACGGTTTCAGCAATCCTTGTTTTGTTTTTTTTTCCCAGTTTTTTTCCCCGTGTTGTTGAAACATAATTGCTTAAACTCCTGTTTCAGCACATACGATTTCAGCAACCCTTGTTTTTTTTTGTTTTTTTTTCCATTTTTTTTTCGCGCTGCTGAAACCGCATGTGCTGATGCTGAAATAGGAGTTTCAACACATGCGGTTTCAACAACCCCTATTTCAGTTTTTTTATTTTTACCGCATTGATGAAACAGGGGTTTCAGCACATACGATTTTCAGCAACCCCTGTTTCAGTGTTTTTTTTTACCGCGTTGCTGGCTGAAACAGAGTTGCTGAAACCCCTGTTTCAGCACATTCGGTTTCAGCAACCCCTGTTTTCAATGGGGAAAAAATATGCTGAAATTGCATAAACAACATTTGATATCCGACTTTGACCCCAACAATGAATTAATTTATAAGAATTAACTTTCGCGTTTCAGCATAACGAATTTTGCTAATAAAAATTAATTTCAGCATTTCAGATCCCACAAATTTTTTTTTGCTGAAATTGCCAATATCGAAACTCTACCAAAGCAAATTCAATCACATAGCAAACTACCCATAAATTATTGTAATTGCTGAAATTATAAAATTGAACATGAAACCTCCAAAAAAAAAACACTATGCTATTTTCCACGTAAAAATCAATTTGCAACCAAAATATTTTCCAACATGAAACCTCCCCAAAAAACACTATGAAGAGGAAAAAGGAAAAAGATCAACACTATGAAGACTCTACAGTAATCCTTCCAATTCTCTCCTGCCAAATGTTCTCCCATTTAAACTAGCATCTTTATTCCTAGCCACTAAGTAAAATATCAACCAAGCCACCATGAACATGGAATGTGTTCTCTAATTTACTGTCATGAAGGTGCATTTTAACTGTTATTTTGCAGATTCCACACTTTGTTTTCCATTTATGCTTTGGACTATTTTGACATTTGGTACTGCAAAAAAAAAAGATCAAAAACAAGCTTTTTTCATGGAACAAAATCATAATTTCAGCAAAGTTGTTCAATCCATTAATCAATATCAAGTAAACACCATGACCAATAATTTCAGCAAAATCAATCAGATTGGAAGGCTAAATCTGAACAAAATCAAGAATCATTGAATTTCAGCATCTGAAAAAATCAACAGCAAAATCAACAATCTCGTTAGGCAACTTCACCTTCCTCCTCCACATCTCTGCGTGAAGGCAAGTGGCAACGCCGTGGGACAGTTCTGGCTCAAAGGCGGCTCGTCGGATCCGAGATCAGCGGCTGCAAGAGCCCGATTCAGAGCCACCGTCGAACGCCTAAGAGGGAGAATTTGCTGAAACACCGGCGGGGAGCAAGTGGCGACGCCGTCTAGAACGAGGCCGCTGATCTGGCCGGCCGACGGCAAGGGCGACGCCGTCTAGAACGAGGCCGCTGATCTGGCCGGCCGACGGCAAGGGCGACGCCATCCGCCGGCGATGCAACCGGGACCGGGACCTCACCAAAGCTATGGCTTCCAGGAAGGTGCTGAAGTGACTGTTGGCACCAACCGCCGGCGACGCCAGAAGCAAGAGAGGGAGCACGACCTCTCTCGCACTGGCTTCCTCCGTTTCAGATCTGGCTATGGCGATTTGGATGATGCTGAAAGTGAGGGTGATGACGCCGATTGAATGATGCTGAAAGATGGAGCACGACCTCTCTCGCACTGGCTTCCTCCGTTTCAGATCTGGCTTCCTCCGTTTCAAATCCGACGTCCTCTCTCCTTCGGCGCAAATTCTGAAAGATGGAGGTTGTCTCTCGCTCTGGCGAGATTGTCTTCGGACAGATCTAGCTTCCTCCGTTTCAGCCCAACCTTCCTCTTCTTCCTCAGAAACACCTTTATCGTGGGAGCGAGATCTGGGAGAAGCAATTTTCTATTGGATCTGGGAGAGCGAGATCTGGAAGAAGCAGTAGGAGGGCCGAAAGATATTATGGTTTTTTTAGATGGACTTTTAAAAAAAAATAAAAATCTGTGGACAGTTGGTCCAAAAAAAGGGTATGCGACGCAAATTTTCTCTTAATTAATTTTGTTTAGGTACTAGTTAGCTAATTAGATATTCATAATGTACTAGTTGCCAAAATAACCCATATTTAAATAGTATTTGGTTAATTAACATTTTTATATTATATTTTAAACAATGTAAATTTAAAAGACAATGGTATAAATTGTGTTAGTGAAATACTCCATAATTTATCATTTATAAAGAGCTTCTTCTTAACTTGTATTCCAATCCCCGATGTGGGATGAAATGTTTGATTCCCAACATGCTTTGTCGGCCTCATTATGTTATAGTGGCTTTGATACGATTTAGGTTGTATATGAAGCAAGAGTCGTAACCATTCTGGAATAACTCACTGGAAAAGACTTGTGGGAGTATCCATAAGTCTTCGGTTTGAACTCCGGAATGACCGCTCTCTATTTACCAATTCAAGAAGCAAGAGTCGTGTTATGGATATAAAATTAATATAAAAATTTGACATTTTTATCATTATTAAAAATGTGAATAAATATCATTAAAATAATAATAAAAAATCACTTAAAAATCATACTGTACAACGTAATATTTTTGGTAAGAGTTTCATCCCTTCTATTATGTTGTATGATTTTATTTTATTTTCAAATTCGATGTGAGATGGGAAATTTTCATTCCCAAAAAACAAACATGAACTTTAAAACCAATAAGCAGTTTCGATTTGCAAATGGTGAAAATATATATACTCCCTCTGTTCAACAAAACTTGACGTTTTACTATTTATGCACGCTTTTTTAGGAACTAAAAACTATATAAAATATCGACTTTTTAAATAAATTTTTTTAACAATTTCGTAGTTATTGTTAATAAGTACAAACTTGTTAAAAAATTTTTTTAAAAAATGAATATTTTATATAATTTCTATCATTCTAAAAAAGCGTGTATGAATAGTAAACGACAAGTTTTGTTGACCGGGGAGTATTAATTTAGTCTATCACGAACATAGAGCAACATCAAATTGAACAAATGTTGAAATGTACGCTGCACTTTTCGAGTAAGGAAAAAATATTGCGATACTGTCTAAATAGAATTTTAAGTGAAATATTTGTTGAAACATGTTTTAATTGAAATATTGCGAGACAGTATCGTATCGCGATACTGTCTAAATATAACAAATATTGCGAGACGGATGGAGTAAATATAGATTTCAATTAAAAAATATTGAGATACTGTCTAAATAGAATTTTAATTGAAATTCAGGCGTCTAATTAAAGGCCTACAATTTGTAGATCTATAATCGTGTGCCTAAAGAAATCATATATATTCGGCCTATGTTGTGGTCTGTATAGTTAGCTTATAGGTGTCATGTGCATCCATTTTATATATAGCTTTTCATACTCTTTTCTTAATTAATTAATGTCAAAATGACTATTTCATCCTATAAATGAGTTATTCCGGCCTCCTCTTTCTTTGCTTAATTATATGAATATATCTACTAAGCATTTGTCTTCTTTGTGTATCCTCTTTCATCTTTTCTCTCTTCATTCTGCATTTTTTTTTTGACGCAAGATAAGAATTAGGTCGGGTCGGCCGCAGCAGAGGTCCTTCCTAGCGCATCCTCACAGCCAACGTCGGTAGGGGATACATGGGCACTACGAGCAAGGTAGTCAGTCACAACATTCGATTCCCTGAAAATATGACGAATAGCAACATAAGTAAAGGACGAGATATCAGACGACATAATATCAGCTTGTAGCATCTCTATTGTCCAGGGGCATTTCCAATTCCCCAGTAGAGCTTTTATCACTAGTAAGTTATCTCCTTCGATCAGAAGTGTAGATAGTTGCAACTTCTTTGCTCGTAACAAACTCATTCTGAGTTCGAGATTTTCGACATAAATCACCGAGATATTTGTGCAAACAGATCTGCCAGCAGAGACAACTAAACCAGCAGAGTCACGGATGACAAAACCATAAGACGAGTTGCCACTCGGGAGTACTGAACCATCAAAATTTAGCTTATAGCAATTTAAGGGGGGTTTATCCCACTTCCCGGACCGATTCTGAGACCTGACAGTCGTAGCACTACCCCTAATAGCCTGGTTGTGTATGCTGCTATGAATGCGACGATTGGGGATCAACGGTGCAGTCGGATCGTTGTCTAAAAGCTTTGATTGTTTCCAACAATGTGTAGTTGTGCTGTGGAACAACAATATTTCATTGATAGTTACCTTGTTAGTACGATCGAAAACGAGTTGGTTCCTAAAGAACCATATGGCCCACCAAGCTGAGGTTAGAACGACAAATTTGTTGGTCCCAATCGCACATTTTATCGCAGTAAGTGGAATCACATTGCCCATGCCGACAGAAGAAGTGATATACCCCGGAATGTGGATACGTAAAGCTTGAAGCAAATCAGTAGCCATTGGGCATCGAAGAAGAAGGTGATCACTCGATTCATTTGTATTGCCACAGAAAACACAACCAGCAGGTACAACCACGTGCGACTTCTGTAATCTGGTTTTAGTCGGAAGACCGTCACAGGAGATTTTCCAGAGGAAGTGTCGAACCTTCAGGGGCACATCGAGACACCAGATCCAATCGCAATCGAAATCTGACAATCCGGTGTTTTCTGTTAAGAAAGAGTTGGCAGAGGCGGTTGAGAATCAGCCATTTTTGCTAGTGCCCCAATATAGACGATCCGTGATTGGGTTACTTGGCAAAGTTAAACCCATGATGTGGTCGATATCATCTTGTTTCAGAACATTTGTTAATGAGTCATTTATAAATGTTTTGTTCCACTAGCGGTTGGTGATGAAGTGAGCCACCGAAACGCCCTTGAGATTATTCGGGATAGGTCTCAGTGTTTTGGAAATCAACGGCTTCTGGAAGGCCAAGTTATGGGACCAGAAATCAATGGTTTCCCCGTTTCCGACCCTCCACTGTAGAGCTGGGAGGAACTGAGGTCTGATGGACATAAGGCGGGACCATTGCCACGAGGTGTTACCTTTTTTGTTATAACTGGAAAGATCGTGGCCTTTAAGGTATTTTTGTAAGATGACACGAACCCAAATGTTGTCTGGTTCAGAAATTATTTTCCAAAGAAGCTTCATCTGAAGAGCTATATTCATAGACTCCGCCTTATGAATCCCCAAACCACCTTTCATTGTGTACGAACAAATTTTGTCCCAACTAATCAGCGGTGGTGCTTTAGAGGTTTTGCACAAGAAAAATCGGTTTGGCACTAAGATTTGCTTTAATAAGCACCCGTCGCCCTTCGGCAGATAGATTCGAGGCTTTCCATTTTGTGAGTTGGTTTTTAGTATTGAGAACCACATCAGCGAATGTGTCCCTATTGGTCTTACCGTTAACGACAGGGCAACCCAAATATTTGTCGAAATTGTTTGCCTGAGGAATGCCAAGCACTACAATAGTAGACGCTATGGCGGTAGCAGTCGTGTTAGGAGATGCTTGGAAGCTAGATTTATGCAGATTCACCTTTTGTCCCGAAATTAAACAGTATTTGTCTAAAATGGATAGTACAGATGTGCATGCCGAATGGGAAGCTTTGCAGAAAATAAGAATATCATCAGCAAACGGTGGAAAAGGAACCTTGATACCCGGACGACCGAAAATGATACCCAGTTCCTTACTTACTAGCCCTTGGTTATGCAGTGTACGTGATAATACCTCAGAGGCTAAAATAAAGAGAAAAGGGGAGAGGGGGTCTCCTTGTCTTAATCCTCTAGTTTGTTGAAATACTGTGGTTGGTTCATCATTAACGAGGACCGAGTAGGATACAGTTGAAACACATTCCTTTATTATGTTAATAAAGAGGTCATTGAAACCAAACTTATATAAAACTTGGAACAAAAAAGGCCATTCGATGCGATCGTATGCCTTTTCCATATCTAACTTAAGAGCAACCATGCCCATTTTGCCTTTCTTCAGCCGAAACGAATGCAAAGCTTCATGAGCAATCAGAATATTGTCCTGGATAGATCTCCCTTTCGTGAAAGCTCCCTGGAGGAGGTGTATTAGTTTGTCGAAAATTTTGGTTAACCGTGCTGAAATGACTTTAGCTATGATTTTATAAATTGTAGAGCATAAACTGATAGGTATGTAGTGGTTAAGTGCAGTCGGGTCATCGCATTTCGGTAGAAGCGTAATGAATGTATGGTTTGTCTGACGCAGTTGCCTGCCACTGGTGAAGAAAGCTTTGACGGCTTTTGTTACAGAGGGGCCTACTGTAGGCCAGAACTTTTGGTAGAAACCAGCTGGAAAGCCATCAGGGCCCGGAGCCTTATCCGGGCTCATAGAAAACACAACCGCTTTTATCTCATTGTTGGTTACAGGAGCAGAGAGCATGTCGTTGTCTGCTTGTGAAACTAAGGGTGGAATAACCGCTAGGTCTGGAGACAGATCCGAAACATGGGTCAAAGAGGCTCTAAAACGAGCTTTGAAGTCGCGAACAAATTCTTGTTGGATTGTATGGAAATCAGCTGTGGACTCCCCGCCGGGAAGTAGGATAGACTTGATCATTTTTCTGCCTCTTTTTGCAGTTGCGATCTTATGGGAATAGCCTGAATTGGAGTCATTAAGTTTGGTATGTTTAACTTTAGCCCGCTAGCTCCAATAGCGACGGTGAAAGTCGAGCATACGCTCTCTCTTGTTGAGTAATTGTTTTAGGGTTTGAACATCCTGGTTGTTATAGTTTGAGATAAGAGATGTCTGTAAAATAAGAAGCTTTTGATCCGTTACTAGAATTTGGTTATGAATATTGCGTACAGTATTCTTATGGCAAGCTTGGAGAGCGAACCCACAAGTTGTGGGTTCGCTCTCCAAGCTTGCAAAACTAAGTTTCTGTAATCAGCCCTTGAGGCCCAAGCCAATTCGAACTTAAAGGGTCTATTCTTAGGCTGAATGTTGTGACGGAAATCTGTAGAGATCGGAGCATGATCAGATCTAGTAAAAGGACGGATCTGTGTACGAAGTGAGTCAAAAATGGTAAGCATGTCCTTGTGGATTAATAGGCGATCAAGTTTTTCCAGACAAATGACCACATCTTTCGATTTTCGTTGCCAAGTAAACTGACCACCGCTAGATGGTACTTCTAGGAGTGATAGTCTTTTCTTTAAATCTAGTAAACGCGTGAAACGCGACGTCGAAGGATAGGCTCCACCAAGTTTATCAACTGGGGTAGCTATTTCGTTAAGGTCTCCCATAATACAGAAGGGAATAAGAAGTGACTATATATAAAGGGAGATCGTATCCCAGAAGGCTGGTTTGCGATGCTCATCCGTGGGGCGTAGACCACAAGAACGGCAAAACACCGCTTAGTAGCGTAGTCCGAGTAGTTAAAGTGAATAAATCGGTGATGAACCGAAATAAGTTCAATGGATCCTTGTGCGGCAGGGATATCTTTCCACAGAAGACAGATTCCCCCAAAAAATCCGATTGTTGGATAAAAAACAACATTAAAGAAACCACATTTACGCAGTGTGCCTTCGGTAGGAACCTTATCGGTCTTAGTTTCTAAAAGGGCCAGGACGTTGATATTATTATTTTGACAGAAAATATCTACATTTGTCCAGAAATTTCGGCTCCGGATACCGAGGGAGTTCCAAGTACATATATTCATAAAAACCTTTTAAGGCGAACTGTTTGTACTAATCTAGGACCAACGTGCTTTGTCTTGAAGAAAAGAACTATAAAAGAGATAGTTCGATTGAGGGATACATTAAGTACTTGTAAATTAATCGAGAATGGCAAGCAAGGAAGCACATCCCTGCACGCGCTGGTAAATGCAGCTTGATACATGATTTTACTGATTAAGTAATATATGTTACATGGGCAATTACGCCATTGCATAAGACTCGTAAGAGTCGAAGGGGCTGTAATATAAGGGCGTTGTACGATCGTTGTTGCCTGGTAAGGCTTATACATCAAGTGTATTAGTTGGTCAATACTAAAAGAAGGGAAAACCCATGAAGCATAGTTTATAATTAAAGCAACTACAATTAGAATTCCAAGTGAAAGCTGCAGTTCCCGGTTAGGATCATCTCGAAGACTAAAAACAAAAAGGCAGTAGGTAAACTTACCAACATGAAATAACTTTGTCATCAAGCACCTAAAATGGTATTTAATAGTGATACGTTTGGGATACCCGATCCTTCGCCTGTGGGCTTCAGATCAAGAACCACGCCGTATATTTGCTTCGATCTTGCAATGCTCTTTGAAATCTCCTGATTAACACAATAGAATTAAACTAATTAAACTTAACTTAACTAAAAGGAATATGTTTTATAACTTAAGAAAATTAACTATCAATAGCTACGAAAATAAACTAAACTAAATCTAACTAATGAATTACTTAATTAAAACAACAGTGCTAACTTAGGTTGAGAAATCTATCAACTGATAATTACGAAGGAAACTAACTAGTTTAATTAACAACTTAAACTAAGGCGTTAACAAAGGGAAGCGAAGAACAGCGAAAGAAGCGAGGGGCGGATGCGCGGACGTCGCTGGGCACACAGGCTCTAGGCCTCAGGGTGTGCGCGGGAGTGAGACCGCGAGGGTGCCGCGCGCTGGAAGCAAGGACGCTGGCGACTGGGAAGCGCGGAGCGAAGACGGCGAGGGCCAGCGAGTGCGCGCTGGATGCCGAGGGCGCCTGGGCGCCTGCGTACGCGGAGCGGGGGCCTTCCGCGCTCGCTGGGAGCGAGGCCGGTTGCGAGAGTCGCCAAGGACAGTGCTTCCTCGACGAGCCTGCTTCTCGATCAGGTAGGGGCTCTGTTCTTGCTCGGTGGCGATGAACAATGGTAAGGGCTGGGAGTTTTGTGTTGGGTTGGATGGTTGCCGAAAGAACAAGGTGATGGTGATAATGTGTGGTTGCCGACAATAGTAAAACACAAGAGCTTTGGATTGACTAATCGAAGAACCCTAATTCCGTTAAGGGTTTCTTCAATTCTAATGTTCAATCTGATTAAATTCAAAGTGCGGAACATGAATTTATAGTAAAACTATGATCTATCTTTCCAATCCTTCCTTGCAAAGGAAAGGGGTTTGGATAGATTAATTCTATCTAATGATAAGTGAAATAGCTTAAAGATAAATAAATCCTAAGAGATAGAAATATAATAACTTGGTGGGAAAGTAATATATCTAAAAGAGATATAATTAATTTTCACCTTATTTATCTAATTGCATAAAATAACAATTTAATTAACTAACTAATGTAACTCGGCCCAGCACCCTAGTGTGCTCGACATGGGCTTTTGTTGACATCCCCTTGGCCCACTCGGTATGTGATGGTGTCGAGTGGTCCATGATGGTGCCGAGTTTGGTGGAGTCAAGGAGGGTGCTGACGGGTCTTCATGAGCTCCGTGTGTGGACGTAAGCTCATTTCTTGTGCTAGCGGTGTAACCTTGAGCCAAGTGATCCAGGGTGGCCTGAACCCTTGCTCTAACGTTCCATGGTGACGGACAAGAAAGGCCTTAGTTGCATTCTGAATCTTCTTGGCCCTTGAACGAGTGACAGGGCCATCAAATGGAACCTTCATGTTGTCCTCAATGTCACCAGGAGTCATCGATAATTGAGCGGCATCAAATAGTCTTATTCTAATAATACATCGTTAAGTATTTAGTAGTTAGTTGACATAATGAATTGTAAGAATCTTTGGTATAGTTATGGTTGTGCGTGGCTTGTGAGCCGAGGAGGATATTGGCAGTAAGTTTAACCCAGTTATGGTGAATGCAGCTGATGTAGTAATCCCGAAAGTGGCACGTTTCTAGTAGCCCATAGTCGCATGGATCTAAAGAAGACATGTATGTATGACACATTCCGAGTCTCGGGGTTACCGAAAAACATACGTTTCTGCCAGTACTGTTGTTTAGCCAAAGGAAGTGAAAGCAAACTTTATTAGTATCATTCGAGGAAAGACCGTAGCAAGGCATATCCAAGAGATGCCAAAGAAGAGAGGCGACTCTCCCCAAGGTACACGAGTCCAAGATACCGCACAACGGTAAGAACCTACAAAAATATAAACCAAGCGCAGCAGTGCCATATGGTTGTCCAAAAAGAAAAGGGAACCAAAAGACAGTAGTAAGCAGAATCAAC
The DNA here is from genome assembly GCA_037127255.1 of Persicaria tinctoria. Taxonomy (NCBI): domain Eukaryota; kingdom Viridiplantae; phylum Streptophyta; class Magnoliopsida; order Caryophyllales; family Polygonaceae; genus Persicaria; species Persicaria tinctoria. The sequence continues at coordinate 58,391,952 of JBANSL010000014.1, forward strand.
CAGTACGCAAGCAAGTCGAGCAACCGACCATACAAAAACAAGTACCGAATATAGGCAAGGAATATGTAGGGGAGAGAAGTAGGATAGTGAATCCTTAAGCACCCAATTGATTGTAAATCATAGGTAACATGTTGGTACAAAAAAAGAGTATTGTAGTAGATATGATCCTAGTAAACAAAGCTTACAGAGGGTAAGCCTAAATGATTGTACTCAAGATGAATAACCCAAAGAGTGTGCAAACTAGTAGAGTTATACACCATGAACACAAAAATGTCCATATATACTTGTAGAGTTTGTAGTAACTAAATTTGCAAAAGTAATGCACTCAAGAGCACAACCAGTCGATTTGAAGTCGAAAGGAGCTGAACAAAAACTAATCCTAAGATTAGAGTTGGTACTGAAAGCCGAACTGGGGCACCAATTGATAGTAGTCACAATAAAACAAGGTACGAGGGTGCAAAGGGGCCTGTGAAAGAACCTGGATTGCCCATGGTCGAGAGCTGCAGGGTCAACATCGACAGCCCCAGAGGGCTCCGATGAAGCCGGCCACGGTGTTTGGTTGTTCTTGGGTTGCTGTCGCCGCCAACACAAGCACGAAGCAGGGTTGGGCGAGACAAGGAGCGAACAGGAAGGCGTTGACAGACCGAGACCGAGAACAAGAATGAAGAGGGAGCCTTGAGGAGGAAGAAGAAGAACCCATAGCTTCAACCACCACCACCAACCCCGGACATCCAAAACGGACATCCGAAACCCAGAAATAGGAGCAAGTCGTCGGCCAAAGGACCACCGTTCTTCATTTCGGTGGAAAAGGACGAGTTGCATCGGCACTATTAGTGGCCAGTAGCAATCGATTGCACCAAACACCCGATTTTCAGGGCTGATTGGAAGATCTCCAAGAAGAATTTGTGATTTTGCATAAGAAATTTCCCGATTAGGAAGGAGATTTGCTTGCTGAGGCCAAGTTGGGCGGCGCTGCAGGGCTGTTTGTTTAGGGTTTGGTGGCGGTGGCCGCGGGTGGGTCAGATGTACCTCCTACGCGTGAGGCGCGTTAATTTTGGCTGGAAAGGGTTTCATTAGTTGGAATGTGAGTGAGAGTGTTTCCTCCTCTATTTAAATGTAGTAAAGATAAATAAATGGAAAATATTTTCACGGTTTGTGCAATACTCCCTCCGATCCAAAATATAAGTCGTTTGACTTTTCAACACGTATTTCAAGAAGCCCAAAACTATATAAAATATCAACTTTTTTAAAATTATTTTTTTTACAACTTAATATTTGTTGGTAATAAGTATTGAATTGTAAAAAAAAAATAATAAAAAAGTTAATATATTATATAGTTTTTAGCTCCTTAAAATACGTGTTAAAAAGTCAAACGATTTACATTTTGGATCGGAGGTAGTATATTGTAGTAGCATATATCCTACGGAGTATCAGTTTTGAAATTTGTATTTGATGATATTTTCAGTGTTCGGATATGATGATCAATTTGGGTGAAATAATTTGATTATAATTGGAAATTGGGTGTGTTTGATTTGAGTGATTGTAATATTTTTGACAACGAAGATGCCAAGCATTCTGCCATCCTGAAATGATTAAAATGAATACATATGGGTTGACTTTGGTACAAGATCGAGTTGGATCCCAATGATTAGAGGAAAGGAAATACTCCATATAGTTAATTAAAACATGTACATTTGTACGTTTTTTTTTAAGAAGATAAATAAAAGTAAATAAAAATATACTTATATCTCTAATTATTACTTTACTTTTTCAGTTTATTTAAAACTAAATCTAACAAATCTCTAATCATTAGTAGTACAAGGGATTATAAGAGTAATTTTGGAAAGTGAACACCAAAATACTTAAAACAACATGTTTTTCTTAACAAGATTTTATTCCTAAAACGACATGTTTTTCTTAACGGATGAAGAAAATTAGAATCGTAAAATAACTGTATTTTTTGGATACACACATACACACTATACATTGTATATGATTTGTATCTTCTCCGATAATTAAAATATGTCATTTTTAAAATTTATACACTTTTTAAGAAACTTTTTTAAACAAAAATCAGTAATTTTTTTCAACTTTTTCAGTTTTTGAAAAATTACAATTATCTTTAATCATTATAATACCAATTTTGAAAAATAGACAGAAAACTAGACATGGAGAGGTAGGGAGGGATGGTTGACAATAAAACTAGACATGGACAAAGCGTACGATAGAGTTAATTGGAACTTCATAAAAAAAAATTAGAAAAATTCGAGTTTCACCTTCACCCTACTTTCATCACGTGGGCTATATGGAATGCATAACGAATGTGTCATTCTCCGTGCTTGTTTACAACGGCCCTACATATATGTTCTTCCCCTCTCGTGGTCTGCGTCAAGGGGATCCTCTATCCCCTTTCTTGTTTATCTTAGGTGTAGAAATCCTAGCTTGAAAAACTTTCAGCATAAACAAATGTGGATAATAGTCCAATTGGATTTTCCTTCGGTAGGAGCGGCCCTCGGGTTCCTTTCCTATCATTTTCCAACGATATCATTATTTTCGCAAGAGGCAGAGTTGATGTGGGACAGAAAGTTAGAGGATTAACTGATACATATTGTAAAGTTCATAGACCAAAAGTTAATTACCATAAATCTAGCTTCCAAACCACAAAGACATTCCGATCGAAGTCTAGGATCTCAGAACATAGCAGTTGTTTAAGTATTACAAACGAAAACCCATTGGAAAAATATCTCGGATTTCCGATTATTAATGGTAGGGTAAACAAACACACTTTTGAAGATATCATCTTTAAATATAAAGAACAATTAAGTAAACGGCACGCTAACGCTCTATCACAACATGGACGTGCAATCCTTATTAAGACAAACTTATTAGCCAAACCGTTGTATATAATGCAAAACTTTCTGTTACCCTCATTAGTACATAAAGAGCTTGACCAGATTAACAAAATGTTCTTTGGGAATAAAGATCTTCAATACTGTCCGCTTATTAGTTGGGATAGGATTTGCAGACCGAAAAAATACCGGGGGGGGGGGGGGATTGGGCTTAATTAGGAAATCGAAATAGATAAATGAAGCCCTTCAAATGAAACTACTAAGGAAAATTATAGAACCAGAAAATGTATAGGTTACACTCGTCAAACACAAGTATCTATGTTCAGCTAACATCCTTGAATACAAGAAAAGAGGAAATTCTTCATGGCAATGGGTCGAACTGGCAACTCTCATTGATAAATTTAAGACGGGACTAAATGGTCAATAGGAAATGGAACCTCTATCAAATTTTGGAAGGATAATTGAATTACAACTTCCTCTCTGATGTCTAGGGAGGATTGTCTCCAAATTAATAACATAGAGGAAACTGTTAGTGATTATATTTTATGTGGTAGATGGTGGATGGAAAAACTTAACAATGTATTACCAAATGACATAGTCAAAAAAGTCCTAGACATTCCACTTCTCGTTTCTCCCTATGAGGATCGTTTATATTGGTGGTCTGACAGGGCTGATTGGTTCACCACGTCGAGTGCATACAAGCTAATCACAACTTAATCCTCTCTGAACATAGACAATAACGTATGTATATGGAATTTGGATATTCTGCCTCCCAACAACTTCTAGGCTTGCCCAACCTGGGACTTTTGTACCTTCCACCGACAAATTGTGCAGCTGCGCAATAGAAGTTGATGTTCACCTCTTACTAGAATGCCAATAAGTGTGCTCTCTCTCGCGTTTACCTACAAACATAAACTCAACAATATCCAGTAAGTTCGTTCATCGAAAACAAACTTACCTCGGTGGCCAAGGTGGAGCTCACCTTTTTGTGGTGGACGACTTGGTTAATTTGTAATCAACATGTTTTTAGACATGACCCCATACCTCTTCGAGACTGTTCATTACGTATTATTAAAACCCATAAGAAGAATTGGAGTAAAACATCTCGCTTTGAGTGTAGTTTAGATGAGGACTTCCCCTTAGGCATACGAAACTCCAATCACCAAAGGAAGAAAGATAAGCATGCTAACATTACATGGCACAAACCACCTAAGGGAACTCTCAATTTAAAATTTTATTTTTGATAGATCCAAATTGCAAACAATGTCAGCTCGGTTGGAGCCATAATCCGGGACTAGGAAGGACGTCCGATACACATCTATTATAAAAAAACTAGGCAAACAAAGTCATTTAAAAGCGGAAGCTCTTGCTCTTAAGCTGGTAATCCAACATGCTCTACAACTCCGTATCGACAAACTCCATATTGAAGGTGACTCCATTATAATCATAAACCACCTAAACAAAACATCTAACTGCCATTGGGAAATTGAAATAATCTTATTAGATGTTAAACTTTTACTATCGACTATGAAAGAAATTTCCTTCTTTCACGTTCCCCGGTTAGGCAATAGAGTGACTAATAAAGTTACACACATTTGCCACTCTGCCTGGGGTGTCGATATTTACAACGATTCTGATCTTTTAGACCACATCCGTAAGGATGCCGTCGGTTAGAACTCGTTCGTCCGAATTCTTTCCTAATAAAAAAAAATGTACTAATTAATTTTATTCCTTTTTTGACATCACTATACATCATTCTAAATTCCCAATGTATAATTATATATTTGTCTGTTTTTTAATTTACTTTATAGATATCATACTTATTTGATTTTCATTTTACACCGTGAATTTTGTTCTCGATCAAAAAAGTAACATACAAATTTTGTAAGTTTTAATAATACGATACCAAAATAATTCAAGAAATAATTATTCTATCCATATGGTTAGAACATGCATCCCATCGTCATACCTTTATTTGTCTCTTAGATTCATATTAAATTACAAATTTATTATTCCAATACAAATACAACTAAGAGTATCCTCTCAAAATATAGATTATTTTACTTTTCTACATGTTTTTTTAAATCTAAAAACTCAAAAAAAAAATTCTTTATAAAATTTTCAAAATAACATTATACTTATTAATAATAATATAATATTATTTTTAAAATTATTTTTTTATAAAAAAAATAACTTTTTAAAAAATGCGTTAAAAAGTCGATGTTTATTTTGAATTTGAGGGAGTAGGAAAGAATCCACTCTCAAAATAAAATGTAAATTAAATAATTGAACTAAAAAGTGGGCCCTACCATGAGGCCCAATGTCATCGGCCCAAATAGTTACAAATAAGGTGACATTCCACATGCCAATATGCCATTATCAGCAAAAAAGAAAAAAAAAAAGTTTAACCACTAATTTATTTTATTTTTTTCCTTTCAATAAATGGATCCTATAAATCTCATAATTTGGAACTACTTGCACTTTTTTGTTACCAACTATTTGTGCACTTTGTGTTTGGAGATGACTAATTGATTTAATTCCACTATTTGCTTGTTCGATTTCTTACCCATTATAAATTAGGTAAATAACACTTATTGTTGGTAAGAACGATATCTAGTGATCAATAATGACTTAAATATCTATCTATGGAAAAAAAATGTATCTAAATAAATTGTGGAACTTGTTTTTTTTTTTTTTGATGAATATTTAGAGCATATTTGGAGTACATTAGTTTCAAGCTAGTTAGTAATTTCATTTATTTCATCTAGATACTTACAAAAAGAAGAAGAAAAACAATATGTTCTCCTTTATATAGAAAATAAATATTTTAAAAAACATGTTTTCTTCTCTTTTTCAGCAAACATAATATATAAGAGTACTTTATAAGTTGATTCATACAACCAATATGATAATTTGAACTGATGAAATAGATATTTTTATAAGATATAATATAATGGAAAACGTAGCTGAGAAGCCTGAGATGACCTAATAAATTAATGGACTATACATTTTATGGTCAAAGCCTAATTAGTCTTTTAAAGGCTTGACATTATTTAAGTTGCTAGCAACTAGCAAGGGGAAAAGATTAGTCAATATCAATTATACATTTTAATCAATCAACATATTTTAAAATACCAACTATATAGAAATCAATATAAATTATTATTATTCACTATTTAAAAAAAAATTTGGTTTATTTATTTATTTATTAAGTAAGAATTTGAAATAACATAGTAAATCATGCGCGCAAGGAGCGTCTGAGCGACAAACCGTCATAATATAACAAACCCCAAACAATGAATCAATAACCAAAATAAATGAAAGAAAATAACCCAAAAACTAAGAACTAGACAGAATGTAGATAGTGAACACATAAGAAAGCTGACGATGACACAATGTCTCCGTGCGGGGAGATGAAAAACAAAAAAACTTCTTTAAGATTTTTACATGGGATGGGAGGGAATTTTTTTTTATATATATGAGATACAGTAGGAGTATTATTTTACCAGTATATTTTAAAGGAAAATCTGAGGAAAAGAAAAAACAATTGGAAATCCAATCATAGATTAACCACCCCAAAACAGGAAAGAAGGTCTTCATCTTCCTCTGAAACACAGTTACTGACTGCATCTCTGCAAAAAGTCGCTGGCGCCAAGCTTTAACCGATCCCCCCATTTTACCCTCAATTCATCACACTTTCACCCAAATTACCTTAAGAAAACCCCCACCCCTCTCTCTCACATCGGAAATCGGCGACCAAAAACGTGTCTTTGACGTGATCAAAACAAACCTCCCTTCCTATGAAGCAATTCCCTGATTCTCTCTCTCTCTCTCCCCCCGTCTTTAATTTGTTGATTCTGGATATCTGCAGCGCGCCTCCCCTTTCTCGTTTATCTTAAGCATTTATGAGTAGTAGATTGATGTAGATGTCGAGCTAGCTGTGCCCATTTGTGGCGCCACCGTTCACTTCCCGCAGCAAGTATTTAATTCGGTTCTACTGTAGCCTGTATATAGCCATTAAATCCCTTTCCGAAATTCAATTTCCTCATCAATTCCGTTCCGTGTGATTACTTAACCCGATTTACTGTAATAAAGATCAAAGCTTTGAACTTTGAAGCAGTTACTACGCTTGGGAGGTATTTGATTTATCGATCTGCGTGTCACGCGTGGTTGGCCTTTTAATTACGGACCTTCTTCAATTTGTGCTCTGCATTTATCTTCTTCTCCTCTGTTGAAGGCTTGCTTGATCCTCTCCATTCGTCGATTCTGAGAACTCTGATATGAAGCTCTCCGGTAATTGTTTTGTTCCTACTTCAGGTTGAGTACTAATTTTACTTTGGGGGTACTGAAATGACTTTGAAATGTGCAGCAATTGGGCGATAATTTGGTGGCTGGAGAAAGATAGAAGCTTTAATTTTGATGGAGAATGGTGAACATGGCTTCTGGCAGCTGGGCTTTCCCCCTAACCAGCCTCCAAATTGGGTAATTTCTACTTTCAATTGCATTCAAGCTCATCCCTTTATTTGGTCAAATTAACATTTTTTCATATTTATTTTCTCTGGTTATCTGTCACTATTGTCCCCTTTCTTTTACCATTTCAGCAGTTCATTGGATGCGCTTGATTTATTTTTTTTTCCGGTTTTGGGAGATCATCTCTATCTGAACTGCTGAACTAAAGAAGATATTCTTCAATGGAAGCTGATTTTGTCAAATTTGGGCTTAGTTTCATGATGTATTTACCTGAAGTCCTGAACTGAACTAAATAGTTTAGGCTGTGATATGAGGCATTCATTTAGAGGACTATTTTAACAGTGAATAATGAGCATTTTCTGGATTTAGGTATCAATATTTCAGTTAAAATTTATCTTTAAACTAGTTAAAATTATGTGGTTTATCTCTCGGTTCTCCCCTACCTGATGTCTTTTTGGAAAGATTATAGAGGAATAGAAGACAATTTAATAATCCCCTCCACAAATTCCTGAATTTGAGGTGCCTTTAGCTACTTGGAATGAAACATTGCCTTCCTATGTAGAGGCTGAGGTGCATCAAAAGTAGTACTAAGGCATGTGCTGCTTTGTTCCGATCAAAATTTCTCTTTTAACACTTTAGAGTTGTTAACCTAAAAGTTATGGATTTGGACTATTTCAGTTGATATATACACACTAGGATTTCTAAGAAGGTGATCGAATTGTTGAGACCATTGTACTTTCTTTGTCCAATTGCAGGGACTTGCAGTCTTATCTTTCGCATTTGAGCATTTTTCTGGCATCTGACAGTAAAAAGTTCTATGTTTTGGTGGATAATCGACCATGGCTGGAAGGCCTAGTATCGCGACCTGCACACTTGTGGCAGTTGATGGTTACAAAGGTGACCCAGTTCATGATTTTGTATTTGTACTTATGAATGTGATGCTCCTACATAGTCTGATATAATTTACTTTCATTTCTCTGCAGTCAAGGTTGTCGCCTTTCGCTAACACTAGATCCCGGAAGGGAAAGAAGAAGCGAAAGGAGAAACCGGAGCCAAATACTTGCTCAGACAGCAGTGAAAATGTATCTAAGAGCACTGATAAATGGTACTCCCTGCTCAAGGCAGCAACATTATCCGAGAGTAGGGCATTGCTGCCGATGAAGAAACTTAAGCACTCCTTACAGTTGAATGGTGAATTGCATCAGACTTTGTTTGGTTTGATCATATTCGAAGTTTCGTGGGACGATGTTCGTGGAATGAATTACTTGAATGAACTTCAGGTTGATCTCTTTGGTTCTTAACATAATAGCTTCTGTAATGTCGAAGGTTACCACACCAGCCTTACGCCCTTGCTATGTGCAGCACAGACTGATACGTCGATGGTCATAGAAACGAAATACATGAGGCGGTGGGAGTTCGACAGTATTGCTCATGCTGCTGGCTGTATGTCGTCATGGTTCTCTGGAACCGCACATGAGCTGAATAAGTTAAGAGAGCATCTGCTTTCTACTGTTGGTAAGTCGTCTATTCTTCGATTCTTCCTGATTTACATATACTTACCCTATTAATATATGCTTAACTGTTGCAGCTGAGGACTTCCATGATGTTGAGGAAAAAATCCCAACAAGTGGGACCGAAGATGACGAAAACATCTATTCATATGAAGTTTCTGACAAAGATGAATCTGTTGGATACACAAATGATTTCATTCTTTACACTGCAGCTGTGCACAATAGCTCTAATATCTTCTGTACGCCTCCTCCGAATATGCCTTGTAAAAGAAGAAAGCTTACAAGATCTATTGCTGGTGGTGTGGAAGTTGACACATCTGAAGCAGATATCAACTCATTGAAACATTCTGAAAGCAGCATTGAAGCTTCAGATTCCAAAGATGTGTTAATGCTGTTTAGGTTCAACAACGCGTATCTTCCCTTCAAGTTCAGAGAGATTATCATGTCAGACTTGCGGCTGCTTACTCTTTTAGAAGCAGGGCTCCCGTCTTGGGTGATATTCCTCCAGTCTTACCCACTTTGCTGCAATATATATCGCCCGTGGATGTGTCCTCTAGTAAGAGCACTATACGTCCTCATGTCGATCATCACTGTCATTATAGGATTCTATGATCTATACAAGAATATCCCGCTTTTGAAGGTGACTGCATCTAGTCTGTTAGGACCATTTTTCGACTGGATAGAAACATGGGAGATGGTTACTAGGATCAAGTACTTAGGCACAATGCTGTTCTTGCATCACTGTCAGAAGGCTGTCAAATGGTTTCTGATGACGACGCACACTGTGAGGTCCTTCTTTTCGGTTCTGGCTCAACCGTTGATGGGGCCTCTTCTTGAGCTCTCCGGAATCCTGCATCCTCTATGGGATGTGGCTTTGCAGACAGCAGAAAGCTTATTCTCGGTGATTTGGATCGTCCTCAGCTCGTCTTGGAATCTGGTTGGGGATGTTCTTGAGATTATACTCTTCCCATTTTGGCTTGTTTTATCATTTTTTTGGTCCACAGGTTAGTCTTCCACTCTTTTTTCGGTGACTGAAAGCTGTCATTGATATAAACTACTGATGTTCATGTTATTTCAATGTACTGTATTGCAGCAACCATGGTGATATTTCCGGTATTCTGGCTGGTCGGGGAAATTATGTACGCTCCAATCCGGTTGATGCTTGGACTAGCTCATGTCACGGCTTCTGCCTGGACTATTGTATTCGAATTGCTTCTAGACACGTGGGCGTTCACGAGTGGTATGTTCAAGGTTGCTTCAGTAACCGAGGCTGCAGTGACCACATACGAACCTTCAATGTGGCGTTCTCTTTGGAACGACCTGTTCTCACAGGTTTGGTTTCTTATTAGCATTACTTCAATGTATTTGCAGAATAACAATGTCTGTGTTTTGTCTCGAGTTTGATCACTTGTTTCTGTATTCATCAGGTTTTCCGAGCTCTCAGAAGCATTCTGAACGGGTTCGTTGCATTCTTCATTGCCTGCAACAGGCATCGACTTAGGTACTTTATTTCGCTATTTCTTGTACTTTTCATACGCATCGGTTATCAATGTCGTGTGAATGTAGGTATGCGTTTGGAAAGCTTGAAACTTCGTCTAGTAAACACACTTAACAGTTCTTGTCCTTCTTCGCAGCATTTACAACCACTTGAGTAAGTTCATCACGAGGTTATCTGGCCAACCTTGCGGATCACATGAAAGCAGTGCTTATCATGGAGGACATGCGCGCAGGCTCCATAACCGGGTAAGTCGCAAAACATATTTGACATTTCGATCCATCCCTTTCACATCCGGCTCTAACAAGTCTCCTTTACCAATACATAGTTAGGGTAATCCCGCTTAAAGTAGGGTCTAGGGGTTGAGATGCACGCATTCTCACTCTAACAAATCGAGAGTGTGTTTCTGGAAGACTCAAAGATGACTCAGAGTATGACTAAAAGCTTAATTCATTGTGCTCCATCATTTGATAGGATCAGAGGATCTCCGAAGTTGAAGTGCAAAAATCTCACACCCAACTTAATTGAAGAACATAGATGACAATGCTCGGTTGGGTGTGAGATTCTTGCACTTCGACTTCATAGAAACCAATACTAATCAATGGTATGTTGTACAAATAACCCTTTGCAAGATCATCATTTACCCATCCAATTTGATTTTTGCAGGGTGAAAGAAGGAGAAAACATCACATTACATGAATCTCTTCACTGACTTGGCCATTTTTGCATCTCAAACTACCATCTGGGAAACTAGCACCAATCCAAATACCAAAGCTTACATACTCATTCTTGTTCCTTTCTTCGGGGAGCTATTCTTTCGTTTTTCTTACCTTTAAGTTATCCGACAAGCATGCTTGATTACTCGATTCGGGTACGAATCCATCCCCATTGTATGGATCCGAAAAGGTGGTAAACTAAAGTTTGCCCATGGCTTCACCAGCACTCCAAGAATGTACATGCCCAAGAAGCAGATACACACTGCCCTTTGTAAATATGATGCAGTTGCAATACAAACATAACAATTCACAGCCCCTCGCACCAGTAGTGATGGGGAAATCCCCTCCCCATTGCCGTTCTGGAATCGATTGGAGCTTTTGCAACTATTTACTATTTCTCTCTTATTAATTCAACGGGAGAAAAATAAGAATGTACAAACTGTAGTTTTTCCCAAACCAAGCGGTTTTTGAGATTTTCCCGCCAAAAAAAGTAACCACCTTTCATTCCCTTCCCGCGTGATTATATAAGACGCGCCCACCCCTCCCTATCGAATTTGTTTTCCGTTTTCCACCCGACGCGATCTCCATTCAATTTCAATTTCTTCCGATCTTGAAAATCACTCCTAGGAAGATTTGATTTTGTTCGGAATTGCCGGTGGTAGGAAAATCAAAAACCAAAAACCAAAACCCTAAAAAAACAATGTTGCAATCAGACGAAAACAGCGTTCCCACCGCCGTCTGTGATATCGAATCATCCGTCGAATTGAAACTATTGTTCATCCTTTCTCTGTTTTTGCCCCTTTTCCTGATCGTAGTATTACAGGGAGGATTCGTTCTCTACATTGATTGCCAAAGGAACACAACCAAGGAGCCAATGACCTCATCGCCATGGGATTCCGGAAACTCCGAAACCAAGAAAAAGAAGAAGAAAAAGAACAACACTTTCACCATAGACCGAGACGCCGATCTAACGGCATCTCCTCCACCCCCATTGACTTTGACCTTGGCCGAGGCATTGGGCTTCACCGCCGATGAACCAGAGGAAGCCCAAATCCCAAATCCCGGCCCAAGCCCAATGCGTCAGCTAACCCTAGCCGAAGCATTGGGGTTGGCCGGGAAAAGTAGGGCGCGCGGCGGCGGGAGGTGGAAGGTTATCCTGATCAGCGCGGTAGCGAGAATCTCGGCTTTGTCGCGGAGAGATCCGATGGCGGCGAAGAACCGATTGGGGATAACGGCTAGAAATGAGAGCGGAGGGAGGCCGTTGATATCGCTGATGAAGGAAATGGACAGGGCGGAGGAGATGAGGAGGCGGAGGAGGAGACAGGGAAAGGAGAGAAAGGGGGGTGATCGGGTGTGCCAGGTGTGCAGGGTAAGGAATAAGGACGCAGTTTTGGTTCCCTGCGGACACGCCTATTGTAGGGTGTGCTCCAGAGAGATCTGGATTAACAGGAAAAGTTGCCCCCTTTGCAAATCTCAAATCGCTGAGGTCCTTGATTCCTTCTGAGCCGTCCGATTAGCGATCAGTGTAATGAGACCCAAAATTTCATTTTTGATGCACCTTTTTTTTACCCTTTCTAAATCTTACCCCAAAATTTCTCATTTGGTAGGAAAAAAAAGGCATGAACAGTTGTATACAACAATTTTTGCATAATTGCATCCACCTTTTCTACATTTTCTTTTGTGTTAATTAGTAATGTTGTATCCAAATTCGAGTATTATAGATGTTCAATTGAGGGCTAATGTTCTTCAATTCATTATTCTCGACTTACATTATTTGATATTTGGATAAATTCATGAATTGTTTACTAATTATTTTATCATTCATAATAATAATAATAATAATAATAATATATTATTTAGATAATTAGAAGTAAACATATATAAATTTAATGTCTAATGTCATCTCATGACATTCTAATGAGAGAATATATTTAATTATTGGATATATCACCATAGAACTAAGATCAAGCAACACAAAAATAAGTAGTTACCAACTAATTTAATTATGTCTAATGTCATCTCATGACATTCTAATGAGAGAATATATTTATTTGGGGATTTTAGAGTTTTTTGAGTTGTAAGAATCTTTTTTGTTCCAACATATTTCCCATTTCATTAACTAAAATGGACAAACAGAAGAAAAAATAAAGAGTTTTATCCAAAACTAAATGATTATTCAAAATTTTAAAATGGAGAATTTGTTAGAGTTTAAACAAAAATAATTATAAAAAATATATAAATTTTGTTTCCCCAAGAAAATTCGAAGAACTATTGGAGATGGTCTTAGCGGAGGCTGAGCCATGAGTTTAGTAAATCCATGACAATGGCAAGGATCTTGTGGTGAAAAGAAAGAAAGTGGATACCTTTAATTAATTGAATCACACTAAGATGAGAAATGGTAAGATGATGTGACAGTTTTTAAGCGATAACATATGAAATGGAGACTTGTGGTGCTAAGTTAGGTTTTATAACGGTAATAAAATAACCAACAAACTTACTTCTTAACAAAGAAAATAAGTTACGAACAATGTAATTGTGATTTTTGTTTGTATTGCATATTGTGACAAATAAATCATCATAAAACAATTCGATCAATTACATATCTTTCTTTTTGGGCGCCGGAGACCTTTCCCGGAGCAATTCCGCCCACAAACTCCACACCCACAACAAACTGCCGGCAATGGCCATAACCACCACCAAGATCCACGCCGTCCACACCCACCGGGGGATCACGCCATCCCCACCGCCGCCGACATAGAAGAACTCCCACATCCGATAAACCACCACCGGCCCCGCCACGCCTCTCGCCACGGTGTAAACCGTGTAAAACGGCAGAGAGAGGAGACCGTAGGCCCAGGCGGCGCGCGGGTGATCGAAGCGGCGGGCGCGGGCGAGGGTCCAGGCGTTCTGGAGGGCGCTGGTGGACTCGGCGAGGGCGAGGAGGAGGAGGACCGTGGAGGCGCCGTGGCGGGCGATGTAGCGGCAGGTGGAGAAGACGAGGAGGGTGGCCAGGTGGTGGGCGATGAAGGAGATGTCGGTGGGGTAGAACCGGAGGTAGTGGAGGAGGTCGGTGGCGAAGTAGGAGAGGCTGAACTCCAGGATGGTGGACTGGAGAGGCGTGTTGGGGGAGGCGAAGGCGGTGTCGCGGTGGAGGAGGAGGGTGGTGGAGGCGAGGAGGAAGGCCGGGGTGCCGTGGAGGAGGGAGATGGCGCAGCTGGCGGCTTCGGGGCGGGTGGTCGGAGGCCAATGCCTGAAGAGGAGGTGGTAGGAGAGGAGGTAGATCGTGACGAAGAAGGCGAGGATCGGTGGCGGGTGTTGGAGGAATGGTACTTCCAACCATGGTGTTGGTGTTTGCATTTGCATTTGTGTTTGGATCAATTCCATGGATTGTTGAGGAAGGAGATGATCAAGTTAAAATGTGGGCTTGTCGCTTTGGTGTAGCTATATATGAAGATATATGGGAGAAAAGTGATAAATTCTAGCGGGTCATATAACGTGGGAGTCCACACGTCTGAGCGCATCATGCGTATCCGAGCTGAGCACACAAGACTAGCGGGGTTTATCCTAAAATCAATTGGCAATAGGAGGAGTGACTCACTGACTTATATACAAGACTCGGGTTCTCGTGTTTTTCGATGTGAGACAAAGATCCAAGACATCACAATAAAAAAAGATTAAAACCCTACACAATTGAATAAGATTTTAAATTAAAATAGTTAAAATCTGACACGACTCTTATTTCATACAATCTGATCGGAATTTACAGAATTTAAGACATGGAATAGTAGGGTCTCATTTAATGGGCAAGGAACAATCACCATATTTCCATAGTTGGTAAGATTAATATTACAAGTTAGTTAGGAAATGTTATACTAGTAGTAGATTGTAAATGTGTCACTAATTATTAGTTAACTCTATTTAATTATTGTTTGAAAATTAATCACAAAATAAACATATACATAGTAAGTGATAATTGTATTGTGTAACAAAACAAATCCCTACATTAGGTTAACCAAATGAAATCATGTTTGTTGGAAATTGGAAGAAAAGAGGTTTGAGTCTTTGAGATGGGAAGTGTGTGTACTTTAGTATTTGGTATGTGTTTGATGAGAAAAAGTGTTAATTTCTTTCCTGTCCACTATGAACCTATTTTTATTCTATGCAATTAATTAATATTTGAGTATATCTTAGATTTATGTATACTTTACAATTTTATTTAAAAGTGACCCATATTTTAATAATGTGCGTGAGGAGGAGAGTCAAAATTTAGTCGTGGTTCATTTTGCATCGTGTAGGCATAATAAACAACAGTTACACTTGTGTTAATAGGGAAATATTTAATCTATATTTCCCTATTTAAATTGATATTTATTAATATTGATTAATTAAAATTTCAACTATTACCTTTCTATTTTACGGATCGAGTAGTATATGGTAATTATATCCTCCATTATATTCTAACCATTTTCTCTTTTCCTTGCTAAAAAAATGATTGTATACTTTTTATTTGTAAAATTTGATTAACTTTCTAGAAACATGAATTCAAAGTTTCCAATTTCAGACGAAATGGGAAACAATTTAGATATTGCATTGCGGATAAATTAGGAATAAAAAAGTGTACTCATAAGCTAGCCAACATCATTAATTAGCACTTTTAAAAAATTAATTAACTCACGTTAACCCTGCATGTCGAAATTAACGTGCATGCTTTATGCTGTATATAGCGAAGGCGTAGGGCAAAAGATAAGAAACCTAATTGAGAAAGATTCCTCATCAAATAAAGTATCGACCCTAAAAAACTAATTTATAAAAAGGCTAAAATAATTAAACTAAGGGGAATCATTCCTACGAAAATCTCATAATCTAAATAAGGGTGTGTCCTCGTGCGCTGGGGGAAGCCACTTTGAAGATGAAATATTTGGTCTGTGTTGGGTTGGCGCTTGCCTGTAGGGTGTGTCCGGCTTCCTCGATGGTTTTGGCTCTTCGGTGCTTGCTCGGTGGCGTCCAAGTTCCCTCTCGTGATCTTCTTCACCTCCGCCTCCGATGGGTGACTGTTGTGGTGTCTTCGTTGCTTCCTTTTGGCTTCCTGTCTCTCAGGTTAGGCCTCTTCCTCTCTATCTCACCCTCTAAATCTTCAACTCTGCTGAACAGGTTTCCTAATCTTAAAAAAACAAACTTGATTTGTAATTTTATTCATCCGAATGATTACCCACTTCAAAATCTCATGGCTCGGTTTAATGTTCTACCCTTCTGCGGGATCTGCAGTTTTAAGAGAATCCTTCCAAATTTCTTTGATCAGTCAACACCCATGTCTGATCAGCGGAATATGCACTGGTGCAACACCCAAACCAAATCAAAGCCTAATGGGAAGTAGAAATGCGACACCCGTACTCACTAGTAGAAAAACCATCTTTTAGCCCGGACGTTTTGATATATATAACCCGGATATAAGCCAAATGTGGTCCGGGCATCACGTTGGTGTTAATAGGTATATAGCACGGACCTCAAAAAACACGCCCGGGTTATTTGACCGGTAATATAGCCCGGATATAATAGATCCGGGCTATTATGTGCCGTTAATTTTTTTTAAAAAAAACACAGGCATTTAGTCCGGACATAAAGAGATCCGGGCTATTAGGTCCCTGTCATTTGAAAAAAAAAATTGATATTTAGGCCAATATTTAGAAATTCAACCTAAAATGTTCCTATTTTTTTTAAATAAAAACTAAAATGTTTACAGTAGGTACATCAAGTCTCGTATGGCCAATGAACACTCTGTACATAACCATTAGGGCATGAACTGCAAATTTCCAAATACATCAATTGCCTTAAATTTCCAAATACATATCAATCTAACTCATAAAACAAGTTCTCAAAAAAAAAAACCTGCTCCACGAAACTACAACATGCGCAAACACAGACTGTTAGCATATGATAGGTGCTTAGCTCTCTTCAGTCTTCATCCCACAATATAAGCATGGGAGAGGGAGGGAGAGTCACCTGTGAGACTTGGAACCCAGTGCAGGCAAATTTTGGAAGTGAGTCATGGAGATTATGCCACCATCTGTTGCCTGGGATATCATGGGAGATCCTAGAAAGGCTACAACTGCATTAGTTCTTGATTAAATACCTGTAAATTGGAATCAAGAGTAAACAACAATGGTTTCCCAGACCAAAAAAAAAAAAAGGAAAAATCATCATCTTAATCATACTTCATATACAGGAACACAAGAATCAGAGCAGCAAGCATGAATTTGTGATGACAGTCAATTACTCGTGATAATCAAATTGCTAAAACATATGGGGAAATTATCCAAGTAGAGAAAGATAACATAGTGCCATATCTCTGTCTCATATACACTCTGCTACATTGCAAGATGTGATAAACCTATACAACACACAACATTCCTCTTGAGCAGCGCCAGATAACTAGAAACAAATAGTTCATAAACTTTTCCAGGATTAGGATTAAACATTGAAATCGGGTTTCTAAAACCTTATTCACAACTTGACATAAAAAAAGGGGATCAAAATCAGTTCTAAATAAGTCACTTTCAAGGACAACGAAAATAACTTCTATTAATTAAAAATACTCACACGAGAAATAAAACTCATACCACATATTAAAATAGCCACTCATCTACACATCCATACTCCAGTGTCCAAAATAGACCAATCTGACAATGTAGTATGAAAAGATAGTAGGGGAATATTCAATACATCCAAATTAGCCAGCCTTATATCTCAACAATATATACCTTTACCACTAGAAGGATAAACCTCCAAGTAAAGACCTTTATCCCTAAAAATAGATGTCTATATAAAACAAAATGTCATAACAATAAGTCAATAGTTCTTTTCTCAACTGTTAAGTACGGAGTATGCTTTATTTAACTTCAAAGATTAGTTTTTTGAGACTGGATCTGGAAAAGCTATTTTGGTCTTTATCAGCAGACTGATTAAATAATTCTGGAAAAACTACTTTGATGTCCTGTTCCTATGAAAAGATGCTCCATTGTTCATGTTTCTAAATTATTTCCTCTTCACAAATAATCTTGTTACTAGGGGTGGTATACGAGCCGAACGAGCCGAGCTTGACTGGTTCAAGCTTGGCTCGAATGGTATACGAGCCGAGCCCGAGCCGAGCCTAAAATCCATTCGAGCTTTGATTTGTGTTCAAGCTCGGCTCGCGAGCCCGGGGACAAGCTCGAGCTCGGCTTGTTAAGGCTCGGTCAAGCTGAACGAACGAGCTTAGGCTCGTTCGAGCTCATGGTCTGGGCTCATTCGGCTCGTTCAAGCTCGGTTCCGAGCTGAGCTAAAATTAAACTGTAACAATTTATACAGTAGCTGTGCAAGTATAAAAACGAGTTCAAATGAGGTTCAATGTCTCAAGCTTGCCTCGGAATACAACATAAGTTCAATAGTTCAATGACCAAATACTTAATACAAACCTAAGTTCAATAGTTCAATGACCAAATACTTAATACAAACCTAAGTTCAATGTCTCAAGGTCCACAACAACTTCGACATAAGCTAACCACAAGTACACTACAAACAAAAAAATAAAAGTCGAAGCTTGTCATAGTTGAATTGCTTCTTGCCTTGCTTCCTCCATAACCTAAATAGAAATATAAAATGAGTTCAAATGAGGTTGTGGTATAAAATGTATACAAACATTGAAGATAGTATATTAATATACTTACATCAATCAATGACCATAGGGTCCATATCTTTGACCAAATCTTTGTACTCAACTCGGAACCAATTTGATGCACAAAGAAGTCCTTCAACCGTGTCATCACCCAATGAACAACGATCATCCCCAATAACTCTACGGCCGGCACTGAACGCTGACTCAGAAGGTACAGTGGTTATGGGAATAGAAAGAATATCTCGAGCCATCCTACCTAAGATAGGGAACTTCGGTATGTTTAACCTCCACCATCCCAAGACATCAAAGTCGTCGGCTTCCCCGGTCAACACAGATTCTTCAAGATAAACCTCAAGCTCCTTTCTACTTGGCTTTTCTGAATCACTTACTTTTACCCAAGATTCGAAGCCCAACCTCCAATCATTGGAACGTTTTTCACTCCCTCCACCCGAGCTAGTCTGCATATTATAACTAAAAGAACTATTCTCCTTGGATGCGTAGTTGTCATACAAAATTTGCATGTCATCCTTAATGTCAAATATCCTATTTTCAACTTCCTCCGGTGGATATAGGGTTCTAAAAATGTACCTAATCGCCTGAATCTTGCTTCGAGGATCTAACACACATGCAACTATCATCAAAAGAGAGGACTCCTTCCAATACTTGTCAAACTTTAGTTTCATGCTTTGAACCATAAGTTTCATGAATTCCCTTGGGTCATTGGCCATCTCATCCAAGACCTTCCTAATCTCACAAACCTCAGGGAAATAAAGATGGATTGGCAGTTGTGTAATCTCGCCCAGAGAAGACATTAGTTACCTTATCAAAAGTCTTCAAAAACTTGCACACATCACGAGCTCTTTCCCACTCTTCTTCGGTTGGAACGGTTTTGTAAGTAGGTTCTCTACTTGCATACCTAAATTCAAGAAATCAGTAGACAAATAAAAATCAGTAGCTATATCAAAAAATTAGTAGACATATCAAAAATGTAAAAAAATCAGTAGAAACATAAAAAAATCAGTACAAACAAATCAGTAAAAAATCAGTAAAAAAATTTGAGGCAAAAAATCAGTAGCTAAACAACTAAATCAAAAAATCAGTAGCTAAACAAATAAAAATCAGTAGGTGTATTTATATATAAAAAAATCAGAACGTATATTATGTATACCTAGGAAAAGCATCCTTGAATATTAGAGCTCTTTCCAACATATGATAGGTTGAGTTCCACCGAGTAGAAACATCAAGAATTAACTTGTTGTTTGTGGGCAATCCTATACTCTTGACAAGCTCATTCCACTTGTGAAGGCGTGAGGGACTCAAAAGTATGAACTTCACACTCTCACGGACATTTTGAATAACGCTCTTCAAAGGAATCAATCCATCTTGGACCAATAAATTCAAGATATGCGCACAACACCTAACACGGAAGATCTTCTTTCCAAAGATCAATGCATCTCTTGCCTCAAATTGTTCTTGCAAACATGTGGTGGCGGCATCATTTGAAGTAGCATTGTCTAATGTGATGGTAGAGATCTTTCTTTCTAATCCCCATTCAGACAAACACTCAAACATCTTGTCCGCAATAGCAATACCCGTGTGCGGTGGAGGCAACAAACAAAAATTCAAAATGCGATTTTGCAACTTCCAATCTGAATCTACAAAATGCCCGGTGATGCACATGTATCCTTTCGTTTGGTTAGATGTCCACAAGTCCGATGTTAAGCTAACCCTTCCAACTTTTGTAAACATCACCTTCATTGTTACCTTCTCTTCCCTATATAACTTCATTGCACGATCTCTAATAGCTTCGCGACCAATCGGCTCAAACTTCGGGTTAAGCATTTGACTATAAGCCCTAAACAACTCATGCTCAACCATCATGAACGGGTATTCATGCACCATAATCATCTTCGCCATCATGTTCAAAATTGCCTCCTTATCATACTTGTAAGGAACAACTGAACCACTTCCACTCGAATCAAAACTTAGGAGTTGTTGCAATCCACCGGCACCTTTTCCTTTTCCCGAAAGCTTACTTTTCCGAATCACACAAAGGTCAATGTGCCTTTTGTAGGTAGTTGTTGGCCCTCCCTTGGTTTTTGTCATTTTCACATCATAATGGTTGCATTTCACATAAGCTACACCACCTTCCTCAACTTCGGTAACATCGTTCCAAACAGCAGAAACTTTCCTTTTTTTCTTTTTCTCACCCTCAATGTCAACCGTACCCGTAGTTTGTGCTTCACTAGCAGAAGGAGCTACTGTCTCAGCCGTTTGCTCTTCACCACTCGGTTGTGTAGCCTGAGTGGTAGAAGCTCCTAAGTTGTTGACGGAGTCACTCGGTTGTGGTCCTTGTGGAGCCGACATAGTCTAATAAATAAGAGAGATTAATCAAAGTTAAACAATGAACAAATTAACACAACAAGAGAGTTCATTCAGTAGAGATCTTACACAGTAGACGACCTGTGTCACTCGATTCACATTCAAAAAAGATTCACATTCACAAATACAGTAGTTACAAATACATTCACAAATACAGTAGTATACCATTCACATTAAAAAAAGATTCACATTCAAAATAGATTCACAAATACAGTAGTATACCATTCACATTAAAAAAAGATTCACATTAAAAAAAGATTCACAAATACATTCACAAATAAAGTAGTATACCATTCACATTAAACAAAAATTTCACATTAAAAAATAGACCTGTGTGATTGAAGGAATCAATCCAGTAGACAGTAGAAGGATTGAAGACAACAATAAACAAAATTCCACAGTAGAATAAGACCTGTGTGATTGAAGACAGTAGAAGGATTGAAGACAGTAGACAGTAGAAGACAATAGACAGTAGACAGTCGATCACTCGAACCTCGAAGACAGTAGAAGAAGGATTGAAGATGACGAGTGATGACCTGTTCACAGTCGAAGAAGAAGGAATGAAGACAGTAGAAGACAGTAGAAGAAGAAGGAATGAAGACAGTAGAAGAAGATGACTACCTGTTCACCGTTGCCGCGCCGCCGCCTGAGTCGAGCTCGGAATGAAGACGAGTGACCTGTTCACCGTCGAAGAAGACAGTAGAATAAGAAACATACCTATTGCGACTTGCGAGGACAGTAGAAGAAGAGTGAAGACAGTAGAAGAAGACAGTAGAAGAATAGGACAACCTGTTCACCGTCGCCACGCCGCCGCCGCCTGAGTCGAGCTCGGAATGAAGACGAGATACCGCCGACTGGGGCGCCGAGGAAGAAGAGATACCGCCGAGGAGGAGAAACTGAGAAACAGAGAAAGTGAGCGAGACTGCGACTCTGCGAGAGACAGCCGCAACACCAAACCCTAAAATCCCTCCTCTCATAACCCTAGGGGCATTTCTGTAAATTCAGGCATTGAGCTTCCGAGCTGGGCTCGGGCTCGGCTCGAGCTCGGCTCGGGCTCGGTTCGAGCCCAAAAGTATGTTCAAGCTCGGCTTGTTTACCCTATACGAACGAGCCGAGCTCGAGCTTTTTCGAGCCGATCCCGAGCCGAGCTCGAGCTGTTCGGCTCAGATGCCACCCCTACTTGTTACAGAAAGAGGCAAACATTCCTATTATCTCTCAAACAATTATACAAATCAGCAGACTGATTAAATAATTCTTTTTCCTGAGCGAACTTAACATTCCAAATAGCTACAGGATCCTTTGGAATGCAGGACTGGACACTGTCCTCAGCAAAATCTTCTTACCGAATCTTTAAAACATGTATATACACACATACACACACTAAACCTGAACTGAACTTATTACTTTTGTTACACATATTTTGAAAAAAAAAGTCCTCCCACGTAGATCTGTATGTCATATTAAAACACTATATGTCAACAGATGTACATTTCATATTTATTCACCTGTTGAAGAAACAAACGAACTCCCAACTTAAATCTGAATCAAACCATATAACACAAAGGTTTATGGTAGAAAAAAATGGTGAAAACATGATCAGAATGAAGCTTCTTCCGGTCAGAATGACATAAATGGAAAGCACTTGTCTCAAAATTCAAGTATTTAGATAAAACGAAGTACAACAAGTGCTACAATAATTCAGAAAAAAAAACTAATTTGAACCTCCTTTGGAGAATTAACTAAGAAACAGGTGCATAAACAAACTTGCCTGGAAACTTTCCCCGTTTTCCAGTGGCTCTGAGATCATTTACGAGTGAGATTAGTTTCCAGTGCCTGAGAACCTCAGCCACATAAACCTGTAGAACGAAAATTTTATTTGTAAGAACGAACTTGAACCTCCCATATAATCACATCATTCACCCGTTATTCTTATCCATGTTCTCAGAACTAGAAGGTAATTAGTGCATTAGCAAAACTAACCATCTTTCCCTCAATAGCTTCCATAGGACTAAATGTTTTTGGTGAAACTATA
This sequence comes from Persicaria tinctoria, assembly GCA_037127255.1. Taxonomy (NCBI): domain Eukaryota; kingdom Viridiplantae; phylum Streptophyta; class Magnoliopsida; order Caryophyllales; family Polygonaceae; genus Persicaria; species Persicaria tinctoria. The sequence goes on from JBANSL010000014.1 coordinate 58,415,058, forward strand.
CAATTCTCTTTATTCTGATTTTGGATTACATCGCCATTCTTGCCCATAAGTTGTCGCTTCCTACTTCATTATAAAAGATAATTAGATGATACTGGGTATTCATATAGTGCCAATAGAAAGAGCAAATAGAACATTTTTTTTTATTTTTTCATAAAGATATACAACATACTTTCAAAACATTGGGAGCTTTGCTATACATTACATTATTATACATTACAAAATTTCAATTTGGCTCTCTCTGAAAATCCATAGATTCCTTTCACATTACAATGTAACTATATATCGGTCTAACACGAGGAAAGTAGTTTGATTCAGAATTTCATATGACTAAGACAACATTGTCAAAGCTTCAATGCAGAGTTCTGATTAGTGTCAACTTCGTGGGAAATAAATCACAGAAAAAATGTAAAGAAAAGGCAAAAATTCATAACAACACATGCCACAACATTACAAGTAGAAGAAGAAGAGAGGCAAAAATCAAATAGACCATGAGCAGAGAAATCGAGCTACCTTCAGAATTTGAGCGTTTTTCATCCTTCACATCATCAGATGGAGACCATGACCACTTTTCACTACTCATGTCAAGACCATCAGAAAATCAATTAGCCATAGCTTATAGCTATATGATCTAATCCCTCTATTCACTACTCAAATCAGAAAAATTGGACTCGTCACCACCAAACAGACAACAAATTGCTAGGAAGAGAGAAGGCGAGATCGGAAGACCGAGTTAGGGCAAGCTTACCTCGGCGAGACAACCGGAGACGAAGATGGCGACGTTGTTCCAGAATGTGAACGGTGAAGACGGCGAGCGGCGACAGAGAGACAAGGGGAGGTGGCGAGAGGCATAATCTCGATCCCTTCTCTGAGCAAGCGAGCTTTGGCGGTAGTCGAGGATGGAGCTGGTCAGCAAAGATGATGAAGACGGTGAACCTTTGGACGGAAAACTCGATCTACCTTCGGATTTCGTTTCAATTTGGGCATGGAATCTCCAGAGCTTGGATTTTCTTTCAATTTGGGCGAAGAAGGTGAAGCGGAAAGGAACGGAGGACTGGAGGAGTTAGGGCTTCGGTTAATTAGATTTTGCGTTTTTTTCTCACTTTCCCCTGCCCTCTTTTATGTCCCGGACGCTGTTACGACCTTTTTTACAAGGTTGGTGGAGTGGATACAAATTAGCCCGGGTCTAGGGGCTTGTGAACACGCCCGAGTCATTAGGGTATTATAAAAACCCGTATATTTTAGCTCCGTGTTATTTGATTTAGATTGTAGCGAAATTCACAAGACATTTTACCTCGGGCGTGCCATATATCCGGGCTATATACTCTACCATTACTTTTAAAAAAAAATAAAAGCTTTGGACCATATTATACCCCGGATTTTCCCCATCCGGCCTCTTATGTAGCGGGTTATATTCGCATTTTTCTACTAGTATACACAATCAACACCTACTGGGAAGCAGAAATGCGACACCCAAACCAAATCATCACCTACAAATAGCCTTCGGTTCGGTTGTGTCCATGGGACATCAATCGGTGTGGCTAAAATTCAATCAAAACTCACATCAGGGCTAGTCAGACCCCGACCGAAGCTTTGGTGTCGATTTGCTCCTTACTCTGATTACTATACCTTTAGAACAATGAAACTTTGGTTTCGGTTAACTACTTATTAAGATTATCTTGAACGTGTTAAGCACTTCATCACTGGTATGCATTTCTTTTCAACTTATTATAACTCACCAACGGATACTTGTAATGTTTATGCGTGCTACTTTCAAGATCTAACCTATGACAATTATACTTGTTATGATCCTATATCATGTTTTGACAAGATCAACACTGCTTATCCCATTTTTAAGGCTTTTTCTTTTGGATGGTGCTCTCTGTCCTTCTCTCCCTCTGTTGTTTCATTGATCTCGCTCTGTCAAATCAAACTTTTTTGCTTGATTACCTATGTGCATATGAGTCTTCTTACTCTCATGATTATTATCCTACTCACCTTTAAGGAACCAACTTGCTCTCTCGAGAGTAGATCCTTCAAGGGTTATGTTTACCCCAACAAACACATCAAGCCTTCGGGCGACACCCATATCGGGAAGCCTTCGAACGACACCCAAATTGGGAAGCCTTTGGGCGACACCCAATCAACCGTTGAAACTAAAGGGAATCCACAACACGACCTCCATACAAACACCACCCACTCTCCCCGATCGGCTCACCACGAGAAGGGGAAAAGGAAAATCAGTGTCACCTCTTTCGACTTGCACAAAAGTAACTTCAAAAGAGAAACAAATTGCAATGTGTATTATTATCCATTATTGATCTCTTGTCTTTGCTGTAAATCTTGCACCTTAATGAATGATCAAATTATTACCCATTATTGCAAATCTCAGGGTTTATTCTTCACCCCTTACATCTTTGAGATCATACTGCATTGCTGCTACTCATATGTAATAGGCACATTAGGCACTTCTATGCTATTAGGGACCTTACTGAAGCAACATAAACCAAACAAGAGTAAGTCTACATTAAGCATAATACATTACCTTACTAGCACACAGTGCATCTATTACAAAAGTTTGTTACAAAGCCTGTCTGTATGCTATTTTGACAAACTGAAAACTAACCCCAATCGAGTGAGCTACTCTCTCCATTATCTGGTTACCTACATCTGTTTGCATATTTCTATGGAAAAAACACAAAGGGTGAGATTTGCACCAAAAAAATGTAAGTTTGACACATGTTGCTTGCAATCTTAATCCTTCCTTTTATGCATCAGCTGCACCTAAAAACCACTGTCACAAGGAGCTCATTCTGTTTTGGTCCACCACACCATACAGAATATTACATTATATCTACCCTACTTCTACCTTAGATAACCAAAACAAATGCTATAACCCCACACAGCAAACCCATTTTGTTTCTACTGTTCAGAAATCAAACTCTTCATACGCTGATACTTATTTGGCTCGAGGGGCTCTTTCTCTTGAGCTTGTACAATCATCTTTCCTTTTGCAGAACACCACCAAGAACCATCAAGGGTATACCCAATACTCCAATAACAATAGCAGCTCCAGAAAACGAGTAAGACACACCAACTTACACTTCTATCAGGACAGCAAGTGCTTTTCTGTCATGGTTATGAAGCACATGGTGATTATCTCTCTCAAAGATCTTAACACTTACTATGAAAATCCAATTAAATTGAGTATTTGCTTTATCTCTAATTACATATCTCATTCTTGCATTCATTATGCTACCACTTTACAGATTGGAACTAAACTCAAGTTCTTTCCCATATCAAATAAAATAGGACTTACCCAGTCTTATACAAACACATCGAATGAAGATAAGTTATTGGAATATTACAGGTCTTAGCAAAAGAAACATATGGACCCAAATAGAAGCAACCTATAGAACTGAACACATCAAGATTCTAATGTTAACTGAAACAAAACTTCAACAACCTCCTATAGACAATTACTGGAGAAAACCAGGTTTTGATAAAATGCACTTTTGTCCTTCAAACGGACTTTCTGGTGGGCTTTGCATACTTTGGAAAGAATACCAGCTCCAAAACGAAACCTTTAGAGTGATAAATTCGGATAACAGAACAATAAAAGCCACATACCAAAATCATACACTAAACATAGAAATCAAAATCTTTTTTGTTTACGCCCCGGCTTCGGAAGGCGAAAAACATGAATTTTGGAACTCCTTGTCAGCTCAAGTCAGAAATACAATAGGCCATGTAATTATAATTGGAGATTTAAACGAAATCCTTGAACCAAGTGATAAATTGGGGGGGGGGGGGGGGGAACCAACCGTCCATTGGGAGATTCATGCGAATCAAGGACTTGATCACAAGTCATAACCTCATTGACGCTCCAACTACAGGAAACAAATTTACTTGGAGGAAGAGGCAACAAGGAAATGGCAATATTTTCGAAAAACTGGATCGAGCGCTGGTTAGCTATAGTCTATTACAATACTTCCCGAACTGAAGTACAAAAAACCATGCCTTTATCAAATCAGACCATACCCAAATAACACTTGACCTAATGGACATCTAGAAACCTAAGCTTCAACCTTTCAAATTTGAAATGGCATGGACCACGCGACCAGACTTTGAAACCCTGGTCCGTGGTGCCTGGCGAGTTGATCCTCCGGGTTCCCACATGTTCAAACTGACCAAGAAACTTCAGGAAGTCAAAATGAAAAGGAAAATCTGGAGCAAAGTAACATTTGGAAACATATTCCGACAAATAAACTTAGTAGAGCAAGAGTTACAAGATCTGCAGATTCGACTTTTTAATTCTTACAATCACACACTAGATACCAAGATAAGAAGGTTATCTTTTAAACATGCTGCACTATTGAACTATCAACAAAAATATTGGGGACAAAGAGCGAAACGGACTAATATCAAGTCAATAGATGCAAACCAAAATATTTTCACAGAATAGCTACGGGAAGAAGGAATAGAAACATTATTAAAAATATCCAAACCACGGCAGGCCTCAGTCTGACAAATGAAAAAGAAATATGTGAAGTCATTAAAAATGATTTCATTGGCAGATTCACACAACAACAAAGACAACGAACACCTAGTAATCTACTTAATCTCATAACAAATGAAGTAACAAGTGAGGACAATGAATTTCTGACAAGGCCAATCTCAAACTCTGAAATCAAGAACGCTGTGTTTAGTTTAGCAAACGATAATTCTCCTGGCCCGGATGGTTTCCCGGGCGGCTTCTACAAAAAATACTGGCACATAATTGAACCATCTGTGATCAAGGCGGTTAAAAGCTTCTTTCTTAGTGGGATAATATTGAAACAAACAAACCATACCTTCATAGCATTAATACCTAAATGTGATAACCCCACAAAAACGTCACAATATAGACCCATTAGTCTATGTTCAACAACTTATAAAATCATAGCAAAAATTCTGGCGGCACGATTGAAGAAAATCATACCAAAAATCATCTACCCCCTACAAAGCGCCTTCTGTTCGGGCCGATCCATACAGGACAACATCCTCATAGCAAATGAAATTTTCCATTCCTTCTCAAAGAAAAAAGGGAATTTGGGATGGATGGCAGTAAAATTAGATATGGAAAAAGCCTTTGACCTTGTAGACTGGGAATTCCTACTAACAGCAATGACTAAATTTGGGTTTTCTGATCATTTTTCCGGGTGGATTAAAGAGTGTATAACCACGGTTACGTACTCGGTGCTGGTCAACAACGAACCAACTGACCTATTCACACCCCAGAGGGGTCTCCGGCAGGGTGATCCACTATCACCATACCTATTTTTGATACTTTCAGAAATTCTTGCCAGGGGGCTCCAATCTGAATCCACTAAACCAAAAAGTCACCTGGGAATCAAGATGACAAAAGGCGGAACTAAGATTCCGTACTTAGCATTTGCGGATGATATTGTCATCTTTGCCCCTGCTACTAAAACAACATGTGACCAAATCAATAAGATTCTCACAGACTTCTCTTCACTATCAGGACATAAAGTTAACAGGAACAAATCGAATTTTTAAACCTCCCCTAATACCACTGCAGCCCAAAAAACTACTATCCATAATGAACTTGAAATTCAGTACACAACAAACTTAGGAACCTACCTAGGTTGTCCTATTATTAGTGGCTGCACCACAAAAGAGGACTTTAAAGAGCTATTAAACACAACCAAGGCCCAATTGAACAAATGGAAGGCTAACTGTCTTTCGCAGGCGGGTAGGTGTACACTAATCAAAACAACACTTTCAGCCAAACCACTGCACTTAATGCAATGCTTCTTGCTTCCTAAATCAGTACATGTGGAATTAGATAGGATTAACAGGAATTTTCTATGGAACAAAGGACCGTCACACAAACCGCTTATAAGCCGGTTTGAAATCTGTAAAACAAAGGAAAATGGGGGGTTGGGCCTCCGAAAATCAGAAGACATGAATCAAGCATTACAGCTCAAGCTACTATGAAAAATCCTTGCAGAGCCTTGTAACCCATGGGTTTCCATAGAAAAAGGACGGAATCAAATGGACAATTGGCAGTGGTGATTCCATCAATTTCTGGACGGATCACTGGTTCAGAGACACACCCCTAATTAACACAATATCTGACACCCAACAAATAGACATAAACACTAAGATCCAACACTTTTTCACAGACATTAAGACTTGGGATGCAGGGAAGCTACGGGACGAAGTTAAAGACATTATACCCAATGAAATAATTGATTCTATCCTCACAATTCCGATACCCAAGCACATTCATATCGACTGGTTGTACTGGAAATGGAGCCGGAATGGATGGTTCTCTACTAGCTCAGCTATTGATATGATCGATGCTAGGAAACAACATCATAGATCTGATATGAGCTGGATCTGGCACATGGACGCACCATCTAAAGTTAAAACGTTTATTTGGAAAATCACCAAAAATGGAGTGCCCACCTCGGCCAGACTTGCCTCTCGTGGGTTTGGCATTCCGACTACTTGTCCACAAGGACGGATCGTGGGTTTGGCATTCATGTGGAAATCGACAAAAAATCTAGAGGAAGGTGCGGAAGCCCAATTTAGACCGAAACAACAACCATCAACAAGGACGGATCCAAAACGGAAAAAGGCTAAATGGGTCCCACCTAAACCCGGGAATCACAAGCTAAATTTTGATGGGGCTATGGGATCAACTGGTCTTGGTTCCTATGGTTTTATCATCAGAAACTATAAAGGAAAACCAATATATTATGGAGATGGGCCTTCTCCCTTCACCTCCGTCTCTGGCACTGAAGGTTTAGGGCTTTGGAAGGGCTTGCAGGCTGCCCATATACTAAACATAACAAGACTAGAGATCGAATGAGATAATCTTACGATCATTAACAACCTTAAAGGTGTTGAACAGCCAACAGGTGACTCTGATATGATTGTCTCTGACAGTCTAGTCACGCTTGACTTCTTCAATTTTATAGAGATTCGTAATGTCTACCGGGAAGCTAACCGTGTTGTGGACCGTTTATCGCACCTAAATGTTGACTTCCATAGCCATTTGGCACCTGACGACTCTAAGCTTTGTGATTTTATCATTTCGGATGCTCTTGGCTCCTAGGTTTATCTATTCAGCCAAATTCTTTTCGGTTCAAAAAAAAAAAAAAAAAATAGGGATTCTTGCAACTTAAATTTCGGCTAATAAATGCAGCCGACCATCTCCTTCATTTTCATTCACTTCTGTCGTTTTTTTTGTAATCTATTTAATTATTTGTATCTCGTGTGTACTTAAAACAAATTTTTTATGCATTACAACATTTTTAATTTCGCCGATAAATTTTTGATTTTTAACAGATTACTCACAACATACTAGTATAAGTTATGAAACGAGTAAGCATGAAGGGGAAATATTGTCAACTACCACATATATATATATATATATATATATATATATATATATATATATATATATATATATATATATATATATATATATATATATATATATATAGTAAATTAACACTGCAAATTGCAATCAGAGTGATAATATATATACAGAGAAGCATCCCATGTGATGTATCATGTATGTGACCCTTTTTTTTTAATCCATAGGCTGCAGGAGAAGTTAATGTCCTATATATTGTATAAGCCACCTACCTCTCCCTCTCAGTCTCAGTGATGCTTGCTTCATCAAGCAAGCCTTGCTCCATATATAGCATTTCATATGATCGGATATGGAAACTTCTTGTATATATGTTAACAAGACGATGTGATCACTGAATCCATTACATAATTTTTTGAGTCACTCTTCCATAGATTTTCCTTTAGTTTATAAGTGAATCAAAATTATGATATTTTAGATTAAACGATCATATTTTAGTTCAAGACAACATTCTTTTAGTTCAAAACAACAACGTTTTTTTCAAAACGATGGTGTTTAATTTAGTTCAAATGAAAATTGTGTCATTAGTTGTTATATGTATATGTTTCTCTTTAAACAAAAAAAAAAACCGATGTCGTTTATAGTTTTATTCTATAACAACATTCTTTTTGTCTATACATAAATCATTTGAAACCCACAAACTCAATACGTAATCTGTTATTCTATTAGAATGCAATAACGTGTAACAAGATATACAAGCTTTAAACTTGCATGATTTATTATACAATTATCGAATTTAGTAATATAACCTTTTAGTTTCGAAGCTCTTGACCGGGTTAAATTGTATTACCAAAATATCAATTTAAGTAAAATATAAAAGCACCGTGATTTATTAAAAAATATTTAAAATAATTAATCTGTGTTTAACTTTTAAATGTTCAGAACTTTTTACTCGGTTATCGGATTAAGACTTATAATATATCAAAATGAAGCTATCGACGAGTAGAACAAATATAGTTAATTCGTCGGAGGAAAGTAGGGGTGAATGGTCCCCTTGCCCCTAGCTCCGCCCATGAAGGCATGTATCTCGAGTTAGCTCTCCGAGCTCATTGACCTGATTGAAACCTCAAGGAAGCCAAGTGAAAAGCTTTGGGCTGATACTAACGATTGGGCCAGCCCACTTTGTTTTGAACTCAAAGTGCGATCGAGTTCCCTTTGAACTTGCCATGAACAACCCTAATATTTGTCATAATGGGTTAAATGAAAGTAGCAGTCATAGTCACAAAACCGTTGAATAGGTAAATAAAGAGCGACCATTGCGGGGTTCGAACCGAGGACCTATGAGTACTACCCACAAATCCTAGAACCCACCCACCATTAATCCTCCATATGTATTTGGATTTCCAAAAACCGGTGCTGAAGCCAATCATAACGTTGAATTTTGATAAAGGCAAAATATGTATTGATAAAATGAAAATCTCTATAGGTAAATTCATAATATGGTTTGACAATGTTTTTTTTAAAGATGTATGATCAGATCAAGGAAACAAGAGGAAATGATGAAAATTTACACAATGAATCATTGATCAAACAAGTTCTGATCAACAACCAAATACAGGAGAAGATGTTTGTTCAAGAACACACAAAACTAACTCACTCACTCTCTCTCTACTGATTATAGGCAGCTAATAGGCCATTTATAATGTATATAATCCGCAGCTTAACAAACTCCTAACATAACAATCCTTAAACAATATTACCATATTGCCCTCATATAGTCTATATACCTTGAATTTGATAAATAAAGAGCGGTCATCTGGGGTTCAAATCGGAGACCATTGGGTACTACCCGCAAGTCCTTTCCGGTTGAACCATTCTGGAATGGTTCATATAGTCTATATACCCCCCTCAAGCCGGACACACATTGGGAACCATGAGTTCAAGTTTGACACAAAGAAACTGGTGTTGGGAAGCACCAGAGCCGGCCCTAGGGGTAGGCCCAAGAGGCGGTCGCCTTGAGCCCCCTACCGAGTAGGGCCCCGGAAAAAAAAATTATGTTATACGTAGTATATAATTAAGGTATTATGTATTATTATATTTACACGTAATAAAATATTTTTTTTAATAGGACTTGCAAGGAAATGTAATAAAAAAGTAAACAAGTATATCGGTAAATCTATAAATCGTAGCATTTTGCTGTGTTATACCGAGAGATTTTATACTACAGAATGTCCGTAAATTTTCCTTTTAGTGATAAAAATAAAATCTGAAATTTATAATAGTTATATATATATATATATATATATATATATATATATATATATATATATATATATAATTTGCATTGTTTAATATTTTTTCTAAAAAAATTATGGATATTTAAAAGTCTTTTTTTTACACTGCCTCGGGCCCCAAAAATCTTAGGACCGGCCCTGGGAAGCACCCAAAGCTTTTGTCACAATGTCAGTAATTTGCAAGAAGAGACATGCTCAGTGTGGATGAATCCCTCTTGAACCATGTCATGAATAAAATGACAACCAACACGAATGTGTTTAGTCCTTTCGTGAAAAACAGGATTGGGCGCCAAGTACGTGTTACGCTTTGTTATCACAGTGCAGAGCAATAGGCAAAGACACTTGGATATGAAGATCAGACAAAACACTAGTGAGCCAAAATAATTCACTAGCAGTTGCAGACATGCTCCGATACTCACTCTCATTGGAAGATTTAGAAACCACTAGCTTTTTGCTTCTTTGTCTTCCAAGAAATCAAGGATGAACCAAGGCGAAAACATAATAGCCAGACAAAGAGTGATAAGTAAAAGCACAACTTGCCCAATCCGCATCATTGTATGCCTGAATGGACAAGGATGACTTGGAGGAATAGGCCAAGGAAATATTAAAACAACCCTTAAGGTACCTGAGCAAATATAGAGGTGCGTTCCAATGAGCCAGAAGAGGACGTTAAAGAAATTGACCGAGTTGTTGCATTGTATAGGAGATGTCTGTCCGAGTAAGTGTCGAGTACAAAAGAGGACCAACCAACCTTCTATAACGTTCTTGGTTTGCAATAGGATCACCAACAACTATTTACAAATGAACTCCATGTTGCATAGGAATAAAAGATGGTTTACATTCAAGCATCCCAACATCTTTGAGGATGTCAAGAATGTATTTTCTTTGATTCAAAATGATCCCTGTAGAAGATCGAATGTAATGCAGATTTAGTAGAAGCAATTTCAGAAGATGAATCACCCATAAGCAGCATGCCATCAACATAAACAAGAGCAACGGCCATATGCTTCCATCTGAAAGTTTGGTGAACAAGGAGTAATCATGTTTGGACTATGTGTACCCCATCTTTAAAAGAAATTTAGTCAACTCAACATTCCATTGTCTACTAACTTGCTTTAAACCATAAAGTGATCTCGTAAGATGACAATGCCCAAAGGAACATCAAGACCAAGAGGAGGGAGCATATAAACTTCTTCATCTAGAAAACCGTGCAAAAAAACATTATTAACATCTAATTGATGAAGATTCCAATTCTTTATAGCAGCAAGAGCAAGTAACAAAAGCACAATAGCCAATTTAGCCATGGGCGAAAAAGTGTACTTTTAGTCCTTATCCTTAATTTGGTTGTAACCCTTAGCAATCAATCTGGCTTTATATATGCCTCTCAATAGTCCCATCAAGCCTATATTTGACTTTGAAAACCCAACGAGAACCAATAGCTTTTTTAGAATGAGGTAAATCAGTAACCTCCCAAGTATGATTCCTAGTCAGAGTATCTAATTCAAGCTTCATAGCCAGTTCCTATTCTGGAATACCTTTATCCTGATCATAACTGTGAGGCTCAAAAGTATTGAACACATTAAACAAAGAATGTGTATAATAAGGAGACAAATGAGCTAAATCTTTTTTATTCATAACCAAAAACACCTGACTAAGATAATCATATTGAATACGAGTAGGTAAGCCAGTGGTCACAAAATCCTACAGTTTAGCATGGTTGTGAATAGCTTTTTTTTTCCAATAGGAACAATAGGAGCTTGAACATTAGCAGCGTCAATATCAATAGAGTGCTGAAAATCCTAAAATACAAGATTACTAGCTATTAGCAGAATCATGAACCTCATTATCAGAAGATGATACGTACCAAGGAATCAGAAACAACATGATGATCATTATACTGAATTACTGACCCACTTGACTGAGACTGACCGAATAGACAACTAATCAGAAACAACTGGTGGACGAGCAGGATGAGTAAAAAACCAACAATCATCTGAAGCAGCAGGATTAACCAAAGGAAGAGAAGGGGAAGAAGGTGCAGAAGAAACCACCATTTCCTTGTAAGGAAATACATTATCTCTAAAAATAACATGTCGTCCAACAGAAACCTTCTTTTGATCAAGATCAAATAGCTTGAAAGCTTTCTGTCCGGGTGGATAACCCAGGAACACACATTTCTTAGCAGTAGCAATCATTTTATCCATATGAGACTTATCCAATAAAGCATAACATAATCAACCTACCACATGGAGATCATCATAAGATGGATGATGCTTATACAGAACTTCATATGGAGATTTCTAATCCAAAACAGCAGAAGACATCTTATTAATAAGATGAGTATCACTAAGAACACAACCACCCCAAAACTGAATAGGGAGACCTGAGTGAAATCTGATAGCTCTAGCAGTCTCTACTTGATGTCTACGCTTTCTCTCAACTCTAGCATTCTTCTCGGGAACACCAGGAGCAGATTTTTTATGTACAATACTTTTTTGTTCAAACAACTCCTTACACTTAGCTTGAGTGAACTTAGTACCATGCATTGTCAGATCTAATGATCTTAACAAACATGTTAAACTGATTTTCAACCATAGCAATAAATGAAGTAATCATCCTGAACACATGTAACTTGTCTTGGATAAAAAAAATACCCAAGTTGTTCTACTATACAACAAATAAACAAATATCACCATAGACATTACAATATATTTAACAAAAACCCCCACAAGTATCTTACAAATTTACATAACCCAAAATCACCATAGACATTACAATATAGTTTTTATCTCTTAAAAAAGCGTACGTGAATAGTAAAGTGAAGTGAGTATTATATTTGTTTTAAAGCGTTCTTTCGAACTAGAACCTAAAGTTATAAAGTGTGTTTCAAATCATAGTTGGAAGAGATAAAGTGGATATAGACTTGATTGGACGGAGGTTATTTAATAGAGGAAATGATAGTAAATACCACTTTTTTTGCAAACTTGGCAAAACTAGCACTTTTTTTGCAAAATAGCACAAGTAACCCAAAATCCAAAATTTTGCAAAAAAATCCCGGCTGATCACCTGGGGTAGGAGGTAAAGGGCCAAAAATAAAGAAATAAAGAAGGAAAAAGTGGTCAAAAAAAAGGGAAAAGAAAAAAAAATCAGAATACTCTCTCCCTCATTTCAGTTTTCTCTTTCCATTTCAAACAAAAGAAAAGGAAAGAGGAATGAACCGACAATTTCGAAAGGAGGAGGCCGGAGAAGATCCACCAATGTCGGAGTATGGTGGAGAAGCGAAGAATGCCGCCGCCAGACTATAAAGTTACGCCCCCCTCTCCATCAACCCAAAATCATTCTTTCTCCTCTCCGTTTTGTGCGAACATGGGGTGTCGGATGTGTGGGTGAAGGAGTTGCAATGGGGTTTAGGGATTGAAGGGCAACGATGGGTTGAGTGATGGGTTGTGGAGGGGTGACAATGATGGGTGCGATTGAAGGACGAGGAGGGTGGTTTTCGGGTATGGTTAGGGAAAACCTGCGGTTAATTAGAGTTTAGGGAGGCCGAAGAGGGTGGAAATGATGAGAGTTTAAATTGGGATATGGGGATGTTTTGGTGGGCGATAGAAGAATAACGATTGAGGTTTGAGCCTGTTTGATTTGGAATTTGTTTGTTTGAAAGAGAAATTGGGTGATATGGGTTTCAAATTTGACGGGAAAGTATGTCGTTCATTCGCACATCTTCGTTTTCTACAGAATATGCATAAACTAGGTGACAAAGGTAAATGGACTCCTGACACGTGAAATTTTCAAGGTGACACGTAAATATTGATATTTAAAGATATTGTCCTAATCATTTCGATTTGAAATTAAGCGACGATTAGAATCTGATATGAATTTGAATAGTCCAACGAATACCACATATTTCCTTTGATGTCATTCTCTTGTTTTTTATTTCAATTTCATTGGTTGCTGGACAATAATGTCGTTTTTTGTTTTAATTGGGTTTGTTTCTGAATTATAAATGAGTTTTGACATACCAAGGTCAACTGATGTTGTTTTCTGAACGCTTTTGTTCACCTTAGTCCGTATGAGTGATGCTAAAAACCTAATCCTTGCAGATGAAGGTGTTGGAGGAGGTCGTCAATGGATTGTGGGTTGCTAAAGGGATGGGAAGAGCCGGGGAAGAAAGAGAAAGGGGTGCTAGCGCTTCTTTTGACATTGATGCAGAGAAGAAAGGTGATGTTGGGAAGGATTGTTTTTGGGTGACATGGTGTTTTATGCTGGGTTACATGGGAAATCGGGGATCCACTTTAAAGTTTGAATTTGTTTTTCAGGTAGTTCATGTCGATGTGGTTGCAAGGATTGAACCTGAAGTCGGGGAGAAGCCCCTACAAGGAAAAGGTGATAAGGTAAGCTCTTGTGGTCCATCGAAAGGATGGTGTCGAAGATGTTAGCAAGGACGAGGATGTAGAGGTGTTTGTCAAGGATGGGGGGGAAGGGTGAAGAGGACCCGGAACTAGATGCTGAGGGTGCGATTTAGCAAGGAACAAAGATGGAGAGGCTGAGGACAACGACCACAAGGGTGAGGAGACGGAGGGTACAACGGAAAGGGATGATCAGCCACCAAAATGACAAGATGAGGAGGTAAGTTTTCTGCTAGGCGATATGGTATTTACGGTTAAGTGACACGGGTTAAAAATTCTAGGAATGTCGTATATAAATCTGTTTGTTATTAGTTCATGTGACAAGGTTTTTGTTGTTGGGTGATAGGGTTTATTTAGTTTGGTGACAAAGGATAAAAAAAATCTATGAATGTCGATTATATGAATCTGTATTAGTTGATGTGACAAGGTTATTGCAGTTAAGTGACATGGTTTACTTAGTTGGGTGACATGGGATATCCAAATCTCGGAATGAGAGTTTAAACTTCCTAAGCATTTTTCAGATCTCTGAGGCTGCAAAAGTTGAGGGTGTGCGAGGCAAGAAGACTATGAAGGCTCTAGGAGGTGATGGAGAAGACATGCCCCCCTCGCGAAGAAACCGCAGGGCCAAAAAGGGAAGGACGATGTCGCCAGCGCGGACGCGATTCTGGGACTTGTATCCGTGTTCGACAACGATGGCTTAACCCGGTGGATGGCAAGGTAGCCCACATCTGTATTTGTCTCCAATTATTCTACAAACGACGTCATTCACCTAACATTGTCATCGTGGGTGTGTAGCGGGGATGGGGAGAAGTGGATGACAGACTACGACACGAAGCTTATGAAGGAGTCATGATCTCCGTTTTCATGGTAAACTGTAATAAACCACTGTCAACTTTTTATCAGGGCGTACTTTTCATACCCCTAGGTTGTTATGAACTTTGTTGGGGTTGTATTTTCTGAACTTTGTTTCTCAAAACTTGTAGAATATTATGATCTCCGTTAGTTAGTAGGTGTAGTATTTTATGACATTAGTTGGTCAGTACATGTTAGTCTTTTATGAACATCTTATGCACTTGGGGGTTTTCTTTACGAACGTACTTGGTTTTGAAATGTTTGGGTGGAAAAACAGACATGTTAAATCCTTCAAGTGGCATGACCATACAAATAGGTGACATGGTTCATTTCGAAAACAAATTTAAAGTGAAGCCCTGATAAGGCGTATTCCAATAGGCATTATAAGTTAGTTTAGATGCATTTCATTGTCATATATTCATGTTTTATTGTTAATTAGATTAGCGCTCGTTTTGTGGAAAAGTTCGGAATCTACGCTATTTCGATGGTTTTATGTAGATTCGTAGATCCGAGGCAAAGAACACAAGGAACGGAGCTAAAAGAGGATAAGACGAGACTTGATAGAGCTTAAGGAAGAAGTCCCAAAGAGAGTGGAACAACCTAAGGAGCAACGGAGCACGAAATCGAGGTCTAAGAGCGAAAACGAGGGCGAGTCGCGAAAGCTGTCCGCTCGGCGAGCTGAACTTGTAACGCACTTTCCGGAGGCCTCGGATGTCCGATCGACGCATATGAGCATGCGTTGGAAAGCTCTTTCGAAGATCTACGTGATGGTGTTCTGTTGGATTTTCGCTGCCAGCGAATGCCTTTCCGCTGCAGCGAATCAAGTCAGCAACAACATGTGCGAGAAGGTGGCCGGACTGAGCATGAGTCGCTGCCAGCGAATAGCATCTCGCTGCCAGCGACTGGAGTTAGCGGGAGCATGTCCAGGAGCAGCATGACTCGCTGCCAGCGAAAGGAAACTCGCTGCCAGCGAATGGCCGGACTCGCTCCAGCGAATGGAGTCGCTGCCAGCGGATGGCCGGACTCGCTCCAGCGAGTTGGAGCTCTCGCGGCAGCGGAAGGAGTGACTCGCGGGAGCGAAAACCACGGAATCGAAGAAGCTTGAAAATATTCTAAGGCATGGACATTCGCTGCCAGCGAGTGTGGTAGCGAGTGTGGTAGCGAAAATCCAACAGTGGCTCAATCAAGGCTTTTCGCTGCCAGCGGAAATTTTCGCTGCCAGCGGAATTTGACGCTGAATTAAATTAGGAAAATTCTATCTTTTATATATCTAGTTTGTTTAGGAAGTTTCTATCTTTTATCTACCTTTTATGGAAGACATTAGGCTTATAAATAGGATGTTCTAGGGTTAGTTTAATTAAGTTTCAATAAGATTCCAAGTAGAGAAATCACCATTGAAGAGAAGAAAGCTTAGGTAAGCCATGTTTGGCTAATTTTCTAGTTTCCGCCTACACTTTCGAGACTTGGTTGGTGGTTTGTGAGTTTCTAATTCAATTTATTTTTCCTCTATAATTCTTTCAACTTCTTTATGTGATATTGATTATGTTATTGGTGTTATCTTGATTAGCTACCTTGATAATATTGATTTCATGCTAGGATTTAATACTTTCGTATTTGTGTTATTTCCGTAGTAGCACGCATAAGATTGTGGATTCCGTGTTTGAAGCATGATTATGTAGGGAGTTGACATATATCTTAAACATTGATTTACCGTGTTTAATTGGTGTTATTTATATGCTCAAGTTCTTGGGACTATTTGCTATCTCTTTGTTAAATCTTGACCGTGTTAAGGTTGCATTGAGGTGTAAGGGATTAATTGGACTCGTAGGACTTTTAATCTACTTAAACCAAGACGAGAGGAATCCGTAGGAAAAGATAATAACTTGAAAAGGATTCGATGATCAATAAAACCAACCAAAGTCGAGAACTTGTAGGTGGAAACGCTTTTCTTCTATCATTTACTTGTTTTTGTCAATATTATTTTCTTTTATTTTCATTCATAAAAATATTATCTTTTTATATTGATGAATACACAATATTTAGAAATACTTGATTCTCTAGGGTTCGACCCCTTACTTGCATACTATACTAGTTTGTTTGTTTGGGATTTATTTTTGGCGAGGTAAATCAACGACTTTCCCTCCGCCAAATTGGCGCCGTTGCCGGGGAATCAAATTTTTTCTTTGTTTTGTGTGTTTATTGATTTTTGTATATATATTTAACCCGTTGTGAATCTATCTTATGGTTCACGACACCTCGTTACTAATTGTTTGCAATGGAGTTGGAGTTATGGCAATACCAAGGAGAATACTTTCACCATTACCTTGCAAGAGTGCAAGATTTAGTGGACGACCGTGCTTCACGGGGTATCCAAGATGATTTGAAAGAACAAGTACTTTGCG